>OX438836.1:10682449-15482449 GCA_949315975.1 Eudonia truncicolella
TAATAAAACAATCTGCTAAACAATACTATTGTTTAAAATTGTTTATTTATCTCAACTATGAACAAAGGCGTTAGCTACCTCAACAAAATGTATTATTGTTATTATGTTTGTATAATTGTATGTTAAATCTTATATTTTTATGCTTATTACAATACATTGTAAAAGAAGGTAATGTTGTATTGTATGAATTGTATCAATGTTATATTATGTATAACTTAAAAGGTAATTTACGGTATAATTTTATTGTAAATATAACAAAAAGTCGTAGAACTGTAGGTCCGAAAGTTTGACTGCCGAATTATTTCTTCGCGGCATCGGCAGGGACTGCATAAGACCGCCGCGCCGCGCCAGACACTAATTTGGGGTTGAAAAAAGTGGACCGGAGTGCCTAACTACTAAACGCAGGCATTGCCCCTCTTTTTCCACTTTTAGTAGGAGAGTAGGAGGAGCTGGTTGTCTTACCTCTAACCTTCGCAACACAACTTCAATATGATGGTAGTGTCTAACCAGGCGCACTTAAAACAATTCCTCCCTCCCACCAACCAAATCATGTTCAATAATATACTCTGATGGAAATCCATCTCGGAAACTATGGGTCTGAATCCCTTCGTTTATCCTGTTCAAAAAGAATACAGTTTAGTTACCCATCCAAGTCTGAACACACTACGCGTTGAGCCAAAGCTACTTTGCGGCTTTGATCAATAATAATAAAATTCATTTTTCCAGCTCCGCCCAACATTCCTGATCGGTATGAGCTTCTCCCAAGAAGACGCGTTGAGAGGCGACCTATGCGAGGAAAGCAAGGAGGTGATACACAGCCGCTTCCTCGACCTCAATGATGCGGCTGAGCGGGAACCCTTCGGCCGCGCGCAAAACGCAATGCAGTGCTACGTCAAGTCGCAAGCTGTCGCTGATAAGGTGAGATCTTCAACTGCTTGACTCCAACTGATACACAATCGCTACATTGACCTCAATGATGCGGCTGAGCGATTTGAATTGTAAGACTGACTTTTTGAATGTTTCACTTTCGCTGACAAAAAATCGGTCACCGGTTATCTGATGGGATTATATCTGAGTCCTTTTTGTACAATTTACATTAATTCAACGTTAAAATGTTATTCAATATTTTGCCTCGATTCCCCC
Source organism: Eudonia truncicolella (assembly GCA_949315975.1). Taxonomy (NCBI): domain Eukaryota; kingdom Metazoa; phylum Arthropoda; class Insecta; order Lepidoptera; family Crambidae; genus Eudonia; species Eudonia truncicolella. The sequence goes on from OX438836.1 coordinate 10,683,593, forward strand.
TTCGATCGGTGTATTTACCTCGTTTTACATTTATATTTATACATTTTCGTGGCGACTGTAGTAACAGTTACTACACAGATGTTACTAAAAATATTTTCATGTATAAACGCAAACGACGGACTTTTGCCCGCGAACTGACTTGTCCGTCAAAATTGTTTTTTTTTTTAAGACTTAGCACGGCAAATGATTCCATTTCACCTGATGTTAAATGAATATAGAATCCAGATGCGACGACAACTGGTGCAGCGTGTAAACTACGCAGCATCAGTTACCCTCACTCTGCCGGCCCACAAGGTGCCTCGTCACGCCTCGTTTGAAGGACCCCATATCATAGGAAGGAGGGAAAACGTGTGCTGGCAAACTGTTCCATGTTTTGGAGGTGCGACAAAGAAACGAGCACACATGTGCACACATTCTAAGAAGAATCTAAACTCAGTCTGCCTGTACATACTGTACTGTCAGTGTGTCTTTTAAAAACTGCAATGTGTTTAGGACTTTTGTATTTTCTCTAATACTACTTGTTGGTCATATAAATTGACATCGCATCTCTTAATCTTCATCTCACCTTAGTAATTTTAACATGAAAAGCAAGCTTTTTTGCAAGGGCTTTTCCTAGTGCGCGATGGAATATTTGACACCGTGAAGTGGTGACTCCGGAGAGCATCACGTGTACTGCTATGGAGGAAGGAAGAAGGTGGGATGAGGTCAAAAAGCTCTTCAGAGCACTCGCCATGGTATAAGCGGTAAAACACGCTGAGTGACGCAACATCTCTACGCAATTGCAGAGAATCAAGAGTATTTGCGACTTCTGCGTTGCCGATAATGCGTACAGCGCGACGCTGCAATCTGTCCAAGGCATCGAGAAGGTACTTTGCGGAACCGTCCCAAATGTGCGAGCAATACTCAACGCAAGACCGCACCTGTATATTGTACAAAAGGCACAATAATAATACTTTTGCAAAATATAAAAATAAAACAAGTTTTCCCTTTTGGCTTATATTACCATTTAATATGAACTAACTATTAAATATTTTTCCTCTAGTCTGTTGCTGATTGCGTGGAGGCATTTATTGGCACTTACTTGCTGAGCGGTGGAGTGCTAGCCGCTGTCAAATTCCTGGAGTGGATGAAGATATTCCCACCGCAGGTCAGTAGTTCATCGTCACCGTCATCACCAGCCTACAAACGTACCGCTGGACTTTAACAATACGACATTGAATAAGCTATTTAGTTTGCAGTTATCTAATTTACAATGTTTGTATACATACACTGTGTTTCAAAATTATGTCTACAGTGTACACTACGAAAAATTCTGCTTAGCGTATCAAACACTTAGGTAAAGATAAGATAAGATAAGATAAGATTTATTGTCATAACTGTGTAATTGGGTTCTTACATTCAAATTAGTGTCAACAGTCTGTCCATTTCGGACGTACAATAATAAATCCAAATTACAATACATTAATATTTAAAAAAAACTAAATCATTCAAACAAAACATTAATTCAATTATAAAACAATAAAATAACCATATGTAAAATTTTTAAAAAATAATATAAGTTTGTTAACGGCAATTAAAAAATTCATCATTGTTATAATATAAATTAACGACGATTAAAAATTCATCCAAATAATAAAAATATTTTTCAATTAACCATTCTTTTAATTTTTTTTTTAAATAGCGATTTTCTATAGGGTTGATATGTATTGGTAAATGATTAAAGATTTTTATCCCCATAATCACAGTACTTTTGCCAAAAATATAACTCGAAGATCTAATGGTACATACATCATAAGCATATTGAAAGCGTGTATTCTTTTTGAATTGATTTTTTAGACATAAATGGTTTTGATTGTCCTTTACAAACACACAAATTTCTAGTATGAAAATACACAACAGAGTTAGATATTTTAAATCTTAAAAAATATTTCTTAATGATGATAATAATTATTAATGTTATACATAGTTCTGAGGTATTTTTTTTGCATTATAAAGGTGGACTGACTATTTACTGAGTTGCCCCAGAATATTATTTTTAAATTTTATATCTGATAATTTCTCGATTTCTTTGTTATCAATCTCAACTTTAAATTCAAAAGGTATTTTTTTATAGTTTCTAAACTCTAATAATTTTGTTTTATCTAAATTAACTCTTATATTGATTGAAGTCAGCCAACAATCAATAATTTGGAACGTTTTACTAATTTCACCTAAAAGCCCTATCCTCAATACCCTCATTTGACATAAATATAGTAGCATCATCAGCAAACATGACACAAGTATGTCTAATAATTAGCGAAAGGTAATTGATGTAAAGTAAAAACAACAAAGGTCCCAACACGCTGCCTTGAGCTAAGAAGATTTTTTCAAACTTTGATTGGACACTTAATATTGTGTTCGATGTTTCATCAAAAGAATCCAAAGTTGTAGCTTGATAACTATTTGTTAAATAGTCCGATTTTTCAATCCTCAGATGAGTTTTGTCCAACAAATAACATTGTCTTTGTGACATATTTTTTATAGAGAATCTGTCATTATGTCAAAATTATTCAATGAACGAACTATAACTGACTATTGAAAAATCAGCCCATAAAGGTAAACACACTGCTTACATGGAATAAGAACAAAAGGCGTGTGTGCTTGGATCAAAAAACTAATAGTAGACACTTATTAGTAAGTATACAAGTATTAACAAATTAGAATGTAACTAACTATTAATTTAACTTTAATTTAAAATTTTTTGTTTTTTTTTCTTCATATTATATTAACCATTTTGGTTAATGTTGTGCGCAATTCAAATTGGGTAGAGGCATGAACAGTTATTTTTTGTTTAATGTTATTATTGTAAGTTTTCTGTCTGGTGTCCGTTACTGTGCCTTTATGTATAAATAAATAAATAAATAATTGATGAACAGCAATTTAGTCTTAGATTGGCCTGCAGATATTTTCCTCACTCATTGCATTTTATCAGGATTTCTTGTGCCACCCCACTCACTAAAGTAAATGGCATATAAAAAAATGTCCTGCTACTGGGCAAAGGCCCCCACCATTGATAACAAGTCATCGCTACAATTGATGGGTAGGTATTGGCTAAATCATCACAATCACCAAATGCGGGTTGGTGATCACAAATGAGGAGGTTATGCATCGGATAATCCGAAACACGCTTTGCCCTACCAAAGTATTCCATTATTAATAGGGATCACTTAAATAAAAAAAAAACTATTTAAGTTACAACAAAAAGGTTTTAACTCTTTATTTTATTTTCAAAGGAGCACTTCGCCCAACTCCTTCGTAAATCGGTGCCAACAACAATAACAGAGAAGAAAGCTACAATAGCGGATGTGGATTTCCTTTTAAACAATTGCAGAAAGGACATTGAACAAATACTGCAGTACAAATTCAAGGATCCGTCTTACCTGTTAGAGGTGAGTACGTTGAAAGCATTTCAGAGTTTCTGTGATCTAGTATTTAGACCACAGGTCTAAGCCCCTACTCCCACGACCCGGTCAATCCGAGCCGTGGTCCGCGGGTTGTTCCGCACCCCGCTCCGATCCGAACCCCTCGGAGAATCTAGTAGGGCACGGGGACACGCACTAGTGCGTGATGCCGTTCCCTCTAGAAAACCTCTGACGGTGATTCTTTTCACACGGCTTGAGGAACCTTTTAAGTCGCCACCCCTAAAAAAGTACGGTGAAGCTAAAAATGCCCAGAGGCAACTAGCAAACTCTCTCAAAAAAAAAAAATCTAACTAGCGTTTGATTCCCAGTTAGGGTTAGATATTTTACTGGTTGTACTTGGTTTGGTTTGAAAGCCTTCTCTCGTCGATAGTATGATGATATTATAGGATAGTGGGTCATAATCCACCAAGCTGGCTTAATGGGGGTTAGTGGGTGTTAACGACTGCCATCTTACGATAACGAGTGGGACCAACGACTATTTTCCTTCCGGAACACGGATAGATGGACATAATTAGTCCACCCAGCATGTGGAAAGTAACTCAGCTTTCTCGAGAATTATTCTCTGCAATCAAATCAATCATTGATAACCAGTTCCTCAGTAGTTACAAGTTTCGGAGCAAAGCGCTTTCAACTTCGTCTTAACCGTCCGGTGAAATGATATAACTTTGTCTTGAAAGAAGAAAAAGCTATTTTTAAATAATATTTAAACACAAAATATGAAAATACATTTCCATTATTCTGGCTATGCGTCTATTATATATTTTATTGTGATGGCAACAGGTTGGCGTCTCCCGGAAAAATTGTGTAGAATTGCGGATCGTTTTCTCTCGTCTCATTCAATAAATGAGTTATAAAAAATATTACGACTGCGTTTCTATTATACAGCTATTAAATTGATTTCAGGCTATGTCGCACCCCTCGTATATTCGCAACAGGCTGACGCCTTCCTACGAACGTCTGGAGTTCTTGGGTGATGCTATACTCGACTTCCTGATCACCGCGCACATATTCGAGAACTGTCGCGAGCTGAAGCCTGGCGATTTGACGGACCTGCGTTCGGCGTTAGTCAACAATGTTACATTCGCGTCGTATGTCGTGAAACTGGGCCTTTACAAGTAAGCTTTGTTTGAACTGTTCTTACTTACTTTTGCGCACCAAGCGTTTTGCTTCTACATTTATAATGCGTACAGCCAAACAGTGGAATTGCTACCGGCGTCTGTATTCCCGAGTGCATATAACCCTAAGGCCCGATTTTTCAATCCTCAGATATGTTTTATCTAATGTATAACATTGTCATTGTGACATATTTTCTATAGAGAATCTGTCATTATGGCAAAATGAATCAGTGAATAAACGTTAACCGAAGATTGAAAATTCAGCCCTAAAGTTTTTAAAGCCCGAGCACAGATTACTTAATAGTTGCCCGAGTGAATAGGCTATTTCTGGGCAAGCTCGTTCGATCGTCGGCCTCTTCTTAGCCCTAGGCTTATTGTTCCGTTAAAGTAAAATAAATGAAAATAGGTACTTACATTAAACAGACAGCAATAAGTTCAATGTTTGACTCAAGACTTTCACGAAGAAACTGAAAAAAAAGCTTTTTTTAATTAGCCTATTTTGTCCCAGATCTGAGCAAAGCCTGATGTTGCTGATGTTGCGGCGGTGACCGTTCACCATTAGGCGCCTCGCCTGCTCGTTCGCAGACTTTTAATATCTAAAAAAGGCATTATAATATAAAATATTTTTAGTCAATAAACTAACATTACTAATACACACATTCACATCTACATACATTGTTTTTTTTTATTATTAAACAATAAACCAGTAACGATTGCCGTTCATAGATTCCTCTGCTCCCAACTGAATCCGTCGCTGGACTGCGCCATCATGGCGTTTGTTGAACACCAAGAACAGAGGGACCACGAGGTGATAGAAGACGTACTCTACCTTATCGAGGAAGACGAGTGCAACATTGCGGATTATGTGGAAGTTCCTAAGGTGAGCATAGAATATAAAACAGGTTTTCTCTTTTTACTTTTTATTTTTAAGTGGTAATTGCCGCACTTAAAAATAAAAAGTTTTTCTTCACTGCTTTGATTTTTGACTGATTTAGCGGCGGTAGTGCCATTAACCATTGTAATCTCATATTGCAAGCAAATTTTTATTTTATTTTTAATAATTATTTATTAACTGACTATGCGGTATAGTGGTTAAGCCTACCGGTCTCAGACCCACGGCCCGGCTTCCATTCCCAGCGGGGAGTACATCTTTGTATTCAATTTAGGGTGGTGTACTTTGTTTTAGAACCACCTCACGCCTGGCTAGCTAATCACCTTATCTAAATATTTCGCCATATGATATATGGTAGTAGCATTGTTGTGTTCCAACAACTAAAGATAAGATAGCCAGTTCCTCAGTAGTTAAAAGTTCCGGGTTCAAGTGCGATTGTATTTTGGCCTTATCATCACTTTAAATCAGCTGTGAGATGAAGGCCACAAATGCTTCCACGTAAGATTTTTTTTTTTTAAATATAAACTATAACGTTGTCTATAACAAACAATAGCAAGTGGATGTAGTCAGTTGAAGCACAGTTTAGGTAATGAATTGAGAACGCAGTTTTGTTTAAATTTTCTCGCTGAAGCTACCGCCCCCGGTTCCTTTGTTTACTTATAGTGAAATCACAAAAAATACGCCTATACCTTTATGGTTTATATTGAGTACATGCTTCCACAGACTACCACAAACTGACAATTTTCTTCAATAGACTTTGAACTTTATATCGATAGGTTATGGTTAAACATTTTACAAAAACACAAATGTTGAAACAATTCCACGAACAGGATTTGAACCTGCACCCTTCTGACATACCGGGTCAGGTGCTCTTCCAATTGAGCTATCGTGGTACTACCCAGCCCGCCGAAATTATTTACCACTATTTACTTTTTACTTTGAAAGCCAAAGGCACCCATTCAATGTCAACAACTACCGTCGTTAAGACATTTATTAAATAAAATTAACAATTTTGGATAGTCTGATTTGCAGGTACCGAAAATAGTTTGTATTATTGCGTTATTCGAATATCATTATTAATGTGATGTTAACAGATTAGTAATAATGTTATTTAAATTTAACTGGTTAAAAGCAGTTAAATTTAAATAAACAAATAAATAAGCAACCCGCAGGCAATTGATAGAATTTAACTACACATTCGGTTACCCTACCAATTCTGTTCAAGTGTTTGTTTCGCTACTAACAACATATTATTCAAAGTGTAGTACGGGGAGCAAAAAATGTATCGATACATAATAGATGGCCATAATTGAACACACGCCTGCACACAACTACAACACACTGTAAAAAACCCTCAATAGACGATGCACTTTATGTCGGTGGTCATATGGTTTAAGATTAATTGAACAAATTTGACAGTTTTGGATAGTCTGGGTGCCTAGTGCAGGTGTCATTCGCCATTTGATCACTTTAACAAAAATGGAAATTTTTATGCCATCAAATTCTCGTTTTCGTTAACGTGATCTAATATCGAATGAAACTCGCGAAAGGCACCCTGATGTGCTGGCGTCCTGTGCCTTAGCATTTAAAAACGAACTTTACTAATATGTGTTTAGAGTATGTTCTCGATTAACACTGTAAACATTTATTATTCAAGCGAAAAGAAACTGAAATGTCAAGCATTAAAATTTATAATTTTGCTATACATATTCTCCTCTTCGTTAACTCGAATCGCAAATATAACTGACACAAGATAGATAGATAGATAGATATATAGATAGATAAAACATTTATTACAAATACCACAGACACACACATAAAACAAAGATACAATGGATATAAGCAAAACATTTTTCAAAATAAATAAGCCTACATTATGTGGCATGTGTGTGTGTGCAGCAGCAGTGCAAAAAGGTCGTAGCTCAGCGATACATTTGCCCGGGAGCAAAACGCTGATTTTCAGCCACAATCTCTAGGACAGTGCGGAGACAGTAATAAATACCAGCTCCACCATCAGACTGAAAATTCACAAGGTACCCAAAAATAGAAAAGTGTAAGGATTTTTATTTCTAACCTTAAAATTTACTATAAGGCCGCCTCAGTCGGCTTTAATCGACAAGCGAGAGCGTGCCCTGTACGCCAGCGATGGCAATGAACGGCAATACTAAGGGAGTGCGCAGACGACAGACTTTTGTCCGCTTGCTTTGCCACTTTCAGTTCCTCGTGGGCGTTAGTCGATTAAGTTGTAAGCATTTGACGCTTAAGCAACGTAAACTAACCACTTTTGACTCGTTTTTTGTCGCACCTCCAAAAGATCGAATAGTCTACCAGCACACGTTTTCCCTCTTTCCTATGATATGGGGTCCTTCAAACGAGGCGTGAAGAAGCACCTTGTGGGCCGGCAGAGTGAAGTTGACTGATGCTGCGTTGTTTTCACGCTGCACCAGTTGTCTTCGCGTCTGGACTCCATTTCCACTTAGCATCAGGTGGTGTGGAGTCATTTGCCGTGCTAAGTATTAAAAAAAAACAATTTTGACGGACAAGTCAGTTCGCGGGCAAAAGTCCGTCGTTTGCGCAATCCCTTATTGGTATAAAAAACACACAAAATAAACATAGCCCTATTTCTCCGAATCTATATTAATCTTGCTAGTTTCTATTGTGAATTGAATGTTTGACGTACTAAAAATGTTAATGAAAATTTACAAACACCAGGTGCTAAGCGACATATTTGAGTCGCTCACCGGCGCCATATACCTGGATAGCGGCGGCGACCTCCAGGTGGTCTGGTCGGTCATCTACCGCATCATGTTCAAGGAGATCGACGCCTTCTCCAAGAGGATACCCCAGCAACCCGTCAGAGTCCTATATGAAATGATACACGCCTGCCCTGTGTTTGGGTGAGTATTGAATTAACAATATTCTATTCTCCATAAGGCAGGGTTTTGTTGCACAAAATAACCCAATGGGTCGAAGTGCTACTAGGAGAGAGAAACTTCAATAATCATCCCCATTAAATTTATTTTAAAGGTAAGTTTTGAAATTGTTAAGATTGTTATCCCCATTAGATTTATTAATTAATAATCATGACCATCGTCAGCCTAAAAACGTCCCTTTGCTAGCCTCGGACGTCCACTCGGACGTTTCCATGAGCAATAGCATTACCACGTGGGTAGTTCGGGCCATAACCCGCCATGCTAGCCTTAAGCGGGTTGGTATGGGGTTTAACGACTGCCATTTTACGATAACATGTACGGGACCAACGACTTTTACGTGCACGTAATTCCTGAAGTGTCATTAGGCTTTCTATGTGAGTCTTATGCTATAGGCACAGTAACACAAAAAAAAACAAAAATTATCGTTTTTTTTTAATTACCGCTACGATTTCCCTTTTTAAATTTATGTACATTATTACTATTTAAAATCCGTTATTTGTTAATTCTGTATCTGTGGTTTTTTGAATAAACTATTAAATAAAATAAATAAAATGTAAATGTCATTGTGATAACTGATAAACCACAGATATAAACACATTAAAAAATATTTTTTTACAGAATTATTATGCTATTGTATATCGTATCGTCTAGTATCAACATTTCGATCTATGTTTTGTTTGGGCTATGTATTTCATGTTGCGTGTTGCAATATTTACATGAAAGTTTTTAGATTATTGATTCATAATTGGGCTGTTATTAACTTATCTGATAAAATCGCCGTTGTCTGGATTCATTTTCCATCGGAGGTTAACAAACGTTCTTATTGCAGTAAACCGCAACAGACTGACTCGGACGTGCCCAAAGTGATGGTGCCGGTGACAGTCAGCAACCACGGCCGCCAGCACACCGTCTACGGCTTTGGCAGTAACAAGTTCCAAGCGAAACGGGCGGCCGCCAAGCTCGCTCTAAAGATATTGGCTTTGTAAATGTACTATAGCTATGTCGGTTTAGTTTAAAGGCCAGTGCATACGAGATGTTCCTTACATTTTTAGACAAAATAATTTTGTCTAAAAATGTAACCGATTTAAAGTCTTATATAGTTCACTTTAAACACATTATTCATATTCATTTATTTACTACATGTACACAACAGATGTTTTTAAAGGTATAAGCTAGTTAAAGTACATGACCCTGTTAGGGTATTGCAAACATAAAACACAAAAAAAATACCATTCATAAAGGCATAAGACATAACACATAAATTAATTTGAATTTGCTTTTATTATGCATGCTTTTATTTTCTTTTTAATGTTTTCTAACTGTCTAACTATTGAATATTGATCTCTGTATTTTCTATAAGAGCTTTGTTAAACTTATTATAGTTATTATAGACGATTTTAAACTTTCTATAGTGGACATTTATGGTTAAAATGCCAATTAAAGTCCACTTCACTGAAAGTTTCAGTTTTATAATTTATTTCTTTTGTATGTTTTCTATTACATTTCAATATCTCTGTATTTCCTAAGGGAAATACATCCTAAGGGATTAAAAGTTTAATAAAAATTGTTTAATATTAGTTTTGAAGTTTGTATATGATGTCTAAATGTATAAGTTCTTCGTGTGCATTATATACACATTTACATTATATATTTTGACAGACAAAAAGTGCGCCTCGTCTGCGCAGGCGTTTACTAAAGGCGACAGACCAACTTATATCTAATTTTAATGAGATTTTATTTAGTAATTACTTATGCTGTATCAAAAATCCTGAAGGATCGATTACGATCGTGATTAGAATGCATGAGCCGGCTCTACCACTACGGATACTGTGTCGGTACTCGGTACCTAAGATGACGCTAATAAAAAAAAATGAGGTAAAAACCTTTGAAATCAAACACTTTTTTGAAAATACTCGCGTTTAGTTTTACATATAATTTATCTTAATTATGTCATCATCAGAACTCTCCTGACCACTAAAGTACCCTGATTTGAAACGTCGGGATAAAATAAAATTTAAAATGCGTAACTTTAGAAAACATCATTACAATTTTGCTTCGATTTTTTGTAGGTATATTTACCACCTAAAATGGTAACTGTGGGCTTAGCGCGAACTACTGCCGTATTTGTAACATAATAGATATATTTTATGGATATTGATACAGCGCCACAGCATCCGTAAATGAAACTAACAAACGAATCGTAATTCAATAGATTTTATGACGTGAGCATGACTCAAAGTTTACAACAGGTCTTTGAATACCGTTAAAAAATTACTTAATACTTAATACTTCTGTCAAACGAAGATGCCGGTAAGCTTGGTATCGTTACCTGGGTGGCATTTTTACCGGTGAATTAACTAACCACTCTACGCGGATTGGCTAAAGCGCAATATTTAATGAAAAAGGTAGTGACACTTTTATAGATAACGCTACCTGCACTATCGGTACCAAATTACCTTTATAGACATAACGTTACTTATTACCGGTACTTATAGTGGGAATTTGGTAACGGTATGAAGCCTTGGTTTACAATTACAAGTACGTTACAATTACGTTACAAGTTCGTGCTAGCTAGCTGAGTAGCTCCTTTGTGGATCCTTCGGGGTTTTTTATATAGAGATATATTAGAGAAACATTTACGAATTATTTATTGTTAAATTACAATACTATATAATTTACATTACTATATAAAGTAATAAGTACACGCCTGCACGTCAACGTACCCAAAACTGACAAATTTCTTCAATACATTGTCAACCTTATGCCTTAAACATAAAGTTCAAAGTCTATTGAGGAAATTTGACAGTTTGTGGTAGGTTGATGTGCAGGCGTCTGTACCTACATTTCATGATTTAGAAAATTATTTAGCACTTATATAAAATTGTCTATATACTTATTTTATTCATTGAACAATTACAGAATTATTATGTCATTGTATATCGTATCATCTAGTATCCACATTTCAATCTATGTTTTGTTTGGGCTAGGTATTTCATGTTACGTGTTGCAATATTTACATTAATGTTTTCAAATTATGTATTTAGATGCGCTATTATTAACTTATCTGATAAAAGAAATTTAAGTATTATTTTTCCATGACAATCGAGAATCATTCATTAGCATGGCACGAAAATGGTAAATTATTATTGAACTCGACTGTACATATTTTGTTACGTTTAAGGTATGCCGATGACAGCGTAGCATACTATGACCGTTCTCGTATCGAAAAAATGCATTATGTTACTCTTTGTATGACTATGTGTGACACAACGAGCACTAAATCTTTTTATGTATAGACGCGACGTTGAATAAGAAACGTCCTACAACAGAAGGCACTTTATCAAGTTTTTTTATTTATCAAAGAGAATCAGTTTAGTTTTGGCCTCTTTTTAATTATACTATCTACTGGTAAAATTGTTATCCTTTCTCGCTAACTTTAGGTAAATTAGCCATACTTACTCCGATCACTACTGATAATATATTTACATGTTTCGGTACAGGAAATGCCATGGTATGGTTTTAATAGTACCGCAATTAAGTATGTATTATACGTGAGCGAAGTCGCGAGCACATCTAGTCTATAAGTAACTCATAGCCAAATCTTACAGGTGGACTCTCTAGTCTGAATTTCATAAAATTAATTAAGTATAATTCAGAAGCGAAATGTAATGTCCAAAATATTCACGGGCGGTTTACCACCCCTTTTTAAACCCACACCTACTGACAATCCGGGTCAGGCGATTTTTGTTGTTATAGTATGGATACTTATAAAATAAAAAAAAAATCAAATGTCCATGACGTCGCTTTTGACATTGTATTAGTTTAGAGCGCCTGACTTAGATTGGATGAAGGTGCGTATTTCATTAGCGCAGTTGAAATTTATTTCAACGCTTTTTCAGTCTATCATGTGCATATATATATCATATACATATATATATGTCATACCACATGTGTGTTTATCTTAAAATGTTATTGCGAGGAAATTAAGATTCAGAAAAACAGTTAAAATATTTTTTTTTGTATTACTGGAGTCCCTGGCTTACATGTAAATGGTAAAACTATTTACGATAAAAATTAGTAGCCAGTTGCACTATCGCTTATGATTTCGTAATAATAATAATGGTAAATTCGTTTATTAATAAGAAAATGTTGTACATTAGGGTGTCATAATATTACTATTCTGCCATCGTCGTCGTAAAGAACGTTGCTGAATGTAACAACGTTTTTTATGTAATTAAAATTGTAAAAAAACTGAAAACGTACGATTCGTCATTGTTAGTTGTAAATTATAAAATAAAAAAACGCATAAGCACTAAATCGTTGTTCAGAACCGTAAGGTTTTTGTCTGATGATAATTTATTATTCATGTAGTTTATTGTTTTGGAATTATATGGTAAAAAATAAAAATTAATTAAAATATTGAAGGTTGCTGCGTTTGGTTAATGGGACCAGCTGGTGTCTTTGAATGTGAATGATTTTTTTTTATCGTTACTAATATGAAATAGAAATAACAACACGGGCGAATAGCGAAAGAAACAAGCACTTGAAACTAATAAATCTATGCAGAAACCAGGATTTAGGTAGCTCCTGGGAAATACGACGCTCCGATTACGATAGGTCGTGGTTTCGTTTTTTTTATCGTGTCCTTACACGAGTTTCAATATCAAGCGTCAATTATAATGTAATAATATTGATATTTATTATAGATTCACATTTTACTACGTTATACAATAGGCAATGCTTTTGAGTTTGTTACGTTAACGAGATGCAATAATTTAAAATAATAATCTTTGATTTAGAAGCTAATGACTTCTACAGCTGATCAGTTGGAAATCTTTAAAAAATCTTAGAAATCCAAAATCAAAATTAGGATTTAATAAAAAATAATGAAATTCCATCGAACGAATTGAAAGCATCATTAATTATCGCAATTGTTGTTTGATAGTGCATTTAAATATTTTCCTGTATCGTTTTTCCTAGAAAGTATACTTGCTTAATTTTTTTTAGAAGTTCACAGTGAAATGTGTAAATAAATGTGCACCTACTTGACTGACATACGTACTGCAAGGTGATAAAAGTTTTATTAGTGCATGCCATATTTTATTCTTTAATCACAATGGTGTTTAAATTATACTTTAGATTAATAAAAGATTTTTATGTTTTTTAATGTTTAGCAGTTTTTGTAAAATTTAAATTTTAACCGCTTCTGTGGTCTAGTTTTCGGACCCCGAGTGTTGATTTCCGCGGGAGGCTACATAACTGTATTCGGTTTAAAAGCTTGTATGGTTTGTTGCTATGTCCCCGTGGCTAGCTACTATCATTCTATTAAGTTGAGGATTCCAAGTGAAGTGATTCCTCTTCAGCCTTGTCAGTTGAGATGGAGACCAAGCACGCGCACGTCACAAAATAATTTGCAAACATTTATTTACCGGATTGTCTTTGGTTTTTTGTTCAGCATAAAATTAAAGTATCGCGCGGCAAAATTTTAAAGTTAAATTTGCGAAATTTATCCATTTTGTTGTAGTTTATTTGTGCCGACTTAGAACTTTGTTATGTTTCTTAAAATAGTAAGATGATAGCGATCGACACGATAATGTTTCTTTTTTATTATCCGGTTTGTCTATGTTCTAGAATTTTCGCAAAGATGCATTTTTCGATTATTCTAAGACAGGTATAATTAAGTGGACAACATCACCACAAAAGCAACAAGTCCTGTTATTCCTAAACCTGGACTTCATAATCATATTGATGTTGTAACTTTAAGACAGCATCAATAATTTAAAAACCAATTTCACCATATTCTTGTTATAATAATTATTAGTTGATTCTGTTAAATGTAATGTTGTGGTTGTATAGCGATTAGCGACAAATTCATATCTTTCGGTCATCACTCGTCGGTCTGTAAGTTCTGTAACTAACGTCGGATCTTTTTTTAATGCTTGTAACATTAATGTAACCTGCCTGGCACAGAGTGCAAGTTTCGATGTTTATTTATTAGTAATAAAGCATAGAGCCCTAGGTGGCAGGAGGACTTACATTAGTGAGTGAATGTTTTAGATATACGAAATTGTAGAAGACTGCTATAATTTTAATGATTTACGTATCTGTTAATTCTGTCTTCTGTAATAAATAAAATAATGTAAAATCTTTTTTAAATTTTGTGTAAGTATAATAAATTTTTAACATTGTTGGTGAGTAATTATAATTACACCGCAAAACTGTAGTTTAATTTTATTACCACATTATTTAATTTCTACATGTTGGGGCTACCTAATTATTTAGGACAATACACGATTTGACACTTCAATTAGAATACGCTTTTAATTGTAATAAATAGATTAATGTTATAACTTGTAACAGACTTCATGGAACGGAACCTCTATTTGCAAGTGAATAATGAACAAGTTGCCGAAAGTTTAAATTTTTATCGTTACATGAAGTTTTCAGTTTTTAATTTTTAGCTCTGTTATTCTAACTACATCATTACAGAATACTTACCACTACTTATTTTTTATGAACAATATAGGTACCTATTCAATACTTGGTTGTTGTTTCCAAGTCGTCAGTTTTCGTTTTTTAGAGTGAGAATGATGAACATGGGCTCAGGTTTACAAGCAACACCGATTATTTGGTTGATATTCTATATTTTTCAGGTTTTAACTAAACAGACTTTAAAAAAAGAGGAGGTTCTCAATCGATTAAATCTAAAATTTTTAGCCAAAATCGTGGTGACACCCTATTCTAAGTTATTACGTAATTAGCTAAATAAACCGATTGACTTGGCCATCGCATGAAAACGCAATGTATCTCACAAGTACATACATAATTATATTAAATTAGATTGTTTAGTGCGATTGTCAAGTCAATCTATTTATTAAGCTAATTACGTAATAACTTAAGACAGAAGGTCCCTTAAGTAGGGACTGAATAAATTAACCGACTTGGTATTACATGGATCTCACAACTTTTTACGGTAGAAGAACTGAGTTGCGAGCAGTCTTGTTCTTTTTTACAAGTTTGTTTTTGATGGCATCTCATTTCTTTTTGTAGATAGTCCTACTTTTTTTCCTTTCCGGTACCATCTAGGTACCTATTATTCCATTATATTATACATAATATGCAGGTACACTGATTCATTAGCTGCAAATGTAACTTTGTAATCTTATATACTTATATGGGATTACAAAGTTATTGCAGTTGGTGTATCTAGAAAACTGGACCGAAATTGCAATTTTTTTTTAGTTTTTCTTTGATTTATACACTAAACACTAACCCCCTTATTCATAACAACTATGTAAGCATTATTTAGTTAATCGTTGTTTGGTCTCTTTTTCTTAAATTCAAAATCACGTTTGTGTGACGTTGACAAAACAATATTTTACTAAATAACGCCTAAATAGTTTTTATGAATAAGGGTGAAATTGTATTCTAAATTTGAAGCTTCTATGCCTGCTAGAAGTGCTTTAGAGTTTTGATGATCGGTCAGTCAGTCAGTGACAAAATTAGAAACTTTGACTAGTTATAATTCTTAAACTACTGGTTCAAATCTAATAAAATTTGAAATATATTGTGTTTATACAATGCCTGCTGACTGGTTACTGAAAATTCAGGCTATATATTATATATATTATAGGGCGTCGAAAATGGCCTGAACTGTTTAGAAAAAAGGATGGTACGGCAGCACAGTGGTTCCTTCCAAATTTAAAATTAGTGGACATGGACACAGGAGCCGATGTCGGCGTATCGAGCTGATTTTCTATTTTCACGGCTGATGACGATCCCTTAACACCTTTTATAGTGCTAGAGATCCGCCAAATGCCTAATTTTTGAGATAAAAAAAATTGTCGAGATTTTTTGTATGGAGAAACTTCTAAGAAGTACTTAAGTATATTTTTTATCAAGATTTTTTGAATTGCGTCCAGTGGAGTCACGTGTATGAAAGGCCGATTATAGTTAGTACGCAGAAAAAATTAATTGGTCAAAACCAGCAGCGACAGCTTGCGGTAACAATTATAGATAAAAAAAAATTGTGGACTGTTTATTTGTGCTGCCTTCTTTCTGTTGATCAATTGTTGCATATTTATGTTCCTAAAAATACATTTTATGAAATATTAGAAATATTTTTTTTACTAGCAAAATAAAACGAATAAAAATAGTAAGAAATAAAGATAGAATCATTTATTTAACATTACAGGACAGTAAAATAACATATTGTGGTGTAATGTTCGGCTCAATATAATTATGCAACAAGAATGTGCTGCTAAACTGATATTATGCTAAACACAGTAGTTACATCCAGTACACGATATACATAACACAAATAACAATAAAATACGGGACGATTCGTAACAGCTTTATAAAAGTGAACATGAATATTGATAATTTCGATTTGATTTGATTCAATGATACTCGTAAACAAAATAGGTAAAAGATAACGTAGGTAGGTAATTAAAATGAAAATACAAACAACAAAATAATAACAATTAATATTACTTATTCACATAAGTAACATCATGAGCGGTAAAAAATGAGACACTGTACCTGTGTAAACAATATAACCCTTATCTATGAACGCAATTAGATAGCGACCAATAGTGTTGCCGCTCGATATTCACTATCGATAGTTAGGCAAAAGCAATAGTATCGTAGAACTATCGATACTATCGATAGCCCCTTAAGCGTAAATACTATCGACACACAACAATACTATCGATAGTATCGGTACTATCGAAGCGCAATATCGAATGTACTATTGATAGTATTGATACTATTGCTACTGAATATTGCAATAACAATCGATAGTATCGATACTATCGATTGTTATTGTCCATCGATAGTGACCTTTGTTGTTATTACAAGTCATAGCCGATACTATCGATACTATCAATAGCAATTTCGATATTGAGCTTCAATACTATCGATAGTATTGCAGTATACTGATACTGTTTTACCAAACTGAGCTATCGATACTATTGATGGTATTGATAGTATCGATAAGCCTATCGATATTATAGATGATTTCCGAGGTCTACCATCGATAGTTCGGCAACACTAGCGACCAATCAGAGCCGAGTTGCTGGAATATTTTGTTTGTCCAAGTAGAGGTTCAGACCCTCTGCCTGCTTACTCACCCTAATGAGCTTGTTTATCCATCGATTATGTTTAAAGTATATTTAATTACAATGTATATTAAAACCTTAAAATGAGACTTCATAATGATACATCAATAGATGAAAGTAAGCCATTATCTATAATATTGGTGTAAATTTCATAGAATTAGGATGCATTAGGATGGATAAAAATCCACCTCTAGATATGGTTTTGCTTTTTTAAGCAAAAAGCCATCAATTATGCATGTTATTCAAAGAAAAGCAAGTAAGTCACTTATTTTTTTACGCAGATTTAACTTTTGCTTTTTACTTTTTCACTCATAGTCCTGAAAAGTACGAAGGAAAGTTCAATGATTATTAGTCTTAACTCTTTAAAAAAAATTTCAAAAGTATTTACTCGTTTCACTCACGAGAAACTTATTGCTTACTAAAAAAGCGTACCTACGCATCAAACAACAGTTCACTTTTTAGGCCATTAATTGCCCTTAATATTTTATAAGCATATACCGTGAAGGTACGTTAAAACTTATATAGACTCGGGGCCCATAATATACTGACTGCCGTCCACTTTTTTTTTTTTGGAGAGAGATTGCTGATTGCTTCATACGGCATTTTCAGCTTCACCGAGCTTGTTTGGGGGCGGCGAGGACCGTAAAGGGCTCAAGCCGTGTGAAACGAATCACCTTCGGAGGTGTTCTAGAGGGAACGGCATCGCGCACTAGTGCGCTTCCCCGTGCCCTACTAGATTCTCCGAAAATTCTACTAGGTTCGGATCGGATCGGGGAGCGTGGTACATGTCTGTACCTGGTGTAGAGCGCGTGTGAACCGGTTCTTCGTACCCTTGTTCTACGAGAACGGTACTACGATGTCTTGGGCCTAAACTACTGTGCATGTTTAGTATATTCTGTAAATGTGTAGTGGCATTTAGAAGACCGGGCGGGGGGAATGCCGTCCACAGAAAAGTTCCGCGTATTTATAGACCCGCAAATATATACCTCTTTCTGTCTTACCTGTTGCCGTCTCTTTCACTCTGAGAGTCTACGCGTTTCTCGAAGGTTCGATGCCGTGTTTGCACTTTTCTATAATCGGTTGACCTTACTAAGAATGTTCTATACATTTCCATAAATTTCTAGAAAATTCCATGGCAAGTTTCGTTACAATTTAAATTTATTCCTTACAACTATTACGTAACAATAAATACACTTATACGACTTTAACGTAAATCTAACTTATTTTAGATGTTAAATACGACGCGTCGCTAACAATATTTGATCGCGTTTACAAGTTCTGTGAAAAATATAATATATTCAATAAATGCCAAAACGGATTCAGAAAGAATAGGTCCACCACACTGGCTGTATTTAAATATGTACACAAGAAATACTAAAAAATTTTGATAATAAAAAATATGCCGTCGGTGTCTTATTAATTAGACATGACCAAAGCTTATGATAGGGTCCAACATAAAATACTATTGCAGAAATTATATATAATATAGTATATGTATAAAAATAATCATCAATTTTCATAACTCCTTCCTACTACTTTCCAGGTAACCCCCTTTTTGATTACCAAATGACTACCTACTAAAAAGCATCCAACTATTTTGAATGAGATTAGATTTTAAGTCTTTTTAAATAATTAAATCACGGATATTAATTTCAGATATTTATGTATTGACAATAATTTAACTGAGATACTGGTGGACTTGAATAAATTTATCTTATATCTGCATCAAATATCATCATCAGCCATTATGTGCCCATAAATCCTTTTTATAAGTTTAACAGACTTGACCCTGGCCCATCCTTCTGTTTTTATAATAAGTTTAGCTCGTCCATCTTTAATGAATTCTAAAGTAAGTAGTTTCAGTGCTTTAGCAGAGTGCAAGTCTGCCAACTGAAGAGTCTCTATAGCATTTTCTACAGTTAGTTTTTTGTGTAAAGCTTCCTCACAAAGACTCTTCAAACGGTTTAATTGATAAAAATCGGCAGCTTCTAATAGTTTCTCTGGGATCTCATCAACTCGTGGGGCTTTGTCACTGTAAATAAATCTCAACATTTCTTGCAGTACTTCAGACTCTAGGGGCGATGCCACAATGTTTGTATAACATTCTGTTGTGTTGTGCTCAAAGTGTGCCTTTAACACTGCACTTCTACTTGCTAAGACTGCCTTGTGGACTTTATATTCGATGCCCTCTTCTGATTTCATCACCGCATCAGAGTATATACCATTATCTAGGAGATGCTCAAAATCATTGCACAGTTGAACTTCAGGTATGTGGAATATGTCTTCTTCAACGTCTTTTGTCACATTAAATTGAAATTTCATGCGTAAACTTCCATCGAGGTCCAGGAATAGTTTGGCGTTGTTATTAGAATCAATGTCTCGCTTAATTTTTGTTGCAATGAACTGCCATTTATTAGCTTGGACAGAATGATTGTCTTTAATGACGACACTGCAAAGCGATCGCTCATCATTGTGATGAATCAGGCATGTAGCTGAAATTGATTTCAGAAACACAAGAGTTCCTACACTAGTGTTTCTATAATAGAATTCAATTATATCATTGTTTCGTCCCAGAAATTGCATTTTCAACTGAAATCTAGATTCTTTTAACTTGATACTGGAATTAATTTCTGATCGAAATTCCCTCGTAGTTTTGTTTTCTAATAAATTCTTGAAATTCGGTACCTTCCATACTATAGTATGTGTTTTTGGTAGTCCTTCAGGACTAATTGCATACCCAATGGTTGCTGTCATGTGTGACATGGCTATCCTAAAGATGATTATTTAATTTAGTATTAATTAATGTCGACTAAGGAAGACCTTTCGAAATGTAAATAAATGAAATACTTACATACACACGAGTGGAAATGTTCCATAAAAAAACTGTCGTAGAGATACGATACTATATATACTTAGATAGATTAGATTGGTACATTGCCGATACTTCAATTCGGATAGCATTGAAAACTTTTTGGACAGGTAAGGGCCTATAACTTCAGGAGCAATAATCCTGATTGCCACAGCTTCATTCACAACACTTTTAAATCTCTAATGCTACGGTCAGACTTGAAGGCGAAGATTCGTGTTCGCGTTGTCACGATAAAACTTCGTGTTCGATCTACGACGAAGTGCTTGGCTTAACCACATCAAAAAAAAATTAAGTACGTCGCGATAAACTAAATAAAATTTATCTAGATTTATAGAACGTCGCAATAATTCATTTCGCGAAAAAAAAATGGAAGAGGCGAATTTTTTTTTAAAGTGCTGATTGAGCTACACTTAAGCTGAATTAAATATTTATAAAAATACAGTGGAAAAAAAAAGAGAGAGGCGGTTGCGCTATGTTACATGTCGGCAAATAATTATTTACTGCATCTTTAAAAGGTAAAGAAAAGAAATAAAAGGCGATAGTGGATGTTATTTATACACATTCATAATTTTCTGTAAATTTCAATATTCTCTCATTACTCCAATAAAATAATAACACAAATCAGATTAAGCAACACGTTCAAACCGCTGCCGATGCCGCTGCTCGGCGCGGGCGCTTCGCAGTCAACTAAGCGCGCAAAGTGTAGCCAACCGCACGAATTTGTCGCAAACCCTTTGATGTGCGGCAATGGGGAAGAAATCTTTGAGGGCGCTGTGTGTTTGTTACTTGTCAAAACAAAAGAGATAAAAGACAGATAAAAGTCGGCACGTTTCTAGATTACTATACTTAAATATTTAAATAAATTAAATCACACACTTCAGTAAGTAATTAAAAGTAGTATAATATGCTAAATGCCACTACACATTTACAGAATACACAAAACTTGCACACTAGTTTAAGCCCAAGACACCGTACTCGTAGAACAAGGGTACGAAGAACCGGTTCACACCCGCTCTACACCAGGTACAGACATGTACCTGGGCGCTTCTCCCCTCCACCACGGCCCGGTCAACCAGAGCTGAAAATCCGGTGAAGCTGAAAATGCCGTTTGAGGCAATCAGCAATCTCTCTCAAAAAAGTTAAATATAATGTTTTTTTCACCTTAGAGACGAACTAACAATGTATTACAAAACAAACATTACCTACCTCAAAATAATTCAATTAGGTATAAAGAAGGTTAGGTTAGGTTCGCGATAGCGAGATAGTGTGGCCGTAGCATTAGAAATTGTTTGAAATCTATTTCTTTGAATGAATTTGAATGTTTGCCGCGTAACCTAGAATACTTAGTGTTGCTTTTTCTAGCTTTCTTCTTCTTCTTATAGCTCTTTCCCATTTTTCTTAGTGTAGGATTTGAAGGAAATTTATGTGAACCTATTTCTTCACATCCAAAGGCACACGTCGATCTGTTTTTGGATAAAGTTACGGAATTATTACTATTAAATTATAATTATTTGTATGGAGATTGACAGGTCTACTTGCTTTTATTTATCATATTTGAGTTTTATTCTTCTATTTATTAATATAAGTAATATATACACAACAAAAAGAAACATACCTCAACAGAACTTAAAAAAAATAGAGAAAAAAATAGAAAATTAAAAACTAAAAACCTTTTTTTTTTTTAGAGAGATTGCTGATTGCCTCTACGGCATTTTCAGCTTCACCGGGCTTTAACACTAAAAACCTATAAATAAAAGATGTCTTCCAACTGTGGTGTGTAACAATTAACAAACACTTGGCGCCCTCTAGAATGAACTATTTGACAGTTTGCTTTCCCATTTTACCGACAGCGCAGCGGCCGGCGCGGCGGCGGGCGTGAAGGGCATTTGTATTCGCGAAGACGAATTGTTTGGCCAGACGTGTCGCGACAACGCATATCTCCGCGTTATCGCGATAGTGTGGCTGTAGCATAATTATCACGGGATTTATCAAATTTCTTAGTAATAGCGATAATTGTGAGAAAGACAATTCTAATCAATTGTTATAGTACATTACGATATTAGTGCGTTAAGATAGGAATTTCAGCCCGAGCCGAAGGCGAGGGCGTAATTAAGCCGAGCATGTTATTATAACCAATACGCACATATATCGTACGACGTTTTTTAACACATTTGCGAGGAAACAGAAAAAAAAACATTTTATATTTTGTTCATTTTTAATTATTGAAACAGTGAAATTACAAATAATAAAATGATACGTAGTTGTAGTTGGTTTTTTAATTATGTTATTATTATTATTACTATTCATAATGTCATTGTTTTGTGTTAGGGTAAATGTTGGAGACGACGAAACTTCTTGAAAGGTGGCAGAAGAGTATTGTAATTCGTCATTAGTTATAAATAAAAAAGTATCATCAGTAGAAGTAGAGGGGCGCGGCTCAGGGCAAAACTTCTTCGTTTGTGGCTCCAAATTTATTGCCAGAGTTATTTTGGCACTTATATTTGCTTTGTTTTGGATGGAATCTTCTACATAAGATTCTGCTACTGCGTTAGAACGCCACCCGCCATGCCGCTTTAAAGTCAATATATCAGCTAACGAATCAGCAAGTAATGTAGCTGACGTTCTTCTGAAACTGTGCCCTGTATAACAATCAGCATCCGGCAATCCTAAAAACTTGGCGACTTCCTTTGGCATGGCACCGAATTTATTTATGCCAATAGGTTGCGCAGTACATTTACCTTTTTGGTAGGTAATTCTGAAAGAAATTATTATTTTTTGTCTTAGTCGTACGCAGAGCTTCATATTTTTTGACCACGTCATAAAATGGGCCGTCGATAATAAAAGATCGGGGTATTTTGTTTTTAGTGTTTGGGATTTTAACTAAAAGCATTTGCCTTGATTTTCAATGTCTTTTGTGGTAATATTGTGAAGCTCTTGCCGTCTACATGCACCATGAATACCAAATATTAACGCAACCTGAAAAGAAATAAAAATGTGTTAGATAAGGTATAGGTACTTAGCTTACAGACGGTCATTAAAAAATATGTAAAAGAGTATGTACAGTAGGTAGATCAACACATAAAATAAGGAGGCAAACTGACCTTTGTTGCCAGGTACTGGCTATCTGGAGCATCTTTTAGAAACTTTTCGGCGTCATTTGATAACAGTACCTTAGATTTTTTCTTTATAAAACCATCAGAGCGTCTCTTTAAAAATGCAATGAGATTTGTATATAAATTAATATCGACACCATTTTTCATCTTGAGGGTACTTTTCAGCATAGAATATGTTGTCCGCAACGAGCTAGGCTTATATTTACTAGCTAGTTCATTAAAATACGCCAAAACTACATTTTCGGAAAATGACTTGGCATTTTTCATGTTCTTCCACTTCAAGAAATTTTCATACGTGGTTATGTATCTGTCCTTGGATATTGATGGCAGCAAGCTGTCGCATGCGGTTCGCGCTTCTGTTAGTATATCCGGTGGAGTTGAAGTAATATATTGCTCATCTTCATTATTGAAAGTTGTCATTTTTAGATATTCTCAATACAAGTACAAAGAAAAGAAAATTTGAGAAAAATGGCGCGAGGATTATTTTCTGCGGCGATCAGTTCCATATTTGAAATGGCAAATAATACTGTTATGGAATTTGTATGGACTATAACTTAACTATTTGCTTTGGTAACACACGCGTTTTTTATGACCCGCTTTACTTTAAAACCGGTGGAATTACATCAGCTTTACGAGCAAGTGTGTTGAAAAAAAATTAATGGACTCTTTACTAATAATTTACCTCAAGCAGATGATATCAGTTGCCTTGATAATTATAATATTGCATCATTGAATATTTTATTTTATTTTTATATTTATTTGAATAGGTACAAAATCAGCTTACAGGCTAAAAAAATACAACTACTACATAAAAATAAACAAATAATATTGAGTCTGAAAGCCTTAAATTGTACACAACATTATCCAAAACAATGTTCAGTTATTACTGACGTCACAGCACATTAATAATATAATTATCTTTTACAATAATCTTTACAATAGAGTGTAACACTCTTTGAAAAAAGACAAAGTGTTGAAAAAATTCCACGAGCGGGATTCGAACCCGCACCCCATTACATGCCGGGTCAGGTGCACCAACTATGCTATCGTCACAGAGTACATACCCCCCGAACTATCGTGGCTCAATCCAACTCGCCGAAATTAATCAACACTATCTACTATTTACTTTATAAGCCAAAGGAGCCCTTGGAGAGATTGGGCATGCTGTTTATTAAGTTTGATATGCGATGTTACGGGATATTGTTCTATTCTTCCACTAACACATTTTGGTGTTTGCTCAAATACTTAACAATCTTGGCTAAACTTGATTTGCCATTAGCGTTTAACTTTTCGATGAAGTAATACAAAAGCTCTTCTTCGCTTTTCTCGCTGACCATAGGGTCAGATCGTCGTTTTTTTGCTTGTTGCTCAAGTATTTAAAGTGAATTCTTATCACCTTTTCTGTAGAGGTACTATCTTCAGCAGTAGACAAGGATGAAACTGGTATAATGCATGCAAGGAGCGACGGTCGATGTTTCTTCATCTACATCGGCAGCAGTTCCGAATACAATATTTAGATCAACCGAATCGCAACTAGGCCACTGGATGTTGGATTCTAACCACTTGCGGTTGATGTTCCGATTCAGAAACGTCTTCACATTTCTACTACACTCAACGCACTTCTTCATTATAATATTCGTTACTCGACGAGAAAACTCTCTTAAGTCTTTGGCGATCATCTTCAGGTATTTCAGTTGTAATTTTAGATAGAATAGCTTCAAATAAATGGTTGTAATTCTTCATGTCACCACTTTCCCTCAAAATCACGAACAGATCAAGATTTGTACACAATCCGGCCATAGTAAAGTTAATTTCCAGTTGTTTCACGGTTAAGCGACACAAACAGAATGAAGACAATTTTTAAATGTGTCTAATTTTTATTAATTATTAAATACAGAATAAGTGACTACTCGCGCAAGTAAAGCAATGGTGTGGGGCCGAACCTCGTAACTGGACAAACAAAACATTCCAGATACTTAGCTCTGATTGGTCGTTAGCTAATTGCATACATAATAGGGGTAGATGTTTATTCAGGTACGGCATATAACTTTACTCATGTGGTATAACTGTAACTTTTTACCGGTCATGATTTTACTGAAGTGTAATCATATTTATTCGTTTTATTTCAGTAGTAAAAAAAATTTTTTTCTACGATTATCAGTGCGCTGTAGTATTTCTAATATTTCATTAAATGTAGGTATTTAGGAACACAATTAAGCAAGCAACAATTGATCAACAGAAAGAAGGCACCACAAGTAAACAGACTACAACCGCAATCTGCTTTTTTTATTTTTGAGGGAGATTGCCGATTGCCTCAGACGACGTTTTGAGGTTCACCGGGCTTGTTTAGGGGTAAAGGGTCCCTCAAGCCGTGTGAAACGAATCACCTTCGGAGGTTTTCTAGAGGGAACGGCATTGCGCACTAGTGCGCGTCCCCGTGCCCTAGTAGATTCTCCGAAGGGTTCGGATCGGATCGGGGAGCGGAACAACCCGAGGGCGCCTCTAAAGGCTCGGACCTCGGCTCGGACCTCGGCTCGAACCGCACCGTGGTGAAAAGAAGCGCCCAGGTACATGTACCTGTGTGTGTGTGTGTAGAGCGGGTGTGAACCGGTTCTTCGTAACCTTGTTCTACGAGTACGGTGTCTTGGGCTTAAACTAGTGTGCATGTTTTGTGTATTCTGTAAATGTGTAGTGGCATTTAGAGGATCGGGCGGGACCGCAAGCTGCCGCTGCTGGATATGGCAAATTTTTTTTTTCTGCGTTCTACTTATAGCATCTGGCATACATGTGAACGCCACTGGACGCAATTCAAAAAAGAATTTTCTCCATAAAAAAACTAGACTATTTTACAAGCTTTTATATAGTTTCACCTGTCCCGATGTTTATTTGTGCTTAATCAAATCTTGCAAGTTAAAGTCAAAGTTACAAGATTACTTTTGTTATATTTATACACATATATTTTAGTGCTAAAAGCAGTATTTTTTACTTTCTACGGTGTTTCTATACAATAACTAAGAAATAATATCAAATATTGACATATAAAAAAAACAGGTGTTTGCCTTGAGCGCCTACGTAACTTTAACGCATGTTAGCCATTGGATTAGGCAATTATAACAACTGAAAAATAACTATCGAGATATAAAACTTGCGCCGGGCCTAGGTTTTTTGTATGAGCCATGGCCTTTCTCCTTTAAAATTAGTGGACACAGGAACCGATGTCAGCGTATCGAGCTGATTTCTTTTTCACGGCTGAAGATGACCCTCTTACACCTTTTATAGTGCTAGAGATCAGTCAAATACCTAGTTTTTGAGAAAAAAAACCGAACCGAGTGTGTCGCTAACTCCAACTCTGTATATACTCCTATGGCCACCTTATCGTTCCATCATCAGACCCTGTTAATTACAGAGTTTCTATGGCCATCTTTCAGCTCCATCATCAGACCCTGGTTACCATCTAGCACCAAAGCATTCGTCAAGATGAATAATACGAGCCCAAACTCGATAGGGTTGTCGTTTAATTATCGAGTTCCTATGGCCATCTTCCAGCTCCATCATCAGACCCTGGTTACCATCTAACACTTAAGTACTCGTCAAGACGGATAAAACGAGTCCAAACTCGATGGGGTATTTTTTGTCTCACAAGTCCGTGAATCCAAATAGGGGTCACTGTCTTTTCTACTCACAAGTCATGGGGGTCGCGTGAAAATCAGGGAAAACTCATTGTCATAACATATTTTCCGGGAAAAAAGGTTTCCTCGTGTTTGCAACATACTATGAAATATAAATGTTAAAATCTTATTGGGACATACAGGGTTGTAAAACCCAAAATGTATGGGTACTGTGGACGTGTTAACTAATTACCGGCTTAGTCGAAAGATCTGTTTTCAACTGTGGCCCAGCTGTGCTGAACTGCTGACGCACACAATTAAAACTACAACTTTTGTTTCCACTTCACATGGATTTTATTGTTATAACTCGCATACAGTAAATTACAAGAAGTAAGTGCTGGGTCTCTTGTACGCGAATGTGTTGAGGCGTTTGTGGTGGTGCACGCGTTTGGGCAGCGGGAATCTGATGTTGCTGTTGTGGAACTGTTTCACTTGGGGCCGGCGGCATGCCGATGCCTTGATCACTTCCACTTTGATGATCTGGAAAATGGGGAAGAGTTAAATTTAATTTGTGAGTTGCTACAAGTTTAGGGATGATCACACAGATTTTCAATTCCCAATTAAGTCAGATTAATTAATCAAGTAAGTCTCCTTTGTATTTTTCTTGGTGCTCGACACACTCAATGTTTTTCAAGTTAGCAGCCTCACCACGCAATTAATGGTTTTGACTGCGTGATAAATAGTGACGTATAGCATATAAATAGTGATACTATTGTTCAAAAGATATTTGAGTATCTTGGTGAGGCTGCTAACTTTACGTCAAGCTAGCAGGCACCTTAAGAAATACAGTTTGTATCAATGTCATTTATATGTCAAAAAACTGTGCATAAATAGTGAATCGTATACGCAAAATTTCAATAATAGTACTTCAATTCAAGCCGAGAGATATTACGGTCTCTAAGCGGGCTGCTAACTTGACGTTTCTTGCGATAGCGATTCCAGAGAAACAGGTACAAGTTTTAAACAAATAAATACATGAAAAAATTGTGCGTGAAGTTGTAAATCTTACGATATAAATAAAAAATGAATTCTTCTTTGCTATTTTCCAAAAATCTAATGTAGCTTCTACCATACATTCGATTTTAGGTACAATCGTGCACAATTTTACTTATTGACGTACTGACATAAATTCTAATTATTTTCTCTAATTATGTTTTGGATAGTGGTGGACGAACGACTGTCGCTGACGTAGTACAAAGAAACACCGAGATGGCGTGATTTTGTTTACGTGCAGTGGTATGAGAATAGCGTGCGAAAAGTATTATTTGTTTGTGCTAAAATTAGTAAGCAATGAGTACATTTGCATCTTAAGAAGTGAAAGTGTTTTAACCGTTTATAACCATAAATTTTTGTAACTATTCCGGTTACGGTGGCCAAAGGGGAACACAGTTTTAGCAAGCTTTAAGCTATCAAAACATACTTGAGGTTGACTCTTGCAGACAAGCTTTCTTATCTAGCCTTGCTGTCCATTGAAAATGATATCGCTTAGACATTATCACATCAGGTCATAAAAAATTCTGCAAATGCAAAAGTGCATAAGCAGCGACTTACTTACAATTTTTCCAGTCATTAGGAGCCTGTAGCTTAAAGCTAAATAGTTTGTTTTTAATAGGTACTGTTACATAATACATAATTAGTAAACATAATTACCAGTACCAAAGTTGGTTATGCTTATTGATCTCATTAATGTAGGGAATGTTGACGTAATTTCGTTTTATTCATTTGTTAAAAAATAATACAAATAAACCTTGTACCTTAATTCCGACATAATTTAGTTTTTTTCATCATACATCAACTGTTCTGTTATAGGAGTGCATTACTACGAGCATATCTAGCTGTTTTCAATAGACAGATTAGACAAACTTAACATGTTATCAACATCTTGTCAGTTTTATGCTTGCACAACTGGTATTACTAGGTGCAAAGGGGGCGCCATAATTGGAACTCGCTCCATCTTAAAACTTGCCTCTGCCCTGATTATAAAGACTGTTGCCACCTGTGCTATAAAACTCAAATATATTATTTGAATTGGAATGAAAAGTTTACCTGTATAGAGTGAGCGCGCGCCCTATGCCTCGCGCCCATGTCGCGGTAGCACTGGGTAACAGCGCCGCCCACGCTCAGATCACGGTACTCCCGGTACATGTTATGCACACCCGACCGGGACTCGTAACGCAGCCAGATGCCAAAGTTCTTTATTTTGACAGGGCTCTTCTCTGCGATTTCCTGCAACCATTATTGACAGTTATCAGGTGAAGTAACAACTTACAAACGGTGGTCTGGCAAGAGCTGGATGAGATTAAGCGTGAATCATGCTGTGGCATATAGAGTGGCCTATGTATGATAACGAATTCCTGTGATCCCTGTGATCCCTGTGATCCCCTGTGATCCCTGTGATCCCCTGTGATCCCCTGTGATCATCGGGGACATAGGGCTCGCAGTAGGGACTTCCATGCTCATGGCAATTAACCATAATTATAATTTTTGATGCCATGGCAGCTGAAATTGATAATCGCCCGACCCCACAGGATCTGAAGATTCTGGATTCATCTCATAATGGATCCAACTTATCATTACATCACGTAATATTGTTATTATCTGTATAACATATACCTACTTCGTATTACAATTATGGTTCCCACACAGGGTGCCTGGTGCAAGTTTTATTTGCCATCCAATCACATTTACGGAAACAATAATTTTGTATGTAGATAAATAGTCTATAATTGACTTGTGGCAATAGCTTACATCCTTAGAATAATTACTTAAAGAAAGATAGTCTTCATACAAGCACTCTGTCAAAAGTGAAGCACTAAACCGATTCACACTTTCGAGACGATTACTTGCTTCTGCTTGCGCTCGGAGACACGCACGCGCACTAACTCCGTAGTGTACATTGAAAACTCAGGGTTTGGAGCTATATCTGGCTCCAAAAAAGGTGTTTCTAAATGGGCACAGACTTACTTTCTAAACATAATTTATTCTAAGCTTACATCATTGAAATCAAGGGACCTATCACTACAATTGATGCGTAATTTCTTAATCACCATCCTTACCAAATGCGAATTAGTGATCATAATAAAATTCTTGTGAAGTGTTATTCAATACATAGCCCTGGGTTTGTGCTCAGCAATCCAAATTGGGCAAATGTGGTTGATTTATCAATTGTAGCAATTTCTTAATGACAATAGCTTTGCCCAGCAAGAGGTAACTCTAAGGGCTGATTACTTACTACCATATTTATATAACTTTAAAAAACACTATAATAAGAAGATCACTATACTGTGTTGTTTCAATCAAAATAAAATATGAAAACATGTTTGTCATACCTTAATAGAGACAATTTCACCAGTGGTCTTCTTGAACTTCTTCAATTGACGGAGGAAATACCAGAAACGGGATTTAGCCACAATACGGTCGGGAGAGAAGATTCTCATCTTGTATAGTGGCGGCTTTGGCTCGCTCTCTGAAGGGAGCTTGCGGCCAATGACTTCATATTCCTTCAACTGTAACAATACGAAATACAATTTATATGAAATGTATACTTCACTTACACCATCTATTGACACAAGATTAACCTGGTGTCAAGAGTATTTCAAGCCACCCATAATGGCACAACTTATCCTTGAAAGGTTTAATTAGTTACTATTAAAGTTACTAGTTAAGTTTTAATTGTTACCATGTTAACATGAGATAAGGAATAGAAGAGAATTAGAAAATAATTTAATTCTATGAAAAACATAAATGCTACTCATTTTTGTTATTAAATATGATTCAGTCATGTCGGTGCAGATTTGGAAGAATACGCGTCTGTGAATTTGATGACCTATTTAGAAAACAACTAGGTAACAAAACAACCATAGTTTTGAATACCTCCCATTATGCCCTAAATATATTTAAGCCGAGTAAAAGGAATTTTAAGTTGTCATAAGGTTTTATAAATTTGTTTTAGGTATTCAGAGTAAATATGCCCTTACAAAATAAATAAGTCAAAACATTCTAATGATGGTATCGGGAACACATCGGATCACAACATGACCTAACCTAAAAGTGCACACAAAAACTTTACAGACAATTGTACTATCAAACAAAGAGCGCCCACAAAGATAATTCAAACATAATTAAGCAGACTACTAAATGTACAATTACTTATAATATTGCAGGAATTATATTTTCCATCAGCACATTGCATCGGCAACGTGTGATGCGATGAATGATCGGTCACGCTAAAATCTAAGTCACTGGTTACACTCCAAACTTCGGCGGAACCGAAACATTTGTACGACATCATTAATAATTTTTATTTATTCGTATTACACATTTATTCAACTTAAAAACACATTTTAATTAATCTTACCTCTCCTTTAGCCTTCATTTTCGGAGGGTTTTGCACTAAAAGAACTGTCAACGGAAACGGAAAACTGACGTGAAAGAAAGATGGAGGCGAACCAGTGTGAACAGCCTAGAAATATAAAAGTTTATTTTTAAAATATTTTTCTGTAAGTAGGTAGTAAAAAGTTTAAATTTTATTTTATATTTCAAGTGCTAATTGCTGCACAAAGCTAAATTAAATATTTATAAAATTTTATAAAATACAGTGAAAAAATTAAACGCCCACCCGACACAGCCAGGAATCGAACCGGGTCTTCCACAATCCGGCCGGCTGCACTGGGACCTCTATGCTACTGGGAAGGCTGACATAGGCGCTGAATTTTGTCACTGCTTTTTAATTTTTGAGTGAGTACCATAGCGGTCTGTGCAGCCGCCCGGATTGCGGAGACCCAGGTTCGATTACTGGCTAGGTCAGGTGATCGTTTAATTTTTTTCACTGTATTTTATAAAAAAAAAATGTTTGACATTCTAAAGCCAAGGGAAAAAAAATAATTTCATAATATTTATTAAATTTGCCGAGCATACAATTTACATTCAAAACTAAATTGATATCTGATTGAGCCTTCTGCTTCTAATTAAGAACACTATATGCTTCCTACCAGCAGCTATATCACAGCATGCACAATATAAACTTCGGCACCGCAAAAATCAGGTAGTATCTATATCTAATGTGAGATCAATAAGCTTTATTCTAGCTTGTCTTCAATAGATGTTTATTTTCACCAACATAACTTTGGCTGTTCCCGATAGTGTACTTTGAGAGTAGAATACACGGTAACATCTCTGCAACAGTAGTACCTAGTCGGCTTTGATAATCCATTTTCTTTGTTTAATAGGAATATTTTAGTCCTCATCATCAAACTTAGGGGGTGAGGCTCTTTACGCCACAACATTTTTGCATTCCACACCTTTGCTTCAAACATTGGGTGGCTTAGTTCTTGCCGTTTTACAAAGGCAATGTCTCCAAATCTTTCTTTATTTACTTCACCTCTTTGATTTACTTTCTGTGGCTTTGATGTTTTCATTAGGTGTACAAGGATATTGTTTGGGTTTATTTTCAATTTAATTCCTTTTGTTCAGTTTATATTGCTATGATTTAGCCAATGTCGATTGAGAGTCAAGCAGTAAACGACTGCTGTAAAAACCGTGTAAACGTTTGAGAGTCAGTTTGAGACTGTGGTTTGAGATGTCGGCAAATAGCGGAATCGAGGCCCAGTAGTGTAAGAGAGCCGAAAAAGGCGCGTTAGAACCGGCGCCAACTCAGGAGCACACGTCCGAAGCACAATGGGAAAAAACTGCATCCAGGCCCACTCAACATAAGGATATCAAGGGAAAAAAGAGTCTTACGACTAACCTTTGTAGGAACCGAACGTTTAGCATTATATCGATATTTCTTTATATAACGATTGGTTATATATCGATATTTGATGATTCGATTATATCGGCTTGATTTGTTATATCATGTTACATGATTCATGTATGACACTGTTTGCAATGTTTAATTTTATTATATTTTAAACCATACCGTAGAAGTTTCTTTAATAAAAACATATGTTTACTAATAAAAACAGTAGTCAGTCAGTCTAATAATGTCAACATTAGTGTCTTGAGTTTTAAGGTAGGAACATGAACCCTGCATGCCCTGTATACCTTACCTTACCTATTCAGTATTATTTGTTTAAGGTTAAATTTCGTCTGCTGGGCGACCAATCGTATTGGTTAGTCGTTGATGCAGTGTATAAGTAGTGTGTAAGTGTAAGTTTTTGTGTATACGTGTATGTAATATGTGTGTGTATTGTTGTTGCTTTGTGGTTGTGCTCCCTCCTACACTTAGGTGTTTGCGGAAGACTAGCGTCAGGTTTTCCTATAAACTAGGAGGCCTGACATCATGCTGAGCGGGCACATGTTAGTGCCACTTATTTTTTTATTTTTGTAATGTAATGATGTGTGTTGTGTCACAAATAAATGTTTTCTATCTATTTCTATTTATTTGCCAACAAACACTTAAAAGCACGATTACGATCACTTATAATTATGGGAAAAAACATCGCTTTTTTTCAGATTAATATTTCAGTAATTTTTATTAATATTTAATAATTAGACAACATATACATAATCTTAAATAATAAATAATATATATATATATATATCTGTGTTCTCTTCATTCTTCATAAAATGTCATGCAACGTCACTTTTCAAATTCTCTCAAGAAATCTGCGTGAGGACATAGTAAAGCCCCACTTCTTTACTGAGATACTCAAGGGGTTGGGGGGCAATATCATTTCTCACTTCCGATTTCTATTATCATTCATCATCATAATTTAGGAATGATATGTTGTTAATTTATGTATTACTCAAGAAGATAGAACGGACGAATAGGCTTGATGAATTTCATGTCACATTTCACCGTAACAATAAACAAAAAAAATAGTAATAATAGATTGTCACAGCAGTTGATTGTTGACAATTGACAATTGACATTGTCGGACTTCTTGGCGGGAAAGTGAAGAGTCATGTCTGCGGTTTTGTTTTATTTTCTAAAATTTGTGTTATGTCAAATATTAATGTGAAATAATGGTGGATTATTAACCGTTATATGTTCGTGAGTGTGCATGAGTGGGCAAATTAAACAAAACAGTGCAACGTCACTTTTCAAATTCTCTCAAAAAGTCTGCGTGAGGACTTAGTAAAGCCCCACATCTTTACTGAGATCTTACTCGAGGGGTTGGGGTAATATCATTTCTCACTTCTCATTTCTATTATCATTCATTATCATCAATATTGTTTATTTATGTATTACTTATGAAGATAGAACGAACGAATAGGCTTGATGGATTTCATACGGAGCCGTAAAACAATACAAAAAAAAAAAGCTGCCAATGCCAAAGTCATCACATCGTAACGTAGGTAGTTGAAGTACCACGGACGGATCGTAATTGTAAATCTTGTTTGTGCGGACGAATTTGAAAAGAAGAAAGCGATGTGTGAGCTTATTTACAATAAATGGGAGGAATGTAATTAAGATTAGTAAACTGAATTTTATCAAAATGTTTAGAAGAAACGTGTCAAAAGTAGTTAAATATGGGTTGTATGGTAGCGTCGGAATAGGGGGTACTGTTGCTGCGTTAAAACTTCAAGAAAATGAAGTTGGTTCTCACGCGATTGTTAGGATTACTAGGACTGCGGTAACTGCTATAGAAATTGGGAGAACATATCAATCAATGCTTTATAGTAAAGACTGGGATACGAAATCGCTCGAGTACGAAGAAGTGAAGAGAGAGGCACATCAAATTGGGGCAGAGAAACTGTTAGAACTTTGCAGAGCAAATAAAGGCGTGTATATTAAAATTGGTCAACACGTTGGTGCTATGGACTACTTACTGCCCAACGAGTATGTTACAACTATGAGAATTTTACACAAAGATGCACCAAGGAATAGTATAGATGAGTTATTCAAAGTTATAAGAGAAGACTTTAAAAAGGATGTAAGTTTACTTTATCTTTAACTTTTAAATAAAATACATAACATTTTGTAATTACCAGATTTCACCATACTTTTTATGTACATGCTAAAGCAAATTATCTCTTACTTCTTGAAAGTTGTGTAATAGATGTTAGATACTTCGGTCAGAGTGAAGTTATCTGTTTCCCAGTTATAGCAAGCTCATTTTATGTCCCCACAGCTGGGGTACAAGCCTTCCCTATGGATGGATAGGGAGAACGGGCCATGAGCCACCACTTGGGCCCAGTGCTGGTGGTAGTTGGAAGTTGTAGTTAATGAGTGCTATTAATAATAATGAAAACTAACAAATATTAAAATATCAAAAAAATACTCCTCTCTTTTTACAACAGCATAGCATGACAAGAGTACATTCATATTTTTAAAACACATTATAGTTGGTAAGAAATAAATAAATTCTTTAAAATTTAATAAATTATATAGATTGATGATGACTTCAAATAGTTTCGAAAAGTTGCCTAAACAACTAGACGCCAAACTACCTTTCCTCAATATTCTATTTATCTACTAAACCTTTTTACTGCCACAGTTGACTATAATAGACAATACCTATAGCTTACAAAAACACAAATTAAAGTTATTTGAATCCCTATTCTTGTTGCAAGTTTTTACTCTGAATTTTACTGTGGCAATCAAAAGGTTAATAACTTCTTTTTTATTTTTCCATCATGCAATCAGTCATCTAATAAAAGCAGATGAGATGTTATATCTTACATAATTAATGAATATCATAACTTAATTCTCTTTTTTCAGCCTGAACAATTATTTGATGATTTTGAGCCAGAACCTCTTGGCATAGCTTCACTCGCCCAGGTCCACAAAGCCAAACTGAAAAACGGCCAAGTAGTAGCTGTAAAAGTTCAGCACCATTTTGTCAGAAAAAACATTAACCTTGACCTCAAATGGATGGAGTTTGTTCTCAAAACTATGTCTAAAGTATTTCCCGATTTCCAAATGCAATGGCTTATAGATGAAACAAAAAAGAATATAGAGAAAGAGCTAGATTTCTTGCAAGAAGGCAAGAATGCTGAGAAAGTTGCAATGTTGTTTAAGAACTATACATGGTTGAAAGTTCCCAAAATATTTTGGGATTACAGCTCAGAAAGAGTTTTGGTTATGGAATTTGTGAATGGTGGGCAAGTTAATGATGTAAAATATGTTGAGGTAAGTATTTTACAAAATTATGAAGGTCATGAAAATACTCTGTATCCCTGTTTACTAAGGGTTCAAAGTCTAAAATATGTGTGTCATACTACTACTATAAATTCAATACCAGAAGAGCATGTGTGGCTCATTGTATTTCTGAAACCACGGGTCGTAGCGAAGATCTGATTACACCAATAATTAGTGGATAATTAGTGGGAATTATTGGATAAATCTCAGAATTAGTGGGAGCTTCTATGAAAAGTTATATCAATTTTTCATTTTCCCATAGTAGATGTACAATTGCGTACATGAAGCTTATTGATAATTTTAATTAACAACTTAAAATTGAATGGTATAAAGAGTCTAGGTAAGAATCTAGGTATATAGAGTGCAAGTAAGTAAATGAGAGAGAGAATCGTCAAGTTTCGTCGTTCATTCACAATTTAATTAATTCAAGTAATAACTAAATGCTTATGTGTGTGACTGCACATGTTGTTTTTGTATGGAAAAAAGAAGTTGCTATAACTTTTGAACCATGGCCCCACTAATTCTGAGATTTATTTACTAATTCCCACTAATTATCCACAAATTATTGGTGTAATCAGATCTTCGCTACGACCCGTGGTTTCAGAGATACAAGGTGGCCGTGCCAAAATGAGCCTCATTTTGGCACGGCCACCTTGTATCCCTTATAACTTTTGAACCATGGCCCCACTAATTCTGAGATTTATCCACTAATTCCCACTAATTATCCATTAATTATCTGTAAACTCAGATTTCGGGTTGGTGACAACCTATTTTATCAGGGGATCAAAATAAGTTACTAATTTTTGCCGTTGCTGACGGTCCAGCAGAATCGATGTTTTCTTTAGAAGTACCTGTAATTAAAAATAATAATATTTACTACAATAATAACAATTATCTAGCCCTAAACCAATAAAAGCACATTAAGAAATATCTTACCATCTCCGCCGTTTTTGTTGGTTTTATCACCATAGTTCAGTAGACTCAAGATCCTTTTTGATCTCATTAGTTGATTTAACCTATTCGCCATTTTACTGCAATAAAATTAATATAGCCCAAATTATTTACACAAAATGTTTTCTCGAAATAACATCTACCTCACATTATCATATTCTCATAGGCTAAAAATGTAATCAAACACTTATACTACACAATGAAACTAAAACATGCTGAATAAAGTAAATTTTTACTACCTTTCTAAAATAATTACAACAAACTATTGAATTACTAACCTGTTGAAACCGGCACCAGAACAAACTGAGTGTTTGAATAAAAAGCCATTTAGCGGCGCGGCGCGGCCGGCGCGGCGGTGCGGTGCACAAATCTACTCACTATCTTTCTACGTTGTGTTGCGACGACGATGCAACCAAACCTGCAACTGACAGTTCAGTCAGTCACGCACCCGCAACGGCGAGGTATAGACGCTTTAAGGAGAGATAGTCAATATTGGCAGAAACATTTACGCGCTCTTAACATAGGTGGTATTTCTTCGGCTTACTACTTAGGAAATACTGTGAATATTGAGATAGCTGTTTGAACAACCTATTGACATTAAATCTATTGACTTAAAAAAGTAAAAATAGCTAAAAATTGAGACAGACATTATTGATTCTTAACCGTCCATATAACAAAAATTTATCCTTTTTTAGATTTTTTTTTAACTTTTCAATTGCAAGTGCTAATTTAATGGGCGATTAATTTTATCACTGTATTTTATAAAATTTTATAAATATTAACTTTTTTAGATTATTAAGCAAACTACTACATGCATAAGAAGAAATAGTTTTAGCAATCAATGTTTAAAACTTTAAAATGATCTGGATCATCAAACTTTACAGTAATATATTACAGATGACAAATAATATTAGTTAATAATATTATACCTGAGGCAGAGTTGACAGTTATTTCAACTGCTTGCCTAAATTTATGATATTTATTATTGCAATATTCACCATTATCACATCATCACACAGCTCATTTTCACTATATATCCAAAATAATACTTATGAAAGATAGTACACTTCAGTTTAATAATACCTCAATCAATCCAATCAAAAGGTATAAAATTACTATCTTTGTCACATAACCACTAGTCCTTCCATTGGTGCAAGATAGGTGGTGCATTAAATTACTTCCAAATAGGTTGCATACCAGTTCTACAGTCACCACTGACTGGGTTCCATGTGATGGACACCGGAGATGTGGTAGGCCAAATAGGAGATAAATGGGGGGGACCTGACCTTTTTTTTGTTGGAGTGGTATGACGTGCCCAAGATAGACAAAAGTGGAGATACAAATATGCTACATAAAAACATAAAAAAACCAACAGTAATAAAAACATTTCACTCAGTTCTGTTTACTTTAATTTTAGGAAAATCATATAGACAAGTTGGACTTATGTAAAAAACTGGGTGATCTTTATGCTCACATGATCTTTGTCACCGGATTTGTGCACAGTGACCCACACCCTGGTAATATACTCATCCAGAAAGAGCCAGACAGAAAGGATGTGACAGTCTACTTGTTGGATCATGGTTTGTATGCTGTAAGTTGTGTAATATGCTATTTACATTATCTCCCTTAAAATAATTTGCAATATGATTGGTAATATTTGTTCATAGCCGTAGTCATATCATTTATTTATGTATGTTTATGAAAATAACACTGTTGTTTGCTTTCCAATTTCAGCAACTTAGTGATAAATTTCGATATCACTATTCTAAATTGTGGCTGTCAATAATTGAGAAGAATCGAGCCAACATGAAGTATTATGCGTCGAAGTTAGGAATACGTGAAGAGCTCTACGTTATTTTTGCATGTATGGTGACAGGAAGACCATGGGAATCCATTGTGAAGGGCATTGGTGACACCAAACCCAGTGCAAGCGAGGTTTGTATTAACTAACTTTGAAAATATTTTGACGGCCGCCGCTTCGAATAGACGGTCATTTGTGCATGAAGCATGACTGTGCTTCCGTGTCAGGCCTTTCCTAGATATAACCATTATTGGCGTCATATGAGTTTTTTTCATTTTTTTTAAGAGCCCCATACTGTGTCTGTATGAGAAATTGGTAATAACAACTTTATATTTGATTAACATTAGTGGTTTAGTTGGTACACTCCGCTTTATTTTATACTTATTTTTTTCTTTTTCTCTTTATTTTGGCACATACAGTTGTAAAAAGATTTTTTTTAATTTGTTACTATATTGTAGGACCTAATGTAGTAATGTATTTATTATATAGTAGGTAAGGCCGTATATAGAAATAAAGCAGGCAGCCTGCGCCGATCTACCAGCGCTTATCGGAACCGGCCTGCGCGGGTAATCTGCGCAGGTAATAGGCGCCGAGTTTCTATACAATGCACAAAACCAGTACCGATAAGAGCCGAACGTCTCTGACATGTTTCGACAAGCTTCGACACGCGCAGGTCAGCGCTGGCACCGGCCCGCCATAACCACCATTTCAAGCCATTTGTTCTGAGCTACGCACAACACGCAATTTTTTTTGTATAAAATATTGGATAGTGACGTGTTGATTTCCTTAGTATTCAGTAAACCACCTATGTGGGACAAAATGGATAAAAGGCATCAAAAAAGAAAATAGTCCCTGCTTTAACCTGCTTGCTTTATAGCTGTTATCCGAGTGGACCAGCGCCGATAAGCGCTGGTATATCGAGAATGTTTTCGACTGCCGCGCGGATTTATTTTATTTTTTTATAGAAAGATAGGCTAATATGTCTGCTCTGCCCTATGTCAAGCAGAAGCGGACTCGGAGACAGCTAGTGGAGCACGATTCTTCCTCACTATCCTCACCTTGCCTTCCTGCAAGTTTCTTACACACCTCGTTTAAAAGATCTCATGTTGTAGAGAGGAGAAAATGCGTGCTTGAGTACGTGGTTCGGTTGTTCCGAGGAATTCGAATATTGTGGTCTAGTAAATAAAGTTCATACTTGGTATTAATAAACACAAATACCTACGCGATTAGCACGCGGACACCGCGTGCGCAAGCGCATTGTGTAAGCGCCCGCGGCTTAGCTTGCGTGCTAAAAAAGAAGTATATATTTACGTTAAGTAAGTAAGTAAGTAGCGTATGACTGTCCCACTGCTGGGCAAAGGCCTCCATAATTGAAATCAAGTCATCACTACAATTGATGGTTTTTGGCTAAATCACCACACTTGCTAAATGCGGGTTGGTGATCACAAACCCGGGCTATGCATCGAAAAATCCGAAACACTTTGCCTAACCTGGCAACTGAACCCGGGACCTTCGGGTCATCAGGTCGAGCGCTCTGCCACTCGACTACCGAGGCGTTCACATACAAAATGTTACTTTCAGAAAACAATGTTCCAAAATGAGCTGCCGAATCTGCTGCACTACATCACGCAATGCTTGGAGAACGTCGATCGTCAAGCGCTGCTCGTGCTCAGGACCAACGACCTCATCCGCAGCATCGAGTACGCGCTGGGCATGCAAGAGAGGATGTGCGGTTTCACTGTGATGACCAAATGTTGCCTTACTAGTGTCTACGACTTCGAATATAAGGTATGTAGTAAATAGATATGTCCAATTATTGACACTTTAAGGATTACTATATGCTATTACAACCCGCAGGTAAAAATATGGTAATAAAATAGGGTACTTATAAATATCGTGACTCGACTTTTTTTATCTAAACAGAAAAATATAAATCTATTAATAATACGTTGATAACATTCTACTATATTCTTTTCTTTCCTACAAAAGTGTGTATTCAATTCAATTTCTTGTAA
Organism: Eudonia truncicolella; assembly: GCA_949315975.1. NCBI lineage: Eukaryota > Metazoa > Arthropoda > Insecta > Lepidoptera > Crambidae > Eudonia > Eudonia truncicolella. The sequence goes on from OX438836.1 coordinate 10,724,615, forward strand.
GATGGCTTTCGTTATGATTTAGCCAGTGTCTAGTTTTAGCGCAGGGTGTTTTGTCTTTGTCCGTAAATACTGCTGCGATGTATTTTATTTTTGTGTTATATAACAGTTATACAACACAAAAATAACATACATGACATCATCAGTATTGTACTGATGATGTCAAGATTCTGACAGTATAAAAATTCCAATTAGTGACGTGGATGTCAATAGTTGAGTAACTCAGGTTTTTTATTTAAATCTCGAAATGGAATACTGCCTGCGGTTAATTAACAATCATAAACTCTGGAGATTAGAATAATTATAAATAACTCCTGTTGATTGCTAGTAATACACGTCATGTACAAGCACAACGCCTATTAAAGTTCTAAGCAGATTTACTATGGCCCAATCTCTTTATGTGCTAATGATATTGTTTAAGAGAGGCCTGAACCCAGTAATGAGACGTTAAGAAGCTCTTCATATATACGTTCGAATATTTCGAAGCTGTCGTTCGGCTAAATTGCGTTTTCCAAAATACTACTGTCACTAAAATGAGTAATTGTTTTCTTTTGTTTCAGACTTCCGACTCAGTAGTCATGAAACAGTTTCTTACTATGAAGTACGGCTTTTCGTTATTACTACTATATTTGTATACTGTTTACAAAGCCTTCTTTGAGAGATTCGCAATATTATAACAGTGAATTTTACAAAAATAGACACTAGCAATTTTCGCTGTTCAGAGTAGGAAGTCCGACCAAAAATACTTTATTTATTGATGAAAGAAAGACTTACAAAATGCTACTTATTTATTCAAGAGTGATTGAACGTAATTTTATTAAAATTAACTATGCGGTAATGGCTATCTGTTATGTATAATATGAAGTGTTCGATTAGGGCGTATAAACATCCATAGCTTCACGTATTAATTTACAGGCGAGTTAAATAAAGAACTGGCGTACCACAACAGGCAATGATGTTATGAAGGTAGATACGTTATATGCATACAAAACAATATCAAAAAATGGTTCGACTTGATACTAATTTTTTTTCAATAAATTTTTAACCAGTTTTTTTGTTGCAATAGGCAATAGTTTCGGCGCCATCTATACCAACCGTAAACCCGCACTCAAACCGTCTACTACCGCCATCTAGGATGAATGAAACCATATTTTCAATATTTTTTCCTATGAGAGGCGCATCTATACCCAATATTATAAATAATGTATGGATACGGCTCCCTTTTTTTGTTCGGGTCTTCTCGGGGCGCTAGTAACGTATCTACTATTTTTACTTTAAAATATCATTTACCACAGGTACGCGTACTGGGTGAAGCACAATTCCTAGTCACAATAGTCTTACCGGCTCACATGGTATTATGTGAATCTTACAAATAGAAGTATGATATTGTAAATAAAAATCAAATATGACTCAAAGATGGCTATTTTGTACAGTATGTATTGCGTTATGTTTACGTGGTTGTTTGATATATGTTTAAGTTATATTCGGAAATTATATATATTTTTACAAAAGAAAACACGTTTTATTTTTATCACAAAGACACACTTATTAAATTGCAAACGTTACATAGGAATTCTCGTTTCCAAGTTAGACAGTTTGTTGCTTAGAGTGCACAAATCACTTTGTATCTTGAGGAGGATGTTTGTGAAGCTGCCCCGATTTTTCCTGCCGTTCAATTTGAATATAGACGTTGTGGAAATGCCACAGGTGACGTTAGGCTTTTTGTAATCGTTGAATATATTAATACATTTCCTCTCCTCCAATTTAAAACTATTTAACGGCATCGCATGGTTTGGTAACGAGCCGGCTGTTACTGAAAATTGAAAAAGAAATCATGACTCGGAATGTTAACAAATAGTATTTGAAAAATTTTCGTTATAAAACAATTGTGAAATTTTACTTTTTTATTTTCAAGTGCTAATTGCTGCACTGAAGCTAAATTAAATATTTATAAAATTTATAAAATACAGTAAAAAAAAACATTAAAATAGCAGTGACAAAATTCAGCGCTTACGTCAGCCTTCCCGGTAGCATAGCGGTCAGTGCAGCCGCCCGGATTGCGGAAGACCCAGGTTCGATTCCTGGCTGGGTCGAGTGGGCGTTTAATTTTTTCACTGTATTTTATAAATTTTATAAAAATACAATTGTGAAATGAAACAACTTTTACGGATCTACTCGCGTTTATTTTACACCTCAGTCTCCCTGTGACCACGGACCCTGCAAAGGGTTCGAAACGTCAGGATAAACATTAATTAAAACTAATGTGTAAAATAAACGCGAGTAGATCCTTAAAAGTTGTTTCATTTGAATGTGTAGTGTTCGCGTAAACTTTAGAAAACAATATACAATTGTGAAAGCTAATTTTTTTTTTTGTTTTTGTCACACTGTTCCTAATTAATGATAAATGCCTGTGATGATGATTTGTGCCTTTGTAAATCTTTGATAAAAAAATTTTTAACAAATATGTATTTTTTTTAACAAATATGCATATCCTGTGAAGCAACGTTGACATTATTTCACGCAAACTAGGATTATATCGGTAAGGCAAGTAAAGAGCTCGTTTACACAGTTTGCGTTTTCGTAAAATATCTGCAAATTTCACAATGTCTAAACTCTCTAGCTCCTCTCTGCTTGGAATTTTGTTAACTCGAGATAAAAAAAATAAAATTGAAAGATAATGACAGCATTTATACTTGGAGCCTAACATTTTGTTAGTTGCGACGTCATCAGTCGTGCATTCCACAAATACATTCTAAATAAAGCATAGGCAAATTGTTAAAAACAAAATGTGGTGTTTCTTGGTAAATATTTGCAGCACAAATTAGGAGTTGGCTGAACGTATTATTAACGAGGTCTTTATTTACACTACCGTTTTAGGTTTTAGGGGTCCATTTTTTTTTGAAGAGAGTTTACTCATTGCCTCTTACGGCATTTTCAGCGTTACCGGACTTCATGGGGGCGGGCGGCGAGAAACCTAAAAGGTTTCTCAAGCCGTATGAATAAGCACCGTCAGAGGTTTCTAGAGGGAACGGCATTACGCACTAGCGCGTGTCCCTGTGCCCTACTAGATCTCAGAGATTCGGATCGGATCGGTTGGAAGTTCAAACTGTTAAAACGACAATTTGTATGGCATTAAACAGTGGCCCCTCGGTGACAAACAAGGAGATAAAAAAAAATTGTTAACCATACAAGTTTTCGTTAACGTATCGTGGTCAAATGGCAAACAAAACTCGCACTAGATACTCTGACACCCAATTTTATACATAGTTTATGCTCTGATCATTCCTTTGGTAAGACCTGTTTTCTGTTCACTCTTCTTTCAGCTGCTAATAAATATACTTACTATTGCCAGTTCCAGCAACGTTCATATTCTTATCTTTCTCTACTGACCTCTCAGTGGCTTTGCCATTGGCTAAATTCTCTCCGTTGCCTAACTTCAGCAGGTTGGTTCGTTTACTTAACGGCGACGCTGTGAACATAAATACATATTTTAATGGATGACAAGTTAAATAAAAAGGGTGTTATGTAAACGATTAGCAAAGTATTCGTATTTTAGTTAGCAAAAAAATGCAAAGTATTCGTGTTAAATCAGTCTATAACTTATATCATTCTGAACAGCAGTCTTATGCCGCTCCCCCCTTCCGTGACTGGCCCTCGCTACGCTGCGCTTCGCTCGGGAAAAAAAAAATAACTTAACCTAACCAACAGTAAGGATTTCTTATGCTGACCGATTGTATAATTCTGCTGACCAAATAATAATTTTGCTGACCAAATATTTATTTTGTAATACAAATAAATTATTTCCCAAATAAAAATATGAGCCACAACGGGAGTAGCCCGAATGTTATTCCTGCAGCAAAATCTTTAAAATGGCGTTGAAGTGCTCATAATTATTATCTCTCTTTTTACACGTGCAGCCTATGGGTTAGACGCGACGCGCGCTAGACTCCTTTCGCGTTCAATATAATAGTGTCTTCAGGGCGTTGTTGCGGCTGCCCCGCTTTTGTAGTGCGTCCGGAATGTTCGCGGAAGCCCGCGTGGATGGTTTCCACACCAGCGGCCAGCGGCAACAGCCTTCTGAGGTTAATTGCGGGTAGGATGGATGGCCCTTTCATGGGGCACTAGATGTCTTTACACGCATCAGTGCCTCACAATTATTATTCCTCCTCCGGAAAAAACATGTTTTCTTTTTATGTCCCGCTGGCCACTAGTAAAATTTATATTATATTTTTTATATTGTATATTTTATATTGTACATTTTGATTTTAATTATGTGTTTCTGTGTTTTGTCAAATGCTATATCTATAATGCTAATAATGTAATAATAATGCTATATGGATGTGCACTTATCTGAATAAATGAATTTAATAATATGATAAGTTAAAGGAGAGATACGTGGATGAGGACTATCTCTCTTTTTGTCTTAACAATTTTTTCGTAGAGTAAATTCGCCTACTACAATATTTCCCGCTCTTCATCTCAGGGAAAAGGGGGAACGGCTGAAGCCAGCGCTGAGAGAATATCGGTGAAAGCTGAGCCATATTTTGCCTCTGATCCTGTGTTACTTTTTTGTATGTATTTATGTTTTGTTGTAAGTTTTGAGGCAATAAACTATTTCATTTTTCATCTGCCGTAACTGAGAGATGGAAACGTCGAGGAGGCAGATCAACGTGTCGCTTATAGGACGACTCGTCCAAGGGATGGAGAAGAGATGCCCGAGATCGTGACAAGTGGAATGCCCTAAAGGTGGCCATGCCAAAGGACACCCTTTTTTAACAAGCCCAATTCGTATCTGCCTCCTCGTCCGGGTTGTTGCTAGAATCCAGGGTTAGTGTGGGGTTGATCACAGGATGGGATGTTACCGACTCACTAAACTGCTCGACACCCGTGTCAACCGCTGGGCGGGACCCCCGAGTACCTACTCATAGAATCTTTCACAAGGACAGCCTGACAACATAACGCAGATTTCGGAAAAATAAATGCAAAATTAATAAGAGTGGGTACCTAAGTGATAGGCTACTTTTATCTTATTTATTTATTTTATAAAGGAAAAAATATCTGCCAGCAAACCCAAAAAATTTGCTCGAGTCTTTGATTTTGCTTACATTGTTGTGTTTCCGGCAGCCATACTTCCAATATGTAAGGATGGTGTGGCTTGTTGCCTTTGCGCAGCTCCGTCAGTGGTATTTGTTTGTCGTCGTCAGACTTCAAAACGATCACCTCTTCACAGTAGTCCGGCAGCTCGAGAAGGTGCCACACCTTTTGACGCAGCACAAAAACTGATGCATTCGGTCTGACGGCTATGTAACGTAGATTATCTTCGATATCTAACAAAATTGCGAGGTAGTGATAAGTATATATATATTTACCTAAATAAAAGTGAGTGGGCTATAACTGCTGGACAAAGGCCTCCATCATTGAAATCAAGTTATCACTACAATTAATGTAAAAAATGTAAATGACTGAATCAAAACGCTTGCCAAACCCGGGCTATGCATAGAAAAGTTCCAAAAACACTGCACGACCTGGAAATTGAACCTGAACCTTCGGGCATCGGGCCGAGCGTTTTGATACTCGGACACAGAGGCTTTATATATTTAAACAAAGCCCATTTTTAGGGTTCCGTAGTCAACAAGGAACCCTTATATGTTCGCCATGTCCGTCTGTCTGTCTGTTCCCAGTTTAGCTCATAGACTCTTAGTACTAGAAAGCTGTAATTTGGCATGGATATATATATTAATCATGCCAACAAAGTGGTGAAGTAAAATTTGAAAAAATATTGTTTTTTAGGTTAAGTAAGTGGATGTATTTTTTTTTCTTGTCTACCCCATAGTGTGGGGTGTCGTTGGATAGCAATTTCAAAAATATTGCGAACATGGGTTTGTGAAAACAGTTTTTTGATTGAGGTATCTGCTTGTGAACTATTAAGCTTTAAAGTGCAAAATTATGTTAGAGTCAAGAGTCTGTTCCGTGCCAGCCAAATGCCTGTTTTTTGATACATGAAAAATTTCACGGTAGTTGTAAATATGACGAAGTTCAAAGGAAAACTATCACGGCTAAGTAGGCTTTACAAGTTTACGAGTAACAGTCGACCAACTTATAAAAAATGTACTTTGCGCAGTACAAACAAATTCCTCATTGGGAACTACTTAAATAACGTTGTCAGGTGTGTGAGGGGTTATTTTTAAGGCAATTAAAAAAATTATGTTCTGTCAAACCTTCGTTGAGTCCACATTCGCACAGGCGGTAACTCTTTTATCAGCACCGCGGAATTAATAATACCATGGTATATGGGGGATGTACAGTTGGATGGCGGCACAATGTAAACCCTTAACAACGCAACTTTTTTCCCAATAGTCAGTCCAATTCGAGAAGAGGTCCTTCCAACATCGAGTCATCGCTTGTGTATACACCAGAATGGGTAGCGGATCCGTTAATAGTGGCTTGCTTAGCACAGGTGTCTGCAGTTTAGTTGCCTTTGATGCCTACATGGCCTGGAATCCATACAAGGGCTATACGTAAACCCGGACGATGACATTCAAATAGGATAGTCTTAATTTTTTAAATAAACTGAAACTGAATTTTGCACCGGAATTGATTAGCAGTGATTGCTTGGAGGCAGCTTTTAGAGTCTGACAAAATAATAACGTTACTAATACATTTGTCTACGCCTATGTCAAGAATTACTTCCAGTTGAAAGATTATGGTTTCATGAGTTTCAAAAGGGGGATTAAGCTTAAACTAATAAATAGGGGACGGCATATTGATGAGTTTTCTATAACTTACTAGAGGACAAGGTAGTTTTGGTGGGATCAATAGTAATTGTGAGGGATTGCTCTCTATCACCTTAAAAGTTTGTAGACCTATATTAGGGTAGGTAACTGTCACGTATACCTACTTGTGTTAGTGGTAAAACTAAGATTATTGAGGATGCGATGAGAAACTTACTAAAAACAGTACAACCGTATTAAACATAACTAATAATATTTTCCATTTTACATTTCATATTATACTTACTACCACCTAAATCGTGACGGCGAATGACGAGAAATGTGATGACGTCCTTCCTAAACAATTGTAAAGGGGCTTTAAAAAGCTTTGTCAACGACATGGCTCGTCATTTCTAATAAATCTTTCGCTAGAATATGATTTCACTGCGCATTTAGTAACATTATTAACAATTTTATCGAGTCACCTACATGCGGACGTCAAATTGTAAAATATTAAATGACAATCTAGATAGATGTGGATTTAAGATAGAGGATAATGATAGTAAAACTCCTTAGAAGAATTACCTAATAGAATAATAAAACTCTTTACAAAAAAATCCTTTAAATCCTTTTAGGCAAATTCATTTTGTAAGATGTTTTTTAAATAAGTTACCTACTTTTTAAGCGCTGTCGGATAGTAGGGTAAGAGATTACCACTAACCTTTATAACTTCTAGTATACCTACCGATTTCCTAGAATAAACCCTAACTAAACCGAATTAAAAAATAACAATTATGATTGGTGGCAGAAACCTAGACTATTATAAGGCAACGAACGATTATTTTCTAGGTCTGTATACTACATCTTAGGCCCGGCGCCCATTATCGGCATCGGTACGACTGAGGATTTTAGGTGGCAAATAGCAATATACTATAACATAATGGCAATAAAGTAGAAATTTCCGTGATATGTGGTCGTAATAACAAAAATACCGCTTCGGTATGCTTGAGGCTGCTGTATCGACAGCCTTGAGAATGCTTCGGGATGCTTCGGCATCCTTCGGCATCCTTCGGTACGCCGCCGGCGCCGAGGCAACACTCGGGGGATAGCTTGCCCTGCGGGGCGAGGGGAGGCATCTAGCTTGTAACAATTCTGAGGCTGTTATGATGAGAAATACGATATTGAGACGCTTCGGCAAGCTACAGGACGGTGCGGCATCTTTAAGGACGCCTCGTCATCCCTAAGAACGTTGCAGCATGCCAAAGCATGATTGCCGATAGTGTGCGCTTGCATGTAGGATGCCGAAGGATCCTTTTCCTTGCCGATGCCGATAATGGGCGCCGGGCCTTAGGCTGCATTATCACTTAGGGCGTCCCCCGCTTGACGCAACGGACGTCCTTACCAATTTACCATCGGGTGAGATCGCGGTCAATTGCATATAAATAACAAATAAAAACAAAATTGCAGAAGCATCTTTAATTTATTCCATGCTTTCAATGAAACACCAGATATATTATAAACCATTTAATTCAACAGGTAAATAACAAGCTTACAGAATGACTAATAAATTAACAATATTCACTTTAACTTTTACTACAATTTCTAACAACATTATTCAGACAATTTTAACTTTTCCGCTTGCATTGCAAACATTAATGTTTGTGCTTGGATAAAAGACCATCTATTGCATAGAACGTTATAAAAAAGGCCGTAAATCAGGTCAACGTGGCAATTATCTGGAAAAATAAAAGTTATACTTAGAATCAGTTACACAAGTTTCAATATCCGTTGCATAACGTTTGTTCAGTTCAAAGAAATAGTTAATAGCGAAATTAAGAATATATGTAGGTATTTAAAAATGTGTAAGGTTATGCTGCAGTTATATGTTTTATCCAATTCACAATGTGACCTGCAATTTGCCATTAAATAATGATCACTTAAGCAGTTGTAGTAAAGGCGTTTTTAAGTTATTTTTTACTCCTAAAATCTACAAATATTTTCAACTTCTTTTTCTTTCTTTTAGTTGATGGCTTCGTGCGATTAGCACATTTAGCCAGTGTCAAAGTAATTTTTCAATACATAAATATACAATATTTCCTTCCAGTCAGTATGATGATGAATGATGATTAATGATAATAAAAATGAGGAGTGAGAAATGATATACCCCCCAACCCCTCGAGTATCTCAGTAAAGATGTGGGGCTTTACTAATTTCTCGGCGGACTTCTTGAGAGAATTTGAAAAGTAAAGTTGCACTGTTTTGTTTCATTTGCCAACACTCATGCACACTTACGAACATTTAACGGTTAATAATCCACAATTATTTCACATTAATATTCGACATAACACAAATTTTTGAAAATAAAACAAAACCGCAGACATGGCTCTTCACTTTCCCGCCAAGAAGTCCTATTTTCAACTTGTTGTACAAAAAGGATTAAAGCGTCTTAAGTTGGCTGAGCTAAAGGAATTATTTCAGTTACATTATAAAAGAATGCTGTACTACTTTTAGAGGTGAGTACATTAAATCGATGTACGCCTTAAAACCCACCAAATAACCCGGGTTCGATTCCCAGCGGGAAATACAGTTAGTTTTCTACCTAGGGCTTGCTTTAAGTCCGCTATTGGCTCCCACCATTTTATCATTATTGAGGATAGCAAGTTCCTCAGTGCTTCCGGGTGAAATGCGCTTCGACCTTATTGTCACTTAGCATCAAGTGAGTTAAGGATCAAGGGCTTTTGTTAAAAGATAAAAAAAGTTCTTAAATTTTATTCGTGCTCTGAGAAGCGTTTGCAGTCGCTAGTCTCAGCAGCCAACAGAAGATGCCATGCTTATAGACCCTTATTGACCGGCTTAAAACCATTAGCCTCACAAACAATAGAAAAGCAAAAAAAACTAACTTCTTTCGAGCAAAAACGACAGTTCATTGGGTGTTATGAACATTTCGTATTGGTGAGTCCCTTTCGGTATGACTTTCGCAATATACTCTGCTACGTAAATGCCAAATATTTGCGTCATTCTCGTCCTATTTGGTGTAGTGAAAAATATACTGCCGCCTGGTTTCAATGCACCCACACACGATTTCACAAATAGCTCCTTGTTGTTTATATGCTCTATGACTTCAGAGGCAACCACACCGTCATAGTAATCTCTGTGGTCTTTCAGGTGGTCCTAAAAGTAAGTACATAAGTATAATTATAATAATCTCTTAGTTTTAAAAGTAAAAAATCTCTTTAATGTGGCGAATTCAGGAAAGCTATAATAGAAGCCTAAACATTATAGCTGAGAGCCCAGACATAAGATATGGGTTTAATAAGGTTTAAAAAAATATACCAGCCCCCCAACCGCCTAACTTTATCGCCATCGCTGTAGAGCGCGATAGCGATAGAGTTAGGCGGTAGGCCCCCTGGTGTATAGAATAGTATAGCTATAGCTGTTAACACACTCGCATTCACAGGCGGGCCTGCTGCGTATATGGAAACCCATCCAGTATTTAAATCTCCCATAGTTCTGACGTGCGGGAGGGATTACAATGGTTGATTTCAGTATTCCAATGTTTATCTTATCTTATCTAAATGGGGCTTGCTGAGATTTCTCTTTTGCGCCCCATCGGGATTTTTTGTGCAACCCTTTCACTTTTCTTCCTCTGTAAAGATAGATGTCATAAGTTTGGCAACGTCCTTAAGAGCGAAGAGCCTGAAGTCCTCCGGTTTCGGATAGGCCGACAAAAATCCTAATATCTATAATAAATCAAAAATCCTAATGAACTAAACATATTTTTAATAGATGTTTTTTAAGCTTAGGTATGCAAACACCACATTGAAACGAATTACTTATTCTCAATCTGTTCGCGTTTTATTTTACATAGTACTTTATGCTGACGTTTCGAACCCTGTGCAAGGTATTTTGTTTTATTTCAATGTATGTTCATAAATTACTAGAATCTTACCTCCACAGTTGTGTGCACATAGTTGGGCTTATTAATTAGCTTACTATTATTTATACTGTGATGTTGTGCTACTTCAATCAAGTCTTTGCTTGCGTCTATGCCAGTGACTTCTGCACCTATTTTAGCTAAACCCTGAAAGTAAATGAAGAAAAATTACAGTCATTATTTATGGAATTAACTAGATGATGTAATAATTTCAAAATGCATACTTTTACCTTCTGTTCTATGGCTCTTAACATTACTTTTTAGGAACATATTTATTAAAATGGTAGAATACCATTTTTATAAATAATAATTAATATAATATTGTATATTGTATTCTATTGTGGTATTATATATTAGTATCTATTTACATGAAAATGATTTCTTGCATGGCCCGTGACCGCAGAACGCGTCTGTTTGGGCGAGGCGAGCCCCTTAGATTATACAATATCAAAAATAAGAATAGAACTAGCTTCCACTCTTTTCCACCCACAGCTACAGCTGCATGAAATTGGACTCGTCACCAACTCCCAAGCGCCTAAGAATTTTTCCAGATAGTCTTTATGGTAATCAAAGACATGCTATACAAGTGTATAAATTTTCACTGAAATCCCTTAAACTATTTTAGTATGATTAGCAAACAAAAAATAATTACATACATAGTTTCGAATTTATAACATAACCAGGATTAAACTTGATATACCAACATTTGATATAATTGAACTTTAATAACATTCATTTTACATAATAATAATTTGTTATACATACACTTAATATATTTTATTTATCATAACATTTACTTTACATAATGTTCATTTTATATAATTCCATTTAGTATAACGTTCATAACGAATAATGCCATTTGAAATAAAACTCATTTAATATAATAGTATAATATCGTTCATTTCATATAATTTTGTTTGATATACGCGTCATTTTATATATTTTATATACTATTATTTAAGATAACAACGGCAACGTTTTAAATAATGATTGGTTAATATAATCTTCATTTGGTATAACAATCAATTGACATAATAATTGTTGGTATACAATGTCAGTGACAGAAACGAATCGCTGCAAAACCGACTCCACATAGTCTTGCCTGTCCTACCCCTAGAGTTTAATTTAAGCCCGCGTAGGCGTGGAGGGGCGAGGCGGCCCGCGAGCTGAGGCGGCTTCAAAAGCTCGCCGCCGCTGGATTTTATATTATGTAATCATTACATGTTTTAAGTATTATACAAAAAATAGTGTTATCGTAAATAAATCTTTTACAAAATTTTCTTAGGGCCTGTTTCACAATGTCTGATTAGGAGATACTTGGCAGATAAAGTGACAGTTTTGTATGAACTATCTGTCAGATAAACGCTAATGGGAACTTACTTGTAGATCGTGAAACAGGCCCTTATACTAAAATGTTGTGTTTTAATTATTATATCATGTAAATGTTATATTAAATGGCTGTTATATAAGTTTAGCTTAATTGTTTGTTATATGTTTCAAAATTATGTATTTTAAAAATATATCATTCCATCATTATATTAAATAAGTGTTATATTAAACAAAACTATATCATTTGATTGTATGTTTTGATCATTAAACAATATGTTATATTATACATTATACACCCGGATTAAAATAACTAACTAAGAGTGAATTTATTAACATAAATTGTTTCCTAATTGACTGTGGTCTTATGTACCTTTTTGTACGATTTGTAACTTTTCTACAATCTAGACAAGTAGGTATAAAATTTTCTAGAGATTGCATAAGACAGAAGTTGGTACTATGTATGTAAATAATGTATAACTTACTTCAGACAATATACCACCTCCGCAGCCTACATCTAATATTTTCTTATCTTTTAATGGCGTTGGATTTCTTTCCTCATCTGAACACAGTACAAGGCCATCACGAACGAGGGGTATTCTGAAAACACAATTCGATACAATAAAATAAGCAATCCAGAAAACATTCCTAATAAATCCTGCAAAATGATGATGCCTGAAGGTAGTAGATATAATAATAACATAGCAAAACTGATAGTTATTAAACATATTAAATATTGTAAGTCCTCCGTGCTTCAGAAGGCATGTAAAGCATATTCATATTCATAACATATTCATTAAACTGAACTTAAACAGGTTTATTATATCTATTCCATAAAAAAGTAAATATTTCTATTTATCATTTCTTTTACTAATAAATATATAAGTTTATAAACAATATCACCTTACCTAACTGCATTCATAGAGTGAAGTGCTTTAAATTGTCCATTTATATCCCACCAAGTATCCGATTGGTCCGAGAACTTTTTAACTTCATCTTTGTCGAAGGTAGAATCAGATTTGGGATTGTCTTTCTTCATTGCACTTGTTGACATGTTGAACTTTGACTTAATTTTGACAGCATCTCTGAAACATAAACCCATTTCATTTAAAATGTTTTTTATATTCAGCACATCCGGTTTCACTAACTGTCTTTGCATCTGGACTCTGGACCCCAGTGATTGCCTAATTTTCAATATTTTAAAATGTACAATTAATTGTTTAATTATATTGTATTTCATGTATTTTCTACAACAAAAGAAATATATGAAGGCAATGATGGTGTAAGTCTACATGTATTAAACAAACAAACACTCATTATGCAAATTGTGCAATTGTGCATGTCTTACAGTTCAAAGGCTCTTCTTATCTTATTATCATCATCCTATAAGGAAGAGGGTTGAGGCGTTTTCACATAAATACATTGTAAGACTTACTCGGCATTCATATACTTACATCTTTTTAAATAGAATTTTCTTGACAAGCCAATTTGTATGTGCCATTTTGGAAGTCATTATAAAAAGGTAGGTAGTCTCTATACAATCTGAAACAACAAATTACAAGGAAGTTCCTTTATCAATAAATAAAGACTAAAGCTATGTAAGCGTAGGGCTATAAATAAAATTGTTTATAAATTGCAACAAGATCTACATACAGGAATTGAATATTTTCAGCAGTAGGGGCTCACAGGCTGAAATGATGATGATAATGCTGGATAAAAGTATGTGTGAACGATCATGGGTGCATTTGGGTATTTCTAGGGCTTTGCTCATTCAGTTATATGATTTTTTCAGCACTCGCCGATCACATGGAAGTTTTAGAGCCTAATTTATTCAACATTTTAAAATAAAGTTATTAATAAAGCTACTACTAAGCGCTCTGCAATCTGCAATACCTACGTCTTGTTTATAAAATTATCTTTAAAGTTTCGCTTTTTCGTTATTTAGATATGTTTTAATTATAGTTTATTACAAAAAATTAATGATTTTAGAGCCAAAACAAAATTCTCCTCACCAACAGTCAACACCAACCAATCAACCAACACGATAACTGCCAGTGTCACAACACAAAACGACATTGTTTTTTTTTTTTTTTTTTTTAAATACTTGGCATCGCACGGTTTGTGCATTTGCCACAACGAGTATTAAAGGTAGGGAAACCAATTTTTGAAAAACAATGTTATTAGAATAGGAACGGATTAGGGAAAAAAGAATAATAGGATCAGAGTTGGTGGTTACAATATAAATAAATGGATAAAATGGATACACTATGTACATAATTATGGGAATACTTAGTTGGAGTTAGGAAATAATACTTTTTACATTTTAAATAAGTATGTACATTATTTACAAATTACACTTTAATATTATTATTAATTAAAAAAGTTGATAACAAATTATATATTTCAAAATTTATAGAACTCAATAAAGTAGGGATTGATGTAGGAAGAGGAACACGGAGGACTATGAGGGAGTTTAAGAGTGAGGAACTGTCACGGAGGGGGCATGCAAAAAAGATATGATTTAAATCTTCCTCACAAGCACCACAAGCACATAAATTGCTATTAATAATACCAAGTCTTGCAAGATGAGAGGCTGTGCAGACATGACCCAAACGCATTCTTATTATACTGGAGGTTGCAAGCTTAGACAGTTTTAATTTTGTGAACCATACTTTGAGTGGTATTTTGTGTTGAATACGTTTGTAATATTGACCTCTAAGACAACTTGAAATATTCCAATGGTTATCCCAAGCGTGATACAAATGATCTTTAGGAAGGGAGAGAAGGTCAGATACGACATTTTTATAAGGAAACTTATCACCGGTCTCTATAGCATCTTTTGCAAATTTGTCTGCTATTTCATTGCCGCGAATGTTATGATGGCCAGGTATCCACACCAAGAGAACGTCTAGATTTTTTAATTTACAATTCAATAGGAGTTGTCTGGATTCTATTACATAGAGACTATTTGAACCTGCCCAAGGGGATTTTTCTAGAGCTTGTAAAGCGCTCTTCGAATCAGAAAAAACGATAGATTTACTGAGTTTGGCTAGAAGGATGTATTCTAAAGACTTAAAAATTCCAAAGCATTCTCCGGAAAAAACTGATGTTTCAGGTGGTAATTTTATTTTCTGATGTAAATTATATTGTTGATGATAAACCGCTACACCGATTGTGCCTGATACTGGATGTTTGGAAGCATCACAGTAAATGTAATGCCTGTCTGCCCAGTCCCTATCGACTACGAAGTTCAAGTTAGTGTCAGCATTAGGGTCATTCTTTAATGATTCAAAACTATAATTAACTACAGGGGAAATAGCAAGAGCTTCGTAACTGACAGAAAATATAGGAAGAAACTGAGAGCGGTGTGTGGGAGCTTGAAGTGAAGTAAATTTACGGAAACTTATAACAGAGCACGGAGGAGATTTATGGGACCAATAAGATGAGTATTCTATTTTTTGTGTAAGAGTTAAAAGTTTTTGGTAAAGTGGGTGATTAGCAAATTGAAGGGCTCGGAAAAGGAATTTATCGCATAGAAATTGTCTGCGTAGTTTTAAAGGAGGGTCTAAGGATTCAACTTGCATCGCATTAATAGGACTAGACTTCATGGCTCCCGTTACAATACGCAAAGCTTTTGATTGAATGCTGTCTAACTTAGACAGACCTACTACACTACATGGTTCTAAAAAATAAGTACCATAATCTAGGATGCTTCTTATAATAGCATTATACAATAATTTTAATGTAAATGGATGGGAACCCCACCAAACACCAGAAAGACATCGCATTATATTCAGTAAACGTTCACATCTAGCTAAGACATAATAACAGTGTGATAAACCTGTCATCTTAGCGTCTAGTAGAATACCTAAAAATTTTACTTCATCATTTACTGGGATTTGTTGATTATTATACAAAACTGTATATGGCGGAGGTAAACGCATTCTAGAAAATAAAACGGCGTTACTTTTGCTTACACTAAGACTCAAGGAATTATTATCTAGCCATAACTTTAGATTTTTTAAAGCAAAATTCAAAGAGGAACTTAATTTTTCTACAGAACGGCCTGACACGTACAGAACTAAATCATCTGCGTACTGTAAAATATTAGCTTTACCAGCGATGTGTGATTCTAAGTCGGAGGTATATATATTATAAAGAAGTGGGCTCAGCACCGCACCTTGGGGTAGTCCTTTCCAGGTAAATCTTGTTTTCACGTTTGTCTCGTCTATGTTGACTTGTAATTGTCTTCCCGAGAGAAGATTGTGTAAAAAATTGCAGAATATAGGAGGCACTTTTAGTTTTAAAAGTTTAGTATTTAGTATATTTAGGTCAACATTATCATATGCAGAGGAAATATCTAGAAAGGCAGCAAGCATGGATTCATTATTAGAAAAAGCCAGTCTTACGTCTGTAATGAAAATCCCTAAACTGTCCATAGTACTTTTACCTTTTCTGAATCCATACTGACTCGGAGACAGTAGATCTCCACTTTCGACATACCATTCCAATCTATTTTTTACTAAATGCTCTGCTATTTTAGATAGGACTGAAGCAAGAGCTATGGGTCTGTAAGAGTTGGGATCTGACGGGGGTTTGTTTGATTTTAGAATAGGTATAATTTCGTAAATTTTCCAAGAGGCAGGGATTTCACCAGATATCATTATGGAGTTTATTAAATGTAAAAAGTAATTAAGGCTTGAATCATTCAAATTTACAAGAAAGGAATAAGGAATACCATCCCTGCCAGGAGCAGAATCTTTAACATACTTTAACACACCTTTCAATTCTATTAAAGTAAAAGGAGAGTCAAGGCCAGTTGAATAGTTTAGCGGCGATGGGAAAGGGGTGATAGATGTTGAAATGGACATTTGTGGAACGAAAGGAGGTGCTAGCTTATCTAAAAATTTATCTGCTACGAATTCATCAAGATAGTGTGGTACTGTTTCTTTAAATGCTGATCTGAATCTACGTATATTTTGCCAGATTATTGATGGAGAAACGTCAGGGGACAGCGATGTGCAGAAATGTTTCCAACCATCCCATTTCTTTCTTTTAAATAATTTACGGGTTTGGGTAATAATGAAGCTAAGGTTATCAAAGTTTTCTGTTGTGGAACACTGATTAAATTTTAGTTCAGCTTTTTTCCGTTCCTGTACCGCTGCAGAACATTCACCCACCATGGGGGAGACGGAATGTTATTATTACAAAGTTTAATTGGAAATGATTCGTTTGCAGCTTCTAACATGGCTACAACAAAGGCATCAGCACATGCCGATGAATTACTTGAATCGATATCAGAGAGAATGGATAACTTCCGCTCGACTAGTTCACTAAACGCTTTCCATCTGTCAGTGTCATTATTATTAATTTTGTATTTTAGTCTCGACGGGCGTCTGGGTTGTGTTTTTAAAATTTTTTTAGGCAGAGTTAATAAAATGGGATAATGATCACTGTCGAAAGTGGAGGGCAGTGTTCTCCAGGTCAACGAGGATGCCAAACTAGGAGTGGTTATTGATAGATCAGGGGCACTGATTCCTTCATGAGGTTTTGTACGTCGCGTTGCAACACCTGTATTCATATTCAAGATACAGAAGTTATTGGAGTCCAGAATATCCAATATTCTAGAACCGTAGTAACTAGAAGTGGTGCTACCCCAAGCCTGATGCTGAGCATTGAAGTCGCCCATAATTAAAATAGGTTTTGGAAGATGAGAAGTAATGGTTTCTATTTCGTTGTAAATGGATGATGAAGGGTGGGGAACATAAACAGACACAAAGCATATTTTATTGATAGATGCAGCTATTATAGAAAAATCGGTACTATGGTTTGTAATAGGGATGTGAACAAAGGGAACGGTATCATGAATCAGCAGAGCAACACCAGCATAGCCATCAGTTCTGTCTTCTCTTAAACATAAATATTTGGAAACTTTAAAGTTATAACCTGGCTTCAGCCACGTTTCCTGAAGTGCAACCACAACAGGTTTATGCAAATTAATGAGATAATGTAAATCACTTTTTTTAGTATTAATACTGCGACAATTCCACTGAAGGATTGTGGACAGATGATCCATTATTAGAGATATTGTTATTTATGAGTTGACTTATACTTTGTACAGCAGCGTTGGACGGTTCAGACATATTCTTAGTTAATGAATTAATTAAAATAATAATCAGTTCTTTAATAGACATATTTGTTAAAGAGTTATTATTTTCACTAGTAATTGTGCCAATAGATGGTAATGGAATGTTATAATCTTTAGTTAAGGCATCATGTGTGTATTTGTCATAACCTTTACTATTATGTTTTGGGGAGCTATTTGATTTAATATATACTGTTTTTTTATATGAAGTGGTATTTTCATTATTCCTATTGCCTTTAGTTGAATTAAAAGTCTGTCTTAAGGGGGATGAAGGTGCTGCAACTGATGTCAAAACTTCAGAGTAAGATCTAGTAACAGGCGGGTGCAACTTAAAAGCTTCCGCATAGGAAATGCAATTATAAGCCATTGTCTCTTTGATAGCTTTTTGTCGACTATATTCTGGGCATTTTCTGTTGGTAGCAAAGTGGGATCCAGTACAAATAAAGCATACAGCATCATCTTCATCAAAATCACAGCTGTCTCCTGAGTGGTTATTACCACATTTGAAACAGCGCGGAGTTGACCTGCATTGTGATTTTATGTGACCATAACGGCAGCAGTTAAAACACTGTACTGTTGGGAAAATGTATAGATCGACTGGAAGGGAATTATAACACAAATATATTCTTTTGGGTAACATCTGGCCATCAAATGTGACTACTACGGTCTCGACAGGAGTATAGGTAATTTTACCATCTTTTAAACTTTTTCTATTGATGCGTCTTACTTTTAAAATTTTTCCACATCCAAAAGGCACAGACAAGTTATCTAGTATGTCTTCTTCGGACCAATCAGTCGGTACTCCTCTAACGACACCCATCCGAGTAACTGATGAGGTCGGAATGAAGGCTTTGTAGTTAAATTTTTTTAGTGTTTCATTTTCTAAGAAAGAATTAGCATCTGTGAAGTTATTGAATGATATTACCAATCTATTCCTTCCGATTTTTTTGAGACTGCCATTGACTATGTTCTTAATAGAATTCTTTTTCAAAAAATGTCCAAAGGAAATGGGGTGTATAGATATGTTGTCATTCGGAATTGTCTGGATCTTTTGGATGTGGATATTGTAGGGTGCAGAGTCATTTGTTTCATACAGTTTTCTACCTACATATGTGCCTGTGTCAGCCTGTTTGGCTTCATCATTGTTTGGTTGGGGGGGATGTGGTACTTGTGGTTGTGATACTGAGATAGGAGTTATTTCCGGCGACTTAAAAACTTTAGGTGGTTGGATCTTTGAATTCGATTCGCATTGGCAATCACTTTCACAAAGAACGACAGAAGACGACTTATGACGCCTCCGTTTTTTGTTACAGTGCCTACATATTTTACGGGTTATTGTACGTTTTCTTTTAGAATGACTACAATTGATTTTACTCTCGGAAGCATCCGTATCCAAGAGAGAGCCCTCCGTATCCATCTCCAAACAATCATGAGGCACCGTCACGACCAGAGCTACCTGAGAAGGTTTCCCTCCACCAGGGTCATCTGGTTCGTCGTCCATCAGAGAAAAAAAACTTGAAAAAACTTACCTACAGTCTGCAAATATACAGTAATAACAATAAATAAACTTAGTTTTAAATACTACCACACTTAAATGATCCTATTATTAATTAAAATCAATTTAAAATTAGAGACGTAAAAATAATCGCCCGCCAACTTCAAGGTTTCCCGCGCTTTTTTCCTTTCTCAAAATTAGAAGAACGACATTGTTGGCTCAAGTCAATGTCAGTGATCATGACTTTGACAAGTAGAAAAGAGTGTTTCCGCATTCAAAAAAACTAATATTGAAAACTATTGAAAGTAAATAAAACAATCGAAAGTGGAGCGCGGCGCGGGAGATATTGATTTTGCATGATCGGTAAATTCCTTAGAGCATTAAAGTTGGTTTAATGCTCTAACTGCCGTACTCAGAGACGTCAATTAAGTTTTAATGACAATTAAGTCTCTTGCTGTCACTTTCTTATGTATAGTGCTAAATAGAGAAGGAAAGACATTTAATTGTCATTATACTTTTTTCTTTCTTTTAGTTGATGGCTTCGTGCGATTAGCACATTTAGCCAGTGTCAAAGTAATTTTTCTTACAAGTAATACATAAATATACAATATTTCCTTCCAGTCAGTATGATGATGATGAATGATAATAAAAATGAGAAGTGAGAAATTATATACCCCTTAACCCCTCGAGTATCTCAGTCAAAGATGTGGGGCTTTACTAACATTCAAACGTTACCGATAAAGTTTTGGTTCGGTAAAAAAACTAAAGATTTGTCTGTTTTTGGTCTTTTTAAATGCATTGTGTTCTTAATTAAAAGCAGAAGGCTCCATCAGATATCAATTTAGTTTTGAATGTAAATTGTATGCTCGGCAAATTAAATAAATATGATATAGTTCTTTTATTTCCATTTGATATATAAAATATATCAAATAGTCTGTTGCAGGATATGTATTTGTAATAAATTAATGTTAAAAATATAGAAATGTTATAATTAAGTAATGTGAAATTCTTCCTTCCTCTATATAAGTGAGGCTATAATATATTAAAACACTCCACACTTCACAATAATATGGTATGAAAAAAGACAAAGTGTTGAAAAAATTCCACGAGCGGGATTCAAACCCGCACCCCATGACATGCTGGGTCAGGTGCACCTGCCAACTATACTATCGTGGCTCAATCCAACTCGCCGCAATTGATTTTAATATTTTTACAAATATTGAAAGATCAGTTAAGAATTCAGATCAGTTAATTTGTTCACAACAATATTTGCGTAATATTATATGTAAATAATCATAATAATATGATATTTTTAATCCAAAAAATATTAATTTTAAAACATTGTTAAGTTGCTGACAATAGTGATGAAGCTCTTAGTATCAAAAACATTATGTAGGTGAATTTTATAAAATATCTTTATATATTCCAATGTGAAAGCGCTTGGCTTTTCT
The DNA here is from genome assembly GCA_949315975.1 of Eudonia truncicolella. Lineage (NCBI taxonomy): Eukaryota > Metazoa > Arthropoda > Insecta > Lepidoptera > Crambidae > Eudonia > Eudonia truncicolella. The sequence continues at coordinate 10,745,673 of OX438836.1, forward strand.
CTCACTTATTTGTAAGTGATGATAATAATGTGAAGTGATGGATGGTGGTAGCGCACTACACATTGAAAGAACTAGCAGCTCTTATTTTGGTTGATCAAACCAAAAAACCGAAACATATTTAAAAATATTATAATTTGGAGCGGTGGGAAAGATTTGGATTTTGTTTTTAAAGCTGTCCGAAATACAATTTTGCTTAACGCGTAAAGTGAGAGAGGCATTATTGAGTGGATCCCTAGTTACATACGCGATAAGGAATCGTTAACAAATTTAATAATGTTCCCAAGTTTGTCTCGAGTTCTCGCGCACACGGCACCATGCACAGCCTCGGCAAGCTTATGAGCCACTGCCTCTCTCGCAACTCGCGGTACACTTTTTAATGTTGGGACGGTTGAAATTTACTCAGCAGTGCCCGCTTACAGGCAGAAATGATAATGATGATGCTGGTTTGAAGAATAAAAAAAAGATAAACGTTTCTTTACCACTGCAATGTGGGCTTATTATGTAAAAAAACATAAAATTAAATGTAAATATAATCCATAATTATAAAGTATCAAATTTGTTTCTTCCATAGCCGCCTCTTTTCAATCTTAGGTCTTACTTTCGGTAACTAGACACCACTTTTAAATCGAGGATTCTTTAAAAGAGGATTCAAAAAAAGAGGATTCGAGGAATCTTTATTAGCTCATAGCCAATAGCTCTAGTTGACTAGGGCTCTTACCTATAACTTAATGAAATAAATAACATCAAACTATCTATTCTGAAAAGTTTCAAGCAAACCATAGATAAAATAAATTAGTAGCTTAAAAATTAAAACAATTAAAGTGCTGTCAGTTGTCTTTGAAAAATATGTAATTTAAATAATAATAAATTTAATTCGGGAAAACGGACAGTATTGGTATATTTATTAAAGGTCCGTCAGTGTATGGCATTGGGTAAAGTACTATGAGTAAAGCTACTACACCAAAATCAGCTCCAGTAGATTTATCATGCTTCTCCAAAAGTACTTTTACCTTAACGTTTGCGATTGAAATACTGGGTATAGAAGTATGGGACGACTGTAGCGAAGGATGGCTCGATCTTGGACCGTGTCAAAAAGGGATGAAAATACAATATCAGCTATATCCCGGACAAGTTTTTGATGTGGACATTCTTATTTGGCCGCATGTTGCTAAGGTACCGACACTTGATAATCTGGATTTTTATATTTATGATACTTAAAACAAATAAAGTAAAGTGCAATGCATATATATGGCTCTTATGGTTCATAAAGTTCAATTTAGATCAAAGTATCAAGATTGGTTAGAGAGCTGAAAAACTTTGCAGGAAGCAGCGTCATCTATTAAGAAGTTAGTTTCACAAGTTTGTTATGGTTAGGTGGTGCTGCTTTGATATCAACTTTAACTTGATTGAACAGTGAAAACTTGCGTGAGACACAGTGGCCTTGCTCTCCATAAGCAGCAAGTCAATGAATTGATCTGGCTGTGTACCCTAGTGCCAGTTTTATTTGCTATTCATCACGCCATCACTTTTACGAAACCGAGAATTTGTATTATAAGATTTTAACTCTCCTGTTTTGTACCCATGAGGCGCTGTCTGCTTCAATGCCATAAAACGATAACGAATGGCAAATAAAATTGGCACTAAGCACCCTGGATGTTGATGATGATAATAATGATGATTGAGAGTAGCCGCAGATCGTGCGCAGTGGCGTGCACTTGGAGAGGTCTACGTTCAGAAGTGTTCTAAGATAGGCTGAGGATGTTGATGATGTAGACTTTTTTAGCTGTTGTTTGCGAACAGATCTGGTGCGGTGCCGGCAACAGTGGTTGGGTACGGACATGGCAATTTTTGGAACGCAGATTTCTCACCTTCACCATCCGTCACATGTTTCCGGTCAGGGTGGGCGATTTGCAAAATTTCACGGCTACAATTACGCCCACCGTTGGGACTGCAAGCTTTGGATCTAAGTACGAAGTAGCATGGGGTAGTGGCACCAGTTATCGACATTTTTTCCTTGAGTTATTAAAATAGGGGTTAGCAACAGACTTTTAACTTTAGAATCAATTTAATACAAAACTTACTAGTTGTCATCCAGTTAAATTTCAATAATATCTATAATAATTTTTTAGCGACAAATACTGGTGTTGATAACTGGATTGCTGTGTCGAACACTGGTGCCACTGCGATACCTACACTTTATTATTAATTAGTACTCACAAAATAATAGTAGAAGCATGTAGAAATAAAGAATAGAAGTACCTAGTAGCACAGAATAACTAATATAATCTGTAGGCTCTGTCTGTACATGCAATTTTTCTGGCAAATTTTGGGATAAATATTCGTTTAATGACTTACTGACACCAATTCTACGATTTTTTTAATTTTTGTCTGTCTGTTTGTACCTATGTCCTCTTATAATTCAAGAACGACTTGATCGATCTTGATGAAAATTTGTATGTAGTAAGAACATGAGATTGTGCAAATGATAGGCAATAAAAAAAAAATTATTTACAAATTTTCACATAGCGAAGCGGGCGGGTGATGGCTAGTATAATATAGTACGTTGTGAGAACACGCTTATCCCAGGAGCGCGTCGGCCCTAGCCGTAATATTATAATGATATTGCATTCTCGGTGTGCGCCTAGACTCTCTAGGCCCTAGAGGTAGGTATAGTTATGTTAACAGCACAGGAGAGATACGGAGGCCAGCCTCCCGATTCCCTTAACAAAAACCGTAAAGATATCGTAGCGACTTAGTTGTTGAAACCATTTTCATATTATCGTCCTATTTTAAGGTCGTCGGTCGAACGAAGTTCCAACCAACCGTATACGGAGTTTCATTCGTCATTCGATCACGTTAATGAAAACGAGAATTTGTATGGAAAAAATTTAACTCTTCTCGTATGTCGCCAGGAGGCGCTGCATCAATGCCATTCTAATTTTCGTATTCGTAAACGTAATCGAATGAATACGAATAGTAAACAAAACTCACACTAGGCACCCAGAATACGGTTGGTTGGAATTTTGTTCGAACGGTTTTATAATCGTTCGAATAAAATAGGATAGGATGTGAATACAAAAATAGTTTCAACAACGAAGTCGCTACGATATCGTTACGGTTTTCATTACGGCAATCAGGGCTCTGGTGGTAGTATATATAGGTAGTTGAATATTTCTATTAAAATAATGCAATAAGTAATTTATTCTCCTTAAAAGTATGTGATAAACTGATAAGGGAGGAAAGGCATTATGAAGCCATTAATTGCCTTTTCCAGTAGATAACGCCGAACACCTAACTTATCGTCCTGAAGTACCAGGTAACTTAATTGGTTCACCTTATAACTGTGACATAAGGTATTTTGTTAATTTTAATGCTGACGGTACATACTCCTGCACATCAGACTACCACAAACTGTCAACCTAACTCAACAGCCTTTGAACTTTATGTGTATTTTTTTATAAAAGAAAAACCAGAGGAATCGCAGACGCGTTGCCGGCCTTAAGGTAGGAATAGGCTCGTTTCGTGAAGAGATCCCAAGGTCGTAACGGTCCGGAAATACCGCCGCCGAGAGCTGGTTCCGCAACACTGTAGTAGACCGCCATCCATCAAGGTGATGTTGGATGGAATGACAGTCGATTGCGTGTAGTGCGGTGAAGGAAATCAGCGGCGGGGATCAAGCCGAACAATTCCTCAGAACACTCCCCGTAATATACGCCCTATGGTTGAGCATACTTATCTTATTTTTAGTATTATTCACTATAGTTTGACTTTGTTTTTCTTAAACAATTTTTTACTTTTAGAGTAGGTACCTACTGTAGTACTGTATGGCATTGTAAAATTGAAACTTTTACCTGAGATAAATTTGTTAACTTAGATTTTTTATTTTGTTTTTTTTTACATGTGGTTGTCTTCTTTATTTTTTGTGTTTATTTGTGATGGAAAGTGTCCTGCTACGATAGGGTATTTTCCAATATTTTTGACGCTTTATGGGAGAAAAGAGCTGGACACTTGCTGAGTTTCTTGCCGGTTCTTCTCAGTACAAGATCTCCCGCCCTGAGTAGACTTACGAACCGATGGCATAGTGACATTCACAAGAGCTACTTATAGCCTAAACCGAATAAATGATTTTAAATTTGAATTTGAATTTGATTTATTGAAGAAACACAACAACATACATCAAATTATTTAGCTTATTGACGTTAGCAAGCAGAGAGCATTAGTAACATATTAACCTTCTTGGTTTCCATCAGCGCAAAAAGTGACAAATGTGATGGGTTATTTATTCCACGCCTGAAATTCGGTGATCTTCGGTACTTCGCTCCTCTCGAGGAAAGGGAACAATACCTGACGGAGTATATAACAGAATTGATCTGGAACTTGGTAGAAACATATATACCGTCATCGCCTTTGGACGGTTCGTACGATGTTCCTGGACCGGTAACAGGTAATGTTTTATCACATCACCACCTCATTTTTATGTCCCCACTGCTGGGGCACGAGTCTTGCCTATGAATGGATAGGGAGAACGGATCATAAACGGGCCTATTGCTGATTGGTGGTTGTTGACGACTGCTAATGCAGCCGGGACCAACGGCTTTACGTGCCTTCTGAAGAATAAACGAGCTCCAGATGATACATTTTTGGTTACCCATCCTATGACTGGCCTTAGCGAAAGTTGCTTAACCTCAGCACTCGCAGACTGGGTGTGTCCCCCTAATGTAATTTGAGGTAATGTTTGAAAGTCTACAATTTAATTTCCATTCCATTTCACCAAATCGATGTTTCTATGTTTAAAAATATTATATAGTATACAATAAAGTATATTTATCTTATCTTACGCCTTGGTGGCTAAGTGGCAAAACGCTCGGCCCGATACCCGAAGTTCCTGGATTCAATTCCCAGGCTAAGCAAAGTGCCCCAAAATCAACAACACCACCCCGCATTTGACAGCCCGGTGAAGCCAATATCCATCAAATCAATTGTAACGATGACTTAGTTTATTTGCTTAGGTACAAACTTACTATCTTATCAAATTAACAAAATTGTTACGCAGTGAGAATTGTCAAACTTATCTTTTAGTGAGCTTTATTTCTCTATGAAGCCATGAAATCGTTATAATTATTTATTTTAGTCTTTCGGTGTATTCTAGACGTTCGACATCAAGACACTATTATGTACTATGTCAAAGAAGCCATTTTGAATAAAGTCGAAGAAGTGATTGAACCCGAACCAGAACCCGAAGAACCTAAAATTAAAGATAAAAGAGAATCAAAAATAGTTAAGGAAAAGGATAAAATTGTCAAAAAGCCTGAGGTCCCTAAAGTTAAATTTGAAATTAAGCTACAAGGAGACTCTATTTTAGCCGGTATCGTTATTTTATTTAACACTAGGTATAATGCAATAACGTATAGAGAGGCTGGCAATCCCTTAATAAAAGGTGCCCTCTGAGAAAAAAATTACAACAATTATTCCATGATAGTAATGTTGTGCTGTTAATAATTTAAATTATGCTGTCAAGTTTCGTCGGAATTAGTGTAGACATATCAATATGATCTATTGTCACTTTTACCTATTTTCAAGGTGTTGGAAGAATCATTCCATTTGTGAAAATTGGCGACAATCCAAACGAACTTGGAGAATTTATAGCAATTATCAGCAGTACCAATTTGCCAGCTGAGGACGACCAGCCAATAATATTTGTGAACGTCGACACTTTATTTGATGCACCAATAGAACATTTTAAAAATTTAAGGTTCGTTTATCTTTTGTTCTTACTTTACCTTACCTTTCTAGTAATAATTTGCTTGGAATAATTAGACGATTTAAAAAAATATGGTAAGTACTTAAAATGTTTAACAAACTGTTTCAGAATAGTTCAAGTTTATACAAGGTGGATGATCGGGGATGAAGTGCATGATTCGGAACTACAAAAATTTAAGCCTAATAAAACAGAGATAAACTTTTACGATCATCATGCTATACCAATGGACCCTTTTTTACTACAGTTAAATACAGCAAAATTTTTAGATATCCCTTTTGAAATACAGGTAATGTAATCCAACTCGTAATTATTATTTATAAACTTACATAGTACGGAAATAAAGTTCTATTTTTAGTTGCGTGGCGTAAAGTTATCTGAAATTTCAAAAGAAAAGCCTCGATTCTTCGGTTACAAAAAAGGTGACCAAAATTTCGGAACAACATCGTGTAAGTTTGTTCAAGAAGACAAAGATTTTCTTATAGCTGTTACAAAAATTGACGCGCGCTGTATGACTAAAGGCATCAACAAGCTTATTAGAGGGGATTATCCGCTCTTTCCTCCAACTGTATCTGTTGTAGAATTGGATAGAGTAGGGTTGTGCAGTAATGACGTAAATAACATCAGGGCATCTACACGCCCCAAATTAATTGTCCCGCCTTATGTGGTGTTAGAAGCGCAGATGACATTGGAAGTATCGATGGGCTGCGTTGGCTGTCAGCCGAAGAAGTTAGCAGAAAGTTTATCAAGATTGTTCTGCCTCATTAATGACACAGAAAGCGTTATGGCACTCTTAAAAGAAATAACGGAAGTAAATAACAGTATTGCGCAGACGGATAAAAAAGACGATATCTTAACGGGGTTTGCCCTTGACGTTGGCGATGTGGTACTGCTCTATATAGAGGGCCCGGCTGATGGTCCCATTTTGAGAATTTGGGGAATTACAGAAGATTTTTATCCAAAAGTCAAAGCAGTATTTTCTAGTTCAAACAGATACGCTACTAGAATATACCCAGGTACCTATATTGAATTTTGGTCACAGACTTAAGATGTTCCTGTTGCCTTTTAAGTGTTTTTTGTGTGTTAAAGTTTGACTTTTTGTTCGCAGCTCTGCTTATGACTGTGCCTTTCAATGTGTTGAAGATGTATGTTCCGCTGGGTGTTATTTTAGCTTGCCCAACAGTTTACGCTATACCGGCATTGCCAATGCTTACCAGAACCGTAAGTATTTGACGTTCTTCGTCAACACGGTGTGTATCGATGATATAAATTGCATAAGCAAAATATATGTAATCCTTTAATGGGATAAATTTGTTGATTGCTTTTCTTTTTGAAATATAACGTTACGATACATAATTTAAAATATTTCCAGTAAAACCAGCCCGTCCGTTAAGTCCCAAATTTAACGTTTTTAGGCATTATTGAAGCTTGGGCGTCTTATTGGTGATAAACTTCGAGTTACTCCGACCAGAAATGATTTGCCATCTGTATCAGAACTGAAGAGCTTTAAACTTGAATTGTGTGCGGCGCCGAAGCCTGTAGTCAGCTCGCAAGCTGTGGAAGCCTCAGTGAAAAACGGTATAAATATCAACTAACTAAAATCAAGTGATTGTAAATGTATCTGTCTGTACCATAGGATCAAATGTTGATACATTACCAACTCATTTTATGTCGCCACTGCTAGGGCACGAGCCTTCTCTATGGAAACGCCACAGGTACACACGCCTGCACATCAACCTACCACAAACTGTCAAATTTCCTCAATAGACTTTGAACTTTATACCTAAGTTATATGGTTGACATTGTATTGAAGAAATTTGACAGTTTTGGATAGGTTGACGTGCAGGCGGCTGTACAGCCGGCCATAAACCACCACGCGGACCCAGTAAAAATTGGTGGGTATCTAACCCACAAGTAAAAAGAGATGTTGATACAAAAAGTCGCAAATATAATTGGAGAAATAGCTGTAATTTATAAAGTCTCGAAAAAAGTAAGCAACGTTTTAGCACATTTATGGTATACCTTCTAAGTTAAACATAAACAAATTAAAGATACATATTGATTGTAAATAATATTGTACATAGGTAATAATAATATGTACTAGACACTTGATGAAGTCGCCCTACGATTTCCTAGTCAATTTCACTATATGAAGATATAGTGAATCAGTTAACCTTGTGAATGAAATAAAAACCAACATGTTATATTATCAATGTGAAGTGTACACTTGTACTGTACCTGTACCATTATGTCTTCGCATCTGGACTCCGCTTCTGTTTAAAATCAGTTAGAGCGGAGTCCTTTTAATGTTTTTCGTATCAGCCCGTTACCACGGGTTGCCCCGGTGCAACGAAACGTTGCTTATCTATTTATAAAAGTTTTTGTAGAATTTGCCAGTAGTTTTTTTTTAAAACCCGTTAATTAAATAATTTATTTAGTGTAGGTGAATGCGAATGTTTTATAATATGCGAAAATATTGTAGCGTATTATCTATCAATTTTGTTTTTCTTATATTTACTATTTATTTTGTATTTTTTTTGTCAACCACCAATCAGCCCTGTGCCCGCGTTGTGGTTTATGGCCCGTTCTCCTTGTTGTATTTCCATCCATAGGGAAGGCACGTGTCCCAGCAGTGGGGACATAAATGAGCTGATGATTATGATGATGACTATTCGTTTATATGTATTTTTTCAGAGATTGCACACCCTAACGCGTTGCAGAAAATTAATTGGGACGAACACAAAAGCAAATCAAACGAACGTTTACCAAAATAATTTTTTATTTTTTCATTCCACGTAATTTTTATGGAGTTTATCTATTTTATGATATAAACTATATCTAATATTAACAGTTTGTTTTTATTTTTATCGACTTTTGATATTGACTTTACCAGTGACTTTACTTACAATTTCAATTATCTATGAAAAAATTTCGTCCTTGAATTATTTATTTTAAACATTGCCACTTTCATATCCCATTTATCTATTAATCAGAAAGAGATAATGCAATTATAACTGGAAATCAGAAATAAAATAATTCGGTAAATACATTGCTTTTTATAATCAGAATACGCTATGACCCAGATCAGTTAAATGTCTGTTGCAGTTGCCTGGCAAGATTTACCCCTATTTATATGTGTATGTGTATGTGTATATGTATGTATGTATCATCATAAACAATGATGATACATACATACATATACGATACACGATGATACATGGGTACTAACGTTTTCTAAAGTTCACCCGTTCAATGCACATTGGACCTACTCTCCCTGTCCTGTGACCACGAATCCTGTAAAGGGTTCGAAAACGAGATAATAATGTGACAAATAAATGCGTATAGTTTCGTAAAAATTGTTTCTCTTCAATGTAGGTAGTGTTCGCGTAAACTTTATTTTAATTATGGTGTCCGTTAAGCTGGCGTACACATGGTCTAACTCACTCAATGGTGGCTCAATTCAATCCGCACTCTCTTTGGTTGCTGATTGACCCCGCTTGCAACAACTATCAATACAAATACTCATTTATTATAGATTTTATTGTTTAATTATAGGTATCGGACAAGGAAATATTTCATGTTGCATTCAACATTGCTCAAATTGAATTCTGGGATCGTATAGCTTGTTTTTTTCTTTTCAGTTTTTTCTCATTGCAGTTATTTTTTATGTTAGTCTGGTTTTTACGAGTATATAATTGTTACAAAAACACAAATGTTGAAAAAATTTCCACGAGCAGGATTTGAACCTGCACCCTTCTGACATACCGGGTCAGGTGCTCTTCCAATTGAGCTATCGTGGTTCTAACCAGCCCGCCGAAATTATTCAACACTTACTTTTTACTTTGAAAGCCAAAGGCACCCATTCAATGTCAACAACAATTCCTTCAAATCCTTTCAAATCCTGCTCGTGGATTTTTTTTTTAACATTTGAGTTTTTGTAATTTGTTTCGTAACAAAATTTGCGTTAAAATTATATAAACAAAACAAAAACATTTTATATAATCGTTTTTTAAAGGTATAGTTGTTTTTTATACCTACGATTTATGTTGTATCCAAGCTTGAATTACGAATAAATTGGCGGAATTAACAAGAAATTTTTTTTCATAATTGCATTTTTGTATGTTATGGACTTCCGGAAAATAACGTCTAATTTAATTTAGAATTTGGAATAAAACAATTACAGGGATCTACCGTCAACTATTTTTAATTTCATTTCGTTGCACGCAAAATGTGCTTCTTCCCTATTATTTGCATGTGTGTGTATGTGATAGAGCTAGAGATTTAGAGACCTTTAAATTTCTCGTCACTCCCAAAAAAGTATTGTGCCGCTAAACAGGTCGTCTAAGGTGATAACCAATATATCTCCAAAAAAAAAAACAGGTGGCGTGCGCTTGGAGAGTCCAACGGTGGAGTAATATTGGCTATGATGGTGATGATATTAGTGTGTTATTGAATTAGTAAGTTTTTTTATCACAATAGCCTCGGATATCATCAGTATTAATATACCTTTGCCTAAAAGAATCACAATAAAACCGAACCCCGTATTCCATAGATACAGTTAACTGTTGGCAGTAAAGTGACTGTGCTTCTGTTGCTAAACAAAGCCTGCAACATCCACCTGCGAGCTAAAGGCTGAAACACACCTGGTAGGTGCTCAGATTTTGATATGATAAAACAAATATTTTTGTTTTTTTTTAAATTGAAGAATGAATTGTTTTTACAACGAACACCCAGTTTTATTAAAATTTTGTCCTGCCTTCTGTAAAAAAGCAAATTTGAGGAAGAGAAACCAGTTCCTTCCTGTTGACAAGACTAACAACACAAACTTGACCAACTTTAAATAAGTTATTAAATTGTTGTTTTGCATTGACATTGATAGAAGGAAGAGCTTTCGCCCGGTTTGCGAAAGGTCGCAGGTTCACGTGCCTCCCTGTGTCGTGATTTTAAAAATCCTGTTTTTAATAATAGCAAATATTTAAAAAAGATTTTATTAATTAAGTCATGGGTATATTAGTTGTGGGTGGGTAATTGGGTATGGGCAGGCAAGTTGTTACGAATGCCTTCTAGTAAAGTTGGCTAGCCACTATTTTAGTTGAATCTAGAACAAAACCTCAAGGGTTATAAGTGTTTATTTTTAGAAATCATTCTCAACATAGTAATATGGAGCACATGCACCCAGAAAGTAACCTCGACTTCAAATTGCACACGATTTTATAATTTGTCATATATTGCCATAATTTTAAAACATTCTTCCATTACTGCATAAGTGTGATACCAACTTAAAGTTAAACAATTTGAACATTCCTTGTTTGCCATCGAGTCAGGAGTGTACAACCCGCATCTCATTTACCAATAACACGCACAACCGACTCCGGGACTGTGTTTTCTGTTTACATATGAACTGTCAACATCAAAAGTTGTCGTCACTAACAGCAAATAAGACTTTAACTTTGCACATATTTTATGTCAACAACTGTACGGCAAATTTAACCTTTGGCTTACAAAGAAAGAGTAGATAGTGTTGATGAATTTTCATGCGTTTGGCAGAGCCACGATAGCATAATACTAATTGGAAGTGCACTTGACCCGGTAAGTCAGAGGGGTTTTTATTGGAGAGAGTTTGCTGATTGCCTCAAACGGCATTTTCAGCTTCACCGGGCTTTTTTGGGGGCGGCGAGAAACTTAAAGGGTTCCTCGAGCCTTGTGAAACGAATCACCTTCGGAGGTTTTCTAGAGGGAACGGCATCACGCACTAGTGCGTGTCCCCGTGCCCTACTAGATTCTCCGAAGGGTTTGGATCGGATCGGGGAGCAGAACAACCTGAGGGCGCCTCTAAAGGGTCGGACTTCGGCTCGGGTTGACCGGGCCGTGGTGGTGGGGAGAAGCGCCCAGGTACATATCTGTTGGTATAGAGCGCGTGTGAACCGACTCGTCGTACCCTTGTTCTATATACGAGTACGATGTAGACTGGTGTGCGTGTTTAGTGTATTCTGTAAAAGTGTAGTGGCATTTAGAGGATCAGGTGGGGGGGGGGGGGGGGGGGGGGGGGAGCGGGCGGCTCGAACCCCGCTCGCCGGAAACTTTTTCTACACTATTTCAAATCCATCGTTCATTTTCTGCTGTAAAAAAGTATTCGCTCGCTAAACTCGGGTAGATTTCCCCCAGTTTTTTGTTACATTGCCAAACAGCTAATTACCAGAGAAAAATCCTCTTTATCAACGTTGTTGTATTTAATAACATTTATGAAGGCAGCATGTGTATTGGCGCGCCGCCAACTCACACTTAACTGTGTTTTTATTTTCTTTTGCTTCGCGAATTCTAACTCTCGCACATCATCATTTGTTATTACTCGTAAAATGCTATATATTGGAACCCGTTCTCGAGATAGATGTATTCGAAGGCTCAAAGAGGGAAGGCCCGAATTAGGACGTCTACCATAAAAAGAAACGTTTCGTTCACGCAATAAATTATGGTGTCATAAACCGAAACGGGGAAGCAATAAAATCTGTCACCTAAAGCAATGCCGTCTTTTAGGCTTATCTTCTAACGAGGACGGAGATGTCGCGTCCAAATTGGTAAGATGGTGCTAAGTGTAATTTGTAACAATAATGTTGGCGTAATTCGGAGGCGTTAATGTTCGGAATCAGCGTAGGCTTCAAGAGTTTTTGGTGGTTATGACACTTTAAAATATATCGTAATAACAAATCTTGTTCGTGAAAGTTCGAGGCACTTTTCAAATTCTCTCAAGTAATCCGCCAGAGATCTTAGTAAAACCCCCACATCTTTACTGATACTTAAAAGGTTTGGGCGAATATAACATTTTTTGTTTTTTTGTTTAAGTAAAATTCTTATCTTACCTGTGATATCAGGATACCTAGTCATTTTTATAAAACGAAAATGAGTATAGCATTTAAGCAGTGCCTCCTGGCGACATACGAAAAGAGTTAACATTTTGCCACACCAATTTTCGTTTACGTAAACGTAATCCCTGCGTAATCACTGCGCAACCGAGGAGCTCGATGGCGCAGTGGTTACGCGCCCGGTTTGCGAGAGCTGAGGTTAAACAACTTTTGCAAAGGCCGGTCATCGGATGGGTGACCAAATATTTATCATCTCGAGCTCCTCCGTGCTTCGGATGGCGCTTAAAGCCGTTGGCTCCGGCTGCATTTGTCGTTAACAAGCACCAATCAGCACTGGGCCCGCGTGGTGGTTTGTGACCCGTTCTCCCTATCCATCCATAGGGAGGCTCGTGCCCCAGCAGTGGGGACATATAAAATAAGCTGATAATGATGATAGCAATAATAAACGTAATCGAATGAATATGAATAGGAAACAAAACTCACACTAGGCACTTTGCTGGACTCATTGCTCCCAGCTGCGATTAAGTTGTCAAACTTTATTGTCGCTCGTAACTTAGTGTAACATTTTGCACACCTTACGTTATTAACTTAATAATTTAACATTTATTAACTTTAACAACTCTGTGAAGTTATAGCGAGTCTGCATACGAACTCGGCAACGGTAAATTAAACTTTTGTTATGATGTCATAAGTTGAATGTTGAAATTATTGTGATACCAAACTTCTTAATTTTCCGCGCAAGTTTAATTATTTATGTGTTGTGAACAAGTTTTAATTTTTATGGCTCCGAGCGGTATAACGCCTATGCGAACAATCGATAATTTATGCCATAAATATACAAATAACGAAAAAACAAATCTTGAATAAGAGACTAATGCCTGATTTCACCATTGACCCCTAAGTTTTAGGTGACCCCTAAGCCATGTTAGGTGACAGTTGTTGGAGCAAAACCGTCACTAGTGACAACCGTGGCTTAGGGGTCACCTAAAACTTAGGGGTTAATGGTGAAAATGGGCATAAGAGTGTTACAGTGTTATTAGACGTACGATAAGAAGCAGACGTAACATTACAATAAAAAAGCGTGCCAATTACGCCTACAGACCACGCACACATTTACAATAAAAGGGGCCGAACTCAGGCACGCAAAGGACCTCAAGTATGTACACACGCCTGCACATCAACCTACCACAAACTGTCAAATTTCTTCAATAGACTTTGAATTATATTACTACGGTATACGGTTGAAAATGTATTGAAGAAATTTGACAGTTTTGGGTAGGTTGATGTGCAGGCGTCTGTACCTACATCTATAGATTTGAAGAACTCATTCGATTTTAAAAAATCTTTCACCAGTAGAATGCTACGTTATCTATCATTGAGTGTCAGGCTATCTCTGTATCTATATCTGCCTGCGACGCCACATCAATAACTTAAATAAAATGTATGAAATAGTAAAATAAAAACAACAACATACTTACTCTCCTGTAATTTTTTAAATAAAAATTATAATTACAATAAATAATGTCAAAATTTTTAAAACTAGTGATAAGACCGCCGGGTGGTCGAGTAGTCAGCGACCCTGTGATCCAGTAAATGAGCTTCAAAATGATTTGAACACGGCACACTAGATGATTTGGGCTGCCAATGTTCTCTTATCATATAACTCAACCAGGCCTTTGGAAACCTGAAAATGATTTCATTATTAAAATTCATCCCTAAAGAAATAATATAATGCTACTACTACTACTATAATGATACTTTAATCTAATCAATCTTCAAAATTCTACCTAATAAACAAAACTGGAGCCTTAATACGGCCCTGTAAAATTGTACAAGTATATGAAACGTCAAACGGGATCGGAGTTAATAAATAATTGGTTATTGTTACCACAATAATCTTTCAGAAACTACTCTACGTTAAGTTTTTAAGAGATTTGCATTTATAACAATTGTTTACTACTTCCACAATGCCGATAGATTAATAATAATCACACAGTGACTAAAAACCCATTATGAGATTAGATGGCACAACTAAACGAACAAACTGAACTAAACGCACAACTAATGGAAAGTAATTTCAGGTGTTTTTCTATATGAGGAGTTGCCGCACAAAGGTGCACTACACTTCACCATTTTATTTTGGTACTTTTGGCTCAAAAACTTTATAAAAACGCGAAAATAAGCGAAAAGCAATCTCCTGCACGCCGCTTGATGACAAGTCTAGGATACATTAATTGTCGCTTATTTGTAGCTTATCAAGATGGCGTTTTGCCTCACGTCCCAGTTTGTCTGTGGAAGTGTTACAACTATAAAAAGAAACGAGATAGTCTTATTAATTTGTGGTTGGAGAGAAAGAAGTAAAAATATTTTTTTTCTCTTATCTATGTAGTTGTGAAATATTGTTTGGTCTGCTTCTTATTATACAGACGTATTATACTATTATAGGCACATAGTTTTCACTATTTAGTACTTGTTTAATTCGTCTATATTATGTACAACGGATTTTTTAGTTTCAATGCAATACTAATTCTCCTTTCCGTTAATGTTATCAAATTTTTAATACAAGTTACATTAGGCACGCTGTACTGATCAGATTTCATTCTCTCTACACTAGTAGAAAATCTAGAGAATCTTGAAGGCGTTTGTCAACGTCTTAAAGCAAACAGTACATTTATATAGTATCTATACATAGCTTTGACTATGTGAGAATATAATAAAGAATATAATTCTCAAATCTTTTGATGCATCCTTTTACTAAAAAATCATGGTCCATCTTTAATTTTATCAGTTTACTCAACAAAAATCGGGGCTATCGAGCTCGGTAGTAACGAAGCGCCCTCACTAAGATTGATTTGAGTTTTTCGAAGCGGATCTGTAGGCGGGGAACAGTGCTCGCATGGACGCCTCCTCCGGTCCAATCGTCCAGGTCATTTGTCATTGTCTCTGGCCTATCTGATCCGAAAACTGAATGAACTTTGGCAACTGGTACAGTGATGCCTCGCCGAAGATAAATAGTGTTTATGAGATTACAGATTTTAATTCCATCAGTGGATTGGCTTTTGTTTTTGGATTGGTCCATTCGTATCTTATCCCAGTACTAATATCACATGAATAAATACTTCAAGTCTTATAAAAACGTCACACGTCCCAGCCTAGCAAGCTTAACCCTCCGAGATCGGGTTGGTCCAATGCGAGTTTATAACAACCACTTGAAGAAGTATTACCGTGCCTTCCAAAGACGGAGAACTTCAAGATATTTTAATTTGTATCGTGGAAGGCGCTGCGACATCGACCTTCACTTATTTAGTTTTTTATTACATCATAGGAGGCAAATGACTCCACTCCAGTTGATGGCAGATGGTAACTTAGTCCAAACGCAATGAAAGCTAATATAGCATTACGTGCAACATCTGCCACCGCTATGTTCCTACTTATCTAGAAGCTTCTTTGCGTCTCGTTAAACGTATTTACATTTTTTATATAATGGTGGTTTTATAGCTAGAAAGACTGATTTAAACAAGCTAGATTACCACAAACCATACCTCGACCATACGCCTTATACATCTACATGTATCCTCAAGTGGTCGAAGAGCTCGATGGCGCAATGGTAAACGCGCACGGACCGCGATTGCTGAAGTAAGCAACTTTATCAAAAGCCGGTCGTCGGATGGGTGAACAAAACTTTATCATCTTGAGCTCCTCCATGCTTCGGATGGCACTTAAAGCCGTTGGCTCCGGCTGCATTTGTCGTTAACAACCACCAATCCGCACTGGGCCCGCGTGGTGGTTTATGGCCTGTTTCTCTGTGGCGTTTCTATCCATAGTGAAAGCTCGTGCCCTAGCAGCTGGCACATAAAAATGAGCTGTTAGTAGTGTCGTACCTTCTTTGGGAATCGAACCCACGACATCTGTGTCTGAGCCTAAGGGCCAGTTACCTTTAACATAATAGTAACTGGCTAACTAACAATCCTGGCTCGTAGTTTTATTAGCCACACGACAAGCGCCGATATGATTGAAAGCTTCAGCACGCGTTTGATTCGTACTAAACGTGCGATAAAATAAAACATTTCGCCTTCTGACCAAGCAATAGGTTTAATGGCTCGAGCGTTCCGATTTATAGGCCATAAAACATTTCAACAAGCTGTAAGGGTTCCAACGCAGCGACATTTATAGTTACTTCTGTAGCTACTATTTGTCTCTTCCAACTCGAAGTTAATTCGATTTTAATCTGTTTGACCATTTGTAGGAAGCATTTGTGCCATGAGCCCATAAGGATTTTTGAAAATCCCTTGTTAGCTAAAACGTACATCCTATAAGTACCTACTTGCCGAAATTCAAGTTTGTAGGGTTTATAGATCAAAAAATTTCGTTAGTAGTCAGTCACTTATTACATTAATGATACTCTTAGATTAGATGAAAGATGAGGTAATACATCATATTTTTCCAGTTACCTACGCGTTTTGTGTTATTTAGGGCCTGTCGTTACGAGAATCTGTTTTTGTGCGAACAAAGGATGAATAGTCATTGTAATGACGCTTTTAGATGTATTAAAACATGTTTCCAAATATTACCGCTCATGGATACAGAAGCGGGTAATATCAACGAAACCCTTTTGTTGGGATAACTGAGGCCAAGACAATTTCGGAGTTACTACTTAAGGCTCCTGCACACCAAAAGCAGGAGCAGTGCGAGACAGAAGCAGTGCGCGATAATGGTACACTGCAAGCAGATGGTAATTTAATAGCATGTCTACTACAGCTGTTTCCCCTTTTTTAAGGGCTAAGACCTCTGCTCGGGATGACCGGGTCGTGAGAGTGGGGAGAAGCGCCTAGGTACATGTCTGTACCTGGCCAAGAGCGCGTGTGAACCGGGTCTTCGTACTCTTGTTCTACGACTTCGGTATCTTGTGCCTATTATAGTATGCATGTTTAGTGTATCATGATCAGGCGGGGGTATGAGTCAAAATGGTCGCACTTAGTAATACAAAGGTATGAACTTGACCATAATCTGCTTCTTGTCTGCTCTGTGCTGCTCTTGCCATGCACTGTGCGGCCTGGTTTGATGTTTGAGCAGGAAAGAAAACAGGGCAGTTTTTCCGCGGGCCGCTCATATTTAATGTGTCATACTTCATACCGTTATTTTTAATAAAACTCGCGCGTGAATTTATGCTGCACTGCTTACGAACAGCTTTTGGTGTGTGGCAGCCTTAATAAATAGTTTTATTTAATTGTGAACTTACAGGCTTTCCCTTTGAGTTTTCCGAAACTATTCCACTTAGTCATTGTATCGGTCGACAAGAATTTGGAACAAAGAGATTTTGTTACGATTACACCAAACAGTAACAAAGGAACTCAAGGGCTCTAATAACATTACTAAATGTGGTTAGTAGTCTTAATACTTAATTAATAAAAATGTTTTACATCATAAAGTATCTACGGTGTACGTAGTATGATAAATGTTATAAATGCTGAACTCCTTCAGTTATAGGTATAGTTGTGGACCACAGATATTTTGTGCTCTATGGTGCGGACATACATTACAGTAACATCATGCTGACTTACTTTAATTACCTACCTTATTTAACATTATCATTCGGTAAATACTATGATAAAATAAGATAATATTATTGTTTACTGTTTACATGAACAACAAAACAAAAGAAGTCCTTTATTTTAGTCAATAACAAACTAACGGCTACAGACAAATTATGTGAGACCTCATACTTTGTAGAATTATTACTGTTGGCTGCATTAAGGTTTCATGATATAAATAATAAAAGAGAATTATCATGCTCAAGCTTCGTGACGCGTAATGAAAGGTTCGTAGAAAAGTATTATGCCACTTAAAATAGCTCAAATATACTATAATATTTTTAAGCGAGGTGTAGCGAATGAAACCTTTCTTGTACATTATAAAATCTAACAGGAATTATTCCTTTCAGTGCCAGTTTTCCCACAATGAATAATAACCAGAAAATCGTTTCTTCGGTTTCGACGAGTTTCGGGAATAAATTAAGTCGAACACGCTGGCTCTTTTAGGTGAATTAAAGATTAAAAATTATTAGATTTCATATAAATTATCATATATTCAATTATAAGATTTGTAGTATGCTACATAATGCAATATTGAGTAGCAGTTAATATGAAAATAAACATATATTTTTTCTCTTCAGTTTTCGTAAACCTGCTAGCGTGTTTGAATTTGATCACGAAATCGTTTTTAGGTTTTATATAGACTTAACTTATATCAGCTTACAAAGTTATGGCTTATTAAATTCTTTTATTGTTATTGGTTTTTATACTTATTCTTCTAAAAGCTCTACCGTGCTCATAAAAAATAAATATCATTGACAAATGAAACTACACCTTTATGGACCTAATTCAAACGCGGTACAAGGGAAAATTTCAGAAAGAAAAAAAATCATAAAGAAAATTTTTGAGTAGAGGGAAATCTATTGAACGACTAATGGAGGCGCTAAGTTTAAGTATGCAAATGAACGGTGGCTACAAAGCTTTAGAAAATCACGTCAAGGCCCAAATGATTGTGTTTACTTAATATTTTCCTGTATGGTAAACATTTCCAACGGATTTTGATGCGGTTTTTTTAATAGATAGAGTGATTCAAGAGGAAGGTTTATATGTATAATTCATGCATATGACCCGGTAGGTGGCGTTGCTATAGGGTTAACCTATAGGATACGGGTGCGGGTCGCGAGCGGGCCGCTAGTTAAATATATTTGTATAAGACTATTGTATTTATTAGCTAGAAAGTTTGATGACTGCTTTTTATTATCGTACAAAAAAGTAGAAATGTACTGTACTTATCTGCTAACGCTTATCAAACA
Organism: Eudonia truncicolella; assembly: GCA_949315975.1. Lineage (NCBI taxonomy): Eukaryota > Metazoa > Arthropoda > Insecta > Lepidoptera > Crambidae > Eudonia > Eudonia truncicolella. The sequence continues at coordinate 10,765,135 of OX438836.1, forward strand.
ACTAGCTAGGGTAGTGACACCAGTGTTTAAAGCAGTTTTCTTCGCGAAAAAATAACACAGATTTTCATTTAATTTTTACGGGATGGCAGCTGCTAGAAAGCAGGTGGTCTGTTTTTTATATCTTACAGGTAAGCACTTGGCCTTCATTCATCTCACCCAATGTTAAGTGATGATAAGGCCGAAGGTGGAAGCGCACTTCACCCGGAATCCTAAACTACTGAGGCACTGGCTATCTTATCTCTAGCTGCCGGAACGCAACAATGCTACTAACATTGATGTTATGGCGACATATTTAGATAAGATGGTGGTAGCTAGCCAGGCGGGCAAACAAGCCCTACCACCACTAAACCGAGTACACAAACATGTACCCCCATGCTGGGAATTGAACCCTGGACCTCTGGGGCTAAACCGGTGGTCTTAACCACTAGACCGCAGAGGCGGTTAAATATTGCTGTATTAAATTGTTGCGAAAGACTAAAATCAGTTGCTAACCCCTAATTTTTATGATTTAATGAAAAACAATAGATCGCTTTTTCATGGAACACTGTTGCCCCTACACTAGCTAAAAAAAAGTAGATACTGACAGCTTTTCGCGTCATCGTCGTCGGTCGGAAATTCTTAAATACCTACTTTTATTTTTTTATTTGTCTATAATGTCCTTGAGTCAAACGTGTCCCCCATTTTATGGCATAATTATTTTTCGATACTATAATAATAATAATACTTACTTACTTCGCTGGCTTAGCGACCCGAAGTGTGTCTTGGCCTCCGACGTTAAAGTACGCCATTTTGTTTGGTGTTGTGCCAGTTCTGACCATTCAGGCATGTTGGTCCTTCGAGACTTCACCCTTCCAACGATATCACGGCTGGCCCATGCACCGGGCGACGACGCCGGCGCCGACTTGGCTGCCCCAGAATACGCTCGTTTGGCAGCTTGATCCTCTCCCATTCTTTCCACGTGTCTTTAATAATAATACTATATTCTAATTAAGTCAAAACTTATAATAAGTACAATTAAGGTACACTAGACAGGCACCTCTTCATTTTGCTACTTTGTTATGTTGAAGTGGCCTTGTAACCACAATGCTTATTCTACAAGAGCATCTTGGTTTGCTTTCCAGATTCCTAAAACTGAAGCGTTCAAGAGCTACTCTATTACAAATACCTGGGGCCTTACCATAAGCTAAGTAAGTTAAGAAGTAGGCAAGCTATTTATAATATGTTTTTGACGGTAGTTGTTGACATTGAATTGGCGCCTTTGGCTTTTAAAGTAAAAAAAGTAAATAGTGTTGAATAATTTCGGCGGGCTGGTTAGAACCACGATAGCTCAATTGGAAGAGCACCTGACCCGGTATGTCAGAAGGGTGCAGGTTCAAATCCTGCTCGTGGAAATTTTTTCAACATTTGTGTTTTTGTAATTTGTTTAGCAACATAATTTGCGTTAAAATTATATAAACAAAAACAAAAACATATTATAAATAGCTTGCCTACTTCTTAACTGATCTTTAGTATTTGTAAAAATATTATGATCAGATGTTAATGACGGTAGTTGTTGACATTGAATTGGCGCCTTTGGCTTTCAAAGTAAAAAAAGTAAATAGTGTTGAATAATTTCGGCAGGCTGGTTAGAACCACGATAGCTCAATTGGAAGAGCACCTGACCCGGTATGTCAGAAGGGTGCAGGTTCAAATCCTGCTCGTGGAAATTTTTTCAACATTTGTGTTTTTGTAAACATTAAATAAGTAATATGTAAAATAAACGCGAGTAGATCCGTAAAAGTTGTTTCATTTTAATGTGTAGAGTTCGCGTTACTAAGTTTACTACTAACGTTCCTTGCCGAAACATATTGTGAAAATTTGGTACGCATATCAAGCCCTGCTTTATTGCGTAAAAAAAGGTAACAGTATATGCAGGGCTTATTGCTAACAAAGAGTATCTAAATAATATTATTTCAAGTGTATACATACACAAATTTCGGAAGTAGCGGTTTTTTATCATTAAAGTAAACCACTAGGAAGGAGGTGGTATGTAAAAATTGCTCAGACTATTTTTAATCTATACATGTCGGAGATGGAGATCAACCATTGCTTGATACCTTCGTTGGAACTCCCAATTGTTTAAGTTTACAACATAGTTGCCTAGATGAGTTATGAGAATTACCGAACGTTCTAGTAAAGCCCATTTAATTTGACACTTTTGTTTGTACTAAGATTCAATGAGTTTATTGTGACTTAATATTTATAATTAGCTATTAAGGAACATTCTAGCCTTTTCGGGGACGCAAGCGAGGATTGTTTATTCGTTTGGACAAGGCCTTAGTTTCGCGTATATAAAGAGACGCAGCACAGCGTCGAGACCGAGAGAATTCAGTTTACTTTAGTTCACCTCAAAGCGATGACTAGAGCATAGTTCCAAGGACTTGTCGGTTTCTGAAGATACTATTAAAGTATAACTATTGTACTACAATAAACATTGTAATCAAATAATAGGAAGAGTAGTTTACTTATTGCCTGACCCACAATGGATAAAATAGAGGACTGCCCACACAGTATAGAACCCGCTCTCAACAACGATTCTACACATATAATAAAGAGGGTCGAAAGTCTGTAAGTACATGGAAGATATTCGAAACAATTTTTTTTCTAAGTATAGAATCGACAACAGAACACGTTCCATCAGTTTTTAGAATTTTTGTCTGTTTGTCTGTTTATTTGCCCGCTCATCACTTGAAAATGGCTGAGCGGATTTTTATGAAAATTTTGTACATAGACAGACTATGACCCGGACTAGGACATAGGATACTTTTTACCCCGGTAACTTGTTCCTGTGGGAAAGTGTAGTCTTTGCGAACGAAGTCGCGGGCGACAACTAGTTAGAAATAAGGGTCAGCAACTGATTTGTGACTTTAGTGACTATTGAATACAGACAACCTGCTTCCTGGCTGTCATATAGTAATAATGAAATTCTATATTATGTTATGGCGACGAAAACTGAACGAACCAATAGCTTCATGGCTCGAACACTGGCCTTGAAGTGTCAAACACTAATGTCATTACGTCACATTTTTTTTAGACAACATTACATACTTTGTTCTGATTCCAAGGTAAGTAGCTAAAGCATTCGTTTCATGGAAATCAGAAACAACGACGTGACGGTACCACAACCACCCAGACCCGATACAATATCGAAAAGTGCGTTTTCGACATTGACCCGACCGGGAGTCGGAACTGGAACCTCAGAGTTGGCGCTGCCCAAAGTCAGACGTGCAAGCCACTCGGCTACAGAGGTCGTCAGACATGGGCACAGACATGGGACAACCACCGATACCTACACTTAAGTGTTTAAAAAGAAATGTTTTATTACTTGGTGATAATAGTCCATCGCTTTCAAAATAATTTTAGATTAACACTACGTTGACTTTATTGGGTATCCATTCATACCAATCCGTGATGATACGATCATAATATTATTAATGTTTTTGTCTACATTACGTGTGTGTAGGTGTATCAAATAAATAATAAGATTGACTTTTTTCCCATGTGTTACAGAAAATAATACAATGTGTTTTAATAAACACCGTTTTGCCTCTAGCTAAGGAACGATTTCTAGTAATAACAAGGAAGGTAAAACATTAATCTAAAGGAAAATCGTTTAATATCCGGTGGTAAAGTATTGGGTAAACTGCTGGAGTTTCATTTAATCTTCCCAAATTTGGCAAAGGGCAAAATGTTAACCCGTTGCTGATTGGACTTCCGTCACGAGTACGGAGTAACCCTTAAAATTATATGTAGGACATGACTTACATTCATAATGGGAGGTTACACGCAAACGTTGGTACTTCAGAACATCGTAGTTTGTATACACCCTTATTTTTTAAGTATCAAAAATATTTAAGCGTAGTGTTTGCCCATCATTTTGCAAAACTTTTGACCAACTCTGAAATCGTGAAAATAAATCAGCCATTCATAAATTTTTAATAAGTTAGATACACACGCCTGCACATCAACCTACAACAAACTGTCAAATTTCCTCAATAGACTTTGAACTTTATACCTAAGTTATATGGTTGAAAATGTATTAAGGAAATTTGACAGTTTTGGATAGGTTGACGTGCAGGCGTCTGTACCTATTACATAATGTATGGATCGGTTGATATATTTTTTAACGATTTCAGAGTTGGTCCCATGGTAAAGGTTTTGCAAAATGATGGGTTGGTAATTAAAAAACAAAGTTGTGTATAAATTATAAAGCTAGCTGACGCAGCGGTTTATTCGTTTAGATTGCATGTTATGATACTTTTGAAATACCGGGTCTGGTTGGGAATATTCATTCTCTTATTTTATCATCTTACGAAAAACGATGTATAGTTTTCGATATATTACGAAAAATGAAAAAATAAATACCTTTTCCCTCTTTTATATGTATAGGTACTGAATAACTTTGGTGTAATGTAGTACCTAACATTCGGGAAAAGTTCGAGATTCGATTCCTGAACTATATAATATACTACTCAAAACAAAATAAGGGCCACGAGGTATTTTTTCATTTTGGTGTAAATTATTAAACATTTACATATTGAAAGTAGTAAAATATTGAGTATACAAACTCTTTGATACCTAAACTTTTTAATATTGTAGTATTCATCTAATGCTGGCAACAATTTTAAATAAAATTTGATTTAAAATTATTTTTGAAAATTTTGATTCCATTTTTTTGACGTTTTGCTTTCCTTAGCTTCTTGGTTTATTAGAAATTATCAGAGTTCATTGATATCTCGAGTCAGAAACATCTTTTGCAACATGCCACAAGCACGCAGGCGTCATATGGACTCGCTGACAGCAACCAGAGCCGTTACAATGACTGAAGAAGGTCATTCGCAGCGATCTGTGGGTTTGCAATTGGGATTTTCTCGAAGAGCTATTCAAAATCTATGGAATCGTTTCCAAGAGACCGGCAGTGTTAGAAGAAGACCTGGTTCGGGCAGAGTTCGCATTACAACAGCTCAAGAGGATCGTTACATTCGATTAAGTGCGCGCCGAGATCGCACAACGACGGCCCGCAAGCTGCAAAATCGTTTACGGCTCACAACGGGTACTCGTGTCAGTGACCAAACTATTCGTAATCGATTGCATGAAGACCAGCAGGCATCAAGAAGGCGAGTTGTCCGTATTCCATTAACCAGAAATCATCGTGCAAATCGTTTAAGATTTTCCCGTCAACATTTGGACTGGGACATAAACCAATGGGGCATGGTGCTCTTCACAGACGAATGCAAAGTTAAATTTTTTAACGACGATCGGCGTATTAGAGTATGGAGAAGACGCGGCAAGAGATTTTCAGAAGCCTGCATCCATGAAGTCGATCGTTTTGGTGGTCCAAATGTAATGATTTGGGGCGGGATAAGCTTACACGGCAAAACTGAGCTCGCTATTTTAAATGGGGGTACTGTTACTGCTCAGCGGTATATTGAGGAAGTCGTCAGACCACATGTGATCCCATTTGCCCAGCGAGCGGGTCCTGGATTCATCTTGATGCAAGACAATGCTCGTGCACACACGGCTCAAGCGACTCGGTTTGTACTGGAAGCGTCTCAAATTCAAGTCTTGCCGTGGCCGGCGAACAGTCCGGACTTAAATCCAATAGAGCACATGTGGGATCAGTTGAAACGAAGAGTTAGAGACGGTGATCAGGAAATCCACAACCAACAGCAACTCATCAACGCTGTTAAAAGGGCCTGGGAAGAGATTCCAATGGAAAATGTCAGGCATTTGATTGAGAGCATGCACTCCAGGCTTCAGGAGTGCGTAACGAAACGAGGGGGGCATACCCGTTACTAAAAGATGAGCATGGAGTATTTTCTTTTGTTTTCAGTAACTTTACATTGTTTTTGTTTTTAACCTTAAATGTGTTTTTTCTTTCAAAAGCAAATAAACTTTTTAATCATTATTATTGGAATAAATTTATTGGTCTACACGGTAAAAACAACATTAGTTTTCGTTATGGAGACAAAAAAATTAATATTGGTTTTATTATTTTCATGTTACAGACAAAATACCTCGTGGCCCTTATTTTGTTTTGAGTAGTATATATACCCATAAATTTGTACGGAACCCTCGGTGGGCGAGTCCGACTCGCACTTGTCCGGTTTTTTTATGAAAGAAAGATCTTTTATAAGACTATGCATGCATACAGTTGTCTGCAGTTTTCTTTACAGTGACAGACATTCTGCTAGATCTTTTGAGACACAACGTCAAAAACTAACAAAATTCACAGTCACATGCATTTTACACTTTAGCCAATGAATAATAACATCCAAGTGGAAACGCAAACAAACATTGGCATCAAACAATACAGGAAAATCAGTCTCCAAACGGATAACAACTACACCAAACAAATAAAACAAGAATTTCTCACATAATAAATTGTGAAGGCGGTCCACTGCGATCTGTCGTCGACACGTAGCTACTTAGAGCATTGTAAGCGTAGCTACAACAATAAATAAAGTATTCTCTGCGGGATGAATGCAAATACATTCGGGCGGATATTATGTGTAGGCGATATGCGAGTTGAAATGAAACGTGAAAGCTCTATCAGGGAGCGATACCGCATATTGCAAATACTTATGGCACACATTTGCTACAGCGCGCAGCGGGGTGTCGAACGTTGCGCTACTAGACATGGCTTGAGATGTTCTTAAGGCAGTGGTTACATCGTTAGGCTGGGCGGCCTGTCTAGTGGAAGAGAAGCTCTATCAGGGAGCGATACGCATGTTGCAGATACTTAGGGCAAAAATTCGCTACAGCGCGCAGCGGGCTGCCGAACGTCGCGCTACTAAACATGGCTTGAAACATCTTTAAGGCAGCGTTTACATCGTGAAGCTGTGCGGCTTGACTAGTGGAAAAGGGTCTCTATCAGGGAGCGATACTGCATATTGTAGATACTTAGGTCACAAGTTCGCTACAGCGCGCAGCGGGGTGTCGAACGTTGCACTACTAGATATAGCTTAAGTTCTTAAGGCAGCGTTTACATCGTGAAGCTGTGCAGCCTGTTTAGTGGAAGAGAAGCTCTATCAGGGAGCGATACCGCATATTGCAGATACTTAGGGCACAAATTCGCTACAGCCCACAGCGGGGTGTCGAACGTTGCGCTACTAGACAAAGCTTGAGACGTCTTTAAGGCAGCGTTTACATCGTGAAGCTGTGCAGCCTGTCTAGTGGAAGGGAAGCTCTATCAGGGAGCGATACCGCATATTGCAGATACTTAGGGCACAAATTCGCTACAGCCCGCAGCGGGGTGTCGAACGTTGCGCTACTAGACAAAGCTTGAGACGTCTTTAAGGCAGCGTTTACATCGTGAAGCTGTGCAGCCTGTCTAGTGGAAGGGAAGCTCTATCAAGGAGCGATACCGTACATTGCAGATACTTAGGTCACAGATTCGCTACAGCGCGTAGCGGGATGTCGAACGTAGCGCTTCTAGAGATGACTTGAGATGTCTTTAAGGCAGCGTTTACATCTTAAAGCTGTGTGTCCTGACTATTGGAATAGAAGATCTATCAGGAAGCGATACGCATATTGCAGATACTTAGGGCAAAAATTCGCTACAGCGCGCAGCAGGCTGCCGAACGTGTCTTTTTTTTTTGACCCAGGGGAAAATCTGCTCGCAGATTCCGTGGATCCGGGGATGGCCTTGTCCTTTTCTAAAAAGGATTAAGACCGACCCGATGACTGCCGTAGTATAACGCGCAATGAACTAGAAATCCCCACGCCACGTAGCAAAACGCTCGTGATCGTAGCTGAGGCCTTAAGGCTTTGAGCATTTTTAAGTTTGCTCATAATTCATAAGGCGCGTGCTCTAGTTAAACCTTTATAAATAAGTTTGGATGCCGGGGCCTGAGGACCCTTCTACGGGAATATCAATTTTTTTTTTTAATTTTATTGCATTTTTGTGTACCTACGCCTTGGTGGCCAAGTGGCCAAGCGCTCGGATCGATACCCGAACTTCCCAGGCTCAATTTCCAGGTTTCGGATTTTTGAAGCAATACCCCGGGCTTTGTGATCACCAACCTGTATTTGGCAAGCGTGGTGATTAAGCCATTAGCCATTATTGTTTCAATGATAGAGGCCTTTGCCCAGCAGTGGGACAGTTAGAGGCTATTTACTACTACGTAGAGCTTACCATTAGTTTAGTATTATTAGTTAGGTTTTCCGTTCGTTTTTCTATTAAGTAAAGCCATTTTTCTGCATTTACGGACAACGTCCTCAAACTTTTCCTATGTAATTTATCATGTCGTCGAGCTTTTCCATGCTTCGGAAGGCATGCAAAGCCGATGGTCCCGGCTGCATTAGCAGTCGTTAACAACCACCAATCCGCACAGGGCTCGCGTGGTGGTTTATGATCCGTTCTCCCTGTGGTGTTTCCATTCATCCTTAATGAGACATATGCCTGAAAATGAAATGCCTCAGCAATGGGAACGTAAAAGTCCTTATCCTAAAACAGCTACGCTTTTTCATAGTAGATTCGTCGTAAATTTCAATGTCACATTTTCTAGTAATTGGCGAAGGTATTTTAATAAATAATCACAATGTCTTTCAAACGAGCCATTAACTACTTCTAAGCATATTTTCAATTAATTGAAAATATTAATATGAGGTTCTAAGTATAATTCACACAGTGAACAATTTTGGCTGTTTTCTCCACTTTTCCTGATTACCTTGTTGTTTTATGGTAAAACAAATATTGCTTATCGATATTTTTAACGACATAATATTTTATGTTTCCGATCGTATAATCGTATTTCAAATTGGCAAAATTATAATCTTTACGAGAGGACATGAAAAAAAACCATCTTAACTCTTGTACGAATGGGCTCCGTTGTAGTGAGTTAGTTATAAGATGGTTTCACATCAAAATATCTTTATATGTTAAAACCTATAGAAGTGAATTAGTAAAAAATATATACCTAATCCTACTTCCTACTATTACTATTACTATTATTACTATTATATACGCGAAAGTTTGTAAGTATGGATGGATGTTTGTTACTCTTTCACGTAAAAACTACTGAATGGATTTTAATGAAACTTTCCTCATGATCCAGACCAGCATATAGGATACTTTTTTTTTAACTTTTTTTTTTACTAGTCTTCGCGAACGAAGTCGCGGGCAACAACTAGTTAAAAAATAAAAACAAAAATCAATCATGTATACACCTACTAACCAAGTGATATAGTTGAACCGCCTTTGTGGTCTAGTGGTTAAGACCACCGGCTTAGACCCAGAGGTCCCGGGTTCGATTCCCAGCGGGGGGTACATGTTTGTGTACTCGGTTTGGTTGGTGGTAGGACTTGTTTGTCCGCCTGACTAGCTACCACCATCTTATCTAAATATGTCGCCATAATATCAATGTTTGTAGCATTGTTGTGTTCCGGCAGCTAGAGATAAGATAGCCAGTGCCTTACTAGTTGAGTTTCCCGGGTGAAGTGCGCTTCCATCATTGGCCATATCATCACTTAACATCAGGTGAGATCAATGCACTGTGCTTACCCGTAAAATATAATTATAATAAAAAAATCATAACACGACCATTTCTGTTGTGAATACTACTTACTATTTATATAGCTTATAATATGGCCTTCGTTTTCTCGTCACAATGTCCATCCAGTTTGGAAATAATATAGCTGAATGCCCCATATTTTAAAATCTCAAACACATCAGTCTGTCGAACAGCACACTAGTCTCAAAGAAAGTAGACGTTTGCGTATAAAGCATCTACTTCGCGTAAAACATTTTCATCGACAACACTCTCGCGTTTACCGTTCAGTTTTACACTATAAGTATGAAGCGTTAGAGTTCAAAATGCATTGACTGATTCCTCTAAAATCGATGGGACTCGCAAGTGGTCCCGCTCACAACATGTATTGCGGTTTGATACAAACTTTTTAGTTGGTAACGTCACTTTGAAAGTTCTGTTTACATACTGCGGTGGTGAGTTTTACGTGTGTTTTATAGAGATGGTGACGTTTCCTTTAACAAACAGAACGAGCTGATAGAATTACCACTTTCAATTTATGAGCCCGGATCGAAAGGGCCAGTGCGGTGTAGTAGGATTTGACCCGAGGTGCTGAAAAAAATTCGTTGACGTTATTGAAAACGAGAACGAGATCATCGCAACTGAACTCGTTTGTGACTAGGGTGCGCTGTTTCAAAGCTCGCATTGGTACTTGTCCGCTGCGTGAGGCGGGTCGACCGTCAGGCGGACTGCCTATGAACAACGCAGAAAAACAAAACAAAACCGCACGCTGCGCGGGCGACCGCGCCGTGCGCACTCAGCCACTCAGCTACCTAGACAAGTGACATAATGAATGGCTAATAGAATAAAAGTAGAGTAAAATGATAAAGGAAATGGGGTTGACGGTGGACATAAGCCCACGACACATATAAATGACGTCTGATTGATTTTATGTCAATCCCACACGTTTATTAACCTATTCCATCTCTATTCTACTAGCGTTATGCCACTTGTCTAAGGAGGCCTCAGAATAATAACTAAAGCTAGAAATAAATCAATACGTTCAGCAACAAGATGATTGTCTGCATTGTCGGTATGGATGAAAACGAAATAATAAATTAACTTAATACGTATCGTTATTGTATTCAACGAAGCAATATTGCCGAGGCGAATCAACTTATTAACTGTAACGCGCATACTAATTGGGAGTTTAATTAAAGCTGATAGACGTGTGTGTATCAGCGTTGAACAACAAACAACAATTGCAGAAACCGATGTCGATGTTATAATGGGAAATAGCAATATTTTATCCGTTGATTACTTATGCGCGAGACAATTTAAGCCCTGGCCTGATTTATCGTCGCGGAGCGGTGCCGATCAGGCTGTTTTGTGTTCGGAGGCAATGGATTCACGGCGGCAACATAAATAGGACTAACTAGTTTTCGGTGTGCCAGAGCAAAGGTGTCATATAATTAATGAATGTTTTCAGTGTCTTTTGCATAGGGTTTCAGGAAGGGGAAATTTCGACCTTTTTTGTCGAGTTTTTAACAGTTAATTGATTTGACTCTATGTTGGTCTCCCATACACGACACATGCACACTAGAATGGGCCCAAGACACCGTGCTCGTAGAACGAGAGTACGGAGCCCCGGTTTACACGCGCGATACTCTTAGTAGTCTAGTAGGGCATGGGGACACGCACCAGTGCGCGATGTCGTTTCTTCTAGAAAACCTCTGACGGTGCTTCATTTCACACGGCTTGAGGAACCTTTAAGTTTCTCGCCACCCTCAAAAAATCCAGTGACGCTGAAAATGCCTTGTGACGAAATCAGTTATCTCCTTCCAAAAAAACAGACTATTATATTAACCATCCCATGCTGGTCTGGGACGTGAAAAGAATGTATCAGCTGCCTAACTTCCCGTGCATGTCGTAAATGCAGTCTGGTAAAGCTGTACCTAAAAACCCTAGGCGTTCAATAGTAAACTCTCTCCAAAAAAAGTATGTCGTGGACGAACTGACCAAACCAAATGATATTGAAGGCATGTTGCTACAAAAGCTAATAAAATTTACCCAAAATCTATTATTTTTGATCGAGTATTTTAGTAAGGTAGGCCGGGCTTTTGGGCTTATGTACTTAGATACGGCTTAGGTGCCGCCACTGGTCATATTGAATGTACAGCATAATCTGAGTTTCTAAATGTTTAAGTAGCTGTATTATAAAAAAAATTAAATTACAAATGTTGGCGTAAAGACAGAAATCAAGCATTTGATTACTAGACTCGCACTAAGAAAAAAAGGCAAAAACTTAATAGATTGGTATCATTGCTGACCTAGGACGTGAACTTCCCGTGCATGTCGTAACAGCCGGTTAAGAGACAAGGGTTCCAATATGCTGGCACATCAGGCGATCCGCTAGCAACTTGTCACTGATATTATCTATTCTACCTCAGATCAGAGCCCTACTTTGATTATGCTAAATGTGGCGTCGAGGTAACTAAAGGCGAGTTTACTCAAAATTGGTGATTTTGGGAGGGGTTGGGTTTTTTTGGGAAAAGGACGTGAGAGTATGGGAAACCTTATCAGGCCCCAACTAGATAACATAAGATGAATGTATGTATCATTGCTGTTATCATTGGAACAGTCTAATATTTATATTTTTAGGTCGCGTAAATAAAGTTACACTTGAAAAAAGATTTAATGCTAAATTTGTCGTCCGTATAACAAATTTCATATAAAATTTCTATGCACATAAAACCGTGCGATTTATTTTATTTTCATACCATAGTCTGTATTTTTTGGCCTATATGTTCTTTGTGGAATAAAATTATAACGATCTGTATAAAACTGCTTTTTTGATCTCTTTATTTTATTTGAGAGCTATGATCGAATGAATAGATTGTACGTACAAATCCTTTACATATTTCGTTTTGACAAATACTGTACCTTGAACTTTGTATGGTATATCTAAATGTATGAAGGCTCTTAACTTCCCCTGTGTTCTAAAGTAAGACCACCGGCCGCAGACTCTAACTCTCAGTTTCGATTCCCAGAGGGGTTTTTGAGGATAGTGAGGATGTGTTGGGGATTACCTAATTGTTAGAATAAAACAATTAGGTAATCCTCAACTCGCTTTTGTCACCTTCACCCAGAACAAAATTGTATCTTTGTTCTGGATCAAGACGTCAAGACTGGACTTCCGGGCAACTTGGTCAAGACGGCCGCACTGACGCTGAAGAGAAAGCCCGATTACGACGTCTGCCCAGTCTCTTACGTCAAAACTTCTGCGGGACAATACGATCAAGAACTGGGACCAACGCTACCACGAAGGGCAGACCGCCTCCGTCACCATAATATTCTTCCCGGACGTCAAATTAGCCCATAAAGTAGTCAGAAAGATCCAACCAAGGGGCCCGCTGACACAGATCCTGACAGGGCATGGGGGGTTCGCCCAATACTTGAACCGATTCAAGTGCAGGGCGAGCCCATCATGCGTCTGCGACCCAGACGTCTAAAAGACCTTTCCCCATCTACTCATTGACTGTCCCTCTTCAGGTTTATTAAGGCTCAACCTAGAACAAAAATTAGGAATTAATTTAAAACAAGAAAACCTGCACGAGATTATCTCGTGTAAGTACGCGGCGAAAGACTTTGTAGAGTACTGCCTTAAAATTTGTAAATCGGCAATCAATAGGAATAAGGGCTAGTATGTAAGTTTTCTGTTTCACCTATAGTCCTGATTATAGCGCTGTAAACGAAATAGTTTCTATAGTAAATAAGTTCTTTCTGTATTTTCCAAAAACCGTATAACTGTAACTATTGTGTAACCAAATATAAAATGTACCTAGAATAAGAAATGTAATAAAATAAGATTAGTATAAAAAAATGTTAGTATATAAGAACTAAAGTAAAATTGAAAATTTGTGTACCTTTCTTTGCTCGCAACAAGAAATTTAAATAAACAAAGACAATAATATATAGCTAGATATAGTATAGACGGGCATCCCACCCGTAAAAGTACAAAAGATGATGTATGAAAGATTAGTATGCAGAATGAAAGTACGACAGGCATAAAAACGAGAAATAGCACGAAAGAGAAAAATAGCATAAAAAAGGCTCCGATTCCGTTGGAGGTTGTAACGTTGCACGTACATATTTATAAAAAAAGGTTAATTTTTTTAATAACAAAAAGAAAACAAATTAAAACTTTAATATTTGTTTACATATTAAGAATAAAACAAAGAATCTGTGTACAACCTTAAACTAAATAATAATAAAATTGCTTATATTTACATTAAAACTATGGTACTAAAACTACGCATTTACTTAAATATTAACAACTAACACAATAACTACTTCATTAAAAAAAAGTACGCAAAAAGAGTAAACACCTAATTAAATAAATTGAATATAAAGTGTCATTTGTGATGTGTGACTACTTGTACCTTAACTTGTTTCTTTTGTTTCGCTATCACGACCGGCCGGCGCGGCGGCGTTGGTCTCGAAGATTCATTCAAAGGTTAGTTGCGCGCGATCGCATTGAAGTGGCTTGGAGAGTACGTTCTACATACATAATAGACTTTAATCGTCTCGTTTCCAAATCATTTACTTATTTAAATAATTTAATCTATTTATTATTTATATCTTCAGTATCGCAATATACTGTTTCTAAAAGTGTTTTCAACCCCAATTGGGTAAGTGTTGAACAGATTATTTGTGTTAGCTTGCAACAGTAACTAGTGACCTAGATTTGATTTTATTATTTCTATGCTTAGAATTATTGTAGTTTGGTGGTTAATTACAAGACGCTCCTTATTTTCTAGTAGGTATAGAATGATTTCAGTTAGCCGTTGCGGCTCATAAAATTTTGTATTGATATTTAATTTTCTGCCTTCAACAAAATAAAATTCATAAAATTACGAAATAACGTTCAGTATTTTGTTACATTTTAACATATTGATTAATTAGTTGATTAGTGGTCATAATTAGTATTTCAATGTGTAAATTCCTGCTGCCTTTATTTTTATACGAGCCACTACATCACTATTATCGATCACTCCTTGTAGCCTTTCTGCTTATCATGACCGGATAGCTTGATGCGGTGGACGTAGCCTAATGCACACGATGATGGATTCCAGGGTTTTACGGCTGGATTTTTACGGCTGGATTTTTACGGCTGGACTTTTACGGCTGGACTTTTACGGCTGGACTTTTACAACTGGACTGCTGCGGCTGCTGTTGCCCCGATCGGGCGCCCCCATACCCTTACCAACCAACCTACTTGTGGCCTACTACCGTCCGTTGTCGACCAAACTGGATTCCCGAGCACCGCAGACACAGGGAAGTGCCGGACAGCTAAGCACAAATTAAGGGGCTTCACCCCACGACCTTATTAATAAATATTACTGTATTTTTTTGTAAAATCTAAAGGAAAATAAATTTTCTTTCTCCTTCCTCCTTTAAAGGAAAATAAATTTTGTTTATTTTCCTTTAAAGGAAAATAAACAAAATTCCTGAGACACGTCATTCTTTATTTATTTTCAAGAACCCAAATTTTCATGTATTTTACTTCAAAACTGACGGATTTTCATTCAAACTTTCACCCCCTATTTGACCCTCTTGGGGTGCGATTTTCGTAAAAACCTTTCTTATAGCTGGTTACGTCACTCAATTAACCTATAGTCCAAATTTCATCTAATTAGCTTCGGCTCGGCGATGATGAAAACCTTCTTCTTTTTTTACTCCTTTAAAGGAAAAGAAACAAAATTCCTGAGACACGTCATTCTTTATTTATTTTCAAGAACCCAAATTTTCATGTATTTTACTTCAAAACTGACGGACTTTCATACAAACTTTCACCCCCTATTTGACCCTCTTAGGGTGCGATTTTCGTAAAAACCTTTTTTAGTAGCTGGTTACGTCACTCAATTAACCTACAGTCCAAATTTCATCTAATTAGCTTCGGCTCGGCGATGATGAATCAGTCAGGACAAGTCATTATTAAGTATAGAAGAATGACTACAGCGCTTTTTTCAGAACAAATTGCTGAAATCTTAAACCCCAATAAATAAGACGTGGACGTACCTAACTAAAAGTCGAAAACCTCATAAAATTTGACACTTGACTGGCGGCGAACAGATAGCCAATAGCCAGAGAAGTAAAAAAGATCGATGGCGTCTCAGAAGGTTTATATCACATAAATTGAACGGCGCACTGATTTAAAGCCAATTTAACTTAGTTGCAGAGAAGCGTTCTTCAAAAGGACTCGAATTTTCAGCGGCTAAGCTGGATCGATAAAGTTCAATATCAGATTATTTTTTTATCACCATTTGGGATGACAATTTTAAAAACGCTCATTGGAAAACCACTTTTGAAATGATGCTTCTTGAGGTCAAAGATAGAATAAGCATCCCTGCCTGACATCCTATACAACTCTTTCTGCGGGTCGGCAAGGTGAGGACGGCTCTTGTAGCACAATTTTGCTCCCCGCTCGATCCTCTAAATGCCACTACACATTTACAGAATACACTAAACATGCACACTAGTTAAGGCCCAAGACACCGTACCCGTAGAACAAGGGTACAACGAGCCGGTTCACACGCGCTCTATACCAGGTACCTGCGCGCTTCTCCCCACCACCACGACCCGGTCAACCTGAGCCGAGCTCTGAGTCTTTAGAGGCGCTCGGAGAATCTAGGGGACACGAAGACACGCACTAGTGCATGGTGCCGTCCCGTCCAGAAAACCTCTGACGGTCGTTCACACGGCTTGAGAAACCCTTTAAGTTTCTCGCCGCCCCAAAATAGCCCGGTGAAACTGAAAATGACCAAAGCCAATAAGCAAACTCTCTAAAAAAAAACAATGCTGCTCCTTTAGCTGTCGTCACAGCTGGACTCCGCTTCTGTTTAGCACTAAGTAGGGCGGGGTCAGTTGCCTAATATTCAATAAAAAAAAATCCACCTTTGTTTTCTAGACTGTGCTTCTTAGCAAACTTATTCTTCCTCGTATTGAACTACTAAGTTATTGGTTTCTTTTAACAGCATCAGCAGTGTGATAAGCCAAGAAAAGGAAAAACCTAAAAGTTTTCTTTGTTACTGCTAATTACAGAGTAACTAATGAACCATGTTGGTTTAATGATAAATACATGAATCAGTACTTCTTAAGATTTATTCCTAAGCAGGCTGTTTAAATGCAATACGATACATTTGCACAAAGGGGTGTTCTAATTTGATTCCTATAAAAGTAACGCTTTTGGCCGCCGGCCAATGCCGAGATACCGCTCTTTATATTGGCTGTGCAAAAATTTATATACTTAGCAATATTTATCATTTGCCTTTATTCTACGAGGCAGATTTAAAATCAGTTTTCTATTTTTAAGGCAACACATACTTTGTGAGACGCCAAAGAAACTTGAAGCTGGCATCCTTCCAGTTGTATTGTTCGTGAATTCCTTATTTACATTGGGCATTTTGATATCTACTACACCTAAAGAGGCATTATGTTGTATAAAATGTGTGTTATAACTGATATTAACATTGCCTCTGTATTGAAATTTAATACTTTTTACGGACCAAAATAAAAAAAATAAAAAATATGCACTATCAATAAAGGATGGAGTTATACCACACATCGGTATAGGAAGAAGTATATGACCCAGTGATCGTACTTTTTCTAGCATTTTCGGTGCAGTGCTAGCTAGGGTTGTCAGTAGTGCCCAATATTATATTGTTTGAACCAAGAATCAAATAAAATCAAAAATCAAAACGAAATAGCGTATTAAACAAATCGGAGATACAGAAAATATTCTCAGAACATGTAAAGCCCAACCCAATGTGCATAATGAAATGAAGGGTTAATTTACTATATGAGAAAATTTAACACAGTTGCAATAAATCCTTATCTCAGGTTATATACGAGTATCATATTTATGATTAGGAATTAACTATATATTAGCATAGACAGTATAATGCGTAGGTAATGGCAGTGAATAAATATAGAAGTAATTTTGTTTCTTCACTGACAAGACACTTCCCGTCAAGTGCTAAGAACAGTTACGTTGATTTTGTGTGTGAAAATAGGCAATCATTATTAACTGATTAAACACAATGGACAAACTGTTAAGTGAGCATCGTTTTTATTAAGAAAAGGTTGTTCAATATTTTGTTCCTATTGTGCTAAAAAAAATTACACGATCGAAACATGTTGTGACGAGGCATATGAAAACCCGCACCCATATTGAGATATCTAATAATTGTTCTGCTCATTCACATGATTTATTAAAAGATTACGTAGATTTGGAAATAATAGACGATAAAGTGTACTGTATAAATTGTGATACCTTTATAAATTCCACAAAAAAATGGAATATAGAACAACATTTTCTTTCGAATAAACACAAAAACAACAATAATATTTTTGACGACAAACAGTCAAAGTTCAACAACGACTCAACAATGATCACATACCGTGTGCTCAATTAAATAATTCAAAATTCAAATTATTTATCGAAAATTGTCTAAAAGGCAAATACGGCGATAGCATTGGTTTTCCTAGTGAAAGTTGGTTAAGATTATCGGTCTTGCCCAAAGTATATATAAAGAAAAAAAGGAAATCAGAGAAATATTACGAGATAAATATATATACCTGACTATTGATGAAACAACGAACAGCTGTGGTAAAAATATTGCAAATGCACTAGTTGGAAAGCTAAACAGTCAAAATTGTATGTCATATTTATTTAAAACTATGCATTTAGATAGGACAAATCACATTTCTGTTTCAAACGTAATCAACTTAATATCAACTTAAAAATGTCCAAGGTAATTTAGTAATAAGTACATACACAGACTGTAAATTTTAACATGTTGCATTTTACGATCTCTCGGTAAGGTGCTACTAAATTCCAAGCACCCTACCATCTATCGACTACGACTGAATCAAATATTACTTTTATTTTCAGAAAATAAAAAAGCTGGTCGCTGTTGTTCGGAAGGGCAATCAAAATTACAGAAATTAATTGTCAGCATACCCTCCGAAAAATTTGAGGAATTTTGGGTTACAGTTATAAATGTTATACACAATTATAATAACTGTTTAAGAAAAAAAAATAGTACCATTTTCAACGACAACATAATATTACATAATTTTAAACGTCAATCATATTATACACGTCGAGAACCCTAGGTCGCTGTCGTGTGTCATTTGACGTTATCGCACCAAAAATGCAAGAAAAAGTACGATCACTGGAACCACACTATATTTGTTCACACTGTCGTCGCCGGATCCAGTCCGGCCGCCCCTCAACGGCCGGGTGATGTGTAACATCTTTCCGCTCGCCTTCTATATATACAATTTGTTGGAGTGATTTCGTAGAAATGGGACGGAAGTGTGTAACAGGAAGTCGAAGAAGCGCGCAAGCGTGCGCCATTTTGTAAATTTTAAATCGATATTAAAAACATGACATATTATTATTAGATGTGACATATTGTGTCATCATTTTGATTTGTCAAATGTCTTCTAATGAGTATATACTGCATTTTCTAAATTTAAAATCGATATTATTAACAAGACAAATATTTTAAGTGACATATTGTGTCATCATTTTGTTAAGTCAAATGTCTTCTAATAAGTATTTACTGCATTCTCTTTATTTTTATTTATTCACGAAAATATACAGTCATACACAATAATAAAATTTACAAAACAATTTGCAAACAGACCAGAAAGTTCCATTAAATGTAACAAATATTAAGAACATTCGAGTTTGCACAATGAACCCTTACGATCCAAAATGGAAAACTGATACCTGCGGCTGATGGCTGGCGGTGAGAGCCTTGCGGGAGGTGAATAGGTTCGGGCGGCGTCAGCAGGCCCGCAACTTCTCCTTGCCGACCCGCGTGTCGTAGGCCGGTCGCGGGTTCTGGTTTCGGGGTTCCTGACGGGAGGGTAGCCAATAGTGCCGCACTAATGAAACTACTGTTGCATGTCCACGTTGTATCTACACACTGGTTGAGTTATATACAATATTCACAGTTATGCACCTTACGATAGAAACGATTAAGATGGCGTCAATAGCCAATATAAAAACAAGTATAGTATTACAAACAATCATTGTTATTGTATTCAGTTGCAAGAAAATGTGATGCTTTTGTGCCTTGTTAGGAAGAGTAATTGTATGTGTATATATGGCTTGACTGGCTCTCAAGGGCTATAAAATTGAAAACGGAAGATAAAAAAGTATTAAGATTTATTTTCTATTATTAAACTATGTTGCAAAGCAAACAATACAACAGCTTACTGCGATCTTAGCTAAAATAAAATGTCATAATATATAATATATAAATGACCTTCTCGCGTTTATTTTACCAGTCAGCGTTGGTTATTGTTGAGGCTGGGGCCTAGCCGAGTTGACCACACTTTATGTATTTTTCTTGTTGTATCGTGTTTTAGAGTTAACTGGTGTACTTATGTTTTGTTATGTTATTTTTTTTGTTTTTGTTTTGTTATGAACGGGGTGTCGAGTGCAAAAACCGACTAAGGAAGAAAGTAGATGGTTTCGTTTGTTTGTAAATTATCCACCCAAAAACTCACATTATAAAATCCATACCGATAGGATTGAAAACGTGCAAAAGAAGTTCGTAAAAATACTCAATTGTCGTGATAATTCTAATTTAGATATGTCATATGAACAAACATTAAAGAGACACAATTTCCTAACTTGCAAAATCACCGTGAGCAATTTGATATAACCTTTTTATTTAAGTTATTAAATAATCTTATTGATCCACCAGCCCCTTGACTGCTCGCGAGTATATTCGCCGCTACACGCGTCTCGTTTTCACAACTGCAATAATACTGCTATAAGAGCTCGTGGTTACCCCCCTGTACTTTTATCCAAAATTAATTTTATTATTGAAGCCCGACTTCCAGCACGCTCTCACGTACTGTTCGTTCATGCTTTTGTTGGTACAAAGTGAGTCTAATTCTTACGAGTCTGAGGTGGTTCTCAGACTCGTAAGAATTACACACGTAACAGTTACTTCAAACGTAGTCTTCAAATGTATAGCCGTGAGTTCTATGATATAGAACTGTATGGTAACTCCATAATTAAATTTAAAAGAAATATTATTAATAAACTAATTTGAACACCTTCCTACGAATATACCTACTTATTATAAAGTGAAGCCTAATACGATACCTACCTGCATGAGAATAGATTTTAAGCAACAAAAATGTAAACTTTACTTATGTACTGTTTATATTTTTATTATACAGTAATAATATTATTATAATAAGCATCTAACATAACTGCTAACAAAGTATTATTTTGTAATTTTTGGACACTCCTTGTCTATTACATAAGGAATTACTGTAATTTTTTTATGACTATTTGTGCCAAAATAAAGAGAGAAAAAAAAACAAAAAAAAACTTCAATGCAACTGTGATCATGGCGCGTGCAACTGTCACGAAATATCACTAATACTCCAAAAATAATAAATATGGTGAGAATCCCGTTAATAATTACTCTAATGTTGTTTGCGTGGTGAGTTTAATGTGTTTTCTTGTTTTAATTTAAAAAAGGTGTTGTTAAAAAATCCCGAGCGTGATTTGAACCCGCAGTCCCGCACCCCATGGCATAGCGGGTCAGGTTCAAGCCCCGCTAGTGGATTTTTTCAATTTATTTTCTTTATGCTGTCGTGGTTCTGTCCAACTCGCCGAAATATTTTATTAACACTATCTACTCTTACTTTGTAAGCCAAAAGAGTTTTATTCAATGTCCACAACACTAGGTACGTCTTCAACATGAGGTGTGGGTTCCAATCCAGCTTGTGGCAATTTTTCAATACTGTTTTAAAATTATAATTTGTTCGGTACATCAAACAATAATATTAACAATATCTTTTTCATTTCTTCCACTTTATTTTTTATAGTGTGTGTGGTTTGTCTTATAGCTCAGAATAATATAGCTTTAGTTATTGTTCTGAGTCTTATACTTTCGTGTTACAAGTTGACATACAAAATGACATTTGTGCTATATCGCCATTAGTACAATAGTTTACTTAATACTTACTAAGTAATACTAATACCGTATAATTCTATATAGGTAACGCAGGGGAATAATTAAGTAATCAATTAAGATCAAATTCGTCTTTGTATACACTTTATAGGGTCAACTAGGGTAATTGTAAGTAAACATGGATGAATATAAACACCATCCACAATTGAATTGCATTTACTTTTGGACGGTCTAACTCCCCTACCCATTCTATATGAGGGACTTGATTTTGGGCCCTGATAGTTTTACCACAGGTGGTAATCCTCCTGTTTAGGTACCTTAATTCTTTGAACCGATGCAAATATGAAATGTTAAGTACCTGAAACTCATTGAAGCAATGTAAATGTGGCATGTTTATGATCTTACACCTGTACAGTTAGCGTTGAATAGGGAATTTAAATTACACTGCACTATTTGACTAAAGTAGGTATTCATTAGTTAGTCCTATTTTAACCTCCTGCTAAATAGGATAGAAGTTAATGTTATGATGAGCCACTTCTTAACAGTATTTATTATGTATCACAAGAGAAACATTCTGATAGTAATATTCAATGGAAGTTTCACTGAATGTTGATACACATAACCAACCTTAGCTAGATATTTGTTATCACTTTCAAGTTATTTGAACGGTTTGGAATACTTTTCTATCGCCAACTGAGCTGAAAAATAAGTTCCAGAAAGATTTTGCGATGGTTAGTTTTCTTTTGAACATTTCCAAAGTAGAAATACCCTTAGGACTGAACTTTGATTTTCTAAAAAGTTTGCGCTCATAAACCAAGGAATCATGAATTTTGCTATTTCACTCGTTGTCGCACAGTCAGCATCAAATTATTTAAAACATACTCAATTGCAAATTTATCTTTAGATAAAATATTAATAAATAATAAATCTAATGAAATAATAATTAAAAGATTAAATCTGAAGATGTTTTAACATACTCAGATCATCAGCAACATAATCTGTCAATCATAGTCCCACTAATAAAGAATAAGTGGGAATTCATCAAAATGCAGTTTTTCTTAAAAAATAGAGACTAATTTTATCTATCGATGAATCAACAGATTTACTATTAGGGTTCCGTAGTCAATAAGGAACCCTTATAGTTTCGCCATGTCCGCCATTGTCCATGTCTGTCTGTCCCCAGTCTAGCTCATAGACTCTTAGTACTAGAAAACTGTAATTTGGCATGGATATATATATGTTAATCACGCAGACAAAGTGGTGAAGTAAAATTTTGAAAAATATTATTTTAGGTTACCTCCCCTACACGTGAAGTGGGGATGTAATTTTTTTTCTTGTCTTTCCCATAGTTTGGGGTGTCGTTGGATAGCAATTTTAAAAATACTGCGGGTTTGCGAAAACAGTTTTTTGATTGAGGCATCCATTTGTGAACTACATATTAAGCTTTAAAGTGCAAAATTTTGTTAGAATCAAGTGTCCCCCCCTCCTGCCAGACAAATGATTGTTTGTGGATACGTGAAAAAATTCACAGTAGTTATATATCTGCATTATTGAGATGGGCTACGTAACCCTACACTGCGCGTGGCCCGACATGGACTTGGCCGGTTTTTTTTGTTATATATTTAACCGTATATTTCATAAACAGGAGAGTTTGCACCCAACTTAGATAATGTCTCTAAACTATACCTCTGAGAAAAAGTATTTATAAACCTTTTGTACTCGTACGAATCTACTCGCGTGTTTTACAAATTATATGAACCCACCCAGTAAAGTGTTCGAAACGCCAGGAATATAATAATATTATGTAGAAACATATTAAACACAAGTGTTTTATTTCAGTATTTATCTTATTTAAATTTAATTTACTTATACCCTTTGTTTGTGAAAAGACTAACTCGATCGTAACAGTAAACATCAAGACGATTATCTCTTTCCTCCCCTGCCTGCCGGCTTGTTACGTTTCCAAATTAGAATTTTCTTTGTAATTTAATGGACAAATAAAGTTTCTTCTCCTCATTAAATAAAGTTACTCTTCTATTTTTGTACTGTAGTACCGAATCAGAAGAAAAAATTTAGGTAGTAGGAATGTAGGTATATCATCAGGCATACCTACGTCCTCATTTCTATCTACCTAGAATTCTTAACTCAAAGAGAGACGAGCAAACGCTTGTAATAAAGAAGTAACAATACGTACGGCTTACATCCAATCTCTTTTGATTAAATCTGCGTCGATTTGTTAACTGAATTGCTTGCCAATGATTCGGATTCGGCCTACGTTGGTGATCGAAAAAGCTTTGGGACAAATGAATTTTGTGTTGGGAACAAACAATTTTATAATACTAGGTACGTTATCTTTACTGCTTAAACAATTATCTCTTCTTAGATGTTTCGATGATAAGCTTGAATTGTTTTGCTTGACTGTACCTTTTTCTTTGAATTTTATAAACACTGGCTATGATAAAGATAAATATATTCTTTCTTTATTTCAACATTATTATTCATGCGCTATTAACACGTTATAATATTCTAGGTAGGTTCCCACAAGTGGGTGAGATGACTACTGTCATCATCCGACTGGAAACTTGCCTCCACTCGTTTATCCTAGGAAATGCCGTTTCCGGGCAGTCACATTTGTAAGAGTTTACGCTCCATACACCCACCACTCTTCCAGAACTAACCTCCCGAAACATAGGATACTCTGAGATGTTTTAATTTGCCCATCTGTCCAAATACCTAGCAATACGAAGGTTGTTCAATTAGCGTGATTGCAATCTGAATACAAAGGCCATGCGCCATTGAGCTCCTCCAAAACATTTATTCTGACAAAAAAACCGTTAAAGTAACGGTTATACATGTTAACTACAATAAAACGATTAGCAGGTATAACTTCAATTGAAAGGCGAATCTACAAGGAAGGTTCCGTGAGTACTGGCCGCTTTTGAGAACAGTCTCAAACCTCACTATGAAAATTACCAATTCATTCAAACCATCTCGGATGGGACACATCGCCCTCTATGGCTTTTTCTTGATTTGACGCAGCAAGCTTTTGTCATTCAATTTGCCTTGTAAACTCCGTCTCGACTGTGTTACGTACAATTCCTTGCTTATGACGCTTGAGCTCTTTTCAGCACACCCTCTCTCTTTACAAAATTCGACCTTAATCTTTAAACCGTAAGGCCGTTTTGGTATTGACGCATTGAAGATTGTGCTCAGATTTCTTGTTTGTACGAAGAGTTACAACTATTATTCAGCCATTCACCACCCGGAGCAATCTCCGAGCGTTATTTCGTTTTTACTGCTGTCAAAAACGTGAAATATCAGCAAATGGGTATCTTAAAATACAGAGTGAAATTGCAAGCAAATTTTTGATGACTCGACCTTATGTCACTGACCGAAACGAAGATGTAAAAAGTAAATTTATCACACTCGCTTACTTACTTACTTACTTTCCAGCTCATTTAATGTTCCTTCTGCTTCCCTATGGATAGAAAAGGAGAATGGGCTATAAACCACCATGTGGGCCCAGTGCGGATTGGTGGCTGTTAACGATTGCTAATGCAGCCGGGACTAACGGCGTTGCGTGCCTTCGAAAGCACGGATGACATTTGTTGTAATTTGTATAAAACAATATGAAAAAAAACTGAGAATAATTTTAACAATTAAATAATTTAGTATCACGATGAGACCCGCACGGAACCGACGAAGTTAGCCGTAAAAGGGGAGGCTTATAACCGGGTGGTCACTAGCTGAAATTATGATAAACTTTGTTAGATACCTAATATATCTGTTACCACCTGCGGTTGTCAAAGACCTTTCAAATGAATCCGAACTTAAGACTAACACCCATGCATACAAGTTGCAAGTATTCGTATGAGCATACTTTCGTATTTTAACATTTCATTATACTCGTAATCTGGTTGTTGTTGGAAGATAATGCTATAACGCGATAAAACCGACAAAATGTAATAATATAATTTGTATTTGTATATATTTGGTAATTTGATTCAAAATTTAATTTATAATTTATTTAATGTTTTTGTTTTGTTTATATAAATTTTAACGCAAGTTAATGACGGCTTTCAAAGTAAAAAAGTAAATAGTGTTGAATAATTTCGGTGGGCTGGTTAGAACCACGATAGCTCAATTGGAAGAGCACCTGACCCGGTATGTCAGAAGGGTGCAGGTTCAAATCCTGCTCGTGGAAATTTTTTCAACATTTGTGTTTTTTTAAAAATTTATTTATCAATTTTATTGCCATGCAGGTATTTGTGTTTAATTTTATTGAATTTGTTAATTTTACTAACATAGGATAAGGTAATTAATGTAACTAACCCAAATAAGCTACGATGCTAGGAATAAATAAATGAATATGAATATGAATAATTATCCGATTATATTATGTAATAAAAAATTGAGCCAATCTTTATTTGCGAAATACCATAAATAATTATACTATTTATGTTCAAATTACCATTACCTTTACCATATTGAAATTTTGATTTCACAGAAAAAGAAGTAGGTATTAACTGGATAAGACCACCCTTTCAAAAATACCGAAGAGTCTTGATACTTCGATTCCAGTCACAAAGAAGTTCGAGCCAAACGAACTCTGCATAACTTGGTATTGACCCTAAGTAATATGAATTAATCAGCTCCCAACTTGCTCCATCTAATAAACTCTTCCTTGGGGACGTGACTCGAATGATTATCTCGATTCTTTGTGTTCACTACTAATCGATACGTAATTGGACATAGAATTGGTTCCTTGTTTCACTGCCGGTTTGTTGGAAACTTATATGCATTCGATAGGTATTTTGCTTTTGTCAAGGCTTTCTTCTTTCTTTTTGCTATTATTACGAACTTTGTATTAACCATTGTTGTAAAGAAAAATTGTTTTGAGCAAAATTTCATTTTTTAAAATCAGTTAGAGAAAGGATCTTGATGGCTTAGTGGCTAGCGCTTTCGGCCTGCGATCGTTAAGTTAAGCAGCTTTCGCAATGTCGTATCCTCGGATGGGTCATTTAATTAAAATATTATCTCAAACTCTCCTTTGTGCTTTAGGAGGCACATCAAGCTGACACAAACCCACGACCGTTCGCATTTTGGAAGTCAGCTCTTCCATCTCAGCTACCGATACAGTGACGGTCTGATATCTCCGAGGTCCTAGGTTGAATTTACAGGTCAGGCAAGGTTTGCTTTGAATTTTTCTATGCATGGCTATTGACCACCAACCCACATTTAAGCCAATTCCCATAAATTCAGCAGACTTGATTACAAAGATTGACGCCATTGTCCAGCTTTTATATTCTAATTACTACTGCTAAGTTTAATAGGTCTCAGGATAACAAATAGTTTCCTCAGACGTGTTATCACACTAGTTTTCATCATCCATATTTCATAGGTTTTTATTACAACTTTTCTTATACGAGTATAATCAGGCGTATTTAACTCTTACGGTCGCGTAACTTACTTCCCTACATTATGCCATTTTTGCCGTAATGCTCAAAGTTTTGCAGTATCTGAGCAGTTAGCGTTAGTTAACGAAGACTATTCAGACAAATTGGCCGTTGCTAACATTCTTACTCTAGTCTAGGTGTATTTAGCGGGGTGTTCGGTTAATTGTGGATTTGTTAGTGTAGCTAAGAGATTAGAGATTACACGATTAACGACAGGATTAATATTGTTTTCAACAATTCGGTTCTGAATGACTTTTGATATTGTCATTGTAATTGTAAGCCTTACAAATAAACAGAGAACAAGCTGCGAATAGTTATACTGTGTTTTGTTCCCGTCATGTAAACTTGATATCAAATTGGAATAAAAGAGACAAAACACGGAATAACTATTCGAAGGTTATTCTATGTTTTTTTATATTAATGGGTAAGCACAGTGCCTTGATCTCACTTGATGTTAAGTGATGATAAGGCCAATGATGGAAGCGCACTTCACCCGGGATCCTCAACTAGTGAGGCACTGGCTATCTTATCTCTAGCTGCCGGACCACAACAATGCTACAAACATTGATGTTATGGCGACATATTTAGATAAGATGGTGATAGCTAGCCAGGCGGACATACAAGCCCTACCACCAACCAAACCGAGTACACAAACATGTACCCCCCGCTGGGAATCGAACCCGGGATCTCTGTGTCTAAACCGGTGGTCTTAACCACTAGACCACAAAAGCGGTTAGCGGTAGGTGTTTATTTGTAAGGCCCCCTTAAAGTATATCCAAACTTTTCTGTAAGTTAAAGTTGTAATAGTAGTTAGATGGTGTAGTACCCATGCGGTAACACCATATCCTGATATGACCAAAATATGATAAACCATCGCTTTTAGGGGCCTAACCATGACTTTAAAGGAGTGTTATTGCAGTTAACGAAACGAGACGCGGCGAATGTAGCGGCGTATTTAATCGCGTCTCGTACTCGTGAGGCATTTCTTTAGCAAACTGTGGTCATATCATGCCATATAAGTTTAAAAAGAAGTTGAAAATTATATTCACGACTTAAGCCGGTTCAGTAATGAGGTCAAGTTTGATTTGGGTGCGAAATTAATTTTCCCGCGAGAGATCCTGACCTTACTCGGGGCTAGTTATGAAGCGTGGGAGTTTCTGGAGTATTTGCGCCTCCAGTGTTATCGAAAACTGCAAATGCGTGCTTAAAATGATAATTCATTCATCAAACTGGCATGATCGAGTAGCAAATTAAGCGGTTTTCGGGACCGGACCGTAAATTGAGGGTCGCCATGGGAGCTGTAATCAATGTTAGATTTTGACGTAGCGGTGCCATAATGTGTTGTGATAAATCATTTTATGTGTGATGATTATGAACAGAGAATTTCAGGATGTTATCGTTTGGAATGGGCTATAATTATTATGTGCCAGCTTTTGTTGATAAACGATCAGATAAGAATTCTACGTTTAGTACTTTTATGATTATTGACATATAATTTTACGCAAATATTGTTGTGAACCAATTACAATTTGAAGAAGACAAAGTGTTGAAAAAAAAATCCACGAGCGGGATCGAACCCGCACCCTATAACATGCCGGGTCAGGTGCACTGTCAACTATGCTATCGTGGGTCAATCCAACTCGCCGAAATTAATCAACACTATCTACTTTTACTTTATAAGCCAAAGGATTCAAGTCAATGTCGACAACTACGTCATCAACATCCGATCTTAATATTTTTACAAATATTGAAAGATCAGTTATGAATTAGGCAAGCTATATTTATGATTATTAACATATAATTTTACGCAAATATTGTTGCGAACAAAATACAATTTGAAAATCTTTTATGTTAAAAAGTTCGTAGAGTAGTAACCATAGGACAAAATTGATAATTTTGTTTATCGGAAATAATAGAAATAAACATATTTTTTGACTATGTATTTATTAAAACTGTAGGTATTTTTCATCATAATTACGATATGTTATAAAATCAAACCAATTTTTTTTTCTTAAATTCTACAAAGCACTTATTTAGGAAAGTAAAACAAAATTGCAAACATTCTTCCCCATGAAGCCCAATCATAAATTCCCAAGCCTCGTATATTTAAAACTCCTTATTCCACATGATATTCAACATCAATTTCATTAAATAACTACTTCAAAGCAAGGAAGTTAGAACCTTTGCATAGTGTACATTGTAGATGTGAAACTTAGCCGTGACTAAGCTTAACAGAAACATTCTGAAGTAAACTTAGATTGGCTTTCATTTATTCAAATTTCCGAGTCCAGGGTAGGCTCACGTGTGAAATTATGTGCCGACCCAGATTCAAGTATGCCGTTGCATAGTTATTGTTAAGTATGTAAACGACGGTAAGGAGTTGTTAAAGGCGGAATAACAACGCATACACCGTAACATAAAAAACTATGTATGGCTTTTTGTAATTTATTTTTTATTTTTTATTCTTTAAAATTAGCACGGCAAATGACTCCATTCCACCTAATGTTAAGTGGAAATAGAACAAAGAAAGATGGGAGAAAGAATAAATTTCAACAAAATAGTTAGTTAAGTAAGAATACTATGCCAGCACCCCGCTGCTGGCCCAAAGCAGGTTGTGGTTTTTTAACACATTCTGAATTTTGTATTGTAATAACAATAGAGTTTTTATATAATATAAATTAAGTTAATTGTAATTATGTTCGAGCTTCAAGATTACACATATGTACCTGTGACATGCCAATTGTAACGTTCTATTTATTTATTTCAGGTTTACCAGTGTTTGAATACACTATTACATAACATAAAAACAAGCAACAATTTTCTTAACAATCTTTTAAAGCAAACACCACATGCAATAAAATAGACAGATAGGTAACAAAAATAAAGAATAAAAAAAAAACAAAAACAAAGCAAAACTAATTAACTATCTATGTTAAAAATTAACAAAAAAGTTAACAACAATCTATGTTAAAATGTAGTCAAAAAATTTGTTGACCCGGTTCATCCGGCGAAAGTTGCTTAGCTAAAAATTTGCTTTCGAACCGTAACAACTAAGACCGATGGTTTAACATTCTATCCAAAGCACGGACAAACTCGAGATATTTTAATTCGGTCACCGGAAAATTGCTGAAGTTGTTAAACTTGTAAGATCGCAACACAAAAGCTGCGCCATCTAGCTTCAGGTACTATTTTTAAAGTATAAAATGCTGTGCGCTTACACCGGTGCAAGAGGCGACCCCAGGTTATGTGGGACTCTACACCTGTTCCCTCATCCAGCTACTAAAAGCTCGACGAGCCGAGGGGAGGTATACCCACTTAAAAACTAAGTACCATCCATTCTTTGCCACGGGAATGGCTTGGGGATCACGATTTAAGCTGTGCGGTTTCTTGCGCTCATTCTTCTTCACAGCTAAAAAATAGACGTCCTGAATAGGTAGTAGGTTAAAATATGTTTGGACGGTTAACAAGCACTTACTCATAGCTTTATTTGTGTATGATGTTACTACTACGTGTCGCTAGATGGCGTTACTTGTAAACGCGCTGAATTGCGCTATAGAGATTTTTGCGTCGATACGTATAAGGTGTTGGTTACTTTTTTTTGATGAGCATTACATTGATACTTCCAGTCATCCATCAGTTCCATTCATTAATTGTTTCTTGTTCGACCATACGATAGTTTCTGAGTTTAGAAAGCACGAGTTCGTACAATTTGAATTAATAATATTGATATTGACTTTGAATGTAATACAATCAGTTGGCAATTATACTATAACTATTATTACTATAATTATGTAATGCATACTTTTAATGAAAAATAAATAGTATAAGAATATTTACGAATGAACTAACCAAATATTAGATCATTAAGAAAAGCAATTAAAAAGTTTGTAAGTAATAAGTCGTACTTATATAAAAGAAAAGTAAAGTGTAAACGTTTTTCTTAAATGAGCTGCTGTTTTTGTCCAAATATTATAATTGCGGTTTGTAAGCTTGTAGCTATCCAAAAAAGATTTAGCGTTTCGTTACCACCTCGGCATAACTTTTAATTCTCATTTACTCAGTTTCTTTTGGTACCAAAGGGGAACAGGAGTTTGAATTCAAAACACTAATTAATTTTCCAGTAAATTTGCGTAATGGGAGAGGGGAGCTACCGCCGAGCATTTGGTCCACTTAGAAACAAGCCCGTACGTAATTACTACAAGATTTGCCGCTGAAATAATATCAAAACCGAAATTGAATGCAGATTAGCGACCAAACCGTACTTTATGAGTAATAAATTCACATAAGTGGTCCTCGCAGTTGGATTTCCGGGGTACGGTTTTACTTATCTGCATACATATAAGTGCAGTGTCTATAAGCCGGCATTGTTTTATTAATGGTTCAGTGGAGATTATCCGAACGAAACATTTTAAAACTAATATTTATAATTAGTTTAGACTTAACAGCTTTTTTACAGAGATACGATTTGTTGTTTTGTGTTTTTTCTCAATCGTTTTTTTCCCATGGAATTTTGTAAAAGAATTTTTAATTTTGACAATCTTCTTTGAGATAAATTGAATTTGCTGTACTCGTCCAATACACGCGAGCAGCAACCGGCAAAGTTAGTGTGAAAATCCAAATCTGCTTC
Source organism: Eudonia truncicolella (assembly GCA_949315975.1). Classification (NCBI taxonomy): domain Eukaryota; kingdom Metazoa; phylum Arthropoda; class Insecta; order Lepidoptera; family Crambidae; genus Eudonia; species Eudonia truncicolella. Next base: position 10,796,741 of record OX438836.1, read on the forward strand.
AACACACGTAACTGCATGATAATTATTTAAAATAGAACTAACATTTACTCTAAAATAAACAACGACGTAACTTAAAAAAATATTAAAAAAAAACTGGCTTGCAAATTGAAAGATGCAGTTAAAAGTAAAACAAAAAATGCTATGTTTTTAATGTCTTGATCTAAGTCATGTGTTAGTAAACTCTACGGTTGGGTTGGGACTCCTTGTACAAGAAGAAGTCGCAAGACACCCAGCATGGGCTTTGCTTTTTCCGATTTTCAGTCACAGTACAATACACTAATGCCTCGTACATCATTGTACAATGTAAAGCTATGCCCTGTAATACGTTCCACCATCATTAAGATACCTTTAAATTCCTACAGCTTACTTTCAATACAAGTTTATATTACTTCTGCTTACTCAAAATAAGTTCTGCACACGCCACGCACTTGAAATGTAATCTCAACTTAAAGTGACTTCGGGTAACTTGGACCAAGTTTGACTAGGGTTCAAAATTAATTTACCCACGAGGCCGGCTAATCTTGTTTTGTGACCTGTTGCCAGTGTATCAGACGTGATCAACAATTTCTGCTTGCAAATTTTACACCAAGAAGTAATATAATTATACCAATAAGGTTTTAATTGAACTGACTAGGTTTATCATTTCAACGACTGCAATACTCACTAGCTGCCTAATAGCCTCTCGTTTATCAGGCTATTGTGTGGACATAAATTATTCTCAATGTACTTCTGCAACAGCAACTAGGGCAGTGAATATTTCAATGTTACCGATTTAAGCATCTTATATAAAATAGAAAATGGTGAATATTGTAACTAACTTAATAGATACTAGTTATCAAATTTGTAGTATTTCATCTGCAAAGATGAATCTGCATAACCATCGGTTGCAATAACCGCTGGATAGATGGCGCACTGTGCCGCTATTAGCACTCGAAAAAAAAAAAAAGCTGTGACAAAATTCAGCGCTTACGTCAGCCTTCCCGGTAGCATAGCGGTCGGTGCAGTCGCCCAGATTGCGGAGGACCCAGGTTCAATTCCTGGCTGGGTTTGGGTGGGCGTTTAATTTTTTGACTGTATTTTATAAATTAAATATTTAATTTAGCTTCAGTGCAGCAAGTAATTAAAAAAAAAATACTTTGGACTAAACGGCGAAAAAAAGCGACAGGCTAAGCCACATTGATGATGGGCTGAGTGCCAACCACGCTAAACACAACTGTAAGACTTAGCAGCAAACGACAGCAACCGGCTAAACAACTGGGCTAAGTGGCAACCATGCCACGATTTTGGGCTTAGAAGCGACTGACAGTGGTAGGCTAAGTGAAAGCGACTGAGCTAAAGCCACGGCTTTTGGCTTGGCAGCTAGCGACAGAAACGGGCTTAGTAATGTGGCCGGGCTATGCGGCGACCATGCCACAACTTTGGGCTAAGCGGCAAACGACAGTGACGGGCTAAGTGACTCTGCCAGAATATGCAGCGACCATGCTACGACTTTGGGCTTAAAGCGACTGTGACGGGCTGAAAGACTCCACTGGGCTATGTGGCGACCATGCCACAACTTTGGGCTTAGAGCAATAGTGCACTCCCACGAACCGGTCAACCCGAGCCTCCTAGCTTTTAGAGGCACTTTTGAGCTGTTCGGTTCGGCACCCCGATCCGATATGAATTGCTCGCAGAATCTCTCCAAAAAAAGCTACTGCGACGGGCTAAGAGACACGATTCGGCTTAGCACCGGCGACCAGGCTACGACTTAGCGAGCATGGTGGCTAGCGCGTTTGGGTCTAGTTACCTTCGTTTAAGTAATCCAAACTTTTCTAAATTGTTATTTTTTCGATCACTTTGCCTTGCCTTGCCTCAAGTCGAGTTGGAATTGAAATAAAGTGGTTTCAATAACAAAATACTAAAACAATTTAAAGCGGAAATGTAAATTTCACTTTATCTTTATTGAAGATAATAACTTAACGTCGTTCTATTTATCGACTCCCCGTGAATCGGTGATAGTAAATTTTCTCTCAATCTTATCTCACAAATCTTGGAAAATTTACTAAAGTTAAAGGTCGTAGGAGCGTTTTATGGACTTTCAAGTTGTTTTTAATAATGTTTTACTAGTAAGTTATTCTCCAAATTATCAAGTTGATTCCATTTGTGGGAACTTATGTAACTGTACGGAGTAGGTATCAAATAAAAGTCTAAAAAGATTTCGCAATTCTCGAGTAATAGAATTTTACTGGCTCTTTGGTTTGAGTGATTGGATCATCGGTCTTAGACCAATACATACCGTGTTCGATTCCCAGCTTACATTACATATTATTGCACTCAATTTGGTTAGTGTACTTAGTTTGGGCTGGTTTCATGTCCGCCTGGCTTAGCGCTTACCGTATAGTCTAAGTTTATCGCTATAACAACTTCGTAGTAACATTGTTGTCTTCCGGACTGTTAGAGATAAGATAGCTAGTTCCATAATAGTCAAGGATTTCGGGTGAAGTGAGCTTCCATCATTGGCCTTATCGTCACTTACCATCCGGTAAAATGAAGACAAAGAGCTGCCCCGTTGTGATATTGTGAGATAATAGCCAAATAAACAGCAAATTAGAGGCCTTATGAGACTTAGGCAAATTTTAGTTTTGGTACCTTGAACAGGACCGAAAACACCTATACATGTAAAAGTAATATAGTCAAAAAAATTTAGAACATCATAACCTTAATGGCTCATCATTAGCGGTCGTAATGATCCGTAGGCCGATGCGTAACTAATCATCTAACCATCACATGTGTGGTTGGAATCGGATTCAAAAAATGTTATCTTGATATTGATCAAACGACTAGTAAACGATGTAACGAAATTTAAACCACCTATCCAGGCAAGCGGAGTGATCAGTGAGTTAGAAATGGGAAAGAAAATATTTGTTTTCTCCTTGAAATTAGTGGTTATTTTGAGTCAAATAGACTTCACAAGCAGTCGTTACACAACAAGTTTGATAGAAGTTGAGAAGTGTAAGAATCCGGACCCTCCGTACGCGAAGGACGATTACGTATTCATCGAAGTAATACCATACAACGTCAGTGATAAAGTTTACATCAAAGGGAATGTTACGTACACAAAAGATTTGAAGGGGTACAATTTCTTTTTCAGGAGTAAGAATCTGGACTCTGGTTCCTCGTCCTACACTTTGAATTGGCCGAAGTTGACTTGCACCAATGTGTTGGTCAGACTTATATTAGTAGCCACTAAAACGAAATACGACATCAAAACATGTACTATCAAGAAGAATTCGTTCGCATTCGAGAAGTTGGATCTGTACGCCATAGATTTTGCGTTCAATTATTTCCCGTTTAGAGAGGCTGGTCTTAACAGATGGACGTTTGGCCTTTATAAATCTTCGCAGGGAACATCGTATTGTTACGATTTGGTTGTCCTTACTAAGATAACAGAGTAACTGTCGTCCATGTAGCAAAAAATAATATTAATATCACTGTTAAGTAAATCTGCAAATTACGTTGACTTTTGCAAAGTTTATCAACTCTCAGATTTATTTGTATATAAATAGTGATGGTTAAAAGTGTTATCGATCATGGGAAAGGCATTTGCCAGACTCTGTCAAATAGGGAGAACAGAATACATTGCTGTGTAATAATTTAAGTTACATACAATGCTCTGCCATTCAGTGGGCATTGTCTATCTAACTACCTGTAGTTTAATATTTGTTTTGTTAGATAACAAGGTTTTTATTTGATCTTATATTAAATATATTTCTAATATCACACAGCTATTTCATTTTTATGACAGTCCCGTCTGTCTGTGTCAACCATTTTCCTCACAGATTTCTCTGTGCTCTATTGAGATATATCGAGTTAAGGTTAAAAGTATAAACGTTTAAGAACTTTATCTTCATTAGGAGTTCCAACATCATGAAACATTATACATATACATACATAACTTGTACTAAACACTTTAATAGTTGACATCACAAGTGTTGATGATGGCAATAGACCCTAAGTTTTTATTTACCTAAATTTGTATTTTGTTTATTTATTATAATAAAAATATTGAGCGGTCCGAGAGCGCGAGGTGGTCTTAAAACCTTTTGGGTCATACCTACATTTTGCCGTTCGGTCGGTGCCTGCGCGCACCGAGGTTTTTTGCCGGCCCCACCTCGGCCGAGCGACAGTCGCACTAACGCCTCTCAGAGTGACACCCGTGCCGCGCGCTCCCGCACTCTGCCAATTTTTCATCACCGTAATCGTCTTTTATAAGCCACTTTAACTCCTTCTCAAGAAGCGACCTAGCATTCCTCACAACAAGTAAATAATAATAGAATTCACAATAATATAATAACATAAAGTAACTAAAACTATTACGAAACTAAAATATGGCGTCAAAAAATTCCTCCGTGTAGCTGTCGACTGGTAATGTACCCAAGAGACTGGCGGCATTGCCACGTTGTATGGCAATGTTTAGCCTCTGGCCAAGGTAAAAGCCAGCCCTTGGGTCATGGGAAGTGTCAACCAGCCGTTTGGAGATGTCAGTAAACAAAACTAGAGCACTCGGACCCCATGGCCCAAGGGTTTCAATCCTAAACGGCTCGAAAATTTAATTGCCGATAAGGTTATTATACTTTCGCCGCTTGAGGTTTTCTGCAGCCGCAGCAGCAGCACCAGCACAGCACGCTGTGCTAGGAAGATGGGATGGCGCAAGAGTATCGACACAAGTTGCATCCCATACTAAAGGCCTACCCACCTTCCATGGAAATAAAGACATGCCGTCCGGTCGCTTGCCATCGTCGCGTGCCAAACCATTGGGTTCTAATACAGTTGGAACGCCGACGGTGACAAGAGCTCGTCGGATGATATCATTAACAGGTTGACCGCCGTCGGGCCCAGACACAATAGAAATTCAATTGTTTGTCGGTTAAATGGCGTTTAAGGTGTTAATGTTCGCGTGCTGGGGTAAGCGGCCCGCACTTAGACTGCATTTTGTAGTAGCTGTAAAAACTTTTGGAATCTACATAGCAAGGTAAATACTACCTGTATTTTAATCTGTATCAATCAGCTCTAAAATAAAAATAGTAATATTTTCATTCATAAATAGTATGTTTAACTTAACATTACCTAAAAAATTAAAAATTGAATGATATTTTAGTACAAGAATAAAAAATAATAATTATAAGTTATCTTAAAATAGCAATAAATGAGCATCTACGCATATAATTTAAAGAAGATTCTACAACTTTCTTGAATTATTGTATATGTCTTATTAAATATTAACTTTATTAACTTATTTGGTTGTTAATTATAGTAGTATATTTCGATTTGCAATTTTGTTTTTCGAGTAATTATAGTGTAAATTTTAATAAATAGCTCAAAAATTTACATAATGATTAAAAAATATTTTCGGATTTGAGTTTTTCTCGTTTCTTTGCATTTTGTAAGAACATTTACCATAGTAATGTATTTTTTTACACCATCAGAAAGTAGAGATTTTAAGGAACAAGATGCCCACCGACTTTTTTAAAAAAGCAGATATTTTGACGGTAGAATTTACGATTGAAAATTAGCTGCTAAATAAATTAGGTGCTATTTCGATATTAAGTCAAAATAAGGTGAAAAAATAAACATTTTAAATCAACAAAATTGCATTGGGTTTCGACATAAAAAAGTAAGTTTTCTCCAAATTTCGTGAAAAATTTTTTTTTGTAAAAGATTAAAATAAAGAAACCAAAAATTTGGATATGTGAAAAAAGTGTAAAAACAAAAGTTGTAGATCTTTTTATTGCCTACAACTTTGCCATTTTTCCAGACGACTTGTAGTTTTGCCGGAAATCAAGACAAACCGTTTTTTACCCTTAAAAACGGGTGGGTTTTTAAGGGTAGGGCTTTATCGTGTTCTATTTTACCGATATTTAAAAATGGCAACACGGCAATTTTATCGTCCCATTCGTTCATCATTCATTCGAATCTTATTTTTTTAAATCTGTTATTGTTTTTCTTTTATGTTACTGTTATTGGCAATTAGGGCCCTATGAGCAGCGGTGCTGATAGTTATCAGCGGCAAGAATATAACTTGGCGTTGCGACAACGCACAGTTAGCAAAGTTGTGAAGAAGGTCTCTATTCTGCATCGTCAGCTATTGTGCATCGTCTTTTGCCCGTCTGTCTACATTCGATTTCCCAGCACCGCTGCTCATAGGTCAGTAGTTACCGATGGCATAAAACCGCACTGTGGTGAGGACCTGCAAAAAGTAGGTTGTTGAGGTTAGAATAAAAATATGAAATAAGAAAAGAAAAAACTAAATTCCTGCTACATATATTATAACAATAAGGACGGATAATCCGTTTGATCTAATCCGTCGGATGTCACCCCAAATGCTTTCGATAACCACAAAAGCTATTTCTCGGGATATGCGAAACAACCTCCTGAAGTCAGAATCTTCTAAACCCATGGGGCTGTTTCTCTCCCTCAGATGGCGCCGGACAATGTTAGTTTCTTCGCGACGTCGCCGTTGCGTCTCTTCTGCAACCAGAAAAAAGTGCCCGAAATCCATTTTTTCACGTCCGCCCAAGAAAAGTGTAACATTTACAAATTTTTAGTAACTTCGAGCGTCGAAAGCATCGACAACTTTATTTACCAACTTTTAGATGCCGATAAATTTATCTACATATCGTTATATTTTTTCCACAAGAAATGTCATTTTAGAGTCCCATGCTAGCTTTTAAACAAAATAGATAAAATTTACCGATTAGGTATATCTACGGGTCGATAAAGCAAGTCCCATGCTGCTGATGTTAATTTGTCGACTTGAATTATCTAATTTTATCGTCTAATGTCACTTTATCGGTCGATAAAAGATCCGTGCTCGCACAGCTGGTCTACAAGTGCTTTAGATACAGATAAAAAATAATTTTTACTTTTTCATGTTAAAATAATCGACGTAATGTTTACCGTAGATTGCTGTATTTTCTTTGAAGTGACTTAATAAGCAGATATAAAAATACCTTGTTTACTTTGTTTTTCCTAATCGCTCGAAATGTAAATACTGAAAATATCTCACGAATATTTTATCATCGACAGAAATGTAATGTAAACGTTTATTTTCGTGGATGGCTTTCTCAAACGTAAAATTGCTATACATTATAACAAATCACCTAGGTACTACTCAATGGCAGTACTTTTAGATTCGTTATCGTTTCTTACAATTTCGGTTGTTAGTGTTTTTATTTTTTATTTCCTGTTCGACCTGGAGGTGGACCATTGGCAAGAGCTGGCAATTGACAGGGGAAAGTCCCTGCGCCTAAGTTACTAAGTATTTTTAATCCATTTTTATAGAAGATAAATCTATGATTGTCATATTATATGGTTGATAACAAGATGACAAGATATTTGCTTATTTGTTTGAAAATATAGATTTTTGTTTCAAAACATTGTCAGGATACAACAAGAAATCTTCGTTCCATGTATAGAAGCAAGCTCCATAAGCCTACTGGCTAATCTTACACTTGTATCTAATACTTTTATGATGTGTATCCATCCCTAGGGAAAGCTCGTGCCCCACAGCTGGGGTGGGGACATATAGTGAGCTTGTGATGTGACCACACTGTGACAATATTGATTAATTAGTAAGTAAGTAGTGCTGTATTTATCTCATCAACCCTCCAAACCCGTAAAAGGCCAGCGGGGTATGGTTATGGAGCCTTGTGCTATTGTTTATACGAAAAAGCCTGAGCTCAGGTTGGACGTTTATTGCCTGATGATGAAGTACTCTAAGTGAGTGAGGTAGGTGAGAGAAAGCCGAAAATGGAAGCGCAAGCGAAATGGCTATCTTATCCTTTAATGTCAGAACTTAGCTGTAATAATAATGCTGAGGTTAAGCAACTTTCGCAAAGGCTGATCATCGGATTGGTGACCAAAAATTTATCATCTCGAACTCCTTCCTGCTACGGAAAGCACGTTGGTCCCGGATGCTTTAGCAGTCGATAACAACCACTAATCCGTCCTGGGCCCGCGTGGTGGTTTATGGCCCACTTTCTCTATTCATCCATAGGGAAGGCACGTGCCCCATCAGTGAGGACATAAAATGAGCTGGTTATGTCACTGTGATGAGATTGATTAATAAGTAAGTAGGTAGTACTGTATTTATATATATATATATATATATATCTCTCTCTATCTATCTCTCTCTCTCTCTCTCTCTCTCTATCTCTTCATAAAGAAGGGTTGGTGGTAGGGCTTGTTTGTCCGCCTGGCTAGCTACCACCATCTTATATCTAAATATGTCGCCATAACATCCATGTTTGTAGCATTGTTGTGTTCCGGCAGCTAGAGATAAGATAGCCAGTGCGTCACTAGTTGAAGATCCGGGGTGAAGTGCGCTTCCATCATTGGCCTTATCATCACTTAATATCAGGTGCGTTCAAAGCCACTGTGCTTACCCGTAAAATGAAAAGTAAAAATAATAAATAATTATACGTCAGGTTTAATGGTATGTTTATGATACCTATAAAAAGTAGTTTGCGTTACTCCCCGTTATAAATTTTGGATGCTAGGAGTTAGTATGAAAAATATAATTTTATAAAAAATCATCATACAAAACGTTAATTTCATAGGTAAGTACTTAATCTATACATATAATAAAGCTAAAGAGGGTCGAAAATCAGTACATGGAAGATATTAAAAAAAAAAGCTGGCTGGGGACACTTAGAATCGATAACAGAACATGTTCCAACAGTTTTTAGAATTGTTGTCTGTTTGTCTGTTTATCTGTCTGTCAGTTTATGTGACCGCGCATCGCGTGAAAATGGCTAAACGGATTTGTGTGAAACTTTTCACATAGACAGACCATGACCCGGACTAGGATATAGGATACGTTTTATCCCGATAACAGTTTCCTGTGGGATAGTGTAGTCTTCGCGAACGAAGTCGCGGGCGACAACTAGTGTAATATAGAACGTCATTGATATTTTACTAAACGACAGCTGCTAGCAAGCAGGTGGGCTGTATTGAATTGTCGCTTAAGTCTCAAATCAATTGATGACCCCTACTTATGAAGATTACAGGAACAGTGCGATAACTGGTTCCTGTCGAGCACCGGTGCTACACTATGAACGTACGTAGGCATCAAAGAAGTTAACTAAACACCTTACAAACGTATGTTCAATTAAACAGTTAGTCTGACAGAGTACTGAATAAAGTGTTTAGCAACTCTTGTAGACGACTTTATCTACTTACCACGTGATACTTATCCGGTCTCCTCGGCGACTTATAACATCATCAAGCAAGATGGCCACATGCATCAGTAGACCAGTATTACAAATTTCTCTTTTACACAAAATAACTATAAACGTTCAGAGAGATTGTACAAAAACTCGGGTTACATTATAGGTGACCAAATTAAAAATATCTCCAGTTCTTCCTTGTTTCGGAAGGCACTTTAACTTTTAAGCCCGTTGACCCCAGTGAGTGGGCTGCAGCCCAATGCGAGTTGGTATGCTATAACTACTGCCATTTTACATCAACCACAAACCTCGAAAGCCAGGCCACCGCCCTGAGGTGGTGCCCTAGCCTTTGAGGTGACGGTGAGAGACGGGTAATTCCTGGCCGTCGTCGTTAGCCTTAGGACGTCGGGAGCACGCTCAAACATCCTCGGGCGTGCTCCTTCTGGCGGGCCATCGCTAGGGTGAACATTGGTGACTGCCAAACCAGTGATCCCAGTCATCCTAGAGGCACGTGATGGGGATGTACAGTCTGGGCAGGGATCTTGGACGAACTAACCACGGGACGCGACACTCTGTGATTCTCGCCTACAAACATTTCGCCACGAACCGAGCACTTTAGCCTCGGTTAATGACATCGCACTATCAGTATCATTTGAACGTCGGTCAGAAAATCATCTACCAAAAAACGACCAAAAATTACGAAATGTGCTGTTTTATTCTGTAAAAACTATAGTGATCGAACACCTAATGTTTCTTTTCACCCGTAAGTAGGTACAGTTTTAACTTATTTTAGTCGTTATTTTTTAAAAAATCAATTAAACCTGATATGAAATTGTCCTAATAATACGCATAATTTAAAAATACTCTCTATAGAATGAGACGAAACGAAAAAAATGTTCTATTGTAACTAGTCGGATTATATCTGCCAATAATTCATTCGTTCACCACATTTGACATCAATTAGAGATTACCATTATCGATAGAAATATATCGATATGAATGAGTTAATTAATTGTGGACTTATTTACTTTATAAAATGATATTAGAAAATGTAATCGATTTTTAAAATGTTATCTATTTTATAATTCAAGTTTTTATTTATTAATACGCCATTTCATTATCATTCTCATTATTTGGCGCATTTTTAGATTCCCAACAGACCCGTCACGAAAAATAAAGTGGGTAGAAGCAGTTTGCAGACAGAAGACATGGATACCAACTAAAAACCGTAGAATATGCAGTTTAAACCAGAGAGTTACAACGAAAATGCTAAAAGCAGAAAAAACTGTGTAAAGATGCTCTTCCTACATTGCATTTACCTCAATTTGTAAGTAATGTTGTATGATTAAGGGTGGATTCGACCAAACGCGAGTAAATTTTATACTTGGAATAAATGCCGTCAGTTGAAAGATCTTCGACAGTTGTTATATGAATTTGACAGTTACTGCGGCCATTTATTCCAGTATAAATATTACTCGTGTCGAATCCGCACTAATTCAAATTGGAATAGAACATTTATTTTGTAAATTTACTGACTGATTATTGGTGACTTTTGCAACATAGCGGAATGTTTTAAAATAATGACTATTTTCAGCAGCAAGTAATGCTAAGTAATTCATCGGTAAAAACTGAAAAAGCTACAAATGAAGCTCCAGATCTAAAACCGAGTAATTTCCCTTTAGAAAATATTTTAATATTAAATTGTTCCTCAACTTCACCTGTGGACAGAATAAATAAAACCACTGCAAGACAAAATTGTGACCGTGAAATGATTGAGTTGCCCAGCAACAGAGACGATGAAATATCTCTTGATGATGCCCCTATGACCTATCTTTCACCATTTGGTACAAAAGTAGTACATTATATAGCTGGATTTGTCGCTCATAAACTTATAAAAAAAGTAAAGTGTGACACATGCGTATCGGCACTCTTGTCGCAATATGGAGACTTGTTACTTCCCCAAGTTTGCGCGATAATGCATCAGCATCAGCTTGATTACGATATTTCTTTCCACAGAAACGAGAATGACAATGTCAATCATCTGGAAGAACTAAGCAAGGCTGTTGCTCAAGCATATTTAAATTTACGAATTGCATTTATTAGAAAGAATACAGTAAAAAAAGATTCAAAAAACACATTTAAAAAAAACTTATACATAATAAAAGCCAATAATTTGTTATAATATCGTTTACATTTGATTTTTGTAATGCCTTTACTACCTCCTTTATCTATACGTTTGCATCGTTTTACGACATTATTAATATACTCGTACTTTCAATATTTTTACTGAAATGCAACTAAAATATTATTTATTTTATCTTGCCCAAGAAATTTTTTTTTTCTATAATACAAAATCTAGTTGTTCGATATATGGTAGTGATTCTCGTTGTTCATTTATTCAATCGTTCATCGACATCTATTTACGGAACAGCACTAGCACGCACTAGTCTGACATAATATTGGTTGAATCAGATTTCATATAATTGTTCAAGCGTGTCGCGTCCAGTGGTTAATTCGTCCAAGGCAGGGATATTTATTTATAAAAAATATTAATATTTATAAAAAATGTTTAGACAACATCACATACATTGTTCTGATCCCAAGATAAGTAGCTAAAGCACTCGTTTCATGCAAATCAGAAACAACGACGGTGCCACAACCACTTAGACCCGACACAATATCGAAAAGTATATTTTCGACATTGACACGACCGGGAATCGAACCCGGGACCTCAGAGTTAGCGCCGCCCAAAGGCCGGTGTGCAAGCCACTCGGCTACAGAGGTCAGGAGCGAGAGGGGAGAACCCTACATAACCATCCGCACCTCCCTGGGCGCGGTGGTACCCATGCGACGAGTTTTCCACTGTCAAAAAAAAGGGTAGGGGCTTGGCCTGGCCTGATCTTCCCATGTAGGAAAAATTAACACAGCAGTGGGACGTTCAATAGCTGATGATGATGATAATATTTTCAAATATCAGTATTTTCAATATGTTAGTAAGTCAAAGGCCAAAAACCAAAAGGGCAAAGGCCTTCATCATTGAAGTCAAGTCATCGATACAATTGATGATTGATGATGTAGTGGTTTTATCACCACGTTTGCCAATGCGGGTTGAATATCAAAAACCCGCGACATGCAACAGAAAGATCGGAACAAACAAAATATTAAGAAGATCAAAATGGATGCAGAAAAAAATGATCAACAAACTCTTTATAAATATAAAATGCTTTACTATATTACGTGTATTTTGTAAAACAGGTACCTACAATATCTTGTGAACTTAAAGTCTACTCTTGTATATATGAAGACAACAGCCTCTTAAATGAAGGATTACAATTCTAATTAAGTCTAGTCTTAGTCTAAGAGGATTTCTCCTCAGTTTTCTCCATGTTTTCTTGTACTATGACTACTTGTTTGTTTGCTCGTCGTCTTGCATGTGGCCCCAATCTTCTAGCAGGCTCAAAGGCTCCGTCTTCACCGACCTGTAATTTTAAATTTATTCAAATTACTAGTATATTCACGATCGTAACATTTATATGACAGTCTGTTATTACAACAAATCTAATTGTTATCAAACAGATTGCAAAATTAACGTACCTAACAGTTGTGACCCTGACTACTGCCCTAAGTGCTACTGCATTCAATTTTCAGTATGTCACACAGAGCAAATATTGTAATCTAAATATAATAAATATCTAAGAATTCAATCCCCGTTTAAATTCTTTGATAACTATAACTAATACTACTAAACTGATAAAGAATCGTAATGAATAAAACTCCTAAGCACTTACACAGCATGGTTTTAAATCAGTTGCCCTATTTATAGATAGAATACCAATTATGTCTCCACGTCAAACGACATAAATAAATAGTAATAAATAGTCAGATTTCAGGTTCACATAATTGTGCTGATTGCGGTCCCCAGTGTCAGACACATGCCGGTGTCTGTACAGGTCGCATCCAACATCAACCATCAACAAACATCAACAGTCTGTTTAATTTATGGAAGTTTGACAGACTGTTATACCTATACCTTCAGTTCTTTTGCTATTCATGTGAGGGATACCAACTGACTCCTAGACTCCTGGTAAGCCAATGTTGCCTAACAAGAAGAATAACAAGCGTAACAATATTTTTTTATTTCTTTATCTGAAACTCGCCTCAAACCTACAAGCTATTCTTAGATAATTTGGTATGAGCTCTAGCAATACGCATTAGTCTATAACTTCAGATAAACATGTCAGTATGTAGTACGTATTGGTGTGTCTAGCAGTTGAAAATAGGACTACTAGGGCCGTAGATTGCTTTCCGAGTACAGCGCGCTTTCAGTATCGCCATTAGGGATCAATTCTGTTATTATACAATGTAGATATCAGTAGCCTTATTTCATCTAAAGGCTAGGGAGAGATTAACAGTCAAAATAACAACTGCCGCACAATCATGAATGTTTTAGAATAATAGAATATCAAGGGATTAAGAGGCCAAGCGCTTACCCGTTATGAATAATTAAAAAAAGATTTTATTTACAGATGGCAGCGATTTCTACATGTTTTATTTTAATTTTATGTACTTACTAGTTGACCCGGCGGACTTCGTACCGCTTTAACAGTTTCTATGGAATATCGGGATAAAAACTGTGTGTATGTGTTAACCCAGGTTATAAACTATCTATGTGCCGAATTTCATCCAAATCCATCCATCCGTTGCAGCGTGACACATACACACAAACTTTCGCATTTATAATATTAGTGTGATTAGCTTTAGAATATGCCACGGCTGATGATGATGATGATGATGCCAACGGCTTAGCTACATTTTTTAACCTATGCCATTGTTAGTCGGTACTTAATAAACAGGATGAAACAACACCGCATAAAAAAAATTTTTAATCAAAAAAAGAATATAGTTAGTTACCTGTACGGTTTTCCTTGCTGGAACATTATTCTCCAAAAACTTGTTTACTGCTCCAAGGGTGTTTATTGGGATCTAAAAAATTCAATTCGTACAGCAATTACTACAATTTTGTACACTCATAAGCATTAACATATAAACAATGTAAGTCTTAATACAATGGAATAAGCGTCAAAACTAGACAAAAATGTATACATATTAATGCTCGTGACTGAACATATTTACGAATGCTATCAGTAAACTTTAACAGCAAATTAAAGTACTGTTTAAATAATTTGCATTATCAATTGATAACAAATGATTAAATATAACAGTTTTCTATTCGTAGAAACTTTTCATTGACATTTGAAAGTTGTGTATGATATGAGGCTTTTAGACTTACATTGAACTCTTTTTGAAACTGTTCTTATAAATATGTTTAATTTATAAGCTGCTTTTGTTCCATAAAAATTAACATAAAAGTCACAATCTCCTTGAAATATATTAAATTATTTAGACTTAATAATTAGGATTGTATTTTACAAATGAAAAAAGTGAATAAAACGACAAAGTATATCCTACCTTCGTGAATGCTGATTATCTCCAGAGTCCCAATAAAGCAAACTTAAAAAGGACCACCCATCCTTAAACCACACACGTCACTCTAAGCAAAATTTGCAGTTATAGCATTTGCAGTATATTATTTATGTGCATTATTAAAATTAACTGTGCCCTTAACATATCCTGTACTCTTTACTGAATAATTTAACAAAAACTTTCTTATCTTTCAATTTGTAGTATATAAAATGTTTCAACGGGGTTTAACGTTGATGACATGACATGACACGAACGAAGCTTCGAATATTTTTAAAGGTTATTATTACTAAAGAGTTTGCGCTTAGTTCCCTTTCAACATTTTTATTGTAATGGAATGCGAAATTTAAAAGTATGATGTGTAATTGTAGAAATAAATAGAATTATTTTTAAGATAAGAAAGTTAATGTTAACATTAAGGCTGCACGCACTGCTCTTTTGTTTTATTCAATTATGGTATTGCAAATTACAACCTTTTATTTAACGTATATTTAAAAATAGCATTAATACCATCACCACTAAGTTTTTATGACAAATCCATGTTAGATTTTTTCAAAACCCCATAATCCATAATACATATGGATTCCATTCCCTTTTTGTAAAATATTTATAAATTTATAATAGTATGAATGTTAATAATTGTGTTGTGAAACAAATATATACACAGAAAAAGTGTTGAAAAAATCTCCCACAAGTCGGACCTGAAATTGCACCTTTTGGTAATATCTGCCAGGTGCTATTATTTATCCTCATTTTTTAGGTTATCGTGCAATATAGGCAAAACCTAATACAACCTGATTTCTCCTACTTTACATCTTTCATATCATCATCATCATCATACATCTTTCTACTATTTCGGGAGTGAAATTGTTTCAACACTTTTTTTGTAATATCCGAATACTCATCTATGTGATATTAGTACCAAACAACAGAAAATAGATATAAGTGATGATTATGAACTTACAGCCAAAATGTCGTCAATGACTTTTGAAACATTTGGTGTTTGAATGGAAATATTGGTATCTGAGGATGATGTCGCAGCATGCATTGGTGCAATCGTATCTGAGTCTGTAGCAGAGTTGGAAATATGTTAATCAACTTACATGAACGGTAATTACAATTATGACAATACATTCAAAACTAAAGATAATAATATAGAAACAAATGAAATGATAAGTAAATTACAAGTTAAAGAAAATATGAATAGGAAAGTTTGAAGTAAGGCAGGTACTTTATCATGCAATATAATTTATTATTCCAGCAAGTTGCCGAACGTGCTTGGGGCTAGAGAGGTACTCGTAAAATATAAAAATGTTATAAAGGCCTACGTATAAAAATATCATTGGAGTTACGACGGGCATGAAGGCGAAAGATTATGTTTCGTAGCTCCCTTCAACAGCACTTACACGCCTTATCGCGGCTATAAAACGGCGGTAGATATAAATAAGGATCAGCATATTTCTGTTATAATTATGCAAACTTTACTTACAAAAATACTTTTATTTGTCATGATGGCTGTCTAAAATATTTAAGTACAAAAGTTAGTTAATAATAACATTGTAAAGTTAGAATCCATAACCACCTGCGTGAACAGTGGCCGACTTTTGGACAGAAACGCCTGTGTTTCCGGCAGTGTTACCAAGGAAATTACCAACCGCTCTGAGGGTCGAAATGGGGATCTGAAAAATTAATATTTTTATTTTTATATACGTGTATCATTCAGTAAGGTTTTCTAAAATATTTAATTGTAATTTATACAATAAATTTCTTCACAGATTTTTCTTTTTTTCAATCGATCGATCAAAAGGGTAGATAGTTTCGACCGTTTCGGTAAGTTACTAGAAGGCTATGTTTTCATTTAAAAAAGAAGACAGTTTTGCTCTACTACGGCCAATATAGTCAAAAAGAGAACTGCGTAGCATGATTGGTACCTTTAAATTTATGGTAATGAGATCGTGTAAATACTTGAAATGTACACTGTAAAATAAAACTTACGTTAAAAATGTCGGCAAAGAAATTAGGATTCCTTTGGAACGTCACTTGCTTTGTGTAAGTGTGCCCTACATTTCCATTGATACTAGCTTCAGCCGCTGCTCCTGCATTAGATGCTGCGTCAACACCAACATCAATTCTCTTTTGTATTGCTGGTTGAGAAACGGGCACATCACCATTTTCACCTACATACCCACCGATGTACGCTGTTTTACGGAAGTGGTGGCGAGGTTTGGAATGCTTATGTATGATTTGCTTTTCTACCACTTGCGGAGGTGATTCTACGTATACCTGTAACATTAGTAATTGGTGTTAATTATTACAATATTTATTATCTATGAAACTATTTGAAGCACGTAAACAAAGTGCATTATGCTTGGATTGTTTCCAAGTTTGGGATGGATGTGATGATGTACTTTTATTAACAAAACACATAGTGATACAGATTTTGGAAAAAATGTTACCCGGCTGTCCTGTAGCCACTTATGTGGTGCATTTTTTGACTGTACGTTTTAGGACCAACCTGAGAATTTCTGTAAGTACTAGGAAAATTTGGTATCCACCACACTCTATCACTGTAGTCCATCGGAGGCACTCTGTATAGGAAACTCATAAAATAGTCATTATTATATCCAGTATTCGTTCTCGGTATATGCACTTTACTCACTTCCTTGACTATCACTTGGGGCTGGTCATTAGATTGGACTGCGACGTCTTTCTGGAAGCCCACATCGGCACGTCCTGATGCCAGAGGAACGAAGTTCAATTCATTATCAGCTTCAAGGTTGAATTCTTTGTGAACTTTTTTGTGTTCTGCTGGTAACGGCTGTACATCCAATACCGAAGAATCCACGTGCCCTTTATTTACTCCAAAGGATTTCGCTCCAGAGAAAGTGAATCCGGACGCTCCATTGCCGGATGCTTCTCCTCCCTGTAAATGGTCAATGTGATTGAAATATTTGGTGAAGAAATCAAAGTTTATTGTTTGAAAGCCTGGTGTATGTAAGCAAAATTGGGATTAGTGCCATGTACTATTAACATTAATGATCAACTTTGTGGGTGGATGATGCATGATGATGCAAGTAAAGCATACTTTTTTACCTTATTAACAGCTTTGTTGGTTCTTGTCACACAACACACAAACATGTTACAAAGGTTATTAAGATTTCAGAAACGGTGCATAAAACATATTGTGTAATAAAATCACTGGTTTGTTATTTTTTACCATCACACTTTAATATAAAAATGAGTATTTAATATAAAAATGAGTATTAATTAGCACTTATTGTAGACTAGTATTAGTAAAAACAAAAAAAAATAATTAAACATCATTCGCACTCCTTCACCGGTTAGTTTCTCAATTCTTGTAAACGTTTCTTGTGCTCAGCACGCCTTCGCTTTTCTTCCTTCCTTTTCTTTTTAGTTTGATTGTCACCTACCAGCCCTGATGATGCGTAGTGATTTCCAGCTTGTGCAGCTGCATAACCACTACCAGCTGTCTTTTCCCCAATCACTCCTCCAGCCAAGCCAGTAGATGCCTTCACATTGCCTCCTGCAGTCGCCCCAGCATAAAGACCTCCTGAAAACGCAAATAATAAGAGCAAATGTAGAAGGTTTTGGTCACTGTAACTTGGGTTACACCAGAAAAATCCGAGGAATATAATGTATATGTGAATCTTCCTTTTATTTATCCCAGAACTATGAAGCCCTTGGCCTCATCTCATTGTAACTGGTACCGGTATGAATTATGAGAACCAGATATACTAAAATAGCTCATAATAATAGTGTGATGCTTTGTCATTTTACTCTGTAATTACTGTGATAAAATTATAATCCACCTATGTCATGTTGAATGTACCTATGCGTTTAAAAACATAATATCTTGTTGCATTTGAAATTAATTGTTCTCAGTTGTTCCCTCGCGTTACCTGCAGTTTTGCCATTGTTGTCGACAGCGCCGCCCAAGCCCGCTCTAGCCGCTTGACCATGAGGAGTTCCTGCTTCTGCAAATAAGCCTCCACCTGCTTCTCCATTTTGACCTGCAATTGAAAAATTATTAACAGTTTAAAAAAAAATGTTTCATGTGGAATTTTAAGGTAACGACTCTCAAAAATTCTATGCGACTGCTCTAACCAATACAGCTGCCATGACATTGGTTTTTTCATGATAAGGTATCGAAACTGCAATACCTCAAACATCAGTAGTTGATTCTGGGTAGTGAAGACCTTGAGCCATTTTTTTTATACCTAGCTCGACAAATGACTCTACTCCACCTGATGTTAAGTGGAAATGGAGTCCAGACGCAAGGATAACTGGTGCAGCGTGAAAACAACGCAGCATCAGTCACCCTCACCCTGCCGGCCCACAAGGTGCCTGTTCACGCCTCGTTTGAAGGACCCCATGTCATAGGAAGGAGGAAAAACGTGTGCTGGTAGACTATTTCATCTTTTGAAAGTGCAACAAAAAAACGAGTCACCAAATTTCTTTGTACGACTAGTAACAAAATAAAGAGCTCGATGGCGCAGTGGTTAACGCGCCCAGTCTGCGATTGCTAAGGTTTAGCCACTTTTGCAAATGCCGGTCATCAGATTGGTCGTCAAAAATGTATCATCTCACGCTGCTCCGTGCTTTGGAAGGCACGTAAAGCCAAAGTCCTCGGTTGCATTAGCAGTCGTTAGCATCCGCCAAACCGCACTGGGCCCGCGTGGTGATTTATGACCCGTTCTCCCTATCCATACATAAGGAAAGCTCGTGCCCCAGCAGTGGGGTCATAAATTGAGCTGGTGATGATGATGATAATAATGAACAAATTAAAACTTTAATTTACCCAAAAGACCTCCAAGTCCAACCGCCGCGCGGTACCCTCCGAAGTTAACACCTAGTTTGCCATCGTTGAAGCTGATGAACTGTGGTGCCTGGAACAAACATAAAGTGCTATTAGGAGAAAGCAGTAGTATTGTCTTTTTCTTTTTCTTTCATTTAGTTGATGGCTTCGTGCGATTAGCACATTTAGCCAGTGTCAAAGTAATTTTTCTTACAAGTAATATATAAATATACAATATGATGATGATGATGATGGATGATAATAGAAATGAGAAGTGAGAAATGATATACCCCAACCCCTCGAGTATCTCAGTAAAGATGTGGGGCTTTACTAAGTCCTCACGCAGACTTCTTGAGAGAATTGAAAAGTGACATTGCACTTTTTTGTTTCATTACCAACACTCATGCACACTCACGAACACTTAACGGTTAATAATCCACCATTATTTCACATTAATATTCGACATAACACAAATTTTAGAAAATAAAACAAAACCGCAGACATGACTCTTCACTTTCCCGCCAAGAAGTCCATAGAAAATAGAGAATTAATAATGACGTATATTTTTTTCAAATCATAAAGAGAATGCAGTAAATACTCATTAGAAGACATTTGACATACTTGGATTTTTATCAATGATCTGCACTTTATTGAGACATAATAACAAGAGCAAATATTTATTAATATATTGACATATCAAAATGATGACACAATATGTCACATATATAATAATAATACCTAAGTCTTGTTCTTAAATCGAATTTAAATTTACAAAATGGCGCGCGCTTGCGCGTTTCCCCGACTTCCTGTCACACTGTTACGACCTACTTCCGTCACGTTTCTACGAAATTACTCCCACAAATTGTATAAGTATATAGAAGGCGAGCGGAAAGATGTCACTCATCAAAAAGGTTCCAAATGGTTAGCACCAAGTTCTAGACAGGCTATCGGAAGCTAATCAGGAATTACCTAGTGAACCGGCCAATAGAGTTTTTAGAAAGTCGACGGGATGTTCGGAGTAAGACATTCGTAACACCTTATGGTCACTTTTGCAGTCAACAAGTTTTCCACGCATAATTAATACCTTATAATGTAGGTGGAGCTTTTGACGTTGAATTGTTGTTATGAGTGATGGTAGTATGTATGTATAGGACGAAGCAACATAACTCGTTATCGGAAGTCTGAAGGCTCCAACTTGACATGAACGTGAAATAGTAGACTCAATACGATGTACAAAGGGTATTGTTCGATCACTATTACAGATACACCGAAAATGCGCCGAGTTTGGCACCGTACTAGCAAAACGTCACACACAGCAGACTGAGTTTCGAAACTCTTAGTAAAGGTGAAGTGTATGTTATTATCACGTGGATTTCATCGGTGCTATTGTGGTTCGGGTTTGAGCTCTAGCTCGTTCCTCGGATTCATCTCTCATTCAAGGGTGATAACATCACGGTTCTTAGTGCCGTTCTAAAGCTGCCTACACACGACAGACCATAGGTATGTCTGACGAAGCGGACGTGAGCGTGAACCTTTTTATAATATTTTAACAACTTGGCCGATTTTGTGTAGGTTTTTGTATAAATATTATTGATATAAAAAAAAAACTGTTTTTTTCCATCTTCACATTTTTTTTATTGTCAATTAAATAGTAGGCATAGGCAGTTGTAGGCGGCATGCACTTACGCAAACTAACCGCCATCAGTCCACCGCGTGCACTTGTTAGAAGAGGGCACTGGAGATTAATCATCGATTTAGTAAGAAAAACATAACCAAACACACAGTTTTCCCTGTAAATCTATCACGTTTACTTTCTGCAACATTCTGCATTGTTTTGTATAGGTCTCATCGTTATCTCCCCACTTGGCTCGATCTTGTGCTACTTGTATCTACTCCCGTCCCGCCCCGTCATCGTTACAAGGTCATCAGCTCATCAGCCCACCTGGCAGGTTGACGTCCGACGCTTCTTTTCCCCAATCTTGGCCTCCATTCCAGCAGCCTTCAGCTCCACCTGCTATCACTTCTACCTCATAATATGACGCATATTATGTGTCCTACACTATTTACCAGCAAAGTGACAATCATGTAGTGTTTGTACGCACACAATCATATCCTACATTATTGCGGTAATAAGGGAATAATGTTGCAGTATGACTTATTAGTGCAACATTATACATCTTATTACCGCAAACTATCTTTCAACCCTTTGCGCCGAACCTCATACACATTCATATGGTTTGAATCAATCACAAAATTGGTAACCAATGTCGCGTGTCGTCGAATAAGTCTGTCGTGGGCAGGCAGCCTAAGCAGCCTTCAGTGCAGAACGATAAAGATTGGGGATAGATAATGACACCTCAGAACATATTAGTTCTTGTTCTGAGGTCCACACCTTCTGGCAGTCGCGTCGTCGCCGTGCGCGGCTACTTTTTATAGTATAAAAACGTGCAAAGGCGAACAGCCGTATACAGCCAACAGATTTATTTTGTAACATCTCTTATTTTAACGTTATTTGTATCCAATATCGTGGTGTTACAGTTTTAAAGCAAATAAGAGTATTAACTTTTTTGTAAGAACATGGTACTTAATGACAATGATTCTATTAGTATATTAGTTGACAACCTCCGTAGCCGAGTGGCTTGCACTTTGGGCCGGACTTTGGGCGGCGCTAACTCCGAGGTCCCGGGTTCGATTCCCGGTCGGGTCAATGTCGAAAACGAACTTTTCGATATTGTGTCGGGTCTGGGTGGTTGTGCCGTCATTGTTTCTGATTTCCATGAAACGAGTGCTTTAGTTACTTACCTTGAAATCAGTACAATGTATGTGATGTTGTCTAAAAAATATATTATTTTTTGTATAAGATTAGTATTTTGCGATTTCGCTTTGCTTCAACACACATAAGGTACATAGTAAGATTATTTACCTACCTACCGATTATTTGTCTTAAGAAGCTAAGTGTTAAGCTAGCTAGTGTGCTGGTGGCAGCTAAAGTTATGGACACCACATATTACCCGGTAAGGCTATGAAAAGACCACTAGAAACGCTTGCCTTAAAGTAAATTAATGACGCAAGTAAATGTTGCACCTTTCTTGTGCACGTTATGTAGAGAGCGCTACTTGCCTCCCATATTTACGGACGCTATATATTAGTTTGATGAAGTTAATTTGGTTTATGTTATATTAGTATAAAAAAAAAAAATTAACAATTTTTTTTAAATTTAACACAAGAAAGCTAAATGCACCGCTCACAAGCTTAAGTTACCTAACTATTATCATAAGCAATAAAATATTAACTCTTTTTAAACTTTGAAATTAATTCAGTCGAGATTTTGATTTAAATTTCAGTGATTCATTTCAATAGATTGACAATTTGAAAGAAAGTTTTTAGTTACAAATTGATAATTAAAAATGATTAATGTAAAAGTAAATTGTACTCGTAAACGGCATACTTAGCTGTAACTTGCTTTTAAACGTTTTAGTTTACATAGAAATTTCAAATTATCATTTCTAAGATATACTTAACAATATCAGTTAACAAAAAATTTTAATATCTCAACGATCGATTTAATTATAAAAACATATAAAAATTAAAGTCTGCTTAGACTGACCAAAATGAGCATGAACGATTTCCGATAAAATATTAAAACCGATTTCCGATTTTACGATACTATAAAAAAGTCATCAGGACTCTTCAGTTGCCATCACGTTTTTATTTGTTTTTTTTTTATATCATGACATGACTAATGTCTTTTATACAATTTTCAAAATATTTTGA
Source organism: Eudonia truncicolella (assembly GCA_949315975.1). NCBI lineage: Eukaryota > Metazoa > Arthropoda > Insecta > Lepidoptera > Crambidae > Eudonia > Eudonia truncicolella. The sequence goes on from OX438836.1 coordinate 10,820,018, forward strand.
ACATATAAATCGAATCAAATCACCGTTTCATAGCTTTTTATGAGTTTTATATATTCACTATACTAATAAAAATATAATTGATATCTGCAATATTATTACTTGTTTCAATCTCTATGTACGTTTGTCTATGACGAAAAATCTAGTTGTAGTGGAACCTTCAAAACATTGGCAAAACCTTTTTATATATTATATTATTCTTTTCTTATTCTACATTAATGATATACCAGCTCTAACATCTCATAAGTTGCTAATTGGCTTAGCCAAAACAACTTAATGCTCAATGCACTTAAGACGAACTATTTATTGTTTCGGAACAATTATAACAAAGATGAACGGAAGTTAAAAATAGAACATCAGAACGAATTGATACAAAAAGTGGATCAGTCATCTTTTCTTGGTATAACCATCGACGAACACTTATCCCCGATCCGATACGAACCCTTCGGAGAATCTGGTAGGGCACGGGGACCCGCGCTAGTGCGCGATGCCGTTCCCTCTAGAAAATGAAGAGAATGTGCTTCGTTTCATACGGCTTGAGGAACACTTTAAGTTTTTCACCGCCCCCAAAAAAAGCCCGGTGAAGCTGAAAATACCCAGTGGCAATCAGCAAACTCTCTCAAAGGTATTAAACTCAAGAGATGGAAAGGACATGAGTGTTTTCAGTCTTATTTGTAGGTAATCAAAAATGTCTGATTAGTCGAATATTATTATGAATTAATGATGGATAGATCTTAGTAAAGTCCTATCTAGCTTTTTGCCGGCAGAAACAGGCGGATGGTAGCCATCCATAACAGATTCTACGCAAAAACGTCACCATTGTCAAAAAATAATAATTACGATCTAGCATTATAAATGCAAATATATAATTATTGGATTGTTCTTCGGTCACGCCGAATCGTCTAAAGAATTGTGTATGTAATTTACAATACAGGTTGAGCATATCCTGAATTAACACAACGGATACTTTTATCCCGGGAAAACATTTATTATATTTACGACACAATAACAACTTAACAACCAAGTCTGACACTTAAATGTAATATTATTTAAGCTTGGAGCCAATGACAATAAAGCACACTATTCAAATTAAATATTAATATTTAAGGTACACAAACTACTTTAAACAAACTCTTGAAAAATCATACAATAAAAAACCTGTTTTAGAAAATAATAATAAAAAGCAACAATTAACAAATATTATTTAAGAAGCATTATGCACTTACCTGATTGTGACCTGATATTCGCTATAAAAGATTTTAAACTGTGCTTGAATATATCTACTACGGTGCTAACTTTATTATAATATAACATACTTACTATTATTCTAGTTCCATTAGAATATTATGCACTTTGTCACAGGTCAATCCGCAGGCAGAGCCTACTCTTAGTAACAAATAAACTTAATTGTTCTAACCCGTCATCTCTAAGAACAACAATTAATTAGTTCACGTCATAAACTATGGTTTCTCGTCTCAAACACGTAAGATGCTTTATCGTTGTATCATGGAACGTTCCGCGTAATAACTGGCGTACTTGACGCCATTACGGAAACAACGCGCTGTTTTTAAATGAGTGCATTATAATAATTGCTTACTAACCTTGCAACTATTGTTTTAGTACCTGAGTTCAAGTTAAATTGCTCATAAACAAGCGGAGTGGCGAACGGACGCTATAAAAAGGTTTTTGAGTTGAGTTGAAATTGAGTTTTGAACTTTGAGTCGTTGGTACCTAGATTTTATTTCTTTTTTTAAACCTTTTTGTGTGTATACTTATTAGTTGGTACTGGCCAGTATTCAAAATGTCTTTAATAAGTCATCTGACGTTATACCAAAGTGGATGTATACTGCTCCTACCTATATACGAGTATGTTGATTATTTGTTTTTTTGCGTGTTATTACGTATTTGTGCAAATTCATCACATGAAAATAAATAAATAAAAAGTCCTACACACGTTGCCCTGTTCCACGGGTTTGAGATCTAGCTTATTCCTCTGATTCATCTCTCACTCAAGGTAGATAACCTCACAGATCTCTAGTTCCACAAACAACAGACATTTAATTTCGTCATTGCGAAAGTAGCTAAGTCGCTGCATAAAAAAATTGTAGTAACTAAGGTAACTACGAGTAGCAGTCAATGTGTCTCTAGCTACAGAAATACCCACACTCTAAACAATAATCCGACGTATTATAACGACTTCAAACAGTTTTGCCGAAAACTTAACTTAAAAGTCATTCAAGTATTTTGAAAAAAGACACAAAGTGTTGAAATATTCCACGAGTGGGATTCGAACCCGCACCCCATGGCATGCGGGGTCAGGTGCACTGCGAACTATGCTATCGTGGCTATGCTGGTGGGTTCGAATCCCGCTCGTGGAATTTTTTCAACACTGTCTTTTTTCAAATTGTAATTTGCTAACAACAATATTTGCGTAAAAATCATATGTAAATAATCATTCAAGTATGTCAATACTACCGCAATACAAATATCATATATGAGAGAAACGTAAAATTTCACGACGAATATACTGAAATGTTCCAATTTTTATGATAAAACAGTTTTTCCAACGCCCTATTGGTTGACAAGTCATATTGGAAAGCAATGTCGGAGTGAATTGTTCAGTCAGGACGCGGTATACGAGTCAGAAACTCTATCGATGACGTGTTATTGTAATGGAATTGGTATACTTTACACGCCACCCTTGGTTTCATAATATCTTTGTTTAGTGAACTTCAAGTAATAATAATGTGATAGTAGGTAATATTTTTTCAAAATTTCGCCGAAACAATGAAATGAAAAACAAAAGATTGTTTGCCAGTTATCTCAAATTAATAAAAATCATGAATAATAAAAACAACCTGTTCTACACAAACAAATGTTTAATTGCAGGCCATACGAACGTTTAAAAGTTATACAAAAACAGTTGACTTTTCCTTAAACTTTAAAAGCTTTTAAAGTAATATTTTTCTTTAAAAAATTCCAAAAACCCTTTAATTTCACAAGATTGTATTAAACACACTGTAATGATGAGCAACACGGCCTTAAGTTGAGTCAAAACAATGATCTTAAGTTTCAGCTTAGATGGCAGAACAATAGCATTATCCTATAATTAATGGTAAAACTTGTAACCATGTTACGAAATTCAATTATGGAAGCAGAACATTTTATACAAATCTTATTCTATCACTTGTTACAGCTTTATTAGAATAAATTAAAATACAATAATTTATCAACAGCCTGCCGAAATACACGGGAAAATATTCCGTAGCAAACCAGGAACTGAGAGATTTTGTTATATCCGTTTGTCTGTTTGTCCTTATGTATATCACAGTTGAGGCGATTTTTGAATCTCATCGGTGGTCTCGAATTTAAAAGTGGCTTAAATACATTATGAAATATAATACATTTTGCATTTTTTACAATTTGCTTATTAAGATACATACCGAAAGAGATTTTTCGGTGTGAAATATAAGTTACAAGCTATTAATCACTATGGTCCAAAAATCGCCCCCTCACCTAGACACCTTAATCTCGTAAAGATTAAGTAAATCATAATTTTAAATCATTCAGTTTAGGCTGTAAATAACTCTTAAAATGAATGCATTCATTGGCTTAAGAATAAACATGGCATTGGTTCGTATTTTCGTTAGCTTACACAGGGCGGGAGGGAGACCTTGTATTGAGAACCGGGTTTGTGATCACCAACCGCATTTGGCAGACGTGTTGATTAAGCCATTATGATTTGATTTTTATGTTGGAAGCATTTGCCCAGCTGTGGGACGTATTCATGTGACAATCACCGCTTACTGTGATCTAGTGGGTAGACCAGCTGTCGCAGATCCAAAGGTTTCGTGTTCGATTCCAAGGCTCGTACCCCAGCTATGGAGACAATATGCTGTTGAGCTAGTGATGTAGCGATGTGAATGTGTTAGAGTTTTTAAAAATTATTGTAAAAAATTGCAGAAATTAAAAAAGCAACGAATGTTGAACAGCCCCCCTAGACAAGTGGCAAAACGCTAATAGAATTAAAATGAAATAGAATGATTATTGTATGGGATTGACATAAATGTCATTTATACGTAATCACGTACAATAATATTTCTATTTAATTTCTATTGAATTAGCGTTATGCCACACGTCTCAGGGGGCTGAACTGAAAAATGAATTGCATAGGTGAACTGAAGTAGCAGTACCTAATGGGGGAACGTCATTGTTTCCTGACATCAAAGTGTAGTGACCCACAAAGTAAATTCCAATTGTGTGAAAGGTTTTGCCACAGGTATTGTTAGCCTCGATTATTTCCATATACGCCTTCACACTATGCCCGTTTTGTTTGCGTATTGGAGCGTCCATCGTTAAATAGAGCAAGGTTTCACATCAGCTATTTAACGAGGCGTGAAGAAGCACCTTGTGGGCCGGCAGAGTGAAGTTGATTGATGCTGCGTTGTTTTCACGCTGCACCAGTTGTCTTCGCGTCTGGACTCCAATTGCCACTTAACATCAGGTGGTGTGGAGTCATTCGGCGTGCTAAGTATAAAAAAAAAACTACAGATCACAATACTCATTTTTGTAAAAAAGTTTGGCAAAGCACAATAACACAGATCATACTGTCTTATATTTGCAATATTGCTTTGCAAGTAACTTTTCAAAGAGTTTGGCTTTTTAAATTTTTGTGATATATATATGATAACTTTTTGAAAAAGACAAAGAGTTTGAGTAAGACATACAGTCTTTTATTTTACTTTTTAATAATGTCGGTAATGTAAATGAGCTGAATATGAATGATGCTGATGAATATTAGAAACGCGATATTGTGTTTGTCTTTCCTACGATTCTACAATTCTTTTGTCTTAACAACACATGTACTTTGCCTTTGACCAAGTTATGCAACAACTCCCATTGTCGTAACTTCCGTTATGCGATGATTGCCTTCTATGCTAATTGCTAATTATTCGTATCCAGTGATCCGTGGGAGACGGAGGGACAACAGATACATAAATAGTTCGAATTGTTTGTGTATAGGTACAATATGTCATGAAACTGGTCCATCGATATCGAAAAAAATTCTGCATATCAAAAATATAGACAAAGTTGAACCGGTGTTTGATGTGTGTTTTTATTAGTTGCAAGCGCAAATATACCTCAGTGTTTAATGATAATGATGCCCAATACAATGGCAACAAAAAAAAAACAACTACTTAATATGACTGAAACGGCTCTGTATACGGGATAAATAGTCTACTACATTATATTGTCATTACCTAATTTGAAACTCGGCCCACCAAAGACCATACCGTATTCAAAATATTTTTTTAATACAAGTAAACATCCCTATACCGCGATCACGATATTTTTAAAACCTAATTTGAGCTTTCATCATCATCGTCATCATCATCATCAGCTAATTTTATGTCCACACTGCTGGGGCACGAGCCAATTTAAGCTTTGAATCTTTTTAATTTAAAGTTTGTAGGTTTCTAGGTTTCTTCCAGCGATTGCTTATGGCGGTCTGGGATCACTCAGGTTGCATGTGAAGTAAGAATAGTGAAGAATATGAGAGTTTCTTCCCCCTTGGCCCCTAAGATTCCCAAATAACCAACTGCGTCTCTCCGGGCGCAATGGTATAATGAATACATTTTCTCATATATAAAAAAGGCTATATAGCCGCTGAGATTTCGTGTGTCAGTTGGTACGTGAATTGTGACGTCATTGTCAACCAGTGAACTGTTCATTCTTATGAGCTGTTTAATAATATAGCAGACAAGGTGACCTTTACCCATCTTACTCTATTTCTGTGTCTAAAGGGTTCGAAGACCTTAAAAATATGAACCAATGCGATATTTGTCAGTAATAAAAGTTAACATTTACTAAGCTTGCGTGAATGATATTAAGAAATAAATATTAGTACCAACTACTGTCGTTTGTCTTGTTGTTCTTACCTGTCCCCGGGGTAGACGGCATCTCAAACAAGATCCTTAAGATCTTATCCGCTCAGCTTATCCTTTTAATAGTAGCTATCTTCCTAGACACGTCCTAGATGACTCCGACGATCCCATAAAAGTTGCGAATGCCACCCGCCAGATCCTCTAAATGCCACAACACATTTACAGAATACACTAAACATGCACACTAGTTTAGGCCCAAGACACGGTACTCGTAGAACAAAGGTACGAAGAACCGGTTCACACGCGCTCTACACCAGGTACAGACATGTACCTGGGCGCTTCTCTCCTCCACCACGGCCACCACGGTTCCTCGCCTCCCCCAAAAAAGCCCGGTGAAGCTGAAAATGCCGTCTAAGGCAATCAGCAATCTCTCTCCAGGAAAAAAAAACTTTCCTGTCACTAAATGTACATATTATAATCATCAGTTTTGAAAGTTAACATGTGTTTTTGTTAGAGGCAAATAAAGTGACTTGCATAAATGACCAAGCTACTATTATTAGGACTAAACTGTAGTGGTCTGGTTGATAGATAATGTAATTTCGAAAAGTTCTTCAAATTATTATATTACGTCTCCGCATTATCATGCCATCAACAGTAGTCGGCCGTTAAATGCTTCACTCCTCTCTCCCAATATATGTCTCACCTCTCCATACATGCCTTGTCGTCTTAAAATCTTTTCGATCCTATATTCCTTTCGCGTCCCGGGTTTACTTTACGATCTTTTGGGACGAAACTTCACAAGGAACGTTTTTGGCATTCACAAAGAAGATAACACAAAACTGGAAACTGGCTGGTTGGCAACGGTCAAAGCATGTATTGAAATGCAAAAGAGCTTGATACTTTATGACTTTCAGCTCTTTGTGACATAAGTAGAAAGAATGATAAAACTGTTTACAGTCCACATAATTTAGAAACATAGGCAATGCCATATTGCTTGTGGAAAGGGGAAAAGAGATTGTATGAATTAGTAGTGGTACCGAGTAAATACTTTTTCGTAAATCTATAGGTACTTTTTATAATTTTTTTTCTATCAACTGTTGACTTTCTTTTGTTTTTCTTCGCGCGTTGTCGTCGTTGAGCTGTTGCTGTTTAATGGTTTTCTTCAATTATTTTCTGTTATTATTAATTTGTATTATCCGTTTTGTTTGTCCTTCTTTTTCCTTATACAGACTTCTATTATATCTCTTACGCATCCGTTACAACTAGCTCTATCGACTTCGCTCGAGAAAATTTTGCTTCTTTAAACGGGCACAAAACTCTAAATCGCTTGCTCTAGGAAAATTGAGTAAGATCGAAATAAAAAGTAGCCTTTGGCTCTTTAGGGACCTCTAAAAAGTTTTAGAATATTAGTACTACTAGTCACAATTTCGTGTTCATGTATAATTGTATTTGGTACAATGCATTTTGGTACCTCTCTATTCATAGTTCATAATTTCAAAGTTGGTTCGAATTTCTACAGTCACTATAAAACACAACGGAAACAGAGCAATGTTGAATTCATTCAGTTTCAGAATTACAGGCCAAGACTTTTAAGTGGAAACTAAATAAATAGCGACAAAGTTAACACTCGTAGCCTACTTACGGAATAAGCTTGTGTTGTTAGAACTGCCATTAATATCAGCGTCGTTAGGTGCCCCATTTTTCTGAAATGATAAAAATATAATTTTGAAGTTGCGTTCAAGTCGTATAAGCCATATAGGAGAGAATTTGTTGTTAATTGTTTAAACATAAGTCTAACGGGTATTTGCCTGCATAGCGAGAAACATAATATGAAACTTCGTGTTTTTTTAAAATTTGATTATAATTAATAACAGTATAAATTTAAAATAACAGCTTACAAGCTAAGAATGATACTTAAATGTAATAGTGCGTAAAAACATAAGATTGGAGTCAATGATTATTCAGTACAGCATTCTATTAAAATATTAATATTTAGTTACACAAACTACACGACACTCTAATGAATTTGGCAAACAAAATATTTAAAAAAAAATCTGTAGGATAATTTAATCATCAAACATTTCCCCGAAGTGTGATAGGGACTAGCATCAAACAAGAGTGGCCCCTTACAAAAAAAGCAATTTGCCAAAAGCTTTCGAAATTCATTGACGTTAATAACACCTTATAAATTCAGTTCTATTGTAAAATTTTCATTTCACAATTTAACGGTTTCCACTTTGAGCTTATTTTAATTTTAAGTTAATACAAACCAATAATTTTTTATCTACATGTCAACAGCCAATTCTCAATAACCAACTCAATATTTAATTCAAAACAAATATCAACATTCATGTAAGTGCTACTTACGCACGTTTGAAATAGCCATTCCGTTTGTGATATCGAATTCGATAGGCCAAATTTGCATGATCGCTGTTGTTGTAAAATTTTATTAGCTTCGTTCATCATAGTACACAAAGCGTACATATTGATCCAAAACGAAAATTACAGAAGTACCATTATTGATAGCTTGCGCCAATATGAATTACTACAGACATTTTATCTTAATTAGAGACATTAATCAAGTTCTCTTATTACCTTTTGGAAACATCATGGTGTCCTAGTGTGCCAGGAATGGAATAACATTTTTAATTAAATCGCAACCCTGGGAGGGAAAACCTCCGTTGCAGTTATATCTGCGGTTGTAGCACTTGTTAGTTTCTTTATTACATTCCTTTAATAAGTTAGGGCTAATTAAAGTTACGGAGTTTATGGATCGCTTGGCTTAAGTCCGCCGTGTTATAAAATAATACTTTATTTGTACACTATAAGGCAATTGCAACGACGTGCATGATTTAATTCGCTTACACCATAATATACTATTTAACGTTCATTTATTGTGATGTTAATTTAGCGTAATACGTATTGTTTGGCTTGGATTTTTTAAGTACGCCGTGCTAGCAAATAATACTTTATTTGCACACAAAACATTATTGTCATTATTATTCAACGATATACCAAAACCTCGTCGTTTTAGGTGGTTAAGTCCGATAATAGCACTGTCGGCCAGGGTCAGGGCACGAGGGAGAGAAATCAAGGTATTCCATCCAGTGAGATCACCCAAGCGAATAATTATCACCTGCGCTATTCCACTTAGATCACCTATATACGCCAAAGTTTTTACGGACAATATTAATATTTTTATTATTATTATAATTTAAGTCTATTTTTTCTAAAAAATATTGTGAGATTAAGTTTTTTACGTGGTTACTATAATGTCTGTTTTGTACCAAAACAAAATGACCTAAAAAAATATTCATAAGCGGAACTTAGACTTCGAACTGTGCAATTACAGCCAGCTTATTAAGGTTGTATCTGACCCATGCAAATTTAGTTAACACTACCTACTTTGTTTTGCTTGCTAAAAAATCTATAAACATATTTATATTATTTGTCAGAACTACTAAGAAACTGGTGTTTTTAGGTAACATTTACAAATCGCTGTTAAATTAGTATAAGTTATAACAGAAAATAACAGTTGCTTCAATGGGAGTTTTTTTTAAAACGACAAATTAATAACTTTAATGGCATTAGACTAGCGTCATTAATGTGGTTGATGACACACTAAGAAATATGATTCACCAGAATAGTTTCATAAATTAATGAATTCACTAGTATATCCGGGAAATAATTAACATAACATGTTAATACAACCTGGCAATGTCTTAAAGGAAATTCCGAAAATCATTAATAAAAAACAACATGCGCAAGCGACTGACCTCCTTGATGCAATAATGTGTATTACCGCCTACTAGTGGGTTATATCTTTATATATAAAATCTTCTGTGCGTGTTAGTAATTGAACTCCTTCTAAACGGCTGGACCGATTTTGATAATTTTTTTTGTGTGTGTTTAAGTGGATTCGAGAATGATATAAATTTTCAATTGGAACCGGTAGGTGACGTTCAATAGGGGTCCATCATGGGGTACGGGTGTTTTCAAGCGGAGGAAATCGTGAGCGGGCCACTAGTTTAATGTATGTTTTATATTTAAGTATCTATATTACTATGTATTATTTGTAACTCTTCTAAGCCGCGGATCGTGCTCATTGGCGTGGGAGAGGCCTATGTCCAGCAGTGGACGTCTATAGGCTGATGATGATGAGCAAAATAGTAGGAAGGTATTTATGTAGCTATCTATCACTAGTCGTTGTTTTAAGTATTCGTTTGAGTTGATAAACAAGTCTACGGTCTAGCTGATGGTGAGGTAAGGGTAATGAGGTTTAAAATGGATGTGAAGAAGCAACTTGCGAGTTGGCAAGGTGAGAACGGCTTGTGAAGCACAATCCTGCTCCAATAGCTGTCCTCGCATTTGGGTTTTGCTTCTTTTTTACATAAGGTAGAGTGGAATCATTTGCCATCTTTATATATATATATATATATATAAATCTTCTGCGTGTGTGTATGTCACAGAACTCCTTCTAAACGGCTGGACCGATTTGGATGAAATTTTGTGTATGTGTTCAAGTGGATTCAAGAATGGTTTAGATTTTAATTGGACCCGGTGGCGCTGCTATAGGGGTTCATCATGGGATACGGATGTTCCTAAGCGGACTAATGATTTGTTTGTTTTGTTGTCATGGAAACTGTCAAAGCGGTACGAAGTCCGCCGGTCGCTTAAATGAGTCCTCGCCTGCGGTAGGTACGCGAGGCGGAAGGTACGTAAGACCTCTTCTACGAACACGAGCGACTTGCGACGCGGCGAACGGTTTCGAGTTCATTGCGCGCTATACACCGGTAGTCATAGTCAACGGTTATAGCAATAACGCAATGAACTAAAAAACCGTTTGCCGCGTCACAAGACGTCAGTAGTCGTGGTCGAGATGTAAGGTGCACAAGTGATAATTTTAACAAGATTCATCTGAAGACAAGCAATTATAAATATAGGTGTAATTTGAATAATATTTCAAAAAATAACAATGTCTAACTCTGATTTCAATATCTACACAGAGCTCATAGTAACAAAAATAATAAGTAGGTATTCGTACAAGCATTTTTAGCTAAAAGGTAATAAACAAAACAACGATAAAACAATATTTCATACGTAAGTCTACCCTTATCTGATCTAGTACGGCGACATCGAATCGAAGGGCGCGAGTAATGAAATAAAATGTTTTGTAATATTGCATGATTTAGTAACGACATAGGTCATTTTTTATTATAAATGTCGTTACTTATATAAAAGCTGTGCAGTTTCTTGTGCCCATTTCTCCAAAGCTAAAATATAGACGCTCTGAATGGGTAGTAGGTAAAAAAAATGTTCGGACGGTTTAAAAGTAGCACCTATATTTATAATTGCTTATCTTCAGATGACTCTTGTTAAAACCTTACCGACCGGCCAAGGCCACTGACGTCTTGCGATGAGGCGAGCGATTTCTAGTTCATTGCACTATTTCCATAACCGTGAGACTATGACTGCCGTTGTATAGCGTGCAATGAACTAGAAAGCCGTTCGCCGCGTCGCAAGTCGCTCGTGTTCGTGGCAGAGGCCCTACATACCTCCCACCCCGCGTACTTACCGCGGGCGAAGACTGAGTTAAGCGGTCCACCTATAGTTTATACTATAATATGTAAAGTCACAAAACTCGTGCGTTGCTGATCCTTATATCAGCGGAATAAACTACCTTTCAGCATTTGTACACCAACTGAATGAGCCATCGTCACCAGCTCTTTCTATATACCTACTGTTGAGGCACGAGCCTTCTATTTGGATGAAAACACCACAGGGGGAACGGGTTATAAATTTCCACGCGCGCCCAGTGCGGTTACGGTGCTGTGGTTGTTAACGACTGCTAATGCAGCCGGAACCAACAGCTTTATGTGCCTTTTGAAGCACGGAGGAGCTCGATATGATAAATTTTTCGTCAGCCAATCAATGACCGGGTATAGCGAAAGTTGCTTAATTTCAGCAGTCATCAGTCATGCACTACCATTATAAGCATACCATTCGCATAATGTGAAGATTTGATGATATGAGTAGCATAATATGGTTATTTGATTTTAGCTATAAAAGTTTTGTCTGTTAATCTTCCTGCAAATAAATAAATCAAATAATAACGTAATATAAACAATTATGACATTGTATCAAACTACAGTGTAAATATTTATTGTTGGCAAATAATTATTGTATAAGAACTAGCGCCGCTCACTTATAACACAAGAGATATCAACTTTGTATATCATGTGAGCAAAGTGTCGGTAATGTGTTTTCAATATGCAATAAATCATTTAATATCTGCAACCTCAATTATATTTAGAAATCGTTTTTGTTATGACTTCTCGTAACTTCTTGTGTGACCTTTGTTTGTCTTTTGAAACAGCAGCGTTACGTATGCCCGGCAAATAATGTTACCATCGCGTCCGTTGTTTGAAGCAATATCCTTATAGCTCTTTCGTTTAAGCTGTACGAATTGTTTCCAAATCTATTTTACTATTAGAATGGTATAACGCACCTATGGCATATATTTTAATAAAAAAAAGTTAAAAAATAATAACGAAAAAAAATTATTTAATTTTAATGTCATCGGTCGATCATTTATATTTTGACAAATATCCCCATCATAGTGAAGATGACTAGAAAACTTTAATAATGTATATAGGCATATAGCATGATGTTTTCTATAAGTATTTAAGTTGTTTCTGTAACTAACTTATTTTAGTAAAATTCACTAAAAGTAGTGTGAAAAATATATTTTCATAGCCCCTTTTTTGTTAACACGTATTGACTTGATAAAATTTTACTGACTGAGATCGAGACCCCGAGTGTCTCGGTAGCACAGCGATGAGAGCATTGGACCGGTAATACAAGGGTCGTGAGTTCAATTCCCACTCGAGCTTCCAGAGACTGGTTGATTTATCTAGTAAAATTTTATCTTGTAACCACATATTATATTGTGAATGCAAAAATTTAAATGATAATAATGCGTATTGACTTGTACCCAAAATATCCGCAGTTGATTTAAAAACTTTATAAAGACGAAGCTATTTGCGATAACAATGTTGTCTATTATCGTCAGCTTATAAACGTCCCACAATTGGTTTAAGGACTTAGACTTTGAAAGAGTGGATAAAGGAAACAGACAGGATCAGTACGATACAGTTCACCTACCAGCAGATAAATTGATTTCATCATCATTTTTTGCCTAAAATGCCATAACTCACCATGCTGGCCTGATGAAGGTTGATGGGTTTTAAATATTACGATAACGACTACTAGCAGGACCAACGGCTTTACGTGCCCTCCCAAGCATGGTGGAACTCGAGGTATATGTGTAAAGGTGACGCATTCGACTCAATGACCCAGTATTGCGAGCCAGTAAGTTGTTAACTCGCAATGTTGTAACCTGAACGCACTCGACGTAAGACGCCGTCGAGCCCCTTTTTTGAAATAAATAGTTTGGTTCGAACCCTCTTACAAAATAGGTCTGGTGCGTTTCCAATCACGCTATCATGGCTCTGTCCAACCCGCCAAAATGTATCAACGTTCGCTATCTACTCTTACTTTGTAAGACAAAGGAGCCTTACTCACAACTACGTCATCAACGTTCGATGTTAATATTTTTACAATTAAAATGTTTTTGTTTTGTTTATATAATTTAAACGCAAATTTTGTTGCGAAACAAATTACAAAAACACAAAAGTTGAAAAAAAATTCCACGTGCAGGATTTGAACCTGCACCCTTCTGACAAACCGGTTCAGGTGCTCTTCCAATTGAGTTATCGTGGTTCTAACCAGCCCGCCAAAATTATTCAACACTATTTACTTTTACTTTGAAAGCCAAAGGCGCCCATTCAATGTCAACAACTACCGTCATTAACATCTGATCATAATATTTTTACAATATTATCAAAGATCGGCTAAGAATTAGGCAAGCTGTATTTGTAATTATGGATACGTTTAATTTGTTAGAAACAAAATTTGCGTAAAATTATATACATCTACAATAATTATAAACTTGTTTCGAATAAAAATATATTTCAAGTTGTATTATTCAACTACGGTCTTTATATACCTACCTTTCGATAGAGTAGATCGAGAAGCGTACTTCTCTTAACCCCGACTGAAGCAGATGGTCCCTTCAAGTGGTATTTTATAATCGATTCAATTTGATATAAAAAATAGTAGTATTGTTTAACGATACTAATCCGGGAAACTAGTATGTACATGACCCGTCTAATAAAACAGCCAATAATAATTAAGAAGTTGCCAAATTCACACTATAAGCATAAAAAAAAAATAAACCCGGGACCTCAGGTGTTAGCCCCGCCCAAAGTCCGGCGTGCAAGCCACTCGGCTACGGAGGCCGTGAAGTATATGCTGCGATAATACAGGTAACGTTATCAAGTATATTTACCTTTTTCGTTACCTAATGCACTTATGCCAGCCGGTTAGTCAGTTTACCGGTAAAAGTGTTACCATGATACCAAGCATAAAGGAACCTTTGCTATTAACGTTATCTTTGTATAGACGTAAAGTTATAAGTTATTTTTAACGTTATTCAAAGCTGGCTACCGCAGCCCACGGACGCTTGCAACACTATAGGTATCCCGCACACGTTACCGACCGGAAACTTGAATTTAATCTTGAGCCTCAATACCTGCAAATTTAACTGAATATTATACCTTTCAAACCGGAACATAGTAATACAAAATAATGCTGCATGACTGCAGAAATAGGTCAGGGTAGTCACTATTTAGTTTGGTTCTGTTTAAATTTCTACCAGGCATTCAAATGAGTGTAAACACTAGGTACAATTTTATAATAAGTTCAATTTAGTTCCAAGCTTTGACAGGATGATCTTGAGGCTTTTACAGAGGGATGGAGAGAACCACCAGGGATTAAGTAAGCTAGAAACTCTTCTACCCAAACCTTTGGAAAAAAACTTTGCCCAGCAGTGGAACGAAAAGGGCAAATAAAAAAAATCTGTACATCAATAAAACTAATAATTTTTACTTACTTTCTAGTCGTTAATACTCTATACATTACTAGATTCTTCGGAGAGTTAGAATCGGTCATTTAGACTGGAAAATCCGAACATTTCGATTCCGACCTTTGGAGTGTATTTCCATTAGCATTATTAACACTGTCATAGCCATGTCATTACCATTTGCGTCAATATCACAATATAATATAATGTGGTAATTCTATGAAGGTATAAATACCACGCGTCATTCATAAGAAGCTATAATTGGTTTTAATAAACTATTAATAATTGTAATTTATGACCAAAGAGCTTTCCGCTAGTTACTTCATCCACGTGGAATAGTAGATAGATAGATAAAAAGTTTATTTGATACTTCATCAAAACATAAAAGTACCTAAACAAATAAAGCCTACAATTACCAAGGTGGATTTTTATTAGTGAATACATTTATATAATCCGTTAAGTGTGGTTTCAGCCCCTCTAGACAAGTGGTATAAAGCTAATACTTGTAGAATGGAAATTAAATATAATATTTTTTGTATGGAATTGACATAAACCTAAGACTGATGTTGACTCCATATTGTATGTGTCATATTAATTTTCTTCTCGGTCGTTAGCATTATACCACTTTTTTAGAAGGGCTGGATCATCACTTATAAGAATCGGTTGTGTGGCGCAAATAATGTTTAGAATCAGTTCTGTGACTACATGGATAACCGTAATCAAACAAAAAGCGTTACTAATATGCTGAAAAATAATCATCAACTTACTACGTTATCGTTGGATGTCATCTTACTACTACAATCCGGAACAACAGCATAACATAACTTACAGAGTACGGAGGAGGAGCTCGAGAATTATATTTTGCCACCCATAGGAATCAGCCATTGTCAAAGTTCCATAGATAGCTATGGAACTTTCGCAACGTCCGATTCCTGTGCATAGCCGCTATACTGACAAAGTTTGGACTATCCAATCTCTTATCAAGTTATAAAATCTATCGAATTGTACCAAAACGATAATTGTCTCTGAATAAGTCGACTCCCTTCAGATAGAAAATGACAAACTCACAATCTCTTGTAATCCGAGCGTCAGCTCTATCAACTGAACTACCGAGATATTCGAGTATGCCTGAAATAAGACGTCGGCTTTCGATTACGATCATTTAAAGCCTATCATTTTGGACTATTGGGAAAATGTCACAATTAATTTTTGAAATATAATATGATTTTGTGTCAGTACACATAGATCATATTATTATTAAAAAAAAACTCTTTACGATTTTTCTTAATCTAGATTTGAGTTAAATTTCTCTCCAATTAATTCGAAATCGAAACAATAGTACCTAGAGACAACCTTGTGGAACTAACTTGTTTTTTAGCAGTACCACGTTATCCCTACAATGCAATACAATGTCACCCAAACCATATCCATACTGAAGTCTTTCCAAACTTTAACAATTAACAGTTTTAACCTAGTTAAAATAAAGTTTTTATTTTCTGTGACTCCGTCCCTGCCGCATAAAGCAATCGAAAACGTAATTAAGTTAATTAAAATCGAATAGTTAATCGTTTTAGACTTAAGCCAGTAGGTATTTAATACTATCTACACGAACGTCTATTTAAGAAATCGGTTTTCAAATATCTTGTGTGCCCTTTGTAAATTTTGAAATGAGATAGGTAATTAGCGAGTCTATTTATCCAGTGTGCCACAAGCAGACTCAAAGTACTTTAATTAAACTTGAATGTTAATTGACTTATGTTGTATTATACTTGTAAAGTAGATTCAGAGTCATAGTTGAATGGACCCAAAGGCATTAATATCGAATGACGTAATCGACGAGTGAAAGGTACGGATATATTGTGACATCGACAGAAATTGGCACAACACTTTATTAGTGTCTGATAATAAGTTGAGTTAAAATCCCAATAACAAGATAGATATAGTTTATTGGTGTAAAAATCTATTTTATTGAGACTCATCATAATTATTATGTAAAAGTGATTAGTTTTATTGATGTACAAATTTTTTTTATTTGCCCTTTTCATTCCACTGCTGGGCAAAGTTCTTTTCCAATGGTTTGGGTAGAAGAGTTTCTAGCTTCCTTAATCCCTGGTGGTTTCCTCTCCATCCCTCTGTAAAGGCCTCAAGATCTTCCTGTCAAAGCTTGGAATTAAATTGAACACTTATTATAAAACTGTACCTAGTGTTTACACTCATTTGAATGCCTGGCCTCATTTGATTTGAATCTGACCAGAACCAAACTAAATAGTGACTACCCTGACCTATTTCTGCAGTCATGCACCATTGTTTTGTATTACTATGTTCCGGTTTGAAAGGTACAATATCCAGTTAAATTTGCAGGTCATTGAGGCTCAAGATTGAATTCAAGTTTCCGGTCGGTAACGTGTGCGTGATACCTATAGTGTTGCAAGCGTCCATGGGCTGCGGTAGCCTGCTATTGAATGCTGTGAATTTGGCAACTTTTTAAGCCCTGGCGGTAGCTGCTTTATTAGGCGGGTCATATACATACTAGTTTCCTGGATTAGTATTGTGGCGGCGTCACCTACCGCATACGCTGCACATTATTCGACACGAGGCAAATACCTTTTCAACCGTGTCAACAGATGGCGCAACAAACGCATACCAACGACGTCGCCATACTACAACTATAAAATAGTATGGGAAGCCTGCATCGCGGTAGCGAAGTTTCACCATTTCCTTTGCTATATATAGCACCTCCAACTAACAGCCGCTGGACCTCGGTCCCCGAGCTATACCACCCAGCTCGGAGGCAGATCTTCCCTTTTGCCTTCCTCAGTGTGGCATTCCCTCTACCATTACCATCCTACCACTACCATCCTACAATGGTGACCCTGACGGAGCACAGAAACACCTTCAACATCATCGCAGCAGCGCCCACCCATCACTCCTCATCCATCATCTACCTTCGCCGGCAGTCACAGCAAGCCAGCAATCGAGCCACAAGGTTCCACCGCAGCATCTTGGACGACGCTTCCTGAACCTCCGGCACACTCGACGGCATCATCCCGACCTGGTCTCCGCAGCCCACGACCGGTGCATCAATGTCGGCCGCATCACTACGGCGTGGTAGCCCTGCACACCAGCAGCTCGGACCCACCGTCATCATCACCTGTCTCTACTCACCGTAGACTGGGGCATCCTGCAGCAGCACTCTCCACTGGCACTTGCAAGCTCTGACGCACTGACTGCTGAACACACTTATTGACATCGACCTCCGGTCTCAGGGGGGGGAGTGTTGTGGCGGCGTCACCTACCGCATACGCTGCACATTATTCACATTCAGTAGTTGTTGACATTGAGTAAGACTCCTTTGGCTTACAAAGTAAGAGTAGATAGCGAGCGTTGATACATTTTGGCGGGTTACATGATAGCGTAATTGGCAACGCACCAGACCCAGTTTGTAAAAAGGTTCAAACTATTTATTTCAAAAAAGGAGCTCGACGGCGTGTTACGTTGAGTGCGTTCAGGTTGCAACATTGCGAGTTAACAACTTTCGCAATACACATATACCTCCAATTTCACCATGCTTGGGAAGGCACGTTAAGCCGTTCGTTGGTCCTGCTAGTGGTTATTATCGTAATATTCAAAACCCATCAACCTTCATCAGGCCAGCATGGTTAAAAATTATGATGAAATCAATTTATATGTTGGTAGGTGAACTGTATCGTACTGATCCTGTCCGTTTCCTTTATCCACTCTATCTAAGTCTAAGTTCTTAAACCAATTGTGGGACGTTTATAAGCTGACGATAATAGACAACATTGTTATCGTAAATGCCTTCGTTTTTATAAAGTATTTAAATCAACTGCGGATGTTATGGGTACAAGTCAATACGCATTTTTATCATTTAAATTTTTGCATTCACAATATAATATGTAGTTACAAGATAAAATTTTACTAGAAAAATCGACCAGTCTCTGAAAGCGCGAGTGGGGAATTGAACCCACGACCCTTGGATTACCGGTCCAATGCTCTCGCCGCTGAGCTTTTTTTTTTCCTGTTTTACCATTTTAGTAGTAAAAAAGATTTGGAAACAATTCGTACATCAAAACGAAAGAGCTATAAGGATATTGCTTCAAACAACGAACGCGATGGGATTGTAATTCTGATTTTTATTATAACAATAAAGAAATTTTACTTTCCCACACTTTAAGCTTAGGATTCTTCAAGCCGTAGTGCCTTTCTATATGTTATACCAATACCTAATCCCAAATATAAAGTCACTCAGCGAGCTATAAAGAGAGCTAAGCTAGTTGTTGCTCTACAAATCGAATCTGGAACGAAGTCATTCGCCAGAGAACCAGAATAACTGACATAGCTGGAAGGATTAGCAAGCTGAAGTGGCAGCCTACTGCTCATGTTACCCGCAGAACCAATAACCGTTGTGGTGGACGTGTTCTAGAGCGGAGACCGCGACTCGGTAAACGTAGTGTATAGGACGCCCTCCGGCGCGGTGAAGCGACGATATAATATACAAGGTGGCTGGCAGCGGATGCAATATTTCAGGATTCTTGGAATCTGCCTTGATCTCACCTGATGATAAGTGATGATAAGGCCAATGATGGAAGCGCACTTCACCCGGGATCCTCAACTAGTGAGGTACTGGCTATCTAATCTCTAGCTGCTGGAACACAACAATGCTACAAACATTGATGTTATGGCGACATATTTATATAAGATGGTAGCTAGCCAGGCGGACAAACAAGCCCTACCACCAACCGAACCGAGTACACAAACATGTACCCCCCGCTGGGAATCGAACCCGGGACTTTTGGGTCTAAACCGGTGGTCTTAGCCACTAGACCACAGAGGCGGTTAAAATGTTAATGTTGATTGTTCTCCTGTAAGGACTTCTTTTTTATATGTCTTTATTTCTAATACAATATGTAGTAGGTGCTCGTATCTGATACCATTGTAATGTAGTGAATCACGTTCAGACTTGTGACCAGAATGCCAAATTAATCTATTCGTAAAGACAATGGTCCGCTCAATTGGAATTCTTTTCGACTCTTCTACGAGTATAGGAAATACATTAGCTTAAATGTTTGTTTATAGTTAGAAGTACGTAAGATATGTTTTACTGTTGTTTTATTTAGATTGACAGATATAGTTATTTCAACACCTCAAAAATATTGAGAACTAATTTATAGTTTTGATTAGGCGGTTTTATCGTTTCAAAGCTATAACTTTTTTTAGAGCGGCGCTCTTTTATATGCTAAAAGCGGGTGTGCTAACTATTTAAACATAAAAGTACGAAGTCATTTATTTAGTATTCGATATTTCAGCTCACAATGTATTGAGTAGGTACATACGTGTTCATAGCGTAGGCTACTAATTATGCCGAAATAGTGAATACTGTAGAAAGATAAAAACAAACATGTAATCTATATATTATTATTAATACGTGAAGCAAAAACTTTGTACCCCTTTTTACGAAAATTACGCGGTCGGAGGAGTATGAAATTTCGCACACTTATAGTTTATATAGAGAAGGAGTGCAGAATGCTAATATTGTTTTTAAAATTATGCATAAAAATATATTAAATTAAATAAACATTGTTTCATACATTTTTCAAAAATTTCAAATTTGGAAGAGGAGCGGCCGAAATCTGTCAATGCCAATCCAAGCTCACATTCTATCTTTTTTAATTTCTCATTGCTTAGGATTTAATCCGTGTAGCCTTAGTAAAATTACGGTCGAATTTCCACCACTGGGCGACCACTAGTCTCGATAATTATTCTAATATTTGTGACAGCCCAAATAGAACGAAGTGGAGGGAGTTGAAGGAGGCCTACACCAAACTGGTCCAAGAAGGCTTGAGATGATGATGATGATGATGATGTAAATTTTAAAACTAACTTTAAAAAATTATAACATTCTAAATAGTGTTACTATGTTTAAGTGTAGGTACTAACTAAACAGAGTTAAATTTATAAATCCGGTATAAGTTGACATCAAATAAAGACAGTAAAAAAACACATTACGCTGTATCACCGAGAGAACACACTTGTTTTTATTGCTCAAGTGCTGGAAATACCTTTCAGGCTTTATGAGCCGAGCAGGTTCCTATACGCTAAAAATAGAAGGCGGACAAACTCGATGTTTTAAAGTAATGAACTGGGGGTTTGAATTCCTTGCAGTAAGTATACCTACATCATTTGTCTTTACAAAGGACAAATGATGTGATTCCTTGCAATGATTTACAATTTTAATTAATTTCTTTAATGTTATAATAAAAAAGTTAAGGTTAAACACTGATAGGTTTGTCCAGACACTACACGTTCGTCTACATTTTAGATTTACTTCTAAAGTTAGGTTTACTGTAAAGTGAAATAAATGAGGTAAAAAATTGGCAGATAGTAACATTAAAAACAGGCAGAGTATGTATGTAACAGTGCGCCTGCGCAGGCAAGGCGCCACAGTGCGCATGTATGTAATTGCTTCCAACGAGTAGGTACCTATTTATATATACTTATCGTTTGACCTTTTTTCATTTAAAACTCAGTTCCTTATTACGTATATCTATAACATTTGATCGCAATGTTCTAATTTACCTTTGTTTCTACCATTATGTATACATGTTAATCATCAGTCTATTAACGTCCTACAGCTGGGCTGAAGACATTAGCAAATTGGGAGAATGTTACGACCATCCTAGCTGACAGACAAAACCGCAACCGGGGCCACGGCGACTTCTGAACTTTGATATTTTTTGCACACTGTCGCAGTTTTTTTTTAAATTAATGTAAATTTTATGTAAACATGTATGTATATGTATGTATGTATATGTATGTGTATTAATATTAGTGGGTCAGAAATAACTAGAATACTAACGGTAAATAAACGGATTTCCATAATTTGGGGATCCTAAAATCTGTTCTGCTTTTTAAGTGATCAACTTTTATTGTAGAGCGATAACGTTTTAAGCTGTTATTAAATAATATGTGGTAAATTATTTATATTTGTCATTTCACATGAAAGTTTTTTTTTCCTATTGTCTCCAGAACATAGCTCTATTATAATAACTGTGTGTGAATTCTGTCTATGACATTAGTGACAATCCGTTTTAATAAACGGGGAAAAAGGAGATATGTAAAAATGCCAATTAATAGGAATATCCATTGAATTGGATGTTGTATGAATATCTTATAAAGCTAGTACCTACTGGTTTTATAAGAGCAATTTAAGTTTAATATTATATAACTTAGTAACATTTTTAGTATATGACGACAGTAACAGATATTTCTTTCCATTTTATAGTACGGAACTCTAGAATTAGTAGAAAATTCCTCTTTCCCCTTTTCGTAATATTATGCTGCCATGGTCGTATCAGTGTTGTGCCATTTAGTAAACACTATTCACTTACTTTGAATGTGAGACATTAGTAGATTCGAATCCCGGTCGTGGGAAAAAAACATTACAATTACTTACTATTATTATTACTATATTGTATATAAAATATATGGAGTATACGCAACACCTAGTGTAAAGCCAAGACGTCATACATATACGCACATATTAAGGAGCCTCATTTATGCCCATTTCTTAAAAGTACTTTCTTATTATGTGTAAGACTTTACCTACTTAGCTGTTTCAACATAGCAATTATTCCTAATGAGGAATTATGTATGCATAATTCCTCGTTTTTCACTGAAAGCCGCATTCATTAAAACATACCAAATAAGAGATGGCGTCTCAGTGATAAAGAGAGAATATAAATCCGAATATAACCTCTTGCGGGGCTTAGTTTTGTTCGCATGGTTGCGAATAAATTTATTAAAATAATTGCGTAAAATTATTTATGAAAGAGATCCGCGTATTTCGTGTGTCGTATAATAGATACCGGTTTGAATGCCGCGCTTAGAGACGTCGACTAATATTAATTTTTTTTTAATACTAGAAGGAGGCAAACGAGCAGGCGGATCACCTGATGGGAAGCAATCACCGCCGCCCATGGACATCCGCGAAACCAGAAGAATCGCAGATGCGTTGCCGGCCTTGATACCTATATTGTTCATTGCAAAAAGGTTAGGCTTTTTAGTTCAAGTAGGTACTCAATACAAAACTTGTGTTGGAGGCGGGAGCATTCGAGTGATGCGAATACTCATAGATAACACGGTTCTCAGACGACGTTTTGTTGGCATTGTGCTACTGATATTATTATAATAAAGACGGTTACGAAACAGATAGATAGATCCTTGGATTGAATGCGAGAAATCGTCCTTCAATAGCTACGGTAGACTACTGGCGTTTATTTATTTATTTTGCCATAAATTACATGTGTATTGTTTTGTTGTCAAAGTAATGGTAGTTTTTCAATGTCATTTTATCTTTAGGTGCAACATAAGCTATACCATAAACAAGCTTTTCTGGATGGGTTATCACAAAGCGTTCCAAATCATGATAAAGATTACAATAAAAGATAATGATGAAAGATGATTTTAAAAGACCTTTATGCAGTTCTAAGCACTTTTTTACTGAAAGTTTTGGGTTACTAAACTTATCATCAAGGTTGTTTGGCGACTCTGAGTAGGGTTAGCCGGTGTTAGATTCAGGAACCTGTCTGGTTAGTCGACATTATATGTATTTGTACCGACAACCTGCTGTGTCCTGTATTATCGTATTCAGGTTTGATGCGTACGCGATGCGGTAAAATAACTGAGCAGATGCCTAGAAACTTTTTCTTAAGGGAAGTAGAGAGATATTTTATAACGTTATTTAATCTTGAGAGTAACACATGTCGGTTGTCCTTATGATAACAACATGGATGAATCAGCAGATATATTACAATAATTTTAGATATTTATAGAAAAAAATACAGATTTTCTGTTTTTTTTTTTGGATATTTTGATAACGTGGCAACTTCTGCAATTTCGAGTCAATGGATTGGCTCAAAATATCTCAACCTCTCCTTCATGTTTTAGAATGCACTCGTAAACTCTTGGTCCTGTTTGTGGTACAACTTGTGATTTATGTCCCGATTTATTCCCGTGTGCTATTGTTGTGGAAAGGCCTGAACCCAGCGGTGGTACTTTAATGGGCTGATGATGCAAAAATCACTTCATTGGTTAAGTAACAATAAGAAAAATTAACAGCCTTGTTACAACAACGCCGAGACGTCGCACTTGCGTGCCGTTTCATAATTATAAGTGGCAATGGCTCTAACATCATTGTCCGGTAATTACGTATTTCGTAATTCACTAAAATTGGTATTTATTCTGAGTGTAGCAAATTCAATGCATTATTCGGTATTGAAAAGGCTGTTTAAATTAAATATGTTAAGGTACATGTTACATTTTAGGAAAAGAATAAAAATATTAATCTTTAAATTTTAAATTTGATGTATCCCTTATTTAAAATAAGGACAATGATAGTACATCATAGGTATATGTATAGAATCTCCGAAATCTCAACACAAACATTGAACTAGTTTGATTAAAACTATACAATTTATTAATTTTGTTGATTTATGTTAAAGTAAATTTATATTGCACGCAAATATATATATAGAAACCCTCTCTAGATCTTTCGAATAACAAAACCTTAACAAAATACACCTCGTATATTGTTTTTAGAAGAACAAACAACAATGTATTTCCTTGACAATATTAACATAGGTACAAAAGATATGCCATTCTATGGGAGCTTAAAATTAGATTTATTAAAAACTAGCGGCCCGTCCCGGCCTCGCACGGGTAGATATTTCTTTTTAATATAGCCTATGTTACTCTTAAAATCGTCGGTTTTGAGTTTATTTGTTACAAACAAAAATACAAAGATGTTTTTGTTTTGTTTATATAATTTTAACGCAAATTTTGTTGCGAAACAAATTACAAAAACACAAATGTTGAAAAAAAAAAATCCTGCTCGTGGAAATTTTTCAACATTTGTGTTTTTGTAAAAATACAAAGCTTTTCATTTTATAATATTAGTATAGAAATGCGCAACATTTCCTGTTATGTTTATGGAATATCTATATTGACTTATTTAATAATAATAAAATAAAACATTTAACAAACAAATGAAACTTACATTTGAAGCAGACAAAGCGTTACTGAAAATTAATCTGTCACTTTTCTTGGTCCAAAGCGAAAACAAATGAACACACAAAAGTTTCCAAACAATTCCACGTTCAAAATTCAAAACTTTGTCTATAAACCAACACTCGACGCGTGCGCGGTGGCAGGCTTCTCGCAAAAAACTATCGACGGCAATAAGTGGTCTCATGAGGCAAAGCTTATGCCATTCTCTTCCATTACCGACCAGCGTCATAATGCAACCGGTTGCCAGCCTCAATTACACCGTATTTGAAGGACGAACAATGAGCTAAGACTGAATTTACTAACTAATAGACACATTACGAACTCATTAAATCACATAATTTTAATAAACTAATATTTAATTGATTTGGTTTGAGAAAAGAGGATTTAGTTGAAAATAAACAGAATTTTCTTGTTTAGTTTTTTTGATATAAAACTGTAGGATATTCTCTTGCATTAACCATCAACGATATACAACCTCTTGTTAACGTGAATTGTTCGTAAAGCGTACGTACATATAGATGAATAAGATAGCGTTTTTAATATATTATAAAAAACAAAGGGTTTTTGATTTCGCAAATTAATGATGTGATCTTAGTTCTAAATTTTATAATAAACAGATACCTTAGTTGTATTTTTAATGAAAAGAAAGATCCTGAAGAATGAATAGAAACCTGAGTAGCAACTCAATATACTCTATAATATGATACATTGAGTTGCTCTATTATATATGTTAGAAATCCGACGACAGCCGAAACATAAAGTTGGCCGAAAGACATTAAGAAAATAAATGCACTGCACACATTTATTTTGCATAAACCAGCAACTGGATGCTAACCTCAATCACAGTTCAGTTGGTCTCCAACAATAGCTTTCGTTTAAATAAAAAAAATAATTCAAAAGAAAGACAGAGCACTCTAATAATGAAATGGGTTTATTATGCTGCTTGATGGTTTTTTAAAAGGCGAAAAGTATTAGTTTCTTGCATGAATAATTCACCAACACATGCTTTCCGTTGATGGCGACAATTACACCGTACTTCGAAAACATACAAATTAATAAACATGAATTCATTAGCAGAGATAGAGTCGAACTTTTAGACGCTACACTTAATCGTTTAAATATATTTTTTAATAATAATTTTATTATATCATACACATTTTTATTGTATTTAGTCTTGATGTTTTTTACCGTCCCGATAGACGACATGGGAATGAGGTTTTATTGCGTTTTCGCCTCGTGGTTAGTTAAACCATCTGTTTTAATCAATTATAGGTCCCCCAATTGTAGGTTCGTTTCCCAGCGGAATGTACACACGCCTGCACATCAGACTACCACAAACTGTCACATTTCATCAATAGACTTTGAACTTTAAATGTATGGTATATGGTTGAACATTTATTAAAGAAATTTGACAGTTTTGGATAGTCTGATCTGCATCTGTACATATTATTGTACTCGCTTTGGTTGGTGGTAGGGCTCGATCTATGTCCGCCTGGTTAGCTACCGCCATCTTATCTAGGTCTGTCTTTATAACGACAATGTTAGTAACATCGTTCTGATCCGGTCCATTGCAGTGGTTAGGGATTCCTTATTATTCATCGTCTATCTAACATCACTCACCATCTTGTTGTCGTTGTTCGTTGTCAATATATATATAGACAGAACCATTGCTTTTTTAGACATAATTCTGCTATCATGAGACTGGCAGGCGTCATTGACAAATATCTGACAGAATAAAAATTATTATCAGTTTTTCAAGAACGCTAAAATATTTTACCTGTCACCCGAAAGAATTCTACTCGCAAATCTGGACGCGCCGGAGAATCTCGAAGCATTTATCGGATTTTTAAACGACCTTTTGAGAACCGGGATAGGTATTATGAGAGTGCCTCGATTACTTTGCAACGGTACAGGGGTTCACCATTATTTCTTTAAGTAGCGTTAATATAACGAGTATGGATTAAAAACAAAAATAGAATGAAACAAATGCCACTTATAGTAAACATGATATCGTAAAATGATACATACATAGTGGTCTTAAGTTTTAAGTTAGTCCTGCATGGTACCTGTTCAGTAATTTTGTTTTGTTTTAATTTTTCATGTATCTTTGTTATCTCGTGTAAATGTTGTGTTGTGTTGTGTTTTTATGTATGGTTGCGCTCCCTCCCACACTAAGGTGTTCACGGAAGACCAGCGTCAGGTTCTCCTATAATCTAGGAGGCCTGACATCATGCGGAGTGGGCATCTTTTAGTGCCATTTACTTATTGTTAAATTTTTATGTAGTAATGTTGTGTCACTAATAAATGTTTTCTATTCTAAACTTTTTATAAATTCTTATAAACATCTTTTGAATGCAATCGGTCTTACCTCTTTTGAAAGTGGCTCAACTCTCGTAACAAGTTGTTTACATTTAATAAAGCTCCTTTAGCTCACAAAGTAAGTGTAGATCGTTTTGATAAAGTGACTAAAATGTTATTGCAAGAGCGGACAGTCCTCTTGAAGATATTTGGTGAAGACCCCATTAAAAAATATAAAAGTGGTCTCTTGCAGACAAATTAGATAATCTTTTGGATAGACAATATAAAAGCAGGCTTGTAAAGCAGTTATGAGACCAAGTTCCACACAATCAAATTCTCGTCTATAATTATCATCGTTAGACGCAATTTCACACAACAACACTGTGTCGGTAATTGCTGATTAATTATTGTCACCACTCCATGATTGATAATATACTTCGTGCAATCCCAATTAGTCTTGTGAAACCCGTTTCTGTCGATCCTTTCATCTGACAAGGGGTCGAGTTAAACATTCTTAGCGACGGTCCATTTTAATGGATATATTAAAGTGGATGTGACAGCCCCAAAAATCACAATACCGGATGCTGCTTCATAGCCTTTATAGATTTTGGATTCCAATTTGGATGCCAACTTCAAAGTATCCAATTAGTAAATTTTAATGATACTTTCTAAGCAGAGGTATCATAATAATAATAATATACTTTATTTGCACACAAAAGAAACAAATACAAATAAATTGACACGGAGACAGAGTATAAAAAAGACGGCCTTCTAACTTGTTTACAAACAATCTCTTCCAAGCAACTTTTGATATAAATAAATAATAGAAATAATATAAAAACGGGAGCAAGATTAAAGAAACTAGAATAGAATATTGAGATCTAGTGCGTAAGTAGTATATAAAATAATCAAAAAACGTTTATTTACTGAATTTATGCGGTTGGAAACTTTTGCGGTTAGCAAGATTGCGGCTCGAACGCGCTAGCCGCCTCACTGTGAGTTTGTATAACCTGCTACGATAAAACGAGTATTACCTATAGACGTACACAATGGTCTAGGGCTAGGGCTAGTCCAGGGCTAGTCTAGGTAAGTACCTAGAGTCAAGTGACTCTAAAGTCTGTTGTGCCAATTAAAATCTTACACCTACAACAGAATCAGTTAAGGTTTGAAAAGCAAGCCAAGAAATTAGTCGAAACATTTTTGTTGGTTTCTAAATCAAGCTTTTGATAACCTCGCTTTTATGAAACCCAATTAAGATTTTAAATCCGTTCGGATAAATTGTAGGAAATGTTGATAAATTACCATTCTTACAAAAATCACGTAAGAAAAAATTAATAAACAAACTAGACAATATTCTTCACGTGACTTGAGATATACCTAATATTTAAATAATTATATATTCGGAGTAGAAGTTCTCCATTGTTGTACAGATTTTTAAGTCAACTAATTAGTAATTCGGTACATCTACTGAACTTTAAAATGTTTGCCAGTCACTTACACGTACACACCTCATAGTATAGTTGTTTAAGCCTTGAGAAACTACTTCACCGGAACATAATGTTGACATTACACGAATTTATTATTAACCACTTGAGTTTTTGTTAAAAAAAAGGTCTTAAAAAGTAATTTACATAGTACGCAAATAATATTTTTCCATGAGTCTTGAAAAGCTTGATCGCAAAGTTAAGTGTTATATTGCTCAGGTACATCTAGTTACAAGATTCAAATTTCACAAAAATAAGCTGGATTTATTTTTTTCTCAATAGGACACTTATAATAATATTCTAGGAAGTTCGGTCATAATGTAAAAATAATGTTAACACGATAAAGAATTTATTAAGATAAAAAAAAACGAATTTTCTCAGACTAATAAATCATTTAGATCGCCAAGGTAGGCCTTAAGTAATCTCACTTCCAAAACAATTTACAGAATCTTAAATCCATTATTGCGCCTCCATTCATTTTGTTTCTCTTTATTATATCGTATTCTCTGGTTAAATTATAGGAAGGCGTATCGTTTGGTCGCGACAAAGAAAAAAGTTTCGTAGGAGAAGGCGCTTCTGGGAAAACGCTTCGTCATTAATTTTGTAGCTGCAAAAAATCCTCCACAAATTATCCAAGGCGAGGAACTGAACGTTTACACTTGATAAACTCTTGCTTGAAACCTTCTTGCTCGTGGCTTTATTTTTGTTTATGTCTGATTTTTATCTAATCTAATTAAAACTTAGCAATGTGAATAAGTAAGTAACCTTAATAATTATAGGAGCATGTTACCTGTAAATGACAATTCTCAGCATCACCGTCATCGGCATTGCAACGCAGTTAAAACGTTTTGGGTATAAAAAGTTATATAAAAATTTTACGGATCTTCTCGCGTTTATTTTATAGGGAGTCTCCCTGTGACCACGGACCCTGCAAAGGGTTCAAAACGTCAGGATCACTTCATCTCATTTTATGTCTTTTGCTGGGGTACGAGCCATCCCTATGGATGGATAGGGAGAACGGGCCACCACGCGGGCCCAGTGCAGATTGGTGGTTGTTATCGACTGCTAATGCAGCCGGGACCAACCAACCATGGGGAAGGCTCGTGCCCCAGCAGTGGTAATATAAAAGCGTAAATAGAGATGATGATGATGGTGATGATGAGAGGGCACAGCGAGCTTTATTATAAAAGCTATAAATACAAAATGAAGGATCTATCTTCAATTGAATATGGTAATATGAATACACGATGGAAAGAGTCTGAAGAGGGAAATTATGTCTACTCTGTCATGAATTTGCAATCGCAAAAAAAATATATTTTTACATGTTACCTCAATGCTTTCAACCGTTAAGTGTTCGTGAGCGTGCTTGAGTGATGGCAAATAAAACAAATCAGTGCAACGTCACTTTTCAAATTCTCTCAAGAAGTCCGCGTGAGGTTTTTGTAGAGCCCCACATCTTTACTGAGATATTCAAGGGGTTGGGTTGGTATATTATTTCTCACTTTTCATTTCTGTTGACATTCATCATCATCATACAGGAAGGAAATATTGTTTATTTATATCTTATAGGAAAAATAACTTTGACACTGGCTAATTGTGCTAATCGCACGAAGGCATCAAATAAAGAAAAGAAAAAAGCACGACGGCTTTCCCATTTTGGCAATTTTACAGTGATCACATTTTTATGGTTTCGATTCGCAATTAGACCTAGTAAGTGGCGCTGCAATATGGAGTCCATCATGGGATACAAGGGTTCTCTAGCGGACGCGAGCGGTCCACTCAAGCCACTAGTGATTTTAGGATTTATGAAACACCACTTCTCCAAGAATTTTAGAAAAAACAGATTACTAAACCAGAGAACGTTTAATCTACTACTTCCTTTGAGCTATGAATTTTTTGAGGAACTCGATGGCGCAGTGGTTAATGCGCCCGGTCTGCGATTTAAGCAACTTTCGCAAAGGCCGGTCATCAGATAGGTGACCAAAAATGTATCATCTCGAGCTCCTCCGTGCTTCGAAAGGCACGTAAAGCCGTTGGTCCCGGCTGCATTAGCAGTTGTTAAAAACCACCAATCCGCACTGGGCCCGCGTGGTGGTTTGTGGCCCGTTTTCCCTATCCATCCATAGAGAAGGCTCGTGCCCCAGCAGTGGGGACATAAAATGAGCTGATGATGATGATAATGATGAATTCACCGGATGAATGATCAAATTTAAAAATGTTCCGAGTCCATCTATGCTTTAGAAGCTCGTAAGATGGTAGTCGTGAAAACCCACCAAATCGCAGCATTGAGATAGCTGTAAAAGCATAATTATGGCCTGATGTTCCTTTTTATGTCCTACTAGCGGCCCGCCCCGGCTTCGCACGGGTGTACTTTTTTTTAATGTAGCCTATGTTACTCAGCGCTATATAACTTTAAATAATTTCGGCGGGCTGGTTAGAACCATGATAGCTCAATTGGGAGAGCACCTGACCCGGTATGTCAGAAGGGTGCAGGTTCAAATCCTCTGCTCGTGGAAATTTTTTCAACATTTGTGTTTTTGTGATATTTACAGAAGTTAAGAAAATATTTTTACTTTAAGTGCAAAATTCACTTTAACAAATGAATCTTATCAAATATTTGATTCTTTTCACTTGAAATAATTTACCTAAATCTAGGCTTGCGCAAGTTTTTCATCCCAAACCTTATAAAATTTAGTGGACGGAGTTACGCAAAAACTCGATTAAAATCGGTTACAAATTAGTAACCAACAACGCTGCGGTGGTCGAGTGGCAAAGCGTTCATGAGCTCAAGTAAATGACAGCTCACTTTTAAATTTTTTGGCCAAAGTGTACAATATAATATATAAGGTGTTAACTCTGCCACAACATCCGCAAAGTCGATTGTTTAGTTTGTTAATTATGAATGGAAAAACTCAATATTTTAAAGGCAAATACAGTTGTTAGCCAACTTTTTTCAATTTATACTTTATTTCTCCGCAAGTGTAGAGGCACATCCAAGGCTCATACAATGGATTCTAATCGTAATGCTGAAGATAGAAATAGATAGAAGATAGAGTAGCAATTGCAATGTTATAATTTTGTTTCTTATCCTTCATCATCGGCAACGTACGTCCCACTTCTGTGGTAAGTAATTCTAGTAATCTATACTAATATTATGAATGGTAAACCTTTGTATTTTTGTACGTATGTATGTATGTTTGTAACAAATAAACTCAAAAACTACTAGACCGATTTAAAAAAATCTTTCACCATTAGAATGCTACATTAGCGCTGAGTAACATAGGCTATATTAAAAAAAAAGTACACTCGTGCGAAGCCAGTGCGGGCCGCTAGTAGGACATAAAAAGGAACATAAGGTCATAATTATGTTTTTACAACTATCTCAATGCTGCGATTTGGTGGGTTTTCACGACTACCATCTTACGATGACAACTGGAAACCACTGAACGTGCTTCTAAAGCATAGATGGACTCGAAATATTTTTAAATTTGATCATCCATCCGGTGACTTCATCATGATCATCACCAGCTCATTTTATGTCCCCACTGGGGCACGAGGCTTCCCTATGGATGGACAGGGAGAACGGGCCACTATGCGGGCCCAGTGCAGAATGTTGGTTGTTAACGACTGCTAATGCAGCCGGGACCAACCAACCATGGGGAAGGCTCGTGCGCCAGCAGTAGTAACGTAAAAGGGTAAATAGAGCTGATGATGATGGTGATGATGAGAGGGCACAGCGAGCTTTATTATAAAAGCTATAAATTACAAAAAGCTATAAATTTCAAAGTAAAAAATTTATAGTGTTGAATAATTTCGGCGTGCTGGTTAGAACCACAATAGCTCAATTGGAAGAGCACCTGACCCGGTATGTCAGAAGGGTGCAGGTTCAAATCCTGCTCGTGGAAATTTTTTCAACATTGTGTTTTTGTAATTTGTTTCGCAACAAAATTTGCGTTAAAATTATATGAACAAATCAAAAACATTTTATAAATAGCTAGCCTACTTCTTAACTGATCTTTAGTATTTGTAAAAATATTATGATCAGATGTTAATGACGGTAGTTGTTGACATTGAATTGGCGCCTTTGGCTTTCAAAGTAAAAAAATTATAGTGTTGAATAATTTCGGCGGGCTGGTTAGAACCACGATAGCTCAATTGGAAGAGCACCTGACCCGGTATGTCAGAAGGGTGCAGGTTCAAATCCTGCTCGTGGAAATTTTTTCAACATTGTGTTTTTGTAATTTGTTTCGCAACAAAATTTGCGTTAAAATTATATAAACAAATCAAAAACATTTTTAAAAGCTATAAAATTCACATACATACATTATTTACATGAACCCTAAAAAAACATACCACTCCTTTTTTTGACAGTCGTGTAAAAAATAATGGGTCTATCTCCAATTGAATTTCTACCTATGGATGGATAGTATACATGTATACATATACATGTTTGGTCACCGATCCGATGAACGGTCTTTGCGAAAGTCCTAAGCAATCGCCGGCCAGGTGCGTTAACCACTGCTCCATCCGGTGACCTAATATTGCTTAACTTGTGCAGACGCCTGCACATCAACCTATGCGAAACTGTCAAATTTCTACAATAAATTTATAACTATGATGTCAGGAAATATGACATATAGGAAATTTGACAGGTTGTGCTATGTGTAAGCGTGTGTATATACGATCGCAATCCAAACGAACTAGCCACTGAGCGCCCGGATCTTATCCCATTCTATTTCTTATTCACTGATCATTTGATTTCGAGTTGAATGTTACCTACTTCGTGTTATCTTTATATTAAAATATTAAATTGTACTTAATGTCTGCCCGTTTTATTTTAAAACCGTTTTAAAAAGTAGGCAAGCTATTTATAAAATGTTTTTGTTTTGATCATATAACCTTGGTTTTAACCAGCCCGCCGAAATTATTTAAAGTATATATTTATATATAATAAACTGAGTTTACTAGTTGTTGACATGTTGTTGACTAGTTGTTGACATTGAAATGAAATGAAATGAAATGAAATGAAATGAAATGAAATTTATTGCTTAAATTTAAGTTTACAATTTAAAGTTCAGTGATTGAAGTCACCTAGTAAGCATAAAACTGCCTGTAACAAGTGACTCCGCTCTTCTATAGCTAATGTATTTATAATTATTAGACAAACTTAATGCAACTAAACAAAATTATTACTAATCAAACTTATTAACTATAGTAACTATATGTGTGTTTGATAGTGTTTGTGTTTGTGTGTGTGTGTGTGTATGTGTGTGTGTGTGTGTGTGTGTATGTGTGTGTGTGTGTGTGTGTGTGTGTGTGTGTGTGTGTGTGTGTGTGTGTGTGTTTGTGTGTGTGTGCGTATGTGTGTTTTATTTAGTATGAATGGGCGGGCGCCTTTGGCTTTCAACGTAAAAAGTAAATAGTGTTGAATAATTTCGGCGGTTAGAACCACGATAGCTCAATTGGGAGAGCACTTGACCCGGTATGTCAGAAGGGTGCAGTTTCAAATCCTGCCTGTGGAAATTTTTTCAACATTTGTGTTTTTGTGATTTGTTTCGCAACAAAATTTGCGTTAAAATTATATATTTCTGTAAATATGCTCAAAAGCTCTCATTCGTATGAAACAACAAAAGTATCTAGAAAAATAATATATCTGTAATCTATATGTTCAATATATTTAAATGTCAAGGCAGTTACTGATGCTAATAAAATTTTACCCGAAATCATGAATATTAAAATACAATAAAATATTCCAAGATATATTATTATAAAAAAATGGCAATGTCACTATGTCTGCTAATTAGAAGAAAAAACGTGCCGCATAAACATATCGAAAAAAATCGCCAAAGTATGGCGGCAGACACATAACAAAAACTCAAACGAGCAAAACATCAAATTGACGGACAAGCAGTACTTAACCACTATCAAAATCACTATTACTATGTAATCGGTGACTTAATTGCATGTAAAATAAATAAATATGTTGAAGACTTGGGTTTTCAGTAAGTTTTTTTGACGCAATTGAAAGTGTAGTGTATTGATGTCATAATGCGGGTGGGGTGAGCATGAGCAGGGTTGAGACAGTGTCAATTGTCAGAAAAGCTTTGAAGCGTACGGACGTGGTAACGCCACACGCCTACCAAGGATCTAAGATAAATATACCCCCTAAAATAGAAGATACTACAAATAGTTATGATAACTTGTTAATCATAAACGTTCAACTTTCACCGGTTAATTTATATATTTTTTTCATTTATTTCACGCTTAACACTCTAAGGGCGCGTATAGTGCCTGTGTAGACTTACGAAACGATAGCGTAGTGACATTCATAAGAACTATTTGTGGCCTACGCTGAATAAATTATTTTGTTTATTTTTTTTACTCTGTCTTACTCGCATTGAGTAAAATCCCAACTCTCGCGTATGTAGGAAAGAATTGGGACCTTTTTTCTTTTAGATAGAGTTTGCTGATTGCCTCGTACGGCATTTTTAGCTTTGCCGGGCTTTTATGGCTTTTTTGGCAGGCATTTTTTCCTCAAGACGTGTGAAACGAATCACTTCGGAGGTTTTCTAGAGGGAACGGCATCACGCATTAGTGCGTGTTCCCGTGCCCTGCTTAATTCTCCGAGGGGTTCGGATCGGATCGGGAATTGGGACCACTCTAGAGATCGCGCACACAATGTCGCCACTTTTCCTCTCAAGTGGGTGTGACGACTACCGTCACCATCCGAATGGTGGTACACTTGTACCTTCGCAGGAAGTGCAGACATTCACCTCACTATCTCATAATAAAAAAGGAGAGCGGACCCAATCCGTTTCCAGGGTAATAAGGAACGCAGGTAACCTTCCGATTTCTTGCGTCGGTTTCGGCTGCCGTTATCCCAAGTCCTGGCTCCTCCTCAGCTTCGGCCCTCCAAACAAAGCCTTATAAAGATAGACCCCGTGCGACTTGAACAAACCGCAACAGCAGCCCAGAAAAAAGAGCTCTATTCTTAACGACTACCTCCCAGAAAGTAATTTTTGGGAATAATGTGTTTATTTTAGTGCTCTTCATTTCCATTCAAGTTACTAACTAACAAAACACTCTCAAATTATTCAAAACCACACTCAACGTACCTAATGGGAGTAATTTTATACCATACCCAAAATGTATTGTTATTTCGGTAGCGTAATTATATTTTATACGAGTTAATAGAATATTTATAAAATTTTATAAAATACAGTGAAAAAATTAAACGCCCACCCGACCCAGCCAGTAATCGAACCTGGGTCTTCCGCAATCCGGGCGGCTGCACTGACCGCTATGTTACCGGGAAGGCTGACGTAAGCGCTGAATTTTGTCACTGCTTTTTAATGTTTTTGAGTGCTTTTTAGGGGCACTGAGCGCCATCTATCCAACGGTCGTTGCAACCGATGGCCATGCAGATTCACCTTTGTAGATTAAATACCACAAATTTGATAACACAACGCCATAGTAAATGTTTACTTTTTATTTTCAAGTAAATAGAAGTAAAGTATAAGTATAGGAGTAAATAGAATATGAAATTGGATCACAAAGTGCTAATAAACGCTACCATTATGATTTTTAAATCATACCTATCTCTTTAGATTTAGTACCTAAGATGCAACGTTACTATGCAACTAACAATAATAATTTAAATTATATAGAATAATAAGAATAAAAGACATTTATTGGAATCACATAACAAAACACACAATTAAACATACAACATGTAACAAAAAGAATAAAAAGAATAACAATTGACATTGTGCCCTGTTATGCGATGCCAACACTGTGCACAGTATACGCAGCAAGCGGGGCCTGCTGCATTGGTATTCTGCTGTACACAGTAGTGACATCATGGCACGAAACAGGAAAAAAAGACATAAATAAAATAAAAAAAAACACTAACATAAAATAACACGAATAATATATTAACAACAAAACGAAGATACTATGACACAAACAAACATCAATAACAAAACGCCGTGGCGCAAAAGCATAGATAACATATTTTAATCTGCGCAAAACTGACTGACAGTGACGGCAGCAGTAATTAAAAAACTAAAAAATACCTTGGCAGCTCAGCGGTCAGAGCATTGGACTAGTCATCCAAAGGCGGTGTGTTCGATTCCCATTCGAGCTTCCTGCGGCTGGTGGATAAAAATAGCAAAATTTTATAAAATTGTATCTTCACTACATACTATAAAACAAAGTCGCTTCCCGCTGTCTGTCTGTCCCAATGTATGCTAAGATCTTTAAAACTACGCAACGGATTTTGATAAGGTTTTTTTAATGGATAGAGTGATTCTAGAGGAAGGTTTATATGTACAATACATGCATATAATTGGACCCGGTAGGTGGCGCTGCTTCAGGGTTCTATAGGATACGGGAATTCACTCAAGCGGACGAAGGTGCGAGCGGGCCGCTAGTATAACTATATACTTCATAATGTGTGTGTCAAAGTCTAGTGTTAATGAAACAGTTATTAAGTCAAGGTTGTTTATTCTTTGGTTGGCCGATTGTTTATTATTTTTATTAATGCATACCTCAATAACATAGTAAAACAAAACAAATAAACATATACAACCCATAAGAGTTTTTGCACTCAACCGGAAAGTAAATCGCGGGATTCCCACCAAGTAATAACGTATAAAAGGCTGCTTTTACGTCTGTCTCTACTTCCCTACAGGTTAAGAACCCTATAAATACGGAAAGCCGAGATATGGCAAGCTAAAATATTGCAATAATTATGTAGTATGGCACTTTCCTTGTTGTGTTTTTGAACACAGCATAATGGTGACGGATAGACTAGGTAGGTAAGAGGTTTCTGGGTGTAAAGAAGATCACGAATATGTATCGCATACTTCATCATCATCATTAGTAGCCTTGTCTGTTGGATATGATTAAAATGTAGGTTTATATTTTCATATAAGATCTCCAACAAAGAATACACGACACAAATCATAAAGGAAATGGTTATAACATTTCCTTTCAGTTTCAGTTATCCGTGCTTCTGCAATTAAAATAAAAAACACAAGGAAGGAGGGTCGGGTGGGCGTTTAATTTTTTCACTGTATTTTATAAAAAATTTATGAATATTTAAACGATTTTTTTTTTTATTTTTAAAATGCCAAGTGGGGTTGTTTATACACTATTAAGGATTATGAAAGTCATTGGTAACTCAACTTTATTGAATAATATTATGATTATAGTATTTTAAAAATTTTCTCCACTTGCTTTGAACATTTACATAATTTTTTCTCCATTTGAACCAACTTCAAAAAAAGGAGGAGATTCTCAATTCGTCTGTGTATACATATACATTTTTACATGAATAGGTTCTTTAGAACCCGCCATCGTGTAATGTAATACATTTTAAATGTGGGCGGCAGCACTAGTACGTAACTATGTTTCTTGATGGTTAAAAAATAATAATTGATGTTTTAATTGTACACAGTAACATGTAAATAAATGCTTAATGAATGTTTCTTTGTATGCCCCTTATACGTTCCTATTCTATTCGTCCGATTACGATGAAACTTTGGTACGTTGCTGTGCGTACAGATCGGGGGTGAGTCCCAGCCAGCTGTTTGAATTGGCATACAATACATTTTTACTTTTTATTTTTTAAGTGCTGGTGCGCTGAAAGCTAAATTAAATATTTTTAAAATTTATAAAATACAGTAAAAAAACAAACTCCCACCCGACCCAGCCAGGAATCGAACCTGGGTCTTCCGCAATCCGGGCGGCTGCACTGACCGCTATGCTACCAGGAAGGCTGATGTGAGCGCTGAATTTTGTCACTGCTTTTTAATTTTTTAGTGCTAATAGCGGCACAGTGCGCCATCTATCCAACAGATTCATTTTTGCAGATGAAATACCACAAATTTGATAACACAACGCTATAGTAAATTTTTACTTTTTATTTTTTAAGTGATTGGTGCGCTGAAGCTAAATTAAATATTTATAAAATTTATAAAATACAGTGAAAAAATTAAATGCCCACCCGACCCAGCCAGGAATCTAACCTGGGTCATCCGCAATCTGGGCGGCTGCACTGGCCGCTATGCTACCAGGAAGGCTGACGTGAGCGCTGAATTTTGTCACTGCTTTTTATAATTTTTTCATTGTATTTTATAATTTTTACACTGTATTTTATAAAAATAATTGGCATACAATTTTGAAATAGTTTCCGAGTTTACTATTAATTATTACTCGACTTCTGGTGAAGGTTCTTACCATTTTCAGCCATTAGAATCAAGGTAACCGGTATACCTATAACGTTATTTAAGGAAATGTATTGAAAATTATAATTTTAAGAAACATAACATAACTAACTACATTAAAGAAAAAAAAAAAAGATAACTAAAGACAAAATAAAACTTATAAATAAAAAATGTCCTCCAGCTGTGGGCTCATGGGAACGGTCCCAAGAATGCTGGCAACATTACCTCTTTGGATTGCCAAGCTAATACGTTGGCAGAGGTAGCTGCCAGCCTTCTTGTCACCGGAGGCTTCAATAAGGCGAGCACTCAACTCTTTAACAAGTAATTGTATCAACGAACAACTATGATATTTAAAGGTACCTATTTAAATTCATAATTTTAAGTTTTTTATTATTATATTACTTATCTCATTTTAAGTGAACATTGTATTGTTCTTATGAGAATAAATGTCTTTAAACCTAAAAGATGATCTCGCTGGCGCGGCTATAGCGCTTTCGGGTTGCGATCGAACAAATCAGGCAACTTTTGCAAGTCTTTCGGGCAGGGCATGTTTCGCCAGATTCGATTGGACGTCTAGGAATTTTTCATAATTTATGCCACCATTAACCATCAGCCCCAACCGGCAAGATATTCTGACAAAGACATAAAACCCTCACTATGTTATATACTCATTTTCATAATGGTTTTAACTGAAGCAAGCTTCTTCGTCTGATATAATTACGTCTAACCGTTCATCGGATAATAGCATTTGCAGAGACTCGGCAAAGCGCAGCGCCAGCAAAGCCGTAATCTCGCTGGTTCTTAAATATTATCTTGTTACGATATTAGTTTGATCATCTTAATCGTTGATAAAGAAACGTTGTTATTTACTACGCTTTTCATATGGTCCAAATAATAAAGCCACAGAAACATGATTATGGATGTCAGTATCATAAATAAAGTGTAAATGTCTAAAATCCTAGTACCTACTTAATTCTGCCGACAAGCAGTAGACGGGCATTGCAGTGTTTGGGCTTAAACCTACCATCTTATTGTGTAAACATTATTGAATGCATTAAAGTATTGAGTATTGAGTAGCGTTCACCAATAGCATTTCGTCGTCATTTCGTAATCTATCTATATATCTATCTATCTATATATCTATCTGTCCGTTTGTCTCGCTAAAACTCGAGAATGGCTGGACCGATTTGGCTAATTTTGATTTTGAAATATTTGTGGAAGTTCAGGGAAGGTTTAAGCGATGAGAGACATATATAATAAGTAACCGAAAATACAAAAAACTACAATTTAATTTTCCAATACAAAATTATTTGTTTGTTTCGTTGTCATGGAAACTGTCAAAGCGGCACGAAGTCCGCCGGGTCAGCTAGTCAAAAATAATATTAACTTAATTGAAATTATACTCTATGGTAGCTAGGAAATAGGTGGTCATGGTGCCTAGTGTGAGCTTTGTTTACAATCTGTATTAATTCGATTACTTTTATGAAAACGAAAATTAGCATGGCATTGAAGCAGTATTTCCTGGCGAAATACGAGAAGAGTTAAAATATTGCCATACAAATTGTCACTTTCATAACGTTAATCGTTGGCGAATGAAACTCTCACTTGGCACCCTGTATTTCATAATCAGCTGCTGGTCCCTACAGAATTTTATTGAAATTTTGCTGCATGAAAGCAAGGAAGCGTGTGGTCTGTATTTAATTGTTGCAAAAGTTTTGTGACTAAAGCAAAAAAAAAGTCGATCACTTGTTCCTGTCGGATACTGGCGCCACTACCTTAATGACCTGAAATAAACTTGGGCAAACAAATACTAAGATTGGCAATACGTAATTTATAACCAAGGTGCTGCAATAGGTAATGCTCCAGTGATCTTTTACTGTCAGACGGGACCGTAAGTCAATTTGCCATATTGTACGTAAATCTTATGACGTTAACAGATTTTTTCGGAGCCTATTATGGCGACGGCGTTTATGGAGACATTTCCATTTCACACTTCGAATAACAAAGATATTGTGTTATTATCACGCAGTTTTGTACCGCACATTAAGCGTGACAAAATTATAAGAGCTTATGTCACTCCGTAAATTAGACAACTTTTGAATTAATTTAAATAGAAAATGAACAGTAACCAGTATTTTTTTGGTACGTTAGGATTTTCAGAGTGCACTGTTATGAATTGAATTTGAGTTAATTTACATAATTTTTTTTTCAAAAACACAAATGTTAAAAAAATTCCACGTGCAGGATTTGAACCTGCACCCTTCTGACATACCGGATCAGGTGCTCTTCCAATTGAGCTATCGTAGTTCTAACCAGCCCGCCGAAATTATTCAACACTATTTACTTTTTTTACTTTGAAAGCCAAAGGCGCCTATTCAATGTCAACAACTACCGTCATTAACATTTAACATTTTTGTAATTTGTTTCGCAACAAAATTTGTGTTAAAATTATATAAACAAAACAAAAACATTTTATAATTATTTTTATTATATAGCCTGACGGTTTTGGAACCTTTGCCTGGTCTTTCTCCCGAATCCCTGTCGAGGCCTTCGGGGCCTGGGCATGGAGGTGGGTGCTGGAAAGGAATGCATAAATACGAAAAACTTAATTCCGAATATTAAAAATATTTCAAAATCCCAAATCGAAAAATGCCGAATCATAAAAATTGCTTTGTTTGTTCTTCTTCTTTTGTTCACAAGTCTACATTAACTGAACCTACAGCTGTAGTAAAAACCAAACTTCGATGATTAAAAATTACAAATCTAATCAATGAAATCAAATTAATCATCATCATCAGCTTATTTTTGTGTCCCCACTGCTGGGGCACGAGCCTTCCCTATGGATGGATAGAGAGAACGGGCCACAAACCACCACGTGGGCCCAGTGCGGATTGATGGTTGTTCACGACTGCTAACGCAGCCGGAACCAACGGCTTAACGTGCCTTCCGAAGCACGGAGAGGAGCTCGAGATGATAAATTTTCATAAGGTCACCCATCCGATGACCGGCCTTTGCGAAAGTTGCTTAACCTTAGAAATCACAGACCGGGCGCGTTAACCACTGCGCCATCGAGCTTCTCGAAAGGTCAGCCATCTTCCAAGCTGTCCTAAGTTGGAATCGTCACAAACGAAATCAAATTATTTATTCGGAACTATGCAGTTCGGATTCATGAAAATCGGAATATCGGGTGCTCCCGCTGGAAATAAGAACCACATATAACCATCCGCGCATTTTTAGGCGCCTTGGTACTAGGAAGACGAGTCTTCCACAGTCTAAAAAAGGGTCTTGGTTACTGACTTTCTTCACTGTCATGCTACTCGTAGAAATTTTGCAAAGGCCTCGCAAAGGGAGACTGGATATAAGCAGTCTTAATTTAGTTTGTTACATACTGTCCTACACTGTCAAACTATACTCATATTATAGATTATATATTTATTATAAATTCGGCTATGTTCCGTTTTACAGTATCTTGTATTTTTTTTGATTGAACAATCTACGTTCTGGGATTCCGGGCAGGCGGTGAATTCAGACTGTCTTTTTTATTTCAATAACCTCGCGTATCACCCGAGGGAAGAATCGTTGTTCTTTTGCGAGTATTTTGGATTTGTCAGATCTTTTAAAATGGTTTCGGTCCCTCGACAGCATGTTTCCAATAAAAACAATATTTTTTCGTTGTTTGTCTTTCTTCTTTTAAACTCATAAATATAATTATTTCAATTTTGTTTTTAAAAATATGTTTGGATTATAATAAGTCAATTAAACATGTAAGCATATTTATTTTTGACCTATATAACTAGTACTTTTCGTCGTCAAAGCTTTGAAAACAATAAAATCCAAGCCGCATTTATATCTAAACATCTCTGTAATAAACGTTATTCTGACACGTACAAATAAAGAGAGGGATGAATAGTTTTATAGCAAGTCTACTTGTAGTCGAGTATATTTCTCTAAACTACACACAAAGGAGCAATAATACAGGAACTGTTATTACCTACGTAATTTCAACTAGAATATTCGAGCGTACTTATGCTGGGTGTTAACAAGATATATAAAGATGTATGCTTATTTAATATTGAGCATTATAAATCGGATTGTCACTACGTTCCTTGTATAGTTAAGAACCTAGAATCACAAAATAAGGAAAATGCAGAAAGTATGCTTTATACATACCGTGCTCGAACAACGCACACAAAGACCCTCTAACGGAGACGGTATCTTGGAACAGCTCGCAACAGTCAGAGCGCAGTGTTGCGGTAATCCGTGTACATGTCAATGAGAGGTTGTCCATGTGTGCGTTGCTCGAGCGCGTTTGTATGAAGCTTACCATCTGCAGTCTCCTTATTTTGTGTTACACCGTAGTTCCATCGTTGTGTGAGGAATACGAATTGAAGCGTGTCGGTAGCCGAATGGATGGAGACTCGGGTTGAATGCGAGAAATCGTGGTTCAATTTCCGTAGATCCGTTGGACTGCTGCTAACACATTTCTAACACACGCGTTAGCTTTCTGGATGGGATAATCAGGATATTTCATAATTAATTAATAGGGTCTCTCACAGCAATCAATGTTTTTGTAGCAGGGCTACTTAGTCAGTGGAGCAATTACATCATGTAGGTACTACCTGTAAATTCCGCCATAGAACTGTATTATTTCTTGGCGTTCAGGTTGAAAAAGTAATTATAACTAAACTACAACTAATTTTATCCCCTTTACAATTATTCTAAACAAAAAAACGAAGCTTTTCAATCTGTACATTTTTTACCGATTAGTAAGTATATGACGAATCATATTAGTTTATCATTCATGTACTATAATATTCATCGTTAATATACACATTACCTATTGTGTATTGAATAATAAATTTTATAATAAGCTTTATGTAAAACAACTTTTGCTTTTGTATAAAAAAATAATAATTTAGTAACGTTTTTCTGCAACTAGAGGCGCTGTTCTCTCTCTGAAAAAATCTGTCTACGTGTGTGCGATCCAATAAATTGGAAATAAATCTTACTCAGTTTAAACTATTTGGGAACCTGGAGCTCTTTATTTTGAAACAAAAACCATTGAGTAATTACAAATCTTAACATTATGCTAGTCTAGACAGGACCATAAATATTGTATATAACATGCTACAGAATATTACACAACATTTAGTAAACAAAAACAAAAATACACTTTTCTTTATGCTATAAAAAGATATAATCGCAGCATCATTCAGGTCACCATTTAAAATAGTTGTTGGTATGATCAGATCGAACAAAGATGACTGTCAAAGGTTTCTTCATTTAAATTTATTACAATGTAATTACCTAATTAGAAACATATACTACTTAAACCCAGATAGCAAAGTAGCTAGAAGCAACAGCAAAGTCACAGCGTACATTAATGTTTCTGGTTTTTTTTTATTACAACGAAAAATATTTTCAGTTTAATGGCTACCATCTTACGACAACAACCAGTAGAAGCAAGGAGGAGTTTGTGATATTTTTATTTGGTCACCTAGAATCCGACGTTGCGGAAGTAAGATCTTGAAAGTTAGATCGCAAACCTAACGCTCAATTCGTCTCGCCACATCAAGTTCCTCTTACCTAGGTAGGTATCTTTCATTTTTGTGTAAAACTAAATAGGCCAGTACTATAAAAGCTAGTAAATAAAAATACAGGCTATTTATCAACGCGTATCTACATAAGGCGT
The DNA here is from genome assembly GCA_949315975.1 of Eudonia truncicolella. NCBI lineage: Eukaryota > Metazoa > Arthropoda > Insecta > Lepidoptera > Crambidae > Eudonia > Eudonia truncicolella. Next base: position 10,864,672 of record OX438836.1, read on the forward strand.
TAGAACCCGCAATGCGAAGGTTGTACCTATGTTATTACAATTGGCTGATCGCTCATCACCGAGTGACCTTCTTGCCCTTTCTAAAGGGCAAGTTTGAACGGCTCAGACAAGTAAGCATAAGTAGCCTATTCCCCTGTTGGAATAATGAAGGCATTTGCCCAGCTGTCTGGGCAAATGCCCTTATTATTTAAATAGTCCTCGCTTCTATTGATTAGTATTGGCTAGAACACCACTCTTGATAAACATACGGGTTGCTGATCATGAAGCCGGAATAAATCCCGAAGCCAGCAAATAAATTCAAGAGATGATCCCTACAGGGTCTGACCACCAACTCTTGGGTATTTTATACACATACCCTTTATTAAATAAAGAATGACATACTAAAATATTATTTAGGGTAACACGCGTGACCGCGACCTTACTCAAACTTAGCTTGCACATTAAAATAATTGATGTTCGGACCTCTAAACTAAATTACTTGCGGTTTTTTGTGCCGGATAAACTTAGGTTCAGACGTGTGTAATAAATGTTGTTAGTGACAGGCAACCATTTTGTAATCTCTTTCTATTAACATTGGAAATTGTGAAAATTGAAAGTAGCATATGCCGGTGGATCTGGGGTAATTATCTAAAACACCTTTCCCTTCGATGGGCCTAGATCGCTAGAGGGGCTAAGGAGCACAATTGATATCACGGGTTATATGGGAACTCTCCAAGCAAGGCGAGCTACCCACTAAAACCCTTCTCCCCTTCGACGTCCTGAGATCAAAAGGGAACTACAATCACTTTCTCGGATTATATGGGACCCTTCCCGAGGAGAACCACTCTCTGAAACTCCTTTATCCTTCAAAGTAACTAGATCGGAAGGTTAGCATGCTTACACGCTTACCGAACCGTCTTGCTCCAGTCTTGTTATACCTGTGTGCTGCTGTCACAACCAATATGTGACTTAAGTAGGGTAAGTCTCTGAGGTAGAATTAAGTGCTTGCTGTTGCGGTCTCATAAGTCATCGTGGAAGATAATGGGATGATACTAGTATCATGGGTAGGCCCTCTCCCACCTTCGAGTTTTCCGTGACTGGGTAGGAGAAGGAGAGAGTTTCACAAACCCTGTAGGAGAGAGTTCCAAAAAACAAGGGATCGCTTTAAGCCCTGATGTAGGTATGCTTAAGACAGCATTTGCTCTAGCTGAGAAAATAAAATAAAAAGGTGGGCTTAGACGAGCAAGAACGCGAGAGATACAAGTCAGACAAACGCAATCAAAGTCTTATTTCAATCAAATAATATAGTATCCAAATAATGTTACTATTACATTTTATTCGGCCTAAATAAATTCTTAAGAATAAATTGTGCTAATATGCGTCATATTACGCTTCGTATTTTATTTGTAATTAATTTATGAACGTAAGGGCGAAGTTCTAATATCAGTAGAAGCGAAATTTTAAAGTCATTCGAAAGTCATGTAGATATCGGTAACATTTATTACTTTGTATATTTGAATGTACACCTCGCCGAGTTCAATATAGGATAAAATTAATAATTTATAAGTTTCAATACGATATTAAATTCCAAGATAGATTTAATCGAAAGCTTTGGTGCTTTAAAATAATTAAAACAGCAAATATTACCTATATTTGATTTCACAAAAAAAAAAAACATTATTTATTAACATACTATGTTGTAAGATTATCTGGGTTCAAATCCCAGGACGGGCAAAGTGCGTTTTGGATTTTTGATGTGTAGTTCGAGTTTACACTATTTTTTCACACCTAGCTCTTCAAATTACTTTACCCCACCTGATGTTAATTGGGAATGGAGTACAGACGCAAAGACAACTGGTGCAGCAAGAAAACATAGCAGCATCAGTCATCCTCGCCCTGCCTGCCCGCAAGGTGCCTCCTCACGCCTCGTTTGAAGGACCCCATGTCATGGGAAGAAGGATAAATGAGTGCTGGTAGACTATTCCACGTCTTGGAAGTGCTACAAAGAAACGAGTCACCATATTTCTTTGTGCGCGATGGAATGGTTGAGACGAGTTTACCACGGAATATCGAAATTTATTTCACCGTTTGACATAAGGTCGACATGGCCTTTCTGTTACTGATCGAACAAACAACTGACTAAAATATATTTTGTCGATACAACCATTGACATTTCTATATATTGATCGAATGAACGTTTGGTCGAATAAACGTTTGGGCGAATGGACGTGATGAACACAAAACACTAATGAGATATTTACAAAAATCTAGTCGACAGTCAGGAAACGTAAACATTTTTTTGTTTTGTGAATCGTAGACAAACTCATCTCACTCATTCTCATAAGCTGCCAAATTTGTTTAATGTAAATATTGTTCACAACGTTTGAATAAATAAAAGAACAGAAAGCTGGTCGTCATAAATGTCTACAGTTCTTTAAAACTCGTGAGAGGTTGGATTTTCAGGGCTACAATTAAAAAGAAAAAATAGAAATTTTATTTTACGAAAGCTAATAGTAAAATGTTATATCTCGCATCTATTTTAGATTTCCACATGTCCAAGTTCAAAGACTGTCGCCTTCTGTCGTACTAAAAACCAAACCAAATACAGTGCATCAATTTTGTTAACGTCTCTCGGCAAACTTCGTGTTTCAGTTGTCATCGGATTTATATCAGTTATAGAGTATAAAGAAGAAGAAGAAGATATATGTTTATTTTAGAATGAGGGGAACTACTATTGTGTCATACGTAATTGAATGACGATTCATAGTTATATAACTCTATAGCTCTATATCCTAGTTCACACGAAAATCATAAGCAAAACATCAATAAATTACGTTGTTCTGAATTCAATATACACGATAAATCTAATAATGAATGGGCATGGAAATCAATATAGGCCGTATATTAGGCCGTACCAAACTAGCTTATATCGTTACCTTTTCTTATATTTTTCTACGAATACATATTGTAAACAATCATGATAAAAACATTGCATAATTTCTAAGAGACCGTAAAATTAAATTTTGGTATGCAAACGGAAAGTTGTTAAGTGCTTGATTCTTAAAAAGTTTTTTTCATCAATATTTATGATAATCGGTCATACAATTATGCAGAAGTTACTTCGAGAGGAAGGAGACCCTTTACATTGAGTATGATAATGGAATGCGAAAAAAAATTAAACAACATTATTATTTATCGTTGTGAAAATAAATATAATTGAAAGAAAGTTACAGTTGACAGTTACACTAATGGGAAAAACGCCACAATCAGGCCACTGAGACACGATTGTAGACGTTTTGAAAGAGCAGAATCAAGGTCAGCACAATAAGAAGAGAGTCACCATCGATAACAATTTTAAAGTTTTAATTTCCCACCAATTTGATTTTTGGCGCTTCAGCAGTTTTCTTTTTTACCGACGATATGGGATGTCCTGTAATGATATTGTGTTTGTTGATGTATATAAATAAATGACGTGGTAACAAAGAACAATTTATGGAATGTTTTGTAGTAAAATGTTTTTATTATATTGTTATTTATTATTTTCTTTTCAAACTATCGAATTTAATGAAACTGAATTAAACAAATGTTACTTTGTTTTAATGTTGTCATAGCCGCGGATCGTGCTCGGTGGCGTGCACTTGGAAATCCTATGTCCAGCAGTGGGCTAGTATAGGCTGATGATGATGATGATGATGATGATGATGATGATGAAACAAATGTTTGACAACATCATCCAACTGCTGTGTTGGAGTAACACTGCGTCAACCTCCTTGAAACTAACAGTTCTATTTACCTTCAGAATAAAAGTGACAATATTTGAACAACCACACAACCACACAACCACAACCACACATCACATACCATAACATACATAAATAGACCTGTATAGGCACGCACACCTAAGACATCACTCACAAACATACACTAAACACACACATATTTATTTTAATGAAACAGTAATTCACTTACCTTACAGAACATGGTTTTAGAAATATGTAGCTTAATCTGTAAATACTGTCTGTACCTCAATGCATGCTGTGTTCACCTTCAAGTAGTTGAACATTAAGTATATGTCACTATAAACGTAGACCACATAATTGTTATAATGTAATAACTGTTGGTGATCTAATATAAAAAAAAACAGACGCAAGCATTAGCAGCACAATTAAAATTGCTCTTGTCAATGCATCATCATACGCGACACGCAAACTAGTCCATCTAAATGCGAACAATCTGCGAATGGCCCCACAGGAGCAGGGTTGTCAGCCTGCAAAGCAAGTTCAGCTCGCTACTCACTTGTATTAATGAGAACTGGGAACTGGGGCCGCGTTCGGTTAATGATTTATTGAACTAGTGTAGTACCGTAGACGCTCATCGATTAACGTGTGTTCAATACGTTACGGCCGTACCGAACTAGCTTAACCGTGAGACTTCTGTAAAGCCCTACATCTTTATTTGATACGCAAGGGATTTGGGAGATTTATCGCAACTCATTTATATTTTAATTCATTATCATCTACTAACAAACAAGATATTGTTAAAAAAAAACTAAATTATATAACTTGTAAGAATCAGTATTTTGACACTGGCTTAATGTACCGACCGCACGGAGCCAACTAATTAAAGAAAAAAAAAATGTTCTTTAAAAAGTTTAGTGTATGTATATTATACCAATTTAGTTGAGTTTATTAAGCCATAGACTATGTATTGTTAAGCGGTATCGTTTTGGGAAGCGTTTAGTTATTTTGCACCTGAATTAAGCTTTGAAACCAAATGAATATTTATTAGTGTTTTGCATAATTGCAACGTCTACGTGTAGGGTTTTGCTTTACGATACAAACTTTGATGAAGTTTCTGTGTTACTTGCGAAAACTTAAGAAAGCCATTAACATTGTATATCGCCTTTGTAGTCTAGTGGCCCAGAGGTCGCCCCCCGTGTAGGATTCCCAACGGGAGTAGGTACATGTTATTGTAATCTGTTCGATTGGTGGTAGGGTTTGTTATAAGACTAGCTATCATATGTTTTAACAAAGCTGGTTGCCATATCAATAGTGCTAGCAGCATTATCTTGTTCCCACAGATAAGAATTCTGGGTCAATTGCATTTACTGCATTGTCATCACAAACATCAGGTGTGATGGAGACCAAAAGTTTCCCCGTTACCCAACTAAAAAAGTGTGAAAGCCTCATGGCAAAGAACACGGCCCGATACCCGTAGGTGCTAGGTTCGACTCCTAGGTCGGCTAAAGTGTGTGTTCAGATGTTTCGATGCTTGCTATGATTTAGTTATTATACTTAGCCAGGTTTTTGTGTTGATCATCAAACTGCATTTGGCAAGCGAGGTAATTAAGGTAAACCACATCAAACGTAGCGAGGCTTTTGTCCAGCTGTGGGAAAGCATATTATACAATAGCATTCTTACTTTATCAAATTCATCATCATCATCATTAGCCCTTCTCAACCCACTGCTGGGCATAGGCCTCTCTTTGCTTGTGCCATTCGCCTCAATCCTGCGCTAGTCTGGGCCACGTGCAAACTACGGTCTTAGTTATATCGTCGACCCATCTCGCCGGTGGCCGTTCCCTTTTTCTGTAACCGTCTCTCGGCCACCACTCAGTCAGCTTTCTGGTCAACCTGTCGTCACTTAAATAAATAAATAAACGAAACATAAATAAACGAAACATAAATAAACTATCACAATAGAAATAAGAATTTACCGAGTAAAGCCGCAAACAAAAGAAAGTCTTGTTTGTTTCAGATGTCTTCGATAAAATAGAATTCCATTCGTAAATAAAGCAATCTTTGTTGTAACTTGTAGAAACAATCTCATATCTATTCAACCAGAAACAACGATCAAATTCACTTAATTCCCAGACTCTAACAATAAGTGACTTTTGACCACATTGTTCGCCTACTACTTAATTTAAACCTTCTCAAATTGTGTGCCCTTTTTAAATACATAAATTTATAGAGATAGATTTAGATTTATAGATTAAGAGATAGATTTTTTTATAGAGATAAAAAGACACAAATATTAAGTTAAGTAACTCTTCGGCCTCTTGTTTTTATATCGACAAAGGTCTGAGTTATGTGATGATTATGATGATTATTACGTGTCATTACGTGTCTTTAAAGAAAATATGGTATAAAATTGATAAGAAAACAATTATAAAACTTGCGAAACGAAATAAGAAAAGAATCCCGAAAATATTGAGTCTGAGTGTTGCTCTACATGTATACAACAAAAACAGCTTTGCTTAATTTACTTCTAAATTATATCGCCAATTAAGAAAATCATTTGTACAATTATATTTTGCCTTTTGATAAAAATAACTCACTAGCAAACTTGTTTCTTTGATAATATAATAATATATTTTTATTTCAAGTCACCGTGCAGCGCTCCAACCGTGCTGCGGTCTCGCGACACGTTGCAACAAATTTAAATGTCCTAAATTTATCACGTTGTCTTGAGGGTTCTCCCTTCTCGGCAAACTTCGCTCATGGCATCATCGTCCAAAGTTTAAAATAAGCTGTAAATACATTCAAGTAGGTACGTACAGTCACAAGCACAAATATTTAAACACTTTTTACAGTTTGTGACTCTTTTGTTATTGTAATGTCTCAATGGTTTACCATAACCGAGTATAGGCTTTGTATAGAATTTTATTGATATGTCTTGTCATCTCGTACGTCACAGAGGCGCTGTATAAATGCCATACAAAGTTCTCATTTTCTTTAACCTGATCGAATGAAGTCGAATTGTAAATTAACTCGCACTAGGCTCTCTGTGGTTATGACTGTAAAGTACTGTTATTAAAAATACTATTTGACAATATTTTTTAAGAAACCATTTCTTTGTTTAAATGTAACTTTGATTAAAAATATTCAGACGACCGCCTTGGGGATTTCGTTGACGCTTTTTTTTCAGAGGTTTCTCTTTGTATTCGTAGCACTAACGAAAAGCCCGGAGATTGTTTAATGCCAGTTGAATGAATTTTCTATTTCTGGAGTCAATGCTCTTACTATCCACGAGGATTTTTTGAAAACTAATAAGTAATCAAGAAAGATTGTTGTTTGTATTTAATACAAGAACACTTCACATTAAAATTTAGTACTTTATATTATATTAGCACTTTAGCCACAACGACACTTTGTACGTGTGGATTTAAGATTTAAAACAAAACTAAAAAAAAAGTATAGCTTTTGTAACCCGCAAGATATGTAGCATTCTATCGGTGTAAGAACTTTTGGAATTGGACCAGTAGTTCCAGAGATTAGCCCCGACATACAAACATACAAACAAACAAACAAACGTTACCTCTTTATTAATATCAATATTATATACTTACATTGACTGTAGTCGCAGATAGACAAATCCTGCAATGGGTTTGAAATATTTAAATAAATTAAAAGCTAATAATTAATGATTAAGAGCTAGAATTAAAGTCAATGACTATTCATTGAATTACCAACAATATGAAGCGATAACTGATTCTTAAATAAAAACAAGAACAACAAAAATTTGTGTGGTCTGCCAAGAAAGTCTTCCACTCCACCTTTCATATTTGGTTCCAACTTTCACTCCCAAATAGTTTCGCAAAACTGGTAGGCCATTTTCTTGGCTGACTGTACCCACAATTTGAAATCATTACCACATTTTCCCAGTCATGCCGCTCAAACTGAGTTATTCGGATGATTGATAGTACCCGTGACAGGCTACCATAGTTGATTGAGATGACATATATTTTGCAAGGATTCTAAAATTACCGTTATAAACAAGTTGTTTAGATTTTACATGATATTATATGTTGTTATCTAAAGTTACTAAAAACTAAACACTGTATTAAAATAACTTTTATGGATCTACCTACTTGCGATTATTTACACATTTACGATTTTAATGTAAATTAAGATTAAATATACTAATTAATTATGAGACGACCAACATTTCAGTCTCCTTGTGACCTAGGACCCTGCTAAGGCAACAAAACGTGTGAGGTTAATTTTTTTCTAATTTCAATGATAATGCTGTGAAAAAATAATATAATAAATAATATAATATAAGTTTTGATTAGGCTAGTAGTTGTGTACTCTTTATTAGAATCTAATCAAATCCACTTTCTTATTCAATATTACCAAGAACTCTTTGTCTGTGTCCATTTAATCACTAACCGGCTTCCTACTCGGAAACTAGTCGGAAAATTCGACTTTGAAACTAGTAGAAAATTCATTGGTTAAAGGATGAACGTAACCAATAAGGTGTTTTGATATTACAAGCTTTGGAGGTATAAAACATTATGGGGCTTATTAATAAACAACGTGTAAGCTTGGAGTAGTTACTCAGTGTTTTGTCTCTTTTACTCTAATATGAAATGAAGTTTACATGACGGGAACAAAACATGGAGTAACTACTCCAAGCTTACACTTTGTTTATTAATACGGGGGGGTATGAGAGTAAATATAGGCTACCAAAGAGATTATAGAAGCTATAAATTTTGCTTGCACACAACAAAACTGTTATGATCACAATTGAAATTTATTTCAAATGTCTATTAAACTTGAGATTAATAAGTTAACAAAAATAACAATATTTAAATAGTCTTTATACATAGTATAAAAGAAGGTCCCCGGAATGCGTCTGTTTGTCTGTTAGGACGGGCTAATCTCGAACTATTGACGAATTTAGATGCGGTGTTTTCTAATAGATAGAGCATCTTTTGAGAGTGGTTTACGTAAACAAAACAACACGAGTGAAGCCGGGCCGGGTCGCTAGTAACAACGCCTATTTGGTGGGGGGTGAGGCTAATAAAAAAAAAAGACAAATTCGAAAAGTTCAAAATTCTTTATTTTTTAAAAAGACTTACATAAATTATCTAGTTAGCGGACCCTCCTTTTAGGCTTATAATCGCCTGTCCTAAGTATATAAGTGTATTATACTAATAAAAGTTAACATACATAAGGTCTTATTTTTACTAAATTCTTATCACTAATTTTAAATTATACCTACATATTAGTCTAATTTTATACTGACATGTGTATTAGTATGTGTTGTGTAGTGTGTTAATTATGGTAGGTGGGATATATTATGAGTAAGGGGTGCATGTGGATGTGAGAGGCTGTGTTTGTGTGCTAATACCACCAACCGGTCTGAGACTTGAGGGCCTGAGGAAGAGAGTCTTGAAGGACTGAGGGTGAGGAGGTTAAAGGTGTTGGTTGTCTAACACCTTAATGGTTTATCGCCGTAACAACAATATTATCATATACAAGTTCATCGTTGTGTTCTGTCAAGATAAAAGAGAGAAAGAAAAAGATAGCAATAAGATCGAACAGTTCGTACAAGTGTTAGAAAGACTAATAAGGAAATGGGGCGAGTTTGAAAAAGCTTTTACAGCTAACTATTGCGACACAACCTAATTAGTTTATCAGTTGCGTTGTCTACTCCATTTAAACTTTACAAAAAGATTGCATTCCTATCCAATAATGACTTTTTAAAACATTTATGTAAGTGAGCTTACCAGAATGTATAAACAAAAAGTTACATAAATTAATTGCCCCCGTACTTACCACCCCATGTATCAATCAAACAATTAATTAAAATAACCAAAACCTCAAAATTATATTTTCAAAATCGAGACTAAAATTTATTACATTACTATATAGCGTGACATTTATTTGTGCCAGTGAGCTCATACTATAATTTATACATGATAGTATTATGCTGGTGGCTATCCCCAATATCACACGTTAAGCGAATGGGAAGGATCGGGTGACTAGGCGTGCTTACCTGAGGGTCCCTTAACTGGTCATCGCCCCCTGGCGACGACCAGTTGGGCGTCCCTGTTTCGACTGTTTCGCCCCAGCGCCATCAGTCCTGCGATGTGCCCTGCCCACTGCCACTTGAGCTTAGCAACTCTTCGGGCTATGACGGTAACCTTTGATCTTTTGCGGATCTCTTCATTTCTAATTCGATCACGTGGTCGCTCACTATGGGCCTCATAAGAAGGCTCAAGGTCACCCAAAGAGCAATGGAGAGGGCTATGCTCGGGGTTTCTCTGCGTGATCGAATCAGAAATGAGTAGATCCACAAAAGAACGAAGGTTACCGAAACTAACTATGCTTTATTTTAATACAGAGATTTAAATAGTTAGTAGAAAACATAAAAAACAACATTTAGTCAACCTAATTTAAGCTATGCCAAACTTTTTGAAGTGGTTTTTTAATCGAATTTTAATTGTTAACGTTTTATTTAAGTGTTCTCTACTAACTATGTAGGTCTCAGTAGCATTGAAAGTATTATTTCATATTTTTTTATATACGAAATCAAATTGTATAATCGTTCAAAATCTATGAACGAATATCTGAGGTGACTGCTATCCATCAAAATGACCGTGCAGTTGACAGCATCCAAGTCTTTCAAAATTTACTCAATGTTATTAAAAAAATTAAAGAGTTTTCATACAAAAATCCAATATTCCTTTCCGAAAATGGTACCGAAATTTAATTAAACTTCAGGTCAACTCTGTTATGTACAGAAATAGCCGTTAACCAATGTGCCGCCGCCAATTTGTAGGTCTTCACCAATAACCACAATTCCACAGCCAAGTAAATGTTATGTTAATGTACGAAATCGATCCCCAAAGGGAACGTTGTCGAAATAAAATACTCTTTTTAGTTTTTTTTTAGTAAACAATTTTATGTGACCGTTAAAAATTGGACTTGGTTTAGAAAATATATAAAAACTAGGGAACGACTTTTTCACACTGACAAGCCTTTGCAGCACAAAAAACAAAATGTCATGCAATTCAAAAATAAAGAAAAAAATATGGAAAATATACGTGTTAAATTACAAATAGTTTGTTACTGCTTGTTACATTGTTTCAAACGAGTTGTTAGTTAATCAAACGTCATTTATATGTATCGTTAACTTGTGTCAATGTCAATCCCATACAATAATCATTCTATTATATTTTTGTTATATAAGCGTTATGCCAACTGTCTAGAGAGGCTGGGTGGTGGTGGCATGACGTATGGCGAATGTTCAATTATTAATTGTCATCTTCATAAACATGTCTATAAATGTGCCACTACTGGGTTCTGGCCCTCTCTCATATATATTGTTATATCTGATTTTTTTTTAATTTTAATAGGTTTATCAATAGTTGTTTACATTAATACTACTAAAGAGTTACTTAAGCTAAATGTATTTTTTTATTTTTATTTATTTAACAACTAATTACAGGTAAACACAGCATGCTTATAAATAAAGACAATTAAACACTAAAACTAATTAGACTAATTTAGACCAGAAATATAAACAAACATACAAACAATTCATACATTAATTGAGGAAAAAGAAAACGCAGAAATTAGTTATTAAAAGAGATATCTGATGATATGTTATTTAATAAAATAAGTGTGCGTAAATTGGTGTTTGAAATAGTGTCTACGAAACGGCTTGATTGATGTTAACAGTTGTACATGAAGCAGCTTTTTTATTGTATTGGCTATATTAGCCAATACCTATAAATAAAAAAGGATTTGAAACTAGAAGTCGTGGTGATCCACGCTTACCAAATACGTGATTGTGGTCACAAACCAGGGCCAATATATAAACGGAAACCACACTACGCCCGACCAGGGAATTGAACCCAGGACCTTTAGATTTCGGGTCGAACGCTCTTGCTACACAGCCACCGAGGTTATACGTTTGTATAGTCATTTAAACCGCTACCTTAATGCTAAACAAAGACACAACTAGTTCCTGGTTCCTTAGTTTACGCCACATTCTTTAAAAAAATATGTTACTTAACGAAGTGTGGCGGACTTCCTTGCATTTTTACTTACACAGGGGAACTTTGAAATTCAGTAGCAAGTAAGTGCCACAATTTTTCATTTAAAATGAGAAAAACAGTTCCCTGCACACCCACAACTGCGGATTCAAACTTTCCTCTATCCATTATCTTTCTACTTTGTAACGTTCTTTAAGAAAATTCGTTTCTATTTCTCATTGTAGTGTCTCTTTAACAAAACGTGAAGTTATAAATGTTATCTTGCTATATGTACAGAAATTGTTGTCATTATCAGGGTAATAAAATTTTTAATATATTTCAATTAAGAAAAATCGTTTCCATTTCTCATTGTAGTTTCCTTTGAGAAAACGCATTACTTTTAATGCTATCTCTATATACAAACGCAATTAAAGGAATTTGTTTCCATAGTTAGACCTATTAAAATTCCAATATATTTATTGCAATTATTTCTCATTGTAGTGTCTCTTTGACAAAACGCGAAGTTTTAAATGTTTTCTGGCTATATACAATACAGACACAATTAAAGGAGTTTTATAAATAGACAGAGTAATATGATAATGTCTAGAAACTCTGATTTGATGACTGTGAAAGGGCTATGTGAATATACGCTTAACATTTAATTTTGAATAACTAAATAGATTTATTGAAATAAAGTACTTTTTACGAATCTGCTCGCGATTAATAAAGTATATTGTAAACAGTAATTCCTTTGAATGTGAAATGTTTGCGTACACTTGTTGTTCATTAAATTTTACGTAATTACATCAAACATCTGAAAGATATATTTTTACAAATATTTGACAATTGGTTAATTTTTACTTGAAGCAAGTCGCTTTATTTCAAGTGCTATTATAATTATTTGCTGTACTTTAGTTAGGCCAGTATTATTTGGCAAACTGTTAACATTTAAATAAGTGATAGTTTTCTTTAAAGTTTTAAGAAAAGCTGGTCTTATTCAAAACTTTAAATATTTAAAGATTTTTTTAAATTTAAATATATGAATAAAGTAGAACGAACAAACACCTTGTAGATTTCGCCACTTCTAGTCTCTTTGTGAAATCTGCAGTTTCTTTACGTAATATCTACATATCTTATGACAACGTACTGAATTGAGTTGTTTGTGCCACTGTAAAGGCTACGAGGCTAGGCAATGGAGGCTACAAAAATAAAAATAATATGGAAAGAAACGAGAAATTATTTTTTGTAAGCTTTAATTTTTATTGTCGTAGTCGTTGGTGATGTCTTTTATTCAGCTAACAAATATTCGAATTTCTAAATAACTAAATACATTATGTAATAATAAATGTAACCTCCCCTCTGGTGGAGTAGGAGATCCACATTAGATTATTCAATCATTTATTAAGCTTTTTTATGATTAATTTAATTTATTAGGCTTATTATGATTCATTTAATCAGAAATCAAAATTAAAGATGACAATAATAAAGTTTGAATCTGCAGTTGTGGGTGTACAGATAATTGTTTTTATCATTTTCATAATTTCATAATCCATTAATCAGTTTATAGTATATAATAATGTGTTATATTACCGCATACAGGTGTTGAATATACGGAATGCTTTATGTAATTATATGTATGTATTGTACACCATGTTATGAAAAAACAAATACTATTACTATTTATGTGATGATTTTAAAATTGAAAAGATAAAAATGTAAATAAAAATTTTAAAATGTAGCGATTCCATTGCGATGTATAAAAAGATAAGACACGGTATATCAGTTGAAAAATTAAAAAACTCATTTCCTCCTGAAATTTTGAGGGCCTTTTGAGCTTATTGAAAGATTTGACTTTCTAAAAACCTTTTATCAAAAGGCTATACCCAATAAGCTTTTTTACGGTCACTGAAGGTTCAGTAATAAAGTTTCATCCTTCTCGCTTGATTTCCTGCTAAATTTCATTTCATAATTTAACATGGACATTTTGAACGAATGCAAAGTAAAAGGTTTTTATTGAATTATTTAATCCGAATCCGAACATTTATTACTTTCTATATAGAATGTGTCTTCCAGTGAATACCTCATTGTGTTATGTGAATGAAGGAAATAACAATTCTATATAATTACGGGTAAAAACGTCAGCGATGTCATTCGCTGGACTCTATAATACCATGTCATAATAACTTTACTAGAAGTTAATAAGCGCAATAGTGACAGAGTACTAAACTAATCTATTCTTTATACTCGTATCTATGGGATCCAAGATTCGACTGGTAGGTGGTAGGGTAGTAACCTAAAGAATTGCCCCCAGATCATCTTCATCAGGAAGAGTACTTAGCAAGCTAGCGGAATTGCCCCGCTGGATAGAAACACTGTGACGTTTGCCCAAGTAGTGGACATTGATCTGGTTAAGAAATGCTGAGCTTATATATAATATTCGAAATGTGATTAGTGTCTGTTGTGTTGCCTTAATAAATAGCTGTTGGCTCGGAGATCTCGAGTGGTTCTGCCAGTATTTTAGATGTCTTTAAAAGTTTTTGGGCCCCCGGACCCCCATGGATTTAAGTCAGATAGATAGTCATACTTGCATATTTATTAATGTCAAGTATTTTGGCAAGCCAACTAGCCGGTCAAGATAGCTATAACATCTCTAGTTAAAATGAACGCCGAGAACAATTTTCCGCGGAGTTACTTCCATAAAATACTTACTGTTAAACTTTTTAAGCACGTTTCTTTTCTCGTAACGAGCCTGTACTGCTTCTTTAGGACTAATGAATCATTCTACTTTTTATTACGGAGCATTCATTAAATTTTTTGTCAATATCCCCCTCTGTAGATTTTGTTGAGTCTTTAAAAAGTTTTCTCTTTTTATTTGTTACGTTTTGCATCGATTAAATCTGAAAAACTGTACTGGACGTGAAGCTGCAACGTTGTTTTTGACAGGAGCCCGTGATATCTTTGCAGCGGTCCACCAATTAACAATGACGTGTCTCGTAACAACACAATCAGCAGGATGTGTGAAACTTATGGCAATCTCAATGTTGAACTTCATATCTTTTATTAAAATATCCTTTTTAGGGCTTCGTACCTCAAAAGGAAAAACGGAACCCTTATAGGATCATTTTGTTGTCCGATCAGTCTGTCTGTCTGTTTGTTTGTCTGTCTGTCTGTCTGCCTGTCTGTCTGTCTGTCAAGACCCTTAATCTCGGAAACGCGTAAAGGTATCGAGTTGAATTAAAACCATTTACTCAGGTCTGCGGCCCTTTGAAGCTGTGAAAAAATCGTACTTCTAAGTTAACGAAAAAAAGATACGGCCGTTTATGTCGCAAAAAACGTATATTTCGACCCTCTCAAGGGAATCAAAATTCATAGGGTACTTGCCGTTGACCTAGAACTGATCTGAAAATTATACATATTTAATTAAATCACAAAAAAACAGGGTCTTTATGCAAGGGTTTTTTCTTTTTTTTCTTTAAGGAACGGGGGTACAAATTTTGAAGTAAGTTAACCGTATCATGTGGGGTATCGTATGAAAGGTCTTCATTTGCACAAGCTTAAACAGATTTTTAATTATTGTTATGATGAAGAATACGAAGATACGGTGTAAAGGACATATGCAGCCAAAATAACTGAATTTATATATTCAATTTCAACTATGAACACCATGTATAACCCACCATGTATAAGTTTTAATAGGAAACCATAAAATCAATGTTAGTGGCATGTTTAGTTTCGGCATGTTTAGTTATTTTATGGCTTGGTGTATGTGTCTTAACTTAAATATTTAAATAACAGTCTCTCAATTGTTACACCTTATTACTGTTACGATTAGCAACATAGTCAATGAAGTGTTGTGTATTTAAAACACTAGTTGTCGCCCGCGACTTCGTTCGCGAAGACTACAATATCCATCAGGAACCTGTTCCCGGGATAAAAAGTATCCTATGTCCTAGTCCGGGTCATGGTCTGTATATGTGCTAAGTTAGCATAAAAATCCGGTCAGCCATTATCGCGTGATGCGCGGCCAAATAAACAGACAAACAGACAAAAATTGTAAACTGTTAGAGCATGTTCTGTTATCGATTCTTAGTATCCCCAGCCAACTTTTTTTTCGAATATCTTCCATGTCCCCCTTTCACTTCACTTTCTCTTTGTTGCCACTTGTCTCTTTCGACCCCTTTAGCTTTATTATATGTATTTTAGTTTTTATTTTGCCTCTAAACGTTGACTATGATAATCAAAAAACGACACTCTAAACGAAGCTTATTTTTTTTTAAACTGACTAAATATACGTAATAAATAAGTCTCCCGATGAAGAAAGCTTGTCTAATATATACTCTTCCCATTCGTGACGCGACCTTTCACATATAAATCCACAAATACCCGAATATAAGAGTACTTTCATGAAGTAATCGACACGAGATGTCCACAAGATGTCTCGAGAACGTAACGACGACGATATTTTTAACCACCAATCCCTGAAAGGAGCCAGGAAAACTGCGATTTGTCATTGAATTATATAATAACGTACTTAATGGGGACCTACTTGATCATCAATATATATTTAACATATACCCTAACTATCATCATTATCATCATCGTCATCATCAGCCCCTAATTATAAGTACTGTAAAGTGTGGAAATGGCCTATCTATACTATCCAACTACATGAACAAAGACTTCCATCATTTAAATCAAGTCATCGTTATGGGTATTGGCTTAATTATGACGCTTGTCAAATGCGGGTTGATTCATGAACCCGGATTATGCATTGTATAATACGAAACACGCTTTAGAAATATCTAGTAATTGTACCTTCGCTTGTTAGTCTGTATAGCGCATATACAGTGCGTACACTAATATTTAAAGTAAGTTAGCCCGTGACTAATGTCAGGTGCAACTCAACTGCAACCTGCTTAACCGCCTCTGTGGTCTAGTGGACTACTGGTTTAGACCCAGAGGTCCAGGGTTCGATTCCCAGCTGGGGGTATATGTTTGTGTACTCGGTTTGGTTGGTGGTAGGTCTGGTTTGTCCGCCTGGCTAGCTACCACCATCTTATATAAATATATCGCCATAACATCAATGTTTCTAGCATTGTTGCCAGTGCCTCAATAGTTGAGGATCCCGGGTAAAGTGTGCTTCCGTTGGCCTTATCATCACTTAACATCAGGTGAGATCAAAGCACAAGACTTAAAGAAGAACATAATATAAAAAAAGGTATGCCATATGATACCTATGCTAAGTAGTATGCGCTAAACCCCATCAAATTTATTGATCATAAAAATAAGACCATGTATTTAGTAGAGCACTACCAACATACGTAATAATACAAGTCCTTATACTGACAAAGAGTATAATAGCCATGTTATTGCTGGCAGGGTCGCCACGCAATTTACTGTTAGGTACTGGGAGAGACTCGAAGGAAACGAGTTGTGGTTTAAGTATAATTTAATACTGCCCATAATAATAAACATGAGTTAAAGGAGGTAATGGGAGTCACATACTTTGGTGCCTTCCTAATAAACAGTCGTACTCGTCAGTACGCCCCACAAGCTTTCTTAATAAAACTTTAAGGCCTCGGCCACGAGTACGAGCGGTTTCTGACGCGGTAAGTGAATTTATAGTTCATTGCTCTTTATACTACGGTTATCTGTGTCGCCGTTAATGAAAAGAACGCCATGAACAGAGAAATTGCGTGATGCGCCGCAATCCGCCAGTGGTCGTGGCCGTGGTCGAACGGTAACAGCGCACACGTCACAGGTCTGCAATGAATACTTTATCACATACATAATGCTAGTAAGGAAAAGTATTTAGTGAAGTGCCTTAGTATAAGCGTGCTAATATTGATACAGGTCTGTACCAACATTCAAAAGCATCGGTATCCGAGTCGGTAGTTAAATGCGATAAATCGTGACCTATACCTACCTTGGTTAGACT
The DNA here is from genome assembly GCA_949315975.1 of Eudonia truncicolella. Lineage (NCBI taxonomy): Eukaryota > Metazoa > Arthropoda > Insecta > Lepidoptera > Crambidae > Eudonia > Eudonia truncicolella. Next base: position 10,882,356 of record OX438836.1, read on the forward strand.
ACTGATCGAACCCTTTATTAACTCAAGCGTATTAGCTTTCTGGATGGGTAAGCAGGACTATTGTTAGTATATCAGCAGGACATTTAAAATTATGATTCCTTAAAAAAAGAAAGCCACATGTCTGCTTAGATACGATATTCGATATCGCTATAAATAAAAACAAAATGTGATATGAGAACATTCAATAAATATATATATATATAACTCATTAATTAATTTTTCACCTGGCCACCTTTTTAGCCTAATCTAATCTGATCATAAGGATGACAAGAATACTGAAGCCATCACCAGGAAACCACAAAGGAAATGACATTGTTATCCCTAGCTGTCTGAGCACAATAATGAGGTTACAATGTTGTTAGTGCTACATCTTAGTTAGGCGGTGGTAACTTGCCAGACAGACTCACAACAAGTCCTAATATTAACTAAGGCGTTTAATGTAACTTGGGCCTGGGATGTCAAAAATATTGAAATCCAAATCTTTATCTATCTGTTGTTGAACGTTAACACTATGTTAAGTTTGGAAAACATCTCCATCTCATCTAGATTGGAGGTTTAATTGCATAAATCAGTAGATTTTTTTTATTTCAGCTTACTTAGGGCTACAGCGCCAGGACAGTAAGTAAGTAAGTTGATTATTTTTTAATGTTTTTTTTTTTATACTTAGCACGGCAAATGACTCCACACCACCTGATGTTAAGTGGAAATGGAGTCCAGACGCGAAGACAGCGTGAAAACAACGCAGCATCAGTCAACTTCACTCTGCCGGCCCACAAGGTGCTTCTTCACGCCTCGTTAGAAGGACCCCATATCATAGAAAAGAGGGAAAACATGTGCTGGTAGACTATTCCATCTTTTGGAGGTGCGACAAAGAAACGAGTCACCAAATTTCTTTGTGCGCGATGGGATATGTGAGACAGTGAAGCGATGACACCGGAGAGCAGCACGTGTACTCCTATGGAGGAAGGGAGAAGGATGTTTTCTACTATGGAATAAACAAATGAAAATTGGCTCATAACCTTCCAATGCATCTTGTATTTTGTATGAGAATATTGTAAAATCCGTTGACAATCCTAAAATAAATAAAAAACAAAACTCTTTCCGAATTTCGTGGCCATGCTACAACGTCTCATGTTTTATGAAGCAAACTTACACAAGCGGGTCAACGTTATTATCCGCTCCTCGACAGGCCACGCGGCTCGAGTGAGTCGAGGGAGCCAGCCATCCGTGTGTTGTACGTTATTACTCATCACACTTGACGAACTTACGAATGGAGTTGTCATCGACGATTAGACATTGGACAACCCTATTAAGACAATTTGTAGCTTATTCATTAGACAAGGTGTCACTAAAACTGAATAATATCATAACTTTGCCTTTCGTAAAACATAAGACGCAGTCATGCTAATTAATGACTTTTTTAAAAGAGCTATCACAATGTAAATAATTATGGCAATAATTATAACATCGCTTCTCGCAGGGCATGCGAACTCTAGCCGGGAAACCAGCCGAGCGTGTCTTGTACGTTATTATTACTCATCACACTTGACGAACTTAAGAAAGGAGTTGTCATCGACGATTACACATTACACAACCCTATTAGGACAATTGTAGATAATTCATTTGATGAGGTGTCGCTAAAACTAAATGATGTTATAATATTGCCTTTCGATAAACATAAGATACATGTTAAGAGTCGACTTTTTATAAACAGCTATTACAATGTAAATTATTATGGCAATGATAAAAATGCTTCTCGACAGGCCACGCGGTTTCGAGTTAGCCGGGAAAACCAGCCGAGTTTGTGTTGTACGTTAATACTCATATCACTTGACGAATTTACGAATGAAGTGTTGTCGTCGACGATTAGACATTAAACAAACAACCCTATTAGGACAATTTATAGATCATTCATTAGACAAGTATTATAAAATATGTTACGGAGAAACGGAATAAGATTTAAAATGTAAATGACTATATACGCGATAAAAATGTATGCTTAGGACAATGTATGGTAGGAATGCAGTGGAAATTTAGTATTAAGCGTAAATTGTATATTGCTCAACTATGTTTGTACAGTCATTAGAATCACTCTTTTTAAAGTAAATGTATGGGAAGATGTAAGTTTTATCTTTTTTTTTTCTTTGATATTAGTAGTAAGTTCTTTATGACTTGACTGGAATAATCATGACGACAGACCTGATCGACGAATGACTATAAAGAAATCACTCTTCATTAGCTTACAAATTAAGTAGATAGTGTTGATTGCACGGGTCAGAAACGATATTCTAATTGGTAATGTCGTTGACCCGGTTTGTCAAAAGGTAGGTACTGCTCGTGGAAAAAAGTTGGAACACTTTTTCCAAATGAGTAAATAGTAAAAAAAAAATACTTTTTATGTAATCTAATAAATAAAATGTTCCCTTAATAGTCGATATTCTAACATTAGGTGTGAAATTCAAATTAGACCTCGACTTCTCCTGATTCTAGTTTACAGACGACAGCTCTTGTGCAAAGTAAGATAAAAAGGTATGCTTAGGACAATGTATGGTAGGAATGCAGTGCAAATTTAGTATTAAGCGTAAATTGTATATTGCTCAACTATGTTTGTACAGTCATGTTAAAATCACTCTTTTTAAATTAAATGTATGGGAAGATGTAAGTTTAAAAGATTGTTTTAAGAGTCTATTGCCGGGCTCTTCGGATTACTGCATTGCTATTATTAAAATCACAACTATTTGGAAATGCTTCCGAGAGTGGAAACAAATTTGTATAAAGAATATTGAATTTTGTCGCTATCCATTCTGGACAGAATCCTTGATAGGATTTTGGAGATCCAGGAAACAAAGACCTGCGCTTGCTCTCTAGGGGTGGAATCCTACTTCCATAAAGCAAGCGTCAGCGTTGAATGTTTCGTTTAACGTGACAAAGTGGCAAAGGACGTGATCACAATCGAGCGGGAAATGCTTTCGAGAAATAGTTTGTAATAGCCCCTACATAAAAGTGGAGGTATGCTTAATTTCGTTGTTACTTACCATTCAATTGTATTATAATCAATTGAATTATCATTATCAATTAATTAGCGTCTCACTGCGGGCTCAGGTCTTTAAATATGAACATTATATGGTGTGATCTGTAGGGCCATTATCCAACAAACTGGCCTAATGGTTGGCTGACTGCTGTCTGGCAACGACATTTGAACCGCCTCTGTGATCTAGTGGTTAAGACCACCGGTTTAGACCCAGAGGTCCCGGGTTCGATTCCCAGCGGATTACATGTTTGTGTACTCGGTTTGGTTGGTGGTAGGGCTTGTTTGTTCGCCTGGCTAGCTACCACCACCTTATCTAAATATGTCGCCATAACATCAATGTTTGTAGCATTGTTGTGTTCCGGCAGCTAGAGATAAGATAGCCAGTACCTCACTAGTTGAGGATCCCGGGTGAAGTGCGCTTCCATCATTGGCCTTATCATCACTTAACATCAGGTGAGATCAAGGCACTGTGCTTACCCGGTAATATAAAAAAAAAATATAACGTGTCATAATGGGCTTTTCAGAGCATGGATTTTGCAAGAAAAACGATAACTATGTGTTTTTATTTTTATTTATCACCAAGGTATGTATACCTACTAAAAATAACTAATATTCAAATAAAATTAGGTTTTTTTTATCCTAGCCATAACCGGTAACCGCAACGCCATCAAGCACCTCTTAGTTTAATTAAATAAATAAATAATTATTTACATACTAAGTATATGTATATAAGATTATTGAAAAGGTCATTACTTCAGTAGTGCCGCTTTTATTAATTCCTTAAACGATCAAAAAGGTTAAGCTACCTTACCCGCGGTCGGCACTCGGATGGGTACTCAAAAAAAATATTTCACTTTTCTTTCCAGCCTCAAAAGGAATGTGAAGCCATCAGTCCTGGATGCCTTTAGAAGATTGCAGTCTTTTAAACAAGCCATGTCAAAAAAATCAGACACCAGTTTAGTTTTGGAACTACTTTGATAGTAAGAATTTTCACCAACATAAAAAAAATCGCTGTACCGTTTGTGTTTGGTCAATCACTTTGCGGAGCGACCGAAAGCGCTCAACTCTGCGTTTCATTATGCGCCCTACATTTGTAACCTCAAACAAAAATGTCTCCAAAGAGGGACCTGAAAACTTCTTAGACATTCTCAACGCAAAAAGAGTATAAACTTGCAAAATAGCAAGAAATATGACCTGCCATATCATGGAATTAGTCAGTAACTCAGAACTTAAGGTTTAAAAAAACTGTATATTTTAGAAAAATACGCTATGTATACAACGTGTAATTGAAAGGTGTGGTGAAAAGTAAATGATTCATAGTGTATCCGATCGCGATGTTGTATGTGTTGTTACTAGGACATAATTATTAATTGAAATGAAACAACTTTTACGGATCTACTCGCGTTTATTTTACACATTAGTTTTAATTAATGTTTATCCTGACGTTTCGAACCCTTTGCAGGGTCTGTGGTCACAGGGAGACTGAGGTGTTGGTCGTCTCATAATTAGTTAGTAGCTTGTATACCCTCATTTAAATTTAATCAGGTGCGTTCCGTTTTACGCAGAAAGAGCTTACAGTATCTTTTGGTCTGGCAGTATAGTGTTGGGGCTGGGATTTAATATTCTGTATGATGGGATCCCAGGCTGGTGGTAGATTCCAACCATCTTCTCTATTAAAATTAGGATGTTATTTAATTTCAATAGCCTCGCGTATCATCCTAGGGATGAATCGTTGTTCTCTAGCGAGTATTTGTTCGCGTAAACTTTAGAAAACAATATATAATTATTATTTTTTATTTGTCATGCAATTGTAAATTAAATATTTGTGTTCGTGAAGTCATGCGCGTCAGGCGCGTATAAGCAAGCAACAATGATCATAAATGTAAAGTACATTGAGGTTAATAAACGTCTAGCGCTGTGACTTGTTTATTTTCATGTGACGTCACATAGAAATATTTAATTCAAAATTGCACAGCAAATTAAAAAATTATGTCTTAGTAACTCATGCAGAGTTACAAGATCTAGATCGGCTACACTTTGGATCTCTTAATTTTTTTTTATATTTTTTGATGAGTCAATCCTTCACAAATAATAATAGTGAAAAAAAAATTTTTACTAATAAACGAAGCACCTGTAGTTGAAAGTGTGAAAGAAGTCGTACTTTTTTTTAAATTTAGATTATTTTTACACAATGGTAATTTTCTTTTAATATTTTTTATTTATCATATTCGACACCTACAATTACAATACAATTTGATTCACATATTCTGGGACATCCGGTATATACTATAAATCTTCTGTGCGTGTGTTTGTAATTGAACTCCTTCTAAACGGCTGGACCGATTTTGATGAAATTTGTGTGTGCTCAAGTGGATTCGAGAATGGTTTAAATTTACAATTGGACCCGGTAAGTGGCGCTGCAATAGGGGTCCATCTTGGGGTACGGGTGCTTTCAAGCGGAAGAAGTCGCGAGCGGGCCACTGGTATCTTATTACATTAGGGTAATGGCGCCAGAGCTCGATATAGTAACCCAGTTTTCGATACCAGTTACAAAAAATGAAGAAAGTTCCAGAAAAGAAAAGAAAAGAAGAAGGAGTTCCCAGAAATTGAAAAATGGACGGAAATTGAAACTTTTACCTGATGTAAATTTGTTAACTTTGATTTTTCATTTTGTTTTTTACATGTTGGGGTTGTCTTTTATATTTTTTGTGTTTTTTGTAGAGAGAGAGAGAGAGAGAGAGAGAGAGAGAGAGAGAGAGAGAGAGGGGGGGGGGAGAAAGAAAGAGAGAAAATATTTATTGACCACACACACTAATATACATAAAAATAAAATGAAGAACAAACAATAGGTCAATCAGGACCCCGCCTCAGTTTGTGTTGTTGCGAACGGTAGGGCAGTTAGATAGGTAGTGTCTTTCTTTTTCTTTGATATTAGTAGTAAGTTCTTTATGACTTGATTGGAATAATCAATAATGATTGCACGGGTCAGAAACTATATTCTAATTGGTATTGTGCTTGACCCGGTTTGTCCAAAGGTAGTTACTGCTCGTGGAAAAAAGTTGGAACACTCTTTCCACATAAGTAAATAGTAAAAAAAATACTTTTTATGTAACCAAATAAATAAAATGTTCCCTTAACAGTCGATATTCTAACATTAGGTGTGAAATACAAATTAGACCCCGACTTCTCCTGATTCTAGTTAAGAGACGACAGCTCTTGTGCAAATTGAATTTCAAATATCTTTCAAGTAAGGTCTGTGAGAGCTTAATTAATTTAGAGCTTGTGCCATATTTTGGGCTACACAAAATTATAATCCAGCTAAATACGATACTGTCACTTAATTTGCAGCAGACGTTGAAGATAGTGCGGGATGCTGTGGCGTTGTAATAATCATATTTTACAATGCGCTGGACTCCGTTTGCGTCAAGCTCACCGATGTTTAGCATCCCACTTCAAGTTTAGGTAATACCAGTATACGGTGCCAACATATATTTGGTTGCTGAACCGTGTCTGATTTATGTTAGTTACACTTTAATACCGAAGCGAATATACAGGTCCTTCTTTCACTAACAATCATTGAATACCTACAGCAGTTTAAATATTAACCGATTCTTAAATATATGTAGGTAATAATGTTTTTTTCGGATTGTTTTGTTGACAATAATTAAGGAAAACACACGGAGGAGCAACATCGCGACAGCAGTCAACCTGTGACCACGGCCGCTGTAACTAGGTCGAAACGTTGAGTATAGAAAAGGTATGATAGTTTGCTTTAATCCACGTTTAAATTTTTTGATAACTATGAAACGTGAAAAACGTATAATAATTATATGTGGCAGTCGCAGCGCTGGCGGCTCTACACGACCCTGTTCAGAACACGAAACCAATAAGCTCATAGTCGTAAGACCATCGGTAATCGGTATCTATTTATAAAACTAGTAATTTAAACTACAATATTTATATAACTAGTGTAATAATAAATTCGGTGAATACTTACTGGTGACAGTTTATTTTGAGAGTGATCGCTGATTGCCTCTAACGACATTTTCAGCTTCACCGGGCTTTTTTGGGGGCGGCGAGGAACGTAAAGGGTCCCTCAAGCCGAGTGAAACGAAACACCTTCGGAAGTTTTCTAGAAGGAACGGCATCGCGCACTAGTGCGCGTCCCCGAGCCCTACTAGATTCTCCGAAGGGTTTGGATTTGGATGGTGGGTGGTGGATTACAAAGGGATAGCACGGTCAAATAGACGTATAGGAGGGCGACGATTGTCGTTACCTCGAGAAAAGAACACTGCGGAACTTTTCTCGGGGTTAACTTCGATCCGCCATTTGCGAAACCAAACGCCGAGGGTGTTGGCGGCCGTTTGGAGTCGGTTGGAAACCGCGGCCTTGTCTCTACCAGACGAATATAGCGCGGTGTCATCCGCGAATAGAGCTAGCTCTACGCGTGGGGTCTAAAATAAAGATATTGCAAACTAAGCGCAACTTATGAGACTGTATAAAGTTAGTAGGTGTGAAAATGACGGAATAGTAGGTACTGACACTGACTTAATAAAAGAAAGAAAATATTTAAATATGTTGAATTTACATTATGCATTATAATTGAATTAGTATGTAACTTACAAGATAACTGTGCTACATTTGGATTTAAGAATTTTGCTTTTTTTATTTGCTACGCTCCATAGTTGAATCTCGTTAGTCTAGTTAGTTAGTTCTGAGAGGATTTAATCCCGTAAGTCCAGAGAGTTTCAACACCAAGTTTCAGATAAGCATTTTATTATCTCTTGCTAAATACAGCTAAAAAATGTTTGTAATTACTCGTTTGCGTCGTAGCACTCAGGTGGTTATTGTTCTGGTCGTATGCCTACCCCCTTGAGACCCTTTTAGCAACAGAAGCACTTGATTCGAGAGCGCCCTTGTGGTATTTGTTGGCTCGATCGAAGGGATTTTATTCCCTTCCGATAGACAATCATAGTATAACAGGTACGATCATAGAGTGACCTATTATTAGACAATGAAAAGAAGTACTGTGGCCATTTATTAGTGGACTACTTATTTAATTATAAATTTTTGAGAACATAGCCTAGATTTTCTGTTAACTATGCGTACACCGTATCAAACTGCAAAAATACTCTAAAACTACGGCAGCGAACAAAAACGCCATGTAGGTTTATTGTTGAATACAACAATATTAAAAAAAACAACGTGGAACTCGCTGGGAAACTTTAATGGCACCTACGTATTTCGTCGTATTGTGTTGCGTTCATAACTTATAATTAACTTTTGAGTCGACATGTGCCATGCCATTAAAGATCGTTTGGGAAAACCACAAGTTTTCCCAAACGATCTTTAATGGTCAATGATCAACGTTCAAGTTGTAATACCTACGCAGGTTGTTGTTGTGATTATGTTGTAATGCTTATAAAAAAATACATTAAACTGTTTATGGTTGGTAATCGTTGATATTTACTTTTATGACAATGTGTCAGTGTTTTTGATTTACATTGTGGAAGATTTACAGTCATGTCAGATGACATGACGGCCATCTCTTCCACCTGATATGGTGAAAAAGAAATGCCAGCTTTATCTTTTAACGTCAGTGAAAATGATTCAACAAAATTTATTAAGCCGTTTCTCTATTAGTTAGTAATTCGTTTAATAGTAGATTTTGTGAAAATAAAACAGTGTCCAATAAGTCCCGACAAAATTGTACTCGAAAAAAGTAAAAAGTATTTGAAGTAACTACGTTTTCATTAACGTGCTTGTGCACTTAATTTCTTGAGAAATAGCACAAAAGGCGAGTAAAACTTTATTTATACATAAACTTTTCTACATGACTACTAACAACATTCAATAATTCTAATGTGTTTTGAATAATGAAACTCATATTCCACCGATTGCACGCATATCAAATGAGGACTATTCATTTGAAAAGGCTCTGTTGAGTTTCGTAATTGCAGTTTAATTAACCTCAAAATTGGAAATGGTTGTATCGTATTTAAATAGATAGCCTTTTATAATAATAAAAGGAAATTTTATTCACAAGTTTAAGCGGGCGGGTGACGGCTCTTGATGAAAATTTGTATGTAGTAAGAACATGAGATTGTGCAAATGATAGGCTATATATGATGTTAGTAAACCTAATAATTATTTTCATTAGCATTCATTGATCCATTATATTCGCACAGCGAAGCGGGCGGGGGTGACCACTAGTCAATCATAAGAGTAACAAATTTTGGACACATTTATTAAGGCCATATTGTAACAAGTTGCCACGATATGCAAACGTCCGGTTACTTGTTGAGTTTTAAGAACTTTATTTCTCAAAAAGAATTACATTCACTTACATGAGACTTATATAATAATTTAATATATTTATATTATTATGTGTAATATTAATCAGCATGTTTTATAGTAGAACGAAAAAATCGGCTTTGACGGAGGGAAGAACGATTAGTCTGATCTTAACATGTACCCACAGTAATTTTGACTGTAATGTTGTTTTTACGAGATATCAGTAATATAAAATAAATGGTGACAAGTGACAGGTCATGTCGTATCATGTGTCAGTGGTTAAATTAATAAATTTTTCGACAACCAATCATTTTAATAAAAGAAATTACTTTGAGGCAGAGCTTTCTAGTATGTTTTACATAGTTAATATTTCGATTAGGATTTTCTATTGATGACGGCGGGCGATGTCGATAGATTAAAATTATTCAACGTACACATATATTTTTCCCCTTTGTAAAGGCTGTATGTGATAAATCCCGTTGTGCTTTATGACTCGCATCATGAAAAAGCATACATGCACTGTCACTGCACTGTCAGAAGGACTTAGGACTGGACTTCTTGGCGGGAAAGTGAAGAGTCATGTCTGCGGTTTTGTTTTATTTTCTAAAATTTGTGTTATGTCGAATATTAATGTGAAATAATGGTGGATTATTAACCAACACAACAACAACAAATGACAACAAAGACAAAGGTATTATACTTTCTCTATACACTAGGTAGTAAACCCTTTAATCTTAAATTGTCTCTAAGATCAATACACTCCCATGTTGGGCGCCAATATAGACTCTCAAATAACAAAGACGGGTTCGTCGTTCGTTCGTCATCGTTCAGCTTTTAAGCGCTGACAACTTTGTGATGCGCTCACCTTCATTTGGAGCGATTGTTTTGTTTGCAAAATGCAGAATTATGACATATACTCAATTGAAAAAGAATCCAAAGCCACCTCTAAACGATTTACTCCCACTTCATCATTTTCTCACTTCATCATGTACTTATTTGATCATTTTAAATTTATTCCATTGGTAATGACGGTAGTTGTTGACATTGAATGGGTGCCTTTGGCTTTCAAAGTAAAAAAGTAAATAGTGTTGAATAATTTTGGCGGGCTGCAATGAAACAACTTTTACGGATCTACTCGCGTTTATTTTACACATTAGTTTTAATTAATGTTTATCCTGACGTTTCGAACCCTTTGCAGGGTCCGTGGTCACAGGGAGTCTCCCTGTGTAGTGTTCGCGTAAACTTTAGAAAACAATATTTGGCGGGCTGGTTAGAACCACGATAGCTCAATTGGGAGAGCACCTGACCCGAAATGTCAGAAGGGTGCCCGTTCAAATCCTACTCGTGGAAATTTGTTTCGCAACAAAATTTGCGTTAAATTTATATAAACAGAAACAAAAACATTTATTCCATTTATTATTTTTCTATTTCATCACGCTTATTTTCAAAAACAAACACAAATAAAAAGACTTTATATTTATTTAACTACTAAAAATTGTTCAATAAAAACTAAAAATAACTAAATTTAAATAATTTCTTTCACAGTATCTATCTACATTATTATCTTTTTCATTTACTAAAGTACTTCGATTAAATTAAAAACTTATACGTGCTACTAATTAGATGAATGCTATTGCTTTATTTTTTAAAAATAAATATCGTTTTTCGAACTTTCTGACATGAATCGAAAGGATCACGCACTATTTGCATCCCTATTGCTTGTATGCAGATCGACAGAGAGCGCTGTTTCTACCACATACATCTCGCACACGTCACACATTCTAATGCTCTTAGGATCGTGCGGAGTGTGCCATGTCGTGTAATTTGGCGTAATGATACGCGATTCTAGCTGCATATGGCTCAGTTGAAAATGTTAATACATTTCCTCAAATACACGAGAAACTTCGTGTTTTGAATGACGACTATTTTGATCAACTTTGACGACAACCTTGCTACCAAAATATAATTAAACGAGAAACGTGTGCTTCTGCTTCGTTAGATACCTTTGATACCGGCTATTGTCGTGAATTGGTGCCAATATGAAGAAAATATGAAGTTAAATTAAAGTCTACATTCATTTAATTAATTAATAAAGGTGAACCTTTTTTGAGTTTACTAGTTTAAAGAAATCCTAATGGGTAGGCATTTGGCTTTCATCTCACCGTGAAGAGCGCTATGCATTTCCGCGGGTCTAGGAAGAAGTTGCTAAGGCTGAGGGACTCAACTTCAACCTATCGTTCGACATCATCGTACTTGCTTTTAAATGCAAGAACCGTGAAAATAATACTCATATGGTTAGTGTAAATAATCTAACGTAGACATTTAGAGTAAAGTATATAACCTATAATATAGTATAATTTATACGCTTGTTTTAGAAAAAATAACGAGTGCAACAGTTACATAAATACAGAAAATATCAACTCGAACCGTATCGTGTGTGTGAGTGTGTGAGAGAAACTTAAAATATAAATTGTATTTTAAAATTAAACTAAGTAACTTATTATGTTATAATAACAGAGTATGATTTGATTAAGATTTTCATTTTGCGTTTGGATAAGAAGCAACCCATTTCTTTCATACCTATTGTATTGTATACGAGTATACGTATGTTTGTTTAGATTTGTGCGATCAAATCCTTTTTATCCATACATATATCCATATCCAAATATTTTATCCATACTAAGCTTTTTTTTGGCATGTAGAGCTATCGGATAAATGTTTGGAAGCCGATCCCATATTATATTATTAGTAATATGGCACAACATCTCAATGCTAACGAAAGCACTATTATTGGCGTTACCCTCAACGTCAGCCCACTGTATTTAAAAAAAATGTGGTAAACGGTGTTGGTAGAATATTTGTGTATCTTTTGTCTTATGTTATTAATAAATTTATATTGTTTCATTGTTGGTTTACCTTAAAAAATATAGTTTTATGGCATTAACTGTAACCATTTGGTGACAAACGCCAAGTAGCAATTTTGCTGAACAAACTCTCGTTTCCGTTAACATGAACAATTGGTTAAATAAATTTGCATTCAGCAATAGATAGCAAATGCATAATTAAAAAATGTGTTTAAAATTCAGTTAGGAACATTGCTAACTTAGTAGTTATAGTAATCACAATAGGAATCAATGCTTTGTAGTCAAAGCATTGATTCCTGCCACCGAATGCCACCCTCTGGCGGCATTCGGAAGATCCACGAAGCCGACGACGAAGTGGCTGAGTGGATAGAAAGATATTCAATACCATAAAAGAGATACACACAATAAACAAATAACCATTTCATCGTCCCGCTAACAACCTGTGTTCGGAGAGTGACAAACGACAGTTGTTTCTGTTTTATGGGCTGGTGAAATGAGAATGGTTGAGCGCTGATGTACTTTAACAAAGAGTTTTTATTTTACTTCAACAAAAACGCGAGCATTATTGAATGATGTTTTACTTTGAAAACAAAAAAAAAACAATAAACATTAAGTATGTTTATTGTTTTTTTTTTGCCATTTGCCCATTTGTATTTATATTTGTAACTTTTACATAAAAAAAATAAAAAAAATATGGATAGATAGCCGCGTGGTTCCCACGACCGACGACGTGGCAGGCCAAAAGCAGAGATGAGGACGACTTGACCACTTTCTTGTTATCAGGTGGCTGAGGAGACGCGGAGTTTGCCCAGCCAGTAGAACACAATATATGCTAATAAAAACAAAACGATCGCGCGCGACTTTTTTTGCGTAAACAGTTTTACAGCAGCAACAGATGTAGCTAAACACTTTATCAAACCAACTGCCTAAATATTCTAACAGTCGCTTATCAACTTCTAGTAAATCTATAATATCATAGTTTAGTAAAGCTATTTTGACATGGTTCTAAAGTGGCCTGCTAGATACTTATGCTTCTAACTGAATCTGACACTGAAATGCAAAATTTTTTTAGTTAATGAGATTAGTATTTCGCATTTGTGTTTTATAAAAAAAAGTAATTAATATTCTCTGTATTGTTTTCTAAAGTTTCTACGCGAACACTACACATTGAAATGAAACAACATAACAAACGCGAGTAGATCCGTAAAAGTTGTTTCATTTTAATATTCTCTGACTTGCTCTAACTTTAATATGCTCGTTCATATATGTTAAACCAACCACATTAAACTGCATCGCTGAATCAAAAGGAAACTTCGCCACTACGTACGTGTTTTGAAGGGTTGTTCCGTATTCATCCCACTAGAATTCATCCCACGAATAAATTTTCCTTACTCATCCCATTTGTATTTCTTATTCAACGCACGACGGAATCATAAAGGAAAATCCTAGTATTGTACGGTCCGACCAAAAAACTAATAGTCTCTATTACTATTTTGTTTTCAATACATACATTTTACGGTTCATAAAAAAGATAATGTACATTATATATTCCGTTATGAAATGAAACTTCTAATAGTGGGACATAATCATATATTATTATAAAAATCAAAAATGAAGCTCTTAGAACTTGCCGGTGTTCTATTGTTACCACTTACTTGTATAAGCGGTTCTCTATCCAAATATAATAATAATGTTAAATCAATCGTTCTGCGCCTTTTAAGTCTGTGACCTTATGCACACGACTTTATAATAATTTAACTCTTCATCATATCTATGTCTTAAACTTAGTTTTCTTATAATAAAAATAATATAATAGGTTTATTTTTTGTGCGGTTTATTAGTAAAAATATCTTGTTTGAGGTTTTTCATTACTTATAAACAGTTAATTATGTAAAGTATTTTTTTTTTAAATTTGTTATCTTAGTTTTTTTTATGTGGTTGTCTTCTATATTTTTTGTGTTTATTTGTAATGGAAAGTGTCCTGCTATGAAAGGGCATTTTCTAATATTTTTGACGCTGTAAGGGAGAAAAGAGCTGGACACTTGCTGAGTTTCTTGCCGGTTCTTTTTAGTACAAGATCTCCCACCCAGGCTAGACTTACGAACCGATGGCATAGTGACATTCACAAGAGCTACTTGTAGCCTAAACTAAATAAATGATTAAGAATTTTTAGAATTTTGATTTATGATTATGTCCCACTTGTAGAAATTTAATTTCAATATGGAATATATAATATACATGATCTCTTTTATGAATCGTAAAATGTATGTTATTATTATAACTTTTTATAATCCATTAAATGTACAAATTACAATATATAAAATATTCTAAAAAAGCTAACATGCTTAACATTTACTTTTAAGTAATTATTTTTTAATTTAAAATATATCATTATCTTTCTGAGTAAAGGCATCCTCCAAAATGTATGTATTAATAACAAAATAGTAATGACACTCTTTTAGTTTTTTGGTCAGACCGTACAAAACTAGGATTTTCCTTTATAATTTCGACGTGGGTTGAGTAAGGAATACTTATAAGATGAATAAGGAATAAAAAATAAAAATATTGCTGTGGGTTGAGTAAGGAATAGAAATGGGATGTGTAAGGAAAAATTTATTAGTGGGATGAGTTCTCGTGGGATGAATACGGAACAACCCGTTTTGAAATGTTGCTTCAAGAATTTGTATTCGTGCTTCGCCTCACGAAAAATCATAATACACTTTTGTGTTAGTTAATTTATACCTTGGCTTCAAATGTGGGATAAATCAGGATTTTTAATGATGGAAAGGGAATGAAACTTCTCTTAGCTTAGTATTCTGTGCTCTGGGTCCGGGTTATACTTTGTAGTAGCATTACTTTTCCAGGCACTTTATTTATATATCTTTAATTTAGATTACATAATAAATTATCCCTATGTAGTATTATTACCCGACTGCAAAGGAAGGGTATCTATTGTTTTGGGTATCGCGCGTATCTTGTATGTATGTATGTATGTAATATTCTTTATCACTTCATATCTCCAGAACCGCTGAACGGATTTACATAATTGAAGTATCGTTAGATTCGTCTTAGCTGCCCAAGTGTTCTTAGATAGCTGACGTTAAAAAAAACAAACATGGCGGTTGTGCGACGCCATTGAACTTGGTTAAAAACATTATTATTTTCGAAAACTACAACATGGGTACCAAATTAGAGGTCTCAACACAAGGATTTCAAAAAGGTATATCCCTATTATCATTACCGTAATACTACAAAATAATACATAATCAGTCTACGATTGTAATAATTATGTCCCACTGCAGGGGCTTAGACCTGGCTCTCTAATGAGGGTTAGAGAGCGATTGGGCATCAGTCCACCACGCGTGCCCACTGCGGATTAGCAGACTTCACATATTATTATGTGAAGCTTCAGAACTTCTTCTTCCATATATATGCAGGTTTCCTCACGATGTTTTCCTTCACCGTAAGAGCGTAAGACCGTAAGAGTCGATATGATGCACTTAAGTTTTTAAGAAATTTAAAAACTCTTTAAATGAATTGAACCGATTACGTAATTTGTCTAACAAAAAAGACATAAATTAAATAAAAATTAAATAAAAAAAACAAAAAACCCGCCTGCGTAAAAAATAATAAATAAATAGAAAATCAACTGAAAAGGCCGGAACATAATAAAAAATCAATAATTACATAAAGCCAGCGAAATAAATCGAAACAATATCAAACATAGTACTGTATACAATTAAAAATATCAATACGGTAGTCCTTCGAAATTTTATGCGACATCATACATAACACACAGTCGGAGGCACGCACAAAGTGACAATAATTTGAATTATCATTAAATATAATTTATTTAAGTACCCGGCACAGGGCTTATTTCCATGCCTCCAAATTTTATCGTTTTCAAGTCATACATTGATTCCCTCTCGCCTCCAAAATCAATTTTAAAGAAATATTAACTAGTAAATCAATTCCCACCGCCTTCAAAACTTATCAAGTACGGTCACCATGTTAAAACATATTGCCAAACGTTTTTAGACCTATACCTACTAACGTAGAGAGGTAGGGTAAATTAAAAAAATAGATGATTTACCGAAAACATATAAATAAGTAAACATATAGCCTATATACTATATATATCCCACTGCTGGGATAAAGCCTCATCATCATTAAAATTGAGTCACCGCTTATTATATGCATGTATACATATGTGTAGATATAGCACGCTTCAGTCATATGACAATTAAATCATTTGGAAATGCATATATTATTCTACGACAAAGGCGTTTATGTTAATAGTGTTCAAAACTATTTTAAAGTCCACTCTCACCCTCACATTTCAACCCACGACGCACTCACGCACCGCCACGACCCGGCCTAGAAAACAAATAGCACTACCCCACGGATTATTCCGGATGCCCCGAAAACATATTGCCCGGAGATTTATCACTCACGAGCACGTTGAAGCTAAAGATAAGAGCCAACGCATTCCACACAAAGTATTTTTATTTTAGCAACCATTTACATTCTTCTTACAAAAAAGATACCTACAGTAAGTTACTTGTTATATGCCATACATTTATCTGAACTAGTGGCAGCCCTATGGTCAAAATTCAATTTTAATTTACAATATAGTTACACAAATTTTTATTCAATGTGATGTAGTACACATCATAAAGGCATGTATCTATTCTATTCAATTCTGTACACATTTTGTGCTTGTGCAATGTGCTTAAAAGGGGGTACTAAAGGGGTCTTCTAGTATTAGTATTAAATATATATATATATGTATTTATAAAATTTAGCCAGGAATCGAACCTGGGTCTTCCGCAATCCGGGCGGCTGCACTGACCGCTATGCTACCGAGAAGGCTGACGTAAGCGCTGAATTTTGTCACTGCTTTTTAATTTAATTTTCTTAATCAATTACTTGAAAATAAAAAGTAAAATTTATACATATATATATATTTAAATATTTAACGGGTAAGCACAGTGCCTTGATCTCACCTGGTGTTAAGTGATGATAAGGCCAATGATGGAAGCGCTCTGCACCCGGAATCCTTAACTAGTGAGGCACTGGCTATCTTATCTCTAGCTGCCGGAACGCAACATTGCTATAAACATTTATGGTATGGCGACATATTTAGATAAGATGGTGGTAGCCAGGCGGAAAAGCAAGCCCTACCACCAACCAAACCGAGTACAGAAACATGTACCCCCCGCTGGGAATCGAACTAGGGACCTCTGGTCTTAACTACTAAACCACAGAGGCGGCAGGTATATTATGCCCATAACAAACTTAAGTACGATAATTTATTCAAAACTGTACTGTACTGTACTGTACTTGTGGTAGGATTCTGCCTGGAATCTGACTGGATTGCCGACCATCCCTTATTTATGCCGCAAAGCAGTTGTCCGGTTTGAAAGGTCCTATCGAATGAAATTACACGGGATAGAAACAGATAATAAGCATAATCTTCTAATGTACTGTGTGTTTTGTTTGTGTTTGAGGCGTGAAGAAGCACCTTGTGGGCCGGCAGAGTGAAGTTGATTGATGCTGCGTTGTTTTCACGCTGCACCAGTTGTCTTCGCGTCTGGACTCCATTTCCACTTAACATCAGGTGGTGTGGAGTCATTTGCCGTGCTAAGTATAAAAAAAAAAAGTTATCGTTAAAGATAAATATTATTATTAAACAATATAAAATATCTGAAGTATCTGGGTCATACTCGCTTGCATCAAAGGTGTACCTTTGATGCTACAAAAGCCGCATGCTTATTTGTTTTCTCAGTAACACAAAAAACGTAAGAGTTTTTTTGAATTTTGACCTCAAGTACCAATAAATCTTCATTTTGTCATTATCTTTTTTAATCGTCTAATAAAAATAGCACATGACGTCACTGAGTTTCCGGCTAGTCGCAAAGAGGTGTAATATTTTTTCTTTTGTTTTGAGAACGAATGATTCCTGCTTTGTCATTGTTCCAATCATGTAGATATGGAAGGGTAAAGGTGGAGTCATCTGTGTTCTGCGATAACGCAAAACGGGTTTAAGGGCGCTTTTTCACCACAGCAGTGCGAGGTAGCTAAGAAAATTATGAACATACCCGAAAAGCACCATATAGCCGAGGAATTGAGGTTGTTTGGTACTAAATAAAACTGCAAAGTGCCCTAGGTCCGGTTTATACATGCCCTTGGTTGTCAACTTCATGATCGAACAAAAGCAGAAGTCAAAACTTTGAGAACAGAGTTGAACAAAAATAATGTAATAAAGTTTATTTAAGTTTTTGTATGGAAAAGCAAATCTTCGTATATATGATATTGCATATTATCACAGTGTTCTTTATACTTGGTTGCATCGCTATGTTTCGGGATTATACATTTATTACCAAACATACATTTTCGCCATATTCATAAGTGATTCGTCATATAATAAGCTTATAAACATTTTAGTGCTGTGTTCAGGTCTTCCCGTATGAACAATAGCACATAGGGATATCAGGCCATAACTCACGCTTCCGTCCAATGAAACCGGATCCGTTGGGATTAAGTGGGGTTTAACGACTGCCTTGTTATGACAACAACCGGGACCAACAGTTAACGTTGTTGTACAACAAGTGTCTACTCACAAATAACAAAAATATGGTAATAATACCGCTAACAATTATTAGAGTATTAGATAAGACTTACGAACCGATGGCATAATGACGTTCCTAAGAGCTATTTGTAGCCTAAACTGAATAAATGATTTTGAATTTGAATCTTGAATTTGAATTCGCATTAGAACTCTATATTTTCTTTAAACACAAGCTTTTAAAAGATTGGCTAAAGATAAAGATATTTAACTTTGAAGTGAAGACACTGTGAGGCACAATACTATTAAGCATAATTATTGTGACAATTAAAGTATTCCTCAATTAAAGTTTATTTACTTGTTGTTAAAAGGTTTAAGGACTCTTTAACATCATAATAATACCAAGAGTATTTAGCATTTGGTGTTCATTTCTATAATTATCCTTCTTAACAAGGGCTTTGGAAAAGAGGGCTAATTGGATACTGGTCCCTTGATTTCAATAAAGTTTACCTCCCAACTACTTGGAAGGACTTCGCGTTAACTAAACATTACTCGGCGGTATCTAGCTTAATGACGTCCCATTTGCTCGGTTACTAAGGAAAAGTTGTTGAATTTATTTACCGGTTTCTGGAGGCTCTCGCCACGTGTATATATACCTTTAGTCGCAATACACTTGATACGCAATGTGGCTCAAAAATAAAATCAGGATTTCTGTAATTGGTTCAATAAACTTATTTGATAGTTACAGCACAATACTAATCGAGTTATAGGTAAAGCCTGTTAACGCTACAAAAATTGCCGAGACCAACTGATAACTTCTCGTAACTTTATGCAATCACGAACAGATATATTAAATCAGATGTATAGTCAGAGTATTGTCTGTGACTCAAGTTCTTAAGTACAATACGCTACATTGAAGCATTTCACGTCTTTGCAACCTTTGTATGGAGTCAACTGTAAACTATATACTTGGGAATGGTAGTATAGTAAAATAGAAATTAACAAAACAATTATTAGCGTAACAGAACAAAATAGCATATTGACGGGGTGCTAGCCCAAATGCAATATAAGAAAGTATTCGAGACAGAGCAATAAGAAGAACGTTGGGAAAAGAAAATTCATATTAATAAATAAAGAGAATAAAGCAAGGGAATGGATTGAAGTGAGAGCTGTTATACAATAAGAAACAAGAAAAATTATGTAAAAGCAGAAACAATATAGTGTAATATGTTATAGAAATAAGTTTTAATTATTAAAAGTCAGACTGGTACAGGTACTAACCGGTAGTTGTTGACATTGAATTGGCGCGTTTGGCTTTCAAAGTAAAAAATAAATAGTGTTGAATAATTTTGGCGGGCTGGTTAGAACCACGATAGCTCAATTGGAAGAGCACCTGACCTGGTATGTCAGAAGGGTGCAGGTTCAAATCCTGCTCGTGGATTTTTTTTCAACATTTGTGTATTTTTAATTTGTTTCGCAACAAAATTTGCGTTAAAATTATATAAACAATACAAAAACATTTTACGTAATTTATTTCATTATATAACTAAATAAGAAGTAAACCATAAATAAAATATGAAGTAAAACAAATAAATAAATCATTTAATAACATAACACACTTAAGAGATCGGTTCCAAGAACGCTGCCATAATTTTTTTTATTTTCACCTTTAATAACATTCAAATCTACTATTAGGGTTGATGCAAAGACAATGAAATACTTACTACAATATTCCCATCACGTTAATAAAACAATAACATTTATGTACCAAAAACAACGTAGTGCATTGCATGCGCAAAAATATATGAATATCACCAATCATTTTGAAACGAACGTAAACAATTAATCGTTTGTTACTCTTCAATCTGCAACCCAAACACACCAAATTAATTAGGTTCCCTTTGAGTAACCATAAAACTCTTTAGCAATATGTATTATTAGAAAGTATTCTATATTTCAAGTTTGTTAGAGAACAGGGTGGACTGACGATCTGATATCGAACGACGTGGAGGTCGCTGGTAGCCGTTGGATGCGAGCAGCACAAAACCGGTATTTGTGGAGATTCTTGGGGGAGGCCTTCGGCCAGCAGAACTTCAGAACTTAACTAACAGCCAATGTTATGATGATGATGATTCTTTAAATTTCTGTCACATTAAAACTTCTCTGAAACCTCATGTAGCACAGTAATAGTAATAGTAATGTTTTTAATTATTTGTATATTTTTTTGTATGTTGTGCCGTTTCTTAATATAACTTAGGGGACTATAGATTTACATTTAAGGTAATTTTATGTGTATTTTTTATCATCTGTGTTATAACTGCCTGTTAGTAGTAGAAGTATTGTATAGTTTGGACTTCGATACATCTGGAATAGACTATGTATTTATTTAATTAATTAGTCCAAAACACTATTAATTTATCCTTTACCCATTAATTCTTTTAGCTGTTGAGAAAAATGGGCGAATGATTATACACATATTTTCATTAAAGTAACTATAGTAAAATATATTTATATTTGAACTGGCTACTGCTCGCGGCTTTGCTCACGTATAATAGTGATTGTTTGTAATAAAAGTCAAAACCCGTCAAAATCTATAAGGATACTCCTGAAATCTATATACTATTATAAAAATCAATTGCTGTTCGTTTCTCTCGAAAACTCGAGAATGGCTGGACCGAGATTTTTGAAATATTTGTGGAAGTTAGGGAAGGTTTTAGCTGTGAGAAGCATAAATATAATAAGTAACGGAAAATACTTAAAACGACAATATAATTTTCCAATACAAAATTATTTGTTTGTCATGGAAACTGCCAAAGCGGTACGAAGTCCGCCGGGTCAACTAGTACTTCATAATTTCTTGAAAATTACAGTTTTTCGTACAAACATTCCACCCCTATTACACCTCTCTAGGGATGGTTTTTCGAAAAATGGTAAAACACGTCACTCTTTATTTTTATTGAAAAATCTAATTATCGATTAAAATAATTCATTTTATAGTTCTTACTTTAAAAATAACTATTTCCCCAAAAAAACCTTCTTCCCTTTTTTACTAATTTTAAGGAAAATAAACAAAATTCCTGAGACACGTCATTCTTAATTTCTTTTCAAAAAGCCAAATACCAATTTTCATGTATTTTATCAAAACTGACGGACTTTCATACAAACTTTCACCCCCTGTTTGACCCCATTAGGGTATGATTTTCGTAAAATCCTTTTCTTAATGGCTGATTACGTCACTCAAGTAACCTACAGTCCAAATTTCATTTAATTAGCTCCAGTGGTTTCGGCTCGGCGCTGATGAATCAGTCAGTCAGTACATGTCATTATATATTTAAAGATAGATTATAATCATTCTAATATCGTGGTTAAAATTAATTATCACCACTGAATTTCACAATCGTCTTGGTGAGACAGAACGGAAGGATCCGATAATGGGCCAGGATATTGCGGATAACAAGCGGAAATCGGTACACAATAGTTCAATAACTTTACGCCACCACTTCGGTGTCGCTTAATGTTCAGGGTGCATAGTGCGAGTTTCAAGGCACTGCACACTGTCCCTTTTTTGCTTTATCCATCTATCTTTAGATACTCATAGTCATAAGTATTTATTACATCATGTTGGTATGGTACAGATCTTACAATATTATAAATAGTCCTATAAACATGAACCCTGTAAAGGTATTAAAACAATTTAAATAGGTATTGGTTACGCTGTATACCAATGCTAATTAATGGCTTTTAAACTATCTTCGAAAATATACCTAACGTGGTTACATAATGCAAACAAGTTTCATTCGCCATTCGATCGTTACTGAAATCGTAAAATTGTATGAAGCAACGCCTTCTAGTGGAAAACAAGGAGAGTTAAAATTTTGCCATACAAAATCTCGTTTTCGTTAAAGTGATCTAATAGCGAATAAAACTTGCATTAAGCACCCTGATCTGTCTGGGATAGCTGAAAAGTCCGTTAATAGCATTGAAAAATACTATTTACTAATAATTTAAAAATAGACTGATAAAGCGAAACAGGGACAGTGCCTTAATTAACACCATCAATGACATACCTACTTTTAAATAATAAAAGAAACAATTTAATTCATCATCATCAGCTCATTTTATCTCCGCACTGCTGGGGCACCAGCCTTCCCTCTGAATGGATAGGGAGAACGGATAATAAATCACCACGCGCTGGCCCAGCGCGGTTTGGTGGTTGTTAACGACTGCTAATGCAGTCGGGCTTTACGTGCCTTCCGAAGCACGGAGAAAAAATGTTTGTTTACCCATCCGATGACCGGCCTTTGCGGAAGTAGCTTAACCTCAGCACTTGCAGACCAGGCGCGTTAACCACTGCGCCAACTAACAAATAACTTCATTTTATATTATTATTTAGGAGACAAAACAATTGCACCAACATACAAAACAAAACAAAACACCATTACTACCACCATCATTACCAGTTGATTTTGTACCGTTGGCTGGGGCACGAGCGTCCCTTAAGGATGGAAACACCACAGGGAGAACGGGTCATAAACCACCACGCGGGAACATAAAACCACCGAGTAAATAATAATATACTATCATAATATAGTATGTTTATCCGTTGTCTAGTAACCATTTAACGAGTTTCATAACGAAGCTTCTCTTGGGCTAGATAATTGGTGTGAGTGTAGGAAAGTTTATTTATTTATTTATTTATTTATTTTCTAAAGTTTACGCGAACACTACACATTGAAATGAAACAACTTTTATGGATCTACTCGCGTTTATTTTATACATTAATTTTAAACTAATATTTTTCTTGACGTTTCGAACCCTCTGCAGGCTCCGGGGTAGAACACATAGCCGACGTCAAGCATAGGCGCGAAAATGAGTCTGCAGTATGCGAACAGGCCCTAGAGGGGCCCAACCATTACATCAGATTTGATAAACCTCAAATACTCGCTAGAGAACAACGATTCATCCCCAGGATGGAACGCGAGGCTATTGAAATAAAAAAAAACATCTTAATTTCAATAGAGAAGATGGTTGGAATTTACCAGCCTGGGATCCCATCATATAAAATATTAAATCCCAGCCCCAACACCATACTGCCAGACCAAAAGAACACCTCAGTCTCCCTGTGACCACGGACCCTGCGAAGGGTTGGAAACGTCAGGAAAAACATTAACTAAAAACTAATGTATAAAATAGACGCGAGTAGATCCGTAAAAGTTGTTTCATTTCAATAGATACTATTAGTTTTTATTCATCGTGAAAAATTTGGTGAAACTTACGTGGCATTTTCCAATCTTACGCGATTTTGAACTATCCTCGACAATATCGTACGGACTAAAGCTTTCTCACTTCGAATTTACCGCGGTCATAACGACGATTTAAATAATGAAGGGAGCGTTCTCCAGATAATTGAATGTGGTTAGTTAAACGATCACGTCTGTGACCGTCCAAATGTACTAGTAATTGAAACGCATTTGTTTAAGTCAGACTACATTATTTATGTGGTTAACGCGCCACTACAATGTGACGGGCATGAACTTGAACTGCAGTGTTTTTCACTTTTTTTTTCACCTTTATTTGATGCCACGCTGCGTTGCAGCACGAAATGGGCCGGCTCGCCCGGCGTAATACATCTCTCTCAGATTACAGATCTCTCACAGAATATAGGCGTGAAACAATGGCACTCGTTGCTGTTGTGTTTCGTCCGGTGAGTGAAAGTACCGGAGGTCTATCTCTCACCCCTCCTTCCTCCCAAATTCCTACTCCTTCCTCAAGATCTAACTCCTTCCTCAAGGTCGGCAACGCATCTGCGATTACTTTGGTTTTGCCCATGGGCACCAATGGGCGGCGGTGATTACTTTCTATCAGGTGACCCGCCTTCTCGTTTGCCTCCTTTTAACATAAAAAAATGGCTTCGTGCGATTAGCATATTTAGCCAGTGTCAAAGTAATTTTTCTTACAAGTAATACATATAAATAAACAAAATTTACTTCCTGTATGATGATGATAAATGATAGTAGATATGAGAAATGAGAAATGATATACCCAACCCCTTGATAACTCAGTAAAGATGGTGGGGCTTTAGTTAGTGAAAAGTGACGTTCCACGTTTTGTTTAATTTGCCAATACTCATGCACGCTCACGAAAACTTAACGGTTAATAATCCACCATTACTTCACATTCATATTTATCACAAATTATAGAAAATAAAACAAAACCGTAGACATGCTCTCCCGCCAAGAAGTCCCTGTTTTCCACTTAAGGGTTTTTCATTGTTTTTTTTTAATCTATTAGCAACTATAATCATGTTGAACTATCTAGAAAATTAATAGGTACGCCTGTATTAGTTTTATGTGTCCAGGTCGATAGTGGATCGCAGCTATGGGGATAAAACAACATTGATTTCTCGCCTCCAACCCAAGCATCTATTCGGCTATTGACCATTGCGTACGCTTCAATGATAAAAATAATTTTAATAAAATTATTAATAAAAAATAGTGTGTAAAATAAAGGCAAGTATATCCGTATTAAGTTCTTCATTTCACCGTGTTATATAATTACAATAATCATATTGACAAATATAACATGCAATTACATTAAATATCTCATCTGGTCTGTCTTCTGCTTGCTTGCCACGGCTGTAAAAAGAAGAAAAATAGCACCTACCTTCTTACGAATAAATAACTATCATACTAAAATGTTTTTTTTTTGTTTTGTTTATATAATCTTAACGCAAATTTTGTTGCAAATTTTTTGAACATTTGTGTTTTGTTATTTGTTTCGAAACAAGATTTGCGTTATAATTATATTAAAAAAAACATTTTATAAATAGTTTGCCTACTTCTTAACTGATCTTTAGTATTTGTATAAATATTATGATCGGGTGTTAATGACGGTAGTTGTTGATATTGAATGGGTGCCTTTGGCTTTCAAAGTAAAAAAGTAAATAGTGTTGAATAGTTTCGGCGGGCTGGTTAGAACCACGATAGCTCAATTGGAAGAGCACCTGACCCGGTATGTCAGAATGGTTCAGGTTCAAATCCTGCTCGTGGAAATTTTTCAACATTTGTGTTTTTGTAATTATTATACTTTGAATTTTATCTAACGTTCCACAGAGTCCCTCCATTAATTCAATTCGTCTTAATTCTCGAAGTTATCCAGTCGTGCAAATTTAACTTAGGGTCAGCGCTCCCTAACGTATGTTACTACCCTTTACCTGAACTTCAGCTCTTTGAACCCTTTATTGCAACTCAGTATCTTATTTATAGTTCCCATTTAGCTAAAGTTAAGCTAGGTTAGCTAAGCTAAGCTAGGTTAGCTAGGTTAGTTAGCTAAGTTAAAGTTACAACCAAGAATTTGAACATAAGAGATTTAGAATAATTTTAGAATGAACAAATGCAGTCATTTATTTGGTACAATACATCACACTATAGACGTCACAAAACTTTGTTTAATGTCTAAAATGGGTAAGAAATAGGGCTAATAATAGTCCAATTACATTTTACAGTTGAGCGTGGTGCTTGGCAGGTATATTAAAGAAACTTTTAAACAGACAAAAAAAACAAAGAGAAATAAACACAAGAATTGGTTTTAGATGTCGACATAACGTCATAATGTTATAGTCTAGGCTCATATAATAGACAATTATAATATAAGTTTCTACAATCGTCGTCATCATCAACATCATCTCAGCCAAAAGACGTTAACATGCAAACAAAGCGGCAAAGGCGACAAAGGCTCAAGGCAAAAGCCCAAGGATCTCCACAACGACCGGTTTTGCGCTTTTAGTTTCTACAATAATATATTAGTTTTTTATTTATAAGTTTTTTTTAAGTAAGAGCGAGACCACGTGTCCCAATTTTAAGATAAACTGTTCCCAAACCACTAAAGGCGGAACATCGTCAAACGAAACTTATATGGTAACCCTCGCCTTGCCGAATGAAAAGTTTAATTTGCTAGGCTCTAATCAGACCCATAAGTTACTTAGAAATGTAATATACTCCAAATAATCCTTTTGGGCGGTGATCCCAGGATCGTGGAGTCACTTAAATGAAGAGAAACGTGTCGAATCAGCTTTAACTGAAACAAAAGTCCTGGGTCGGCTTTGCTGTGGACCTTATAAGTTTCGGATAAGTTTGCGATAAATAAAACATTTGTCGACGCTTTTTCCGAGTGAGATAAAGCTCTGTGATAACTGTGAATGTAATTTATCGTCAGCTGTCTATACCTCAAAAGATAAAGCAGGCTCGCTTGCGTTTTCCCGGCTTGTTAAACACATGTGGTTTTTAGGGTTCCGTACCCAAAGAGTAAAACGGGAACCCTATTACTAAGACTCCGCTGTCCGTCCGTCCGACCGTCCGTCTGTCTGTCCGTCTGTCACCAGGCTGTATCTCATAAACCGTGATAGTTAGACAGTTCAAACTTTCACAGATGATGTATTTCAGGTGCCGCTATAACAACAAATACAAAAAACAGAATAAAATAAATATTTAAGGGGGCTCCCATACAACATACATGTTTTTTTTTTTGCCGTTTTTATAGATAATGGTACGGAACCCTTCGTGCGCGAGTCCGACTCGCACTTGGCCGGTTTTATATGCAATCACTGTGGACTAAATCATTAGTGTAAACGGGTGCTGTAAATTTAACAGATACCTAGATGCAGATAACGTTCACGCTTCAAAAAACAGGTCGCTCGTTCTTGGGTAAATGTATAACTTTTTATAATAAACGTTAAAGTTCAAAAATTTTGAATTTTGAGTTTGATAAAAGGAAGATAGCAAAAAACACGAACAATGAAGATGTAATCTAACAACATTACAATACCTTATCTATACAAATAAATAAAATTGGAATGTCTGTTTGTAATATTAAAATAACCGCTTTTTAGTAAATGCATATGGATGGATACACGGTACATAACTATACCAATATAACATTTTTTACAATTTTTGTCTGTCTGTCTGTCTGTCTGTCTGTTTGTGCCAGCTAATCTCTGAAACGGCTGGATCGATTTTGATGGGACTTTCACTGACAGATAGCTGATGTACTATATGATATAGATGTATGATGTACACTTTGTCTTTTGTTTTTGTTTTGTATTGTTATTGTGAAATTTTGTAGTGTGTGCCAATAAATGTATTTTATTTCATTTCATTTCATGTAATAAGGAGTAACTTAGGCTACTTTTATTTTGAAAATTTATTTATTTTAAATAATAAAAAAATAACTATTCCGCGCGGACGAAGTCGCTGGCACAGCTAGTTATAGATATAAAAGAGTTCGTAACAGCCATCAATGTTGTTCCTCTCTATAGAACCATAATTAGTCGCAACTATTACATCAAATAAATGAAGCTTGATCCTTAGGGAAACCCGCAAAAGCCCAAGTTCAAACAAAAACTTACTCATCCTGATATAATCGAAGCGTAGCCACACATAACTAATGGGTAAAGGTTCACACGCCAAATGACAATCAGGCATCAGCATGTAATCCAAACGATTATTCAATCGATTACTTCCCCCACCAAGAGATTATCAAGATACGGTGTTACGTAATCTCCGAGGATCGGACGAGTTTAGTTAGATGCAGAAACCGCTTAATTGGCCGCAAAATGGGCTGCAGCGTCTGCCTTTGAAAATGATAAAGCATCTTAATAAACGGCTGTTAAGACGAGCGTGTTGTACACGTATTCGGGCCGGCAAATTCTGTTCGGTTGTTGTGTTGAATAAATGCCGAGCCAAACGGTTGGTTGCTAAAAACGTATCGTGTCAAACCAAAACACTGTACACAGTTACAGTGAGATTTGGTTGTTTGAATTTTGCTGTGTTTATTACTTTTACAGTTATTAAGCAAAGAAACACTAACTCATATTACAGTGTTTTAGCCTGACACGACAGATACGTCAGGTTTATTCGAGTTGCGTTTTTGAAGCCGGTAAACTACTTTGGTTTTTATTAAGGGTGCGCCGACCAAAAAAATCCAAAAGTGCAGTCACACGGTTAAGTAGATATAATTGAAAATACTATCGTATTACATAAACAAAATGTATATTTAGTATGAAAGGAAACGTGTTTACAATTAGTCCGATCCATAAATTCAAAACACACTGGCAAAAATCATGAAAACGTGTGGTGGCGTTTAGTTGATATCTAATAGTTCATTTGTATTATTGTACCTCTGACTTAGTCTAAACAATCGCCAATGTCTAAACTACAAATCGTCCGTCTCACATTTTTAATTTATAAAGCGGTTATTTGAATTATTATTTTTCATTAAGCACCTTAAATTCCCCATAAAAAAATATCATGGCCGCGCGGCATAAAAATAAACATGAAGACATTTCAAATAAAACATATGACACTTGTCACTTACGGACGGCGTTAACAATAATAAAAGTCCTGTCAAACCTTGTGGAAAGCTAATATGCTTGTTTAAGGTATGGGTTAAATAAAAGAGCTATGGGGGCTGAACCACAACTCCTCGCATCTAACCCGAGCAAAGTTGTAAAACAGTACAACGTTATAGATATCCGAGATTACTTTTTTGTATACGAAACGTTTCGACTGCATTGCATCGACCGTGGTCACGGACTGACTTCTGTCGCAATGTTGCAAAGTGGAAGACGGTCGAAACATCGTGTATTAAATAATGCATAGGATACCATACGATACTATATACGTAGGTATACTAAGTTTAGTTTGCGTTTAACCCCAACTGAAAACTTTGTTGTAAAGTGTATAGTGTTGTTGCCACGTTATAGTTAGTTTTGACAACGCTGACATCACTACCTATCTATGAATACGATAATTTGATTGGAATCTGAATGGCTGAATGGCAAATATAGCACTAGGCACTATGAAAGGCAACAAAGAGTTTAAAAGACATACGTATTAATCAACGAAGAAAATCGTTTTATGGATTTTAATAGAAAAAAATTTTTAAGCAACAACTCAGCAATAACATTCTGTAATGTCAAACGCTTACAAATCTTGAAATAGCTTGAGGCAGCTACACAATTTGGTACTGCCATTAACCTTGAAGACATTTTGTAATTCTGAAACGCCACAATAGCACCGGGGTTCAATTTCAGAACCGCTGAAAATATTATTTTGCTACCACTTGATTATTTTTCCAGTTGTGTTTAATTACTGACATAAAAATTATAATATAACATTAAATTATACGTCGCTATGATTGCCGTCCTTATTTAATAAGCAAAATAATATACTAAGAAGTAAACATAAAAGGCCAATAAAGGACATTTCGACAAAATGTCCTTTGAGCCCTTTAAGACACTTCAAGTATCGAAATCGATATGTGATATGTGAACCATGAAGCGTCGGTAGCCGAACGGACAGAAGCTGAATTGAATGCGAGAAATCGTCATTATATCTCCATAGCTCCGTTATAATATTGACGTGAACCTTACACAAGCATATGATTGGCGCATAAATAATAATCTTTATTAGGTATATACCTATTAAACACCGTTCTTTTTTAACCGTCCTAAATCCGCAGGTGGGTTGATCAGACCATGAAACTGAACAACTTTCTTTAAGAAACGTACGTCAAAAAACGAGATATTTTTTGACCTATATTTCTGCCTGCTTGCGACTTTGTCCGCTATTACTATTTGAGCACAACCTCCCGGGTCCAAGTGTCTTTCATCAAAATCGTTTCGGCCGTTTAGGAGGAGTTCAGTGACATACACACTTCTTAAAAAAAAAATATATATAAAGTAGATATAATACGTCTTTACATACCTATGTCAAAGCCATTTCAATGTATAATATTCAAATTCTTGTAATGCTACTGGCATAACCTATTTTACAATACCATTTCTCCAAGAGGTACATGTGACGTGTAACGAAATAAATGAATAAATATAATTCGAACGATTCAAGATTTGAATCACCCCATTCAAAGCACAACCAACAATCCCGACAGTTCTAATTCCGTAATGTTTCAATAGGAAACATTGGAGATTACAATGGGTGCTCGCTTATCGTACCTCAATTGTGTTATAGACACAAAACATTTCCTTTGGTTGATATTATTCAATTGAGTTAGCACTAACACGATTAGTTAGTGACACTGCTGCGTCGAACCTACGTGACCACACATTAAAGGTGGATTTATATTTATCTGACGTGACAACACGTGTCGTGTCATGACGTGATGGCTAGCGTTTACATTAATATTTCGTCGTCCTTTGGACGATATTTTGGATCAATACAGTTGCAGCTTTAGGAAAGGTCAAACGTTTGCAATGTTCTCCCATGAGTTATTATCCGAATGTGATTCAGATTATGAAGAAGATATTTAATGAATAATGCTGGCAACTCTTTAAAAAAAAAACAAAGATTGTTGTTGAGATTTAGAATTATAAATCGCTATACTGTCGTACAATTTCTATCAACTCATTCATACTTAAAAGCAAAAAATAACCTATTTAAAATCACGAACGACTCTGACGCGTCAGATTACAGCACTGGCGCGTGCATATTGATCTAACGTATCGTGATGGCGCCGTATCTACATAGGGTAATAGCATCAGTGTTTGACACTTTAAGCCCAGTGTCGTTCGTCCCAAACTTGTAATGTTTTGGAGGAAAAATAAACAAATAATTATTAATTTTATTTATTTATTACTAGTTGTTGCCAGCGACTTCGTTCGCATAGACTACAGAAAAAAAAATCCTATATGGTGGTCTGGGTCATGCTCTGTATATACGAGAAAAGTTTCATTGAAATCTATTCAGTAGTTTTGACGTGAAAGAGTAACAAACATACATTCATACTTACAAACTTTCGCGTTTATAATATTAGTAGGATTTTTATTTAGTGTTCGACATAGTTTTCGTCGCCAGAAAATTACATATATTTTCGTTGAAGTTTTACGGGGTGACAGCCAGGAAGCAGGTGTTTCATATGCAACTGTAATAATTATAATAATAAAAAAATCTTGAAAATGGTCGAGCATATTGTATGGTCGAGCAGCTATTGGGACCGGTCAATCATCACGGACAGGACTTTTGTTGCTAATAAGCCCGATATTGTGGCGGGACATATTGCGAGGATGGATTACCACCGATGGCCCAGAAGGACACTGGAGTGGAGACCGTGACAAAACACACGAGGCCGGGGCCGCCCACCACTCAGATGGGTGGACGATATTAAACATCTAGCCGGCCACAACTGGATGAGGGTGGCTGGCGACAGAAAGAAGTGGAAGCGTTTGGAGGAGGCCTATGTCCGAAGGCGGACTGAATGATGGCTGAGGATGTTCGCCGTTTTTAGGCACTCTTGACCTGGAAGAAGAAGAAGAAGAAATACATTTATTAGCACACACTAAGAACAACAAAAAATAATTATAGTACGTTAAAAAAATATTGAAAAACAAAAGTACATTCACAATAAAAAACAAAAACAGAAGACAACGTGTGGCCAACTAGCCTCAGCACATGCTGCAGCGACATGAGGCCACTGCAACGCTGGCATTCAAGAAACATCCGCCTACGTCGCCAAGGAGGAGACGCAAGGAGGTTAATATTATATTACGCACTACTACTAAGTAAGTTAGTGCAGTAACACGAATTTACGGAATTAGTGAGTACTACATGCTATCTTCATTAACGCTCTGAGTACTGAAACATAGTACTCAGAGCATTATGCTATGCTCACTTTAAGTCACAGGCAAATTACAATCAAGTGTTGCTAGCCTACATTATCAATTATTAGTACTGCATACTCTTTGATCAACTAACCAACCAACCAAGTTTGGTAAAAACAAAGAGCTCTGTTCTCTTTGGTCTTTAATTATGCTCAGAATAATAACTAAAGCTACGAGTATAAGTTATTGTTCTGGAAGCTTATGCAGCTGTGTCTCACGTCATGGTAAAATATATGGTTGTGTCTTTGCGTGTCCCATTATCAGTGCACGCCAATAAAAACATCCAGAATCTTGAGCTAAAATAGCTAGAGCAAGGGTATCATAATTCACAATAATCCATAATTAATGCAATGCTATGTCAAACGTGTGCGCCATGGCTTTGTCAATTTAATATGCATGCTTGCATATTTCCAAATTTCCAGTATAAATAATGACGGTGCGCGTCCCGCCTGTCGGCTAACGTTTATAAATCGATTAAATATATATTTTTTGAAACACGTTTTGAACTCTGTTTGAAAACGTGCATTTTTAATACTAGCGATTCGCGTAGTATAAGAAATCAACAGCGTATTTATTACAATTAATTACGCCTCCATGTACAAAAATATCGGAATTTGGTAAGAAGCAAAAATACAGAAATTGCGAAAAATACATAAAGGTAATCCTGAAAATATCATCCATATCCATGTCCATATTATCATCTTAATTAGCCTCTAAACGGGCCACTTCTGGGCTTAGATCTTCCTACAAGAGGAGCTCATGACAACATCGAGTCATAACCCATCACGATTCAGAACCAGCTACAAATGCAGCTACAGTCTTTTAATTAAATTCCGTGTTGTTCTTTTCCCGAACACACATTGTTTGGTAACAAAACCGAAGCAGGTTTATATTTAATCTTGATTAAAAGCAAGAGCAAGGATTAAATTAAGGCTAAAAGGTCTGGCGAATTTATCGGCACACACATTAGACTAATTTAGTGACGTCACCAACGATCGGTCGATGGCTTGTAAAATCGAATGTGACTGACCTGTACCGCAATTTACTTACCTTGCCGCTTTTCATTAGATAGATTGACATATTTACTAATAAATAAATAAATGGACAATTAAGGATGCAGATAGTGCGTGATATACTAGATTCATGTCAGCAAATAAAAAACGCTATATTGTTACAATCTAGATGTTTCATTAAAATAAAACAATAGTGGGCCGGCAGAGTGAAGTTGACTGATGCTGCGTTGTTTTCACGCTACACCAGTTGTCTTCGCGTCTGGACTCCATTTCCACTTAGCATCAGGTGGTGTGGAGTCATTTGCCGTGCTAAGTATAAAAAAAAGTAACTATTACGAATGTACATATACTCAATTTCAATACCTAATTACTTTAGTAAATAAAAAGATAGTCATGTAAATAGATACTGCTTATAGGTGACTTTGGATTTTTTTTCTATCAAGGAAATTACATAATTTTGCATTTTAGAATCAATAAAATTTGTTAAAAATATGGTTTAATATTTATAATAGGTATATGTATTTTTTGGCGTTGTACGTTGTATATTTTTTTATTAACTATGCTTAAGTGAACGCATATCACTGTTGACAGCGCCTATTTTAAAGATGGCTCTTTTTTTAATGATGGAGGTACGATAGTGGCTGACGTAGTGCAGATTATGAACATTAAAGATGTACGGAATGAGTGAAGCTTCAAACTTTTCGTTGAAATTTTACAGTTTGTTGCATACGCGTTTCTCAAGGATCCTTCAGAAACGCAAAGAAAAGCAAAAAAAATATTTGTCTGAAGAAAATTGCATACGGTAATTTGATACTTGTATTTGCGTTACACAAGAACTGCCAGAGAAGGTCCTTGTGTTGTTCGTATTTCTGGTTTTATTGTTATACTATTATTCTTTAGCCTGCAAGAAATGTCTTGTTAGCTTTTAAAGCACTTAAATTTTAAGCTCTCTCAGCATAAACGCTTAAGTGCTCTTAATTGAAGTAGATTAAACAGAGTACGAGCTGGAATCCTTCTCGAGCTCAGCATTTATTTTACCAACAGACATACACATTGTTGCTACTGATTCCGTCAAGATTGCGGCATTCTTGTTTACGTTCGTGGGATATGTAGATATATCTCCCTTTGTGCTGAACTTTTTATATGTTATGCAGTTTCGCCGGTTTGTATATATATTTTTTAATTTATTGTCCACATTATAAAATGAAACATGTTCAAATTCAATAATTCAAATGGATATAATTATGTGTATTTTATTTATTATATTATTAAAGGTGGTAAGAAATGAAAAGCATCAGCTATTTTTATATTTTACAGGTTATTTATTAACGTGTGTTAATGTATGTATCGAATAAACAATATTACAAAAAAATAATTGAAATTAATTCTGCCTAATTACATTTAATCAGATTTAGCAAAATTAACACTACATATTATTTCAATTATTTTTTTTACCATCGGTTTCCGCAAAATTACGCCTGATTCCATTAATTAAACAATATCAATTGTTTAAGGTCTTTACTTTTACCTTGACGAGCTCTGTAGCCGAGTGGCTTGCACACCGGACTTTGGGCGGTGCTAACCCTGCGGTCCCGGGATCGGTTCCCGGACGGGTCAATGTCGAAAATGATGTTTTCTATATTGTGTCGGGTCTGGATGGTTGTGGTACCGTCGTTGATTCTGATTTCCATAATATGAGTGCTTTAGTTACTTACTTGGGATCAGAACAATGTATGTGATGTCGTCTAATATTTTTATTTATTTATATTTTTACTTCCCGGTAACCGGTTTTTTCATTAATCTCTTTAACAACCTTGTTCTCATTTGGTTACAACAATATTAGTTTAAAAATTTCACAACTTTAACTTTCGAACCAGATTTTTACCATCATAACGACTCCCACAGTTTCCCAAGAAAAATATCAACTTAATTATAATACGCAAAAAAAATGTCCCAAGTAAAATATAAAAGTTAAGAACCACAATATAAAAATCGGAAATTGAAACTGAGTCCCGCTCAGAATATTCGTTACGGGAAATTTACCTGCTCCCTTCCCACGTTATTGTACTAGCTTAACTTTTCTTGGTACGACACTTTTTCTCGGTCCAAGTTTCGTTTTATTTTCGACTCATTAAATAGCTTTTATCTTTACATAGCAATCAGTAACTTTACCAACTGTTGCGAAGTCACTTGAACATCGTTGTATAATGTTTCCGTGATGTTTTAATTTCTTTTCTACTTTGCAATTGTTACTTGGAAAGCTATTGTTAATAATACAATATAGCCGTATGAAAGTTTTATTTTGAAATGTCAAAGGTAAAAAGAACCTTTCTACTTCCAAACTGTACCTATGAGTATTTTTAATATTTTGGGATAATTTTTCTTTGTATTTATAAACGTTAACCTTTGGTGGCTGCTAGTTGTAACAGAACTAGTTAGAATACAAGAGATGAGGATAACGCGTCACCGTATAGCCTGGTGGCCATTAAAAACTCAGGAGATTCACAGGCAAATATATAATCAGATAAAATTTTATAAATAAGCAGAAAAAACCTAAAAGGAGAAAAACAATAAATCAGTGTACAAAAGTCCAAGCCAAAACGTCACTTACAAATATTTCTTATAGGAATCAAATTACCTGTTTATAGTTACAGGTTTTTTCACAATTAGATTTTAAACAATAATAACTGCAAAATTATGACAAAACAATGTTATTCACTGAAGAATTTTGAGAGACTGATCGTATCAAAATTTAATAAAATTCCATGACAATGACATGACATTCAAAATATTCTTTTTTAGAACCGTACCGTAATTTGATAGATAGTTTTTAAAACTACCAAGGAGGCTATAAAATGCCTAGCATAAAAGTATAACGTAGAGTAAATTGCAACGACAACGTTACAACCGTGTGAGGGAAAAAGGCTTATGTCCTACAGTGGGAAAAAGTGATGATTGTGACGATGACGATGATAATGATTATGTTGATAATTATAACAACTATGTAGTTTTATCAAATCTTAGTGGTGCTTTAGTTCTATGTTTAGCCATAAATTTAAATAAAAAAGGACGAGGCTCTCGAGCGTATCCTGACCTAGCACCCCAGTCAAGTTGACTGATCTTAATTGGTAATAAACTTGGTCGGAGGTTGACATAGCCGCTCGCTCCCGAACATATTGACTAAGTTTGTTCGCGGAAATTTTCCTCCGTAATTTCGTAAAACTTGACCTTTACATAAAATATGGTACCATACACAAAAAAAAAATTACATTATGATAACTAAAACTATACTCTTACCTATATATATTTCTTGTATTTACAATGCCATATGTTGTTACAAGATAAAATTTTACTAGAAAAAGTGAGGGTAACTTAACAATGACGTTAGGCTTACATTACAACGTAAATCACAACGTAAAGTACAAAAAAAGTTCAACGACTCTTCTGGGGTATTTGTAGCTCAGCGGTCAGAATAACTATTGCATACTGGTATCTTTACAATGACCTCAATGCGTATGCAAACACGCATCACTTTTACATACAATTGTAGAATTAATTACTTACAATAAATTAATATTTTTCAAGGATTCTATCGGGTTGGTTTATTTAGCACTCTCCGGAGTAACCTACCCTTAGCAAGCATTCGAGTGTGGGATCCATCTCCCACAGATAACCCAAGGGTCGTGGGTTCGATTCCCATTCGAGCTTCCGGAGACTGTTTGATATTTTCATTAACATTTTATTTTGTAACTTACCTATATGTTATTTAAGTTTCTTTTAGTACCACATCGCAATTTTAAGTATTGATTTATTTCATTCTTCTTCATCTGAATCAAAAGAAAATTTACCAACATAAACAAATCAGTTCACTTAATGCTACCTTAGAGGGCAAAGTCCATTACCCCCATATAATGGTTCTAACCTCAAAGCTACCGAAATAGTTGTAAGCATCTATATTCCATTAAGCCCCGATTCTTTTCTTGCCTGTATTATGTCTAAGAAATCGTTTAACGTTTGTAAGGAAGCACGGTTTGCACGCTTTAGAAATGGTTTAAAGAATTTATTGTTTCAGCTCAGAGTCGGTTGGCAAGAAATATGCGGTTTACTTTGCCGATTTTCTTGTTTGCTGCAAAGCTACGTGGAAAGATTTGTCAAGGATGTATTTGTTAATAATTGGTGATTTTTTTATTCCATAGTTTCTTTTTGTGTACGTAAATGGTGAATGTGTAAATCATAATTATAATATTGTAATAAAGAAATATCTACTGCGTACACCTTAAGCTCAGTCGGTTACACTATAAAGCGTAAATATAAATAGGCAATCAAAAGCAATATCTTTACAAAATACTCTGACTATCTACTAAGTTTCATTCAAATCTGTTGAGCCGTTTTGGCGTGATTTAACACTTACAAATATACACATTTTCGTATTTATTGTATGCAAAGCTTGGGCGTGATATTTGCTGGGATAAATAAATAAATAAAAACTGCATGTTTCAAAATCGTGTCGACAACACGAATATATTCGTGGGTTTGATTCCCACTCAAGCTTCCTAAAGACTGGTTGTTTTTTTTTGGGGCGGAACTTTTCGCATAATGACGATTGTCCTAAAGTCGTTTGGTCATATTCATCAAATAGCATAACACTAATGTCAGATAATTTTTCCATCGCATAACTTTTAGGTGCCATAACTGTCTAAAGGCATATTATTATTAAGCATAATAAATTAATTCCCTAATTTAAGTTGTCATAATATTAGGTAGTCCTAAAATTCTTTAGAATAATTTAATTTGCCATAACTATAGTTAAACCTAATTTTGTATGGCATAAATTATTTAGTCCTAAATCTTATTGATTAAATCGAATTATCACCCAGATCCGAACTAGCACACCCCGACTCCACGTGACCTTGCCCTACACTAGAGTGTAATTTAAGCCCGCGTAGGCGCATGGGACCGCCGGAGTCCCGCAGCGCCGAAGCCGTGACAGAAACCATGCATACCGCATGCTTGCTTGCATGCTGCATGCCTGCTTGCATGATGCATGCCTGCTTGCATGCTGCTTGCCTGCTAGCTTGTTGCATGCTTGCTTGCATGCTGCATGCCTGAAGTGGCTTTGAGGAAAAAGATTATTCTTCAAATCAAAACAACAATTAAAAAAATAACTGTTATTAGTTTTATACCACTTTACACAATCTTACTTAGCAACAAGTGCTGCCGTTCTATCTGAGACAATGATGGACAACATCATTTAAGGTCGATTCACACATATCAGTGAAGTCACAGTTCCGACACAGTACCGGCACAGTGCGAAATATTCTTTCATACATTTTCTATGAACGCATCACCACTTGTCACTGTCAGTGACGACACAGTGCTTTCAGTGTCAGTACCGCCACCGGCAATCACGGACGTATTCGTTGACAACGATATTTTTTGTCGGATCACGGACGCCGCGGCATCAAACATTGGAGATATAGCTTTCCTCCAACGAGTATCTTTCTTCAATAACTTACTTCCTAGTTTCTGCAGAAGAATATTGAAACAGCTCTCTGACATTTTAAAATATTCAAAATATTTCCTTTCGTCTCTAACTAATTCTTTGTATAATGTCATGAATTCCTTCTATCTCTCTTAATTGGCATGCTTCATACACCCATTTTCTCTTTTTTCCTTGATGCTGCTCTTCTTCTTCGTCTGAAGCAATAGCCTATCATTGCTATCTGCGTAGTATTGAACAGAGCCATAGTAACCATCACGCTACATGACGACGGACACGTTTTCACTGAAGCTCCGTGAACTGCGTACTGACATGTGTGAATTGAATCACTGACAGAACACTGTAGCACTGATACTGAACTGAGTGAACACGTTGATGGAACTGTGACTTCACTGATATGTGTGAATCGAGCTTTAGAAACCATTTAGGAATCCACGGTCGAAAAGTTAGGGTAAAGTTTAAAATAAACGCAGCGCAAATTCGTAAATGGAAAACTAAAATTTACAAAGTAAATTAAAATCTTGGGAGGCACCCAGAAACTGATAAGATCCACACCTCGCAGTAAATAAACGAAATCCGCAATATGATTTAGATATGGTAATAACTCAAAACTTACAGAGTGTTCCACGCTGGCAACACTCACAGAAACTAGTGCACATTCTGGCAGATTGATGACACACTGAATTTATGGCTCAATTTCAACACCAATTAGTTTTTGTCAACTTCCGTAATTTATTATTACCGCTAACACCCAATTAGCACTTTCTCGGTCAAGTGTTTGATTAATTAATTGTAACGGACCATTTCAACTGTAGATTTTAACACATAGTTATAATATACTTACCTTTATTCAACGAGCAATTGAAAGAAACAGAAATATAAATAAACTTTATTTACCATAAACTTACATTTAAACAAACTAACTTACATACTATTTGACATTGTTATAAACAAATAACATTATGGTTAAATAACAAATAAAGTTGCTAGCGGTTTCTACTAAGACGAGTCTAACTTATGGCAAACCAACATAAAATAAAATAAAATAAAATAAGAAAAAAAAGAAAACGAAAGAAAAAGAAAAAGGTAAGAAATAAAAATAAACTATATAAAAAAATTTAACCGGATTAACTGGTTTGATTCTAAAATACAAAATTTATAGCATTTAACCATGTGCAGTTATGATCTAGTTTGTAGCTTATAACAGGGGGGTAAGTTTTGAATCTCACCGGTAATCTCGATATTAAAGCGACATAGTAAAAGACGTGAAATATAATATTTATTGCATTATTTACTATTTGATTACTCGTTTGGGAATATTTGGTGTCAAAAATAAGTTGCCTTTGACCTTGATTATGAGAAAAAAGAGCACCTGTAATTTATTAGTCACTGGTTAAAAAATTGCACCCTAGGTTGTTAACTATATACTTTTTTGGAGGAGTTTCCTGATTACCTCAGACAGTATTTTCAGCTTCACTGGGCTGTTTTGGGGGCGGCGAGAAACTTAATCGGTTCCTCAAGCCGTGTGAAACGAATCACCTTCGGAGATTTTCTAGAGGGAACGGCATCACGCACTAGTGCGTGTCCCCGTGCCTTACTAGATTCTCTGAGGGGTTCGGATCGGATCAGAGGGCTTACTATAACTGTAATAAATAAACCGCTATGCTAATGCCAATAGCGTACGCAACAATTCCTGTAGGAAAGCCTGTACCTTTTATGGACGTCTTTTTTTGACAGCTTCATGGCCATATTGTACAAAAACGACATCTCCCTTTTACAGTAAGTTTGCGGTAGACGCAAGACCGTTCTGCAAGAAAAGCGTTCTTTTTTATATTATATTTTTCATGTTCTAAAACTTAATTTATTTGCTTTAAAGGTTTCAGTATGTAGCGTAGAACATAGGGAGTGTTATTGCTTTCTAAGGCAACTTCAGTATGGCTTTGCAAGTCACGAGAGACCCAAACTCGTTTGCCTAGTTTTTTAAAATGACGTGGCGGTCCTAGTTGCGTGAATAGAAATTTCGGTGACTGGGCGGGTTGCCGCTACAAACGACACGTCCATGATAATGGAATGTAAAAAAAATACAGAAGCTCCCCAATTTATGTTAAGGTGTAGTTTATCTCAACTAGTGGTGGCTGTTGACAAGACTTGAATTTTAGTAAACTGGAAAGTTAACTGCCGAACTCATAGACGTCAATTATCATTAATAATTACTTAGCACCTACAATTTTTCAGTCGAAACTGTATTTATAATGTCACTGTTAGAGACTATTTTACAATAGACAATTTTAGGTGCTAAGTAATCATAAATGTTAATTGACGTCTCTGAGTACGGCAGTTATGGGGCAAATAAAACAAAAGAGTTCTTTATGCTAGATGTCGCTAGTGATAGTAAGTGAGTAGATATTACCAGACCATACAAATCTGAAATTTACTAGTATAGTTTTTTTATGAATGCAATGTGCTTACTTATTAACGCACATGTTTTAATAGACACTTCACGATCCACACTAAATATGTTTTCTACAAATTTCCAAAAAAAATAGATGAGTACCTATCTATTAAAGATCGGAATTGGTTTATTTTGAACTCCTTTAAACAAAAGTCATCGCATCAAGACTGATGTTTTGCAAACACATGTTTTTGCGATTCTTTTATGACTATTAATATGGCTTGTCCAAATCTATAGTAGTCATCAGTAATCAATCAGGCTTAGTATCCAAAGCTTGAGATCGCTACACGTCGCAGACACTTTTTTCACTTCGTCATGGTATACCGCATGCCATTACGTAGATTCTACTAAGCACTTTTACGGTATGTGACATTGTCTATCTGCCTTATCGTGATGTACTACTGGTACAGGCTTTGGTTTTAAAGGCAACAAGCCTTTGCGTGGTATCAGATAATAAAGCTGCTAGTGCCATGTACACATGCCTGCACATCAGACTATCACCAACTGTCAAGTTTTCTCAATAGACTTTGAACTTTATGTATTTGTCATATGGTTGAACATTCATTGAGGAAATTATTGGATAGTTTGATGTGCAAGCGTCTGTACGTAATCCCTCCGATCCCGAGAACTATCCGTACATCCCATAAAAACCTATGTTAGCTAGTTGTTGTCATTACCCATTCTATGTGCTGGGGCCTGAATGAGAGTTTTATTCACGTTAACGTTAATCAAAACGAAAATTTGTATGGCAAAATTTGATTGCACTTTGTTTGTCGCCAGAGCTCTGTTGGATATAGCTTGACAAGTCGACAATTTGTCAGAAACCACAATACCGAAATTTTTCGTTAAAAGTTAAGTCAGTGAATTTTAAAGAACAACTCTGCCTCGCCTTAGTTATGGCAACAACATGGCAATTCTGCTTTATGGTGGTCTAGTCCATCATTTTTGAAACTAGAAAGTAGTGAATGGCCATCTAAACCTAATCAAGGTCCAAAAAATATCAAAGATTTACCAGAAACGATTAAAAACTTTCACACAATAAATAATACACAAAAATCTGAACCTAACCTAATATCTACACTTATCCTAAACTCATCTAGCCTAACTAAATTAAAACGTACAGTTGCTTACATATTATGATTTATAAATAATCGCGACAAAATAATAATAAACTTCTGGGACACTATCTGTTTCAGAGCTCATGGCAGCTACTAATAAACTTTTTATCATTTCTCAACAGGACTCTTTTCCTGTGGAGCGCCAATTGCTCGTCAGTAACAATAACTTACCTCATAAAAACAGGCTTTTACCGTTATCACCATTTTTAGATTCTGACAATATCATCAGAGTGGGTGGCAGGCTTAGTGATTCTCACTACGATTATAACGTTAAGCACCCAATTCTCCTTTGTAGTAAACATCGTTTGTGCCAACTGATTTTCAGCGCGTTACACAAAACCTATCTTCATTCGGGTCCTAAACTGTTGTTAGCCACAGCGAGGCATAATTATTGGCCATTAGGAGGAACCAGGCTTGCAAAACGTACTGTACGTTCAAGTGTCAAGTGCTGTCGTTTGAAAGGTGCAACTATCCAACCTATAATGGGTAACTTACCTACCAACAGAGTCCATTTAGAATATCCCTTCCTTGAAACTGGTGTTGACTATGCTGGGCCACTGCTGATAGCGAATCGTAAAGGAAGAGGTTGTAAACTTATAAAAAGCTATATTTGTGTCATTGTGTGTTTAGCCACCAAGGCGTTGCATCTGGAGCTTGTCTCGGACCTGACTAAAGAAGCTTTTATTGCAGCCCTAAACAGGTTCATAGCACGCCGGGGGAAGCCGCGGAACTTGTTTACAGATAATGGTACAACCTTTGTAGGAACATTTAACGAGTTGTGTAGACTGCTCAGGGAACCTTCACTGTCTTCGGGTCTCGTAGACCAAGGAATAAAATTTTCTTTTATTCCCGCATACACTCCTCACTTCTGTGGTCTTTGGAAGTCAGCAGTCAAATCTGTAAAGCATCATCTTCATCGCGTTTTAGAACTGAC
Source organism: Eudonia truncicolella (assembly GCA_949315975.1). Classification (NCBI taxonomy): domain Eukaryota; kingdom Metazoa; phylum Arthropoda; class Insecta; order Lepidoptera; family Crambidae; genus Eudonia; species Eudonia truncicolella. The sequence continues at coordinate 10,925,802 of OX438836.1, forward strand.
CCATTTAGATTTTAAAGAAATGGCGACTCTTTTGATACAGATAGAAGCTATCTTAAATGCTCGTCCCATAACTCCTTTATCTGATGACCCTTCCGATCTGTCCTGTCTTACTCCCGCTCACTTTCTAATTGGACGATCAATCGTATCCTTGCCTTGTCCGCATCTTATCGACAAAAACATAACTTCACTTCAACGATTTCAACGCATTGAAGCGCTGAAGCAACATTTCTGGTCACGCTTTAACCATGAAAATGTTTTAGGGCTCCAGAAGAAGACAAGATGGCACACGTCGCAGGGAGAGCTGCAGGAGGGGTCGCTAGTCCTGATCAAGGACAAGACAGCGCCTCCACTGATGTGGCCGCTTGGCCGTATTGTTCGTGTTTTGCCGGGAACAGACGGCATAGCCAGAGTCGCCGACATCAGGACGAAGAGAGGCGTCATACGTCGCGCCTATAACACTATCTGTCCCTTGCCTCCAAATGTTGAAGAGGATACTTCAAAGCGGGGAGTATAGTTATGGCAACACTGGGCGCACGGGGGCGCCGTGATCTGCGGGAGCGCGCGGGGACTGACACATCACAACTACAGCCGCGCACACACGAACTATTCATTGTCGGGCTAATTCTTGTAGAATGTTCTATTATTTATAAATCAGTCTATGTTATACAGTCCACTTTTATTGATATCTACATCCCACTTAAGAACTACCAGCTTCAGCCTATTGTATTCTATATATTCAACATATTGACTACTTTAAAAACTATAACGGCTTTCACCGTCATTCGACAATTATCTTTACTGCGTATCAATATCGTTCGAGAATTTTCGGTGTCAAACCTAAATGACCAGTGACTTTAAACAAGAAAAAAAAAGAACTCTCGTAATTGATATTATAGAGTGAGAATTAGTCACCGGTTCAAAAATCGCCCTCCAGAGCGCTTCAACATTTTGGAAATCTAAGATCATCATCACATCATAATCACCAGCTGATATTATGTCCCCACTGGTGGGGCAAGAGCGTTTCCTACGGATGAAACCATCACGCGGGTCCAGTGCGGATTGGTGGTTTGTAACGACTGCTAACGCAGCCAGGATCAACGGCTTTACGTGCCTTCTGGAGCTTGGTTGCGAAAGTTGTTTAACTTCAACATTCGCAGGCCCGGCGCGTTTACCGCTGCACCATCGAACTCTTCAAATGTAAGATACTTTAAACTAGTTGGGGACTACAAATATGCTACCGAGCGACATAATTCATGTAAATGCAATGTTCGGACAGCGCAGCCATTTTAGCTCATCCTCGAAGATTTTAATTAAGGATTTATCTGGGTTATACAATTTAAATTGCACTTTGGTAAGATGAAATTAATCGACGTTGGTAAAGTGAGCATTTTGCGAAAAAATATGCTTGCTCCATACATTTTTATGGCAGTTGCAGAAAAATCATGTCTGTTTTACAAACAATATAGCAAAGCTATTTGGTCGAACACAGTGGTAAATGTTATTATCTATACTGAGTGCCTACCTACTACACAGTAGATATTTCCGTCTAGATTGAATGGAAGGTAGGTATTTAGTTTATTAAAAAGCTTTTGGTTAAGTAGTTACTATGAGGATGTTTGAGTTATTCCATTCCGACCCATAGCATTCTGATCCACCAGGGATCCGTTTTATTTTGATTTAATTTTTATTCCGATCCGATCCACTGTTGTAGATATCACAAGAGATCCTGTTTCAACTCAATAAGTTTCGTTTTAAGTGTTAATTTTGTCCTTTTACAAACGTGCCACACAATAAATAAATGTCGTAATATCAAACGCAGTAAGTCAGCGCTCAAACTGGTTGCAATTCTAGCCACGTTTGGGGTCTTACAACCTTCACCATAAATCAAGTCCAACCACGTAAGCAGCTTTTCCTGAGACAAAGAAACATCAAACTTTATATACTGAAAATTTCAAAGTATAAGAAGAATTTTTTTTTAAACATCTTACCATAATACTTATACTTACGTATATTAAAAACTTTTTATTTGTTTAAGGGTATTTTTTTTGGTTCACTTCTCCCACATAACCGCCGTGTTTCCCCAAACGCGGTTGAATGCAGAATGCATTTCTCAGTATTATAAAATGGCAGTTTATATATGGATGCAAACTCTTCAAGACCGGGATGGTTGGAGCTAATTAGAGGAGGCTTACCTTCAGCAGTGGACGGCAAAAGGCTAAAGAAAAGTTTGTATGTATATTTACTTGCTAGCTTTTAAAGTTAAAGGCTTCTAAAAACTTTATAGATTCTCGATCAGAGGAAAGGAAAAAATACTCAATGTAGGTATTTACTAGCAGTAAAGATATGAAAGGTAATGAAGCTATGCTGTCGGTTTGCACAACTATAGGTATCGGAATTTTTATTTTAAAATGCCTGTGAGTAACTTTGCAAAAGCCATTTTTCTTTTAGTATACCGTATAGCCGATAAAAAGACGGAACCATTAATAGATTACTCACGTTTCTGTTTGAATTATCATCATCATCATCATCATCATCATCATCGTCATCATCATCATCATCATCATCATCATCAACTGAGCCAAAAGGCGTCCACTGCTGGACAAAGGCAAAATATTTGTTTGAATAATTCTGTATAATTTGCCATAGGCAATTTTCTAGGAAAGACTTATAAACATCTTCATTTAAATATAAACATTTGGCGAATATCAGTAAGAAAATGGTTAAAACTTTGCCTTTGGAGGTTAATTTCTTAAGTTGATTGGCATACTATAAATGAGTCATGAAAAATTATGATTTAAAGATTCATATTTATAAAATTATGAAAATATAAAATACCTAATAACCAAAACTTTTGGCCCAATATAAGGTACTAGTCTTGTGCAATAAAATAATATGAAATAATAAGTAAATAAGAAAAGTCAAACTTATTTTAATAAGTTATTTATTCTCGGATTAACTAAGATACGTACTAAAAACACCCATTACAAGATAAGTTTGTAAATTATAAGATTATTTTAATTATTAATTAAATTAATCTTCCCGGCTTTTCCCGGTAGTGGGATAAAATAAGTAGATATAATAATAATTACAATAATAATATTAGTATTCGTAACTTTCGGCACGCGAGTAAGTTGTTTGCGTTTCTCAAGCGTTATATTAATTTCTATATGTTACATGACCAAACCTACAATAGTCCCGCATACTTGCTTATTACACCACAGCTAGGGTTAGCTGGAAGAGATCTCTTCTAGAGATAATCTCGCTTTGTATATGTCCTGTGTAACGTGTGTTTAAATCTAATTTATTTGTACAATAAAGGATTATGTCATGTAATTATTCACAATTTCATATAATATTGTTTCTGTTCTAAAACTGCTTCTCCTGTTTAGTAAGAGGACCGACATGTCGGTTAGAGCAACGATTAGTTCACTTACTCTCCTGTTACCTTGTAACAGACCTGTATAAGTTACAGTTTGAAAGTTTTAATTGTTAACAACTAGATACCCCAAGCAAGATATACTACAAGCAAGCTATAAAGATAATTGGAAGGGTGCTTCTCCTTTGTTCTATTAACTGTGGATAGATTTAAGATATTAATATTTTGGAAAAGTATTAAAACAAAGCCTGGTCGTTCACGTGCTATATTGTAATTTGTTCGCAACAACATTTGTATAAAATTAAAATATAATATCCATAATTAAAAATAATAATTGTTTCCAAAATACGAAGGACCATTATCCGATATATACCTTCGAATTTAGGTCAGAACTGCCTCCCAGACTTGAATGGGTACCACTTCAACATGGTCCAATCTTTCCCTACCCCTCGAGTTATTCTAAAAGGCCTAATAACTATACTGAGTAGTTTGCATTAAGCCCCCATAAAAATATTTGTGTATATTGTTTAAAAGTTTAAAAGTCTAATAATTATACAGTCAGGAGCAAAAGTAGATGATCAAAACCAAAATATCAAAACTAATGTAACTTAAGACTACTATAAATTGTTTTTTTTTTTACGCTTTTACAAAGTCACGTCTTTATTATAGAATTATAAGTAAAATGAAATACATTATAAAATAACCTAAAGTAACTAAAACTATTACGAAACTAAAAAATGGCGTCAAAAAATTCCTCCGCGTCGCTGTCGACTGGTAATGTACCCAAGAGACTGGCGGCATTGCCACGTTGTATGGCAATGCTTAGCCTCTGGCCAAGGTAAAAGCCAGCCCTTGGGTCATGGGTAGTGTCAACCAGCAAATTGTTTTTGTTTTGTTTATATAATTTAAACGCAAATTTTGTTGCGAAACAAATTACAAAAACACAAATGTTGAAAAAATTTCCACGAGTAAAGATTTTCCACATGTTAAGATTATTAACTTAAACTAAGTAATGTAAATGACAGTTTAAAAAACCTCTTAATAATCTAGTTTTCTAACGGAATATACCCATAAAGAAAAGCAATTAGTTCACAATTTGCGTAAAATTTGAATATACCTATCTATATTTATTAAGACGCCTCGGTGACCGAGTGGCATGAAGAGGTCCTAGGTTCAATTCCGAAGTCGGAAAAAATGTTTTGTGTTATTCGATGCATAGCCCCGGAATGTGATCACCAACCCGTATTTGGCAAAAGGTGGTGATAAAACCAAATACTTGACGTAATTTTACAAACAGTGGCGAATACTTGATTTCATTGATGGAGGCCAGTATATAGGCTATAGCTATTCTTTTTTAAATTAATAATAATTGTTAGTAATTACTAATCAGCCTTCTTGGCGGGAAAGTGAAGAGTCATGATAGCGGTTTTGTTTTATTTAAAAAAATGGTGTTTTGTTTAATATTAATGTGAAAAAATTGTTGATTATTAACCGTTAAGTGTTCGTGAACGTGCATGAGTGTTGGCAAACGAAGACTAAGACCTAATCAGAATGAATATCCACATTTGCGCAACAACACCCGCAGAAGTTCGGTGTCGCTCGTTTATATTCGGTTGAAAAGCGGTAGTTTGTTACACAGTTCCCGCTTTAGTCTCATTCTGGAGGGGAGTTTAAAACGATTCGCCGTAACACTGACCAAACAGCTCATAGTTGGAACTCCTTTTTACAGTGACGTTAGAATGCAATTATTGTTTCATTTGTAAAGAACACCTCTGGTGTGTAGTTCTCGTATATTGTTTGGAGGTGCTTTTGCTGTGGATACTAATACGAAATATGTGAAAATTTTAAATATATTTTTTTTAAATGTAAATTTGTATAAACAAGTTAGAAAAAAAAAATTTTGTTTGCAATGAAAAATCAACACAAATTGCAACGAAATTTTGAAAAAATTCTGAATGATTTTTTTTAAGTAGGTACACTCGAAATATTACTCACACTATCTTCATGTGAAAGTTATTACAAGTTGCTGCGAAGGTCCTTTTATAGCCTTATTATAAGTTGCCGTCTCATCATAAGATTGCTCCTAACTTTTAATAGGAAGGATAAGTATCTTCGTAATTATGTGCATTATAATTGAACTACCTCTGTAGTATAGTAGTTAAACTCACCAGTCTCAGACCAGGAAATCCCTTATTCGATTTTTAGTAAAATGAACATATATTCTAACATATATTATAGGAGCTCGATGGCATGGCGCAGTGGTTAACTCGCCCGGTCTGCGAGTGCTGAGGTTAAGCAACTTTCGCAAAGGCCGGTCATCGGATGGGTGACCAAAAATGTATCATCTCGAGCTCCTCCGTGCATCAGAAGGCACGTTAAGCCGTTGGTCCCGGCTACATTAGCAGTCGTTAACAACCACTAATCCGCTCTGGGCTCGCGTGGTGGTTTATGGTCCGTTCTCCCTATCCATCCATAGGGAAGGCTCGTGCCCCAGCAGTGATGATGATGATGATGATGAACATATATTATGGTTTAGTTGGTGGTTGTGCTTGATTTAAGTCCGCCTGGCTAGCCACCGCCACCGATAAAAGTCAGTAGTAACAGCAAAGTGGCAGTGTGCGGGCAGTTAGTGATAAGATAGCCAGTTCTTCGGTAGTCAAAGATACGAGGTGAAGAGCGCTGCCGCCTTCATCCTTATCGCTTTTACTGTTAGGCAAGATGAAGACCAAGCGTATCCACGTTAGGGTAAAAAAGCCAAATGAATAGCGTATGACGCCTTTATGCCCCTTTGTGTCACGAAGAACACTTTATGCTTATAGAAAACGTTGCTATAATTTAAATGGCAGTAATAAAATCTAACATTATAAAATCAAAGCTCGTGTTATATACTGTTAAATATTTATAAAATACAGTAAAAAAATTTAATCCCAGCCAGGAATCAACCCTGGGTCTTCCACAATCCGGGCGGCTGCACTGACCATTATGCTACCGGGAAGGATGACGTAAACACTAAATTTTTCACTGCTTTTTGATTTTTGACTGCTTTTTAGCGGCAGAGTGCCATCTATCCAACGGTTATTGCAACCGATGGCTATATGCAGATTCATCTTTACAAATGACATACCACAAGTTTGATAACACAACGCTATAGTAAATTTTACTTAATTAAATTTATTTTTAATTCAGCTTCAAGTGCAGCATTTAGCACTTAAAAATAATAAGTAAAATATCAGTAGTGAAGTTTAAGTTTATTATTATTTAAAACATCTAATAGATTTAACTTAACTTTTTAATTTTAATTTAGGTTTTTTTTAAACACTAAATAAATCAACTTTTGTGATGGCAGCGGTATTCTGCCAATGTCAAGTAGCTGTCAAAACAACGTATGTATTTCGGTTTCTTTGTTTCTTTTTACATTTTTACATAAAAACAACGATAAAGCGTATTGAAGTATTACTTATTTTAACTAAATACATGTATTTATAATTTTTTTTAGTACAGGGTGCATACAATTTAACATCTCCTTTGACTTTGATTTAATTGATGTATTTGATACATGAATAGAATGGGTCAAATGGGCCTAAAGCCAGTTTTTATAATAATAAATGTGGTCTGTTACAATAACAGTTTTTAGTTTTTATTCCACAACAAGAAATGGCTCCGTCATTTACTAACAGAAAATGCGGTTCTTTTCTTAGTCGTTCACTCACTACTAAACCTCACTCTGACTGAACTGAGTATGGTAACTACTGACTCTGTCAACTGACAGAGTATCGTGATTCTCTGTCAAATAATAGAATCAGGAGTCAGTAGTGAGACAGCTAGTCAGCTGTCTCCCTCACTAACGCTCCGTCTCGCTAGTTATAGTGCGGCGCAGGTATCTCTAGTTCTTTAGTAACAAAATTTTTTTTCAAAATTTTGTTTAACAAACAAAAGTATATAACCAGCTATATTCTACAAAGTTAACATAAAGAGACCAAGTTAGCGTTAAAAGCTTCAAAGCCATCTTTGATGAAGTTCCTGCACGCTGTTAGAGCCTTAGATCTAGCACCACCATTGTTCTGGGGCCCGTTTTTTAGTTTTCTTTCTCAACAATAGCAGTCGTCGCTTTGAAGATGTTCTTAGGATATGGGGTTCCTTTATTCCAAGCTCACGCATTCGTTGCACTAACTAAGCGTCCGTTTCCTTGCTAACGAGGTTTTAGAACGGAGTCCGGCGTCGAACAAAAAAGATAGCTTAGAAAAGTTATCAATTTATTTTATTAAGCTTTTAATAGTTAGCAGCAGCCAAAGGAGTACAGTTTTTTTTAATTATAATATTCTATATTTTATTAATAGTCACTTAAAAATTAGTCCAATCATAGGATGATGTTGCAGAAAATGTTTTACCCTTGTTCTAGGTATGTTTTCACGCCATTGAACGGAACTGAATTTTCATTCATCCAAACTGAGCATCTACCCATTCTGCTATCAACGCTTCGTGTTATACTTAATATGAAAACAACTGTAATACACATTCCTAATAGAAAAATGATACACTAAGCACATTCATTCTATCAGTCGGAAGCTATGGTTACGGCTCTCCTTATGGCAGGTCATTAACACTGCCTACTGATGCTTGAAACGCCAGGGATACCTATAACTCGCACGTTGACTCTAAGATCTTAGTAACTAATAATACTATTAATCGTATATTTATCAAAAAAATAACAATAAATATAAATGTATAGCTAAGCTAGGTATTACAAAAACACAAATGTTGAAAATGAAATTTCCACGAGCAGGATTTGAACCTGCACCCTTCTGACATACCGGGTCAGGTGCTCTTCCAATTGAGCTATTGTGGTCGTGGTGGTAATTTGCGTTAAAATTATATAAACAAAACAAAAACATTTTAAGCTAGGTATGATAAATAGCCTGAAAAAAAGCTACTCGTTTCTTTTTACCAGAATAGCAATGCACTATACTGCTGTTTGGCGTCATCATCACTACATAGTATAAAACAAAGTCGCTTCCCGCTGTCCCTATGTATGTATATATATATGTGCTTAGATCTTTAAAACTACGCAACGGATTTTGATGCGCTTTTTTAAATAGATAGAGTGATTCAAGAGGAAGGTTTATATCTATAAATACATGCATAATATAGTAGAGAAACACTGATAATTTTAGAGGTTTCACATTTTTTTGCGCTTACATTGCAAACGCTGGCTGTACCCTACGAGATAGATCAAAATAATGTACTACAGTATATTGTACACCTTAAAAAGGTCTACAAAAAAGTCCGCGATGGTATATGTCTTTCTCTTAGTGATAACCGACAATAATATTTTTTATCTTTTATTTTTTACGATAAATAATGGCTTATTTACGAAGCGATTTTAAGCAATACAGCTGCATTAATCCTTATCCAATTAAGTAGTAATTTAAATACATTGTGCATTTAATACAGATCAATAAGGCCCTTTACAGCATGTAATTTAATTGAATATTTTCAAAGATATTATTACAGATTTAAAATGCAGGGACATAGCGGTTGCGTGTATGAGCATTGCACCCGTGCGAAACCGGGGCGGGTCGCTAGAATATAATAAATCAAACTTGTGTTTTAGTCTAGCCCAGCTCTGAACCCTTTATAGATATATGACGAAATCATATACTATTTGAAGTAAACCATATTTTATCATTATTTAAACATAATACAATTATATTTTAAGATTGCATTGTGTAATGACATAAAACAAGTACTAAAGCATACTTTGTTGCATTATAAAACACACAATCAACATTAAGCCTTTGACGATTGTTCGAACAATACTAGCAAAACTCTTAATTAAACTATCAACAATACTGTCTATATACATTCAAGTCCTATAAATACACTGTTTTTCTGACCCATTTGATAAAATGATAAGGAACGTATAACAATACGTTCTTCAGCATTGAATAGTTCTATCTCTTCGATATTTTCACCCATATTCCGTCTTTGGTAATTAAAACTATTCCTTTCGGGTCGAATTCCAATTCTCGCTTCGTTTTGGGAGACGGCTCGACCTTGAATTTCCTTATAAATGCTGCTGTTCCTAGCATCGACTGCACCTTCGCGAAACGCAAACCTGTTGGCAAAGATACAGTTATCTTTAACAATTTGATAAGAAATTTCTTGGTGAACCGCAAAGAGTTTAACGACCGTTAATGATTTAATAACCTTCACAGCATTATCTGAGTAATAGACGAGATATTCAACAATGTAAACCTTTTAAAGTATTGGAGTTATTGCTAAGTAAGTAAAATAAGTGAAAAAAATATTATTTGGAACATTTAAACAGGGAAACAGGGAAACGTAGACCTGTCACAAGGACAGGTCTACGATATCAGCTGATTTTAGTGTAAACTGTGTTGCAGCTATTAACGCCCGTCTAGTAATAGCTGCTGAGAACAAAAGCTGTGGAGTTTCTTGCGTCCATTCTTCTCCACAGCTAAAAGATTGATGTCCTGAATATCTGAATATATTTTTTACCTACTACACAGTACGTAAAAAATGTTTGGACGATTCAAAAGCACTTATTACAAGTTTCAATAAACTAAACTATAAAAACTATAAAATAAACATATATAAAAAAAATTCTTTGACTTTGAACGTAAAAACAGGAAATAAATTAAAAATAGGATAAATTAAACGAAAGAATGACGTTTTTAAAAAACTACCGTGTTTAAAGTAATTAGGTGTGTATTTCTATTTATTTGTGTTCGATTGTTGAGTTATTGTGATTTTAATTTATAATCAAGTTCCTCAACCATAACCATAAATTAATGTTTTAATGACTTACCAATGCAATTGCGAGGTCCATCACCAAACGGCATGTAAACACATTGTTGTAGATTTACCAACTTTTCGGGCGAAAAGTTTTCCGGGTCAAACTTATGAGGGTTCGGAAAATATTCAGGGTCTAAATTTAGCGCACTGGCGGATATCATGACAGGCGTTCCTTTTGGTATTGTGACATCCGTACCAGGGAATGTGTAGCTCGAGATCGATTTTCTAAAAAGTATACCAGCAACAGAGTATTTACGTAGTGTTTCATCAAACACCATTTCTAGATACCGCATTTCTTTTATGGACTCATAATTAATTTCACCGTCATGTTTCTTTGTTACTTCACATATTTCTTTATATACTCTGTCTTGAATATCTGGATTTAATGCAAGCTCATGAATTAAAAAGGACATCGTTGCCGATGAAGTCTCAAAACCAGCTGAATAGAAAACAAGTGCTTGCGCTGCTAGCATATAGTCATCGATTACTATTTCTGATAACCCGTCATCCATTTTCCTACCAATTGTTCCTTGCTCTTTCATTTCTATCATTAAGTCCATGAAATCCTTTCGTTCCAAAGGTTTACCTTCTCTTTCCTTGACAACCTTTTGCACGAGACCGACGAAAAAGTCTTGTATCTCCGTGCTTGTCGTAAACATTTTCCTTATGCCGGGAATAATCATATCCAATATTGCTAAAAATCTGACAAAGGAGCTAGGTGTGAATATTTTTTTCGCCATTACACGAAATTCATTTTCTTCATCAGTAAAAGTGTGTAGATCCAATCCAAATGCACAAGAGCCAATGACTTCTAAAGTGTATTTTGCCGTCAAAGATCTTATTTCATGATCTACATTTTTCTCGACTAAATTGTCCACATACGTCAGGAAACTGGCAGCACACTGTTGAATAATAGGTATCATGTCCTTGAGTTTCCTCGTCGTAAACACGGGTGTGAGTTTCTGTCTCATTATTCTCCATGTTTCACCTTCTGCACCAAACAAGTTATCACTCAGCCGACTGCTACTGGCGCTTATACCTCTATCTTGAAAAACATGGAAGTCTTTAATTAAAACTTGCTTTATTAGCTCCGGGTCCCTCACTAGTACCACTGGCTGGAATCCGCGGTACATTCCGACAAGTTTCTCCCCTTTGTATTGTAAATGAACATCCTTTACGCACTGATTGGCAGATTCTCTTAGTAACATAACATTTCCGAAATTACCGACTACAGGCCATGGTTCAGGGCCTTTTACACCCTTTTCACTCCAAAAACTTAACTTTCTCTTACAAAACAGGTAGAACGCGCTAGCTAATACCGCTAGTAGGGACAGACACGTATATAGCGCCATGTTGATTGCAGTACTGAGATCAAGTCAGAGATGCACGTATTTATATTATATCCCATTATCAGCGTTATCTCAACAAGTAAGTATATAGTAACTTGTTAAATTTATGTAAACAAAGCGTATTGTGTGAGTTGTATCTAATTATTCGTTCGATGTAACAAATTGCACACTTCAATAATAAGTGAGTAATAACTAATAGGACACATTGTTCTTTACCTGAAATGTAGAAAGGCTTTTGCTCTTATAAATCACGAAGGTATTAGTTATTTGTTTGTCTGCGAGGCGTCTTTTGAGTCAGTTGTTTTTAAATGGATAAAGTGCTATGCTGTTATTGTGTTGTGTTGTTTTTATTGAGTAAATAACATAAGTGCTATGCTTGTAATGTATATATAACCCTACTTTAATTTGTTGCTATATGTGAGGACCAGTAGTTGGCTTTTTGTTGCTATTTTTAAGTTTCTACTTTGTTTATTAGCTGTTGATTTTCCAAATGAATAATAAATAAATAAATAACTCGATACAAGTGCTTGATTCAATGCTCGAGGTCTCGATTCTTAATTAAACCGCACTTCTCAGATGTCAGACCGTATCAAGGTGAAATACATTTTAACTTTGGTCTATGGTAAACAAGGAAAATATTTTTTTTTATATAACCATTATATTGATTTATAATTCTAGAACATAAGCACTTAAGGTGTGGTGTGGAGTTTTAAATTAAACCTGTTCTTTCCCTTACATCAAGCGTAACAATTTGACCTTCAGACCGTCCTTATTCTCTACGTAATAGAGGCAGTATTTGTAATGCTCCTGTCAAACTTAATATGCTGTGTACATGCTACTTTTTCAAATACTTTTATGCCACAATCCTATTTTGCTACGTTTATCGCATTATCTATTGCAGACAATTTGTAATAGCGAATACGCAAAACCTAAGAGCGTAAAGGATACTTATATCCAGAGATAAACAAATACTCAAATATTCATTCGCAATAAACTTGTGTCGTCCTATTTAATCGGACAACGGCCACACTAAGAAATATTAATAATCTAAAGAAATGATACATAAACATTAGTGTGTAAGTAGGTATATTAAAAAGTTATACATTAATAATTGGATATATCAGTTAGACTCATTGTTTATATGACGACCTCCGTAGCCGAGTGGCTTGCACGCCGGACTTTAGGCGGCGCTAACTCCAGAGGTCCCGGGTTCGATTCCCGGTCGGGTCAATGTCGAAAACGAACTTTTCGACATTGTGTCGGGTCTGGGTGGTTGTGGTACCGTCGTTGTTTCTGATTTCCATGAAACGAGTGCAATGTATGTACAATGTATGTGAAGTTGTCTCATATTTATTATTATTTATTATTATTATTTATATACTACATGGAATATTAATAAAAATTATTATAAATAAATAGCTTCCAACAGTAATACAGTGAAACAAACAGTGCAAAGCATCATAATTTTTACATTGCTGTAAACTGTATGTCTCTCTGAAATTCACAAAAAAGTGTGTATCCATAACACGTTGAAACGTCCTTCAAAATCATCAAAACATATGCCTTTAATTCGTTACTGTGTAAGCGTACTTAACCAGAAGCAGAAGTTCGAGCATAACCAGAATATCAATAATTGACAAAGCGAACTCAAATTGTCCACGTTTTACAAATAATACTTAATAAATAACTTGGAATTTTAAATACTTGATTTTAAAGACTTTTTAATATTATATTATAGGCAATCTACCATTTTGAAATGCTTGGATACTGTATTCTGTTTCACTACGTCGTCCTCTCGTTGGTATGTAGTGGGCAATTTGTACCAATGAATGTAACCGGCTTCTATTATGTCATCCATTCATGTTGTAGACGTTTGGGTAACAGTGTATACATATATATGTATATATTATTTATATATGTGTATATGTGTAGCGTTGCAGATAGATACCATAAAATATCTATTACTCACGTTGTACATCATCATCATCATCATCATCAGCCTATATTAGTCCACCAGTGGACTAATATAGGCCGCCCTTTGTACGTGTATTTTATACAGTTTCTTATATCAAATGTTTTGTTTTGTACAATAAAATGTTTTTATCTTATCTTATCTTATCTATAAGGTTTTCACTTGGAGAGACATTATTTACCTACATTGTTTGTTTACCTAAATAAAGTAAGTAAAAAAAGTCTCTCCAAGTGAACGCCACTGAGTTAGATCCGCGGCTACTCTAATAATCTAAATAATCTAAATAAATTAAAACCAAAGTCATGACAGCTTCATGACCAAAACTGCCTAGTGTCACTCTTTTGCGAACTTTAATTCATAACCACCTTTTGGGCAAAATATGTGCATATTAGTATAAAAAAAAAAGATAATTTAATCTTGTTTATTTTAAAATTAAATTGAAGGATATAAAAAAAAAAAATATTATTAAATGAAACTGCGAATAAACTAAATTAAACTGAAACTTGAAACGCATTGTAAACCTCATACTGTGATGGATGTATGAATGCATGCATCCATTGCCGCAAAATTTATCTCAATTGAAGCAAAGAATCAAGAACGAAATCAATGCGATACCGCGCGCTATGTTGCGTCGTGTGATTAAAAAATCGAGGAAGTTAATAGCGATCATTTAAAAATGGTTGTTTTCCATAAATAAAAATTTGATTTTTGCTCTTTAATTTGTTATTAAATTTATTATAATTAATATGAGTTTAGACTTTTATTTTTGCTTTTCAAATAACAAAAAAATCTGAAACATCCTTTATTTCAATTGAGCCACAAACAATCAAATGAAAGTTTAGCACGACCAAATTCTAACTGGAGCGCTGTTGTTCAGTATAAAAGCGGTAATTGGTTTTATTTTATTTAGAGATTGCTCGCCGTCAATGTACCATCAATTGTTTTGAGCCCTGACAATGGCTTTGCATTTGTAATGTCACAGCGCCGCCTGAGTTAAGTTAATTAGGGGCCATCCCCAAAGGACTAAACGCTGAGAGTATTCGCTGAATTATTGATGAAGAGGAACTACAAAATCCCGCTGGAACAAACGAAGTTGGGCTCACTTGAACCTTGGGCTAGTAGTCGTAAAAGTTAAGTTTTCGTAACGGGCTTCACCCGTGATCCTTGTGGTTTTATTGATAAAAAAACTAGACTTCATTTTGTGTACACAGAAAAAAGCATGATTCGATTTTAAAGTGAACAGTTTTCGCATATTGTAATAAATATGGAAGCTTTGTTAAATCTTTTTTTGCACTTGGCACTACATCTAAAAAGCTTTTTTACAAATCATATGAATGTATTAATAAACATATTTTAATCAGTAACAAGAAGGCCTCTAACCGACAAGATAATAGTAGTCCTTTTGTACGTGAAAAGAGACAGCACGAAAATGTATGAAAGTAAGTATTTTTTTGAATGTAGGTACATACTACTTCTACCTTTATTTATTATTTGGGTCTGAATTGCCCGTGAATGTCAAGCCCCAAGGGATTTTATGAAGGCGTTGTTTGTATCAATATAATAATTAGTATTTTCCCAAAGTTTTTTATACATAAAGTGAAATCGGTACTTTAAGAAGACGGTTTTAGCCGAGTCTCCATGTGAGTGTCCAGTCCAAGAGAATCACCCCCCCCTAGACAAGTGGCAAAACGCTAATAGAATAGAAATTAAATAAAATTATTATTGTATGGGATTGACATTAACGTCATTTATACGTATCGTTGACTTGTGTCAATCTTTAATTTTATAGTCCGATAGAATTATTAAACGTTTGTTGTGTTAAACCTTATAAATATTTAAACTAAGGTTGATTTTTTTCTAAACACTGTGGGACCTATACTACGTTTCGTACTAAATGGGCATTAGCAACTTTTTGGTTCAAGACAAAAATGACTTTACTTTACAAAAAAAGTTCGCTAACGATAAATGGTCAGACATCCATAAAGTACCAAGTAATCAAAAATGTAAATTATTTAAATAAATTTTACAAAATAGTATTTCTGAATAGTGATAACCTTTTATTGCAATCAAATACCAATTATAAATTATGACGCGATATTCTTAGATTTATAATGTGTATAGTTATTAGCCTTGATGTATGTCAATGAACTTATACTTTCATTGTAACATCAACAGTTTATCATGAGTATATAATAATATTAATACATAATAGCACGGAAGATGGAGCAGGGTCTGAGAGTGCCACAGGCTACTTTTTACTTGTCTCAGATAATCCTGTAGGAATTAACGATTGAGTGAATTAACAGGGAAATAAGAAGATTTCAATCAACCCTGCTTATCAAATCAAAAGCGTATTTTAAGCTTGATTTCGTCATTGGAACCTTGGGAGTATTTACAAAATCCAGTCAACGACACACGATTGTGGAAGTTTTAAATAGCAGAATCGAGACTCGAACTGGATTTTCCGTATAGGTCTTAGAGCTGACTCCTACTGTAAAATATTTTCCTCTGTCCATCTCAGGCAATGGGGGAACGGCTGAAAACCTTTTGCCTCTGACCCTGTGTTACTTTTTTGTATTTTATTTAATGTTTTGTTGAAATTTTTGAAAGCCTGTTAAGACGATTATAATTAGTTTTTCGGTTACTGCCTTGCTGTCAGTTAATTCTTAAAAAATAATATAAACTGTGTAATAATTAGCTCATTTTTTTACAAGCCTAAATTAGCTGTAATCAAAATATCTGCACTTGATATATCGCCGCTCTGTATATTGCAGCTTTTGTGCAATTCAAATGAAAATGGAAAGCTACATCTCCCGCGGCCAAATAAAATTTGCATTGCAAACTGACTGTATGATAATCACATGGAGAAAAACTGCATTTATATTCTTTAATGCCTAAAGAACTGTGCATAAAAGTGACGAGTTTTAAATATGTAAAATAACATGAAGAATAAATCGTTTTTTTTTCTTAGATACTTATTTTTTTGTTTGTTGAAATATTTACAGACAAATATCAACTGTTACAAAGCAATGTGTGTTAACCAATGCCATTTAAAATTCTCCAATTAAACGTGGATTAATTAAGTACTAAAATTGCATAATTAAATACGACATAGTACAATATTCTATATAATGGTTTTCATTAGATTGTAAATGCTACTCAGTTGTACCCCCAACACCGGTAGGCTTAGTACCGATCTTTAGGTGTATCAACAATTTGCAATTTATCGCTACCAAAATACATATTTCGTATAACGGAACGTAGAACGCCACGATAGCCCCACGAGCGAGCGATTGACGAACTAAAAGTGCATGACGGCGCTATGTAATAAACCGACCGATTGTAGCAACTGCAACTAGTAGCAGTCGCGTTGCCATTGTGCAATTAGCAACTGGTTGTTTTTTTTCGGTGATAAGCCTGACGGTCAACCCGAGCCGAGGTCATAGCCTTTAGAGGCACCCACGGGTTGTTCCACTCCCGATCCGATCCGAACCCCTCGGAGAATCTAGTAGGGCGTGGGGACTCGCACTAGTGCGTGATGCCGCTTCCTATAGAAAACCTCTGACGGTACCTACGAATAAAATTAAATAAAAAAACCCAAGACAATTGATCTCTAAAGCAGTAATCAAAATGTAAGTTAAATCACGATCCATTAATTAACGATGTACAGACGCCTGCTCATCAACCTATCCAAAACTGCCAAATTTCTTCAATGCATTTTCAACCATATGATAAAGGCATAAAGTTCAGAGTCTATTGAGGAAATTTGACAGTTTGTGGTAGGTTGATGTGCAGGCGTGTGTACAACTAAGAAAACTTCCTTAGATTTAAGTTTTCTAACTGATATTGATGTTTTTAGCATCAGCCCACAGAACTCTTCACCCTATCAAACCATCGACAAAACAGCGACGGAGTTCTCTATTAACAATGTTGGAGTTAGAGATTAGATTGCCAGTTCCTCGGTAAGGATACCAAATGAAGAGCGCTTCGAACCTCGACTTTATTGCCACTAACCGTAAGGTAAAATAAGGCAACTTCCTCAATATGACGTGCCTTAGAGCAACAAAATGGTTAATATTATTCGATTTTGAGCACAAATAGAGCAAGAGAATTTATTCGACTAATTAACGTCCCATTAAGCTGTGTTAACGACACCAGTCCTGCCATTTAATTAATCAAGGAAACGGAATAATTAAGATTTAAAACCATTAGGTCTTATTAAAATTTTACTTTCAACTTCCATGTTTGGCATGAGAATGAGCTGTTGTTTGTGTGCAAGATCACTCATAATTACAATTAGACGGATAAAGTTACGTCTTACGAATGTATGATTCATATGATCATTTCTGATTCTGCAAGTCATGCCAACCGATACCGATGATACCTATTCGTGACTTGCTATTTTTGAGTCCATAAACAATTTTCTTATTTCCCTTAGGTAAATAACTTGCTTTAATTCGTTCTATTTATTCAATTACGTCATATATCTTTATATACAACGTGTAACAGATTAAACGCGCACCCAAAGTGGTGACGACTTATGGAAAATCGTGAAAAAAGATTTTATCTTTCCATAGATAGATCAAAACTGACCGAGTGAATTCGTTTGAAGAGACAATTATTTTTGCGAATTTCGAAAAGTCTTAGAACATAAGTTGTTCAGTTTCATGGACTGAGTCACCACTTAAAAGGGTGTGCGTTTAATCTGTTACACGGTGTATATAAATCTTCTGTGCGTGTGTTTGTAATTGAACTTCTAAACGGCTCGACCGATTTTGATGATTTTTTTTGTGTGTGTTCAAGTGGATTCGAGAATGGTTTAGATTTACAATTGGACCTGCTTAAGGAAGGTGGCGCTGCAATAGGGGTTCATCATGGGGTACAGGCGTTTTCAAGAGGACGAAGTCGCGAGCGGGCCACTAGTATCATATATTTACTTTCTTCTTTGACGATGCTTCTACTTTATTGCTATTTCTAAGATATATTTTGTGGACTCTCTTTTGTAATGGCATTCTTAAAGTCCTTTTAAGTTTGATATAGTGTATTTAGATATATCGGAAAGATCTTTTATTAATGGTTTTTACTTAACTTCATTGATCTCGCGCCAAACCCAAAATAAGGTTAATTCCATCAGAGGTGACAGGATTTCCTTGACGCTTTTTAATATTGATGCCTGAACTGATTTTGCCTGGTAATCTTGTTATGTTGTACTAATATTAAATTTTGTACCCGAGCTTCTTGAGAATCTCGAGGGGATCTCGTGAAATTTGCTTTCTTTGAGACACTTGAAAGAAAAGGAAAATTGATTTTATAGCACGTTTTTATTTCGTTTTATTATAAAAAGTGCCTCTCGCTAATCATATTATTGTAAGATTATAATAATATATTTATTTCAGTGATCAATAGCAATGGCTCATATACAAATACTAGTACAATGTTTGTTAGTATAGTTGTCCTAACAAACATTACATAAGTTATAACTATGTTACGTTGGTATTATTTTTAAGCACTTCTTTTTGCTGCTGCGGTGGTGTTGAGAAGCAATCTACCGTAGTAATGCCGGTATAACCTTACTATACTATAGCATAGTAATATTATGTAGTAATAAGTAGTATATTTAGTAGCAGTATACCATTATACTATACCGGATGATGCAGTGTAGTCAGGCCTCCGACAAGGAGGACCGACGATCTGGTGAAGGTTGTGGGTAGCCGCTGGATATGAGCATCACAAAACCCTGTCGTTGTGGACATCCTTGGGGGAGGCCTTTATCCAGCAGTGGACGTTTTGGCTAAGATTATGATGATGATGATGATGAATAAACCATTGCCTTCTGGCCAGAAGTCCTTCGTGAAGGTGACGTCTTGGCTGACGGGAATTGCTTTAGATATAGATACAATTATATACCCGTAATGCACTATCCATTTGCAGTTGAAAACTAGGATTCTCACACAGTTTACGATGTATGTGGCTGACGTACTAATCAAATGGACTTTTAGAGATCGTTCTCTATATACGTTCACTATATATGTTCGTACATGTACATAGACTCATTTCGAGGGCTGGATAACGAAGCTTTAACATCAACAGCTCGCTCTGAAATGTCCTTATAGTTTTATTGTATATTCAAGGCACATAAGAAGAATATAGATAAAATAAACAATACTTAATATAACATTATGAATTCTTTATACCTAGTACCTATATTCTATTTAAACATAACGAATAGCATATATTTCAAATTTTTTTGTGTGAGATTCTTTTTTAAAAGTTATAAGATTTTTACTTTTTATTTTCAAGTGCTAATTGCTGCAATGAAGCTAAATTAAATATTTATAAAATTGTATAAAATACAGTGAAAAAATTAAACGCCCACCCGCCCCACGTCAGCCTTCCCGGTAGCATAGCGGTCAGTGCAGCCGCCCGGATTGCGGAAGACCCAGGTTCGATTCCTGGCTGGGTCGGGCTGGCGTTTAATTTTTTCACTGTATTTTATAAAATTTTATAAATATTTAGTTATAAGATTGCTTGTGTTCATTTTGATAACAAATACAAATCCTTATACAAATTAACTAGCGATACTTCAAAGTAGGTATAAAGGAATTATAATTTGTACGGTTCAATATCTTCTTCATAACATAATTGAAAAATCAATTGCACCCAGTGCTCAGTCAAATTATTATTTTATTCTCAAACTAATATCGACATTTTTAAATTGTCATTTTGCATTCACAAACGCACAATGCCGCATTTATATCGAAACTGAAATAGCACTTAAAAAGAGACCTCTTGTTTGTGTGGAATATACATTTTTGATTGCTAGTAAAAACGAAACGACACTTCGTATGTGTTGTATACATATACATATTCTATATTCCATTTAAATCCGTTTTCATTGTTCGCAAAGCAAAACTTTGTCGTTTTGCTTTATTAAAAATTAAAACGGTGTACTTGACTCGAGGTCATTAAATTTTGTTTATGACCTCGAGTCAAGTACACGCAATAATATTTTGTTATAATCTTTACACTTTATTGTTTATTATTTTTGATATCAAATCGTGAGGGTGTTTGCGCCTAATTGGTTGTTCATTTAGATAATAACCTTACTATTGTTATTCTGTTTTGAGCTAATGTTACTGTCAAATAAATAAAATAAAATTTTAAGTCCAGTAAATAGCCTGTAACTGTCCCACTGCTGGGCAAAGGCCTCCATCATTGAATTCAAGTCATCCCTACAGTTTATGGGTAATGGCTTAATTAATCATCACGTTTGCCAAATGCGGGTTGGTGATCACAAACCCGGGCTATGCATCCAAAAATCTGAAACTCATTTTGCCCGACCTGGGAATTGAACCCGAGACCTTCGGGTATCGGACTGAGTGCTTAACCACTCGGCGAGGCGAAGAGGCATAGTTTACAGATACCTTCTTTTACAATTTTATGTGCTTGTCAAATTTCCTCAATAGACTGTGAACTTTATGCCTATAACATATGGCTGAAAATGTATTGAAGAAATTTGACAGTTTTGGATAGGTTGATGAGCAGGCGTCTGTACCTATTCTGAATTTTTATGTTGTAAAAGTGAAGCACACTTCTCCATTGATTGGTTGGTAAAAAAATATGTTTTACATAGATACCTACGGGTATAACAAAATCAAATCCATTTGTACACGGTAGGCATACTGAGCAAAAATGTGAAAAATCACCGTAGTTAAAAGGAATTCGTCCTCTATATATCATGTTCCAGAGAGTTGCCTTCAGGCTTGGGTCGGCTTTATCTCGCGCCCTTGCTACGTGGCACCAAAATAATTCTTTCCGGAAACCGCACATAATTCAGTATGAAACACATTGTGAAATATTTACAGACTTAGCTGGCTGAGGATGGAGATGATACCCATTTAATCCACGTTATCTGAAGAGAGAGAGAGACTTTATCTCTTTAAATAATATCTAATATATAAAATTCTCGTGTCACAGTTTTCGTTGCCATACTCCTCCGAAACGGCTTGACCGATTTTGATGAAATTTTTTGTGCTTATCCGGTATCTATGAGAATCGGCCAACATCTATTTTTCATCCCCCTAAATGTTAAGGGTGGTCCACCCCTAAATTTTTTTTGATTTTTGAAATTTTTCCAATACAAAATGATTTGTTTGTAGTGTTGTCATGGAAACTGTCAAAGCGGTACGAAGTCTGCCGGGGGCAGCTAGTATATCTATATAATTAAATCTTAAATCTATCTTTTCCAACCTCAACCAATGTAGTCAAAGTAATTTGTGAAATTACTTGACTACAAGATATTATTTATACACATATTATGGGTATGCAGATTCAAATCGGTGATATTTGCTGATAGGCAAAGCGGGCCTGAAGTAGTAGGAAGTTATTCGTAGGTCCCAGGTTCAATTCCCAGGTCAGGTAAAGTGTGTAGTTTTTGGATTTTTCGGTGCATAGCCCTGGTTTGTGATCACCAACCCGCATTTGGCAAGCGTGGTGATTAGGCCATTACCCATTAATTGTAGTTATGTGATGACATGATTTGAATGATGGAGACAGCAATGGGACAATAATAGGCTACAGCACCATCGAGCTCCAACGTTTTAATTATATTTAATATTATATGCGACACACAATAGCTTTTTTAATGAAAATATTTAACTACTCTATGGAGACTGTTTCATAGTCCCACTACAATTGCAATCAGGCTACTCTCATTTGTTTTTTAAAAGGCGAATCACGTTGCTCGCCACTAAGTCGGGAAAAGGAATTCTTTTGCTCGAAAATGCAAAATAAAAAAAAGTCTTAAGTCAGTGAAATAATTTCATTGTGAAGTGTCTTGCGGGGCTTGAACGGGCTTGATTTGTGGAATTTGCGTTGTAAATAAAGAACTGCTTAATCGTCCGTGGTCAATTAAAGCGTTTAAAAAGACATTATTAAGGCCGAAGTAAGATCTAGTTAAGCAACATTGTCCATCGGACTAAATTAAGGAGTTAAAGACTCAAAAGAGAGGATTTATTTCACTTTTCGTTTGTCTTTTTTATTAATTTTAAATTAATATGGTAATAGTAATGATATATAATTATGTATATGTCTCTATTTACCTACTAACTTTATTAAGAATATGAAACCACGGAAATTAAATGCTGACCCGCAAGACTAATGAAGCAACATTACCCTTACCTCTTTTTTCATTATGTACATACATTAAGCAATCAAGTGTAAAGTTTATCGCATTGTGTGTCACGTGTAGCGTGTAAACATTCAGTTACTACGATCATAATATAACTGTTCTGATAAATATATACCTACTTAAATATGTATGCTTATGTACCCTACAGTCGTATAAGTTCTTATGAACGCTATTTACAGCATAACTGAGCCATTAATGTGCGCATAAACATAGTTCAACAAAGAAATATAGCAAATAATCTTCTATGTAAAATTGAGACACTTCAAAGCCCTCCTCAAGTAGGAACGCCTAAGGATATGTCATATTCATACACTATAGATACTTTAATGCACTATTACGACGCTTACTAAACTGTTTGCCCGTAAAGGTCATAAGTGAAACCAGTACTTATTAATAAGTCCACGCTAACCTACTAAAACAAACAGTTGATGAAGTACTCCTGCTGATAATAATTAAATTAAATATTAAAGCAAACTGAAAACGTGAAATTGTGTATTGAAGAAACAAACAGGCGGCCACCGTGGTGACTAAACCTACTATTCTAGTGCTAGATAATGCAAAAAACTATATGTCGTTTTATTACACATACTACACATACTAGAAAGGAGGAACCTAATGATTTATGCACGGATGCACCTACTAAACTTTTCCCCTTTTACTAATTAGCTAGGAGGATGTGGACCCTTAAGGTAGGTCAGGACTTCTGTAGCCTAGGCAGCCTACGATAAGTATAATGAAACGCACCAAGTAAAATAGTTTATTTATGTTATGTGAAAATCTTACAAAACATCGACACAGGTTAAAAGTAAGCGTAGACGGTAAAAGACTGACTCAACATAATTTCACAAAATGGTGGGTTTCTGTCTTAGAACTATCAACTCAAATATTAAATAAAAATATGTACAGCGCGTTAAGAACTCCCTTGGAAAACAATATATTTGTGGCCAGCTCATTTCCACTTCAAATATAAAGACAAAAGCCCACTTCACAGCAGATAAGGTACAGTAATAAAAAGGCTTTTACACAGGAATGTGATGACATAAACATGAGTACAAGTGCTTAAATTAAATTTCACAAACGGTTTCAGTATTTATTTATTCCTTTCCCAAAAGTTGGTAGTAGCGACTCAAATAAAAATGTACCAAAAGTTTTTGTGATAAATTGTCCCCGCGTATGCCGTACAAGTTTTAACAATACAATGAAAAAGATAAGTTTTGTTTATGGCGGTACTATAATAATACCTATGCAAAGGCATTTTTTTTTCAAGCGTGGTAGTCGCGGCGCATTTTTTTTATACACAGCCGTACCTTTGTGAAAGGTGTCACTGTTATTTAGATTAACATCACAATGTACTTGTAGTTAACATTACCTGTAGTAATAATGAAGCATTTTGTGTAGGTACCTATAGAATATTGGCTAAACTTACGATAGTTTTTAAGAGTTTAGTTATAAATAGTTTAATTATTTTTGTAAATATTTTAATGACGATAATATAATCAATTGTTTTTTCATCAATGTGTGAACCTCAGGACCACCAACTAAACTTCTAAATTACTTAGGACTTAATACCTAATATAATGACATAGCTTTGTTAAAGTTGCAAAACAGGTTTTTTATCAAAATATGGAAACGAATTTATAAAAAAAAATGGTATTCTTTTTTACTGACCCTGATCAACTAATAAAATTAAACCACATGCAATTATCTAGAGAGTATTCAGTGGATTGATTTCCCCAAAAAACGTTAGACAAAAATGAATGTTGTTGAACTTATCTTTAAAGACAACGATGAGGCTTCGTAGAATAAAATTATCTATCATATTATTATCTAGCATCTAAATGCTATCTATATTTTTATTTTAGACTGTCCAAAACATTAAGATTGCCCATTAAGATGAAGAATAACTGACTAAACGATAATTTTCTGGTCAATCAAAACTTTGTATTTTTAACTGTATCGCTATACGCTTTATAGTATCAAATAGGTATAAAAAATTAGTTGGAAATAGAATGTAAGCAAATGGGCTAGAAAGGAAACAACAAAATATGGCTCAAAAGGCGGGTGTTACAGTTGAAAAGTAGGGCGAATGCGGACGCAACCGCGCATAAAGTGTATGGATGCCGAAACAGACACGAAAATAGGTGTACCACTGAAAGGTTACCCCTGCAGCGATTGGATTTTGGCTCGCCCTGTGTTTCTGAAGCCAGTAGGATTTGGAGATTTATTTTGTAGCACGGCAGCTTTTATCATCGTTAAGAACCTAGATTATGATTACTTACCTACGTAGGTGTTTTCCGAAAGGGCGAGTTTCAATCATTTTATTGTTGAGTGTATGAATTTTTAAATTCTTTATCTGTGTTAGGCCCTGTCTATTTGATATTGTTTTGTTTTGTCTTGCAAGTACATATTGAAAGCGTACCCGCAACGTGCCCTTAGTGAACCTATTGTGAAGTAAGAGCACACTTGTAGCATGCTACACGCGCTTCCGTAGCAGGCCATAAGCACATCAGTAGAGTGCCAAACGCGCTTCCGTAGCATGCTATAAGCGCATCCGTAGCATGCCATAAGCTCACCTGTATCATTCAAAAAGCATACCTATAATTTGCCAGAAGCGCGTTCGTAGCAAGCCAGACGCGCTTCCGTAGCATGTCATAAGCGTCCTCATAGCGTGCCCTAAGCTCACCTCACCCTGTATCGTGCAATAGCATTCCTACATGTAATAAGCGCACTCGTAGCATGCCACACGCACTTCCGTAGCGCCATGAGCGCATCCGTAGCATACTCTAAGCGCACTTGAATTGTGCGATAGGCAAACTTATATCTTGCCTTATGCGCACTCGTATTAACAATCGCTCTCCAGACGCGTCCGATTTTCGGAACCTTTGAATGGTTCGTTGTCACAGTAAACGTTTCGGTCCATAAAAGTGTGCAAAATAAAAGACAATAAACCGATATATGATATTTCGTTTCAATCAATTCGCGTTAACTTTAGAAAACCAAACAACATTAAAACGTTTTCGCAGATTGTTTTTATACCTACCTGCACGTAAGAATATGTTTACCATATGATTTGCCAACCACGCGCAAAACAAATGACAAACGCTTATTCTAAGCTGCTCAAGAATTTTTTCCCCGGAAAATTTGGACGTAGAAATGGCAGAATCATTGAAGAAGCGTTAGGCGTGCTCTACAGGAATTTCATAGGAATAGCTTTAACGGTAAGCATATCCCATTTTGTGAGGTATTTCTGTATTAGCCCATAAATCGTGTTATATCGACGCGTGTGAATAGAGATCATAATCTTGCATCCATTCACGTAGGTCGCGAGGAGCAAATCGTCTATTTTTAGGTGTTATGGGTTCTCACCCGCAAATGAAATTTCGCAGTTTATGGTAATTTTATTGAAGAGCTAGAATGAGATGTAATCGTAATATTATATGACTCTAATTTATGTTACACCTATTTTACTGGCACCTGCGTGGGCGGCATTTTGGAATAAAGTACGCTATAAATTTCGAGACTTGCCAGTTAACACGATCGACTTAGATAATAGAAAAAGAAGTACATTTTCAAATCTTGATGTTTAATAACGTGTAAAATAAAAATCTTATGCCTTTTTGTTTCATTAGCAATTTTATTAAATAATTAATTGACCGTTGTCGTTATTGACATCTCCGTTTCAAAAGTATAGGGATAAGAGCGCCAGTTCCTAGTGCTTCCTAGTACTTTATATGTTACAATAATTTATTTTATTCCAATAATATCTACTTACTCATCCAAAATATATGGAAAATGTTTTTTTTTAAAGATCAAATGTGTTCCTTTACAAAAAGTTGTTCTACTCTTGACTACTATCTTGAAGAAAACTACTTACCAGCTAAAAACAAAACACGCCTTGAAACACACGGTGTATATTAAGACAAAACAATAAATAATGTAGTATATGGCATATAAACAATTCTTCAGAACTTCGAACTTCATTTTTTTCTTTAAGAAAAAAGTACAAAAATCGTTTTGTTTAATCTAGATTTCATGCTCGTTGGTCTGTAGTTTAACTGAATTTCCAGCTACAAAAGTCTGTCCACTAGGTACATCTTTGTCAAAGCGCACCATTGAACCCAGATTTGTTTTAAGCTGCCGCAAAAAAGGATTGTTGAATTTTAAAGTCAAACGTAAGAGATTTCTTTTGGCAGATGTGTATACAACTAAGTGCCTCTCATCTCTGGAAATATACGAGCATCAAGCTGTTCATATCATTTTATTAGATTGACATAGCTTCTCCATTAGTTACGAAGGTCGTAAGAGCATTTCTTATAATGATTGATGACGGCTGTAATTATACCTGATGTGACTTTATATATGTTATAGTTTACGTCAAGTGGTTCTCATTTATAATGTCATTAACTATATGGTTTTCATAAACAGTTTTATTGACGTTTTTATTAATAGCATTAGGCATTTTTATGCCCACTATCAGAAACTGACGCACTACACAATACTGTAATGAGCATTAACATGTATACTTTCTTTGACTAGTTTTGACTCTTATTCCATTGCATTAAGAGTTACATTGGACGCATACATTATCTTATCTTTATCTTATCTTATATTATCTTTTGTTTAAGTGGATTCGATAATGGTTTAGGTTTACAATTGGACCCGGTAGGTGGCGCTGCTATTGGGGTCCATCATGGGATACGGGTGTTTTTAAACGGACGAATGATTTGTTTGTTTTGTTGTCATGGAAACTTTCAAAGCGGTACGAAGTCCGCCAGTCAGCTAGTCCTATATAAAACACAATAATAAAAGTGAAGACATGGTGTGTAGTTAATCAAACATGCCTTTACTCATCGCACCGCACGCAACCAAAAATAGGCCGAACACCCATAACAATGCACGGCACTGCCGTCGTCGGTGAGATTATTGGTACTGACTACATTCCCAGGTTTATGGCTTGCGTACCAACTACAGGATGCTTGAAGAAAATTGATTTGTGATTTTAATTAATTATTATAAGTTTAATTAAAATTATTAATTATTTAACTAATTTTAAGTGTTGTTTTATTTATTAGTGGTGGGTGTGGTGTTTTATTAATTAGTGTTAGGTAATTATTATTAACACTATAATGTAATTTTTGCTACATAATATTTATTTAACTTATGATTGCAATTGATTTCATTTAATTCCGCTATTACATTTTGGAACATAACATTGGTTAATACAGGGATTATACAGCATAAACGTCTATCGCCATAGTATTTATTAGATTTAGGTTTTATGATTATTTTCCGGGTTTCCTGCCGAGTCTGTATTTTGTGGTCAGGTATTGGTATTGTCGATATAGTTTGTAGGTTTTCCTTTAATATAGCGTATTATTAGCGGATTAGCCGACTAATAGTATATATCTTCAGAAACTTACCATAGCTGGTTACTATTTTCAACTTCTTAAATATTTCTAGTTAGAAGTCAATTACTTTTAAGAACAGGAACATAATTCAATGTAACCATTGATTTATAAGTAAAAAAATATGAGATTTTTTTTAAAGTAGCACAATTAATTTAATAAAATCATCATATCATTGCTGTATAAGAGCCCTCGCCCACGTTCAATAATCGGTGAGCGATTTTTTAGTCGGTCACAAAACGGTACTAAAACCTCGGCGGAAAAATCGGTCCGATTGACGGTCCTACAAAAGTCGGTCATTGGCGGCAGCCGTTATTCATATTCATACTTATTTTCCCAATAAGCAAAATACCACTGCAACGTTGGTAATTACAATGTTACCCTATAATCCTTCGAAGGGTATCGAAATTGTTTAGTATGTACATCAATCTTACTCTCGATTTACTTAGTTCATTTCTTAGTAGCTGTACGATGTGTGGTACATTTCAGTTGGTACCTGCATAGATATTTCATCGGTTTACCAATATAGAAGTGCTAATATGGATACAAACTAGTTGAATTCTATATTATCTTCTGCCCTTAGAAACCATAGGAGTTTCGTACCTATAAGTTAATAACATAATATTGCTTTTTTATCCCATAAAGATATAAGGGAAGCGCTTGGACTTTACTTCACCAGATGGTAATGTGTCGATAAGGTTAAAGATGGAAAAATTATTCACCTGAAACATCTTACCACTGAAATACTGGCAAAGTTACCTCTAACTCTCGTAAAACCACAATCTTGTTATGGTGACTTAGAAGTAGTCCAATCATCAATCAAACTAAGCACACATACACCTACACTACATTATTAAGCATAGCATGAATGATACACTTCCAGTATTAATAATTTATTCGCCAAAACTATCGATAATTTTAAGATACCGATCGGTAATGTCACTCCACTAGTCAGGCGCAAAACTTTACGCAGTTGCAGTGCGCGGTTTTGTTAACAGCATGGTGCAGTTAACAAAACCGCGCCCATGTCGCTAACGGCTGAAATAATTAACTTGCATTTTAATAAAAACTCCAGAAATTTTCAACCGGTCAAAACCTAGTGTGAGTTTACAATGGCCTCCGGTTACATTGGCACCCAAGCACGGGTCATATTAGTATTGTCTCAATATATAGCATCGCCTAATCGCCTATGCTACACAATACACTACAAATGTTAATATTTGACTCGCCAAAACTATCGATAAATTTTAGGATACCAATTCGCAAAGTCGCTCCACTAGTTCGACGCAAAGCTTTTCACTGCATATGGTGCAGTTAACAAAACCGCGCACATGTCGCTAACGGCAGAAATAATTCACTTGCACTTTAATAAAAACTCCGGAAATTTCCAACCGGACAAAACCTCGTGTGAGTTTACAACGGCCTTCGGTTACATCGGCTACCAAGCACGGGTCATATTAGTTTTGTTTTACTAAGTTACCAGAAATGGACCGATGTCGCAACACAAAACGCGGAATCCCTTTGCCGATGAATGCACAATGATATGTGAAAGAGAATATTTTACGATTGTGAGAAATCTGAACACTACGGCCGAATAGTTTGTAGCTGTCTGTGATATTACAATATGTCGGATGAAAATATATATTGTAACGTACCTATTTTCCTATGTTGGAACATACTTCACTGATATGAATGTTTTAATTACTAAAATGTTTTAGGCTTGTTATTATTGAAATAATCTTTATCGGGTTATACTCGTATCACAGGGTGATATTTACCTGCTAAATTATATGTTATTATGTAAAGTAAACATTTTCGAAAGCCTCTAAAATGGAGAACAGAAGTTAAGTATGTACAGTATATTTTCTGTTGAGTTAAAAATATAATAATCGTTAAAAGTCTATAGAAATGGCCCACTGCTGGATTCAGAGCTTCTCTAACAATTAGCACATGAAAAGATTGTGCTACCCACCTGCTGGGTGGTATGTATGCAAAAATAACAAAACATCATCATCTTCATCTCTGCCGAAAGACGTCCACTGCTGGACAAAAGCCACCTCCAAGGTACTCTACAACGACCGGTTACCTACCAGATCGTCGGTCCAACTTGGTTGAAGCCAGCCTACACTGCGTCTTCTAGTGTGCGATCACATCACCACTCGCGAACCGTTAAGAATAGCAATTTAAAAATAATTAGGTACTGTTTTAATTAGCGACTGTTCGCGACTTTGTGTCCCGTCCCGTCAAAATTAGTTGTTCATGCGTACAACTAATGTTGACGGTGTTGATGATACTTCCATTGATATCGGAAATCTTTATCCATATCATAAAGAGAACCTCTGGACTTAGTCGTATGTTAGAAGTCCCGTTAAAAATAGTTGTAATTATACTTTTAATTTCAAATGATTTATGTAGTACGTACACTGTTGCAGTGGCCGGCAAAACAGGCTTTGATAGACGAACGTGACAATGATGGCTGAGGCAAAGCCGATTTTTTTTTTGAGAGAGAGATTGCTGATTGCCTCTGCGGCATTTTCAGCTTCACCGGGCTTTGGGCAATGCCTAGTAACGGCCAA
The DNA here is from genome assembly GCA_949315975.1 of Eudonia truncicolella. Classification (NCBI taxonomy): domain Eukaryota; kingdom Metazoa; phylum Arthropoda; class Insecta; order Lepidoptera; family Crambidae; genus Eudonia; species Eudonia truncicolella. The sequence goes on from OX438836.1 coordinate 10,956,486, forward strand.
GCCTTATATAGTGCTTTTCTCAAAATCATCATCATCATCAGCTCATTTTATGTCCCCACTGCTGGGGCACGAGCCTTCCCTATGGATGGATAGGGAGAACGGGCCATAAACCACCACGCGGGCCCAGTGCGGATTGGTGGTTGTTAACGACTGCTAATGCAGCCCGGACCAACAGCTTAACGTGCCTTCCGAAGCAAGGAGGAGCTCGAGATGATACATTTTTGGTCACCTATCCGATGACTGGCCTTTGCGAAAGTTGCTTAACTTCAGCAATCGCAGACCGAGCGCGTCAAAATAATGCGCCGAAATCCAGACTAACCTATGTATGAGAAGAACACCAGCTGAACATTTTGAACGCACCAATGTTATTTTTGTAGTGATACTGATGAGTCCAGTAGCTCTATCATACATTATTTGCAACAATTGCACAAGTCAAGCTACCTTAGGTTAAAAGCCTGAAATAGAATAATTAAAACTAGTTTCACTTTGCTGTAGGGTCACCACTCATCATCATCATCTATGCGGTAGGCTCGGCCACTCGAAAAAAGAAACTAGAGTCAATACAAAAGCGCTACCTATTGTTTTTGTGTATTGTGTTTCAAACGAGTAAAGTTTCTTTGATAGCCTTAATTAAAACAAAGTGTATTTTTATTCATGAAAACATCAAACCTGTTTTAAAATTGTTTACGCTGTTGAAATGTTTTTGTGTTTTCAATTTTTATTTAATACTTTTATGTTAAACTTTAAATTTGAATTTTAGATTCAGAAATAGGTACGTATTTTTGCTGTTATCATTTAAGGTTTTGATATTATTCTTTATAAGTATCGCTAAATGTTTATAATTATATCGTATTTTTCTCGACACTTTACAAATGAGCCGACACTGCTGTATTATAATTAAGTAACTGGGTTCTTAAGACTCACGCCCCTATTTAATTTGGTCGGCATTTATTTTATCTTTCGTTTGTTTGCTGTTTCTGCAGGAATGAATGAGTATATTTTATTTTGGCTGTATATTGTAGTGTATCTGCGTTAAACCTTTAGAGAAATTGGTTCTATTTCACATGGCATGTATAATATGCGTACCCGGATCACCTATCGCGATACCATCTTCAGATGCAGTTATCTGTAGCTTGAGACCATTAGTAGGACGTTTATAGGCTGATTACGATAATAATTATAATAATGGTATATCGGAACATGACAGTCAAAAAATTCTAGTGTAGGGATAAAAATAAATTGTTCGATATGTAGTACTTGTTATTTCTACTTAACTAATATCAAGTTTACATCATTTCTAGAGAAGTAATTAATAAAAAGAAAAGTTTTCACAGAAAGCAATTCAACGCAAAGCTCGGTCATGCCAGTCCATGTACTGGGTCACTTTTTAAGTCAGTCTATAAAAAGCTCTCATTAATTGACTGTGGAACGTTTACGCCTCACGATATCGCTGATTGCTTGCATAATTAAGAGAACTGTATTTTTTTAAGGGAAAAAAGAATGAAAGGAAAATGAATCTATAGAAAAATATAGAGATTTAGTGAGGAAATCAGTATTCGAAGTTTGAAATTGTATATTTACTTATTAAGTATGCTATCAACAATTATTAACATATATTATAATTTTACGCAAATTGCGAACAAATTACAATTTGAAAAACGACAAATACTATCAATAAATATCACTAAAAAGCAACTTATTAGGGGAATTAACACCACATATTTCTTAATTGCATTTTTGTATTGCATGGGTTTCCGCAAAATAACACCTGATTCCATCAATTTGAGCGACGGAGTCAGGTAGAGTAGAGTCATTCGATTTTACTTACACATCAAAAGAAATATTAAAATATTATGACAGTAAGTGAATAGTTACAATTGTTTCCGAGGACGGTGAAGTGCGCTTCCATCATTGCCTTTATCATCGATGTACATCAGGTAAGAAGAAGGCCAAGAAATTACCCGTAAGGGGCTTTATCATTACTTAACAACAGGTGAGGTGAAGGCTAAGTTTAGCGCTTTCCGTAGGCATATATAAAAAAAGATTTACAATTTATCAAGCAACCGAGATTGACTTAAAAATGTAACGTTCCTTCAACACGTGCCAATACGTAGGGCCGCCGAAAACAATGGTCCCCTCGAGAGCTCTCGCAGTTTCAAGCTAGTTGTGAGAACACACCCTCTAACACGTTTACGTCGCGTCAGCGGCGAACGGAGAAGTGCTGGCCAACGGACAATGTCGCTTTAAGGTTTGATACGTTAACTAGTGGGAGAAAGAAGGTTCTTTATTAATATTAGGTAAGTACATTTGTTACTAACATAGTTTAAGTCTCAATTGTTACTAACCTATGAGGATCCAATGGTCTGAAATAAATGATTTTATTTATTTTATTTATAACGGGTTCAATGACCTTAGAGTCCCTGTATCATCCGCTTGTCAAATCCGTAAAGTCCCTGTTCTCTCAGATGTAGCAGTTCACATGTGAAGTAAATATTTTTGTTGAGAACATTATTTTAAAACTTGTTTAAAGGATGGGTTAAGAACTGGCACGTTCCTTGTACGGTCATGGTATGATACGGTCTAGTGGGCAGAGACCTTAATTATGACGACGTGATTGTATTTTAATCCATAGTTACATACTAGATCGTTCAATAAGTCTCGAGACTTATTTAGAGATTGTGCATATATTAAAAACCCTTTTTGATTTTTAGATACTGCCATATATACTGTACTGGCCATCAAATGCCATACCCACAGGAATATGTGGGTATAAAACTTTGTTTTTTATTGAGAAAAAACCGTTCAAGCACAGCAATGGCTTATAAAGTGTTATCCGGAATCTGCTCCATCTATAAATCAGTGTTTTTCAATCTTTTTGAATACGCGACCCCTTTACAGGTTTAAAAGGTGACCCCCTTGGGCATAGACAGACGAAAAATTTGTAATTTAAAAGACTATTCGACTATTCTGACTAGTTCATGATAGTATTTTCTGAAGTTGACACGAGCACTAGACATATTATCAAATATAGCACTACGATTTGGCAATTTTTTTTTAAAGACGAGCGAGCCTTACAGTCTCAGTACAATAAAGTTATTATTCTGAGCTTACAGTAGTCGCATATGTAACATTTGACATCTCACCTGTTATATGCAATTTTAACATTATATTTTGAAGGTCAGGTATTATTTGAAATGATTTTTCATAACAAATAATATTTCTCTTTGATGAAAATTGTTTTAATTATTTAATGAAAATCCATGATAAGTCGATGGCCAAACTAAACGAATTGGGCTTCGAATTACTTCCTCATCCACCGAATTCTCCAGATCTGGCCCCCAGTGATTATTAGCGGTTTGCAAACTTTGAAAAACAGAAAGGCAAGAAATTTGGTGATCAAATGGTGAAGTAATCGCAGCAACGGAGGCTTATTTTAAAGCCAAAGTTCAAAGTCAAATTTTTTTATTCAAATAAACTTACGATATGTGCTTTTGAATCGTCCATACTTTTTTTACCTACTACCCATTCAGGACGTAAATTTTTTTAGCAAAGATAAATCCTTCTACACTCATAGAATAGAAAATTTAGAAAAGCGTCGGAGAGAATGCTTTGCAGTCGAAAGAAACTATGTTGATCATTAAAAAGAAATTTTATTAAAAAAAACTTTGTTTTAGTATTTAGTCTCAGGACTTATTGAACCAAGTGAGAAACAGCTGTCGATCTTTTAATTTGACTTTCGCATGTAAGCCTATGACATGACCTTAGCGTTAATCAGACTAGGGACGTCTAGGACCTTAGGGACACTTGTAATAGCAGCTAATTAAGAATCTGGAGCTGCTATAAAGGTTACCTTCTTTTATTTTGGAGACAGTTTGCTGATTGCACAAAATATTACCTATGTCAATCTGTGATCAGCGTTATGGGCTGAATTATTGTTAAAAAGTTTTTTCTAATCCTAATATTAAGTATATAATGCTGCAATATAATGTTGCAAGTTGTCCGCATTTCCAAAATAAATAAAATAAAAAATTGCTTCAAGGGGGCATTTTTAGCGTCACCGGAATTTAAATGCTACTAAGGAGAAGGCAATGTATATTTTAAATTATATCTCTGCCTACTACTTTGTGCCTGTAGAGTATGTTTGCCTTTAACAATTGGCATTTAACAATAATCAAAAGACGCTGCCATAATATTAAGTAGGAAGACAACCTAGGACGTTTATTTAAACATGAATATATATTGCTGTGCACCAGAAACGTATTCCGTTACAGATTCGCTTTTGAAATGGAAAGTAATTAATCAACCAGACATATACATGCAATAACGCTTCCATATTCTACAGCGCAAGAAGCATGACCTGACGTTCACGTAGTTAATGGATGTACTACACGCCAAATGTAAGTTTATTAATTTATTGTTTAATAATTCTTTAATGTTGCACATGATAATAATAACATTTTCAATGACCTCCTTGGTCGAGTGGTTTGTAGACCGGTTTTCATGGTGTCACCATCTCTGAGGTCCCGTTTTCGATCCCCGGTCGGGTCAATTTAGAAATTATTGTTTTTCTAAATTATCTCGGGTCTGGGTGTTTTCTATGTATAATAAGTATGTATTTAAGTACTTTAAGTATGTTTATGCGTTGTCTAGTAACCATTTAACGAGTTTCATAACGAAGCTTCTCTTGAGCTAGATAATTGGTGTAAAGATAAAGATTTTTAATTTTTTAATTTTCATTTGATTTAAAAGTAAATAGCCTTTAACTGTCCCACAAAGGGAAGGCCTCCATCATTATAATCAAGTCATCAGTACAATTGATGAGTGATGGCTTAATTACCACGATTGCCATATGCGGGTTGGTGATCACAAACCCGGGCTATGCATCGCAAAATCCGAAACATACTTTGCCCGACCTGGGAATTGAACCCAAGACCTTCGGGTATAAGCCGAGCGCTTTGCCATCTGGCCACCGAGGCGTTGATATCATCATCATCAGCCTATACTAGTCCACTGCTGGACATACGCCTCTCCAAGTGCACGCCACCGAGCACGATCTGCGGCTAAAAAAGGATATAAATTTGAATTAATCGAGTGTTATACCTGACTTCCTAAAAGTGTAACATCGAATACCACGTCCTCGTTAGTTTACTGATACGAATTACGTAACAACGAAAGCACGCCACCACAAATAACTTAGCACCGAAGCCATGTGATCTCGAATAACAGAACCTCTAATTCACCAATACAAATCACTTAAAAACGAATGCTAGTAAACACAAGTGTTGTTTTGTTATGATAACTTCACTTTTCTAGTAAGATTTCATTGAACCACGAAGGTTTTGATTGAATTGAAATCTGTTACAAAGTCGTTCGTAAATAAAGAAAAATGTATTGTAGGTACAGACGCCTGCACATCAACCTACTACAAACTGTCAAATTTCCTCAATAGACTTTGAACTTTATGTTTAAGGCTTAAGGTTGACAATGTATTGAAGAAATTTGACAGTTTTGGGTAGGTTGATGTGCAGGCGTGTGTACGTATAAAAAATACCAAAGTTACTATGTATATGAATTATTATGTTTTTTTAGTAGTAAGAGGAAATACCTACTTGATAACTGTATATTGTATGACTAGTAGGCAACTGTATAGTAATTTATTTTTAATGATAAATTTATGAATTTTGACTCTTTGAAATTTTGACTCTGGTCAAATTTTGTAATAAGGTAGGCTATTTGAAAAATAATTGGATATACACAAAATTTTACTACAATTAATTGCCTTTGACTGCCTTTGACTCTGAATGTATTCTGATTGGTCACAAAAACATATGTAAATGGTTTATTTCCCCTACAGTTCAGGCGATACCTAGTGTGGGGGCTTGTAAATTGTTTTGTAAAACTGAAAATGGAAATTAAAAATGAACTTACTAACTAACTTACTTACATACTTTATCTTTGAAAACAAATTACAATACTGCTACATACTAGCTATACTACTCACAGGTGTCAATGAGGTGTTTTCCCTACGTTTCACCAACCGTGTTCCTTCGCCCTTATGGCGCATCACCGTGCGTGATTTATTAAAGAGATTCCTTCATTTATCATTGACAATGAGAGCATCCGGATAATCGGTAAACACACTGCCTTCTCCACTTCACGCCGGTATCTGGCACATCCAATTTGCTGGAGCTATAAGCGCACAATCTCACTACAATACGCCTTCGTTGTGGGGCGGAGAATACCTACATCATATTATCAAAGATATGCGACGAAGGATTCGGTTTTGTATTTAACCCTTTTTATTGTTAAGCACGTTGTGGAGAGTTTAAAATATTTGTTTTAGTTTTAGTTTTTAACTAAAACTTTTTTATGTCCTTTAAATATTGTCTATTTTGTGGAAATGCTTTCAGTAACACTGTTTCGCATATCCAAGTGCGAAATTAACAAATAACATACAAACAATATTAGCTTTCTAGTTGGGTTAACAGCACTGTTATTGAAAAGAGCTTTCATAACTATAACTTGTTTTAAAAAAAATCGTAAACAATGTATGTATTATTTTTTTCTACTTTTACTACTAGAAGTTTTAGGCAGTACTCTTACAAACATGAATTAATTTCAGAAACATGATATTTGCGTCAGCCACAAAGTTTCTCGTAAGATACAATAATAAATGTTTACAAATGAAGACAAGTCTCGTCTTTGTTCAGCCTCGAATTATATTGTAATCACATACTCGTAGACCATTTTCTCCGAAAAGCGTAATAAAACCCGCAACATTGACGGAAGGCTTATTAATTGTTTATATTCACGTTTATTTGCGAAGACACTTCAACCCCTTTAATCCTTTCATTGCCATAGGAACAAACATATGCCTCGTGTTCTTATATAACGTAACGAGTGTCGTTTTTAACATTATATCACAATTATTTACGAATATTTAAGTCACCGTTATCATCATCAGTTTACAATGGTCAGTCTGCTTGTTGCTGCCTCCATCTTTATAATAAAGTCATCGCTACAGTTTTTGGATATTGGCGTAATAACCACGCTTGCCACATGCGGTTGAGTGTTCATCAACCCGGGCTACGCATCGAAAATTCCGAACCCATAACTAGAGAAATTGAGCAGAGCTAGCTCTTTGCCACACGACCACCGAGGCGTTAATGCAAATGGCCATTTAAATTGTAGGGAAACGCTCTCAAGTATGAAGAGAAGAGAAACTAATAGCATTTTTAGGAGACTATTGAAAGATCTTTTGAATGAGCGAACAGCTAGCTGTTCAAGTAGTCTAAAAAGGCACGTCGGCAATTTCGCTAACAGCAATCCTTTTTTTTTTAATTCCTTGCAGATCCTTAGCAAAGTCTTCAGTTTTGCGTAAAACTACTTGTGTTAGATGAATCATATTCTTTGTTATACATTATTGATTGATTTTTTGTTTTTATACTTAGCACAAATGACTCCATACCACCTGAAGTTAAGTGGAAATGGAGTCCAGACGCGAAGATAACTGGTGCAGTGTAAAAACAACGCAGCATCAGTTAACCTCACTCTGCCGGCCCACAAGGAGCTTCTTCACGGCCCGTTTGAAGAACCCCATATCATAGGAAGGAGGGAAAACGTGTGCTGGTAGACTATTCCATCTTCTTGAGGTGCAACAAAGAAACGAGTCACCAAGTTTCTTTGTGCGCGATAAAGTTTGTGTTGTATTAATATTTCCACCCGACATTTAATAATTCATGATAAATAAATATTTTTTAATGGAGCGGCATTATTTAGCGTTTATACTAGCTTTTTGTTCGCGGTATTGCTCACGTGACTTGTGTTTGTTCGTAATAAAAGCCAAACTTATTACAGCTAAATATCATAAGGGTATAAGTAAGGGTTAGACAACTTAGGTAACATGTCACGTCATTCAACATTAAGTTTTTCATTTTGTATCATTATAAAGCCCATCCATGCGAGCTAGAATAAGTAAAAAGTGTAACACAAAACCGCGTAATAAATATCACTCTTTATAACTAATTTTGGTCCGTTCTGAAACCTCCTGTACAAATTGTCATCCCCTACTTAAGGGATCGTTTTCCAAAAATCCTGAAACTCTTCGTAATATCTAACCAAGCCAAATACCGAAGTTGAAGGAATGACAGATTTCCATACAAACTTTCCACCCTTATTTCACCTCTCTAGGGGAGGTTGTTCGAAAAATGCTAAAACACGTAAAACCATTTTCCCTTTTATACTCATTTAAAGAAAAATAAACAAAATTCCTGAGACAAGTAAATTTTTGATTGAGTATTGTAGACATTTATAATTTTAATTTTTGTATTTGTATAATAGTTGTGTTTAAAGATTAATGATTATCATCATCATCATCATCAGCTCATTTTATGTCCCCACTGCTGGGGCACGAGCCTTCCCTATGGATGGATGACAATAATAATACATGGATGATAAATGATTATAATTACCAATTATTTTATGTGTGTGATATGAACTCTATGTTAAATGTATTCCCTCATAAAGTGGCCTCCTTGGCAGACGAGGAACAGTCTCAGACGTACTTTTGTCCTTTAGAAATTAAGTTAAGTTCATCGTGTACGCAGACACCTTGTAAGTGATCTACGACGGATAAAAAAGTATGCCGAGGACTGTCCGTCGTCTGCGCAGGCCTTTAGATCTGCTGATATATTATTTAAGAAGTCCCCCCGCTTACAGCTTAACCGCGTTATGTGTGTGGAAGTGAACGATTGAACCGTCAATGTAACTTTTGTATTTTAATACAATCACATTAATTCATGAAATTGCGACACAATTTACTGAGCGTTTTCCGACCCGCCAATTATTGTATACCTACTTCAAGATGATATGCTACGCTTTTATAAACCTAACGCTTTTCGAGTTAAGCATTCAATTTCGAATGCCACAGCTTTTTGACATAATATATACATTATACATTTTGTAGCAATGATCAGACGACAACGATTGTTTTGTCGTTTGTTACAAATACAAAGGGGTCCTTAGCTTAGTAAAGGTTTACTTAGCTCTGTTGCTATCCCATTCTTCTAAAGAACGCTTTTAAGCTACAATGTTAAATACACTTTTAAGTTTCGATATTTTCCTTCACGTTTTACGGATCATAACGCAGCACTCCAATTTAACTTTTTGAAGTTAGTACCTACTCACAAGACACTTCTTGCGTATCAAGATTATCTTGTCTATCAATTAGTTGAAGTTGAAAACACTCCGACCAATGATTAGGAGTTATCAGTTTCAAAGTTGCTTGATGTATAAAATTGAAATCAACTAAATTTGAGAAGTTTGTAAAGTCCAAAAAGTTTAAGTTGAAAACGTTACGTCAGACTTTGGCTCAAAATGTGTATTATTATCAGTTCGTCCTCTTCTATGGATGGATAAGGAGAACGGGCCATAAACCATCACGCGGGCCCAGTGCGGATTGGTGGTTGTTAACGACTGCTAATTCAGCCGGGACCAACGGCTTTACGTGCCATCCGAAGCACGAAGGCGCTCGAGATGATAAATGTTTGGTCACCCATCCGATAACCGGCCTTTGCGAAAGCTGCTTAACCTCAGCACTCGCAGATCCGGCGTGTTAACCACTGAAATGTTTATACTAGTACGAAATGCCCATATGCTTTGTTCAGGAGAGTCCCACAGAACCCAGGGTTTCCGCTGGCTCCGTTAGAAGCTTAATACAGCATTAGCAAAATATTAACTTTACTACGAAAAACGCAATGATAAATTATCGTCGCCAAAAAATAATAAGTTACGCTCTGTATAAAATAAAAAGCGATGAAGCAATATAATTGAAGCATGAAACGGTAAATTAATTCACTTTCATGTTATATTGTTTATCTTTACCTTTTGATATATTGCAGATATGTTTACGGCGCGGAAATGGTGACAGAATTGCCAGGATATAAATTGTGTTCTTTTTTTTTTTTTTTTTTCTTTATTTATTTAAGGTCGCTTTTTAACATAACTAGGGTCATCAGCGACCACAATGAGTAATTACACTAATTTATAAACATTAATCATTTTGATGAACTCAAGAGTTCGATTACAACCATCGTGACTTAAACAATCTTTTAGGTTATTTGGAACGTTACAAAATAATTTTTCTTTCTTATACGCTACACATTCTACCAGAAGATGAACAACAGTTAAATCCAGACCACACTCACATTTATTTATGTTGATTTTAGTTATAAGATGAATATGAGAAAAGTTAGTATGTCCAATTCGCAATCTAGTAATAGCAATTTGGTCCTTTCTACAAGAGAATAAATTCGGTGATTTTTCAAAAATAGACTGTCTTATATTAAATAATTTACTAGTATTTTCAGCCTTCCAATTAGTATCCCAATGTTGTTTTATTTTATATTTTAGGTATTTTTTTAAAATAATTGTACTAATTTGGATTTTTGGTTGTGGTTTGGTTATACTTTGGTTATTGTATACCACTTTAGCTATATGTATTTATTAGTCTATACTTGTATATCAGAAGGATCGTGTCTGCTATCAGTCTGGAGTGAGTATCGGGTCGAAGAAATGAAACGGTAGTTATGCACAACAGTCAATGTATTTGCACTTAACAAAAGCTATTTTTAGACACTTTGTGTTTACGTAATTATACAATGCGCGCAGGCATCGCAGACGCGCGAGTGCTCAAGGCGAGGATTTAGGGATGACTGGCTAAACGCTAGCCGAGGACGCTTTGCTTACGCACAACTTTATCAACTGTGTCACCACATCAATCCTCCCCTTTTTTAAAAAAAATTTATCATCTCAAGGTTATAACTTCAATATTCAAACATGCTAAAAGTCTACACAATACATAGCTAGGCACAGCGGTTTTTGCTGACAGAGTGTAACGTTATCGCTGCTCGCTGTGGCTCGGCATGTTGATGCAATATATTGTTACCTATAATACCTATAAGACATTGCGAAACATTACAATTGTATTGAATTATGAATATGAACATTTTATAAACTAATATTACGATTTAACATTCATATGATTTTGTTGAAAATTACATTGTTACTTACTTTTAAGTTACATACTTACATTGTTTATTGATTTACTTTATGTTAAGAATTTTTTTAAAGACTTGTACATTTCAGATATTTATATAATAGATAAGATAACCCACATTATTTTTGTTTTTGTATAAATATTAATAAACCGATAAACAATAAATTCCCTTTTATTTATCTTTACACTCTTTACCTTTATCTTAATATTAGATGTAACATTTTATAAACTAAACACAAAACATCACAATAATCAAGTTAGGTTCTTTTTGAATTTAGAATCATACATAACACACAAAAAAAATATAGAAATACGAGTATCATAATAATATCGTTGTACTGTGAACGTCCTTAAATGCTTACAACTTTCACTTTAGGCAGCGTCGAGTTTGACGTCACTGGCATTGAAATCGACGTTGCCCCTTGTACGCCTTGTAACGCTTGCGGTGTTACCGCTAGTACTTGTCGATGTACCCATCGCTTGCCGGTTTTGTGACATTTCTTGTATAAAAAATATACCATGATAATTATTAATATTACAACAATCACTGATATCACCATATTAAACTGACTTAATTTTGCTTCAACACTTGAAGAGTTTGCACCAGCTTGTGCAATCACTATATTCTCTCTATTTTCTTCTTTACTTTGATTTTTACCCATAGTTATTATCATGAGTTTCAAACGATAAATGAACAGAAATTATATATTAACTTACGTTTATGTATTATAGATTACTTATTACTCCGCAATATTTTTACTAAAGTTCGTTCACAGTTCATCGACCTGCTTTCTTTAAATTGAACACATTACAATATTAGCATGTTATAACTATTTTACATATACTAATTCTTACATACTTACTAATTAAGTCTAAATCGCACTGGCGGCTTTATGACGCGGCCGCTACGCGTAGCGCGCACAGTAGGCGTAGTGCACGTAGGCATTTCAGCCTTCGCACATTCAGAGTCCCGGGTTCGATTCCCGGTAACATGAATATTATCATATTTATTTGATGTAAAAACTAGCGTTTGATTCTCGCTACTTTCCTCACTGGACTTAGTAACATTATTTGTAAAAACATTATTATTCGATTCATTATCAGCTAATACATAGGCTGGCTTTAAACGATCTATTGATACATGACTCTGCCTATCATTTATTTGAATTTTATATGTCTTATCTTTTCTACTTAATACACGATAAGGTCCGTCATATGGTGGTTGTAATGACCTTCGCACCATATCGTTCCTTACAAAAACATACTGACATTCCTTTAAATCGTTATGAATAAATATTTTTCTAGAATCCTTATTAACTCGATTAACAGGTTTGTAACTTTTTATTATTTGTTGCAACTTGTAAACATAACTTCCTAAATCTAAATTATCATTTTTACTTTTTTCATGTAATATATCCCCAGGTAATCTAATTGTGGTTCCGTATGTTAACTCTGCTGGACTAACACCTGTATCAACCCGTTTAGCTGCACGTAACCCTAACATTACTGTTCCTAACTCGTCAACCCAAGAAGTGGAATTAAGACGAGCCATTAAAGCTGATTTCAGGGTACGATGAAAACGTTCTATCGCTCCGTTACTCTGCGGGTGATACGGACTACTTCTAATTCTGTTTATACCTAATAATGACATTAATTGCTTGAATAAATTGCTTTCGAATTGGCGGCCCTGATCACTGGTAAGTTTTTCTGGGCAACCAAATCGCACTATCCACCCATTATAAAATGCTTCTGCAACAACTTCTGCTGTAATCTCTTTCGTAGGAATTACTTCGGTCCACTTTGTATATCTATCTATTATTGTTACACAATATTTGTAACCTTCTCTACTAATAGGCAAAGGACCTATTATGTCGATGTGTACATGCTGAAAACGGTCTACAGTCTGAAACTGCCCTAAGTCTGACACTGTGTGTTTCAAAACTTTTGACCTCTGGCATCGTACACACGATTTTGCCCAACTACTTATGTCTCTGTTCATACCTATCCAGAAATATCTATCGCTTACTAATTGTTTTGTTGTTCGAACACCTGGGTGGCTCAGATTATGTATTGCGTCAAATGCTACGCGTGTAAATTCTTTTGTTAAACATGGTCTCGCTTGTTTTGCTGATAACTCACACCACACCGAAGTGTCGGTCCCTGGTAATGTGATCCGTTTGAAACAAAACTTGTTATTGTTACTTGATTCTGAGAACAACTTTAATAATTGTTCATCAGTTTCCTGTGCTATAGCGAGTTCTGAATAATCTATTATTGTTGGACAGGAAATAGTTTCTATTCTAGATAAACAATCTGCCACCGTATTTTTATTACCAGCTAAAAATTTAATGTTATTCGTAAATTCGCTAATAAACATTATTTGCCTGGCTCTACGTGGCGTTTCTTTGTCACTATTTATTTTATCAAACATGTACGTAAGAGGTTTGTGGTCGGTTAAAACTACTAAATCGCGACCTTCTATCATGTATCGAAAGTGAACTATTGCTAGGTATATAGCTAAAAGTTCTCGATCATACGTACTATATTTCTTTTGAGTCACTGACAATCTTTTAGAGAAAAATCCTAAAGGTTTCCACGAATTATTTTCTTTTTGTTGTAACGACGCGCCTACACTGTTATTACTTGCGTCTGTCATTAATATTAAAGGACTATTTGCGGAAGGGTGTGACAACATAACTGCATTTTCTAAACTTTTTTTAGACAGGTTAAATTCTTCTATAGCTTTTTGCGACCATTCTATTTTTGTGTTATCTTTACGTTTGGACTTGTGCAGATATTTGTTCATTTCAGCTTGTTGATCTGCAGCATGCGGAATAAGAGATCTGTAGAAGTTTAACATACCCAAGTATCTGCGCAATTCCTCTATGGTGGTTGGTTGTGGAAAATCTGTAATGACCTTGACTTTATTTTTTAAAGGTTTAATACCGTCTTTTGTTACTTCATAACCCAAAAAATCTAATTTTGTTTGTCCGAAAGAACACTTTGAAATATTAATTGTTATACCAAAGTCATTAAATCTCTTAAAAACTTCATTTAAATGATGTCTATGGCTGATGACGTCATCGCTCGCAATTATGACGTCATCGATGTACCCGTAAGTATAGTCTAGCCCTGCTAAAACGCTATTGTCCATGAATCTTTGGAAAGTTTGTGCACTATTCTATTAAGACCAAATGGCATTTTTGTAAATTCATATAATCCAAACGGTGTAATTACGGCAGTCTTCTCTATGTCAGATTCGGTTACTGGTATACAATTAAAAGCTCTATTAACGTCGAGACGTGTAAATATCTTTTTATTTGCAAGTACATAAGTAAAATTTTGTAAACGTGGAACTGGATACCTGTCGGGTTTCGTTATAGCGTTTAACTTTCTATAGTCGCCGCACGGTCTTATGTTGCCATCTTTTTTCGGAACTATATGCAAGGGACTTGCCCAAGCGCTTTTACTAGGCCGGCAAATGCCTAATTCCTGCATGATCTGAAATTCCTTTTTTGCTTTAATAAATCTATCAGGAGGTAACGGTCTAGCACGAGCAAACACTGGCGGTCCCGTTGTCTCTATTTGATGAAAAACGTTATGTTTACAACTTTCTTTATACGAAAAAGGTTTAGTTATGTCAGGATATTGTTGTAATAAATCAAAAAATGGATGCGAGTTATCTACTGTTTTTAAAGTCGGTTCAGTAGCATTTGAAACTGATGCTATTACATTTAATTTCGTAATTTGATCGATTAATCTACGTCCAGCTAAATCAATTAATAATCTATATTTAGTCAAGAAGTCAGCACCTATGATAGGTTGCTTGACATCTGCTATTATAAACATCCATCTAAAGTTGCGTCTTAATTTTAAATTTAAATCTAAAGTTTTTACACCATATGTTCTAATTTGAGTTCCATTTGCTGCATATAGCTTATAATTTTCACTTTCATTCACTTTTAACCTATTTTTTAATAAATTTCGCGGAAACACCGAAACATTTGCGCCACTATCTATTAAAAAACTCAAACCTGTGTTGGTGTCTCTCACGCTGAGGCGGTGGTTGACTGTAGCAGCGCACGGGTCCGCCGTCGCCTGCACTGACTTTAGTTTTCCTGTTCATCATTACGTTTCGTTACCTTACTATCATCTTGCTGGTTCCATTTTCGTTTATTCCAGTTGCATGGCTCCACGCATTTATTTGCCCTATGCCGATAGCGAAAATGGTAGCTACATAACCAGTTTGGGTCCTCAGGAGTACGTCTTCGACTGGTGCTACGATTATTACTTCGCCCACGTGACGACGAAAAATTCCTCTGTATAGCTCGATACCTTGGTCTGCTGCGGTCCATCTCCAGGTGACGAATACGATTGTTCAAACTGCGAATCTCGGCGACTAAATCGTTATCTTCTGATTTTGGCTGTTTCTGATCTATTCTGTAAATTGTGTTTACAGGTTGCGCCGTTTCCATTACTTTATCAGCAATCAAAGCAAGTGTGCTGAGGTCTCTTGAGTCCGCTACTGCCAGCACTCCTCGCACGGTAGATGGTAAAAGGTTTTGCCACATAATCTGTAGAGCTTCATCCTTCACCTTATCTCTAGCCAGATCTTTCATACGGCGAAGCAATTGAGAAGGTTTTTGATCACCTAACTCCATTTCTCCGATTAACTTCTGTACTTGTCTGTTCTGAGATTCTTCATAAATTGTTAATAATTGGTGCTTCAGTGTTTTATATTTATCTTTTTCAGGTGGTGCTATTAAAATATCTGTAACTTGCGTGATTACTTCCTTGCCCAGCTTTGATATAACCAGGTGGTATTTCGCTTCATCCGACACATGCTGGGGTTTAAGCACAGCTTCAAATTGGATAAACCAAAGTCGAGGTGCATCTTGCCAAAAGTCGGGTATTTTTGCTGTCACCGATATGGTACTTAAAGGTTGTTCATCAGCCATTTTATATGCTTCTTCGTAATCTGCTTTTGTAGTATCTTGCGTCATCACGGACAAATATGTTTTTCTTGGATAGACACCAATGGATAACTATACCCAATTTATTTAAAAAGACCCTCGCCCTGGGCTATATTGAGTCACCCCCCGGTTACAAATTCACTACGGTCCCGATATCACTCCACGTCGAACTGATTCACGGGTCACCACTTTGGTTGTGGTTTGGTTATACTTTGGTTATTGTATACCACTTTAGCTATATGTATTTATTAGTCTATACTTGTATATCAGAAGGATCGTGTCTGCTATCAGTCTGGAGTGAGTATCGGGTCGAAGAAATGAAACGGTAGTTATGCACAACAGTCAATGTATTTGCACTTAACAAAAGCTATTTTTAGACACTTTGTGTTTACGTAATTATACAATGCGCGCAGGCATCGCAGACGCGCGAGTGCTCAAGGCGAGGATTTAGGGATGACTGGCTAAACGCTAGCCGAGGACGCTTTGCTTACGCACAACTTTATCAACTGTGTCACCACAGATTGTATCATCTATTTCTTCCTTAGAAGTAGCTTCTTTAGCTTCTTGGTCAGCTTTCTCATTACCTACTATTCCTTGATGACTTGGTATCCAAACTAGTTCAAATAAATAATTTCGTTTAAGTAGGTTTATCATTATTTGTTTAATTTCTGTAATGAGAGGATGTATATTTTGTTTATTTAATATTGCCATTAAGCATGATTTTGAATCTGTGAAAAGTATAAATCTTTGTAGCGGCGGTTCATTAGATATTATTTCTAAAGTTTTAAGTATAGCTATTGCTTCACAACTAAAAATGGACTGATAGTCGTGAAGTCTATAGCTAAAATTCTTATCATCTGAAACAATAGCACAACCAGATCTTCCATTTAAAACAGAGCCATCAGTATAAAATATCTTATCATTTCTACTATTATATAGAATTTCTCTAAAGAGAGTTTTATAGATATAATCAGGGGTATCGCTCTTATGATTCTCTGCTAGCTCCAAAGTTATAGGAAATTTGAAGTCTTCCCATGGGCCTTCTGTCAATAGCTTTTTTTCAAAAATGCGTGGAAAAGAATAGTTCAACTCTTTTAAGTAATTTGCTACTCTGATTCGTAAGGGTTGGTGTAACTTTGGACGAAACTGATATTCTACATCTGAAGCTAGTGATTCTGTGAAGTACTTAAAAATAGGGTTGTTTGGTTGGGACAATATATTTGTGGTGTATGTTAATGCAAGTTGTTTTCTACGATAAGATAAAGGTAGTTCTCCAGCTTCAGCCAATATGCTTTTTATAGGGCTAGTTTTAAATGCACCAATACAAAGACGAACAGCAATATTTTGAATACTTTCTAAGGAATTAAGGTTTCTTGAACTAGCAGAATCATAAATAATTGAGCCGTAGTCTATTTTTTGTCTAATAAGTGCATGATATGTATTTAACAGGCACTTTCTATCAGATCCCCAGGTTAATGATGACAAGATTTTTATTATATTTAACCTTTTGTAACATTCTGATTTAAGTTTAATTATATGAGAGGTCCAGGACATATTTTTATCAAAAACCAATCCTAATAATTTTATGATCTTGACTTCCTTTATAATATGTTCATTTAAAGTTAATTTATTATTTACACTTTTCTTTTTCTTATTTGTAAATATTATATATTCTGTTTTAGTTTTAGAAAATCTGAAACCTGATTGGTTAGACCATTTTTGGAGATTATTTAATGCATTTTGTACTAATGTTAATGTAGGTTTAAGTGTTCTTCCAGGGCAAATAATTGTTAAATCATCAGCAAAAAGAAAACCCTTTACTGGTTTTTGTATACATGAGAAGACATCATTAATAGCTAATAAAAACAATATAACACTTAATACCGATCCTTGTGGAAGGCCATTTTCGATTAAGATTGAGTCTGATACAACATCATTTATTCGCACCTTGATAAATCTATCCGACAGAAAGTTCCTGATAAATACCAATAAATTTCCTTTAATACCAACATTCTGTAAAATCATTAACACTCTTTGTTTCCACACCATTTCATATGCTTTTTCAATATCTAAAGCTACTGCTATCACAAGATTGTCATTAGCAAATCCATTTAGTACTTCACTTTCGATATTCATTAAGTGGTCGACTGTTGATCTAAACTGCCTAAAACCATACTGAAATGTTGAAAGACATTTATTTATTTCCAAGTACCACCTCAGTCTTTTGCATATAATTTTTTCAAATATTTTGCAAAGATTACATGTAAGTGATATGGGTCTATAACTTGTCTGTGAAGTTGCAATTTTGCTTGGTTTTAAAATAGGAATTACTAAGGCTTCTCGCCAACAATCTGGAAACACTTGTTTTTTCCATATATAATTATATAGATTTAGTAAGTATTGAAGTCCTACTGTCGGTAGTTGTTTAATAATTGCATTAGAAATATTATCGGGACCTGGGCTAGAATTTCTTAATTGAGAAAGTGCCAATACTAATTCAGGCATAGAAATATCATTATTTATTGGATTTGTATTATCATGTATATCTAAATTATATTCGATTTCTTTATTAGTTTTATATAATAAAAATTCACTATCATAATTTTCTGAACTAGAGTTTTTGGCAAAGGTTTGACTAAGCAGGTGGCTCACTTCAACCGGGTTATCAGTTAATGTACCATCAGATTTTTCAAGTATAATAGTATTAAAACCTATATTGCGATTGATTTTACGAATTTTCTTCCATACCTCTCCTATTGGTGTGTTGCTGTTTATAGATGAAACCCAGTTTTCCCAGTGACTTCTTCTACTTTCTTTGAGAATTCTTCTAGAATATGCTCTTTTTTTTTGTATTCAATTTTAAGTAGTTCATCTTTGGGATTTTTTTTAAATTTTCTGAAAGCTCTTTTTGTTTTCTTAATTGCTACTTTACATTCATTATTCCACCAAGGTAAAAAGTTGTTTCTTAAGATACCGGAAGTTTTTGGGATTGAATTATTAGCTGCATCTATAATAAGTTGAGTGAATTTTTGAACAATATCATTGATAGAATTAGTGGAGTTAGAATTTAAACATATAAGATTGAAAATATTATTCTCAATCTCTTCACGGAACTTAGCCCAATCCGCCATGTCTAGCTTCCATTTCTTAGGTAATTTAATTTCGTTAGAATTTTGTGTATTATTTTTTATATGAGATTTTATAAAAATTGGGAAATTATCACTATCATACAAATCCTCTAGTGCATTCCACTCAAAATATGCAAACATATTTTGTGAAGCAAAAGTAAGATCTATATTGCTGGTGTGACCCGTACTGCTGTTAAAGTGGGTAGGTTGACCAGTATTTAGTAGCAATACGTTATCTTGGTTGTCCAGCCATTCAGCCATCAATCTACCCCTCGTATCACATGTTACGGAGCCCCAGTAGAAATGGTGACTATTAAAGTCACCCATTATAATAAAGGGTGTCGGAAGTTGATTGAAAAGATTGTTTAAATCATGTATATTTAGTGGGGTACTATTTGGGAGGTAAATATTACATATTGTTATTGTTATGGGAAATTTGATTTTAATAGCAACGGCTTCCAAATTAGTGTTTAATTGGATTTCTTCAGGGAGGCTATGGGATTTTATATAAATGGCAACTCCACCGCTTGCCCGGTTTCCATACAACCTGTTCTTGAAAAACCAATCGTAACCTTTCATAGAAGCACAAAATTTTGCTGTAAAGTTAGTTTCTTGTAAGCAAATGCAAGCTGGATTTAACTTATTGATTAATATTTTTAGGTTTTCCAACCGTTTATAGTAACCGTTTACATTCCATTGCAAAAAATCCATAATTGTTATTAACAAACAATAAATTTGTAAAAAAAATAAAATTAAAAAATTAAAAATAAGATTAATAGAGAAAAAAAATTAGGCGTTTTCTATTGGGTAATTAATTTCGTGTAATTTCCTTGTTAACCGAGAACATCTATTTTTAAGGCCTTTATTCATTTTGCAATGTAATGTATTACACATTTTTATCAAATCTTTGATATTATCTGTATATGAGTACACAAGTTCCTTAATGTTTTGTTTACCTTTAGAGTTGTCTAATAAACTAATGAATTGATCGAGGTTTATAGGAAAAATTGTTTCTTTGCTTAATTCTGTTAAACTATCTCTAATATCTATCCAGGTCTCTTCTTCTGTTCTAGTGTCATTCGTCTTTAACCTTTTCTTACTTTTAGTTTTATTATCCACTTCTTTCAATGAATCATTGCTACATGTTTCATCAGATTCTTCAATTTTGTCTGACGAGTCATATTCCGGATTCATTTTATGTTCTTCTATTTTTGAAGATTCACTGATTGATGGCGAATGATTACGCTTCGTTCCTTTAGGTTGTTGTGCGAGTTTTCCAGTCTTGTATGTAGGTTGGACAAACACAGGACTCGGTGTAGCATCGTAATTGTGATCAAATGTTTTTTTAATGACTTCTTCTAAATGATCATCTAACTCTTTGGAATGTGCTTGTGAGTTAGATATCATTTGAGGACAATTTTTCGCCACATGACCCGTTATATTGCATGAGAAACATTTAAGAGAATCAGAAGATACATAAATCCAATAGTTCGTATCTTCAAACGTTACCTGAAATGATTCTGGAAGGCGACTTTCATCTTCAGGGGTCACATATAACTGTCTTCTAAAACTCAATATGTGTGAAAAACCTGGTTCATTTGCTCCTATCTTCATAAATGTAATAGATGACATTATCTTAATATTGAGCTCATCAAATTTTTGTTCAATAATATAATGTGGAATTACTGGACAGACGTTCGATAACACTATACGTTTATTTCTTGAGATGAGGGGTTTGATTACCAAAATGTTATTTTTAATTGAAATTGTTTTCTTGTTTTCTACCAAGTCATCAGCTGTTTTCTTTGAGTCCAAATAAATACATATACGAGCGTTGGATATACGTGAAACGAATCGAATAGACGCCGCTGGTATTTTCGCCGATAAGGCTAGAATGTATTCTCTCAAGGTCAAACCGTCAATCGAATCTATTATAACCGCTTGGTCTTTCTTTGGGAAGAATGTTGAAGATGTAACATTGGCATAACTTGTTGAGGTTTGTTGTGACATTGTAGATTGTTGGGACGGTGGGGTAGTATTCATTTTAACATAAAGAAACTCCTATTACTAGGAGATACCTTAATTAGTTGTATTGATATTTGACGCGTAAACAACACGACAACCGGCCGAGCGGAGTGAGTCACACGCGTCCGCAGTGCAGTGGCATCCGCGCCGAACTGAATTGTGTTCTTGTTTATATTTGTCACACCGGAAAACAAATCCGATACCTTCTTCACAGTTACCTACTTACTGTCATTGAGAAATTGGAAAATATTATATTTTTTTACCAACACTCAGGAACTGTTATACTCATATTTTACACACGCATGCCAGTTTATATCTGATGATGGTGTGAACATACTGAATTTAATACTTTACCTCTTTAAATATCCGCAAAGTACCTTCTCGATGCCTTGGACAGATTGCAGCGGCGCGCTATACGCATTATCGGCAATGCAGAGGTCACTAATGCTCTCGAGCCCCTGCAATTGCGGAGAGATATAGCGTCACTCAGCGTCTTCTACCGCTTATACCACGCCAAGTGCGGCGGGCGAAAATAAAATGTATATAAATCTTTAATACGTGTGTGTCACTTAACTCTTCCATTAAATAACTGGATCGATTGTGATAAAAAAATTTGAAGGTGTTTCATTTAATCTCTGGATGATTAGGATTTACAATTGGAACCGGTAAATAGCGCTGCATTAGGGATTCTAGGATTATTTTTTAAACCATCATGCTAGGCCGACCATTGTACGACTCTTATTTATTTTTATTTATTTTTTATCATATCTGTGATATTATTTGTAAAGTAATTTTATTATCTTCTATGCGGGTGTTTACTGAAGCGGAAGAAGTCGCGAGCAGGCGACAGTATTATATTATTAGCAATTTTGTTAAGAATTTATTTACAACAGTTTATAGCCTTTCTGTAACAAGCAGTAAATAAATTTCCTAAAAAGAGAGATTTTCTATTATTTTTCTGCGTGTTTTTTTTATCAGTAAAACACAACGTGTAAATAAGTTTAATCTTAATTGTAATTTGTTTCTATTTTCCTATAACAAAGCATTTGTCGCAGCAACTCGGCAATAATCACAATAATTTGTTCCTAACATTTGCTTGTGTAAATAAATCAATAAATGTCGTAAAAATTACAACAAAAAACTTTTCGTGCTATAAATCGAAATTAGAATTTGCACATTGCCCACTATCATGTGTTCTGATTCTTTCGTCGCTATCATTAATCGTCATCAGTGTACAGACATGAATAACATCACTAGCACATTGGGACCTATCACTATCAATACAAACAAAGACCAAAGTCGAATAACATTATTTATAGCATGAACCTAAGCACAGGCAGCCGTAATGTCTTGTGTAACTAATAAGATTTTACGCGGGTATTGAACGCAGATGTTCCGCTGGAGTTACGACGACCAAAAGTATTGGTATCCTAACACGAAACTTATTCCAGTAGTTTGTACCGTCAATGTAATGGATATCGGTTAGGATGAACGTTTTATTTTATGTGATAATTATCACACCCCATGCATTAATTTTGTAACCATGTATTTCTATTCTGAAAATATACATAACAATATCCAACCAATATCAGATGGATTATCAAGAATGATCATGCTTACGGTTCGTTACCATTGAGGCGGAGACGACATGAGCGGAGAGGAGACAGGAATACAGGAATCGCCCAATCACATTAGTTGAAATCCACCCGCTTCCCTTTAATGGAAATAGTCATAGCAGAGAAGAGAAGAATAATTGTATCTCGACGGAGAAAGAGGCGCGAGCGATACAGACTACAGCGATGCAATCATCTTCGCGCAGATCCACTGAAGCGTAACACCTATTTCTGTTCACATATTTGCTCTGCCGATCTCGCGCGGAGATCTGAACAGTCTTTATGAGTAATTCGAAATATAATTCAAATACTGATTGAATACCTCGGTGGCCAAGTAGCAGAGCGGTCGGCGCGATAGCCGAAGGTCCCGGGTTCAATTCCCAGGTCGGGCAAAATTTATTTCGGATTTTTCGATGCATAGCCCTGGGTTTGTGATCACCAACCCCCATTTGGCAAGCGTGGTGGCTAAGTCATTACCCGTCAATTGTAGCGATGACTTGATTTCAATGATGGAGGCCTTTGCCCAGCAGTGGGACAGTTATATGCTGTTTAATTTACTTTATTTTACTGATTGAATATGCGAACGAAGTAGCAGACGCGGGCCGCTAGTTACTATATGTAATCAAAAATTTTCATTTGATTTTATCCTCTCGAAGTCAGACACAAATCCCAAGCTAGTTTCTAGGCGCCTTATGAATCTACTTAATATCGTTAATACCGTCTGCAAGCTGTCATCCATTTTAATACCATATTCCGTTTTAATTTTATATAAAGATCCCTAACAGTTTTTCGAGAGTTTAAACTTATTTTAGTGGTGGTTTTGTTGATACATTTATAGTCTGCACTTTTATCTGGTACTTGGTCGTAAGTATCTTTAAATTAGAAAAATAATAGTAAAATTTTCGTGTTCCGACAGAGACAACATTCCAGTTCCTCAATTGTTGGTGGATTCCAAGTATATTTTTAAACAGTACAGTAAGAAAATCTCGTAAACGACGCTCTAAAATGTGTTACCAAAATTGCATCTTTTCTTGACGTCTTAGCTAAATGTGCCTCATAACTAACACAGTTTGCATACGGGTATTGGAGCACAGATGTTAGGAAACGAGATATGATGATCGAAAATACCGCGCTTCCTAGCGCAAAACTTCGTCTAGCAAGTCTGGGAACTTTGCGATATCTCTGCTTTTGGTGGCTCCAGTTACATTACAGCTAATGTGACTGGCTAAACAATCTTTTCATTAAAAGGGTAAAGATGGAATAGTCTACCAGCACATGTTTTCCCTCTTTCCTATGATATGGGGTCCTTCAAACGAGGCGTGAAGAAGCACCTTGTGGGCCGGCAGAGTGAAGTTGACTGATGCTGCGTTGTTTTCACGCTGCACCAGTTGTTTTCGCGTCTGGACTCCATTTCCACTTAACATCAGGTGGTGTGGAGTCATTTGCCGTGCTAAGTATAAAAAAAAATCTTTATTTTAGAATTGAAATCCATTATTTGGTACTATATTATTGTATAGTACGTACGTATAGTAAGTACATCATATAGTACGATGATTCAGTAGTAAATAATGGATTATCGATTATTATAAAGTTGCATCTTTAACTATCAAACAAAAGAGTGTGAAATACTAGAAATGATTGGTGTGATAAAAAAACCGAGTTTTTTAATGGTCATTTTATAAGTACTGAAAAGTACTTATAAATACTTAGTCACCTCCGTAATATGCAATGCGAATTATAATATTGAGGTCTTCAAATCACGAGTGAATAGGTACCTTCTAGGCAAGCATGTTATACATTGTAGGCTACATCATTACTTACCATCAGGTGAGATAGTAATCAAACGCAAGCCTATATCTACGCAGCTATCAATATTGTATATAAAACTATCAAGTTTTAAAAAAGCACAAATGTTGAAAAAAATTCCACGAGCAGGAATTGAACCGGCGCCGGCGCCCTTCTTTTTGTAATTTGTTTCGCAACAAAATTTGTGTTAAAATTATATTAACAAAACAAAAACATTGTATCAAGTTTTGTTCTTTCCTTATAAACAAAGATTATCTCCTCATTGGTAAATGTTGATACCCAATCAACTAACCCTTTTCTACTTCGGTCACTTTCAAACCCTCGGCATTATCAAAAAGGTCCTGGCCCATTCACAGACTGCCATCGAATAGAGCTTTTATGAATAACCGGTAGGCTCAAATTAAGTGGTCATTAAATAAAGGGTGGTCGGAGATCGTAACGCCGATAAGCGTTTCGAGGTCATTCGGGCAAATCTCGAGTCGATTTCGAGACTGACGGCTGGGAGGAGGCCCTTAAATCTTTGTGCCTCAACCGCGAAGTGTCAACCGTCGTCCGTGAAAGGTAATATTCTCTTACTATAAAAGATGGGACGATATTGAATACCGGTGATTGGAGTAACAGTTTGGAACCCTACGTCACGTTCGGGTTAGTGACTGGTGAAGTGGGTAATATAGTTTTAATCATTTTAATATCGTAACCGAAAATAGTAAAAAAGTCGACGCGCCTTAATGTGTGGTGATCGAACTTACGACCGTTCGCTATCCGGGCGACCACTCTTCCTATTGAGCAATCAATACACACGTTTTCTTGTCGAGTTTTTGAAGTGTTTTAAAATGCTATTAGCCAATCACGATTTTTTATGTCACCCATTTATTGCGAAAGTTGCGGTATCAAGTGATACTAAATAGCCTCAAATGATAGCCTGCTGTAAGTCTGTCTTGCTTTTAATCTGTTTTTAATTAACTTTTTCTGTATATTGAGGACAGACAAACACGGTAGAAAAAGGCATGGTTGACTGACGCGGCGTTGTATTCACGTTAAACCAGTTGCTTTCGCGTCTGGACTACATTTCCACTTAAGAACAGGTGGAAAGGAGTAATTTTCCGTGCAATAAAAAAAAATTGATACTTAACTCATAATTTTTTGCATAGATACTCGTATGTATATGTTGACTGAAAACTAAGTCACTACTTTAAAGTGGCTGTGGGGATTGACTCCGGACATCTCCCCGTTCGCCTTAATACTACCTACACAATCAATCACCCATTAATCGCCCAAAAGAAATGTTTGAAACTATTTTATAAGTGTCATTGAGACATGCTTTTTGTTGAAAAATAAATTCAAAGATAAGCTAATAGCATAATTATTAATTACACAAATCAAAGTTCTGTAATAATAACTTTAACATTCCAAAGTCCTCTAAGTTATTACTAAGCCGCTAAACAATGAAACTTGCGGGCTTACCGTTTCCAAACGGACTGTTATACACCATAAGGTAATTATTGGGATTTCTCTCTAATTCCTGTTATTATGTTCGTGAATTGTGACTCGATCATTATTCAATCCTTTGGGACGTGATTGGGCTTTATTGGGTCGAAGAGTTTACGTGTGAATGGTTGATAGGCCTTAGATAATACTAGTTAGTTTAAACAACAACTAATGTTGATTCAGTGATCATTATAATCTAGGGTGATTCTTAATAGTAAGCCTGGTCAAATTCGGCAATGTGATTTATTTAGTTATTTAGGCAGTGCCATCAAATGTTACCTATGTTGTGTTTGTCTAAATGAATGTTAATGAGTGAATTTGTAATCCGACCCTAGTGACATGTTCTTTTTTGATAAACAAGTTCACAATGTTTAAAACAAAGCACATATGACATATAGTACTACTCCAATTAACGATTTACATTTTATGAAATATATAATAACTGAAAAGTGTATATGTGTATAATTAACTAACTCAAAAGCCCTTTGCGTGTATAACATGCTAAATAAATCAAATGATAAATATAAAATGTGTTTTTTATAACGTTGACACTAATAAAATAAAAAAAAATTATATTAGTGAATTGACTTTTCAGAAGTCAAGTAAAAAAACTTAAACTATTAATTTTGAATTCTGACAAAGACAATAAAAGACAGGGCACTAAATGATAATTGAAAACAAATTACTGCCTATAATTAAGCGTCTACGTCAAAAGTATAAGAAACAATAATTGTATAAATGAAACTACTATCTCAGGGGAAAAGAGACTATGACTTGCCTCTGGGCAATAGCTTTTCGGTTGAGAATGATCAAACGTAATCGGCTCCCACAGACGGGCCCTACATTCCCACATAACCATCTGTGTACTACAAGTACTAATTAATATATTTTATATTTGTTAAAAAATAATATCTTGGCAGTTGCATTACCCATGTCCGTGACCACAGTGGGATAACCCCTTCAGATCGGCTTCAAATTTCGCCATGATTTAGTTGAAATTATGTTTAAATTTGTTAGCAAATTTCAAAATTTGTTTACCAATAGTTATGGAGATATCCCATGTTAAAGGGTATCCCGCTGGGGTCCCGCTCGTCAAAATTATTTGACCGAAAACGAGCAGGAACGAGACACGCTACTGCTATAGTTATTGTGCTAAGATTTTGTTGAGTCAATTACGAATCCATCAGTGAAAATTCCATGATTCTATCTTCTGTAGTTACCGAGTAATCAAAAACCTACTTTTCGTCAAAATTCCTCCGAAAAGTAAGTTCTAGTTGAGATGTAAGAAAAAAAGGCTGCAAGAGAGGAAAATTTGTGAGACAAAAACAAGAACTCTAACTACAGTACATCCTGAGATACAACGCTAATATGGTTATCCCAAAGGGGTCATGGTACCTAAACATGATTTTTCCACAGGAATGGAGCAAGTAGCGAGTTCATGACTATAACCAAGATTTTGTTGGTGTAAAAATCTAACCAGTTCAGTTCTTTTCAGTTTCCTAGTACCAACCAGTATTTTAGGAGAAATTAAAGTTTATTACTTTTTCATACTAAAAGTACGCGTAGAAGTCGACCAAATTAAGTTGATTCCTTAAAAAGATCAAGATGACGCCATTTTTTTTGTTTAAGAGCCGATTTCGATGAAACTAAATAATGGGGCATAATTTAACAAGAAAAATCTAAGATAGCAGCCAATTTCGATTAAATGTGGTTGGACATTATATTCATATTGGTACACCATAATGTTATACACCTAATATCACCATATACCTAGTGTAATGTATAAATAACTATTCATATCAATATAATAATGTAGATAGATAGATTTACCCTTTTAAGATTTACTATCTAATCTAAGGCATGTTGAAATAAAATAATCAAATTTATTTAGTAAAGTATTTATTTCTAATGTAATAATAGAAAGTTGTTGTTGCTGCGAATGTAATTTAAGATTTTAATATTATAGGATAGAACAAATAATACCCCTCGAAGGGAAGACTCATGAAAACTGTTAAACTGCTAAACCAATAAAAACTGTTTCTATAATTTAAGAACTTAATAATAAAAGTCTATGACCAACTGTTTCTGTGATTATATTTAATATTAAGCTAACCTAATAATAAAAATCTATGACGAACTGTTTCTGTGATTAAAGATAATATTAGCTAAGACTGTTGACAGAGTGATACCATTTTTTTAAATTTTGTACACGTGTGACGTTAATACGACGTGAACTGATCAATGTAAAAAAGTACTATGACTGCAAACTGTGTTTTTTTTTATAATTACAATAAAAATAAATACTTTGCAACTTTGACGAGCGTGACCCCAGCGGGATACCCTTTAACATAGGATATCTGGATAACTATTGGTGAACAAATTTTGATATTTGCTAACATACTTAAACATAATATCAACTAAATCATGGCGAAATTTGAAGCCGATATGAAGGGGTTCTCCCGCTGGGGTCACGGACATGCGTTACCCTACCATCTTGTAGCGAAAACACTCCAATGCGAAAGTCCTCCAAGTAAACAAAAACAAGTTAAGCTCGGATTAACTAAATCCTAGCAGATTGAAGCATTTATCTAAATTGAAATGTCATTTTTCAAAAGCATTATTATTTTGCTTTACGTCTAGCGCAAAGTAGAAACGAAAGCATTTTACTTTTAAATACCACTACAATACAGCGTCTTAACTCCCCAAGCTGAGAGGATTTGCCTCTTTATTGAAAAGGGTTACCGAGGGTAATCCTCGTTGACAATAGACTACATACATCGGTGTAAGGGTCTGATAACTAAATCAAATTTCCTAGACGGTATAAAGAACACGTGTGCGCTATAATACACAAGATCATAAACGGCGAGTATGACGATAAACTGAGCGTCTCAAATGCGGACCCTTTTTGAGGTATAAATATTCAGAGAATTTATTCTAGGAAATGTGGAAGAAATAGGGTCAGCCCGGTATTACGACCGTAGAGTAGGATATCACGCGCGTGTTAATTGATGGAGCGGTTGGAGGCACTTATATGGAGAGATTGATGTGCGTAATCGAAGTAGACTTGGCTCAAAGTATATTTTGGAGTGTACGTGAGAAAGCTTTACTAGTTTAATAGATTTTGTATAGCAAATAGAGTCTAGTGAAAAATTTAAACAATTACGATGATTTGCCTCAAGTGAGACTTACGATCTTTCGTAATGTAAATAGTATAAATACGAGTACTTTAAAAATAATTTTTTTTTCACAAACTGTTTTGAGTATATTGCACTACCCTTAACTGTAGTACCTATATACTCGTATATAATATTACTTACTTTATACGTAGATACTTTATAAGTTACGTGATGTATGAGCTTAAATCTATGTAATATTTTGGCTACGAAAACTGTTGTCGAGCACTATAGTAAGTTTATTAAAAAGCTGTAGATTTAAAAAGCTAAGCATATACGTCGCGTTCGCAATTGTCTTATCCCCACTATTTGGCAACGCATACTTTTCGGTGATACCGGCTGCGTAGTACCAAACATTGTGGCCGCGGCAAACCGCACGGAGCCCGGTATTTCCACCCCAACAACCTTTGTAATGGCGTCGCCGCGTTTACTGCCGCCGCTGGGCTATAAACTGAACCGAGCTAACTGGATTGCCGTTTCGCAGCGGAATGTCTACCGGGAGATTTTTGAGTAACCAGCCGTTTTCTACAGACGACAGCGCATAGAGCTGAGGTTTTTATTTTTGATGTGTAACATCTTTCCTATCACTTTCTTGCAATTTGTGGGAGTGATTTCATGAAATGGGACGGAAGTGTGTAATATGATTTGACGAATGAGCGCGCGGTGGTAGAGTTGGCCGTCGGATGGTACCATCCAATCGGGGAAGCGCGCGCCATTTGATTTGTCGAATGAGCCGGCGGTATTGCATTACTCTTAGTGTCAATTAAATAAAATATAATTTTCATTAAAATTAAATACGAGTATTCTTTGTTATGAAAAATCATTTCAAATAATACCTGACCCATTTTTTTATCAAAATATAATGTTAAAATTGCTTATCACTAAGGTGAGATGTCAAATGTTACCTACACATCATATGCGACTACTGTAAGTTGTAACTCGTTTTTTTTTATTAAATCGCTTGACGCGGTTGGCATTTTCATCACTATCACCAGCACATTTTTATGTCTCCACTGTTGGGCTTAAAACACTAGTCTTAAGAGTTTCGGGTGAAGAATACGTTTTGGCGCGTCCTGATCTGGCGTTATGACCTGACGTTGATGGTCCCTTGTGCTAGTTAGTTTGGTTGCGCAAGGTTGTCTGACACCTACTTCATGACCTGACGGTTGGTGAGGGGTGTCAGTATAAACTTTGAAGTCGTGTATAGCAGGGTTGTCTCCACTGTTGGGGCGCGAGCCTTCCCTATGGATGGAAACACCACAAGGAGAACAGGCCATAAACCACCAGGCGGGCCAAGAGCGAAACTAACGGCTTTACTTGCCTTCCCAAGCACGAGTAATATTATATTGCACATTTAGCCAGTGGTAGAGTTTTGTGTAAGCAGACGTTTTTTACAGACGAAAGCGTTTAAAGCGGACCTATTTTTAATTTGATGGCGGCGGACCCCTCCGAGCTAGTCGTAACGCGCCCCCAAGCTTATTAAAAAATATAACAAAATCATTAGAGGAATCGGTATGTATGCTCAGACACAACGCGGGAAATTGCTGTTTCGACAGATTTACTCCACATCCGTAACCACTTTAGACTATCGATACGACTACCGGGAACGATATAATAAAATAAAATATATATAATTAAAATGTATGTTATGTTTAATCTATACTAATATTATAAAGAGGAAACCTTTGTATTTTTGTATGTATGTATGTATGTTTGTAACGAATAAACTCAAAAACTACTAAACAGATTTCAAAAATTCTTTCACCATTATAATGCTACATTAGCGCTGTGTAACATAGGCTATATAAAAAAAAATAAAAATAGTCCACCCGTGCGAAGCAGGGACGGGCCACTAGTTATATATATATATATAATAATAAAAATAAATAAATAAATAAGAGACAACGTCACATACATTGTTCTGATCCCACGGTAAGTAGCTAAAGCACTCGTTTCATGGAAATCAGAAACAACGACGGTACCACAACCACCCAGACCCGACACAATATCGAAAAGTTCGTTTTTCGAAATTGGCCCGACCGGGAATCGGACCTCAAAGTCCGGTGTGCAAGCCACTCGGCTACGGAGGTCGTAGACGAGGAGGTATAATATAATTAATCATCGAAACTGAATACAGCATTTGGATATAATAATATAGACTTCCAACATTTGAGACTTAAAACACACAAGCGTTAAAATTAAAGTAATTTAAGAAATAACAAGTTAAAATAAAAAATAAACAAATATTTATTTGTATAATTTTTTTTAAATTTTAGAACCACATTTGTTAAACAACAAACCGAATGACACATTTGAAAAGAAGATTCAAATGTCGTACTCATCGATCAATTATGTACTATTGATCGAAGGTCGTAATCTACGAATATAAAAATCTGTGTTGAGATATTGTCCAATTACTGACAGAAATAAAATAAACACGATATGTAGTGTAGGTAAATATTTATAATATACCGATACCAAAGTAAAGTTCTCCAGTCATTGTGGAGATCCTTGGAGAAGGCCTTTGTCCAGCAGTAGACGTCTTTTGGGCTGGGATGATGATGATGATGATTAAAGTAAATAAAGTGAGTCAGAAAAAATTTTGAAGGAACGAAAAACAAACAAGTTAATAACAACTCTTAAAATATAATATCATACGAACAGAGAACAATAGAACTTGTAAATCTATATATACGTAAAGCAAACTTCGTGCCCCTTTTTAAGCACATTGCATGTGAGATTTGGCATATTTAAAACTTATATGGAGAAGGAGTCTCGACAGATAGAATTTATATATGACATGGGTTACATAACATTGTACATTTTTGCGTATTACGGTCAAATTTCGACCGCTTGGCAACCACTAGTAAAAATTAAATAACAAGAATCCTGTCTCAGCCTAAGCTTCCGTGGCATCAAATTAGATACCGCTGAAGCACTGTTGCTCTAACGGACGCTTTGCGCTTTATATACTATCTTTAACATTTAAAATGTAAAGAACTAAATACTATGTATTGATTTTTAAAGTTCACTCAAACTCTACGAAAATTAAATGCAACACTTTTTGCGTGTTTTACTACCGATTAATTTTAAATTTTATTAAACTTCTAAGATGCCTGTGTCTCCTTGCGCCATCGCACTATAAAAGTCCGGATAAAATTATATGTGACTAAAGTGGAATTTCAATGTATACTTTGTTCGCTAGAATTTGGGCATTGCCAAAAAGCTTTCATTCTAATAAGTCAGAAGCTTTCTGAAAGTCACGTAATAACCAGAAACAGAAGTCTTTTGAAGTCGTCTACGCAAAATAAACTTTACTCTTCATAAAAACTTATTCAGCTATATATCCACGGTGGATATTTGACCTACTTTGCATAAACTTTGTTGGATTTCTAAAGCTAATACAGCCCAGGGGGACAGTCTACATCCATCATCCTTAAATCGAAATTTAATCATTTATTTTTTCCCTGTACTCTTGGCGGTCACGGGGCGTCATCGCCTTAACTACATTAATCTTTGTCAAGTGAACTTTGTAAACAAATAGGTACCTTTTTATAAAATTAATTGACCAGATTCTATCTTTCTTTTGTTGATAATATACAAAAAAGTTTTAGTATCTAATGCCTGTGTGGTATAGTTCTGAGACCGCTGGACTTACCACTGCATAGATCACAAATCATTAAAAAAAGCGTATTATTTTTAGGTTATAAAGTAGTTAACTATAGTTTTTTGGTTATTACGTAACTCAAAGAGCTCGGTTAATGGTAAAAGAAGCGATAAAGTGAGTTAGCGTACCACTGGTCAGTGTCCTTACTCGTCAATTTCACTAATTCTCCAGTTTACTCATTAGTCAGTTTAGGTAGGTTGACAATTTTCTTATTTGCCAGTTTCCCTATTAAGTTGGTTTCCTAGTTCGCAAGTTTCCTTGTTCGTCAGTTAGTTTAGATTGTCATCTTTAGGTTTATCGTTACAGAGAAGCCAGTAAGTAGGTTAATAGGTGGACTTCAAAAAAGCAATTAACTGAGTTCAGTTTATCTAACCTTCGCTGGAAATCGAACCTGGGTCTTTTGGATCAGAGATCGGTTCTCAATCTACTACAGCCTTTATAGGCAGCCGCAAACAGTGTTCAAAAAATAGTTTTTTAATTCCCAATAAAATACATAATTTATAGAGAGACAACCCTAGAGTGTGTGTGGAAGTGTCATCAAACTGAGTAAATTTTTAGAAAAACATACTGACTAGTTTGTACGTTGTCTGTCGTCTAAAAATAACGTCTGAGAATATTTGCGAGAAACATCAGTAGTTTCCGCTTTACTGCAGACATTTATGACAGACAGCTCAGGACGTAATAAGCGACCCAGATTCCTTTTTATAAAAAACAATAAACATAAAAAAATACAGATGCACGACCTACTTGGGTCGACTTTTCTGAAATATCTAGCCTGTCTCGGAAATTAAGCTATTACGTAGCGTGACATTACCAAGAATAAGACTCTCTTGCCATAGTATGCAAGAATTATACGACACATAATTTGCTGTTGACTGGTGCATGTGCATATACGATATGACACCATCATCATTTATAGCCATCTTCATACTGAATTTTGGAGACCAGTACACAAAACTTCCTTAGGTTTTATCTAGCATATTTGTTTTTTTATTATAAACTAGCTGACCCGGCGGACTTCGTGCCGCTTTGACAGTTTCCATGACAAACAAACAAATAATTTTGTATTGTAAAATTAAATTGTCTTTTTTAGTATTTTCCGTTACTTATTATTTATGTTTCTCACCGTTCAAACCTTCCCTGAACTTCCACAAATCTTTCAAAATCAAAATTAGCCAAATCGGTTCAGCCATTCTCGAGTTTTAGCAAGACAAACCAACAGCAATTGATTTTTATATTTATAGATATGGTATTACATTTTCCTCAGAGCAGTTAATTAGCATTAATAATTCCCCTTGCCTAGCACCGAATTGTTCAGAGGAGAAGGATGGACTACCCACTATAAACCATACTTTTGTTTTTAAATAGTGGATAACTTGTCGTCCGATTACCACCGCTCAGAGGCACAGATGGTTATGAGGGGTTCTCCCCTCCAGCTCTCACCGCCTTGTCCAGGTCTTAGAGGCCTCGTCAGGGATTCGAAAGAAGGAAGGGCCTACCCCCTTGCAACCCCAGTACATCCCCTTTACTTACTACTAAGGGGTGACTGAGACCACCGGTTTGGCAATGACTATACCTAGGCCCTGTATAATCCGAACACAGTCGCGGAGGACTCTCGCTTTGCTGTAACCTCTCTCAACTCTTCTACGGCATTACTGCGAGTTCTGGTTTCCTGTCTTGATAGAGCCTAGTCTGATCGGCCTCCATCATCCAGGATGGGAGAATGGTGGTTAGCGAGATTGCATATCATCTGCATTATTAATCACCTCATCGAACCTGAAAAACGAAGCTGCCCCTAAAAATAGGAAATGTAAAGCAGAATAGGATATATAAAATGTAAAAACCTTCGTGAAATAAGCTGTTCCATTTAAAAAAAATATTTAAAATCTGTGTTGAAAAACTTATTACCCCAAGAATATATACCGAAATAAATAAGAGTAGTTAGTAAATTAGATAGTAAAGTAAAAAGTAAAATAAAAGCAGGACACCCACTGCTTAGAATTAAAAGTGATGGATGAATGAGTAGAATGTAGAATAAAAGTGCGAGAGGAATAAAAGCGAGAACTGGTATGAATGAAAAACTTGCAATAATAGGCTCCGATCATGTTGGAGGTAGTGGAATTGTTCACAAAAATAGGAACAATAGGAAAAATAGGAATCTGCGTGGCCATCGGTTGCAACGACCGTTGGATAGATGGCACTGTGCCGCTATAAGCACATAATAAAAATTAAAAAGCAGTGACAAAATTCAGCGCTTACGTCAGCCTTCCCGGTAGCATAACGGTCAGTGCAGCCGCCCGGATTGCGGAAGACCCAGGTTCGATTCCTGGCTGGGTCGGTTGGGCGTTTAATTTTTTTCACTGTTTTTTATAAGTTTTATAAATATTTAAAAATAGGAACCTTCAAATACCTATAAGTAGCTCTCTTTTCCTGATTTCAAGAAAAGCTAATGATGCATTTACATCTTTAAAAAGTATTACCATAAAATACCACCTTCCCAAGTGTTGTTTACGCTTTATTTCCTCACGATGTCTTTTTTAAACAAACGGAGCGTTAAATCCTCGGTTACCTGTTCTCACGACAAGGCTATAAAGAAAGGTTGAGACCCGGCTGGTCCCACGCGCCTCCTATTTATTGCTTTCAAGTCAGAATGGAGGACGAACGGTGGAACTGGACTCTGGTGGAATTTTTAAACGGCATTGTTCGTATTTGTAGTTTTCCTATGAAAACCTTTATTTACATTAAGAGAACGGTTTCTTTCAAAGCATTGACTGCTTCGAAAAATTTGCAAATTTATATAAATATATTCTTTCAGATTATAGCTTACTGCGGACTGACCTAATGGGCGAGGTATTTGTGCACTTGGTGTTTAGAGGCTTAAATTAAGTAATATTTTTTATTTTAATTGTATTTGTAATATTTATTATTGTAATCAGTTCTCAATGCGACCTACATGCGGTATGCCATTGAGAGTATATGCCTATAACCTGATATTTGTTTTATGTTTAATGTAGATTTTTTCATCTATATAATTTTTTTATCCTGTAATGGTAGCATTAAAACTATTACATTCAATTGCGTTTTAATTTCCACATACATTTTTGCAGTTCCATAATTGCCTACATGCAATTTGTATTTAACCGTGCATCGTAAAGAAGACGGAATATTGAGATTTGTCACTTTGGACCCAACCCTATAAAACGGTGATTAAAAAATCGCATTTGAGTCAAAAACAAAAAGTAAACGGCGAGCATATACAATGTCAACCTCATTATAGAAATGTTTAAAGAATTCCACTGTTACTTCAACATCTTAATCAGCCTATGACCTTAGGCTGTAACTAACCACGGACCACTGTTCCATAACTTTCGTAAAAGTGTAATAATTTTAGAGCCGGTAGCGGTAGTAAAAATTTTTTTCGTAGAGTTGACAAATGACCTTTTTGTCCACCAGGCACCTCATGTAGAAGCAGAGTCCAGCAGAAGGTTGTATACGTGTGCTAGTGAGCATTCCATTTTTTGGTGGTGCGACAACAAAATTTCTACGTGTATACGTCTTTCTGCCGTAAAATTATCATGCATTGCTATTTCGTAGTGAATGGTATGATTCTCTTTTTCTTCTTCGGCTTCAGGGTCACTCGAGTTATACCCAAGTTATTGTATGCGCTTTGCAAGTATCTACAGGCTATTATTACCATTCGGCGGAGAGTGTACTTTTACGCTTTGTTTATAAATGCGTGGGCTTTCCAGATTCAATGTAATTGACAAATTGAATAAAACATTAAGCGAAACTAAGAAGGACTATTGAAAGATAAATGAAAGCAGATTGATTTATTAATACGATATTCCTAAAAGATGTGCTTGAGGTTAAATCTTCGCTTACCTATTCCGAGCGACACTGCAATAAAGAAAGGTTCAGACGCGACTAGTCCCACGTACGACCTATTTATCGGCCGCGACCTGGAATGGGAACGAACGCGCTGTTATCATGCTGATAATGTTAATTATAAAACGGCATACAACTAGATTCGATGGCGCAGTGGTTAACGCGCCCGGTCTGCGAGTGCTAAGGTTAAGCAACTCTCGCAAAGGCCGGTCATCAGATGGGTGACCAAAAATGTATTATTTCGAGCTCCTCCGTGCTTCGGAGGCCCGTAAAGCCGTTGGTCCCGGCTGCATTAGCAGTCGTTAACAACCACCAATCCGCACAGGGCTCGCGTGGTGGTTTATGGCCCATTCTCCCTATCCATCTCTATAGATGATTCCCTATGGAATGCTCGTGACCCAGCAGTGGGGACATAAAATGAGCTGATGATGATAAATAACTCGATGACACAGAGGGGAGTGCGTTTGGGTTGCTATATTGTGATTTAAGCAATTTCGAAATGTCGGGTCACCGGTCATTTTATGCATTGGATGGATGGATTCCGGTATCCATGGGAAACCAAATTTTAATATATCGAGTTGTATCGTACTTAGAAGGCACGTTAAGCTGTTGGTTCCAGTTAATACTGTAGGGTAAAGTCAATAAAGAGCACGCACTACCAAAGCGTACGCAGTGCTACACATAATAATAATGTTATAATGGATAATATGGTTCGGTTAGAAACTTGTCGGTTAGTTTATTTCTTGTTACTTTTTTGAAAAAAGACAAGTGTTGAAAAAATGCTAAGAATGGGATTCCAACCCCGCACCCCATGACATGCCGGGTAACTACCACTATCTAGGTAACTATGCTATCGTGGCTCTATCCAACTCATCGATATTAATCAACAGTATATACTCTTGCTCTGTAAGCCAAAGGAGCCCTATTCAATGTCGACAACTACGTCGTCAACATCCTCTCCTTGGTGGCTTTACCCTAAGGTCGCTTTCACATTCATAATAATAATGTTAGTAGCGTTATTGTGTTCCATCGGTGTTTCAACGTAAACTGTTTATTATAGGTAGTTACAATACCAGACGTTTCGCCGGAGTTTTAACGGCCGTGATTAAGTGTCGGGTAATATTAAGAAATATAACTAGGATACACTTATACTTACTAAAGAGGTTATGTTCCGTCCCGTATAAATATTTTAGTTTTAATGGAATGCAAACGCTATACTGTATACAGAGTTCAAATGGGCAGCATCTCAGTACGTATAGTTTAGGATTTCTAGTGACGTGCACTTAAATCTTCCACGGGCCTTTTCGTTACTTACCCTAAGAAGATATAAAGCTTTGAAATTTATTTTTCTAGAATAACAGGAGTCAAAAGCAAAAACACTCCAAAAATAATGTTATTTTTACCTGTAACCTATTTTTTTTATATTACCTATTGTTTTTTTTTTATTTCACTTGAGTTATGTTTCTTTTTGTTGTGTATATATTTATTATATTATATATTATAACCTAAGTCATTTAAGTGAAACGACGAAATACCTGACTCAGCATTTTTAGGGTATGAATAAAATATGGCGCACTACGAAATCCTCGTCACATTCTCCATTACACGGTTTCACGGTTATAAAGCAGGGTTCAGACACAATGGGCCCCATGTGCGGCCTATTTGATGCTCGCCACTCGCAATAGAAACAACATACTGTATGCACTGTACCGTAAAAGCGAACTCCGGCAAATAAAATAACACGTCTATTAGCTTTAGTAATAAAAACTGTCCGAACGGAAGTCGGTCACGCGCGGTAAAGGGTAATTTGCTAGTCCAGTCCACTGCTGGACATAGGCCTCTCCAAGTGCACGCTACTGAGCACGATTCGCGGGTAGACAGTATGCAAATATTATCCGATAGGTAATAATATACTCGCGTTTCATTTTGCAAATTATTTATAAGACCAAAAAAGTACTGTTAGCTCGCTTTACGTAAAACGGAGCGCACATTTTTATAATAATAGACAGTATCATCATCATTAGCCTATAATATGCTGCCGGACATAAGGTCTTTAAAGTGCACACGCTTGAGCACGATCCGCGGCTAAACGCAAGTTACAGATTAATTATGTGCCAACACGGTGTCATAATTTTATTATATGTAATATTTTTGTCGGATAAATTCTTTAAAAGTATTCAATTTCAATGCTTAGTTTTTTTTATTTTTTTTTAAACTCTCTGCATTGCCGATAATGCGTATAGCGCGACGCTGCAATCTGTCTAAGGCATCGAGAAGATACTTTGCGGAACCGTCACAGATGTGCGAGCAATACTCCACGCAAGACCGTACCTGTGTCTTGTACAAAAGACATAACTGGTCAGGCGTAAAGGATCGACGCACTCTGTTCAGGACACCGAGTTTTCGTGAGGCTGTTTTGATCACGGGTTCGTTCTAGTCCTTTTGATTCAGATCGCTGCGAATCGTCATACCGAGCATGTTGATATTGTTCTGCAGGCTTAGAGATGTGCCCTAAAGAGTTGGAAGAGGAAGGAATGGTGACTTTTTGGCCGTAAACGCACATACCTGTGTTTTCTTGGCATTGAACTCAACCAGATTATTGGAGCCCCAATTAGATATGAGGTCCAATACCCGATCGAGCTCAATTACAAGATTCACTCGTTTCTCTTCAGTCTCGACTCGCCCAGCCGCAGGATGACCGTTATCACCCGTTGACCGCTACGGCCGAAACCCGTATTGGCGATCGTGAATTATGGAGTGTTCTTCTAGGTAGTGGACAAGTTGTTTATTTAAAATGCGCTCCATGACTTTGCACAAAACTGAAGTTACGGCTATGGGGCGGTTATTTAAAGGATCTGACCGATCTCCTTTTTTGGGGACCGGTTGCACATTGGCTTCTCTCCAAGATTCCGGCACACAACCTGAAGAGAGCGAGAGACGATATAGGCGCGTTAACACGGGGGACAACAAATACATTTTTAGAACTATTGGAGGGATGCCATCAGGGCCATTAGCTTTCCGGACATCGATTGACTGCAACTCCGCACGGACATCACACTGCCTGATTTTAAAATCAGGCATTATGTGGTCACAGTGAGAAATTGTAGGTGGTTGTGCATTGCAGTCATCGATTCGGGAGTTAGCCGCAAAGAGTTTGGCCAGGAGATCGACTTTCTCTTGCGACTTGTGAGCTAAAGTTCCATCAGGACATCTTAATGGTGGCAGCAAGGGTTGGCAGATGTTTGATTACACGGCTTTGGCCAGACGCCAGTAGCTACGGTTGCCCGTAGGATGGGTCAGTAGTTCTTGGCCGACCCGTGCATCGCGCTGGGAATCCGCTCTGATGTAGGCTCTTTTGCAAGACTTGATGGCATTATTAAAGGCTGCTTTCAGCGAGCGGGTTTCAGGATCCCCAAGAGCTCTACCTCTGGTCTAAGCGCGGTATGCCGCCTGCTTGTTATCAACAGCGTTTGCACACTCGCGGTTGAACTATCGGTTCCGCCTGCCTTTGCTGATGAGATAGGAGTGCGGAATATAGTATACCATCCCTAAATCTATCTCATCAGCAACTGCAGTGGCACTAGCTG
This sequence comes from Eudonia truncicolella, assembly GCA_949315975.1. NCBI lineage: Eukaryota > Metazoa > Arthropoda > Insecta > Lepidoptera > Crambidae > Eudonia > Eudonia truncicolella. The sequence continues at coordinate 10,996,887 of OX438836.1, forward strand.
TCAGGGTCCTTCCCACTGAAGCTGCGCTGCCCCCAAGGAACGGATGCGAAATAGTCCTGCATACCATCCCATTTTGCCGACAAGTAGTGCCAAATCTGGCGTTTCGATACCGCTGAAGGCGGTAGCGGGGCCAGAGGCACTTTACTGGATACCAAGCAGTGATCTGAAGATCCTAAAAAAACTCGAACCTCCACTAGGTAACCAGCTGGGCGACTCGTCAGCAGAAGGTCCAACAAAGAGGGCGCGTGACCGACTATATCTGGCATCCTAGTGGGCTGGTTCACCAGTTGAGTCAGGTCGTGCGTGAGTGCGAACGCGTGGGGAGTTCTACCAGCATGGTCAGTTTTTGAAGAACTTAACCACAACTCGTGGTGAGCATTAGTTAGTATAAATAAAAAAAATACTTTTTAATTAATACCTAAATAATTAAAATATACTATCTTTATAATAAATTTGCCCTTCCAACGGAACAACCACAACTTTGATCGATGTGTTTGTTAAAGCCCGATTATTGTTGTCAAGTGGAATGTTGAAAGGTCACATTTAGGGAAGTTGAAAACCACAACGCCACATACATTTTGAGTTTGGAATTTAATAGCGTATTAATCATTAATTTGGGTATATTAGTCGAACGGAGATAATTACCTACATTAAGTTTATGGAAACGCTCTTAGTCCCAAAATTCATGGCGAGTATACATAAATTCATCATCAGATTGGCGCGTTTTAACGACTGCCATCTAGAGGCAGCTGAGGCTGAGAAGGTTGATGGCGCAGTGGTTAACGTACCTGGTATGCGATTGCTGAAGTTATGCAACTTTCGCAAATGCCTGTAATCGGATGAGTCTTCCGTGCTTCAGAAGGCACGTAAATCCGTTGGTCCCGGCTGCATTAGCAGTCGTTAATGACTACCAATGAGCCTGGGCCCGCCTGGTGTTTATGGCCCGTTCTCCTTATATCCATCCATAGGAAAGGCTAGTGTAGTGACCCAGCAGTGGGGACATAAAAATGAGTTGGTGATGATGATGATCTAAAGGCAACAACGTGCCTTCCGAAGCATCTGTTGACACAGCAACGCGAAAGTTGCCTAACTTGCACCTTTATCACGCTAGCCGCTGTGCAATTGAGCTCCTATATTCTTATATACCATTACTTTTTATGGTATGCTAATTGGCAAAATCCTATTAAATTAAATTAATTTTAATTTAATTAAGCCAGGCTGGCTAGAGGCTGAAGTTCATAAAAGATGCAAAGACATGGTGGAAATCTTAACCCAACACTGGGACTCAATGACCCGCCATAAACATATAGCGTATTTACGGTAAAGTACGTAGTACGTACGTATACGGTAATGTTTGACGGTAATCCAGTAATGTTAGGTATTGACATAGCTTATGACCCTAATAATAAAATGTAGGTTTCTTTTCTGTACTAGAACGGAACGACGGAATCGTAAATCTACGCGGAGGGAGACATAACCATTCGTCCAGATTTAGTCGGCCATTTTGGTTATCTAGACTTTATTAGTTCGGAATTTTCGGTTCAGTGAAGATGAAACGTCCAAATGCTTATTGTAAAAGTTTCAAAGCAATAAAATACGTAGGCAAGTTGCCACTATTGTAATCATTGTTATCATGTTTGGGGTTATTTAATAAACGGCATATTTCGGCTTCTCGTGATTATTAAATAAATTGTTCAAACTTATTTATTAATCGTGTCAAACCATCAAGTCGATTTTATGAAGTATCTTTAAAAGGGGTGCCCCATTATTGGACCGAATTATTTTATTATCGAATTTCATTAAGTAGACAAAGATTCGCCGACGTAATTTTTGTCGAAGCAATGTTTGCTCTAATTAAATTGCTTAGCCTGTATTTTATGTCAGGTCAGGGATAAGTAGGCAAATCTATCTGATAGTAAAAAAAACATTAGTTTAGTGATTCTAGATAATAGATTCGGATTTAGGTACGAATCTTATACGGATACATAAAATATATCATTTTATAAGTAGCAAGGTTTCCCATCGACGGATAATTAAATCATTGGTGAGTAATTGGCGAATAGATCACGTTAACAAAAATAAGAATTAGAAAATAAATTCAAATTACATGAATAGGTAGACAGGTTAAAGGACGCGTTTGCGTCTTTTCCATAAAACTTCAGTTTACGCTAACGTGTTCGAATGGCAAATAAAAGTAGCACTAGGCACTCTGAACTCTTTTAACTAAGCTGTATCGCCTAGATTGCGAAGAGGGGAGTTTGAGTCTCACTTGAGGCAAGATTCAATCTTGCATTAAAAATAACAAATTGAATTTATGATTACAATTGGGTAGTTGACTGGTTACACAATATAGAAACTTTTTAACAACTGTCAAAACGATTATTTTTAATACAAATTGTGTAGGATTAGCAAACTATGACGTCACTATATTTTTCCGTCAATTGAGTGTTTATTAATAACTTTTAGGTTACAGAAATTCATGCTTAGGTCAAATAAAAAATTGGTTACTGTTTTATAAAACTATTATCGATTGCAAGCATGTTAATAAAACAAACTTCAAAGCTAACAATAGCTACATCGATCAACTAGTATCAAGGTAAAATGGCGCTCATAAAACTTCGTTGTATATCTCTAGCGCAATTTCCTCCAATATTTCAACCCGCTGGCTGGCGGGTTAAGATTGACGTGTCGAACGCAACACGTTCAAGCAGGACATGTTTCCACTTACGATATCTTATTTTGTTTTTGTTTATATAATTTTAACGCAAATTTTGTTGCGAAACAAATTACAAAACACAAAATCCTGCTCGTAGAAATTTTTTCAACATTTGTGTTTTTGTAATGTGTTTCGCAACAAAATTTGCGTTAATATTATACAAACAAAAACATTTTATAAATAGCTTGCCTACTTCTCAACTGATCTTTAGTATTTGTAAAAATATTATGATCTGATGGTAATGACGGTAGTTGTTGACATTGAATGGGCTCCTTTGGCTTTCAAAGTAAAAAAGTAAATTGTGTTCAATAATTTCGGCGGGCTGGTTAGAACCACGATAGCTCAATTGGGAGAGCACCTGACAAGGTATGTCAGAAGGGTGCAGGTTCAAACCCTGCTCGTAACATTTGTGTTTTTGTAATTATACTGCTTTAACAGCCTATGGTAAAGCCCTCCACTATATACGTCACAGTGTGAACGATGTCATAGTAGACAGGCTCGTAAAATTGCAGTCATAAATTACGATGTGATACATCGTTAACAATGTCACGCTTAAAGCGACGGACCGTGTCCGGGGCGGAAGGCATTTCATTAAACTCCTTTCATTATTTGTTCCCGAAATTGTTTGTGCTTGGGTGTTGGATATTAGTTTGAAACGCCACAATTTAGTTTTAGTCAATGACTTTAGCGGTCTGTGGCGCTCTCAATTATCGATATTAATCTGTTATCTGTAAAATATGTAAATTAAACCATTTTTCTATATTTAAAATTGAATTGAAATAAGCCTCCTGAGTTTCTTGCCAGCTCTTCTCGGTCGAGGGCTTGTCCAAAATCTGAACTGGTGGTAGATTCAGTGGTGTAGTCTAAACATTTTTTTATTTATAGTTTTGACGTCAATAAGTGCATATGAAGGCTTATGTTAAATAAACTGATTTGATTTCTAAACACAACGAAGAGGCGCTTTGCCTTCATGTTATTCATAACGTAATTGATGATAAAACCAAAGATAGAAAGACACTTCACCCGGGACCCTCAACTTCTTAGGAACTTACTTTATTTTCTTATTTTTATTGTAATTGTATTGTAATTTTTGAGAATTAATATTCTTAATTTTATTACTTAATATTTTATTTTTATTATTATGTTTTAATTTATTTGAATGTGAATGTAATTTTAATTAAATGTAATTGTGTGACCCTAAGTTGGTCGAAATAAATAAATTTATTATTATTACCTAATATTATTGTCTCTAAACAGCAGCTAGGGTAGGCTTCCAACAAAGTCGCCGGACCGCTGGTCAAAGGTTGCGTACGGTACGACTGACCGATGGGGATGTCTGTGGGGAGGCCTTTGTATAGTAGTGGACGTCTTTTGGTTGTGACGTTAATGATACAAATATCATTGATCAGTTTTCTGTTTCTATCTTGAGCAGGCGCTGATGGAAAAACAGTAAACATAAAAAAAGCATAAACATCGGATTTTGTATTTTCATTCCTCCATACTTCCAAGTGTATTGTTGATATAGATCCTTCAATCTTCGACTCAAATGTGATGATAATAAGGTTTATATTCCAATGGACCTGCAAATAGGTTAGCTAGGTTAACCACACTTGCTTACAGTCATTATGAGACTACGTCGCCGGCTAGATAGCTCGAGTGGGACCAATAGCACTTTGTGTTATAGCACTTACGAAAATGTACGCAATGTTAGTTTTAGTAAGAAGCTCGATGGCGCATCGGCTTACCTTAGATGGGTGACCGAATTAAAAATATCCCGTGATCTTCAGGCTGCGTTGCTACTATTGTGCCGTTTATCGAACTGCTTATTTATAAAATAAGTATTTACTTTAACAACCGGCGTTAACGGTTTCGAATCAATGTTAACCTCGAGATATTTTAATTTGGCCACCGTTCGGTAAACCGACCGGCACAATTATTTTTTAAGTTTTTATTTTTATTGCTGACGGGTAGCTCTTGGCCTTTATCTCACCTGATGTTTAAGTGATGATAAGGTCAGTGGTTGAAGCGCACTTCACCCGGAACCCTCAACTACTGAGGCACTGGCTATCTTATCTCTAGCTGCTGGATTAAAACTATACAACAACATTGATGCATGGCGATATAATTTAGATAAGATGGTGTTACCTAGCCAGGCGGACAAACAAGCCCTACAACCAACCAAACCGAGAACAAACAAATATGTATGCTTTGCCACTCATCCACCGAGGCGGATAAAGGAGAGTAAATAAATAAACATCTACTGAGATATGCTAAACCGTTTAAATAGTTTCAAGACGGCGAAGGTTATTCATAACTTCAACGCTAACATATACAAAATAGTTGGAACGCCTTGGGCGGACACAGCTAACTTACTGACACTATTACCGTATCAAAGCCCGTTTAAATCATAAAGGATAGAAAAAGGATAAAGGTTAACAAATGTCTATATTTTAATTCGTCCGTTAAAACACCCGTGTCTCGTGATGGTTAAGATATATCTAATACGCACCACAACTTATCACTGATGAACCAACGCAATTACATGAGTGGCATAGAAAGAAACGCATACGGGACATAAAGAAACATATATGTTTTTTATAAAGATATATAATATGGAAAATATATAAAAATAAGAGATGAGGGTGATATTTTGGTCAGTTTTTTTCTTTGCGTTCCTTCCTTTTACTTTATTGACTACTTATGAGCGCACCCACAAAAACTTTCTGCCAAAAAAAGTCGCGGTTTAGCTAAAACTATTTACGTTATTTACGCTCGATTGCTTTTGGGTGGACAAAAAATGGCCGAAATCTGCTCTAATTTTTTTTAAAACATTTAAATATGAACTTAAAACTGGCAGCTGCAGCTTCCAGAAGCAAAGTTCGAACACGTCCAATGGTAATGCTTTTGGGCGACAAAAATGGCCGAAGTCTGCTCTTAAAATTTTTTAAAACGTTTAAATTGAACTTAAAACTGTTAGCTGTAGCTACCAGAAGCAAAGTTCTAACACGTCAAATGGTAATTGTAGCTACCACAAGCTATTAAGTCGTTAATTCTGTGTTGATATGTCAGTCAGTCAATTGTTCTCTCTTTATAATAAGTAGGTATATGGTACGTCGACTTAAGAGTTTGAACTACTAGAGTATTGAAATGGCTGCTATCCTGCCTTCGGAATGGCGTAAGTACCTATCTTTGTTTAAGTAGTCCATAATTATATTCCCCCTTACTTATGAAAACTATTTAAGCATTATTTAGTTAAATAATGTTTTGTCAACGTCACACAAACGTCACTCTGAATTTGAGAAAAAGAGACAAAACAATGATTAACTAAATAATGCTTAAATAGTTTTTATAAGTAAGGGGGATCTAAAAATAATGAAGCCACGTTAGACGCCACCCCTTAGTCTCGATAGTGTCTTCCCCAATCCTCTCCAGACTACACTAACGAGGGACAAAAGCCCGAAACGGCTTGATTAAATAATTTGCAGCAAAGTGGTTGGTAATCCACGACGACTGTTTGCGTTTAACATTTAGAACATTCGGCTGCCGCGCTCGCCAGTATGTGGATAACAAACAGACTGCGCCATTCCAAGTTGGAACTTGCATTAGCTAAATGTAGAACGTGTCTGGGGTTTTGCTATCTATGGCTATAAAAACTTAAAATTGATAATAATAATAATGCTCAGTCAGACACGTGGATAAGCAAATTAGTTTGTTCTTCGAATAGAGCAGTTGAGCAGTACGTATGAAGATGATACACACGTGTTCGTTGAAGAAACCTTACCAACGTTTTATTTGCGATCTGCACCCACGTTAAAAACCAAAATCTAGTAAAATAACATAGGAAAATAAATGTACAGAAACACATTAGGAGATTGGGCTGTAACATTTTACCCAGGTTCGATTCCTGGCTGGGTCGGGTGGGCGTTTAATTTTTTCAATGTATTTTATAAATTTTATAAATATTGTAAATTTAATTTTATTTCTATTTATGTAGTTAAAAATTATAGTAGAACATTTTGTATCATCATCAATATTACCATCATTCGTTAAAAATCTGCGGTGCATTGCTGAACATAGGCATCACCAATCATCACTATACCCAGGCTTCACATTCCTCATCCAACCACTTCCACTTCCAAACATTTTGTATCATCATCATCATTTCAAGGTTGGCCAAGGTTGGACCTGCAAGGCTGATCCACAAGGACATTACTTCTTGATGCGAGCGGGAGCTTTAATGCATTCAATGACAACGATTTCAGTAAATCCGGGACATCAAGGATGCCATTCGCTAGCCATGAAGTCGTGCATACGTCTTCGATCCGATAGAGAACTTATTTTATAATCTCTTTAAATGTGTAGGTACTTATGTAAATTATTATTACAAGATTTTTTAAACTTGCAAGATTGCAATTTCTGCGCTCGAGCGGTATAACTTGTTGTATAATCAAACGAAAGAAGCCAATTTGTAAATATCAATGACATTTTAAGTAAAGAAAATTCGACGTTTCTCACTCTCTCTGTATCTGTCTTTTTGTTTTTCCTAGCGGCCGAAGGCTGGTGCCTGCCCACGACCAACTTTTTGTAGGACTTTTTCGCTTTATTACTTATTTTGTGACCAACTTTATGCAGTAGTTGTGTTGCAACATAGAACTCCATACGTTTCATTTTCTTCGACTAAAAAATCGGTCACAGGTTCGCGGACGTGGGCGAGGGCTCTAAAACTTAATTGACTGTTAGCGAAACGACGACGACGGTTATAATGCGTATAAACCCACATTATGTCGGAATATAAGATCACGGTGAAAACCTCTTGGTACTCGGTAAAGCAAAGAAGCTATAATATTCGTAAGCACTTTTATAGATTTGCAATTACAAGTTATAACCAAATGGGTAACCCAACAAAATTTTCGTTTACTTCAACAACATGAATCTAAATAATTGAGAAATAATAAAAAAAAAACACCGAACAATGCCTTCAATTATAATCATACAACGCTAAATTTGAATATTCAAGCGGAACCCTTTGCCAGAATGTGGTTTTGTCTTTAAGCACTCAATGCGAACAAAAGCGATATGGTTGGAGTGGAGGCACAATATAAGGATACCACAGAAGGTAAGATTAATGCATACCGCACTCTAGCAACGCACATATAGATCCACTCACCGACATGGAAATCTCGGACCATCTGATACCAGTCCGAGAGCAGCTGTTGCGAGATTTCGAACCCGTGAGAGGTTGTCAGTGTGCGTTACTTTATATGAAGCTTACTTTCTGCAGTCTGCTCGCAACCTACTCGTTTGACAATTCCGCATCGACTCTTGACGTTGAGCATCGATGTATTGTGCGAGTAGTGTTCGAGATAATCGCCTATCGACAAATCCAATTTCACTTATGCCTCAGGATTATTAAATATGAGTCAGGGTTCTGGAGTGTTGTTTCTGCTCGCTATCCTTTCTTGCATACGTAAATGCGTCCTTTTAAGTACCTACCTTTTAGTTTTTTATGTGTTTTTCTGACTACGAGTAGCATTCACGACTGAGCTGTGAATGAGGCGATTTTAACCGCACTTAATGGTTTAGTGATTGATACCACCGGTTTATACCCAGAGGTCCAGGTTGCGATTCCCAGCGGGGGGTACATGTTTGTGTACTCGTTTTGGTTGGTGATAGGGCTTGTTTATCCGCCTGGCTAGCTACCACCATATTATCTAAATCAATGTTTGTACCTAGCATTGTTGTGTTTGTTAGTGTTAGTTATTAGTGCACTTTTACCTTCGGCCTTATAATCATTTAACATCAGGCGAGATGAAAACCAAGTGCTTACCTACCCGTAAAATATTTAAAAAAATATATTTGAGTATCCGTTAGAATGGTTAGTAAAACTGATATAAATCATTGTTTAAACAAATAAAATAACTTTCAGAATGCATTAAAATTTTACTACTCTCCTGAATGGGTTTGCATGCACCGTTTTGATATCTATTTTGAAGAATTGTTGTATGCGTTGCATTGCCAAACATTGTCTGTCATAATTCTCTCTGCGTTGCTTTTGACTCAAAGGGGAAAAAAGCGCGCAGGAGAATTTGAGTTTGCTAGGCCTATGATTAGCGGCAGTGAACATATGAAAATTTGAAATAAAATACCAAAAAAAAAGTGATAATTTTAGCTGTACAATATTTACCCAGGTACATTAGTTCATGATAATGACCTTTCACTTGAGTTATGCATTGTGGTCAATGTCAAAGGCATTCAGCAGTATGCAATTTACAAATTAATTATGCGACTACCAAAACCTCGGTCTCCTTGTAAAGGCTTTGAAACGTTATCAGAATAAATATTTAGTATAGCATGTATAAGCTGATAATGATGGTAATGATGATGATAGCATATACACAGTAATTGAACTTTACTATAACATTGCCCTACCTACCTATTTATATATGTGTAGGTAGTTAGGGCACATGCTCTAAATACCTTTAGTTACTTAGAAAATAAATAAAATAATATGAGACAACATCACATACATTGTTCTGATCCCAGGGTAAGTAGCTATAGCACTCGTTTCATGAAAATCAGAAACAACGACGGTACCACAACCACCCAGACCCGACACAATATCGAAAAGTTCGTTTGACACGACCGGGAATCGAACCCGGGACCTTAGAGTTACCGCCGCCCAAAGTCCGGCGTGCAAGCCACTCGGCTACGGAGGTCGTCAAACTCAAAAGACTTATATATCTACCTATTATAATAACTTGTGAAGATTTTTTTTAAAAGTATGTTTACGTATAAACCTCAGCTAAAGATATAATTTGTTTGCAAATCTTCCTAAAAATAAATAAATAAATAATGGCCACTGCAGGGAAAAGGCCTTCATCATCGCAATAAAGTGATTTCGTTTGCCAAATACAGTTGGTGATAACAGACCTGGGCAATAGATCGAAAATTCCCAAAAAAAAAATTGCCTGATCTGGGAATTGAACCTAGGACCATCGGATATCAGGCCGAGCGATTTACCATTACGTGTTTTATTATGTTATTCGAAAATTTCGAATCTAAACTAATTTTAATAAGTAGTTTTAGTTGAAAACCAGACCTGAAAACATCCCTACTTGATTCAATGACTTGCTACGAAACGAGGGTAATTCTGATGGATTGTCCCACTAATTCGGGTGAATTTGTTATGAGCTATCAAAAAGTTTTTGGTAACTTCCACTGGCTTCTCACAGACTTTACGATGTAGTGGATTTATGAAAAGTTTAGAAAGTCAAAGTTAATTACTTAAAATGCTGAGCTAATTCTTACTGAAATAAGTGCTTACTGCGAGTGGTTAAATGTTAAATTTTGCTGTGTAACAAAACGGGTTCTCTTTAAGTTATTTGTGTATCAAAAAATACGGGCGGGCAAATTGTTTTCTAAAGTTTACGCGAACACTACTCATTGAAAGGAAACCACTTGTACGCTTTTTATCTACTCACGTCTATTTAACATATTTATTTGTAATGGAAGGGCAATTCAAATCAAACTCATTTCATATTCGGACTCAAGCAGCTCGTTAATCACAAATCGATGGACTGCCTACGAAAATTTTGAAATAAAATTTTCCCTCCAACACTCTAGCAGTGTCGAAAACAACCGTATTATACAGGGATTTTCATACGTTCCCATTCGGTGAGCAGCTGAAATGAAACGCGTAGAACATTGAGTACAATGCAGGTCACTTAGCATTTACATCTTCTTTCTTCCCCGTTCGCGTTTCCCTATTCACACCTGCGGTGGACTATAAAATTTAATGAATACTCTCTCTTAACGTTGCCTTCGGAGGGCCACGTACAAAGGCGATGTGCCTACAATGATGAAGAAAACGTATGCTATTTAGGTCAGTTATGCAACTAATAGGACAAAAGACAAATATTACTAAATAATAGAGAATTAACTTACAAGAAACATAACACAACTAACTTCATTAAAGTAAAAAAAATTAAGGTAACTAAAGACAAAATAAAACCTATAAATAAAAGATGTCCTCCAGCTGTTGGCTCATGGGAACGGTCCCAAGAATGCTGGCAACATTACCTCTTTGGATTGCCAAGCTAATACGTTGGCAGAGGTAGCTGCCAGCCTTCTTGTCACCGGAGGCTTCAATAAGGCAAGCACTCAACTCTTTAACAAGCTACTTGGCCTCCGGCCCCTATGGACCCAATGTCTCCACCGCAAACGGAACAAATAAATAATTTGGACCCAGGTTTGCGTGATTGTGCCGTTTGCGATTTTCAGCACTCACCGCAGCAGCCCTCACATGAAGAGAGGTGGCGTTAATAATATAATCATATAGTCTTATTTGAAAACACACATAACTGGGGAATCTATTCTTATACCTTTATATAATATACCTTTTGAAGACCTCCTTGGCGAGTGGTTTGTACACCGGTTTTCATGGTGTCGTCATCTCTGAGGTCCCGGGTTCGATCCCCGGTCGTCGGGTCAATTTAGAAATTATTGTTTTTCTGAATTGTCTCGGGTCTGGGTGTTTTCTATGTATAATAAGTATGTATTTAAGTATGTTTATCCGTTGTCTAGTAAGGGGGCGTCCATAAATTACGTGAGATGTTTATGGGGGGGAGGGGGTCGAGTCAAATCTCATCTAATCTTACGTTGGAGAGAGGGGTCTCGGCAAATATCACGCAATTTTTTTTATGATTGAAACAAAAAAAATATACTATTTTGGTCCATTTAATCCAGATTGTACATGCCTAAGATTTAATCTTAAGCGTAATCGTAATACGATTAAGATCATTCACTAATTCGTTCGAAAGAAAATAAGTTCAATTCATACTTCAAATTTGTTTTTTCTTTTTACAATCACAATCCAACGCGTTTACGTAAGAAAGCCATATTTTGAAAAATCTCACGTGAGATTGGGGGATGGGGAGATAAAATCTTACGACATCTCACCAGGGGGGGAGGGAGGGACAGAAAATTCAAAAAACACCTCACGTAATTTATGGACGCCCCCTAACCATTTCACGAGTTTCATAACGAAGCTTCTCTTGGGCTAGATAATTGGTGCGAGTGTAAGAAATTTTTTTTTTATATATATAAATGGTTCTTGGCGTGATTCAAGCCCAATACCAATTATAGTGTCCTAACTGCTAGGCCAATGTCATAAGCTTTTAAACGTCCCATTGCTGATCTTAGAGCTCCCCAGATCCTGATGCCCTAGTCCTTGCTGAAGTTTCAGAACCATCCGGAACATGGAGCAGCACGAAATTTTATAATTTGGTCATCTTGCTTGCTAATTGATATATTCAGGTTAATTCCTGAGTGCGCTAGACGTTGCGCTATCAACTCTTCCTTCATATAGTATTCCTTTTTATTTATTTATATATTATTTTTATAAAACACGTTCTGTAAAAAAACCAGGAAGTATACAATCCATCAGTAAGGTTGTAATTTAGATGTACGCAAGGTTAAACATACCTTCCAGTAGGAAGTAATGTTTTATTCAAAAATATATTACTTATTCATCAACCTTCAGTTCCCAAAATGGGAATGGTCAAATAAAAAGCATTTTGGAAATAAACCATCATATTTATATATTACTCATATTTACAAATTTAAATATCTACACCAACTCCTGCCGTTAATATTACAATCCCTGTACAAAATGTCTATGGTGTACCTAACATTATCTAAACCTAAACTTCAAGTTTCAAAATTATGTCAGTACTTCACAAACTATATTTCAAACTAATAATATGTCACTTAATCACAAACCAAACTATAAAGTGCAATATCGAATTTATAAATCCATAAATAAAGTAGCTCTGCGTCATGAGCTGAGCGGTGAGCGGGGCGAGTGACCGCGGCGCTCGCTCATCGGCCATTACGCTAGACGCGACCACGATGCGACGGCCAGTAGCTCCATCGTTCCTCGGTTCGTCTGGTGCTGATACGCTGCTTACCTCTGGCGGTACGCAGTTGGGGACTTTGACCTGGGTGCAAATAAAAACCATTTTGTGTATTCTGTCCTAGATTTATAAATAATCCTGTCGTACCTACAATGTAACTTATTATTTTCTAAATAACAGTATAAAGAATTTTATTTCAACGTGAATCAACTTCTGATTTGTTACGAAAATAGTACTTACGGGGGGCTGAGTAAAGTTGACTTTCTCTTGACACCGTCGTGAGTGATGAGCTAGGCATGCGGCGTAAGCGATGGCATGGGGGATATAACTCTGCTCAACGACTCCCGTAAATAAAATCGTTGCCATCGGACCTGGAAAACAAAGAGGCTTAAATTCAGATACAAGAGACAAAGTAACATTGTGCTGTTTATTTGTAACTTGTAAATATATTGTACAATTTTAATGCTCCAAGTCTGGTTAAATAATGTTTTATTAATCATGCCACTTGTATAAAGTTGTCGTCTTCTGACATAGACTAGCGGAACACTATTATTATCTAAGATGAAAAAAGAAAATTGTTGGATATTTTAATATCATGTCATGTAATAACTTTACTAGAAATTGACAAGCGGCTGCCAGATTATTTGAATGCCGCAACAAAATTCTTAAATGTTCATGGATTTAAATTGCTTACTTTTCTATTAATCTGTAAATATTATTTTTATCACCTAAAGCATATATTGGTACATCTTCTCCACCATGAGTTGCCCACTGCCTCGGCACTGCCGCTGCGTGGACTGCGTCGAAGTTAGCTGGCGATGACGCTGTAGTATTCAGTGGTAACGCCCTTGGCTCGGAATGACCAGGGCCGGTCCCGTACAGCAGCGTCGTGTAGCGGAGTCCGTCGATGTCGGATACCACTGTGTCCGCACCTTTAATGACAACGGCGTTTAAGGTTGATGTATGTGTACAGAGTTTATTGGAGTTGTTAGCGAGTTGGATTTAATGTGTTCTGTTATGTAATAATGTACAATGCAATACTTTGACCTCTACACTTCTAAGTAAAAAATGTATATTAACCTAAGGTATGTAGGTATACCTACTTATTAAAAATTATGATAACAAAACACTGAATAAATTTAATTCAATAATTTAAATAGTAAAATCAAGATTATATTTAAGCACACGATCATTTTTGAGTGGAATTAACACCTCGATCAAAAACTTATGCTTTATTTAAAAAAAATATAATATTCACTTAGATACGACAGTACATTTAGGTATACGATTTACAATTACCTAAAACTGGATGCCCTCTAGGTGTGGCTTGGCCACCGAACGTCATGACGTGGCCGTGGTCAGCTGTGACTACGATGAGGGTTTCCGTAGGGTTCACTCTCTCCAACGCAGCAAGCAGAGCTGTCTCTAGCTCTAACGTTTCGTCAAGAGCTCGATATGGATTGTTGTAGTGATGGGCATGGTCTATACGACCCCCTAAGTAACAAAACAAAATATCTCTTTATGGACGCTAGACAACGGACAAACATTAAATACTCTTATGAGAGAGTAATTTAACAATTTAAGACCACGGCAATTGTTAAGCACATAAATGTGCGTTCGTGCGTAAACGGTAAACCGTGGTGTTGAATTGTTTATTTATTTTAATGATATTGTAACACATAAACGCGGAGAATGAATAAGCCTTTGGCGAGATTCTTGCGAATTCTTTTTGTCAAAGTTTAAACTATCATTATGTATGCGAGACATGTAAATGTCGCAGTTGAGACGTTTACAAACATATATTTTTTTATATCTCTCTATTTATGGCTAACGCTTAACACACTAACGCCCAATAACGGGGGTCGGAGGTCCTGGGTTCAATCCCCAGGACAAAGTGTGCGGGCAAAGTGTGTTTCGTATTTTTTGAAGCAAAGCTTGGATTTGTGATCACCACGGATCACCTACCTGCATTTGCTAAGCTTAGTGATGATTGTAGGTCTTTGCGGGACAATATATAGGTATACGCTATTACCTGTTAATTCATTGATCACACTATAAAAAAATATATATCATATAAAATTTATTTTACGTAATAGGAACCCATAATATGCTACAATCACACAATTATAATAAGATAGGAAATTAGACATAAATCGGCATAACATTGAATTTGAAGCTATAAACTATTTATAGTTTGAAGCATTAGCACCCGCGACTATGTTTCATTGTTAGCATAAAACGAATTAAGTAGTAAAACATATTAATCAGTGAAACACTTTTATTGGATAAACACGTAAAATTACTAAATGTGTAAATGGTTACTCGTTTTAAACATCACAATACACAACACTGTTGTTGTTGGCAAATGCCAACAATAAAACACTGTACACACAAAGCTTTGCGTTAGTAAAAGCTTTCGCTTTAAAGTTTTTATTTTGCGGAACTTTTAATGTTTTCAATGAGATACGTAAATACAAACACATAATATATTTGAAATGAAACAACTTTTACGGATCTACTCGCGTTTATTTTACACATTAGTTTTTAATAGAAAAGATGGTTGGAATCTACCACCAGCCTGGGATCCCATCATACAAAATATTAAATCCCAGCCCCAACACCATACTGCCAGACCAAAAGATACTGTAAGCTCTTCCTGTGTAAAACGGAACGCACCTGATTAAATTTAAATGAGGGTACAAGTTACTAACTAATTATGAGACGACCAACACCTCAGTCTCCCTGCGACCACGGAGCCTGCAAAGGGTTCGAAACGTCAGGATAAACATTAATTAAAACTAATGTGTAAAATAAACGCGAGTAGATCCGTAAAAGTTGTTTCATTTCAATGTGTAGTGTTCGCGTAAACTTTAGGAAACTACATAATATATTATTATCGCAGCGACTTACAGCTCATATTATATATGTTTATTTGAACGTCTGCTACAAAGTGGGTATTCAAAATATAGAACTACAAGCTAATAACAGATTCACACAGTTAGAACTAATATACAATACGCGTGAGCGTATCAATATAGAAACAATATTCAAAATTGTGTCCAAAAACTGTGACATAACATTCAATTTATTCAATTCCATTCAATGTACACAAGCATCAGACTGCCACAAACTGTTAAATTTCCTCAGTAGACTTTGTACTTTATATGTAATGACATATGGTTGAACATTTGTTAATGAAATTTAACAGTTTTGCATTGATTGATGTGCAGGCGTCTGTGTACCAATACAGCGATCAGCGAAATATCCAAAACGTCAACTACGATTACTCCCACATGAAATGCTGCCAAGGAAATGATATATCCAAAAATAAATTAACATGAAAATGAGGTATCAAAAAACATGTAGGAATACAAAATGACCTTATATAACGAATGCCTTTTATGAATATAACATGAGGAAATAATAATATTATGCGAGATATCGGTGCTCCTCATACGTCGAGACAAAATATATTCACTGTTTAAGAGGAAATCTGGGAAATGTTTCCATAAAATACGCCATATAAAGTTGGTAATTAATACTTTACTGCAAATAAAATATTTTGAATACCACTTTAAAAATATTTTAATATTTTGGTCTCAAATTATTATAAGTTTTTGTCTTCTGTGGCATACAGTTTTATGATTCATGATCATGAAGTAACATTCGAGAAAGATATTTTTTTTTGTATTTATTTGTATTTTTATGGATATAATTCAACCTATTTTAATACAACTAGTTTATGAAACTAACTTTAATATGTTATTTTATTCTTAAACTTAGTGTTTTTTTGTTCAACGAGAAATCAATTTAAAATTATATTTTAATAAGTAATTAAAATATTTCGATGTAAATAATTTTAATTACCTAGTATAAAAGCATAAAAAAAATAAAAAGATAAAATCAGTAAAGGCATTAGGTACTACTTACACCAGTTACTAACTTATTCCAACTTTATTAATATTCGAGGTTAACACTTCACTCTAATACTTTGACGACCTCCATAGCCGAGTGGCTTGCACGCCGGATTTTGGGCGGCGCTAACTCTGAAGTCTCGGGTTCGATTCCCGGTAGGGTCAATGTCGAAAACGAACTTTTCGATATTGTGTCGGGTTTGGGTGGTTGTGGTACCGTCGTTGTTTCTGATTTCCATGAAACGAGTGCTTTAGCTACTTACCTTGGGATCAGAACAATGTATGTGATGTTGTCTCATATATATATATTTTTTTTTATACTCATTTGAAAGCGTAAGCGGTGTAAGCGTTCAGTTTGTGTTCATAAAAAGGTGTCCAAGCGTAAAAGCTTGTTAATACAAACCGTGTACCAAAATGAAGCCTTGAATAAAACGGATGCTGCTACTTTCTGCTTTCATTACCAAAAATGAGATACCAGAGTCCATATTTGAAATAACAGAGATAATGTTTAATTTTTTCGGTTATATAATTTCATACGGACGAATTTGGTCACCTGTTAAAACAATGATTGTAACAAACCTTCTATAAGCAAAAAGAATCCTTTGTCATTCTTCATTAATATAGAGAGCGCTGCACGTGTCATATCAGCTAAAGAGGGGTCGTCGGCCTTAACCGCAGTGCCCGCTGACGCGCCCTCCTCCGCGTCCGCTGCCGCTCCTCGTTCTGCATTGAAGTCCATGTGAGAGTACTCGAACAAACCTGCCAAAGTGACAATTCTTAACACACCTTTAAAGAGTTTGGCGTGCCAGTACGGGGAATTCAGGGAATTAATGATACTATCCCTAGTGCAATTTTTTTTTCAAACTCTACAATAATGTAAGCCCTGGGAGAGCGATTAGGGACGTACTTAACCTAGGTAATGTAATAAAGATACTCCTTAAAAATTTCATAAGATATGTTTCGAAGCAAACAAAGTAAATAATAAGCAAAAAAATTAAATTGTTTCAAAAATAATATAATACACAAAAATGTTTCAAACCCCAGTAGGCAGCTACTTAAACATACAAAATAGAATAGAATATAACATATTAGAATAAACACACTTTATTTGTACCTCTAATACATCATACACATAATAAAAATAAAATTAAAATATAAAAAAATAAAAATATAAAAATGATAAAGGTGTGCTACAAAAGCTCAGAGGTCAGTGGCTGATTTTGCTGAAACAAAGAACACTAAAGTGTATAAGCAAAGCACTGATATTCTGCTATAGAACACACACCTACAAAATTATTTATCTGAGTCAAAAAACATTTTTCTAGCTACAAACGCTTAAAGCTGCATCGTATATCAGCATCATTAATTAAAAGGAAGTTTATTTCATTATTTTTTACCTTAATGTAATCTATAACAGCCTTGAATAATATCCCTGTTTATGTAAATAAACCTAGTCCGTTATTATCAATATTTTTTTTGATAATTTTTATATGATTATTTCATAGCTTTTTGATATGTTATACAATTACATTACATTGTTTCCTAGTGAAAGTGTTCGAGAATAGGTGGCGGTCATCTAAGGTCCGCGGTCATTCAATTAATCTTGCCCTGTCTTGGGAACCGCAACGTAAGTAATTAGTTGGAAAAACAATGGGAGTTCGCTCAGATGAGAAAATGTGATCATTGTCCCACATTTTCTGTGTTTAGGTCGATTTTATCTTGTGCAACTCAAGTGTTGTATAGATATAAAAAAATATAATAAAGCATCTGTAATATCTTTAATCTATTAACACATTAATATTAGTCCTGTTGATCGTATGGGATTGACCATTTTTTATTTTTTTTATTGACTAACCAACATCTGTTTGCATAATATAATAACTTAGAATTTTTTCACTCAATTCATTGGTACAGATGCTTAAAAAGGTTAGCTCCGCATGCAATTAGAGCTTTCGTACATTAAAAAAAAATACATAATTTATATGGTTTTATCATTTTTTAATAAAACAAAATTAGTTAATCACTGTTCTGTAGAACATTAGTATAGACATATAATCGACGATACGTATAAATGAAGTGTGATTGGCTTATACGCTTATCATTTTGTCAATCCTTTATTGTACATAGAAATTACAGAATAAATTACACTATAAAAAACATATACAAGGGTGAGCTTATCTCTAAAAGAGATCTCTTCCAGCCAACCCTAGCTGTAGTTGGAAAAGAAAGTCTGCGGGACCAATTATTGACCATAACATAAATAAATAAATAGGTAATAATTATAATACATATACGTACATACCTACCTATACATACCTATAATGTATACATATTATCATCTGACTATAACTATTATGATGTTACTGATTCACTGTCTCACGAATGCTGGCGGGCAGTCTATTCCACAATCTGGCTGCATATACGGTGAAAGTCTTCGTCTTTCATGCCAAAATGCTTCCGGGCTGCTATAAATAAATTCTGCCGTGTCTTCGTAAGAAATTCAGACATTGAAACTCTCGTGCCCTTTAATGCCGTCTTAGCATTCCATACAGCAGATCTGTGTCCATATGTTGTAAAGCGAACTAACACAGGCCGAGTTCTGTCGTTTTTGACTGGCCTGAGGCGGTGACATGTCTCGACACACTTAGGTCGAACTTGTGTCAGCTTCATATTGTTGTTCAACAATTCTTGCACCCTCGCAATAACATTCTCTTTGAAGGCCTCCTGCAAGCCATGAAGAAGCAAAACCTTGCGCCTTGTGTGGGTTTCAAGACGATCCATACCTGAGTTGAGAATATCCAGTTGCATCTTCAATGTGTTAACTGCCTTCACTACAAATGTTTTGAACTGCAGGTAGTCTGCAGATAGAGCCTTAACTGTTTGTAGCTGAGCCCCAGGAACCGATGAAACAGAATGTTGTTGAAGCGCTTTCTCGAACTCCAGCATGCGGGTGTGGACCAAGGTTGTGAGGTCCTGAAGAGTCTCGTTGACATCAGCAGTGTCCATGTTCAGCAACTGAGCTACTTTGTATGCAAGTGATGTGATGTGCAGCTGAAAGCTATGGTACGTGATAGTGATGGTAGCGTTCGAAGTGTTAGTAAAAATTTGTTGATGCCAACACTCACTGGTACACTTACTAGTACATATAGGCAAAATTTAATCTGTAAGTACTTTTAAACTAATAAAATAAATTAAATTTTACAGAGCAGTATTAAAGGCGACTGTCTCTTTCAAAGTACCCGCAATATTTCTATGTAGTCTATCTAGTATGTATCTTTATATGTAGCCCACTGTACAAAATGGGGTGTGGCTTATGATGCTTACTAATAAATATTTTTTACTTTATGTTATGCTACGGTCTAGTGGGCAGAGACCTTTATATTAAAAACTATAAATAGACCTAATTAGCAGCAAACGTTTATTGATGAATTTAATTAAAAATCTGTTGCTTCATAAATTAAATGAAATGATTTATTTCTACCAAAGTATACAAATATTACAATGCAAAACTTTACTTATATCTAGGATGAAATATTTAAATGGATTGGAGCCAACGCTAGGACATTTCTGTATTTCAGGACTCCATGTCTCCAACCCGTGGTGAGAGTAGGTCTGTAGTAAGATAAGAAGGATAGGTCGGATTAAACAATATGTTATAAAGAAGAATACGTGCATCCACAAACTCATAAATTTTATTCTGTGGGACCTTTGCTTCGTTCTGTAATCCCGCTCGAATCCGTTGTGATCTGTTTCAGACTGAGGTATTTGCATTGTTAATGAACAGAATTTACAGTGGTTTAACTCCAGAAAATGTTATGAATTATTTGGCGGGCAAACCTCAAAGGTCGATAACTTCATGTGGAGCAAAATGGTAAACAATAGGTAAAATGGTTTAGTTTTGGCATAAGCTTTAAATTAAAAAAAAACACTATAATTAAAAATTGCTTGGACATCGAAATAACTTACAACAAAACAAACGGTTACAAACACAACATTATTAATATAGAAATAAAATGCAATAAATTTAACACACACAAAATAAATTTAAATACAAAAATTATCTACTGGATAAATGTGGGTATATAATATTATTTTCCCTTAAAAATTATAGTATAGAGTACTTGTATGATAGCATAATTGGATGTGCACCTGACGCAGTATGTCAGAGGGTGCAGGTTCAAATCTCGCTTGTGAAAATGTTTTTCAATAGTTTTCCAAATTATAAATGTACTGATTGTAGGAGTAATTTTTTTTAAAGTGTATTTTCATATATATGTATGTGTGTATATATAATGTGTAATATTCCGTTTAAGATACAAATAAAGCATTGAAAATACAAACTAACAATTACAACGTACTTTGCAACCAGTTGTGAACTCTTTGTTTTCCCTAATATAATTATTGGTACACAAATCAACTTTTCCATTCGAAGATGTTATGTAAAGGCAAAAACATAATATTGATATGTTACACAATAGTTAAACCAAACTCGATCAAGATTTTACTTACCTACACAAATAGCCAAACGTTTACTTACCTAACAAGTAATCCACGGTTCTCGGATCCAATTTGGCCAATTGTTCCCTCGAATGTATGTACTGGGCTCTGAGCCGTCGCCTCTTCTTCTCCCTCGCCCAATCTTCAGCCAAGTTCCTGCCATCCAGTCGCCTGCCTTCCCGATTCGGGTGTTCTGGATCTGGCGTGACAGTTGGAAGAAAATGGCGTCTCCCACCCCCCATTATGACCTGAATAAACAGATAACACGATAAGAATATTTCTGTACGGACGCAATTAAAATTTAATGAAAACGAAAGATAAAACACGACTCTTTTCGCTCACAAACAAAAGGAAAGCGAACCGAATTTGCTTTTTATTGAATCCTTTCAGGAAAGAAAGATTTTTTCGGACGTTTTCTGTTTTTTAAATTAATAGTCGCCTGCCTAAATTATCATTATAAAAAGTTGACGAATTTTTTTACTTCACCAGTTCTTTTTCGTCTATTATTAAAAAGCTATTTTAGTGATTTGTCATTTCCAAGGAGAAGTCATGCAATAGTTGTTTGTTTCTGAATCTAAATACAACTGCATGTTATTTAGTAAGTTCAATCTATGCATAGCCACAACAACATCAAAACAGTAATCCAATTTAATATGAATTGACAATAAGATAGTAAGATTCAGATAGAAGATAGTGTATTCAGTATGCTCGAATAGCAGGTGTATCGTATAGCTTAATATATTGTCTCGATGCGCCTCTAAGTGCCACGGCGTTCTGACGGCTCATGCCAATCTGAGTCATAACCATGAGTTCACTGGTAACAATAGATATCTGAGAAAAAGTGGGTTTCAACTTACGTTGCCTTATCGGGAATCAAGAAGATCAAAGGTATATTATACAGCCAAATTTTACAGAAAACAGAGGAGTATAACGAGCCTCTATGCCTTGCGTATGGGGACTACGAGAAAGCCTTCGACCTGACATCAAGACCTGGGCTGTCCTGAAGTCCATGCAGAGATGTCTCTACGAAGCCGCACCGATGACCGTTTTTAGGGGAGGCTTACGATAAGCAGTGGGCGGCAACAGGCTGAACCGTTTCCCTCAACTCTGCCCTAGTTCTGACTGGGACACTCCCCCTGGATCTCCGGATTAAAGAGGCAGCCGCCCTTTATGTGGCCAGGAAAGGGGTGCCCCGGCCCGAACTACGTGGTAGACACAGAGACGCCACACCCTGCACTGAAACAACCACATCCGGCAGAACAGACAACACTGGAGCTCACGCCTATCACGCAGGACACTCAGATAGACACCCACATGCACAACATCCGCATCTACACAGACGGCAGCAAGATCAACGGCAAGGTTGGAGCGGCGCTATCCTTATGGAATAGTGCCGGCGAAACCAAAGCCGTAAAGCTTGTACTGCCGCCATACGCCACCGTGTATCAGGCTGAGCTCCTTGCGTAACACAAAGCCTCGGAAATGTTGCTAGCTAGAAAGGAAAGTAGTTTTGGTATTTATAGCGACTCCATGGCAGCTCTCCAGACAGTCACAAACGTGACATCCCTCCGCCCCCTCGCAGTAGAAATGCGCAACAACCTTACACTTGCAGCAAAACAGTATAAAACTGTCGCTTTATACTGGGTAAAAGCGCACGCAGGGTTGGAGGGAAACGAGAGAGCCGACCAACTCGCCAAGGAGGCCGCTATAAAGTCCAAAAAGAAACCGGGCTACGACGCGTGCCCCATTTCATTTGTCAAGAGAATCATTAGAGATGTGTCTCTTGAGAAATGGAACGAAAGGTACGTGTCCAGCGACACAGCTGAGGTGACCAAGTTATTCTTCCCAGACGCCATAACAGCTTACCAAACCTATGCACCTCACCACACAGGCTCTCACGGCCCATGGCGGGATGTCTGCATACTTGAACAGGTTCAATTGTAAGGATAGCCCGTCTTGTGCCTGTGACCCTGATACTCACGAAACCCTAACACACATCCTCTCCGAGTGCCCTATACACGCTCTGGAGAGGCTGAACACAGAAATCCAAACAGGTGTAAAAGTTGAACCGGCCAATTTTGCGGCTCTTATAGCATTCAAAAATAGGGACATTTTTCTAAAATATTGTACAAAAATAATAGAAACAGTAAGGAAAATAAATAAAACGTAGAAAATATTGTGTAAAACTAGTTTAATAAAATAAGAAATGACATCTGTACCTGCGTGTACAGATGTCAATTTCAAATTAAAAATCATAGTGTAAAATTAAGTATTAGATTCCAAGTACCAATTAAAATAGACATTAAATAAAAATAAGAACATGTAACTAATTTTAAGGCGCCCAAATGGGAAAATGTTAAATAATTTTAAGAATAGTAATTAAGGAAACTCTTTAGTAAATAAGTCTCTAACATGCATCCCAAATGTTCATTAAAAAATGCCTGGTGAAAAAACTATTTACCCCTACAAATAAAACAATAATATTTAATAAAATAAGTAGTACACATAGTAAATAAAAGCAGAAGACCCACTGCTTAGAATGAAAGGTGATGGATGAATGAGTAGTATGTGGAATAAAAGTGCGAGAGGAATAAAAGCGAGAACTGGTATGAATGTAAATTTGCAAACACAGGCTCCGATTTTGTTAGAGGAAAAGTTTTAAAAAAAAACAGGCTGAAGAGAAAGGTAAATTGAAGGAAATAAAATGTTAAAAGAATATTTTGATGAAAAGTCTCAAGAAAAAGGTTTTAGGTACAGGACACTGGTCCTCCATGCAAACCCTACTCGAACTTCCTCGTTTGTAGATGGCCCTGACCATGGCGACAGAGAGAAAAGAGCTCTCAAATTAGATATTTTTTTAGAAGACTAGGATTTTCTATACTTTGAAAAGTATCAAAGAAAAGTTTCAACTTGGGAAATTGAAACTTTCAACCTTATCGTGCTTCAAGGAATTACATGAACGTAAATAGTTTCAGAATACATTTGCATACATTCCAAGGTAACATTTTAGAAGTCTTTAACTGATGCAGCGCGCAGTCTCTGTAATGCGAATAGAATATTCATGCGTTATGCAGTACTGAGAACTAACGAATGATTTGACTCTTTTATTAGCAAAAGAAAATTGATTTAAAGCTGGAAAATGGTGGTTTAGGACTAGTGAAAAGTGTTTTTTTTTGTTTTACCTCTATTAAGACGGAGGATGTTGGAGTTTTTCATTGATTTTCATTTTTATCCTAATCATATTTAGGTAAGTTCAAAATTAGGTGGGACTAAACATCCTACTGCCTGTTAAAGGGTGACTTTACTATGTTGACATGAGTCCGTTACCTCAAAATAAGGAGACTGCCGAAGGTCTCTCTCAAGGAAGGGAAGACTATCTCTCTCGGTCACGGATCTCGAAATAGCTTGGAACAGTCAGAGTGCAGATATGGCGTGATTCCGATTCCGAGATAATCTATGTGTGCGTTGCTCGAGTGCGTTTATATAGAGCTTACCTTCTGCAGTCTGCTTATTTGGTGGTAAAGGACTCATGTGCCTTTACAACGTAACCGGATTTAAGGGCTGGTGAGAAACTTAAGGTTCCTTAAGCCGTGGTGATCTAATATTCTCAGAGAGTTTCTAAAGAGCATGACATTGTGCAAGCGTGTCTGCACCCCCTAGTAAAGTTTTGGAGATTACCGAGGCCTTCGTATAAGAAACGAGAAAGTTTATTATCGATACTGACAACCTTCTTCTATCTTATAAATACATATAATGACTTGTCCTGACTGATTCATCATTGCCGGGCCTAAACCGCTGAAGCTAATTAGATTAAATTTGGACTGTAGGTTAATTGAGTAACGTAACCAGCCACTAAAACTCTTTTCTTCTCGACTTTTTTTATGTTAAAAGGAGGCAAACGAGCAGGCGGGTCACCTAATGGAAAGTAATCACCGCCGCCCATGGATACCCAACCAAAACCAAAGTAATAGCAGATGCGTTGCCGGCCTTGAGGAAAGAGTTGAATCTTTAGGAGGGAGTAGGAATAGGGTGGGGGGAGGGGTGAGAGATGGACCTACGGTACTTTCACTCACCGGGCGACGTACAACAGCAACGAGTGCTATTGTTTCACGCCGATATTCTGTTATTATTGTATTCTGACTTTAAGGAAGCCGTAGTAGTTATTGAACATTCTCATGCAAGCGTGGATGGACATCCCCTACTACATTCTCGAAAGCGTTCGAATCGGAATCTAAAGAGTTTGCAACTGATGCTAACATTAATACTCCTTCCCGGTTCGTTCTCGACGAGCTGCATGGCTATGTCCTTGCAGTCCTTTCTGACGGTCGGCGGCACCCGGCTGTCGTCTTCCCAGTATCGGGATGGCGCGTGCGCATATAACGCCGCTGGGGTCGCATGCGTGATTCTGGCTGTGGTCACGATACCGCTAGATTTACCTGCATAACAAATGTTAGAATAATTATTATTTACAGAGATAGAAAGAGAGAGAGAGATAGTAACATTTATTGACACACAAGAAAGACAGCCTCACCTTGTGTAGTTGAAAACGACAACAACGCTCACAACAGGTTTATCAAGGACGTTTCCAGACGTTACTTTGATAACAACCCCCACCACCCTAACCCGCTTATTGTGGCAGCCGCCAACTATAATGTTAGAAGCCTTCCACCAACAAGACGGTCCACATCTAGGCGTCCTAAACACGTTCTAGACGACCCCGATGATCACACTAGTTTAGGCCCAAGACACCGTACTCGTAGAACAAGGGTACGAAGAATCGGTTCACACGCGCTCTACACCAGGTACAGACATGTACCTGGGCGCTTCTCTTCTCCTCCACGGCCCGGTCAACCCGAGCCGAGGCGCGAGCCTATAGAGGCGCCCTCGGGTTGCTCCGCTCCCCGATCCGATCCGAACCCTTCGAAGAATCTAGTAGGGCACGGGGACGCGCACTAGTGCGCGATGCCGTTCCCTCTAGAAAACCTCCGAAGGTGATTCGTTTCACACGGCTTGAGGGACCCTTTACGTTCCTCGCCGCCCCCAAAAAAGCCCGGCGAAGCTGAAAATGCTGTATGAGGCAATCAGCAATCTCTCTCAAAAAAAAAACAACGGGTTTATTACCAAGATAAGCAAAAAATGGTAATTTAATCCCGTTAAATAGTTATTATAATGTAAGTGACCATGATAGTGTAAAAAGATATATTAAAAGCTTGTCGGTTAATCAGTAAGCCCTTAAAAAGATGTCACACGGTCTCAGATCACATTCGGAAGGCATGTTATTGCCTTTAGATCATCATCACTAGCTACTTTTTATTTGAGGAAGAACTACCGAAGGGCTATATACCACCACACAGGCCTAATGTGGATTGATGTGGAGAGTGAGATTATTTGCCCATTATTAAAATGTCAAAGTTGTGATGTATTACAGCTCCATCGATTATAAAACCACATATCAGCTTTGCACAATAATTTCTGTACAGTCAACAGCAAATCTCGATGTTCAAGCCTACCATTATTATTAAACAAAAGAGTAATAATTACTGCGTTATATTTAATTACTTTGGTCATCCAACTACAAAGTGTACACACCTTGTTATTAATCTTTGGTTTCAGTACTTTGATCAATAAATAATACTTTGTCGATGAGCGCTTCAAAAACAGTACGAGAAATATTACCACAAATACGTTTATGGCGGTATTTCAAATTATTGCTTTTACCTTTTCGCCGATGACTGTAATTATTAAGTCTAGATATTTTGCAATCTTAATTAAACTTAATATTTAAGATTTAAGGTTCATATTATGCTCAAGTGGACTTGCGTCTGGACTCATTTTTCAGTTAAAACCAGGTGAAGACATTTGCCGAACTAAGTATAAAAAAGTTGAAAATGCTTTACAACTTTTTTTCACATTTTCTAATTCAAAATATGACTGTATAGGCACACGATGCCACTTTCGGGATGCGTTTTTGTTCCGGATCTAGTACTACTATTATTGATCGAAGTTTAATAAGTATTGTTATTCTGATTTTATCATCGACTTTTGCTGATGACTGTACTACGTTACCAACCGCGGACGTATTTGCGAACCGTACCAATTAACACCGTACTCATGTAACAGTATGCACCAACATCCGAACGTTCGAGAACGCCAAACACTTGATGTGATTTCAAAACCATTATCGCCCGCCCACTTCCTGTTTAAACGCCAAATCGTCACAGATTCAGCAGTAGCTGCATTATTAGGTTGAGTGCATAAATTCAGAAAATTTGAATCATCATTTTCAAATTACGTGACAGTAAGCGTTTCGGACTCATGAGGACAATTTACTAAATTGAAATCAGTTTGTTTGTACGTTTCGAGGAGCTCGATGGCGCAGTGGTTAACGCGCCCGGACTGCGAGTGCTGAGGTTAAGCAAAAATCTCTAACTTCCTCCCTGCTTCGGAAGGCACGTATAGCCGTTAGTCCCGGCTGCATTAACAGTCGTTAACAACCACCAATCCGCACTGGGCTCCCTATCCATCCATAGGGAAGGCCCTAGTAGTGGGGGCACAAAAATCGAGCTTATGATGAAGCTTCGTTTTTAATTTTTCGTGTAGAATATATCTATCTACCAAGCTTCCGATAAACTATAATTAATTCTGACTGTTGACGAAGCAAACTTTTGTTATTATTATTTACGATATTCCTATTTTCGCGCCTTTTTTTATATAAAACGAAAAGTTATCGTATTTAATATAGTCTAAAAATATATTAATAAATGGCATAACTGCTTCATTTATTAGCAATTATGCCGAATTTCCGAAACGAAAATTTCTATATATTTCGAAAACTCGATACTCCTCATTTGTCCACAAATAAACTGACTTTATGCTTGGAATAATATTCAGTATTTTGTCTCTCTTCTTACGATTCATAATTATATTTTAGTAAATTTAAAAAAAACTATTCCTACGTATACCTACACAGTTTATTTGTAAGAGGACTAAAATTTATAATTACCAAACAAATTATACAGTTAAATATAATTTCGCTAGCAGTAAGCTCTCCTAAGCCCCTCATAGCAACAACTGCCGTAACGCAAACCGAAAATTCAAATAAAAATCTAACAAAATTAATTAATTTCTAACAAAACAAAGTTAATTTGATAGAATTACCAGCATCGTGCACCCAGTCTATTAGTGATGTGACTTTAGAGTTGATTGTGGTCGCACAGTTGTTGAACCTAGCGCCAGCGTCCAACCCTAGCGTCTCGTAGCGCGCCTTGACGCCACATAGTAGCGCCGTAGCACATGCCGAAGACTCGCCCGTCTGCGCGTCGATGTTGTAAGTCTGTTGGAGGAAATATGATGATTATTATATTTTTACAATTAGGGACAGCAAACAACATCAGTATAAAAACAAATAAACAGTAGTAAAAAAACTTAATAAAAATGCAACCCAGACCGATATCCACAAGTTACACAAAAAATGTTTTATTTATATTTTTTTAATTATAAGCTTGCTACTTCTAACACTGGGCTAGGCTTAGTTGTTAGTTGTTTTCCTTTCACTCCTGCCCTGCTGAGCTCTTCAGGTATGGACACAGCAGAGGTGGTCGGGAAGCGAGTCACTACATAACTAATATTTTTATAAACGTGGAGAT
Organism: Eudonia truncicolella; assembly: GCA_949315975.1. Taxonomy (NCBI): domain Eukaryota; kingdom Metazoa; phylum Arthropoda; class Insecta; order Lepidoptera; family Crambidae; genus Eudonia; species Eudonia truncicolella. The sequence goes on from OX438836.1 coordinate 11,025,574, forward strand.
TAAGCAATAATATTTAATCTCCACGTTAAGGAAAGTATACCAATCACCATCTTGTTTTAAGTCTTTAGCCAAAATATCAATGTTAGTAGCATTGCTATGTGACGACAGTTGGAAATAAGATAGTCAGTTCCTTTACTAGTCAAGGATTCCGGGAATTTTGTGCGTTTACACTTTCGGCCTTATCATCACTTAACATCAGATGGGAAGAAGGGTTAGATAAAGCTTACCCATATACCTATCATATTATCCTAAGAGGGGCATATATCTACATCTATGGCAAAAAATACTGAGTGTAAAGGCTAAGCTACACATGGAGTTGGAAGCTTTGATGGTGCAGTGGTTGCTTAAGGCGACACTTGAAAAAATACATCAACTTTCATCGAAAGTTGTAGGAATATGACAAGACCTACGAATCTGGAATTTTGATATAGATAACTTCATGCCTTTGTCTTTAAAAGCTCTTGCTTAAAAACACAATTGTGCAATTTTGGCTCGTTCTTAATTCTTTACGAAAACCTCTAAAAAATCATTAATGCTAAAATTAGAATGAAATTACTTAATCTATACGTTTTGAAATCACTCAAATATATTGATAACATCAATATTCGTAATTTTGTTGCTGCATATTTTGATAACTAAAACCAGTAAAGGCGGCGCGGTATGTCCGTGGCTGCCCGCCATGGATCACACAAACCAGTTTGTATGCAGTAACGCAGACGGCGGCGCGGGGCGGCTAGCTCAGTCAAACCTATTCTTATCTATGGAACTAACTGCCTCCGTCCCTCGTGTGCTTTGTGTTCGCGACGAGGGCAGCCGCGGGCATCGACGGACGCGGTCTTTATTGCTTTGCGGTCATAAAGACTGCCCCGCCCCGCCGTCTGCGAATCGCCTTAAAGACAAAGACATGAAGTTATCTACATCAAAATTTCAGATTCGTTGGTCTTGTCATACTCCTACAACTTTCGATGAAAGTTGATGTATTTTTTTTAATGTGTCGCCTTAACATGAGGTCAAAATGCGTCAATTGAAACACTCTGTTATCGATATAAGATTTAAATAGGTACTTTTATTAGATGTACAGACGCCAGCACATCAACCTATCCAAAACTGTCACATTTCTTCAATAAATATTCAACCTTATGCCATAAAGCTCAAAGTCTATTGAGGAAATTTGACAGTTTGTAGTAGTCTGATGTGCAGGCGTGTGTACTCCCTATTTGTCAGATTTTTGTTGGACAGCTGTTATTTATGCGAGTAGAGATTTTATTGGACAATAAAATGTAGAAATATTTTTATTTTATACACTACCTTTTCTTAAGCGATGAGGGCTACCAAGCCCTCATCGCTTAAGTTAAGTTATAAGTAATATGTAAAGTAGGTTGTACATGGTGTATATAATGAAAGTGGCATATAAGATAAGTGATATATAAGGTAATAATAGATCTTCTACATACATGATGTTAATATCTTCAAACATAAATGATATTTTTCTTTCCTTATCTCCAACCTGCAAATAAGTTTCTCGAGGGACTACAAAAAATGGAGGAAACATGAATAAATCAGCGTAAAACCTAGTATCGAAATATAATGTACATGAAATCTTTCCGATCATCTTGAGTAACGACCGCCTTCGACAAATAATGCTCTTTTGCCTCTTAAATACAACCTTCTTCCCTATTCCACTGTAGTTTGGCATTTTTATTGCGCTATCCTTGTATTTGCTGTTCAGTTTGTTTATACTCGTAGGTACACACGCCAGCACATAAACCTATACAAAACTGTTTAGTTTCCTCAATACACTTTGAACTATATGACTAACAGATATGGTTGAACATTTATTGAAGATATTTGACAGTTTTGAATAGGTTGATGTGCAGCCGTCTGTACATAAATCTTCATAAATTGTTTTATCACGATAACTGGTTTCAGCAAGGAAGGTGTTCACCTTCCTTGCTGAAATTCAAATGGAAGGTTTCCATCATGTCTTAACTTTTTTTTAACACCAGAGAAATATTTGCGAGACCTAGCCTTCGATGAAATTATGTTATAGTACACTCACCTGATGTTAGGTGATGATAAGGCTATTGGTGTAAGCGCACTTTAATCGGAATCCTCAAATAGTGACGCACTGGCTATCTTATCTCTAGCTGCCGAAACACAGCAATGGTACAAATATTGTTGTTATGGCGACATATTTAGATAAGTCTGCATAAGTAACTGTCAAGCGTGAAGATTATTTGTATTAGTGCATATATCGTATCTCGCCCAACTTACTGTCCTATCTCATTTTTGACATTTTTTCGGTACAAACGTTTTCCAGCTGATAGTTTTCAAACTATCATGCAGTGGAGTTTCTAAATTAAGTACCTACACATATACAACAATGTTTATGTCAGTGCTGGTATATAGCTGTTGCATATTATAACAAAATATATATATATATATATTTTAAATATACGCAATCACTACTCTTTGAAAAAATAATGTATGCGCCTACACTCTCCTGTTCTCGTGTATCCAACCGCATAAAATTCGGTCTGTCGTAAGCTTCCGATGGAATGAGATGTTTTCTCGGGATAAAAACGTTCCGCGTTAATCCAGGATATGCTCTACCTGAGAACGTTGGTAAGTTCAGCCGTTGCCGCATTATTGAAAATAAAAAAAACATGCCTACCTTCTTTCGTATGTATAATATAGAAGGATTAGTTAGTAAAGTCTATATAATATCTCACAGCTGGGCAAAAGCCTTCATCATTAAAGTCAAGTCATCACTACAAAAGGATATTGGTTTAATGATCACACTTGCTAAATGCGGGTAGGTGACCACAACACAAACCTAGGTTATGCATCGAAAAATCCGGAACACTTTATGACGTAGTGACGCAGGAACTGAACCTTGGCTCTCCGGTTATCTAACACTTTATCACTCGATTACCGACGCTATTGTGAATGAATAAAATTGTACTGGTAAAACTTAAAAAAAAACAGAATTCTGATCTCCTCCATTGTAATGCTTGGTTGGATAATAATACATACATGTTAAGGTACAATACTATTGTTCATTATATATTAATAAATATAAGAAGTACCTACGCAAGAACACGGGAAAATATTCTTTAAGCACTTACACTTATTACGAACTTGTAGCCGGTTAATATCATTATAGAAATATATACACTGAAACGATTGACGTTACAGATAGTTGTGCGAAGTATTGAAAAAGGAATGTAAATGTTCTTTAGCAGCTCAACGTTTTGTTTTCATTGCTCAGAGTTAACTCTTAACAGCGATTTGACGAAAACCACTCAAACATCGCTCATTAATTACATAGAATCACCGTTTTCGTAACGTTACTTTAAATGATAAACACTCGGCCACGAACAGTTGATTCTGATCCAATTTGCTGAACAAACGAATTCGCTTGTTTGTCATGATCCTACATAACTTATTCGTCCCTTAGCTCGGTGAAGCCGTGTTAAATAATGAATAATTTATGATCTAAGATGTACCGAACTGGCCAAATTAAGTTCATTTAATTTAGTATTTTGATGACTTAATAACATTAGACATTACTCTGTTTTGCAAGAAAATTGTCTTTTACAATAACCGTGAAATCGCTTCACATGAATTTGTAATCTGTTATAGTTACCGTATAGTCATATCGGATAAAATAAAAGTATAAAAAATATTAAATTTAAAAATTGCCTATCATAAAAACAATGTCATGTTTTATTATACTCGAGTTAACGGCCGGCGGTGCTTATTTCTAACATATTGATATACATACATTTCATAAAGATTAAAACTTATATAACTCATGATTATATTGATTAATTGACAACAAAAGTAAAAATATTTTAGCAGTAGCACTTTTCTCGACTGACGATTATAATTAAAACAAATTAGAAAAGAAAAAGGTAATTTTAGGTGCCTAACAAGGACAAATTAAGATATTGTAATTCTAAGGGAAGAAACGACGACAGCGCAAAATTACCTTTTTAGTACACGACAACATTTTTTATTTGTTTCTTATCTCCTCCCTCGCGAATCGTGATTCTCAGAAAAACAATATATAAAAGAATACTTTCTCGACATTCCGAAATGGTCAGTTGTTTTTTATTCATCAGCCATGGACATTATTCCGCTGTCTATGTGAATTTATGTATGACATTCCGGTACCCTTCATTCGTCGACATCAAACTAAGTTGATAGGTCACATAAATATAAAAAAGTCCTTTGAAGGATACCCCGGCAAAATATTGAGACAATAATTGTTGATTCGTTAAAAACAGACGATTTGTTTCAAATTCAATATTAATTGTCGAACTACAAAGTAGGTAAAATAAGGCGAGGATCAGTATTATTAGTACATTGACTTGCTAGAGTCAGCAATGGAAGCCGTTGACACTTAGTGTCTCCGCCCACGTCCGATAATCGGTGACCGATTTTTTGTCGGTGAAAATGAAACGTGTGGAATTTTATGTTTTTAGCCACAAGCAACTATTAAATTTTTAGTGGTTGTATCAAGTTGCTGGTTTCCCAACTGGCATTACTGACTGTTGACTATGGATTTGAAAAGTTTACTCAGAATTGCAGCAACCATCATCAGCTGTTGCTGCATTTGGCAACTTTAACGAAAACTTTTAAAAAGTTGATAGTTTCTACATCTGAAGTTGCTCAGTCTGAAGACCGCCTAAATAATCTAAAAGGCGCTTGACAATGTATATTGTCTGTCAAGCGCCTGTTAGATTCTTTAGAGCCGTCGCCCACTTCCGATAATCGGTGACCGATTTTTGTCGGTGAAAATGAAACGTAACTATGGAGTTATATGTAGCAACGTAGACGTCCTACAAAAAGTCGGTCAAAGATTAGTGATAAAACTTCGGCGAAAAAATCGGTCCGATTATAGGTCGTACAAAAAGTCGGTCGTAGGCGGGCACCGTTAAGTATTTGTCAAAGAAACTAAAGCGCTCCGCGGACTCACAACTAGCTATTTCCATATAACCACTAGAAACTTCGCAGACATAGTAACTCTAGTTGCAAGTTTCGACAGTTTCAGTTGGCTACAATCAACTATTTGTGAGCAAAAACTTGTACTGGTTGTGTCAAGTTGCTAGTTTGCCCAACAAGCAATCACTGAATATACTATAGATTTGTAACGTTTATTCAAAATTGCGGCAACCGTAAACTTTTGCTTCAATTGGCAACATTTAATGCAAACTTTTAAAAACTTGTTAGTTTCGTCAAATAAAATTCATAGTTTCTGCAACTAAAGTTGCTCAGTCTGTGGAGCGCCTAAATAATCTAACAGGCACTTGACACTGTTCTAGTAAAGTATTATTGTGACATGGTATTTAAATGTTTAGCGATTTGGTGCTGACCGATTAAGATATTTGCAATTCCCTTGCATGGCATTTGCGGGGCCCTTGCAGGGCAGGGATTGGACCTTTATTACTAAAGGCCTATGAATATGTACAACATGGAAGCTATAAGGAAATAATAGAAAGACTTTTATTATTTTTTATTAGAATTGTACCTAACTTTTAATTTAATTTAAATTTATTTTTAACACTTTTTAATTTTATTGTTAATTCTTTCCTTTTTTTCTCGTCAACCATTTAGGTAAATGTTGTGCTCAATTCTAATTGGGCACAGGCATGTACTTTTATTTTTTTGTTTAATGAAAATATTGTAAGTTTTCTGTCTGATGTCCGTTATTGTGCTTTTATGTATAAATAAATAAATAAATATAATGATTTTGACTATCAGTAAAATTAACAGCGCGACCAAACATTATCCTGCTTCCATAAACAGTCACTGTAGTTTTCACAAGACACATATTACTAATCTACTTCGTATTTTGTGAGTGTAAGAGTAAATTACGTTTTCTGTATTAAGGGTAACTTACAAGGTAGCAAATATATCGAAAAGTTGCGTATAAATAAAATTTATCATTTTAATTCAGCTATAATATAAAATAATAAAAAATATCGAAATATCCTTTATTGATGTAATGCGATCTTATATAACGATATAACGATACTGATAATAAGGTATTGATAATATATCCGTTATACTTATAAATATGTACGTAGAAGAGGTTAAACACAGGTACGGTCATGCGTAAGGTATTGCTCGCATATCTGGGACGGTTCCGCAAAGTACTTTCTCGATGCCTTGGACAGATTGCAGCGTCGCGCTGAACGCATTATCGACAATGCAGAAGTGGCAAATACTCTTGGATCTCTGCAGTTGCTTAGAGATATTGCGTCACTCAGCGTGTTTTACCGCTTATACCACGGCGAGTGCTCTGAAGAGCTCTTTGACCTCATCTCAACCTTCTCCCTTCCTTCATAGGAGTACACGTGCTGCTCTTCGGAGTCACCGCTTCACTGTCTCAAATATCCCATCGCGCACTAAGAAATTTGGAGACTCGTTTCTTTGTCGCACCTCCAAAAGATGGAATAGTCTACCAGCACACGTTTTCCCTCCTTCCTATGATATGGGGTCCTTTAAAAGAGGCGTGAAGAAGTACTTTGTGGGCCGGCTGAGTGAGGTTAACTGATGCTACGTTTGTTTTCACGCTGCACCAGTTATCTTTGCGTCTGGACTCCATTCATTTGCCGAGCTATCTATATAAAGAAAAACATAAACCAGGAACAATTCAAAAAGCCAGTTTAGAGCAGCTCTATTAATATTCACTTAAAATAAATTGGTTTCAAATGAAACCATTTGAAAGCAAAACCGCAATTTAGCGATTGATACCGCCAATAAACATTATCCTTAAAATTTTAAATTATTCAATTCTGCAGTGCTATAACCTGTGTTGTGAACCGATGTTTTGCTGGGTGTTAATGATGATACGTATCAGGTACGGAAAGTAACACGACATGGACTTAAACCCTTACCAACGTGTAAACAGCGTATCATACCCGTGTATAACGGGTTTGGTCTCATACTTCTCAATACAAATAACATGTTTTGCCTGACACGTTCCTAGCACTGCCATGTTATGATATCTAATGGGCAGAGACCTTGACATTTCTGTTTGCCATCCGAAGTTGAAAATAAGTAATAAGGTTACCTGTCCGGTGTACACACGCTTGCACATCAACCTACCACAAACTGTCAAACTTCCTCAATAGACTTTGAACTTTGTACCTAAGTTATATGGTTGAAAATGTATTGAAGAAATTTGACTGTTTTGAATAGGTTGACGTGCAGGCATTATAAAAGTTACATGACTCTCAAGGTCGTAGCCGCTGTGCTACGCCATGGAGGTTCTCAACAAACAAATGAAACATTTAAAAGTTACCTTACCTTAGCTAATGCCACTGCTGGGAAAGTGTCCCACGCTAGGTCCGTGTCTTCACCGGTCTGACCTCGCCTCTGCCCTCTCAGGATCCGGGCTGCGGTTGCTGTCGTCAAACTCATCCCGTCACCAACCACCAAAATTATATTCCTAAACAACACAAAGCAGACAATGAAGTTACTAAGTAATTAGCCTATACAACGTGTAACAGAAATTAAGTGGTAATATTGAAAGGATCTAAAGTGTATCGATGTAGATCTTGTATACAGAGTTACTAAGACATATTATTTACTTAAATTAAGCTTTTCTCTTGTGACGTCACTTTAAAAAAATCATAGCCCTAGTGGTTTAGTATCATCTTTGTACTTAAATTTATGATCACTGCTGCTTGCTTATGCGCGCCTGACGCGCATGACTTCACTAATATAAATATTTAAAAAATGTTTTTGTTTTGTTTATATAATTTTAATGCAAATTTTGTTCCGAAACAAATTACAATAACACAAATGTTGAAAAAATTTCCACCAACCACGATAGCTCAATTAGAAAAGCACCTGACCCGGTATGTCAAAAGGGTGCAGGTTCAAATCCTGCTCGTGGAAATTTTTTCAACATTTGTGTTTTTGTAATTTGTTTCGCAACAAAATTTGCGATAAAATTATATAAACAAAACAAAAACATTTTATAAATAGCTTGCCTACTTCTTAACTGATCTTTCGTATTTGTAAAAATATTATGATCAGATGTTAATGACGGTAGTTGTTGACATTGAATAGGCGCCTTTGGCTTTCAAAGTAAAAAGTAAATAGTGTTAAATAATTTCGGCGGGCTGGTTAGAACCACGATAGCTCAATTGGAAGAGCACCTGACCCGGTATGTCAGAAGGGTGCAGGTTCAAATACTGCTCGTGGATTTTTTTTCAACATTTGTGTTTTTGTAATAAATATTTAATTTACAATTGCATGATAAATTAAATTTTACTTTTTTATTTTCAAGTGTTAATTGCTGCACTGAAGCTAATTAAATATTTATAAAATTTATAAAATACAATGAAAAAATTAAACGCCCACCCGACCCAGCCAGGAATCGAACCTGGGTCTTCCGCAATCCGGGCGGCTGCACTGACCGCTATGCTACCGGTCTAGACCTCTGGCTATCAAGCCGAAAACTTTATCAATCGGCCACCGGAACAATACCTTTACATACTTTTTAGAATTAGTTTTTTATTTTCATACTAGCCGACCGGCGGACTTCGTACCGCTTTGACAATTCCATCCAATCCATGACAACAAAACAAACAAATCATTCGTCCGCTTTAGAACACCCGTATCCCATGATGGACCCTTTTTTTTTTTTTTTTTTTTTTTTGGAGAGAGATTGCTGATTGCCGCTGCGGCATTTTCAGCTTCACCGGGCTTTTTGGGGGCGGCGAGGAACGTAAAGGGTCCCTCAAGCCGTGTGAAACGAATCACCTTCAGAGGTTATCTAGAGGGAACGGCATCGCGCACAAGTGCGCGTCCCCGTGCCCTACTAGATTCTCCGAAGGGTTCGGATCGGATCGGGGATGATGGACCCCTATAGCAGCGCCACCTACCGAGTCCAATTGTAAATCTAAACCATTCTCGAATCTACTTGAACACGCACAAAAATTTCACCCAAATCGGTCCAGCCGTTTAGAAGGAGTTCAGTGTCATATACACGCACAGAAGAGAGAGATAAATGTATATATATATATAAAGATTTGCGCGTAGAATATTTTTAATACCGATTAATATGTAGTAGTAGTTTCAGATAGCTAAAAAAAACTTAAATACCATATATAATGTATTAAAAACCTTATGGTTGATCTACAAGTCGAATTGCCTATCAAGTCACGCGTAACTCCAGTCGAACCACAAATTGGTCAAAGGAATAAAACTCCTTGCCTTCTGAGTGTCCCTGAACTTATAACTTTGGCCTTTTCAAGGCTAGATTGAGTAGGCAATTTCTGTGTAGATAAGTATGTTTTAACTTAGTCCACACCGACACTTACCGGCAGGTAAGATGGATAAAGTTTTATGTATATTACATGGTAATGCAAAATATATAGCTAATATACAAAAATGGATTGTCCAGACACGCATGAAAGGCAAAGAAAGCAGCGATATATCACAATTAATCAAAGTGTTCATGCCACTTAAAATCGTCGTGTTTTCTGAGAAATTCGACCCTATTATATAATAATCCGAAATTCGAGAGTATTATGTTTTATCGTGGAAGGTTTAGATATACGACAGGCTTTCCATATACAATTTGACGCTACGCACTAAGTCTTAAACAGAGTCTTTGCATGTATTTAGATATCAAGTACAATGTAATCATCTTTTTTTAAGTAGAATTCTATAAAATGTTTTTGTTTTGTTTATATAATTTTAACGCAAATTTTGTTGCGAAACAAATTTTCCCAGGCGCCCATTCAATGTCAACAACTACCGTCATTAACTGTCCTTTGGCTTTCAAAGTAAAAAAGTAAATAGTGTTGAATAATTTCGGCAGGCTGTTTAGAACCACGATAGCTCAATTGGGAGAGCACCTGACCCGGTATATCAGAAGGGTGCAAGTTCAAATCTTGCTCGTGAAAAAGTTTTTCAACATTTGTGTTTTTGAGAATTCTTTAAGATTAATTAATAGCCCATTTCACGCTGCACCAGTTTTCTTCGCGTCTGGACTCCATTTCCACTTACCATCAGGTGGTGTGGAGTCATTTGCTGTGCATTTGAAGTCAATAAAGTATAAAAAAAATAAAGATATATGCTTTAAAAAATTTCAAGAGCGGTATTATAATATATTGAATATTAATGTAATGTTAATAAAACATTCGATTTACAAGGTTTTAAGAACAGCTAAGAATTGGCATTTTTTTATATTTTTAGCATTTTCATTACATATGAATATATTTTTAGTTTTAGATAAGTATGTTTTCCAACAGTTTTTCTTTACAAACGAAGCTCGCAATAAAATTGCTCAAATTGATGGAACGTTCCTTTCCCCTTCTGGACCCTAGATATTTGTGAAATTATTAATATGGGAATTCGACGACGAAGCTTTCAATACATCTGTCCCGAAATACGAGGGGGCGCGAGTTAAAATCCTGCACATGGAAAAGTACACAACTTTTTTTTAATTAAGATTTAGGTGCCTCACACATAGATAGATATACTACACCAGTATGGCGATGCCAACACAAAATAATTTTTGGTTAATATTTCTTTGAATTAAAAAGTTATATATCTCTTTAACATGTTAAGCTAAAGCAACGCACTTACTAACACTTTCGATATGAGAAAAAAATATTTTTCTCTGGCTTGCTTATCTGTGCGCTATCAATCATTTTACCAACAATCTGTCGATAATTCAGCAAGACCATGTTGTTTTATTCATGCGGAGTCTTCCTTAGCCTCCACTCTCGAAACATCGTAAAAACATTGCTTCTTGCTCCAAGTGAAAAATTAAGCGGACAACTGATTATGATGTGGTATAAAGATATCAAGTTATTGCTAATAGGAGACAAAATAATAAAAGTTGAAAAAAAAAAGTAAAGACTGGTAGGGTTTGTTTTGAAGCCACTTCGTGCAGTACGTTGTCTAAGTCTGTAATGTTGGAAGCATTGTTGTGTTCAGAGTACTGATCTGACAGTTTGAGCACTTTTAAAGCAGATTCCGGGTGAAGTGCGTTTTCACTCAGCTTCACCGTAACTTACCATCAGACGAGATGAGGGCTTAGCGCCTCTCAGTTGTTATAAACTTGAGAAAGTTGCATCCAATATTCCATTTTGAAAGTGGATATTGACGCAATATTGCAACTCGGCCATATTATCTCAGACATTGATAAGTTGTTAAACAATATCGTTAAGCCTTATGATTTACTATTAGACGAGATGAAGTCCAAGCGCCGCTCAATTGTTGAATAAACAAAGAAACCTTAGAAAATCGCTGCCCATATGCCATTTTAAAAGTGAATATAGAAACAATATTGCAACCCGGTTATTTCATATGAGCAGCCCCGGATTGTCACAGAAATTGGCAGGTTGTTAAACAATATCGCATGTGATTTGGGGCAGGTGTCAATTCAAAATGGGTCGAGTCCTGTGGGGTGTCTGCGTTAATCATAATCTCGCGGATCCGAGAGAACGTTTTACATGGTTGACATAATTAAGACTGCTACTGTATAATACATTCAATATTTAATAAGATAAACTTTAAGCACACTGAAACTAGTGGTTCATTGGTCTGAAATCGTTTTAACCGCCTCTGCGGTCTAGTGGTAAATACCACCGGTTTAGACCCAGAGGTCCCGGGTTCGATTCCCAGCGGGGGGTGCATGTTTGTGTACTCGGTTTGGTTGGTGGTAGGGCTTGTTTATCCGCCTGGTTAGCTACCACCATCGTATCTACATATGTCACCATAACCAACGTTTGTAGCATTGTTGTGTTCCGGCAGCTAGAGATAAGAGCCAGTGCCTCACTAGTTGAGAATCCCGGATGAAGTGCGCTGCCATCATTGGCCTTATCATCACTTAACATCAGGTGAGATCAAGGAACCCGTAAAATATGAAAAAGAAGCCCAGAGGCACATTCAGCATGAAATTGATTAAATGATCTTTGATGGTGAACAGATTTTCACACAGTTTTATGGAATTAGTTTAAGGTTTATGTTGAATAAGTAGAAGCAATATAATTTATTATTCAAGATAATTTACTTTCCTCGCAACAAACATTTGAGGTTACCAACTAAACCACATCGTTGGGAACACAATCCAATTTTCAACGTAAGATTTACGCAATCTAAATCCTAATCCGGCTCTTCCGTGTTTGCACAAAACAAGATATGTCCAATCTAGCGAACAAACTTGGGGCGTGTCGAAGCATTATTATTCTTTCCCCGTCTACAAAAGCATCTCTTTTTTGTTACTGAACCGGAAAACGAGTATACTGGCTGGTTGATAGAAAGCCGCCACCGCAGGCCATGGACGCTTGTAATGCCAAGTGTATTACGAGCGTATTAACGGCCTTGGAGCTTCAGGTTATTATGGCCTGTCTGCCATGTAATTCTAGATCTGATACGCTTCAAACCGAAAAACTAATATGTAGCAGTATAATAGGTATTGAAGGCAATCGTGAATTAGATCCTGCTACAACGCAAGTCATAGCTCAAAATGTAGGTACTACTATTTCAAGAAATAACATTACAGGGCACGAAGTTGATCATACACAGTATCAGAGATTGTGATGAAAGGCCATCATGAAACGGCTTAATGATGAAAGTTGAATAACCCAAATATTATTAGAAATGACTTAATATGATATTGATGTTTTTGTTTCGTTTATATAATTTTAACGCAAATTTTGTTGCGAAACAAATTACAAAAACACAAATGTTGAAAAAATTTCCACGAGCAGGATTTGAACCTGCACCCTTCTGACATACCGGGTCAGGTGCTCTCCCAGTTGAGCTATCGTGATATTGATGATAAAAGATAAAGATATGGGCCGTAAGATGTCGCGGAACTCATTTTAAAATAATTATCAACAGATTTTTTTAAAATTTCTTTTTATATAACGTAGGTGTTCAAAGACATTACTTTTAACGGATCTAAACCCGTTGCGCTTCTAATAATAATACTAGAACATAGGGATTATAAGAGAGATAATTTTCAATTATTTTAAAAGCGTCGCCAGCTTAATTGTGTCAATAAAAATGGAAAATAATTCATGCTCCTGTTAAATTAATGATTTTTCGCTAACCTATATCGGTCATGCTGTGTTAGCTTTTTGGAAGACAGCCAATGCATTGTGGGCTACAAACTTGACGCATAAGTAAGGCTCGAAACAAGCCGATGTCAAAGTAGTTCAGGCCATTGTTAGGCATTTGACGCAACTTAACGACTGGCACGTGATGGCCGGGTATGAAGAGCAGGAGTAAACGAGCACGAAAACTGGTGCCAATAATTGGACACCGACTGTGTATAAGAGCACACAGTGTATAAGAGTACACCGACTGTGTATAAGAGCCTTTATACATTAACCCTTGTATTAATAAACAAAGTGTAACTTGAAATGTAAAACCCGTCATGTAAACTTCATTTCATATGAGTAAAAGAGACAAAACACAGAGTAACTACTCCAAGCTTGCACTTTGTTTATTAATAAGCCCCTGGACCCCGGATACCCTGGACGGTGGATCACTTGGCTCGTGGGTCGATGAAGAATATAGGTATCTTATAGGTACAACTTAAATTTTTTCCAAACCTCTAACTTTTAATGAATCTATGCTTTAGGGAAATACAGAGATTAAGAGAATGGGGGATTTATATTTTTTGTATTTAAATTATTATGTTCTCCCAATTTGAAAAAAACATGACACTGATCAAAATTTAATTTATTAAGCATTAATGATGTCACTATCTTAACTCATTTAGCTTTACATAAAAACTAAGTATCTGAAAAATCGTCTATCTACGACTTTAGCACTCCACAGTATATCACAGTGAACTACAAAGATTTTTCAGATACTTAGTTTTTAATTCAAAATCGAATAAAGTATAGACTTTATTCGATTTTGATATCATAAACATATAATACCAATATTAAACTTTATCAATATTTTTTTAATGTTTATTAGTTTTCTATAAAAGCTCCTAGTTAAAGCAAAACAACACAAATAAACCAATTTGACCTGAATTCTGTACCCAAAAATGTTCTGCAAATTTCTTGCGTATGAGGCATGCTTATAAAAATCACGGAGCATTAATAAATCTATAATTCGAATTTGATAACATAAATAGTTGACGACCTCCTAGGTCGAGTGGTTTGTACACCGGTTATCATGGTGTCGCCGTCTCTGAGGTCCCGGGTTCGATCCCCGGTCGGGTCAATTTAGAAATTATTGTTTTTCTAAATTGTCTCGGGTCTGGGTGTTTTCTAAATATAATAAGTATGTATTTAAGTATTTTAAGTATGTTTATCCGTTATCTAGTAACCATTTAACGAGTTTCATAACGAAGATTCTCTTGGGCTAGATAATTGGTGTGGCTGTTAAAAAAAAAATAGTTATATCTACCTGTACAAACAATAAATTCTCAGTAAAATGTTCAGTAGTTTTGTCTCTCCTAGTTAGAGCAAAACAACACAAAATAGACTATTTTCGACCTAAATTATGTCTCCTAAAAGTTTTCTGCAAATTTCTTGCGCATTCGAGGCGTGCTTATAATATATTACCGAGCACTGTCACTTACTTTGCAACAGGGTTCTTGTCGGCGGCGTACTGGAGACGCTTCTGCAAAGTTTCTTGCGCTTGCGCGTACCAGTAGTGACGATCTGCACAAAAGAAGAGCACCGTCAAATCACTATAGGTAATGCTATGGAGATTTTCAAGAGAGTTTTATAAAAATGTAAATTTAGAATTTGCTTCGTAGTTCTTTGCCAGTATGCCCGTTTATACCAACTACCTCTAAGTTGTAGGTAACTTCGAAGACTTTTTAGGTGACAGTTGCTGGAGTAAAACCGTCACTTAACAAGGATGAAAGTCGTCGGTGAAAACGGGCATTAGACTTATATGTTTTTAATAATTTATTTATTTCAGAGATTCATAGATGTTAGTACAAACAAAATGTGGTTGGTATCCTATATTTCAATAACATATTATATCATAGAAAAAGGGTTCGTGGTAAGTGCGTGTGTTTGTATAATAAATAAGATCATGTGTATAAGAGTATAAATAAATAGTAAATTCTCGATTCTCGAGGAGTTCAATAGCGCGGTGGTTATAGTGCCCGGTATGCGATTGCTAAAGTTAAGCAACTTTCGCAAAGGCCGGCCATCGGATGGGTGACCAAAAATGTATCATCTCGAGCTCCTCCGTGCTTCGAAAGGCACGTAAGCCGTTGGTCCCGACTGCTTTAGCAGTCGTTAACAACCACCGCCCGCACTGGGCCTGCGTGTTGGTTTATGACCCGTTCTCTCTATCGTGCCCCAGCAGTGGGGACAAATATGAGCTGATGATGAAGATGATGAATTAGTAAACAAAGTATCTTTACCTTTTACAAGCTTTACTTGTTCTAAGCTAGGTATTTTTTACAAGAGTATTTAGAAAAATTACTGTACTCAGAGTCCATAATTATATTAAAAGAAGAAATGTTAACCAAAGCTTTGATGAGCACTACTCACTAAACACACAATAAGGATAGAATAATATATAGAATAAACACGAGTCGCTCCATACAAAAATAAGTTCAACGGAAATGTAATCCTTTTATTTACATATAATTTAGTTTTCCAAATTTACCCGTTCTAAGAATCTTATGACCTTTGAAATTGTATACGATACGCTTTGATACCTACTTAGCTATGAAGGTCGTTGATTGTTGATTGTTATAGACCCTTTATTCAGTGTCGATCAATTTATCAGTTTCGAACTGAGAAGTCCTTTATATATGACTGTTATACTTCGTATTATTATAGTTATCCTAAAGAAATACTGTTTTTAGTAGGTATTCCACTTATTGATTACTCAATTCAATCAAATTTAATTGAAACATCCATCAACCGAGATCCGAAGATCCGTGCTCAGTGGCCTGTATTAGGAGAGGCATATGTCCAGCAGTGGACTGATGTGGGCTGGTGATGTGGGATGATGATGATCCATCAACCAATTAATATTTGATAGATTGTAAGGGATATATTAGGTCGTTACCTATGAAGTTGCCGTTTTGTATCAAGATTTAAATAAAAAATATTTTTCATACTAACGTTTTTTCAATTTTCTTAGCATCTACATATGTTTGTAGGGCAGTGTGTTTGTTTCTCTAACTAAATATAGCAGACCTTAAAAAGAAAAGAAAAACAAGTCCCTTCAAAGCTACAATTAAACAAAAGGCAACAAAAAAAGAAGTAAGTAAATTAAAAAAAAAAATGGGTCATAAAGACTCAAAATTAAAAATCAATGTTATTACAACATAGTCTTAAATAAATGTGTATAATAATATTAACAACCGGTATTGAGTTTTAAAAGCGAGAAAAAAACGTCGATTTTATAGGTAAGGACCCAATATTTATACTAATTAGTGAACACATATTTTTTGCATTGCAGCTTTGAACTTATATTATCATGATTTTACAAAATATAATGGCCACTCATACGTAATTTGTAATAATCTGTGTTGGGTAACCATATATTATAAAATAAATAAATATAAGAATTTAAGCTAGAGACTGCAGTGATCCGTAAAGAGATAGTGGTGATAATCTACTTCCTGCCGAGTTGTAAACTGCAACTGGAGCCCGCAGGTTTTAATCAAAGTTTGACCGAGTCCCCGGAGACAAAAACTTTCCGATCAGCCCGTACTCTTTACTCTCAGTGGCATACGGGTTACACTGATGATAGCTACTTTGCACTTTAAGTCTTACACAAAAAGAACTATGTTACCTTGCAACTTTTTTGTAGTTATAATTAAATTTTTTTAATGCTGATGTGTAAGCGCTAGATCTCACCTGATTTTAAGCGATGATAAAGCCGAAGGTGGTAGCGCACTTCACCAGGAATCCTCAACTACAGAGGCCTAGAGGTATTCTTAGTGAATGAACGAAGTAAGAGAGAAAGGTGCAAGAGTTGTAATTTTATTATTATAAAATTCATGGATATTATTCGAGAGGTTGATCCAAAAAGACGACTGGAACAAGGGTGAAACTTTTTTATTTTCCCGTTTTTTAAATAATGGTTGGGGAAATAGTTTCTTCGCATTTTTTAAGAAAATTCTAAACATTTTTGAATACAGTTTATTTACATTTAACTAAAGTATGTAGGTGCCATTTTGTTCGATAACTTTTTGCCATCTTGTAGGTAGGGACATGACCCCATTGATATAGAAATTTTGGGGCTTCTGATCAAAATACCGCGACAAGTGGTTTTGGCAGTCCTCTCGTGATGTTAACCTGACACGGCCTAAAGAATTCTGAAGAGGCCGAAACAGGTGGAAATGTAAAGGTGCAAGGTCAGGACTATACGGCGAATGCATTAACACCTCCCAGCCAAACTCTCTTAATTTTTGCTGAGTGGCTAAAGATATGTTAGGTCTAGTCTAATCGATGGTCTTGCCTGGTGGTAACAGCTCATAATGAATAATGCCCTTCCAATCCCACCACACACACAGCATCACCTTGTTGCGAGTTAAACCAGGTTTTGCCACAGTCTGTGAAGCCTGACCGGCCTTTGACCACAACCGGCTTTTTCTTGTCGTACTTGATTTCTTCAAAAATGGTTCGGTTTCATTACGTCGTATTATAGAATTCAGTGAGCTTGTGAGGTACCCAAATATCGAACTTTTTTGTGTACCCAGTTTTTTTCAAATACGCCAAAACTGTTTTGTGGTCAATTTCCAGTTCTTCAGCTACGTCGTAAGTACTGATATGCCGATCTTGCTCCACTTTTTCAAAAATGGCATCCATTTTATCCGTAATAGGGCGACCAGAGCGACGTGCATATTTGACATCAAAATTTCTGGATTGAAAACGCTTAAACCAAATTTGTGCTACTCTCACAGACACTGCACTAGGTGCATAAATATCGCAAATTTGTTTCGCGGCTTGCTTTGCATTTTTACCTTTTTTGTAGTAAAATATCAAAATGTATCAAATTTCTCCATTAGATTCACTCATCTTGACAGTAAGAGAAACAAATCACACATTTTCCTAATTTGAATTTGGAATTATCTTCTTTAAAATTTAAACTTTTAATGATACCAAACCAGCAAGATACAAATAGTATAGCCAAAGAGATCTTATTACAAGGTCATACATACTATATGCGAAAATACTTTGTCCCCAACCTATTTTTTTTTATAGATAGCTCGAAAAAATGACTCCATCCCATCTGATGTTAAGTGGAAATGGAGTCCAAACGCGAAGATAACTGGTGCAGCGTGAAAATAAACGTAGCATCAGTTAACCTCACTCTGCCGCCCACAAGGTGCTTCTTCACGCCTCATTCGAAGGATTTTCCAATTATAGCTGCCAGGCCTCAGAACGTTATACTCTATTTATATTTAACCTCTTCGTTTACGTTATGTTTCTCTAAATAAAATTGTATATAATGACACTTTATTCTCTAAGACACAGGCTAATCTGTTAACAACGTTTCATCAGACGTCACAATTCCAAAGTAAAATAAAAGATTAGTTTTCCTCTCACTACTCTCTGAAACATTTTTAAGTTATGTACATACAAGTGAGCTCATTTCGGCTGCTTGACTAACTAACAATTTGTTTTTTTTTACCATAACAATAATGATTATTTACATATAATTTTATGCAAATATTAATGCTAACAAATTACAAATTGAAAAAATTCAAAGTGTTGAAAAAAATCCACGAGCGGGATTCGAATCCGCATGTAGAAATTTTTCGACACTTTGTCTTTTTTCAAATCATAACAATAATGTTAAATAGTGTTGTTGTGAGCCATCAGTTAGATTTAAGATAGCTCTTCAGTAGTTGAGGATTCCGGGTATAGTGTGCATATGTATGCGGCTTTACTTACCATCAGATGATATAAATTACAATACGCTTTCCCGCCGTGTGTCGTGTCGTAGTCAAGTGAAAATACGTGAGGAGAAACGTAATTATTTTGTAGACACTGTTTATCAATGTTTATGCGGTACCAACTGATAAAAGCAAGCGAAATTAACATCTCAGATGTGTAACAAATCCATAGTCTGTAAAATGTTTGCAATAGAGTTGAAAAACTAATGAATATATTTAACAAAAAACTTGTCCCTGCTATTTTTTGGATTGATCGGCGCATCCTATATGTCTAGGTTTTTTGTTTTCCATTGATTTATTAAGACTAATAATAATTTATTTATTAAGGCTGATGATGATGATGTTGGTGATATGTTCATTATAATGAGGCCCTTTTAGAGTGATATTTTACATGCTTACAATATAGGTACACACGGGAGCAGATCAACCTACCCAAAACTGTCAAATTGCTACAATCAATTTTCAACTTTATTGTATACTTATAAGGATCAATATTTATTAGAGAAATTTGACAGGTTTGGGTAGGTTGATCTGCCGCCGTGTGTACATGTAATAGCTCTAGAATTACGCATAATAGCTTATGCATTGTTTTTATATATTATTGTATACACAATCATGACAGTACCATAGTGCATTAATCGTAATGCACGGATAATAAATTCGTTGACAAAACTATTACTTACCATATGTCTCTTTGATTTCAGTCTTCTGCGGAGCGGGTGATAGTACCCCCGTGCTGATGGTGGTCATCATGATCATGACGCAGCACCAGCCAATCATGGTTCAACCTCATGTCCTAAGCCACCCACTATTACTCCAGCGTGATGCTCTTCATCGAACTCACAATGATCGTACTAAGAAACCAGACTTTCATTTTCTTCATAACTACATAGTACCTACTTAACTTATGAACCCGATTTTTTATGTAGTTTGCATGAAATGTTCTAGTTTTCAAAAGATTACGTCACTATGTCACATATCTGCCACTTAATAATTTATGTCGCACCATTCACAACACTAGCACTTAACAGGCCATAATTTTCAAATTTCCAAATCACTGTGTCAGCCGACAGGATAAGGTGATATCTGAAACAACAGAAAAGATAGTAAAGAACAAACATCACAAAATTATGAATAATCGACATTTTATATTTTGAGATAACATTTTCCCCAATCATTGAGGCGTAAACACGAGGCTGTGCATAATAAAATAAGGAGAATATCTCAAGAAAAAATACGATAACAGCCATTCAGGTGCCCAGATATGTTCGAAGATTATCGTAAATTATAGTTCGGCCAAAGTTCACCTTTTACGGAGATAGGCATCATGAATTTATGCGTTCTAATATTAGTTCCACAACAATGTTGTTCTGTCCCCTTTGTTTCGGTAATAGGGTGAAGTTGGGACTATTTTCACGGCCATAAATCTATCTGCAAGAAATCAAAATGGCCTCTGAAGCGGATGCCGTGATGTATGATCCTTGGAAATAATAGAAAGGGTAACACAAAACAGGGTAAAACCCTTTTGAGGACAAACGCGCACGGTAATCATATTGTATCTGGTATCCGAAACAAACGGCACGGTATAGTTTTACTTTGATGTCGCTTCCTTGAATCCGCAGTGTAAAGCTATGGACTGGGGTAACGTTACATTTTCACTTCTGACGTGTTGTGTGCGCGCGTATAAATTACGTATATTAAGAGATGCTTCTTTTTATCTTGTGACATCATTATGTATCTTTATTACTATTTTTTTATTATTTATAGCATTCACAACACGGTAAAAACAAATAAACTACCACATATATATGTTAACCAAAACAAATAAAGATACGTATTTATATTCTAAGATAAAAAGAACTACATAAATATATTGCAATGAGTTGGGTTGGCCTGAATTGAAGTGATCGGACAACATGTCAGTAATTTGTTAACAGCTTATAACAACATTAAAGATTAAACTTAAAAAGACAAAGACAAAATAATGTAGTAGATATTATGATATAACTCAATTAACACAGAATGCAAACAAGCATAACAAACATGGGCAGCTCAGTTGAGGATTGAAATGAAACAACTTTTACGGATCTGCTCGCGTTTATTTTACACATTAGTTTTAATTAATGATCATCCTGACGTCTCAACCCTTCGCAGGTTCCGTGGTCACAGGGAGACTGAGGTGTTGGTCGTCTCATAATTAGTAAGTAGCTTCACTGCAGACTTATTTTCGCGCCTATGCTTGACGTCGGCTATATATTCTGTCGTATGCGAACATTCCCTAGAGGGGCCCAACCATTACATCAGATTGGATAAACCACAAATACTCGCTAGAGAACAACGATTCATCCCTAGGATGATACGCGAGGCTATTGAAATTAAAAAACATCCTAATTTCAATAGAGAAGATGGTTGGAATCTACCACCAGCCTGGGTTCCCATCATACAAAATATTAAATCCCAACCCCAACACCATACTGCCAGACCAAAAGATAATGTAAGCTCTTTCTGCGTAAAACGGAACACACCTGATTAAATTTAAATGGGGTATACAAGCTACCAACTTATTATGAGACGACCAACACCTCACTCCCTGTGACCACGGACCCTGCAAAGGGTTCGAAACGTCAGGATAAACATTAATTAAAACTAATGTGTAAAATAAACGCGAGTAGATTCGTAAAAATTGTTTCATTTCAATGTGTAGTTCGCGTAAACTTTAGAAAACAATATCAATTGAGAATGTTATCATGAATAACTTATCACTTGAGCCAGAGGAAACTTATGAAAGAATTATACATGACTTTAACTCTAAACATTTATCATTCACTTTAACGCCATACAAATTAAAAATATCATAAATTTGAAAATAAAACACGTTCTAGGCATCCAGGCTTTGCGATAGATATTAATAATAACGGAATGTAACTATATAATTTTACGCAGAACAAATTTCAATTTGAAAAGTGTTGAAAAAGTGGGTGCGAAAACTGGACAATTTCATCAACTTTTTTCCAATTAATAAATATTCATTCAAAAATAAATTAACTAACTAAATCATCGATCATCTCGACACAACAGCGACAATCCATTAGACTGCTTTACGAGGAAGAACATCAAAGGATAACTTACACCCACTCCACAGATATAGTCGCTCTTGTCATAATTTAGAAAATTTCAACCAGTCTCTTCCAAAACCTTTGAAATTAAATATTAAGTTCCTCCAACTTCAAAATACTAAAACGTTCCCATGATCCCTAGAAATGTGTACAAAGGATTTATTTTAAAACCATTAACTTTTGCCTTGCGATATTAAATTTATTTAGTGCTAATCGAATTATTTTTGTATATTAATTTTGATAAATACCTTCACTTGAACGTTATGGACTAACAAAGAACAAATTTAAACTTCATCAAGTCGCTATTTGTCTGAAACTTAATTATCTTAGATTCCCAACTGAACATCACAAGTTTTTAAGATATTAAGAAACAACGGTTTGGCTTCATTCAGAGTCCATAAAAGCAATATCTAAGTAAACATTGATATTCAATTACTTTGAGCTTTGCGTAAAGTTTAACAGTTCGGTTTGTTACATTTAATTTTTGAATGCTAAATAACATTAATAAAAGAATGAAGTTCGTCTTCACTGACGCCCTCAAAGTTTTAAGTGACCCCTGACCTACGCCTCGCTGCCGTTGGCCGCGTGGCTAAGCGTTCGGTCCGATGTTCGCAGGTTCTGACTTTAATGCCCGAGTCGGGCAAAGTGTGATTCAGATTTTTGATACATAGCTCGGGTTTGTGATCACCAACCCACAAATCACAAGCGTAGTGATTAAGTCACTACCCATAATTTGTACCGATTACTTGATTGAATGATGGCCTTTACCCAGCAGTAGAACAGTACAATGCCTATTTACATAAGTTAAAGTAAAAGTACTCCGAGAACCTTCATCTATAATTGGTATAAACCAATTATAGATGAAGGGCCTCGGAGTAAAATCCGTGGCTTAAGGGGTCTCTAAAAGAGGGGCTGTTGATGAAAACGAGCATTAGAATGTTAGAAATCGTCAAACCGCTTCAATAGTTGAAAGCTTCAACATCAACATTTAGAACTTTGAAAGCTTCTGCTTGCTTCTTTGTGCGCGTTTCATGAAACAGAAAGCCGGCGAGTCTCAACTCCCTAAACGGTTTTTAGTCTCGTTATAATAAAATAGAATCACCAACATGCATGGGTGGCTACAAGTCAACGACTTTAAAGTTTTTTAACTTTATTCATTATTAATTAGCAACCTTCTATGTTTTTCAGCAATTTTACAGCTATATTACAACAATGCGCCTTAGGCTCAATGATATTTACAACTACTCATATCTGTACCTAGTTATTTTTGGAAAGTAACTTATTAAGCCTTTTTATTGTTTGTTGGTGCAAATACATAAAAAATAACATAAAATAATGTTTTTCTAATGTTTTGTTTTGGTTCGGTAGTATTTTTTATTTGGTTGTAAAATTTAACATACATAGGTACATTTGAACAGGGTCAATTAGGCATTCAGGTGTACGCCCTAAATAAGTGAACGTAACATACAACATAATATCACAAAGTCTATCGAAAATCTTGGTTTTTTGCATAACTATGGTTTTATCAAACCATAGTTTTTCATGGAGTATTCCTCAACCTGACAAAATGTAGGTAATAGTTTATAATTTATTTAAACAAACAAATGTGTTTGTATGTATATGTTGGTTTTTAAGCTATACTCGTATATCTATGAGCCTGTTATTTTGTAACTTTGCTGCCTTATAATAAACGAGTTTAATATTTTGACGTGACAACGTCTTATAAATTGGTTTGCCGGGTGACAATTCAAGAAACTGCGTTACGCTCCGCTCACGTTATGCGCTCACAATGAGAGCGAGTGAGAGGCACGCGTCCCTTCCACTCGGGCATGGTTAGCCCGCCTAAGAGCGAGAGAGACAGACATAAAAAGTGAAAGGTAAATACGTATGTATGTGTAAAGGTAAAAATAAAATTTTGTTAATATGAAATTCAGTGCGAGATTCTTTGTATAAATTAATGTTTTAAATATAATTCTTTGTATAAATAAATGTTTTAATTTGTTACTATTATTTCATCCTTCTTCCTACTATACGAATGAATATTCACATTAAAATTATTTTACCACTCAAAGTCGTTGTCACGTAAAACTTTCGCCCGTATATCGACTTTACAGGCAACCAATTTTTTTATTATTATTGCAGTTTTGTTCTCAGAACTTTCAAAAGGGCTCTTGAGCATTAAATTTGAACATGAACCCGTAACTGTTCATTTATTTTACCAGAAACAGAAAATAAATTACACAAGTTTTGTTTAATAGTACTTTTTTTTTCAAAAAGGTCTGCCTACGACTATTACGATTGTAAAATTTAAATGAGGTAAAAGCACTTACTACCCTTACGAATAAACAGAGAATAAGCTCCGAATCGTTATTTTCCGTGTTTTGTCTCTTTTACTCTAATTTGAAATGATGTTTACATGACGGGAACAAAATACGGAATTACTATCCCGACCTTATTCTCTCTTTATTTGTAAGACCCTAATTGTTTTAGATTAATGAATTCTGTCTTAAATATTAAGAGTAGTGATATTATTGGGAAGTCTGGCTCAATAATACTACAAACATCAGCGTCTTTAACTAAACATTATCATCAGGCTGCAATCGATTGAACGTTCGAAAAGTGATTTTTACGGAAATATTATTGGGATGTCTGACTTATAAAAACAACACAACCGCGGAACGAAGTGAAGCAGCGAACGAGGTGAACGTGGTTGTGTTGATTTTGAGCCAGACTTCCCATTAATATAATAAGTAAATTCTAATAAGTAAATTTTAACAATAATAAAAGTCAGTTAAAGTTTTATAATTAAGTGTATTACATACATACGACTACGAGTTTAACAGGACACACATGTAACATATGCAACTAATACACGTTCACAGCCCCCTATACTAATGGTTTAAATCACCCGTACGTTCAAGAAGGTTTTCGATGAATTTCGACAGAATTTGGCCTAGACATGTAAAATACAATATAAATTATCTATCTATTAATATACACGAACTTGTCGGAACCCATCCGCGTGTACAGGATAGCGTACACGGGACTATGAACGTGTTAAGTGTCGGCACTGTGCCGTCACCGACAAGCAGCTTGAACATGCTTTCATGCGTTGAACACGGAAACAAGCTATTAACCACCAAGTTTTTCAATAAATTTTCAGTAACTTACGCGTGATACGTGTCTGCAGTGGACAGACACAAATTACTGATTCAGCCACTGTGTTATAAATCAATATGATGTCTAAATATTTTCTGAGCTGACTTTCAACTCATTTGAGAACACAAAAATAAAGTTTAGATTTTAAAGTCAGTACCTACCCAATAAAAATATTTATTAAGATTTAGTGAATATCTCCCTAAGGCAGGTGTCCCACCGCCGGCGATGAGCGAGTAGGGAGTAGAGCAAGCAAGAAACTAGAAGCGAGTTGGTGAGCTGTGATAAGCGAGTTGTAGTTCCGATAGTTTTGTCGCTGGGCTATTATTTATTATATTATTATTATATTATATAAGCGAGTGTTCTTGTGCTATGGGCGATTACTCGCACTACTCGCTCGGGGCCGGCTAGTCCTGTAGACATGAGCAAAGTCGTTATTTTTCAATCACCGTGACCGTCGTTCCAGTTACACAAGAAAAATCATCGTGACTTTGTCACGTTGATCACGTCGATATCGTACATTTAAGTAATACAGTTACGGTATATTTAAGAAAAACGTACAACTCGTTAGTATTTTATTTTGTCTTGTTCTTAAATATTTACGAAAATCTTCATTTGACAACTCATTGAATATTTTAAACTCCCTGTATTCTCTTCTGAAATAATTAATCTTTTGCATCCATTCTTCTTTTCAAAATATTCCTTTTGTCTTCCGTTTTTCAGAGATACCGCTGCTACTACACAAATGAAATCATAGTTCAAATAATTGTTCTGAATTCATTATACCTATATGTTAGCTATCCCTAGCACTCAGATTCGCACTTTAAGTAGAAATGACCGACCAACCAGTGGTCGCTCGGCGAGTGATCTGATCGCTGAGCAAATAGCCCTTATAGCACAGCGGCAAACTAGTAAAGCGAGTACTCACCGTCAGTGTGAACAGTCAGCGACCAACTATTAATATATGCATCTCCTTATTGTCACAGGATCTATATCTGTTGTACGTTTCTTGAGCGAGAAAATAGTTAATAGTTAGTCGCTTACTCGCCGGCGGTGGGACAGCTGCCTTAAGATCTAGCTAGGTGAATGTCACATTTGTTTAAACAACTGTTTAAATATAATTAGCTGGTACGTATGATTTCAATACGTATTCGAAATTATTAATTTTAAAAACAATATTCTTATACGAAGTCCGTTAACACCAAAGTAGCTCCCTCGCCTCGTTAAGAGGTTATCTGCTCATTTTACGAGTATAGTCTTAAATGGCAGCGTCTTAAAAAATCCAAAGAAAAAAGACAAATGAGGTAGCGCTAATGAACCAAAGAGCTCGATGCCGGAGCGGCTCA
The DNA here is from genome assembly GCA_949315975.1 of Eudonia truncicolella. Classification (NCBI taxonomy): domain Eukaryota; kingdom Metazoa; phylum Arthropoda; class Insecta; order Lepidoptera; family Crambidae; genus Eudonia; species Eudonia truncicolella. The sequence continues at coordinate 11,052,075 of OX438836.1, forward strand.
AACGCTCGTGTTGCGAACTTGCATGTTAAGCGACTATCGCAATGCCAGCTCACCGGATTGGTGACCAAATTACAATTAACACAATCTCCGCTTTGCGTCGGAAGGCCCGTTAAGCCGTTGGTCTCCTTGGTTGTACTCGTAATAAGATGTCGGTCGTTGAAATTTTCCAATCTGCAATGGGCAAACGTGGAGGGTTATGGCCTGATCTACGCATGTGCTAGGTTATGTGGAAAGGCCAAAGCAATGGGGAGCTTAATGGCTGATGATGATAATGAAGATGGTGATGATGAAAATCACTAACATACAGAAGTTTCTATGCCACGAAGCCGTAAAAACTAAAATTCAAATAAATACACGATTGAAATACTTTAATAGGTATCACATCCCAATAACCTAAAACTAGAAAATAAAGTAGAATTTACCTTGACCGAATTGTTGGCGTTCAAAAATGCAGACAACACAAATTATTCTCTCTCCGTCAAAGCATTATATTCAGAAAGAGATCGTGCAGCTGCCTTTCCCTTATTTTGAGAATATAGAATATTTCTGCATCGCGGAAATTGAATTAATATGGTTGAACGGAACGGCAACGGATTCCTCTCAATAAAACGAGAGAAGACCAACTTTTTACGTCAGTAATCTTTGGCATACTTCACTAACCACGGATAAAACTCACTACCGAAGTTTACCTCAGATTTAGCCATCCAAAACTTAGATGAGGTCTTGAGGAATTCTAGGTGCGCGCACTTCAGCTTTTAGCTGTTTGAAGCTTCTCAGCTTGTTGTTGTCTTGATATAAGAGTAACTACCTACTGGAGACTTTGTTGATACATTTTATGTACGGGACAAGAATTTAGATACCGAAGATTTTCTTTACAATATTTTTCACACTTCGATGGTTGAGTGCAAAAGTATGTTTTTTAAATTTTTGATCGCATTTTGCCAATACTTATATTTTGAACTACAAAATAGTTGTAAGTGACTTAACGGCTAGTGCTGGGGTCATGCAATCATGAAAGTTAACATAACTTTTACATATTGTATTCTAAATAAATTATGTAACGCTACGACGTAGTTCTGAATTAATTCGTTGCACTGTCACAGTGCTACGATGTTTCTCTCTTTCGTTTTTTTTTTTGGAGAGAGATTGCTGATTGCCTCAGACGGCATTTTCAGCTTCACCGGGCTTTTTTGGGGGCGGCGAAGAACGTAAAGGTCAAGCCGTGTAAAGCGTATCACCTTCGGAGGTTTTCTAGAGGGAACGGCATCGCGCACTAGTGCGCGTCCCCGTGCCCTACTAAATTCTCCGAACAACATTTTTAATTTTCTTTAAGTGACGTTTTCCTTTGGATATTAAATTTCTTTGTTTCGTTTACTTTTCATGGTTTTTTTCCTAAGAATTTTCCCGTTTTAATTAAATTAAAAAAATCTTATTCTTATTGGCACTTTTCATTGGCACTTTTTACATGCTGTACCTATAATATATTCATAATAGGTACGTTAAGTCCATAGTCCCGCTTTTGGTGTCATCATTATTAAGTAAAATTTAAACACTGAAAAAAAAGACGACAACCTCAGGCGGGAATCGAACCACGCACCTTCCGCATTCCGGGCGGCTGCCTTAACCACTTGGCTACCGAGGTCTGGCTTTCACCCGTCGAAATTTTTCAGTGCTTGATGCTTATGTTTTTTAGTCAACATTGCTTCATCAATCTTAGAAGTTTTCACCTCTGAGATCCGAAAGAAATATTTTTACAAATATTTGAACATTCGGTTAAGATGAAGCTGCGTTATAGATAAGTGTTTTTTATATATTTTAGCGTTTTATTAACGCTTAAATATACTTAAGTAAAATTTAAACACTGAAAAAAGACGACAACCTCAGGCGGGAATCGAACCACGCACCTTCCGCATTCCGGGCGGCTGCCTTAACCACTTGGCTACCGAGGTCTGGCTTTCACCCGTCGAAATTTTTCAGTGCAAAAAAATAATTTTATAGCAAAATAGCTTTTTAAACATTTGCAACGTTAATCGTAAGCGTAAATTTCGTAAAAGAAAACGTAATTAGCCGGCTATTCGTAACGACACGGAGCAAGGGACGGCCATAATGATCCACTGGGAGTAAGCTTTTACGTTTAGAAAACGATCCTAATTAGTTTTAATAAACCTTACAAACTCTGGCAACACTGATTTGATGAAACTTTTATGATATCCTACCTGAAAAGGGAAATACTTAATATATATGTGCTGTAACAAGTTTTAGTATACGAAATAAATAATTGAATATTACATTAACGTCCATCCGTTAATTTTCCATGTTATTTTAAAATTTTCCTGGTTGCCACGAACCCTGCCCCCCTTGGCATAACGCCAAAGGAATAGAAATAAAATAGAATGATTATTGACATACGGGATGGACATAAGTCAACGATACGTATATATGACGACTTCTTCTCCTTTGTCTCACTTCCCATTTCTATTATCATTCATCATCATCAATATTGTTTATTTATGTATTACAATGAAATTAAGAAACTAATGACATGGCAGCATGGTTAATAATAAAAAGTAGCAGTTAATAATAAAAACGTATAAATGACGTTTATGTCAATCCCATACAATAATCATTCTAATTAATTTCATTCTATTAGCGTTATGCCACTTGTCTAGGGGGGCTGCTATAGATTCGAAGCGACAGTATAAAATAACTTATAAATAAATTCAACTAAGACTAGCCAGAAGACTGTTAAGATTCCTCCTTATTAGCTGTTGACTTTACATATTTGAAAAAGAGTGAAAGGATAAGGTGGCACAAATTATCAGAAAGGAAAAGTGTCAGTAGACAGAGAAAAACTTCTGCAGAAACTAGTACTAAAAATTAAAAAAAAAAAACGAGGTATCGTTAAAATGCAGTTCGCTGTTCGTATATACCTATATATCATAGGTAAGTTTATAGGTACATATTCCGTTTTAATTTATGGAAAATGCTATTCAATAGTTTTAACGTAAAACGTATTATGAATGAAAGAAACGCTTTACAAACTCGGTTCTAAGGACACATTCAAATCTTTGGAAGCATTAACGTCAAAAAAGGTCGCACGACACGCGGTTAGACGTTTACTGCTGTAATTATTTGAAATAAATGTGGGAGGTTTCTAATTAAAGAGTACTTCTCGTAAAACATATCACGTTTGAGATTTCGACGGACCACATAATGTGTTGCCGTGAATATAAGATTATTTGTGAATATAAATTCATGGGAAATAGACGGGAAACGTTGTTTTGTTTCTGAATTCAGGGGACGAAAGCATCGTTAGGGGAATTGGGGTTACCTTATAAAGTTTTAAAGTTATTATTTTAGTCTAGCCAAAACTAGCTAATATTAAATTGGGTTTTAACATATGATGTGGGTATATGGCTCACTGCGCCACATTTAGTTTAAAAATGCCATGTTGCTGTTAAATACTAATAGTAACTTGAATAAAATCTTATCAAAAATCTTCATAATAGGTACAGTAAGTGGCGTTGTTATATTCTAACACTTAGAGATAACATAACGAATTCCTGACAAGTGAAGAATTCTGAGTGAAGTGTGCTTCTATATTCGACCTTATTGTGTTCTATGTTAACACTAGGTTCGATGTAGGTCGCGGAAGGGCGTTGTACAACCTCTAGAGTGGTCCTCCGTTCCGACATATTCTAGAGATGTTGTCCTTGAAGTTTCACTCGGTGCGAGTCTGATGAAAACACTCCCCCACAAAACTTTAAAAAAAACGTTAAAAAAACTATTGTTTTTTGTTAGAATAAAAAAAATGGTGCATTAAAAATCAAACGCTTCCTCGTTTTAAAATAAAAACAAATTGATTTTATTCAGTTGCAACCTGAACAAAAGTGCATTGTTTTGTTAATTCATTACGAAAGTTAGTTACACCTCACGACAATTTATTGCGTTTAATAGCAAGCAGCACAATTATTTTAATTGACTGTGCGGCATTAACACAATAATTCTGTATGTAAGCTAAAGAATTATTTTCCATACCAACCAATTTCCACTAATCAGGCTTCGTTTTGAGAAAATGTGAAATGGAAACAAGAAATACTGTATAAAAGGTTTACTGCTGTTTGTCACGCAACGTAGCCGAGTAGCAATCATATGAGGCTTGTAAAAAATAACTAGAAAATTTCTGTTTAGTTCAAGTGATCAATCATGACAGAGCTCATTAGTGTGAATAATGTTTGTTTTTCACCTGCCAGTGCAGAAATGGAATAAGATACTTACTTAAGTAAATGTAGAAAGTATTTAGCATATAGAAAGTTATTGACGCTTATAATTTCTGTTATTTTTTTAAATATAAAGATTAACTTGCTAATTTTAATAAAATAAATAATAAATCAATAAATTAGTTTTTAATTGGGTCTTACCGGACTTTTTGGGGTCTTACCGGACTTTTTGCTGCAAAGGCTGTGGTAAGAAGCTATCAGCAAACTCTAAAAAAAAGTCACTATAAATACTTTTTTTACCTAAGTGTTAGTAGTCGAACGGATAGATGGGGTGAATGCGAAAAATCTGCTCTGCTGACGACACTTTTTTTATTTAAACGTATTGGCATATTATCTGGGTTAACAGGAACAGTTATATAAAATACTAATTGTTGGGTTTTCTTTATACGGCTTGATTTGAAACTAGATTTCAAATTCCCGCCAAAAATGAGCCGAGCCGAACTTCCGACGAATCATAACATCGAGAAGTTCCGCGGGCCGCCGCTTGATGTCGTGAGCGAACGCCGCTAGCGCACCAACTTCACAATAGATAAAAAACACGAACGGAGACCGCGCGGAAAAAGAAAAAATACTAAACTATTCAAATATAACACCTAATCATTGTGAAAATAAACGATTTAGTGTCAGTGCAGCATTACGAAGAAACTGTGCATATCTCCCGGGCCCGGGAACATCTCCAAGGCAGCTTCGGGCAAGGAATTGAGAAGGTCAGTTTCTAAAAATCAAGCCGTTGCATTTCATGTTCATATTTTAGCTTTCGAATCGCACATTTTGGTCATTCGAGCCAGGATTATCCAGTTGCGAAATCAATACAAGTAAATATCTATATACATATACATTTACACGTATTTATTGGTATAATTCTCACTTACTTTGTCAATTCTGTTGCATAAAAAACTTGCTGGGTGGGTTTCAGTTGCAAACTTTAGTACACATATTTCGTCATATCTCAAAAAGTACGCAAGTTACAAGTTTCAAACTCATTCCAAACTCATTTTTGTGCGGCCTATGTCCTATTTCAACGTGGTTCTCAAGTCATAACATTGTATTTCGAGTCGTCATTTTCAATTATTGCTTACGTAAATTACCGATACGTTCGTCGCCGGCCGGCCACCATTTTGCGTTGCGCTGCGATTCGTGGGTAGATATAGCGTTGCATAATGCCACCTAAACTTGATAAAGCTAAAGAATCTGATTCTTCTGACGGGGATTATGATACGTTGGTACAACCACATAATACTACTAAAGAAATGTGTTTTATGAGACTGCAAGCTTTGTACGAGATTTCAAAAAATGTTCGGGACAAACCCGAGTTGTTAGGTGATTTCAATGCTCGTTTTAGCGAATTACCTACTTGGCGCGATAAGTTCGAAAAAAGTTTGTTAAATATAACTGTTCTCAAAAAAAGGTTTGTACCTAACTATGTTCCATCATACAGGGAAATTGAAAGTTTCGACGAAATGTATTTTTTCATTCGTGGGGTTTCAAATAGTTTGACCGACACAACACAAATTAGAGCCGAACAGAAATCAGAAGGCAGCGCTGTAAAGGCTAGGTTACCTAAATTGGAGCTATTTCCTTTTGACAGTAAACTTGAAAACTGGCCTACTTTCCGTGATACGTTTTCTAGCCTGATCCATAGTAACAAACAGATAGCGAATACTGAGAAGTTTTACTACTTGCTATCAGCTGTTAGCGGGCCAGCTCTGACGATTGTTAAGTCTATGCCGGTTACTTCGGATAATTATCAAATAGTTTGGAGCGCTTTAGTGAAACGATATGAAAATAAGCGAGCATTAGCGACTACTTATCTCGACAAATTATTCAACTTCAAACCTTTGATGACAGAATCAGTTTCTGGACTTAATGTTTTTTTACAGACATATCAAGAAAACATTAAAGCGCTCCAGCTGTTGGATATCAAGGACTTGTCGGGTTTTCTGTTGTTTTATGTGGCGTTGCGTAACCTTGACCCCGTAACTAGGCGTGAACTTGAGCGTGGATTAAGACAAGATGAACTACCTACGTATGACGAATTGATAACTTTTATTGAAAAACATGTGCGCGTTCTCGAGATGTCAGAGAGTACGACAAATTCCACGACTACTCAAAGTGTACCGTATTCTCGCAGGCAGTCAAAGGTCAACCAGCCTTCTGGTTCAAAATCTAATAATTCAAACCCGCAGCGGGCGACCTTGTCGTCAGCTGCTGTCAACGCAGACCGACCTGTTAAATCAATGAAATCCATGGAGTGTCTGTATTGTAAAAAGATGCATTCTATTTATCGATGCAACGAGTACACCGACCTGACGCCGGCGCAGCGCCTTGACAAAATCAAACAATTGAAATTGTGCGAAAATTGTTTACGTGAACATTCTGTCAGTGACTGTCCGTCTAAGGTACTCTGTACGATCTGTAAGAAAAAGCATCACCACACACTACACATAGACTCTGTTGCAAATTCGAGTTCTAGTGCTATCGCATTGACGTGCTCAGCTAATTTGACAGTCTTGCTTGGCACCGCGGTTATACACGTCGCAGATTGTTGGGGCCAGTACCAAACCGTACGTGCTATAATTGATAGCGGCGCTATGTCGAGCTACATAACTCAAGACTGTGCAAAACGTCTAGGGCTGTCACGTCGAAGATGCAACTTCGAGCCCATTGGTCTAGGAGGTAATCCAGTGCGAGAGTTCGGCTTAACTACTTGCAATATTAAGCCGCGGCACTGTGCTAGTCCCGTCCTATCAACCGATGCGGTCATCGTCACCAACATTGCAGGTGATTTACCTACAATACCCCTGACTGATAAGACTATTGTGGAGTTTCTACACCTGATGTTGGCCGATCCGGCTTACTACAAGCCCGCGCCTGTCGACTTGCTGATCGCCGGTGATCTGTTCCCGTACATCTATGATGGTGACAAACTACTGCCGCGTGAGCCCGGTCTACCTGTTGCAATGAGCTCAGTATTCGGGTACGTCATTTTAGGTCAGACTGAACTAGATCGTACCGCACTCGGCAGAACCGCAGCGCGCACTGGAATAAGTCACGATGGTCCTTTCTGTGGTTTCACTATGAACATTGACGGTATAATGAACTCGTTCTGGGAGGTTGAGAATATTCCCTCTGAGGGTACCACGTCGTAGCCCCGATGACGAGTTAGCAGAGCGCCTCTTTGCGAAGGATCATCGTCGTGACGACACGGGTAGGTATGTAGTGAAATACCCCTTCAGACCGTCTGGTGAACTCGGTGACTCGAGCCAAATGGCAACTCGTCGATTTCTCAACTTAGAGTCAAAGCTAGAGCGGGAGCCCGAGTTGAAGACTCAATATCATAAATTTATGCGCGAATATGAGGACCTCGGTCATATGACTTGTCTTGGTGATGTCCAGAACGTGGATTCGAAATACATCATCCCGCATTTCTGCATTATCAAACCGACAAGTACCACAACGTCTCACCGTGTGGTATTTGATGCTTCTGGTAAGACATCAAATAATATGTCGCTCAACTCTTTGGTGCTACCGGGTCCCAAACTTCAAGCTGATATAAATGAACTGCTTATCAACTTCCGTCTGCATGAAATTTGCCTCTCTGCGGACGTTTGCAAAATGTATAGAATGGTGATCCTAGATGAGATTCAACGACCTTATCAACATATTTTATGGCGTTACTCATCGGACCAGCCAATACAAAAGTATGCTCTAAATACTTTGACGTATGGTGTGGCTAGTTGTCCATACTTAGCGATTAAGGTCTTGCACACTCTGGCGAATGATGAAGCGAGCAAGTTCCCAAAAGCAGCGCCAATTTTGAAAACTGCATTCTTCTTAGATGATCTGTTATGGTCGGTTTCCACTGTAAAAGAGGCGTTGCAGCTGCAGAGTGAGCTCATGGAGTTGTTAAAAGCTGGGGGATTTATGCTTCGCAAGTGGTCAAGTAATTGCCCACAGGTAGTTGAGCATTTGGATCAGACTTATCGCGAAATGCCAATTGCATTCGACGATGATTCCAACCTGTCCATTAAGGTACTTGGGCTGCAGTGGTTGCCAGCATGTGACGCATTTTCCTTCGCCACGACTCCATCCAATCCTGTCACCTCAAAACGAACAGTTTTGTCCCAAATAGGTCGACAATTTGATCCACTGGATTTCGTGGCTCCGTGTATTTTTTTTGCCAAATGCTTCATGCAAGAACTTTGGGCTCGTCAGTTGGACTGGGATCAACCGTTACCATCGGACCTCGAATCGCAGTGGAGAGCATATATCAATGAACTCCCATTGTTGTCAAATATAAAACATGACCGGCATGTCAAGGTAGTGCGCCATACCTACATTCAGATTCTAGGTTTCTGTGACGCCTCAACTCTTGGCTATGCTGCGGTAGTCTACATGCGATCTAAAAACGCGGATGGTGAGAGCAACGTCAGTTAAATCATCGCTAAATCCAAGGTCGCGCCCTTAAAAACTGTCACCATTCCCCGTCTCGAACTCATGGCTGCACATTTACTTGCAAAACTTGTCAAATATGTCCTCAATGTTTTGCGCAATCGTCTTATGGTCGATGATACTTTGTTGTTCACGGACTCGTCCGTCGTGTTGGCTTGGCTCAACACCCCCAGCCACACACTCAAAACATTTGTGTCCACCAGAGTGGCCAAAATCAATGATAGTGTGCCCAATGAATGCTGGTATCATGTGAGTGGTGTGTCCAACCCAGCTGATGTATGCTCCCGCGGTGCCTTACCGTCTGCGTTGCTAGCATCGCACGAATGGCTTAACGGGCCTGCTTGGCTTGACTTAGACCAAGCGCAATGGCCAGTGAAGACCATGGACGAGTTCCGAGACTGCACTCCACCTGAACTTAAAACTACAAAACCGGTACTCCTTGTTTCTGAAACCGTCTCACCTGAGCTGCTGTACGATCTCACGGAGAAATACTCTAGCTATACTAGACTGCTCAATGTTGTAGCTTGATGTTGTCAGTTCATTCGGAATTGCAGATCCGCTGCTCATGAACGTAGGTCGATTTCGGTTGCTGACATCAGAAACGCACATGACGCGTTGGTAAAATCAGTTCAACGACATCACTTTCCAAACGACATAGTAGCGTTAGCAAAGGACGGTAACTGTAGTCAATCCTTGAGAAAGCTCAACCCTTTCCTAGATTCCCACTATTTCCTCAGGGTGGGGGGTCGGCTTTCCCAATCGGATTTAACTTATCAAAAAAGGCATCCACTGCTTCTGCCAAAAAAATCTAATTTCACCAATATCTTGATTGACCATTACCACAAATTTAACTTGCACGTAGGTCCACGCACCCTTCAAAGTTTAATCAATCAAAAATATTGGATTATTTCAGCGCGTAGCGCCATTCGATCGCGTACAACCAAATGCATGTCTTGCTTTAGGGCGTCACCTTCAAGTCGACAACCTAAAATGGGCGAACTACCTAAGTTCCGCTTTCAAGATGTTCATGTCTTCCACACTGTCGGTGTCGATATAGGCGGACCTTTTGCTACAAAAGAGTCGACTCGTAGAAACGCTCGCATATCCAAATCTTATTTGTGCGTGTTTGTGTGTTGTGCCACACGAGCTGTACATTTAGAAGTCTTATCTTCTTTAAGTACAGAGTGTTTTCTCGCATGTTTGGACCGTTTTACCGCGCGAAGAGGTCTATGCCATTCGATTGTGTCTGACAATGGCACTAATTTTGTCTCAGCTGGTAAACAGCTGAAGGAAGTAACAGATTTTCTCAACAGCGAATCAGATAGTCTGTCCAACGGCCTCACTTTTCGGGGCGTGAAATGGCGACATAATCCACCAACCGGAAGTAACTTCGGTGGGCTCTATGAGGCAGTAATAAAGTCTGCGAAAATGCACTTAAAACGTTGCACTGGTATAAGATCTTTATCTTTTGAGGAACTCGGTACACTTTTTTCTCGTGTTGAAGCTGTGCTTAACTCAAGGCCCCTCTGTGCTCTATCCAGCGATCCAAACGAGTTTGAGGTTCTGACTCCGTCTCACTTCCTCATAGGTAGGGAACTCTTATCGGTCCCTGAATACAATATAACAGATATTTCCAGTTCTAGACTGAATCGTTGGCAGGCTGTTCAACAAATGTCACAACAATTTTGGAAACTTTGGAAGCAAGATTACTTGCACACTTTGCAACAACGTCAGAAGTGGTGTACCAACTGTCGTAACCTTAACGTCGGTGATATGGTGCTCATAAATTCGGATGCACCTCCATTAAAATGGGCTTTGGGACGCGTGTCCAAATTGCACAGTGGTCCGGACGGCGTTGTACGAGTCGTTAGTGTACGAACGGTGAATAACCACGAGTTTACTCGTCCGGTTTCAAAATTAAGTCCGCTTCCGTTGGAACAGGACTCTGAATAATAACGCATATAAAACACACTCTTACAGTTATATGTAAACATGCATTTATGTATAACTTATACTATTTATATTTTGACTCATATACTTACAAACATTATATTATACAGTCCACTTATTACATATTAATTTTGATTGCTTTACATAACTCAAGGTTCAACTATACCAATTTCCATTTGTCCTGGTATCGTAACTGGGAAATCCTCTCGGATTTCGGTGGGGGGAAATGTTGGGTTTTCTTTATACGGCTTGATTTGAAACTAGATTTCAAATTCCCGCCAAAAATGAGCCGAGCCGAACTTCCGACGAATCATAACATCGAGAAGTTCCGCGGGCCGCCGCTTGATGTCGTGAGCGAACGCCGCTAGCGCACCAACTTCACAATAGATAAAAAACACGAACGGAGACCGCGCGGAAAAAGAAAAAATACTAAACTATTCAAATATAACACCTAATCATTGTGAAAATAAACGATTTAGTGTCAGTGCAGCATTACGAAGAAACTGTGCATATCTCCCGGGCCCGGGAACATCTCCAAGGCAGCTTCGGGCAAGGAATTGAGAAGGTCAGTTTCTAAAAATCAAGCCGTTGCATTTCATGTTCATATTTTAGCTTTCGAATCGCACACTAATATTAGTTTGAAAAAAAAATAAGTATGCCATGGGGTACGGTTTCGAATCCCGCTCGTGGAAACTTTCGCAACACTATTTTTCAAATTGTAATTTGTTCGCAACAACGTTAGCGAAAATTTACTTATATATAACCAAAATCATAACTAGTATTACTTACTTATTATTATCACATTAATAATAATATTTAAAAATTGTTCTCACGATTATTTTGTAGCTGTCCATACAATGATTATAACGTAATTGATTTTAAAAATTGATACTGGTAATTATATTGTAAGCCCTCCAAAGTCGTTGCCAGCTACAATAATGAATTACCTCTTGTTGAAATTGTTCAATTTACGTTTCGTTGATCAATTTACGATTCTGCAAATAATTAATTAAAAACAAAAAATATATCTAAAATAAAGCAAGACTTTTATTATTGTTTGCTTTGTTGCGTCCAATAGATTAATTATCTCATCAATAAACAATAAATGTTAGTTATGTGCTAAATAAAAAATAATAAGACGATCGTATTATAAAGCTTGATAGTAGAATTCTGTCTAGATTACGATTGGATGGTGACTGCATGAAACATACACAATTGAGTGAAGTATCCCCAATGCACCGATGTGAAGTTAGTTGCATATAAGGACGACTCGTTTTGTATTAAATCTATTTAACGACCTCCTTGGTCGAGTGGTTTCTACACCGGTTTTCATGGTGTCGCCATCTCTGAGGTCCCGGGTTTGATCCCCGGTCGGGTCAATTTAGAAATTATTGTTTTTCTAAATTGTCTCGGGTCTGGGTGTTTTCTGTGTATAATAAGTCTGTATTTAAGTATTTTAAGTATGTTTATCCGTTGTCTAGTAACCATTTAACGAGTTTCATAACGAAGCTTCTCTTGAGCTAGATAATTGGTGTGAGTGTAGGAAAGCTTATTATTTATTTAACACTATATTTTAATAACTATATACTGTTTTGTAAATAATCAGGTTACCTCTTTTGTATACTGTATTTTTGGTTAGAGCCGAATAAAGTTATTTATTATAATTATATGAATGGCCTTAATACAGTCTATTAAAATGTATATGTAGGGTTTTAATTAATCACCAGCGAGCCCTGTACACTAAAATACCTATTTCTATCGCGACGCAGAATCGTTTTGCATTGGTGAATTCTAGTTTGGGTACCCCTATTTTGAAAGACTAAAGGGAAAATAATCAATCACCGGTTCCGTTTGGCACCGGTGCTCGACAGGGACCAGTGATCTACATTTTCTTTCTTTAACTACTAAAAAAGAGTTAGTCACTGATTTTAGTCTTTTGCAAGAATTAAATACAGACTTGCTTCCTAGTTATTATACGGTTAAATTTTAAAGAAATTCTATGTTATTTTTAGCGATACGTTCCCCAACAAAAAGGTTGAGCGAAGCAATATCTCAATTATTCTCAATTAGACTAATAAATAAATAAAAAATAAATAGGATGGAAACGTCACCTCGCACAGGCCCTGCCGGAATACCAGCGCCGTTGCGATGTGACTTTCTCACTAGCGACATACGCTGAGGTAGGGTCCTGATTGGCTCCTCACACTGTTGTATTCTTTTTATTTGTTACCTATTTGTTAGTTATTTTTTGTCTTGCATTTCATGTCATGTGAGAATCAATAAAGGTTTTTTCTTTCTTTCTTTCTTTCTTTCTTTCTTTCTTTCTTTCTTTCTTTCTTTCTTTCTTTCTTTCTTTCTTTCTTTCTTTCTTTCTTTCTTTCTTTCTTTCTTCCTTTCTTTCTTCCTTTCTTTCTTTCTTTCTTTCTTCAATGGCTGATTCATAATGTCATACTCGTGAACGGGTGCCGCCTATGGAGGCTGGTCTGCTCTTGAATACTTATCTTAGTTTTAGTATTATTCACTTTAGATTGACTTTGTTGTTTTAAATAATTTTTGACTTTTACTACAGTACTGTAGTGGTACTGTATGACATTGTGGAAATTGAAACTTACCTGATGTAAATTTGTTAACTTAGATTTTTTATTTTGTTTTTTTTACATGTTGTCTTTTATATTTTGTATGTGTTATTTGTAATGGAAAGTGTCCTGCTAAATAAGGCATTTTTTAATATTTTTGACGCTGTATTCCCATACAGCGCCAAAAATATTATATGGGGAAAAGAGCTTGACACTTGCTGAGTTACTTGCCGGTTCTTCTCAGCACAAGAACTTCCGCTATTTGTAGACTTACGAACCGATGGCATAGTGACATTCACAAGACCTACTTGTAGCTTATACTGAATAAACGATTTTGAATTTTGAATTTGGAGGAAAATTGGTGTCGACCGCTGTCCAATTTGAATTTGTGCCACAACGATATTAGATCCAGCCAATTGCAGGGTATAGGCATAGCATCGGCAATAAATGTAACACCTTTAATGTTGCAAACGTCTAATTACCGCTGATGGGATCTGTTTAGACATAATTTTTGGGCATTACAAATAAACAGAGAAGATAAATACTCGTTGTTATTCCGTGTTTTGTTCCCATCATGTCAGTGTCAACTTCATTTCATATTAGAGTAATATATACAAAAAACGGACTAACTATTTGAACCTTATTTTTTGTTTACTTGTAAGGCACTTTAATGGCGTAAATAGAAAAAAAGCAACATATACAATATGTAACAAAAACCCTGTCCGATCCGTAAACGTGTTATTAGGTATCGAGATTCAGTTTTATGCAAAAAAATTTACCCCTATAAAAAAATTGTTAAATGACACTTTGTTAGGTAGGATCTTTAGCGCCGCCGCCATTGATGGAAAGTGTGGTCACATTTATAAAATTAGCATAATTTTAGGGTAGTGTGAACAATTGCGGTATAAAAAACTTGCGTTTTAAAATTACGATAACTCTTTTATTTTCATTAATCGTATTTTTTAATATATTTTTTTGTTATAGTTAATTGTGTACAAATTGTATTTATAAAATCAAAGTTTTTAAACTGTGAAATACATACAAACACATTTTATATTTTGGTATTCATTGAGAAAACGATCAATCAACTTCGCACTATTTCTTAGTTTTGTCATGACATCTTGAATGAGCATTATTATTGACTCTATTATCTAAAATAACATCGTTTAACAAAAATAATGTACCTACGGTAAACCGATTATTGGCTATACTTATAGTTTTAAAGCACTAAAATGTAAAACATTTTCTATATTATCCGATTGCTAACGTTAAGCAATTTTCGCAAAGGCCAGTCATCGGATGGGTGACCAAAAACTTATCATCTCGAACTCCTCCGTGCTTCGGAAGGCACGTAAAGCCGTTAGTCCCGGCTGCATTAGCAGTCGTTAACAACCACAAATCCGCACTGGGCACGTGGTGGTTTATGGCCCGTTCTCCCTATCCATCCATAGGGAAGGCTCGTGCCCCAGCAGTGGGGACATGTAATGAGCTGGTGACGATATAATCTGGTCCATCTATCTCTTGGTTTTCTAAGTATCGATCTTTATCTAATATTTTTTGTTTATACTACCTTCAATAGAGACATACAAATGAAAAGTGTAGATATTACAATACCAACAACATCAAAAGCATTGATAAAGAAAGAAACAAACGAAACGGAATTGCCGATTTTCGCATCCACAGAGACAACCCTTATTTTGCGAATCAACATCGAAACGATTCGGCTAAATAAATACACTATTGAAATCGATAACACAAAAACCAGTAAAGTGCGAGTCTTCATGTAATTGGTTCTGTAGTCTAAAGTACAACCTAATACTTGATTTCTTTGCTTCAGACTATACCTTAAGTAATTCATATTTTCGAGGGCTTTGATTATAAATATTAGTATTCTGGTCTGGCTTTAATCTAATGAAAACATAAATAAGTTTGTCTATATTT
The DNA here is from genome assembly GCA_949315975.1 of Eudonia truncicolella. Taxonomy (NCBI): domain Eukaryota; kingdom Metazoa; phylum Arthropoda; class Insecta; order Lepidoptera; family Crambidae; genus Eudonia; species Eudonia truncicolella. The sequence continues at coordinate 11,067,274 of OX438836.1, forward strand.
TAATAATTAAATAAATTAACATAAACACTCTATCGAATAATAATAAGTAGGTACACACGCCTGCACATCAACCTATCCAAAACTGTCAAATTTCTCTAATCGATATTGATCTCCCCAAATACTAAGGTTCAAAATTTATTAAAGAAATTTGACATTTTGTGGTAGGTTGATCTGTGCCGTCTGTACGTAATTTTATATACTTTAAAGTAGAAGATGAAAACGAATTTAAAAAAATCAATTAGGATTTAAAATCATCATCATCATCATCAGCTTATTCTATGTCCCCACTGCTGGGGCACGAGCCCTTCCTATGGATGGATAGTGAGAACGGGCCATGAACCACCACGCGGGCCCAGTGCGGATTGGTGGTTGTTAACGACTGCTAATGCAACTGGGACCTTACGTGCCTTCCAAAGCACGGAGGAGCTCAAGATGATACATATTTGGTCACCCATCCGATGACCAGCCTTTGCGAAAGTTGCCTAACACTCGCAGACCGGGCGCATTAGCCACCGCGCTATCGAGATCCTCAATCCTCCGAATTAAACGATACTTTTAGTTTTAAATAATGCAATATAGAAGTTTTGAGCATAACATTTAAAATGTACATTCAACAACATATCCAAGTAAGTCGGTAACGGCGTTCCCAAAGGCGTACTAATGTTTATATAAATAAATAAATCAAATATGTTTCCGTGGCGCGAAGGCGTTATCGTTGTCAAACAGACTTCAGGCACATTACCACTATCTCGGCTTTCCTGCTGCCTCAAATAATATTATAGTTATATGCGCGTCATAGCCATTATGCATATTGGATATCTAGTTGGTTATCTCCGAATTATGGCGATAAGAGAATTTCAAGTGGCAAATATTGAACTGAACTGTACGTTTCAAACACTCCACTACTAATATGGAGTGCTCTAAATTCGGTAACATTTCAAATGTTACGTTAAAATTGTTTTAGGCCCCGTCCTGTGTGTGTCCGTCTGTGGTAAGCGGGGCGAGAGCGGTGGCGGGACGGAGAGCGGGAATGCCTGTCCTTCACCGCAGCGGGCACGTTGAAGAATTACGCCAGGGTGGGTAGTTACGTGTTTAATGCCATGGTAATAAAATTTATAATAATACATATTTTATATATTAAGGAACCGTTATTAACTAAGGTAACAGAATATAAATAAATGTGTTAAGTTTTAACTTGTAATTTAGATTTAATTTGAAGGTGAAAGTAGGACGTTCTACTTTTTTTTAATGTTTGATAAATTTAACAATGTATGTCCAAATCTTTATCTAAACTCACCGAAATTAATATTTTATGATTCCGAACAGTTATTATGTTGCTTCGAAAGAATAATATAAAATAGAAATCGATGTAAAATAGATATAACACTGGAGGAAGGTTGTAACGTTGTCTTCTCGCGCCGTTGCGCTCCCTCTGTCGTTAATTACGGTCCCTTGTCAATGTATGCGAATCGCGTTAACGCTATTTGCCCCGCCCCACCACTGCCACCTCGCTCATCGCAGACCACGAGGTCGCGGCCTTACTTTCAAATAAAACCTTCAATGTTTATTGAAAGAAAGATATTTCAAAGGCTGTTTTAATATCATCCAATAAATCCTCAACTAGTATCCTTGATAGACAAAGTACAGTTAAATTGGAGCCGACCTACCCAACATGAAAATAGAAGACTGCCTTAATTATGGCAAACAATAAATTAAACAAGCACTAGTGTAACGTGACACGCTTGAAGGCGCAATATTTTATCGAATGGGAGTTAACAAGGTTTCATTATAAACAACAACAAATTGAGAGTTTGTGTTCGTGCATCATCGTGACCGCTCGGGCGCCGCCGCCACCGGGGGTTCCCGTGCGAACTTCGGACGATGGCCGGAGGCGCCGGGCGTCACACTTCACACCGAGACTACTTCGCCACGGATCACGGACGACAGCAGACGCGCGCGCGACCTTTAGTTGACCAATTGTTGAATATAAAACCAGTAATACAGTCCACTTCTCTCTCATTTAAAGTCCTTTAGTTAGGACCCTAACAGTTTGGGAGATCAAGAACTCATATACATATTTTGCGTATACTAAATTTCCAATTTTTAAACCAATAAGTAAATTTTAATAAAGCTTTCTGTGAACACAGATCTAAATAGTTAGTAGAAGGCATAAAAAAAACGTTTGCTCAACTAAATTTATGCGATTTGATTTTGATTTGATTATGGGTATTATGGATAATATATGGATAAGATCCATAGTGGACTTTCATCACCAACTCATTGAAAATCCTCGTTGCTGGGGCACAAGCCTTCGCTATAGATGGAAAACGGGCAACAAACCATTAGGCGAGCGCAGTGCGGGTTGGTGGTTGTTAATGACTGCGACATGCAGCCGGTACAGCATTCACGTGATTCAGAAGCGAGGAGGAGGTCGAGACGGTAAAGTATCGGTCACCCATCCGATGACCGGCCTTTGTGAAAGTTGTTTAACCTTAGCAATCGCAGACTGGGCGAACCAACCACTGTGCCATCGAGCTCCTGCTCAAGAATATGAATACGCGTTTTTAAATTACCTTCCTACCGCAAGAGGAAGAAGTGGAGCTAAGTTATATTAAAAATTGTTTTAATTGAAAAAAAATCTTTTAATATTGTATGTTGAATTGTTTAAAAAGGCTTAGAAACAACTATGAGCCAGTGACAAAGTGGGCAATGAGCAAGTTGCAATATTTTTTAACATGACCACACAGAGGCAATCTCGCTGAGATCCCAAGAGAAATGTGATTACTGACGAGCGTCCGATTGGCATTCCCCGATTGATTCAATTTTAACAACACCAAATATTTTTGCAACCCCTATCGGGGAGAAAGGCTATTCAAATTGCCAGTAATAAAGTTAGAGAGTATTGGTTGTTTCGCTTGTTTAAAAGATTTACATTGAATTGGCGGATGAAATTATTTGATAGTAGAAAAGTTAACTGTGTACTTAGTGGTGTTAGCCGCAGAATTTATTATAAAGTCTGATGATTACGACTCTTTTAAGCTGAAAACCTACTGGCAACCATAAAAAATGAAAGAAATATAAATTTTAATTATAAATACTTGTAAGGTCTTTATGTACAGTTATACGATTATCGCAGTAGAAGTGCGTGTGCTTAATCAGAAAACTTTGAATAGATTTTTATTAAGCGGCCTCTACAAATAGCTGGCGCACTGTACTCACGTAGTTACCCGGCGGTTATCGGGTCATAATCAGAAAACTTCGACGACCTAAAACAGAACAAAAAACGGTGTGAAAAAGTGTATGTGGAAAATGAGTTTCTATGTAGGGTAAAGACACCAAAGAGCACGCACTACCAAAGAGTACCGCAGTACCTACTACTAATGAATAATAAATCTGATATCAACTACTTGCCTGTTACATAACATGTGCATGGAGTGAATATGGTACGTAGTATTATTTTTTAATCCTATTAACGTGTGTTCATCATAGGAAAAATAGAATTGTGTAAATACAGTGTGTGGCCTAGAACCGGGGATAATATTGAAAACAGAGACTCTCTAGAGTATTACTATTTTTTCTGAAAAGATTTCTGTTAACCAAAACCCATGCATTACATACAATAAGAATTTAAAGTTACGATTCATAATCAGTGTATTATTAAGTATCTTAAATAATGGCTTCGCGTTTATCATTTAGCCAATTTCAAGTATTTTTTTTATTATTAGTAGTAAGGGTACAATTGTACGGTAGATAGAAATTAAAATGGAGTCTCACAACACGTGTTATTACGCGAAGAACTGGGGTGAAACTCCAGTGTATTATTGCAAAACGATATTATCGCTAACTTTGTAAATGTCGTGGTACAGGAGATAGACAAGTTGTGTCACACAACACATAAATTGTCAAAGAGACGTTGTTAGAATGAACTCAATCAATCGAGTTGAGCGGAACTCGATTGATTGAGTTTAAGTTTGTTAGAAAAAGTCAAAAAATAAAGTTTTGATTTTAATTAATAGAGCCTTTAGGATCTTAAGGTCTAAGCAGCAAAACGTCCAACAGCGCGAAACGTCTAATGAGCAGTAAGCCTAATAGAGACCATAATGATTTACTAGTGATTATTAGTGACCTATAGAATCTCTGTCTTCAATATTATCCCCGGTTCTAGGCCACACACTGTATAGAAATACGTATTCTTTGGTGGCTTCCCCTTTCGGTCAGTATAGAAACTATTCGAACACGTTTTTTTTTAACTTTGATTAGTACTAGCGGCCCGTCCCGGCTTCGCACGGGTGGACATTTCTTTTTTAATATAGCCTATGTTACTCAGCGCTAATGTAGTTAATTGTAATGGTGAAATATTTTTTTAAATAGGTTTAGTAGTTTTTGAGTTTATTCGTTGCATTACAAACATACAAAAATACAAAGCTTTCCTCTTTGTAATATTAGTATAGATATAGATATAATGCAATAAAAAGTTTACCAAAATTAAAAAAAAAAATTGTTACATTCTTTAGTTGATTTGACAAAGTAGCAAAGTGCTTAGACTTTCGTTGCCGTCTGGACTATTAGAGGGAATATCTTAGTTTTATGTTTAATTAAGTGTTGCTTTGCTTGCCACTAGATCAAATAAAACATTTATTAGATTTACAGTATTAAATACCATATGTAAGGGTAACTAATGAAAACCCCCACATGTTATTTTTAGTATACAGCATTTTGTAATAATAGTTATTTTTATGGCGTTCTACGTTCTGAGGTGCATATACAACTTCATGACGCACGGTTCATTCCTAATACTTCACTCTATTGTGTATGTTATATATTTAAAAAACAAGATATAAAATAATTTTACAATTACAATTCTTCAGCGCAACCTAAGTTGCTTTTTCCTATTTCCTTTTTATGATTGATCTCTTTGCGTCTGTATTTTTAAAGTTAAGCCAGTTATTTGTAGGGACGATTGCTTCTCCGATCCCTTTCAATTACAACAAACTTATTTAGCATTACTGACATTTAGCATTACTTCTTGGGAAATAAAAATACACTTTCATCTATACATATTCCTATATGACATGTGGCGTGATGCATAGATGTCTCATTCTCACAAACAAAGTTATGATAAAGCTGTCCGTAATTATTTTTATAACATATTAACATTACGAAAACAACTTTCGTTCGTAGAAGCACGTTTTCGTCGAGCTTTGGCTTTACCCTGAACTAAATGAACATGTTTTTTTTGTTTTGTAAAAGATAAAAGATATACTATGAATATATTTTAAAACGGACCTATACTAATTATAAGAATATAAAGCAAAAGTTTAAAAAAAAATTACTGTGTTCATAATAGACTGCTAATACTTAAATTGCAAGAAATTCTTATGAAACTTAAGTTTCACTAAACGTGTTCCAGCTTTGTAGTTAACAATAACATCGTGAAAATAATTCATAAATTCAAGACAAACGAAACGTAGAAGGTAATGTTTAATACCATAACCTATAAACTATATACGGTTTTCGGATGAGTTTCTTTTGACACAGTTGATAATAAAGTCAGTAGGTATAGTCGGTACTTACAAGAAAGCCTAACAAATTCCTAACTTTTTATTTAATAATGAGTTGCGTGAAAACATCTAAATGTAACTATTTGCCGTGAACGTTTCATGAACGTGATCAAATAAATATACCAATCTTGGATTGCGCAACGTCCTCAGTTCGAGTCTCATTTGAGGCAGTTGCTCTAACAATTGTGATATATTTTATTTCCGATATAAAGTTGTAAGATTGTGAATGCTAAAATAACAAGTTCAAGTAATATTTAATTTTTTATAAAAATTATTGTGTTCAACAGTGTACGTCTCTTAACAATAAGGTGTAGTTGAATACAGTCTAATTTATAAGGCAAGCTGAATAAATGATCTTTGTTCAGCTTTGTAAGCTAAGTTGAATTACTTTCACTATGCAAAGAGTAAACATGTTTTTGTAACTTTAACGTAGTGCTCGTTAGAAATACTAATCCTACTTAATAATTCGCCAAGCCCCGTTACACCCACGTGTGAATAATACAAAAGGATGGTTTTACTACGAGGCCTCTCATTATTAAAGGGCTCTTTACATAAGGAGAGAATGGTAAGCGAAACCGACAACTGACATAAGTTAATCCTTAGCAAGACACAAACAAGGTGAAGTAGGTACTATTCGCCATTATCTAATGTGACCTTAAATTGTCTTCTAGCACTGTAAATAGTTTATTTTAGTACTAATGATATAACTTTGGACTGGCTGAAGCTGTGTTGCTTTGTTCTAGATGAGTTGTTAATTTTAGTTGCTGTATTAGTATGGCCACCGACCACTCGAGAAGAAATTTAACAATTGAACACAGTAATTTCACACTAGCCCACTCTCCCCATTTTATTTAATAACTATGAAATTGTATCTATAATTTTAAAATGTTGGGAAGAACCAACAAACAAAAGGGTATTATCATAGCTTTGCGCTTTGTGACTATGGACCCTAAAATTAATTGTAGATTCCAAAAAGGTATATAATTTTAATATTCCTATAACATTGGCCGTTTGTTGTCATAAAATCAGCGAAAAAAACTACCCAAATACTTTTTTCTATTAATTGTTTTTAAGTTGTTTTTTAATATGTATGCGAAGTAGACACTTTGAAAGTAGGCTCAATGCGAAAAACATTATTTGCTTAGTAAGCTAGTTGCGAAGTAGTCTGAATAACAAATTGTCTATCTGATAAGTAGACTTGTCTGCCTGAATATTTCCATGTGTATTGTTATCTGCATGAACAATTGTGGAAAGTTCTGATACCAACTTACAGCGATGAACACGTAGTATTTGTTTAGTATTCCTACGGTCACAGAATGTTGATTCCTAACAAACTTTGCAGTATGGACAAACAAAGTTACATATAGTGGCATGGTAGTATTGGCATGCGCTCGCGCGGAAACTCAAACTCGCTTCAATACAAGTTTGTTATGCTTCAAGGTGGGTCAGAATAAAATTTCCGTAAGGATTATCAGATGTGCACATATCTTATTTAAAAGCAACGTGTAAAACAGCGCCATCTAGCCGAATCACGGCTAACCGGCTTGCAAGGAAAAAAGACGCGCGCGCGCACGCGCATGCTACAGCAAATTCGCAAAACAGACATAAGAATGTCAACTACATATATGGCCAGAGGGCGCTGTTGGCGGCTCATATAAAAGGCCAGACGACGGTCCGCCCGCTCTCTTTGGGTCTATTTTTTTTTTTTTTTTTGGTGTGGCACTAGTTTTGGGTCTATTTATCCCGACAATAAAGCATCTCAGAAACCAAACCATAGGGTAAAGCCACCAAAGAGCACGCACTACCAAAGAGTACCGCAGTGCTAATAATTGAATATAATTAAATCTGTTAGCAACTAAGTAGTTGCTCCATGCACACGTTATAACGTGTGCATGGAGCATATAAGCCAATATGGTACGTAGTATTTATTAATCCCATGAATGTGTGTTTGCCAATAGGTAAAATATAATTCCGTTTGGGAATATGTACTCTTTGGTAGTGCGTACTCTTTGGTAGTGCGTACTCTTTGGTAGTGCGTACTCTTTGGTGGCTTTACCCTACGTTATCATCCCGGCACCATTTTACACAACGTCAAGCTCTCCCTATTTCATACTGGCTGTACCTTACTTTAAAACAGCAATATTCTAAATTTAATAATTCACTTGCATTTCTTGGGTATAAAAATATCTTAAAAGTAAGGGCACGAAGCCTTCATCTCATCTGATGGTAATAGATGATAAGATCAAATGGAGGCGCACTTCACTTGGAATGCTCAACCACGAAGCTTTGACAAATTGTTAACATGAACATAGGCCTGGAGTAGGTGCCATCGTTGACTATCTTTTCTGGAAATTCTTTACTGTATTAAACCGTAAAAGGCCAGTGAGATTGTGAAAATAAATAATTCAAAGAATCTCATCAGAACGATTTGTAATTTAAGGATTGTTTTTGAGAACACTCAAAACAAATGAAGAGATGAAGACAGAGCCAGTTTTTTATTTTAGCTATGTAGATAATGCTCTATGCATAAATTATAACGTATTCTCTTGTTAATTACTTTGATTGCTGCTTTGCATAAAATCTAAGCTTTTGCGTTAAATAAGATTTCTAATTACATTCTTTATTTTATTTTTCGAATTTTCTAAAACCAAGCTGTAGAAATATAATTGTTTTTAATTTTACAAACAGACATTATCATCATCATTGACATTGGGAAATTGGGCTATAACCTACCTGGCCTTATGCGAGCTGGTGGATTTTAACCAGTTGAAGCACAAAGGAGCTCAAGATATTTTTATTAGCTCACCCATCTGGTGATTCGGGATTGAGAAGGTTGCTTAACTTGCAATATTGCAACCTAATCAATAGACGTGCTAAAGAATAAACAATGACATTGTCAATTAGGTAATTGACAATGTCATTCTTTTTTCAGTAAGGTAGGTTTATTATGTAAGGTTACTTAAATAGTCTATATGAGATTTTAGTTCTCAGAATTAAGTTTGTTATATTGCCAATTTCCTTTTATAAATATTTGTAAATCGTAACCTGAATATGTAACCAATTTTCTGCCGTGACAAGCTTTGAAGTGAAATTTCATCAATGTCCGTAGGGCTGCCAAATATTTCTATAGATGTTTTTTTTTAATTATATTAGTTATACTTAACATATTTCGTACCACGGTTGGTCACTGGTTTTCCCCAAAAATCTTTAAATATAATTTTATTCGTTTTATTTTTATTTTTTAGTAACAATATATTTTCGCGGTGCGCTGTAATGAATTCTTGCGTACTAGTTTAGTATATTTTGTATTTATATTTTTGATATTGATAATAGTATTTTTACATTTTGTATTTTTCTATTTAAATTACTCGTTTGATAGGTATTCTTGAAATATCAATGCTTTTGATAAAAATTAAACAAAATTCCCGAGTGCTGCAAACTCTACAAACATTTAATGATTGTGTATACGTTTAGCTAGCGACGCTATATTTTATAATAATCTACTATATTGTTTCACTGCTGGGCAAAGTATTAATAACATAATATAAATAAAGTAAGTGACTCTTATTTATGAACCAATGCATTGTTTTTTGACGTATACTCTATTTGGTGTATGCTAGCCATTTGTTACGGAGTAAATACTCCTTACAAAATTTTAAATCATTTATTCAGTTTAGGCTACAAGTAGCTCTTCTGAATGTCACTATGCCATCGGTTCGTAAGTCTACTCTGGGCGGGAGATCTTGTACTGAGAACAAACAAACTCAGCTTTGTAAATATTTACTCTTTTATTTATCTATTAACAGTCAACCTTCTTTTGTTATTTTTCTTCTTACGCATGTCAACGTTATTGCTGCTTTAACTTCGTATGTTTCCTTTGTTATTTTGCTTTTTATATATTTTTTTACTTTGTTCGTTTTACTTTACATCTTCTTTCCCCTTAAAGTTCACCTTATTTCCTAACGCCCTGCACGTTAGACTGTATTTATAAATAATATAAAAATATTTATATTACACTTATCAACCCTACGGTTTTTCGTGACATAAAGCAGTTAAAGCATACACGCGTCCAATTATGGCGTGAAAAATCTATTCAAACTTTTCCCTCGCGGACTTTCTAGTGGAAATGTAGGTAAATTATTGGAATACGTTTGGTCGGCATAACTTCTGAACGACTGTTAGGTTAACAAGTTCAGGGGGAATACCATCTACTTTACCTCATTTTTTATAGCACAAATGAAGTCCTTTGATCTATATTATGTTTTATGTGTCAACGTTAAAATGTTTTATAGTTCTGATAAGATATCTGTCAAATTTTTATGTAAGAACTTTTCAAAGTATTATTAAAGAGTAACAGTAAAAAGTTAAAAATGACTTTGGTGAAACAAAATTGGAATATTTTACAGTTAGCAAGCGGATTACATCTTCTCACGTAAATTACCTTGAACAATATTTGGACGAGACGAAAAAGGCGACGATAAATACACCACTACATCACCAGCATGTACAATGTCCCCACTGCTGGTGCATGAGCTTTCGCGAGCTCAATATCATAAACTTTTGGTCAACCATCTGATGACCGGCCTTTGTGAAAATTGCTTAACCTAAGCAAACGAAGACCGGACGAATTAAGCACTGCGCCCACAGAGACGGAAATTCTTTTACAAAAATAAAAATTAGCCAGCCCATGTGATTTAGTTTTTAGACCACTGGGTTCTATTCTATAGTTCGATTCCCAGCGGGGCAACATTAATATATTCGAGTTGGTTGGTGATAAGGCTTGTTTTAAGTTTGGCGTTCTAATCGTTGATCTAAATATGTTTGCATGTCAACATTGTTAGTCACTTTATTGTGTTCCTAGATATGTAAAGATAAAGATAGGATAGCCAGCTCCTCAATAGTTAAAGATTCCGGGTGCAGTCCGCTTTCACCCTCGGCTTTATTGTCATAAAACCCTTAGAGCATTAATACTCTAAGCACAAAACCGGTCGTTGTGGAGATTTTTGGGGGAGGCCTTTGTCCAGCAGTGAACGTCATTAGGCTGAGATGATGATGATGCTGATCGGGTGAGATGAAAACCAAGCACTTTCCCGTTGTGCAAAAATAATAGCCAAAACGTTGCATATTTGTGTTTATTATTATCTTACTAGTTATTATTATCTTAACAACTTCTAATAACGTAAATAACCTAGGTAGATTTAAGGTCTTCGCCTACTGACACTGCAACGTAGCATACCATGTCCTTAATAGGAACGTGTCAAGTGCGCACAAAAACGTTTCGAACAGTTATTCCCACTACAGTGGATAAACTGCCTTCTGCTCCCGTGCATAGCGTTGTGAATACAACGATACGTTTCGTTATGGAACGGTAAGGTCTAGGTAAATGCTAGCCAGGGACGGAATGTTCTAGTGGGTGTACGTTACATACTCGTATTTGCCATAGTGAGCTACGCCGTAGCAGATAAAACCCTAACAGATTTTTGTTACCAAAATTAAAAAGGTACAAGATTTTTCAAAACACACTACCTATCCAGTAAAATTAATGCAACTACCATTACGTACTGTTACGGGTACCATTCATTCATATCCTATGCTCCTATCTTAGAAATATAATTCAATTAGGTACTCGTGTATGTCTTTGAATTTATTTTTCATAACTTTATTTTCCCATATAAGTAGGTAGGGTTGTAACACTCGGTTCCTCAATGCGGCATTTGCTGCGTTGAACGCATTGCATTTGATGATATTGGGGATTTGATAATTATAATTGAGTTTAATTAACTGTAAATTATTAGTGATTGATGAATTCTCCCTACCACTTTTAGTTTCAATAAATATATGGGATTTCACTAAGACCTCACGCGGATTACTTGAGATAAGTCAAAAAGTAGATTCTGTTGTTTTGTTTTACATGGGTAAAATAAAACTGACAAACTAGTTTGATACTGAAATATCCAACATAACTCAAATTATTGAAAACAAAACATAATTGCTGTTTACTTTGACGCCAAGAACTTAAAGAGTTATTCAGTTTCTCTTTGAATTCAATCCATTTGTTCTAGCTTTGTTCACACTAACTATGACGTAGTACTCGTATTATGAAGCTGAATTAAGAGGCTACAGTAAACCTCTGAAAGATAAACAAGTTTTGGGCCTAAGCCTACTCAATCCGACGACAGGGTAAAATAGGATTTATTATTTCGGTCAACCATGACAAGTCAACTACAGAATTCACAATAGGTACCCTTTTACACTGTAGGCAAAATATATTATTTACATTACAATAAGTTCGTGTTATAGCTATATATTTTAAAGCATGCGTAAATAGATATAATATTTTATCAAATTTAATGAGGAACTTTATTTTTATCTAGCTCACTTCCAACTTTTAAAGTTATGAAGGCAACCTTTTCTAAAGAATAAAGAATAAAAGACATTTATTAGAATCACATAACAAAACACAATTAAACATACAACATGTAACAAAAATAATAAAAATAATAACAATTGACATTGTGCCCTGTTATGCGATGCCAACACTGTGCACAGCTCAGTATACGCAGCAAGCGGGGCCTGCTGCACTGGTATTCTGCTGTACACAGTAGTGACATCATGGCACGAAACAGGAAAAAAAGACATAAATAAAATAAAAAAACACTAACATAAAATAACACGAATAATATTAACAACAAAAACGAAGATACTATGACACAAACAAACATAAATAACAAAACGCCGAAGCGCAAAACCATAGATAGCATATTAAGTATTTTAGTCTGCGCAAAACTGACTGACAGTGACGGCAGCAGAAATTAAAAAACTAAAAAAACACAACAGAAGCCATTAAAAAAGAAATAAAAAATAAAGAAAAAAAAAATGATAAATTGATTGAATATTAAAGGATTTTAACGTTTCACAATACTGAAGGTGTTTCTGTGTGCAAATGGGAGGCAGCATGTCATTCAGCAAGTAGCGAGCAATTCATGATGAACAACAAACAGCAACAAGGCCGCCTCAATGCAAAGCATGCTCAACCATACCTGTATGTACCCAGAATATCAGTAGCGAGGCTATGACATCTGTGCTTTCAATAAATACGCCTTCACCGATTAACCGACACCGATCTTCTGATTAACTTTGTCATTTTATCATCATTTATAACCGCCTCTGTGCTTTAGTGATAAACCAACAGCCTCGGATTTAGTGGTCCCGGGTTCGATTCCAAGCAAAACAGCGCCAACACAAATATATTTTGATGAAGTCCCAATTGTTAGAAATAAAGTTTTATTTACAAACACATCACTCGATCTTGTTTTCCTTTATGTTTTGATGATATGTCTGACCATACATAATTGTGTAGTTCCGAAATGGCCACAACAACTCTCACAAAGACGGCAACGACAAATATCCTGCTAACAACTTTACCGAAATTGGATTAGGAGAAAGTGGAACATTGACATTGTTTTAATAGGCCATTTGAAGGGGTACAGCACTGCTCACATCTATTTGTTTTTATGAGATCTTCCAATTAACTTTCTGCCATCAAGTATGTTGAGGAATAGTGAGGAATAGTAATGTCATATGGAGTAATTCGTTGGGACGACAGCTGGTGCGTTATTGTAGCAATCGTGCAACCTTCAACGCCTCATTATCATCATCATCATCAGCCTATACTAGTCCACTGCTGGACATAGGCCTCTCCAAGTGAACGCCACTGAGCACGATCCGCGGCTACTCTCATCCAGCTCTTGCCAGCCACCTTGCGAAGATCGTCGCTCCTCCTAGTCTGAGGGCGTCCTACGCTACGTTTGCCGATACGCGATCTCCACTCGAAAACTCGTTTACCCCAACGGTTGTCAGTTCTGCGGCTAATGTGACCGGCCCACTGCCACTTCAACTTGCTGATCCGATGGGCTATGTCGATTACTTTTGATCTCTGCCCTACCTACAACGCCTAGCCCTCGGATTTGTTTTATATAACACTAAGGCCGCGTCCTCAACGTGTGCGATGAGTGGAACGTGAGCGGTGGCGGGGAGAAGAGCGGAAATGTCTGTCTTCGATGGCATCGAGACGAACTACAGCAGCGTCAAAAAAAGACTCGCAACCTCTGCTCGCAACTGTCGACAGTCGCCCGCCGCTCGTGAACCGCTCTCTTGTCGCGTTGTCGGTCGTCGAGCTCAACGCAGACGTCAAGGACGAAAAGCAACCAGTTGCTAATTGTACAATAGAAACGCGACTGCTACTAGTTGCTGTTTGTTGTGTTACAATCGGTCCGTTCATTTTAGAGTGCCGTCATGCACTTTTAGTTCGGCAATCGCTCGCTTTTGGCGCTTTCGGAGCGTTCTACGTTCCGTAATACGAAATATGTGTTTTAGTAGCGATAAATTGCAAATTGTTGCGATTGTGACTGTCACTAAAATATCGGTAATAAGCCTGCCGAGCGACCGGCCGGCGGTGGGGCTAGTGAATTCTCTCTTCATGCGCGGTCGAAACGCACTTACTGAACATTGGTCAATTGGCATGACACGCCATGTATTTGGGATTCGCTCTCGGTATCGCCCATCACTTTGTTCCGTGGCGAGGTTTTAATGTGTCAATCAAGCATATAACCCGTTTGTTAGTAGAAGCGGATACCGTAGCCCAAGGACGTTTGCAACACCAGTAGTATTATATTAAATTATATATTTTATTATATTATATTATATTTTACGGGTTCAAGACTCTGTAAAACTTTCATATAGTAAAAACTATAACCATAATCGGCAGCTTATAAACGGCCCACTTTTAGACTTACCACATAGACAAAAACACACGGGGAAAACTCGTTCAGGACGCTGACTACGTTGATTGACCCAATGTGAGTTGGTAAGTAATGGTTTTGGTGAGATAACCAAATTAAAACATCTCGAGTTTCTCAAATATCAATAAATTTATTATCTAAAACGGGTTAAATACCTAAATATTTACTGTCTACAAATAACAGGGTAACAAAATAAGTAGACGGGTATAGAAATAGACATATTATAATTTCGCGAAACACACATAGTCGTACACCTACGTAGTTAAATATAGGTTTGAACATTAATAAATTAGGGACGAATGCTTCGTCGGAAGATAGGAACAGTCCACCGAGAGAGATGCTTACCCCTAGTAAGCTCTGAGGTTGTTCAGCTACTAGGAGGATAGGATTGAGGATATGTACAGACAAATTCATGTTTTCTTTAAATCTAATTACGTTGTTAAGACTGACTGCGGGCAATAGCAAAGATCTAGAAAGAAAATAAGTCAATCTCAAAGAGAGTTTTTGTGCTGCGTTATTGAGTTATTTTGTTACCTAAATGATTTTATACTATACGATATTTGACTTAATGCTTATTTTTCGATTAATTATATATAACAGTTCAATGAAAACATATTATATATATTTATATCTTTTTAAACTAGAATTTAAGCTAGTATTCAGTCACTAAGTTTGTAACAAGTTTGTAATACGAGCAGGAAACATTTTGCTGAAAGAATCGAATAAAAACCCACCAATAGTAATTATTTATGTGTTTAGGCGATAGTTTCCCTATTGGTGCAATTTACGTGTGTTATCATGGTGTTGTTCCTTTTTATAGAGCGATAGATTTTTCTTTATCGTACACCAAATATTGTGCAGACACGTCACAATAAAATTAATTGCGGAAGTCGTATAAAAAGTGACCTTCTCACTAAAAGTGATATTGTGAATACAAGAAAATTTATTCATTGACAATATATATATGCTTTATAGACAGGGGCATAGATAGGGAAGATAATATAAAATAGCCCTAATTTAAAATATATAGGAAAAACAAAAGCAACAATAAAATTTATAAACACCGGTGACTAAAATTAATGAAGAAGAGACGTGTGTGGCTGAAATGAAGGGCGTCGATACTGGAAAAGTAATCATCTTCGCCTATATTAACAAGAAGTATTGAAGTAGCTAAAGCTTGTTCACTTGATCCTCTTGGATTACTGACATTCTCGCAATCAAGTGTTGGCAAGATAGGTATGATTGTGCAAAATATCTTTGTTAGCGGTTGGCATAACATTACGAAATATCCTTAAAGACCAGGTTTTAGCAAATATCTAAAGTATTCTTGAACCTAAGGATAACCTAAGGGTAACAAAGAACTACGTTGAAAGTGTGTGTATATAATTTAAAACCATGAACCATAGCAAAATGTCCAGTTGGAAACCAATCCTACACTATGGCATTGATTGCCACCATTTTTAAAAGTATCACAGGAAAAACTTGTTGTAAAAAAAAGTCAAATTGATTAAGCACGCTAAATTACCTTCTTGATGAATTGATGTAACTAAAAACATATAAACATTAATTTTCCACTAGGTTTGTCTCATCTGGTAGTCTGCTTACACATCATAGCCGTCGAGTTATATTTAGGATTTAGGATTTATTCTTTTTTATGAACTTTGTTTAGTATTACTATTGAAAGTCAACTATTTACAAATGTTATTAGCAGACTATGAGACTATGGTATGGGAGCTAGTGACCCGTGGTCCAGGGTTTGAAAAAAATACTATTTCAGGAGTTGTAAGTCTTACCTAGCTATCACTAAGTTTGTGAAGTGACCAATAAAGAAATTATTATTATTATATCCTATATACAATTCATAGGTCGACACTAAACAAACACACGTGACGTTGTTTTTTTGGACTATTTTTGTTTCATCCTTCCATTATGTATGGATTATCCGCAAAAAGGTTCACGACATAGACGATGCGTGTCTGAGAGTTTAATTTCCTTTAGGAGATTTTGTCCAACGTTTTCGTCATCCACTAAGAACCCGACCAACTATATTTCCTTGAACTTATATGTAGGAAAACATTTGTACTTTATGTCTGCAGTAAATAAAAGTAAACATTGACTTGATTGTATTTATATGTACTGGTTATCATGGTGACCCGTGATAAACACACTTAAAACTTCAGATAGTTATGGGAATCAAACCTGTTACTCACTATACCAAATCAGCACTCCATAATAAGCTTTTTGAAAACTTAAAATATTTTTTAGTTTAGCGCTTGAGCTTTGTTATACTGCGTATACTAACTTCATTTAAATATAGGTATTTATCGTACGCAGTGTGTGCTGGCCTCCAACAAGGTGGACCGACGATCTGGTAAACGTCGCGGGAAGACGCTCGATACTAGCAGCACAAAACCGGTCGTTGTGGATATTCTTGAGGGGGGGGGGCTTTGTCCAGTAGTGGACGTCTTTTGGCTGAGACAATGACGATGATGATGATTAATCATGATTAACTTACAATCTATATATATATACAATTCTCGTGTCACAATGTTAGTTGCCATACTCCTCCGAAACGGCTCGATCGATTTTTATGAAATTTTACATTATTTTTTTTTATACATAGCTCGGCAAATGACTCCATCCCACCTGATGTTAAGTAAAAATGGAGTCCAGACGCGAAGATAACTGGTGCAGCGTGTAAACAAACGTAGCATCAGTTAACCTCACTCACTCACAAGGTGCTTCTTCACGCCTCTTTTGAATTCGGTAGGTATGAGAATAGGTCGTAAAGTATATTTCATATCGCTGGGTGATTAGGATGTCCATATCCAGAAAAATTATATGGCAGAACAACGTTTGCCCGGTCATCTAGAAAATAATAAAAATCCTCTTCACTTCACATACAATGGCTATCAAAAATCAGTTATTAAAGATAGACATCTACATAATAGGATAAAAATCAATTAAGGATTCAATTAAAAAATGTACACTTTCTTTCAATAACACGACCTGGTAACTCACTGAAAATACTTGAGAACCCTATTTACAGGGTTAACTTATTTTCAATGTCGCTGCTGCTGACAGCTCGTGACCAACTTCAGCGTGACTTGAACAAAACGCTAAGCACGTTGGGCTCTGTACATTCGCCATCAGACTTATTTAGCCAAGCGAGGTGATGAAATATCTCTAAGCATTTTCTGAAATGTTAATAAGTTCTTTACACTATATTTAACCATTAATATTATTTAATTGAGAAGCTCGATGGCGCAGTGGTGGAAGCGCTCGGTGATTACCTTAACGCCACTATCGTAAAGGCCGGTCATTGGATGGGTGGCCAAAAATTTCAGTATTTCAGAGCTCACGCAAAGCCGTTGGTCACAGTTGCTGATGGCGATTGTACAAACTTAAAAACTTTTGTAAACCTAATGTGTTAGTGACTGATCGTTAGCGATCACGACTTATTGGCACTTGTATCTGTATGGATACAACTACTGGACTATTGGATATAACATTTATAACGTATATGTTGATGACCTCTCGTCTCTACCGAATGTGATGTTTGTCATATATAATAAATGCTTGTGGGCTGATATGAGAGCCCGCGTCACTTGTCAGCCGAGCGATGAGGTGAACGTACGTGCTTACACCATACGCTACTTTGCAAACTTTCTGTGTTTTATTCTAATCCCTAAAATAGCGGCATACAAACTAAACCATAACAATGAAGAAAACTGATTCCCTTCTTAGCGGCAGACATTACAACGTATGAAGGGTTTCATGACATCGATATGGGCACTGTGCGAACAATCTGAAAAGTTCAAATTTTTGGCTGTTAGTGAGCGTTCTCTGATCGCTACTAGACCTTCCACGTAGGATCCTGCATACAAGACTCAGAGAGAAAGCCTATTCGTCTTTGATGTCTAGAAAAAGTACATCACTATGTATTTTTTCTTCGTACATGGCACCTTAATTTATCACCGGCAGCAATAAAGGCAGGCTCTGCCATATTTTCGCGTCGGGTTCCACATATTGTCGCTAATGACACTGTTCACAAATAAAGGACAAGCTTTTAGAATTGTGGACACGTTCTCTATTGTACGGCGCAGAAACACACGCTGTTTAGTTTTTTGACAAATCACCATAACTCCGTTCTTTGCTAGGAATAAGCTCGGGACTCGGAATAATATTAAATTTGTTTTTCTATTATTTTACAGTAGTGTTACCTATATTATGACAACCGTTCGACTTGGTTCAATCTGCAATCTATGTACAACGAAAATAGGCATCAGACATTTACCCCCTTACAAATAAACTAAGAATAAGGTCCGAATAGTTATTCCCTGTTTTGTCTCTTTTACTCGAAGTTGAAATGACGTTTACATGACAGAAACAAAACACGGAATAGCTATTCGGACCTTATTCTTTGTTTAATTGTAAGGCGGATAATGTTTGATATATACTCTAAATAATATGCAAAGGATGAAGTTATGTCATGTTAGCTAAGTATCTATTTGAAAAAAATAAAATTTACGATTGCTCAAAATTTTTAAAGGATTTTGGGAAAGAAATCTTCCAGAAAAAAATCATAGACGAACATGCACAATTGCGCATTACTGTAAATAAGGTTGATAGTATTTTTAGTTTTGATTGTAGTCATATAGGGCCATGTATCAATGTGGTGTATAGGGTATCGTTGCGAATGGATATCGCGACCACCTATACATTGAAAGCGTTGACAGTGATGTTATCTGTGGTGTGATCAAGGATGGTCTAGTCAAGGATTCTTAAATAATTAACAATCAAATTTTCAACCAAAGTTGGAAGATAAATAAAAAGGAACTTGTTAACCTAATCAAGTAATTGAAATTACAAGTGGCCTTTTCCGGCAGTAAGGAATTTCGAAATGGCAGCCGTTTCCAAACCTTGTTCCCTAACTGAGTAGGTCAAGATATTTTTGGCATTATAAGTCTTTTATAATAGTTGCCTTTTCAAATTAAGTTATGTTGTTTTGATAATTTTTGTTTAATTTTTGTTTAATACTCTCACGTCCTCGTCCCATAAAGGGATAGAGCATCGAAATCACCAATTTTGAGTATACTCGACGTTATAGTGACCACTATAGTATTTAATCTCCTCTCCCGGATTTTCAGAAAGTGCATTTTCCGTTCGTAAAGATTATTCCATCACTTTCTGAATTAATAGTTACTTCTCGCTACTAGGTACGTGTCGTTCATCATATTAGTCGGGACTAAAAAAGGTCTCAGAGTAAATTGCTATATACTCCTACTGACTTTAATTAAAATCGCATATCAAACCGCAGGCAGCGTACCAAAACGTAGCAAAACAGTTTTAGAACTTGGATTAGCAATCGCTGCGTGATACCGCAAATATAACACAAGCCATAAACATAGCCTAATCATTGCTAATGAAAATGGCATTTGATACTAATGTTGATATCACACCTGCAACAAAATAAGAAAAAAAAATCACGTGGTACCTTAGCATAACGACACAGGAAGCTATATTAAAAAATATATATCTTATAGTACCTAAACTCGCTCTTTAAAGATCGGTTGTTGTAAGACTTGTTTTGGTTGTAAGTCCACCTAGCTAACTACCAACATATTGTCTAAGTCTGTCGTTATAACAGCAACAGTAATAGCAGCATTGTTGTGTTGATTCACCCTCGCGTCATCTTCACTCTTTATATATACTCTATATAAAAGTTTTTTAAAAGTAAATATTCGTAAATATAATGATTTTGCCTATTATCACGGTGTTCATTACTTGATGCATGTTTCGGGATATCTTTATAGGTGTATAAACCTATAACCAATACATATATACCTACCCACCATACATACCATACATACCTACGTTATAACGACGCATAACCGTTTGTAATACCCGTAATCCCGTATGGCGATCATTATTGACAGCTCATAACCGCGTGACCAAAACTAAATCCATAGGATTACGTGGCGCATCCCCGATCCGGAAAATAAAACTGAATCTCCCCTAGAGCATTTTTCATTTCCACCCCTCTGTACACGACAATACTCCAGGAGATATTTTGTACATACATACGCCTACGGCCTAAACGAAACGGGGTTGCGTTTTTTAAAAAATAAAGCATTTGTCGCACTGTCCAATGAAACTTTACAAAAAGCTTCTAACAAAATGTATTGAATGCCGTGTATTTGACACGTAGACAAAGGGACCACATACATAAAAAGGGTTATCGATGCATTTTTGTTACGCCTTTGTGCGATGTGGTCGTTTATTTATTTTGCGTTACAAATATTTTTGCTTTGGTAAATAAAAATATATATAAAAACTTATCCGTATGCTTATATACTCATAGCAACAAAGCTCTGATTATGTATTGTCTTCAAAAATGATGTAGGTAATGTAGAGTCAACAAAATGTGCTCTAGATATTTTCAAGCATATAAAAAGATGGCGTAATGTTGTAAGGATTACTCCTTAGCAATTCTAGAATAGAATTGACTGCTTCGATAATTTCTACTACCGATACAATCTGAACCCCTCGAAAAATCTAGTAGGCAACAGAGACAGGCACTTAGGAACCACTTTTAGGCCGCTTTCATAAAAGTCATGTGAAGCTGAAAATGCCAGCTGAGGCTACCAACAGACTCTCCAAAAAAAAACTTAATTCGTTACTTACGTATGACTCAAAGCATTTGGACTAACAGATCTCATAATCAGACACGTTGATTCCTTCATTATACACACTGACATGGTACAAATCAATAAGACCCTGTCCATAGATAGGTAGAGCTTAGTGCGGGGAAATCGAAAAATTAGGAGGGATAATATTATATTAAAGTGTTTTGAGGATTTCCTCGCTTATATAATCATAATTTAGTGTTATCTTCATACAGTTGTTTGGAGATCATTACAAAAAAAATCCTGCGATTCCATGTAGCATATTTTAAACTTGCATTGCTTAGTCCAGACCACTGTTTCATGTCTCCCAACTATTTGCGTCTCGGAGTTTCTCTTTTCCAGAATTTTGCCTTCAACGATTAGATGTGGAAACTCGTAAAATAATTCTCTTTGCATGGGTCCAGAAAAGGCGACCTTGCGTCTCATAACTGTAGACAGCTCTCTTTTACAGTTGGCTTTCTCCAGTAATTTGGCGTTTTAGGTAAAACTAGTCCACATTACAAACGCATGCAACCGGTTGCATATTTATTTACACAAGACTCACATTTCGCAGCCATATAAGAGGGTAGTACAAACGTAGCATCTCATAATGTAGTGTCTTTTACAAAATCTTTTCTTAGGGTCGCAAAGAATTTTGAACTTGATTATAGTTTCGTCATAAACTTCATCCGTTTTATTCATTTTTGATTAATTAATTTTATATTTGTGTGACTTAGTTAGTCCTATAGGTGTAAATTGTGCTAATAATTACAAATTTCATCATTATCATCAGCCTAAATAAGTCCACTGTTGGACATAGGCCTCTCCAAGTGCAAGCCACTAAGCACGACCCGCGGCTACTCTCATCCAATTTTTGCCAGCCACCTTGATAATAATAAAATAAATTAAATGTTTAAAAAACCCCCAAATACGTTAGTTAATTTTATTATTTCTCGATAATATCAATCACTGTCCCACAACCTTTGAGCATAAGGTCTTCATAATTGTAACCAAATCATCGATACAATTAATGGGAATCTCATTATCATACTTGTCAAATATGGCTTGGGGATCACAGATCTGAGCTCTGCCTCTGCATCGATACATCCGACCAGTTTGCAAGAACTAGGAATAGAAAATAGAACCCTAGATTTTCGGCAGAGCGCTTTTCCAACATGGCCATCAAAGCGGTATTTCTTAACCTTGTTTCACAACAACGCATCGCCAATTTTTACATCGTCCTTTCGTTATGATTTACATAAAATGTAATATAATAATAAAGTATACTCGCTCAACGATGCTCAAAGAAGAAATATTTGAAAAATTCCCCAAAATGAAACCAGCTAACATCAAAGCTTCTGATTTTATAAATTCTCAAATTGAAAACTAGAAATAAGTGGAATTTACTTGGAAAATGAGAGTTGTTTAGAATAAATCTGGGACCGCTTGGAAAATATCACTTTAAGTATTTGAAATTTTATATCATACTATCATAAGGATATCATATTTCAACTAAATTACATTTAAAGCATACAAAAAGAAGTAAATTCACCTTTCATTTGTTTAACTTTCCTCAAACACACATTAAAATTACAAAATAACTGTAGTAAAATGAAATAGAAGAAACACAGAACGACTAGAATCGGAATGACTCAATATTTCTTTTTTTTACTAGCCTATTTTGTGTCTGTTGAGCAAAGGCCCCCCCTCTGCGGCTCCACTCTTCTCTATCATCGGCTACCTCATACAACTCCGGCAAAAAAGTGCTCAAATCGTCCCCCCATCTCCGCTTTGGCCTGTCTCATGGAGACGAGGGTGTCCATCACATGGAACCCAGTCAGTGGCGATCTTTGACCACCTGGGCACTTAAGTCTAGCGGTCGCAACTCCAACATCTATGATTTTGGTTTTGGAGCACAGTGTAGTGTTTCGAACTCTATCGGTCCTCTTTACACCTAATATGCTGTGCTCCATCGCTCGTTGGCAAATCTTGAGTTTAGACTTTTGATGTTCGGTCAAATACCAGGTCTGAGCGCCGTAGGTTAGGATAGACAGGATGCACATGTCAACGAGTCTGTGTTTCAAGGCAAGGAGAAGCTTACCTTTCATTAGCTCGTTCATGGACCAGTAGCTCTTCCAGGCGTTATTTCATAAAACTAAAAAAAAATTTAGTTCACTGTTGTTATTTATTAGGTTATACAAATATTGATAGTGTAGTGTAGTGACTGTTTTGGAAACACTAGATAAGAGCAGCATCAATGACGCCGCAGCCACAATACCAAACCAAATAACCCAATGCCCCACCATTTTGCGATTTGCTACAATTTAATACTAATTTGTTTATGGCAGTACCCACAGCACTGATACAAAAGTGATTTCAGTTTAAAGGAAGTAGGTGATGTTTTTTTGAAGAAACATAGACATAGCTGCAAGGCTGTAAGTATATATGGTAAATTTTAAATAAATAACTAAAAAGCGTGGCATCCTACCAGTCTAATCGCAGTTATACGCATCATCATCATCGTCATCATCCTATGCTAGTCCACTGCTGGACATAGGCCTCTCCAAATGCACGCTACTGAGCACGACCCTCGGTTACTCTCATCCAGGTCTTGCCAGCCAGCTTGAGAACACCTTTCGAACTTTGCTTCAACGTTTGCTGATACGTGGTCTCCACTCGAGAACCCGTTTACCCCTACGGTTATCATCACTTAACATCAGGTGAGATCAAGGCACTGTGATTACCCGTAATATATATAAAAAATACTCCAAGCATAGTCCTTTCCATAGTTCGCTGACCAACTTTCAATTTGTGAACCAGCCCTACAGTGAGTGTCCACGTTTCGGCTCCGTATGTCATGACGAGTAGGATGCACTGATTTATGACTTTCGTCTTTAGACTTTGTGGAATAGGCGACGTAGACCCGACGTAATTATTATACCTCGGTATTATAAAACATTCAGGTAGTCAACGACCAATAGTCGTTCAATATTGTGAATCGTACACAATTTAATTCATAATATTATATCTAATGTAATTAGTAATAAATTTCGTAATTAAACAAGAACACACAAGAATAATTTGATTATGGAAAATAATAAAGTTCAAAGTGGCCTTTTCAGATCTGCTAGTAAAGTGCGTGTGGAATTTGCGGTATTCTAGCTAGCGCGTACATGTGTTGTATCAAGCGTTGAAACTTCACATTGTACACGAAACTATTTCAATTCCCCTAGTAGTTTGTGAGCAATTAATAAAGAGAAACGGTGCATGAATATATGAAACCCCATGGGTTCGTCACCTCACACCGGCGGCAAACGAACATTTAACGTAGCGCATAGTGAATACTGTAGTGCGGTAACCTATTTCAGTTATCTTTTTGAAAGCAATCAAAGTAATTGTCCACCAAATTTATTGTTCTGTCATCACTACATAGTATAAAACATGTATGTATGTATGTATGTATGTATGTATGTATGTATGTATGTATGTATGTATGTATGTATGTATGTATGTATGTATGTATGTATGCATAGATCTTTAAAACTATGCAACGGATTTTGATGCAGTTTTTTTTTTGATAGAGTGATTCAAGAGGAAGGTTTATATGTATAAATACATGCATAATGGTAGTAGAGAGACACTGCTAATTTTAGAGGTTTCATATTTGTTTGCGCTTACATTGCAAACGCTGTCTGAACCCTACGAGATAGATCAAAATAATGTACTACAGTATTGTACACCTTAAAAAGATCTACAAAATAATCCGTAATAGTATATGTCTATCTCTTAGGGATAACCCACAATATTTTTTTTGCTTTCAGATTTTACGAGAAATAATGGCTTATTTACGAAGCGACTTTAAGCAATACAGCATTAATCCTTATCCAATTAAGTACCTTAAATACATCGTGCATTTAATATAGATCAATATGGCCGTTTACAGCATGTAATTTAAATTAATATTTTCGAAGATATTACAGATTTAAAATACATAGCGGTTGCGTGTATCAGCATTGCATCCATGCGAAGCCGGGGCGGGTTGCTAGTAGATAATATAGTAACAAAACTACTTGAAAAATAATCATGGTCATAACCATCGTTTCTTTTATAAAAAAAATTAAGACATACTGGAGAATAATATGTTTTGATATAAAAAATAGTTAAAAATAAATATTATAACTATGTTGATCGTATTATGTTACTAAATATTTCTCGTGGTTCTTAACTTCGATGTAATTTAAAAAATTTATTATTATTATTATTAGCCTATTTAAGTCCCACTGCTGGGTTTTACATGAATATATGCACATGGGGAGATTGGGCTTGAACCCACCATGATGAACCCAATGCAGGTAGGTGTATTTTAACAACTGCTAGTGACTAAACATTCCCAAGCCTTCCCAAGTACAGAGGAATCCAAAATATTATAAATTGCTCACCCATAAAATGCAAGACCGCAACCCGAATTCATCTCGCGCATTTTACAAACCACTGTGTAATAAATACATCACTAACTGAACCTATATCATTATCATCATCATCATCAGGCTATATAAGTCCACTGCTGGAAACTACATACTTCGGTGCTATTTAAAAAATATTATAAATAAAATTTCATTTTGTTGGTGATATTACTAATAAACCAAACAAAATAAGAAACCTTACTGACCATATCTCGTACCTAACCTACCTACTAACCTTAGGCAAACATTAATAGAACGGTAACTCTAGGTATATATTATGTAATTAGTGTGTTTAGCTGAGATTTCTAACAAACGTATGTTTAATACAAACAAAAGCTCAAAGGCAGATAAATTCTCCACTTCCCACCTTAATAATAACTAATGGAAGGAAATATAAGTGTGACCCTAAAGTAGCCGTCATTAATTAAGGTTATAAAGCACTTAGTTTTCCACTAATAGCGTTGATATAGCATATTATCATCGCACATTAACTGACACACTTTCGTCAGTATTCTTTTATACCATTACTGCCGTTGATTTTTATATAGGTATTTACTTTATGGTACAAAACAAGCTTATACACTATAAATATTATATTAGAACAGTTCAAAGCCTCTAAGCGTTATTTATAACGTACACAACTTATATAATATACAAAATTTTATATGTTGAAAAGGTATTATTTCCTTAGTATCGTGGTAACAGTGTCATATTTTTTTTTTGTTTTCTTTAGTATACTTGTAGATACATAAGTACATACAAAGGAAACAGGTTTTGTTACTGGTTTTATTGCCACGTTAAAAAGCAGAGATACAAAACAAAAACAACCTATAATTAATTGAAATAAAATGTGGCAGCAATGTTGCAGGTGAAACCTCAAACTTGAGTAAAGTCACTTGGGAGCAGGCATTACGTTGTATCTCCTTCTCATTTGAGCATAAAGAAAATATTTTGCGCAAAATTCCACCACACTTGTGCACAACTTGAATAATAATTGGAGACGTTGAAGAGGCAATTAAGATCATAAACTTCTCCAAGGGCAATAGCAAGATAAAGCTTGCAACGGGCTAACTTCTTACCCGACAAAACTTACTTTGCAACGTTTAAAAGATTGTTAGACAGAATCTCTATGAAATACTACAACAAAGGGAATGAAAACCGCATTATACTTTTAATAGACAATAGGAAACGTGTTTGGTTTAACGTCCCAGCAACTATTATAACAAACAATATAAGAGTTTTTTTTCTGAATACTAACAATTTTAATTATATATAGGAGTAATAAAAACCGGGCAAGTGCGTGTCGGGCCACGCGCAGTGTAGGGTTCCGTAGCCCATCTCAATAATGCGGACTCTGAGAAGAGGGTGTTTATGTACATTTATTTAACGATGACTCATATACTTAAATGTAGATACTACCGGTTTCACACATCTGTTAACGTTATATAATTAGTTCCCAGTGAGGAAATTGTACTGCGCCAAGTACATTTTATAAGTTGGTCGACTGTTACTCGTAAACTTGTAAAGCCTACTTAGCTGTGATAGTTTTCCTTCTATCTTCGTCATATATAAGACTACCGTCAATTTTTTCACGTATCCTAAAACAATTATTTGGCTGGCAGGGGGGGAGACACTTGACTCTAACAAAATTTTGCACTTTAAAGCCTAATAGTTCACAAACGGATGCCTCAATCAAAAAACTGTTTTCACAACCCTACAATATTTTTAAAATTGCTACCTAACGACACCCCACACTATGGTGTAGACAAGAAAAAAAAATTACATCCCCACTTCACGTGTAGGGGAGGTAACCTTAAAAAACATTTTTTTTTTAAATTTCACTTCACCACTTTGTCGGCGTGATTAATATGTATATCCATGCCAAGTTACAGCTTTCTAGTACAAAGAGGCTATGAGGTAGACTGGGGACAGACAGACAGTCAGACACACGGACATGGCAAAACTATAAGGGTTCCTTGTTGACTACGGAACCCTAAAAATGGTACTAGTAAAGGTGAGTGTAACGACTGCTACCTAACGAAAGCTGGTACAAAGCTTACCGTATCATGTATGTAGCGATATCGGTTCCCATCTAATTAGCGTTGACTTGCACTTTTCTAATTAGTTCTCCGTTCTGTGTGGGTCTTCTCATGTTAATTTTACATATAAGTATTATTTTGTCCTGATGCGTCGAATAAATTAATTTGAAATTCAAGTCAACCACATAGTTTTGATTTTACAGATCTTTGTAACTTCCGTTAGAGGTGCTTGATGGCGCAATGGTAAACGCGCTTTGTCTACGAATGCGTAAGTTAGGCAGCTATCGCAAAGGCTGCTTATCGGACGGGTGACCAAACTTTATCGTCTCGAGCCCCTCCGTGCTTCGAAAGACACGTAAAGCCGCTGGTCCCAGCTGCAGCAGTAGTCGTAAAAACCCACCGTGTGGTGGTTTATGGCGCATTCTCCCATATTTATTTATTTATTTATTTCTTCAGGTACACAAACAGATTACAATCAATGCATGAGTACAGTAACATATTTGGTTAACCTTACTAGCTAGACGGTAATCCATATATAATATACCCAAACCCTTTTCCCTCTGTGGTGTTTTCCTCTATAAGGATGGCTCGTGCCCTAGCAATGGGAACATAAAAATGAGCTGGTGATGATGATGATGGTAACTTCTGTTGGATACAATACTACGTGCGAGTGTGTGACGTCATATCACAACATGGCGGTCGCGCTCGGGCACTGTGGCCGTCAATTACTGTTTATCGTAGGTTGGTTTGCTGTTTGTTTGCACTTTGTGTACCGTTTCACGGGTGATAATTTGTTACTTAAACAGTGTTTATTTAAACTAATTACTATGAGGTTTGTGATTGAACAATATTCGGATAATTTGTGTCAATGATGTAACCGAAACAATAACATAATTTGAACAAAAAGCATATTTTTTGCCTGTGATTTGGACATTTCAAAGAATTTTTGACCCTCGTTTTTAGTAAAGGATCCTAGGGGAGTGCTGTAGCGTTTCCATAGTGAGTGCTAGCCGTTTGACTCTCACGTCTTGCATTAGGTTGATAAATTGAATAACTAGAAAACCAGACTTTGTAGGTACTACTTTTAAAATAACTATAAGCATATCACTTTTTCCTTAAATAGAAAAATACAAAGAACCAAAAAGTTATTCCAACAGATTTCTTCTAGGTTATTGAAAAGAAAATTCTTCACGCCGAATTGGAAGTACAAAGGTATTATTTTCCTTTTCCATAATACAATCGTTCAGTATCTAATGAACTGAAAATTTCAATATCTATATTTACTGATAACGAAATAATTTGACCGTGGCTGCTATTTGGTTTGTCATTTTGTTCGCCTTATCAGGTTATTTGTTCTGTTATATATAACATAGAATTTCGTTAGGAAACTGAATGATTGAAATGATTGTTCTGAGTTATGATAACAAACATTGACATGAACCATAAATCTACTTTACGATATTTGGTTTGTGTTATGAACGCAAAACTTCGTTATTTTATCTTTATCAAAAACTATAGACGACCTTCGTAGCTACATAGGTAGGCACGCTCACTTCTTCACCACATTAAACGTCCCGGATTTGATTCCTAAGTAGTACGGGTCAATTTTGAAAACGATAGTTTATTATGATTTTGTGACACTGTAGTTTTTTTTTAATTTCTTTAAAACAAAAGCTAGTACTACTTCGCTAAAACTACAATGGTGACTACATACTATCTAGTAATTTTTAATTTTACGCGAACGCCACACATAGAAATAAATGAAATGAAACGAATTTACTCGCGTTTCATTTTCAGAGTAAAGAGTTCAAAATGTCAGGAACAAATCCAATGTAAGCAGTAGGTATTATATAATATAAATAGTAGAATTATTTAATAGAAGATTAGATCTCTATTTCCTCTCAAAATATTATCGTGCCCAATCCTGGCCCATAACGTTCTATCTAACCAATATTGTAACATCTCATATATACTTATGGAGAGCAATTGAATGATTGAATTGAATTGAAAATTAAAACGCAAGTATATTTCATAAAAGAGTTTATTTAACTGAAACTAGTAGTGTTTGCGTGATGTACACACAAGCATTTTAGTAGACCAAAAGGCAGAATTACTGAACAAATACTCCTTTTCTGAAAATTACATTCCATAAGAATTTAGTTCAGTTATCAGTGAGTTTAGTATCACTAAATATTGAATGTGCTGAACAATTTTTCATATTCGCCCCTTTTCATTTCTAGTTCGAACACTCATTTCCACCAGCACAATACAACCGTGATCCGACTCAATGAATAATTTCCAATCCTAGTCCAGCTTTTTCAAATCTACCAGTAAATCTATTTCAGTGCTTCGCGATCATGAAGCAGCCCCAGGCCCATTGTTTGGCATTGTTATTTGTCGCTTCGTTTGCTTTCGGCCAATAGCTCTATATTGCAGAACAAAGCTCTATATCGATGTATACAACAAATTTTGATAAAAAAAGGAAATTGAAAGCTAATAAATTGTCATTGACATTTCTTAAAAGGATTATAGTAATCTACTCGCGTCAGAGTCTCCCTGTGACCACGGACCCTGCAAAGGGTTCAAAACGTCAGTATAAAAAAATATAAATTAAAGTGTAAAGTAAGCGCGAGTAGATCCAAAAAAAGTACAAAAAATACAATTTAATTAAATCAAAAAAGTTTTCTCAACTTGCCAGGACTATAGCGACAACAACAAAACTATTTTCTAAGTATCCAAAAATGACTGCTCATAGTTCTTTAAAATTTTAACCATTTTTTAATTGGCCTAGTGGATGCACAGACTTATTAAGACTAGGGGCCACTCGGGCAAATTATGAACTGATGGTGGGCCACCAGAAGTATAGGTAATTAAAGACAATGAAAAATTGATAATAATGTATTCAAATTGAAAAAGAATTTATTAATTTGAGTATTATTTTTGCTGTCGGCGGGCCACCAGTATTCGACCGGCGGGCCGCATGCGGCCCGCGGGCCGTAGTCTGTGCATCCCTGCCGAATATCTGAAACCCAGATAATGTTAAAGCACAATAGCACAAAATATTGAGAAAGCTAGCAACTACTGGCAAACTTGCTATTTCCATACAATTTCTATATAAAAGCGTTTTTATAATTTGCTTAAAAGCTTCCTAAAAAGTCAAAAATCAAAACAATAATAACAGAAACAGTACAGTGCTGTAAGAAACAGCTTCGTCAACAACGTGCGACCCCAAAACTAACTAATAAATAAAGTAGAACCATGTTACAAAAACTCAATGTTAAAAAAAATTCCACGAGCAGGATCTGAACCTGCACCCTTCTGACATACCGGGTCAGGTGCTCTTCCAATTGAGCTATCGTGGTTCTTTCAACATTGTATTTTTGTAATTTGTATCGCAACAAAATTTGCCGTTAAAATTATATAAACAAAACAAAAACATTTTAGAACCATGTGTTCAACCCCCTAGTAGATAAAAGGAGAAAAGCCTTTGTTACTGAAATTCACAATACCAGTGTTACCACAGTACTGAGAACGTTTCTCGAGCATGGCAAGCATAGTGCATGTAACTGCGCATTACTCAAGACTGTAATTGGAACGGCCTTCCGCTCGTTTCAAATCAATAACCTTTTTGGCACAGCTGTTCGGTAATCTAACAAAAAAATTCAATCTCCGCCTTTGTCCAGCATCACTGGGATTCACGCCAATTTTATGTATTGTTAGTTCTGAACGATACAGCGTTA
Source organism: Eudonia truncicolella (assembly GCA_949315975.1). Taxonomy (NCBI): domain Eukaryota; kingdom Metazoa; phylum Arthropoda; class Insecta; order Lepidoptera; family Crambidae; genus Eudonia; species Eudonia truncicolella. The sequence goes on from OX438836.1 coordinate 11,098,546, forward strand.
TTAACAATATTTCAGCCGAGCCCTACTTTTGCCGGAGTATTTATGTATTTGCAGTATCGGGCATCTAATGGATACTTATTTGTGGACGTTCTTAATACTTTTTCGACATAGTCTTTTAGTGTAGTCTAGTTCTAGAAATGGAAGATTGGAGAAATCTGATTATGTTATACAACGTGTAACAGAAATGTGTGGTAAAAATTAAAAGATCCAAAGTGTATCCGCTGTAGATCTTGTATACAGAGTTACTAAGACATAATTATTAACTTTAATTTGTGATGCAATTTTTTATTAAATATTTCTATTGTGACGTCACATCAAAAGAAACAAGCCACATCCCTAGTGGTTTAGTAACTTCTATGTACTGACATTTATGATCACTGCTGCTTGCTAGTGCGTGCCTGATGCGCATGACTTCACTTATATAAATATTTAATTTACAATAGCATGACAAATGAAAGTGTCTTAGTAACAACACATACAAGATCTAGATCGGATACACTATACATACAACAACACTATACACTGTTACACGTTGTATATATATTTTTTTTATCCCATACAAACTTCAAAGTTCAATTCAAACCAACCTATTTTTCGGCAACCAGGTTTTCAAACCAATGAACCAAATCTTAAGCGTAGGTAGACATCATTTAAAAGGAAATGTTTAATTAACAGCGATAAAATTTTTTTGAAGTGGGAGTCCACTTACTTCCTTCAACTCCAGCTGAGATTCAGATAAAATGATTTTCCGGTGCATAATAAAATGGCAAAGTTAGAGATACAAAATTTCAAAATGCTCAAGAAAATATAGCTGCTATAAAGTGTAATTTCATTTAGCTCTACAAGTCGTTAAGAGGAAAACCTTGATTTGCTGAAAAAGGAAAGGAGCGGAACGGCCATACTTCCGAGTGATATATTATACGTGACGATGAATATAAAAAACTCAAGTATACTAATCATGTTTTACGAAATTGTTCTGTGTCAGCAATGTGCCTTTAATAAAAAGAGAATTTTGTTCGCTTTTTTTGAGGGGGAGAATATTTTTCGTTTGATAAAATATTTATTTTGGTTTTAAAAGTTTTGTTCACAATTTTTTAAAGGTGCTTATTTATATTTTACCTATATTTTATTTGTGTTACACTTACTACTTATATATACAGCTTGAAAAATACAGATAAATTTTGAATCAAACATTACATGAATTCGGAGGTTATACAAAATAATATTATCCTATGTTACTAACTACTTGATATCGCCAAAATTTTCGATAGAGTATAGCATCGTTCCCTTCTTTCCAAGTTGCCGGCCTTCGGTGTGCCGCCCTGTTTGTGCGCCTGGGTTGCAGACTTTCTAGAAGAGCGGAGGATTTGTGTCCTTTGTGATGGTAGTAAATGTGGTTTATGGCTCGTACTCGCGTACATAAGAAACGCTTGTGCCCCAGCAGTGGGGTCATAAAATGAGCTGATGATGATGATAATGATCTAAAATGTTCCTCGTTTAATAAGTTATACCCAAATACGTACTAAATTAAAAATAAAACATATCAATATTGGTATTTTTCATCAAAAGTAATTGTTCAATAGATAGATACAAAACCTTCACATAACGTGAAAACTTTCGGTTTTTTTTTAATTAACCCTATCTAACTCTGAAGTATCCACTGTGAGCGTTGAGCAAACTCCTTTCAAATGTCAACCCTCGTCTGCATTGTACGCATAACTTACAACTACTTACTAACTTTTAGGTAGGTATATTATAATACCTAGAGCTTCCAACATATCAGTCATCCTTCACACTTCTCCTTAACTTTTTTATCATCACTAAGTTTGGAATGAATTAAATAAAATAGATATGGAATAAAAAGGAATTAAAGCTTATAATTTTGAAAATGGTATACATTTACTTATCGTATTCAAGGATCATTTGGTAGCTAGTGACCCCGGGTAACACCGGGTCACTGACGATTTCTTTTTTCCTATAGGTATTATCACTGGAATTCATTACTACCAAAAATTATCGTTATGCAATTTGCATTGTAAATATTCTTCGTTAATAAATCTATGTATGAAGGAGTTCGATGGCGCAGTGGTACGCGCTTGATCAGCGAATGTTGAAGTTAAGCTACTTTCGCATAGGCGGATCATTGGATGGGTGACTAAAAATGTATCATCTCGAGCTCCTGCGTGCTTCGGAAGGCGCGTGAGGCCAATGGTCACGGCTGCATTAGCAGTCGTTAACAACCACCAATCCGCATTGGGTCCGCATTGTGGTTTATGGCCCGTACTCCCTGTAGTGTTTCCATCCATAGGGAAAGCCCCAACGTGCCCTAACATAAAATTAGTTGGTGACGAAGCCTGTTTAATAGTGAAAACCAGAACAAGGCTGTACAAATAACATGGCCCTAGCCATTATTATAAAAGTATTACAAAGATTTTATTTCATTATACCCAACAATGTCCTCTCATAACAACACAATACTTATAACAAAAAACAATGTCGAATTGAGAAACATAACAATATTGTCCGTTAACAACAGGCGACAAAGAATATTAGGGTGCGGTGCAGTTATAATAATATGCTCTCAAGTTAGATGGTACGTGATTTGAAACCAAGATGGTGCGTTCGATGGTAAACATCCAAAAGCTTTTATTTCTATTTTGGACACGTCGGATATGCGAGTTTCACATCGGTAGTTACGTGAAAAGTTGTGTTATCGTAAAAGGGCTGGGAAATGAAGGGCTGAATTATAATGAAGTGAGTCGATGGTGAAAGCGAGGCGCGGTCGTGGTTAGATCGTTAGCTTTAAGCTCGTAAGTTCTGGATTCAATTGCAAGAAGAAGGTTTCGCTTTCGTCCACGTCATCGATCGGTTAATGAAGCGTGCAATAGGCACCGTAGTATGGTTAGATTGTCGGTCTTAAACCGAATAGACGGGTTACTGTATGTTGTACTAGAATGGGGAAAAGATTGAGGTCTCGAACTGCTGTAAAAAGAGCAGCAGCGCGTTCGGCAAACCAAGCACAACATATCCCCCCCCCCCCCCACCCCCCGTCTAACCCATGGGATCTTTAAACAAACTCGGTGATTGCCTTTCACACACTTACTTAAAAACAGTTAAAATACTGATTATGCTTAGGGGTGTAACACAACTCACATATCAGCGCTTTCTACTCAATCTTATTTCATTTTGCCCGGTCTTTCGACATCCTCTTTGATGGGATCGTTCTCTCATTTAGTAGTATCTCGTTATTTAGGCCTTTCAGTAGTTTTAGGTGTAGGCTTCTATTTTAGCGTGTAGTATATACTTATACTACGGATTATATATGGTCAAACCTTCGCAGACGATTTTCTTGTAGTTTACTCACTACTTCACAGACTTCGAGGCTGCATCAAATGAATGTGTTATGAATGCGATCTAAAAAATATTTTATTTCTCTTTATTTTAAAGTAAGCCCTGTCAAAAAAAAACACAGAGCACTGTTCTTTAAAGCAGGAACGTGCCATTGATAAGAGTTGAACCAGCGGAGACCTTTAGCCGATCAAAACGTGATTTGAAATTAAATCGATGCCAAAGCGTAGCACAATTCAGACACTTTGTGCAACTAAATATTAAGTTCTCTTTTAAACTTGTGAAACTAAGAAGCTGGTAAATAAATAAAGATGGAACAAGCACACCTACTTAAATGTACCTTTCACGTCACTAACATTAGTGACATGGAACTTTAAGTTCTCTGACTTCCGACCGAAAACTTATCGAAGTTTACGTTTAAGTCTACCTAAAGTTATATGAACTGTCAGACGAAATAATTCGATTTAATTATATTATCAAATGCTTACTGGGAATTCGGTTTCGGTGAAGATAAAGACAGAGAAAAACTGTAGCAGATTTATTCTCATTTATTTTCAGGGACAAATAGCTATCAGTCACGGATGTCATCAAAAGTATAAAAAAAAAGGAAGCTACAAATAGTTAAACTTAAATATTTTATTCGTTTCGGAATAAAGTTTTCTATTGAAAAGGATCGGATAAGATACAAATATACAAATTTAACTTAAATCGAAGTAAATATTCTTTACCAAAATAAAACGATTTTAACATTAAATAGAGTAAGTAGTACAATGCTGTCTGCGTTCAGTGTAACAATGCATTCAGGATGCTTAGAGCTGCCTAGACTGACTTTCTATGCTATCAGGCGCCCTTTTCAATATCGTATTAAATCGCGTTACTAAGGGGTACACGTTAAGGGGTCGAGACAGTTTTCAAACTATATAATATAAGAACAATATTTCAAACCGTATATTAAATAAGTAAATAAACTGAATTTATTAATTCCACCTATCGTTATTTTATAGTTTATATAGTTTATTCTATAACGCAAAATCTTTAATAACCCCACTTCTTAAATATTTATGCTGGTTGGCTTATGATGAAGTTCCACCAAAGACAAACTAAACCAATGTGCAGCTACCATCGTACAATCTGCACACATTTGCTAACGGAGACGTGATTTGAAAGCAAACCACAAGGAAAAGCCAGTTAACCTTTCAGTAGCGAATGCTACCGATCTATCTATCTATTTATATCTATTTTCTATCTATTTTATCCGAATGGATAAAATATCTGAATTTGTTTTAGACTTTGTAGAAATTTTTATTCTATTAAGGAAATAAAAATATTATAGGTTAGAAGGCATGCACCCAAAAAAGGGAATACTAACTGCAGCTGATGGTGATAATGTAAGAAAATATAATAAAAATCTTTGACAATTCTAGACATATCATAAAACTCTGTCTTTTATTTATTTGTAATTCTTGTACAACCCGACGACGCGGTGACTTCAAGGTCACGCGGTGGGCAGAGCAAATTCGACTCTCTGCTTCCGAATTAAAAGTACTTTTTTCTTGCAACCAGACGTCCGTCTGGTATACAATATTTGTACTCGTATGTTGTTTAATATTGTATAAGTGACATATCAAGGGAACTGTTATAATATAATCTGTGTCATTGCTATTAACCGATTCCGCCCATACCTAACACGCTTTGAATTTCCCAAGACATGCTTGTATTGGCGACCTCCTTGGTCGAGTGGTTTGTACACCGGTTTCATGGTGTCGCCATCTCTGAGGTCCCGGGTTCGATCCCCGGTCGGGTCAATTTAGAAATTATTGTTTTTCTAAATTGTCTCGGGTCTGGGTGTTTTCTATGTATAATAAGTATGTATTTAGGTATTTTAAATATTTTTATCCGTTGTCTAGTAACCATTTAACGAGTTTCATAACGAAGCTTCTCTTGGGCTAGATAATTGGTGTGAGTGTAGGAAAGTTTATTTATTTATTTATTTATTGGGTATTTAGGTATTGCAATTGTCAATTGTATTCAAATCCCAATTTAATTATAGGAACGGGCGTCCAATTAGATCTACGAGACAAAGGATAGTCATAATCCTCTATTTCCTTCTCATTCCACTTCCTTATTTGTTCCGCTGGGATTTAACGAGCTCCAATGAGTGGCTATTGAATAATTAAAATTATATCAGAATGAGAATTTTGTGTCTTAATTGTAATTTGGTTGAAACGATGAAAGATAAAAAGACTCCTGAGTTTCTTGCCAGCTGTTCTCGGTTGAAGGCTCTACCAAAATTCGAACTAGGGATAGATTCTGTACTTAGTTTAAACTAAAGCTTAGTATATAATTGTTTTTATATGTTTATAATATTTGACGTCAGTAAGTGTCTGCTGGAATGGCTTCTATTGAATAAGCGATTTGACTTTGACTTTGAATAATATTATTTGATGATTGCAACTTTGACTATGAACAACATTTTGAAAGTAACATTCTCTCGTAGAATGTTTACCTGTACCAATTCACCGTACAAAAACATAACAATGTTTAAATCAATTGTTATGTGCCAATTGTGCAGTACGTGTGACAGTGAACCGGTTAAATTCGTTTCCAAAAAACATGGCATATTTTTATAGTTTGTAATATTGTAATTGATAGTATTACTCTTGAAACTTCCACTAGCTGTGAGGAGTGATGGTTCAGAGCAAAAAGGTCCAGCCACTCGGATGTAACCGCATCACCCGGCCATGCTCTTGATATGGCTGACAGATCATTTGTCTAAAACGTTTCAACCGAACCTACGTGTGTCCGCTAACCGTGCTTAGCTAGGTACTCGAAATATTCAGGGCTGTTAGTGCAAATTCGTAACTATTAGTATTTTTTCATACTTGTATAGGTATTTATGGAATGTGTCCGTAACGATATTGATAGACAGAGATTAGAATAAAAAGCTCAAAGCGTGCGTAAGCGGACGCTTTGAAGAAAATCGGTTATCAAACGTTAGTAAAACACTGACTCAACGCACTACAATAAAAGTGCCATGTAGAGTACACTCTACATGGTTTCTAAGCTACAGCTTAGAAACTATACTTCAGCATTTTTTTAATGTTTTTTTTTTATTGGAGTATGTTAATAGTAATTTATCTATTTATTTAGGCACTGTTGTCGATTCGACTTTCGTTTACTTAAAACTAGTTTTTTTTTTAAATAAGGTCAACAATAAATGTTGCAGGCCATCGTCGGGCAAAAAGTTAAGCCAAATGTCACATTATAATTTAGTACTAAAATTCTCAGTAGTTTCAAAAGTTGGTAAGACATGTGGACGGACCTACAAGTCTTTAAATACTTTCAAAGTTATTTTATTTTATGAATTTTAGGGATTACCAAAACTTTATTTCATTTTAGTTAAAGCTGCATATTAACTTGTATATTGGGTCATCGTAGCCTGAATTAAATAAATAAATATAATTATTATTAAGTCTTTATCATACAGCTGGCGTGATGAAGTTCAACGCTAGTGTAGAGCAAGGAGACACGACCCTGCTGCTATGAGAGGCAGCATAGGTCTAAGTAGCGAGTGGCTTTAATAAATATATAGAGCTGTATATACCTACGAGTTGCGAAACGACGAAAGGTCGTATCTAGCGTAGCTTTTGACTGTCCTTTAGAAAAAGAAAGGAAAATAATTTATGTGTTTTCAAAATAAATAATTGTAACGCAGAATTATTATTTGGTCAGCAGAATTATACAATCGGTCAGCATAAGAAAGTCCTTGCTGTTGGTTAAGTTAAGTTATTTTTTTTCCCGAGCGAAGCACAGCGTAGCGAGGGCCAGTCACGGAAGGGGGTAGCGGCATAAGACTGCTGCTGTTCAGAATGATCTACGTTGCAGACTGATTTAGAAATTGCTGACCATAAGTTACTGCCCAACTAGCTGTTTTAGCTAACCGATTACATTTTCTTGCTAACATAATTACGAATACTTTGATAACCGTTTATACAACACCCAAAAAAAAAACAGATCATCATTGAAATTTTACAAGATGACAGCCGGGAAGCAGGTGGGCTGTATTCGATTATTATTACCATGTTTTTTGATGAGTTTGAGTAACACAAATCATGGTAATAATCCCGTTAATAATTATATTTATTGTAATGTATTCAATTGTTCCTAAAGACTAAAAATCAGTTGCTAACCCCTATTTTTTAACCGATTCGAGAAAAAAATATCGGTCACTGGTTCTTGATGTATATTGGTGCTACTACCCTACAAGAGTTGTAACGAAACGTCAGCGTTCAAACCTCATTTGTCGCAGAACCGATAATCGTGGGTGGGGATCCTAGCAAAACGAACCGTGACATGACCCGAAGATGGATTGACGGACGAACAAAAAATGAGCAAACTCGGAAACTGGGCTACGGCACAAAGTTAGAAGTCACACAGAAGGTAAGCTTCATACAAACGCGCTCGAGCAACGCTGTGTGCGTAGACAACTTCTCACGGACACAGAATCTCACAACAGCTACGCTCGGACTGTTCCGAGTTTCCGTGTCCGTGAGAGGTTCTATGTGTGCGTTGCTCGAGCATGGTATGTATTAAGCCTACCTTCTGTGGGTCTCGTTACTTTGTGGCTACGGCGAGACGATAACCAGAACCAATAATCATTAGAAAAGGGGCCGGCCTTATAAAAATACGTTGTAAAAAAATTTGGATTTACGATGCAAAGTATCTATGGTTTTTTTTGCACTGCACCGCACCTAATAACGAGGGGTTGCGAGTACGAATAACGGGGATCACTGGTGTTCTGGCATCCGTGTTTGTTTTGTATTATCATAATAGTCTTTTGTTTTTTATTCTCTTTTTAAATCGTGTAACCGTTAGCCTCACGGAGAGTTATAGATTATTTGCAAAGTCGCGGAAAAAGCTAGTTTTAGGATCAAGAAGTTTCAAGTAGTAGGTAATAACGAAAAACCTTATATATGCATGCCTTTATTCATAAAAAGTTGGCCGATAAAATTACAGTGGTTATAACTCAAAATACAATACAAATAAATAATACTAGTGTGTGTGTGTGTATATTACAAGGTATAGTGTAATATATTTGTATGATTCATTTGTAGGCATCGCTTTTTTATGACGCCGAATAAAATATCATTATTTACTTTATATGGTCATAATATCCGTTATAGGGCCATAATCCTCCAAACTGCCCTAATGTAGCAAATCCATGGCGGTTTTAACGATTAATATTACATTGTAGTGAAAGTAAACTTAACTTAAAATTTACAGTCATCGACCTCATTATCAGAGTTTATCAGAAAGGAATCACAACAACTAATCCTTAACTAATTAATCAAATAACCCATGTGGTAATATTAGGTATTCATATTACATAACATTCTTATTGTATAAAACGATCTTGTTTTTCTTTTCTTTTGCATTTATCTTTATCGAATTTACTCACCTGCAAAGGTAAGGCCGTTACTATGATTGTTGGCAATTTTTCTCTATACTAGGTCATCCTCTGTAGGCTTGCGAACCAAGGGCCTATTGACATTCACCAGTGTCTTGCGAGTTTAATTCAACATTCGATCATGTTAACGAAAACTGAGCTTCAATGCCATACAAATTCTCGCTTTAGTTAATATGATCGGATGTTAGATAAAACTCACTCTAGGCACACAAAGAGAGTTGAGTAAGTGTTTTCACTATTCGCTCGAGTTAAAGCTTTACTACAAATTGTATGGCCCGTGCCCGTGTGGTGCCGGGGATAAAGAATTTCACCACTCTCTCCGCGGGTTTCGTAGAAGTCGACTAATGGACTATTCCTGAGGATGTCAGTAGCATCTCTCTGTGATTACTCTCACCGCCTGTCGCCTGCAATCGCCTGCCTGCCAAACATGGCGAGCATGGCCAATTCCCCTCATAATGATATCCTTGGCGAGGCCTTTGTCCAGCAGTGGACGTCTTTTGACTTAGATAATGTATGGATAAGTAACGCAGCGTTCAGCTAATGAGGAACTTATAAAATTGTGAATAGTTGGCTGCTTTGATTTTATAGCGCCGTAAGCAATAATTTTAAACTATATAAGAAGCTAATTAATTGAATCACAGCATTTTATGCAAATCCATGGCGTCATCATCATTATCATCTCAGCCGAAAGACGTCCACTGCTGGCTATTGGACGTCTTTCATATTTCATATTTCTTGGAACATTTTTTGTTTGTCAAGCTTATATAATATAATAAGCACGCAAAAATATGCACATGCGGAAGGAACATTAAAAACAACAAAACTTTTATTGTTGGAAACTAAAATTGGTTTTGTTTTTGTTGAACAAATTATAATTACCTAGCATAAGCTTTGTCGCTCCTTGCTTAACGTACATATTGACATGATTCTATTGTTCACAAAATTTTATGCGATCACAAAACTGAACTGACATTTTTTATTGATCTTTACAGTTTACGCGACTAAACGTGCAAATGAAACATTTTTACGAATCTAATCGCCTTTTATTACACTCACAGGGAGACTAAGATGCAAACACCTCAGTCTTCGAAGACACACAGATAACAAATCATTTTCCATCCGTCTGAAAGAATACATGAAAGATAATGAAAAGAAAATGTCACATCATCCTCAGAATGCGCCATAATCACGTTATATTATGTTATGTTACATTATGTAATTGGCTGGTTCGTTTGTACCTAGGTACTCTTTATCACTCTTGTTAGTTCTTTTAATTTTTCTTCTATGTAGTTCAAGTTTGTTTTTAGCCGACTGCGTCAGAAGGAGGGTTATGTTTTTCGAGTGTATGTATGTATGTATGACATAGGCTATAAAAAAAACCGGGCAACTGCGAGTCGGACTCGCCCACCGAGGGTTCCGTTCAAATTTATGGGTACAAGAGGGAAAAAGTAATTCTTTTTTCATTCTTCGTCATAAATCGAAAACTATACATCATAAAAGTAATTAAAAATCTGTTGAAGCTTGTGCATATGAAGCCCTTTTATATTATTATTATATTATATTCATACCTCACATGACACGGTTAACTCACTTCAAAATTTAGACCCCCGTTCCTTGCATAAAGACCCTGTTTTTTTGTGATTTATTTACAAATGTATAGTTTTCAGACTTTTTCCTGTACTTGTAGTATAAGACGATATTACTTGCCAAATTTCATAGTTCTAGGTCAACGGCAAGTACTCTTTGAATTTTGATTCCCTTGAGAGTGTCGAAATATACGTTTTTTGTGACATAAACGGCCGTATCCTTTTTTTTGTTAACTTAGAAGTTTGATGTTTTTACAGCTTCAAGGGACCGCAGAGTTGAGTATATGGTTTTAATTTCAACTCGGTACCTCCACGAGTTCCTGAGATTAAGGGTCTTAACACACAGACAGACAGATAAACGGACAACAAAGTGATCCTATAAGGGTTCCGTTTTTTCCTTTTAAGGTACGGAACCCTAAAAAACAAAAAAAAAGCAATAAAAAAAATAAAAACATTGGCCGGGGTAGCTATTAGTATTCTTGACCCCAAAAAACTGTTAGAAATAGAAATAGAAAAATTGGCCATATCCTTTAAATTCCTTAGACGTTGTAATTCGTTTAAAGAATTTTTTAAACGAATTACGTCTAAGGAATTTAAAGGATATGGTCAATTTTTCTATGGACGTAGATGTAAGTAGTTAATAATTTTCAATTACAGTAATGTTTTATAGTGTTTTGTTCATATATATATTATTATTATTTTATGGTGTTTTGTTTATATATAATTATAAAGCAGTTTTGAATAGTCTAAAAAAATTACCTACATAGTCATAAAACCTGCAGTCCCACATTTCAGGCCAGCATGGTCTGACATTGGTTGATCCGTGCGGTGACGGAGAAAGAATACAATTCGCCGCCCCTCTCCTCCGGTGGGTGTCGTAAGAGGCGACTAACGGATTTTCGAGCTTCCATATGCTCCACTGCGTGGTAGGGCTTGGCCCGTCTGGTTAGTGACCACCGTACGCATGGTGTAAAGCCCGTCAAGTGACCGCTTGTCGGTCGCGTTTCGGGATCAGCCAGCGTATAACCAGAGCTCGAGTAAATGTTGCTGCGATGCATTTGGTCTGCGGAGGCTTCCGTCAAACCAGTGCCAGGAGGACTTCATTAACCCGCTGACCAGGGAGACCCGTAGAAACGGCTGTCCCGCTGGCCGCCCGTGGCACAGTACAGGGGCCCAAGCGAGCCTAACCAGCTCGTGAGGCTGCCTCACCATGCCACGCATAATCTCGGGGTGGCCCGTCGTGCCGGTTGGTGACCGGGAGGTGGGGTCCCGGCGGCCATTCCCGGGGGGGTTCGGGGGCCCTTCCGTTCGGCGGGCTAGTGAAACTCTTTTGTAGGCGGTTTCCTGGTGCCACACTTTGACCATTCGCATCGCAGCAGCATTTCCTCGATTCACGCCTCCTTCCTTTCTTACACCATGACAGCGCATAACATAAGAACTGGTACTTCAGCGGTGCACACCCCCACCACAACCTTACCGTTTGAGGTTGAGTTCGCTAACATCCGCGGACTCCATGCAAACCTCAATGCCGTTCATCACCATCTTGAGACGGCACAGCCAGCAATGTTATTCTTGACGGAGACGCAAATAATCTGCCCGGCTGACACCACCTACCTGCACTATCCGGGCTTTGTGCTTGAAGAATCATTCAAAGCCAAAGCCGGTGTTTGCTTATTCGTTCGGGCGGATGTTTGCTGTCGCCGTCTGCGCTGTCTGGAGGACCCTTCCTTTTCTCTCCTTGTGGTACACGTCGACTTGGGCTCTCATAGCCGTGTCTACGTCTGCGTCTACCGATCCTATAATGGCGACATAGAGACAACTCGACTCATGGATCACCTTAGTCGGGTGGCAGATGAAGCGCAGGAGCGGTTTCCATCGGTGGAATTGGTGTTTTTGGGGGACTTCAATGCTCACCACGAGTTGTGGTTAAGTTCCTCCAAAACTGACCATGCTGGTAGAACTGCCCACGCGTTCGCTCTCACGCACGACCTGACTCAACTGGTGAACCAGCCCACCAGGATCCCAGATATAGTCGGTCACGCGCCCTCTTTGTTGGACCTTCTGCTGACGAGTCGCCCTGCTGGCTACCTGGTGGAGGTTCGAGCTCCTTTAGGATCTTCGGATCACTGCTTGGTATCCAGTAAGGTGCCTCTAGCCCCGCTACCGCCTTCAGCGGTATCGAAACGCCAGATTTGGCACTACTCGTCGGCAGATTGGGATGGTATGCGGGACTATTTCGCATCCGTTCCTTGGGGGCAACGCTGGGAAGCGTTGGCGTTGGCGTTCAGTGGGAAGGACCCATCAGCTAGTGCGACTGCAGTTGCTGATGTGATAGTTTTAGGGATGGAATACTATATTCCGCACTCCTATCTCATCAGCAAAGGCAGGCGCAACCGATGGTTCAACCGCGAGTGTGCCAACGCTGTTGATAAAAAGCAGGCGGCATACCGTGCTTGGATCAGAGGTAGAGCTCTTGGGGATCCCGAAACCCGCACGCTGAAAGCAGCCTTTAATAATGCCACCAAGTCCTGCAAAAGAGCCTACATCAGAGCGGATGCCCAGCGCGTTGCACGGGTCGGCCAAGAACTGCTGACGCATCCTACGGGCAGCCGTAGCTACTGGCGTCTGGCCAAAACCGTGCAGTCAAACTTCTGCCAACCCTCGCTGCCACCACTGAGATGTCCTGACGGAACTTTAGCTCACAAGCCGCAAGAGAAGGTCGATCTCCTGGCCAAACTTTTTGCGGCTAACTCCCGAATCGATGACTGCAATGCACAGCCACCTACAATTTCTCACTGTGGCCACACAATGCCCGATTTTAAAATCAGGCAGTGTGATGTCCGTGCGGAGTTGCAGTCAATCGATGTCCGGAAAGCTAATGGCCCTGATGGCATCCCACCAATAGTCCTAAAAATGTGTGCAGCGGAGTTGTCCCCCGTGTTAACGCGCCTATACCGTCTCTCGCTCTCTTCAGGTTGTGTGCCGGAATCTTGGAGAGAGGCCAATGTGCAACCGGTCCCCAAAAAAGGAGATCGGTCAGATCCTTCGAATTACCGCCCCATAGCCGTAACTTCAGTTTTGTGCAAAGTCATGGAGCGCATTTTAAATAAACAACTTGTCCACTACCTAGAAGAACACTCCATAATTCACGATCGCCAATACGGGTTTCGGCCGAAGCGGTCAACGGGTGATCTTCTAGCGTACGTTGCACATCTCTGAGGTGAGGCTATTGACAAGCGTGGTGAGTCGGTGGCTGTTAGCCTCGACATAGCCAAGGCATTTGATCGGGTCTGGCACAAAGCTCTTCTCTCCAAGCTTCCGGCATACGGTCTGCCTGCTCAGTTCTGCAACTGGGTCGCTGGCTTCCTGCATGAGCGTAGAATCCGTGTCCTGTCTGATGGATGCGCATCACGGCTCATGTCAGTAAATGCTGGTGTCCCTCAAGGTTCCGTTCTGTCCCCCACGCTGTTTCTTCTGCATATCAATGATATGCTTCCACTTGGAAATATTCATTGCTATGCAGATGATAGTACAGTGCACGGTGGGTATAACGGTCACCCTGCGGCTGGGCGAGTCGAGACTGAAGAGAAACGAGTGAATCTTGTCATTGAGCTCAATCGGGTATTGGACCTCATATCTAATTGGGGCTCCAATAATCTGGTTGAGTTCAATGCCAAGAAAACACAGGTGTGTGCGTTTACGGCCAAAAAGTCACCATTCCTTCCTCTGCCAACTCTTCAGGGCACATCTCTAAGCCTGCAGAACAATATCAACATGCTCGGTATGACGATTCGCTGCGATCTGAATCAAAAGGACTATATCGAAGCCGTGATCAAAACAGCCTCACGAAAACTCGGTGTCCTGAACAGAGTGCGGCGATTGTTTACGCCTGACCAGTTGTGTCTTTTGTACAAGACACAGGTACGGTCTTGCGTGGAGTATTGCTCGCACATCTGGAACGGTTCCGCAAAGTATCTTCTCGATGCCTTAGACGGAAGGTCTATAATATACAATTTATACATTTTGATATTCCATACATACTCGTACATCTAAGTACCGATGTTTCAAATCAATAAACCAATTTAAAAAAATATATATATGCTCAAGCTCTCAAAATTTCATTTAATATTTAAAATAAAGATTCGATTGCAATTTTTTTTTTACAAGTTTTTGTACACATAAAAGAGTTGCATATAAAGTTTCTTTCAACTTTTAATTGTGAACTTGTTTTTTTTTACAATCTACAGCATTTAACGTGTAAAATCTCAATTATTACCTTACCAAATCATCATCATCATCAGCTCATTATATGTCCCCACTGCTAGGGCACGAGCCTTCCCTATGGATGGAGGAGTTCGAAATGATACACTTTTGGTCACCCATTCGATGACCGGCTTTTGCGAAAAATGCTTAACCTCAGCACTCGCACTCGCAGACCGGGCGCGTTAACCACTGCGCTACCGAGCTCCTCAACCACCAAATATATCATAAAAACAAAGTACTTAACTACCAAAGACAGACAGACAGACATTTAATACAAAAATTAATAATTCCAAAATTAAATTTGGTTTGGTTAAAAATGGTTTAATGCAACCTAACATTATATCGTACATAGAACATTAGCCTTATTCATAACATAACATCCTACCTATGTTTAACCTTCCAACTTTAGACATAACATAAATACGTATTACACGGATAGAAATACATGCGGAGATTGGAGTCATAATAATATACGCATCCTCATAAGGGTTGATGAGTTACAAGGACTGCTATCGTATGGCTACAACTGTGATCAACGTTAAAAAGTGCTATACGAAATATGAAGGAGATCGAGATAAAAAAGATTGAATGACCCATTCCGAGACAAGTCACTGTGCCTATAAGTTGCTTAGCTTTCGCGATTGTAACCCGAATGCGCTAGTCGCTTCACTGCCGATAACACATAACAAAAGCACACTACAAAAGTTTCAGTGATTTTTGATGTGCTAGATTTGTAAACTTTTTTTATATGATTGATATGATATTATATTTTGTATTCTGAAATCACTTAAGATTTATTGATTTACTGAAATGATTTTATGGTTTCTAGTGATTTCTAACAAATATAATTTAATGCAATTACAGAAATACGATAAACCCACTTCATATAGGTATTTGTACAATAACATTTCGGGATATAAGTATATAAATCATTATTTAACTTTTACAATCGAAAGAAGCGAGTGCCAACATCAGGTCAAAGAACTTTCTCAGCCCGCATCTGTTTCATCAAATAACTTTTGTCTCTCTGACGGAAGATATTTGAACGAACACGTCATGGATGAACATTTTATAAAAACGAATGAAAATTACCGTGAAATTGCCTAGTATTAAATACTAAAGAACTTCTTTATAATGTAAAAGCGTAAAACTGGCACAATAATTTAGTAAATAATTAGAAAGTTTTCTACTCATAATTATGGAAAAATATTCTATTCTGTTCTACTCTATTCTATTAAATTATATTCTGTTCTATTTTATAGGACATTTATAAAAATGGAAGTTTGTGCATTCGGTAGCTGTTTTGCAAGTTAAGCAACTTTCATAATACCTACCAGGTAACCGGATGGGTGACCGTATTAAAGTATATTGAACTCCTCCGTACTTCGGAGCGCACAAAAAAGGCGTTGGTGCTGTAATGATGTTGTTGTTGTAATGATAAACAAAATATCAAATGTCTTACAAATTCTTACATACTGCTAAGTGTAAAAAACAGTTAGATATTATCACAATTTAAAAATAAGTTTAGAAAAAAATATATTCAGAGAAAACAACATTACGTTTCAGTTGACAGCCCTACGCGGAGATAGCGAGTCTCGCAAGTCGCACACATTCCTAAGCTAACGGCGAGCGAGCGCCGAGCGCTCACAACATAAATTAGAAACGTTTCATTCTTTGTACGGCAGGTCTAAGACGCAATGGGAATGCGTCATACCGCCATGCGGTTATCTCTTTAAAAGTTTCAGAAATAACATATAGTTTGAATGACCATAACTATATCATCATTCTACCGTACCATTTGTAGTTTATGAATGCTTTAAGCTGGCATATTTATTTCCAGTACGTGTTAGAAAGAAAATTTTGGGGGTCAACGCTGCTCGCTTCCGTGGGTTTACCCTCAAGACCCCACAAATGACCCCTGAATGGTGCCAAGTGTGTAGCAACCTTCCGGTGTTAGACATTGGGCCGTGGCTGGATACCACCCTCCGGATTAAGTCGCACCGCCAAATGACTTTTTGTCATGTTCCGTTGCGTTGTCCGGAGATGCCAATGTGGAGGGATGGGTCTGGGCAGTTGTTTCTTCTGCGTGACTGATTGCGACTGCTCGCTACTGATACACCGGGCGCTTGTCTCTGGAGGGTAGCGGAATCCGAATCATAGTGCCGCCGCTGGCTGACCACAGGAAGTAGGGAGCCCAAGTAACAGGTTAGCCACTTGTGAAAGGCTACCCCGCCACCTCGCGAAAAATCCCAGAATGCTCCACCTTGCCGGTTGGTGACCGGATGGGAGGGCTAGGTGGCTATCTCTGGGGGGGGTAGGGGCGTCCCCGCAGTCTCCAAGCCAGTCTCCTATCAGTTTGTCAGTCGTGAGTTTGTTCTCTAGTTTGCAGACTGACGCCTCGTCCAACTGCCACTCTCTTGCCTATTCACTTAATTAAAAAACACATTGCACAGAAAAAAGGAAAAAGTTTTCACAGCGGTTGCACTCCTTCCCACTAAAAGTGCACCTCACTAACATTCGAGGTATGCATTCAAATCTCGTCGTAGTCCATCACCACCTTGTGACTGATAAATCACAACTGCTGTTCCTCACCGAGTCGCAGATCAAATGTCCGGCTGGCGCGGCGGTCCCTTGGGCCGAATCAAACTTCTGTCGCCCTTCTCTACCACTATTGCTGAAACCCAATGACTCACTTGCCCATACTGCAGCTGAGAAAGCGAATTTATTTGCTCATCATTTTGCGGAATTCGCGTTTAGATGTAGCTGGCAAAGTACTTTAGACGTGAACAAGGCTAGTGGTTCCAACGGAATCCCAGCAATTGTCCTGCGTAACTGTGCGCCTGAATTGTCTCCGGTATTAACACGCTGCCTCTCACTAGAGACTGGACAAGTTCCACAGCCGTGGAAGCTTGCTAATGTGCAACCTGTACCCAAAAAGGGTAGCCGTGCCGATTCTTCCAACTATAGGCCGATTTCAGTAACGTCCGTACTAAGTAAGATTATGGAACGTGTACTGAACACTCGTCTGCTAGCATACCTTGGAGATAACGACCTCCTTAGCGACCGCCAGTTTGGATTTCGCCGCGGTTAGGCGACTGGTAATCTTCTCCTGTATGCTACCCATCTTTGGAGTGAAGCAACCGAGAGACACGGCGAAACCATTGCCGTCTCGCTTGATATCTCCAAAGCCATTGATAGGGTCTAGCATGGCAGCCTAATCAGTAAGCTTCCCTCATATGGAATCTCTGATGGCCTTTGCATCTGGATGACTGACTCAAGAATCGTAAAATTCGAGTCGTGGTGGATGGTCAATCATCCGAACTAGTCGAAGTAGATGCCGGAGTTCCACAAGGATCAATGTTTTCTGCGACACTATTTCTTTTACATATTAACGACCTTCTAGTGCCCGGTACCATTGGGTATGCGGATGACACTACAATAACTAGCCGATGCAAAGGCCTCCAAAGATAAAATCCAGTCTTGTCGAGAGTCCCTGGTTGAGCGAATAAATCTGTCATTCAGGCTGTCTCGGACTGGGGAAATGCCAATCTTGTCAGTTTTAACGCTACCTAAACGACGTACATTGAGTCCATAGCAAAAAGTGCTATTAAAAAAATCTAGCGCTCTACTTGGTCACGTGTTCCCTGTTCACTAGGCCCTGGGTCTCTTCAAACCAAGAGTGAATAGGCATTTCCTGTCTAACCACCTTAGGCCACATCTCGCTCAACAATAGGCAAGTTGGTGGCCAAATGATTAAACAGTTGGCATTTAAAAAAAAAAGTGAAAAGCAATGTTTTTTAATGAACATGATACTATTAAACACTACACGGGCTAAGAAGCAATGGAAATGTTACAACCATGCGGATTTTCAAAAGTTACACTTATAAAAAATGCTAATATAAAAATTATAATAGTAACATTTTCACATTTCAACGTAAAAGAAACAGAGGACTGTTAATAACCCATCCAATACCTGATATCACAAAAAAAAAACATTTTTACTCCATAGCATTGGAAACGGAGCTAGTGCACAAAGGAAGTATAATATACAGTTCAATGAACCAAGAGAATTGACTACAGAATACTTTGCTTTTCATTACTACGAACTACTAATAGGTACCAGTGATAAATCTTTTAAGAGAGAAACATGTTCACATTAACTTATGGGCTGATTAGCAATCTTGTTAGCTAGTAGCGCAAAAGCATAACAATATGTTCAAACCTTTTTGATTTTACTGTCTATGATTATAAAGAAAGTTATAAGACGATCAAATACGATTTAGTAGCGGGTTGGTAGTTGGTGTATTTTTAATAAATTTATGAAGTTTTTAGTGAGATAACCTTTGAACATGAACGTAGACTAGCATAGTAACGATGAAGCTGGTTATTAATTTTCATTGCTAAAGTAGTTTTAATTTAATAAAGCGTTGGCAGATGAATATGTAACTGCTGTGGTTCAATCTCCATTTTGAATAAAGACTTATTATTATTATTGTGATAAAAATGCAGTAATTGAATAATAATATAATTATATATTATTAATAATATCATTATTTAATTAATAATATCATTATATCATTATATATATTCCAGCTCGCGGCTACCCGCGACTTCGTCTGCGTATATATCTTTAGAAATGATGGCCTATTCTGTTGTATGAGTTCTAAGTATATTTTTTTTCTTCTATTTACTGCAGTATACTCCGATAAACTAAGTTAAAGGATTTTTTTAGAAACATGTGAGCAAGCTACGTAGAGCTGACCGTAAGAAAAACATTGCGTGCCCAAATGTATTCTTGCTACCTTTAAGGTTTGACCATTGAAAATTAGCTTTTAATGGAAACTGTAGACTTTTAAAAATAAATGATACGTTTGTTATTATTTGGTATAAGGATGCAACAATATAGGGATGTAATATTACGAAATAGATTATAGATTACGAAACAGTCTGATTACCATAGCTGAAGCTGAAGAATAATACCTAACATATAGACAGTTTGGAACTTCAAACAGTTACATCACTGGTAATATTATTGACAAAGATCACTGCTTACTTGACAATATTTCTGATACTACAGAAATATTTAACGATTTATATTGTGAACCTAAGAATTTAATTGAAAACCACAATACATTACGATAAATCTCGTACGTCTACGTTTTTATTTTCATTTCTTTGTATTTAGGGAACAACAAATATGTGGAATTCTAAAAATCTTATCATTATTAGAAAGCTAAACAATTCCTGAATAATAAAAGATACCTACTTACCTTTAGTCTCCTTCGTATTCAATGTTTCAAAATATTAAACATTCCCTGGAAAACTTATTCAGTATCACAGTCAGACCAAACAACTTTTTCCAAGTAATAAAAAATATTTATCCCGCTATACACAATCGCGCTAAGAAGCTTCATTCAGTATAAAAGCTCGATGTGTATTTTTACAATAATGACATAAGTTTCTTGGAGAAAGATCTTCAGTAGGTATCACTGTGCGCGGTGGTTGGTACTTGGAGGGCTGTTTGTAACTCCGTAAATAAAAGCTATAAACACAGATACACTATCTGTTTGTTTTAATTTAAAAACATTACAGAAGCGCCTGGGTGGCCGAGTGGTAAAGCGCTTGGCTCGATAATCTAAGGTCCCAGGTTCAATTTCCAGGTCGGCCAAAGTGTGTTCGGATTGTTTTAAATGCTTGGCCTGACCTTATGATCACCAAGCTGCATTGGCAAGCGTGGTGATTAAGCCATTACCCATCAATTGTAGTGATGACATGATTTTAATTATGGGGGGCCTTTGTCCACCTACTTTACATTAATTTCAAGACTATTCAAAATTTTGTTTAATAGCTAAAGTGTTATTTTGGTATATTTTTTCTATGGCTTCTCTTACTAGAAGTACTGAGAACTGTCTAGCAGCTTCTGTGTTCCCTGCATCTTATTATTATCTTATTTTAGTGGGGCCTGCTGAGGTTTCTCTCTCCCAGTAGCACTTCGACCTATCGAGATCTTTTGTTTTTTTTTATTATCTTATAACACGAACGCCCACAAATGCGGAAAAATCTGAAATACACTACACCCGACCTGGGAATTGAAGATTGATTCAGATAGCGGACCAAGCGCTTTGCCACTTGGCCATCGAGGCGTTCCTTAAAATACCTACTAAATATGTTGTGTTTACAGAAATGGTTATTACTGTTTTTCGCATATTATGGGCTTTCCAACGGAACCAGATTTATAGGCGGCGATAAATTTTGTGGTTTCTCACCTTGAAATGTCTAACATTCAAAACATTGAATGCGTAGCATAGTTGGCGATTAACGCGCTAAACGCATAATTCACTTAGTCGCTAACTATAAACTTACAGCGACACACTGCTGAAGTTACGCAGTCGAAATGTCGGGCTGTTTATAACTATAAACTATTTTACTCGCGTTTACCCATGACTAGTTCACCATTGATCGATGAGTTTTCCGCAATAAACATTGGTTTTCGATATCATTGCAAGTTTTTGCCCCCTTGGTCTTGTGGTTAAGACCACCGATCTTAGACCCAGAGGTCCCGAGTTCGATTCCCAGCGGGGCTATATGATTGTGTACTAGATTTGATCGGTAGTAGGGCTTGTCTGCCCGCCTGGCAAGCTACCACCATCTTATCTAAATATGTCACTATTACATCAATGTTTATAGCATTGTTGTGTTCCGGCAGCGAGAGATAAGAAAGCCAGTGCCTCATTGCAACTTGCGCATATGCCAGGTGAGGACGGCTAGTGAGGCAAAAGCATGTTCCACCAGCTGTCCTCGCATCTGGACTCAGCTTCTGCATAACGTCAAGCAGAGCAGAGTCATTTGCCTAACTTTTTATACAAAAAGGTTTATTTTTATATCAAAATTGGGCTTCAGCTTGCCTGATAGTAAGTGTCAATGAGACTAAAGATGGGAGTCCCAAAATTCTCAACTGCTGAGATACTGTCTCTTTATTTTTGTTGAAACAAAACATTGCTACTTAATGTCAAAGTCAAAAGCTTAAGAGTTAAGCTCGGTTTTGTTTTTAAGATACTTTTTCTAACAAATATAATAAACCAGTTTCCGCCCACAATTTCATCTGCTTTTTATTTGTTCAATCACAAAAGCTCTAATAGGTGACCTGTGTGTTAGCGGCATGGCTAGATAAAACAAAAGCCTATAGCACTCGGGCCATCCAAATATATCTATGTAAAAAATCATGTCGTTTATTCGCGTGAATAAAGGACAATCCTTCCCCTCATTCCACTAATTTAATTTCTACTGGCACCAACCACTCACCGCTTAAGTTATACGAGAAGTGCCAGAAGTCCCTGAGCAATAACTCGCACAGGGGACCACCCAACTGTCAGGTCATAATGCCAGATTAGATCCCGCCAAAGCGCATACTTAATCCGGTACTCATAAGACTAGTGCCTCAGGAGAGTTGCCCCATGGACACGTATAGTCCCAATTTACCAGATAAGTAACCGGAGCTGTCAAGCGTACACACTTCTAATTGTATGAAGAGCGTAATTGGCAGCTTCCACCGCTTAGTTCGTCGACTTTTAAGTGAAACGTGCATAGTTTCTTTATTTTTTTATTTCCATAGCGAGGAAGAGCTTCACTTTCATAACACCATGTGGTGAATTGTGTTAAGAGAGAAGATGGAAGTGCGATTCACTTTTGGGTGATTCATATTTTAGTGCTGAGACGTTAACCAGAGAAGATGGAAGTGCGATTTAACCGCCTCTGCGATCTAGTGGTTAACCACCGGCCGCAGACCCAGAAGTTCCGGATTCGATTCCTAGCAAGGGGTGCATGTTTGTGTACTTGGTTTGGTTGATGGTAGGACTAGTTTGCTCGTCTGGCTAGCTACCACGATCTTGTCACCATAACTGCAATGTTTGTAACATTATGGGTGGGACTTTATTAATTCCTCGGGCGGCCTTCTTGAGAGAATTTGAAAAGTGAAGTTGCACTGTTTTGTTTCATTTACCAACACTCATGCGCACTTACGAACACTGAACGGTTAATAATCCACCATTAGTTCACATTAATATTCGACATAACACAAATTTTAGAAAATAAAACAAAACCGCAGACATATGACTCTTCACTTTCCCGCCAAGAAGTCCCTCCGATTAACCGTTAACAATAAAAAGTGCTACGGTGGAGACTTGTCTCTAAGTGTCCGAAAACAACAATACCTACTGTGTTATAGTAACACTTTAGCATCTATAATACCTATTCATTATTAGTTACAAAACTATGAACAGAGCAATCAGTTTCCTACTTATTGTTGTCTGAATCTGTAAGTCAAAGGAATAAGAGTCATTAATGTTCATATCGAACAAAGTCTGGAGCGAGAAGTTCAATACTCACGAAGTAACGGCAAATATTCACGATACAAATAAATACAAACTGCACAAGTGAGTCGAGTACTTGTTGCGAGATTTATTCTCGAGTCGCGCTTTGGTTTTGAGTTTCGTTTGCGATTTGGTCTTGTAAAACAGCTTTAGGCACGTATTTATCGGAAAATAGTATGTTAATATAAGTTTGGATATGCTTAGAACGCATTTACCTGTATAAGTTCCCCTTACCTGGTTTTTATTCCCTTATACGTGTACATTTACCTACATCCTTGATACGATGTTGAAATTGAATAAGGCCTTTGCTTTACAAAGTAAGATATGTTTTTTTTTAAATTGCATCGATTTTTCTTATTTATACATTTTTTTTGTTATGTCTGTATGATCGTCAATAAATAATTTCTTATTTTTATAAATATATAAACTTTGGCAATTCTTCCCAGCTAATGCTAAGAGAATAGGTACACAGCTTATAGATTCTTGAAACACCATGATTATATATTGTGCGTTGACCTTGAGCCCTAGATAAAAGGACTGGGCACATTTATTATTTCTCATATTTTTTAAAATATACAAACGAAATTGTTTGTACAAACCACTCACAACCCGACCTCGTACCCTCGAACCACCACTGGCTAATAGAATGTGCGAACAGTGAGTATGTACAGTTCCTGAAACCCGCGTAGGTACATGTTTACAGAACGTTTCACTAGCTCCCACACGAGATACGTAATTAAATTCCACGACCTTCCTTTGTTTTTTTTTTTACACACGTTTTTTAATCAAACTATTACACAAACAAACGGCCAGTTGTACGCACGATTGCGTTTTAGAATAAATGAACCTTATTATTCTTTCAACTCTTCGATATAGTTTCTACGGGGTACAAGCAAGAACTAAAGTACAAGTAGTATTAGACTTGATTTTTTTTTTCAACATAATCAGCACCAGCAAATTTATGTCCCGACTGCTGCTGTCGCTTAAGCCATCCCTAAGGATGAAGTCACCACAAGAAGAACGGGTCGTACATAAACCACCACGCGAGCAGGCCAAGTGCGGGTTAGTAATACAAAATTTGGTTTAAGCATGTTTAAGGAATAATGTAATCCGCTATAGAACAAAAGAAAATCAGTAAAAAGTTTTTTACTGATTTTCACAATTAGCCCGTATCAGTTCAGTTTTCACATTTATGAATTACTTAAGTGGATGACGCAACTGCGTCTGACGTCACGCTACAGTCAGTTACGCAGTCTGTTGCACATGCCTTACGGTTCACAAGAAGTTTACGCCAACAAAGGCTGCCCTGAAGCGAGCAAAACCTTAGTAAATGACGTATATCCGCATGGTTCACAGAACTTATAAACGTATGTAGTAACTATGTAGTAATGTGTGTACAACTATTTAATGTTATATACAACTGCATAGACTGTCCACCGATCTTAGAACCAGATGTTAAATTCCCAGCCGTGGTATATATCGGGGGTTCGTGATAGGGCTTGACATAAGTCTGCCTGGTAAGCTATTAACAGATTATTTGAATATGTCTCCACCTGGTACCATTGGTTGTGTTCCGGCAGTGAAAGATAATTTTGCCAGTTTCTCAGTAGTTCGGCTTTATTGCTTTACTCAGACGAAGGGCAAGTGCTCGCGATTTCTACATGTGTTTAGTTCCTTCCACATAATTCAAATTATTTTTCGTACTCAATACGTAGTTATTTCGCTAACTTTTAAGTATCTATTTATAGTTAACCATGTTGATGAAAGCATAAAAAAAGTCTTTACTATAAACTCTACTGAAGTGAAAAGGTTTCAAGAGTCTAATCCTATCCATTGGTATTCTATTTGATTCCAGGGAATAAATAAAGTTAAATAATTTATGAATTTGATAGTCTTTTCGTGTCACATTTCCATAAATAGCTATCAGGCCTTCGTTTAATGACCGTTATCGGACAATCGACCATTTATTTTCGAAGAGTTAGGCGATTATCGACTTGGTTGGATTGGATCTTGATTTTAAAAATAATATTTTTTTTTTTTGCGTGCGCCAGTTCTGCTTAGCTGTAGTTAAGCAATTAAAGCACCTCCGTGCTTCCGTCGCTTTAACAATATAAAATTAGCAGACAGTAACGGATAAGGTAGCCTGTTCTTCATTTCACTTTCATTTTGAGCGCGCTTTCGGTGTGAAATTTAGATAAAAAACATAAATTGAAAGGCTTTTAAGTTTTGTTAAGTTTCAAGCTTAAGTAACTAGGATAGCTTGAGCCTCTAAGTTTTTATAAGATACTGAATTTTCTTTTAAACTTGCCTCTAGATCAGACAACTTATTTTATAAATTTAAAGCAATATAAGTTACTAACTTCAAAATAGCTGATGACATGCGATCAGTTTGGCTAGTCATAAACAGAAATTGTCTATAGCATGTGCGATGTGCGACACGAAGTAGATAAAGTTAAAAGTTTAAGTATCTAGGATAAAACCGAAAGACGTTCCAACAATTTAACAATGCCCTATTTCTTGTCTAATTTACTTTATTATGTAAAAATATAAAAAAAAATAAAGAATTAGCTCGAAAGATGAATGGAAAAAGCTACACCGACAAGAGCTTAGCTCAGAAGAAAAATATATATAGAATATCAATAGGTACTAATAAAATCAAAGATTCATCACTAGGTACAGACGCCTGCACATCAACCTACCACAATCTGTCAAATTTTCTCAATAGATTTTGAACTTTATTTGTAAGGCTTAAGGTTGACAATGTATTGAAGAAATTTGACAGTTTTGGGTAGGTGATGTGCAGGCGTGTGTACCAGTCTATATATCTTGCGAAGCTAACAAAAAAGGTTAATGTAAAAATTACATAGAAAATCATCCGGCCCTTGCGATCTGAACAAGAATAGGGACAAAAACTTGAAAATATGTAAACATCATCATCATCATCATCATCATCATAATCATCAGCTCATTTTATGTCCCCACGTCTGGGGCACGAGCCTTCCCTATGGATGGTTTGGGAGAACGGGCCGTAAAACCACCACGCAAGCCCAGTGCGGATTGGTGGTTGTTAACGACTGCTAATGCAGCCGGGACCAACGGCTTTACGTGTCTTCCGAAGCATGGAGGGGCTCGTGATGATAAACTTCTGGTCACCCATCCGATGACTGGCTTTGGCGAAAGTTGCTTAACTTCATCACTCGCAGACCGGACGCGTTAACCTTTGCGCCATAAAGCTCCTCTCTATATCAACATATAAAAATTAAATAATAATTTTGTTAGTGCTACCTACTGTTAATTCTTTTATTTTAATATCAAAGATATTCCGGTTTTAGGTAATCATCGAGTTTCGCTATTGAATACACCACTACACGTCATGTAACTCGATATGCGTTTAGAATTAGAGCGCAGCCGTCGATAATGTCATAATAGATAATACGTGTCCCACTACAGCCTTAGCGTGTATGTCCAAAGCTCCAGCCGCCTTACAACACAATGGACGACAACATTGAGAACACGAACCTCTGAAAGGCAATGCGTCCTACACTTGTATTCTATAGAATTAAATGACATCGTGGCCTACATTATTTGCTCCAACATGTTGACTGAACACCATAATTATAAAAAGTACTTTTTAGTAATCATTTATTACTAGTCTTGAATAATTATTTATGATAAATGATGATATAGTGATAAAATTTATTTAGACAAATACAAATTATCAGTAACTGTTAGTAACAATAACAGGTTAGTATACGCTAGCCTTTGCGATGGCATGACAGTGTCCGAAAAATGGAGATTAAAAAACATTATGATTCTTCTAGGGATGGTCTAATTATTAAACGATCTAATTTTCTATGGAAGGTCAGCAATCATCGTGGTAATTTTTTTTAAGTGACTTTGCTTTATCTCAAGTGATGTCAAGAGATGATACGGCCGAGGAAGCAAATGTTAGCCCTGATTCCTCAACTACTGAGGCTCGGGTTATGTTATCTATAGCTGCCGGAACACAACAATGCTACAAAAATTGATGCTATGGCGACATATTAGATTAGGTGGTGGTAGCTACCAACCAAACCGAGTACACAAACATGGTCCCCCCGCTGAGAATCGAACCTAAGACCGACCCAGATCTAAACCGGTGGTCTTAACCTCCAGGCGATCAAATACAGCTGCTATAACTTTTCAGTATTAGCGTTGAATTATTTTAGATCGTAATTGGAGATATCTACATCAGTTGAATTCACAATGTCCATTGAGTCGGAAAGCGTTATTCCCACAAAAACTTTTGGTTGAAACAAGTTGAAATGTACAAATCCATAATAAATAGGCTCACCTTAATGCACAATGGTTTGTCAGATTTCCCAGCCAGGTAGAATTTATTAGAGAATCTCCCACCGTGTGCGGAAAACTTTTCACTTTGCCCCGCTTTTTATGCGGTACCCCACACGCGATCACTGAGCCGTCCCAGTTAATACTTTATTATGATCATAATAAGCTTAAAAGTTTATGGATAGCTCTTTTCGCATTAATGTTTCTGCGCGGAACAGTGATAATTTAAAATCTAGGTAGGTAATGCTAGCTCATATACATGCTCACGCCATAATCAGTTCTACAAAGCAGAAATTTATTAACGCTGCACTGAACAGCTGTACGACTTAAGTTTTCAGAATTCAGCGTAGATAGTCTGAGTTTTACGAATAGGATTTCGTTTTTATATACACACCGGCCGAATTAGCGGAACATAAAAAAGGGATAATTAATGTATTTTTCCGTAACACTGGCCAGTTACATTACTTTTATAAATTTAAGGTCTAATTTAAAAGTGGATCATTAGTCGAAGCAATTTTTTTCATTCGTTTATTTTAATTTTTCATTCATACATCTCTATCGACTGCTTCGAAGTTGATTTTCCGATTTCGTAAGTTCATTTAATATTCATTTAATTAATCGTAAACCGTCACAAAATATTACATTTCAACTGTTTCTCTGTCATTACGAAATCTAAGAAAGATGCATGTTGGTTATTTTTTTTTCATACTAAGTATAGTGTTGCAATGCAAATTAATGCCAAAACGTGTTAAATTAATTGTTGTTTAATGTTTAATTATTATTTGTTTAAAAATAAAATTACCTACTTTAAATTCTCCCTTTTTTATGTCCGCTAATTTTGCCGGTATGTGTACGATATACTCGTACACATACCGGCAGAATTAGCGGGTAAGCACATTGCCTTCATCTCACCTGATGATAAATGATGATAATGCCAAAAATGGAAGTGCACTTCACCCGGAATCCTCAACTACTAAGGCACTGACTATCTTATCTCTAGCTGCCGGAACACAACAATGCTACCCAGGCGGACAAAGAAGCCCTACCACCAACCAAACCGAGTATACAAACATGTACCCCCTGCTGGGAATCGAATCCAGGACCTCTTTGTATTGCAATATTGCAATTACCTCGTTGGTTACCAGGAGGCACTGCTTCAATGCCATATTATTTCTAATTTTCATTAACGTGAGCGAATTGCGAATCTCGCAAATAACACACATTTCAGTATTCGTTATAATCTTAATCACAATCGTCATCGATAAATTTTTTGGTCACCCATCCGATGACTAACCTTTGCGAAATTTGCTTAACTTCAGCAATAGCAGGCTAAGCGCGTTAAGCATTGTGCTGTCGAGCTCGGCTTCAATTAAAAGGTTGAAGGTCCTTTTTTAACCCTGGTCATCCTCCTTACAGACACCGGTCAACAGAGAGACAGCACGGTTATGTGACGACGCTCCCGTCCCCCCTTTTCATTAGAAAAAAGCGCGAGGTTACCCTCGTGATCATTAGTAGTAATATTCAACGCTTTAACTCGCCATTCGAAACACGGAAGACATCAAGAACAACTGTTTGGTTACTCCAAAGAACTTAAATTATGTTTTTTGGTTACTCCGAAGTAGCATCATTTTAATTTAAAGAGGAAGGTTGCAAGAAGGTTTCTAAGACGGTAAAATCATAAAGGGATACGGGTGTAGGTACCTACGCATATGCACGAAGTCGCGAAGAAATTGCTAGAGACAAATAAAAAAGGTATGACCACGCTACTGTCTTTCTCACTTCTTTTAGGTACTTCACTTTACGAATAATAAACTCTTAACTTTAAAGGCTACTTGAGCTGAACTACAAAGCCTACTTAAGCAGAACTATGAACTACGATAGCTTGAGCTAAGTTAATATAAGAATCTGTATGGTGCAGGTAGCTCAGCGGTCAGAGCATTGGACCGGTTAACCAAAGGTTATGGGTTCGATTCCCACTCGAGCTTCCTGAGATTAGTTGATTTTTTCTAGTTAAATTTTATCTTGTAACCAAATATAGCATTGTAAATGCAAAATTAAAAATAATATTTTTTCATCTTGTAAGTATCTGAATTTGCCTCAAAACCTGTCTCTAGAACAGACGACTTATTTTGATATTGAGATTGACTATCACCACACAACTGATACCAGCCTTTTTGCTTGCACAACACATGTTTTTGAGCACGAAATAATGACACTTGAGTCCTCTATCCTAAAATTAATATTTTAATGTATTGCACTCGGCACCCATTTCAAATTTTCAAATATTATTCCATGAAATATAAAAACAACATATCCGCCACCAAACTCCGAGAAGGATAAATACGGGCTACATCAAAAGGTACCTCCTACTTAATTTTGGGGGAGCACTTTTGATCCTTTCTGTAATTGGGAGCTCCTTTGTCTGAAACATAAGTTTGAATAACCAAAGGTAAGTTTTTTATTACAACGCTTTTGAACGATCGGCTGAAATGTAAAAAATCTTAATGAAAAAAATAGAACGAATAGATGTTTGTCGATCATTATGAAAAGGCTATTAACATTTTATTTTTTAACTTTTTCAATCCATTATGTTTTATATTTCAAAATGAAGGGGTATAGTATCAAATATCGCTAAAGTGACTTTCACAGAATCAAAATGTTTTTAATGTTGGCTGTCACTATTTTAGCGAATTTGAACATTTAAAAATAATTTTATATGTGGTTTGAATTGATTAGTGGATCTTATGGGGAACTAAAAATTACTTAATTTTACTTAATTGTAAACTTACTTGGTCATAACTGTATTAGGGGTTTTGATTCTTTACCCCATCTCCAAAACCCTAACCCTACATATTTCTTTAAAAAAAAACACATCATACAACATTAGAAGAACAGTCACTCACTATCTATTATGTATTATTTCAAACTGCAGGAACCTTAACTTGCTTTAGCAAGAAAAAGTGACCATCTTCCAACATGTTATTTTTAACTATTTAATTCATAAATAGTTTCAGAGACAGAAACTGTTTGAGAAAGTTCAATCAATATATAATTTTACAGTCAGTTAGAGAAATACAATGTGCATGCCTACATATGCCGGGGCCCGCACTATCCAGTCTATGCGAGTAGGCATTTAATCGTGTTACGCATCAGTCAATCATCAGAAAAGCTCGATAGCGCAGTAGTTTCCACGCCCGGTCTCTAAGGTTAGCAACTTTTGCAAAGGTCGGTCATCGGATGGGTGACCAATACTTTGTCACTTTATCGTCTCGTACAGCCGTTGGTCCTGACTTCATTAGCAGTCGTTAACTACCACCAATCCAAACTAAGCCCGCGCTGTGGTTTATGGCCCGTTGTTCTTATACATTTGTTTGGTTAAAGAACTGTATTTCCATTGTAGGTATTCGAATCTCGAATTTATATAACATTTCAATAATTTTTACGTTCACATTTTATTCATATTGAATCAAATTCAGAGTGAATTATGTTGGCTTGTTAGAGATCAATCATGTCGTGTACATACGTCATAGGAACTACAACCTGTCCGTGATAACTTGTGACATTTTAAACACGCTATGTTGTATTCTGTTTGTGCACCGAATAAATAAAAAAAAATATATAGGGAAGGCTCGTGCCCCAGCAATGGCACATAAAAATGTGCTGGTGATGATGATACATTACTAATTGGTAGTAGCCATGTCCGATGCTGCCGCGCAATTTATGAACGCAGTAAAACATGTGAACAGTTTCGAGAAAATAGATCGTAATGTCAGCACTTTAAATATCACAATCATAAACACAGTAAGTGGTACTTATAACTTCGTTCATAAATAGTGCGGCAGAATGTTAGTGCGGATGCCTTATGCAATATGGTGAATAGTCCGAATTTTGTTTGCCATTCGATCACGTTAACGAAAACGAAAATTTGTATAGCATTGAAGCAGCGCCTCCTGGAAATCTAGTGCAAGTCGTATTTGGGATTCAATCACGTTAACAAAAACGATATTTTTTTGATCTATATTACGAGTATACTTCTATAAAGTCCCCTTTACCTTTGGATTGTTTAAATAAATATCTTGCACTTGTCCTGGTAAAATATATATAAATATTTTTAAGTAGCTATTATTATAGCTAGCTAAAGTTGTCAAATCTAAGCAATTATAGAGCTACACATTTTTATAAATTTCAATTTGTTTACCTATACGGTTGAATTAGCATAGCGAAGGTTGCTTAAATTGAAAATTGAAAGGCCAAATGTTTAAAAATCGGATGAAGTGCGTATTTCGTGGTTGCCTTCTAATCTGGTGTGTTTTTATACAAAATAACAATTATATACATAAATTTATACAAAATGGAAATAATTAACGTAACATATATGTAACAGAACATTATTAATTTTTATTATAATGTTTAAATATATATATAATGTTTGTTATGTCATATATAACATAAATATCAAATTGTATTACACTATAAATTAATTAATTCTTCAGCCAAAAGTAGTAAATGGCAAATGGCAAATGCGGGTTGGTGATTACAAACTCGGGCTATGCATCCAAAATCCGAAACACACTTTGCCCGACCTGGGAGTTGAACTCGGAACCTTCGGGTATCGGGCCAAGCACTTTGCCGCTCGGTTACCGAGGCGTTCGAGGAGATAAAAGTACGAAGACTTTATATATTTGTAAAATATACCTACAATTCAAGTCTGTTATAAGTACTTTATATTTTAACAAAGTTACCTTAGGTTCTAACATTTATAAGTTTTACTTTAGTAAATATTTGTTGAGGAGCTCAACGGCGCAGTGGCTATAGCGCCTTTTGCAAAGGTCGGTCATTGGATGGGTGACCAAAAATGTATCATCTCGAGCTCCTCCGTGCTTTGAAAGGCACTTAAAGCCGTTGGTCCCGGCTGCTTCAGCAGTCGTTAACAACCACCAATCCGTACTGGGCCCGCGTGGTGGTATACGGCCCGTTCTCCCTATCCATCCATAGGGAAGGCCCGTGCCCCATCAGTGGGAGTGACATAAAATGAGCTGGTGAAACATTTGTTGACGGCAGTACGGTACATATTTATCTCGTAACAGAGGTCAAACCCTCTGGCATTGGTTAAATTATTCAGCGCTCGTCTCAACAGTAGAACGAGGAGATATAAAACCTAACAAGGCACGAAGAAAATCACTAACGCATATTAAAGCAAACAAAATTATTAGATACATCATCATCATCGTCTCTAGCTCATTTCTCCCCACTGCTGAGGCACGAGCCTTCCCAAAATTCAAAATTCAAAATCATTTATTCAGTTTAGGCTACAAGTAGCTCTTGTGAATGTAACTATGCCATCGGTTCGTAAGTCTACTCTGGGCGGGAGATCTAGCACTGAGAAGAACCGGCAAGAAACTCAGCAAGTGTCCAGCTCTTTTCTCCCTTACAGCGTCAAAAATATTGGAAAATGCCCTATCATAGGAGGACACTTTCCGTTACAAATAAACACAAAACATATAGAAGACAACCACAACATGTAAAAAAAAAAACAAAAAAAAAACTAAGTTAACAAATTTACATCAGGTAAAAGTTTCAATTCCACAATGTCATACAGTACCACTACAGTACTCCCAGTGGTTGGAAACATCACAGAAAGAACCGGCCATAAACCATCACAAGGGCCCAGTGCGGATTGGTGGTTGTTAACGACTGCTAATGCAGCCGGGATCGACTTCGCATTATTTAATAATTAGATAGATTTCGGTCACATTCGTAGAAGTACCCAAGTAAAAACGGTAAAGCTTTTTTCATTATATGTATATTTATGAGAAAAGCAAAATTATTATATTTCGGTTATTATGTTTCCGACTACTTATAATGTAAATAATAATTAAATCTGTTGTTGTTCAGAATAAAAACAGGGAAAAGCCTTGAGCAATGCTTCAGAATAATGAAATTGTATTACAAGGAACATGAAAAAAGGTACAATGGAAATTGAAACATTATCTGAAAGTCGTACAAAATCGGAATTTTGTATATAAATTAATTAAGACACCTATCAAAGGTTCATACAATGCAAAAATTTTATTTAATACGATTAGGTACAAAAATGATAAATAAAAACATCTTACCAGTAAATACGAACAAAGTTGTCCCAACTTTTTGTGACCACCACTATTCCTACACAACTTAGCACACACTTATTTCAAACTTTACTTTGAATATGGTTCAATGTCAAATAAAAAATACATTCACAGCTTTAAAAATCGTTCTGACACGTCAACAAAACAACTTTTATAACCACTAAAAATTATCTTCAAACATTTTTAAAGCAAAAAACCGGTTCGAATCGTAAATTTTGGATCGCTCTTTGGCACAAGCTTGCCACATCGGTGTTACTACCGAGAGGATCTCTGGGCAAACTAAGCTGTACTCACACCAAGAACTCAAAGCGCATGCGTGAAACCGAATGATAGCTGAAAGGACACAGGCCAATGAAGTTTATCCCTATGAAATTATTTCGAAAGTTAGTTACAATTAGGTATTTGATGATTTTGTGGCAATTCGGTTAAAGGTCAGGCGGGTTTCATTCGATTGGAACAAGTGGTTTTGTGGACAAAATATAACTTTGTGTGTGCAGACTCTCAACAGATTATTAAATCAGTTTTCAAGACTTTTTTATTTAGCACTTTAAGTTTTATTTCATGGTACTGCTTTAACAAATCCTTATTGAAATATTGAACATAGAGTTTTTCATAATGCAGTGATTCGCTATTATAAAATCTAGTTTTGTGTGTAAGATTATTTATATATATAATTATTATTTATAACATACTTTTTATATTTTAGCAGAGAAAAAGATGGTTTTTTGTTCTTAAAAAAAAGGAATTGTATTTAAGCTGAAAACCAGAACATTAAATTCTTAAAAAAATTTTTTTTTAATAACGACACGCATCGATTTTCGAACGGATAGTCAACCGTGGTTATGATCTCAAAGCCACGGTTGACTATTGACGTGAACCCATAACTTTAACACAAGTGTTGGTGATAGCTTTTGGAACAAAAACAGGGTGCCTAGTTCGACTTTCATTCGCCATTCAATCACGTTAACTAAAAAGCGACAGAACTATTGTTAATATGAAATAACACATTAATAGTACCTATTTTTGTTAATATGAAACAACACATCGATAGTACCTATTTTTAATATGAAACAACACATTAATAACTCCTACTTTTATTAAAGTAGCCTTCCTAGCAACGAACACAATGCCCACCACAAACGATTTTCCTCGTTACAATACTAATGAGTTCAAACATGCGAGCCATTGGAATTCTCACTTTATATTCGTGACGGATTTAATAAAAATCGAGTAATTGAAATAATTTTATGTAGTTTTGATTCAGCATCGTTAGCGTATAACTGCACAAGAAGGTGTAAAAATTCACAACAAAGTTTAACCACCAGTAAAGTAGGTGTCCTCAATATATTACACTCGATAGTAATCAAACCCCGGAGCCTCTGTATATAATCCCCTCGCTCGATCCTCTAAATGCCACTACACATATATAGAATACACTAAAGATGCACACTAGTTTAGGCCCAAGACACCGTACTCGTAGAACGAAAGGGTATGACGAGCCGGTTCGCACGCGCTCAATACCAGGTACAGACATGTACCCATGTACCCCTCGGGTTGTTCCGCTCCCCAATCCGATCCGAACCCCTCGAAGAATTTAGTAGGGCACGGGCACATGCACTAGTACGTGATGCCGTTCCATCTAGAAAACCTCCGAAGATGATTCGTTTCACACGGCTTGAGGAACCCTTTAAGTTTCTTGCCGCCCCCAAAAAAACTCGGTGAAGTCGAAAATGCCGTTTAAGGCAATCAGCAACTCTCTCAAATAAAATCAGTATATAATACCGGTGGTCTTACAGAGATGACACACAAAAGGGTCTCGCGAAAAAAGGACGATCGCTATAAGCCTTTATGAATGGTCAGTTTAACCGTAACATGTATACCGGTAATCCATTGCTTAAAAAAATACAATTAACTTTCGCGTTGAAATGTGGAATTCGCTTTAGGAATCTGTATTCTCTGCTTACTACAGGAGATCAAGCGACGCGGAAAATTAATTTGAAGGCTTAGTTGAAGGCAGCTACTAAAATATTATGTTACAGCACTGTTTTAAATAACTAGTGGTCGAAATTAAACTGAACCGTAATTCACAAAATTTACATGTTTACACTTTTGCCTAGTTTTGACTCTTATTCGATTGTATTAAGAGTTACATTGTTTACATATTAATGCTCGTGGCTGTACAATGTTTACACGTGGTTAATACAATGGAATGTAACACATATTATTATAACTAGTCTGGCCATAAACACTGTTACATAAAAACTTTTATTTTTTTCAACTTTTTAATTATTTTGAATTTGGAACGCGTTTATTATTTTAGAAAATTCATTCGATTTTGATTCGATTCATTCCATTTCACATATTTTTTCGTGTTCATTATCAAATTACAATATGGAATGGGGTGATAAAGAAAATAGGATTGTAGTGATCGCCTTGCACAAAGTTGGTATGGAGCCGTCGGTCATATTCTAGACACTTCAAAAGCTTGGTATCAGCCGTATGTTCGTATATCGTACTATCAACAGATACAACAACACTTCCTCCGTCGAAGACCATAAAAGATCAGGGCGACCGCGTGCTGTTAGAACTACAAAGACTGTTAATGCTGTTAAGGCCAGACTTCGTCAAAATCCCATTAGGTAGCAAAAAATCTTATCGCGAGAAATGAAGATTTCCGCTAGGACTCTGTCGTGTATTATAAAATAACACCTGAAGCTCGGTGCTTATCGTCGATATACAGGACATGCCCTAAATCAATCTTTACAATTAAAGAGAGTGGATCGATCATAACGCTTTCTATCGCGATACGCAGGTGAAGCGCAAAGAAATATCCTCTTTACCGATGAAAAAAATTTCACGTTTGAAGAGCACTACAATAAGCAAAATGATTAGGTGATAAGGTACAACATGGCCATCATCCTGAGTCAGTGATGGTTTGGTGGGGCGTGTCTTATCAAGGCGTCACAAAGCTACATTTTTGTGAAAAAGGAGTGAAACTTCAGTATAAGTGTATCAAGAGACAGTCTGGATCGAGTTGTGAAACCTCTCAGCAATACACTTTTTAAAAATGTACCGTGGACTTTCCAGCAGGACTGCACCTGGTCACAAGGCACGAACTACCCAAGCCTGGCTTGAAACCAACGTTCCAGAGTTTATAAGAGCTGAAGACTGGCTCTCATCTAGCCCAGACCTTAACCCTTTAGACTACAAATTATGGTCAGTTTTAGAGGACATGGCTTCCTCTAAACGACACGGCGACATTGAGTCCCTTAAAAAACCTCTGGAGCAAGCAGTAGTGAAATTTCCCATGGAAACAGAGCGTAAATAATTTTGAATAGAATACTGTTTTTATTTTTTGCTGAGACTTTAAATATGAACATATAAGTTTTAGTAATATGACATTACTTCATAAAAAAAAATTGCATTATCATTTGTAACAGAACTTTTATCTTTCGGGACATCTTCGTATAAACATTAACTATTCCAAACCTCTCACACCTTAATGCGTGCAATGTGCTATTAAAAAATGCCACGAAGTTTACCCTTTACGTATTATTATATAGATAAGATAATAGTTTTCATTTAATTCAAATAACATTTTTGTTTTTTTTAATACGGATAACATTAAATTACATTCAATCAATAATAAAAAAATATTTAAATAATATTAAGTAACATAGTTACATTATTGACTACTGTGCATGTATATACCATACTACAGTCAGTACATTTTCTACTATAAAGGGTCATTGTCCGAAAACACTATTTATAAAAACGGAATGACAAAACTCAACATTCACAATCCTTCAAGAAGTACTTCCGTAATAACTATAGCAA
The DNA here is from genome assembly GCA_949315975.1 of Eudonia truncicolella. Taxonomy (NCBI): domain Eukaryota; kingdom Metazoa; phylum Arthropoda; class Insecta; order Lepidoptera; family Crambidae; genus Eudonia; species Eudonia truncicolella. Next base: position 11,135,873 of record OX438836.1, read on the forward strand.
TCCGAGAATCGTTTTATTGGCTTTCAAGTAAAATTTGTACTTACAGACACTTCTTTTTTAATATATTAGCGAGGAGAGAATCGATGAGGGGCGTGTACTCATGTGTCAGGGTTATTAATAGCCCCGGTTGCCTGCCGAGCCTCAATCCACTCTTCCCAGATGATTGGGCACTTTAGTTTTTATTTGAATTATAAGTTGAGCTATTTATTCTTCGAGTTGGTTCCGTGAAAGCACAGTTTGGTTTTGAAATGATTTTACATCGGTATTGATTGGAAGTAAATAAAGATTTAGCTTAAATCTGACTGGAAAGTGACCCTAATTAATACGTACTTCTTTCGACAATAAGGTTGGTTTTGTATTACTGTGTTCGGTCCCAGTGAAATTACAGGGCATTTATGTGTTCTAGATTGTTTTGTCTATAGTTTTTTTTTGTGGTATATTTGATAATTTCATTCCCATATTATTTATTAACAAAAAGTGTGCTTACATTATTAACATTTACTTTTCTATCGTTTTTGACGGCCTCCTTAGTCGAGTGGTTTGGACACCGGTTTTCATGGTGTCGCCATCTCTGAGGTCCCGGGTTTGATCCCCGGTCGGGTCAATTTAAAAATTATTGTTTTTCTAAATTGTTTCGGGTCTAGGTGTTTTCTATGTATAATAAGTATGTATTCAAGTATTTTAAGTATGTATATCCGTTCTCTAGTAACCATTTAACGAGTTTCATAACGAAGCTTCTCTTGGGCTAGATAATTGGTGTGAGTGTAGGAAAGTTTTTTTTTTGTCCAATTTGAGCTTTAGGTCTTGGCTTAACCTGTCATTGATGGGACCGTCGAATGCACACGCGTGGTGAGGCACGTCTTCACTTTTATTGGTGGGCTTGGTTTGCGATGGGTGTTTTTAGATCTTTCTAAATAAAATTATAGAGAGAGAAATGCTATAACTCACTACGCTGATTGTGCACTTTGGTATGTTTTTACGATCGTCATTTTAAGTAGAGCAACCGAGATCAGCGGTATCTTCTGAGTAACTAGAACTATTGTTGTCCATAATGTAATTTACATTTAGTTTTAGTTATGTGAAATAATAACCGCTAACAACAAGGCGGACCGACGATCTCGTGAAGGTCGTAGGTAGCCGCTGGACTGGATGCGAACAGCACAAAAAGGTCGTTGTTGAGATCTTTGGGCGAGGGCTTTGTCCAGCAGAGGACGTCCTTTGGCTGACATGATGGTGATGATGTAAAATATAATAATGAGATATAAAAATAAGGAAACGAAAATAATGTGAAATCAATATTCCCAAATCGCAATGAATAAAAAACCTGTGTGTTTTCTTTAATTACATAATTTTTAAATTTTATTACTTTATTAGTTGGAAGTATACAATAATATAAAAATAGTATTCACAATAAATTAGTCTTAAATAAACTCAAAATATGTTAGTTTTCTCCGTGACCCCAGTTGCGCTTAAATCCAAGTGAAAATTGTTGAGTTTTCTTATCAACGTGAAGTTGAATCTCGAAACTTTATCGTAAGTTAATAATTATCTCAGCAAGAACCCCGAAGAGGTTGAGCTGTAATACTTAATTGTGATCACGATAAAGTGATTTTAACTGCTACTTACTTGAAACGATCGTTCAAAATACTTACTTCGAAAGAGTTTCAGAGTTGACTTTGAAGATGAACTCTTCTTACCAAAAAGGTTTTATTACTTTTAAAAGGTGATGACACTGAACCTTATTCATCATCATCATCATCATCAGCTCATTTTATATCCCTAATGATGGACCACGAGCCTTCTCTAGGGATGGATAGGGAGAACGGGCCATTAACCACCACGCGGGCCCAGTGTGGATTGGAGTTTTTTACGACTGTTAACGCAGCCGGGACCAGCGGCTAATGCAGCCGGCACCAACTTTACGCGCCTTCTGAAGCACGGAGGAGCTCGAGATGATAAATGTTTTGGTCACCCATCCGATGACTGGCATTTGCGATAGTTGAGGACACTGCGCCATGGAGCTCCTCAAACCTACCTTACCTTATTTAAAGACGCACTATTTCTGTTTCTTCACTATCATCACCAATAACATCTAAAGCCATACAGATACATTGAGATGGACATAGGAATATCGGGTCATTGCCCTTCAGGCTCAATAGGCGTTTGAGGTTGCCAGCAATTGCAATCTTTTAACATCAACCGGTCGTAGCAGCTAAACAAACCTTCTGAAACATGGTGGTGTTAATGTGTTTTAATTTGGTTACCTATCCGATGGCCGTTCATCAAGAAAGTAGCTTTACTTACACGAACGCACTAGCCGCTGCATCTACGAGCACTTTTGTTTCTAACTTATTATACTTTTCTCACTTCACCAATGAAGTTGAAGAAGTAGCTCATATAAAACTAATAAATTGTTTTTTAATTATAATTTTATTCAAAATTTCACTTTATGAGTATTCTAGATTTCTAATGGCATGGTTTAATTATGTAAGAGAAAATTTCTACTTGAATTAATAACAAGTAAGTTAGCAGAGGGTTATATATAAAGAAATATAGTTTTTATTAACATTAGCATAAAAGTTACGAATTCCACATTATTTACGACAACTGGATAGTCAAAAGGCCTTTAAATAATTTAAATCTATAATAGTAAAAAAAATCAGCTCAATCGGTTGAATATATCTGCTTCAAAATTGAGTTTAAAGCTTTAGAAGTCCGCCATATTGGATTTAGAATGACGTCACTTTATTTCTCGTGTTCTTTTCAGCAAGCGCTTTCATTTGATTGATACCCATATTGTAGGAATGCATTAAAAATAATTAGTCCACCATCTTGGGTGTGCCGCCATCTTGGATTTAGAATGACGTCACACAATTAACCATGCATTGTGCTCCGAACTTAATATGTATACAAAATTTCAGCTCAATCGGATGAAGATATTTACTTCAAAATTGAGTTGCAAGATTCCACCCGAACAAACATACATACATTGCAAGTTAAATAAAAACTTGTAAAAAAATATAACATGGTTAAATGATTAGCCCATTTCACACCTACTCACTGTTAAGTCTGTTAAGTTTTTGTTAAAAAACAAAGAAAAGACGTCGGAAAATTAACAAGTATTGACAGCTTTGTAAATACTCGAAATAGGCATATAGGTACTTGATCAATAACATAACCTCAAAACGTATACCAAAAAACAAAAGAACCACAAATTCTGATAAAATATCGAAGAAAAAGTTTCGAAATGTACGGAAGCACGAAAATGTTAAGTTATAATTTAATTAGCGTTAACAGTAATTGGAATACTTCTGCAAATAATTTTGAAATGTCGATGTAGATTGCGGTGCGCCCGTTATTCCGAGCAAGCCTAAGTTATTGCCAACAGGCACAACAAAAAGAACGAAAGGAGAATATCTCTGATCTCTGTCTAACTTTTAACCCACTTACACTGTGATGAGTTAAAAAGTTAGCCCTGTCACCCCATGGGAAGACTTGAGCCCAGCAGTGGGACGTGTTTAAGCTAAAGATGAATTTAACTCCACCTTAAGCCACCGCTTTTAAATGCTGTTAATAATGATAATTTCTATAAAATGTATATACGGACAGCATGGTAAAATTTTATAGGCCTCATTTTACGACTAATAATACAAGGGAACAGACAGGAAAATCATAATAATAGCTTGTCTGCAGCGAAAATAAATAGGACCGATCCTAGCAGTGGAAACAGATTTCAACTCTGCTTTGTATTTTATTTTAAAATGAAGATCATAGAGACCTGTAAAACTTTTATAACGTTAGGTACTGTAACATCTAACGCTACACTATGCTAGAAGCTCGTGCAAACAGTATTAACAAGACATGCCTCTTTACCCCGAGTATTGAGTTGAATCGTTATTCCACTTGCAAGATCTTGCGTCGAGATTTACGTTATGAACATTAGTAAGATGGTTTAATATTATTATACTCTTTATTTATTTTCTTTCTTAAAACTAGATTTTTACAATATTTTAATAAAAAAACAATAAAACATTATAAAAAACTAATTCTAGAGTACCACCAGCAGCGGGGCAGGGCCCAAGCTACCGGTGGTCAGGGCTGCAGAGTGAGGAACCTCCTGACAATACGTGCCGTGTCAAGGAGTACTGCCTTCTGAATCTGACCCTTGATCCAACCATCAAGCGAGAGCCTCTTAAGATGTTGGTCGAGGCTCTTCGCTATCAGACCGTTCGCTGAAACGACTATCGGGACAATAATGGTTGAATCAACATCCCACATGGCGGTCACCTCGTGAGCTAAGTCAAGGTACTTACTGAGCTTGTCCTTCTCGGCTTTCACGAGGTTCTCATCATGAGGTATGGTGATATCAACCAGTATTGCCCGGCGCTGGGATCGGTCAACCACCACGATATCAGGCTTATTGGCGACAATAGTCCTGTCCGTAATGATAGAGCGATCCCAGTAGAGCGTTGCATGACCATTTTCGAGTACTGGCGCAGGTGCATATTTATAGTACGGCACCTCCGATTCAACAAGGCCATATCCAAGAGCAAGTTGCTGGTGAATTATTCTGGCTACTTGGTTGTGTCTGTGCAAATACTCTCCGTTAGCAAGATGAGAACAACCAGAAATAATATGTCGGAGTGATTCTCCTGGACGGCGGCATACCCGACAGATGTCGACCGTACCGTCCCTCATAATATATTTCCGGTAGTTATTCGTCTTGATAACTTCATCTTCAATGGCACAGACAAAACCTTCGGTTTCCCCAAAGAGGTCACCGAAACGTAGCCAGTTCACCGAGGCAGTTAAATCTACATCAGGCCCAGTTAGAGCCCGATAGTAGCGCCCGTGTAGCACCTTGCTCTTCCATATGTCCTTGCGATCGAGAGTGCTTAGCACCACTGGTTAGCGCCAGTTTTCTGTTGCCAAGGAGAGCGGCGTAAAGTGTCTATCAACTGCCACGACATCCAAATGCATCCCGCACTCACTGTTAAGTAAATAATCCCTGAGACTGCACACCTCACGGTTATCTAGGTCCTTGACATTTAAAAAGCCGCGACCCCCACATCTCCGCGGGATGTACAGCCTCTTAACAGATGAGCGCGGGTGTAACATTCTGAAAGTCGTGAGCATTTGACGGACTCTCCTATCCAAGGCGTCCAATTCGATCTGAGTCCATCTTAGTATGCCAAAGGAGTATGTGAGCAGAGGCATAACCCAGCCATTAAAGGCACGTGTCTTATTGCCACCCGATAAAGACTGTTAAATACTTTTCTCAAGCGGCAAAAGAATCGCTCCCGTAATGACTGTTTTATATCCCCGTCATCAACACCCAAAGACTGTGACATACCAAGATATTTATATGTTTCAACTTCAGAGAGAGATCTGAAGTCTATCGCATCGGAGAGTTGTAAATTGGTTGAATTTACTACTCTCCCATGCTGTACATGCATAACCGCACACTTATCCACCCCAAACTCCATCTTGATGGCACTGCTAAAAGTCTCAGTAATTTTTAGCAGTTTTATCAAGTCTTGGCTGTTTGGTGCGAATAACTTGAGGTCATCCATGTACAACAAATGCGACAAAACTTCACCCCCTCTCGATAATAATAATAATATTATTATTATTATTATTTTAATCATTATTGCACAATACAATAAAATAAAGTAAAAAAAGCGGACTCAATGCCAAATGGTATTCTCTACCAGTCGTGTAGTGGTTTGTGATGTTTTATAATATAGTTTACTTAGACTTTGATAAATAACGAGTGTAATGCTTCGGTAGCCGAGAGGCAAAGCACTTGACCCTATATCCGGAGGTCTGAGTTCTACTTAACAAGTCGGACAAATGTGTTTCGGATTTTTTGATGCGTAACCCGGGTTTGTTAACACCCGCATTAGGCAAGCCCGTCAATTGTATAATGCTATGACTTGATTTCAGTGATGGTGGCCTTTGCCCAGCAGTGGGACATTATTTAGGTTAATTACTTATTTAATATTCTTTGTTATTATCATAATCAATCGAGAAAACAAATAATACATCAAACAGTAGCAATAACTTATGTTTTTTAAAATATTATTAGGTTGATTTAATGTCAATATTTGAAATGTATATACCTAAGTTAAAGTTAAATAGAGTATAATTAAAAGTCTTTCAGGTCTCGCTCCAAAGTAATTTAATAATAATTTAAAATTCACATAAATCTGTTTTGCAAGACTTTCATTTACCTCTTGACCTTTACGTTTAAAATCGACGTATTGATAATACGTTTTGACTTTTATTGCCTACGGAGACCATTTCCCTCGTCAAATTCCCCTGAACGAAGGTTCGACAACAATGTTGCTATGTTCACTTCGGTTAATTACTTTTTTGTTGGCACAATGAGCGGTGCTGTTTAAGTGTTCACAACTTCAGTGCAAGCGTGAAGAAATCAATTAAGGGGACTCGCAATCAGTGTTGAACTGTTGTGTCTATACATCGGAATGGCCAGTTTGTTATTTTAAACTAGATTTCTTTAGTATTTTTATTTTTAATTAGATAAGGGTTTACTGTGCTGGCAAGTTCTTCTGTATTTATTTTTTTATATACATAGTGTTAATATGTTTTGCGAAACGTTCTCAGTGGCGTTCGCTTGGAGTGTCCCATGCCCTGCAGTGGATTAATATAGGCTGGTATTGATGACTCCCTTTTGTTGTCCATTGGTATGTCTAGCTAGTTTACATATTTTTGCTCGGATTGGTTGGTGGTAAGGCTTGATCTAAGTCTGCCATGATATCTACCACGATCTTATGTAAGCTATGAGACTTAGATGAGAGAGTGTTAGTTATCCAGGATAACTGATATTCTCATCCCACTTAGGGCAAACTCGTTCGGCGCGCATGTAACAGTTTCAATACTCTATCGAAGCAGCTAGACCTTGATTTGTTTTAGGGCTCCCGCCCACGACCGACTTTTTGTAAAACCTTCAATCGGACCGATTTTTTCGCGGAGGTTTTAGTACTGATTTTGTGACCGACTATTTGTAGGACGCGTGCGTTGCAACATAGAATTCCATACGTTTCATTTTCACTGACTATAAAATCAGTCACTGATTATCGTACGTGGGCACTGACACTAGCGTCACCCTCTGGGTAAGATATTCTTTGGCAAATAATGTTTTTTATTTTTTCAAGTTATGTAAACAATTTCATTAAATAATAAAGCTCTTTTAGTATACAGATGTTGTAAGCATAGAATATCTAGGTATTAATATGTGTATTTTGTCATAGTACACATATATTCAGGCAGTTTGTATGTGTATTGTTTTGTATGTGCATCATCATCATCATCACCAGCTCACATATGTCCCCACTGCTGGGGCACGAGCCTACCCTATGGATGGAATAGAGAGAACGGGCCATAAACCACCAAACGCGGAACCAATGCGGATTAGTGGTTGTTAACGTGTATGTGCATATTTTATATTTGTGAGGAGCTTTTCGTAGCTATATAAATGTTTATTCTTGTATAATAGTTGTTGGTTTTCCTTAGATTAAATAAATAAATCATAATTGTTTGGTAAACTTTATTATATTATATTTAATAGAGATAAATAGACAATATTTCCTAGATATACCTAAAATATGTTGTTCTTATTTTTTTCATAAACATATATATTCAGATGAAACGCTATCAAACACAAACGTGGAATAGACCCATAAGAGGCACCATATTTCTGTCACAAGTAACCAGAATGCGGGCAAAACTCGCCATCCTATTACGAGGAACTTTCGCACTCAATTTTATTTAAATTTAAAACGTCAAATAAGAACTATTCTTCGCGAACAAAGGTCTGCGATGCGAATTTCAAGCTGCGCTTCACGAAACTGCGTCCTCCGAGAATTATGCTATTGTTAGAAGTTATGTCCAAATGCATCCGCGCCTGTGTAATAAGTAACAATGGGCTGATTAAGCTTTAACTACGGTTAGAAAAGACAATTTCAATGCAACAGTAGCTATTTCAGGAGTGTTGGAACCAACATTTAAAGTGAGGCGACATCAAGGCGGAGCGGAGCTGAGCGGAACATAGCTGTGAGGAAACCAACCAATACAGTCCCTTTATTCTAACTTCTCCGCTTCGCTTCAGTAGACGATGTATTAGCGAAGCAGACATGATTGGCGTCGTATTTCTAAGGAAAACCGTCGCGTTGCGTGAGCGGGGCGGTACGGCGCCGGCCGGCGCATGACAGAGAGATGCGGAGCAGAACTGTGTTCGCATCAAAAGAGTTTTTGTAGAAAAGGCTACTTTTCTCCGCTCAACTCAGCTTCGCTTCAATGGAGTGTCACCCTTAAAGGGCTGAGTTGTTTATGTATAACTGCTATGTGCATTCCCGTTTCCATGATAACGTGACGTGCGAGCGTTCGTGGAGGTTTCATTAATTTAATTTGAGCTATGTCATTTTGGGGTAACACTCTTGATTAATGCTCTTATATTAATAATACATAATAATTTTGTTACGTTGCGTTTATGTGTTTCAAGTTGTTAGTGTCATCATCATTATCGACATAAAAATGTCCCAGTGTTGGATAAGTCCAACACATGACAACATGTAACACATTTTACGATCAAAACTATCGTCATCGTGATTGCAACTGATCACGATGTGTAAAATCAGTATGTGGTTGTCACACTGTGGCTCGTTCAAATTTCTCGATTCCATAAATACTCAATGCGTCAATCCTAGACGCTGCACTTCTTTGTTATATATTTAGTAATGACATGAAATTGATCTTATCGAGATTCCTGGAAGCGCACTTCACCCGAAATCCTCAATTACTGAGCACTTTCTAGCAGCCGAAACACAGCAATGCTACTAACATTACTGTTATGCCGACTTAAGATAAGATGGTGGTTGCTAGCCAGAAGGACAAACAAGCCCTACTACCAACCAAACCGAGTACACAAACATGTACCTCCTGCTGGGAAGGACATTCGTGCGCGTGATATCGGATGAATGATAAAAAGTAGCATACGGTACAAACAAACATAAAAATGAACATTTGGATTGATTTGCTGTGATTTGTTATTTCACCTATAATAATTACCTTTTTATTATTAATTATTATCAATCAAATCGACTAACTACAGATCAAGTAATAATGGTATGTACGTTAAACAGCTACGTAACATTTGCCTTACTGTGTAGCCAGAAAGTTGGCTACGCCGTAGCAGAGCTACGAGTATTTGTTGATCTCGTGTCGTAGCACGGAGCTTGCTGAAATTGAAAACTCTCGACTGGCTACTATGTTTTTATGCGCTTTTGTTTACTAATAAACGATTTTTATATTATTTAAGCTAAACCTTATAAATAAATGTTAAGACTTGTAAACCTGCAATATTAGCCTTAACTTTGTCAGTCAGTATAAAATTTACATGTTTGCGGATATCATAGTATTTTTGAGCAAAAGCTAGTAAACGTACGTTTACAAAGTAGTGTTAATGTAAGCTACAAAATATTGGCAAAGATCTCTTACGATAGTGTACTCGTATACAAAAATTACTTTATACTGTGATAATATATTATTGACATGCTTCGCTCATTTTTTCAGCTTTTTGCACAAAAAAAAAATGACAACTTACAGGCCGCAAAACATTTTTATAATTCTTAACAAGCGCTTTTTTTGCTAAAAAGCTATCCATCAAATAATCATCAATATATGAAACATAGCTAAAGCACTCGTTTCATGGAAATCAGAATAACGACGGCACCACAACCACCCAGACCCGACACAATATCGAAAAGTTCGTTTTCGACACTGACCCGACCGGGAATCGAACCCGGGACCTCAGAGTTAGCGTCGCCCAAAGTCCGGCGTGCATGCCACTCGGCTACGGAGGTCGTCAATATTTAATTACATATGAGTATACTATGTATTAGATTGTAATGTTTTTAATTAGTCATAGATAAAATTAACCGAATGGCGATCAAGAGACGCACGAAGGTTTAAAGGAAGATTACCTACTCGATGGATGGATAATAAGCGAGCGCTAGACCTAAACGAATGTGATAATTTATATGATACAAGAAGATAAATATATACAATTCTAATAAAAACGCTACTTAGAGCGGAATGTGTCCTCGTGTTTTGATCGACTTAACCTTATTTACGGAAGGAAAGGAATATTTGACTTCGTATAAAAATCCATTTGGCCTAATTCTTTTACTCGAAGTAACAACTACATTATTAAGATTCGGTTGCCGATAAAACTAATTAGAAAAAAGGTCACCAGCTTTGTGGCAATAAAAATATAATTGCGTACAGCTTACACTCGTAATAATTCAATATGGGCACCCGTGCAAACAGATCTTGATAAACTCAATCGGCCGAATGCACGACAAAGAGTAATTTAAATCCCATTTTGAGGGGAATTTAGATGACCACACAATAAATAAACCAACCTGAGCCATATTGTAAAGTGGTAAGGCACAAGTTGATTTGATGACAAACAGCGTCTCATTGTGAAATCAACTTCGCTTCCTCACAATTGCCGCACAGGAAATTAAAGTAAGAATCAAGATATTCATAAAGATAATTTTAATTTGGACGAGCTTGGACAAAAGAAGAATTTGCATTGATAATGCCGAAATATATTGGGCGTCGATCGCAGTTTCATTTCAACTTGTAAAATTCAATTTTGCAAGAGAGCTCCGTTTGCGCATTTATATTTATAACGGACCCTCGTATTTGCATTTATTTGAGTGTTTTTATTTTATTTTATATTGTGTCTTACAAACATCGATGTGAATGCGAACTGCGATAGTGAAAATTTTACAATTTGTTTGTTTGTTCACAAATTTTAATGTGCCTTTTGGTTATAGGAATTCTGACAATAAAATGTTTTTGACATCACAATATATCGTTCTTAAAAGATATCTATTTTACTGTCATACATTGTTAGTTTTGATATAAAACACCAATTTTTAAAATAATATTAATCTTCCTAAGTAACCAAAAAATATATGATCTACCATGTTCTCAGTTTAAGTAATCTGTAAGTTTTACGAGAAAAAAAATATTCTTCAAACTTTAACTGATCATATGCGACGAGCACTGATCAGTGCAATAAACAATTCAAATTCCATTGTGTCTGTACGACTACAAAAAAACTTTTAATTTAGCACATAGTAGCATAGGAAAGCGATTGTAGGGCCTTGACTTTGAAGGCAACATTTCTGATACTAATTTGGTCAGGTCAAAACCTCAGGCATGCCTCTTCAATTCATGACAAATTCCCTTCCACATGGCTCTAAATTTCCTGTATTGTACCTTATCGGAAATTCATCGATAAAATTGCTGATACATTGCGTATAGTGTGCGTGGGAATTGCAGGATCTATACCCTCATCCCAAGGGACAACGAGACAAACCGCAACACGTGTTACATCCACATGGTGGATATACTGTTACCTACCAACTGTTCTTTTAAAGCATTTTGTTTTTGCGTTCCTTAAGCTCACAGCAAAGGATTAGAACTCTCTACCGGCACCAGCGTCTGTTTCTGTTTTATTTTTTATTTATGTGTTACGGGTAAGCACAGTGCCTTCACCTGACGTGAAGTGATAATAAAGCCAATGGTCGAGGCACTCTTCACCCGGAATCCACAACTATTGAGGAATGCTATAAACATTGATGTTATTGCCCTACTACCAACCAAACGGTTTATACAAATATTTACCCCTCACTGGGAATCGAAGAAGGTGTGAGATGGGTCTGAGACCAGTGGTCTTAACCAATTGACCATAGATGTGGTCAGAAAAACGAAAAAGGTTATATAAACAACATATTTTTTGGCAACTATTTACATTTTAATCGCATCGTCGCTTTCAATTACCTTTGAGCATCTCTGTGCTATAAATAAAAATAAGTTTTGGAAAAGTTGCACCAATTTACTAATCTTGGGTACCTAAAGAACACATTGAGACATTTACAATGCTTAAGAACCCCGGAACAATAATATAATAAGTAAATAGTTCATCTAACAATTTCGGAACGGGTTGTTTTGTGCTACTGTCTGGTGTTTGTAAGTGTGCTGTCATTGTTATAAACACTCAATAAGTCTACCCCCTTTTTAGGTATGACAATGTTTGAGACATTCTATCCATTATTGCTTCAGTCGTTCCCCTAACTAGAGCTATGGAAAAAGATTTAAAATATCATGTCATACCAGCAAATTAATGTAAACAACGAATCATACAGAGAGATTTCAATTTGATTGGAAATAAAATTTCATTCTGTGAATTGTAAAATGGATAATGGTATTAAACGACTTTTTTTTTTCAATTAAGTAAATTGTTTAAATTTTACGTAGCTACCAATCTGTCCTGACCTCAACTTTAATAGACATTTCGAACACTCAAAATTATTTTTTTTGTACAAATCAAATTAAATGTCTAGCTATGATTCTTTCAAAAAAACAATACCACAAAATGATTTTTATTATAATATTACGAAATCAAAAGTAAAAAAGTTAATTAATTTGCATGTATCAATCATGCCAAAAAAAAACTAGATTCATATTATTATGCTACATTAGCGTATAAAATAACCTTATCGAAATAAAACATTATTATCGTTGAGAATTTATGACAGCCTGTTGGAAATGAAACAAAGCTAACTTGTAAAATATAGATTTTACTATTTATGACATTTAACAAACTTATAAACGTGTTGGTCGCTAAGTGACAAAGTCAAGAAGGAAGAAAAAAGTAAGTGTAATACCACACGTAAAAGTTAAAATGGCACATACATTCCCATACTAAAAATTATAAAATATATATATTATTATATTATTAATTATAAAATATATATATTATAAATATAAATATATATATATCTATTATATTTATGCTCATGTTGTTCTGAACACAGCCCAAATAAAACGCGAGTAATGCCGCAGATAGAAGCTAGTTCATTATATAAAGTATAACAACAACATGTAAACACAAAACAACATATCTCACAAAATGCGCACAAAACCAAAGCATGGCTCTAATTCGTTTGCAACATTGTTTACAATTAATCACTTATCTGGAGGCTGCCGATACATATTTGCAAATACCTCCAAAATGTTAGTCTAGCGAACATAAACATACCCCTCGCAATAATAAACAAAGTATAAGCTTCGAATAATATTCCGTGTTTTGTCTCTTTCACTCTAATTTAAAATGAAGTTTGCATGACAAGAACAAAACATGAAATATGTATACCAAGCTTAAACTCTGTTTATTAGTATGACTCATAATAATGTTTTCACAAACTTTGTAAATATTTGCATTACCGAAATCAAGTTGGCTGCCGCACTGTAATACAATTCTTGCCCTAATGTTGACACCACATACGTGACAACGCTTTGAATGTGGTAAATTAAGTTTAATAACAGAGTAAATAACACTAAACTTCCGGCTAAGGCGACTGATAATAATTTATTCTGTTTTAAATAGTCTTTATTATACTTTATATAAAAATGTTATAAATTAGGTAACTAGCTTATATACAGTGCCAGGTCAAAGCCTTTATTATTGAAGCCAAGTCATCGCCATAGTTTATGGGTAATGGCTTAAGAATATTTCTATATGAACGTTTTTTTAAGTTGTTGTGTGATAGATAACATCAAAGTGTAATAATATACATTTCCAAGCCCGTGTAAGAAACAAGAGTATTTGAAATGAAATTTGTTATCTCCTATGTGGTTTTTGTGTTTTCCACAATGTTCACAATCACATTAATAACACGCATGTTTTCTGTACATTCGAACATTGTAATCAAAAACATTTTTTTAGATATGCAAAATTAAAGAAAAGGAGAAATGACTTAATTATTTTTTATTTTTAAAAAGCTTTTTGCCTTTATCACCCCTTATACCCGAGGGTAAAGCGCACTTCACGTGAAATCTTCAGTTACTGAGAAACTGGTTATTTTAAATCTTATTGTTAATATTGAACAAAAATGCTACTAACATTGTTCTTTTGCCAATTTAGATAATAATAAGACGATTAAAACAGGAGGATTACTGTGAACCGGTTAAGTAATCTTCAAACAAAAGAGAATCTTAGATTAAGCACAGAAATAAAAATGAATTAATTTTCTAAAGCACATTTGCATTTAAAGAGACTAATTTAGCATTCAGTCGTTTCAAACTATATCCAAGATGACTTCCTTCGAGTGCTGAACTGCTGGCTTTTAATGTGTTCATTCATTGTTAAGACAATGTCTTTATTTACTTCTGGAAGTGAGTAAAACTTTAAAAAAACTCTTAACAAACTGTAAGCTGGTCTCATGGTGACGTTTGTATTTAACCTATTTCGTAGTTTTCGTACATACCTATTTGCTAACCTATTTTTATTAGTGAAAGTCAAACAGGCGACTTTTCACCTGTTCTCAGGTATTTAAAACAATTTTTAACTTTATCTAAGCCAAAGAAAATAAAGTTGGAAGACAAAACTTACCTCAATAACCTACTTACACTACAAGCCTAAATATTGAGAAAGTCATTGCACGAAATTCTTCCTGCTCGACGACCGAACTTTGTATGAAACATGCAATGCTATACACAAAGTAATAAAGTTATTAAAACTAAATATTTAAAATATATTTTGAGTAGGCACATAAAATTGTATGCAACAAACGAAACACGATAGTAGCGAAACACGATGCACACAGTTTCAAAGGCCATTTAAAATAATTTGCTGTTTCGTCATATATGCCGGTATAACACAACACAAAACCCATTGAACTCGAATAAATGTTGACGTCCGGCGTTTTAATACGCACTCAACGTTGCCAGTTGTTATTCGGCTCCCCTTCATTTTCAATTTATATAGCTGAGCTACTCACTTTGAAGTCCCTTCACGATTTTGCTACGTGACTTCAGGGCATAACCCTGAAGCTGGCTTAACTTCCAAACAGTACAAATTATGGCATAAAACGCTACTTCTGGAATGTTTAAAACATGTCAATACTATCTGTAAGTAATAATTATAGCGTAACACGTTTATTTTACATTAATACATATGTGCTGTCCGTCCGTCCGTGAAGGCGTTGTAAGCAACTAAGTTAAATTAAATTAATTTATTCTGCGATCAATGTACTAAATTCCCGATGAATGCTTGAAAAACGGTAGGCGACCTTGGGAGGACAATGAGGCTCCATGGAGTCACAATGACGTTTTTTTATATATATTGGAGGCAAAGGAGCAGGCGGGTCACCTGATGGTTAGCAATCACCGCCGCCCATGGACATCCGCAAAACCAAAGGAATCGCAGATGCGTTGCCGGCCTTTAAAACGATTGTGGCGATGACAATAAATATTAAACACAAATATTTTGCAACGTTAATTTAATCTGTGGCGATGATAGTAAAGTAAGCTAGTTTAGGCCCAGGACACCGTACTCGTAGAACAAGGGTACGAAGAACCGGTCACACGCGCTCTACACCAGGTACAGACATGTACCTGGGCACTTCTCTCCTCCTCCACGGCCCCGTCAACACGAGCCGAGGTCCGAGCCTTTAGAGGCACCCTCGGGTTGCTCCGCTCCACGATCCGATCCGATCCCTTCGGAGAATCTAGTAGGGCACGGGGACGCGCACTAGTGCGCGATGCCGTTCCCTCCAGGAAATCTCCGAAGGTGATTCGTTTCAAACAGCTTGAGACCCTTTACGTTCCTCGCCACCCCCAATCAAGCCCGGTAAAGCTGAAAATGCCGTCTGAAGCAAACAGCAATGTCTCAAAAAAGAAATAGTTTTCGAAAGGAGATTGTCTCTTCAAAAAAGGAGTTTTAGTTAGCTATCTTCACTCCAGACAAAGATATTTTTACAATTCTAACTTCAAATGAGGATGAATAATAGTCTAACATGAAAAGCTATCCAAACAAGTAAATAGGTCAAAGGGTAATAAAACTCTGAATTAACTTCATAACATTTTTACTGGGGAATTCCACAGCGTTTTGCTCAAAGGTTTTGCAAGACTGGCTTTTTTGCCATTTACTGTGACCAATTTTAGTTTGATGGCGTTGCATCCTCTATCTGAATGAAGAAAAAAACAATATTTATTCTAAAACATGATTTCTGCAGTTTCCTGACCTACCAGTAGACAAAGTTAGCTGTTCCATTTCAAGTTATTTCAGACTCCCTTAATAAATTTAAAAAAAAAACTGTTTCTCACTTTGGTCGCTATGTAAATTCTCCTAACTTTTCTGAAATGTTCCTGCGTTATTAGCAGAGCTTACATGAAAGCAAAGCATGCCAAGTCTCAAGCTTCCGGACGAAACCATATTTTCTACCAAATACCCGGAATACAGACAATCGTGCAACGTGCCTGCATCGTAAGCAGCGATGTTCGGTCATTGGGCCACCATTATGTATATGCATATTTGAGTTTCCACCTTCATTTAAATAGTATTTGGAATTAACAAAGGTTTATACTCGTGTATTCTTGTACTCGTGTACTCATGTATACTGTGTGTATTCCTAAATCCTCTACAATAATCTCACTTGCTTACATTTTTGAGAAATGCCTTAGATTTCTTATTTTACGTGGTTTAATTAAGTGGTAATTTTAAGAAATCGACCATATCTAAAATTTATTTTTTCTTTTTATAAACATCTTTTGGAGAAGTCACAATTTAACCACTTACAAAACAACTATTAAGTAAAGGAAAAAAAAACAGTATTAAAAAAAAACTATAAGTACCTTTTGTTAATCAAAACTTCTTGAGTGTTTATAAACAAAAACTCGTCGAAATTTCACGCTCCGTTCCGCTGGGACAGCCCAGATATAGTCTGATTTAGATATGGTCGATTTCTTAAAATTACCACTTAATTAAACCACTTAAAAGCAAGCAAGTACGATTATTGTTGAGGATTTAAGAATAAATGTTATCTGCATACATTTCGTGTTTTTGCCATATTTTTTACGTGACGTGTGCATGAATTAGATCTTCAACACACAGAACGTAAACACGGGTATGTTTAAAGCCTAACAAAGTAATTAAAAGTAACATCAAAGTAAATAAACTAATATGTTTAGAAAACTCGAAACCACACACTGTAAAAGTGATGTTAAATAAATTTCATATTTGTAGGTATTTTTAATAACTAAAAAAAAGATCTTAGCTTCTTATAATACTGCAAGAACAATTCGTACAAGACTGGCGCCTTAAATAATTTGACACACATTGGCCTTATCGAGACTGGACATGATATGTTAAAATCTTACCTGTGCAATCGAAGACAAGTAGTAAAAATGGGACAGACACAGAGTACTTCTAGACCTGTAACTTGCGGAGTGCCCCAGGGTTCAATCTTAGGACCACTTTTACTTTTCTTAATTTATATAAATAACATTAACCACATTGACCTTAAAGGGGACGTCACGTTGTATGCGCGCGATACATGCTTATTCTACTCTGGAGACACGATAGATACAATTTTTACGCAGCCACACACAGATTTGGATTTGCTCTATATGTGGCTCCAACGTAGCCTATTAACTATATATAAATACCAGTAAGACAAATAACATAATTTTTGCTCCAAACAATAAAATAATCAAACATTTTAATCTCTTAAAGATAAATAGTACATTATTCAATAGAGTCAACCAAGAAAAATACTTAGGCCTGATTTTGGACCGTAACCTGTCTTGGAAGCCGCACATTGATAAAATTAAAAGAAAACTTACGTTACTGATGGGTATGCTGTGCAGTGAAGTTCGATTCCTACCGCGCACTGTTCGTTACACAATATACAACTCGTTAATAAAGCCACACATTGATTACCTGGTTGAAGTATGGGGTACAGCAGCTAAAACAAATCTAGCAATATTGCAAACTGCTCAAAACAAACTGCTCATAGTATTATTTCAATATGATTTCCTAATATCCACAGATAAACTATATAAAGATACACAAATAGTGAACATTTCTCAGACGTACAAATACTATAATTGCATATTGATGAGAAAAATATTAAATAAAGATAGGTTTACACTCAAAGACAACCTTTGATAAACCAAATAAAAAAATATAAAATTAATCTTAGACGAAACTATGATAATTATACAGTTATATAAACCGCGTCTAATCATCATCATCATCATCAACTCATTTTATGTCCCCACTGCTGGGGCACGGGCCTTCCCTATGGATGGATAGGGAGAACGGGCCATAAACCACCACACGGGCTCAGTGCGGATTGGTGGTTGTTAACACTGCTAATGCAGCCGGGACCAACGGCTTAACGTGCCTTCCGAAGCACGGAGGAGCTCGAGATGATCTTTTTTTTTTGGTTACCCAACCGCGAAAAATAGTATAATGTACAAAGGGTCTCAAATCTATAACAAACTGCCTAAACACATTGGGGAGGCACAATTTCTAATTATTAAATTATAATGTAGATTATAATGTAGAATAATGGCTCAAGAGAAAAATCTAATTTTTTTTTTAATATTTAAGTTAGTTACGTGTAATTATAAGTTTCTCAAGTAAGTGAATTTACTAATTCTTATGAGAAATAAAGATTCTTAAACCTGAATGCAGCCGAGTCCTACGATTTTACGTGCCTTGTGAAGCACGGAGAAGAGAGTCTGAGACCTTAAATTTGTTCACCCATCCATTATCTTATCTTATCTTAGTGGGGCCTGCCGAGGTTTTCCTCTCGCAGTAACACTTCGACTCATCGGGATCTTTTGTGCAACCCCATCCTTTCACTCTTCTTCCTCTGTAAAGATAGGTGCCATAAGTTTGGCAACGTCCTTAAGGGCGAAGAGCCTGAAGTCCTCCGGTTTCGGATAGGCCGACCCCAGGAGTCCTATTCTTTTCCTAGCCAGAGAGTCGCAGTCACACAGTAGGTGCTGCATTGACTCCGTTTCCTCTCCACACTCCCTACACAAACTATTTGTTGAAAGGTGCATTCTGTGAAGCATTTGTTTTGTGGCATAGTACCCTGTTAAGGTACCGATGGTTAGTCGGGCCTGCCTTCTACTGCCTCCGCATATGAACTTACTCCGTCCTAAGGCATTTTCGCCAAGGTAGGATTTGGAATGTTTCATACCCGGCTGCTCTTTCCATTCGATGCCGTGCCTGTTTTCGTGGTAATCTTTTAAGGCCTTGTTAATGATACTTGGTGCAAGTGCCACGAACGGCTCAGGACTAATGAGCTGGGTCTCCGAGCCCTGCCTGGCAATTGCATCCGCCATCTCGTTGCCGTGGATACCCATATGGCCTGGGACCCAGATCAATCGCACCTTGTTATGTCCACCTAGCTTGTTTAGAGCTTTTGTGGTTTCTGGAACAAGGCCAGAGTCGATTGCCCTGGTTGGAACATAAACTATAAATTTCTTTTCGAACATGAATATGGTGGATATTTTATCGCACCCCATTTCCATGACCCTGCCAGGAATGTCACTTGGATATCCCCCATAAAGGTGAATTAGGGCAATATCGAACTTGTTCATTTTAAGCTCGCGTGCCAGAAGGGCAGTTGCAGCCTTACAGTGGTGCAAATTAATCTGTACACACATTAAACCCGCCATTTCCGCTTTCTAGTGACCAACTTCCGAGCCGAGCTCTCCATCCGTGTTCACTTGCGCGCCCAACGGAGAGGACCCTCCCAGAAGCAGCTCGTCTAGGGTGAGTCCCCCCACAACGTCTTCAGATCTTGGGGAGGAGATACCACCACATTCCATTGGTGTCATCTCCTCTCCAACATCCCCTACAGTAGCGACTGGAGCACCCAGTCCTAGTTGCACCCTTGCCACTAGTGCGCTTTGGGAGCACTCACCCACAGTTACTCCCGCCACGACTCCTTCACCATCGCCTTGGGCATCAACAGGCTCGCCCGTAAGCTTCTCCTCTAGAAGCTTAAAGACGCTCCTGTCGACGCCCGTGTTAAGGCAATAGCCCTCCGCCTTGATTAATGCTGCAGAGGCACCATCAGTATAACCCTCCGTACTGTCAAACCACCCATCCATTAAACCAGCATCGCAAAAGTTGCAAAGTTACTTAGCTTGCACGATTGAAACCTGAACGCACTAGCCACTGCGCAAGCTCTTCATTAATACCTGTAGTTGAAGATAGGTAACAATTGATTTAACTATATTTCCAAACTACTCATAGAAAAATCCAGATAGAAAAAATATCATTTCTATCCATATAAAGGTCCAAATCTTACGCGCTCATCCTTAAATTGTCTCTTCAATACATCAATAATATCGTCTTTTCTTTGAAGAATTGATGATGTCGTGAAGAGACTATTAGAGATATTATCAGTATAAATGATCCCGAGCAAAGTTAGTATAAGACTTTTTTATTAATGACATGTAACTTTTCTTTACCTTACTTATAAAAATAAATGTTTTTGACTTTTGCTCAGCTTTCATAACGTGAAACCTACCTAACTACTGAAGCAACTATGTATTTAAGAGACACATTTTTTTTCTAAGAAAATCGTTGATAAGCTGTGTTTATCACGTTAGAGTTACGATTCAGAATCTAAGCTTCTTTCTAATATACCAGGCCCCCGGATGGGTTATCAATTTAAAATATTTTAAAATTATGTTCTTTCTCCACATTAATAACGGAAACTTCTTGACTTTCATCTCGTTTGGTCGTGAGTTAAGATGAACACAGAATTTCCAAACATCTAAGAAACTAACTTTAATAACTCTACTACCTTTCGTAACAGCTAGCAAACAAAACTGCGTACAGTATGTACCGTCTGGGGTATGAACTTGAGACGTCTGGGACTGCGTCTAGCCATTAGATCAATTATATGTTGAAAATATAAAGTCTCCAACAATGCCGCAAGAAGGATGAGGTCTAGACCTGGCTTCATGTGATTAACTGGTAGAAGCGGTTTAGAACAGAGACAAGTGACCACGATTTGTATCTGAGGCATAAGCTTACTCGAGGCTACAGCGCCAGAACAGTAAGTAAGAATCCCCATCACATAGCGTTTCTGTAGTAAAGGCGTCCCCACACACGTCCCTTTCTTGTAGCGTCTGCGCTGCGCCATACGTTTCATCGCCAGCCCATTTTATGTCCCACTGCTGAAGAACGAGTCTTCCTATGAATTGAAACACCACTGGGAGAAAGGACAATAAACCACGCGGGCCCAGTGTGGATTGGTGGTTGTTAACGACTGCTAATGCAACCGGGACTAACGGCTACACGTGCCTTCCGAAGCATGGAGGAGCTCGAGATGACAAAATTTTAGGTACTCATCTGATGACCGGCCGGCCGAGCTTTAACCACTACGCCATCGAGCTCGTTGTCATACGTTTATCGTATGCCAAGAAACGTTCGTGTGAAGGGGCTCTGAGTAAAGTTTCTAACATTTGTAATTGTAATAAAAATGGAACGTCTATTTTTTTTCTCCGTTTCATTTAAAACATGTCCATCAAGTCTTTCAGCAAAATATGGCTTTCGAAGTAAAACGTGTGTAAACAAATCTTTGTTAAGCGAGGCACAGCTTCCTTATGCAGCCTCGCAAAATGAATTCCTGTGTCTGTAGGGCTGTCAGCTGTCACGCGGACAGAATAAAAACGCATTATTTTTTTTAAAAGTAAAAACGCTTAATATTAATGACTTAAAATTGAGATTTATAAGGACTTATGGTACCAGTCTTGTACGAATCAGTATAATCAGTAATATCAGAAACTAAGATCTTTCTTAGTTACAAAAAAAGCTACAAATGACAATTATTTAACATCACTTTACAGTGTGTGGTTTCGAGTTTTCTTAACATATTAGTTTATTTACGTTGATGTTACTTTTAATAACTTTGTTAGCCCGTGTTTAGATACGTCCTGTGCGTTGAAGATCTGATTCATGCACACGTCACGTAAAAAATATGCAAAAACACGAAATCTATCCATTTTAGTAGGTCAGTGCAATAATAAATGTCTTACTATGATAAATAAGGAAATGGAAATTATAATAACATTAATTGTTCTTCTTTTGTGGTATTATTTCCTTGTGATCTTGTGATTTCTAAGCAGGTAATGGTAATAGCTAATAATAAGGTTTTTATGTAATAGCTAATAATAAGTTTTCTGTCTCATCGTATGATTTTGAAACTATAAACTATTGTACAATGTTTGTTGTTCATAATTATTATTTATTTGTTATTTATTTAGCTACTTAGAATAGAATTGTATTTTTGCATGTGATAAGATAAGATAGTTTTTGCTCGAATTTTATATTTCAATTTTTGCCTGAAAAACAGGATAATCCTAGTTTAGGCACATCATTGTGCTATTTTTGTCTATTAGATGTTTAGTATTTAATTATTATATTGTAAAATGGTTATTTAAAAACAAACTTACTTACTTACATTTACGAGGAATGCCTTAGTTTTATTACTTTAAGTGGTTTAATTAAGTGGTAATTTTAAGAAATCGACTATACATATTTTTTCTTTTAAAAAACATCCTTTGGACAAATCACAATTTAACCACTTAAAAGATTAAACAAAAGATGATTTTAAAAGAAAAAATAAGTTTTAGATATGGTCGATTTCTTAAAATAACCACTTAATTAAACCACTTAACATAAGAAAACTAAGGCATTTCTCAAAAATGTAAGCAAGTGAGATTATTGTAGAGGACTTAAGAATAAATGTTATCTGAATACATTTCGTGTTTTTGTCATATTTTTTACGTGACGTCTGCATGAATTAGATCTTCAACGCGCAGAACGTAAACACGGGTCTGTTTAAAGTCTAACAAAGTGATTAAAAGTAACATTAAAGTAAATAAACAAATATGTTTAGGAAACTCGAAACCCCATACTGTAAAGTGTTGTTAAATAAATTTCATTTGTAGCTTTTTTAATAACTATAGTAAAAAAATCTTAGTTTCTGATAATACTGCAAGAACATTGATTCGTGATTGAGGAGCGCCAGGAAGCGCCCGGTCAGCGAGTGCTGAGGTTAAGCAACTTTCGCAAAGGCCGGTCATCGGATGGGTGGTCAAAATTTTAACACCTCGAGCTCCTCCGTGCTTCGGAAGGCACGTTAAGCTGTTGGTCCCGGCTGCATTAGCAGTCGTTAACAGCCACCAATCCGCACTGGGCCCTCGTGGTGGTTTACGGCCCGTTCTCCCTATCCATCCATAGGGAAGGCTCGTGCCTCAGCAGTGGGGACATGAATGAGCTGATGATGGTGATGATGACTGATTCGTACACGACTGGCGCCTTAAATATGAATGTCAAAAACGTAGGTACTCGTAGTTATGGTAATATTGTAAATTGTGAAAATCTATGAAATAAAAAAAATAACTAAATTAATTATTTGTTTAGTTTTTTGAAGTACTGGGAATCGTTTGGCCTTCATCTCATCTGCTGCAAACTAACAAAGGCCGCAGGTAGAAGAGCACTTTACCCAGAATTAATTACTGAAGATCGGCTATCTTTAACTGTCACACTAACACTGACATTGTTGTTACGCCGGCACAGACAAGATGGTGATAGCTTACCAGGGGTACTTAAAAATCCCATCACCACTTACTATGTGCCTACCGTGCCTGTACCAAGCCGTACCAAGCCCTGCTTTGTATTTTTACTAAACATCATTAACAATATAGAAGAAATATACGCCAAACAAAGTTAGATCAAAATAAAGGTTTAGTAACACTGGAAAATGCAACATAATGGCAATTGTTTATTTAATTTACAAGTGGCTAACAATGGCGAAACCCCAAATAAACACTAGGTATGGGACGGTTCACAGAATACGAACATTTCACGTATGCAAATTAAAATTACGTATGTTAACACGACCTTTTTATTTTAACTGAAAAGCTTATTCGGTCCCCATTGTCCGGAACTTTCAAAACGATGCTGTATAATTAAAAAATAATTGTCTCTTTAAAACAAACGCGTGATCTTGAATTTCGACTCAAAACGTGGAGTAGAGTATTAATTTTGTGTAGATTAAAGTGTCAATTACATAAAACAATTACACCACCCACGTAACAATTTGACCCGGCCGTGACTACGTATACGAAAGGTCAGGATAAAATCATAAAGTTAAATAAACGCAAGTAATTTTCATGTGTCTATTTATTTCAAAGTGCAGTGCTTGCGTAAAACTTAGTAGTAAGCAATAAAGTTTCTGAGGTAAAAGATTACACACAGATTGAATGTCACCACAGTACCACATTTTGAAGGCCTTTTTATTAATGTCTAAAGATATTGCCTATTGTCTGCAAAAAATCGACTGAATGACGGCCACCTTACCTCTAAATAATATTATTTCTTTTCAAAAAGCCAAATACCAATTTTCATGTATTTTACTCCAAAATTTACGGACTTTCATACAAACTATGGCTATTTCTAGGCAGGCATGTTCCATCCTCGACCGCACCGTCACTTAACATCAGGTGAGGTGAGGTGAAATGCCTGCCTATAACCTATAAACCCCCCTCCCCCTATTTGACCCCCTTGCTTTCCGTAAAATCCTTTCTTAGTGGCTGGTTACGTCATCGTATTAACCTACAGTCCAAATTTCATCTAATTAGCTACAGCGGTTTTGGTTCGGCGATGATGGATCAGTCAGTCAGGACAAGTCATTATATGTATACCTATAGATTCTTGATGATGAAAACGTCCATGGACTGCGGTGGCCGCCTTCTTTGAAGCAGGCTTTATGCTCGTTTGCTTGCACAGTTACATAAAAATATGACCTTAATTCCACGTGTACGAAATTGCAGACACCGCTACTCCGTTACTAGAGTTGTTAGACTTTATTACATTTTTGTGCTTGCAAAGTTGCAATTTATGACAATTTTATAACATTCGTTCATAAGCCAAAGTGTCTGACGACGTTGGGTCCAAGCAAAAATGACAATTTTTGGTACTGATTGTACCAAAAATTGACATTTTTGCTGTTGCGGATTTTGATGTTTGCGGATGCTATCTAGTGGAATGACGATTTAAACATCAAATTCGGTGACATTCGTATGGAGATGCCTATGTTCAGCACTGGTAAACACGGGCTGATAATGTCGATGATGATCAGTCTACAATTTATGAGCAATGTAATATTAAGAGAAACCATGATCAGAACTACAAAGTTGTTGAAGCTCGAATACCACTGCCTTAATTTCACTTACGCTATAGTAAAGTTATCACAAATATCAAGTCACAATCCCACACTAAATTAAAAAACGAATTTTTAAACGGTACTAGACTCCTATTGTTTTCTTAGATGAAGATGAAGATTGTTGGAATGGTTGGAATTTACCACTGGTCTGGGATCCCATCAAACATACTATTAAATCCCACCCTCAATACCATACTGTCAGGCCCTTTGGTACTGTACTTTAATACTGTAAGCTCATACTGCGTGAAACGGAACGCACGTGATTAAATTAAAATGAGGGTATACAAGCTACCAACTAATTATGAGACAACCGACACCTCAGTCTCCCTCTGACCACGGACCCTGCAAAGAGTTCGAAACGTCAGAATAAAAATAAAAATAAAAAATTAATGTGTACAATAAACGCGAGTAGATCCGTAAAAGTAGTTTCATTTCAAGGTACTTGATTCATCTGATTTGTTTTAGGCAATCAGCCAACGGCCAACTCAATTCACCTTTTTCATGCACACGAGCGCAACCCCGCGTTCTATGTCAACTTCACAACTTTTTAGGTCGATTGTCAGGAAGCAATTTACGCAAGTTGTTATGTGCACGCTTGTGATGTTCACTCGCGGTCTGGCCAGCCGGGGTGGATTTATGAAACTGCACGTTAAAAAGTTACAAAACAACGTACTTGACGATCTTAAACCTTATTGTCATTATGATATGTGATGTTTTGCTTCGTTTCGGTGCCGTGGTTGTGTTTCGCAGGCATATAGCAGAGGCTGAATAACGGTTGGCTAGGGATTTATGCTTCACAAATTTGTTATTGGTATGTCTGTTTTATTAGCTAGATACGCATTAATTTTCTGTTGAGGATGGCTCATTTCTTTACATTTTGATTTTAAAATATTTATGGCTAATGTTGCTAACACAAATTTTGATTATCTTGGAGTGATTGATAAAGTTTTAAACGATGGATTTCAATTAGGTAAGTTACAATATCGACTTAATTATTTATTTATTAATTACATATCAGGATATTGATGAAACTGAAAGAAGTCTGTAAAATAATATAAAAATATGAAAAAAAAACCATCGTTCGAAATCCGGGGAGACAATCATTTCCACTGAGATATCGTCTAGAAACGCTACATCAAATAATGCTGAAAAATAGTACTAAATAAGCATTTGAAAAAATCGTCTGGGTAGCCAATGTCTCAGAAGCTCGGTCAGAAGACTGTCAACCACATTATAAAATGGTCGTTGATTCGCATTCTACACGAGACAAGTTGTCAATAATAATGCTATTTTAGTCTCGATAGAGACAACAACATCGTAACAAAAACTACAAAATAAAACCAATGCCACCTATCTTTAGGTAACTTGGTAAGTAATAGCCTTAGAGTAAAAAAAGTAATTACACACTATATTTATAATCCAATTATTATATTATTTCGTCACTCAAAAGCAGTTTTTTATTTTTTATTTGAGATAATTTTTTTCGTTTCCTGTAAAGTTGCAATTTTTAAGATAAGTGTTATTGGTACTTCATCGTTGATATTAAAAATTATAAAATGATCATGTTGAAAAATTCTTCCACAAACACACTAATTAATCTTAATTTAAGCAGATTGTTATGTGGGTGCGCCAACTCATTTGAATTTGCTTTAGATTAAACATGCTTACTTAAATTATGTGGCTCGTGTTGGAGGTGGTTGTTGGTAAGACTTCTTTTAATTTTGCCGGGTTAGCTACTCTATCTAAGTCTGTAAACATAACAATGTAGTCACAAGTAAGTAACATTGTTGCGTTTTCACAGTTAGACAAAAGATAGTCAGTTCATTAGTAGTAATGAGAATTCCGCAGGAGAGGTTTACTTCCAACGGTCACATCACATCCGATAAGATGAGTGCCGAGATACTTTGAAAACACAGGAATAATAGACAATTTAGCATTTTTTATTACAAAAAAGTTAATTGTAATTCTTTAATTGAAAAAAAAAGGTTATCTTGTTCCAGCCCGGATTATCTGGAAATCACTGAAGGTCCCACACATAGAAATTTTTTACAACACAATTTCTGTATTACAACTTTTTCATAGCTCACAATATTTAACCAATATCATGACCTCGGTTGATTAAGAGCCATTTTGACAGAGTTTTGGTTTTTATGAGATAGGTACCGAAATGTGAAATGACACTTACAGTAAAGAACAAAACGTTTCCTGCTGTTTACAAGCGTATACAGTGCAAAAGGAGTGAAATACTATCTGCCGGTTTTGTTTTATGCACAATAAGCGTATAGAAGAGAAAATTCCTTAAAGCCCGAAAATTCTCTCATCTACGTCTGAAATCCTCTCGAAATAAGCCCCAAAAGTAGTTTAGAGAAGGGTTTCGTGTAGACACGTCGTGTTTTCACAGTGTCTTACTTGGAAAAATACGTAATGTGAGTGTGTACGGCTACGGAAACTACGGCACTTCACAAGTTTGTTGAAGTGGACTTTTCATTGAGATTTAAGTCGGGTTTATGTTTTTGTAGAAGGTGTATAGTAGCAGTTACTTTAGATGTGTGTTAGGATTTTGAGCTGTCTCGTTTCGATAAAATATATATTAATTTAACAATATGTTATAGTAGTATATAATTTCCACTGGTGTGACTCTGTCATTGGTTTTCTGATGATATAACTTCATAGCTACTCATGTTTTGTTACTGTTGATTCACCTAAGAAAAAAAAACCTACCTAACCTAACTAGTTAAACACCATTTTACACTCAGGACTCAGTTCTGTGTAACTCGAACGAAACGTTGAGCAAATGTTAGCATTGACTTCTTGGTAGGAAAGTGAAGAGTCACAACTAGCAATTTTGTTTTATTTTCTTAAATTTTTGTTGCTGTAAATAAATAATGTGAAGTAGTGGTGGATTTTTAACTTAAAAGGACTTGTACGTGCATGATTATTACAACGTAACAAGAAGTGCTAAGTCACTTTTTCAATACGACAGTGTTTATGAAGTTCACGTGCCGTCTCAATAAAGATCTACAGCTTGAAAACTCAATGGGAACTACAGAATACCACTCATCAACATGTTTTAGCCATCAGTCACTTTAATCTTTAATTGTTATCGATCAAATATAAAGTCGTACTAAAAACCAAGTTTATCTTTTCCAAACTTTAAAATTGGAAAAGTGTTTACATGTTATTATTACTAAGTGTTGTTGAGGAGCTCAATAGCGCAGTGGTTAACGCGCCCGGCCTGCGATTGCTAGGGTTAAGAAACTTTCGCAAAGGCCGGTCATAGGATAGGTGACCAAAAAATAATATCATTTTCAGCTCCTTCGTGCTTCGGAAGGCACGTAAAGCCGTTGGTCCCGGCTACATTAGCAGTTGTTAAGTACCACTAATCCGCACTGGGCCCGCGTGGGGGTTTGTGGCCCGTTCTCCCTATCCATAGGGAAGGCTCGTGCCCCAGTAGTGGGGAAATAAAATGAGCTGATGATGATGTCATACTAACTGTACTCACCTTGACGACCCGCCAGTTGCTTCTTCTCACTTCGTTTTAAGGACTCTAAGTTGTAGGAAAGAGAAAATACGCATGCTGGGAGGGATTTCCGTTTTTGGTGGTGCGACAAAGAAATTATTTACAAAGGTTATCGTTAGCGACGATTAAAATAAATTTAATCGATACATTATTTTGCAACACGTCCATAGAATATACAGAAATTAATTGATTATGCTCGGACCATGTATTAAATTCGGTGTTATTCAAACGCAAACATTCGATTTTAAAAAATATCATCTTTGATAAGGTTATCACCATTGCCATTTAATTTTATTTATTGTTTTTACTGTTAAGTAAAACCAACTTAAATTGCTTGGATATCTTATAATCTTCCGAAATGGTAAAAAGCGACCGACGCATCAATACAACTATAGGAAATATAACTAACATTATCAGTTTTATTAACGTAACCTTTTATCAAGGTCGAAGTCTTAAAAAAATATCAGCTGTTCCACATAGTCAAGTGGATATCTAACTTAATGTGAAACAACCTGTGTAAGCAGTCTCGGTTACAGGATAGAATTCATCCCTCGTTTCGTAATCCTGACTCGAGTAGGATCTGAAACAACAATGGCCGACAAACAGTTCTAACGGAGCGCCGACGTTTATTTTGACAACAACCATTCGGTGTGCAGATCCATTCGGCGATCTCTAACCTGACCGCCTACCGATAGTGAGGTCCGTATTCAATTATTCAGCGAAATCGATGGCGTATATTTTTTAACACTTTTGTTGGTGTGTACTCTGCTGGCACTGGTCTGCTCAGATCTACTCTGTTCTACCGCTAACCAACTCAAGTAAAAAAAAAATATTTAGTTGCAATGTTTAATATGCATGTTTTAGTATCTTTATATTAATACGTGAAGCAAAAACTTTATACCCCTTTTTACGAAAATTGCGCGGAACGGAGAAGAATGAAAATTTGCACATTTATAGTTTATATAGAGAAGGAATGCAGAATGCTAATACTTTTTTTTTATTATGCATAAAAACACATTAAATTAATAAACATTGTCTCATACATTTTTCAAAAATTTTTAAAATGGAAGAGGAGCGGCCGAAATTTGTCAATGTCAATCCAAACTCACATTCTATCCTTTTAAATTTTTCAATGCTCAGGACATTATCCGTGCAGCCTTAATAAAATTACGGTCGAATTTCGACCACTGGGCGACCACTAGTAGTTATAATATACTAGCGGCCCGCTTATGTTTTTTAAATCGGTCACGAAATTTTTGAGTTTATTCGTAACAAACATAAATACATACATACATACAAAAATACAAAGGTTTCCTCTTTATAATATTAGTATAGATTAAACATTATAAATAGTTAAATGCTTCAAATCATTCAGGATAGAGAAAAAACATCAAAACTGAAAAAATGCCCTTTTTATATTTAAAGGGACTTTGTATATTATATAATGTATTCTCGTATATTGTGTATGTCACTTCCGTAGGATAAATAGCACTTAAAAAACCGGTTTGCCTCACTCAGGTCGAGTCCCACCCGAGGCAAGTCGTCTTTTTCGGTTTCAATATAAACATAAATGTGATACATTTGTGTTTAAATACGGACAGTACGCATGTACTACCTACAGGGTGGTAATTAAAAGTACATTGCATATAAAACCACACTACTAAAGGGGGTTAATTACAAAAGTACTAATACACTCATGTATTCCAAAAGTTATTAGATTTTTTTCAAGAACCAAAAAGTTTCCTTTTCAGAGTAAATGATATGAAGTTAAAACAATAATTTCGAATAAATAATTTATTTCCGTAATTCATAGTTTTAGCAACAATTTCTATCTATATTAGTATCTCGTATAAAATATAGTATATAATATATATATATGTCAGTTTTCATCAATCTAAATAAAATAAAATCTAATATAACTTGCGTAAATCGTTTTCGGATTTGTCACGCTGCATTGACGGTACTTAAACGTCATTAAATATTCTAATTCATTTTCTAATTAACTTCAATAAAACTGGTTATTACATATACGTTTTTAAAAATTAATTATAATAATTAATTTGTAAATGGAGAGTTTTGGAATGATTTTCATTTCGTAAAACGTTACAGTGATTAATGAATATGATCAACGGAATGCCAACTCATTTTATTGGCTATTAGGTGTACGAGTACAGCTGTGCGTCTATTTATTATCATGGCGATGTCATTAATTTTATTAAACTGGGACAGTTGAAGGTAAAATATTTTCATTTGGATGATTGATTTATTGTTTTGTATAATTAGAACGTGTTTTTGAACAAACGCTCCTATATGTCGTTTTTGGATAATTAGAAATAGGAAACTGGCAATATTTGTTTGAAGGTATTATGTTTTTGTTTGAATATTCATAAAATCAAAAACGTGCGTTTACGTATTATTATTATTATTTTTTAATTAATGAAAGTAAAAAATGTTTGTTGATTGGAGCACAGATTAACAACAACAAAAGGCTGAAGACTAATAGTCGTTGACCAATGAGCGCATCGGTCAGTTTGACACGTTCGGCCAATCATCGCTAAGATCGTAGGTCTGATCGATTTTTCGAAATTAAACTATTTTAACGTAAAATTTTATACGTGATGTGTAACGTCATAATAATTATATTGAGCCAAAATTTAGCTAATTAGTTTGTTCTGTATTACCTGTTTTATAAATGCAAAATTTAAGAAAAGGAGTTCTGAGGTGCAGTGTCTATTATGCGTGGTTTAAATCTTGCTGTGCCTGCATATCTCTTAATGCTATTATTCATGTGGGATGGCCTGAGCCTAGCCATGGAAAGTTTAAAAGCTAATTACGGTATTCGGTATTTCGGTATTATGGTCCTGCTCTAAAAATGCTTCCATAGTCTAACCATTACATCGGCGGTATTCCTTGACTGCTATAAAGGGACCTCCGAGAAACGAGTTTTCTCTTTCCTCAAAGGCCAGCAACGCATATGGGATTCCTCTGGTGTTGCATCCGCAATCCTATCCTAGTCCTTTTATATAGTGTACACCGCTATATGTTTACCCTACTATATAACCTACAGTACTAAAATATCTACATTACTACACTCACTATACTAAGTCGATTGTTCACTATTCTAACCGCCTCTGTGGTCTAGTGGCTAAGGCCACCGGTTTAGACCCAGAGGTCCCGGGTTCGATTCCCAGCGGCGGGTACATGTTTGTGTACTCGGTTTGGTTGGTGGTAGGGCTTGTTGGTCCGCCTGGCTAGCTACCACCATCTTATCTAAATGTGTCGCCATAACATCAATGTTTGTAGCATTGTTGTGTTCCGGCAGCTAGAGATAAGATAGCCAGTACCTCACTAGATGAGGATCCCGGGTGAAGTGCGCCTCCATCATTGGCCTTATCATCACTTAACATCAAGTGAGATCAAGGCACTGTGCTTACCCGTAAATATAAAAAAAAAACTAAAATATCAACGCACTAAAACTCAAAGGTGCAATTCGCATAAGTTACACAGTTTAAAGATGACGTAAGTAAAACAGTGCAAAGTTAAATTTGGGAAATATACGAGACGCATTAGCATCTAAATAAGGTTAGGGCATGCTTAGTCGCCGGTTTTTAATAGCTCTCGAACGCCCCGGACATTAGTGCCTTCTTGCCCATAAATCGTGGAGCTCCGGGTCACGGAAAATACGCTTCGGTGTTACTGCGAAAACAGGGGGCTATCACGGAACACGATGTGCGAATATTCGCCGGGAGATTCAACGATTTGAGAATATCAAATCGAATATCGAGTTGGACGTAGTTTGATAATTTATGTCTCCATTTAATCTGGTTAATATGCAATGTCGTTTATTCTGCTTTCTGTAAACTTAACCTTTGACGGATTTTAAAATTGAAATTGCACTGGGCCTGCGTGGTGGTTTATGACCCATTCTCCCTATCCATCCATAGGGAAGGTTCGTGCCCTAGCAGTGGGGACATAAAATGAGCTGATGATGATGATGATGATGAAAATTGAAATTGAGGAATGTTGTTGTGTTTGAGTCTCACTTGAGATCGTCGATCTTATTTCTAAATTTTTTATATATTTTTATGTAGGATTGTCTAATTAATATAAAACTAAAACTAAGAAGTGACCTTATCACCATTTTCATCATCAGCATGCAAATGTGAATATATGAATAGTAAAGGGAAAAATCAGGCAAACATTTATTACATACATTTTTTACGTAACTAAGTGTGGTGTATAAGTTCGTTTTTAATAGGTCGTTTCCTAAAATGTCAGAATGCATACTTTTGTTTTGTTGTTTGAGGAGCTCGATGGCCCAGTGGTTAGAGGAGCTCGATGGCGCAGTGGTTATAGCACCCGCTCTGCGATTGCTAAGGTTAAGCAACTTTCGCAAATTTCACATATCCCATCGCGCACAAAGAAATTTGGTGACTCGTTTCTTTGTCGCACCTCCAAAAGATGGAATAGTCTACCAGCACATGTTTTCCCTCTTTCCTATGATATGGGGTCCTTCAAACGAGGCGTGAAGAAGCACCTTGTGGGCCGGCAGAGTGAAGTTGACTGATGCTGCGTTGTTTTCACGCTGCACCAGTTGTCTTCGCGTCTGGACTCCATTTCCACTTAACATCAGGTGGTGTGGAGACATTTGCCGTGCTAAGTAAAAAAAAAAATAATAAAATAAAAGTCCGCATTTATCATCTCGAGCTTCTCCGTAAAACCGTTGGTCCCGGCTGCTTTAGCAGTCGTTAACAACCACCAATCCGCACTGGGCCCGCGTAGTGGTTTATGGCCCGTTCTCTCTATCCATTCATAGGGAAGGCTCGTGCCACAGCAGTGGGGACATTGAGCTGATGATGATAATGATAGCTTTGTACCCAGAGGCGACAACGGATTAACTAAACTATCGTTAAGATGGCTGATTTAGCATCAATAACGTGTTCCATCAAAATCCCCTAAGTGCATTGAATGTAGCCACTCTGCCTCCATGACGTTGGTGCGTTATGTACATACAGCCTTTTATAACCACGAGTATAACTCGTAGTTTTGCCAACTAATCCATACTTAGGCTGATTCATGGATATTATAATAAATACTATAGGTACTATGTTACTGCGTGCCTACATTTTCACTTTTCCTTTGCAAATGTCTCAATACCTTTCTACTGCGTAAAGTTCGAATGGCCGCGGCGCCGTAAATCCAAACCGAAGTCGACAGACGATTCGAACGATTTAAGAGACATTTCAGTAAGACGCTAGTTTCCGCATTCAGTATACATAAGGCAGCTTTGGGGAACATTTATTTGTAAAGTGTCTTTGAACGCGGCCTATGTTACTCTTTCTGGGTGCAAATAGGCCGTGATCTCAGTAGATATAGCTACTGATTTAAACAAGCTCTCATAATACGACTACCCTAATCTTTAAAGTTTGGAGGGCCTCGATGGCGTCACTGCTGCATGGTTGCTGCAGTTTTATTAATAAGAATAACGCTAATAGAGCAGAAAAGCAATCTTTACAATGCCAGGCCACTGAGGGGTAACCAAATCAAAAGATTTTTAGATCCTCCATGTTTCAGATGGCACGTTAAGTCATTCATCCTCATTGTTGTCGTTAAAACCCACCAATCTCAAACAGCTAATGCGGGGTAAAGGAAATCTGTTTAATCTCCCTATATTTTGCGGGAAGACCTAGGCCCAGCAGTGGGCGTTTAAAGGCTTATATTATAATGATGATGAATCTTACTTTCTTCTGTCACATAGTTTTGTTACTGCGGCTAGAGTCAAAACAATAAAAAATGCATTTGAAGCATACGTTTCGATATATTGGTCAATTATAATTGTTGATCCATTCCCACGAATCGCATTGTTATATTCGATACGTGACGGTGAATTAACCAGTGCTCTTACAAATATGAGGTAATGCCTTAATATCGACTATATTCAATATATATATATAATGGTCTAAATAAGTATACCTATTCGAATTGTGTTGCAACAAAATTATAATCAAGAAATTCTGAATATAATTAAATACTAACCAGGAAGGCAGGAGTTGATTTCGCTATGACTTTAGACAAACACAGGAGCTCTCCAAGAATTTTACAACATTAAAAGTTTCTTTGGCATAACACGAAGCTGAACCGCACCGTGTCTGTGCACTCACATAATTTGGAGTCACGTAAAATATTTTACAAGTCACTTCCCTCTTATTAAGGGAGTCCAATTACTTTACACGACGTCAATGTTCCCTTTAATCTTGTTCAAGTATTTTGTAATATTCCACCATGTTGTTACTTTTCTTTGTCTTATTGCTCGGCTTTCTTGCATTCGTTTCTGCTTTCATTTTAGATTTGTTTTTTTCACTGTAAAGACTTCATGCAGATAGAAACAGAAAAATATGTTTCATGATTAAGTCGCGGTCTCGTGGCAAGTCGAGTGGCAAAGGTTTCACGGAACTTATGAAACAGCTCTAATGTTCTACTATTTGAGGAGTAAATGTGAAAACAACATTTTGAATAAGCTAGGTGATAGTTTGCAATAGTGCACTCGATTCCAGTTAAAGTTTTTACAGAAGGGTATTTCATGTACTTTGATTTTGTTATTTGCATTTGCTATGCAAACAACAAAATCAAATATTGCTATATATCTTTATTTATATAAATCTTATGTGCGTGTGTATGTCACTGAACTCCTTCTAAATGGCTGGACCGATTTGAATGAATTTTTTTGTGTGTGTTCAAGTGGATCCGAGAATGGTTAACATTTACAATTGGATCAGGTAGGTGGCGCTGCTATAGGGGTCCATCATGGGATACGGGTGTTGTTAAGCGGTCGATTGATTTGTTAGTTTTGTTGTCATGGAAACTGTCAACCTTTTTTTTTTTTTGTTGTCGTGTAAACTGTCAAAGCGGTACGAAGTCTGCCGGTCAGCTAGTTATTTATATTTTAGATATATTGCTAATTTTTTTGTTGCTATATTTGTTATTTTTTTAATATTTTTACAATTACAGTGCTTCTTTGATTAAGAATCGCGTTAACAGGCTTAGATATCATTGTTATGTATGTTTATTTATTTATATGATGATTTAATAATCAATGAACTAAGGAATTATGATGTTTGCAAATCTTAAAATAAATAGTTGTATATATATATATATATATATTTTGGTTCTCAAAATAATTTTATTACTCAAGTCTTGCTCAGTTCAAGTTCTTTAATTTAGTTTGATAAAGTACCTACTCACGCTACGTATTAAAAGAGTTTTAAGTTTAACTAATAATACACTATATGGATTTCAGAGCTATATTTCTCCAAACCTCCCTTAGCTCCCTTAGCTGTAAAGGCGCGACAGCAAACTGCAAAATTCTGAAGTCGTGTGTCAACACACCTTTACTTGATTCCATCAAAGCCGATTAGCTTTCGTCTTCGTGAGTGGGCACAATGCAATCTATGGCCATACTGAAGCAAATAGCCGAGCCAATACCTTAAGAGTTATGTGAGCTCAATTCCCTATCCGGTAAATAAAGCTCAGTTATCTATCTCAATCTGAAGACTCATATGATAAATGTATTGTCATTACACAATCTTATGCGTTCAACTCCGACTTACCTGACCAAGTGCCTTGCTTGGAAATATTTAAAATAATGAAAATATTACAAATAGCTTAATTTGCGAAAATGCTTCCTCGTGCGACTAATTAAACTTTTAGGGGCTTATAAATAAACAAAGTGTAAGCTTTGGGTAGTTACTTCGTGTTTTGTGTCTTTTACTCTAATATGAAATGAAGTTTACATGACGGGAACAAAACACGTAGTAACTACTCCAAGCTTACACTTAGTTTATTAATACGGGGGTTATATTTGAATTTTAATAAAACCAAAAAATTCAAGCTTTCTAATCTTTTAGAAATGTTTTAAAAAGCCAAACTGATACCTTTTCTTTTTTTTTTGTAAAAAAGTAGTCATTCTCAACATGCCTTCTTAGTGAATTCAAAACGTATACGTTCTATTTAACAAGTACCTGAAAAAATATAATGATAAAATTAGTACCTATCAACTTTCCATTACCATTTGGCACAATAAAGATGGCTAAGTGGCTAGTAATAAATTATGAATGTATACACGTCTGCACATCAGACTACCACACACTGTCAAATTTCCTCAATAGACTTTGAACTTTAGGTCTGTGTTATATGGTCGAACATTTATTGAAGAAATTTGACGGTTTTGGATAGCCTGCAGGCGTCTGTATTTAGTTGGAAAATTATTAAATTTAAGCTATAACTGACCTATTATGACTGCTCTGTACAATTAAATTGTATCAATGTCTAATGGAACTAATAGTAGTGCCTAAACTTACCTTCTTGAAGACATGGTTAATATTTTTTTCCTTTTTTTGCCACAAAATATCAATTAGAACTCGATTGCACCAGCACGTAACCAATTTGTAAATTTTTTATCGTAAAACTGTCACTTGAGCCTAATTGCCACAATCAAAAAAAAAATTGATCTACGTCGTTCGTCAAAATAATTTTATCAAATTACCGTACTGAATAGGGTACGGTGGGTCTATATGGGGGTATGGAAAGTGTTTGTAGTGCATCATCAACATCAGAGATCATTGTAAAGTTCCACTTCTTTACTATCATTTCTAACTTCTCAATACTGTTATCATTTATCGCCATCATATATTAAGAAAAGACATATAACTTGTAAGAAAACTTTAAAACTGGCTAAATGTGCTAACCGCACGAAGCCATTAACAAAAAGAAGAAACAAAACTATGCTATAAAAAAGGTACACATACGTCTAGTGGAGGATTTGGATGCATCGCGTATTCGTATGAAAACGCATCCAAAGTTCGACTGGCCTTAGTATTTTTTTCATTTCTATATTTGAATGCGACTCATACGTCATATTCGTGTCCACAAAACAGCGGCAGCGGTCGATACGATATTAAATTTATACGACGTAATCTGCAATGTGCTGAGTTATCTGAACAATGCAATTTACTGTCTGTAGCTATGATGTTTATCTGAAAATTTCCTTAGATGTCCAAGCTATGGATGCTGTATTCTAAGGATTTTTATCGGGAAGATTGGAGTCGCCTTTGCCCAGTAGTGGGACCCAATATAGACATATTATACATACATTTTACGTTTCGTGACTGCTTCTCCATATAAAATTTACTATACCATATCTCACACTACCCCATATGCACAATTTACTTAAAAAGAGTCAAAAAGCTTTTGCTTCACGTATTTTTTATATATTTTATTTATTTATTAAAGATAGTATAAAGAAGATATATATTTATTAATTTATCCATTGGGAAGGCCTATGTTCAGCAGTGGACCTCTGCAGGCTGAGGATGATGATGATATATTTCAAAAACAGTGCCAGTTACACAATAAATATGTGCTTGATCTGTATAACTGTTTTTTATTTAATTAGGTATGACAAGGTTCCATTACGACAAATGTGGAATAACCTATTTAAACTTATGTAAAAAATACAAGCATGATACAACATAAATATTTACTAAAAAAATCAGCATCAACCAGTTTTAGGAAGCTCGAGTGAGAATCGAATCTACGCCTCTTGAGTTACTGGTTTAATGCTCTGTACGCTAAGTTACAGAGACCCCAGAAGACTCGTAGAAATTTTCTAGTACTTTGAGATTTACACTGCAAGCCAGCGGTCGCGTCACTGTGAAGTTACCATCACAGAAGCATTGTGAATGCAAAAGTTTCAATAATAAAAAAACTAAAATAAAATTAAAAATAACTAAAATATTAACTAAAATACTTTCACACAACAAAACACAATTATGACTGGCTGACTATCCCGCATCGTCGTAATTCTAACAACTTTATTTTCTATTCTAAATGATCCTAAATTTGTTTCTTTCTCTAGCTCTACTCATGCCCGCCAACATCGCTCATCAAATAATCACCTACTCGCCACTCCTTTGCATCATTCAGGATTCGTTGCAAATTCCTTCACGGTTCAGGCCATTCAATTGTGGAACGCTCTCCCCGAAAAAGTCGGACAAGCTCCAAGTAAAATGGTCTTTAAAACAATGGTGTATAAACTGTTTCTACAGGAATCAACACCCACGTAAGAGAGCGAGAGAGATTTCAGTTTTTATAAATTGATGTAGTATATGTTTCATTTACGTTCTTTGTCGCACCGCTTACCATTTTTTCTGCCTAGCCCTTAGGTCGATTGGTAGAGAATGTCATTTGGCATTAAGTCCGCCTTTTGTACTATATTTTACTGTATTGTGCAATAAAGATTAAATAAATAAACAAATAATAATACACGCACACATACAACTATACATTTATGCTAAATGTATTCGACGTGTTTGATATCTGTATTATTCTTATATTTGTTTTTGTTTTCTTAGACGAATCGTAGTACATGGAAAAACGTAAAAAATTTATGTTGTACTATTTAAACAATTGTATTACTTAGAACTTTATCAAATAAATAATAGGAAAAAAAAAAGCTGTTGTTATTCCCAATTAAATTAAATAAAAAATAATAATAAACAGATGATGGCCCCTGTCTGTTTTGAAAAAAAAAATTAATCGGCAATCGGTTTTGAACAAGGTTTAAACTTTTATTCACATATTGAGATAAACGGTATAAGGATAAACCATATTTAATGAAAATGTCATCTGCAGTCAAATCCTTTTGGATTGAATAACACATTTCATATTAATTTGTTTACAGAATGGCCGAATAATAAAATATGATGTCAGAGTAATAAATTTTATTCTAGTATATTATTTTGAACTTTAACAATGTAGCTCAGATACGTTAAGTGAGGTCAGGAACAATCTGTAAACGGTAAACTTAAAATTAAAAATTACAAAGAGCAAACTATTAAATATATTTTATTTTGAATAAGTAAATATTTTTTATAACAGTAGAAGTGTTGTTATAGCACGAGTCTGACAGAGCCACTAAACAGCCACCATAAACCAATGGGTCACCAACTCCGCTTGTGAAAAGGCCTCAACTCTTTTTCTGAATCGCAATTTGTTCGCAACAAAATGTGCGTAAAATTTATAAGTAACAATATTTATACATGTACATAGGTAGTATTAATAAAAGTGTGAACTAATTTTATTTGAAAAAAAATCTCACCACAGCTTTAAAAACAAGGTTAATTGCGATGCCGGGCTTGGTAGTGTCAAAAGGCTGTCTCTAGGCACTATCTAACATTCTTAGAACACTGTTCGTCTTCTTGTCTCGAGCCAACCACTCTACGGGCAACTTCTCACCTTAGCCGGCAGTTCGCCGTAGTTCACAGTTTGACGTTTGTTATATTACCTGAAACTTGGCGCTCTAAAAACTTTAACTTAGTTATCTTGCATTTAGTGGGAAGAACCAGTGGTCCGTGTAATATTACTTTTTAGTTTTGACAAACCTCCATTCCTGAAGACATTTAATAAAAATAGAGAGAGTATAGAAGTTTTTGAATCATTAATTGCATAAAAATAAAAAACATATATGCAAGAATAAGCTTATTCTATGAAGAGAAAACACAAAACTGCGATTCGACGTCGCATCGTAAAAATATACGCGCTCGCACGACGCATCGCAAGAACTGACGATAGTCGAAGGAATGGTAACCCAAACAGAGAAAGGAGGACGCCTTGCCGCACGAAATCGCATCGCAGCAATTCGCGTCGCTGTTTGCTGCGTTGCGAATTCGCATCGCGTCTATTCGCAGTTTTTTGTTTGGACCCTAAGAAACATGTTCAGCGGGATAGTTTTAAAGTACAACTGACGTACTCACATTATCTTTGAGGCGGCTCTTACACTCATAAAATTTCTTGTATTGGCAGTAGAGAGTTTGTCTTACAAAAAGTGCCAGACAATTTTGCGTAAGCAAACTTACCTACTCAGGCTAATGGTCTTCTGCGTGGGTTAGTTCATAGCCTTAAATTAGAATACGAAACTCGTTTTTCATCTGATAATCCTAAGATTAGCGTCTCAGGCGAGTCGCCCCATGACAAGTTTAGTCCACTCCACTTCCTATCTTCGTAACTGGAGCTGTAAAGCGCTTTTACTTGTTACCATTGACACCAAACTCAACCTTTAATTGCTCTCTCTGGTAGTGGAGTAGTCATCATCACCACCATCATCTTCATCATCATCAATATCAGCCTACATTATAGTTCACCGCTGGATATAGGTATCTCAAAGTGCAGGAGTAGTAAAACGCATTAATTTTTGAGTACATATAGGAAGGGTCACATTGCCCCGTGGGTGCCCACGCCCTATTTTCCAAATATATAACCGCAGCTATAAAAGTCATGAGCAATACGCAATTAATGCTCGTACAGTTGTCAGCCAGGCACTGTACACTTGAGCACTTTTGCCAACAACCGAAAACGAAACAAAAGCTTGTCAACTTTTGGTTACCCTATTGTTACATGATTCTAAAGTGACCAGTTACTTTTGCTGCTGAATGTTCGTTATAATATTATTATCTACTCATCTCAGCTAACAGCTAGTCGTAATGCCTTGAACAGGCCTGTACCGGCTTCACCAAGTAAGTGAAACTTAGCTAAATATAAACGTCTCCGTTTTGAGAAACCATTGAGCTTGCAAGGATTTACACACTCCGTACATTGTATTAGCTAAGTGTTTACTAGTTCACCGGACTAGTCAGTGCTATGTCTAACAAGAACTACTGGACCAACTTGCAACTAACATGCCCCGCAGTGAAAGTAGTCAAGAGCAACAAACTCTCCTCATTTTACTACTTGCACTATGTAATGGTTGCCAACCAATCGAAAAGGTTTTACGAGATCACATGACTTCACCAGCTCATTTTTATGTCCTCATTGCTGTAGCACGAGCCTTCCCTATGGACGGATAGGGAGAACAGGCTATAAGCCTCCACGCGAGCCCAGCGCGGATTGGTGGTTGTTAACGACTGTTAATGCAGCCGGGACCAATGGCTTTACGTGCCCTCCGAAGCACGGAGGAGCTCGAGATGAAACATTTTTGGTCACCCATCCGATGACCGGTCTTTGCAAAAGTTGCTTAACGTCAACAATCGCAGAGCGAGCGCATTAACCACTGCGCCGTCGAGCTCCTCTATATATTTTACGAGAAGTACCAGACTAACCCTTCGCGAGAAAACATACCCCTACATTAGGCAATCTCTATCAGGAACACGTTTCGATTTCTTCATCTAGTACTCATAAGACTATTGTCTCACGAGATGACGAAGACGATTGCCCAATGGACACGTATAATCCACTCCCTGTAATATGTG
The DNA here is from genome assembly GCA_949315975.1 of Eudonia truncicolella. Lineage (NCBI taxonomy): Eukaryota > Metazoa > Arthropoda > Insecta > Lepidoptera > Crambidae > Eudonia > Eudonia truncicolella. The sequence continues at coordinate 11,177,839 of OX438836.1, forward strand.
TAATGTGTATTGTTATTATGATATATACTCTTTCACGAGTAAATTACAATATAAATTTACTTATCCTAGTAAGTCGTAATTCCTTGAACAGTCCTGTACCGGCTGCACCCGCTAAGTGAAACTTAGCTAACCACGAACGGTCTTTGTGAAACCATTGAGTTTGCAAGGATTTACACACTTCGTAAATGGTTGAACGTAAATTAGAAGGGCACGGTATTGGGGTACCCTCAATATTGCTCGGTCGTCTTAATTGGCAAATAAAATATTGCCTTCATTTAACCTATTTTCGGAAAGCCTTAGAGAATGTGTCAGGGACTATCCAGGATGTAACGAGTCGGAAATGATACTGATAGACCTGGTAGTCTAAATGGGTCATAATCACAATAAATTAGACAGTCCGAAGCTAGAAAAAAGGCATATGCGTAAGGAAAACTATGGACAACTGCCTAGTTGTCAATACAGGTGTTTAAACGAAAATGTTTTATGATTATGGTGAGTTATGAGGAACGACGGAGAAAGAAATTTATGAAAGAAAAACAAATGAACCGGTGACGCAGATAAAAGAAAATTCCTTCCACCGAAGAGAACATACGTAAAATCGAATTTGGAATAATTAAAAAAAATAAAATCGTATTTGGAATAATTCTTGGCATTAATGTAGAATAAACCAACTCAGTGCGGTAGATAATTATTGTATGTGGAATGTATGTTAAATAAACTCAATATAAAAATACATTTTCCTCAATTAGAAAAAAAGTACTATGAATGTCAAAAGACGACCATTCTAATAAATATATAATCTAACAAACAGGGTTAAGTAGTATTCCAACCTCCCACCACTCTGACTCAGTAGTGGCAGAGAAGAACATCGAATAATGTGCTCATGTAATAGACAAAAACAACTTTTTTGGTCACCCATCCAAAGAAAATCCATTACGAAAGTTACTTAGTTTTCACAATCGGGCTAGCCTTGAAGCTTGAATTGGTCTTGGCTAGAGGCCAGGCCTAATAAGGACATATTCAAAACTTCTTCCGTACAAGATTAATGCGAATAACTTTTGTACTTATCGACTGGGCGTTCGGTGTTCAGTTATTTGTTAAGGTAACTTTATTTTCATTGTATACATTGAATTTATTCGAATATTTTATAACATACTTTGACCTATATTGTAAACTAAGTAAATATATGTTCATGATAGGCAAAAAAAATAATAAACAAGACAAATCTTTCCAAATTGAACTTTCTAAAAATATATTTTTAACGTCAATATTATGAATACCATGAAATTACTGAATAACTAACTAACTCGTACAAAAGATTGAGTAAAATGGTTCATATCCATAATGTTCATAACCATAATGTATCCGAACATAAGTGGTGACGTTTGGGTTAGATTATTTTGGATTATTCTCATATTAGTAGAGTAAGTAATCAACAAGAATATTTTGCGTGAATATAAGTTTGTATTACCGTCCTTATTTGGCTCAAAGAATAATTATTTTTCTATTAAACCTTTCTATGTGATTATTTTTAACTGCACAATAAACACAGAGTAAAAAAATTAATCATCTATCTCACAAAAAATATACATACATGAAAGTCTATTTGGCGATATATCAAGTTAAGGATGAGCGGTCCCATCTAATACAGACTTTTAGGCTCTAGCTAATGTCTAACTATGTACAGTCACGAGCATTTAACGTGTAAACACTTTTGACTAGTTTTGTTTCGTATGCCATTGTATTAAGAGTTACATTGCATTGTGTGAGAAACATTGAGTTTCATGAATTAAAAATAATTTATTCATTTTTTTAATCTACTAATAACTCATTGGATAAACGCGTTAGGTGATATCGACTAACGTGTTTTACTTAATTAAATTAATTCTAAAAGTACAGAAGACGTGACGTTATAGCTACGCAAACTTTGATATTAACGTGTATTTTAGTCAGCAAAGTGTATACATTTGTGTCAAGCATTATTTTACATTGACGGCCCATTATAGGGAAACTGTTATCGACCATGATCATATGGGTGTTTTAGATAACAATAATAATAATAGTAATAATTCAACCATTATTGTCCCGATAGTCGTTTCAGCGAACGGTCTGATAGCGAAGAGCCTCGACCAACATCTTAAGAGGCTCTCGCTTGATGGTTGGATCAAGGGTCAGATTCAGAAAGCAGTACTCCTTGGCACGGCACGTATTGTCAGGAGGTTCCTCACTCTGCAACCCTGACCACCGGTAGCTTGGGCCCTGCCCCGCTGCTGGTGGTACTCTAGAATTAGGTTTTTATAATGTTTTATTGTTTTTATATTAAAATATTGTAAAAATCTAGTTTTAAGAAAGAAAATAAATAAAGAGAATAATAATAATAAAATAATAATAATAATTATTATTATAATTTCTTAAGAAAGAAAATAAATAAAGAGTATAATAATAATAAATAGTAATAAATAATTTATTTCAGATATCAACATCCATAATTACAATCAAATTAATTAAATTGCATCACATTACCTACTTAATAAAAAACAAAAATAAGAAATATAATAATCGTGCAATGCCATGGATGCATTGGCACGTCAGTGCGTCCCTCTTTCATTTATACGAATTTATGATTATTATTTGTGACATTTATTCGATTTTATTTTATTTTATTGATGATTATTATTGGTTCCCTCCTCAGCAGTGGGGAACCCCACCGCTCTCGACCAACACTTTCAGGGTGCCGTTCCTGCTTCCTTTTAGACAACTTAATAGAGATGCACTTCTCTTTCTCACTATGGCATAAAAATCGTCTGCATATGCCTCAGCAAACATAGCAGATGCGCTACAAAACCGGGGCAGCTCCAACAGGATACTAAACGCATTGTTGTACTGGACGCGCAGTGCGCTGTATGCAAGTAACAGGATAAGTGGACTTCTTGGCGGGAAAGTGAAGAGTCATATCTGCGGTTTTGTTTTATTTTCTAAAATTTGTGTTATGTCGAATATTAATGTGTAATAATGGTGGATTATTAACCGTTAAGTGTTCGTAAGTGTGCATGAGTGTTGGCAAATGAAACAAAACAGTGCAACTTTACTTTTCAAATTCTCTCAAGAAGTCCGCCGAGGAATTAGTAAAGCCCCACATCTTTACTGAGATACTCGAGGGGGGGTATATCATTTCTCATTTCTCATTTTTATTATCATTCATCATCATACTGACTGGAAGGAAATATTGTATATTTATTTATTACTTGTAAGAAAAATTACTTTGACACTGGCTAAATGTGCTAATCGCATGAAGCCATCAACTAAAAGAAAGAAAACAGGATAAGTAATCCGGTAAAATGTGGCAACATCAAATCAACATCAATTATTAAAAACTCTGTAAAAGTCACTTTCGCGGTTTTGACACTATCCCCAACCACTACTATTCAAAGATTTTTTAATCTCATTTACGATCAATATTGAAACTTGGCGGTGCTCCAATGTACGCTTGTAAGAGCCTTACTTTCGATGCAGTAATTAAACTTTTACTATGCACAATATTAATATTTAATTTAAGGCAAATTCTTTTAAAAATAAAACTAGATCTCGCCGCCACCGGCTTGTTCAACTTATAATCTTTAAATTTGATATTTTCAAGTGCATTTCAATGCTCCTGAAGCTAATAAGGTATTTGACAGGTTATAGAAAAGTATGTCTAATGGTTCATTATAGCATAATATTTGCAATTTGATTAATTCGCCAAGCCTACACATCAACCTACTCGTACCACAAACTATCAAATTTCCTCAATAGACTTTGAACTTTATGCCTTAACATTATGTTTGAAAATGTATTGAAGAAATTTTACAGTTTTGGATCGGTTGATGTGCAGGCGTCTTTACTATATAGGGAGGTAACCACGAGCTCTCAGTATTATTTCAGTTATGAAAACGAGACGCGTGTAGCGGCGAATATACTCGCGTCTCTTTTCCACAATTGCAATAATTTACTGCTATAAGAGCTCATAGTCAGGGGGCAGGTCGCTTTCCTAATTAGTGTCCAATTTTTTAATTTTCTATTTTCATTAAACTGAACCACTTTGCCCAAAGAACTTGCGTTGAAATACGACTAGACAATTTGGAACCCCATAATAAATTGGTTAGGTAATCGCGCACTGTACTCGTAATTTTGAGGGTTCAAGTTCAGTTCAGTTTTGGATTGATTTCGACCTGTTTTCATAAAAATCAATCATATAATATATTGTTATAAGTTACTACATGAACACTTTAAGTCAAAATGGAACCCTTTATGCGGATCAACTCTCGTTAATTTTAGAAATTATTCGTAACATAATACATAGGTTTCGTTGTATAACCATAATAAGGCTTGTATACGTAATAGGGACACCGTTAGTGTTGTGTGTGGCGATAGTTGTAAAAATAATGTGACCGTGGATGAAGACTGCCGCGCAAACGGAGGCGCAACATCGCGACACCAGTCAGCCCGTGACCGGTCGAAACGTCGGGTATAAAGAAGGTACGAAACCTTTTACTAATTAGTTTGCGTTAATCCCCGTTTAAATTGTTTGTTAACTATGGAACGTTAAAGTGTAAAGGTGTATACAGTCTGACAAATTTTAAATATCGAATGATGCATCAAAATTTAGCAGTAGTTAGTACGTGTCAAATTAAATAACAAAGATAACTTATCTAGCTACGAAAGATGTGAAAAGGTGAAATTGCACAAAATAAAATGGGTAGACATGGCACAGTATTAGCTGAAGATTGATCCTGGATCCAGCGGTAATGGCCTTGGCCGGGCTCCAGCCTAATAACGACATATTCAAACCTTCGGCTGCACGAGATTAATGGACTGGGCGTCTAGTTTAATGCTTTCTTGATTTGTGTGCAGTGTTGCTTATGATATAATTACGCTATTCCTACGTTTTAGCTTTAGCTAGATTTCTGGTATAATAAATGCAATAATTAAATGTTTGTTTATCCTATCTTCACACCAGAATAACATGGTTAAACCACTGGTAGCAGACTCACGGACCCTGAGTTCGATTCCCAGCGTAGGAACATTGAACACATAGGAAGAACATAATGTATAAACATAATAAGTAAGTATTATGTTTGTTGTTCACAGTTTAGTTGAAAACAGGGCTTGTTTTAAGTCTGCCTGGCTAGCTACGACCATATTGTTATGTGTTGCCATAATTCTGGGTGACACCTAGTTGTACTCGTAGAATAATAAAAAACGGGGTTAAAATAAAAAGATTAATGTAATTTTTGCGCAATAGATAGGTATATTTAGTTGAAAAGCTAAAAAAAAATATTTACGAAGGTAAACTCATTCCTTAAAGAATTCGTGACGACTCCTCAGTAGTTATCCAAGACATACCTTTTTAAGTAGTCGATATTTCGACCGAGTCGAGCCGGCTCTGGCCATCCACGGTAGGTAACTTCTTTACGTGCTATTTTCCATGTGGGCACGCCGGCAGTAGAACATTAATATATATGAGATAGTACTCTGAAGGACTCTTTGACCTCGTCCCACCTTCGCCCTTCCACCACAGGAGTACGCGTGCGTGCTACTCTCCGGAGTCACCGCTGTACTGTCTTGAACGTTCCATCGCGCACAACGAAATTAGGTGACTCGTTTCTTTGTCGCTCTTCCAAAAGATGGAATAATCTACCAGCACACGTTTTCCCTCCTTCCTATGACATGGGGTCCTTCAAACGAGGCGTGAAGAGGCACCTTGAGGGCCGGCAGGGTGAGGGTAACTGATGCTGCGTTAATATCACGCTGCACCAATTGTCTTCGCGTCTGGACTCCATTTTCACTAAACATCAGGTGCTCTTCACCTGTCAAATAGCGTTCAATCTATTAAAAAAAATAAAGGGTGAAAATGATGACAACTGTTCCAGTGGTTGATTGGTATGGATGTGTGTGAGTGCGCGTCAACTACGAGGGTTGACGAAATCGAGAGTTTCTCGCAAGGTAAGCCACTTCAATGTCAAATCGTTTATTTATTATAAGCCTCAATAAATTAATTAACTTACTCGTGAAAGTACAGACCTAGCATGATAACTTTACAGAGAATATAACAAGCATAAATCAATTACGGCTCTGGCAAAAAACAAATTCGATACGAACGGAGTTCAGTGGAGTTCACAGTTCCTACATTCGTTTCACATTTAACAAACTCCCAGCTGTATTGGGTCAATCGAAATGCACCGAGAGCCAAATCCCAACATTACCCGAAACGCAAAACACAATAAGGTTAAGGGTACCTACTTTCTTGGCAGATGTCCAAGGAAAGTTAAAAAAAAAAACAAATAATAGGTTCCTACTACGTTCATAGAGGCCACCGAAATGGCGGCGTTACTATGTTAAAAGTTACCGGTCGCGCTAATAAATTACACTATCAATTTGTATCACATATATCTATTTACAATGTACATACTTATCGCCCGGCCACCAACCTTGGGCAGTTTGCGGCAGAGAGCGGATATGTGCATTGCGCTCTTTCAGAGTTTCATAGTAAAATGCGCGTTTCATAGCAAATATGTACGAAAGTCGAAAGACAATGTTTTTGAATAGAACTACATAGAATGCAGTTTTTGACATTGCCAGTTGTCGTACAAAAGTAGATTTGAAACTCTTGTGTTTCTTCTTATAAATTTAATTGGGCTTTTATTTATTTAGTCCTCTTCAATCGTAACTTTATTTCAACACTCAAAGCTCAATTTAGCTTCCGAAGTAATAGGATCTAATAATTTTATTTTGTTTTATTTATTAGGACAACCAACAAAACATACACCAGTTAAATTGAAAAGAAATATAAAGAAGTCTTAATCTAAGTGCTGTCTTACTTACAGGTGGCCACGGCATGCAAATGTGGCTAGCTTTTTTTTTAAACTTATTTAAATTCATATAAGTTTACACAAAACCAAAGTATAATTTTTTTTAAATGTGAAAACAAGCTGAGTAGAGCTGATTGTGATACATTTCAATACTTACTTTTTTTTTTAACAAAAACCGTAACGATATCGTAGCGGCTTAGAGGTCGAAACCATTTTCATATTAACATCCGATTTTAAAGTCGTTCGAACGAAATTTCAACTAACCGTGTACGGTAGATCTAAATACGGTGGGTTGGAACTTCGTTCGAAAGAGTTTAAGATCGGCTCAATTGACGGATGGCAATACATAAATGGTTTCAACGAATATGTCGGAACGCTATCGTTACGGTTTTTGTTACGCTGCAATGTCAAAATATTTTAAAGGTCTCTAAACAGATAATGAATTTTTCGCCACACTTTGCTGTTTCTATAGTAGCAGTTTCATAATTAATACTAGTTGCTACGTTACCTAGTTGGTGAATACAGAATAAAAGAGAGAGAAACGTAAAAGGTATCTATGTAAAGTGGAAGATAGAACATTGTGTACAAAAGACTTGTAAGGTTGAGCGCTTTTAGCGTCGTCGCTGCATTTTATTTTCCGAAATGTGAAGAATGGAGCTCAGGTAGAAAACTAATAAAGGAATCCGCGATAGTATACATGTTTTTGAATTAATGTAACGTTCTCCCGTAGTTTCGTCTGCAATTTCTGGAAATTCCGTCTTATCTCTTGCTTACCTCATGAAAGTTCCAGTGCCTTGGTTTGTGCGATGTTTATCCTTCTACAGACAGCACTGTTGTTTTTACATATAAAGTATATGTATGTATATATTATGTGTATCATACAACTAAGGCGACCTTAGCAAAGGCCGGTCACAAGATAGGTAAACAAAAAAGTATCATCTCGAGCTCCTCCGTGCTTCAGAAGGCACGTAAAGCCATTGGTTCCGGCTGTCATTAAAACCATCAATCCACACTGCACCCGCGTGGTAGTTTATGGCCCGTTCTCCATATCCATCCATAGAGAAGTGGGGACATAAATTGGGCTGATGTGATGAGGTGTGTAACTATGCCTTATATTAAGTTCAATTCCTAGGTCAGGAAAGGTGTGTGATTTTGCGATGCATAGCCCGTGGTATGTGATCACAAACCCGCATTTGGCAAGAGGGTGCGCGGACCATAAAATGCCAAAAATGCAGTCACGGCTAAGTTGATATAATTGAAAATACTATCGTATTAAATAAACAAACAAAGACGAGCTCTATGGCGCCTGGTCTGCGAGTGCTGAGGTTAAGCAACTTTCGCGTGACCAAAAATTTATCATCTCGAGCTCCTCCGTGCTTCGGAAGGCACGTTAAGCCGTTGGTCCCGGCTGCATTAGCAGTCGTTAACAACCACCAATCCGCACTGGGCCTGCGTGGTGGTTTATGGCCCGTTCTGCCTTAGCAGTGGGAACATAAATGAGCTGATGATAATGATGATGATGATAAAATAAACAAAATATATATTGAGTATCAAAGGGAAGTGTTTACAATTAGTCCGATGCATAACACACTATAGTTTTTTCCTACAATATCTTTTAAAGTTGGGCTAAAATCATAAAAACGAGTGGCGGTGTTTAGCGGATATCTTATATTTTAATATTATTTTACAAATCACCACGTTAATTTCCCCATACAAAATAAGTATGGCCGCGCGGCATCAAATAAATATGGACGAAGACATTTCAAATAAAATTTAAGACACTTGTCACTTACGGACGGCGCACCCAAAATTTAGATTTTTCTCTTGAGCAATGGCTCTTTATGTATTAACCTTATAATGTAGAATAATGATTCTACATTATAATACAGAGAGAGAGAGAGAGAGATAGAGAGAGAGAAAAGAAAGAGAAAGAGAGAGAGAAACATTTATTGACCACACACACTAATATACATATACATGAACCAACCATCCGGACCAACACGATATTAAAATTAATATCACGGAATAAGCGCGCCTGGAAGTGGTTCGAGCGTACACGCCCGTGAGCTTGTAGATCCGGGGTCAGCGTTCATTACATGTCGCTTGAGATGTGTTTTAAAGCTGGTCAGACATTGTGCCTCCCTAATGTGTTTAGGCAGTTTGTTATAGATTTGATACCCTTTGTACATTATACTATTTTTCCCGTAGTTTGTACGCGGTTTATATATATAATATACAAACTGCGTATATTTATAACTGTATATAAATGTTTCGTCTAAGATTCTCCATTTTATGTTTTATATTTGGTTTAGTAAAGGTTGTCTTTATGAATATATATTTATTTATTATTTTTCTATTCAATATGCAATTATAGTATTTGTAAGTCCTAGAAATTTTTATTAATTGTGTAACTTTATATAGGTAGTTTATCTGTGGATGTTAGGAAATCATATTGAAATAATACTATAAGCAGTTTGTTTTGAGCAGTTTGCAATATTGCTAGATTTGTTTTAGCTGCTGTACCCCATACTTCAACCAGGTAATCAATGTGTGGCTTTATTAACGAGTTGTATATTGTGTAACGAACAGAGCGCGGTAGGCATCGAGCTACACTGCGCAGCATACCCTTCAGTGACGTAAATTTTGTTTTAATTTTATCAATGTGACTTGACCTGACTTGTGGCTTCTAAGTCAGGTCCAAAATCATCTACTGTCCAAAATCAGGCCTAAGTATTTTTCTTGGTTAACTCTATTTATTAACGTACTATTTATCTTTAGGGGATTGCATTAGCAGTCAGTAACAACCACCAATCCGCTCTGGGCCCGCGTGGTGGTTTATGGCCCGTTCTCTCTATCCATCCATAGGGAAGGCTCGTGCCCCAGCAATGGGGACACAAAATGAGCTGGTGATGATGATGATGAAACATTGTTTGAACATAAAGTTAATGGATTACGCTTGAGTTGAAAATTACTGTAACCATTTTAGTAGGCAATCTTATTGTCTACTTTCTAGAATGAGCATTATATTAACAGACTTTTATAGCCCGATTATACAGTATGGGAACGAAAGTAATCTCGTTGGGAACTTTCTGAATTATAAAAGATATAATAAAAACTTTATACCTACTGACAATGAAACAGTGGAAATAAGTTAATAAAAATACATCAAGACTTGCCTGCATTGGGCCAGTGTCCAAATCCCACAGACCTGAGCCCGACAGTGGGACGTTTGTAAAGTGATGACGATGTTGATTTAAAATATCTATTCTTAGTGGTGACTTTTATTGTATTAATTAGTTTTATCCTTGAAAAATATGTGCATTAAAAATTAATAAAACAAATATTTATATATTTTTTTAATAAAATACAGTGAAAAAATTAAACGCCCACCCGACACAGCCAGGAATCGAACCTAGGTCATCCGCAATCCGGGCGGCTGCACTGACCGCTATGTTACCGGGAAGGCTAATCTGCAAAGGCGAATCTGCATGGCCATCGGTTGCAACGACCGTTGGATAGATGGCGCACAGTGCCGCTAAAAAGCACTTAAAACATTAAAAAGCAGTGATAAAATTCAGCGCTTACGTCAGCCTTCCCGGTAGCATAGCGGTCAGTGCAGCCGCCCGGATTGCGAAAGACCCAGGTTCGATTCCTGGCTGGGTCGGGTGGGCGTTAAATTTTTTTTCACAGTATTTTATAAAAACATTATAAACATTTAATTTAGCTTTAGTGCAGCAAGTAGCACTTAAAAATAAAAAGTAAAAAAATAAATAAAACAGTTTCCTTCTTTACGTGTTTTTTCCCTTATAAAGTATTAAATCCTTTAAAGACATCAACTAAAGCCTGAAGCTTACATATTATTCTGCCAATCAGTAATATAAAAAAAAAGTTATATTTTCACTTTGCTCAACTTCAAAATTTTCATCGTCTAACTTAACATTTATGTAGCTAACTATTCCTTTATAAATTTCAAATTATAAAGGTCTACCGTTGTCAGTAAGTAAGTAAATAGCCTATACCTGTCCCACTGCTGGGTGAAGGTGAAGAAAAAGAAAAGTAAAAGGTGAAGAAAAAGCTGTTAATTTTAACTACCAGAGGTATCATTCACTTGTACCTAAATATTCTTGATAATTAATAAACTCATAACAAGGTCAAGCGCATTATAGGCAAATATTTTACTACAATCACACCTGATGGTAAAGTGAAGTAAGTGATGATACGGCTTGAGAAGTAGCATACTTGCCAAGAAAATGTTTGTTCACTGTTGCCCCAAAAAGATCCAGGTTGTACGTCATGAAACAGATCTGTCGGAAGGGAATTATAAAATAATATTATAATATAATACACCGCACGCCAGCAGATGAATCATCTTCGAGCCGCTTCGATGACTGGCCGGTCATCACTCCCGTCCATACCACAGCATCGAGCACTTGTCAACACACTTGTGAGTTTCGTACCAACTTGTTATCAATGCATTCAATAGTTACAAGATAAAAATTATTATCTTATTTAATCTAAATTTGTTTGATCTAAATTACATCCAATAATTAACCGCAAAGTTCAACGTTTTTTTTTACACCAAGTACAAGCATCAACATAGTACCACGTTTTATCCAACCTCTTACTTACGGGTTACACATTGCCGTGGGCGCCATAAAGAAAGTTTTGTTTCGTTGACATTTGCGATGTTTGAAGCTGCGAGTCACGTTACGTAGTGCAGAAATGGCAGGCGGCTGAATTGACGCCGACGCCTGCAGTTCTAAGCTGATTCTAATGTCGGAATCACCCGAAAAAAGTTATTAATGCGTAGTGAAAAAAAACTAAAAATCAGCGCTGCCTAGGATCTTCTTCTTAGGTCATGCTGGTCAGCACATGCTGGGCTACTTTCAATTTCTTTGCTTATGTAGTTATAATTTTATTTTTTACATAACATAATATAAAATATCGTATTTTTTACGTTAGTTACTGAGTAAGTGTGTTAGATTGCGAGATGTTATTGTAGGAAGCCAATGGTAGGGGGTGCGCCACAATGAGGAAGGCCAAAGGGAAGATCTTCCTCCGAGCTGGGTGGTATAGCTCAGGGACCGAGGTCCAACGGATGTTAGTTGGAGGTGCTATATATAGCGAAGGAGATGGCGATGGTGAAACTTCACTACCGCGATGCAGGCTTTCCATACAATTTATCGTCGTAGTATGGCGACGTCGTTGGTATGCGTTTGTGGCGCCACCTGTTGACACGGTTGACACGGTTGAGAAGGTGTTTGCTTCGTGTCGATTATGTGCGGCGTATGCGGTAGGTGACGCCGCCACATCAAATTAGATTCCCTCTACCACACGCACCCTACAGTCACCTACCGCATACGCACAAACTCGACACGAAGCAAACACCTTCTCAACCGTGTCAACAGATGGCGCCACAAACGCATACCAACGACGATAAATAGTATGAGAAGCCTGCATCGCGATAGCGAAGTTTCACTATTTCCTTCGCTATATATAGCACCTCCAACTAACATCCATTGGACCTCGGTCCCCGAGCTATACCACCCCAGCTCGGAGGAAGATCTTCCCTTTGGCTTTCCTCATTGTGGCGCACCATCCTACTACTACCACAGGCTTCTACATTATGTAGTTATGTAATGTAAAAAATTCAAGGTATACAGCAGAAAATATTGTAGCAATATACATATTCGAATAGAACTTACTTTCAATGATTAAATACTATATAACTATTTAAACTATCATGGTCACTTGCAATAGAGTAACTATTAACGGAATTGCATGCGCCATGATCACGGAATTACTGAAGTTAATGCGGGTTTGTTTTTTATGAGCAAACAAAACATGGCGCATGCAACTGTGCCGAAATATCGGATACTCACAAATAATAAACATGGTAAGAATCCCGTTAATAATTACTCTGATTTAATACTGTCTGATTTAACACTAGATTTTTTTAAATAAAATATAACATTCGTGCATTGCAATTGTCACACCGCCACTGTGATTCAGCAGTGTCGCGACCTATTTGTTCAACAATACTCGAACACATTTCTACCCTTGCATCTTTACTCATTTGGAAAGGACTTTTTTAATAATTCATACATACCTTAATGTTATTGTTCACGTGGGAAGGTTGAGGTCTGGGAGTAGAACGTTTATACACTTTTGTAGGGCAACCATTAGCTGATGACAACGAAACATGCCTACGTCAATATTCAAATTCAATTCAGGTAAGTATTATAGTAAGCGGTACTACATTGATTCTATTTTCAGCTGTTGATTGGACTGAAAAATGTTGTGACTGAAGTGTGTGCTCTTAATGTACCAGGATTCAAAATTCTCATGTATGATTAATTATGACTTCTGAATGATCTTAGCTCTATGCTATCCTCTCAAATCATCGATGATGATATTTGATTGCTATTTTAGGTACTTTCGTTTCAAGAAGCAGTTATTGAGGAAATACCATCTCAATGTCTTTACCTTTTTACTGAAATCCCTTGCGTTTCTCGAATAGCGTAGTATCTTAAATGTATGCCACAGGGCCGTTTTAGGGCGCAGTTAGGAAATTTTTTTTTTCAAAGTTTTATCCAACTTTTCAAATATGTGTTATACAAAACGCATAACTGAAACAAATTGTGCTTAAATCACGTTTTGTGTTTTAGACTATTTTTTTTATAGCCATTATTTATTTATTTATTTCAGAATAGCTATATAGGGAATAAAAAATCTATATAAAAGAAAATGTGTATTTGTTCATACATTTTCAATGTTTAACACTAATTGTCGAAGCCTCCTTTTAAGCATAGAAAAGTGCCTTCACCCTGAGACTCCGCTCTCTCATATCTCTAATTACAACAAATTACTTATAACATAATATGTTTAATTCTAACATTACAACGCAACTGGGCTTATGGATGGCAAGAAACTCATGGTTTCTCAAGCTGTAGACACCGAATAATCCTCGGAGGTTTGCCAAGGCTTAGAATCACGCCGCAGCGTGTCTATTGTTTCTTACTAGTTTATCTGAGACAGTGTCGAGGGGAGGGAAAAAGCATTCAGTCAGTACCTGGTTTTCACATGCGAAGCTGGTTTTCGTATTCTTCAGCATCGAATACGGTGTCTTGGACTTATGCTAATTTGCATGGTGTAGTATCTATGAGAAATAAGTGTAATTGGAAGGATTGGGACTTTTCTCTCAGAAGCGGACGCAGCGTGCCCAATCAGTTCATAGTCGGCAACAAAACCAACAAATGAAAATCGTGATCCTAGTAGACACATATGAGTCAAACTCGATTAAAATAATGAATAAATGTAACAGCAAATATTACCGATTTAGTATCGAACGGCTGCAAACTTAAGTCGCCCTAGATTAGTTACAGCAATAGTTGAAATAATACCTTAAACTAGCTGCAATACAGACAAAATAATATTTTAGACCATTAGCAATTTAGACGAGTTGATAAAGCACATGGTGTACGAGTCGATTTTTAGACGAGTTGCTACCGTAGGCGACTTAAGTTTGCGACCGTTCGATACTAAATCATATTACCCATGTTTGAGTATAGTTTCCACTACTTTTAGCGTGCCTTCGCTTGCTCAGCTTTAAATGTAAATTTATATTAATTAAGTATATCCCGGTAGGGTCAGCTTAATAGATTCTGCTTAGGGGTGTACAGACCCTTGAAACGGCCCTGATTGTCAGTCGTCTAAAATATGTCGCAGAAATATTTCTCTAACATGTATTGTCATAATCTCAAAGGATTTCATAGAACTCAATACATCTATTGCGATGCCTTCGCGAGATATCTGTCCATAATGGAATAATCTGAGTGTGTTGATAAAACGAGGAGTATCAGAATAAGTTGTTCTTTTTGTAGATATTATAGAGCCAAACGGAGGATATTCTAAATAGAGGGAAGGTCGTTAACACCTAGGTACAATTTGTTGCCATGTAGGGGACGGCAAATCCCCAGTTTTATGGAGCCTTTTGGTGTTGCCTTTATTCATTACGTTTACCAACGATTAACAACATTTTATTTTATTTTAACAAATAGATGTACAACCAGCTACTGTGATCAGGGTTAAAAAATATTACAGTGATTTTAGTGCATTATCACATTCAATAGAAAACCAAGCAAAGTTTTGAAAACCAATTTTACAGAACTACTAGCGTTTGTTTTATCAATTAATTTAATTTTAATGTTTACCCAGAACTTATCCTTTGCAGAAACCGTTGTCACGACCACGGATCCTGCCAATTGGTTTAAAATGGATTAATGTGTAAAATAAACGCGATGAGACCCGTAAAACTGGTTTCATTTCAATGTGTAGTGTTCGCGTAAACTTTAGAAAACAACAAGCAAAGCCTTTTGAAGCCAGTTAAGCGCGGTATACTTGTATATTCGCAGCAGCAGGGTACCGTCAGTGAGACAAAACCGCGTATAACATTGCATGTTACCGTTACGACCACTCATGCTGATTTATACGGCACCAATCTGACAACTACAATTTATACTGCGTCCCTAATTCAACTAAACGTTTGTCTAAACAAACCGTTTGACTGTTGTTTCGTATAAAACACTATAGAGGTTGTACACAGCATAACGTGAACCAAGACGCGTTTGCAATTGTCCTTATTTTATATTTTTACAAGTTTTTGTTTCTATAGTTAGGTATACACTTTTAAACTTTCGCGTTCCATAGTTATCAAAGAATTAAAACGGGGATAAACTCGAAACGTCGGGTATAAAGAAGGTATGACACCTTTCACTAATTAGTTTGCGTTAATTCCTGTTTAAATTCTTTGATAACAGCTATAGTTAGGTACGCAAATAGGCGATAATTAACCAAATTTTATGGTCGTATTTTACTGAAATATATATCCTATTACCTGTTTCGTATGGCCAAAACATTTTTAACACTTAACCTAACTTAGTCAGTAGCGCTTTGATTTCAGTATATAATATAATAATAAGCCGAAGCAAGAAGAGACCATTACAAAGAACGATAAAATAATGACGATAGAATCAATGTTTATCTCCTATGCAAACTAAAATAAACTTACACTAATGTCTTCATAATACATATACGCACATAATTGTAAAAAATACATTTTATATAGTCCGTCACTAAAATTATTTATCATTGATAAGATTGATAAGATGAGTTTTTGTAAAAATTATAAATAATAAATAAGGTCATAATAGGCTACACTATCATAAGAGTAAAATATAAGAACTTAGTTAGAACAGAAATATAAAGCTGGTATTCCTTTGCCTATTTCAACAAACGACAACGCAAAACCTACGTTAACATAATGATGCCCACGGATAAACGATGAATAACAGTCATACAACCATTAAGAGAATGATATATTACACGCAAGAACACTTAAAAGTAATATCGTAGGAAAAATCCCTGATTCGAGGGCAGCGTTTTTTTAATAAGCAACCTTTTTACGGGAGTTCAAAAGTGCCATAACTTATTTTATATCCAACACTATTATGTGCTAAAACGCAAGCTAAATTGAAAGCAATTAATAATAAAACTTATCTCACATATACATAAAAGAAAGTAAGATTGGGCCTTCATCCAAGGTGTTTTGGTGGTTTATTTGACGGTTATTTGTGGATGAAAGAGAAATAATGATGCCATCAAAAACAAGCCTGTAAAAAAATCACTCAGTCTCGCCACTCAGTTCTTCTACCGTAAAAAGTTGTGAGATCCGTGTAATACCAAGTCGGTTAATTTATTCAGTCACTACTTATGGGACCTTCTGTCTTAAGTTATTACGTAATTAGCTAACCTAACAACATCTTATAGTGACCATATCAATATCAAAAATCTTTTTCACAACTAAGTTATAGGGGGTCGAAAATGGCCTGAACTCTTTCGAGAAAAGGATGGTACGGCCGTCCCATTTTTTTCTCGACTTGGCGGGGGCCGTGCCTCCAGATGTTTTAAATTCGATACATCTCCTTCCTGGATATGCTGTGAAGGTTATATGTATATAATGTGTGTAAGGTATGTATATAAGGCAGCGAACAGATAGTTCTTAAAGTATACTGGCAAAAACAAAAGTACAAAAAAAAGGTTTTTTGCAGGTACAAGTCACATTATTTTTAAAACAGTAGGTATATTAAACATAAAGTACCTAATAAATATAGGTACGGGCAAAAAAATTGTTAAAACTGTTTTGTTAATATTAGTTTTTGTTACGAAGTACTTTACATAATATCTCCCGCGGAAATGGCGAGCGAACTGATAATTAATTTATCGTTAATGAGTATCAACTATTATTTAAATGACGCTCAATAAAATTTATCGTGTCCCGCTTCAGCAATAGTTCAAAATGTAATCGAGCTCTAAAAGCTTACCGATTTTAATTACATTTTAAACGCCTGTGGTCTAGTGGTTGAACCGGTCTCCGACACAGAGGTCCCGGGTTCGATTCCCAGCGCTATTATTGCACATTATTACATAGTGCTCTCCAAGTGTACGCCACCGAGCACGATCCGCGGCTAATCTGAACCAGCTCTTGCCAGCCACCTTGCCAAGATCGTCGCTCCATCTAGTCTGAGGGCGTCAAACACTACGGTTGCCGATACGTAGTTTCCACTCGAGAACGCGTTTACCCCAACGGCTGTCGGTTCTGCGACATATATGACCGGCTCACTGCCACCACAGCTTCGTGATCCGATGGTCTATGTCGATTACTTTCGTTCTCTATCGGATCACCTCATTCCGAAGTCGATTCTTTAGAGAAACTCCAAGCATAGCCCTTTCCAAAGCTCGCTGAGCGACTTTAAATTTGTGAACCAGCCCTACCGTGACCGTCCACGTTTCGGCTTTGTATGTCATGACGGGTAGGACTTTGTATGGGATACCAAAATTTATAAAAAACTCTTAAAAATAAAGACAGTTATAAATAAGAAATCACTTCTAAATTATTCTTAAGAGGCAGCGTATACAGTTCCTCCACTACTGTCGTTAAAAGAAAATCATAAACAAACCGATATAGGTAATTTAATTGAAATTCCGTTAAATTAATAGTGAACCGTTACTGCCATAGTTCAAAATGTAGTCGTGCGGTTAGGTTTTTAATACATTTTGCGGTTTAGCGTAAAGCGACCGAGGTTGAACTTGTTTAATTAATCAACGTTAGATGCTACAGCTTAGCTGCAGCCTGGCGTATCGCACGGATAACTAACTTTAAGTAATAATATTTATAAATATTGTTTTAATTATGATCTATTAACACATAAATAACAATCCTGTCAAACTATCCAAAAAATTCTGTAGTCAGTTTAGGCTACAAATAACTCTTATGAATGTCACTATGCCATCGGTTTGTAAGTACACATACTTTAGAATTCTAATAAACTATTTAATTTATAATACTATAATACTAAACCAGAATGCTAATACGCTTGTGTAAGGTAGGGTAAAGCCACAAAAGAGTAAGCACTACCAAAGAGTACCGCAGTGCTAATTGAAGAATATTAAATGTTTTTTTTTGTTCGCCAGTTTCTCATTTAATAATAATGTACATTGTTTTCTACATTCTTAGTCTAATATTTACAGTAATTATCACAACACAACTATACATTAATATGACATGACACTTAACACTACTTTTTTTTATTTCTATTATCAGCACTTTTTACTATTTTAACTATAAATTCTAGTAAATAATACGAAATCTGTTAGATACTACGAGTACTTGCCTGTGACATAACATGTGCATGGAGTCAATATGGTGTACATAGTATTTATTAAGCCCATGAATGTGTGTTTGCTTATAGGAAAAATAGAATTGTGTATAACATGAATACGTACACTTTGGTAGGGCGTAACTCTTTAGTGGCTTTACCCTACAGATTCGGACGTGAATCAAATCATAATATCTGAGCTCACGTCAGTTATCTACCGGAGCTATTGGGATGTGGAACAACGATATCTTGCATTGAATAAGAGCGATATAGACGACTGCTACAGATGACAACAACGAGACATGTTTGCAAAAGTAGCTACTGTGCTAACAAGCTTTTTTAATTGTATGTAAGAAACCGTATTAAAAACTCACTTTTTTGAAGTAGTGACATGTATCTTAAAAATATATGAACAAGCATTATGTCGGAGTCTCGAAGAAGTTGTAGCGGAATGGAAATATAAAGTTTTAAAACACCTTTGTTTTATCTATGTTAAATTAACAAGAGTACATTTTTACCAAAGCATTTCAGTCATGTGTAGTTCTCGTACACTTACAAATACACTTCTCAATCTACAATGTAGTTTATCAAGTTGTTTTTAGCAGGGCGAGATTGAAGCTGATCCAACAGTTTGTTGCCAGGATAAGTACGTGCAAGTGCAAACTTGAATTGTGTTCTTAACTTATATTGCACCACGTTGTACTTCAAGAGTGTAAGTAGTTGGAAAGGGAAGGGTCAACTTACTTGACCTCGTTTAGTGGATATCTACGCGGTTGAACAGAACCATGATAGCATAAAGGTAGTGCACCTGACCCGGTTTGTAATGGGGTGCAGGTTCGAATCCCGCTCGTGGAAACTTTTTTAAAATTGTAATTTGTTCACAACACTTACAAAGATTGGGTGCCTCGAACGCATTTTTCATAGGTAGGATTTTTTCCCTAATCGCATTTTGCCACGATCGTGTTTTGTTACGTGTGCTTTATGTTTGATCGTGTATTTTCCTATGGGTAATTTGCCTTACAGCATGTTGTCTGATTCGCTTTTTATTACCTAAAAATAAAAAACTTTTCATTTGTTATTACCTAATAAAACAAAAACAAACGAAACTAGGAGGCCCGATGCATAATAGTTCGTCTAGTATGAAAATATGGAGGGAATTATTATTTTTCTTCCTTTTATATTTATACGGGCAAGAGAAAGATCAACTGGCATTCCTAAATATTTTACACAACCTCTACTTTATTTAATTATTTATAAATTTTCGACATAAGTATTAATGATTTATAAAAAAATATGGCATAAACTTATGGTAAGCTTAAGCATTATAGTTCGTCTATTTTCTAATTGATGCAAAATAGTTCATCTATCGAAGAGTTAAGTATTTATTTTTTAATCTTTTTCTTGTTTGCTTTGTCTTAATGTTTAAAATTTAATTCAGAAAATAAATGTCGTTATCATTATGTCATTTGTCAAGATAGAAAGTATACAACGTAAAAAAAATCAATAAATTTAATTATTTTTCAATTAAATAAGGGACGTGGCACTCCAGTTTGTGAAGAACTTCGAAAAAGAATTATTTCTGGTACCGTAGCAGGCAAGTCAATGTACCAGTTGTCGAAGGACTTGACGTTACCTAGATCCACAATACAATCCATCGATCAGCACTACAGGAAAAATGGAACTACTTCGTGTTTGAAAAAGACTGGCCGACCACGCTGCACATCTGAAACAGAAAACAGGGTTCTCAAGAGAACTATCAAGAAGAATCGCCGTGGCCGGGCTAGAGAACTCACTGTTCAATGGAGAGACATGATTCACAAAGACGTCTCGGTTGATACATGTAAGAGAGTATTGAAAAGAATGGGGTAAGGGGGAAGAAAAGGCTTAAGTTCGCTCGTGACCATCAGAATTGGACTCCCGATCAGTGGAGAAGTGTCATATGGAGCGATGAGCCGAGTTTCGAGGTCGACGATGAAAGAAAAAAGTGGTGCGGAACAAAAGCGAAGCATTTCACACTGATTGTCTTAAACGGAAAGTTAAGTTTGCTACTTTACTTTTGTCATGTATGTATTTTGTCGTGAGGCTGCATGTCAGCACAAGGTGTTGGTAGAATGCAATTCTTGGAAGGCACCATCAATGCTGTGATACCAAAACATCTTACAAGAGAGCCTGCTGCCTTTTGTTCCGACATTGAAACATCAAGATGCTTTCATATTCCAACAAGATGGCTGCTCTCGAAAGGTATTCAGACAATGGAATGGCCATCAAACAGCCCAGACCTGTCGCCGATTGATACCTTATGAATGAGGAATGTGCAAAGTTGGTGGCAACCATGCCCTGACGTATAAAGGTTGTAATTAACAGCAAAGGCGATGCCATGAAGTGGTAGATGATCTATTTTGCGTGGTTTTGAGAACAGACGAAGTTTTTTGCGCAATGTTTTACTGTGACTGTGATCATTTACTTTGTAAATAACGAAAGGTGATGAAAATTATTGAAATACGTTAAAATAAACAAGAAATAAAGATAAAACTGTGATATTTTTTTTGTTTCTCTAACTCATTTTTCTTACCAAATATTTAGGTTTGAAAACAACGCGTGACTTATTTTTTTCGATATACCTATTATGCATCGGGGCTCGTATTATAAAACTAACTTAAAACTACCTAAACAACTTGCGTTGCCTACTCAAAAAAAGTTTTTAATACTTAGTTATTATTACTTAAACAAAACCCACTTCAAAAAACAGGAAACTAAAAAGAGTGAAAACAGCTCTAAAAAGCAAAAAATAATTGATATCATATTATTAATTACTTAGATACGCATATCAGTTTTAAAGAAAGTCTATTGAAGTGTAGGTGTAAAGATCTCATCAATACAAATTAATCAAGCCCAAACACCTGCTGTAATTGTTGTGGGAGTTCCTTCGACTTTATTTCAGCTCCATCATCAGATCGACTACCAGACCTTTATTAAATAGTAGTGCTATAAAAATACTTAATGAAAAAAATTAACAAACGCACTAGTCGCCACTACGATTTTCGAAGGTTCCCCTCGATTCCTCTGGGATGCCATCATCAGATTCTGGTTTCCTTATCCTGGTACCCTTGGGATATCTCCTTTCCAACAAAAAAGAATCATCAAAATCGGTTCATAAACGACGAAGTTATCTGCGAACACACATAAAAATATACGACGTGTACTTTAGCTATTTAAAAAAAAGAGGTTTTTTTTTCTCCTCCTTTTTTGAAATAGCTTAAGTACACGTCGTTAATGCCACGCAAACATACTCCAAAACAATTATCTTCAAAGAGGTCCGTATAAATTATTACACTTTCTACAAGTGTTTGAGTTAGCGTAACTGCGGAACTTCAAATGGCGTTTCTAACTTATATATTAAAAATCCTTTCACTCACTATACTGGGTGAGGGGTAAATTTACCCAGTCCCTTTGGACTAGCTACAGGGTTAACAATACACTTCACCCTTCCTCGAGGACTGTTGGGAGCAAGTGCTGATTCTACTGAAATAGAATTAGTTTTAGGGAGGACACTGACATATGTATATAGTGTTAAAGTTTTGTACAGAGATATGTGAGGAAAACAATATATGGGTCAGTATTAGGAATTTCATTGAAATCAAAATCAATCATTTTTTAAGACAGTTTTCTGTCTTTTCTGACTTTTTAGTCAGAAAACCTTTAAAATAGATAGATAGATAATTTGTTTATTGCAAATAAACAAAACATGCACAACATAAAACAAAACATGCACACAATCATTCGATAAGCTACGAAATATCTTTTCGTTCGATATACCGCAGTGTCTCAAGACGAAAGTCTTTGACCAGTGTGTGTTGCCAGTGATGACATACGGGACTGAGACGTGATCGCTCACTATGGGCCTTATCAGAAGGCTCAAAGTCACTCAAAGCGCAAAGGAGAGGACTATACTCGGGGTTTCTCTGCGTGATCGCATCACAAATGAGGAGATCCACAGAAGAACAAAGGTAACCGACATATCCCGAAGAGTTGCTAAGCTCAAGTGGCAGTGGGCAGGGCATATAGCTCGCAGGACTGATGGCCGCTGGGGCAGAATAGTCCTTGAGTGGCGACCGCGTACCGGAAAGCGCAGCGTGGGCAGGCCTCCAACAAGGTGGACCGACGATCTGGTGAAGGTCGCGGGAAGCCGCTGGATGCGAGCAGCACAAAACCGGTCGTTGTGGAGATCCTTGGGGGAGGTCTTCGTCCAGCAGTGGACGTCTTTTGGCTGAGATGATGCACACAATTAAAACATAATACAAGAATAAGAAAAATACAAAACAGAATTTTTTTAATTAAAATAATAATAAAAAAGCAATTAAATATACAACTATCACAAACATTGTTTATCAATTGTGTGCCGTAGCGATGCAAAAAGGTGAAAACTCAGTGAAACATTTGCTCATGCAGCAAATCACTGATTTTCATTTTCCACCCGAAAAAAGAGCAAATGTGTTTGCGAGATCGCGCAAAGTGTTTAGAATTAAAATAAATTATAAGTAAGAATAATGCATTGTGAATTGTTTAATAGGTAAATAACTGAATGAACTAAAGTAATAAAATCAGAATTATATCATAATGTAATAATAAAATAATAAATAATAATTTATTCATAATTAGGTAATATTTCAAGCTAAAATATTGATAAATATTAAATAAAATAACAGCAAACAAAGCATTTAGTCAAGCCATATAATAAATATTCATAATACAAACTCTTAAGTCTCAAACTGCATAATTGATGTATACAGACACCAAATTCCACCACCGAAGCAACTAATTGCTACTAATCCCTGATTTTTGAACTTCAAGTAACACACCTTTCAGATATTTTTTAAAGGTTTGTCTGCACCAAAGGAGTCTCAAGGGAGAGGGAGAACCAATACCTGGTTCTGACGCGGTTCCAAAAAGTTATCGTTGGTTAAATTTGGATCACTAAAACCATACGGAAGGGTATCACTTTTGTCATTATTGGGCAAGATCCTAAATTTTTTCCAAAACACTTTTATTTGACGTTTGAGTTTATGGTTATAGTACGCTTTTTATCTATGGTCGAGACTGATCGGTCTTAAATTTTGTCGTCTTGAGCGGAGCGTGCTTATTAAATAGAGACAAAAGAAGATGACCAAATCGATCCACTATGCAGACACAGATTCCCAATCCATCGCACATAGATCTTCATTAACCCGTTGTATGTTGGAACGTAGATCCACGGCGCCAAACAATTGAAATTCTATTGTGTCTGGTATTCAGACAGACCAGAGGTTAAACATGGCAACATTTATATTCGTTATGGCTTTGTAAGTAATCTTTCGAGGCGGTATTTTTTGTTTCTTTAATGAAATACTAACATTTATCATCGCATGACCCAAAGTTGCGGTGATATTTGAGACTGATAAATCACGAACATAACAATTAGTACACACAAGATCAATCAAGGTATTAGAATCAACAGATAAGTGTGTAGGCTCATTCACTCCCTGCTGCAGATCCATGCTTTGTAGAAATTCATTAACTTTTGACACATCTCTATGAGAATCATTAAGCATGTTGATATTAAAATCTCCCATAAGAACTACGTAGTCGTAATTCGAGAGACTTGTCACGGATTCCGTCAAAGCGTCCAATAATATATCGACGCCAAGCCATTGCGGCCTATATGCTGTGCCAACAAGAACACGATAGCCATTTACTTGCGTTGACAGCCACATTTACTCAATGTCGGCATCGAGATGCTTCAAGTTCAAAGTGTCGCAAATTCTTTTCGACATAAAACGCCTCGCCACCACCCCTTTCGCCACGCATATGTCGCGGGCGTGGAGTATCGAGGAGTCGATAGCCGGGTGCAACTGGCGCTCGGCCCTCCTGACCGGTCGGTAACCACGTCTCATTGATCGCCACTATGTCAGCGTCAAAACGATTCTTCGCAATAAGAAAGTCTGCATACCCCGTGCTCATCCTGCATTGTAGAGACCTAACTCAAGAAAATCATCTTGGAAATAATTTCAGATTAGTAAATATATAAAATGTGTAAAATTTGTAAATAGTTATTAAATTAAAATTGTTCAAAGATAACATAAATAAGATAAAAATATTAATGTAAAGGATAATAAATCTCTAAAAACAAACAACATTGTAGCCAAATATTTTCCATAAAAAAATCACATAATAATAATAATAACACTAGATTCAGAAGGCAGATCTCCTCGATACGGCACGCATTGTGAGGAGGTTCCTGTCTCTTGGGGCCTAACCACCGGTAGCTTGGACCCTGGTCCCGATGCCGGCGGACCCCTATTTTTTATATTTTTAAATGTTTTATTTATTTTGTTTAATGAGAAAAAATAAATAAAAGTAATAATACTAGTATAGTATTTCATTAAAATTTGTGAGCGATGACTAGAATGATAAAATGTACAACTAATATATAACTGTACATATTATATAATATAGATATAAAATATGTACAGTTGACATGAAATATGCATCGCTGCGGCACATTCAATAATAATCAATATACGAGAAAAATCCCCGACAAAAAACGAAGTCTTACTAATTATCTAATAAAATCATTAACTATGATAGCAATTACAATACAAAATAATGATATATCAAAGACACAGATTCCGACCAGAGTAAACAAAATAATGTTCGCAAATAACCAACATTTCATTAATATACCAATAAAATCGTAGCTGGGAAAAAACTGTAATGTGGAATTTAATGAGCAAAATCATGCTATTTAACTTTATCCGTTATACTTATTCGATGAAAAAATACAAATTAATATATTTTTAGAACTACGGAATACCTTATTTATACAGGAGTCTTGAACTTCTTTAATGCATTTGATACCAGGTATCTCACTTATTCACGTCCTTTTTTTATATCTAACAATTTTATAAACATACATTTTTTTATTGCTATATACCGGGTGTGGTGGCGATCCATTGGGAAGGCCTATGTTCAGCACCTCTGAACTGTTCTGGACCTCTGCAGCCTGAAGATTAACATATCTGTTTTGTTAATGTTAGCAATTTTGTTATGCCAAGCCACTGGATAGGTGACCAAACACTCCTTTATTGGGTCAGAGTGATGTGGTCGGACCTCGACCGATCACCCATGTGCTGGATGTTCTTGTAGGAAGGCCTTAGTCCAGATTTGCGAATAGGCTTATAATGAAGATAGTGATGTAATCTTTTTTATCAGTAACTTAATGCAATGTATACACGTAACGTCTTGGTGAATTACAGGTGTAGCATACATAATTACATAGACACGTAGCACTCCGCATCGCCGGCATTCACATCACATTGGTGAAGCAAAATATGTAGGTAGGTAAAAACAAACAAAATCGCCTTAACCTAGCGAATGAGAAATTATTAATGTAAATAGCTAACGTTTGGAGTTTGCTTCACCAGTGTGATGTGAATGCCGGCGAAGCGAAGTGCGACGTATCTATTTAATTATGTATGCTACACAGGCAAAGCGCTCGGTACCGGAGATCCCGGGTTCAATTCACAGATCTTGCAAAGTGTGTGCAAAATTTTTCTATGCAATATAGATAGCCCGGGTTTGCAATTAGCAATCACTTGACAGACGTGATGATGATTAACCGAACAATCATGAATATTAGCGATTTGTTAATGTGATTGATCTCAATGATGGAGGCATTTGTCCAGCAGTGGGACACTCCGCTACACACGACTTTAAAGTTTATACTGCCACCCCCTACCAACCTTACGGTTACAAAGTAAGTGTAACAAGCAGCAGTGGGACAATAGCAAAGTATGTCACGAGATTATTATTTTACGTTAAGTAATACACGTCACCGATTAGGCCCCTCCAGAATACCAGCGTTGCAGCGGCCTCATGTCGCTGTAGCGTTTGCTGAGGCTGGGGCCTAGTTGGCCACACTTTGTCTTCTGTTTTTGTTTTTCATGTGAATGTACTTCTGTTTTTCCATATATTTAAAATGTTGTAAATTTTTGTTGTACTTATTGTGTGCCGATAAATGTATTCACTTACTTATTTAATCTTAAATATCAATTTCGTGACGTAACTACTTTTATAAATTATAATTAAATCGTCGTAAAAATTTAATTACTTTCCCGCGCGGTCATTTTATCGGGGCCGCTGGTGGCGTACTTAACCATCAACGCAGCTGTACCTAAACTAATTTAATTAGACGCTTTGAACTCTGTACGCATACGATTTCCAGTCGTAAATGTGACGTTAATTAAAGAACACACGCCTCAAAGCGGCGACATTAACGTTAGCTGAATGTTTGTGCGGAATGGATTTACTTGTTTTTTGGCATACAAATTTCCTTCAAGTTTGATTTTGTTTCTTGGAAGTGTTGTCATATATTTGAATTTCTTTACATCCAACATTCTTTCCATACCGCAGCTGGGTTTGGGTTAGATTAAATAGCTATTAGACATGGGCTCAACTTTGTACTCGCATGTCTTGTGTAACGTGTGTTTTATGTGTTATATGTAGATATCCCTTATAAAATAATGCTTAATTTTAATAAGTAAATATCCCTGGAAAAAAAAACCAGAAGTATTGGCTTTTTACAAACATTGCAGTAACCATTGGCAAAGCCATCATTCTATAAAACGTAGAAATTGAATCTAACTATTTCTGATGTCCACTGCAGAAATACACAACGCAAAGTAACGCCTGGTATCATTGATTAAAAAACTCACATATTCATTATATGTACAAACGCCTGCACATCGACCTATCCAAGACTGTCAAATTCGTTCAATTAATTAATTATATTAATAATGGCTTCGCGTTTACCATTTAGCCAATTTCAAGTTTTTATTATTATTAGTAGTTAGGGTACAATTGTACGGTAGATAGAAATTAAAATGGAGTCTCACAACACGTGTTATTACGGGAAGAACTCGGGTGAAAACTCAAATTCGTTCAATACATTTTCAACCATATTAAAATGGAATAAAGTTCAAAGTCTATTGAGGAAATATGACAGTTTATGGTAGGTTGACGTGCAGGCGTGTGTACATTTTTGTTACGCTTCATATGTCAAGGACGACCAATAGTATAAGTTCTTTAAAAAATTGCAATTGCATAAACAGACGTGTTTCATCGACAAGTCTCGTTTTTCCCCTCCTTCGTATGATATGGGGTCCTTCAACCGAAGCGCCTCACCTCACCTCACTCTGCCGGCCCACAAGGTTGAAGAAGCACCTTGTGAGCCGGCAGAGTGAGGTTAACTGATGCTGCGTTATTTTCACGCTGCACCAGTTGTCTTCGCGTCTGGACTCCATTTCCACTTAACTTCAGGTGGTATGGAGTCATTTGCCGTGCTAAGTATAAATAAATAAATAAATAAACAAAAGTCGTTAGTACAATTTCATCCGCCACTTACAGCTCCGGGAAAGCAAATCGGAAGGAGAGTTCGTCAAAGTTTTTTTTTACCCGCTAAGATTTTCCCGGCGATTTACAAAATCCCCTTGGAACATGACAGGCGCAAAGAAAAATGATGAATTAATCCTTAATTGAGATAACGCCACCAACTGGGTCCTAACTCCCGTTCTTGCGTGAGGAAAGTGAATTGGGAATCATCACAAACATCATACAAAGACTTTGCTGTAGATTTCTCATAATATAATGTTATTCCTTTCAAAAAACGCTGTTTTATAAATATATGTAACTAAGAAGTCTAAAGCAAAAGCTAGCAGAAATGTGCTAAATTATTCTATTATTCTAGCTTAAGTCGGGAAAGAGATTTTTTTTTTCTTTTATTTGAT
This sequence comes from Eudonia truncicolella, assembly GCA_949315975.1. NCBI lineage: Eukaryota > Metazoa > Arthropoda > Insecta > Lepidoptera > Crambidae > Eudonia > Eudonia truncicolella. Next base: position 11,206,225 of record OX438836.1, read on the forward strand.
GGCTTTGTGCGATTAGCACATTTAGCCAGTGTCAAAGTAATTTTTCTTACAAGTAATACATAAATATACAATATTTCCTTCTAGTATGATGATGATGAATGATAATAGAAATGAGAAGTGAGAAATGATATACCCTCCAACCCCTCGAGTATCTCAGTAAAGATGTGGGGCTTTACATTAGTAAATTTAATTTAATAATTTAATTTAATTATAATTTAATTCCGCCCGAGGAATTATCCACGGGCGGACTTCTTGAGACAATTTGAAAAGTGACGTTGCACTGTTTTGTTTCATTTGCCAACTCATCATCTCAACTCTCATCACTCATGCGCACTTACGAACACTCAACGGTTAATAATCCACCATTATTTTACATAAATAATCGACATAACACAAATTTTAGAAATTAAAACAAAACCACAGACATGACTCTTCACTTTCCCGCCAAGAAGTCAAAAAGAGATGTTAAGTTTCAGAGAAATCGTAAGTAGTAGTAAGTAAGTAAGCGAAGCAGTAATGGGGAGATGTTTTTACCCTACAATCTTCAATCAAGTACATAACTGATCGAAGGCTACAATGGACGATTAGACAGGCTAACTGTAACTGTAAGTTTGAGACAGAATATTTTATTTGTATACTATACGTAGGTAATCATTCGATTACGCTTACGAAAACGAAATTTTGTATGGCAAAATTTTAACTCTTTCCGCATGTCGCCAGGAGGCACTGCTTGAATGCCATACTAATTTCGTTTTCGTTAACGTAATCGAATGTCAAATGAAAGTCACACTAGGCACTCAGTGCAATAAAGTCGTACCTACTTGTTGACTATTCTGTTCAGCGGCAGTTTGGTTAATGACTATTGTATGAAACGTTGTGGTGAAAGTAGTTGTCAACAAAATAGGTGCAGTAACAAGCTGATTCGATTAATTATCGTGATTGCCATTGTCAATCGGTTCAGTTTAAACCAACAGTCAGTGATCGTAGTAATGCTGGTGATAATGAAACCAAATTGATGCAATGATTGGAATTGTTTCATTGTACACCATATTGTATTGTAACAATAAATGTGCGTTCGTGTATATAAATTATTATTAAATAGATTGTAACTTTCAATATTATTATTTCTATTAACCGGTTGTTGTGGAGATTAAAAGAGGAGGCCCATGTCTAACAGTGGACGTTTTTGGGCTGAGATGACGATGATGAATAGATTTTTAAGTGACACATAAAATGTTTGTTAATATGTTTTATTTAAGGAGAGTGTTGCATTTTGCTAATTAATTGATAATTTAATAATATTTTTTAAACTATCGAGTGTGATATCTGTACTCGTAGATAAATCTGGAATAAATATGGTTATGCGAGATCGGTAACTGTAACTGTATGTGTTTGTAAAATAAATAAATATATATAGTTAGTTAGTGATGTATAATTTTTTTGTTGGCGTCATCCCCATTTCCTATTATGCATAAATGCACGTCAATCAATGAGCTGTGACCGCTTACCAGGCGGCGCGAAGGTCAATTGAATGAATGATTGAAATTCCTTAAAAAAACTGCAAAGTAACAATATGTAAAGTAAAGTAAATAGCCTATGACTGCCCTTCTGGACGAAGGCCTCCATCATTTAAATCAAGTCATCACTACAATTGATGGGTATTGGCGTCATCACTACGCTTGCCAAATGCGGGTTGGTGACCACAAACCCGGGCTATGCATCGAAACAATCCGAAACCCACTTTGCCCGACCTGGGAATTGAGCCAGGGACCTTCGAGCGCTTTGCCACTCGGCCACGGAGGCGTTATTATATTTGAATTCAGTAAAATAAAAACAATCTAGGGTACAACACTTGTAAAACTAGAAATAGGTTTATCTTAACCTCGGTTCATTTAAGTAGTTCGTTTAACAGACTGCTTAAACGTGACAAGATTTTTGATGAAGAGGTTTGGACACCTCCACGAGACTTTTATAGCTCGTTTGTCAGGCAGTAAAGCTCACGTTACGGGTCTTTAAGGTGAGAATATTACTCAATATACATTTCCGAATAGTAAGTTTCATTACAGCATACTAAATGGATGTTACGGTCTATTCCTCAAATTACGGAATTAGTGAGTATATGTTATTTTTTTCATCATCGCATATTATGTAGAAAATTAAGTAGTGATGTCATAGTATCAATATAAGAGTAATTACTAATGAGATTCTTACCATGTTTATCATTTATTTTTAGTTTTTTTTTTTCCTTTAGTTTATGGCTTCGTGCGATTAGCACATTTAGCCAGTGTCAAAGTAATTTTTCTTACAAGTAATAAATAAATATACAATATTTCCTTCCAGTATGATGATGATGAATGATAATAGAAATGAGAAGTGAGAAATGATATACCGCCAACCCCTCGAGTATCTCAGTAAAGATGTGGGGCTTTACTAATTCCTCAGGCGGACTTCTTGAGAGAATTTGAAAAGTTAAGTTGCACTGTTTTGTTACATTTGCCAACACTCATGCGCACTTACAAACACTTAACGGTTAATAATCCACCATTATTTCACATTAATATTCGATTTATCACAAATTTTAGAAAATGAAACAAAACCGCAGACATGACTCTTCACTTTCCCGCCAAGAAGTCTTATTTTTAGTTATTTGTGTCGCAAGCAAGTTCGAGTGAATATTGACTTAGGAAACAATGACACGTACGAGTGTCTAGCACAAAAACTTATTAAAAAAGAGGATCGATTGTTTTGCCTGCTCATAAATACCTATCGACTCGAAGTAACTTCAGTTCATCTGTGATTATGGCGCATGCAACTGGGCCAAAATACTTATAAATAATACTTTTAAATATACTGCAAGAATACCGTTAATAATTATTCTAATGTAAGTGTCAATGATAGTGACAAGTTAGTATTTATAGTTAAAGTTCAGTTACGCTGCTATTATGTTTCAAGTACCAATGCTAAGTTACATTAGCAGTGTCTGGTGCTTAAATGGGTGATCGAAAGTTTTCTAGAGCTCCACCGTGCATTGGAAGGCACTAAAACTAAAAGGCACGTTAAACTTCAACTCTTGATTTAGAATTCCAATCGTTAGCACTTACCGTAAATTAGCTTTTGAAACGGGGTGGCGTAATAATGAATTTCAAATAATGATATGTGTCTGGTTGGATTTATATAATTTATCAGTGAGTCATATTTTTGTTCGCATTACTTATTTAAGAAACATGAGATCGAAATCAACGCATTTGTTGTTGCATATTAATGAAATACTCTTAATAGGTACCCTATCTGTGCAATGATTTAATTAAAGTGTCTGTAGAGAAAATATGGTATTTGAAGTAGGCATTTAAAAGAATCCAGCCATACTGTCGTACGTTTAGATAATATTTTTGTAAAGCACTGTCAACTGACATTATTTAGAATGTTTGGATTTTGATGCTGACTGGCCACACTTTACTATTTTTTGATAACAACCAGTTCGATGATTAAGCTTACATTTTTGGAGTTTCAATTGCAAATGAAACATTCCTATATACGTTATGTTATTTTACCGTGAATTAGGATAAATGCTTTTTCCTATACATATATACATATATTACGGGTAAGCATGGTGCCTTGATCTCACCTGATGTTAAGTGATGATAAGGCCAATGATGGAAGCGCACTGCACCCGGGATCCTCAACTAGTGATTATAGTAATTGTGGTTAGACAGTCACATCGTCTTGTTATTAAATGCACTGCAACTCATGCGAACCCATTCTATCACATTAAGCGTCGTCCTTACGTCGTACGATGAAATGCATCGTGTCATCGTACGACATTACCAATTAGGACGACGCCTAGTTGTATTCGATTAGACAAAAAAAATAGTCAAATGTATATTCGTTATATGCTTTACCTAGAAAACGTAAAAATTTAGTTATACATATATGTGAAAATAACTGCAATTTGATAAAACATCAAAACGAAAAATGTAACTAACAATCCAAGTTAGAGTTCCGCACAAAATGTAGAAAAAAAAAAATTTTAGAATCTAAAACGAAACAGAAACGCCACTACTTTCATCGAAAACGCAATATTTTTGGGAGAATTTAATAAGTGACAGTAGGTTGTTTTGGTTTATTCAATAACTTTTATGCGTCATGGTATTGTTTTACTGCCGAACTCAGAGACGTCAGATGTTAATGACGGTAGTTGTTGACATTGAATTGGCGCCTTTGGCTTTCAAAGTAAAAAAGTAAATAGTGTTGAATAATTTCGGCGGGCTGGTTAGAACCACGATAGCTCAATTGGAAGAGCACCTGACCCGGTATGTCAGAAGGGTGCAGGTTCAAATCCTGCCCGTGGAAATTTTTTCAACATTGTGTTTTTGTAATTTGTTTCGCAACAAAATTTGCGTTAAAATTATATAAACAAATTAAAAACATTTCAGAGACGTCGATTAAGTTTTAATGACAATTAAATGTCTTTCCTTCTCTATTCACTACTATACATATGAAAGTGACAGCAAGAGACTTAATTGTCATTTAAACTTAATTAGACGCCCAACGATTTTTTTTAGCAACAACGACTCTATTCTCAATGACTTTCGTTTTAGTTTTGTTTCTATTGTAGTATTAAGTAAGTACTCTCACTGTGCAAGGGATATTTCGTCGCTTCTGATGAAGGGACGTAACTGACAATGTTGGCGTAAATGCGCTTTTGAAGCTCTCTTTCCATCTGTCTAATCGACGTATTTATATCTTCTATAAACCGCTGTTAATGCGCATGTTATGTGACGTATTTACGAATTTGCGAAAAAATAAAATTTTGTTACTTAGGACTTTTAGTAAGATTGTAAAGCAATTTATCGATTCATCCTAAGTGACGTATCTGAAATTATTATTAGTTATTTAATTATTTTAATAAAAGCCCTGTTTGTACAGACGCCTGCACATCAACCTACCACAAACTGTCAAATTTCCTTAATAGACTTTGAGCTTTATGTTTAAGGGTTAAGGTTGACAATGTATTGAAGAAATTTGACAGTTTTGGGTAGGTGGACGTGCAGGCGTGTGTACTTTATGGCACGATAGAGCATCATGACAATAAATAAAAATTTGATTTTCTAAATAATGTTTTATTTACTTGTTTGTTAAATTCAATACCTACCGACGACGTATCTGTTAGTTGATACCATACCTGAGTAAAAAAAAGTTCTCTCGGAGTGGCGTATCTGAATCGAAGCTGCTTTAAACATTTATATTTCGATAAATAATATATGTACTTTAGAAATATATATTTAATATGATTAGAAAGATCTTAACTGAAAAAACATAGTAATATTTACTTCATTTAAACAAAGCTTTATTTAATCATTCTGCCACCGAAAGTATTAAGTACGAAAACGAAAAAAGCTTCTCCTGAACATTTTAGTAAATGTCAGATACGCCCCTTCGTCGGAAAAGCGACCATTTATTGTGGAGACATGCGTATTGCCAAGGATGACCTTGATTATCAAACCTTCTAGACCGGCAGAAAAAATCCGTGGAATCTAAGAAATAAGATAAATATTACCTATTTTTGATTATCACCATGATTTTCTATAGAAATATTTCCACATGTCAAATACGTTCAGTGGGCAATTTTTATTCTCACCGGTGATCTTATAAATAAAAGTGACATTAAATACAATTTGTAACCTAATAATTTTTGTATTCTTTACAATAGTACTTTGATAAAAGTGAGAGGCGTACTCGTAATTGATATCATATCGTGAATTTAGTCACCCCCTGAACTTTAACCATTAACTGCTTTGAGATAATCACAAAAGACAGAATTCCTGAAAGAAAGTTTTGCAATATCGATACGATTCCCTGGATGTATGTAGGGTAAAGCCACCAAAGAGCACGCACTACCAAACAGTACCGCAGTGCTAATAATTGAATATAATTAAATCTGTTAGCAACTACTTGCCGGTGACATAACGTGTGCATGGAGTCAATATGGTACGTAGTATTTATTAATCCCATGAATGTGTGTTTGCCAATAGGTAAAATAGAATTTCGTATGGGAATACGTACTCTTTGGTAGTGCGCACTCTTTGGTGGCTTTACCCTATGTATGTACTTTCAACTCTCAATTCGTCAAGCTATTGACCTACTCGTACAAAATTTAGACTGCCGCTGAAAGCTTTCATAGGGCTATCACACGCTACAGCGAACTCACGCTACGACAAACTTTCCCACGCAAATCGTAATTAATCACTTCCTATCGAAATTTTATGTTTTATGGTAAATATCTGATCGACAAAAAGAAGAAAGTATTTTGTAACTTTTCAAATTATTTCCCTCCATCCTCCTTTCACTCTCTTTCCTAATAAGCTTCCACTGATTCCTTGTTTTTTTAATAAATAACTAAAGTATTACAAAATGATACTATGGTATATCGAGTAACTGCAGAGTACTTATTTAAAACTTTGACGTCAAAACTTAGTATGGTTGCATATGACACCCCAAAGAAATGGTACATTACGCTTGCACATCAGACTATCACAAACTGTTAAATTTCATTTAAACATTCATTGAAGAAATTTGACAGTTTTGGATAACACTATATGGTCTGTAATATGGTACGATCATAATAAATTAAATACTTAAGTTCATCTGTAATAATGTCTATAAACATGTTTGAGAATCCCATTTATACACTACTACCGGCCCGTCCCTGCTTCGCACGGGTGGACATTTTTTTTTATATAGCCTATGTTACTCAGCGCTAATGTAGCATTCTAATGGTAAAAGATTTATTTAAATTGGTCTTGTAGTTTTTGAGTTTATTCGTTACAAACATACATACAAAAATACAAAGCTTTCCTCTTTACAATATTAGTATAGATATAGATTTCATTTCTGTTGTTTAAATTTAAGCACAGGTTACTAAAGACAATACTTACGTCGACGAACTTGCATGCAATTACAACGTTGCGCAGTAAGCACAGTGTCTAAATCTCACCTGATGTTAAGTGATGATAAGACGATTGGTGGAAGAGCACTTCACCCGGGATTCTCAACTACTAAGGCACTGGCTATCTTATCTCTAGTTGCCGGATCACAACAATTTTAGAAACATTGATGTTAAGGCGACATATTTAAATAAGAGCCAGGCGGACAAACAAGTCCTACCACCAACCAAACCAAGTACACAAACATGTACCCTGTAATGAAAACTGGGAATCGAACCCTGGGTCTAAGACCGAGGGTCTTAACCACTAGACCACAGAGGCGGTTGTCTGTCTGTCTGTCTGACCCCAGCCTAGCTCATAGACTCTTAGTACTAGAAAGCTGTAATTTGGCATGGATATATTAATCACGCCGGCAAAATGGTAAAGCAACATTTTTAAAAATATTTTTTTATAGGTCACCTCCCCTACACGTGAAGTGGGGATGTAATTTTCTTGTTTACCCCTAGGTGTGGGGTGTCGTTGGATAGCAATTTTAAAAATATAGCGGGTTTAAGAAAACAGTTTTTTCATTGTGGCATCCGTTTGTGAGCTATTAAGCTTTAAAGTGCAAAATTTTGTTAGAGTCAAGTTTTCTCCCCCCCCTGCCAGCCAAATGGTTGTTTTTGGATACGTGAAAAAATTCACGGTAGTTGTATATATGACAAAGTAAAAGGAAAACTATCACAGCTAAGTATGATGATATTTTTTTAAACTAATTTACAACAAAACCAAGTTATATAAACACCGGTGAAAGAAAAACATAAATTTAAACGTAAGTCAACGATAACGCTCTATCCTTTCATTGGCAAAAAGTTTCCTAATTTATCTATAAGTTCAACTCAATTTGTCAGCTTTCCCTCGCATAAAATTTGATTATCGTCGATATAGAATATTTGTTTGGTGTCTTACCATCTCCCTTTATTATTTTTACATATTGCAATATCCTACAGGGAACGTATGTGTCTGTAGTTACTAGCTTTATGATTTTCTCATCTCATTCTATAATATGAAGTTTGTGATTGTTTGCGTTTGTTATGATTATTATTGGTTTGATACTAACTGTATTCATGACTCCGTTCGCTTACATTGTAGTTCCTGTTTTATCTAGCTAATAAAACAATAAAAAATACTGTTGATATCTGGATACATAGATAAGAGTTTTTTAAATGTAAATGAGTTTTTTAATGTAATTAGTTAGCTATTTTCTAAACTATTATTTTCTCTGTGTGAAAGAGAAGCTTTTGATATTTTTAATAACACTTAGGTGGTCTTGTTTTCTAACGCATGAAGATAAGGCATAAGGATTGTTCGGGCGGGCACCTTCGATAGCTTTGATTTTCATATTATTTCATGACGTCTTACAAGATATAGTCTTAGAAAAACTCTTGGTCATTTCTAAAATTGTATGGAACATGCTACCGTCACCAATTTTTAATGGGGTGCAATCTATTTCATGCAATACACAGAATCTTTTGGTCTCGCAATGTTGTGTTGAAGCATGTCGTAAAATATAAGGAAATTCCATATTTATTTACTTATATATTTTTTATTTGTAGTTTATTCGAATTTATCATTACATATTGTAGCTTTCAAGAACTCAAAGGTTTTATAAGAACCTTCACGTGTTTTTCACATTTTCATCGCTTTTAAGTTCTTCTAAGATGGAAAAATACTTCCACACTGCACATAGGAAGATACCTGTTAAGCCTTTACTGAAAACAAAGCCGAAACTGCGCTTGTGCCTTTGATATTCATGGATAAAGATAGATCAATTTCACTGCTCACTTCACCGTACAGTGTAGTATCAAAAGCAGAGACCACATAGAAACGCACATTTGGTCTCAAGGAGCTTTAGGAGTGGTGACTATGTAGATTTACTAGATACTTTTATGCCATAAATGATTCACAGATAGAGAGAGAATCGTTGCCTTTTGCAATAATAAATGGTAAAAAATATGTTGTATGCCATATTCGGAGGTCCTGCGTTCAATTTGCGAGTCAGGCAAAGTGTGATTCCGATTTTTCGATGCAAAGCCCGGGTTTGTTATTTATTCTATTTTCACATTCACATCAATCGTAGCGATGACTTAATTTTAACAGTATTAAGGTTATTTATTTTAATTTACTTACCTATTTATAAAATTTTATAAAATACAGTGAAAGAATGAAACGCCCACCCGACCCAGCCAGGAATTAGCACAACAATAGCATAGCATTAGTGCAGCAATTAGCACTTGAAAATAAAAAGTAAAAATTTACCTATTTACCTTGTGATCATTATGTATTGTTTAAAACATAAGAATGCCTATTAAAGATTTATGTATTTCTTTCTTGGAAATGTTTTTGTCGCTAACTAACTCGCTAGTTCTCTTTATTAATTGAAGCATAAAAAGTGTTATTAAAATGGCTTATTTGTTTGACCAATATTGTACGTTTTAGTATGTTTAGGATACCGAAACGCATAAAGGCACTTAAAAAGATGATCTTTCGATAAGTTGGATGCTTATGCCCAAGGACTTTCTTCGTCCCGTTATTTGATCCCTTTTACCACTTATTTGGGATAAGCTTTCATCTATTTCAAAAAACTTACATTGTCTTTGATATCTTGAAACATTCATACAAACTGGTGGTCACACTTCGTTTTAGGAAAAAGAGAAATCCTTTCATTTCCTAACTACTAAAAACCAAAAACCAAAAGAAAGGCTAAAAAAACAATGTGGGCCACGACCTTTTTACCGTTTTATTATGGTTTTTAACAGAGTAAGCAATCGAAATAGGATAGAATAGGGAAACCCGAAGTAAGTAAATAAGTAAACAGCCTATAACTGTCCCAATGCTGGGCAAGGGTCTCCGTCATTGAAATCAAGTCATCGCTACAACTGATAGGTAAAGGCTTAATCACCACGCTTGCCAAATAAGGGTTGGTGATCACAAACCAGGGCTATGCATCGAAAAATCCGAATTACATTTTGCTCGACTTGGTTGAACCCGGGCGGGACCTTGGGTATCGAGCGCTCTGCCACCGGCCACCGATTCGAGGGAACCCACAAACTACATATTCTAAATTCCTTCTTAGTAATCATTCCATTAAATTTTAAACATAAGGTTTGTCAATTGTAAAATCGTCACTACCGTGGAAAGTCAATATCATCATCATTATCAGCTCATTTTATGTCCTCATTGCTGGGGTACGAGCTTTCCCTATTAATAGAAAAGGAAAACGGCCCATAAACCAAATGGATACAGAGCGGATTGGTGGTTATTAACGACTGTCAATACAATCGCGACCAACAGCTTTACGTGTCTTCCGATGCACGGAGGAGCTTGAGATAATAAATTTTTGATCACCCATCCGATGACCGGCCTTTGCAAAAGTTCCTTAACTTTAACATAGCAATAGCAGACCGGGCGTGTTAACCACACCGCTATCGAACTCCTCCTTCATTGTTATAAGAAATACCTAACCAAATGGCGGTAACTTCTAGAAACTTTTAATATATTATCAGCTAGAGAAAATTTTCCAAACTTGTCAAAGTATATTCCAGATGGAAAACTTAAATTGATACGCACACTTGCACAGTGAAAAATTGCACAAGAAATGTGAATATTTCATATTGGAGAGAAATCAAAAGAGCCAAGTAAAATTATACGATTTCAAATTGGAATGCGTGTAGAAAATAAAATAGATTGGTGATGTGATTTGAACCGATTTGGTTGAATATTTACATTATCATAATCGACATAGCATTACATGTATTTTTAAAACCAATTGAAATAGCTTCAAGAGGTGTAAATCACTACTAGATTAATACCAAACCTGCAGATATCCCTTGAGCTTTTAGTTTTAAAAAAAACATTGCATTTTTTGTTTTTGCTTAATTTTATGATTGTTTTTCATGCATACTGATTTAAATAAAGTCAAGCTAGAAGTTGTCTTTGTGCTACACTCTTGTAAAGGAAGGAGGCGAAAGGAAAAAGGCAGACTGTATTAGAGATTAAGAGGCAAAGTAAAACGTACAATGATAATTAATAGAATACGAAATAATCTATTAAAACATACCAAGACAGCCACCACGATGACAATTCAAGGGATTTAAAAAAACAGAACAAATAAAAATGACACTTAAAAAAGAAGAAAAAGTATAAAACCTAAAAAGAAGTATTTATTCCGTAACAACTCAATTAAGTTTCGAAAGATGTAAAACCAAAATGTCATAGCCCCTTACAAATGAACAAAGAATAAGGTCGCAATATTAATTACGTGTTTTGTTCCTGTAACAAGCGTCATTTCAAATAAGAGTAAAAGGGACAAAACACGGTATAACTATTCGAAGCTTATTCTTTGTTTATTTGTAAGACCCCTAAGCTATATCCTGTGATATCTAGAATTATTAATAAATAGTCAAAAAGTATATTAACAGTTAACATAATAGACCTGTGCTACATAACCTCACAAAATGTCACAACAGACGAATTTCTACCCTGGATATAACCAACCTACTTTCTGTGGCATATACAAGCTCTACACTCCAGCTTGTTGCAACCCTAAGTACTTAATTTAGATCAAATTTGTGGGCCACCGGTTAACCACCGTTCTCAGACCCAGACGTTTCAACGATTAAACTTTCAAACGTTCAAAACGAAAGGTTCGTAGGATGGTATAAAATTGAATTTGAAGGTTTGAAATTAGTTTGGTCTCTCAATGTTCAAGGACAAATCCATAATAAATACATTTATAACATTAAAAAAATCCGTAATTCAAAATTTAAGCGTGATTTAAAATACACGCTATAGAAACACCATCCCCTAGAATGAAACGCGTGGCTATTGAAATTTTAAAAAACATTTAAATTTTAATATGGAAGATGCTACACATATAAAAATTAGCTTTAACCACCTACCTTGGAGCCCATCATGCAGGTTATCAGATTCTGGAAGGTCATTTAACGAGAAACACAAAAACACAAATCGAGAATTATTTTTTGGTGATCCATCCGAATACTCCAGACACCTAAGCTAGCATAACTTATGTGATTATTTAATAAATCGCGATGCCACCAACCTCTTCCAATTCCAAGCCTACGTGTATGTGAATACAACTACCCTACATAATTTTATAAGCAGTTCAGTATACTTCTAAACTCATCAATCAGTTGACGGTCGTTGAGCATTTTCTTTGTAATTGTCCAATTTACTGCAATACAATCAGGCTTAATGTCTGCTCCAGCCTTTTACTCCATAATTTTATGACTCGGAAAAATGATCGCCTGATTGAGAATGATCGTGGTGGTTTATAATTTAGTCACAGGGAGCTTTGTATTTTTTTTACAATTTTCTTGTCATTCACAAACGTCGCTTCGTCGGTATTTTCTTTTGCGAAATAGAACACACTTGCTTTTAAACGACGAGTCATATTACTTTATGGTTATATATGGGGATGTTTAAAACAACAATAATTAATTTCAGAAAATTACATTTGTAAATGGAATGACGTAGCAGTTCTTTATAACATTGCCCAAGGCATGTGGGGCGAGTTGACGAATTACTCATTTTTATAAGAGCTTTATGAATTTCTGTCACCTAAATTTATCAATAAACAATTTGAAATAAGACAACGTGTTGAAAAAGTATCACGATCAGAAATTCGAACCCGCGCCCATTGCATTGCCAACTATGCTATCCTGCTATTTATGCTAACCATAACTATCAATAAACACTCAATAAACGTTAAACGGTTAACGGTTAACGCGCCCGGTCTGCGAGTGCAGTTAAGCAACTTTCGCAAAGGCCGGTCATCAGATGGGTGACCAAAAATTTACCATCTCGAACTCCTCCGTGCTTCGGAAGGCACGTAAAGCCGTTGGTCCCGCCTGCAGTCGTTAACAACCACCAATCCGCACTGGGCCCGCGTGGTGGTTTCTGGCCCGTTCTTCCTATCCATCCATAGCGAAGACTCATGCCCCAGCAGTGGGAACATAAAACGAGCTGATGATGATGTCTCGATAATAATTGACGGAATAAATAGTGACGTCATAGATTATGCCATTCCCATACAATTGTATTTAAAAAATCGTACCTAATAAGTTTATCTATTGACTAATCAGTTACCTACCTAATTCACCATATTAAATTAGTTATAAATTATCGATGTGCAAACACTTAAAATTGTTACAATAATAATCAATGTTGAAAATGTAAACAACAAGTTTATAAAAAGACACATAAAATATACAATGGGTATTTATATCGTTAAATGCTATTATTATACGAATTGATTTTAATAATTTGTAATATCCGTATATGAATAAATATCAAAAGGGTCAGAGCATAAAAACCTTTCCATAAAAAAAGTCTAAAAGGCTTGCATTTATATTTTGCCGATAGCGATACTTTTATGCAAAACAAAACGAAGTATTTTCTCAATTTACGAATAAATGAAAAAGAACAACAGTATCGGAAATCTGTTTCGAATCACAATATCTCGTTGCGGTGAAACCTTGGGGCGAACGCGTCCATTCGACACTTTCCTTTTAAATTTAAATCACTTTAAAATCTTTTTATGTAAGCGTAACCTTATTTTTTTATGTATCTTTGAAACAAAAAACGAGCGAGCCTTACAGTAGTCGCATAGATGTGTAACATTTGACATCTCACCAATAAGTAATTTTAACATAATATTCTGAAAAATGGGTCAGTCAGGTATTACATCATTTTATAACTATAAAATAAATGCAGTAAATACTCATTAGAAGACATTTGACATATCAAAATGACCTTTGATATAAATATTTGGTTGTTATTTTTTATGGAAGCATTCTGTGAAAGATCTTATATAAGTAACTAGTTCATAATTTTATGTACGGATAAATATAGAAAAGAAACTAAATAAAAAAACAAGAAAAGATCTTGCACCGAGCTATGCGGTCGGGCGTAAGCATATTATTTTTATAGCTAGTATATTTTATAGCGAAAAATTTAAGTACTATAAAACCTTTAGTGGCGTTTGTAACTTTAACCAAAGTTATAAAAATAAGTTTAGTTTATTTGTCTAGCAGTAATATAACGATAAAAAGTTTGTTTAACTGCTTCACACCACTAATACTACCTAGGATTGATGACTTTTAGCTATACGAGATTCCTTGACAACTTCGCTGAAAGCTAATATTTGATTATATTTTATCTCGAAGCTTTCAAAGTTTAAGAGTATTTCTTAACAATTCTCTGGTTAGTTCGTAACATTCTAGCTAACTTTACCTTATTTAGCTTTAACAATCTGTTTTTCGTTCCAAGCTAAGCTGATGAGTGCACTTAGGAACAGCTAATTACTGTTTTAGAAAATTCTTTATTGGCTTCTCTAGTTGTTCTTAAGTGCATGTTCTGAACCAGACAAGTATAAATAGACCTATCCTAAAGCTAAATGTAGACATTTTTACACAGTTAAACACACATATAGTTTTAAAACATTCTGAGCTTTGACTGTGTAAAACATATAATACACACACATAATAGGTATCGTAAATAATATTTTTATCATAATTATCTTCATCTATATAACAAGTAAACGTTAATTCAGCACTTAATATTCATTAATCTTATAGAAAAATTAAGTCTCTTTAAAATAAAATAGAGATACTAAGCTTTTATCATTCATAGGTTTTCTAGTAGTGTATGTAATTAATGATTACTATTACTAATACTAATATGAAAATAGCAAATATCCACCAATGCATAATGGTGGTAAGTTTATATAGTGTATGCTGTTTGGAACATCTTTTATGGTTGCAATAAGCTGCATAGCTTTAACCATAATGTTATAAATGGGAGAATGTTTAAAGATTTAATTTGTCGGACGAAGTTAAAGAATATTTTGTGGAGTTTCTGACTAAAAAACTTTATTTTCTCGTTGCTTGTCACACAGTTTAGACGGCGTGGTCGGCCCGCAGCCGCCGCAGAGCTTAAGAGACTGAACGAACGTTCAAAATACATTGTTATTAAAAGAGCTCACGCTAGAGAAAATTCCGAAGATATTTTTTTGGATTATCTTTAGTATTTTCTTGGGTAGGTACAACACTTTAGAGAATGAAAATATTTATGGATAATTTATGTTTTTTAGTATCCAGTAGAGCCCGCTATGATAATGGTTTATCATTTATTTTGTTATATAGTAATCTATATAAGTATACCTTTTGTACGTCTTGTTTTGTATTTTGTACGGTATTTGTACTGAATCCAAACTTCCATTTAATCAAAAGTAGGTTTATGGTTTAAGCTTTTTTTGCGTAACATTTCAACCGTGGTATAACATTTTTTTTTAATTGACAAACACTAATAACTTTGAGTAATTCCGTAATTCTTAATAAAAAATGTAAACTTATCATATATATAAAAATCAATTGCTGTTCGTTTGCCTCGCTAAAACTCGGGAATGGCTGGACCGATTTGGCTAATTTTGATTTTGAAATATTTGTGGAAGTTCAGGAAAGGTTGAAGCGGTGAGAAACAAATAATAAGTAACGGAAAATACTAAAAATTACAATTTAATACCAATACAAAATGATTTCTTTGTTTTGTTGTCTTGGATCAGTCAAAACAGTCAAAGTTACTAAAGTTACTAGTACTTAATATTAAATTCACGGCAGTCAAGTAGTATTTTCACTCTTTAGCAACATTACTAAACTATTGCTTATGCATTTATTTTATTTAGGTACTATTAAGTTAAAAACCCAAAAATTATTGCGCTAGTCTGAGCATATTTTCCATCCTAGTTGTGCTGTAACATGCTAGCTTTCCGCAATTTATAAAGGCTGTGTAAGTAATCACTGCGTTTGTAATGTACCGAGATAGGTGAAGTGATTCGACAGCCCATTAAGCTTGCGCACGGATCGCACAGTGTTGATACTTGAAACGTTCGAAAAGGTGGAATTATACTATTAGTGGAGCATGAGGATGTGCGCATACGGCGTTTACGAGTATTTTATTGTGTGATTGATTGATACCTCATGTGGAGCACGAAAATGCGCTCAAACAATACGTAAGCCATTAGTAGTAGACTGGTTTAAATTTAGCCCAAAGTCCGGCGTGCAAGCCACTCGGCTAAGGAGTAATCACGTCAATGATTTAACAATAAATTACTGATCCTTTTCTACGTTCATAACGCAGCACACGAGTAAGTAGTTCATCTAATAATAATTATTAAAGGAACACTTGACATGCTCTTTCCATGTACTATATTGACTTCAAAACCTTTTGTTTCGTAACCATCACGGATATCAGAATATAATTCACAATTCACTACGCAGTCTCTATGTGAAGTCAACCATCACGCCGGCAAAGTAGGTTTTTTTCACATCAAGAGAAATATGTTGTCCCCTCATATCATTCTACTGGTTCAAGCATACTGCACAAAGCTATTTGAGCCACGATTTATGTACTGCTAAACCCTAAATTATCTCTTCCCGGTAGCTAGCGTCAGATAACCCTGGACATCTATTGTTACGTGTGAATTCCGGGTTGTATTGTTCATGTCCACCTTACAGAGGGCGGGTTGTGGATGGGTGCGAACTACTTAACTGGGTTTTACGTTCATTGAGTTGTTGAAAATGTTTTGTGTTGCACAATATTTTTTTAAACAAACGACTTACGAATACAAGGTCTGTTTTGTGCAGAAATCCAACCACCAAACAAAGGGGATTGTAATACAATAATAGTCCAGTCAACAAGTTGAAAACGTGAAAAATAGAGATAAAGCTCCTAAAAATATGAGCAATAGCTCATTCGATTCGGAATGACATCTAGAAAAAGGCGTTGTGAGGATTTTACAGCACGTAAAAAATTGCAATTGCAAAGAAACAGAAGAACATATTAAAAAATTACACTTAGAAAAAAGAAAAAAGAAAAAGTAAAAACCTAAAAAGAAGTATTTACTCCGTAACATCCTCCCGCTCTTTCAAAAATGAAAATTAAAATGAGAAAGAAAGAGAGGGAGAGAAAATAATATACAATAGATAGATAAAAAGATATAAAGAAAAACTATACAGGAAGTCGCACCAACTTCTTGCAGGGGCGGCGAAGGACTCCTCCAGTGGTGGTGACCTCGGCTACTCTTATAAAGCCATCTGCACCAGGAAATATTCTTGAAATGCGGCCGCGTGGCCATATTCCACACGGCAAATTTCCGTCTGCACCAAATACAAGATCTCCCACATCTAGGGTCTGTCCGTCACCGCTCCTGTCCCTCGTCTTGGTGTTAAAATCGGAAGATACTCTCTCACCCATCGGTTCCAAAATAAATCTGTGAGCCTTAATGCTTTTTCTCCAGCAAGTTCGCCCATAAAGATCTTGTGACTCAGTCTTGCCAAAGTGGTTAGCTGTGGACGTCGAGCCTATGAGAAAATGAAATGGCGTTAGTGCTTCTAGTTCACCAGAGTTAACGGAAATATAATTCAAAGGCCTAGAATTAACCACCGCTTCAGCTTCAGCGAAGAGTGTCGTAAAAACAGGTTCTGTTGGGGCTCTCTCCTTCAAAATGAATTTTAGTGCAGACTTTATCGAACGCTCGAGTCTTTCCCAAACACCACCCATTGACGGCGCTGACGGTGGAATGAACATCCATTCGATGTTTTGGTTGGCTGTGTCTTTCTG
Source organism: Eudonia truncicolella (assembly GCA_949315975.1). Lineage (NCBI taxonomy): Eukaryota > Metazoa > Arthropoda > Insecta > Lepidoptera > Crambidae > Eudonia > Eudonia truncicolella. The sequence continues at coordinate 11,223,849 of OX438836.1, forward strand.
CACTGCTGGACCATAGAGTTGACGCATAAATTTGGCAGCACCAACTAATGCAGTTCCGTTGTCGGACCAGATCTGTTGCGGGCTTCCACGACGAGCTGTGAACCTTCTTAAAGCCATCAGTGCTGCGTCAGTTGAGAGGTCATGGACTACCTCTAAATGTACAGCCCGAGTTGTGAGGCAGGTGTACAATGCAACATATCGTTTTTCATGTCTCCTACCGACAGTAATCTGCACTGAGCCAAAGTAATCAGGGCTGATAAAAGTAAATAGGCGGCGATGAAGGGCTAGACGAACTGCGGGGAGATCGCCCATTGGAGGATTTAATGGCATGGCTTTCCTTATTTTGCAAAACTGACAGGCATGTGCCACTGCTTTCACTGCGCTCCTTAGCTTTAGATCCAAAACAGCTGCCTGAGTTCGTTAACAACAGTTTCAAGATTCCCGTGTGCGAAGCGCCGGTGAAAGTGATCTATCAGAAGTTTGACAGCTGGGTGTCTTCCGTCAAGTACAATTGGAAAATTTGTGACTCCACTTGCTTCTCTAATGCGACTTGATAGCGTCATTAGGCCATTTTTGTCGAGAATAACATGAAGTCTATACAACTTGCTGTGGCGAGACAACGGCTCTCCCAGATGTAACGCAGCCAGCTCTTCTGGAAATGAGTCTTCTTGCGACTGCAGTAAGATGTGGAAGCTGGTGGACAGAAGTTATAAAAATTCTAGGAGCAGGCGTGTGTGAAGTTGAGACGTTCACACTAGCCTACCTCTCAAACGCCTGATGTATTCATGTGCCCGTGCTGTAGACCGTAATAAACGAATCCATTGGCTAAAGCGAGACGGGTTCGCTGCAACAGGCTTGATGGGAATGGTGTTGACATTAATGATATATGAATTAATTTTAGCCGTCGCTTTCAACTTTCGTCGTGCCGCCTTACCTTCTTTGGCGACCCGGACCCCGACCCAGACTCCGATTCCGACCACGAATCTGAGTCCGACTCAGACTCCGACCCCCACAAACACCTACCCGACCCTCGACACTCGGAGATCGATTGCCAACACTCGCAACTCGGAGGCGGAATTCCCCGACAATCCGCGGTAGGTGCCGGCAGCTTTCGCGGCGGGGTCCTCGTGGCTGCCTCCGACAACAACCCGCCGTTACTCGTCCACACGGTCACCACACCGGGACTCGGAGTCGGCCGGCCCTCCTCGAGCCCGACACTTGGCGCTCGACACCCGAGGTCGTACCCACAACTCAACCCTCGGCACTCGGTACTCGACACTCGAAACTCGAAGGCGGAATTCCCCGACAATCCACGGTAGGTGCCAGCAGCTTTCGCGGCGGGGCGCACGTAGCTTTCACGGGCCTCCCGGAGTTGTCCAAGCTCCGTTCACCCCGCTACTAACCTACGGCATCAACCCGCCGTTACTCGTCCACACGGTCACCACACCGGGACTCGGGTCTCGGCCGGCCCTCCTCGAGCCCGACACTCGACTTCCGACACCCGGGGTCGAAATCCCACAAAGTTCAAAGTTCAAAGTTGTTTATTGCATTCATGTACAGTAAGTTACAGGTGGTTTGTATAACAAATTAGTGCAGACATGACACCCATTAGGGTATAGCAAAGCTTATAAGTTACAATTTTCTTACAATGCATTTAGAATTGTTATTATAAAATTATAAATTGTATTTTAATATTATGATTATAGAATGTTGTTATTATTATTATTGTATTCTTAGATTCTTAGAAATTTTCTTAGAAAGTGTTACGAGACATATAAATGATTTCATTATTATTATTAATAGTGTATGTTATTATCATTGTTATAGGTGTAGGAAAAAATTGTGAATGAATGTGTAGCGGACTTATAATTTGTCATTGTAGAATTCAGATAAATTGTAATATGTTTTAATCGATAACAGTTCTTTTAATTTTTTGTTAAATTGGTTGGTGTTCTGTTCACCTCGCAGCTCATTTGGTAGATTATTAAATATTTTTATTGCCGAGACATAAGGGCTCGAGCCATGCATTGCCATTCTACTGCCAGGTATGGCAAATTTATTTTGATTGTTTGTTCTTGGTGTATATCTGTTTTTTTTATTATTTTTAAATAAATCTGGATTTTTCCGAACGAATTTACACATGTCTAGGATGTACATACTAGTAAGAGTCAAAATTCCTAGTTGGGCAAAGTGAGGTCTGCATGAGTCTATGTTGTCGATATTGGCTAGAATACGTATGCACTTTTTTTGTAAGATGAATACATCGTTTACGTCCGTACTATTTCCCCATAATATGAGGCCGTACGTGAGCCATGCGTGTGCATACGCGTAATAGGCTGCTAAAGCAAAGGACGACGCTCAGAAGGAGCGCCGCCAAGACTCCTCTCAAAGCTGCTCAGAAGGAGCAGCGAGTTATGCGGCCCAGAGTAGGCACGCACAGGAGAGGCAGGGCCCCAAAGGGGGCTCCTGCCTTGCCAGGTGTTAGCCGACTGGGTCCAACTTTCTCTAACAGAGACCGTTGGAACCATTTGTTGCCCAGGGTGCACCAACTTGGAGGTCACCTGACTCGCACCCCCACCGGCTTAGTCCTACTCGAAGTAAACCCAAATACTACCCAACCTAGGGGCGTTAGAGACGCGGCTGGTTGTGTTTTAGAACCGCGTCGTACTTCGCGTGGAGTAAGCAAACTCCAATTGTCAATACCAATTATTAACTTCGGTTCAGCATTTTCAAATGTGAGATTTGAAAGAGAAAGGTGCCTTATATCCTCAATATTAACCGACTGGCGAGCAATCCCTAATACCGGAACCGACGTGCTTTGTGAATTTCGTGTAGTTCTGGCTCAAATAAACCCTTGATATAAAAATCTACATATTCCAATTCCGTCAATTTGGATAATCCCCCATGCAATCGATCTTTACTTGTGACCTAGGGCCACTGACACCTATCTGAGTCGATACCTCGCTGTCAATAAAAGCGCTGGACGAGCCGTCATCTAAAGTGCGTAAGTATTCACAGAACCCTTTGGCCCGCTTACGGTTACCGCTATGACTTTTAAAAGGGCTTTGAAAGTCCCGTTGAAGGTAGAATGAGCGACAGTTTCGGTTTTTGACACTAAAGGTGTAGTCGAGCAACATGGTACGGGTTTCAACTTGATAAATAATTGATTCTGTGGTCACATGAGAATTTACAGACTCATATTTGTACAATAACTTATGGTGTCTGTATTTACAACCATCTACTTGACACAACGTTTTGGGGTTACACGACCTATAAGTATGTGAACCTTTTTTAAAACACCTATTGCAAACTTTATGGTCGCGGACCCAATTTAGTCTAGTCATTACGTCAAGACGAATAAATTTATCGCAACTGTCAATTATATGAGATTGTTGACAGTACAAACAACAATTTAAAATATTTTGCGAATTAGGTAACATAAAATGTTTATTATTAGCAGATGAATTAGAACTAGAATAAGTAAAGTTTTGTTTAGAGTTTACCACATTAACCTGTGACATCTTTAAGGTATGAGGTTGGCTTGACAAAATGGTCCCCGTAATTACACCAAACTGAAACTCTGAATTTACCTCTTCAATTAAGAAGTCAGCCAACAGCTCTAACTTCGTGCCTAAAACGGGGTTGAAACGAAACTTAGCATAATCTTTCCAACGTGCACGCATTGCAGGAGATAATTTAAAAAGTAACGAATTGTAAAGTTCAGGTGATTCTAAATAAGACCTAGTGTTAGAAATTTCATAACAGAAATACAACTACGTACGCGGCCGGCAAATAGATGCAAATCTTTGCCCTCAGAGTTTACTTTAAGTAGAGCTCTAATTGCAGCTACCTTGGAGCACGATAAGCTCTGGTCTACCGAACTGCAGTTCCAGAAGGGACATAATCAAGGCAAGAAAGCAAGGCACCGACGGCCTCACGGGCCGGGCCATAGAGCGCCGCATTTATGCGAGACAAGTTGTCCATAGAAGAATAGGACGCCATAGAGGCATCGTACGCTCTTTTAAAGGAGAGTCAATCAAATATTTTTCCATCAAAACTAGGTAGGCGACTCTCAGTTTTATTTTTAGATAGATTTTGTATAGCTTGTGCCAATTTATTGAAATCAGAACAATTTTGATGATTTGAAATATTGCTAGTACGTACGTGTAAAGCTTCTTGAGTGTCACCTGCAGCCTCGTAAATGGGCCTGGACAGCGACGGATCGAGCGCAAGACGACTAGGCCTCGCAGTACGATCGCAAGTGACGCCGCAGCCGGTGGGCGCAGGGACTGGACAATGAAACGCAGCGACCGCCGGGAACAGGCTGCCGTGATGCACAAGCAAGAGGGCATCCTCAGTGGCAGCGCCGACCGGCCGCTCTATAACGAGCGCACTCGTAGGAACCGCGAGGGTGGGACTACCGGGTCGCACAGGGGTAGATGCGGCCGCAGTAATAGTTCCACAGGGGTCTAAAAAGGTACACTCATTAGAAGGCGTTAACGTATTTAACCACTCTACAACGTTACCTCTACTTGAACGGCTACTGCCGCGAAGACTAGCAGCGCGGCTACTGCCGCTAGTTGTGCAATTGTCACTAGCAATTTGAGCTAGCTCTGCACGCTTTTCTAATTGGAGAACAGCACGCTCTGACTCTTCGATTTTTCGCGCATATGCTGCCTCAACAGCAAGGGTGCGTGCTTGTATCGTCACTGACGACATGGTGCTGATGCCCGAAACAGTCGTTTCGTCCGCCGCACGGGCGGGCTCCAAGAAGGCGGGCACGGGCGCGGCGCTGTGATACGTGCTGGAGTCCGGCAGCGAACCCTCGCCCGCTCTCGTCCCTAACGCTTTACTTTGCGATCTAGTAAGCATGGTTACTTTCATAAAAAGTAAAAAGAAAAATTGCAAATAAGGAAAAAAAATCAATAAAAAAATACTATGAAAGTAAAATTTGCCGAGCAAAAAGGACCAAAATGTAACGGAAGGAGGCGAAAGGGAAAAAGTGGACTGTATTAAGGAATAAGAAGCAAAGTAAAACGTACAATTATACACAGTCAGGTCATAAATTCTGTCACATGTTTAATATAAAATAATTGAGACAAGTTTATTCATTATGTAACCATTTATATACTAAAATGAACTTAACAAAACATAGATTCTTATGACAATAAAGTTTATTCAAAATTACCTCCGTGATTTTGTATACAGGCCTTCAATCTGCGCGGCCAGTCGTCTATCGCAGCACGAACGAGGTCCATGTCAATATCGGCGGCTGCCTTAATCAAGGATGTCTTGAGTGACTCCAAATTGGGATGAGGCTTTGAGCACGACTTTTCCTCCAAGTGTTGCCATATTTTGTAATGTAACGGACTCAGATCTGGACTGGAGGAGGGCCAGTCTTCGTGCCGGATGAAGTCGATTTCACGCGCCGCCAGCCAGTCTTGTGTGCTCTTCGCTCTATGAGCTGGCGCCGAATCTTGTTGTAATACCCAGTGCCTGTTATTGAACATGGTATGAGAAACAGGTTCCACAAGGTTCGTCAGGACTGTATTTTGATACACAACTGCATTCGTTATTACACCTTTCTCACAAAAATGTACCTCTGTTAAGCCCCAATAAGAAACTCCCAACCATACCATGAGCGAGGATGGAAAATGACCTCGTTGGACACGCGGAATACGGTTGCTCGCTTCTTCACTACTGTGTGCATACACCTTATCATTTTGTTTGTTGTAGCTCTCTTCTACGGTTAAAATTTTTTCATCCGAAAAAAGAATTTCCCGATATTTTTTTCCCGCGTACCGCTTCAACAAAGCGCGGCATCTCTTCAGTCTCAGGTCCATTAGACGAGCATTCAAACGATGTCCTGTTTTTCTTCGATATGCCCGAAGCCTTAATTTAACACCCTTTCCACCGTGGTTCAGCTTAACCCCATCTGAAGGGCCAACAGTTTCTGCTTACGTTTGGGATTTCTTTGAATTCGCGCCTTCACAGCTTTTATCACTGCTGGAGTCCTAACAGACCGAGGGCGACCACTTCTTGACCTGTCATCTACACTAGAGTCTTCATTGTATCGTTTGATAGTACGATAAACGAATCTTTTGGTTAAATTCAAATTTTTCAGTATGTCAAAAATTTGAATTGGCGCGTAACCGCAACGATGCAACGCAATAACTGCAACACGGTCTTCTTTAAGCGTCCACTCCATATTTAAAAATGAGTAAAATTCTAAAAAGTATACATTTTTATTTTCATGAATAATTCGAAATTCGAATTCAATAAACTTTTTTGTGGCCAGCATTCTAAAAGAAAAGTTTTACTGTGTGACAATACTTATGACCTGACTGTGTAATTAATAGAAGACTAAATAAAACATACCAGGACAGCAACCAAGATGACAATCAAGTAAAGAAAAAGAAGAACATATTAAAAATGTTAAAAATATTAAAAACTAAGAAAAAAGAAAAGTACAAAACCTAAAAAGAAGTATTTACTCCGTAATAAAAGGTATTAATTTTTTTGTTAATAACTCAAAAACTATTAATATTTAAGATATTTTGAGAAAAGATCCTTAAAGAGGAGGAAATTTCCCAACAAAAAGTTTTACCTCCCAATTTACCTCCAAAAATTTGCAATTTAACAATTGCATAACTTTTTGAAAAAATAATTAACAAATAATTTCCAACAGGCATATATTCTTTCAAGTATCTGGATAAAACCATAATTTGTTACAATTTTGAAATTCATATTTGTTACTGTAAAAAAATATTTTATGTGGTAGTACGCTGTCTTTAGCGGCAGTGCACCCATGCCGTTATGGCTGCGCGGAGCCCTATTTTCAGCGTTAAATTAATATTATTAATAATAGAGGTGGAGTTCCGGGAGGTGAAACTTTTTGTTGGTAAATTGTCTCCTCTTTAAGGATCTTTTTTCAAAATATCTTAAATATTAATAGTTTTTGAGTTATTAACAAAAAACTGAATACCTTTTTTTAAAAACTTATTTTGTTAATAACAATTGCAATTTTGTAACGTGCTGTAAAATCCTTACAACGCCTTTTTCTAGATGTCATTTTGAATTGAATGAGCTATTACTCATAGTTTTAGGAGCTTTATCTCTATTTTTCACGTTTTTGAACTTGTTGACCGGACTATAACTGGTTCGTAAATAATTAATCTTTGTGATTAGCATGAAGTACTTACTAATAAAATATTCAAAGAATCTATTTTAATTGTAATTTAAATGGTTATGAAAATCTTTTTTTTAATAACGCTATTTGTGTAGCAAAAAATTAAATTTATTCCTCTTTTTAACTGAAATATTTTTATTAAATTATTTTTATTTTTAATTGGGTTCTCAATTACTTCCATGGATTGTCTATACTACTCGTATGTTTACTTTGTTTCTCAGTAAAAGTACAAATATTACAAATTTCATTAAAATTATATCATATAAAAATGTGAAGGACACCAAAGAAAAATATTGTATTAATTTTGTCAAATTTATGAAATTTGCAATCCCAGTTTACACGCAAGGTAACACGCGCAAAGGAAAAACACAGGAAAAGTAAATTTAGATAGCAGGTGGACAAGATAACTTAGGAAGCCCCTATTCGCAACGCTTTCGGAACACCGCTCGCTTGGAAGCTATGCTTTGTCCCTTTCTAAATTCATATATGTAACAGGGATATTACTAAAAAAACTTGAATCTCGAGTGTAAAGAATAAACAACCACGATGCGAAGCGTTCGTTTAAAAATTCGGAACAAAATATATTCTTAACCGACTTCTTTTGTATCGAAAATGATGCTTCAAAAGCCGCCTTTTAAAAGAATTTAAGAAAATATATATGCAGTTTGTTTGAAAAGCAAATGGATACCTTCACATTTTCGTGATGGATAATGTGAAAAACTTGTAAGTTGCGGAAGTTATAATATACAGACAACAAAGAATATTCTAATGTCTTCTACGAAGTTAAGGCAAACGTTTTTACCTGCATTAAAAAATAAAATTAATGTGATCCATGCCGATGATATATTTGCTTTTGCACTACCAAGGCTAAAGACTTGCGTGGAGAAGGGTTTCACGTAAACAATAGTTTTTTTACAAGCTTTTATTTAGCTTGCAATGTATGTATGTAATTTGCTCGGGTGGAATCTTGCAACTCAATTTTGAAACATATATATTTAACCGATTGAGCTGAAATTCTGTAAACATGTTCAGTTCGGAACACAATGCATGGTTAATTGTATGCCGTCATTCTAAATCCAAGATGGTAGCACTCTCAAGATGGCGGACTATTTATTTTTAATGCTTTCCTACAATATGGGTATCAAAAAATGTAAAGGGCTTGCTGAGAATAACTCGAAAAATAAAGTGACGTCACTCTAAATCCAATATGGCGGACTAAGTTTTTAATGCTTGCCTACAATATAGGTATCAAATGAAGTCATCACTACATTTGATGAGTAATCTATTTGTGAAGATTAGGTACTGACTTCGTTCAATTATTAATAAGGCTTTGTTGTGTTTAAAAAAATACTTGTAGGTATATGTAGGTAAACATAATTCGTTACACAGTAAGAAAAATAGGTTCTTGTAACAAATGTTTTGGGTAAACTGATAAAATGTGAAAAGTTAAATTCCAGCCGCCTTAAAATTTATCTTCGACAAAATTACGGAAATGTTGTTTCTGCAGCCGGCTAACCGCAAAAATCTTTATACAGAATATTTAGTTACGCATTTTCACTTAAGATAAGCTCCGAAATGCGTATTTTACGAGATTATGTCACCCATTGCACCCTCCTATTGTTTTAATCCATAACGGGGCTTAAGATAAATCTACCATAACTTGAAATTTCAAACAACAACGCCTGTCACAATGGGACAATTAATTGCAGGACTTTCTTTTCTTTTTATCTTGGAGTGACGCAATAAAGTTCTTAATGGTGGCAGCAGATACGGCTGAAGTAGTTCGGATATTCGGTGATGAGGTACGCATAGATATGTAGGTTTTACCATGAACCAAATATTTTTTATGCTAGAATTTTAATTTTTCGAAAATTCTATTCTAGGAATTTGGTTTGGCCCAATTACGCAAACACATTGCCCGGTCTAACAAAAAATAAGTAGTGAAGTAAAAAGTGATTACATTTAATATAAAAGGTTTTTCAGAACCAGCAAATACGTTTTTACGCCAAATAGTAATCTATATCTGGACTTCTCAAAAATGGAATTTGCTTTGGCCCAATCACGCAAACACATTTTTGCCCGGTCTAACAAAAAATAACTGAAGTAATAAGTGATAACATTTAATATAAAAGGTTTTTCAGAACCAGCAAATACGTTTTTTACGCAAAATAGTAATCTATATCTGCACTTTTCAAAAATGAAATTGGGTTAGAAACACATTGTCGTAACAAAAAAGCAAGTTAATACTCCCAACAAAATTATAGTCTGATAAGTCCCCTTGCCTAGTACAGTTGAATAGGAAGCTAGATAAATACTTGCTGCATAGCAAATACAGGAACAACAAACGTGAAACAGGGACACAAAGTTGAAACTTATAGGGCAATAGTGTTTAATGTAACGTGGCTGTTACAACCGAATTATACTACGGCATCTAGCCCATTTTAACTATTTAATGTCTCATACACAACGCTGCGGGCTATCTAAGCCATCGCTCATTTGTTATAAAGCATTTTTGTTAAGAGTTTTAAGTGCAAGTTGAGAGTATCGATCGCTAAACCCAGTATGAGAAAGTCTTTGGATGTTTGACTAATATTGGTTTAACACGAGTTATTAGTTACGATTGTGAAAGTTGTGTACCTGCAATGCTTTTCGATATCGATAAGACGTATGAAACCTGCAAAAAACTAGGCTTGTTCACAGCTATATTTCTAGTGCAAGTTGTATTAGTTGACATTCCATATCGAGAATATGTATGGCATTGAAGCAGTGCTGCCTGGTAGCAAACGTAGAAACGCTCATTAATGTACGTTTTCACTGTGAACAAGGTGATGTTCTCTAATAACTTTAAAACAAATGAATAATCGGCATTTTAGTGTGATCTGCTCCGCTGGTTTTTGGTTTGGTTTGGTTTTTGTGTGTAGTACCAACGGTATATAAGTAATTAAGATACTGCGGCCCATTCTCCCTATCCATCCATAGGGAAGGCTCGTGCTCCAGCAGTGGGTACATAAAAATAAGCTGATGACGATGATGACGATTATGACGAAACCAAATAATTAATGAAATTATAATTACATAATTTCCTGTCATGTTTCCTGTCAGTTTTCCTATCCCTCTTCCCGTCTGTTTCAATTAGCCGCAATATTTCTTTCCGGTTTTCCGGGAACAATTAAAGAAAATTTCAAATCGAATTGTAAATTCTTTTCGCTTAATGCTTTTCTAGAGTTTCCTGTGCTCATAAAGCTTAATCAACTTAATAATCTTTGGCTCGAAGGAGGAGAATATATACTACACCCAAGCTTCGAACGCAACTGAATTTATAAATTTTATTATTAATGAAATAGCTCGTTTATCAGTTACCATTACGTTATTATTTTAAACTTTTACTTTCTTTTATTACTCACAAAATATTAAATGGGCTATAGTACAAACTACTTTCTTTACTTACCAACTAACTTACTACAAACTAAGTAGACTTAATATGCGTTAGAACCCGTTTTAATTAAAAAATCATTCAGCCGAATTGAGAACCTCCTTCTTTTTTTGAAGTCGGTTAAAAATAAATACAAATAATCTTGTCTCCAAAGTTTTGAAGAAGCACCATGACATTACATAATTGCTTTTTTTAAGGCGGTTTCTTCCACTTAGATCAAGCTAAAGCTTAATAACTGGTAGGTAAATAGTCTTGCCTGTCCTTACAAGCATTCACGGTAAAGCTGCCTAATGTTACAGCCCAGCTGAATTGCAGCGTATAATTCGGCTATTTCCCCGACGATGGCTAAAAGCACGTCCCTTAGTTGAATTTCAATGTCCAGTTCGTGGGACGCATCGCACCGTACTTTATTCTGGCATGAGCACGGAATGAGCTTTATGTCTGCTATAGTTGAAACATGTCAGATATGATTCGGTTACTATACGATTCCTAGTTTTGATGGTGATAGAGAGTAGATACGATTTAACCTCTTACGGCCTTACTAATTCTTTCTTTGTCAAGGCTGTGCAGCTCTGGAACAGGCTTATATTATGTTTAATAAACTCTTATAGACTTAGACATTGCTTTTATTTTAAAAACTATTGTAATAACAAAAATAAGTAACATAAATAATATAGTAATGTTATTTATTTGAAGAAGATGCGCAGAACAGAGCGCAGTGGCGTCGTCTTGTGTCGGAGGCCAAGATCCACTTTAGGTCGCTGAGTCAGCGGAGTAAGTAAGTAAGTTACTATGTTAAGACGATACCTCGGTTTGTGAACATTCAAAAGTCTGATCTTTACTAGCGCTGTCATAAGGTCGATAATACGTAGCGCCTGCGACAATTGAGACAGCAAATTAAAAGAATCAAAAAATGTTTAAAAAAATAATTGGTTTTAGTTATCAAAATATACAGCTAATTACGAATATTGATGTTATCAATATATTTGAGTGGTTTCCAAGCACATCAATGAAGTAATTTTGTTGTAATTTCAACAATAGTGATTTTTAGTGGTGTTTTCAAAAATAATCATGATCGAGTCAAAATTACACAATCGTCTATTTGAGCTAACAAATTCAAGATACAATCTAGTTGATAGATGACATTGCACGGCCGTCGCCAATGTCGGTGTATTCCATTGCCGTCAGTATGCTTAGCATCACAAGATTGAAATAGATGGCGATCTCTTGTTTCGAAGGTTAGGTCACTGAGCCCTCGAAGTTACTAAGTACCTGCTGTGTTTACAACGTTAATTGTTACCGAGCACCTATCTCCCTGTTCGGCTAACGTGCATGCTCCATGCTGTGAGCTGCTCAACTTTGACAGAATCATAACAAGAAATTGGTGACTATGTTAAAATAAGAAGGTTTGCCGTTCCAACAATTCTGATATAACAATAATAAAAATTCAACTGCTTTGCGATCACAACCAATAACGTTGAAATGCGGAAAATGGAAAATTAAATGTTCGATTGACTTTTGTTTGAATTAAGAAAATTGTTAACCGGTGAAGAAATATTGCTTACCTACCTTTTGAATAAAATATATTTGAACCTTTTACCTTTTGCTATACTTACCAATAAAAATATATTCTACTGGTTTGCGATCACGGCCAATTATGTCAAAATGCAGAAAATGGAAAATAAAATTTCCGGTTAAATTTTGTTTGGATTAAATGGTCAAAAACATTATCGCAAGGTGGAAGAATGCTCGCCGGCGAACATTGCTCTTGAATTATTAACCGTCCAGCTTTACACGGAAAGCATTGTAGTCCTAACGTTCCGTGCAATTGAACAGAGCCATTCCTCTGCCGTGACGCTTGGAATAGCTTTTAGCATTAACGAACTTGACGACCAGGGAAAAAAAAACACGTAATATATTTTTTTTCAATTACGACTGTACTTAATGCACAACACAGAGTATAAAGTTTCGAACAGATATTACGTGTTTTGTCTCTTTTACTCTTACTTGAAATGAAGTATACATGACGAGATCAAAACACGGACTTTATTAAGGCCAGCATATTACCAAGTCATGGTCAGGGTGACTAGTGCGAGTTTTATTTGCCATTGAATAAACTTGACGAATACGAGAATAATGAGGAGAGTTAAAATAATGTTATACAAAATCTAACTAACAAGCTAGTTGAATTGTAATTTTGCCTTCAAATGCGGAGTGTAGTGGCTGGAGACACAAAAAAAATAAAAGCTTTTGGTCCTCCAAACTACTTGATTATCCTAACTTGGCATATGTCCAAAGGCGCAGTGAGTGAAGGCTGAGGATGATGACATTAGAGTATAAAGATCCTGTTGTTTACAGGACAATTAATATCATGTTATAATATCATATACTCAAGAACCACTGAAATAGATAAATTATCTCGTTCCTAATAGATATATCAATAGCACTTGTTACCATTTTAGACCAATTTTACTCATCAATTTATCAAATGTTCGTCAAATAATAGTGCATTATGGTTAGTCGTATTAAATTCAATTCATGTCGGTAATGATGGCCCAAATTTCATATTGATATTGCCACAATAGTTCACGAATCATAACAGGAAAATAATTCAAATTCACCACAGAGTATCATCACTATCGGTAATGTCACTTACGATCATCATGTCACGATGAGGTGGAGGCTACGTATGAGGACATCTCTAGAGCCATACAAGCCTCCAAAACTCATTACACCGTTGTCATGGGAGATTTTAACGCAAAACTAGGCAAACGAAGCGGCGATAAGATGAGAGTGGGACGATTTGGGGTTGGTATTCGAAACTCCCGGGGCCAACTGCTGACGGGCTTTCTGGAAAGAGAGGGACTCTTTATGATGAATTTCTTTTTCAGGAAGGCTTAGCACCGCAAGTGGAACTGGATGAGTCACGTTGGTGCAACAAAAAACGAGATTGACTTTATTATGTCGACAAGGAAGCAAATATTCATTAATGTTAATTTAAAACTGGCAGTCATCACCGGTTGGTAAGAAGCACATTGAATATCAACGTTAAGCTGGAAAAACATCGATTGAGAAGGTCTACGCTCTGTCCTGCACCCATCCAAATCCAAAACCCCGATAGCTTTCAGCTTGAATTGCAGAATCGCTTCAAGTGCCTAAATTATTGCAAAAATGAGGACCAATACAGCAACAGGTTTGTAGAAACTGTCCAAACGGTTGGGTCCAAGTGCTTTAAAACCCACCGTACAAAAGAAACCAAAAAGTTCTCAGACCATACTCTAAAATTAATGGAAGAGCGGCGCGCAATGGTTCTGCTTTCCTCAGATGATGCGTCTCAGTTTCGGCGGCAGTCTTTGACTTGTGCACGCGCCGATTTAATACTAACCGTATTAAAGAGGCCATTGAGCGGAACAAAGACTCAAAAGTGTTCGCAAGAGATCTGGGTATTGGGCAGTGCCAACTGACGACCCTGAAAACCGATGATGGCAGAACTGTCACGACTAGGTCCGATGTTATGGGAAGTTTTATGGACAGCTTTACCCATCCACACGTCCACCTGTACAAAGCTTAGCTAAAGACCCTAGAGCTAAGTTAACCCAGCACTATACCGAAGACATCCCGGACATCAGCCTGTACGAGATTAGTATGGCTCTCAAACAGCTCAAAAACGGCCGGGGCACCAGGTGCTGACGGAATTACGGCCGAGCTTTTGAAAGCAGGCGGAAGACCGGTACTCGTAGCTTTTCAGAAGCTATTTAATTCCGTCGTTCAGAGACGTGACACGAAGGTATGGTGGTACTTCAAAAAGGGCGACAAAACCCTGCTGAAGAACTACAGGCCCGTCTCACTTCTAAGTCACGTCTACAAGCTGTTTTTGAGAGTCGTAACGAATCGTTTCGCACGCAGGTTTGATGACTTCCAGCCTATCGGACAAGCCGGTTTCCGAAAAGGTTTCAGCACCATAGATGAAGAACGAAGAGTATAACCAGTCTCGTTGCTTTGCATTTGTGGACTATGAAAAAGCCTTCGATTCGATTGAAACATGGGCCGTGCTACAGTCCCTCCAGCGGTGCCAAATTGACTACCGGCACATCGAAGTGTTGAAGTGTTTGTATGAAAGTGCCACTATGTCAGTCCGTCTTCAGGACCTGAGCTCGAAACCTATCCAGTTGCAGCGAGGAGTGAGACAGGGAGATGTGATATCTCCGAAACTGTTCACTGCTGCACTAGAGGATGTTTTCAAGCTTCTGGACTGGAAAGGACTGGGCATCAACGTCGACGGCGTATTCCTCACTTACCTTCGATTTGCTGACGATATAGTGGTCATGGCTGAGACCCTGGCAGACCTCGGCACAATGCTCGGTGACCTCAACAGAATCTCTCAACAAGTGGGTCTTAAAATGAACATGAAGAAGACAAAAGTTATGTCGAACTCACGTGTCATACCCACTCCTCTGAAGGTTGGAGACTCTGCCCTTGAAGTTGTGGACGATTATGTTTACCTAGGACAAACGGTCCAGCTAGGTATGTCCAACTTCAGCAAAGAGGTCAATCGTGGAATCCAATTAGGCTGAGCAGCGTTCGTAGCTACAAAATATATATTCATCCGATATACCGTAGTGTCTCAAGACGAAAGTCTTTGACCAGTATGTGTTGCCAGTGATGACATACGGAACTAAGACGTGTTCGCTCACTATGGGCCTCATAAAAAGGCTCAAGGTCACTCAAAGAGCAATGGAGAGGGCTATGCTCGGAGTTTCTCTGCGTGATCGAATCAGAAATGAGGGGATCCGCAGAAGAACAAAGGTTACCGACATAGCCCAAATAGTTGCTAAGCTCAAGTGGCAGTGGGCAGGGCACATTGCTCGCAGGACTGATGGCCGCTGGGGCGGAATAGTCCTTGAGTGGCGACCGCGTACCGGAAAGCGCAGTGTGGGCAGGTTTTCAACAAGGTGGACTGACGATCTGGTGAAGGTCGCGGGAAGCCGCTGGATGCGAGCAGCACAAAACCGGTCGTTGTGGAGATCCTTGGCTGGACAAAGGCCTCCCGCCTTTGTCCAGCAGTGGACGTTTTTTGGCTGAGATGATGATGAAGATGATGATGATGTACCAAAGTAGTAGTAGTGGTTTAAGAATGAAATAAAACAAGGTCTAATGAAAAAAGGTTACTATAAAATTTATGATTATTTTAATGATAGGAATGTGTGGTCATCTTAGTCTGCTCGCCTGCACATGTTATTTCATATTTTAAGTAGTTACACTTTTGTAAACAACTCATAGTTTAAAACAGTAGCTTCTAAGTTTCTTAGCAGAATTACATATATGTGTTGTTTATTAAATTATATATTTTAAGTATTATTGTGAGTACTTATATTATTTTTTAATATATTTTTGTTTTTTTATGTAAATTGAATAAAGGATTTTCATTTAATTTCATTTCAAGTAGATTCGTAAAAAGCGTTCCATTTTAAAGTTTTCGTTAACTTTAGAAAACAATATGTGTGTATGTTCGATGTATATTCTCTGTGCAACCAAACATTAATCGTATTAAAATACTAGTTGGTACATAAGCCGATCAATTCTATTTAAACGAGGTCAATGTGTAGCCTGCACAGTGCACATACTCGTAGCTAAGCGATACCTTTGTATTCAGCACCAGATAGTAATAAATTCTGCGTCAAAACGTTTCCTCGTCACGCCCCCACTGCACTTTCGCGTGCGCTTGATCAAATTACCGTGATAATACCCATTGTAGGGCCTTCCGACGTCGGCATTAGCGAAGGTAATTAGGGAATTTTATATGCCTTAATTTTAAAGTAATGCTGCTGAAATAGATAGGTATTTTATACGATTTTAGGCTCAGTCCTCGGTTTGAAGATGTGTATTACATGAGAATAGGATATAGTTCACTTTACATGAGGAGCTCTTAAGGGCTTTTAAATATTTACCATATTATAAACTTCAAACTTATTTTTTAAACTAATAATATGAAATGGAATTGCTTCAGGTAAAAAAAAATCTAAATAGTCAGCAGAAAACATTAATCATATGATATTTTTTTTTTATAATTGCGCTTATTAAAAACAAGATTAGATACATTTAGATTTATTGTTTAACTTATGTTTTGTATGACCATGTTTAGGGAGAGCCTGAAAACGGCATTTTAGAATTCCTATAAGGATAGTTCCAATCACTGTTTAATAGTTAAGTTACTTTGATAGACCGTAATAAACGAATTATTATTTTTTGGATTTCTGATTGTGACGGTGCAAAATCTGAGTTTGCAATAACCTACATGCATTTGGCAAGCGTGGTGATTAAGTCTATACCCATCGGTTGTAGCGATGACTTGATTTAAATGATGAAGGACTTTGCCCAGCAGTGGGACAATATCTATTTACTTACTCACTTATTTACTACCTATCTGGGGTGTGTTTGTAGTGCTTCTATGAGTGTTTTGTCGAAATAAAAATTATCAGCCATGGTATTCCAACCTCAGAACAACTATTAACAATAGTTAGTAATTACTAAAGTTATTAGTAATTTTTATGAGTTTCCAACACAACAGTTTTGTCAAGTGATTAGTTACTGAGATTACTTGACATTGTATCAGATCTGGTGATGATGATGAATGATCAATACAAATATTTTATACATAAAAAGAATTTGTGAACAGGCAAAGGGCGTGGAAAATCATTTAACCAGCCACCATTTAACTATAAATTATGGAAACCGCAATCTAAATGCAATTGAACTTTAAATTGACCGTTCCGTCTTCCAAGGAAGGCAGAATGCATAAATTTGTAAGAAATGCTTACTTCTACTGAATCAGTATTGCTGGAAATAACTTTCTTCCATTTTCGTTTTACCACAAAATTTTATATATGAATTTTATCATAAACTTGTAGCCCGCTTGTGATTTCGTCCGCTTCAACCGCTTCAATGAACAACCGTATCCTGCGATGGTTTTACCAGTTTGAAAACTGCTTTTTTCATAAACAAACCTAGTCCTAATAATTACGAACACGACAAAAAATAAATCGGTCGAGCCGTTCTCAAATTGATTCTCTGACATACATGAAAAATGAATTGCCACTCATTTTTATCTATATAAATTCATCATCATTACGAGTACTTCGAATGCAATGTAATTAGTGATTACAAAACTGATAGTACGCTACCAAAGTATTTCAAACGAACCTGATTTTGGACTCACTTTGAACAATGGTAAGCTATTTAACTGCAATTTAGCTATTGCTTCAGTAACAGTACCCTTACACACTTACCCTTATTCATAAAAACAATTTAAGCATTTTTTAGTTAAATATTGTTTTGTCAACGTCACACAAACGTCATTTTGTATTTGAGAAAAAGAGACAAAACAATAATTAACTAAATAATGCTTATATAGGGGGTTAATGCTATGGCTGCTTTACGGCCTTAGTGGCCACAACATTACAACATATTATACACTCATACTTGGCATGAAAAAATAGGGTTAGGTAGCAATCCACACAAGTCCTCTTGAAGTAACCCTAAAACAGACTATTTCTTTGAGAATACAGTCGCGAGCGTATGAAGATAATGTCATGGCCGGAAATGGGTTCAGACTGTACGGGTGAGTTTGCTCTAGATAGGTTCCACCTATTTTATAACTTTTTCTTAGAATTTGATTCAAATTTCACGTGATACCTGATTCAGAATCTATTATCTATCCTGATAAAGAAAAGCTAAAAGCTATGGCCGAGTTATCATGCTTCGTAGGAAGTTAGTCATTAGCAAATGCTTGATAAACACTGGTATTTTATGTTTTATTAGCCGAGGAGCTCGATGGCGCAGTGTTCTGCGATAGTTGGGTTAAGCCACTTGCGCAAAGGCCGGTCATCGGATGGGTGAACAAAAATAATTTATCTCGAGCTCATTTTTCCACAAAACAGATTTTATTATTACACGAGCATCTTGTAAGTAGCATAATTTATTAACGGCATATAATTTTGTAAATATCGCTACTTCTTTAAAAAGCTGTGCAGTTTCTTTCACCTGAATGGGTGGTTGGTATAATATTTTAAGACGATTCAAAAGCGCTTATCTAATTAGTTTACTTGAATTCATTTTATTTCATTTCATTTTAGCTTTATATTGATTTTAAAAGCTTTTAGTAACAAAGTGAAGCAAGCTATACAACACACACAGCACAAAGAACAGTCCAATTGCCTGGAACATTTGGCACTGGAACGGTATCCGTGTCCACTATGTTCACGGCTAACGTTATGTCCACTATTGTTGTTATGTTATGTTTGGTATATCTTATTGAACCTCTTTTATTAAAACTTCATAAATTACATATTATTATAATAAACAAGTCAGTTAAAATACTTAAAATTAAACTTATAAAAACTATAAACTATAACTACTACTACCTAAAAATAAAAAAACTCTAAGGTCCCGGGTGGTTCATACTTATTTTATAGAAATATCTTTAAATACTGTCTGAGCACCCATGCCCATAGACCAAATGTTTCTACCCAAACGACTCAAATGAGATCCCCAGCCAGAACCTCATACTTTCGCCGTTTGAGGTTCTCTGCATGATTTGCAGAGAAAAACGAATAAAAGATATGTAATATAAGAGTTTCTGAAGTTTCAAACGCGGTTCATTGTCATGAGGAAACCAAAGTCAGTATTTCGGCTTGTTTTATGTTACTTACATGACATGACACATGCAAAATGTTAAAATCTAGATGCATAATAACCTTTTTCACATGATAAAGATAAAATAAAAACCAATAATATATACTCGTCTAATGCTTTCTTTGACTTAATATGCACGAGACATGTATAGCCACGATAGCCTAGTGGGCATCTGAAACGAATTTCCACAAAGTGGGTTTCAGTCTTGTTTGCATAATTTATTTTGTACCTATATAAATTTGTTTGCATTAAAGTTGTTACTAACGTGAGTTATCATCATTGTGAAACAATACAAACAAAGTGCAAAGTTACGGTAAAAAATTTAGGTACGGTATTAACAAAGTCTTAAGGTAAGGTAAAAAATGTATGGAAGATTCAAAAGTACTTTGCTTAAGTTTATTTAAAGAAAAAAAAATTCTTTTGACTTTTTGACTTTACCTCTACAGATGACTCTATTTTGTTGAGCTCTGTACTTTTACTCAGTGTCCAATCTTAATGTCTAGGTATTTCTTCGCGTCATAATTTTTGGTGATGAAGAGTATGTAGTTCTCCAACCCCGGAAATGCTATTTAAAACGGAGAAAATAGACAATGCAAAAGATGAATCCTATAATTATGAAAAATGCACTTATTAAGTAGAATGTGAGTTTAATATCAACATTTACAACATAAATTCTACCACCTCAAAAGACAAGCAAAAACAATAAAATATAAAAAACATCAAAGTCAATTGTGACAAATTAAAAAGAATAATATTTAAAACTATACAAAATATCATAAAAAGGGCGGCTCAAAATGAGTCTGCAACACTATTCCTAGAATCCACATTCTCAACCGGGTAGTCGCATTGTTGCACTGGCCATGCAAGAAGGTCCAATTTAAAAGAGAATAGAAAAGTAGAACATAAAAAGGAAACTAAATAAGTTTTGTTTAAGCCGTGATAGCTTACCATATTTTCTAAGAAGCAAACCTGTACATTGAACTAAAATTAATTAATTAATGAATTTTATTTATGTCCTACCTACAAAAGAGTGTGAAAAAACCACTTTATTTCATCTGGGAAGTTGATCAGTTTTTATATATTACGCTCTTAAGTTTATATGAGAAAAGTGGTTATGTGTACTTAATAGGAAATTAATTAGAATATTAGGACTTTGTTTATACTCGTAGACAAACAATATTCATGTCACAAAAAAAAATATAGAAGTGAGTTTAATAACTCAGTTCTATGTTTATCATTTTAAACTCATTTTCAACAGTATGTTAATTCATAGATAACTTATATTAGGTACTATATTCATAAAACAATACGTCCTCGAGTGGGAAACAGTTTATTATTAAATGTAAACAATGTAGTATAGTATGAGAGATATGAGATATGATAAATATGCTTCCATAGTTGCCGAAGTAAAATTATTAGCTAAAATGGCTTTGGGGTTGCTTACCTAAAATTTAGGAGTCGTTACTCATAAGAACGAAATGGAGCTGGTGCTAAAAATTTCTATTACTTCTGTACAGAAGTATCATCATCATCATCATCGTCGTCATCTCAGCCAAAAGATGTCCACTGCTGGACAAAGGCCTCTCCCAAGGATCCAAGGATCTCCACAACGACCGCTCTTGTGCTGCTCGCATCCAACGGCTACCCGCGATATTAATCAGGTCGTCGATCCACCTCGTTGGAGACATATAAGTATGGGAAATAATTTATTTGTATTACAAAATAAATATTTGGTCAGCAGAATTATACAATCGGTCAGCATAAGAAATCTATACTGTTGGTTAGGTTAAGTTAATTTTTTTCACGGAAGGGGGGAGCGGCATAAGACTGCTGTTCAGAATGATATAAGTTGCAGACTGATTTAGAAATGTTTGCTAACCATAAGTTGCTGCCCAACTAGTTTTTTTGCTGCCCAACTATCATTTTTTGCTAACAAAAATACGAATACTTTGCTAACCGTTTAAATAACACCCTATAAGTATAGCGTTACGAAATATTTGAGGGACAGTATATTCAGGAACATGGTATACATCCCCTTCCATATAAATGTATTTTTGAGAGAATATCTACAAAATAGAAACAAACATGATTAAGTTTGAATATCACAGCCTATGAAGTATTTATTTCGCATCTTTTGTCAAGTACATACTTCGAGCCATTCTATGTCCATGCTTCGAGTAGAGTACAGGTACTTAGACATCACTATAATTAATTCAGTCAAGTGCGAATGTAGTGTGACCGCGAATAAAATAAATTCCTATTAGTCACACCAGTGTGACAATCTGGTGTGACCACGAGTCCGTCAAGCAATAAATGATGAAACTCAAAAGAAGAAGAAATATACTACAACGACGACGTTAACTCTCCAAACAAAACACATCATCCCAAATCCCTTTTCAAAAAACTATATAATCCCTTTTCAAAAGTATATAAACAACTAGGTGATACCACAGCGGAAAAATAAGATAACTAGTAGCCAAAATGGGTATTAGGCATACCTTTTAAGTACCGACTGACTCTTTGATATTTGTTTCATTGCAAATTTTCTTTCCATCTCACTGTAAAATGATTGAAGTAATAGTTCATAATTCCCTTTATCACGGTCGCAAGTTAGAAGACTAGAAATTTCCACAGCTACACGCCTTCAGGCTGTGTCACGAGTGACAGGACCCATGTCACCGGCGGAAAATTAAATTTTCAATGCGGACTACAATGATTCGGCACTGCGAGCTGATACAGTATTGACAAACCCAAGATTTAAGGGTAAATCTTGGGTTTATACTTCGCTGGATTCAGCTCGTACCGTAGCTCATGTCGTTCATTATTGGCCTCGATCGATGAGTAGAATAAAGGTCAACGACAGTAATTTATTGGAAAACTGTTTTCAAGTAAGCAAGATTTAAAAAAAAAAATTTTCTTTTTTTTAGATTGGTAGTGAAATGTTGAAAGTCTTTGAATATCATTTGTTAAATTGTATGCAATTAAAGCAGACTTACTTTTTGAGGATTTGGCATTTTTCTTTTCGTTTAGTCATCAAAATTGTATCAAACCAGCTTGTATATTAACTAACATAACGTAGAGGCCTATAGCGGTAGCTTTGATATTATGAGAAATGATTGTACAAAGTGTTGTCAGCGATCTCTTCCACTGTAATGATAACTTGCCAATGGAGTAAGTAAGTAAGTAAGTGTTTCCCACTGGAACCGAGAAGACAGATCAGATCGATGGTTTAACTTCATTAAAGAGGCGGTAAAACCTACTAGTAACCTACAAAGCAACTATAAATTATGTTACATACCTACCGTATCCTAATCTTAATCTTAGATTACATACCTTGGCAGTTAGATAATTAGCGAGGGGTAATTATATTAATAACGCACTCGGTTAGATGGCAGGGCTTGTTCGCCTGGGTAACTACAACTATCTCATCTAAGTCTGTCAACATTTTTATTACTTTAATGTTTGCATTGCTACTACAATTTTACTAAAAAATCAACCAGTCTCAGGAAGCTCGAGTGGCAATCGAACCCACGACCCTTAGATCAGCGGTCCAAGACTCTGACCGCTGAGCTATCGAGACCCCATAAGACTAGTTGAATTTTTCTAGTACATTGTGATTTATGCTGCAAGCCAGCGATATTACGTCACTGTGAAGTTACCCTCACAGTCAAAAGAAACACTTTTGCAAGTATTTAACAATCGATAAAATCGTAATTCCTTATAAACATTTTTATTACTTTAAATATTGCATTCACAAGCAATGCTATAATGATAAGTTACCTACAAGATAAGATTCCTCTTCTCCTTTTTCTAGTAAAATTTTATCTTGCAAATATAACAACAGTGTTATTAGTACAGTACATGATGAGATAGCATTACAGCTGAAGTAGACTTCTATATTCGACCTTAATATCGCTTACAGATGAGATGAGAGCCGAGCGATTCCTATTTTGAAGTATTATAAAAGTCTTTGACACGCAGTCATATCTCTTCTGTGACGTAGCTTACACAACTTCAACACTCCTGTAAGGTGCAGACGCCTGCAAAACTATCAAATTTCTTTAATAAATTGTCAACTTTATGCCTAAGACACAAAGTTCAAAGTCTATTGAAGAAATTTGGCAGTTTGTCGTAGTCTGATGCGCAGGCGTGTGTACGTATCTGTATTGCTTGCCAGAGAGGCAGCGATGCACAGCTGTCAAATGCCATGTACTGCGAACACGCCATCAGTTATGCACTCCACATTAACACGCCTACGTGGCAAGCGTACTTTAAGCGTATGCCTTTGAGTGTGCCGTTAAAATGAAATGGGACTTGTAAATAGCATTCTCAATCGTGTTTGGAAGTCGGGTCTTTATTATATTTTTTGATGTGTAACATCTTTCCGCTCGCTTTCTATATAAGCAATTTGTGGGAGCGATTTCGTGAAATGGGACGGAAGTATGTGTAACAGTGTAACAGGAAGTCGGGGAAGCGCGCAAGCGCACGCCATTTTGTAAATTTAAAATTGGTATTATTAAATTTGGCGGGCTGGTTAGAACCACAATAGCTCAATTGGAAGAGCACCTGACCCAGTATGTCAGAAGGGTGCAGGTTCAAATACTGCTTGTGGAAATTTTTTCAACATTTGTGTTTTTGTATCAAAGAGTTGATACATTTGAAACTATCAAAACTATCAAAGGTCGCCACACTCGCGTGTCAGCGGCCGGCAAAAAAGTCCTTAACTATCGTATTTAACGGCCAAATAAAATACTATGAAGACTCGTATCTGCTGTGTTATTTAGAAATGGAACGAAATTTTTACTTCGAAACATCGGCAACCAAGGAGGTTACCTCCCGAGTATTTTTTTCTACTTATCTTACTTCAGTTGGTTTTAGAACTCTGATCACGAT
The DNA here is from genome assembly GCA_949315975.1 of Eudonia truncicolella. Classification (NCBI taxonomy): domain Eukaryota; kingdom Metazoa; phylum Arthropoda; class Insecta; order Lepidoptera; family Crambidae; genus Eudonia; species Eudonia truncicolella. The sequence goes on from OX438836.1 coordinate 11,248,055, forward strand.
AAGTATTAGATATAACTCTTTTGTGTCAAACTTATTTTTTATTTCTCGGTGTGCCGTCTGTTTACATTGTTAAAATTAGTTTTTTCTAATATCCGTTTTTATTTTGTTGTTGTCTTTCTTTTTTATATGAAATCCATAAGTTTCTTCTTTACACAAAATCTATGTAATGAGTAATGACAAATGCTTTCATCAAGACTTGGTGTAATTAAGACGACATTCCCAGCTTAGTAGATTCACAATAAGCGTCGCAAACTGTAAAACATATTTTTGACATTGTCTGTACCAAGGAGTTAAAAGAAAAATATTATTCCATCAGTAAATAAAACTCGGAAAATTTCAAATGATCGAAACGTTAAGCAACAAAAGCTGACACGAAAATTCAATTTGAAAGTGGCGTTGGTTGGACATGATATTGGTTTGGATGGGTCGTCTGCAATGTTTATGAGCTAATTGTTTGTATGGCCATACTAGCAACGGCCGCTTGGGTGTTATCCGTGAACCTTTTTGTCGGCCACGCGAAAACACGAGCCATGATATGGTTTAATAAAAATCTCGAAAATCTCATTGGCGCATTAGTAAACGCGCTCGGTCTGCAATAGGGATGTTGACAACAACAATAATGAATTAACACCAGAACACGTATAAATCAAATCACGTAAGTAATAGTTCTTTAAAACGTTAACCAATTTTTGATTCTGCCTAAGCATGAATTTCTGTAACGTATAAAGTTATTACTAAACACACTTAACTGACGGAACAAAATAGTGACGTCATAGTTTGTTATTCATGTACAATGTCTAATTTTTTATTTAAAGTTTTGACAGCTGCTTAAATAGTTTCTCCATTGACTAGCCGGTCACCTACCCAATTACTAAAATAAAGCAACTTTTGCAAAGGTTATCTCGAGCTCCTCCGTGCTCCGAAAGGCACGTAAAGCAGTTGGTCCCGGTTGCATTAAAAGTCGTTAGCATTAGTATACACCAATCCACACCGGGGCCTGGGTTTACAACTCGTTCTTCCAGTGTTGTTTCCGTCCATAGGAAAGATGCATGCCTCAGCAGTGGGGACATAAAGAAGCTGGTGATGATGATCTATCAGGAATTAAATTAAAACAAAGTTATTTTATTTATCCATTTTATTTAATAGGACAACCAATGAAATTTACACAAATAAAAGCAACATTGTTTTCCTACAAAAATAATGGGCTTAAGCTATGTGTCACCTTACTTGTAGGCTGCCACGCCACGGCTTGTAATGTGGACTAAAATATTTATATTTAAAAACATTACATATTCAATTCAAGTTAGTCACTTGACGAAAAGACATATACAATTTATTGCAACTGTTCATTAATTATCTGGCGTTACTTCAAGGGTTTTTCTGCGTAGATGTCAATGTTACGTAATATTTTGCAAAAGGTTATATTGCCGCTGTAATCTATTCATGGTTACGTGGTGACCCACATTGGTCCTACTGTCTTTTACAGAGAAAGGGATATACCTGCCGACTCGCGCAAGCTTATACGATACATTTATGTTTGTTAACTGTAATGAGAGGGACAATCTGCAATTCCGTTAACTATTTTGTAAAATACCTAGTGTGAGATTTAACAAAATTCTACGCTCCTTCAAATTGTTTCATTTAAAAAAGTGCAGTCGTTCCTCATATGATGGAAGGCTCTTTAGCTTTAAAATGCGTTTGGGGTAAATGTGTTAGAATTTTACCCCAACTGAATAATTTACAGTTTTGTACCATCTTAGTATAAATCTACACCAGTCATTTTTAATTACACGAAATATTGGGTATTGGTATAATTGAAAGATAGCGACAATGCTTTATGGTCATAAATCAAGATTTTAATGCGATTCTGAACATGTCCGGAAACACGCTTACTATGCTATGTGATCGTAAAACATTGCGATAACGTTTATTAAGCTTTTATTCAGTGCAAATAGTAACAACAACAATTCAAAAAGTTTTTTTTAAGCACGAGGTCCGTGCAATTTTTTGTGTTGGGATCATAAAAACCGTTCGGTCGTTTCGGTTCGTTGGAGACAAGAACCGAAACGACCGAACGGTTAAAGTAGTGTAAGAACACTATGTTAAGTGACAAAAAAACCAAGCACACTTTACCGGGGATCTTAGGCTACTGAGAAACTGGTTATCTCAGCTCTTGTCTTTAGATATTAGTATTAGCTTACTGTAATACGACAGAGTAAGGAAGATGTAGATAATACTTCATTATTCTGTGGTATTACAGTTAGCTGTAGGAACACAACAATGCAACAATGATACTAACGTTGTTGTTATGGTGACAGGCATAGCTAATATGGTGGTAGCTAGCAATGCAGATTTAGAACAAGCCGTTCACCTCACCCATTCTCTGAAGATGACTAACGATAGAGTTATCGGTAGTCAAGAAGACTTAAGCGATGAAGACTAGAAAGACTTTACAAACTGAAGAGGCTAGGAGTTTTCTTTTTACAAATTGGTATCAGCATGTACAACATTTGCAAGCTAAAGATTATCAGTAACAGAGTAATTGATGCGTGAACTCGGTTATTTCTCAACATGTCCTGTAGAAACCGGTTGTTCGCAGGAGCCCTGTTGAGCATTTCTGCCATGTCAGGGCTCATTGGTTATTCGCTTATATTTCGCTTACATTGTACCACCATGAAACATTTAGCAACCTATAGCTTTAGGTTTGTTTATTCTCCTGTTAATTATACCAATAGTCCCCTTCATATTCGAAATATTCGTTTTTAGATTAATTCGCACGCGCGTTCAACATATCTCGAATGAAAATCCAGGCCGTATATCAATGTTCAGATAGACACCCGCCGGGTTACAGGTTTTTTGTATTCGATTGTATTGCATTTATATTGTAGGTACCTATGCGTATTTGAAATATTCAGTTCTAATACTGGATGGACATAAATGACAATATTGAGATCATCAATGATAATAACATCCCCAAAAGTAAAGGGATTCTCGGCATCGACATTACGAACAAATTTCAATTTTGGAGTCATTTAAATTTTACTATATAGTAAGTCGCAGATCTCCACATGGGGTATTGGGCCTCTCATCTTTAGAACTCCTAGTAACAACTTCTCACCGCGCAGTTTGTACTCTTAACGATCCCAAACTCACAGGTTTTGAGCATTTGATGTAAGTGTTTTGGCATCACGTACTTAGTAATTTTGTTCAGACGCTTTTAAACCTTTATAGGTCAGATAGGTCAGGAAAATGCTCTTTCGATGTCATCGATGGGCTAATACTTGGCGGCTACAAATTTTATGATTTGTTCCAAATTCATCGTATTACGGAATAATAAAACTTTAAATTAAAGGACTTGCATTGCACAAAATTTTTGTTAACTACTGGTTTTCATAAATATCAATTATTTTGTAATTTTTGTTTTTTTTTGTATCTATCATTACAAACAAACAAAAATATTTTATACGAGCGTTTCCTTTGTATGTTAGAATTAGAAGGCTATTTGTTTATAATAACATCAACGCCAATAGGACAATGCTTGAATATGCCGGTCGGTACCCGTCTGTCGTTTTGTGATGACATAACACAGTCCGGTAGACTAAGGGTACATTTCCACCAGAGCTGTGCGAGGAAGGCAAGCGGTGCGTGAGGAAAAATCGTCCGATAGGAGCAATCTAATTTGCTTTTGGTCTACACACTTTAACAAATCAAAAACCTGAGTGAGGCAATGAAAGTGAAGTAATGCTATTGGTGGATTTTTACTCGCGCACCGCTTAGCTACCTCGTACAGTTCTAGTTCTCAAAGCTCAAAGCACAATGACAAATTAAGAGGAGCTATCAAAATTAAACAAATTATATTAAATATAAAAAATTAATAGATCTACAGCTCACCTCAGGACGTCTGATGTGGTTGTTAGAATTAGCAAAGTCTATTATAACCTCATGTTTAACGCTGTGGTATTAGCAAGTAAGCACTCAGGCAGGTTGTATACAACATTAGTCGGAACGGAGGTACTAAGCCGAAAGGAGGGTAAAGTATACATGATAGTGAATAACTTTTGTCTAAGATCTTTTCCTTAAAATTGGATAATTTTAGACTAACAGCTTTTTTAAGATTTCAAAAGAAATTATGCTGTGGTAGCCCTGGCGGTCACAAAAAAATGAAAAGTTAATATTATCGGATACATTAGTCCAATTATGGAGAGAAAACTCGACTTTTTACAATGCCCGTACATTGATATTAGAGGTAAATCTATTTGCTGAGAACCTACGTCAAAACCGTAGCCTACTAGATTTTTGTAGACCTTGATTGGCCTATGCAAATAAAATCTTAAAAATTTTTAAAAAAGTAACAAAAAAAAGAAAAAAAAGAGTTATTCACTATCATGTATACTTTACAGTTTATAGTTTTTTAGAGTATACTTTTAGACTTGGGCTTTTGTTTTCAGTGTCAACGTTTCTGCCTTTCACTAGTTTTTTACTTTCTGAATGTATTATTAGAACCCATTTTAGACTGATACGTGCTGGTTAAGCACGTATCGTTTCGATTCGCAACAGTTAGGTTAAAGTCTTATTAATAAGTATTTATTTCTGTGTTCTTTTGTCTCAACACAAAAATAGGGTTACTTCAAGAGTCAACTGAAGAATTTGACAATGAAACCTGAGGAATTCAAAGGCGGAAAGTCAAACTTAATTTTCGTCTCGGACACGCCATTTTAATTACGGACTGTTAATTTTCACTTGGCTAACTCCAGGCGGGTGATTTTTTTAATTTTCTATTTGCCAAGTGCTTAAGCAAGAATCGATAGAGTTTATATTCATACTTTTTTCTTGTAACAAGCAAGTAATATTTATTTTCCAAAATCTTAAACTTACGGTCTCTACCTCGGTTTCTACCTCGTACAGTAGTTTACCTTTTACTAAAATTGTTATAATCAAGAGGTATTTTTGCATTCACAACTTCTATGTAATTGAGAGTCGGCTTTATTTGTCAACACATCAGAATATATTGCGTGCGTAATTTGTGCTTTCCATGGCGCTATGCCTTTCTTCAAGACAAGTATAATTTTCGTATGTCGAATAGAGCCATATCTTCACGGAAATTACACAATAGGGTCTCAGGTGAAGAATTCGTCGCTTAAGAATGTAGAACCTGTACTCAAATGATGTCGAATTAACATGACCTACTAAATATCGCAAATATTTGAGAAACGTAATGATACGTGATTTTATCAATGAACATTTGGCAACTGCTTCACAAGATGAGCGAGAATGATCGACTGTTATTGGCGCGAGTTTAAAACAAATATTAAGTAGAACAACATTAAGCTACATCTAAATATTCGAGTGCTTACAAAATAGTGTTCTTCTTTTCAAAATTCCCTTTTCCTCCCACTAAGTCCTTTCCTTAATTTAGATCTAGGTGAACCTCCGGCAAAGCTCTTTTTAGAGTAAATTTAGGAATTCACTGTAAAGGAAACGTTAAGTATTTCCCCAAAGAGAGTTTGGAACTGATTAGAAATCTATTTGGACCTTTCTGACCAATTGTGGAACGAATGTAAGTGATAAAGCCACGTTTGAAAGGAAGGATAAAGGAATTTATTATTTTGCTCATTACTATGTAATAAGGAAATTTTTGAAGTGCCTTTGACCTACTTAATGAGTTTTTTGTCCCTACTGGGCCCGAGGCTAGTAGATAGTTAAATGATGATTGGTGTTCATTTCAACAAAGGGTTTCATAGAAAAACCTAACACGGTACGAGCGTTATTTTTGTATATCCTATTATGTGATATTAAAATAAACATTTTAAATTATATATTATAAAAGCAGGCACTGCCTGTGTTGTGCAATGTATAGCTCCGTGTTATTTCAATTTTAAAATTATTAATTTGCAAAGTTTTGTTACACTTTGGTGATAAATAGTGTCTATACGCGTGCAAGATTCTGTACTAGTGTTATTTACCTTGTGGGTCTGCATTTTAACAGGGAAAGCAGTGATAAACTTTTTACACGGTAACTTCCCCCGATCCGATCCGAACCCTTCGGAGAATCTAGTAGGGCACGGGGCCGCGCACTTGTGCGCGATGCCGTTCCCTCTAGATAACCTCTGAAGGTGATTCGTTTCACACGGCTTGAGGGACCCTTTACGTTCCTCGCCGCCCCCAAAAAGCCCGGTGAAACTGAAAATGCCGCAGCGGCAATCAGCAATCTCTCTCCAAAAAAAAAAAAAAGGTAACTTCTCAATATTTAAAACTATTGAACCATCCGGTACGTAATTCAAACTTGTTTTCGATCTACAATAAACTCAATAGGTACTTGAACAATAACGTGAAGTGGCTAAATGAACACATGTTTATTTTGCAAATAGTGTTGTAATAACGGCTGTAATAACTACCCTGTTTAAAAATATTACCGGACGAAACACAACAGCAACGAGTATTCTAGGTATGTATGTGTTAGTTTACAAACATTATAAGTGTAGGTAGGTAGGAACATTGTTTCGAAATTAATACGTAGCTTAATGTGCTTAAGATATTGTGAATAATGTGTTTGAATTATATTTGATAACATTGTCTGTTTTGAAACAAACTTGTGTCTTGCATCAAAATTTAAGCGTAAATGCTCTTACCGACCTTTCATAGTTAATCACTCTGTGAATCCACCCCGTAATCAACGCTGCTTATCATGTTTCGTGAGCATTCATAGTGGATTTATATTCTATGTGTGGTCAGCTGGCTTAAAATTAATTCGGTGTTCTCAAAAGCTTTCTCTAATAAAAATTAATAGAGAAATGCCTTCCATAGTTTATTCAAAAAACTATACATAGAAATAAAACACTAAAATGTACTAAAATCTAAAACAAATTAATAATTATGTAGAAGCGTGAGGAGCTCGATGGCGCAGTGGTTAACGCGCCCGGTCTGCGAGTGCTGAGGTTAAGCAACTTTCGCAAAGGCCGGTCATCGGATGGGTGACCAAAAATGTATCATCTTGAGCTCCTCCGTGCTTCGGAAGGCACGTAAAGTCGTTGGTCCCGGCTGCATTAGCAGTCGTTAACAACCACCAACCCGCACCGGACCCGCGTGGTGGTTTATGGCCCGTTCTTCCTATCCACCCATAGGGAAGGCTCGTGCCCCAGCAGTGGGGACATAAAATGAGCTGATGATGAAATTCGTAAAAAGTAATTTTGAAGAGATCATTGATAATTAATATTCTAGTAAAGACATTATTGAGCGACCAAAACCAACCAATTACATTACATTAATACAGCAACAGTCATTATGTTTTGTGTTTATTTTTCGCTATAGGAACAAAGCGTTTTGATCATGAACCTTAAGGCCTAGACAAGTGGTATAACGCAAGTTTAACTGCCTCTGTGGTCTAATGGCTAAGACCACCGGTTTAGACCCAGAGGTCCCGGGTTCGATTCCCAGCAGGGGGAACTACATGTTTGTGTACTTGGTTTGGTTAGTGGTAGGGTTTGTTTGTCCGTCTGGCTAGTTACCACCATCTTATCTAAATATGTCGCCATAACATCAATGTTTGTGGCATTGTTGTGTTCCGGCAGCTACAGATAAGAAAGCCAGTGCCTCACTATATGAGGATCCCGGGTGAAGTGCGCTTCCATCATTGGCCTTATCATCACTTAACATCAGGTGAGATCTAGGCACTGTGCTTACACGTACATATAAAGAAAAAAGTAAAATAGAAAAATGGAATAGAACGACGAACGTATGAGATTGACATAAGCTAACGATACGTTTAAGCTACGTCTTTGTCAATGCATTTCTATTCTACTACAAGTAGCGTTATCACTTACCTAAATCTAGATCCTTATCCTAATCCTTAACCTATCTAGATCCACAGTTTTTCTAGCAGCATGATAAGGTGGTCGCAATGGTTTATGGTTTGTGAAGTTTATTTCCATAGAAAGAATACATTATTCACTTACCTAAAGAAATTAAATTTTACCTCAGCACTTACTAATTCAAGTTAGAAAGTGACGAATGTAACAAAGAGTAACCAAAAAAACTTACGTAACAATCCAGGTAAATTCAGGACAGAATCCATCCACAATATTTATGAACCATAATAATATCACAGTCATGATTTAATGGGTAGTGCAGATCGTTAATTATTTAAAGAGACATTATTGAAGTTCGGCATGTCGAATTGTCCTTTTTGATTTAATTATCGGTAATTAGACCTCAATTGAATAACATTCGTGAATATTTCCTACTTATTGTACTATGTATGTGCCTATCGTATGATGTATTGTGCAATTGCCTTGATGCCTTATGACTTTATGAGTATCGTTTTAATTTAACATAATAAAACACCACACTTTCTATTTTCCAGTATCATCATCAGCGATAAACGTCCCACTGCTGGGCACATGCCTTCCCATATGAACCTTAGCACATACTTGGACTATACAGATCGGGCCAACCGGGACCAAATTCAAAGTTCAAAGTCAAGATTTCTTTATTGCGAATCACACTTTGGCCGACCTGAGAATTGAACGGGAATTGAATTGAATTGCGCGTTAATTTGACTTATTTTGAACATTGACCACCCATTTTGGATCTTATTTATTTTTGTTTGGGACAAACAAATTTAATTTAATATAGAGGGGCCCAACCATAACATCAGATTTGATAAACCACAATTACTCGCTAGAGAACAACGATTCATCCCTAGGATGATACGCGAGGCTATTGAAATAAAAAAACATCCTTATTTCAATAGAGAAGATGGTTGGTATCTACCACCAGCCTGGGATCCCATCATACAAAATATTAAATCCCAGCCCCAACACCATACTGCCGGACCAAAAGATACTGTAAGCTCTTTCTGTGTAAAACGGAACGCACCTGATTAAATTTAAATGAGGGTATACAAGCTATTAACTAATTATGAGACTACCAACACCTCAGTCTCCCTGTGACCACGGACCCTGCAAAGGTTTCGAAACGTCAGGATAAACATTAATTAAAACTAATGTGTAAAATAAACGCGAGTAGATCCGTTAAAGTTGTTTCATTTCAATGTGTAGTGTTCGCGTAAACTTTAGAAAAGAATAAATTTAAATGTTGTTTAATTTTCTTTTTGTATGTAATGTATTACGTAATGTGTTTTGTCCCACATAAATGTTGTTTTTTTTAGTATTTATATTTTTAGGAAGACTATCGACTTAAGCAATAAATTAATAGCTATACAAAGTATTATTACAGAAAAGTCATTAAGAAGTATCCACTGATAGAAACGACATAAATGATAAAATAGCAGTACACTCGCACCGAAGCACACTTGTACAAAATGCTTTACGTGAAAACTAACTATGATATCATACAAAAACAAAATAACATCAAAATTTTCTTTCGACATATTTATAAACTAAGTAATTTATGTAATGAAGTAAACTTTACTAAACTTTACCTTCTAATGAAGATATGCTGATATTGATATTTTAACATTCACCGTGTTGAATGTGAACATTCAAACCGGCCTAGCCGCTTCGCCAACGAGCCCCTCATTCATTATAGGTAGTCTTCATACTGTTTAATCACTCCGGAAGAACGTATCGGTTTTGGCTTACCGTTGCGCATACATATTCAATACGCGCGGTTGTTCGCCTCCTTCATCTATCAAGGTATATAAGATTCAGTATTAATTAATCAGTATTGAAGCCGCACGAAGGCAGTATCTCGTCTCTCTCATCTCTCTCAAATGCTGATGGACTTGTAGTATCGAAAAGGATTATCGAACTCAGTCGTTTGTTTGATGGCATTGCACTTACTTTGGGCACAAAATAAGGAGACTGCAGAGGGTTAGCTCAATACATACCTACTGCACTCGAGCAACGCAACACATAGAGCCTCTCACAGACACTAAATCTCGGAACACTTGGATGGAACAGACCCCGATCCGATCCGAACCCCTCGGAGAATCTAGTAGGGCACGGGGACACGCACTAGTGCGTGATTCCCTCAAGAAAACATATGAAGGTGATTCGTTTCTCACTGCTTAAGAAACCCTTTAAGTTTTTCGCCGTCCCCAAAAACGCCCGGTGAAGCTGAAAATGTCTGAGGTCCGTCCGAGGCAATCAGCAAACTACCTCAAAAAACAAACTTTGAACAGTTCGAGCGGAGCTGTTGCGAGATTCCGTGTCCGTAAGAGGTTGGTTATGTGTGCGTTCCTTGAGCGAGTTTGTATGAAGCTTACCTTCTGCAGTCTGCTTATTTTGTGATTTGGGTCTAAACAAGGATTATAGATTTAAATTGGTCGGTGTCCAACAGATCAACTTAAGTACAACGAGTGGCGTCAACCGTATTTCGATTGTTTTAAACTTTAGTGCCATAAAGGATCGTCCGTAGGATATTTATTAGTGCTGTAGTTAATTTGATTTAGTTGCATATATTTTTAGATGCATCCCCCTTTCTATTATTACAATTAATTAATGTATTGTTTAACAGCCTTCTTTGTCTACTGGCCAAATCCCCAGACACAGAGGTCCCTAATTCGATTGCCTGTGGGTGTTCAGATTGTGTTATTGTGGTCGGTTTGTTTGGCGGTAATTTTTGGTCCGTCTCATAACAAAGTCAATTTACTGCATTAGTGATCCAAAATTTGTGGTCACGGGCTGACTCAAAGGTATTATATAGGATTGGTTGATTATATAAAAAAGTGGGTAGGTATAAAACAAAAAAAAACCCTTGCCATACCTATCACAAAAGCGCACAGTTCAATATAATCAGATCCGATAAGATCGGAGCGGGAACAAATCTGGGCACAATCTATCACTGACGGTAGGTGAGAAGAGATCTTTTATGTGCAACGTCGTCAATCTTAGCCGACGTTTAATTCCGTCCGCGGACTGCTCTCCAGGTAACAATGTTGTATCCGACGTTTCCGACAGTGTAGTAGGTACGTGAAAAATGTATTCAATATCACGTGAATAATTATCTACTGCTTACAAGGTAGTACTTGTAGTGCGAGTAAAACTTTGAATAGGTACTAGTAATGTTAAGGTTGCAAATGTATTGAAGAAATTTGACAGTTTTGGATTTTGGATATTAGGTTGATGTGCAGGTTGTAACTAGGTTACTAGAACCATAGTTTGTTCATTATAGCTTGATACCTGTGACAGAAGTCATCAAAATGGAAGACGTGACTTTGTAAAAGCGTTTGAAATTAAGTGTATTTATTCATTTATCCATCACTTAATATACTACAATTACTTTTGTGATTCTATTTTAAATGTTAGATTAGATTTATCCACATAAACTCCCGCAGTACCCACATTTATCATAAAAAATAAAAAATTACAATAAAATAAACGTACTACTTACAAGGTCATTTCATTACAAATAAATATTAGTGTTGGGATAGTACACCAAGTGAAGTTCATTTTATAAATATTCAATAAATAATCGATTAAATTTAACTTCATAATTTTCATCCTAGCTGTATTCATTAATTTGTTAATCTTTATTTATTTTTCTTGAGTTTATGCCGTTTTTACAAAACTTCTAAAAATTAGAAAAGAAAATCAATTGGCACATTGATAGGAACAGTACTTCATTAGGATAATGATATTAAATTGATAACTTCAATTATCATTTCATTCAATTACCACAGTATTGTCTCAACCCTAGGCATGCCAATTTGACATCTGCCCCATGGCAGATACCCATGTATCAAGCTATATTGAACAGACTATAGTGTAGCTATATTTTTTATTTTTATTTTTAGGTAACTAACGCTAGTGATGGCCGACTGGCAAAGCGCTCGGCCCGATACCCGAAGGTCCCGGGACTACCCTCAGAGTCTCCCTGTGACCACGGACCCTGCAAAGGCCGGCAACGCATCTGCGATTCCTCTGGTTTTGCGGATGTCCATGGGCGGCGGTGATTGCTTCCCATCAGGTGACCCGCCTGCTCGTTTGCCTCCTAATTTAAAAAAATATAAAAATAGAAGGGTTCGAAACGTCAGGATAAACATGAATTAAAAGTAATGTGTAAAATAAACGCGAGTAGATCCGTAAAAGTTGTTTAATTTCAATGTGTAGTGTTCGCGTAAACTTTAGAAAACAATACGGTACCTACATGTTGACTGGCCAATAAATAAACAAATAATGATTGGTCGGACTGGTGGTATTCGTTAGAAGCGACGAGGGATTTATTGTCTCATTTCTCTCTAAGCTTGTAAACGCTTGGAAACTTTTACTGGACGCTCGTAGTCGGAATATAAATTGGGTCAAATGTCGCCTAAAACTGGTTTATTTTTGCCGAAGATATTCTATAGTTTTGGTGAGTAGTATTAAAAGTACTAGGTCAAAATTACTGTACATGTTTACAAGCTATTGTCAGACGTTTTAGTTGCTTTGTCAAAGTACAGACGCATGCACATCAACCTATCCGAAACTGTCAAACTTCTTCAATAAATATTGAACCATATGACATCTATACTTATAATAAAGCTAAAGAGGGTCGAAAGTGGAACATGGAAGATATTCGAAAAAATGTTGGCTGGGGATACTTAGAATCGACAACAGAACACGTTCTAACAGTTTTTCGATTTTTGCCTGTTTGTCTGTTTATTTGACCGCGCATCACGTGAAAATAGCTGAACTGATTTGGATGAAACTTTGCACATTGACAGGCTATGATCCGGACTAGGATATAGGATAACTTTTATCCCGCGGTAACAGGTTCCTGTGGGATAGTGTAGTCTTCGCGAACGAAGTTGCGGGCGGCAACTAGTAATTAATAAAGTTCCAAGTCTATAGAGGAAATTTGACAGTTTGTGGTAGTCTGATGTGCAGACGTGTGTACCTACTAAAATATTCAGCGACTTTTGTTGTTGACTACGCCAAAAGTTAATTTAATATTATTTTTAGTACAAAATACATAATAAATCATAAAACAATATTAAAACCATTTTATTATGTCAAAAACAACTACTAGTCATACTACAGAAACTACTTGAAACAAATTACCAAAAACATACAATCCCAAAAAAGCTATACAAAATTTCTGAATCGTTATTCCGGTAAGTGTGCTGCTCATTATCTCAGGCACGAATTGTGGCGAGTGTTCTTTACTAAGTAAATTAAAAGATTCGCTACAAGAATATTACAACTTATTCTAAAGTTTAAAAAAAGGGAAAAAAACTACAATTAGCTGATCATAAAATGTAAGAGCTGCTTCAAAATATTGTTTCTGTTACATTGCTACAAACACTTCGCTTTTAGCATTGCACTGCTACAACTCCTTAAATTTACCACTGTAAAAAGCCCAATCCGATCCAAACCCTTCGGAGAATCTAGTAGGGCACGGGGACACGCACTAGTGCGTTATGCCGTTCCCTCTAGAAATCCTCCGAAGGTAATTCGTTTTAAACAGCTTCAGGAACCCTTTAAGTATCTCGCCGCCCCCAAACAAGCCCGGTGAAGCTGAAAATGCCATTTGAGGCTATCATCAAACTGTTTCCAAAAAAAATAAAAAAAAAACTGTAAAAAGCTAGAAAAGCCGAGGCACACTTAAGAATATTACTTGAACCGTCAGTCGCTGCAATATCTGCATCTACCAATTACTCATAAACGCTTACTAAGCTCTCAAAGACGGCTGCCACCGTCGCAATTTCAAGACTCGCCCATTAGTATTAAAAACTCAATTTTCCAGCAACAGTTAATCTCAGTGTAACGAGTCCATTATGCAGACGTTGTCTCATTATGGCATTGTAGATAATTTTATAAAATTTTGTGATTGTGAATTGTGAAGGCAATTTTGTTGTAATGCACAATTGGATTAGCCTTCATTTATTTATTTTTTTAATTATTGGGAAACAAACAGCATTTTTTAGTACAAAGGTAATAACTTAATCTATGTTTCTCATTTGCCAATACAGTTTCCATTTATTATATTCCGGTCAACAAGTGGAAAAACGTGAAAAATAGAGATAAAGCTCCTAAAAATATGAGCAATAGCTCATTCGATTCGGAATGACATCTAGAAAACGGCGTTGAGAGGATTTTACTGCACGTAAAAAATTGCAATGGTTCATAATATTAATTTAACGCTGAAAATAGGGCTCCGCGCAGCCATTACGGCATGGGTGCACTGCCGCTAAATGTTTTTCTGCGTACCACATAAAATATTTTTTTATAGTAACAAATATGAATTAAAAAATATGAATAAATGACGGTTCCATCCAGATACTTGAAAGAATTATATGGCCGTTGGATTTTTTTTTAAATAAATTTTTCATAAAGTTATGCAATTGTAAATTTGCAAATTTTTTTCCAATCTCCGTTTTCATAAATTAAGACATAAAAGTTTAAATAATAAACCTTAAAATTTTTGACTCTGTGGAGCTTTTCTTATATAAATACTTAACAAGATCACCCGATCAAAGTTTATTAAAGTTAGTTATTTTGTGTATAATAATTTTTTAAAGTTAACAAAAAATTAAAATTCCAAGAAATGTTATTAAAAAAATGTTTTTAATCAAATGTTGATTTGTTGCTGTTTTTGCGTCCAACAATGGCATTAAGTAAAAATAATGTATTTTAAAAAAATAAAAAGAAAAAAAAATGTATTTAAAAAAACGCAATAGTAAAATTTACTATAGCGTTGTGTTATCAAATTTGTGGTATTTTATCTGCAAAGGTGAATCTGCATGGCCATCGGTTGCAACGACCGTTGGATAGATGGCACTGTGCCGCTATTAGCACTCAAAAATTAAAAAGCAGTGACAAAATTCAGCGCTTACGTCAGCCTTCCCGGTAGTATAGCGGTCAGTGTAGGTGCGGGACCCTACACTAACCGCTATGCTACCGGGAAGGATCCGGGAGGAATCCGGGGATTGCGTAAGACCCAGGTTTGATTCCTGGCTGGGTCGTGTGGGCGTTTAATTTTTTCACTGTATTTTATAAATTTTATAAATATTTAATTTAGCTTCAGAGCAGTAACTAGCACTTGAAAATAAAAATAAAATTCATTTGGTAAGGTTAAGGAGGTAAAACTCTACATTACCTAATTTTTATATTTTTCTATTTGCTGATAATTGTTTTTTGTTTTTCTCTTCTCTTACCTGTCATCATTGACTTTGTTTTGATATGTTTTTTGATTATTCGTATGATGATATTCGTTTGACTTTACTTTGCTCTTTTCTTTAGACAGTCACCGTTATTTCCTTTACACCTCCGTTGCAGGTATTTAAAACGTACATAACAAACCGTTTATTCAATCCTGCAATTAGAAATACCGCAAGTTAAGAACGATCTTTCCGAATCATGGTTTAATTTTAAAACATTGCTAAAATTTATTTTAATAAGCAAATACATAATAGCTTTTAAAGAGATAGTTGGCAAGCATTCTTGTAAAAAGGCCTCGCAAAAAAGAGAGGCAATTATACTGTAGCAGAGAAATTGAAAAATAAAATCGTTATAGACATTTCGAGACGACGACTCCAAGTATATTTGGCAGTAACTGAAAAGATTATGTTAATTACGTACCAAACATTAAACTTTTGAATGAATCCACACGTCAGTCGCACGCCTATTCTGATGTTAATACCTCTTAATAAACGTTCCTTTTGCTTTTAGCCCAACACATTTGAGCTGAAGCTTAGGTAATTTCATGTCATCCGTCAGCGTTTACGGAATACGCCCTTTCATAAGCATATTGCCTCATGAAACATTACGCAATCACGTTTCATGAAGACATGATTTTTTCTAAAAACGTAATCAACTTTATTACTTCCATATTTGTTCCGTATTCATTTGTTGGTAGCGATTTATTTAGATGACATCTTTCGGGCTCCTACGGCGGATATTGCTGTGATATTTCCGAGTTAAGCTCATATCTTATCAAGGAGGCGTGAGGGTTGCTTCCTCTCGGAAATATCCAGGAATCTCCAGATTAAGATAGCTGTTTTGATATATGCTGATAAAGCTTTCTATAAACTAATACGATTCGAGATTTTATTTATTAATTTTTAAAATAATTCGATTTTCTCCTCAATTATTATACTGTAAAATCTAACTTGACTAAAGGGGCACATTCGCAAACGTTGCACGCTCCATGTTTGCGTACGTATCCATTACCCGGGACACCCCGCTACACACGGCTTTAAAGTTTATACTGACACCCCTTACCAACCTAGCGGTTACAAAAGTAGCGTCATATTGTCCATACGCAAGCACATGGGACCATCTACGTCAGGTCATAACGCCGGATCAGAACGCACCGAAGCGCATTCTTCATCCGGTACTTTTAAGACTTGTGTCTCGAGCGAGTTGCTCCGTGGACACTACCTAATATCCAGATAGGTTACCGGAGCTGTAAGCTCGCTCACTTCTCGTTGCACCATAAGCACAACTCGCAGTTCCATTACCAGGAGCAGTTGCAGTTTGCGAACATAATTGATACCCACTTTAACGCTAAACCTCCAATTGGGTTCTCTACTTTACTAAGTACAGACGCCAGCACATCAACCTATTCGAAACTGTCAAATTTCTTCAATACATTTTCAACCATATCGTTAAGGCATAAATTCCTCAATAGACTTTTAACTTTATTACTGAGATATATGGTTGGTTGAAAATGTATTGAAGAAATTTGACAGTTTTGGATAGGTTTTTTTTAATGTATTTTGCCAACTTCTCATTAATTATTAATGAACGTTTTTACAACACATAACTATTAACTAATACAGTTATAAATACCAAATTCTATTTCTTCACAAACACTACAATTATCACTTGTATTTACTACGAGGCCATCTATCTTTTGCTCTAGTTATTGTTTCGCCTTGGCGTTTATTGGGCATTCTGTTATTATATGTAAGATGTAAGATGGATTTGGATAGGTTGATGTGCAGGCGTCTGTACCTACTGGTGCAATCAAACATTATGGCTCGCTTGTGACAAAGAAATACCGACTTAGCTTCTGAGCACAAAAGATAGAGAAGGTAAGCTTATTACATACCGAGCTCCAGCAACGCACATAAACCCCTCACGCACACGGAATCTAGGACCTCAGAGGATCTCAAAACAGTTTGAGCGCAGCTGTTCCGTGTCTGTGAGAGGTTGTCTATGTGTGCGTCGCTCAAGCGCGTTTATATGAAGCGTACTTTCTGCAGTCTCCTTATTTTGTGGTCTGAGTGACATTGATGTTTTCGTTGTGACCGACACGCTATGTCAGCGCCTGGGAACTCTTTTTACAGTAAAACAATGTTGCAAGTTAATATATATCTTGCTGGAACCTATGTAGTGTAGTGTAGCGTCAAGAAAGCATACTTTGGTCGGACGATTGGTCGTCCCAGGTACCGCTGGAGCGATAGGGTGGAAGCTGACCTGCGCGATCTCGGAGCCGTCAACTGGCAAGAGACTGCAATGGAGATGGGAAAGTGGCGAAATCTCGTATCGGAGGCCAAGACTCACTTTGGGTCCCTGCGCCAGCCGCCAATGGAGTAAGTAAGTTACTTATGTACTGTAGTCCAAACACGGTAATGATACATAACTGACATTGTAATTAAAAAAAAATTTAAACCCTTTTCGATAGTTTTCAAACGTTGCAAATAAACAACATACTCCTACACATACTACTACTTCTTACTACATAGAAATTTTCATCAATTTCGATCAAGCCAAGTTAAAAGTGGACATGCAGCTGTCTGCATGTCCACTTTTAACAGACAGACAAAAATTTCAAAAATCGTAGAATTGAAGTCAGTGAGTCATAAAATTTATATTTATCCCAAAATTTTGCAGAAAAATTGCAATTACACACAGAGCCTAAAATTTAAAAAAAATATTTTAAATAAATAATTTATACTATCAAGTTCGGTTTGTTAAAATTTGGAGTTATATATTTTGAAATATTTGAATACCGAACGAGAAGGCATAATGTTCAGCAATGGACGTGTCGTACGGATAGTGATAGATAACAAAAATAAAACCTGATTTGCTGCGGTTGCCGTTTACCTTAAATCGTCGGAGAATAAAATTGAGTTTTTAATCTAAATAGAGCAACAAGTGCTTTGTGTTCGAGTAAGTTATTTCAAGCAACGATGCTGAAATGAAAATAAGCGAGGGTTAGTCGGAAGCTTGATTCTCCAAAGCAAAGAAGGGTGGGTCACGGACGCAATGAAAGGTAAACAAATCTCAATCCAGAGATGGATATAAAAGTTGCAGCTTGAAACGGCACGGTACGGTAAAGTCGGTGAACACTTCATACTTACCTTGTCACAACTAGGTCTGTATATTTATAGTTGCTTTGACAAAGTAGGTGCTTTGCGAAGCGACATTCGCTGCTGTAGCAACATCATTAGTTATATAACAAGGCGATTGCGGTGCAGAAACACATTATGCAAATAAAATATACCTGAGTCTTTAGCTAAGTATATCTTTAATAATAAAAATATGTATTGTTACGGAGTAATACTCCTTTTAAGTTAAGTATATACTTTTTATATTTTTCTTCTGTTCTAGTTGTCAACTTTTTGTTTTGCTTTTTATACTTGTCTTGCCTTCGTCGTTGCTGTATGTTGGTATGTGTTTTTGTAGTATTTTTTTCTTTTAACTATTTATTTCTTTACTTTGCTTACGTTTTCCCTAATACAGATAATAATACGTATACTAATAGCTTGTTCTCTTACTAATAAACTGGTAGATAATACCTAGGGTAATTAAGTCCACCTTCTTTATATCCTTGCAATAAAGAATAAATTCATAAATATACTTTAAAACTAGCAAGAGACGATAACTTAGACTGTCTCGGTTTTGTTGGAGCCTATCCAATGCCTTGTACTGGTAATAGTTTGTTAAATTAATTATTACAATAACAGTACATCAGTTACTATATTGAGATTTAATGAAGTCTGTCACAGAGCTCGCTCAAAAGTTAAGCATGTCTCTTCAACTGAATATTATGCAATTTGAAACAGTCCATAGGTAGGTACTTTAAGAGCCCTCGCCTACGTCCTATAATAATCGGTGACCGATTTTTTGGTCGGGAAAATGAAACGATTGGTCCGATTATCGGTCCTACAAAAAGTCGGTCGTGCGCGGGAGCCGTTAAATCGCATAAACTCAGTCGATTCAATGTTTTTTTATCATATCATGTTTCATTAGAATTAGCTTTTTGGTTTGTTAAGTATGTATTATGATGATTGTGTTGAATAATAAAATGTATGGGATACATAATGTAAATGCTCCTAATTTATTTTACGCAGCATTTTCCCTATTTTACATTTTACTATCAACGTCAGGCTATAAACGTTTTAAGAATGAAGTAATTGTATTGTATGAATGTTGTGGACACACTATGAAAAATCTGCTACTGAATCGGCTGTCGACTGTTCAACGCAGAAGTGTAATTTACTGTAATATTTTAATTTATTAGTTTTTTTTTTTTTTTTTTTCAAGATGTCATGTATTTATTTATCGTAGGATCTTCAATACATTTTCAACCATATCACAAAAATATTTTTCGAAATTCTTACAGTAACTAAAACTATTACGAAACTAAAAAATGGCGTCAAAAAATTCCTCCGCGTCGCTGTCGACTGGTAATGCACCCAAGAGACTGGCGGCATTGCCACGTTGTATGGCAATGCTTAGACTACTATTTATTAGTAAATAAATTCAGATTCAGTAACTTTCTACAAATATTTTTATTTTTAGCCGAATTTTAACAGACTACTTTCAGGTTGTGCGCTTATTCAGCAACATGTTGTATAGTGTTTGTATAAAGGTAGTAATAATCCATCCTTCGGCAATCCTTATACTTATACTTATAGTTATACTTATAATCGGCAATTATAAGTATAACTATAAGTATAAGTATTATGAATTATTATACTTATAATTGCCAATTTTGAATTCCTCATCCTCAAATTGGGAATGAGGGTCCTGGTGCAAACACATTTTGGAATGGTGACCTTTGGAAAGATAAACGCCCCAGAGGACAACCGCAGATGCGCTGGAAGGATGACGTCAAGAGGGTGGCGGGATCGAACTGGATGCGGGTTGCACAAAACCGTGACAAATGGCGGCAGTTGAAGGAGGCCTACACCAACATGTTGGTTGATAATGGCTAAGAAAAAGAATTGGTAATAAAATATCGTTTCCGCTCTGTATTAGAAAATAAAAAGATGAAACAATCAGTTATAGACGGTGATATAAAATTTGTATAACGATCTCAAAGAACGCTATTCCGAATTCGAAATTGCACAAACGTAACAATAAACAGACATAACAATTGTATAAAATAAAATAAGAGCCTTGTTGGTGAAGTTCAATTTATACCGAATTCGCGAGGTACAATATTTACGTGAATGTGGGTTGGGGATCGTTCGGAAACGGCAATTAACTTGGTCCGTTCGCTTAAAGGTGTACAAGCACCTTTTAATTGTAACAATTTCCATAATAGTGGTGCCAAAGGGCGGACCGGTAGGCCCTACTACGGGTTTACTAAAACGCTTTTGAACTCACGCTTGCTACAGTGAAAATGTTGTAACACTAAAGTTTTAACATAAACCGCCAAAATTTTAAATTTTACAAACCTGTGATATAATCATTAAAAAAACACAAATGTTGAAAAAATTTCCACGAGCAGGATTTGAACCTGCACCCTTCTGACATACCGGGTCAGGTGCTCTTCCAATTGAGCTATCGTGGTTCTAACCAGCCCGCCGAAATTATTCAACACTATTTAATTCAATTTCATTCAATTCAATGTTAACTAAGTAGTAAAAAACCTATATAAAACGTCCATTGTTGAAATTAAGTCATCGCTACAGTTGATGTGTATTGGCTTAATCAATCTTAAAATGTACATTAATTATGTATTATTATATTATGTAAATATTATATACCTTGTGTTGTAGCGAGTGCCTACCAGAGGGCGCTCATCTTGACGTTCAAAACATAATCGCTAACGAGTACTGTCAATATAAACTATTGGTAGGGCTTCAGTAAACGCCAAAGAACCAATTTGAAAGTTTCAATATCCTTGAAACGGTACAAGAGTTTTGTGAGGCAAGCTAATCGGTTTAATTTATAGAGCGTAAACGGTACTCGTTTCGTTATTGTTAACACACAGTAAATCGTTTTAAAATGCTTCTATTAATTGCACTTTTTAAATAAGACTTAAAATTATTATTTTAGAAAAAAAAAAGTAAAGTAAAATGTATTAAATATTTATAAAATACAGTGAAAATGTTAAATGCCTACCCGACTCAGCCAGGAATCGAACCTGGGTCTTCCGCAATCCGAGCGGCTGCACTGACCATTATGCTAGCGGGAAGGCTGACGTAAGCACTGCATTTTTACACTGTTTTTTGCCATTTGAACTAATGTAGAGATCCCTAAGGAAGACTGGTCCAACTGCTTTGTACAGTGGTTTCAGCAAATGCAAACATGCGAAAACAATAAATGTATCGTAAAGTCTTATATCTAGTCATAAATAACAGAATCCAGAAACTTTCAGTATGCCCTAAGTATCATCATCTCTTTACTGACCTTCTTGCATTCCCCTTCCCCTTCTCGCATGAAACGAACTCCCTGTACATAGAGAGAGTCAGTTTATTCATGTCTCTCACAAAAACAGTTACATCCACTTTAATATAAAATAAAAACAGTTTGGACATTTAACGACTACGTTACCACTAGTTGGTTTTTGCAAGTTTCTGTTTTGAATCTTTTAGGTTGTTAAACTACACTTTGAAATTAACCGTGCAAACAAACGTTTCTTTGATGTCAGTTCAAACGATAAAGACATTAAATAAAAATGATTAAAATGTTTTTTTTTTGTTTTTTCATATAATTTTAACGCAAATTTTGTTGCGAAACAAATTACAAAAACACAAATGTTGAAGAAATTTCCACGAGCAGGATTTGAACCTGCACCCTTCTGACATCGGTATGTCAGAACTCGGTGGTTTGGTGGTCTTCCAATTGAGCTATCGTGGTTCTAACCAGCCCGCCGAAATTATTAAACACTATTTACTTTTTTACTTTGAAAGCCCATTCAATGTCATCAACTACCGTCATTAACATCTGATCATAATATTTTTACAAATACTAAAGATCAGTAAAGAAGTAGGCAAGCTATTTTTAAAATGTTTTTTGTAATTTGTTTCGCAACAAAATTTGCGTTAAAATTATATAAACAAAACAACCGGTTACAAAACCATATTCAATTTTGCTTAAAACTTCGCGATAATGAAATACGCAAAAATAACCAGTGGGCGGCTGCTTTTCTTCACAAAATATTGCTTGGGTCCCCTTTGTTTCTTGTTCCATCACCCTATTATTAAGGGTTGGAGAGACATACGCAAATTAAAACCCACTTTACTTACCAAACTATTTTTTTCCGCTTCTATTATCTCTGGTTAGACCACCGCACGGTCATTGACCCAGAGGTATATCAGGTTCAATTCCAAATCATAACTCAACTCCCAGTAGGAGGTATTAGACAGACATATTAGATAGACAGAGGACATTATCGTACTCAGTTTGGTTGGTGGTAGGGCTTGTTTTAGGTCAACCTGGAGAGTAATTCTTAAGGGTCTCATAGAGAATACGAATCCATAATTTACATAACGAACTCTTTATTGACCCGTTTATGATGTAGGTATGCACGATGCAAATAAAAAAAAAAAAGCCCTTCATATCCAACAAATGCTACTGACGCGTACATTTTAAAAACGAATAAAGCCAAGTGAGTTACGCTCACTACTTGTGTAAGATTAAAATATTCAACGGACTGAGGCACGTCTGCACGATTTCATATCAGAGGAGCTTTTTAATCCATTTATCACACGAATTTAATTTCGAATTTGTATGGAGTGGTTATGCGCCTCTGGTCACGGAGCAAACGATTGGCTCGAAGCCAGAGTGCCCTGGAAATTGGTTGCTGCGTCAAACGAATAGGACAGTCGGGTTTCGCCTCAAGTTTAAAACCTATGCTGTTCGGAGTGACCCAGCTATCGATAACAGTGATATTTCTAATCATCGTATTCCATTATTACATTTGAAAAATGTAATGGAGCCATGATGATTACGAGTGTATGATTTAATAACGTTTTTCTTTATATACTTTTATTAACTTTATACTTCTTTAATAACTCGGTTGAAAGGTCAGACATAAAGGTATGTCTAATAAAATTATTAAAAGAAGTTTGCGTTAATCCTTTTTTCTTTAATCCTTTTTTGCGCAAATCTCTGGAGTAAAGTGCATAAATCTTTAGATGAAGAAAACCTTCTACCTACGTGAAGAAAAAACTTTGTACCCGTTTTAAAGAACATTACGCCTGGAGAAGGTGAGATTTGGCATAGTTAAAGTTCATATAGAAAAGGAGTGCAGAAAGAGAAAATCTTTGCATACTTATATATCAAGAGAGCAATAAATGGTTTAATTGAATTGAATTGAATTGTGTTAGAATAATTTATTATGAAAGAACTTGGCTAGCCTGGAAAAGCGCTTAGCATCCTTCTCATCTAATTGATTTGAACGCCGAAGATAGAACACTATAAAAGTGAAAGGATGAAGTTGCACTAATATTCCCGATGTTTCTGAATGCTACTGAGAGAGAAAAACCTCGGAAGTCCCCTAAGATAAGATACGATAGTGTACAGACGCCTGCACATCATTGTCAAACTGTCAAATTTATTCAATATATTTTCAACCATAAGCTTTAGGCAATAAGGTCAAAGTCTACTGAGGAAATTTGACAGTTTGTGGTAGGTTGATGTGCAGGCGTGTGTCCCTACACATTGACAATCAAATTGACAAGCGATTCCCAAAAATTTAAATCGATTCACAATCAGATACTGAGTAGCACGGCCTACGCACAAAATAAAATGTCTGTCTACAAATAATGTAGACACTTGTTACCACTTGTTACTCATTTGTGATAAGGTCATGCCCGTGTCTAGTGTCCTAAAAAAGTTTTACCTCTATGACCTTTCGCGTAGACTAAAGGCTTGTCCGCACACGACTCATCTATTACAGCCACGACACAGCGGCTCTTGTCATGTTGCGATCTTTAGAGGACGGGGTAAGTGATCTCATTTGACTTTTTTTTTCTAAAGACAATTTTATGTATGTAGGTTTTTTAGTATGCAGGTTGGTTTATTACCCAGTGATCGCCCAGTGGTCTAAAATTGACTGTAATTTTACACAAATTACACAACGTTTATGCAATGTAACATAATATAAAAAACAAAAAAAATATCTTTCGGGACTCCTTCTCCACTTAAATTTAAACTAAACCAAAATCTTACACTTCTTCCTGAGCGCAATGTGCTTGAAAAGAGATACGAAGTATTCTCTTCACGTATTAATAAAGATAGACCGTTCAATATGGGAAAATCGGAAAACAAAAAAAAAACTATAAAACTCATAAATCGACGTTAAGCCTTTGTCTCAATAAAAAAATTGAGGAAAAAACAATTAAATGTATGACTGGTCTTCATGAGTCATTCTCCATGTATAACTAAATACAATTACACTATGAAAAACCTTACGAAAATCACGTATCTATGTAGGTACAGTTTATTGTAACAAAAAAACAATTGTATGTTTTTCTTAACAGTTTTAGACTGACTGGTCTTCGTGATTCATTTGTCCTGTATAACGGAATAAAATTATGAGAAAAGCCTTACATAAACCACGCATGCAGGTACATCAAAGTGCTGTAACCAAAATATACCACGAACTGTTACACAGTGTTATGATTGAAATGACTGCAATTTAAGGAACCCAGAATTTTTACCTTGAATAAAATAAAGTATTTGTATTCCGTAAACTTGGGTTTTAGGTAGTAACCTTTGTCCCCTTGTCCAGATTTAACGAGGGTTAGGTTGAAGGTGAATAATGTATTATGGTCATTTTGGTACACATGCGCCACTTAACCGCACTAACGTTATCTTTGCATTTCAACATCTCATGTAATGATGAACTGAAAAAGAGACCGGCAGAAATCTAGATAATATTCAAATAATAATTTATGTTTTTATGAATAATTATACCCTAAAATGTTTTTGTTTTTTTTATATAATTTTAACGCAAATTTTGTTGCGATACAAATTACAAAAACACAATGTTGAAAAAATTAGAACCACGATAGCTCAATTGGAAGAGCACCTGACCCGGTACGTCAGAAGGGTGCAGGTTCAAATCCTGCTCGTGGAAATTTTTTCAACATTGTGTTTTTGTAATTATATCCTTTTAAAGATGTTTTGTTGTACTTAGTGTGTTCCAATAAATGTATTTCTTCTTATTATTATTATTAACTGCAATAAATTTCGAGCCTATTTTTCCATCATTGGAAAATAATTGACTGATATCGTGGTAAACAGCTAAATTTAAATAACCTTTTAAGTCCTTTACTAGTCGTCACTTATTGGCGGTATAAATGCGATTGACATTTTGTCTAAATAAGCTATGAATATTCGATAATACAAATAATCTTACTAAGAAAATTTGTAACGACTAATTCTTAATAATTTGATTATTTATTTATTTGAATGTATGATCTCGATGAGTAAGTAGCATTAGATACGGTTTCTAACTACTTTTTTATAGAAGGTTAGGCAAATGATGTTAAGCAGAATCATTGTTCAGATTAGAAGACGGCTAGTAGAGCAGGATAGCAGAATCCTGCTACTAAAAATATGTGGCATTAGTAAAATGTTAAATAAAAAAAAAACCCGGTCCAAAAATATATGCAAAATGAAAACCGAAAACAGACAAATAAATAAAAAACAACCATTGTTATCGCATTAAAAAAGCATTTGACACGATATTATTATTTCATTCAACTTCGTTACCTTTTCGCGACTTTTCATGAAATTCAAAATTCAAAATTCAATCTCATTTATTCAGTTTAGCTACAAGTAGCTCTTGTGAATGTCACTATGCCATCGGTTCGTAAGTCTATTCTGGGCGGGTGATCTTGTACTGCGAAGAACCGGCAAGAAACTCAGCAAGTGTCCAGCTCTTTTCTCCCTTACAGCGTCAAAAATATTGGAAAATGCCCTATATGCCCTAGGACACTTTCCATTACAAATAAACACAAAATTATAGAAGACAACCACAACATGTAAAAAAAAACACAAAATAAAAAAAACTAAGTTACCAAATTTACATCTGTAGGACACTGCTGATAAAGACTATCATATCAGTATAAAAATTATATAAATTAATTTGATTATAAAATGTTTTTTTTTGTTTATAGAATTTTAACGCAAATTTTGTTGCGAAACAAATTACAAAAACACCAATTGTTGTAAAAATTTCCAAGAGCAGGATTTGAACCTGCACCCTTCTGACATACCGGGTCAAGTGCTCTTCCAATATTGATTCAAATAGAGTATGTGTTTTTCATTATAATCATGTAGGAACTCAGTCGGTTTTTGTTTTAAGTTCACCTCTTCTGTTAAATACAAAGCTTGGCACTCCATTCTATAACTGGCGGAGCCTTTGAGAAATATTGTAGTTAATAAGTAAAATGAGAGGTGGTGCCGCAATAAAGAATTTGACTTCGCCCGTTATTCCATCCCACGCAGTGTGTTTGTGAAATTCGAGATAAATGCTGGAAGCGTTTGCACGCTTTGTGAATTCAAACGAAAACTTAAATACCGATTTTGTGTTGTGCTCGTATTTCATTGTTAACATTATAAATTGTATTTTAATTTATATCCCTTAAAGTTTTACTATAAAGGGAACTTTTTATACTAATTAATTAAATGTTCTGTACAATCGTGATCGTGACGCACATAAACTGTTCTATAAACCAGGAACTAGGAATCTTAAAAAAACCTATAATGATAGTCGTAAGTTTGTGTGTAGGTAAATAAATAATAAATAATTACAAATTGTCCTTATATGTGTATTGGATAAACGTGTTATTTATTTGTATGTTTATAAATCACTAAATTTGTATTATTTACATAGTTACTATAAATAACTTTTACATTTTTATTTTTCTCCAGATTTTCTGCAATAGTGCTTAAATAAATAAATATGAAATATACCTACTACATACTATACCATTAACTCCATTTAATAAAGAGTCGTGAATGCCGAATGGGTGACGCGTTTGCGCCCCAAAATAAAGTCTTACGAAATCATATCGCAGTAACGGCTCCCTTCCATCTTACGGCCAAGCATTTGAGCCACTCTTGCTGATAGAAGGACGTGTCCCGAATTTAGGTGTAATGTCGTTTTTGCTCCCAATACCGTCGAAGTTATGAGTCGGCCTCACTCAGTGCTTAACCTAATAGTAGGTACGTACTAAACGTGATGGTTGCTGACTTTTTATTGTCGTCATATTACGGCAAGGGAACAATTACTTTTGCACTGGTGCTTTTTATTAGTATTACAAACAGGCGGACGGGGAATCTCGGTTCTGGTTTCTAATATGTTGCATTATTGGACACTCAACACCGAACGTTATTTCTAATAGCTTTACCGTTCATAATAATGCCGTTGTTTCGTAAGACAGTCATCATCACATGACTGACTGAAAATATAATAATAATAGGTTTTATTTATTAACCATTAAAATATATGTATGTGGCCTTAAGATAATGTTAAGACTTGTTTACAGATGTTCAAGCTGTTTTGCACAATACATCTCTAGATGATGTTATGCTGTAGATAGTATTTACGTTCCATTTCACATAAATTAAGAATAAGGATGCGCAAGACAAACTTCTGCAAGAGACGGATGGCAAGCGGTGGTGTGACGCTACCAGGACACGAGTGACCAGACCACGACTCTGTCAAGAATAAACTACTGAGAAGACTAAGAAGACTGTTGAGATAGAATGTTATGCTGAGCCTATACCGACGGAATCGTGGCTAACTTTGGCTCTGAATTCTCATGTCATTGCTTCGGAGACTCGCACAGTCTCCGGCTAAGACTTGTAAACCTCTCCACAGATTTAGCAATGATAATGGTTTCGTCTCGAACACAATGGAGCCTTATAATCAAATAAAACTCGCGATTTATATTGACTTTAGCAATTCTTACAACGGTGAGCAAACGCTCGTGTATGAATTGTTAATAGAGCGTATTCCAATTTAATAGACGATATTTAGAAAAAGAAGAACGTCGTTAGCAATACACCAACATTGATCAGCGAAAGTTTACGGCACTAGTCTCAACAGTCATACTACAGTCATATACACTCGGCGTCAAAAAAATCGCACCTTTTAAAAATCATCTTTAAAAATTCTTAAACCTTATGTAGAGGATAGTGTTGGGTATCATTAGAAAGGTAACAAAAAGGAGTATCAAAAAACAATTAAATTTAACTTTCTGTTTAATTATAATTATACAAACAACATTAAAATTAATAAAATAATAAAAATCCTTAATTAAGTCCTAATTAACAACAGATAATTTACAAAGAAAAATGTACAAAAAGTGTCTTAAAATTAACTTAAAATCTAGTGTTACCCCCCCTTGCCCTGATCACGGCTTCCATACGGTCCCTCATGGACCTCACCAACTTCAGGAGCTCTTCTTGAGGGATAAGCCCCCATTCTTCAATCACCGCGTCTTGGAGCTCCTGTAGAGTCGAAGGAGCTGGATCCCGAGATCGAACCTTACGTTTAAGATGGTCCCAGAGGTGCTCTATAGGATTCAGATCCGGACTTCGCGCTGGCCACTGCATCACAGAGATTTGGGACCTCTGCAAGAAGTCGCTCACGATGCCTGCAGTGTGAGCGCGAGCGTTGTCGTGCATTAATGTGAACCCCTCGCCAAAAGATTCGGCAAAGGGGACCACATGCACTTCCAGGACCTCAGTGACATAGCGGCGAGCAGTCAGCGACCCTTGTCCGCGAGCACCTCCAGTCCGGGAGACGCAGACAAGGTCGGTTTTGCCGGCAGCAGACATACCGCCCCAGAACATGCAGGATCCGCCACCATATTCCACCGTCTCCTGGATGCAGGCTTGGGCGAAACGTTCACCCTGCCTCCGGTATACTCTTCTCCGTCGGTCGTTGCAGAAAAGACACACTCGCGTCTCGTCTGAGAAGAGAACAGCTCTCCACTGCTCAAGGGTCCAATCGACGTGGTCACGAGCAAACTGCAAGCGGGCTCGCCGATGCGCTGCAGTCAATTTTGGACCCGTAGCAGCTCTGTGGGCCGCTATCTTCTTCTCCTTCAATCTTCTTCTAACCGTAGATACGCTTACGGTGCGTCTGCGAACTGCCTGGAGCTGCTGTTGCAACTCAACAGCGTTGGAGAAACGATTTCTCAAAGAGTTCGACACAACGAACCGGTCGTCTCTTTCCGAAGTGCAGCGACGTCTACCCGAACCGTGTCTGCGGATATAGCCACCGGTCTCTATGAAGCGCTGGTACACTCTTCGAACGGAATAACGGCTCAGGTTCAGTTGCCGGGCGACATCACACTGCCGCACCCCTGATTGCAGTAGTGCAACCACTTGAGCGGCTTTATCAGCTGTGGTATCCATCAAAATCTGTGCGTGTGTCCTCTTCAACGGTTGAATAGCGAATGACCCACATTGAACCCGTGTTGACCGTTTTATACCCACAAAGGAAGCGCAACTAGCAACTCTCACGGGTAGCAAAATTTGCATCGAATTTTTGTGACACTTTATTTGTTGCATTAGGTTTTATTTGATAATGAAAAGTAATGTTTTTTATTAAGTTAATTAAGTAACCTTGTAAATAAAATCATAATTAATGCGACTGCATGTGCATATCAAGAGTAAATGACATTTGAAAGTGATTTTCTAAGAGGTGCGATTTTTTTGACGCCGAGTGTATAACAACGAAGCGATGCGAGTCAAATCAGCCGTTGTAGGCCGAGCACAAATTGTGATGTTGGCTGATTGCGCTCCCAATAATGTGCATAACGAATGAACGCAGAAGGGGACTAATGAGCGAACTAATGTACAAATAGACTATAGACTGGAATAGAGATAGATAGTGGTCTAATTTTGATATTGATAACATGACAACCATTGGAGTAATTACTAACGGGATCCTTACCATATTTTTAATTAAGTAATTATTAATAATCCCGTGATTCTTACCATTTTTGTTAATAAAAATGGTAAGAATCCCGTTAATATTTACTCTATTGCAAGTGACCATGATAGTAGTAAAACTATACACACTATACACCGAGGATTGACTAGGATGTTAATCCTCGGTGGCCAAGAGGCAGAGCGCTCATCAATTGTAGCGATGACTTGATTTCAATGATGGAGGCCTTTGCCTAGCAGTGGGGCAATTATAGGCTGTTTACTTATTTGCTATGATAGTTTAAATTGTTATATTTTTAATTATTTTAGCTTACATCCTTAGATGTGACAAAACGCATCTGAATACGCGCAATAAATAAGCCCGAGGGGGAAAGGTCGCGACTTATTCTCATGGTATCATCACCATCATCATCGTTTATTTCATGGTATAGCAGGCGTCAATAAACTTGCGATCGTGTTTTGCAGAGTCCGAGAAAAAAGTTCAAAATGTCAGCATTTATCTTAAATGGTTTGTTTGTGAATGTTGTTCCCAAGCGCTCCAAGAGTAAAATTATATATTAATATAATTTTGTGAAATCGTTCCCAAGGGCTCCAAAAGCATATGCAAATATATTTTTCAAAACCTTTGATCTCCATACATTAATTCCCAGGAGCTCAAAATTATTACAATATTAATTATAGACCTATTTGCTACTTAGTATGTTCCCGACGGCTCGAAAACAAACTGTACGGTTCAAATTAAAACATGTTATACTAAAATATTACTTTTTTATTAAGTAATTTTGAACATGCTTTGCATGAATATTTGCTTAAAATTATGTGGGTACCACTTTGAATGTGAAATTGGTAACATTTTTTAATGTGTAACATCTTTCCGCTCGCTTTCTATGTATACAATTTGTTGGAGTGATTTCGTGAAATTTGACGGAAGTAGGTGTAACAGTGTGACAGGAAGTCGGGGAAGTGCGCAAGCGCGCGCCATTTTGTGAATTTAAAATCAATAATATGAACATGACATATTATTATTATATGTGACATATTGTGTCATGTGACTATTAAAGGTCATTTTGATATGTCAAATGTCTTCTAATGAGTATTTACTGCATTTATTTTATAGTTATAAAATGGTATAATACCTGACCCACTTTTTCAGATTATAATGTTTAAATTGCTTGCTTGTTCTTTTCAAAACTTTACTTTTCCACTTTTTATGCATAATTGTGCAAAATTTGAGAAAATAGTGGTTTAGCATGTTTTTAACCCGAAATTTTGATGCTTTTTTTTTTGAGAGAGATTGCTGATTGCCGCTTCGGCATTTTCAGCTTCACCGGGCTTTAGAAATTTTGATGCATTATTGTAGACGACAATAATAGTCATTGCTTTGTACAAGATTCAAAAATTTAGCAATAATATATTTTGAATAAAATATATGTAACTATTGTCACATTCGTAATATAGGTAATAGAAATTATTACACAAGAATAAAGGGTAAATTAAATTGAAATAAATTATTTACATAATTTTAACTATTGAAATTATCACAGTTTATGTAATCACAATCAATATTATGATAAACTTAAATTAAAAGGTAACAATTTGAAAATTACAGTTTCGATTATCACAATCAGTCTTATGCTACGTTACTTAAATGTTAAACGATTTTTATGTCGAAGTATTGACTTTTTTCTTGGAGCTGCTGGGACCCAAATCTCAAAGTACCTAGAGAATGTTTTGGAGCTGCAGGGAATGAAATTGGTGAATGTGGTTTTATTTATTATTTTACTATGAAAATCATTGGAGCTCTTTGGAATGAAAGTATAGAAGTTGAATTTTGAAGAACAATAGATTTGGAGCGGATGGGAATAAGCCTGTTGGCTCAGTGCCCCAGGAGACAATTTGACAATTAGATTAGACTAGCCCAATGGAAACGCCTCCTATATCGGCCATATAAACTCGGATACGCCACGCGTATCTGTTTGATTATTTAGCTGTTCAGGTTTACCTTTATCGTCGTCAGCCTTTTAACTTCCCACTGCTCAGCTCAAGTCCACACAGAGAGAAAGAAACATCAGCTCATCGCGATATCTTAATGAAGGGTAAGTGAGGAATATTTCAACTATGAATTTCAAACTAAATTGAAATTAATATAAAAGTTATTAAATATTCATAATCCTGTCTGGTTTATCTGACGGTGGTGTATCTGACGATTTATGCGATGAATAATATAAGCGGTCAAGTTCGTTTGGCAAAACGTGCAGCACAATAAAGAGATCTGTTTTGGACGTATAAAAATACAACGTTATTTTTTCGCAATACCTAATTAGGTAGTAGTAAATAGCCTACATACTGTTCTACTGCTGAGGGCCTCTATCATTGAAATCAAATCATCATTTGATGGATATTGGCTTATTTAATACACTTCACCATACGGATTGGTGATCTCAAACCAGAGCTAAATCAAAAACACCGATCTCAAGCCGAAGGATTTGCCATTTGGCCACCGACGCGTTACACATACATACTATACAATCTATAGGTACCTTATGAATGCTTAATTTGAGTTTGTCAAATGCAGATGCTAATTATTATCTAAAAAAATATCAAAATCAGGTATGTCAGAAGGGTGCAGGTTCAAATCCTGCACGTGGATTTTTTTTCAACATTTGTGTTTTTGTAATTTGTTTCGTAACAAAACATTCTATAATTATTTTCTGTTTCATTCAAACAGCAATAGATTATGTAAATATTTTTTGATTTTTTGAAAATGTTGTAAGAAACGAAATAGGTACCTATTTTTAGAACACTTATTCTATTAGAGTTAGACACGTCGTTATATCGTTCCCTAGACCCACTTGCTTAATAAGATTCGGTTACATCTAAAGCAACTCTGACGAACGTAACAGTGGAATTAGCATGTATTTGTTAATCAATTTCAGCACCGTACAAACTTTACATACCTAATTCAGTTTGGCAATTGTTTTGTCATTGTCGTTT
The DNA here is from genome assembly GCA_949315975.1 of Eudonia truncicolella. NCBI lineage: Eukaryota > Metazoa > Arthropoda > Insecta > Lepidoptera > Crambidae > Eudonia > Eudonia truncicolella. Next base: position 11,281,093 of record OX438836.1, read on the forward strand.
TTGTCACAGCTTTAACGATTGTCTTTACGTGCTTTACAGAGCACGGAGGAGCTCAAAATAATGAGATTTGGTCACCCAAAGTGACTAAGCTGTCATAATTATTACCTAAAAAGAAAGCGCAAGCCACCGTGCCACCGACCTAGTCCAAGTACATACGTGTAAAGAGCCATAACTAGGTATGCTTTCTAACCTTCCCTGACAGACGCCCTTGTGATAGATCGACGGACAGAAATGCGGGTTAGATTAATGGAGTCCCTTTGGGCCTTTTTTATTCGGCCGATAAGGCGTTTATATTTATCTCCGTATTTTTCTCGTTAAATGTATAAAGATTGCAATAACTTTTTTAAAATCCGGAAGTATTTTCATAACGGTTCATAAATGATATTTTTATCAAACGGACTTATTTTTTAATTGACTTTATTGCATTTACAATTATATACCTACATATTATATACATACTGAAAATACCCCCGGATAAAAGACTACTTGCCCGGGAGCTCGAGATCCACCCACGAGTTTTCGTAATCCGGGGGAGTTTTCCTCCAACTAGAGTTGTCAGCTCTACTATAAATATAATTTCGGGCGATTTAAAATTACTCATCATTACGTTTATCTACTTGAATAAAAAAACTTACATTGAGTTTTAAATGATTAAATGATTGATTGCTGGGCTGTTATTTTGAAAAAGATATAGCAGGCAAACCTACTATATTTTTAGGAAACAACCGTTAGTGTTGTTAGTTAGTATCCGTTACTTCAATGGACAAGTGAAACAGCCTGACTTAAATGAATATTTATTTTTGTGTTGCTGTACATAGTATACATTTCGGTATACATGTGTTAAAACTTATGTGCCGCGGAAAAAGGTGGACACAATATTTCCAACTGACCTACCGAGTTATTTCTACAGTAAGAGGTTTTTCTTGTTGAATTTTATCATGTACTCGAATACGCTATTAGTATGCTTCATAAATGTTTAGGTAAAAGTATATAGAAAGTTCGTTAGATACTTTATTACATACAAATAAAACTCTAAATATAACACGATCTCTTACATGCTTCAGAAGGCACGTTTAGTCGTAGGATGACAGACGTTTGCCCACCAACCATTACATGTTACTGACCGATCTCCCAGAGTCCTGCTGTTTACGTGGGAAGACATAAGCCCAACTGTGGAATGTTAAGAAGCTGACGATGATATACCAAACCGATTATATAAAACTAATCATCATCATCATCAGTATGAGCCTTCCCTATGGATAAATAGGGTGAATGGGCCATAAACCACCACGCGGGTCCAGAGCGGATAAAACTAATAGAACATTTTTTTTAAATCAGAATAAATAAGGTTGCCAATTCATCAAAACAATAAAGGAATAAACATTATAAAGAAGAATACATATCACCCGCTACTATTGGCTTTTATTTTTACGTACGTTCGGTCGGTAACTGATAGATCTCTTCCCCCTGGGATGACACATGGTGCGATAAATTGACTTTCGATCCTTTATAGATTTCCAGATTTGAATGGCGTCGTTTTTTACTTTTATTTTTCGTCGTATGCTTTGTGGTATTCCATCAAAATGGTTTTAACAGACATTGTTCGGGTAAACTACGGTTCATTGTTTTATTTATTCACAATATGGTTGGCACAAAGTCAACCATATTGTGAATAATGAAAGCGCTGTTGTTTGCGTCATTAAAAGGTAGGTACCTTACTTACTTTAAGAAGGATTATGAAAAACTCGATTAATTAAACATTGAACGCGAGAGCCTGTGAATTTTTTTCATAGGTCATCGACTTTTTTGTGCAGAGAAAAAAGTTTTAATTATGATGTACAATATATCGACACAGCCATTTAATAGGTACATTTAGTAGGTAATCTTGAAAATGTTTTGTTGATTTTATGTAATTAAAGTTGTTTCTGCACTTAATGATGTCAAAAAATCACACCAGCTCATTTATGTCCCACTGCTGGGGCACGGGCCTTCCATATGGATGGATAGAAGGAACGGGCCTTAACCACCACGCGGGCTTAACCTTTGGTATGCCGGAACGTGGATCCACGTGCCAAACAATTAAAATTTTATTGTGTCTGGTATTCCGGCATACTAAAGGTTAATGTGCATTTGTGTTTGTTAACAACTGCTAAGCAGCCGAGACTTTACGTGCCCAGCCACCCAGCTTTTGAGAAAGTTGCTTCCTTCAGCAATTCAGCAAATGCTCTTGAATAATAATAATTATACCACGTACGCTTCATTCTTCAGATATGTAAACACATGTAGTCCTTTTATCATACAGGCAACACCGCACGAGAGAAAAAAAAAATACTTTTTTAAGGTAGATTCGAAATACCGCGCCAACTCACCAACCGTCCCGCGCTTTTTCCTCATTCTTTTCTCGTGCGCGGCAACAAGCACATATCTAATTACAGTGAAACGTCCCAAAACAGTGTATTTCAGTGTAACCAAAGACTAAGTGTAACTAAATCTAACTATCGACATGCCGAAACGTAAAACTAGCGAAAAAATAAGTTATTATGAAAACAAACTAAAAATACTGAAGGAAAAATCAAATGCCAAGCGCAGGCGGGTCATTGTGTACTCGTCGTCTGATTCCGAAAATTATGAAGGTAAGCGTAACCATCTCGTAAAACTATAATTTTTAGTTATTGCTTAAGGTGTGATCTAACAAACGTGTTAAACGGTTTTTCTCAAAATGAAAAACGTAGGTACGTGACGTACCTAGTCACCCCTTACGTTTATTGGATGTCAATTTAAATTTTCATTAACTAACAAAACTAAATTTTACAATAGTGTAAGAGTTTACCTAGAGAGGTATCAATAAAACCAGACACAATAGAAACACAAATGTTCTATATTCATAGCTGCATCTCTAAGCTGCCTTAGAGGGTATCACATTGAGGATATCACTAAGGTTGAGCATGATGTGTAAAAATAAACCGAGTGATCGACTCCGGCGTTCGGGTCGAACGCGAGTTTAAAGGCTATTTATCACGATACTAATCGCAAATTCTGTCTCATTACAGACGGACCCCCACAAGAAGATGTAAGGGACAAACTGTTAACAGAGTATAGAGTACCCGATAATTACAAATATCTTAAAGCACCTGCATTAAACCCTGAGATATCCGCTGCGCTGTCTGAAGTGACACGAAATCGTGATAAAAATATGCAAGTAAAACAGGACCAATTAGGTCTAGGTATTACAGCGGTTAGTAGAGCGATTACTTTACTCTTGCTTAGCGATGATAAGCTTCAAGCAATAAGAATCCTTATGTAGAATTTTACTGAAACCGATGTAAGAAGGAAACTCATTACGCCTTGCCTGGATAAGTCGATCATTTCAATGACCAAGGATCAAGAACGAGACGAAACGCTTTTCGGCAGTGCTCTTCCGGAAAAAATAAAAGCCTCCAAGGCGATTGAAAGACAAGGCCAACAAATCAAAAAGCCTGGTTTCCTTCAAAGGACCTCTTCGCTGCCCGTCGCCTTTAATTCACCGAGTCCATCGCCATCCAGGTCACGCTTCCAGGGAAACGCGACAGGCTGTCCTCGTTATCCCTCGGCAAGCAGGGGGGGGACGGGGAGGGCCAGCACGAGCAACGAGACCGTATCGACGCCCGACACAAGCGTTCGCGCAGTCACGCCCGGGGAGCAGCTACACGAGGCAGCAGCGTGCTCCACATCGCCAATAGGTGTACAGGTACATGCTGGGAGACTTCATTATTTTTACAATTGCTGGTTAAAGATAACTAATAATAAACTTGTACTCGAATGGATTCGATGTGGTTATAAGATACCATTCTCAAAAGCTGTTATTCAAGTCGATAAGCCTTTAAATACATTTTCTGATATAGAAAAGGACGAAATGGCTATCGCAATCAATAATCTACTAGAACTAGGTGCGATATATGAGTGTAAACCGTTGACGGATCAATTTATTGCTAAAATATTTTTGGCTCCCAAAAGCAATGGTGGTAAACGATTTATTTTAAATTTAAAGTGGCTAAATAAATTTGTATCTTATCAACATTTTAAAATGGAAGATTACAGGACAGCTTGTAAGATTGTCCCTGAGAAAGGTTTCTTAGCGACTATAGATTTAAAAGAATCGTATCTTCTTGTTCCGGTTTCAAACTCACATAGAATGTACCTTAGATTCCAGTTTGAGCATATGGACGGTAAGTTGGTGACTTACGAATTTACCGCTTTACCGTATGGCCTGGCCTCAGCGCCAAGAACCTTTACTAAAATCATGAGAGGTCATGGGGCACCTCAGATATCGCGGCTTTACTTCAGTGATATTCCTTGACGATATCTTATGTATCGGCCGAACATATAATGAATGTTTACATAATGTAAATGAAACTGTAAAACTTTTACATTGTCTAGGTTTTGTTGTTAATTTTGACAAAAGTAACTTATTACCATCACAAAATTGCAAATATTTGGTGTTCATATACAACACTATTAATATGACCTGACGATAAACGTAATAAAATATCCACTTTAGTAAAGAAGTTTTTCTCATTACCGGTTTGTACTATTAAAGAATTCGCACAGCTGCCCAGCCTGCCCAGCCGTACGCTACGGTTGGGTGTACACTAAACTTCTCGAGAGACAGAAGTACTTAGCCTTGAAACGAAATGCCTCATACGATGCTAAAGTTCGCCCTAACGCGGTTATATTACCCGATTTACATTGGTGGTTAATAAATATACAAAACACTATATTTCCCTTTAAACCTAAAGCATTCGAATTGGAAATTTTTACAGACGCGTCTCGATCAGGCTGGGGCGCCTTTTGTAATGATCAACGTGTTAACGGGCAGTGGAAAGCAGATGAACTAATTTTTCATATAATTTTTTTTTAGAATTATTAGCAGTATTTTTTGGACTAAAATGTTTTGCACGGAACCGTAGCAATTGTTCTATTCTATTACGTATCGACAACACGACAGCGATAAGTTATGTAAATCGTCAAGGAGGCATTCAGTTTCCCCATTTAAATAACTTATCACGTCAGATTTGGCAATGGTGTGAGATACGAGGACTATGGTTAGTAGCGACCTATATTAATAGTAAGGATAATAAAGAAGCTGATGAGGAATCACGTAGAGTAAATTCTGATATAGAAATGTCGTTAACGGATAAAACCTTTAAAAAGATAACCGATAGGTTCGGCCAGCCAGTTATCGACCTTTTCGCTTCTCGCACCAATGCCAAATGTACATCATATATATATCGTGGAAGCAAGATCCAGACGCAGTTACGGTTGATGCTTTTACTATTTCATGGAATCAATCTTTATTTTATGCTTTTCCACCTTTCCCGTTAATTTTAAAATGTTTGGAAAAGATAATTAATGAGAGTGCTGAAGGTATTTTAATTTTTCCTTGCTGGCCATCTCAGCCCTGGTACTCATTGTTACAACAATTACTTATCTCAGATATTATGGTTTTGAAATTGGAATGTAACCTAGAATCCTCTTGTCGTAGGAATCCTCACTTCAAGGGACTTACCTTGGGTGCAGCGAGACTCTCCGGGTAGCGTTTGGGAAACGGGGCACCCCCACCGCTGCACTTGATTTAATGATAGCATCTCTATCTAACAATACCTTGAAACAGTATGGAGCTTGCTACAAAATATGGTGGCAATTTTGTGCAACAAAAAACAGAGATCCTTATGTTTGCTCAATACCACTAGTACTGACCTTCTTAACGGAACAATTCCATAGTGGTGCAGCTTATGGTACCATCAACAGTTTTCGCTCAGCATTGAGCTTATTGTTTGGTTGTTACGTTGGTTCAGAAGAACAAGTTAAAAGACTGCTTAAGGGTATTTATAGATTAAAGCCTGCCCTTCCTAAGTATACCTTTACTTGGGACCCTCAGTTGGTGCTACAACACATAACAACCTGGGGCTCAAATAAAGTTAGAAAGTTAGTCATGTTACTCGCATTGTGTACCGCTCACAGAGTGCAAACTATGGCGGCCATTAATATTTACAATATAACATTTTCGCCTAATGGCATTAAAATAGCAATAATTGACATTATAAAAACATCTGCTGCTGGGCGCGACCAACCAATACTCTCTCTTCCATTTTTTCATGAGAACACTAACATATGTCCAGCTACAGCACTGAATGATTATATGGAGATCACAAGTAATTTGAGAGCCAGTAGTACAGTGAACCTCCTGGTGACATTTAGGCGGCCGCACAAAGCCGCCACCAGCCAAACCATCAGCCGCTGGATCAGAGCAGTGCTGGCAGGCAGCGGCGTGGATGTGGCGGCATTCAGCGCGCACAGCACGCGGCACGCCGCCACATCGGCGGCGCGCGCCAACGGCGTCTCGCTTGACGTCATTAGGAAGACGGCTGGCTGGACGCGCTCCTCTGATACCTTCGTTAGATTTTATAATCGTCAGGTTAACGATGATGCCAGTTTTGCTCAATCCGTTTGTTTACTTAACCAATAAATGATTACGATATGTCTAATTGTAAATTTAATTTACTTTCGTTTAAAATCCAGATAAATAACAAAATGGAAAATATATAAATGAATAAATAAATAAAGTAATAAATCGAAATTGATATTATTTTTAAACGTAGTTATCAAAATTTTCTGTCTCTAAACATCTACATGTGTTTACATATCTGAAGAATGAAGCGTACGTGGTATAATTGATGATTAAACGAACTTACCTGTAAGTGAAGTTCTATCACAATTATGGTAGTACGCTTCATTCGAAGATATAGCTTCCCTCCCATCCCAGTACCCAAATAGGAAAATTTTGCGAGGCTCTAAAAAGAATGAGGAAAAAGCGCGGGACGGTTGGTGAGTTGGCGCGGTATTTCGAATCTACCTTAAAAAAGTATTTTTTTTTTCTCTCGTGCGGTGTTGCCTGTATGATAAAAGGACTACATGTGTTTACATATCTTCGAATGAAGCGTACTACCATAATTGTGATAGAACTTCACTTACAGGTAAGTTCGTTTAATCATCAATTATAGATAGATAGATAAATTCTTTATTGCTCACACACAGGTGGATAAAAAAAAGTAAACAACAGTTACACAAAAACTTAAAATGTTTTTATTTTGTTTATATAATTTTAACGCAAATGTTGTTGCGAAACACTTAAAGTTAGTAGGTATATGGGCAAAGGCGGTCTTATCGCTACAAGTCAAGCTACAACTATTATTATTATTATGTATAAATATTACAGACGCTATTAAATATAATAATAGTAGGTACTTATATCGTATTTCAAAACATTGCCCTTGCCTTAGGGAATGTTTGTAAAAGCGTATTCGTGAACTTTAAATATAAATCGAAGCAACACAAAGTACGAGCGGAAATCCTTATATTATAAATCTATTTTACACTATTCAAATAACAATTCAAGAGTTGCCAAGCCAGTGGTGTATAGATTCAAGCCGGGTTCGATTTCCAGCGTGAGTATTATTGTATCTAGTTTGGTTGTGTAGTACTTGTTCTAGCTAGCCAGAAAGCTTCCACCATCTTATCTACAGTCAGTAGTCACAACAACAACTTAAATAGCTTTGTTGTGTTCTGATAGGTAGATAAGATAAATATATATATAGGTATACTTTTAGTGCAACTCTACAACATGAAAGTTAAACATAATATATAAAAAAACAGTTGCAACGGAATTCTTACCATGTTTATTATTCGTGAGTGTCCGATCCGATATTGTTCGTCATAACATTTTCGCCCATGCATACACTGCTCTTCAAATTAGTTATAATATTGGTAGTTAGTAGTGCTTATTTAGTTTAATAGGGAGAATCGACTAATATGTGCATTAATGTCATGTCACGTTACCGCAGTTAAAGTGATACTCCATTAACTGGGTAAGTGCCACGCACTTTACGATCGTATGTGACATTTTGTTGGCACATGATAGGTTGAATAGAACACTTGTTTTCATTAGGTCTAATCAAAACAATTTTAGCCCATAATAGCTGGCTAGGCACGATATCCCACTTAACCGATAGCACGTAGAAAGATTAGGCCATGACCCACCACGCTATCCGGGACCGGAAACAACCGGTACATACCAACGGCTCAATGCGCCGTTCAAAGCACGAAGACGCTGGAGATAATTTTATTTAATCACCCATCCAACATTACAAAAAATTGCTATTCAAACACTAGTCGCCGCACCATCGACTTACTCTTGATAAGATAAGATTGGATATTTTATACTATAATATTGTGTAAATACTTGATCTAATTGGGACCACATATTCATTAATTTGTAAATTTCATTTTGTTTCAGAGAGCACGCGGTATCTGTGACACCCAACACCTGACTGCTGAGCTTCAGCATGTCAAGCACGTACTACAGGACAATAATCTGAAAGTACCACGGCTTCGTCACAGAAAACGCAATAAACCAACCACAGTCGAGCGCCAACCTGCTGTACTTCCATATATGAAAGGTGTCACTGACAAGATTGGACATATCTTAAAGCGAGCTTCAATCAATACTTACTTCAAGCCGCCCAAGAAGATTAACCAATTTTTACGACCTGTCAAGTGCAACATACCCCTTCAAGATGCAGGCGTGTACAAACTGGACTGCGACTGTGGGCTCTCTTACATCGGGCAAACAAAGAGAAGTGTAGGAACCCGTGTTAAAGAACATATAGCCGACGTCAAGCATAGGCGCGAAAATAAGACTGCAGTATGCGAACATTCCCTTGAGGGGCCCAACCATTACATCAGATTTGATAAACCACAAATACTCGCTAGAGAACAACGATTTATCCCTAGGATTATACGCGAGGCTATTGAAATTAAAAAACATCCTAATTTTAATAGAGAAGATGGTTGGAATCTACCACCAGCCTGGGATCCAATCATACAAAATATTAAATCCTAGCCCCAACACCATATTGCCAGACCAAAAGATACTGTAAGCTCTTTCTGCGTAAAACGGAACGCACCTGATTAAATTTAAATGAGGGTATACAAGCTACTAACTAATTATGAGACGACCAACACCTCAATCTCCTTGTGACCACGGACCCTGCAAAGGGTTCGAAACGTCAGGATAAACAATAATTAAAACCAATGTGTAAAATAAACGCGAGTAGCTCCGTAAAAGTTGTTTCATTTCATTTTATTAGTTAGACACTTTGAATTTAAATATATACCTTTATTAAATAAAAAATGTGGATGACCTGTCCAATTTACTAAGGAAAATGTTTCAATCCCTTTGCTTAGCGTTTCAATGTATTCAGCAAGATATACATTTTTAAATCGGCAGCTGTACGCAACGAAGCCAGTTGCCGCGATTCGGTTTGTGTTCTCGCAAAAGCAAAAGTCCTCTCGTAAATAATAAATAGACTCCGACCTCTAAAATTTCTTGATAAAATTTTCAAGTAGCCCTCTTGACCCGGTCGAAATTATGGAAAAAGTAGGTACTGCCCAGCGTCATCGACAGTATTTTAAGTTAATTTACAAAAACACAAATGTTAAAAAATATCCACGAGCAGGATTTGAACCTGCACCCTTCTGACATACCGGATCAGGTGCTCTTCCAATTGAGCTATCGTGGTTCTAACCAGCCCGCCGAAATTATTCAATTCACACTATTTACTTTTTACTTTGAAAGTCAAAGGCGCCCATTCAATGTCAATAACAACCGCTATTAACAATATGATCATAATATTTTTTATAAATACTCGTGGTCACATTTCAACATTTCAACATTTGTGTTTTTGTAATTTGTTTCGCATCAAAATTTGCGTCAAAATTTAATAAACGAAACAAAAACATTTTAAGCTAATTTGTTACACTTTAACGAATTTACAGAGTATCTAGTTTTAGTAAAACAGTTTTGTTTATTCACCAAACGTAGTTATGACTCTAATATTGTATGTTTTAGATTAAAGCAGATTAGGTTAATATAATAGGACTAACATGGCTACGTAAACACAAAAGTCCTTAAATAAATAAAGATAAAAATCGTAATTTTTTGTCGATTAGCACTTTCATGGGCGCTATAACAAAAAAAATACAATGCAGCAGCAGCAACATTAATGTAGGTACGTACACAGTCTTATTAACCCATTAAGAAAGCTATCACGCTTATGGTTGTTAGGTATAAGCTCATGTCAGTAGTCCAACGGAGCTATGGGTACTGCACCTTGATTTCTTGAGCAATGTATAACATGATTATTTACCTATGCAAATGTTGCGAACAAATTACAAATGGAAAAAAAGGCGAATTGTTGAAAAAACTCCACGAGCGGGATTCGAACCCGCACCCCATGACATGCCGACGCACTACCAACTATGATGTCGTGGCAATATATAACATTATAATTAAGAATCTTCGTCTCCGTTGGGCACGTAATCTTTAATATTGCAGCACGTCAGAATTGGTTGGCTTTTACGATCTTAACCTATATTATGTTAGCCTTTCTACTACCGAAAGCGCTTAATCGCTTTGAAGAGAGTAAAACTTTCTATCTTGCTATTTACTTAAATATCTCGGATGCAATGTCACTAACACCCAACAGAGGGTGGACGAAATTGAAACTTGCATCCAGAATGCCCTAAGATGCGCAGCAGCCCTTTATAATATTTTTGTGTCCAAACTGTTAAGCAGAAATACCAAGATCCGTGTCTACAAAACTGTAATCAGCCCGATCTTAATGTATGGTTTACTCGTAACATCAACCCTTAAGGATCATTTATGTAATGTAATGTAATGTAAATACTCTTTATTGTACACCATACAAAACACTTAGAGAGGACAATACAAGAAGAAGTACAAATGGCGGCCTTATTGCTAAAGAGCAATTATGATGTCTAGTTCCTTATGCGCATTTTTTCAATACAATGCAATTCTTAACGAATTTCTTTCTTCAACTCTTTGGACTTTAATGGGAAACAAACTGGTCTATTTGTCATTTCAACAGAACGTTATCAACTACGTTCAGCCCGTTTCGCGTTGGCACGTTCGTTGCATGCAGCACTCATATTTTTCAAAGCTCCTTTATTTTGGCGATTTGACGCAAATGGCTCTGTATAGCTCCCATGACGGAACTCATATATATTCTGGAACAATACTAATTTTCAACTCGTTCTGAATATAAATAACGGACATGAAATGTGGGGATTAAGTTATCTTAAAGGGAGCAGGTATCACTAATTAGAAATATTACGTAGTTCTTATCACCTGTCAGAAGTTTTTAGACCAAGAAATTGTTATCTATACTAAATTTATAAAGAGGAAAGCTTTGTATTTTTGTATGTAACGAATAAAATCAAAAACTACTAGACCGATTTAAAATTCTTTCACCATTAGAATGCTACATTAACATAGGCTATGCTAAAAAAGAAATGTCCACCCGTGCAAAGCCTGTAAAAGTGTATTATAAAATACTGCTGACCGGTATTCCGTCTGCTCTCACTAAAGATTTCATACTATCAACTTCAGGAAGCCATTCAGGCTTCAAAGTAGCTTTAATCTTTAACTTATTGTTACTTAAGTTTACGTGAGGACTTTGAAATTTACCTCAATCGACAACAGCTTCTGAAATTTTAAAGTTACAGCGAGGGGTTACAAACTGGATTTTGACATTGGGTTTTCTAACATCGGGCAACAAAGAAAATAGACCAAAATTTGTGGATGAAATGCGAGGTTTTCAACCTTATAAAAATTAGATTATATAGACAGAATAGTTTATATTTGCAATTTGATGAGATCGTCAACGTACACGTTTTTCAGTCCCAGTTAAAACTGGGACTGAAAAAACTGAACTGAAGCTAGAGCAGCATAGTACAATTCCAAAATACACTGTGATATCAAATATAAGAAGGGATAAATAAGATTAATTAGCTTAATGCATACATATACTTGAGAGAGAAATCTATTTGATCTCGCCTCCATATCATCCTATGAGATGAGAAATAGATATTGGCGTCCGCTGTCTGTTGACAAGATTTCCACACAGGTTATTATTAAACGAACCCAATTCCATCTTGACCGGTTTTTTTCTATACTCAAATATGTCCACACGCAGTTGATTTTGAAAAGTACCGAATGGAGTGGATGTAGATACGTAGTTACCAATGTTTTCTTTTTTAAAACGTTCTGTTGTTATTCTTCTTCTTCGTTCTGCCCTGGTCCCACATTACTTGGGGTCGGCGCAAATTGTCGGCTTCTTCCTCGTACATTTTGCTAAGGATTTGGCAAAGTATTTACGGCCGGCCGGCTGCCTGACACCAACCTTCCTTCTCCTAGGTAATTCTAGTGGTGGTTTGCCCAGCCCGCGACCGCGCGGGTGAACCAGGGTGCTTTTCGATATGCACGGGGCTTTAAACTCCCCTAGTCGCCTTTTACGACACCCACGGGAAGAGATAAGTTGGTGCTATTCTTTGCGTCCGACACCACAAGGATCAACATTTTGATGTTGATCCGTACGTTTTGTTGTTTATTGATAATAAAGATCAACAACATGCTTTGAGACAGTGTGGTGGACTATGGCCCTATGCTGAACCCAGACGTTTTTTTGAATTGAATTTGAATGTGTTGAGTGTAAGCGATCAAAGCGTTATAGCTGCGTTAATGGTTTAAACATGCACAATTTTTATTTTATTTGTTAAGTAAGGTACTCCTATTTTACAAAGAGTGTTATTTAAATGGTTAGCAAAGTATTCGTAATTTAGTTAGCAAAAAAATGCAAGTTGGGCAGCAAAAAAGCTAGTTGGGCAGCAACTTATGGTCAGCAAATAGTCCTAAATCAGTCTGCAACGTAGATCATTCTGAACATCAGTCTTATGCTGCTCCCCCCTTCTGTGACTGGCCTTCGCTACGCTGCGCTTTGCTCGGAAAAAAAATTAACTTAACCTAACCAAGGATTTCTTATGCTGACCAAATGCATAATTCTGCTGACCAAATAATAATTTTGCTGACCAAATATTTAATTTTGTAATACAAATAAATTATTTCCTTTTGCAAACAACCACACGACGAAACGGTAAAGCCATAACAATTTACATAATTCATTATGCTTAAACTGTTCTACGCGTCACGGCACGCACTGTCTATGGAAAATAGTGAAATAATTTTGGTGACAGCTCTTTTGAGGTATAATAGGTATAGATACTGTATTTTGAACGTGAAGCCCCAAGATAACTATTGACATAAATCAATATGCTTAAACTGTCTTCTCTACGGCTCACATCAAGCACTGTAAATTTAAATAGTGGAATAATTTAAATAAAAGAACTGTTCTTTTAACATAGGTACCATTTTTAGCCCTATGTCATAACTTCAGCTTGCTCCTATTATTGAAATATAGTCAGATTACTCCTGTCAGCAGCAAAGATCGCTGAAAACTTTGTCAAACTTACTAATCCAACAGGCATTCATCAACTCTTAGGGCAATATATTGTGACATGGTAAAATCGGATAGTGACTTCCTATGCTGACTGTACATGGAAGTTTATACCTACCACGTACCTTCATGTGTAGCTTTGTTATGGACCAGTTATTATTATTATCAATCAGCTCACTACTCGTCTTGACTACAGACAACTTGCAAGACGACTCATGGATGATTCACATAGCGAGTTGTTCTATGAAACAACCGAAACTACGTGCTAAGGAAGTCAACGAGGAAAAATCATATCGTCTAAATGTTATAAAGAAAAGATTTTTACCTCAATAACGATCGCAATACCGACGATTTACCAAGCAGCAGAACATTGCCCTATTCCAGTTTTGAGGGTCATTTTTTCGGTTTGGTAATTGAAAAGCTTCAATATGAATGTCTGCGGCAGTCCGCAGAATAGAAGAATCTTGTAATTAATTTACATGTTCATAACAGTTTATAAACATGTAAATTAATTACAAGATTCTTCATAAAGTACAAGATCGGTGCTGTGGTTTGTGCGGGAGTGGTGACCGAGCCGTCGGAGCCTTCGGAATTCTTCAAGGTCACAGCTTATTAGACCCACCCGGCAACCGATCAGCACAGCCTCGTCACTAGGCGTCCACTCGTTATCGACAGACGGTCAACGAGTGGACGACGCATTGTTACTTGTGAACGTCGCGTGATTATTCATTTTAAAAGCAAAAACGATACGTCCAACTCGTTCAAAATAAAGGCTGGGAATGAAGGAAGGGTGGAGAGCGGCGCATCGTCAACGCATCGTCCTCGCGTGACTCATTCACGGTTAGCGCGCGGTCCACTCGAGACCCGTGCGTTGGCACCGAGTGGCCCACTCGCCGTTCGCGCGTGGACAGCTTGCGAGCGGGGCGATCCGGTGACGATACGGAGTTGATATATAGAAGTCATAGAAGTCCATAATAATATAAAGAATACTAACCGCTCGAGGTGAGGCTGGTCGAGTGCCGGGTGGGTCTAATGACCTTTATTTCACGCAGTGGCCGGCATCGATATCACCATGTAAGGTCATGTGCGGCCGGCGAGAGCCCCCTTGCACATCTTCCGTGCTTGGACAACAATAGATCCAATAAAATGGCATTGTCTAAACTAGAAGCATAAGGCATCAGCTACGAGCACGAGCGTCTTGCGACGCGGCAAGTTAATTTCTAGTACATCATTGCGCGTTATATTTCATATTTTAGCCATAGGGCTGCCGAAATATATTGCCCAATGAATGATGATAGAGAGAACGCAATGAACTAGAAATCCGCTCGCCGCATAGCACTACGCCAGTCTATGAGCTGCTCTGCTGCAGTAGCCGCTTCTAATCAGGAAGACGCTAAGCTCGTTTGCCGGATGTATCTAGTGTGAGCTATATTCGCCATTCGATCACATCAACGAAAACTATGTGTATGTGTATGGATGGCATTGAAGCAGGGCCTCCTGGTAAAATATTGCCATATAATTAGGTTAACGTTATCGAAAGTGAAATACAACTCGCACCAGAAAACCCAGTAAACTATTGTGCACACTGTCGTGCACACGGGTTTGTTTTGTGGAACACGTAGAAATAACAACTTTTTTGTGGTGTTGACTTCAGCTTTAATTATAAAAATGAAAGGATTTTACAACTTTTCTGAATAAAATCACAAGTGCGTAGTAACAAACGAGCGAGCTTGAGTCCTGTCAGTCTGTAGAGAGGGAAGCGCGCGCGCGGGGTGTCGCTCACGCCGAGTAGTTCACAGTACGCCATTAGATGGCTTCGTCAGTAGCGTTTCGCCCATTAACATCCGGACCCCTTGAAACCGCAGGTTTCAAGATTTTCTAGAAGTGGGCAGAGATGAGATAAAGCACGTCGCAGGATGCCCTTGTTAGTCTTCACATCGACGACTCTAGATATGCCGTCAGGCTCGGGGTATTCTTTGACAATTCGTCCCATGACCCATTTCAGGACTGGCAGTTGGTCATTCTTAATAATGACGAAATCGCCCACTTTAATTCTGCAGTAGGAATTATCGCTCTTCCACTTGGTACGGGTCTGTAATTCAGACAAATATTCCTTCGTCCATCTGTCCCAGAACTGCTGACGAAGTCGTTCGAGGAGCTGGTAGTGGTTCACAGCGACTCGCTGCACGGCTGGCGATGGCATCGCAGTGAGTGGCCGCCCGATTAGGAAGTGCCCCGGTGTAAATGGTCTTAGATCGGAAGGATCTGCAGATAACGTCATCAAAGAACGGGAGTTAAGTATAGCCTCGATTTAAGCAAATAGGGTACCTAATTCTTCAAAAGTTAAACTGGTATTGCCGGCTATACGTTTGACATGATATTTGGCTGCCTTCACTGCGGCCTCCCAAATGCCACCAAAATTCGGCGAGTACGCGGGAGTCAATTTGAATGAGATTCCCTCACTCGACGAAAACTCATCAACATCACGGTTGCAGGCGCGCAAAAGTCTACCTAACTGGTTCAGTGCCCCTACGAAGTTTTTTCCATTGTCGCAAAAAATAGTTTGTGGTTTACCACGGCGAGCAATAAATCTCCTAAGACACATGATAAAACTGTTAGTGCTCAGATCGCTGACAGCCTCTAAATGGACAACTTTAGTGGAAAGACAAATAAATACGCATAAATAACATTTCGATGTTTTAGAACCGGGACCTTTACGGGAGGAGATCAAAAAGGGGCCGGCAAAATCGGTGCCTCAAGTCGAAGGTAAGGCTGGTACGACCCAAGGTTGGGGCAGATCACCCATCATGTTGCTGCGGCTCGAATGCGTCTGCAAAGAATACATTTATTTACGGTGGCCATAGCCAGTATCCTGCCACCAGTGGGCCAAAAGTTGTCGCGCACAGAATTTAAAAGTTGCTGAGGGCCACAATGCAATAATCTGAGATGCTCTCTTTCAAACAGCAGCTTTGTAAAATGATGTTTAGAGTCCAACAATATTGGGTGACGCTTGTCAAATAAACAATGTGTCGCGTGTGGTCAATACGTCCACCAACGCGCAAAATCCCTTCATTATCTATGAATGGGTTCAATGATAAAATTCGTGATTAAGCGTGAAGCGACTTGTGAGAATTGAGTGCATGCATGTGACAGTTTTCCAATTGTGGTAAGTGACTTTTCTAATTCTTGTACAGTAAATACATTCTTTACCTTATTTTTTGCCAATGAAACGCAATACGCTAATACTTTTTGTAACTTGTACAGCTTGGAATACCGTTCAAAATCTATCAACTTTTCTTCACATTGTATTTTTAATGTTATTGTTTATGTTTCAGGAAGCGGCGTGTCATCGGTGCTACATTCTACCTAATAAAGCCTTGTGTTTGTAATGAACTACTTTATGTACTTTATAGCACTTTCACGTCTGTTCCTTTTATAATTTATGTGTAAATAGCATCTAATTTAAAAAAATTTATTTATTTCTCATCTCCATCATCAGTTAATTTTTATGTTCCCACTGCTGGGCCAGGAGCCTTCCCCTTAGATGGAAACATTACAGGAAGAACGGGCTATAAACCACCACGCGCCCAGTATATTACGGAGGAGCTTAAGACAATAAACCAATTCAGAAATTAATTAAAAGAAATTAAAAGACGGAGTGATTTTTATTTGTGGGGCAAACAATTAACGTAGAGTCGATCACCTCCTTTGGTCACCCTTCCGGTAACCCAGCATTGCTAAGGTAGCTTAATTTGCAAGATAACATAACATGGATTATCACAAACCATAAAAGTGGTTCTATAGAAATAGAAATTGAAATAGAAATAATCTTTATTAAACATTAACACTAACAATATTCGACAAGTAAATAACATAATGAGTGTTCAAGAAAACAAGAGTCATCATCATCATCAACTCATTTTATGTCCCCACTGCTGGGGCACGAGCCTTCCCTATGCATGGATTGGAAGATCGGGTCATAAACCACCACGCGGGCCCAGTACGGATTGGCGGTTGTTAACGACTGCTAATGCAGTCGGGACCAACTGCTTTACGTGCCTTCCGAAGCACGGAGGAGCTCAAGATAAATTGATGGTCACCCATCCGATGACCGGCCTTTGCGAAAGTTGCTTAACCTCAGCACTCGCAGACCGGGCGCGTTAACTTCTGCGCCATCGAGCTCCTAAACAAGAGTATACATGCCAAAATAATAAAGTGCTACTATACTTAAATATTGTAGCTTTTTTGATATTTTTTTTTTACAATTTTGTAAGCTGTTAGCTATCTTGAAACAAATAAATAAAAAGTAAAAAGATTGTTGTCACTGAACCTCTTTTTTAACAACTTACAGTACCCTAAAATAATATTATAAATCGAAGGTCGTAAATAACAACCTTATTAAAGGCTGGAGAATTGAATACACGCATTTGCCATTAATAATTTACAGGATCCTTCCTTACGTCACGTGTTATTTATTTTGTTACGTCGTTTATTTTACATAATCTAACTATAATATGGGTAGTTAAATCTATAATTTTTACTTAACTGCTTTTCTTACATAAATACCTTCGCTCTTTATCCGAATTTAAATTTTAAAACGTTATCCCTTCTAGCGAGGATTTCTTTTTTCTTTTTTGTGCCAAATAGTTTTACATAATTAACACGTGTTCAACCAAAGCTTAAATATTACTATTACTCTAAAGAAGACAAAGTATAACTATAGAAAATTATACTCGTAAACAGTTGTGCCAGTGCAACTGGCCACAATAATTACGCAACTTTACTAATATCGCCAGCGTTACAAAAAGTTTACAACCATTATTAATTTAAAGAGTTTACGGTGGTGCAGCTGGCCATAATAAAATGCTAAACTATTTATAAACAAGAAAGAAAAACCAAATCCTCGTTATAAGGGATAACGTTCTAAATTTAAAATTACGCAAGACGAGGGCGATATTAGAATGAGGGTGATTCGACTTTTGCACGAAACCGAGTTTGAATTTTCGAATGGCTCGTTTGTTCAAAATAAGTAGGTCAACTTTACAAACTGTGACCGCAAGCGCCTTCCGGGAATGCTCCCACAGGACCTCGTCTGACCGTGACAAACGGTAAGGAACGTGGAACAGCAACATTTTCAAAATATCTCACTGAACTTTCGTAGTATTTTTTTTCGTTATTTGTCTTTTTACCTCTTCTTCGTGACAATAATGACTGAACTCAACTCAGTTTATTAATTTAGCAAAAAAAAAACATATTTTTAGTAAATACAGCATAATACTGCTTGATTTCGGTTGATTCAGGTTGCCTACAACTGGCAACTCCTGAAAACTGTAGGGATAGCGCAAACTCAACCTAAGAAGTTGTTTCATACTCACTTAGTAAAAAAGCTTCTTCGAATGGTCAAATTAAAAATATTTACCTATGTCCCATTTAGGACGTGATTTAGATGTGAAGAAAAATGGGTGTTAGAAACTGCTCAGCCTTATATAGAAGTCAAAAATATATGCCGCTATATAGCACTTAAATTGAATGTTAAGCAGTGAACGACTTGTTTACGATTATTAATGGTGACGTTATTTATAACCCGTGACGTTATATATAGATGTTAAGTGATGATAAGGCCGAAAGTGGAAGCGTACTTGACCCGGAATAATACTATATATATAAACTACTACACACACACACACACACACGCCAACACACGCCAACACACACACACACACACACAAACACACACACACACACACACACACACACACACACTCACACACACACACACACACACACACACACACACACACACACACACACACACACACACACACACACACACACACACACACACACACACATTGTATAAATTCGTTTAAGTTCGCATTGTATAATTATTGTCCTATAAGTATTGTCCTACGCACAGGGTTAACCTAGTTAGGGCACCAGTTAAATTATTGTGATGTTATAGCGGTATATTTAGATAAGAGGTTGGTAGGCGGACTTAAAACAAGTCCTCCCAACCAAAACTAGTACAAAAATGTACCCCTGGGAAGCCAGGACCTCTGGGTCTAAGAGTGGTTGTTCTAACCACTAGGTCTTAACCAAAGGGGCGATGTTTGTTTGCCGGTAAACGAATACGTTGACAGGAGAATGTAGCTTGGGAAATCACGGACTTGAATTTTATTTGCCAGCTCTTCTTACAACAGTGCCACAGGGAATTAAAATCATAACAGCAACTTTGCAAGAAACACATTTCTTTATTTATGTGAGACCACCGTGTTGTTTTGTCTAGTCACATTGTAGAAATCACGGTTACGCTGATCTATTGGTTTAGTAATATTTTCATGACAAAAAAGGACAATGTAGCTGTTATATTAATTAATAATTACAAATCATCGTCATCATCATCATCAACAATCTATACAAGTCCAATGCTGGACATAAGCCTCTCCTAAAGTTTCCAATAAAAGGAAAAGAGAAGAAGAGAAAAACATTTATTGACACACACTCACACACTCATGAAAAGCTCGATGGCGCAGTGGTTAAGCAACTTTCGCAAAGGCTGGTCATCGGATGGGTGACCAAATATTTATAATCTCGAGCTTCTCCATGCTTTGGAAGGCACGTTAAGCCGTTGGTCCCGGCTGCATTAGCAGTCGTTAACAACCACCAATCCGCACTGGGCCCGCGTGGCCCGTTCTCCCTATCCATCCATAGGGAAGGCTCGTGCCCCAGCAGTGGGGACATAAAATGAGCTGATGATGATGATGACTCACACACACATACCCGATTTACACTACAATTATAGACATCACATAACAACAAAGTAGATAAAAGAAATCAGTAAATAAAAAATAACATCCAAAACAAAAAAACCGGCCCAGTACGTGTCGGGCCACGCGCAGTGTAGGGTTCCGCAGCCCAGCTTAATAACGCGGACTATGAGAAGAAGGCTTTTATGAACATTTATTTAACGATGGCTCATATACTTAAATGTAGATACCGGTTTCACATACCTGACAACATTATTTAAGTAGTTCCCAATGAGGAATTTGTACTGCGCCAAGTACATTTTATAAGTTGATCGACTGTTACTCGTAAACTTGTAAAGCCTACTTAGCTGTGATAGTTTTCCTTTTAACTTCGTCATATATACAACTACCGTGAATTTTTTCACGTATCCAAAAACAACCATTTGTCTGGCAGGGGGGGAAAGCGCAGCTTAGGCCACCTTAGGCCAGGCTGCGATAAAAATGCTCGATATATATCGATTAGCGTCTCGATATATCGAATCATCAAATATCGATACAGAAAAAATAGAAATATTTTGTAAATCGATATATAAACAATCAATCAGCAGCGGTCAATTGTTAGGTGGTCCGTATTCAATTGTTGCTAAAGACTAAAATCACTTGCTAAGTTGCTCAATGATTAAATTTCGATCATTGGTTCCTGTTGAACAATAGTGCTAACCCTACTTGAGTGCAGGGTGATAACTCTATTAAAATACCATGCCATTATCATTATCATCATCTCAGCCAAAAGATGTCCACTGCTGGACAAAGGCCTCTCCCAAAAATCGCCACAACGACTGATTTTGCGCTGCTCCCACCTATCCGCAACCTCCACCAGATCACTCAGACTTTATGTTAAAGTCACTTGGAGGTAAGCGCCATAAAATACTATGGCCGTAGTGAAAGGGCTTTGGCCTCTTCCTTTTTAATTTGGGTCAACCTTATTTATGGTTTTAATTTCGTCGTCTACTATACGTTATCTAAGACGTTCCTTTGCTGCTACTTAGCTAATTTCAAGTGGCATTAAACCACTTGTCTTAAAAAATAATGGTTAGTTTCTATCATGATCACATACAATTAAGAAAGTGAAAGCGGTTTTGATTGAATTTTTGACAAAGAAGGTCAAACAGCACTATAATAGCAACAAACTCTATAGTCGACTATCGATAAAAATTTTCGCTTTGTCAATTCAGTTGTATAGTATAGCTATTTCGAATCACACTATACACAGCATTGATGTTATCAATATTTTAATTAATTCTCGAAGGTCGGCTTTAGGATACGCTTAAACGAATTATCGATTTAAAGAACACGCAACTCTATACAGTGTGTGGCCTAGAACCGGGGATAATATTGAAAACAGAGACTCTAGAGTATTAGCCCCTTATTCATAAAAACAATTTAAGCATTACTTAGTTAATCATTGTTTTGTATCTTTTTCTCAAATTAAAAATGACGTTTGTGTGACGTTGACAAAACAATGTTTAACTAAATAATGCATAAATAGTTTTTATGAATAAGGGGGTCAGTATTTTATCTGAAAAGATTCCAGTTAACCAAAACCCATGAATGCATGGGTTTTGCTTATTGTATATAATTACATACAATAAGAATTTAAAGTTACGATTCATAATCAGCACATACCAAATATCTAGATAGACGACGCATGTGTCACGATTTGTATTAAAACCAAGCTTGCCACATTTTTTTGACATACTATGATTTGACAAGCGCGATTTTAGTGATGAAAATCACCTTACCCGCCAAATCGATTTAAAAATGCCGCGTTGCGAACGATTTTAAGACATAAATTCGTTAATCGATTTTGTCATCGATTTATATCGAAAGCAAAGCAAATTTAATAATTATATTAAGAAGTTTTATTTTATTAATTAAATTTTATTAAGAAATTATTAATAGCATAATTTATGTGTAGTGATTGAACGAATTATTGAATGGAAACGTTACCTAGATTCTTGCAGCGCATATGTCGTCGGGTCGTTCAATAAAAAAAGACCAGCGGTTGATTTTTGAATTGGTGACCAACTCTCACGCTATGTAATATATCAATTACGAACGAGTACTTCTTTTTCTCTTATTCAAGATCACTGGTAACATATCTTTAACAAATCAAATTGTATATGATGAAAAAATTATGATATTTCATAATATTTTTCTTTTTACTTGTAATTCGTTCATTTTACCTAAATATAACAATCCAGACATTTCGGTGTAAACAACGTGTTCAACGAAAATTAGGATATAATCACAAAACCGCCATTAGGCCAAGAACCGACAAATTATAATGTCGATGCCAAAATAACTACCTGATTTTGACTATATATTTCTTACGGAAATAAAACAGTTTTGATACGTAACGTGCTGTTAATTTATCTTATTGTTACTTCGATTTTTTTACCTAAATAATTAAACTGCATTGATGTGTAAAAAAAGTCTCTAGATTTTTTTGATATCATTTTGTGGACGTGATAGGTTTAAAAAAGCCCTCTCTTAAAAATTTTGAATTACTTTCAAAATATAATTTCTTTACAACCATCATAATTTTGTAAGCAATTAGAATCGGATAGAGTTTTATAGAGAAAACGGCACTAATTATAAAGTTTGACAGAAAAATTTGTAACGGGTCTGTGATAATCAGTGTATTATTGCAAAACGATATTATTGCTAACGTTGTCAATGTCGTGGTACCAAGATTGACAAGTTGTGTCACAATAAATTGTCAAAGAGACGTTGTCAGAATGAAATCAATCGATCGAGTTGAGCGGGACTATTGCATTTTTTGTATTACATTGAATTTACGACTAAGTCTGTTAAAAAAAATCACACGCACACACACATAGGCCATACACTGTTTATGCACAACTCCTTAGTTTATTATCACGTTGTTCAGAGGCAGACAATGTCATCTTCGATGATATATCTAATTATTTCCCTTTGTGCAATATGACTCTTTGAGTTGACCGCAGTTAGATAATGACTGCTCATTTAGCCTTTAGCTTGAATATTACCAGAGCAGTTGATGTTATAGACTAATGAGGTTTTCTGATAGACAGACTCATTACTGTCGAGCTTAATATAAAATCACTTTAAACTGTTGGTCCCGGTTGTTGTCCTAAGATAGTGGTCGTTACAACCCTCCAACCCCTGCTTTATAGTAGAAAGTGCATTAGACGTACCACTGCGCCCGGGGAGACGTATTTTTTCCCCCATCCCCAATGATATTTTATAAGTAAACAGTATACTTATACGTTACTAGCGCCCCGAAGACACTCCGAGCAATACGGGCACCTCTTTGCACGTTCGACAAATGTAGTCAGGGGGTTTAGCCTGGAATACAAGATTAACTTAAATAAAATCTACATACTCCAATTGGGATCCCGCCCGTAGTCAACTATTTACACGTTGCTACATCAGAAGGCAACCGTATCCATTTGGTTTCAGTCACTCTCAAAGAAGGAGACAGGCAACCGAAACAGTTGGCAGTGGGAGATTTAGTTATCGTCATAAAATGCCAAATAGCAAACACTAGCTACCCACACGCTTCGCCAAGATGATCTGAGTCAGGGTCAGTGATGGCTGATGATGATGACGAAGTTATTAGTTAGTTTCTGCTCTGAGAAATTGTTCGTTGTTGTTCCCTGCCGCTGATTTCCTGCACCGCACTACACGCAATCGACTGTCTTTCCATCCTCACCATCCTGATGGATGGCGGTCTACTACTGTGCGTTTCTCAAGTAATTTTATACCACGAACTACAGAACTATTATTATTATTTTATACTATGGAACCAGCTTTCGGCGGTGGTATTTCCGGACCATTACGACGTAGGGATCTTCAAGGAACGAGCCTATTCCTTCCTTAAAGGCCGGCAACGCGTCTGCGATTCCTCTGGTTTTGCGGATGTCCATGGGCGGCAGTGATTGCTTACCATCAGGTGACCCGCCTGCTTGTTTGCCTCCTTCTAACACGTGAAGAAAAAGTTTTGTACCCCTTTTTACAGAAGAGTGTGAGTCTTAGCGTGTGAGTTAAATTTTATAAGGAGAAGGAGTGCAAGGAAATAAAATTTATGTAAAATAGGTGTTACATAGGCGCAATGTGGGCAGGCCTACAACAAGGAGGACCGACGATCTAGTAAAGGTCGCGGGAAGCCGCTGGATGCGAGCAGCACAAAACCGGTCATTGTGGAGATCCTTGGGGAGGCCTTGGTCCAGCAGTGGACGTCTTTTGGCTGAGATGATGATGATGAAGTGTTACATTACATTTTATAAACGTTTTCGACCATTGGGCGAACACTAGTATTATAACAATAGGTTCGCGTCTATATTTAATTAACAAATGCGTACAGTAGTGACCTAGATTGTTTAATTAAGAAGTTATCAAACCCTTCGATATAAATAAAATAATTTGATTATAAGATCAAACAGCTAGATAAATTAACTTTACAACACGGACGAACTTAATAAACGAGCTAGGATAACAATTTAGCTGAATGAAAAGGACCGAGTAGAATTATTATTATATAGAAAACAATTTGTTGTTTCATAAGATTTTGGATTACGTAAATTAAAATAAAGTTTTAATTAAGGCTGTAAGTCGGCTTAGCGCCGTGTTTCTTGATATTTCTTGATTGTTCAATATGCTCACGAACTCACGATAGTAAACACTTTACCATAATTTCAAGGTTACATAATAATATATTATACCTGTGTTTATGAGTGTTAAAACTAATGACTTACTTCTTAGGCAGACTTATTTATGCAAACAATTTGATAACTCTACTATACGCTTTTGTTTATGCCGTAAATCGATTCTACCAATACCTATCCTATACCTATCTTATCTTATTCGAAAATCGCATTTCTAATGCGAAATGTTGAATGCTGGTGGTTGACACAGTTAGCATGGAGTAATAATTCTAAAGTAATAGACCATATTTCAAAAATAGTTATAACAAACAAACGAGTTTCAACTCTCCATAACATAAGTAAGATACTTTACGATAGGTACCACCTATTATGAACACATTAAACTTTCGCGTTTCATAGTTAAACAAAGAATTACAACGGCCGTGGTCAGGGGCTGACTCTCGAAACTCTCTGATCGTAACGTCGGGTATAAAGAAATAATGTAGATACCTTTTACTAATTAGTATGCGTCAATTCCGTTTAAATTTTTTTTTTAGCCACCTATTATATTAAAACTTGTTATATAACTGTCTATTATAGTCTTATTTTACGTTAGAAAGCATAACCCTTCCCATACTGTTTGCTTAAATAGGCTCTAATCCAGCTCTATAAAATATAACACTATAACGGTGCTGCGACCCGCAAAATCCGTGTATTCACTAGCGCGCGGTTATTAACCGCTGACAAAAGAATTATTAGCCTGTGCTATTGGCGAGTAAAACATTCCCCTGTACAGAGAAATTCTGAGGAATAAGCCCTAAAAGTTTAGAGCAAATTTCTCTATACTCTTTTAGTTACTTAAACAATTTGTTGAACCTTCACTAACAAAGGGTATAAACAAGTGGCATAACGCTTATAGAATAGAAATGTACTAGAATGATTATCGTCTCAGAATATTAACTAAAGGTAAGTTTCGTATGGGTTTGACATAAACCAACGATACGTATAAAGGACGTATGATTGGCGTTTGTCAATCCTATACGTCTGTCATTCTATTCCATTTCTATTCTACTACGCCTTATGCCATTTGTATTGGCCCAAGCTCGGCCCTCTGTTAGAGGTATTTAAAATAGATCACCCAAGCGAATATCACCCAGGCGAATAAGATATATAAGTCCCCTATTAGATATATATGTTCGTTCGAGAGACCGACAACATAACCGTGCTGCCCATCCATGGGCTATGATTCACTGCAATCCGAGCCTAGGTCCTACGCTAGGAAGCCTAGGTCGAACGCTAGGAAACCTTAGGAGGCGCCCTCGGGTTTTTACGCCCCCGATCCGATCCGAACCCTTTGGAGAATCTAGTAGGGAACGGGACATGCACTAGTGAGTGATGCCATTCCCTTTAGAAAACCTCTGACAGGTTTTCAATCCCACCACTCGAGAACTCTTGAAGTTTCTCGGCGCCCCAATAAAAATTTGGTGACGGTGAAAATGCCGTCTCAGGTAATCAGCTAACTCTCTCAAAAAAAGAGATTCACTGGGTCAAAAATAAAGAAATATTTTTTTTGTTACCAGTTCGGGATCAGCGATATAGCTAAGCGTACACACCGTTCGATCGACGTATGCGTTGAGCAATTTCGGTTCGCGGCGGCGCGCGGGGCGTATTAAATTTTTTTCGTGGCAACCTTCCGAGCTCTGGCTACCGCACGGGTTTTGTTAAAGGCCATTTCACATTTCAGTGTCCCATACAAACTTCATCTTCTTCTTCTTGAACTTGAACAAAATAAGGATGTTGACAACAACAATCATGAATGAATAAAATCACGTAACGGTTCCTTAAAACATTAACCATTTTTTAATTTGATATAAGCGTGAATTTCTGTAACCTAAAAAGTTATTAATAAACACTCAGTTAACGCCACTAAATAGTGACGTCATAGTTTTCTATTCATTGCCAAAAAATATGGTACGTAGTGGTGTTACCCATAGGTTCATGAGTCTCATATTTAAGTGACGTACAACATACAATACTAATACGAACTACATAAATTGTATCATAATATCTTGGAGAGGCCCATCATATTATCTTGGAGAGGTCCATGTACAGCAGTGGACTAATATAGGCTGGAGATGATGGAGATGATACAAAATTCAAAGCTTCAATTTTTTATGCTTCAAACTTTCTATGCTTTAAGACATACCGAAATATCCGTATGTGACGGTTAAAAGAAAATATTTAAAAAAAGGTTGTATAGCTAACAGAATTTATGCGTCTTTAAATCAACTATGGAAAGTTAAGATTACATAAAATCAGTTCAGCTAACTTTTATTGAAATCTTTGACTGTCAACATCTTGCTTAAACATAGAAAATTTCATTAAAATTGGCTTATAGCTTTGAAGTTTTTATGTGTTACCGAAATGTAAAATGTCTCTTAACAATATCGTTACAGCTGCAGCTGGTGTGTGCATAGGTTAACACTTTGCGTAACGTGATTTCTAAGCCGAAATCGTCAACACACAAGGAGGGCTTTACAAAATGTATCGAGCTCGCGTCTACGCCACGAGTATTGGAGCCCGACTGAGTCAGTAAACTATAGGGTTGTGGCTGTGAACATTGAAAAAACTACAGCGCACGTAATCAAAGCTGAGGGCTTATGCAACTGAACTTTCTGCGCTCCTCTATTTTGTGTTTCAACAGTGCGCTACCCGGAAAATTGGATGCCGTCGCCACCGAAACGGTCTGTTACTGTGTAACGGGTAGTGATGCAAGCGACTCAGTCCTTGAAAGCCTTAAAACAAGACTCGACTGCATTTTATACAACTTAAGCCTGAAAATAAGACAAGAGTTTCCAGTTTTCAGTAATAAGACTCAATCGTTACACGGTGGTTAGGTATGGTTGGTATCATAAAAGTCTTGTATTAGTCTTTAAATTGAATCAAAAAAATACATAATCAGGTTTATTTTACAGTTATGGTTGTTTTAATTACAGTACCTGTATAATAAAAATATTATACTATACTAGGTGTAATCGTTAAGTGTCCACAGGCGATTATTCCGAAACTATAAAAGATATCAAAAAACATAAAACTGATAACGAAAGTACGTTATCTAATGAGTAAAATGGCATCAATAACTTTTTAAAAATCAAACGAGAAATATCCAAAATTTTGACATTAAACACACCCATACATTCAGTATGAGATTAGTAGGAAGGTTTTAGTTTCCTTGTTTTAAAAGGTTAATTAAGCTTTATTAACAAAATAATTTATATCAAAAATAATAATATTATCTTTGAATATTTATTTATTTGTATAAAAGCACAAAATTTTGTAATCAAAGTAGATGTTCGAAATGACGTCCTTGTTGTGCGATACAATGACGAACTCTATTTACAGTTTCTAAATGAACTTTCCGTAACATTTGCGGAGTAATTAAAGCAATTGCACGACGTACACGATTCTGCAACTCTTCCAGACTGTGTATTCTGTGTATGATTAAGGTAAAATGAATACTAGACCACTTAAAACAAGGAAACTAAAACCTTTCTACTAATCTCATCTAAATGTATAGTGTTTAATGTCAAAATTTTGCATACTTCTCGTTTGATTTTTAAAAAGTTATTGATGCCATTTTACTCATTAGATAACGTACTTTCGTTATCAGTTTTAAGTTTTTTGATATCTCTCATAGTTTTGGAATAATCGCCTGTGCACGCTTAACGATTACATCCTGTATAACGCACACGCCTTACAAGACTCACGACTCCCCGAGGCTTCTAAGGCGCGAGTCTTTAAAGGTTTATAAGCCTTTTAGGTTACAACTTAAGACTTACGACAAATTGAAGGGTTAGAAGACCAGTCTAATCATCAGGCTTCAAAAATGAGTCTAGTCCTTCTTGTAAGCTTTAAAAGACCTCTAAGTTTTAGGTGTCTCTTAAGCCATGTTAGGTGACAGTTGTTGGAGCAAAACCGTCACCTAAAATGGCTTAGTGGTCACCTAAAACTTAGGCGTCAATGGTGTAATCAGGCATAAGTTTCTTACAACACTAGTTACGGGCAAACTAGATGTTGGAACGAGGCATAATATGCTTGTGGCTAGATGTCGATGTTTATCTGATGTGACTTCGACTGACTGACACCTAAAATGGCTTAGCGGTCACCTAAAACTTAGGGGAATGAAATCAGGCATAAGTTTCTTACAACACTAGTTACGGGTAAACTAGATGTTAGCACGAGGCAAAATATGCCTGTGGTTTGACGTTGATTTTTATCTGATGTGATTTTGACTGACAGATGCCTGAGTTTTGTAATATTGAATTTTGTATTTTTAAATTTAAACAAATTTTGTAAATCAAATTCAAACATTATTGTGGGCATACACACATTAAATCTAAAATTGTGATACACTTATCTGATAAATAATGTAATTAAAGATTCAATAAAATTGATACAAGCAAAAACACACGTTGATTCAACTGCGTTGCTACTTAACTTACTAATTAGTAGCAGAAAATGCTGTCTTCTTAACCAAATTAAAAAAACTTAAAAAAATCTTATTATTATTTTATATTTCGATGACTACAAAATTAATAAAAGTAATGCGAGTTCTTCTTCGATTTCTGTCGAAACCTGAATTTCAAGTTCGTTATTTCATTTCATATATGTCGGTAACCAGATTTTGACAATTTGTGCTAAGTATAGTGTTCAAAGGGCGGCCGCACAAATACGGTTGCCTGATAAGCTTTCCTGATCAGGAATTCCAATTCGAAATCCGTGTGCTTATCGCAAACATTTGCAAACATTTTTTGTGTAAGGAATTCACAACACCAGTTTCAACGAACGTCAGGTGTGTTTTCTGTTCGGAAAATAAACGAACGCGTGCTTTGACAGAAATTTATTCAGGTTTCCAACTCCGAATTCTTGATTAGGTTATTTGTGCGGCCAGCCAAAACTTAGGTTTCTTAGAAATGCCTACGTGTTTAGTCTTTCACTACAACCCTTTCTGGACATCTGTGAGGTAAATATAGCATCGTGCTGATATTTCGCGGCACCAGTAACAAATTGACCTGTCTTTTCTTCTCGCCTTGTTATTAGATTTGGAACGAGCTCCATTTAGCTTCACGACAATGTCTTGAAAATTGTTAGTCTTTGCTTTGAAAACAGTAGATACAAATATTTTACCTTTTATAAAATAAGATCACAATAGAAAGGCAAGAATTGACTAATGTCTCGTTATACTACCTTTTTCTATCCTCGTTATTTATGTACCTGTAGAGAAAGACGGTATCGAGAAAACATATTATGTTAGATATTTTTTCAGAGGCGAATGGGTGAAAGTTAATGGCTACACACACAAACTTCTGTATTTGTCTTTTTTTGAGGTAAATAGAAAAAGAAAATCCGTACACACTTGTTTGTACAAACTTGAGAAGTTGTGTTTTATAAATAATTTTCGTTTTTTAAAACTTGCCGCCTAAAGCCTTTGCATTTGCATCCGGAAGTGACGAAGAGATGACAAGAATCTTGATGGATTCAGGCCTCAGTTGTTGATCAACAACCGCTAAGAATCTAAAACAACAATGTTAGCAGTAGTATTCATACAGTAAAGATACGATAGCCAGTTCTCCGGCGGTTGAAGGTTCCGGGTGAAGTGCTATTCCTTCTAATGTCTTATGTTCACTCGCCATCGGGTAAGATAAAGTACAAGTATTTCCCCGTAACAAGGTGAACCGTCGATCTGGTGAAGCTCGCGGGTAGCCTCTAGATGCGGGCATCAGAAAATAGGTTGTCTTGGAAATCTTAGTTGAGTGCCTTTGTCCAGCAGTGAACGTCTTTTGCCTGATGATGATGTTATAATAACACTGTAAAATTTTGCTTAATTGTTGTGGTGTCAATATATCTTTATCAAATTACTGCCCCGTAGTCACAATCACAACACGGCAAAGCACACTATGTCATGTAACATGATATCAGAACCAAATCTCATTAGGTTTATGTAAATGACAGTGGCACCACAGACGTGTATCGTGGTAACACAATAGCTTCATAAATAGCTAAGGGACTTGATTAATGAAATTTGAATTATGCTTAACACCGCGCTAATACTTGTAAATGAAATTAATAGTAGTGCCTCATTTCATCAAGTATCCACAGTCTCCCTGTGACCACGGACCCTGCAAAGGGTTCGAAACGTCAGGATAAACATTAATTAAAAGTAATGTGTAAAATAAACGCGAGTAGATCCGTAAAATTTGTTGCAATGCAATGTGTAGTGTTCGCGTAAACTTTAGAAAACAATAAGTATCATGATTTATTTTGGTAAATATTTAGCACAACCGATAGAGCAAACGAGGTCTTGAGTGCGGAGGCCGCGTATCGGCAAACGTAGTGTCGCTCCACCTAGTCTGAGAGCGTCCCTCAGACTTGGTGGAGCGACGATCTTCGCAATCAACTTAACAAAGCTTCATCTCAGTCGGCTTTATTGTATACGGGACAAACTGTAAATATATCAATTTATAATCGCAAATGAATAGCTAAGCAACTACACTACAGTCACCATCACCACCGCTACCAGCTTATAAACGTCCCACTGCTAGGCTCAGGCCTTCCCACATCATCCTGGCGGCACAAAAGGTAAGTGCAAGAGTTTTTAGAGGTATGCCCGTCTTACCGATTCACTTACCGATCTTATCGATTTACCCTTGAGGAAGGTAGAGTCCCATATACCTAACCATCTGCGTTTGCCTAGTTACAGTGATATGCCTAATGCATATTCTCCTATCTCAAAGAAACCTTAATTCATAAACAATAGCAAAATGGGAAAGTGTTCCTTGACAGTTTCGAGTTAAGTTTATGACTTTAGTTCTTTTAAGACTCGAGTCCGGGCTTTGATGACTTGCTCTCGACTCTGAACTCGTGCGTGTTTTACGTCACCGAGTTCTGTAAAATTGTCTCGAGTATATAAATTTAAACTCATGGACTTGAGTTTATAAATTTAAACTCATGGACTCGAGTTTTCACAACACTAGCCATAACCCACTACCACTACACTATTTAGGTTTTAATTTTATCAGTCATCCGACCCGGATTGTAAAAGTTTGTTAAACTTGCAAGGTCGCAACAAACTGCACAAGCCGCATTGAGTTCTTCCATTATATTTATAAGTCGAGTATTGTAACTGGATCCTAAAACCTTTCAAACCGGAGCACGGAAATGCACGACTGCTAAGCTGCAGAAATAGGTTTTGTTTCCAAATACTCGCCGAGACTATCGTTAAAAGGCAAAAGTATACATGAGTTCATGAACTTTATATATGTGTTATTTTCATTCTTAAGCTAAATAATATGAATGTTTCGGACTTTGTTATAAAATATAACAAAAACGCGCTGATTAATGGGAAAAGGTAATTTTATAATACGCTCAAATACAGGAAAACACAATACCGATACAAACTGAAAAAACTAATTCAAGTAGCTCAAACAGTGTTAAACGTTAATCAATGAAAACTAGAATAAATTATTACTAAAGAGTTCGTGACCTTTTTGTACATAATTGGTATGAAACATTATTTTAACAAAACTAATATTAAAATCTGCCGCTTTATGCTTAAACTCTATAGAAATATCAAGTCTTTTTAAAGAGTCCTATGCTCCCCTGAAGAATCTACGGATTTTAGCATTACAATCGGTACGGTAAAGCACTCGTCTTTGCAAAGATTTCACATTAAACCGTTCGCTTTCCTACTCTGCTGCTTCTATATAAACAATGTTCTTGAATAAATACGTGTTAAAACATCTTTGTTTACAACGTCGATAAAATAACGGCCATAAATAAAAACTTCAGCAACTACAGTTTCACAACTCGACAAAGGTTTTATTGAAATTAAACGCACCCGCAAATATGTTGGAGCTTTACGAAACTCCTCTATTAATGGTAGGCTGTTCTTTTGTTATTTATGACGTCATCAAGCCTGTTTTAGGTTTACGGCGATAGCATACCGTAAAACGAAGGGGGCTATAAAAACATGACGTCTGAATAGACTGAGGCGAATAAATTATGAAAGTTTTGCTGTAGCCTGGAAAGACTGACAACGTGACGACGCAACGCAAGAAATATGGCCCTAGATTTGTGGTATTTAAGCTTTCGCTTGAGACTTCGTAATCGCGATATCAGGGGAGGTGAGTAAAAAACTTTTTTATTGTATTAGATACAGACCGGAACAAAGAATGAAGTGTATTGTTTAAGTTGATACTTTTTGGATAATATTTCATTTATGTATTTATCCGATATGTCACAAGGGTGCAGGTTCAAATCTGCGTTAAAATTATATAAACAAAACAAAAACATTTTATAAATAGCTACTTCTTAACTGATCTTTAGTATTTGTAAAAATATTATGATCGGATGTTAATGACGGTAGTTGTTGACATTGAATGGGTGCCTTTGGCTTTCAAAGTAAAAAAGTAAATAGTGTTGAATAATTTCGGCGGGCTGGTTAGAACCACGATAGCTCAATTGGGAGAGCACCTGACCCGGTATATCAGAACCGTGCAGGTTCAAATTCTGCTCGTGGAAATTTTTTCAACATTTGTGTTTTTGTAATAATTCATTTATTATGCATAAAAATTATGTAGTAAAAAATTTAAAAAAAATACAGGATTGGTAGGATCAGTCCTGTATTTATTTAATTATTTTGATATTCACTAAAATAATGAAAGTGAATATATTTTAAAAAGACAAAGTGCTGGGAAAAAAACCACTAGCGGGATTCGAACCCGCACCCCATAACATGCCGAAACAAATAAAATACTTAGATTGTAGTGGCTCAAGTTTTTGGCACTTTAAGACCAGTGTTCGCCTTTCGGGTTTCATCGCCATAAAATAACATTGGTCTTCATTGAATTTTTACGACATGACAGCTAGGAAGTAGATGGATGCATTTAATTATTGCTAAAGACTAAGATCGGTTGCCACCCTCTATTTTTAATTCATCATCAACTTATGTCCCCACAGCTGGGGCACGAGCCTTCCCTATGGATGGATGGATAGGGGGTGCGGGATATAAACCACCACGCGGGCCCAGTGCGGATTGGTAATTGTTAATTACCGCTAATGCAGCCGGGACCAACGGCTTTACGTGCCTTCCGAAGCACGGAGGAGCTCGTGATGATACATTTTTGGTCACCTGTCCGATGACCGGCCTTTGCGAAAGCACACGCCGACCGGGTGCGTAAACCACTGCGCCATCGAGCTTCTCATTTTCAATTATTAAATGAAAAAAACAAATATTTGATCGTCACTGGGTCCTGTCGAACGCTGATGCCACTATCCTACATATCTTAGCATTGCTCTCGTATGGCAACGATTAATTTCCACGTATTACGGGTAAAGCTGGAAGAATTGCCGCTCAAATATTTTGTTACGTCCTAAAATAAGCGTGAGCCATGGACCGGGATATTGGGTATCGATGCCCCATCAAACCTCTAAAACAGGCGATATTTCAGCGGGCTCCGGTCAAATAACCTACAAAACGGTCGTGCTATGTCAAACAATTGAAAATGAATCCTCTGTTATTATTCAATCAAATGCCTTTAATTGCGTCCATTTGTTTTTCGTTATATAGATTTAGGTGTGATTAAGTCTTGTCGATTCATTAGCATAAACAAACTTAATTAAAGCACGACTCTAATTTTCTTTAATTAATAGACTGGTTTTCTAAAATAAAATACTTTTTCTATATTTATAATTTTTGGGTAATTGTTAGGTCTGATTTCTGCCTGTCTAATCGTCCTCATCTTGTCGACCCGCAAGTTATTATTATTAATATTACGTAGTATTATTGTTCTTACAGCTGTCTAGTTAAAGTTATGCAAGTTTAATATTAAATCAAACATTTCCTGAAAGAACTGAAACTTTTTTTATTAACCCCCATTGGAAGAGAGGAGTGTTATAGGGCTATCATCTGTGTTTGTCAGTATATCTGTTTGTTCTATATACGGTGTTCTTGATCAAAAGCTTCATTACGGGTAAGGATTCCGTCAGTGACATAATAGTTAGAGATAATTAGCTCATACTGTAGCTATTTGTAAAAGGATGTCAGGCTAAATTAAAGCTAGAAACCAGATATGTTTTGACTGCTCTTCCTATAGTTATCGTAACATAAATCATAGGCACTTGCGAAGAAGAATTAACCGACTCATGGCCGATGACATGACAGGCGTGTCACTCCGAATATACACAGATGCTGATGGCACGCATGGCGTGTCACAATGTCGCGGAGCTAATGCACACAACACATGATGTGTATGGGACCGTAGGTAAACTTTAGCCGTAACCATGCAAAATAACCTTATAACATCGACTTTGAAACTATGTTCAGTTATAAAATTGTAGCTCTATATACTACACAATGTGAATTAAAGTTTTAATTTTATGTGTAGTACACAAAGAACATTATACTTTTATCTTTAGTCAAGCAGTGGTCAAATTGTAACCACAAAAAAATACTTTGTCAATCTTCTAATTACAATATGCTTGTTAAATGGTTAATGTTTAACAGCAACGAAGCGGTGAAATGCCACTACATATTTACAGAATACACTAAGAATACACTAAACATGCATACTCTCTTATACGTAAGACACCGTACTTGTAGAACAAGGGTAGGTTCAACGACCTAATTCACAAACGCTCTAGATAGAGACATGTCTTGGGCGCTTCTCCCCACCTCCACCGAGTCGAGGTCCTAGTGTAGAGTTGCCTTCGGGTGGTTCCGCTCTCGATCTGATCTGAACCCCTCGGAGAATCAAGTAGGGAACAGGGACACGCACTAGTGCGTGATGCCATTCCCTCTCAAAAAAACCCTTTGAGGAACCCTTTAAGTTTCTCACCGCGCCCCCCCCCCCCCCCCCAAGTCAGGTGGCACTGAAAATGCCGTTCGAGGCAAACAGCAAACTATCTCCAAAAGTTTGTGAAACAGCTTGGGCAATGTACGGGACGAATGATCACAACTAATTATACCACGATGGTGCATCGGACAGTTGCAAGACAAGTTGATAAGACGACAGTCGTTTGCACTCAAAAGTCCGCATTGAGCCAGCACGCTTAAACAGGCCGCAAAAGCTAAAGCCAAGTGTGTTTGATTTTAGGATTGAAATTAGGATGTTTTTTAATTCAATAACCTCGCGTATCATCCTAGGTTTGAATCGTTGTTCTCTAACGAGTATTTGTGGTTTATCAAATCTGATGTAATGGTTGGGCTCCGTAGAGGGTTCCCTAGAGGATTCAATAGAGAAGATGGTTGGAATCTACTACCAGCCTGGGACTCCATCATACAAAATATTAAATCCCACCACCATACCCCACACCACACCATACTGCCAGACCAAAAGATACTGTAAGCTCTTTCTGCGTAAAACGGAACGCACCTGATTAAATTTAAATGAGGGTAAACAAGCTACTAACTAATTGTGAGACGACCAACACCTCAGTCTCCCTGTAAAACGTCAGGGTAAACATTAATTAAAACTAATGTGTAAAATAAACGCGAGTAGATCCGTAAAAGTTGTTTCATTTCAATTTGAAGAAGCGCATAAATAACCGTTCATATAAGGGTAGCGTATTTTTTATACACAACTGGTAAACGCTATAACTCAACTCATGGACGATAAGGCCGAAAGATCAAGCGCGCTTCACCCCAAACTAGCCTACTTTATGTCAATAAAGTGTATAATAAAGTAGGCTAGTTTGGGGTGAAGCGCGCTTGATCTTTCGGCCTTATCGTCAGAACAACACAACCTAAAATAGAAAAGGGGTACTTAGCCAGACAAGCTTTAAACTAGCTCTACCACCACCTACATGGAGTCCATTATGTACAGACGCTGGCACATCCATCTATCCAAAACTGCCAAATCAAATAACATCAAATAAAATAAATATGCCATCCACATAAAGTTCAAAGTATATTAAGGAAATTTGACAATTTGTGTAGTCTGATCTGCAGGCGTGTGTACCATCGGCACCGCTGTTATTCGAACCCTAGTCCTCCGGTCACTATTTACGATTAATATTGTTGGAAGGATACACTATATTCATCAATTCCGTCTGTCGGTCAGGCAACTCAATCAATGTCACGCTATGGTCACCTCCCGGAGTCTAGTAGTCTAGACGTGTCGCCTCGTGTAAGTGCTAGTTATTATTAGTGGCCTTTTATACGGTTTACATTATCCATCACCACCTATATATACGGCACCGGCAATGAACCCGCCAATCCATCATGCCACAAATACGTAATGACATAAATGTTTTCTTTAGTCCAAGGTCTAAAGTTCGAACTAGTTCTCGTGAACTAAAGATAGTAATGAAGATGGTAATGATCTTTTTACAAATCTTGGACTAAAGGGAGTAACCGTAAAGATGCTCATTGACTTATTACAAAACGTGGTCATAAGATAATAACTGTAAGGAGCGAGCCGTAAGGACGGTAATTGAATTAATACCAAACGTGAACTAAAGATAGTAACCGTAGAAACAGTAACCGATTTATAACAAAACATAGATTAAAAATAGTTACTGTAAAGACGGTAACCGTCTCATTACAAAACGTGGACTAACGATAGTAACTGTAAAGACGGTAAGCGTCTTATATTTCAAAAGATGGACTAAAGTTAGTTCTGGGTGCCTAGCGCGAGTTTCATTCACCATTCAGTCGCCAGGAGGCGCTGCTTCAATGCCATACTAATGTTCGTTTTCGTAAACGTAATCGAATGATTCCTGATAGTTAACAAAACTCACACTAGGCACCCTAGGACTAAGACGATTAATACAGTTATTCGAGCCTTCATACGAATTGTTCGGTCAAGAAGGGTGGCGCTTTTGTCACTCCCACTGCATTCGATGCTCACTCACTCCGATTTAAATTTCAGATTGGATGGAGTAAGTCCTCGGCATTGGTATTTAAATCGTATCTGCTCAAAACTGGATCGCATTCAATGTCGGACGGTCATTGAGTTTGGCTGTTCAGAAAATAACGTTTCTGTTTGCTTATTTTCATCTCTGTGGCTTAGTTTAAGTGTTTCAGCATATTGAGGTCAGCATATACTATTGCTATATACAGCTTATACATAAACATTATTATTTCACGTATTAATTGACTAACCAGCTAATCGTGAAATATCATCATATATTAGATAGTTATTTATCATGTAAGTTTCTTATAGGGTGTAAGTAAGGAAGTTATTACGGAAGAGACGCCAGTATTCGACATCGAAACTTTTTTCCTTTAATTACTAAAAATAGAGGTCAGAAACTGATTTGTGTCTTTAGTAACAATTTAATACCGACAACCTGCTTCCTATCATCCAGTAAAATTTAATATGGAGATAAAAACTGGTGTCAAACACTGGGTCACTATGTCGAAAACTGGTACCACTGGTATGATTTGGTAACGACATACTTTTTAATGTGTAATATCTTTCCGCTTGCCTTCTATATTTACAATTTGTGGGAGTGATTTCGTAAAAAAAGGGACGGAAGTATGGTCGTAACAGTGTGATCCTGTAACTGTTACGTGTTAGTTGGGGAAGCCAACAGTGATCGACACTTTAGGCTCTATGTCCGTTGTAGGTCGTAATATTTGTGGGAGTGATTTCGTAGAAATGTGATCGTAACAGTGTGACAAGATGACAGTGTTTCATGTCTTCTAATGAGTATTTACTGCATTCTCTTTATGATTTGTGACTTAACAATATTTAAAAAAAATGAAAAAAATATACGTCATTGTTAGTTTTATAATCTATTTTTTATTGTAATACTGATTTCAAAAGGTGTAATGTCAAATGTCACACATCATATGCGACTACTGTGAGGCTCGTTCGTTTTTTTTTTTTGTAAATGAGCTGTGATGTTTTTTTCGCCCATTCTTCTTCACAGCTAAAAAATAGACGTCCAGAATGGGTAGTAGGTAAAAACTGTATGGACGATTCAAAAGCACCGTTCTTTAAGTTTATTAGAGTTCCTTATGTTTTTACCGATTAACCGATTATTATTATTTCAACGAAAACTACTAACCGATCACTCAATTGGACGATGCCTTATTTGTACGAAGTTCTAATTTACCGATGTAACAATTCACCGAAAAATCAATTACCGAAGTTCATTTCAGCGACCATACATAGCCGAGTGGTCAAGTGCTTGGCTCGATATCCGGAGGTCCCGGTTTCAATTCCCATGTCGGACAAAGTGCGTTTCGAATTTGTCAATTAATTAATTATAATTAACTAATTTAATCATTAAAAAAATTATGACGTTATAAACGTTTTTTTATGTTATTAATTGTTATAATTTGCTTAAATTCTTTCATTATTTAATTGTATTTGATATTCTAAGGTTTAGGTGATTTTTTATGACGTCATAAACGATTTTTTTATTAAATTTGATATAACTTAAAAACAAATTCATTAAATAATTTTATATGATAATTTTTTATTTTGTTTCAACTTCTTCTAGTTCTTTCCTCCTCGGTCTCATGCTTACCTACTTGAATTCGGTGCATAATGTCCGTTTTTTCAACTTCCTTTGTAATACGCTAGCTTTCATTCATATCATAAATACCCTCACATAATCCATTCATCTTTTTATTGGTCTCTCCTCTATTATCAAATCAACACTTATATACATAGTATTATTTAACTACTAAAACTAAAAACTTATATTATTGTATTCATTAAAATTAAATTAAAGTTTGTCATATAGTTTAACGTTATTTTAAATAACAATACATTTTATTTACATAACAGCATACATTATTATAATTATGAAAATATCTTCCACCTCGGCTTTATATCACTCAACATGAAGGTAAGACGAAATCAAATTTTGTAACTGCATACGTTCTTAATATTGTGTTCTCTTTGGCAGTAGAATGCCTCGCCATGAATGAGCATGTAGTAGTAATGCTCAAAGAGAATATAATTGAGAGCCTCAGATTCACCTGCGATGTAATTCTATTATTCAGTGGCTCGCTATGACTTAGCTTGATATTCACGTTATATGTTTTATCTTTGTCTGTGAATCTGCTTGAACGTAAAGAAGCAAATGCCTTTATAAGGCATGCATCGTGTTTTCAAAAAACGAATTAGAACGTGTTATTTGTATAATTGTTATTAATGTGCAACTACATTTTTTTTTAAAGATCCCAATTTTGCCTTCTGAGTTTCTTGACAGCTCTTCTCGGTCGAAGGCTCTGTCAAAATCCAAACTGGTGGTAGATTTAGTAAACTAAATTATAATTAAATATTATTTGTATTTTATACTTAGTTTTGACGTCAATTAAGTACCTGTAAAGGTCTATATTGAATAAACGATTTGACTTTGACTTTGACTTTTGTCTTTAGAATGTAGCAATAAAAGTTTTATCTATCTATCTATCTATATTTTATTAATAAAGCTATGTACTGATACCGTAGTGTATTTCGTACAGACATAAACACTTTTAGAAGGAGTTGTAGCAACTTCTGCAAGATTACTTTTGGCCATCTCATCATCATTTTATCATCTCAGCCAAAAATACGTCCACTGCTGGACAAAGGCCTCCCTCAAGGATAAAATCATTTTGAGGGGAATTTGCCATAATCGCCAAGCTTGGCAGGCGGGTTGGCGATCGCAGTAAGGTAAGAATAATCACAGAGAGACGCTGCTGCCCATCCTCTGGAATGGTCCCATAGTCGCCTTCTACGACACCCACGGGAAGAGATGGGGTGGTGCAATTCTTTATCTCCGGCACCACACGGGGAACTTTTGCCTAAGGGACTACAACTACCGTCTGCTAGTAGATCTGTGCTCCAACTCAGCGCGAGATCGAGAACATTAATATGTAACTCTTAGGCTTGTTTCACACGTACTGTGGTACATAGTACCACAACCTCACCACAATCACACCACAACCACACCACAACCACAACCACAACACGTGGGCAGGTGCTAATTCGTATGAAAATTAATTCACACGGGCCACATTTTGCCGTCATTATTGACCGCGTGTGTGATAGATAACCGACTACATCGCAGCCACGTTGCAACTACAACGAAACCACCAGCGACACCGCGAACTAGCCGGATATCTCGGAGATAGTCACATCCGAAACCGGCGTGCGAGCCCCTCGACTACGGGCGCCGTCATTGAGTTACATACAATTTCAACGTTGCCGATCTGACGCCGACGACAGAAGATCGGCGCGCGGTGGACGGAGCAGACTCGATTCATAATTCATTAGTTATTGATTGTTAAAATATTGCCATATTTTAACAATAAATTACCCATTGTGGTATTATACATTAGTTTGTGAGTCTCACATATTAAACTGTCGAAGTCGAGCGGTCCGCTAACTTACAACCGACCTTCCGCGTAGCTGTTGCCCGATGACAGCAAATTTTATGCAATTAAATGTATTGTTGGAGGAGCTCGATGGTGGTTAACGTGCCCGTCTGCGAGTGCTGAGGTTTAAGCAACTTTCGCAAAGGCCGGTCATCAGATGGGTGATCAAAATTTATCAACTCGAGCTCATTCGTGCTTTGGAAGGCACGTAAAACCGCTTTTCCCAGCTACATAGCAGTCGTTAACAACCGCCAATCTGTACTTGGCCCGCGTGGTGATTTATGGCCCGTTCTCCCTTTCCACCCATTAGGAAGGTTCATGCTCCAGCAGTGGGGACATAAAATGAGCTGATGATGATGATGATGAAATGTATTGACGTATATTGCGGAAGATGCGCGGCGGAATGAAATGCTGACCTGATTCGATTTATTCTTGAAGAATTAATTGGAGATCCTTCTTTAGCTTCTAACTCAAAACACTGTCTTGGCACTGTTCTAGCTTCAATGAGTTGTAAACTTGAGAATATTTTATCATTCACACTCTTTTTGAAGGTTATAAAAAGCAATAAAGAAGACCTTTAAAAGGTCGTGTGCGATTTTTCTAGTACTTAACATTAGAATACAAACAGCCATCCATCTTAACCATAGAATGCTTGGCAAACCCCGTTCCACAAATGCTGGCAGAGAACTCCAGAGATTGTAACATGCCTACACGTATATGTGCATAAATTCTTGAGGAAAAATGCCGAGAAATATCCATTTTTTTACAACAAGACGCATTGCCCGTTTGTGAAGATGCTTACGACATTAAGCCATTACATTTTTATTGATGTCTCAATCTGAAGGAGAATGTTTTACGTCGCATATTATTATCATACATATATTATAAGAAAATACTTTAACTGGAAGTTCACGATAATAAGTAGTTACGTTGTTTCAGATTAACTTAATAGATTAAGATACTTGAGGATAAGAGCTCCAGATGAATAATTAGTGTTCTGATTTTCTTTTCCTTATACTAACTTGTACGGAACTAAGTTGGTACTCGATATCTCATTTAGTTTTTAGTAACTTTAAGCTAAGCCATAACCCATCAATTGTAGCGATGACTTGATTTCAATGATGGAGGTCTTTGGCCAGCAGTAAGACAGTTATAGGCTTTTTTATGTTTACTTACTTACTTACTTAATTTTAAGTTAAACTTACTGCGTAGTAACCTACTTTATATGACACAACGGTAAAGAAGCAATTATCAATACATTTTGACCATTTATTTGAAAACTTCAAGTGTTGCAAATTGCTATTCCTGAAAAAGATTTCGGAAAAGAGGTAATGTCGAAACTAGATCTTTTTAGGGTTCCGTACCTCAAAAGAAAAAACAAAACCCTTATAGGATCACTTTGTTGTCCGTCTGTCTGTCTGTCTGTCAATACCTACCCTATATCTCGGAAATGCGTGGAGGTATCGAGTTGAAATTAAAACCATATACTCAGATCTGTGGTCCCTTGAAACTGTGAAAAAATCTTGCCATTGACCTAGAACTATGAAGTTTGACAAGTAATATCG
Organism: Eudonia truncicolella; assembly: GCA_949315975.1. NCBI lineage: Eukaryota > Metazoa > Arthropoda > Insecta > Lepidoptera > Crambidae > Eudonia > Eudonia truncicolella. The sequence goes on from OX438836.1 coordinate 11,323,879, forward strand.
TATCATACTATAAGTACATAGAAAAATCTGAAAACCGTACATATTTAATTAAATCACAAAAAACAGGGTGCAACATGCAAGGAACGGGGGTCCAAATTTTGAAGTAAGTTAACTGTGTCATGTAGGGTATCGTATGAAAGGTCTTCATTTGCACAAGCTTAAGCTGATTTTTAATTATTTTTATCATGTTTAATTTTCGATTTATTACGAAGAATGAAAACAGAAATACTAATTTCTACCTACCCATAAATTTGTACGGAACCCTCGGTAGGAGAGTCCGACTCGCGCTTGTCCGGTTTTTTAATAAAAAGATAATTTATTTTATGAATCGCACAATCAGTAAACTCTTTAAAGCGTAATGTAGTTTCAGAGTAATTCTCATCCAGAAACAACGTTAACTTGTACCATTAAGTGTCAAGTCGGTAACAACAACTTGTAAAGTTAATTTACTTTTCAAACTCGAGGCAGAATAGTTGCAAAGACAGCTGTGACTCAGAGACCTTATGCAGGTGAATTATCTAATCCCATGTATCGACCGACAAAGTATTCATAGAACCGACAGCTGATAGCTTGCATTTTGTAGTGTTTTGAGATAATATAGTGGTTAGACCTCCGCTCTCAGATCGAGAGGCCGCGGGTTCGGTTCCCAGTAGAGGTTCATATGGCTGTCGCTAGAACAGCAATTAACGATATCCAGTTTAAGACAGTTCCTCATATCCAGTTCCTCAGTGTTTGTGAATTTAGAATAGAATTACGCTTCTATTATTTTTCATTAGGAAAAAAGAAAGAAAAGCGATTGCGGTTCCATTATTCAGGATGTTTGGTAATACCTGTATAATCCCGAATAAGGCAAATAGGGCACAGAGCATAGGATCCCGGAAAATTATGAACATAGGTACCTGAAAAGCACCACATGTTTAGCTAATACATTGTTCTTGGTCGACAACCTCATGGTCCAAACGAAACAAAAAAAAAACATGTAAGAGTTGAACAAATATAATGTAATAAAATTTTGAATTTTCTATGGAAATGTAAATCTTCATGATATTTATACTTGGTTGCATGACTTTGTTTCGGGATTATACACATATTACCAAACACCATGTATATCATCAGGAAAAAAGAAAGGAAACGAAGATTGATTTCGATTCAATTTATCGTTTGAATACATTTCCTTTAAATGTCAAATACGTTTACGATAGAAACACTGGCATGTAACAAACGTTTTAGGACAAACAAAAAAGAAAAGTTGGTGCAACCCGAAATCCCACCGGTTGCTATAGTGAAAATAAAAATAGGCACCTGAAATGAATTCATCCGGCGACTAGAGAAATAAAAGCTGCAATGTAAGGGATCCTTCCACCTTTGCAGGGCCGCATTAGTGACGCTCCAAAGAGTTTCCTCTATACGGTCTTTCCTGCTTACGATTTAGTTCCTAGTTGACCGGTAATAGTTCATTTATTTTAAGCTTTCAGGAAGTTAGTGAAGATATACACGATGTCGGTTCTAGAGTTGTTCATGTCAATGACAATGTTAGGGCATAAGTTTACAAAATTCCTTTTGTTTTATTGCCGTCATAGTTCATCTTTATACTGGATGTATTTTAATACTGTTGAAAATAGTGATGAGTGCGATAGGTGATTGGAGTAATGCTCTTTTTTTGCATTTCTCTTTTTGCACTGTAAAACAAAATTAAACAGAATTAAACGTGAATGTCAAACGAAACGTGAAAACATTTGATTCCATTTGCATCAACAAAATATAGAACTCATATTTATTATTTATAATCTTTGAGAGCATAGCCTTTAGAAACTTTTGCCCCCAAACAATATTTTAAGTCAAGAAGTTTCTACTGTTATTATACGAAAATTGCTATGTAAAACTTTATATAATTAGGTGTTATCTCCAGCATGATGCTTCCCTTATCTACCATTTTTCAAGCGTGGAAACACGACATGTTGAAAATGTTCCAGAGACTCATTTCTTTTTAGTGTTCCTCCATTTGCGATACCCAAAGCCGAGATGATCTCATTACTCGCTCGGTTTTCTTGTGACATTATTAAGTCTACTATTAATATATAAGGTAACTTGTAAATAGAAAAAGAGATCAAAGTTGGTTACGTGCTATTTTTCTACTTGATTTTCACTCCTTTTTCTTTGTTCTATCTCACCTGATAAATTGGTCGTGTTTGTCATAACGTTTAAAATTTATCGCCATTTTGTCTGGTGGATGATAAATATAACGTTTCGTTTGTATGTCGGGGTTAATCTCTGGAACTACTGGTCCAATTCCACAAAATATGCCTTGATCATATTCATATTTTTTGTTTGTTTCATCACTGAAACACAATAGTTTAATAGTACATGCGTGTGTGTGTTCTAAAAATAATTTACTTATCTGTTCTCCATTATAATCAAATATCACTATAAAACTCAATACGACCGTGGGTAGGTAGGATAAGACAACGAAAAACGAAAATAAATAAAAAACAACAAAACTAACGACCTAGAACATTGTTTAACGTTATTCCTTATTTTCAAAGATGAACCCATAATGAGATTGTAATCTTCCAAAATTATTTCTTCCACATGTTAAGTCACTCACCTACTATATAAATATGGTGTGAGTAATGGTAGTGTCGAATGTGAAGGACTATTTGTACCATATTGCCATATAGGAGAGATATAGCGTCACTCAGCGTCTTCTACCGCTTATACCACGGCGAGTGCTCTGAGGAACTCTTTGACCTTATCCCTTCCTCCCTATGCACGCGTACTCCTATGAGTATGCGTGCTGCTTTCCGGAGTCACCCCTGTACTGTCTCGAACATTCCATCGCGCACAAAGAAATTTGGTGACTTTTCTTTGTCGCACTTTCAAAAGATGGAATAGTCTACCAGCACACGTTTTCCCTCCTTCCTATGACATGGGGTCCTTCAAATGAGGCGTGAAGAGGCACCTTGTGGGCCGGCAGGGTGAGGGTGACTGATGCTGCGTTGTTTTCACGCTGCACCAGTTGTCCTTGCGTCTGGACTCCATTTCCACTTAACATCAGGTAGAGTGGAGTCATTTGTCGAGCTACGTATAAAAAAAAACCATAACATAACGATTTGAAATCTCGAAAAAATATCGTTATATAGCGAGACTAAGTTAAGATGGTGCTGGCGTACCAAGACTTACATAACAAGCCGTACTACCAACCAAATCGAGTACAATATGTATCCAAGCTCCCTGCTTGGAATCGATATCTTGACCAATGGGTCGTATGGTATCGTATTTAGCTCATAGAGCCAAATACGATAAAAAAAGACAACAATAATAAAATTATTGAAGAACCAAAACTTTTCATTAATAATAATAATAAATTTTATTTGCACACAAAAAATACAGAAACAGACAAATTGACGAAAATATATTATAGTACAAAACAGGCGGCCTTATTGCTAACAAGCAATCTAATCATTATGATAAAAAAAAAATAAGCTTTCCTCGGTTTAAGCCTGCGCGCGGGCTTCTATCTTCAATATAGAATAAAAATAAAATGTTTTGCAAAATTGAAAGAGCCGCAAATACTTTTCAAAGATCCAAAGATGCGATCCAAAGATTCAAAGATGCGGCTCGCGAGACGCGGTTTCCCGACCCCTGCACTAGACTACAGTCGCAATATGTTGATGTTCAAGCACCAATCAGATAGTTCTTTAAAGTTTTATACATATTTTTTAAGTTGTATGTAATTTAGCATACACAATATTGAAGCAATAGCATGCAATAGCGAATTTAATTTAGTTTAAAAGTTTCCATAACTCAAGAGGACCGATCCGATCCGAACCCTTCGGAGAATCTAGCCACGCCTTAGTGAGCGATGCCGTTCCCTCTAGGAAACTTCCGAAGGTGATTCGTTTCACACGCCTTGAGGAACCCTTTAAGTTACTCGCCGCCCCAAAAAAGCTCGATGAAGCTGAAAATGCCGATTGAAGCAATCAGCAATCTCTCAAAAAAAAACTCAAGAGGATAACAGTGGAAAATCTCTCTAAAACCTACAGGGTGCCTAGTGTGAGTTTCATTTGACATTTGATCACGATATCGACCACGGAAATGTCATAATACACTTAAATGATGTATTGAAGCAGCGCCATACGAGACGAGTTAAAATTTTGCCTTACTTATTTTTGTTTTCGTAAACGTATTCGAATGAATAGGGGTAGTTAACAAAACTCACACTAAGCACTCAGTAACCAACGGTAGGTAGTGATGCTCTTATTTTGTTGGTGGTTGTACTTAACTTAATATATTATTAGTATGCAAATTGATCCTAAGCCCATGGCTTACTCCAAGACATTGGAGATCCCTTCCGAATTAGTCCATGACGTTATTAAACTGACTGACCAGATAAGAACTTTAGCTTGCAAGAAATAAAGGCAAAATTAGCTATGCAAAGGTGTTTTGTTTTGTAATGCTACTGTTATTATCTGGAATTGCGAGTGGAATAACTTTTTTACTTTATAATCTGTTGTTTTTATTTTGTTATTTAAATCTTGGTACAATGGCTTATTTTAGCAGGAATACTTTTTTCATTATAAGAAGTACGCAAATTACTCTATCTGATGTCTAGCAGAACTAGGAGCAGTGGAGCAGGATTGTGCCTCACTAGCCATCCTCACCTTGCCGGCCCGCAACTTGCTTTGCATACTAACAAATAATACTTACGAACATAAATCTTAGATCTTAACAATCTTAACAGTGAAGTGGTATCCGGTAGCTGGTACTGTACACTACCCACTGCTGAGCACAGGCCTTTCTGAGAAGATCCGACCATAACCCACTTCACTGGGCCAATGCATTGGGCGACATTGGGTCGTGGGTTTTCGTGTTGGCAGGTAGGTTTATTATAAGCGCATACCCGCAGACGTTGGTGGCTCCGATCCGATCCGAACCCTTCGGAGAATCTAGTAGGGCACGGGGACACGCCTTAGTGCGTGATGCCGTTCCCTCTAGAAAACCTCCGAAGGTGATTCGTTTCACACGGCTTGAGGAACCCTTTAAGTTTCTCGCCGCCCCCAAAAAAGCCCGGAGAAGCTTAAAATGCCGTTTGAGGCAATCAGCAATCTCTCTCCAAAAAAAAAACGTTGGTGGCTAATTACGTGGCGTTTGTGAAACTTGATCTTGCTTTTTCAGCAATAGCAAGCAACACAAGCAGCTAAAACTTATACTGAGAGATATTTAACAGCCTCGGTGGTCTAGTGGTTAAGTCTCAGACCCATAGGTCCCAGGTTCGGTTCCCAGCGTACATGTTTGTGTTCTCGAATTGGTTGGAGGAAGGGCTTGTTTGTCCGCCTGGCTATTAGCTACCACCATCTTATCTAAATATGTCGCCATATTATCAATTTTTGTAGCATTGTTCCGGCAGATAGAGATAAGATACTACTTGATGGCATAGTGACATTCTCAAGAGCTTCTTGACATTATTTTTTTTTCTCAATCTGTGCCTTAACTTCTGAGTCACTGCGCTTTCACCTTCGGCCTTATCATCACTTGACATCAGGACAGCTAAAGGCCAAGTCACACATCCCAGCACAATACGTGTAAATCGAACCTTAAAAGGAAAATTACAAATGAAATGTTAACCATTCCTATATAAACATGTGTAACATGTCCTGGTCCGTAGCCCTCGAGGCGCTACTTGTCCGGTTTTTTTATTTTCTGTGTCAGAAATAAAAGATTTTTGCCTCTACTACGCTTTGCTGTTGCGCTTTATAACGTTTTAAATAGGGTTTTCGGTCGCAAATCACTGTTACATAAAAACCATAAAAAATGGATTAGGTAAAAATAACTTATGAATATGCCTGCCTACCTTATCACAACAAAATCTTATCAATGAAAATTTTGTGACTGAAATTTTAACGACAAAAACCAACACCAAAGCTTAACATGCCTTCCAAAACGTAAAAGAACTAGAGATAATTAAATTCCCCTCCTTCGGCTTTTTTCAGTGCTTAAGGGAGATGAAATGCAAGCGCTACCCGCAATATTTACCTACAATACTTTTTGGCACTGTTTAAAACAAAACATATATTTAACAAAGAAATTTAAACGGGGATTAAAACTAATTAGTAAAAGGTTTCATACCTACTTTATACCTATGGAAAACGGAAACAGCCCACAAAAAGTTGCAAGCATCCCGTAGTTAGCAGGCAACCAGCCTACATGCCTTATGTCAAAAAAGTGACACAAGATCGGCCATGCACATACTGCATGAATATATTACATATTATTATTATTATTATATATTATATTATATTATTATATTATATATATACCGACGATATTTGCTCCTGGGATAAAGGTGAACAACATCGTGGGCACTCCGAAGGATGTCTTGCCACTTCAAACACCAGGCGTATATAAGATAGACTGCAGCTGTGGTAGTTCCTACATAGGCCAAACAAAGCGGACTATACACGAGCGGATCAAAGAACATATCGCAGCTGTAAAGACTGGATTGAATTTTACAGTACGCAAGTCCTCTCCACAGATCGCCACTTTTATTCAAGAGTAGTGCATGAAGCGATTGAAATAAAGAAGCACCCTAATAATTTCAATCGGGACGTCGGCCACAAACTATCTTCAACGTGGAATCCGTGTTTGCAAAAAAATAACCTCGTTTTTCTTCACGGTCGGTAAACAACCAGAATAAGGCTTGTAATACGTAATAGGGACACTAGTGTTGTGTGTGGTGGTAGTTGGGAAAATAATGTGACGATGGATGAAGACTGCCGCGCAAACGGAGACGCAACATCGCGAGAGCAATCAGCCCGTGACCACGGCCTTTGTAACTCGATCAAAACGACGAGTATAAAGAAGGTATGAAACCTTTTACTAATTAGTTTGCGTTAATCCCCGTTAAAATTTATTTGTTAACTATGGAACGCGAAAATTTAAAAGTGTTTAAAATATATATTTATTTAAATACACAAAAAAAGTTTCTGTTTGTATGGGTGTTTACGCTGACGAAGCCGCAAGCTTCCTCACTCCATCTGATAATCGGTGACCAATTTTTTAGTCGGTGAAAATGAAACGAATGGAATTCCTATGTTGCAACGCACACGTCACACGTCCTACAAAAAGCCGGTCACAAAATCGGTACTTACTAAAACCTTTGCGAAAAAATCGGTCCGATTATCGGTCCTACAAAAAGTCGGTCGTGGGAGGAAGCCGTTATTATACTCGTAGTATTCCTTGATTTTCTTTTGTACCACAAAATAAGGAGACCGTAGAAGGTAAGCTTTATACATGACGTGACGCGCTCGAGCAAAGCCCCCGCCCGATTATCTCAATGCCACTATACATTTACAAAATACACTAAATATGCACACTAGTTTAGGCCCAAGACACCGTACTCGTAGAACAAAGGTACGACGAAACGGTTTACACGCGCTCTATACCAGATCCAGACATGTACAGACACCTGCACATCAACCTATCCAAAACAGTCAAATTTCTTTAATACATTTTCAACCATAAGCTTTAGGCATAGAGTTCAAAGTCTATTAAGGAAATTTAACAGTTTGTGGTAGGTTGATGTGCAGGCGTGTGTACATGGGCGCTTCTCTCCTCCACCACGGCCCAGTCAACCCGAGCCGAGGTCCTAGCCTTTAGAGGCGCCCTCGGGTTGTTCCGCTCCCCGATCCGATCCGAACCCTTCGGAGCAAAACTATTCCCATTTTGTGCAAAAGTACAGCACAACACGTACTAAGCTGGTATCGCGTTTAGCCTCAGTCTCCACCGGCAATACTGTGTGTAACTTTTGTAAGCGCACAGTGCTGCACAAATAAATAAAAAATTACTTGACAAAGTGCGCGCACAAATAAATGTTTACGCTTTGGTAGCGGAAGCAAGACTGAGTTCGCGAACAACGAGTGTGCGCGCGCACAATTTGTTATTGTTCGCTTGATTGAGTCGACCAAACAAACATTTGTGCTGTGCAGCACTATGCCGCACAGTTCAGCACACTGGGGTAATCTCGCCTAAAGGGTCGAGCGCATCATACTGCAGTCTCCTTATTTTGTGCTTTTACTCTAATTTGAAATAAAGTTTATAGGACAGAAACAAAACACGGAATGTCTCTTCCAAGCTTACACTCTGCTTATAATGGCCTAAGAGGCCTAAAGTCAAGCTTCGCACGTATTAAAACGAAAGGCCTTATTAGGAAATTAGACGATACAAAACTTCCATATTCAACAATGCCCATCAGCTTTTATTGTTATTCAGTACAAATTATTACTATTACCGGACATAAAGATAATCTCCAGGCTTTCAGTTCCTTTAATATCCTAAGGTCGGAATACAAATCGTAACAATAAGTTTTGATTATATTGTTGTTTTGTGTTATAATAACAGTAGCAAACACCATTCGGGTATAATTGAATCTTTTAAATTAGCTGCCCTATATTTATGTAGTTGTCTAGTTAATATTTGAATGGGAACATTTTGAAGGGCTAAGTGCCCGTTTTCACCAACGGCAACGACCCGTAAGTTTTAGGTAGCCTCTAAGTCATGTTAGGTGATGCCTAAAATTTAAGGGTACTTTGTGAAAGCTTTATAATATACATTTTGAACTTTAAAAAATAACCATTTAATGTTTTATTCAATTTCTATATAAATGCATAAAGAATTGTAAATGCAAAATAAGAAATAAAAAAATAGCAAATAAGTCGCTTTGCGTAAGAACATTCACTATTCAAAACAGAATATAAAAACTCTTTTAAGTTTTTTTATAATAACCTTCCATAATATTATGGTTCAGATAAAATATCAGATTGCTTTAGTGCCTACATGAATGTTTTATCAAAAAAAATTCAGATTACTGGGGTACAGTCTACGTCAAAAGTTGGTAATCGAACCAAAATACCTACCTTCTACCGAAAAAAAAATTGTATGTAACTCCTATTTTATTGATGTTATTTCTTTTGCCAGTTGAGCTGTTTAATAACTTTATTGTTAAATAACTTTGTAGCTATTAATTTAGGTATTGCATAATTTGATAGTCTTCCTAATAAATAAAATATAATCGTTCTTACTTACTTACTCCGCTAGCTCAGTAACTTCCTTACTTTCTGCCTTCTCTGACCACTTTTATTTTTTTCTTTTTTTATATCTTACGGGGACGGGTAAGCACACAGTGCTTTCATCTCACCTGATGTTAAGTGATGATTAAGGCCAATGATGGAAGCGCACTTCACCCGGAATTCTCAACTACTGCGGCACTGGCTATCTTATCTCTAGCTGCCGGAACACAACAATGCTACAAACATTAATATTATGGCGACATTTTTAGGTAAGATGGTGGTAGCTAGCCAGGCGGACAAACAAGTCCTACCACCAACCAAATCGAGTACACAAACATGTGCCCCCCGCTGGGAATCGAAACCGGAACCTCTGGGTCTAAACCGGTGGTTTTAACCACTTGACCACAGAGTCGGTTAAAACAGATCGAACTGAAGCCTTTAAGGTATTTTAAAAAAATTAATTATATTGATAACAAATTAAATTTAAGAATAACATAACTGTACATTCGATAGATTCACGTACTCTTAATAATTATTACCATTTTTTATCAGCATCACAATCAATAATTACACCTAGAAACGAGATCTTCGGTTTTATTTGCATTAATATTTTGGTTTAGATCATGAACTTTTACTGTTGATTGTAATTACATGTGTTAGGCACCGAAGCCTTAAAATATAATGAGTGCTGTTAATCTTACAGTTTTAATTTGTTCCGTAATTCACGGGACAAAAAGGTTGCACGCCTAATCGGCCGGTTAACCCACGTAAACATATAAAATAATTACTCGGAACTGGAGAAATGCCCTCATTTTTTAATTTTTTTATTTATACTTATTTCGTTTTATATTTAGTGCCTTGCATAATCGTTCAATGGTTCCTTTGTTCTTGAGCATTGCGTAAGAAGTACTTATTGTCAATTATACGAAAAAAATTAGTACCTACCTAAACTCTATTTTCTGCGTATAGGATCGTTGTAATTCTAATTCTTAAGTTGACGAAACTATAACAATATCCTGGTAAGCATATTCTCGTAAATAGTTCTTACAAAATTGGGCAACTCTAGTTGTGAGATTGTAAAGAAGTTCATATTTACATAATTTTTCTTAGGGAGTTTGCTGGTTGCCACTGGACATTTCAGCTTTACCGGGCTTTTTTGGGGGCAGTGAGAAATATAAAGGGTTCCTCAAGCCGTGTTATAAGAATCACCGTCAGAGGTTTTCTAGAGGGAACGGCATCACGCACTAGTGCGTGTCCCCGTGCCCTACTAGATTTTCCTATGGGTTCGGATCGGATCGGTAATTGCATGAACATTGTAGATATTGTATGAAGTATTGTAAATTAAATTGTAACGCTTCATGGCAGTTCAGACAAACTTCTAATTAAGAACGAGCAACCAATGTCATTTTCATATATAATACATTAGAAATCTTCAAAAGGGAAAGCCTTAGTGTCTTACAAATAAACAAAGAATAAGGTCCGTATAGTTATCCCATGTTTTGTCTCTTTTACCCTAATTTTAAATGACGTTTACATGACAGGAATAAAACACGGAATAACTGTTCGGACCTTATTCTTTGTTTATTTGTAAGGCACTTAAAGTTTTGAGAGATTATAATAAAGTAGGGGGTCGCCCGCAAAACTTCGCGTTTATTCAACAGATTTTTTAGGAATTTCAAAACCTATGACAGGTTTCTTTATTTTTCTGCTCATCTACGGCTGGAGCTCTTCAAAATGAGACCATAACCGATTTTTTATGTGCAGCTATCGTCCCATAGTCACTGGGACAAAAATAGGCTTACGCTATTAGTATATATATTTCTGAATACCGCAAGCACCATCTGTTACTGCGACATGAGTCCCTACAGATCAGTAGAAATAAATCAAGTCCTTAATCCTTACTGAGATTGCAACTTTTTGTCCTTTTCTCACCTTCGCGATATTACACCTGGTAGGCCCTACTATCAGTTCGCATATGAAACACTCTAACGATGTTGGCTTGTGTTAATGGTGTAGGTACTAAAAAAATTGGGAGTAGGCAACTGCCTACTACACAGTCAACACGACACGACAGAACTGTGTCAAAACGCAATTTAATCCGAACATGCGTTTTACCTTAACTTTTGTCAGGTCTGAGAGTGTCGAGATAGCGAGTTATACAGTTAAAGATTATTTTTATTTCAAATAAACAAACAATGAAAAGATTGTAACAGTTTATGCTTCGCTGGCCGCTGTTACAACTTGCTCGCTTCGCTCGCTCGGCTTACACGGTCTGTTATGATAATATGTATATTTCACGTAGACGTACCTAAGTGAACGCAATGGTGGTGCACTCCTTCACCGGGTGACAGATGAATGTTTTGCAAGGTAAATTGAACCTTGCGCTCGAGTGATTGTCGAGTGATGTTGTTTGTTGTGGCGTGCAGGACGTAAACGCATTCTCTATTGAGGGAGACTAATCGAGTGTAGATTCATAGTAGAGTTTCAGACAGACAAACCACAGTCTGCAAGGGTTTCTTTTAAATGTATGCAGGGCACGTCCCTCGGAAGCAGGTTAGGGTCTGATAACTAAATCAAATTTATACGTAAGAACAACCTTGCGTAAAGTACCAACAAGTTGGATGAGAAGAGAATATCCGAACAAGTTTTAATCAGATAGGATTAATAAGATGGGACGTGACAGTGCGAGCGTGGGACCGAAGCCGGGTGGCGAGCGAAGCTAACAAAGTGAATGGGATAGTCCCCTGGTTAACCGTTCAAATGGGTAATTTATTGGTAAACTTACTTAAACTTATTTAATACACGAATTAAACAAACAACTAAAAAACGTTAAATATGGTGATTGGACGGCCTCCATCATTGATAATAAATAAAAAAAAATAAAGTTTGTTTGACTACAACACAGCAAAATATAAAACAATAACAAAATAACATTTTAAACAAAGAGTATTTAACATAAACATAGTGCCCTTTTACAAGTAATAATAATATAATACTTAATTATTATATCAAGTAATCGTTCCAATGGAGGGGGAGTGGCTTAATATGGGCTAAATCACCACTCTTACCAATTACGAGTTGGCGATCACAAACCTGAAATATAAGTATCGACAAATATAAGTATCGAAAAATATAAGTATCTAAAAATTCGAAACACAACCTGCCCGACTCTGGAAATGATCGCAGGACCTCCAGATATTGGGTCAAGCCCTTTCATACAATGATTTTTTTTTTATTAAACTTATTAAGCAATTAATTATAAAGCATACATTTATTTAAAGCACTGTCTTCATAAAAAATAAAAACTGATATCGGTCTTCAATTCTTTATTGCATTCTGTGATTCAAAAATACATTAAAACATTGATACATAAATGTAAGTACGTATAGTAAGTTGTGAAAGGTGAAATTATTTTTGTTTTAATACATAGTAGGTATGTAACATTATGAACTTATTTTATGATTACATTGCTTTTTAATCATAATCAAAACGCTTCTTAAACATAAATGCGCCGCTGAAAAGTTAAATTAATTTTGGGTAGCAATATCTACTTACATACAGCCAGCATAATGGTCTTCATTATATTTACTCAATAGAAAAGCTTCATACTTAACGTTCAAAGTTAAGCAAGTTATACATTTAATTTTGCCTAAGTATTCCTTTTTCTACCAGTAAGTACTTTCTACCCTCTGGAAGCCCTCTAAGGAGTTGAGGATGTCTCGATCACATCGCCAGCTGTTTTCCGTGCCTTCTGCTGGGACATGAGCCTTCCCTATGGATGGATAGAGAGAACGGGCCATAAACCACCACGCGGGCCCAGTGTGGAGATTGGTGGTTATTAACGACTGCTCATGCGCCGGGACTATCGCCTTTACGTGCCTTCCGAAGCACAGAGGATCACAGGGCCTGAGAACTTTAGGTTTCGTAAAACACATAACGTCCGATGACTATGTAGGCTGCAAACAGCAATATCTCTCCAAAAATAAAGTTTTTATTTGTTGTTACGGTGTACAAATAATTCATGTATTCAGATATTTCGATAACGATTCTTTTTAGTCGGTTTAGTCAAAGTTAGGAAAGGGTAAAAATCCCTAGGCGCTTAATAATATAGTCCATGATAATATTGATACTTAGAATAAGTCTAGGTATTTTTGGAAGGTACTTAAGCTATATGTGTGGAGTTGAATGTTAACGTGATTTATATGGCAATATAAATATGCTGTTGTATTGCCATTTATATAAGTAATATCGAAGATTACTTGACATAATGTTAGAATAGACAACTGGGCTGTATACCAACATTACCTTTGTCTTATATGTATTTCACTATGTATGACAGCTGTCACATCTTATTTTTTTTCTTCTTTTTTTGTGCACCGAACGATGTCAGATCGTTGCTTGCTCGTAATAACTAATCTGTTCAAATCCACTATTATACATGTTTAAATTAAGCTTGTTTATATTCATTGATGTGTTCAATAAATGGCGCAAGCTTTACAGCAGATATTTTGTTTTGTTCGTTGCTCAACCCTATAACCACGCTCTGCGATTAACCTCTTCAATACATAATAATTATTATGAACCTTTTTTGTTAATTACATATATATATATATATATATATATCCTTTTATCTTTGTTGACGAAAAAAAACAATTTTTCTTTCCTTATTATTCACAATAGTAAAAATAGTAGTGCCTTTATTGTTTCTTAGTAAATAAATGCATAATTGAACACCTGCCACAGTACAACAGCGAATAATTTGAAACAAGTATTTGCTACTTGTATTTATTAGGCGTTATATCAAATGTGCCTACGCGCGATCGTTTGATAACAAGTCTAAACAAACAACACAGACACGATTACATCGGAAGCGCCCCAACAGCACTTATGATAATGCTGTCCCTGCCAACTTTCCTTATGAAGCGAACGACATTGTTCCATTCTTGTTCTTAATATCATTTGTTGGCATTGCAGATGTTCATTAAACTACGCACATTTTAATTTATATTTTAATGTTAATGGTTGAGTAAGTAAGTATGACGTAGGTAATGTAGTCTAGTGCTTAAAGCAGCTGGTCTCAGAACATTAGGGTTTGATTCTCGATTCCCACCGGGGTTGTATGTTTGTGTGAGTACTTAGTTTGGTTGGTGTGAGGGCTTATGAGTCCGCCTGGCTAGCTGCCACCATCTTATCTAAATATGACGCCATAACATCAGTGTTCGTTGTTTCGGCGGCTGGAGAGTAAGATAGCCAGTGCCTCAGTATCTAGTTGAGAATTCCAGATAAAGTGCGCTTCCACTACGACCTTATCATCAGTCACTTAACATCAGGTAAGATGTAGGCTAAAGTGCTTACCCCTAAGGAACTTAAAAAAATATATATTTTTAACACCGAATAAAAACAAGAGTGGTAGGATTCTGTCCAGTCCAACTGAACAGTGTCCACTTTAGCTCTATTCACAAAGAGTTTTATCACAACAACAACCCCAAAACTACCTATCTACATGTCGGTAGTAAGTAGTAAATAGCCTGTAACTGTCCCACTGCTGGGCAAAGGCCTCCTTAGTCCTAGTCATAGGCCTCCTAAGTGGTTTAAAATTCCAGTAGAAGCGCGTCCATAATTTTTTCGACAATATTGTCACATTACCAACTATCAGCTAAACGCCTGTATAAATAATGAGTTTACAGTGCCTACTTATTGTAGCATAAACGCTACAATTCAGTTGCCTTTTCTTCACGTGTGTAAACAACTTGATACACAAATTCCAAATAGTAGAAATCATTTTGCAAAACTTTTTTCAAGATTAACTCATACACCTTTTTGCCGATACTTGCATGCAGTTATATAGAACACCTTCGAGATTTGTCAAAGGAAGAAATATTCTAGATATTTCAATATTGGTGACGGGACGATATTAACCATCCGAATACCTTTCGAATCGGTTTACGTTGGCCATTCAATAAATATGTAAATTCGAACTGATATCTTCGGAGCCCACTGAAGGCGCTGTCGCTCCGAGCTTCTATGTTGTCAGTGATTTCTATAACTTGGCACTAAAATTGAATTTTATTGAAGAATTTGAAACGGTGACGGTGGCGGTCGGCCATTTGCAGTCAACACCGAAAGTAATGAAGTTCGTAGCTACATTCTGAAACTTTATGATTATTTGTATGATACCAGCTTTTAAGGTAGGTGGCTATATTTCACTGAAGTCAAATACTCATATAATAAAGACAACCGCTTTTAGAGTGTAGTGTTTATATTTTTGAATTAATACCTTACGAAGTCATGTGAAATGATTCTGCACTGCACAAAATCCAATTCGAGGATGACCACCTTAATACCTATTCTTAGTTTTGCGTTCATACCACACACCAGCTCATTTTACGTCCCCACTGCTGGGACACGAGCCTCCCTTGGATGGATAGGAAGAAAGGGCCGTTAACCACCACGCGGGCCCAGTGCGGATTGGTGGTTGTCAACGACTGCTAATGCAGCCGGGACCAACGGGTTAACGTGCCTTCCGGAGCATGCAGGAGCTCCATATGATAATTTTTTGGTCACCCATCCGATGACCGGCCTTTGCGAAAGTTACTTAACCTTAGCAATCACAGACCGGCCGGATTAACCACTCCGCCATCGATCGAGCTCCTGTTTTGCGTGGCTGTGTTCAGTGTTAATGACAATTAAATGTTTTTCTTTCTCTATTAAGCACTATGTATAAGAAAGTGACAGCAAGAGACTTAATTGTCATTAAAACTTATTTGACGTCTCTGAGTACGGCAGTTAGAGACATAATTAAATGATTATGTTTTTGCTATCGACTTGACAACAATCGCTTGTCCGAATTTTAGCCTCATAATTTTTTACTTCATAAATTTGTACCTATCACTAACGATGGAGTTCTTATCAGACAGTCATCAGAAATTTTTAATTCATAAAGTCACTATTGAAAATGTACTTATTGTTTTTCAATTTTCATTCATAATCTTGTTGTTGACATAATATTGTTACTCATATTGTGAAGTAATGCTCGAAATGCGATTGCTGAAATTAAGCAACTTTCGCAAAGGCCGGTCATCTGATACCCACCCAAAACAAGCACTAGGCCCCAGGCGGATCGAATTCATGTATATATTTTAGAACAGTTTACAGAGCTTATATAGAAGAAATGAAACGTGCCATCTATAGAATGTAGAAACAAAGAGGCTTCTCATCAAAAGGGAATGTTTTCCGACAGATCGGTCGTGACATTACTGCATTCTTCCCTTTGTTAGGGAAAAGGCTCGCTTACATTTTTATGCCCTTTGTCTACCTACATACATAACTTCGAGTACGATAAGTACAAAAAAAATATAAATGTTAATAAACTAATTGGTACCCGCGACTTGGTCTGCACATAATAATCATTTCAAGGACTCAGCCTATTCAGGTTTTATTTTTGCGACAAATGGTACATTGTAATGGTACGCATACACATACATACGCTACTTTTTGTTCCCGGACTAGTGTCTAAATAGTTATCGCCTCTCAAAATGTTGAATACGTTTGTGAATCTGATAATAATTATATATTGTTCTTAGACTCTTGGGACCTACTTCTTACTGATGATGTATGTATTGATTACTAATGTATACACACGCCTGCATGTTAGACTTCCACAAACTGTCAAGTTTTCTCAAAAGACTTTGAACTTTACGTACCTATATGGCAATTATGGTTGAATATTTCATGATCATCATCGGCCTATACTAGTCCACTGCTGGACATAGATCTCTCCAAGTGCATGCCACCGAGCACGGTCCGCGGCCACTCTCATCCAGCTATTGCCAGCCACCTTGAGAATATCGTCGCTCCACCTAGTGTGAGGGCGTCCTAAAAAGGCGTTGAATAATTATTGAACCATAATTATTTGATGGCGCAGTGGTTCACGCGCCCGATCTGGGAGTGCTGAGGTTAAGAAACTTTCGCAAAGGCCGGTCATCGGATGGGTGACCAAAAATGTATCTCTAGCTCCTAGCTCCTAGCGCTTCGGAAGGCACGTAAAGCCGTTGGTCCCGGCTGCATTAGCAGTCGTTAACAACCACCAATCCGCACCGGGCCCGTGTGGTGGTTTATGGCCCGTTCTCCCTATCCATCCAAAGGGATAAGGCTCGTGCCCCAACAGTGGGGACCTAAAATGAGCCGATGATGATGATGATGATGATGATTTATTGAAAAAAATTGTCAGTTTTGGATAGGTTGATGTACAGGCGTCTGTACCTACGTATACATAGATGTGTTGTTACATAACGACTCAGGCGGCGATACACACGCGCTCCGATAATTTCTGACCTATGAATACATACTTGAATTCTTTCAATTTATCCGGGTAATCACTGTGTTTACACAGATATCAAGACATTTATATAGATTTGACTGGTCTGTATCACCCGCAGTATCGCATTGTTTTCTCTAGACCTCATTTATGTGGCAATAGTGTAGTATGGGTGTGATCAAGCTGTTTCTCGTATTTGTCTTGTTAAACTGTGCTCTATGTGAAGAAGGTTTGTAATTTTTGTTTTTTTGTGTTATTTATTACGGATAAGCATTTGGCCTTCATCTCACCTGATTTTAAGTGACGATAAGGCAGGTGGAAGCGCACTTCACCCGGAATCATCAACTTGAATATCCCAAAACTGAGTGCTTTTA
This sequence comes from Eudonia truncicolella, assembly GCA_949315975.1. Classification (NCBI taxonomy): domain Eukaryota; kingdom Metazoa; phylum Arthropoda; class Insecta; order Lepidoptera; family Crambidae; genus Eudonia; species Eudonia truncicolella. The sequence continues at coordinate 11,341,635 of OX438836.1, forward strand.
AAAATATTTAATTATTTAGTTTTCAGTAAAGTTTGTTGCGAATAGTTTATTCGAAAAAAGTGTTGAAATAATTTTCCATAAGCATGATCCGGTATCTCAAAAGGTGCCGGTTCGAATCTTACTCATGACGGGTTTTTTTAAACTTTTTTCGAGTTATATTTGGTCTGATATTAACCAACTAAAAACCGCAACCCAGGAAGACAAAACGGGTTAAGAATAATTTTGCTTTATGGGTACAATACGCTATACCTACCTACACGACAACCAAAATAACGACTGGTGAATTAAGTGTAGCATAATGAAATACCAAGGAAGTCCGTTGACCTTTTATATGAAAATGTCAAAGGGCTTTAATTGTAGCAGTTCATAATGAACTTTATGGCAAACTCAGTTTTTGTTCATAGCAAATCGCAACCGAAACTGTTTAAGTAAAGTAAAGTAAATAAAACAAGCCTTTCGCTGGCCACGGAAAATAAGTTCTTAATTTTTTTCTTTTTAAATTACACTTATGATTCAAATTCATGTTCTGCCAAACTGCTAAGCAGTTTGTCGACAGTAGTTCTCATACATTATTTCACTTACTTAAACTTAGCTTTCGTTCTAATACATAGCGTGTGATGCCAATTAACCTTTGTGAGTGTTTCGACTTCGCAATCCCACGACCCGGTCAAACCGAGCCGAAGTCCCAGCTTATCCAATCTGAATGCCTCGGAGACTCTAGTAGGGGATACGCTTCATCATCAGCCTATACTAGACCACTGCTGAACATAGACCTCTCCAAGTGCACGCCGCCGGTGAGCACGATCCGCGGCTACTCTCATCCAGCTCTTGCCAGCCGCACGCCAGCTCTTGTTGTTTGTCCAATTTCTTGTCGTCCAGCAACAACCAATAGCAAGTGGGCAAAATGAGCAAAGACTACGATTTTGACAAGGCAGTTTTGCTTCCATACTTTACTAGCTCAACATTCCTGAAGCTAAAGTTACAGCCAGTAAATCTTTACAATTATATAATTAGATCAGACGTTGAGAGCTATCGGAATCGGAACACGCCCACATGGGAGAAATGCGTCACTAGGAATCCGGGATCTTTGGCCCCATGATCCTAACAGTACCATGAGTCGTCCACCGAGATGGTTAAAACTTTTTTTCTTTAAAACTTTAATAGAATAAAGAAAAGTTTTTGGGGACTTCTTGGCGGGAAAGTGAAGAGTCATGTCTGCGGTTTTGTTTTATTTTCTAAAATTTGTGTTATGTCGAATATTAATGTGAAATATTGGTGGATTATTAACCGTTAAGTGTTCGTGAATGTGCGTAAATGAAACAAAACAGTGCAATGTCACTTTTCAAATTCTCTCAAGAAGTCTGCGTGAGGACTTAGTAAAGCCCCAATCTTTACCTGGGGGGAGAGTTTACTAATTGCTTCGGGCGGGTAAACCCGAGCTTCGCCATGCTACGGAAGACATGTTAAGTCAGATGGTAGACGTTAATACCACTTATTTACATTACGCCATCGCCAGTATTATAAGTGCTAGCTAAACTCCCTATTTCATATCGTTGACCGTAAATGTGGGAAGGCTTGTGTCCAGCAGTGGGACATTTATTATGCTAATAATGATGACTTTTTAATTAAAAGTCTATAATAAAAACGTTCTTGTAACAGGTCTACTAGATCCATGTGAGTATAAAGATGTAGAGTGTCTCAGGAGAACCACACACTCATTCTTGGAGAAAACTAGCGCTGGCTTACCTGAAATCTTCGTGCAGCCCGTGGACCCGCTAACAATACAGCACGTGGAGTATGCCGACCCTGGATCAGACATCGTGTTGCATTTCAACAACATCACAGTTACGGGACTGAAAAATCAGAATGTCACCGATTTTCAGTAAGTTCTTTACTTTTTTTAGGGACTTCAGTACCTACTCGATGCTTGCCGTTTGTAATCCTGAGCCCCCCACCCACAGATTCTGTGTTCTGTGCCCCCACCCGATCATCTAAATGCCACTACACATCACTCGCTTAGGCCTAAGACACCGTACTCTGGCGAGGAGGGAAGAGATTTAAGAGTTCGGTGGATGTGACGTGCTGCTCAGAGGACATAGCCAAACTGGTACAGGACTGGAAGGTGGAAGAAGGTATGACGACCTCGGATCACAACGCAATCGTTTTTAAAGTTAATCTAGATGAAATAAAAGAGACGGAAGAAGTAAGAACAACGAGAAAGTACAAAACAAATAAGGTAGAATGGAGTAGATTTAAAGAGACCTGTAAAATAGAATTTGAGAAAAGGAAAGTAAATGTTGAAGAGATAGTTAAAATAAAAGAAATAAGCGAACTAGAAAATAAAGTAGAGAAATATATAGAGAGTATAGAAGAAACGTGCGGTAAGATACTAAAAAAGAAAAAAGCTAAACGAAAAATAAAAATTGCGTGGTGGTCCGAGGAGTTAGAAGAAATGAAAAAAGATAAAAATAGAAAAAAGAAGAAGATAAAATGGGCGGCGCCAAACCGTTTGGCTTATGTCGTCGAGCAGTACGTCAGGAGTAAAGAAGTATACCAGGAAGAAATGGAAAAGGCCAGGATCAAGAGTTGGAAAGAGTTCTGCGAAAAGCAAGAGAGGGAAACTATGTGGGAGGGCATTTATAGAGTAATTGGCAAAACAAAAAAGGCGTATGAAGATCTGCCGATAGCTAGGGATGGCAAAAACACCAGCCCAAAGGAGTCGGTGCGCATAATGGCCGAAAGCTTTTACCCGGAGGACACTGAAATGGGGGAGAACGAGGAACACAGAGAAGTGAGAAGAAGGGCAGCCGAAGCGAATGAGGGGAACAAAGATGATCTTTGCGACCCTCCATTCGTGGAGGCTGAACTTCTTCAAGCGGTGAACTCGTTCAACCCCAAAAAAGCCCCGGGTAATGATGGCTTTACGGCCGATATATGCGCAGCAGCCATCAGTACCGACTCACCATTATCCCTAGCTATCTATAATAAATGCCTAGAGCTCTCCCACTTCCCAAGGCCCTGGAAGGTGGCAACAATAATCCTGCTAAGAAAGCCAAACAAAGAAGACTACACGCACCCCAAATCTTATAGACCAATAGGGCTCCTGGCAATTTTAGGTAAGATATTAGAGAAACTATTAATTAAGAGAATTAGATGGTACGTGCTGCCCAAACTAAATCCTTGCCAATATGGCTTTGTGCCGCAGCGCAGTGCCGAAGACTCCCTCTATGATATGACCCAGCGGATCAGACAAAATCTGGTCGAGAAGAAGATAATGGTCTTGATCTCGCTGGACATAGAGGGGGCCTTCGATAATGCGTGGTGGCCCCAAATTCTTTGCCAACTCAAGGAGAAGGAGTGTCCGATGAATCTGCGGAGGCTGGTGGACAGTTATTTGAAAGATAGGAAGGTGACGGTGAAGTATGCGGGGGAACAACACAGTAAAAATACCAACAAGGGCTGCGTCCAAGGTTCCATAGGCGGGCCCTTGTTTTGGAACTTAATTTTAGACCCCCTGCTGAACGAACTCACCGTCGCCAACGTATACTGTCAAGCCTTCGCGGATGACATCGTCCTAGTGATAGAGGGCAGCACAGCAGGAGAGATCTCCAATAGGGCCAATTCCGTTCTCTCCCGTGTTCAGAAGTGGGGCGAGTCGAACAAGCTAAACTTCGCGCCGCATAAAACCAAGGCAATGGTTATTACCAAAAAGCTGAAGTTCGACACGCCCCGTCTGGAGATGGGAGGAACGGAGATTGAGATAGTAGACGAAATAAAAATCCTAGGCGTCATTTTTGATAATAAGCTCCTTTTTAATAAACATATTCAATACATTTGTAAGAAATCGATAGGGATTTATAAAGGAGTATGCAGAGCGGCGAGGGCTACCTGGGGACTGCACCCGGAGATCATCAGGACGATCTACAAAGCTGTTATCGAACCTGTGATCTTGTACGCGGCTAGCGTCTGGTCCAAGGAAGCGAAGAAGGCAGTCTCCCGGAAAGCCCTCGATGTAGTGTTAAGAGGCTTCGCGCAGAAAATCACGAAAAGCAACAGAACGGTTTCCCTAAATGCTGCTTTAATACTGTCGGGGCTGCTTCCGCTGGACCTTCGGATCCAAGAAGCATCCCGGCTTTTTGAGGCAAAGCGCGGGAAACCCCAGGCAGTATTAAGTGGCAGGAGGGTTGAGCAGCGCACACCATTCACGGAGAACACCCACCCCAGTAGGATGCTAAATTCAAAATTCACCCTTTTAGAAAACGCAGAAGAGGATAGCAAGTTGGCAGAAGGCTTGGCTAAGATTTACACTGATGGCAGTAAACTGGAGGGGAAAGTCGGAGCCGCCCTGACCTGTTGGAAAGGGAAGGTCGAGATGTGTACCCGAAAATTCAGACTGGAACCATACTGTACGGTCTTCCAAGCCGAGTTATATGCTATCCTCCAAGCGACCGAAATTATTATTGGCAAGAAATTCGAAGAAGCGGCTATTCTGAGCGACTCGAGGTCGGCTCTCCAGACGCTGATGGATCCAGACTCCTCGCACCCAATCACGAAGGCGATACAGGGTAACCTGGAATTCCTGAGAGACAACCACCAACTAGTCTCTCTATACTGGATACGGGCCCACGTCGGAGTAGGAGGGAACGAGAGAGCGGATGAATTAGCGAAGGAAGCCGCCCTCAAACTGAAGACCAGAGCGGACTATGACTGCTGCCCCATCTCGTACGTTAAACGTCATTTACGGGCGGAAACGATCGAGCAATGGGACAGCAGGTATAGGACGAAAGCCACAGCCGCGACCACCAAAGTCTTTTTCCCGAATGGGGTGGACGCATACAACACCGTGAGGAAGATGTCCATCGACCGGCTTGCGTCGCAGGTCCTGACAGGCCATGGGGGATTCTGTGCATACCTGCACAGATTTAAGTGCAGGGACAGCCCCGCATGTGCCTGTGACCCGACGAAGGACGAGGACATCTTCCACATTTTACTAGACTGCCCAATACACACGCAAATTAGGTACACTCTGCAACAGAAAATTAACACAAGATTAAGCAAAGATACCCTTAAGGAGATAATAAGTATAAAAAAGGAAAGAAAGGAATTTATGATATTTGCCAAAAATATTGTTAACCTAGTAAATAAGAGGAATAAGGATGATTAAATTTAAGTAAGTAAGTTAAGTAAGACCACTTGTGTGGCAGGAATGTATATGGGGAAAAGAAAGAAATGTAAACAATATAATAAGAGCCGAGAAAAGAGAGATGTATAAAAATTAAAATGAAACAAGAGAAATGTATAGACAATAAGGAAACAAATTAGAATAAGAAACATTGTATTTTAAAAATAGAAAAAAAGAAAAAATGTATTAGTAATAAGATAAATTGTAAAAGAATGAAAAAAAGAAAGCATAAAGATAAAAAAAAAAGAGAAAGAAATAAAATAAGAGTAGAGCTCTTATAGCTCAAGAATTATTAACCCCATAAAAAAGAAAAAAAAGAAAAGAAAAGAATAAAAAGTCCTGTCAAAAAACGGGGAGTAGCTGCAAAAAAAAAAAAAAAAAAAAAAAAAAAGACACCGTACTCGTAGAACAAGGGTACGACGACCCGGTTCACCCACGCTCTATACCAGGTACAGACATGTACCTTCTTCTCTGCTTCTTCCCAACCCCACGACCCGGTCGTAAGAAAACAAATTTTGATTAATAAAGGTTATGACTGCAATAGAAGCTTATTAATCTATTTATTTTTGAAATCTCAGTCATGTCACGTTTCCGTGAGTCAAGTCACGTTATATAGAGTGAAAAAATCACACTTTTATTTGCATAGCTCATCTATTTACCATTCTTACTAGTTAAATAAAGAGGGTGCCAAAATCAGATGTGCACGAATTGCTAAAAATGTTCACTTTTTCACAAGGCTTGATAACGTTACCGTTACGTTACGATTCACACTATACCTTAGTATCGTTAAGTAACGTTATTTCTATAAAGTTAAACTGGTAGCTTTAATGCAAGTAACTTTATATACCACAATATCGTTTTTTTGTTACCTAATACGCTTTTGATAGTCCGCGTATAACGATTAATTAGTTTACCGTTAAAAAGTCACTCAGGTAACGTGACAAAGCTTAACGTTACCTTTGCTATTACGTTATCTTTGTATGATAGAGGTAACGTTACCTAATTTTTTATGTTATACAAAGCCCTGCATCTTGACACAAACTAAAACCATTACCACATTTCGAAACGTATCAACATTCAATTATCCATGTTCGCGATTACCAACGACCTTGGTGGTGAATATCAACGACCTCAGCGGTTCAACTTAACGAATGATAGTGTAAAAACCCTACAATGGAGATTAAAGAGAAAAAATAAAAGAAAAAATAATGTGAAATTTAAAAATAGTTCCATGGTTCGGGGCTTTCCCTTACTCGTAGTGAGATGAGAATGTTGGGTGACGAAACCGAATATTTTCACCGAGCGATTCTCAACTTTTCCTGTACATATAATTATCTATTTATCTCCATTAATCCAAAAGAGGCGTGAAGAAGCACCTTGTGGGCCGGCAGAGTGAGGTTAACTGATGCTACGTTTGTTTTCACGCTGCACCAACTGGTGCAATCTTCGCGTCTGGACTCCATTTCCACTTAACATCAGGTGGGTTGGAGTCATTAGCCGAGTAGCCGAGCTGCCTAAAAAAAATTTTAAAAAAAATTATATAATTTCGGAGCAGGTTCTCAGATAGCATTCTAGGTCATACGGCAATGATTTCGGGAATAAACTAGGGATTTTAGAATCTATTTTTGAAAAGAAGTAAATTGTCAGCTTTCGTTCGTTTATCTTGTTATTGTTAACTATAACAGCTTTAAATAATGTACAATGCAGTAAATCTAAGTTATGAATTAATTATTTTATACGGAACAGCACATTAGATTACGAACCCTTTGCTCTCGGTCGAAGTCCCCCACGGCCTCGATTCTCCTATTTATCAATCTACATATCAAATATTTTACGATCAGAAGGATTGTAACATTATTTGAAAAGGGGTTACAAAGATTTTTCTTCACATATTAATATATAGAAGACAATAAACGCAACTTCATTTAAGCTATTCACGTAAGCTTTAAAAGTCAAGAAATTGAAACGTTACTTGAATATGAAGGTGCCTTATATTGAGTTGTTTTCAGAATGGACCCCACAGCGAAGACGGTATTATTACAAAGTAAAATAGAGTCCAACATCGTTGCCGATTTAACGGTGGAACTGAAAGGACCGGCCAAGATCCTCTCCGGGCCCTATACAGCTAAATCGGGTGAGTTTCTCGTAGGTACTACTGTGAAAATACACCTACACGTAGAATATTTCATGCTAGACTAGTAAGACGGAGACAGAGAATAAGGTAAATTAAACTAAAGCTTCACTGGTCAGGGTGGTCAAGGGTATCTTTCGCTACTGTTTATATTCTGGCTCCACAAAAGCTGCAAGAAGCATCAGTAGAATGTGAGAAGTCGTGGTTCAGTGTCCATAGCTCGGTTAGACTACTGACAACTTACCGCCCGATCCCTTTAAATGCCACTTCACATTTTCAGAATACACTAAACATGCGCACTAGTTTAGGCCCAAGACACCGTACTCGTAGAACAAGGGTACGAAGAACCGGTTCACACGCGCTTTACACCAGGTACAGACATGTACCTGCGCGCTTCTCTCTTCCACCACGGCCCGGTCAACCCGAGCTGAGGTCCGAGCTTTTAGTGGCGCCCTCGGGTTGTTCCGCTCCCCAATCCGATCCGAACCCTTCGGAGAATCTAGTAGGGCACGGGGACGCGCACTAGTGCGCGATGCTGTTCCCTCTAGAAAACCTCCGAAGGTGATTCGTTTCACACGGCTTGAGGGACCCTTTACATTCCTCGCCGCCCCCAAACAAGCCCGGTGAAGGTGAAAATGCCGTCTGAGGCAATCAGCAATCTCTAAAAAAAGACGTGAACTTTTACTTAAAGTTAGCTTAGTAGCTTTACGATTTGGTGAACAGGACTATTATTATAAAATTTTACAAATATTTTCTATGCTATAAACATTGTAAATGCAAAATTAAAAATAATAAAAATATATGGCTATTATTAATTGCTAATGGCGTATACCTAAATCTTTATGAGAAATATAATGTACACGTTGAAGTTATCTATCCTGACATAATATGAAATAATTATGAACAGTATTTAATGAATTTGTGAGAATATTGTCTGAAGATATCCCATTGAATCTACAGTTTAAATGCTTTCCTTAATTATCTTTCGAAGTTTTTAATTAATTGATTTGGGTTGGATTTAATAAATATTTAATTAACTTTACAATAATCAACTATAAATAAACTTTTGGAAATACCGTACGCGCCTGTGCGCAGATTGGATACATGAACTGTAATAACAATCATAAGTTATAAGCTTGTATAAATAAAAACTTTTTGATTTCATTTGATCTTTAGGTTCTTAAGGACCTACGCCTTGTTGTCGAGACTTGATTAGAGTAGGTAGACTACTCAAACAGCTAGCTAGGGGCTTTATATAGAAAAGTTTGAATAGAAAATGTACCTATTCTTCAATATTTATTAACAATTTTATAACATTACATTATATATTCTTACAATTAATCGAATATTTTTAAAAATATAACTCCTTTAACAATAAAATGTATTAATAAGTAATTACTAACCTAACCCTACCAACGTAGAATAGTCGCCTGCACATCAACCTGTCCAAATTGTCAAATTCTTCAATTAATGTCCAAATACATAAAGCTTACAGTCTATTGAGGAAATTTAACAGTTTGTGGTACCTAGTCTGATGTGAAGGCGTGTGCACCTAAATGAAAATTTGGAAAAATGTTAAAAGGTTTCCACTGGCAGGATTTGAGCTTCTAAAATCGTGGCTCTGGCCAACGTCAGCAAATTTATCAACAGTGTCTACTCTTTTTTTTGTAAACCAATTCTCTGGCAATAAATAAGGCTTCTGCCTTATTACAAAAACACAGAACAGTAATAGCCTAATCGGAAGTGTACCTGAACCGGTATGTCAGAGGTTGCGGGTTCAAATCTCGCTCGTGGAAATATTTTTCAACACTTTTTCGAATATCTGTTCGCAACTATATTTGCGTAAAGTGTCTATACTTGTATCAATATTTATTTATGTATACTAATTTAAACTAGGTAATGATTGAAAGGGTTGTTTAGAAAAGCCTGTTTTGCTACAGTAACAAACTCTATACAAGTAATTGTAAAATTTAAGATTTTAATGTAATTTTATTTTCAGTAACACTTGCAACTGCCAGATACACCTATGAATTGATAGCAAACGATAAAGGCGTAGACTTCTTTGATGTCGGCCCTGAGACGATCACTTGCGAGGCGCTTGGTGTGCCCGAAGTAACTTTGGACCCTTCGTTTGCCGAAACAATTTCAAAAGGTGCGTTTTTGTATACCTACATAATTATATGCGATCTCAAACTAAAAGGAGTAGTGGAAATCTTCATCTTACGAACTAAGACTACATCACCTAACGAGAAAGAACATTAAAATTTGTGCGACAACGAAGTTGCAATTTTGCCATACAAATTATCGTTTCCGATAATGATGTGATGATTAAGTGATGACAAAGCCGAAGGTGAAAACATTCTTCACCCGGAATCCTTGAAGATATTTATATACTTGTAGTTGACTACTGAGGAACTGGCTATCTTATCTCTAACTGTCGGTACACAATTATACCACAGCATTGATGTTATGGCAATATATTCAGTATGTGTACTAGGTATATATTTTTCAATAATATAAAGTACGCATATACGAGAAGTGCGGTTGGAAACCCTATTCTCAAATCTCGTACAATTATTAATCAATATATAGTGGTAAGGTTGACCGTTAGCCAGCACTTCTTTACGAGTTATGCAATTCAATTATTTGCGATGATATGCGTTAATAGATTCGCCTGTGTTAATATGTAGTACATTAAGATCTTACATCACACACTTACTTCTTAAAATGCAATCAACCTCATTGTCCACGGAAATGATAAATATCGAGGACACAGTTTTAATATTAAACTCAAATATGGATTGACAAAGTCTGTAAACTATGCCACCACGTACAAAAGTTGGTAGACATTGAAAATATGATGCAATTAGTGAGTCCTTTTATTGATATCGAACTGTTGATAGATCTGTTGATATAAAGCATAATTAAACATATCAGATGTCGACATCCCACTGGATTAGCAAGCTCAAGTGGCAGTGGGCCGGCCATATTAGCCGCAGGACCGATAACCGTTAGGGTAAACGAGTTATCGAGTGGAGACCGTGTATCGGCAAACAGTGTAGGACGCCCTCAGACTAGGTGGAGTGACGATCTTCGCAAGGTGGCTAGCAAGATCTGGATAAGCGTAGCTGCAGATCGAGCTCAATGACGTGCACTTGGTAGGCCACTTGAGGCATATGTCCAGAAGTGGACTTGGCTAATGATGATAATAATGGGTTTTTTTTTAACTTACGTGTAAGCACGATGCCTTCATCTCACCTGATGTTAAGTGATGATAAGGCCAATGGTGGAAGCGCACTTTACCCGGGATCTTCAACTATTGAGGCACCGGCTATCTTATCTCTAGGAAACACGAGGAACACAACAATAAATAAATAAACTTTCCTACCAATCTGTTATTTTTTGGCGACAAAAAAATGTATCTAACACACATTACGATACGTATCTACGAGTATAAATAATGCAGTAAATAAATATAAATAAATAAATAAACTCTCCTACACTCACACCAATTATCTAGCCCAAGAGAAGCTTCGTTATGAAACTCGTTAAATGGTTACTAGACAACGGATAAACATACTTAAAATACTTTAATACATACTTATGATACATAGAAAACACCCAGACCCGAAACAATATAGAAAAACAATGATTTGATGATGATTTCTAAATTGACCCGACCGGGGATCGAATCAGAGATGGCGACACCATGAAAACCGGTGTACAAACCACTCGACCAAGGAGGTCGTCATGCTTTAAACATTGACGTTATGGCGACATATTTAGATGTTATTTTTAGTTGTTAATTATTACTGTTATTGTTGTCTCATAATCACCATAGAATTTCTATATTCACCTTCGATTAACAAATATTCACTCCAAAAACCCGATGAAAAGTGGAAGTAATAAAGATTTAACTAATTACTTATTTATTACGTAGTCACAATAAGAAAGGTCATAGAGATCATCAAAATCCAAATATGTACGAGTTATCGCTTCAAATACATCCTCGGTGCTAAAAGTGAAGCATACATTTGTACTGCATAATAAAGCTTACGATTCAATTCTCGATATAATGTCTGGATAACGTCAGGCAAAAGGTATAAATATCTACTCGATGTTCTAACAGTTTAGTGAAGTGATAATATAAAAATTTACAACGTTCTCGTATTATGTACGAGTATAATGCTCGTGCTGAGAAGAATAAAAACCAAATACCACCTGGAATAGCTTTTGAGTAGCTTTATTAACTACAATGTACATATTTTTCAAAATATCATTTAACTTTTCATATTTATAACGAATCAATCAATGTGAATCTACTCGCGTTTTAAATATATATTTTTCTAACCATTCAAGTTAGAAGTCGGGGGACTTGACTAGCTACCACAAGCGTAAAGTGTGTCCCCAAAACAACAATATCGGTATCATTATATATAGGTGAAAAATAGACAGTTCCTAATTAATAAAGGGTGAAGTGCTTTCCACCTTTGGCTTCATTGACACTTACCATCAGGTCACTTACCAAAAGCTCCTTAGAAACTCCGTAATGCTATAAAATAATAGTAGTCAGTAAGGAGTACAAAAAAACATGTCTCTTGGCCAGAGACTAATGATTTAACGACATCAGAAAAGAGGATAAAATTCAATTAACAAACTTTTTTTACAGATCCAGATGCCGTAGCAAGAAAAGCTGATTACCAAAAGAGAGCAACCGAAATAAGGCAAAAAGCTGTATGCAAAATTATAGCTGTTGCTTACAGCACAGTGATTTCGAACTTACGCGCTTCTGCGAAAGTGTTGCCGAAGACAGCTTTCTTCAAAGATATCTGAGCTAACATTGTGATATTAAATTAATAAAAAAAACACTTAAATAGTTCTATTTCTTGTGTAATTTATGTTAAACTAATTAACGGGTTTCTTACCATGTTTAAAATTTTTGAGCATTTGATATTTCAGCACAGTTGTACGCGCCATGATCAAGGATGTAGCTACTGAAATTACTGCGGGTAGATATTTATGAGTAGACAAAACGATCTACCAAATTAAAAAATTGGTAAGAATCTTGTTAACAGTTACTCTAATGTAAGTAACCTTGATAGTTTAAAAATAAATTCATGTTATTGTAGATTTTGTTTTGTTGTTATGTTTTTCTTGTTAAAACACATCAAGCTGCTTAAGGTCAGCTTGATAGGCCCTTATATGCCCCAAGTGCATTTATGTAGCTTGAGCCAATGAGTGAGTTGTTTGTAATCTTATGATGATAAACTAAACGAGATTAGATCCGTAAAAATATTCCAATCGTAAAAGTTTCAAGGTTTACAAGGTAAGAGTAAAAAGTCGGTAAATATCTAAATATATTATAGATTCTAAGGATATACTTAATATCCTAGAATCTATAATCTGTGCTGTTTGAAGCAGGCTACGAACCTCCAAAGGAAAAGACAAAAAGGAAACAACAGAATATAATAATGCTAATAATACACAAGTACCTACAACTATTAAGTGCTCAAATTACAGTACCAAAATAATGTTAATTTCGAAACATCGCTCTTATTATCTTGAAACAAACAAACGATATGGAAAACAAAACAATAAATCCAAGATAATAAGTGACAAAGGTCCAAAATATTTGATAACTCCCGATGAGTTAACTACATGCTACATGCATTAGCGTGCAGTGATATTCCATGTCTTGCAAACAGTGATAAATTTCTGTTTATCACCCACTTTAAATTGAGATCAAAACCTAAATTTATGGTTATAAGGGCGGTGGGCTATGAACCGACCTCCCGATGTGCTATTGTTTATGTGGGAAGATCTAACCCCAGCAATGAGTCGATTAGAGGCTGATAATAATGATAATCACAACATTGTTACCAGCTCATTGTATGTCCCCACTGCTGGGGCAAGAGCCTATCCTAAGGACGGATAAGAAGAATGAATAAGGATAAACCTTGCTCTTGACTAACCGGGCTCTTGCAAATTGGTGGTTGTCAACGACTGCTAATACAACCGAGAACAAGGCTTTACGTGCGAAAGAACGGAGGAGATTGAGATGATACTTTTTTGCTTAACCTTACCAATCGCAGAAATACTTTAACTTACTTTCTGATGATGGTAATGGTTATATTTAGTTAATTTTTGTGTAAAAAAATATTCATACTCCACATAACGCTATTTTAACATACGAGAATAATAAAAGATAAAAACTAAAACTGTGCACATATTTACGCTGGACGGCTGTAAGCATACATAAAATTACTTATCAAAGTACCGTTCGCCCATTGTAACCCTTCCCCAAAGTCGTTGTATAAACATCTCCGAAAAATTTCACGATACAATAACTTAAAAAAGCCATTACTTAAGTACCTATATCCTAAATCAACAATGCTTGGTGAATATTTTTGGAAGGTTCGTGGGGCCTACTCCATAAATCGGACGTTTGACTAATGGTGGTTGGTTTCGATGTCACTTTACAGCTATAACGATGTTGAATTTCTTCATGAACAAATACGACTGTGACTGTTTCTCCATTGATTTAAATATTTAAGTAATGTTTTTTATCTTTGAAGATATCGTGTAAATACATTCATCCAAGAATTATTTACACATGAAAGCTCTCTACCCAAAAGCGTAAGAATTTATAGAACTTTATAATTAAATTAATATTTTCGAAAAAAAAAATTCAAATTTCGTGCAATTTTTCCCGGTTTTATTAATTAAAATGATTCAGAAATGTAGTAAACTTTTTTTTCTTGATCGTCCTTATCTGAAGCAGATAAAAACAACATTTACAAATTAATACGTTATTCGTTTGTTTCAAAAACCCTTTTACCACTTTATTGTTTTAAAAAATACAATGTTTTGTGTTTTGTCCTCAGAATGCAGAATTTGAACACTGTGTCTGGTCTGACACATCATAAAATGTGAAAAGGACAAGTCTGGTCGGCAGGCATTTTAAACGGTAGCTGAGACCCGCAAGCGGGGCACCGTATATTTTGTGGCCGTATCGTTTGTTTATGGCACCGCAACGGCTATGGTCCGGTCGGGTTGGATTCCGTTCCATTTCCGTGTCTTGGGGATGTTTAGGCAGAATGTTTTTTCGTCTTGTTATCTCGTTGATTATGTTTTAATGTTAAAATGCTCAACAGATATTATAGTTTAGTGTGACCTCATCTTGTAACATCTATCAAAATCGGGGTTCGATTGACAGTTGAACACAATGAGCTTTTATAATAATATCATTGGTTGAACATGACACATTGCATTTCTGAATGTAAATGTTGTTATTTATATTACGTTAAGTATAATATTGTTTTTGCCAGTATTTTTATTTTTATTTATTTCTTGATACACAAAACAGAATACAGTAATTTACATACATAATTAAATAAGGTTACAGTTGCGATACAGACTATATACCTAAATATGTGTACACATCACAAATACACAAATGTTAAAAAAATTCCACAAGCAGGATTTGAACCTGCACCCTTCTGAGATACCGGGTCAGGTGCTCTCCCAATTGAGCTATCGTGGTTCTAACCAGCCAGCCAAAATTATTCAACACTATTTACTTTTTTACTTTGAAAGCCAAAGGCGCCCATTCAATGTCAACAACACCGTCATTAACATCCGATCATAATATTTTTATAAATACTAAAGACATGTGTATACAGCAAGATCAAATTAAAAGCAAAACATTATCAAAAGTAAAGTTTCAGTACAAAATAAGATAAAATTAGATAAAATGTAGCAACATAAATACTAACTATCAACTATGATCAACGAATGAGATCATCTTTACATCTCTTTTGAATTTCGGCAACTTACAGTCAAAAATGTCAATGGAATCATGGTGTTCTCTTGAAATAAGTTTAAGTGAATGTTTGTTAAAAAAGTTTAAAGTTTATATTCTATACGACCCCTAAGCTGGATATTTTCTGGCCATTTTGCTCGAAATCAATCAGTGCTAGAAAGCTAAATCTTGCCATTTAAAGTATATTATATTAGATAGTATATATTATACTCGTATTATACTCATAGAAGTAAATAAAACAATCATATTTTTCATAATATATATAAATTAATCTAATAAAGCGGACAAAATTATAAAAAAAATCATAAAACTAAAAAGTATTTATTTGAGAGTGAAAATTTTTTTTTTTGCATATTTATAGGCTTATATATTTTGACTAAGCATAAGTAAGGCAAAGAGTAAAATCAACAAACAAGCAATAACTTTTTCCACACACTCATTGAAAGAATAACTACAGCAATTACCGACTCCAATACTGCCAATTTTACAAGGGACCGGATTTTTTATTTCTTTTGAGAAAAAAAAACAAAAGAAGGCTGTGATATATAAGGCTGATGCGTTGGACCGGTTCCTTTTCTCGAGAATAAGTGTAAGATGTTACTCGTTGCCATGCGTTTTGTGATATGTGCTCTGTTGATGTGGACCTTGAGTTGTAGTGGACAGTTCGTCAAAAATAGCAAAATGGATCAGAGTAAGTACACATTGTAATTGTGATTTGCAAGCAAAAAGACAGAAAATAATGTTTTTTTTTTTATTTTTTTTTTATTCCGCATAGGGGGTAGTGTTTAGTTGTAATCTGCATAGTTAGCTGGATGATAACATGATATATGATATATGAGGATGATAAGATGATATATGATAAAATGATAAAGATAAGACAATAAGGCTGAGGGTCGAGAACTGGAGACGCACGCACGGAAGGTTAAACTATTGAGCAAATGCATGGCTATCATGGTTTGTTGTGGCGGCATACTAAGTATATAGTAGTAGCTAGCCAGGCTGACTTAAAACAAGCCCTACTAACCAGTCGAACAGAGTACAAAACTTACTAGATACTAGTTCTTTTTATATGAATAGTCTGCAAACGAGCAGGCGGGCCGCCTGATGGTGAGCGGTCACCGCCGCCCATGGACATCAGCAACACCAGAGGTGTTGCTTTTGTATTGCCGACCTGAGAAAAACCTCTTTACGCCCCTTTTGAATATTTGGGTATGATGTGTATAATTGGCCACACATTAAATTAAAACTAATTCCATAAAACTGAAGTAATATATTGTTTATTTTTGTGATTAAGATAACGTATTATTTTATTTGAGTCTGTTAGAAACCTGGTTTTAAATGCGTCAAAAATACGTAAAAACGTGATTTAGCTCGGACTAAAAAAATAAAGTGATTTAGAAAAGTCATATTTGGAATTTAATTAGTCGGCAACTACTCAGCCAAGGTTCCGATGCCCATCTCAATAATGCGGACTCTGAGAAGAGGGCTTTCATGAACATTTCTTTAATGTAGATACTACCGGTTTCACACACCTGACAAAGTTATTTAAGTAGTTCCCAATGAGAAATTTGTACTGCGCCAAGAACATTTTATAAGTTGGTCGACTGTTACTCGTAAACTTGTAAAGCCTACTTAGCTGTGATAGTTTTCCTTTTAACTTCGTCATATATACAACTACCGTGAATTTTTTTACGTATCCAAAAACAACCATTTGGCTGGCAGGGGGGGGGACACAGAAAATAAAATTACATCCCCACGTAGGGGAGGTAACCTAAAAAAAATTTTTCAAAATTTTACTTCACCACTTTGTTGGCGTGATTAATATGTATATCCATGCCAAATTACAGCTTTCTAGTATTAAGAGTCTATGAGCTAGGCTGGGGATAGACAGACAGACAGACGGACATGGCGAAACTATAAGGGTTCATTGTTGACTACGGAACCCTAAAAAAGCACTTGAAAAAAAGAAAATAATATCAGTGTCGGTAGTTCGACACGAAAAAAGAAATCACTCGCATTGCGAAAAATTCTATACTATATGATGATACAGGTACCCTTTCTTGGTAATAATACTACCTTTATAATCCCCAATGCGGCTAATGTGGTACAGTGCATAGAGCCCGAAAGATTCTAAACATGCCTGAACATCATTATATGGCCTAGATATTCAGGTTGATACAAGAAAAAATTGCAAATTGACAACCCTAGGTGCAGCTGATACATTGTTCGCGGTCGTCAACCTCATAGTCCACACGAAACAGAAGATAAAACATGTAAGGGTTAATCAAAAATAAGGTAAGGTAAATAAGGTAAAGAGCTTTTGTATGAAAATGATTTACATTGCAATGTTTCGGGATTATACACCTATTACAGAACATCCTGTGCTTTTTCAAATGATATATTATTGTCAAAGTATATTTCTATGTGTTCACAACAGTATAAAAATATTATTATTATAAATTGTAAAGACTAAGTGCGCTTCCACTCTCGTCCTTATAATTAGGGACTTTTTCGTTATACAAGCGCTTTTTCGTTGATGTGTAAAAAAAATCTAAAAATTTAAATGATGAAACGTCTGATGCTATAAATTTTTTTGTCGAATTTTATGTTGGATAAAAAATGCATACCTATAATTGTTCATTCGTAGAACGGAGTACTTACATCGTTCTGCGGTCTAATTATATATAATGTGCTTTTACAATTTGTTACCCATAGTAGTTAAGGGGACTGCACCTACTTATATTAGACACATTGAATTCGAAAGGTTAAGGTGAATCTGTAGTTGGGTACCTATCTACTTCTAAACGTTGCACAATATGACGTCGTATTGTTAGCAGTTTGACTTTGGAGATCGTGATTATGGAGCGATTGCGAGTACTTAATTATTTCAACTTAAGCGCCTCTGTCGTCTAGCGGTTTAGTCCCAGAGGTGCCGGGTTCGATTCCCAGCGTCTTAACTTCAATGTTTGTATCTTAGTTGTGTTCCGGCAGCTAGAGATAAGATAGCCAGTGTCTCAATAGTTGAGGTTCCGGGTGGAGTGCGCTTCCACCTTCGGCCTAATCATCACTTGACATTTTATTTATTTACTTATTAGAAAACAAACGGCCATACTGTTTTCATTATAGATTATATACAAAGTGTTAATAAACAAACCTATAGTTTCCTTTATTTTTTACAAGTGTTAACATGAACTGTTTCTATTCTATTCTATTCTATGACTATGAGCCTATTATCTAAGTTAGTGCTACTTAATGCTTAAAAATGAATGGGAAACAAAAATATAACATGTAAAAAGGTGTTACTAATAATACAAGGACAGAGGAGTAATAAAAATCAAAGTCTGGTCACTGATCGATCACCAATAAAATTATTCAGCAATGACATATATGATTTTAACCATTTGAACCTTTTGAAATTACTGTTAGACATCAGTGATGATCAATCAGTGATAAAAAGCTTTTTTTATCGAATTTACTGTACAACAAAATTTATCTAGATCAGATAACTTGTCATTATCGTTCTAAAGTTTGCTGGCACGCTTTATGAACATGTTTTTATTTAGCTTGCCCTGTAACGTTGGGTCAAATCTAGTAATTGAAATTTGACCCCCCTTCCTGTTGACGGATTGATCGGAAATTTAATACACACCTTTAGTTCTGTTGACAATATAATTCAATAAATTCGGTATCATTGTAAATCTAAGACGGCTGCCGCTACATAATGGCGGATTACATATTTTTTATCACTACTTCCTCAATATGGGTATCAAATTAAAGGGCTTGGATTAATAGAATAGTTATTTATGAAAATAAAATTAAAAATTAAAAACTCAAAATAACTTGGAGAATATTATTTTGCTTTATGCTATATATTATTAGAGTAACTAGTAGTAACTAGTAGTAACGTAGTTAGTACACTACGATACAAACTCGATGAGCATAGCCGTGGATCGTGCTCAGTGTCATCCATTTGGAGAAGCCAATGTCCAGCAGCGGACAAATATAGGCGATGATGGTGATTATGGTGATGATGTTGGTGACGGTGATGATAGTGATGGTGATGGTGACAATGATAGTGATATAAACTTATGTTTTATTGGTAGACCCGTACGCATTCCTATTAACTATTCAATCGATTATGAGAAATACTTGGTAAGTTGTTTTGATGTGCACACGCACTCTAAGGTTTTTGAGTTAAAATATGTATATGTACCTATAAGGTTTAAACCATCATGGAATACGTGAACGAAGTCGCGGCAAATAGCCTATAATTGTCCCACTGCTGGGCAAAGACCTCCATCATTGAAATCAAGTCCTCGCTGCAATCGATGGGTATAATGGCTTAATTCACCACGCTTGCCAAATGCGGGTTGGTGATCACAAACCAAGGCTATGCATTGAAAAATCCGAAAACACACTTTGCCTGACCTCCACCGAGGCTTATAAATTCTTTATAATAATAAAAATATTCATGTTTTGCCGTCTCACAAAATAGTAAAAAGTGATGATAGCTATTTAAACAGGCTATCTATCAATAAGGCCGTATTGTACACACGCCTGCACATCAACCTACCACAAACTGTCAAATTTCCACAATAGACTTTGAACTTTATAACTAAGTCTTATACTTGAAAATGTGTTGAAGAAATTTGACAGTTTTTGATAGGTTGATGTGCAGGTCTGTACCGAGGCTCGTGAAAATTTTGCCAACACTGACTTTTTAAGCCATTATTATTTTTTGTTCATTCTTTCGATTGGCATCATAAAAATACGGGTTATTTTTTTTCACATTTAAGTCGGTTTGATTCCCAGATGAAGCAAGTAATTTTTAGAATATCTTTGAATGCAGTATTACTAACTTTTAAAAATAACATAAAGTCTTCTTTCAGCAAAATATCCTATCTACGATATTTAAAGTACTTTCCCTTCATGCCCCATAGTCTTGGGACGCGCTATATATATGTATATATATGTATATATATTCAATGTCAATGTCATCGACATAGCTACAATTTTTCATCCACATTTTCTATTATAACTGTTCGACTTTTAGTACAAGATCAGGATCAGGACAATTCCAAAATACACAAAAATGCCAATTATATTCGCATAACTCCACTACATCACTACATCACTCAAATACATATAAATGTTCGCCTAAATATACACTTTTACCATTTACATATATACCATTTTTTTTCAGAATATAATGTTAAAATTGCTTATTGCTAAGGTGAGATGTCAAATGTTTTTTTGTTAAATATTTAAACAGCTTTTTTTTCAAAACCATATCAAAATTGTCGCAAATTCGGCAGGCTTCTGCGCCACCAATGTACGTTTAACAGGTATGATCGCCTGGCTGAGCCGAAAATCTAATATCCTGCGAGCGTTAAAAAGGGTCACTGTCAAATATTCACATTGTTTAGGCAAAGAGAATCTTGCAAAAGGGTCCGTTATGGTTATATCTGCTTTTGTATGTGCATACGAAACGCGTTAGCTCGAAACTACACATCCGACGAAGTGTGACGTGCGTGAGCAAATAAGAATGCCGTAGATTTAATATTAGAATATTTTACTTATAATAATAATACTTATAAAGTAAATACTTTTACTATACGGAACTTTTACTATACGGAAGTTTAGTATAGAACGCCTTCAGACTATGTGAATGGACGATCGTCGTAAGGTGGCTGGCAAGAGCTATCCAGCTCAATTTTTTTTATGATATTCTGTGCCGCCACTTCTCTCGGACGAGATTGTCAAAATATAGGAATAGTGTATCTTATGTAAAAAACTACACATGTTTAGAGGGAGGAAAGCCCTTTTTGCTTTCGTAAAAGACTTACTTAACTGAAATCAAAAAAAATGCACACACACAAACACAACTAGGTACCCACTAACTAATATTATTGTTAAATTGGTCAGATTACTTACATCCAATTCACTAGTAAAAATACGGTACGCTATATCGTTTAATTAGATCTTGAGGAATTAATGGCACACTTTCTTATTTATCTAGGTAACACACGATTTCAAGTTACAATACGAATTGAAACGACAAGCAAGCAAGACACTACAATATTAGTACCTAGGTAAATACACAAACGGTCGGAATATCGTTTACTTCACAAAATATCTTTTGACTAAACAATATTTTGCTGTAAGTACTATAATAATGTATACGTATCAGATTAATTAATAATTTCAAACTATTCCTTCTGTTTAAAGATGCTTTATTAATATGAGTATTAAAAATATGTTTTGTACTTCGTAAAAGTAAACGGTACAGACAACAATAGTTTCTGGTAGATTTTCATTACAAAATAATCGTGTACCATTACTAATTTGTGATTTTAATCTTTACTATGGAATTTAGCAACTGGTAGGTTTTTGACATGTTTTGTAAACTGAACTTGTTTACCAGATATTTACCGGATTGCGAAAGACCCAGGTTCGATTCCTGGCTGGGTCGGTTGGGCGTTTAATTTTTTCACTGTATTTTATAAATTTTATAAATATTTTATTTTTTTAGTATTTGCAATAATGCGATTATTTATCTTTAAGGCTAATTCTGATAAAGCTCACATTTGTGCTTTATCTTTTACTAGATTATTATTTAGAAATCATTCTGGTTGTTAAGTAAAATATTTTTTTCTCCGTCTATATAGCATGAAATTTGTAAGCTAAGCCAGACGGACTTTATACACAAAACAAACAGAACAATAAGTAACCCTTGCTGAATCGAAACCTTTACCAGCAGTGACTAATAAAAATACAGTTCGCTTGATTCAGATGCACTCACGAATCTACTTGGCATGCGTCTGGTGGCAATTTGATTCTGCACATCAGGTTCAAGTGATATCCGTGTAACCGTATAGAAACACATGAAAAAAGTAATATATAATATATATATATGTTTTCATATTGAAATCGGATATAGCGGCTAAAAGTCTTTATCGATTTTCAAACCTTTAGATTTTTTAGGACTATTTTTTATAGATACTCTTGCAGTGTAGCCGTAGTCGGGCAGCCCGTAGGCCACTCCTATCATTTATTACTTCTACTTAAATGTGAGGGATTTCCACTTATATATTTGGTATTCCACGCGCGTTCGATCAAAATCACTGAAAAAATGAGACGAAAAGATTGTCTTTTCGTCATATTTTGCTCAATACGGTACCCTAAAATCACTACAAACTTAGACAGAATTCTAGAAAAGAAAACAATATAGAAAGAAGTGGCTGTTCTAAATTGTAAATTCAGGAGCCCCTTTGGAAAGGTAAAATAGATTTTCTCTCTAAGTTAATATTTCGATCTCATCAAATTGTTTGAAATTGTTAGGATACCAGAATGAAATGAAACAGATGAGCAGGCCTTAGTTAAGGTTAGCGACCACAATCCCGATAGTCCAATTAAAAGAGCCTACTCATTATATTTAATTTAATCTCCTAACAGGCCTTTTTTATTAAACCTTAGGTAGGTAATCTATTTCGTTGTACGTACGTCTAAATGACAATGTAGCTATATGTAGGTTATTCAATATAGATTTTTAGCTTTTTCTTTAGGTGAGTTCGCATTATGCCGCCATTATTCCGTACATAATAGAGGCAGTATTTGTAAAGCTACTGGCATGCTTAATGCCCGGTCGACTGTATATTGCCTGTTTCAAAACCTTTTTTGTTTAATTAAACGGCGGTTTATTCTCTTTCCAGCACAGTCGCCTCCACCGTTGCCGTTCCCTGCGTGCCATGCCGATAACATCGACTGCCTAAGGCGAGGTTTGCGAACCTTTTTTGTCCTCATGGACGCCGGTCACGTGGGCATGAAGACCGTTGACCCCTATGTGGTGAACAGTGTCGCCATAACGTACCCCGAGGCACAGATGTCGTTCTTGCTAAGAAGGTCGAACGTCACCGGTGTTAGGTGGACCAAGTTGACAGAAAGAAGGTTTGTAATAAGAGTTTCTGGCCGAAATAATTTTGTGATTGTTCTTTTGTTTCTCGTTATGTTCTTCTTGTATCAACACAATCTCGTAGGTAAATCTAGTCATCATAGGAACTGGCTTCTGTTACACAAGTTTCTTTTCTCAGAAGCCAGGGCAACATTATTTAGGTAGATAGCTAGCCAGGCGGACTTAAGCATACCAACATACCGATCCCGGAAGGAACCTCTGGGAAACAAAACCGGGACCTGGAGCCTAACCACTACACAGAAACTTCTTTCTGTTTTCCAAGGATAAAGTCTCAGTATCGTAGTTATATTTTTAGTCACAATATATCCTACTATTAGGTATGACTTTTAAAATGACCTTTCTCAAATTTGGCGTGATTCGTTACAAAATATGTATTTTGCTTTAACAAACGGTCACTAAACCTTCCCAAAAACCATGTAGGTATAATTCGTGTGCATTTAAAAGTAATAAAAATAATCATAACATCATCCAAATACCTATTCGAAATCGTATGTTTTTCCTTGAATTTAAGCGGACACAAATCAACACTCCCAAATAAGTATTTATG
The DNA here is from genome assembly GCA_949315975.1 of Eudonia truncicolella. Lineage (NCBI taxonomy): Eukaryota > Metazoa > Arthropoda > Insecta > Lepidoptera > Crambidae > Eudonia > Eudonia truncicolella. The sequence continues at coordinate 11,365,289 of OX438836.1, forward strand.
TAGATTTATTTTGAATTGTATTCGTATCTTTATCAACGCAGTAAATCAAATTCCCAAAAATTTATTTTGCTATTGTAAAATCCTTTGTTTTGAAGTTAAAATGAGAACCAGTCTGTTAGAATGCGGTCGGTCATAATGCGCAGAATTGCATCCAGCTTAGTGCTATAAATTCCAGTTTAGGTTTCAATTTTATACCACACCTATAAACTCGTTACTACAAAACCTATGAGATGACAATAAAAACCGCTAAAGGCAAGGTTGTTTACTTTTACTGAGTGACTCAACTGGGTGCCTAGAGCGACTTTAATTTGACATTCAATTAATTAAGTTATCGAAAAGTATAATTTGTATTGCAAAATTTTAACTCTCCTCGTTTGTCACCAGAAGGCGCTGCATCAATGATATACAATATATACTGTAGGTATGTACATTTTAGTTAAAGTGATCCAATGTCAAATAAAACACGCATTGCACTATGCACTCTATAAACTGAGCTCGATACAATATCTTAGCTATAAACCGAAGTTATTATTCTGAGGTACAGGCAAGCCCTCCATTTTTAACTACAGCAACAGATTTCCACAGCAACAGATTAGAGAGACACAAAAGTGAAGTAGTATCGATATTGCATTAAAAACTTTTCTATTGGAACGCTTTTAGCGAGTTGAAGTGACTGTGTCTGCAAATGATATCTAGCATTATTCTGTCAACTCCATTGAAGGGGGTGTAACTCAGTGGTAGAGTGTCTGCTTCGCATGCTGAAAGTCCTGGGTTCAAATCCCAGCACCTCCAAAAGTTACTTTTGCTTTTGTATAGCTTCGATTTATTATTGCCATTTGTTGTTTATGATACGAGTTTAGGCTTGATAATTAAATGGAAAACGAGTAATAATTTTCAGATATCACTTTTTCTATTGTCTAGTTAGAGGCTGTTAAGGTACATAATTTTTTGTATAAATTAGATCCCTATAAGTGTACCTATCTCCATTTGAGGTATTTACAGTCAACAGCGAAAGTAAATGATGATTACTAGATTTCAAAATTAAGTTTTGATAGTGTAAATTGGTATTTTGCTAATTAACTGCAGGCGAAGTCTGCAGGCACTAGTAGACACTCGAAGGTTTTCGATTTGCGTTTAAAAAGTTTTGAAATTTTCATACTAATTTCATATTTTGAAACTTGATCAATCATCGATTACTTTTGCTGTTGACTGTACCTACTCTCATCTAAAACTATTAAAAAATAAACTAGTTTGATACGACATACGACCAGCTTTCGTCACCAAAAAATAATTATAGAATTTCATTGAAATTTTACTGAAATTGAAGCAGGCGGCCTGTATAATATTGTTGCTAAAGTAAAAAAATCTATTGCTGAACCCTATTTTTAAATAAAAAGTGTCGAGTAATCGTTTGGAGTTGGTAGGACAAGAAAAAACAGATTTTGGAGTTGGTGGGACATACTGTATGGAGTTTTAAAATTCCAAAAACAATACATTTGGAGCGGCGGTACTCCTTAGTAAATTACGTCACACGAATTTCAGGACTTGTTAACCCCTCCTCCTCCTCCCCTTCCTCCTCCGCCTTCTGTCGAACACTGGAGTATCAAATCATATTATCAAATTAAACAATATAAATATCACATGCTTTCCAATGAAAGTCGTGATTTGTATGAAACTTTCTATTGATTAAAAAATAAAGAGATTTAAAAACTACTCGAGAAAAAAATACATGTATTGAACCCGCGTGGTGGTTTATGGCCCGTTCTCCCTATCCATCCACTGGGGAAGGCTCGTGCCCCAGCAGTGGGGACATAAAAATGAGCTGATGATGAACGGAATTTATACGATTTAAAGTATTTCATTATCTTCATCATCATCATCATCTCAGCCTTTTTATTTCTGGTGTAATTACAATAAAGTGTATTTGTGTCGAATCCAACTGTACGCAATTAACATTCAACACCATCCTAAAAATGAAACAGTAAATCGCTGGAAAATAGGGAGGAAATGGGTGAAGGAAGCAAATCAGCACCCCTGACCTCGATCCCCGGCTGTTTGCCCGACAATGTTTGTCAATAACCCCCGTCGGCGTGCACTGTGAAAACACAGCGAAGGTTTTATTTAATACGTTTGTTTTTCAGGAGACTCGTGTATCAGGACAGGTTATTTGAAAGCCATTCAATCTAGTGATGCAAGAAACTCAGTCTTTTAAAGCTTATAAAAAAGACTAGACTCATTTTCGGAGCCTCATCACGACAAGACTAGTCTTTTAACCTTCAGCCCTTTACCCTCAGTCTTTTAAGCTTGGAATCAAAGGACTAAAATTGAAGGCTAATTTGAAACGAAGGACTTAAAACTAAGTCGCAACCTAAAGGTTATTATAAAGTTAAAAGGACTCTTGTCTAAAAGTCTCGGGAGTCGTGACGTGAGTCTCGTAAGGAGCGTGCGTTATATAGTATTATAATTGAGATACAAGCCTGATTACGAACTTTCTTGTTTCAATTGACCGATTAATACAAAATTTACATGATACAAACCACACCCAAATGTATATCCATCGCTTAACATATGAGCTTTGAGCTATATTAAATGTCGAGCACGACTCAGGCGCTAGGCCTTTTAAAACAGCTTGAGACGTTAAGTCTTTAGTCTTGTAGTGTCACGACTGAGTCTTAGTACTAAAGACTTAGTCTTTCAGACTGAGTTGTGTAAAATGAAGTATTCTTTTTTAAAGGACCGAGTGTCTTTCATCCCTAATTCAACCGGCTCCGTAGTCTAGTAGCTTGACCGACTTCATGGTACTTTTTCAAAATTTATTTGCTATTTGAACACTAAAACGAAGACGAGTCTTTTTAATCTTTTCGTTTGCCCCTGGTGAGCAGAAGTTTGCTAATTCTATAACACCTCAATCCCAATATAATATCGATAGCCTGATTTTGACATTTACAGGGTTTTAGGTAAGGTACTTTGGAGCCCTAAACTACGTTGTGTGTCTTAACTTACACGAAGTTATGTTATTCCATTATACCACCACACATATTTAATTTTTTTAATTTCGAGCTTCTCCGTGCTTCGGATGATCTGTAAAGCCGTTGGTCCCGGCTGCATTAGCAGTCATTAACAACTACCAACTATCATAGACTAACTTTTGTTTGCGGCTTTGCTCACGTGGGCTACACGACTTGTGTTCATTCCAATAAAATGATGATGATGATGATGATGATGATCATGATTAAACATTAACCCCCTTATTCATAAAAACTATTTAAGCATTATTAAGTTAAATATTACAAAAACAAATTTTGAAAAAAATCCACTAGCAGGATTACTAACTAACGGCCTGGCTACAGGAACCGGGTGGCGGGCGGCGCCGGCGCGACCGGCGCGCGGCGCGACCCGGCGGCCGGCGGCGCGACTTTTGAAGATACATGAGATCGAGAACTAGGTCTAGGAGGATTATAACGACACGGCGTAATCGAGCTTCATTGCAAGCCATATATAAGAAATTATTTCAAAATAACTTCGAAAACTGTTGATAAATATTTTATGATACCTACCTACTAAAATTAATAAAAAATAAATAAGTGGCCTCGGGAACCGGCGCGCGGTGCGGCGGCAATTCGCGCGGCGCGACAAGCATTCATTTATTCTCCATTTTCGCGCAAAAAAAAAACTAAATTATTTTTAAGGATTCGCTCCGCGTCTACCGTTCGGCTCCGTGGCATGCGCCGTCATTTGTTTTGGTCGCTGGTCGCGCCGCGCGATTCGCTCGGGCAAATTCGTCGGTCGCTTTGCTAGTCGCCTAGGCTTGCCTAGTACATTTCCATACATTGAATTAATTCGCAAGTCGCGCCCGCCGCCGCCCGGTCGCTTCGCGCGAAGTTTCGCTGTAGCGAATTGTCCGTGACCAGCGCGTCAGGAGTATTGATATCAACTTCGAAGCAAATCACCGCCAAAATAACTTTCTACCCCTTTTTTACGCCGTTAGGGGATGAATTTCATTAAAATACGAAACACGTCTTGCATTAATTCTGTTAAAAAAGGTTTATGCAAAATTTGAAGTAGATTGGACCAAGGAATCACGTTGTCCCATACAAACTTTGTCACTCTTTTTCACCTTTTTGGGGTAGAATTTCGGAAAATCCTTTATTGGATGCCTACGTCATATAAAAAACACACCTTCCAAGTATAACTCAGAGAAATTAGTTCTGTTATCGTCTGTTTTTCTGGGCCCCTTTTGTGGCACTGTGCCCATCAAACCTTACCTCTTATTACTGTATCGATAATCAAGGCACAGAGAGGTAATTTATCGGTCGTTGAACTAGCAACGGATCAAATCAGAAGAAATAATAAAAGTAGGATAATTAACTCAAGCTATACTTAAGTGATTTCAGTTATGAGCAATCTTTCTTCGTAGGTATCAATAAAAATACATGAGTCATACGATTAATAATTATCTTTTACTTACATACATCATCATCATCATCCACCTATAATAGTCCACTGGTGGACAAAGGGCTCTCTAAGTGCACGCCACTGAGCACTATCCGCGGCTACTTTCAACCAGCTCTTGCCAGCCACCTTGCGAAGGACGTCGCTCCACCTAGGCTGAGGGCGTCCTACACTACGTTTGCCGATACGCAAACTCTCCACTCGAGAACTCGTTTACCCCAACGGTTGTCGGTTCTGCGACTAATATGGCAGGCCCACTGCCACTGTCTTCAGCTTGCTGATCCGATGGGCTATGTCGATCACTTTCGTTCTCTGTCCTCCTTACATCCTCCTATGTAGATGTTGGGTCTGTACCTTCAAAAGTGCATGTTTTGGAGACTTCTATAATAAAGTGTTTTAATTGAAAGACCTAGTGCTCACGTAAACTTTAGAAAACTTCACGCACATCATCAGCTCATTTTATGTCCCCACTGCTGGGGCACGAGCTTTCCCTATGGATGGAAACAGCACAGGGGAACGGTCCATAAACCACCACGCGGGCCCAATGCAGATTGGTGGTTGTGAACGATTGCTAATGCAACCGGGACCAATGGCCATCCGACAACCGGCCTTTGCGAAAGTTGCTTAAATTCAGCATACCTACTTCAGCAATTGCAGACCAAGCGCGTTAATTTCGTCTTAAGTACAACATAATAATAAAGTTATAACAATAAAGTTGCTTTGTCCAAGTACTAAAGTGTTAATCAACTTGCGTTGTTGACTGTACCAATTGAAACTCTTACCACTAACAACATTCCTCTCGAGGCAGTTAATAGGCCTGCCTTTGGCTTGTCTTGCACACCACAAAGGCCTCTCAGGCGAAATGAGCCCCTACAGTATTGATTAATTAAATATTAATTAGACAGACTAATCTGCCTAAGACAAACTAGATTAGATACCTACTTACTACGAGTAGATCCTAGTATAAGGGCGAATGATAAGAAACTTCTTTATTACCAGCTTATAATTGCCTTCGCAATGTATTGTTTTTTTCTTTGAAAGGTAGTAAGGTATTGTCGTATTATTCCGAACATGTATAGGTACAGGTATAGGTAAAAAACATAAGCATCAAGCACTGAAAAATTTCGACGGGTGAAAGCCAGACCTCGGTAGCCAAGTGGTTAAGGCAGCCGCCCGGAATGCGGAAGGTGCGTGGTTCGATTCCCGCCTGAGGTTGTCGTCTTTTTTCAGTGTTTAAATTTTACTTAAGTATATTTAAGCGTTAATAAAACGCTAAAATATATAAAAAACACTTATGTATAGGTACAGTCACGAGCATTAACATGTATCCAACTTTGACTAATTTCGACTCTTATTTCATTGTAGTAAAAGTTTGATTGTTTACATGTTATTGCTCGTGACTGTACATGAGCATAGCCGCATTTTGTATACCTACCTACGTAGGTATACCTACGTATATGGCTATATCGTAAGTAGGTAATCATATTATAAGCGATGTTACGGATTGAGTAAATACTGAGTGCATAATGTATATTTTATATGCCATTCGTTCATAATGAAAACGAAAAATGTATATGGCTTGATTTTAATTATCATTGTTTGTCAGGAGGCGGTGCTTCAATGCCATGCAAATTCTCGTTTTTGTCAACGTGATCGAATGGCAAATAAAACTTGCACTATTCACTACGGTCTCTGTGTGATATAGTGCGAGTTTTTTCACTAATTGATAGAGTTAAAGTTAAACTATTATTTGTTCACTATTATTTGTGTAAAATCGAAACTGAGCTTGTTAAACCAACTTGTGACTGGGTTATATACCTACCTACCTTGCTTATCGCGTCCTACGCTCTAGCGATGCATACACGCCTGCACATCATATTTCCATAAACTGTTCCTCAATAGACTTTGAACTTTACGTAGGTAGGTACCTTTATGGCATAGTAGTTGAACATTTATTGAAAAAAATTTACAGTTTTGGATAGGTTGATGTGCAGGCGTCTGTTCCTATAGGTATCATTATTTTTTCTATGGATTTGTTATTAGGATAAGGACTAGGTATGGCATAATTTTTGAAGTCACGGACCTGGACCAATTCAGCTATTTAAAATGTCTACAATTCTCAGTGATTTTTATTTTATTTTATTACTAGGACAACCAACAAAATTAACACAAATACAAGCAAAATTGTTTTCGTACAAAAATGGACTTAAGCTAAGTGTCGTTTTACTTATAGGCTGCCACGGCATGCAATGTGGACTAAATAAAATATAATATTTGAATACTATTGTTATTCAATCTTTATATATATATAAATCTTCAGTGCATGTGTATGTTACTGAACTCCTTCTAAACGGCTAGACCAATTTGGATGAAATTTTTTGTGTGTGTTCAAGTGGATTCGAGAATGGTTTAGATTTACAATTGGACCCGGTAGGTGGCGCTGCTAAAGGGGTCTATAGGTATCATGGGATACGGGTGTTCTGCGGACGAATGTTATGTTTGTTTTGTTGTCATGGAAACTGTCAAAGCGGTACGAAAGTCCGCCGGTCAGCTAGGACAAGTATAAAATACAAGTAACGAACAACAAATACAATTTATTGCAACTGTTCATTAATTATTTGGCGTTACTTCAAGGGACTGCAGTATTTGACGCTTGAATTTCTGGGGTTTGTCTGCGAAGATGTCAATGTTAAGATGTTTGCAAAGATGGTTATATTGCTGCTGTAATCTTTTCATGGTGGAGCGTGGTGACCCACATTGGTCCTACTGCCTTTTACAGAGAAAGGGACATACCTGCCGACTCGCGCAAGGTTATAGTACGGTACATTTATGTTTATTAACCGTAATAGAGAGGGATCCGCGACTTAACTATCTTGTAAAGTAGTGTGAGATCTAACAAAATCCTACGCTCCTTCAAACTGTGATATTTGGGCTACATTGATAATATCAGAATCAGACTACTGAGACACAACTGAGATCGTGTAGAAGAATCGAAGCCAATAGATAAAATAGATAGAAAGCCAAATAGATTTAGAGAACTAAGTAAAACATTTTCTGTCTTTACAGGTTTAATCTAGAAGGGGGCAAGAGTGGGACAACATTCAGCAGTGATCTATACTTGACTGGAGAACTCAATATGAACATAGCTGACAGGGTCGAACCGTTCGTCGCTCATATAACAATGGACATCCGTAAGTATTGTCAAACAAAGGGAAGGCCAGATCCATTAAAAATAAACTTTTTGATTTTGAAGTTCCGACTGGATTTGTAGGTAGGTACCTACCAGCCCCGGTCAACTTACATATATATTGTGCCTATAGGTAAGTAGCAGCAGACCTAATAAGGTGGTTATTTTACAAGGAGTTCTTGTATGATCCAATATTTTTGACGCTACAGCGTGATGCAATAAATATTTATGACTATGACTATGCCTAAGATGGTGGTAGATAGCCAGGTGGACAAACAAGCCCTACTATCAACCAAACCGAGAACATAAACATGATCTCCCCCTGCTGAATACCTCAGCCAACCCGTGACCTCTGGGTCTGAGGCCGGTGATCTTAACTACAATACCAGAGAGTCGGTTTTAATTTAAAGTGTAGTTACAGAACGAAACTCAAAAGAATAGCGTGAACCCTATTTAATTTAAAATAAATAAATTTAATAAATAAGATAATTTGTCATCAGCTCATGGTGGTTGTTAACGATTGCTAATGCAGCCGGGACAAACGGCGTGCGTTCCGGAGTACGGAGGAGCTCGAGATGAAAATTTTGGTCACCCAACCGATGACCAGCATTTGCGTAAGTTGCTTAACGTCAGCACTCGCAGACCGGGCGCGTTAACCACTGCGGCATCGAGCTCGTCCTCCTATAAGATAATTATATCAAGTTTATATTATTTTTATATAAAGTTATTCCACGATGATTTTGCGTAAAGCTGCACTAATATTAAAATACCAAACCTGTTAATTTAACGGATAGTCAGTAAATAGGCTAACTGCCGTACTCAGAGACGTCAATTAAGTTTAATGACAATTAAATGTCATTCCTTCTCTATTTAGTACTATACATAAGAAAGTGACAGCAAGTCATTAAAACTTAATTGACGTCTCTGAGTACGGCAGTTATAGGTTCTTGCTTTGAACTTACATTTTAACTTAACACAACTATGAAGCAGTTGTTGATTACGCGAGCTAATTAACAGATAATTACACGCCTGCTCGAATATTTAAGAGACGTAAACGCTCAGTTCTCGGACAAACGTGTAATTAGACATAGCTTAGTTTAAATACCGCCTCGAGTGAGTTAAACTAGGTGTTGCAGACATTCACGACTAGAAAGACGAGACATCGACACGTTTCAGCACTTTCAGCAATGTGAGTTCGTAATGTGAGTCGTCGTCTACAAAGATGCAATTGACACCTTAGTTAAACGTTCAGGGCTTAGGTAGGTACCTATAACCTCTTTAGTATACTCGTCGTATATAGATATCCTAGAACTACCTACTTCTTGAAGTACGTAGATACTTGACTTGATGTTCTGGACAAGTAGCACCGGATGTCGTAACGAAATGAGGAGCTCGGTGGCGCAGTGGTTAACGCGCCCGGTCTGCGAGTGCTGAGGTTAAGCAACTTTCGCAAAGGCCGGTCATCGGATGGGTGGCCAAAAGTGTATCATCTCGAGCTCCTCCGTGCTTCGGAAGGCACGTAACGCCGTTGGTCCCGGTTGCCGCAGTCGTTAACAACCACCAATCCGCACTGGGCCCGCGTGGTGGTTTATGGCCCATTCTCAATATCCATCCATAGGGAAGGCTCGTGCCCCAGCAGTGGGGAAATAAAATGAGCTGATGATGATATGGAAGACGACTTTATAAATGAGTCAAAGAATACTCAAATAATAGGTGCGTAAGTAGGTACTTCCTACAAACAATAAATACATTTAACTTGCCCTCTTACGAAGTTACTAAAAGTATAACAAAATATTATTACAAAACAAACGGTAAATCCACGCCATTATCAAACGGAACAACATTGAAATCAATGAACAAACGATTCCGACTTTCTCTTTAGATTGATACAGTGGACTTATCTCGAAACTCAAAATCCATCACTCAAGCTTTATTTTCACTTGCTTACCCTCAGAGGGCCTACCATTGCCTCTGAGAGGTTACGTATCATTGTAACTAAAGTTGTATCGACTATTGTCGACATAACTACGGTTGATTGAAATACGTTCATAACGCATATTGGACGACTGAACTACTGCTTAACTCATCTAAATTCGATCTCAACTCATCTAAAGTAATTGCACTAATGAACGATCAATGTAAATGATTGAGTATACTAGCTGCCCTACTCCTGTAGGTCACGTGATAGGTTAGAAAAGAATTTCGAGGTTATTTTTTTTATTAGACAACAGAAAGAGTTTCTTTTTGGTAATTTTTGCCTTCTGTTGTCTAATAAAAAAAAACCTTGAATTCAAGACAATCGCTTTCTTAAGAAAGAGTTTCTTTTTGGTAATTCTTGCTTTCTGTTGTCCTAATAAAAAAAAATAACCTCGAAATTCAAGACAATCGCTACGCTGCGCTTCGCGATTGTCTTCACGTTACCTACAGGAGTAGGGCAGCTAGTATTGCTAGAAATTGATAGGTAAAAAAAATATATAGGTATATATTGTGATAGTTTTATAGTGTGATTGTTTTGATTTCAGTTGTAGGTATTATGAAGTTTCGGCATTATAATACGTACCCATTACTTCAATCAACCTTAGATAAATCAACTGTAGGTGAATTGTCCATTAGGAATTTCGTTCATTAGTTATTATACACTTACGTGAAACGATCTTTAGATATTTTAAACATTAGGTATTTCGAGTACCTAGTATTAGACAATAGTTATTTCGACAATAGTCGATACAACTTTTGTTACAATGATAAGCAGCGTTAAATAGTAGAGTTTGAAGAAAACATATATATAGGTACATTTTCTTTTATTTATTTATTTATAAGTATACCTACATGGTAGGTATAAAATACCTAGTGCGAGTTTTGTACGCCATTGGATCACGATAACGAATACGAGAATTTTTTTCGCAAAATTTTAACTCTCCTGAAACGCGCTGCTATAAAAATGCCATACAAAATCTACTTTGGATGTAATATATTGCCAGCATTGTTGACACTCATTATTAGGTTACAATTGCGTGGATTTAAGACGTGTAAGTAGTAGGACCCCCGTTCAGTCGAAGAACGAAGCTCTTCCGTGGTACGGGGTTTATACATAAATAAGTTATCCCGGCTTTCTTGGGACATTCCCTGTAAGAGGAATTGGAATTAGATTGTTGTGAAGAAAGTTTAAAGTGGTACAAAATTATTGGCTTTATTTTCGTTTTTTTTCTTAGCAGTCTTACTTCTTAGCAGTGCTTCCATCTAATTGAGTTTATTGAAAGCAGCCTATAACAAACGACATTAATGTTATTAATAGGTAAAAAAATACTTACATTTTGAGGGTTGGCTATAGGTACCTACCTAATAACTATTCAGATGGTGTCCTATCTGTGTGGTAGGTACTGACAAAATATAACTTTTAAGTAGGCAAATGAGCCTAGTTGAAAGTTGTCGGAATTTCGTAAAAAGTACCTACAGGTACACACGCCTTCACATCAAACTACCACAAACTGTCAAATATCCTCAGTAGACTTTGAACTGTGCCTTAATAATATGGTTGAAAATGTATTGAAGTTTGACAGTCTTGGATAGGTTGATGTGCAGGCGTCTGTACTTACCTAACCTATTATTTTTTGCTGCGTATTTACGTTTATGTATTTATAATATTTAATTATGATGCCCAAATACCTACGTCATACGGCGATCTTTATAGCGCAATCGTAAACACGTGCGCGTACGTACTACGATTGCTGAAGTTAAGCAACTTTGGCAAAGGTCGGTCACCGGATGGGTCACAAAAAAATTATCATCTCAAGCTCGTTGCTTCGGAAGGCATGTTAAGTCGTTGGTCGATGTGGTGTTTCCATCCATAGGGAAAGCTCGTGCTTCAGCAGTGGGACATTAAAATGATTTAGTGATGACAATGAGGTACAGACGCCTGCACATCAACCTATCCAAAAATCATATGCCCTGAGCATAAAGTACAAAGTCTGTTGAGGAAATTTGAGAGTTTGTGGTAGGTTGATGTGCAGGCGTGTGTACATGATAACTAAATCAAGGAAGAATATTATGCCCGAGCAGTTAAAGTAGTAGGAGTAGGTACTGCACCACTGCAAAAGTGCAAACCCACTGCCACAATATTAATATTTCACCACTGTGCCACTGCTAATAAAATCGTCAATAAACCACGTCTAAATTGTTGGTTAAGCCACCTGGTCACAGACCCAGGTCAGAGACAGGTCTTGTAGGCTCAATTCCTCGCGGCACCCGCGGTTTGTTATCGGTATGGCTTGTTTTTTAACTCTGGCTGGCTAAGTTACCATATGTTTAATATAAGCCACCAAAACAATAAAGATAGTAAGTAGCATTGTTGTACTTAGGTATTCCAACAGAAAGATAAGATAGCCAGTATCTTAGTAGCTTATGTAGTTGCTTTCAGCGAGTTTGGTGCTTATCCTTTAGATCCACTGTGAACGTCAAATTGATATACACTGACGTTAGGGAATACCAAAGTAACGAATTCGACATACAAAACAAGGGCTCGGTGGCTATAGATGCTACACTAGTGATGATCACTGAGTGACGTCTTTGTTATAGAGTTGCGCACTAAAGTTACGTAATACCAAATAGTGCTTTTGACAAGATGCAGTTGGTAACTTTAATGAATGATGATCATTGTAACTTGTCAAATGAGTTAGCGAATAAGCCTAATGGTTCCAGTGGTAACTTAAACTAAGTTTAAATAATAATTACCTACTACAATTATTCACTTGTAGGATGTAAAAAAACACTTTTATATCTTGAATAAGCTCCTGATTTGATTGTTAAATTCCAGATGAAGTTGAAAGTAACATCACTTACCCATGGCATGCGATCAGAGGCATTGACAACGAAGATTATATCCTCATTGGACAAGAGAGAATTGCGGTCAGGAATACACGGACTCCATCATACTTTTTACAACCGAGTAAGTAACATTACCTACTTACTGTCACTGGCAATGTTCGCCAAGATAATGTGGGCAAATAGTGAATAAATATCGCACTTATATATACCTATCTAGTGTTTTTTTTTTATTTATACTTTGATATAGTTTCAATGCCTCCTTATATATAAAGGGCATTGGACCACCTAATTGAAGCCGATAATTGCAGTAAAGATTAGCAGTTAGTAGTTAATGAATAAAATGTTTTCTTATGGCTACTTACATATCTCCCTATAGCTTAGGGAGTGATTGCAAATAGAACAGTATATGAGAAAATTACGCACATTTTTATAGTTTTTCCTTATTTTGTTTCAGATACTGAAGATGCAGTAGCTATCGACAATGTCCTGCAAGCTCAACCCTCTATTTTGGACCACTTATCTAACGAAATAACTGCTGCACTGATGCATTCTGTTGTTGATAATTTTAGGCTCTTTGCTCGCCAAGTCCCAATCAAATACTATTATAAGTATTATTAAAATAGAACTGCGTTTGATTAACATCACCATCCATAGATTATATTTTAATGAAACTGGAATACTATTAAGGCTATATAATGGGTTAGGTCTAAGCAGCAAGCCACATTAACAATAAGTTTTGAGTGCTATGAAGCAGGCCATAAAAAGCGTTGGTGCTTAGAAAAGCTAGACAGTAATCTTTTTAATGCTTGGACCTTATGTCCTGTATCAATAATTAATATTTGCACAAAGAATAAGGTGCAATGGTAGAAAACAAAAATAATAAATTTTTAATTAAAAAATATTTTAGATTTATTCCAAATAACACAGGTGGCAATAACAATAAAAATATTTAACTTAATCTTTAGAAAACATCACCTAGTGATTCTTCCATGAACTTTTTATAAATGGCCATGAATTTGGCAACAAATGCTTCTAAATGAAAAATTGCTTTGTTGCCAAGCCTCATTCTGTGTTCATACTTAGCTGCTTGGCTAGCCACTTGACACTTCATTGCCATGTCACAGTTCTTCACTAACTCGCACAATAGTCCAGAAAACACCACATCCGGTGGAACACCGTGAATAATTAATTCATACAATTTCTGCCTTACTTCACCAAGTTTTTTTGGAGATTGCTCAGACAATATCATAGAAGCAGTCTCCTTGATAAAAGTCTGCCAATCAGGCTCAGGCACTTTTTGATCAGGTGTAAAGGGATACTGCTGAACTTTACAGGCTTCACACATAAGCAATGCTCGTCTCAAATTACGATCTGCGCATTTAGCTATACGCAATGCTAACTCTGAAGGCAAATTTAAACCTTCTTTTTTGCATACTACATGCAGCACTGATGCAATTTCGTTCTCTGTGGGTGCAGGAACTCGAATTGTTAAGCATCGAGACCTTATAGCAGGTATAACTCTCGATATTGAATTGGCTATTAATATTAAACGACATGTTGCCACATATTTCTCCATGGTTCGACGTAACGCGTGCTGAGCGTCTTTCGTAAGATCATCTACTTCATTCAAAATAACAACCTTAAATTCTCTCTGACCAGATGAGTCAATCTGGTGTGTTTGAGCCACATTTTTTACAAGATCCATTATAACTACACGGTCGTGAATACCAACATCAGTCGGATTAACCTCAATGTGATAGTTGCTACTCACAGTCATGATTTCAATTTTCTTATTAGATGGAGTTGTAAAGTTCATCGTCTCCTGTCGTAGCCGTTCCACGCCTGACCCGTAAAGCTCTCGCAATAAACACATAATTCTTGTTTTTTTGCCGGCACCAGAGGGACCGTAAACGAGCAGATGAGGAAAATCACTTTGTTGCACTAGATTTTTTAGTCGCGACGCTTGATCCTTGTGATAATCCAATTTCATCAAATCTCTCGGCCGATGTTTGTCAACCCAAAGACTCATTATGAAATGTTGGTCAGAGTTGTTTTTAATGATTTATTGCAATTCTAAGAAAATTTGCGCTGACAAAAACATCAACAAAAGCTGATTAATCAACTGTCTGTCTGTCTGTCTATCAGTGTCACCGAAAAGTCAATGTCAAAAAATGGCGCGAACGAGCGAAGTACTAACTAACCGTCTGGCTAAATCGTAGCGAGAGCCATTTTACAAGAAATTGAATTGAATTCTAATATCTACCCTTTCTTTCTTTCTTTTAGCTGATGGCTTTGTGCGATTAGCACATTTAGCCAGTGTCAAAGTAATTTTTCTTACAAGTAATACATAAATATACAATAATTCCTTCCAGTCAGTATGATGATGAATGATAATAGAAATGAGAAGTGAGAAATGATATACCCCCAACCCCTCGAGTATCTCAGTAAAGATGTGGGGCTTTACTAATTCCTAGGCGGACTTCTTGGGAGAATTTGAAAAGTGAAGTTGCACTGTTTTGTTTCAATTTGCCAACACTCATGCGCACTTACGAACACTCAACGGTTAATAAACAAAACCGCAGACACGACTCTTCACTTTCCCGCCAAGAAGTCCAATCCTCTCCTCTCTGACTGAGTTAATAATATTTTTTTATTTCTATTTGTTTGTTAAAGTTTATATTACCTTACAACTTTAAGTATTGTGGATATTATAGTTGCCACATTGTTGAACTTTATTACCTCTAAATCTAGTATTAGTATTTTTACTTCTTCCCTTTTTGTGTCCGTTAAGGTAGCGTACACATGGTCGGTTTCACGTTTGTTTATATGTCCTCGTTTAGTGCATAATTAGTGCGTAATAATTACGCACTAATTACGCAATTTGAAAGAACAATTCAACGTATTGTAACGAACAAAAATAATTATTGTGTTTTGATATTCTTCATTAGTAGTTTAATAATACTAATTAGAAGCAGCCAAATTAACATAAACTGCTATGTACACAGGCCTCGTTAAAACTTGCGAGACATACAAACAAACTAGTAATCATGTAAAACTTATTATTAACCACTTATTATTCACAAAAGTTTTATCTACACTCCAAGTGAAATAGAAAATAGCTTACAGCATTGAACAACACTATAATCATATATTATAGTCTAAAAGGCTGGAACGTATAATATTTCAGTTCACGTAACTTGGCATCAGATTCTAAAGGCATCAGTATTTCTTTGACAATGAAGTACTTTTGACCTTACTGCATGGAATTTTATATCATTGCAGGAAAAAATATCTTTTAATGTTGAGTTTATGAAACCCAAAAAAAATGTAAATAAAAAATGTAGCAGTGCCAATGGTAAGGTAAAACATGAATCTGTTTAATGGGCAGAATAAATACATAACTATTAATAAATAAATACTAACTCATATACTAACTCCAATAAATACTTACGCAAGCATATGTCTTCAAAAACATCAACCTACGCGTTCGTATATATATGACGCGTTCATATATGACGATTGCAGTTTTACCGCATTCTGCATACCGTCCCATATATAAACAGCACTCTTGAGCCAAGTCTGCATAACGTCCCAAATATGCACACGACAATATCGCTGAATAATTTTACAATCGATAATAATCTAGGGCAGGTTCTTTTATTTTTAGAGTCACATATGATGAATATATGCATAGAAAAATATACAAGCAAAAATATTTTTAGAATTCTGAAAAATTCGGGTGCAAACACAGAGCTACTTACCTTCGAAGTACAATTGAATTCAAACTGACTTTTTTCTTATTCTAGATGACTTGCCAACATTATGCAGCTACTAAACGTCAAAGAATTTATCTAGTCTATGGTTTTTAAAATTGTTATCACTCTAACTTGGAATAAATTTGAATTTTTGACAAAAACTTAAATGTGCAAATATGGGACACAATGCGGTAAGGGATTCTAAGCTTTTGAAAAATCAATTCAAACTTTTGTTTTACAAACTGTCAAAATGAAGAGAATAGCGAACGTTAGCTCTAGCCCGTGGATCATGAACATCACTTCACTGCACACCAAATGTATTCCAAGCGTAGAATATAAGTATGTATGGTAAATGAGGAAATAGTACACTCCCAGCTCCCACCGATGAGACTATGGTAAGGATAATGGAGAAGAACAAGGGATATCGACCTTGCGAATCAAAACAAAAACAATTCTTTAAAATCTTAATCTAATTGACCCAAAAACTCCATTTTTTTTTTTTTTTAAGTTTATTTTGTTCCTTAAGGAACCGGCTAAGGTCATAGACCATGCTGCCATGTCATTAGTTTCTTAATTTCATTGTAATACATAAATAAACAATATTGATGATGATGAATGATAATAGAAATGGGAAGTGAGAAATGATATTACCCCCTGACCCCTCGAGTATCTCAGTAAAGATGTGGGGCTTTACTAAGTCCTCGCGCAGACTTCTTGTAAGAATTTGAAAAGTAACATTGCACTGTTTTGTTTCATTTGCCAACACTCATGCACACTCACGAATACTTAACGGTTAATAATCCACCATTATTTCACATTAATATTCGACATAGCACAAATTTTAGAAAATAAAACAAAACCGCAGACATGACTCTTCACTTTCCCGCCAAGAAGACCCCAAAAACTCCAAGAAAAGAAACAAACGTCAAAATCATCATCTGACAAGCTAAACGTCAGTGAAAAATGAAAAAAAAAAAAACTCCTTATGCGGAAATAAAAAAAAAGGTCGAATGTGGCGAACGCTACAGTTTGCAGTAATTAAGCACTAATTACGCACTAAAAGAGTGCAAAAAATTCAAAATTCAAAATCATTTATTCAGCTTAGGCAACAAGTAGCTCTTGTGAATGTCACTATGCCAT
The DNA here is from genome assembly GCA_949315975.1 of Eudonia truncicolella. Lineage (NCBI taxonomy): Eukaryota > Metazoa > Arthropoda > Insecta > Lepidoptera > Crambidae > Eudonia > Eudonia truncicolella. Next base: position 11,382,647 of record OX438836.1, read on the forward strand.
CGGTTCGTAAGTCTACTCTAGTACATAACAACAAACGTGAAATCGACTATTTATTTATTTATTTATTTTACTTTAATTAAAACGGTGCCAAAAAAAGACCAATTACATTAATTAAAGATTACACTAAATAAGATTAAAAACAATTAAAAAACAGAATAACTCGGCAATAATAAAATAAAATTTGATCAATTACATAAATATTATTACTGTGGTAGCGTACAACCTTAACGGACACCTCTTTTTGGATTACATTAATTTTTTAACGAGTAGTTGAAAAATTACGCAATCTCCTTCGAAGTTATTTAAAATTTTAATTTGTTTTTGTTTGTTTTCTATGTTTTGTTATGTTTCTTTAGTATACTGAATAGTTTACGACGCAAAACAACAATATAATATATGTATTTAATTATAAAGGCCATCATAATAGCAAGAGAGATTTTACTCAAAATATAAACATGTATTAAATATTATTGAAGATACTTAATACAAAATTAAATTAATATGTTCTATATACATATTTATAAATATTATTTATATCGTTTCAATCATCTACGAACATTTAAAGCTAAATTCAAGATTTGGTTGTATGGGCTTAACCTCTTTGCATGCCTTAAATGACAAAGTCAAAGTAAACAAACAAAAAAAGAAGTTTTGAACTTCTAGAAAATATTTTACCGGGACTTCTTGGCGGGAAAGTGAAGAGTCATGTCTGCGGTTTTGTTTTATTTTCTATAATTTGTGTTATGTCGAATATTAATGTGAAATAATGGTGGATTATTAACCGTTAAGTGTTCGTGAGTGTACATGAGTGTTGGCAAATGAAACAAAACAGCGCAACGTCACATTTCAAATTCTCTCAAGAAGTCTGCGTGAGGGCTTAGTAAAGCCCCACATCTTTACTGAGATACTCGAGGGGTTGGGGGGTTATATCATTTCTCACTTCTCATTTTTATTATCATTCATCATCATCATACTGACTGGAAGGAAATATTGTATATTTATGTATTACTTGTAAGAAAAATTACTTTGACACTGGCTAAATGTGCTAATCGCACGAAGCCATCAACTAAAAGAAAGAAAGAAAAGAAAGAAAATATTTTACCTGTAAATCTTGGACTTCTTGGCGGGAAAGTGAAGAGTCATGTCTGCGGTTTTGTTTTATTTTCTAAAATTTGTGTTATGTCGAATATTAATGTGAAATAATGGTGGATTATTAACCGTTAAGTGTTCGTGAGTGTGCATGAGTGTTGGCAAATGAAAGAAAACAGTGCAATGTTACTTTTCAAATTCTCACAAGAAGTCTGCGTGAGGACTTAGTAAAGCCCCACATCTTTACTGAGATATTCGAGGGGTTGGGGGGTAATATCATTTCTCACTTCCCATTTCTATTATCATTCATCATCATCAATATTGTTTATTTATGTATTACAATGAAATTAAGAAACTAATGACATGGCAGCATGGTCTATGACCTTAGCCGGTTCCTTAAGGAACGAACTAAACTTAAAAAAAATAATAATAATAATAATAATCTGTAAATCTTGTAATTTATATAGTAGTGTTAAGTTGCCCTAAAACTAGTCTTTATAGTGTATTACAGTGTATTATCTATGAACTAGACATTGGTTAAATCGTAGCGAGAGCCATATTACAAGAAATTGAATTGTTTTAAATTTAGAGAATTTGATTTATTCTGAGTTATTTCGTTCATAACAACCAACAAAGTAAAAAGTGAGATAGAGACTTGGCTTTCTAGGCTCACTAGCAAACATTTAAAACCACTAGTTGACAATGTTAATAGCACTTAAAAATATAAGGAATACATTCAACATTAAAATGCTAATTCATTTAGTTATACTGCTTTTGTTACCTATATTTCGTTGCGAAGAGTTCAACTTGTTTGGAGATGCTGGCCAAGCGTATTCAATAGAAATTTATATTGGAAAGCCTAAACAAAAGGTAGATAATGTTGAGTACCTATGTATTTTTTTAGTATCTTCTATGATAGTTTAACCAGTGGTAGGGTGACTGCACAGGATTCCGTATGCATGGCTACCACCCTTATACGTATATCTGCTGACCGCACGGTCAAACTAAAACAGAAGTTCTTTCGAAGTTCTAATCATTTTAATTTTATTGTAGCTCAATGTTATTGTGGACACAGGCAGCACAACATTGGCCGTAGCTTCATACTCATATCACAATAGTGACAAGTATTTTCATACAGACAATTCTACTAGTCTCATTGATAGTGGCAAAGAGGTAAAACATTATTTATTAATATTTATTAACAGTTAATATTATGATGTATATGTAGGGTTACCAGGTCACCAAACCTAATAGCCAGACAGACCAGCCAGTTTGGCCGGACATTTGGGTAAAAAGGCCGGACAGCCTGCATTATTGAGGATTTTGTGTCTCAGTATTAATAGGTATGACAAAATTTTTTTATGTAAAATCAAGCTTTTTTTATTGTTACCATAAATCTTGTTAAATTCTAATGAAACATAAATAAAATTGAATGCCAAATCAGTCTAAGTACTTTATTATTGATCAGCCAAATAAAGTCGTCACATCAGTTGAAAAAAGTTAAAATGTAAAAAACCTAAAAAAAGATGGACAAGCCGGACACCATTTATTTTGGCCGGACACACAATCAAAAAGCCTATGTCCGGCTTTATCCGGACGCCTGGCGATGCTATGTATATGAGAATTCTGTATGTATTGTGATATTTCTGTGAAGGATTTAAAATTTACAAATCATTAGTGGCATATTTTAGTAACTCAATGATAATCTTATATGTATAGACATATAGGTGTTTTTGTTTTTAAAAAGTTAGCAATGATTATTTTTTACTTTTAGGGTCTCATTTGGTTACTTATCTTATTTTATAAAATACTTAAGTGTTAAGCATATGCACTGCTATTATATTGTATACAACTGTAAAGATGTCATTTACAAAATTACAGGTTCAAGCAAAATACTCACAAGGTATGTGGAAAGGCCGGCTCGTCTCTGACTTCATTAAGTTCCCATTTGTATCTAAAGTACCTCAAGTGAGATCAGATTTTGCTGTCATTACGAATAGCCATAAGTTTTTCATGAATGGCTCAGGATGGCAGGTATGTCAACATCAGTTAATTAAAAAAGTAATTAATCTATTTAGCTGGCAAATTTTTAACAAAAGCTCTTATCAACAGTTTGTTTATTTCAAGTAGATGTATCACGTGGTTATTAATTCATAAAGTCCTTTATGTAGAAAACAAGAAACTAGATCTCAATAGTGTAATAAAGGTCTAATCTAGGTATGTGTAGACAGCACAGCTTTTTGAGATATTTTACTGGACATGATAAAATGTAGAGTGTAAATATATATATATATGTATTAAAGCGTAAGCCGATTTTTGTCCCAGTGATTATGGGACGATAGCTGCACATAAAAAATCAGTTATGGTCTCATTTTGAAAAGCTCTAGCCGTTGATGAGCAGAAAAATAAAGAAACCTGTCATAGATTTCGAAATTCCTAAAAAATCTGTTGATGAACGCGAAGTTTTGCGTGCGACCCACTAGTACTTGGTTATTGTCGAATTTTAAACTTTTTTATTATTGAATTGCCTGAACTTAATTTTTGTTGTGCTAACTAAGCTGCAGCTGGTGTAATAACTATTATGGTATTAGTTGATGTGAATTCTTATCTGTACATATTATTTTCAGGGTCTCCTAGGCTTGGCTTACCTTCCTGTAGGTGCATGGGGTGAAAAGGTAGTGGTCGGGTCATGGCTGGATTCTCTTCAATGTGAAATGGGTCGACCTGCCTCATTCGAACTAAAATTGTGCGGACCTCGAGGACCAAATAATTCAACGCACTATGGAAAATTCTCTATGATCGGTATTTATAAGCTTATGATATTTAATTATTTGACATGCAAAGATGTTTTTAGTAAAAGCAAACGTAATGTACTTATTATATATTTTTTTACTACATTACATTACTTGAGTTAGTGCCTGGGTGGCAGATTGGCAAAGTGGTTTGCCCAATATCAAAAGGTCCTAGGTTTATTTTCCAGGTTAGGCAAAGTGTGTTTTGGATTTTTCGATGCATAGCCCGGGTTAGTGATTACCCTCCTGCATTTGGTAAGAGTGGTGATCAAGCCAATATCCATCAATTTTAGCGATGACTTGATTTCAATGATGAGGAAGCCTTTGCTCAGCAGTGTGACAGTATAATAAGGCTATTTTTTTAATTTTTTTTTTGATAGAGATGTCTGATGGCCTCAGACGGCATTTTCAGCTTCACCGGGCTTGTTTGGGGGCGGCGAGGAACGTAAAGGGTCCCTCAAGCCGTGTGAAACGAATCGCCTTCGGAGGTTTTCTAGAGGGAACGGCATCGCGCACTAGTGCGCGTCCCCGTGCCCTACTAGATTCTCCAAAGGGTTCGGATCGGATCGGGGAGCAAAGCAACCAGATGGCGTCTCTAAAGGCTCGGACCTCGGCTCGGGTTGACCGAGCCGTGGAGGAGGAGAGGAGCGCCCAGGTACATGTCTGTACCTGGTGTAGAGCGCGTGTGAACCGGTTCTTAGTACCCTTGTTCTACGACTATGGTGTCTTGGGCCTAAACTAGTGTGCATGTTTAGTGTATTCTGTAAATGTGTAATGGCATTTAGAGGATCGGGCGGGGGGATGGCTATTTACTTACCACTAAGTATTTAATAAATTATTTATTAATTATTAGAAAAAAAAACTGGATTCAGTCCTTTGATGAGAAAACCTTACTTCGATAGTTACTCCTTTCATCCAAGTTAACAAACATTTACTAAAATGAAACGATTTTTAGAAATACCTCTATAAAAGTAGTCATCTTTTTTATTAAACTTCTATTGAGATGGTTCCAATTGCATAGTTTTTATGTTCCAGTTGATGATGCTGATTCTATTGAGAATCCAGAATTCCGTACTCCAATATTGCATAAGCGTTGGTACGAAGTTGGAGTCATAGGAATCAATGTCAGGAGCATGGATATGCCACCTGCAAATTCTACAAATAAAACGAATGCTTCTTATTTCTTTTTGAATAACCCACCTCGAACTGATGTCTGCCTACAACTGAATGCAGAGAAAAGCATAGTGGATAGTGGTACCACTAATATAAGGCTTCCTGATGAACTATTCAGACAGGTATGTTAATTTATTACGTACTGATTAACCTTCACGGCTGTATATTAAATGTATCTTTATATGTAACGAAAATAAATTACAAATCAGTAGCGATTTTTTTGGAGAGTGTTTTGCTGATTATCTCAGATGGCATTTCAGTGTCATCAGAATTTATGGGAAACCATTAGCACCATTACCATTATTTTTAGGTTATATGTAGAAGTATTTGACTGAGGTTTTTTTCTTTGTCATTGTAATCCTAATCATAATATATTTGATATCAGTTACAGTATCACTTTCACATAATACATAACGTTTAAATAAATGTTATGGTCTGTTACATTACCTTGTTAGGGTGTAGATGTTGAGCTATCTATTTTTATAATATTACTAGCTGACCTGGCGGACTTCGTACCGCTCTGAGTTTCCATGACAACAAAACAAACAAATAATTTTGCATTGGAAAATTCAATTGTCGTTTTTAGTATTTTCCGTTACTTATTATTTATGTTTCTCACAGCTTAAACCTTCCCTGAACTTCCACAAATATTTCAAAATCAAAATTAGCTAAATGGGTCCAGCCATTCTCGAGTTTTAGCGAGACAAACGGACAGTAATTGATTTATATATATATATATATATATATATATATATATATAGATGTAATGTTTTCAGGTAGTTGGTTCAATACGGAAACAGGGCCAGTCTACTAATGTGCTGATTTTGGATGAATTCTGGTATCATGGGGAGGTAAATATATTTTATAAATTTTCATTGGATTTTGTTATATCTTAAGGCCTACGCAGACCGGCACGGCATGGCAAAGCATGGCAAAGTATTTTGCCGCCGAGGCATGCCGCGTCACGTCGAAGTATGCCTCGGCAACTTCTGGTTAGGGATGTTCATGTAAAAAATATATCGATATTTTCGATATATCGTAAGTAATTTGTTTGTATGTGACTAGTCTATAATAATAAATATTAGATAGGGATCAGGTTTATATGAATTAAAACAGCTAGGCTGAAGAAACAAATTAACTTTATTTATTTATAAATCCAGTATTTTTTGTCTAGACCCTGCAAAAACAAAATTTTATTTACTCATTTGGCTTGCAGCCTGCTTCTCTGCTGAGTTAAAACCGGCCTTTGAGAAAAGTCGTTCTGATGGAACAGAGCTTGCTACCTTTCAAATATTTGAATACTACTTTGTATAACTTTGGGAACTTCTACCGAATACAGATGAGCCGAGTCTATCGAATTAAGACTCGAGATCCTTACAACACCACTTTCGACAGGTCACGGCGGGCGTGCGCCGGCATCCCGCCCCGGGATCATTTAAAAGCATGAGAATTTATGTCTTATTTATATTTCGATATGTTTGAATGTCCATTTGTAAAAATCTAAATCTTTTGCCATGCCGTCCCAATCTGCGTTGCCCTTTAGTTGTTAGACTAATTGCCGCACTCAATAATTTGTCGACTATACTACTAGGTATATTAGTTGCTAACTCCCTCCAAAAAATTTTGCAAATAATGTTATTAACAAAGTTTCTTTCCGCATGGACAATTTTCTATTTCGTAACCGAAATAACTAAAAAAGTGGCTATTGGTAAACTATTTAATATACCTTACTTACTTACTGCTCCGGCTTAGGGAACCGAAGTCTTGGCCTCCGACAAAAGAGCACGCCATTCTTTCCAACTCGGACCAATCGGGTACCTCTGCTCTACAAAATCCTTAGTGACTTGATCGGCCTATCGGTTTTTCTCTATTGTCGGTTTCGTAACTATGTATTTTTATATGGACAGGGGAAGTTAGCCCGTCGCACATCCCCCAGAGTGGGTATGTGTGTACGCTAACCAAAGTAGTATATGGCGGACCGCATACTACTTGGGTCAGCGAGTCCTTCGGATTTAGCCAGTATCTAGTTAAACTGTACTACCAAGCGTTCCCTCATCGGCCACCCGAGGGACGCTCCCCTACGACGTAAGGCGCAGCGCGGGGTTTTTAATATATCTACCTTTTTAAATTTACATAAGATGGTGGTAGCCAACCAGGCGGACAAACAAGCCCTAACACCAACCAAACCGAGTACACAAACATGTACCGTGGGAATCTAATTCGGGACCTCTGTGTCAGTGGTCTTAACTTCTAGACTACAGAGGCGGTTGTAATAAATAAGTTAACAAAAATAAATAAATGTTTCAGGCTGCTTGTTGGCCCCAACCCCAGATGTGGACGTTGCCGTGGCTAGAAATATATCTACTCAATTCCGATAATGATCGATCGTATTTTGTACTGCAGATACCGCCGCAAGTAAGTTTTTGCGATATTCATATTCAATGATGCTTGTTTTTTTTATTACTTACGGGTAAGCACTTGGCCTTTATCTCACCTGATGTTGAGTGATGATAAGGCCGAAGATGGAAGCGCACTTCACCCGGAATCCTCAACTACTGAGGCAAATTAGCTTGTAAACAGTTGTTGATACGTTAATAAAAGTACTATTACGCAGCATAATATTTCGGCTAATAAAACAAGCAATCGATGATTCCTTTTTCTACAAAAAATAATAATAGTAAAGCGTAGCTTTGGCCGGTTAGTGTAGGCTGATGATGATGCAAGCTTACACCGACCGTTGTGAAGATCTTTGGAGAAGGCCTTTGTAAAGCAGTAGACATCTTTTGGCTAAGATGATGATGATGATCATACCTTATATCTGTCCCCGTGCTGGGCAAAGACTTACATCATTAATCTTGCTACAATTGATGGGTATTGACATTATCACTACGCTCGCCAAATGCGGGTTGGTGATGATAAAAAAACTGGCGCTATACATGGGATAGTACGAAACACGCTTTGCCCGAACTAGCCAAGCCATTCCTCTACCGAGGCGTTCAAGGAGGTTATTGTCCTGTCATCATTATGGAAAAGGATTATTAATTAAGCATCATCATACTCGTATTGTCTATATCTATACTAAAAGAGGTAACGTTTGTGATAATGTTCGTTTGTTTGTAGGGCTAATTTCCGGAACTACAACTCCAATTTTAAAAACTCTTTCACCAATATTTAGAATGTAATTTTAGGATGTTACATCGGTTATAAATTCTTATGTTAAAAAATAGTTTACATTTCCAAATCTTAAAATCTGTAATGAAAGTCAGAAAAAATAAGCGTAGCTTAGCTGCTTTATCGGACTTAACGGTTTAGTATAATGATAATGGTGTTCTACAAAATTATTAGTCATCAGTAGATCTAAAAAAAAGTCAGCGGCCGAATATACCTAGCTTTTATAAACAAAACCGTTTTTCATGTTAAAATTATTTTAAATTTTCAAAGTGCTTTTCAAGTGTACTTATAGGTATACTAAATATTGTTTTACTAAAAAAAATATATTCATTACCTGGGGAATTTAATGTCGATAAAATTTGCTTTTTATAGTATCTGATTTGGTAGCTTAGTTTTGGAAATAAAGCAAAAAACGATACATGCAGATATTATTCCCTTTTCTCTTTTTTACTCTTTTTTACCATCTACTTTAAGATAAAAGGTTTTTTTTGATTGCCATAACATTATATAAATACGTACTGTATGGAGAAAGAAATCACGAAACAGTTAACCTATTTTTTAATGGACTTAGGGCAAAACAAAACAAAACTGCGATACGACGTCGCATCGTAAAAATCTACGTAATCTATCTACTTTTTTTTTTACGTTGCGAATTCGCATCGCGTCGATTCGCAGTTTTGTGTACAAGCCCTAAAGCATGAATTTCTGTAACCTACAAAAATTAACACTCAACTGACGAAACAAAATAGTGACGTCATAGTTGCCATTCCCATACATTTTCTATAAAAAAATAGTTTTGAGAGTTGTTAAAAAGTTTATCTATTTACTAACCAGTCAACTACCCAATTAGAAGTACACCTGACCGGAATGTCTGAGGGTTCGAGTTCCCACTCCCCAGTGGACATTTTTCAACATATTCAAATTGTAGTTTGTAAAATTTGCGTCAAATTATAAATATTATTACATTGTTTTTATTAAATGATTTGCAGAACTACATGCGCGTTGTTTCGGCACGCAACGAAAGCGGTACTGTGTCCCAGTACTGCTACAAGCTGGGGTTGGCGGCCGGCGGAAAGGATACCGTTCTCGGTTACACCGCTATGGAAGGGTTTCAGGTACCTATTGGTTTTTCTAACATGATCGCTTGACACATATAAGGGCCTATGATGCATTTTGTTTGATATATTATTTTTTATTTTTGACCCAATTTTATTTAATGAATTATGTTTTAGGAAAATATAGAGAGCTATAAAATAAGTAGACAGCATTTTAGGACATTAAAATTATGTATCAGCTGCCTAACTTTCCGTGCATGGTATTAAGAGCCGATTAATGAACAAGGGTTCCAAGGTGCTGACACATTAGGCGGTCTGCTAGCAACCTATCACTATTGTTAGATACTCCATCTGCACCTAATTTGATTATACTAAATGTGGCGTCGAGGCCACTAACGGCGAGTTGGTGACTCAAAATTGGTGATTTTACCACCTTTTTGGGGTAAGGTCGCGGAAGTATATATGTATGGATATTTTTATATAGATTACTTAATTTTTGTGATTTGAAGCTTTCTTTAACTAACTTTATATCGCATAAATACAGTTTAGTAAAAGTTTTATAAAATAGTTGACGGCCTTCGTAGCCGAGTGGCTTGCACGCCGGACATTGGGCGCTAACTCCGAGGTCCCGGGTTCGATTCCCGGTCGGGTCAATGTCGAAAACGAACTTTTCGATATTGTGTCGGGTCTGAGCGGTTGTGGTACCGTCGTTGTTTCTGATTTCCATGAAACGAGCAGACACAATATCGAAAAGTTCGTTTTCGACATTGACCCGACCGGGAATCGAACCCGGGACCTCAGGAGTTAGCGCCGCCCAAAGTCCGGCGTGCAAGTCACTCGGCTACGGAGGTACGGGTGTCTTAAGCATCGAAAATTTCATTAAAATTGGCTTAATTTGAAGTTTGTATGGTAGGTATACCGAATTTATGTAGATTTTATTTAGTCAGATAGCATCAGAAATCTATACACCATCTTGTTTGAAAATGTCAAGTATAAATAATATGCTACACGATTTATGATGCCGTCTGTTATTATTCTGCCATTCGTTTTTTCGTTAATATTATTTATTTTCGGCATACAGGTACTATTCAACAGATCGGGCGGCTGGATCGGTTGGAGCACATCGACTTGCGGTTCCAACGTCCTCCTAGACGGTCCATTTTACGTCAAAAGCTCTTTAGTGAGTGATTGCGAACTAACAAAATCCGATATAGAAGTGGCGGTCTCAATAAAAGCAGCACAATGGGCCCTTCTAGCAGTTTCTATCATCGCTGGCGTAGTATTATTTTATTTACTAGCACCGTGTTTGAAAATAGTCTTCTTTAAGCGTAGAAGATCGCTTTCTATGTCCAGAGCGGCATTGGTTGAGCAGGAGTTAAATTGAAATGGGCTGAATGTAGTTTCAAATGTCTGATGTTACTTAGTGCGATCCAAGTTTGGTTCAAACTGGATTGTTGGGAAAGGTCCATAAGCTAATAGCGTGTATGAGGTAACGTGAAGGCTAAGACACTTATTAAAACCGGCTTCAAATATACTATTTTGAAACGTCCGCAATCGTGTTTTGTAGGCGTGCATTTGACATTTCGCACTACCATTACAACACTGTTGTAATAATCAAAATATACTGAAAGAATCATGGCGAGACCCGTACATTGATTTGTTAAAAAAAAAGAGTTTGGTAGACATTTAAAGGGGTTTTAAATGTCTACCAAAGTTGAGAATGCTTTACCAAGAATTGATTGTATTCTTACTGTGTTGTCATCATAAGTCAAACTTACTATTTAATCCTAAAGAAAAATAAGAAACATTTTTTTCTTTGATGTAGTAAGATAACTACATTAAAGAAAAAATAAAGCAAAATGAACATAACATAAGAATTGATTTATATACATAATAATATTGTTTAAACCCCGCATAGTAAAAATATCAGTTTTCGATGACTCAAGGTTTTCTTTAGGCACCCACGATCAATTGCAATGCATTCCAACTTCTCAATTTTTTTTGTCTACAAATCATGCCACTTTCCTTTGACATTAAACCTTATTGTTATTACAATAACGTAAAATATCAAATACCAGCATATATTTTCGGTTACAACAGTATTGCTTAATTAAATTATGTCTTTACGATTTCAATAGAAATTCATGCTAGGCCAGTTTTTAAAATTATGGTCTGCAGAAAATTGTATTTAGTAATGATCTCTATGTTCACAGAAAGGGAAGTTAAAACAATGCAATATATGCTTAGATTATCGTGTTTATTTATAATCTAAGGAAACATGGCATAGAAGTATTTATTTTAATAAAAATATAAAGCGAAAATTGTTATGATGGATTGACGCATATATCAAATGAAAATATTTTTTATATCTTTGAGGTTAAAAAATCAACATTGCGAAATTAAAAACATAATTAACTCTATAAGAGTATTGTTAATGAGTCTGATTTGTAGTTTTAAGTAATAATATAATAGCATTGTTTTGTTGTTAATAATAATATAAAAGTAAAAATAGATTTATATGTACCCTTATGGGTAAAATGTATTTCCCATTAGCTGTGGTAATACATTTAGACGAAATGTAACTTTTAATGTAAAAGGAAATGAGACTTAAAAAAATATATGTGTCAATCAGATCACAAATACATAACTTTATCAGTATTCGTGTAAATACTGAAAAATTACTTACTTTTTATCCTCCACAAATTATCTTTTGAAAAGGCACTTAAAAATTTTAGTGTTTCTGTTCACTAGTCAACGAATGTGGTATTGATAAAAATACGAGTAGTTAAAAAAAAAAAATATGCCAAATAATTTAATGTCTGGCAACACTACTTCTAGTATTTATTATGGCTAAGGTGATAGGTTTGCTCATTATATTTTCTTGCCTACTAATTGCTTCATCTTCAACTCAATAATGTTTCAGTATTAAAATTTTTCTTGACAAGTATTGTTAAGTATTATGTGTGTATATTTGTGTTCTATTTTCTTTGTGAGAACGTGTGAAACTTTTTTGGCTGTAGTTTGAGGATTGTTAGAATGTTACATAATACCGCGATAATCGTCTACTCGTAGTTGTGTGAAGAGGAACCGGCGCTGATAGACGATGCCTGGGAATGTATAAAGCATCTAAAAAATAATTAAATAAAATATTAAATCAACACTGACGTTATTTCGTGAAAAGAAAAAAAATGTCAATGACAAAAGACCATTGACGAGAAAGTCTATTCTTGCCATATGTAATATTATTGGGAATAATATAAATACACGTTCCGGTATGCGGCAACATATTACATATAGACAGTTTACTGTTAAATGAACAAATACAAATTCGTATTTAATTATAGATATAAATAATTGTAAGAACAAATAAATTTGGAATAGACACTATTATATTACGGTAGATTTTATTTTTTATCAACACAATTGATGTATTTTGTATATAAATAGTTTTACAATACTTACTTATGTAACATACAGACATCATTACTCTTACTATTACATGGTAAAAAAATTAAAACTGTTTGCATATGGTAACCACTTGTAAGTAACTAATGTATTTAGCAAGAAGAAGAATGTATTTAGCATTTCATCTGAATGTCATCTGAATGTTAATATAATAAAAAAAATTTTAATGGGTTTTATAAATAAGGTACACTTTGCGAATCCTAACTTTACTGGTTGACTTAAAACTGACAAGTTGTTAGTTGATGCATCAAAAATGGTCAGTTGCTTACTTATTTTAATAACACATAATAACATGTGTTGTGAGACTCCATTTTAATTTCTATCTACCGTACTCTTACTACTAATAATAAGAAATTTGCTAAATGCTAAACGCGAAGCCATTAATTAACATAACTAATTAATTAATTACTCATTTTTTTAACTTTAATAAGGCCGCAATCTGTGCAAGGTGTGCTAATATGCAATGTACGCCTAATATCAAAATGCATAAAACCTTGTTTTAAAAACAATAATTAAAATCATAAATAAATACTACATGATTGTTATCTAACTTAAACTCAGTTAAATTATGCAGAAGCAGTACTCTAGTCTGTTTCCGGAGTTCTAAGATCTAAAATAGACAATAAAAGGTTTAGTTGACGCTTGCATTAAAAGAAAAACGTTTAACCTATTTTGTTCTGACAATTCCTTAATGAAATTAAACCTTTTTATGTCGTATGGCAACTTGTGAAATTAAATAATATTGTTAAGTAACGAACTTGCCATAGTGCATCAGTAATTTTCTTTAATTATTATATTGTAATGTAAATAAGTATAAAGGATGTTTTTATTTAAGTGTGCTCACTCAAAAGCATTTTTGCATTATCGTGATTCTACTAGTATTATACAGGGTGTAATCGTTAAGTGTGCATAGGCGATTATTCCGAAACTATGAGAGATATCAAAAAACTTAAAACTGATAACGAAAGTACGTTATCTAATGAGGAAAATGGCATCAATAACTTTTTAAAAATCAAACGAGAAGTATCCAAAATTTTGACATTGAACACTGCCATACATTTAGTATGAGATTAGTAGAAAGGTTTTAGTTTCCTTGTTTTAAAAGGTTAATTTAGCTTTATTAACATAACAAAATAATGTATATCAAAAATAATAATATTATCTTTGAATTTAATATTTATTTCTTTGTATAAAAGCACAAAATTTTGTAATTAAAGTAGATGTTCGAAATGACGTCTTTGTTGTGCGTTACAATGACGAGCTCTATTTCAAGTTTCTAAATGAACTTTCCGTAACATTTGCGGAGTAATTAAAGCAATTGCACGACGTACATGATTCTGCAACTCGTCCAGACTGTGTATTGTGTGTATGATTAAGATAAAATGAATACTAAACCACTTAAAACAAGGAAAGTAAAACCTTTCTACTAATCTCATACTAAATGTATGGCAGTGTTCAATGTCAAAATTTTGGATACTTCTCGTTTGATTTTTAAAAAGTTATTGATGCCATTTTACTCATTAGATAACGTACTTTCGTTTTCAGATTTAAGTTTTTTGATATCTCTCATAGTTTCGGAATAATTGCCTGTGCACACTTAACGATTACACCCTGTATATCGTTTAGATGTATGTTTGTGATATTATTTTATTTATGTGAAATGTAACATATTTATTGATGAATTGACCAATTGAGGCAAAAGGGTTGAAATAAATGTAATGAAAAATATTTACTTAATAAAACTGATTTGTCGCGATTAACGTTGTTTTAAAACAAATGAAATAAAATGGTGTCGCCATTTCTGAGGTTCCGGGTTCGATCTCCGGTCGGGTCAATTTAGAAATTATTGTTTTTCTAAATTGTCTCGGGTCTGGATGTTTTCTATGTATAATAAGTATGTATTTAAGTATTTTAAGTATGTTTATCCGTTGTCTAGTAACCATTTAACGAGTTTCATAACGAAGCTTTTCTTGGGCTAGATAATTGGTGTGAGTATAGGAGAGTTTATTTATTTATTTTCAACGAATCAGACGCTTTCCCCTATTTTCAATGATTAACGGAAAACATGTTAATCATTGGTTCCTGTCGATCACCGGTGTACCATATATATTTATTGAGATTCGTCATAGAACCAAAGATACCGACAGCCCAAATGTGGGCAAGTTACATCTGTCGCAGAACTGATAACCGTTGCTTGGGGTAGACAAGTTCTGGTGTCTTACCTAGCTTAAGGTTACCAACTTACCAATAACTGTAATAATAAAGAAACTGAAATGGAAACCGCCCAAAAAGGTGCCTCCCGTCCATATTCTAGTAATTTTTTTGCCATTCAATCACCTTAACAATTTAACATAAACAATAAGAATTTTTATGGCATTGAAGCAGCTCCTGGTGATAAACGAGGAGAGTTTAAATTTAGCCATACACATTCACGTTTTCGTTAACGTGATCGAATGGCAAACTTATGTCACTAGGCACCCGGATAGAGCGATATCTGCAAAGAGCGGCTGGCAGTACCTAATTGGACGCGGAGACCTGTGGCGGTAGCCAAAGTAACATTAAGAAAACGATAGCGAAGTTCGTAAATAACAAAATGTATGGGATTGACATAAGATTGACCACGTGATTTAGCGCGGCTTATGTCAATCCCATACATTTCATTATTTTCGAACTTCGCAATCGTTTTCTTAATATTGCTTTGGCTAAGCCTACAGAGTCTCAAAGACTGCTCAATGGCGCGCGCCTTAGGGCTTGTACACAAAATTGCGAATCGGCGCGATGTGAAATCGCAACGCAAAAAACTAGATAGATAAATTAGGTAGATTTTTACGAAGCGACGTCGCATCGCAGTTTTGTGTACAAGCCCTTTGGAGGGCCTATGTTCTGCAGTGCTGTCGTGTCAAGTCAAATAACTGCAATTTGCGTTACAGCATTCTTGCTTCATAAACGTTTTGTAAGCACAATAAAATTTCAAGCAAAATAACACAAACTCAAACTACAATGTTTTTAGCTTGACACGTTATGGACTGCGGATAGGTTGATGATGAATTTTAAAATAAGTATTCAGTTACTAAATTTATTTTAATGAGGTGATTCGAATAGGTAGAGCTGTTTTGAGTAAATGGAATCCATTTAATAGATTGACCATGTTTGGACAATTACGGTTAATCGTGAAATATTAATAATCGTCGATTACCATTAATCGAGATCGTAATCGTTTCATCACTAGTTATTATATATACTAAACAAAATTCCTCGCTAAATTCCAAGCAAGGAATATCGTAAATCCTTATTCAATACGTCGACGTAACCCCATAGAGGTTGTAGTCTGTAAGTAGGTAAAGGCATGTATAATTTTAATTTCCTACTTGGTAGGGGCGACGATTTCCTCTGACCTAATAACTCTACTGGGATGGAAATTACGACTCGAACGATTTCCGAATATGAATCTAATCGCGAGATTAATAATTGCCTCATTTCTGTAGAAGTAGGTTGGGAAGTCGGACTACATGTTCCGTTTTTTAAAAACCTATTTTTTACTAAATGACAGACAAGCAAAGAGTAGATTTCGATATTCAAAAAGCGTACATATTCATGTTTATTTAATACTTATTTATTATTTAGTAAGCGTTTACATACAGATTTAGTTTTTTGTCACCGTCCAAACCTTCTGAGATGACTGTCGTGATACAAACGAACCTAACTCGAAAATAAAATTCAGCTATCTTATACAAAACATCAATATTCATTCGACCAAAATGTATGGAACAGCTGAATTTTATTTTCGAGTTAGGGAGTTGGTCCAATAGTAAGACTTGTTCGTTTGTATCACTGGAGTCATCTCAGAAGGCTTGGACGGTGATAAAAAAGCTTCGGTGATTTGATTATGGCGGTTCCGGATCACCTTGGGGCAGCACGTTGGAAAAAGCATCTTGGGTCGGGGGAGAGTTCTACAATATCCTACTAATAAAAACGCGAAAGTTTGTAAGTATGGATGGATGTTTGTAACTCTTTCACGTAAAACTACTGAATGGATTTTAATGAAACTTTCCTCATATACAGACCATGACCCAGACCAGCATATAGGATACTTCTTTTTTTTTTTACTGTAGTCTTCTCGAACGAAGTCGCGGGCAACAACTAGTACTTCATGTACATAGCTACTTACCTATATAAAAAAGTATAAGCTATAGTTCGGTAGCTGAATACAAACGGGTTTTTGTTTTTAGGCAACAACCAAGTTACATATATATTACTTAATACTGGCCTAATAGTGAAATATTCGGTATCTAGTCGAAATAATTACTCCCGATCCCGATGTAGGTAACGTGGAAAAACAATGCAGTTTACAAAACCTCCATTAAACTATAGCAATTATTTCGACGGCGCACGTAAATGCAAATAAATTCAGTCATTGTATCTCGCCGGGGTCAAACGGAATGCAAACCTGACCGTTGCGCGTTGGCTAGCATTCAACCGGCAGATTTATAACATGCCATACGTTTTTATCTCTATTTCTTTCCTGAGACAAATTTTATGCAAAATGTTATTCTAGAATTCGAAATACCTACAAAATTGTGTGTTACATCGAAGCATGTTCAACAGCACAGATTGCAAGTTTATTATCATTTAATCACGTTATCAAAAGCATGACTTTAAGGGCTCTTTCAAATTAGGCGTTTCGTGTCGGACCGCTGCCTGCCGTGCGTTTTCATATTAAACGCCAGCCGCGCAACAACCGCACGACACGACACGAAACGCCTAATTTGAAAGAGCCCTTTATCGTGGGTGCCTAGTGCGAGTTTAATTTCCCATTAGATTGTTGACGAAAACGAGAATTTGTATGTCATTGAAGCAGCAGCTGCTAGGTGACAAACGTGGAGAGTCGAAGTTTTGACTCTCCTCTTGCTTCTATGAATATAATTTTCGTTGTCGTGAACCTCTTTAATTCTCTAAGAAGGTGCAGTCAGTGCCCTGCCTTCAAAGTATTGTATCTCCTACCTACCTGTATTTACATAAAAAGGTAGGTGTAACGATATGTAATTCATATTCTTGAATATTTTTCACAAATATTTTTGAGTAGAAAGTTTTTAATAAGAACTTCCCCTAATTATTAAGTTATTTTTAACAGCAAACACAGGTGGTTGTGTGTCGTAGGTACACACTGAAGTTTATAATCCCCTGGAGCAGCTAGTTAGGTCGAAACTTTCAAGCTCGGTATTGCTGCTTACAATAAACCCCATAACACTCAGTACTTTCAGTGTAAGTATTTCAGAATATAAACCTACTGCTAGTAGGTAATTTTGTGGTTGTTTACCTACTATTGCATGCTGTGGGTAGTGAAAAAGGTCAATTCCCAATTTCGACAAACTAGAGTTTCTGGAAATAGGTGCTTAAAATAATATATTCTGTCTGTATCTCAACGTTCGATTAAACAATTCAGTCGTCAATCGTTTTGCGTCAATTTGCATAGAAACGAGATCAGACAGGCACAGGAGTCGCGACTCGAAACCGAAATGAAATTCCGATTATTCCGAGATTGGAAAGAATCGTGCCTAATGCTCTGAAGAAAAGAAATTTAATTTTCTACGCGATGGAACTCCTGTATTATTGCAATTCGGTTTGCTTCTATCTGAATTAATCTGCGCCGGCTTGCAATGGCCATAGTAAATTGTAGGGTTCGTTCGTAGTTGAACTTTGTGCTTGCCATTCGTAATGCCGAGCCATCTCGGTACGCTAGGAAGGCTTTTAGAGGGTAGGTATACCTCCCCCTCGTTAAGCTTTAGTGGCTGAACGAAGGAAGAGGAGGAGAGACCCACATAACCCGGCGTCGCCCTTAGGCCCGGTGTATGCGCAAAGCATTTTACCTAGTATAGAAAGGGTTCGTTCGTAGCACAGAGTTATTAATAGCATAAGGTCCCGCTGGAGTCTCGAAAGCGGGACGTAACGCGGACCATTTTTTAAGTTATGACATTCCGTTGGGAACAGTGCTAATGTTGGTCATGACGGCATAACGCGCACAAAGAAAATTGGTGACAGTTTTCTTTGTCGCACTTCCAAAACAGACTTGTGCTGATAGACTATTCCAGTCTACCAGCACAAGTTTTCCCCCTTCCTTTGACATAGGGTCTTACAATCTAGGCGTGAAAAAGAACGTTTGTTATGGACCGGCGGCGGCGGCAGAGTGAGGGTGACTGATGCTGCGTTGTTTTCACGCTGCACCAGTTGCCTTAGTGTCTAAACTTCATTTCCACTTAACATCAAGTCGTGTACAGTCATTTGCCGTGCTAACTATTAAGGCGACACTTGAAAAAATACATCAACGTTCATCGAAAGTTGTAAGAGTATGTCAAGACCAACGAATCTGAAATTTTGATATAGATAACTCCTTGGTTTGTCTTTAAAAACCCTTGCTCAAAAACACGATTGTGCAATTTTGGCTTGATCGTAATTCTGTACGAAAACACCTCTAAAATTAAAAGTTTTTAAATCACTAAAATATATTGATAACATCAATATTCGAAAGTTGATGTATTTTTTCGAAGTGTCGCCTTAAACAAAAACTGTGGACGAATAGATGCCTTGGTGTGTCCCGCGCAACCTGTTTGATTACTCTTTGTCTAGACGGGTTTAACTGGTGAGTGTGTAGATTACTTATTAGATATACTAGAAAAAATCTACCAGCCTCAGGAAGCTCGATTGGGAATCAAACTGACGACGTTTGGATAACCGGCAACCAACGCTCTGACCGCTGAGCTACCGACCCTGATTTGAGGTATTTTTATCGATAAAATTATCAATAGATCACGCTCTTAAAGTTTGATAACTACTTTTCCGGACAGATTGTATAGTTATATATAAGATAACATTTTACTAGAAAAAATCACCGAGCCTCAGGAAGCTCGAGTGGGAATAATATACTGGTCGTATAAAAATAAAAATATTATGCCTTGTATATATAGTAAAAATTGTCCTCTGTGATCTAGTGGTTGGTTAAGCAGGCGAAGATTTAGTCCAACCGAGGATATTATTGTGTTCAGTTTGGTTTCTTGTACGGCTGGTTTTAAGTCCGCCTGGCTACGTAGCACCGTCCTATCTAAGCATGTGGCCATAGCAACCATATTCGTAGCATATTGTTGAGATAAAGATAGCCAGTCATTCAGTGTTTGAGGATTATGATATGAGTGATGTGCGCTTCCAACTGCGCCTTTATAATTACTTATCATTAGTGAGACAGAACAAGTGCCTACCTGTCATTATGTTAAAAAAGTGTTTTATAGTTTACTGCTGATTTGAGGCTGAGGTTAATTTCATATATATATACATGTCGGCAGCGGGGAGAGGTTGGTTTGTTTGTGTAGGTAGGACGGTCGAGGAAACTCTGATTCGCCGATAACACCGTTCATCTTGGATCTTCAAAATAAAGACGCAGTCGTATTCCTTATAGTCACTTTAATGTTATTTTAATATCACAATTAAATTATTTAGAAACAGTTGCCCGATGCAAATGGATTTTAGAAACGAAGTGAGTTCTGCGCGTGCGTACGCTCCGACCGCTCTCGTTCAAATGTCCAGTCCGTTGTCGCGCCAAGCCAAACTGCCGTTGACGTTTCGCGCACCATAGAGCATAGGCTGCGCAGACCACACTAAGTATAGACTATACTTGTCGTTTCTAAGCGATGCTAGCGCCATGTTGCCGACATACATATATAAATATATCACTCTTAACCCCTAATATTTCTTATTTTGGCAAAGTAACATTTTACGTACCAACTAAAAGTTTAATGTGGTTATTTAGAAACTTAAATCTTTTCTTACTCGCATGATAAGGTATGTATTTTGAATTACTTTAATTATAAAATGTTTTTGTTTTGTTTATATAATTTAAACGCAAATTTTTGTTTCAAGTTCTTTGGCTTTCAAAGTAAAGAGTAAATAGTGTTGAATAATTTCGGCGGGCTGGTTAGAACCACGATAGTTCAATTGGAAGAGCACCTGACACGGTATGTCGGAAGGGTGCAGGTTCAAATCCTGCTCGTGGAAATTTTTTCAACATTGTGTTTTTGTAATTTACTATAATTAGTCATAATAACTTTATATTTAATAAATTAAAAAAATATATTATTTATCGCGCCGCTTATCTATCTTTCAGCCTAGCCCGTTGGTTGATTGTTAGTGATTGCCAATTGCCATTTGGCATTTAGTCCGTCTTTTGTAGTTATTTTATTTCTTATTTCGTTATAAAATAAAATAAATGAATAAAGGTCAAACGAACCTAGGCTAAAACTAAAAGGGCATTTGTCATAATTCAAAATTCATCTTTCACCTATTTACCTTTGGCGCTTTAGCAGTCTTCATATCGCGATGACTATTGTATTCGGTTTGATTGGTGGTATGGCTTATAGGTCCGTCTGGTTAGCTACCATCAATCATTACAAACAAATTATAAAGCTTCCTAAATCATGCGATCACCATGATCGGTCTAAAGCCACCTTATTATTTGGTGGTGAGCGTCGAGTTTACAGTGTCAGCAGTACTAATAAAACTATAAGTACACTTGCCATAATGGCGTATCGTTACAACTACAACTGAATTACCTAGTCAAACCACTTTTATGATACTTTGGTCTGTTATACTTATGTTTTTATCCTTATAGAGCATGTAAACACGACGCACTGCGTGTTGGTTACCACCTTTTATCAAATTTAACGGAATTTTACGGACTCGGTAAGATGAAGGTCATTTAAATTATTAAAAAAAAAATACAGAATATTGTATCCTATTACAAATAAACTGAGTATAAGCTTGGAATAGTTGTTAGGTTTTTACTTCTACCACTCAAATATAATTTTGAATCGTATGGAGACAAGAGACTGAATAACTTTTTGAAGTTTTTATACCACTTTATTTATAAAAGGGTAATTATACAGAGAAAGTGTAGTAAAATTGTAAGGTACTCCAACCACAATTACGTGTCCAAAATATACACTAGGTTTTTTTTGTATTGTAAATTTAATATAACAGGTTTCTTAAGTTGAAAGGTGATAAATTTATAAGTCGGCCATTAAACGTTTCATAAAACTTCTGACACGATAATTTGTAATCAGAAAGCTAAAAAGGAAAATTAAATTTTTGCGTTTAAAAAAAATTACCATGTAAGTGAAATAAAATGAAAATTGAACAAATTGTCGACCATTGGCAGACAATTTTCGTTTATAAAATTAATGTTCGTCAATGACAAAGGAGTTTTATCTAAACATCTAAAACTTTTTATTTTATTTTGTTATTTATTAGGTCATGGTCACACTATTTAGGACAGCCTAAAACTAAAGTACCTTTATAAAAAAGTGTACTTAAATATCTATGTGGATAATATTCTCCAGCTTAACGAGCACATTGGGAATACCTAGAACCGAATGTAACATTATTTTTTTGTTACGATTTTGATATACTTTAAATACCTTACTAATTAACAGAGAATAAGCTTCGAATATTTATTCCGTTTTTTGTTTCCGTCATGAAAACACACGGAATAACTATACGAAGCTTATTCTCTGTTTATTTGTAAAAGCCTAAATGTTATTAGATGGCTGAACTCATTTGCATTATGTTGCTAACATCTGCTATGATGGGCCCCTGCCGGAATGAATATCCGGAGATCGCCAAATCGATGGTCCCGGATCACTCTGGCGGCAACTGAGGGGATGTGCTTGGGTTTTAGTAAGTATGCCCACCTTCTTCCTAATCCCCATCGAACCCACAAAACATGGGGGGGGGGGGGAGCCCCATATAACCGAAAGAGTTTTCTATAGCATAATAAAAACGGTTGCTAACATCTGGATGGAATGGAATGGAATGGTAGTAAGAGTCGGGAATAATACATTATTTACACCACAATTATTGTAAAGATCACGCTAACAATAAGAATGGAAAATCATAGATCTTTGGCGTTTCTTCAACGTTTATTGCTGGTTACAGTGAAGAGCACGAACTCTCGTAAAAAACCCACTTTATAATACCTGCGAGTATATGAAAAAGTTCTCACAAGGTTAAGTGTCTGTCGGTGTGTTTGGACTTCCCGTGTGCTGAGTTCCAGTTTTTTTTTGGCGAGGTGAGGCGAGTTGTTAATTGTTGCCATCAGGGGAAACGAAGGACAAGTTTTGTAACCAGGCATGCAACCTGATACTACGACACTACTAGGTACTCGTTATTACAAAAGCACAATAAAAGACAATTTTTAATATATATATTTTTTAAATAGACTGTAAAAGCTAAATATGTGAATAGTTTTAGTTCAGCAGATTATAATTAATAATATATCAGTGTAGGTAGGTAACTACTCTTAAGGCAAGTGTGAATTTTCTTTATTAATATGTTTTTGTACATACAACAACAGGATGTAGTTCATATACCTACAAGAAAAACTAAGTCTAAAGAAGGTATCGTCATCTTATTTACATTGGCATCGTAACAACGTCATATTTGATTAATTTATACCTACGAAAACATTTTTGTTTTTTGTTATTTTAAGCAAGTACATAAGTACAGTCGCCTACACATCAACCTATTCAAAACTGTCAAATATCTTTAATTTAATGTCCAACCATATGCCTTAAGTCTATTGAGTAAATTTGACAGTTTGTGGTAGTCTGATGTACAGTCACGAGCAATAACACGTAAACAATCTAACTCTTAAGACATTGTAATAAGAGTTACAACTAGTCATAAGTGTATACATGTTTATGCTCGTGACTGTACAGGCGTGTGTACCTACTTAGTAACAGCCATGAAGGTCTTCTGAGGTTATACCTTTTTTATATTAACGGGTAAGCACAGTGCCTTGATTTCACCTAATGTTATGTGATGATAAGGCCGATGATGGAAGCGCACTTCACCCGGGATCCTCAACTAGTGAGGCACTGGCTATCTTATCTCAAGCTGCCGGATCACAACAATGCTACAAACATTTATGTTATGGCGACATATTTAGATAAGATGGTGGTAGCTAGCTAGGCGGCAACAAACAAGCCCTACCACCGAGTACACAAACATATATCCCCCCGCTGGGAATCGAACCCGGGACCTCTGGGTCTATACCACAGAAGAAGACCTTCGGCTTCGAGAGTGCTTCCGCCAGTCCAAATTCTGCTATTTTAAAACGCCCGATTGTGGACGTTCGTGTGTGTTTCGGTGGTGGCTTGATTATGAACAGATTCCTATATTGTGTACTACATGTCAAAATAAGGCTATCGATACCGTTTGACCTTTTATATCGGTACCTATTGACACGTTATTGAGTTAGTAGACTTGAGGCGTTGGGTACTCGTATTGATATTATTTTAAATTGTATGCAAATTTTGTTGCGAACTAATTACAATTCGTTCGAAAAAGGTGAATGAAGATGATGATGAAAGATGTTGATGAGGTATTTGTCGATATTTAATAAAACTACTTTGGCTTACAAAGTAAGAGCAGATAGTATTGATTAATTTCTGCGGATTGGACAGAGCTCCGATAGTATAGTTGTAGTTGGTAGTGCACCTGACCCGGTATGTCATGGGGTGCGGGTTGAGAAACGCTCGTGGATTAATTTAGCATTTTTTGAAATTGTACTCGAATGGACTCATGTCATTTTGTTGAGCTGTAGTGCAGGGAATGTTTGTCTGGCATTTACTGTGGTGGTCAAGCTGTAACTGTAAGGACGGGAATGTTTGGCTGCCCAGTTAGGACTATAGTAGTAAAAACCGTAAATATGCCCACGTACACACGCCTGCACATCAACCTACCCAAAACTGTCAAATTTCTTCAATACATTGTCAACCTTAAGCCTTAAACATAAAGTTCAAAGTCTATTGAGGAAATTTGACAGTTTGTGGTAGGTTGATGTGCAGGCGTGTGTACAACAAGCAGAGAGAACGCTTAATAGCACTGTTAATTTGCCTGGAAAATAGATAGACCCACCAGATCTATCCTAGAGGCATCAGGTTATCGTTGCCAAAATAATAGTATAGAATATCATTGAAATTTCACTGGATGACAGCTACAAAGCAGGTGACCTGAATCGAATAGTTGGTAAAGTAAAAAAATTATAGCTGACTTACATTTTTTATGTTTAAAGGAAAAGAAAAGAGCACGTTGCCATTACACTATAATTTACACCTAAGCATTACACCTACCAAAACGGGGCTTGGGGGCTTGCTTTGGCGGGCCTCCCCAGCAGTAAAGACTTTAGGCTGATCCTGCACTGTTCCAATATAATCATCATCATCATTATTATCAGCTCATTTTATGTCCCCACTGCTGGAGCAAGAGCCTTCCCTAAGTATGGATAGGGAGAACGGGCTATAAACCACCACGCGAGCCCAGGGCTGATTGGTGGTTGTTAACGACTGCTAACGCAACCGGGACCAACGGCTTTACGTGCCTTCCGAAGCACGGAGGAGCTCGAGATGATCCATTTTTGGTCACCCATCCGATGACCGGCCTTTGCGAAAATTGCTTAACCTCAGTACTCGCATACCGGGACCGAGCTCCTATTTAATACAAGGAGTGTAGTATACACGCGTCGTCTCACAATGTGAGGTCCAGGGTGCACAGTGTAATTTTTGTTTACTATCCGTATTCATTCGATTACGTTTACGAAAACGAAAATTAGTGGCGTCGAAGCAGCGCCTCCTGGCGACAAAAAGAGTTAAAATTTATTTTGTTTTGTTGTTTCGTTTTCGTTACATCATGAGCGAATGGCGAACGAAACTCGCACTAGGCACTGGGTATGATGGCGACGCGCGGCCCCTGCTCAGACTATGCCTATAGATATGGTTACCTTTGGTTACCCTACTTTACAGTAGGTAATGCGAGTGCCAGATTCCTGGAGCTAGGATGTTACTCCGGTGAAAATTCACCGCTCTCACAGGGCATCAGCGGATATATTAACATTTTCCCTGACGAAAAAACAGACTAAAAAGTAGAGTACTTTTTTTTATTTGCATCAAATAAAATATTAGTTAAATATAAAAAAAAAAGTTGGCAGGGGATACTTAGAATCGATAACAGAACTCGTTCCAATAGTTTAGAATTTTTGTCTGTTTGTCTATTTGTCTGTTTATCTGTTGACCTGTTTATTTGACCGCGCATCACGTGTTAATGGCTGAACGGATTTAGATGAAACTTTGCACATAGACAGACCATGACCCGGATAAAGGATACTTGTTATCCCGGTAATCAATTTATGCGGGATAGTGTAGTGTAGTAACGAAGTCGCGGGCGAATACTAGTAATTAAATATTTTAAAACTTCTTTCGGTTCATTTTTTTTCATTTTGTTTGTTAACAAAATATCAGATAGGTACGTAGTAGTTTCTAAGTATAAGCTGTGGGTACAGGTAGGCAACTAATAACCTAAACCTATTTGCTAAGCGTTTAGTGTCAACTGGCATGCCATTGTATTTATTTCATAATTAAAAAGTTGTTTGTGAGTGTATAATAGACCTTAATGCCTTTTCTTAACACAATAATTTATAACTTGTAAAGTCTGCAATTTTTTGCGCAAATCACTCTACAACAGCATAGTTATTATTAATTATAGTTCCTACCTATACCTTATTATGTAATTAAACGATGAAGCGTAGGGTTGCCAACTTTTATTTGAAGAAATAGAATATATCTGATTTCAAAGGAGGTAAATGAAGAGTACGGACTTACAAAAAAGAGTATATCATTTATTTTATATTTACAATTTTATAATTGCAATAACGTTATCCATTAGGAATTGGATTAAAGTATTCCAAACAAAAAACAAAGTCACAACACAGTGGAAAATCGAGAATTTTTCTGGCACCAAAATTAACGTAACCTCAAAACACTTCGGACATGACATTGACATAATGACATTAATGACATTAGTGGCTGCGTTCAGAAACGTACGAATGTGGCTTGAGGAATTGGGGATACCAACATATACTACTCAAAACAAAATAAGGGCCACGAGGTATTTTTTCATTTTGGTGTAAATTATTAAACATTTACATATTGAAAGTAGTAAAATATTGAGTATACAAACTCTTTGATACCTAAACTTTTTAATATTGTAGTATTCATCTAATGCTGGGAACAATTTTAAATAAAATTTGATTTAAAATTATTTTTGAAAATTTTGATTCCATTTTTTTTGACGTTTTGCTTTCCTTAGCTTCTTGGTTTATTAGAAATTATCAGAGTTCATTGATATCTAGAGTCAGAAACATCTTTTGCAATATGCCACAAGCACGCAGGCGTCATATGGACTCGCTGACAGCAACCAGAGCCGTTACAATGATTGAAGAAGGTCATTCGCAGCGATCTGTGGGTTTGCAATTGGGATTTTCTCGAAGAGCTATTCAAAATCTATGGAATCGTTCCAAGAGACCGGCAGTGTTAGAAGAAGACCTGGTTCGGGCAGAGTTCGCATTACAACAGCTCAAGAGGATCGTTACATTCGATTAAGTGCGCGCCGAGATCGCACAACGACGGCCCGCAAGCTGCAAAATCGTTTACGGCTCACAACGGGTACTCGTGTCAGTGACCAAACTATTCGTAATCGATTGCATGAAGACCAGCAGGCATCAAGAAGGCGAGTTGTCCGTATTCCATTAACCAGAAATCATCGTGCAAATCGTTTAAGATTTTCCCGTCAACATTTGGACTGGGACATAAACCAATGGGGCATGGTGCTATTCACAGACGAATGCAATGTTAAATTTTTTAACGACGATCGGCGTATTAGAGTATGGAGAAGACGCGGCGAGAGATTTTCAGAAGCCTGCATCCATGAAGTCGATCGTTTTGGTGGTCCAAATGTAATGATTTGGGGCGGGATAAGCTTACACGGCAAAACTGAGCTCGCTATTTTAAATGAGGGTACTGTTACTGCTCAGCGGTATATTGAGGAAGTCGTCAGACCACATGTGATCCCATTTGCCCAGCGAGCGGGTCCTGGATTCATCTTGATGCAAGACAATGCTCGTGCACACACGGCTCAAGCGACTCGGTTTGTACTGGAAGCGTCTCAAATTCAAGTTTTGCCGTGGCCGGTGAACAGTCCGGACTTAAATCCAATAGAGCACATGTGGGATCAGTTGAAACGAAGAGTTAGAGACGGTGATCAGGAAATCCACAACCAACAGCAACTCATCAACGCTGTTAAAAGGGCCTGGGAAGAGATTCCAATGGAAAATGTCAGGCATTTGATTGAGAGCATGCACTCCAGGCTTCAGGAGTGCGTAACGAAACGAGGGGGGCATACCCGTTACTAAAAGATGAGCATGGAGTATTTTCTTTTGTTTTCAGTAACTGTACATTGTTTTTATTTTTAACCTTAAATGTGTTTTTTCTTTCAAAAGCAAATAAACTTTTTAATCATTATTATTGGAATAAATTTATTGGTCTACACGGTAAAAACAACATTAGTTTTCGTTATGGAGACAAAAAAATTAATATTGGTTTTATTATTTTCATGGTACAGACAAAATACCTCGTGGCCCTTATTTTGTTTTGAGTAGTATATTAACAGTACTATTATTATATTATTATACTATTTAATAGTCGACTTTTTTGGTTCTGATAATGGGTTTGCATAATATTACATGACTATGAATAGGAATATAATATGATAGTAGGAATATTAATGACTGGCACTAGTATAGTAAACATTGTGTAAAAAAGAGTACTTAAGCATACTCTATTAGTGTTATAGTCTATAGATTATAGAGTACGCCTACATGATATAGAGTACATACAATACTCTATTTTAGAGTACGGTTGGCAACCCTAATGACGCGTCATGTCTTTTATTTTAGTCTCCCATCTATCTATCTATCTAGTTAGTATACTCTTAAATTTTTATTATTTTACATTTTGGATTGGCAATGCTATAAAAGTAAAATTTTACTAGAAAAAATCAACCATCAGTCTCAGAAAGCTTTTGAAAATTGTATAATATTTGAAAACAAGCGATTGCCTCACGAACTTATTTACACAGACCAGCTTAATATATTATTTTGTTATGCAGAGTTTGCATCCTAGCCGGCATTATCAGCGTCACCCGACTTTATAAATACTAAAAGGGTTCCTCAAGCCGTGTGAAACGCAACACCGTCAGAGGTTTTTCGAGGGAATGGTCACGCACTAATGCGCGTATCCGTCCCCTACTAGATTCTCCGAGTGGTTCGGATCGGATCGGAGCAAATTATTAATGTTTCTAAAAACACTAGCGTATGCAATTATCGGAATCGATTTAAAACACACTCGAACTCTGTAATAGTAGTACTAACTTCCATAGTTAATTTCTCTGTCTGCTTGAAATTGTGAAGCTGCTTTTAGTATGTAAATAACCATAATATAAACATAATTATAGGTATATAACCAAAAACATAAAATTAAAATTTAAACGACGCTAGTTAAGCCAACATGACATCAGAATCAAAAGTAAAAACTAAAAGCAAACAAACAACTACAATTATGATAAATAGCACACAAGGCTAGCTAGAAATCGGTGTTCTTGACAGTTTTACCTTAAATCTGAGCAGGCACGCTGCTACAAGTTAAGGAGACTGCGAAAGGTAAGCTTCATACAAACGCGTTTGAGCAACGCATGTAAAGCTAGCTTCTCACGGCGCGAGATATCACAAGTCGCGCCGCGCCGAGCCGATTTCTACGAGCGAGCATGCGTCAACAGGCGAGTCCGCGCTACTCGTTCTTACGGGCGCGGTGCGGCACGCGTTGGTCCCGCCGCGGCCAGGTCGAATATTAAAAATATAAAAAATAATTTTAATATTTTTAATTTCATATAAAATAAAATAATCGGAAATCGTTTCATTAGTCCACTCCATAATTAAATACGCAACAGTACCTAATTCACGCTTGCACTAGTCGATACGAAATGATCGATTGACCGATGCTTCGCTCACTCACTCGCGTCACCCCGCGCCACCCCGCGCGCGCTCGAGTCGCCATGAGTGCACTCGCCACTATCAAAGATTTTATCAAGAACGCTTCCATACGTTACTTTAATAACGCCCTGCACCACCCTAACCCGCTTATTGTGGCGGCCGCCAACTATAATGTTGGAAGCCTTCCACCAACAAGACGGTTCACATCTAGGCGTCCTAGATACGTCCTAGATGACCCCGACGATCCCATAACAGTTGCGAACGACCCCCCGCCTGATCCTCTAAATGCCACTATACATTTACAGAATACACTAAACATGCACACTAGGCCCAAGACACCGTACTCGTAGAACAAGGGTACGAAGAACCGGTTCACATGCGCTCTACACCAGGTACAGACATGTACCTGGGCGCTTCTCTCCTCCACCACGGCCCGGTCAACGCAAGCCGAGGTCTGAGCCTTTAGAGGCGCCCTCGGGTTGTTCCGCTCCCCGATCCGATCCGAACCCTTCGGAGAATCTAGTAGGGCACGGGGACGCGCACTATTGCGCGATGCCGTTCCCTCTAGAAAACCTCCGAAGGTGATTCGTTTCACACGGCTTGGGGGACCCTTTACGTTCCTCGCTGCCCCCAAACAAGCCCGGTGAAGCTGAAAATGCCGTCTGAGGCAATCAGCAATCTCTCTCAAAAAAAAAAACAACTTTGTGAACGCTGCAGCTTTGACAAAAGTTTCCACTCTAATAGTGATGTGATATAGTGAAAAAATTAAATGCCTATCCGACCCAGCCAGGAATCGTACCTGAGTCTTCCGCAGACGGGCGGTTGCACTGACCGTTATGCTACCGGGAAGGTACTGAATTTTTTCCCTATCTTTGATTTTGACTGCTTTTTAGTGGCAGTAGTGCCATCTATCCAACGGTTATTGCAACCGATTAACTATGCAGAAAAAAAAAGTTAAATGTTAAACCACAAGAAGTAGGTACAACGTTCTAAGATGTTCTACAAGGGGAATAACAGTAAATCCTAAATCCAGTTACTGCGTAGATTGTTCTTGTTCTGTAAGGAGACGAGAGTCAACAGGGTGTCTGTATGAGTTTTGTTTACTATCCGTCCGTATTCATTCGATTACGTTTACGTAAACGAAATTTAGGATGGCATTAAAGCAGCGTCTTGGATAAGAGAAGAGTTAAAATTGTGCCATACAAATTCTCGTTATCTTTAACGTGATCGAATGGCGAATGAAACTCGCACTAAGTACCAAGAGCTTAAAAATCTTACTCGGAGAAAAATAAATACCAGTTACGGCTGGTTACTACGAAGTTCCTTATACAATAGAAACATTGTACAGTTACTACGCTGTACGTGCTACAATAGATGAAAGGGTAGTGCTACGAAGTATTTTTTACATTAGAAAGTAGTAATTTATGACACACGTTAAGGAAACACTTTTAAAAAAGGGCTATTACAATGTAAATGATTATGTTCATGATAAGAATGCATGGAACTGACATTCCTCCAATTCTCGCACACTGTATAGGTATAAAGCGTCATTCTATAGTTTATTAGTACATATACGTGCCCAAGTGCGTTTTTAAAGAATAAAGTGTAATGTTAAGTAAATGTATAGGGGTAAGTATTATTTGTATAAGCGAGCTCTTGAAAGTTTTTAATTGTAAATATTGTATGATTTGGTAACGACATACTTTTTTTTTGTAAATGTTACTTCTATTAAAGTTGTGAAGTTTCTTGCGTCCATTCTTCTCCACAGCTAAAAATAGACAACCTGAATGGGTACTACGTAAAAAATATATGGACGATTCAAAAGCACTTTTCGTAAATTTTATTTGAATAAAAAATGTTGACTTTGACTTTGACTTGAATAACATTCCTTTAACTTAACCTATTCAGAAGAATTCGCAATCGTTCTTGATAGAAAAAAGTAACTAGCAACTACGCCGCGCCGATAGTTCTAGGAAAGAATTTTAGCTCTAATTCTTGTCATTGTGGATTTAATTAATTATTATTGTCCTCAAGCCGTGTGAAACGAACCACCTTCGGAGGTTTTCTAGAGGAAACTACTAGATTCTTCGAAGGGTTCGGATCGGATCGGTGTGTGCTACGGAGATCGCTCCACCAAAAGAAAACACCAGTTACTACAATGCTGTATTTTTTTCTGAGAAAAGCTCGATGGCGTAGTGGTTGACGCGCCCGGTCTGCGATTGCTAAGGTTAAGCAACTTTCGCAAAGGCCGGTCATCAGATGGGTGACCAAAAACTTATCTTCTCGAGTTCCTCCTTGATTCGGAAGGCACGTTAAGCCGTTGGTTCCGGCTGCGTTAGCAGTCGTTAACAACCACCAATCCGCACTGGGCCCGCGTGTCGCGTGGCCCGCGTGGCACTTGACCCGCGTTCTCCCTATTCATCCATAGGGAAGGCTCGTGCCCCAGCAGTGGGGACATAAAATAAGTTGATGATGATGACAATGCTGTGCATGCTACAAAAGAAAGAGAGAATACTACGAAGGTCGTTCTACAAGGGCGAAGACAGCTGTCTAAACTTCATAACAGGCATGCCAGCCATCGGTTATCGTAAGGACGTAAAGGCACTGGGTTTTTTGTTTGGTAACGTGTCTTACTATTAAGACAAACATGTTTACTTTAAGCACGGTTACTTTCTGTATAAACAGCCAAACGTGTCTTAATAGTAAGACAAACATGTTTACTTTAAGCACGGTTACTTTCTGTATAAACACGTTTGGCTGGTTTCAAATTAATTAAACTTTATTACCAAAATAATACCACGCTTGAAGCGTAATACCAGCCAAATACAGCAGGTAAATGTTAAATGAGAATATCTTTTTTTTCTTAAGTTTACGCGAACACAATTGAAATGAAACAACTTTTACGGATCTACTCGCGTCTACACCATACTGCCAGACCAAAAGATACTGTAAGCTCTTTCTGCGTTAAACGGAACGCACCTGATTAAATTTAAATGAGGGTATACAAACTACTAACTAATTATGAGACGACCAACACCTCAGTCTCCCTGTGACCACGGACCCTGCAAAGGGTTCGAAACGTCAGGATAAACATTAATTGTGGGGAACTAGCATGGTCCGAGCCCTAGGGGGGGGGCTTCGACCGTGCATTGCACAGGTCCCTACTGAGGGCCGACGCCCCGCATGTCCCGGCGCGTCGGCGACCCGTCTCACCAAATGACGGGTCAAGTGTGTCCGCCCATCGTTTTTGAGGGCGGTCACCCGCCCCAATCAGGGGCGGAGGAGGGGCTCGCCCATCTACAGGGCGAGCAGTCACCGACGGGGTTGTGGAAGTGTCCGAAAGGGTTCCCATGACCTCGTCAGGCTCCACCATGCCGGCGTTCGATGCGTCCTCCTCGGATGAGGACGACGCGATGATCGCCGGTTTGCTGGTTCCAAGGTGACGGGAGGACATCGGAGTGGTTTACCGAGTCGGCCTAGACTCGCTTTCTCTAGGGCTTCGGCCCTGGAACAAAGTCTTAGCCAGCCTCGTACAGCCAGCGGGACCCCTCTTTGCCCGCTGATGCGTCTGTTAGCAGATTTCCACTCCGTCAAAAAAAAAAAGAAAAGAAAAAAAAAATGGATAAACATTAATTAAAACTAATGTGTAAAATAAACGCGAGTAGATTCGTAAAAGTTGTTTCATTTCAATGAGAATATACTTAAGTTTATTTTTTAACTTGCGCTTGGCATTCGTCTCGCCTGGTTATACCTGACGATAAGGCAGAAGGTGGGAATCGAACCCACGACCTTTGGATAAGCGGTCCAATGTTCTGACCGCTGAGCTACCGAGACCCCAGAAGACTCGTTGAATTTTTCAAGTAGTTTGTGATTTACGCTGCAAGCCAGCGTTTAACGAGTCTTCTGGGGCCTCGATAGCTCAGCGGTCAGAGCATTGGACCGGTTATCCAAAGGTCGTGGGTTCGATTCCCACTCGAGCTTCCTGAGGCTGGTTAATTACAAGCTTTTATTTATTTTCATATTTTTACTAGTAAAATTATATCTTGTTTCTATTATAGCATTACTCAAAAATAATAAAAATATTCCTTATAAGTAAGCTGAAGAAAATTATTCAAAGCCTTGAATAAAGATACAGTGGAAAATAAGAAACGCTGAATCATTGATATTGAGACTCAAAGATCGAATGTGTAAGTATTTATAGGGTAAAGATATTTTTTGGCTACAAATACAACTACAGTTAATTTAATATAACTTGCACAAAGTCCTTAGAAAAATAATGTTCGAAATTTCCATTTGTTTACCTTATAAAAAGTAGTTCGACATCTTTACGTACGTAATAATAACGCGTAATTATTTAATTGTTATTAACCTTGACATCGCACGTTATTCATAATAGCAGCTCATATATAAATATAATGGGAATCACGACGCCGTTTGACTAGTCAACCAGCGTCCAACCTGTTTGGTTCTCTTGCACGTGAAACATGAGTGCCGCTCTGTATTTTCTCCCATTGTTGATACAAATTGTTATCTGCTCTGGTGCTCGTAAGTGTTTCCTCTACGCTTATTTGGGTTATTAAACTTAATGTAAATTAATTTAAAAATTAGGGCAGTTTTGGCGGAAGTTTAAATTGATTTGAAACACTTTTTACGTATCTAATACTAACTTGTGTGTAAAAAGGAAGAACTTCTCTGACAATAGACGCTGACAATAGGGTTTGAAACGTCAGGATAAAATAATACGTATAAATATGTGTTTCAGATGTTCAGATTTGTTAGTTTTGTGGCTGTGTAGTGTTTTGTTTGTGAGTTGATGTCGATTAAAATATACGTTAGTCTGACTATATCTTGATGAAACTGCTAAAATAAACTTCATTAATTAAGAAAGATAACTTGCCTATTTTATTTAAGCTGATTCTATGATATTTGTAAAAATGTTAAGATAGGATACCTATTGATGACGTATTTAATTTTGTTGACATTGTACATTATACTTTCTTTGGCTTTGAAACTAAGTAGATATAGATAACAATGAGTGATTGGCACGGGTTGACCATAACAACGACAGATAGCTTATTAGAAAATGTTTAACATGTCTCCGAATCAGAATTATTGCTAATAATAATTTTGTTGCAACAAAATTAAAATTTATCAATTTATTTACCAACCAATCAATATTTTTTTTATTTATCAACCATTTATTAATTTATTAATTTGACTCTTTCCACTGCGTATTTAAGGTTGTAATTACGTTGTAACTACTGTTTATAGAATACACAGGAATAAAGTTTTGAGATTGTAAGATTTTAGTGATCTGTCACCAATCTGTGCCATTGAATAAATAATTAGCAGCCAATATTTCTTTCAACATTTCTGTATAAATATGTATAAGTACCTAAGTTTATTCTAATTTACTGAACATAAGTTTCTTACATACTGAAAATATAAGTATGAATTTTAACTGCGTCTTTCAATAATGATAAGCAAATTTGTTCATGCACTCAAGAAATTCTTGGTCGATTTGTTTTTATTGAATCCTAAAGTTAGCTACACAGATTGCAGATGCGTGAATTAGAATTCGATCGCAATAAAATTTCGTAAAACTATCAACATCCCTAGCTCATTTCATGTCCATGTTCATGGGCAGGAACCTTCCCTATGGATGGAAACACCACAGGAAGAATGCGTTGTAAACTTCCACCCGGGCTCAGTGCGGATTACTGGTTACTAACGACTGCTATTGCAGCCCGGACCAAAGGCTTTACGTGCCTTCCGAAGCACGGATAGGCTCGAGATGATAAATTTTTGATCACCCGTCCGATGACCGGCCTTATTCGAAAGGTGCTTAACTACAGCAGTCGCAACGCCCGCCATTTAGAAAAGAGCGAGAGAAGAGTGTATAAAATTATATGTAACTATAATTATAAAACTGAATATAGGTAAACGGGCCATTTAGGCCATATACAGGTAACATAAAACTGTGCAATCTCATGGTCACCGTGGTTTAATAAATTGCCTATTATAGTTGCCTTTAAATGTCAATGTCAAAGTTTACATTAATCCAACAAACTATAGTTAAAGAAATTAGTATAATATAGTCTTATTTCTCGCGGAAGCGGTATTTATTTGATCTTCTCTTTGACTCAATGTTAAATTACGTAATGTTTAACACTTATAATTCGTCTATTGTGTTGCTTCTGGTTATACCCGGTATATTCATTATAGTAACTAGATATGCAATCGGAATTGAATAGAACTGGTTAATTAGAATAGACATGCTATACATGAATCATCTGTGATTGGCTCAGTAAATATAATAGGTATAGTTTTTTATCAATGCATGTACTTCATTGTAAAAACATAAGATAATATACATGTTTTCTGTTGTTTTACAAATAAAATAAATTAACATTTATTAGGTGACAGCTCTTATTTTTTATTTCTTGATTTAATTGAAAAAGTACTTAAAGCTATGTTATTAGTTTAATAATATTATTTTCAAAATATGATAAAGTCACTTGGCGTCCTACTGTACTTAACACGTTAACTACCTTGTGTAACGTTTGGTTGTTACATTATCAGCCAATAAATGTCCTACTGCTGGGCTTAGTCGTCAACACATGCTTTCTTATTATTTACCTACTAACTTAAAGTAAAAGAAATTGTGTATTTTTTTTCCAGTACTGCCTGTCACCAAATGCAAACTATCAGATGCGCAATGTCTAAAGACGTCTGCGCAAGCCGTCGTACCATTAATAGCTCCAGGGATCCCGGAGTTAGGAGCCGAGCCGTTAGACTTGATGCACAATGACGTAATCAATGTGGTATTGGCGGGCTTGAATCTGGTGATCAAAGATGCCACCATTAAGGGTTTGAAGAAAGCTCGCATCGACCAGCTCAGGTTCGTTTATTTTTTTTTACGGTTGCTAATTTAGATCCAATTGACGATCGTTTGACCTAGTGGTTGGTGATTCTCACAGATCTATTTTTACGGGCAACAACAGACGAGGTCCTAATCTTTAGAAGCGCCCTCGGGTTGTAATGCTCCAAACCTCTCGGAGAATCTAGTCATAAGAGAAAGGGATACGCTAGCGTGATGCTATTCCTCTAGAAACCCTCTGAGGATATTCGATCACTATGGCTGGAGGAACGTTCTTGTCGCTCCTAAAATCACCAATAATCTATCAAAAAAAGATTTACATTACAAAATTTGCGTTAATATTATATAAACAAAACCAAAACATTTTATAAATAGCCTGCCTACTTCTTAACTGATCTATAAATATTTGTAAAAATATTATGATCAGATGTTAATGACGGTAGTTGTTGACATTGAATTGGCACCTTTGGCTTTCAAAGTAAAAAAGTAAATAGTGTTGAATATTTTCGGCGGGCTGGTTAGAACCACGATAGCTCAATTGGAAGGGCACCTGACGCGGTATGTCAGAAGGGTGCAGGTTCAAATCCTGCTCGTGGATTTTTTTTTCAAAATTTGTGTTTTTGTAATTTGTTTCGCAACAAAATTTCCGTTAAAATTGTATAAACAAAACAAAAACATTTTATTTATTTATTTATTTTATTTATTTATTTATTTCATTAGGACAACCAACAAGACAAACACAAATACAAGCAACAACTAAGTAGAACATATTGTAGACTTAAAGCAAGGTGTCGTCTCAATTAGAGGCTGCCACGGCATGCAAAGTGGATTATGTATTATGAAAAAATAATATAATATTTTACTTTAATCTATAAACACTACCATATTCGATTATTTAATAATTATTAATAAATTTTAAAAGGTTACTAGAAATCAACCAGGTTCAAATGCACGAACGCAATATTTTGCGCTTAAATCTCTGCGGTTCGTCTGCGAAAATATCTATTTACATGCCTTGCTAATTTTATTACATTCCCTTTGCACCCTGTTCATAGTTGCGTGGTGACCCAGATTGGTTATACTGCCTTTTACTGAAGGGGGCATACCTTCCGGCACGAACTGACTTGAGTGGAATATTAAAATTTATTGAACTCAATAGGCATTTATGCGTCATAATGCGTATACCAGACCTGGCTACAATATTCAAGATTAGAGCTAACCAGTGATGCATACAAAATAATCTTTGTAGAGGGCTTTTTAAATTCCCTCGCGTTCCGTAACACAAATTCCAGCATTTGGAAACCCTTAGTGACAGTTTTGTCGATGTGTGTATGAATGCGTAATTTCCTATCTAATACCACGCCAAGGTCTTGAATAGACTCAACCTCTTCCAAAGAGTGACCATCGATATTGTAAACAGGCGGCGAAACGTGAGGGCATGTTGAAAACCTAATACACTTACCATACAGATTAAAATATAATTTGTTCCTTGAGCACCACAAAGCCAGTTGGTCCAAATCCTCTTGCAATAATTGTGAGTCTATGATCTCTGATATAAATGAATAAAATAAGACGAATATTTTTGATAATTGTTTTTTTTTCCTTATTAGTGTACTTAGTGTAACCGGACTTTATATGGAATTTAATTTAGAGCAAGATGTGCTTACGTCACAATCACGTGGTCGCAATGTAGCATAAGTTTTATTTCTAAAATACTAAAATGTAACAAAGTTAAAAGTTAGCCAAATAAAAAAAAAACTTATTATTAAATTATAAGATTAGTTTTCCGATGTATTGTGATTGTAAATTTCAATAATAGGTACATCGTTTCTATAATTTTGAATTTTGTATTCAAAATGATGTTACAAGATAATTTTTACTGAAAGAAATCAAGCAATCTCAAGAAGGGAATCAAACCCACGACCTTTGGACAACCGGTCCAATGCTCAGACCGCTGAGCTACCGAGACTCCAGAAGACTTGTTGATTTTTTTTCTAGTAGGTACTTCACGTCATTGTGAAGTTACTACCTATACTTACACATCATACATCGTTTTTATTTTAACAAATATATATATTTTTCTTTTTGTTACCAGTGTGGACATGGAAAAGAAACAAATCAAGTATACCTTTTCAGTCGACGTCGTCTTGAAAGGAAAGTACAAGGCTTCAGGACAGCTCCTTATTCTACCCATCAGTGGAGATGGTGATGTTGTCATAAAAGGAAGTAAGTTGATACGTTGATCATCATCAGCTTTTGGATATCCGACTCGCGGGTTAAAACATACATACACACGCACAGTGTTAGTTGAATACACAGAATGTTTTGAACATTCAATCAAATCGGAAAACATAGAACAAAATTGTTTATGTTTCTGCGTTATCTTGCTACTAGTGCAGTCGACCGCACATCAAATGTAATCGTTTGATGTTAAGGCTGCCAATAGAAATTTTCGCAGGTGTTATGTATTTTTTTTGGTAAGCCGTTGCTAGGCTAAGGGCCTGTTTCACAATGTCTGATTAGGAGATACTTGGCAGATAAAGTGACAGTTTTGTATGGAATATCTGTCAAGTAAACGGTAATGGGAACTTACTTGTGGATCGTGAAACAGGCCCTTAATACTGTAGATTTCTGAAACCGGTTGTCCCAGACACCTTAGTTGCACGTGAAGAGGATGTTCAGTGGTTTTTAGTGGGTAGGCCCTTCCTACATAGACATATGTACGTACATATACTCCAGCCATAATACTTGAAAATATGAATCAGTTTATTAAAATCAACACTGTCATTCAAACATATTTGGTTAACATATTATTTGATCCATAAGTGGAATCTTATACGCGTCACCCCGCCCGATCCTCTAAATGACAGCACACATTTACAGAATACACTAAACAAGCACACCAGTTTAGGCCCAAGACACCGTACTCGTAGAACAAGGGTACGAAGAACCGGTTCACACTCGCTCTACACCAGGTACAGACATGTACCTGGGCGCTTCTCTCCTCCTCCACGGCCCGGTCAACCCGAGCCGAGGTCCGTGCCTTTAGAGGCGCCCTCGGGTTGCTCCGCTCCCCGATCCGATCCGAACCCTTCGGAGAATCTAGTAGGGCACGGGGACGCGCAATAGTGCGCGATGCCGTTCCCTCTAGATAACCTCTGAAGGTGATTCGTTTCACACGGCTTGAGGGACCCTTTACGTTCCTCGCCGCCCCCAAAAAAGCCCGGTGAAGCTGAAAATGCCGCAGCGCCAATCAGCAGTCTCTCTCAAAAAAAAAAAAAAATATACGCGTCACTATCGGATGGATAAAAAATATGCAGTTTATGTTTTTATACACATTATATCAACTGGTCTGATATCTGGCTAGAAGATTTATCAATTCTCATTCAAGGGCGTCCTGAGGCCGCGCTTTCTTAAAATTTAAATTTGCCCGTCCACGAGCTTTAATAATAAACAAGTTAAATACCTACTCCTAAATTTCAGCTATTTTTAACTACAAAGTTTAAAAAGCGTTACGTTAACTGGGATTAACGTTTGATAATAGTTATCCTAGACATAAGTACCCGATGCTATAACGACTAGGCGACAAAAAACCGTTTAAGCTTAGAATTTACTAAGAATTGTATATTTTTATTATTTTGAATTTTGCGTATACAATGACACCTAAGCCCAAAGATTTGGTAACGACGTTTCGCGACAACTTTATCACTAATCATAAGACAGCCGTCCCGAAGCCCCATACCTACACATACTAGACTAAATAAACCAGGCTCAGAGCCGCTGAGCTACCGAGACCGCTCAGCGGTCAGAGCATTGGACCGGTTATCCAAAGGGAGGGTGGCTTCCTAAGGCTAGTTGATTTCTTCTAACGTAATTAAAAATTTTATGTAAGAATTGTATATTAAAATAGTTAAAAGGGTTTAAGCATTTTTGTTAATTACTATTACATTAATAGCAAGTAAGTAACATTGTTGATTGCTGTGTTTTAACAGTCAGAAATAAGTTATGCCAGTGCCTCATTGGATAAGGATTCCGAGTGAAAGTCGCTTCCACGTCTCGTTTTATCATCACTTATAACCATTAAGAGAAATTAAGGCGAAGCGCTTTCTCATTGTAGATTAAAAAATATATGCATACTGTCGTGCTGTTCTCTATATAACCGCTGTGTTGTTCATAGGCTTAACATTTATGCTATTTATATATTTCAGAAAACGTACAGCTGAATGTTACTTACCCATTCGAAGTGGTCAAGAACGCCGAAGGCAAGGATGCCATAAAGCTGAAGAGTTACAGTTTCACTTTCAACGTCAGAGATGGCGCCCACTTCGATCTCACCAACCTCTTCAATGGCAATAAGGCGTTGAGTAAGTTATGCGAATTATGCCCGTTTATGACATCTACTAAGTTTTAGGTAACACCTATGCCATATATGGTGACAGATTTTTTCCGGCAATTGTCACCTAATATGGCTTAGGGGTTACTTAATTCGCTACAATTGGAAGAATTATTAAAATTCCGGTCTGACTTGTTCGTCTCGTTCGTTCCGACGATCGAAAAAAACAAGAATTGTCGATTTTTTTTATTGAAATAGGTTTTAGATCTCCTTTATTACGTGAGCTTCTGTCTTTATGACATTGTGTCCGTAATACAAGGACAGAAGTTCACAGCAGATCAGACCATAGACTACAAACTCAATATCAGTAGCCAAATGGATCTACCCGTTTGACTTTTAGCGCCCACGTATTAGCTTTTGGGGCGATGACAATATTCATAACAAATTATATAACAGCACGTCAAGGGTATTTTTTAATAATGTTTTTTTTCAATTTATATACATTAGGTATTTTTTTTTTTAAATCTGTTAAGAAATATAATTTTGCCATATACGAACATGCATTGGAACCCAACTACAAATATGTTGATTTGCATTCGCGCCATATTCATAGCAGCAGTCATATTGACCCGCCCGCTGCGCTCTAATCTACCTACTACGGTCCGTCGCCAGACGAGTCGTCTGACGAGATAGGGGTGCGGACCGTAAAGTAGGTAGATAGAGAGATAGAGCGCAGCGGGCGGGTCGACGACTTTGCGTAAAGTGGCCTAAGCTTACGCTTACGCATTGTTGCTTATTTACAGTTTTTAAAATATGTTTTTTTTAATTAATTGTAATTTATTTGTAATAAGTTTAAGCAATGACTGCTGCTATGAATATGGCGCGAATGCAAATCAACATAATTGAATACGCGAGGCTATTGATATTAATAAACATCCAAATTTCAATAGAGAATATGGTTGGAATTTAACCTCACCATTTGATTTTTATAAATGTGTAGTGTTCGTGTAAACTTTAGAAAACAAAAAGTAAACCATCATATTGTTTAGTTTTTCGGTAACTAGTTGTGGACATAATCGTAAACAAGCATAAGAATTATACTTTTTCTTGGGATTTTTTATGCCAACGTAAATACATCTACGCTTAATTCAATGCCTATAGCTATCGTCTTACTTAAAAATATTTTTTTTCTTTAGGTGACCCTATGCTGGTGTTCATGAATGAAAATTGGAAGGTGTTATCTGAAGAGTTTGGCTTACCAATATTTGATGCCGCTAACAAAATAATTTACCATACAGCGAAGAAGTATTTGTTAGCAACTCCTTTGGAAGAAATAGTAGAATTATAAATTATTATTGTTTTGTTTTAATAAACATTGTTTTAATTATCATATTAGTGTTGATTTAATATTTATAGCAGTGAATATTGACTGCTAGTATTAACAAAACCTCAGTTTTTTTTAAAATCTCACCTGATGTTAAGTGATGATAAGGCCGAATGTGGAAATGCACTTCACCCGGACACTTCAACTACTAAAGCACTGGCTATCTTATCTCTAGCTGCTGGAACACAATAATGCTACAAACACTGATGTTATGGCGACATATTTAGAGGAGCTCGATGGTGCAGTGGTTAACGCGCCCGGTCTGCGAGTGTTGAGGTTAAGCAACTTTCGCCAAGGTCAGTCATCGGATGGGTGACCCAAAATGTATCATCTCGAGCTCCTCCGTGCTTCGGAAGGCACGTAAAGCCATTGGTCCCGGCTGCATTAGTAGTCGTCAGCAACCACCAATTGGGCCCGCGTGGTGGTTTATGGCCCGTTCTTCCTATCCATCTATAGGGAAGGTTCGTGCCCCTGCATTGGAGACATAAAATTGAGCTGATGATGATGATTTAGATAAGATGGTGGTTGCTAGCCAGGCGGACAAACAAGCCGAAGAGTACAAAAACGTGTATTCCCCACTGGCAATCGAATTTGGGACCCCTGGGCCTGAACAGGTGGTCTTAACGACTAGACCAAAGAGGTGGTAGAGTTGTTTTATTATTAAGACTATCCAATCTATTTAAATATACCAAAATACATCCTATATTTAGTTAAGAACGTCAAGTCAAACAAAACTATTATAAGAATTAAAAAAGATGACAACGGTTTGACAGGGTTTAACGCAAAGAACTTAGAATGGTATATCGGTATATTTTGATATAAAGAATTTGGGCTAATCCACCTAAGAAAGAGAGGATTTTATATCCATATCACTCTTTTGTGACAAATGAGAAATGATGAAATCATTAAATTCAACCGTGAATTTATTTCAACCGTGGTGTTATCTTATACCTTAAGGTACATATTTATTCGTCACTCTTGCCGTGCCGTCGAGATAGTGGGCGCAGTCCCTTTATGGTGCAACGCTCATCGGCAAAATAGTTATTTCGGAAAACCAACTATCGTTGAAGGTTGATATCGGCGAGACGTTCTATCGACGAAACGTTCAACTGTGACCATTTGGTCACAGTAGACTAGCCGGTTAAAGAAGTTATGCATTGTGTCCATAAACTGAAGGCCTTACTAACAAGCTAAAAATAAAAAAATACATATATAGCTTTTACGTTACGCATACATAAAAAATAAATGTATTTTTACCAACACAAGCGGTCCAACACAAATCTATATTATAAAATGCTTTGTCCTGAATGACTGACGGATAACGCACAGCCGAAACTGCTGATCGTAGAGACCTGACACTTGGAGGGTGCGTTCTTTGTATGACGTAAGCATCCGATAAGAAAGAATTTTTCGAAATTCTACCCCTAAGGGGGTGAAAAAGGGGGGCAAGGTTTGTATAGGACAACGTGATTCCTTGGTCCAATCTACTTCAAATTTTGCATTAACCTTTTTTAACAGAATTGATGGAAGACGTGTTTCGTATTTTATTGAAATTCATCCTCTAACGGGGTTAAAAAGGGCTAGAAAGTTATTTTGGCGGTGATTTGCTTTGAAGTTGGTATCAATACTCCTTATTGCTTTTGATTTAAATTACATTTTATTTTGACACATGTTTGAAAACTCAAACCGATTTTATTCAAAAAAGGTTAAACGCAAATACTCTTTAAAATTAAAGAAAAAAAAATTAAGATAACTAAAGACAAAATAAAACCTATAAATAAAAAATGTCCTCCTCTTTAAAATTGGATTGTCTCGAAAGTCACTGTACTATATTAGTACCTCATTTAAAGGTTTCTAAGCTTAAAGAGGTTATGCACTTTTAGGACACGGCCTCATAGGGACGTAGAGTTTGAAATTTGAAATGGTAAGGATAGAATTTCGGAAAATCCTTTCTTATCGGATTAAGATTAGACACCTTCAAATGAGAATGAATTTCATTAAAACAACAAGCAATTAGAAAAAATGAGAATGGCTGGACCAATTTGGCTAATTTTGATTTTGAAATATTTGTGCAAGTTCAGGGAAGGTTTACACGGTGAGAAACATAAATAGTAAGTAACGGAAAATACTAAAAACGATTTAATTTTCGAATACAAAATTATTTGTTGTTTTGTGTTCATGGAAACTGTCAAAGCGGTATGAAGTCCGCCAGGTCAGCTAGTTTTATATAATACTTAAGTCATTACACCCTTAGATCATTTTAGGTGGCAGTTTTCGGTAGGTGTCAGTCTCACACC
The DNA here is from genome assembly GCA_949315975.1 of Eudonia truncicolella. Lineage (NCBI taxonomy): Eukaryota > Metazoa > Arthropoda > Insecta > Lepidoptera > Crambidae > Eudonia > Eudonia truncicolella. The sequence goes on from OX438836.1 coordinate 11,427,210, forward strand.
GTCCCACCCGTAACACCCGTAACGTCCCTTAACACACAGTCGGAGGCACCCACAAAGTGAGAATGATTTAACTTATCATAAAATTGTATGCCACTGACTGCATCATACATATGTTGCATACAATTTTGAAGGACTACCGTATTGATATTTTAATTGTATACAGTACTATGTTTGATATTGTTTCGATTTATTTCGCTGGCTTTATGTAATTATTGAACTTTTATCTTGTTCCGGCCTTTTCAGTTGATTTTCTATTTATTTATTATTTTTTAGGCAAGCGGGTTTTATTTTGTTTTTTTTTTAATTTATTTTGTTTATGTCTTTTTAGTTAGACATATTACGTAATCGGTTCAATTCATTTAAAGAGTTTTTAAATTTCTTAAAAACTTAAGTGCATCATATCGACTCTTACGGTGAAGGAAACATCGTGAGGAAACCTGCATATATATGGAAGAAGAAATTCTGAAGCTTTACATATGTGAAGTCTACCAATCCGCCCAATCGCTCTCTAATGAGGGTAGGCCTAAGCCCCTGCAGTGGGGCATAATTATTATAATCGTAGACTGATGATGTATTATTTTTTTAGTATTATGGTAATGATAATCATGATATACCTTTCTGAAATCCTTGTATTGAGCCCTCTAATTTGGTACCCATGATGTAGTATTCGAAAAACAAAAATTGGTTTTTCTCCAAGTCCAATGAGGTCGCACAGCCGCCATGTTTGTTTTTTTTAGCGTAACCTAAGAACATTTGGGCAGCTAAGACGAATCTAACGATATCTCAATTATGTACATCCGTTCAGCGGTTCTGGATATATGAAGCGGTAAAGAATATTACATACATATAAGATACGCGCGAAAAACAATACCCTTCCTTTGCAGTCGGGTAAAATTGTTTCACTTTAATTTGTCATAGCCATTCCATTTTAGTTAACGTGATTGAATGGGAAATAAAACTAGCACTTGGCTCTGAGTACATAAGCCAAGATTGACATATATGATTGAAACGGGGAATAGTGCAACCTGTAATTAATTAGCAATCAATCATAGGTAACACTTTTTCTGTTTAGTTATTGTAATGCATGTTTACATGCAAAATAGTCATTTATTTTCTTGATCTATCGACTTCAACTTATCTATATTCAAATTAAAAGGTAGGTGCCATTCCATTGCAATGTCCTTAATGGCGTCTCGTACAGACAGACATAAAAATAATAGTATTTAAAGTATAAAGTGTGTCTAATTTTATATTGGATATGAAATATGAGATGAGATCGAATCTTGTTTCAAGCCAATGGAAAATAGCAAATACTCAAAAATCAAAATTATGTCTGATTATAAAATATTTAGTCTATGATTGTTTTTATTTTATTTTAGTGGTAATTTTCATTTTCTTTACATCTTATTAAATTGTTAGAACATGTTTCAGTCTAATAAGAAGTGAAGCCTCTTGTTGTATTTTCGCAATAGGGATGTTATCTATACTATTAATAAAGAGGTAACGTTTGTGACTTTATTTGTTTGTTTGTTTGTTTGCTTGTTTGTCGGGGCTAATCTCTGGAACAACTGGTACAATTCCAAAAATTCTTTCACTGATATAATGCTACATTCCTTGCGGGTAGCATGGATTTTTATTTAAAAAAGAGTTTCTTTTCAATTTCAAATCCACGCGGACGAAGTCGCGAGTAAGGTGCTAGTAAACAAATAAACTTCTACAACATTCTTCAATTAGTTTTACATAATAAATAAATAAATAAAAAAGCCTTTTATTTCTTACTAAGAACTAACAAAACGCATGCCTAATTATATTTAAACCATTCTAAATTCTTAAAAAATAATTACAAATAAATACATTAAATTAATTTTTATTAAGTAAGAACCCCCCGTTCTGGAAGGTGAACGCCTCCTCTACAGATTTCCAAGTGACCCTGTTTTTCGCTCCATCCACTGTTTGCCAGCCACTTCACAAACGATATCATCTGTCCAACGGGCAGCTAGTCTGCCTCTCTTCCTAGTGCCCGGTGTTCCTGTTATTCTGTGAGTCCATCCGTTGTCTGTTAGTATACCTTTTGGCCAGCCCAGGGCCACTTTATTTTCTTACAGTGATAGAGAGCGTCAGTCACTTTTTGTCTTTTTTCATATAGGGTTGAATTGAATATGTGATATTTTTTGAATTTTTCTAATTTTTAATAAACTCCTTTCCATACCTCTCTGACATGATCCAATTTTGGATTTAACTCGATGTGTGAGCTTCCAGGTTTGGCTAGCGTAGGTTAATGATGGTAGTACGGTAGTATACAGGTATCCAAGATCTTTTGTTTAATTAAGATTGGCATATCACCCTTCATAACTTCTTTTAGGCTCCAAAATTTGTTCTATGCATTTGAAACTCTCCTTTCTATTTATTGTTCATTTCTCTGCATTTAAACGAAATTAGGCGTTAACGTACTCTAACGCTATATTTTCAAGGTATACAGGGTGTTTAATGTAGTTCATCATAATGTTGGTTTTGCTCCGGTTAATTTCCAGGCCTACCTGTAGGCTTGCGGCGTGGATGGCGTTTATCATTGACTGCAGCTCCATTGTATTTTCAAAAATCAGAACAATATCGTCAGCAAACCTTAAATGATTTTTATAGTGATTGTTTATATCCCATCTTTTCCCAGTTTAGTTGTCCGATTACTTATTGTAAAACTGCTATGAATATTGTTCGAGAGACGACGTCTCCCTGTTTTAATCCTCTTTTGATTGGTATAGACGGCCCGGTCGTCTCTAGTTTAATTATACTGTTGCAATTTTGGTATATATGTTGTAGTATATTTCAACATATAATATGACATTTCAACATTTTGCAGTTGTAGAGACTCCCATATTGAGTGATGGTACAAAGTTTCAAAAGCTTTTTGTGGTCGATAAACGCAAGGTAGAGAAGCCTGAGAAACTCTTGATATTATCTATGAGCATTTCGATAGAGTGGATGTGAGTGACCCACAGTCAAAAGAGAAAAACCTCTTCTAAAGCTCGCCTGCTCTACTGGTTGGTGCTTTCCAATAGTTCTTCTGATCCTTTTATCTAGAATTGTTGAGAATAATTTGTATATTGGGGACAGAAGACTTATTGGTCGATAGTTACTAATATTATTTGGATCTCCTATATTTTTATATAGTAAGATTATATCAGTTTCAGTCCATTGTTTAGGTATAGTGGCCGTTTTAAGCGCCAAATTAAAGAGCTGTGTTAGAGGGTGGGTTCGCTAGATAGAAACTTCCTATTTTTTAAAGCTTCGTTGGTTATTTAATCAGGTCCTGGACTTTTTTCAAATTTCAATTTAGCGATTCCATTCAATACCTATGTTTCGTCCATGTCTTGTATTTGTTTACAGTGGTGTAAAAAGTTCTATCTCTTTATCACTTGCTGACTCTGTTGAAGCATAGCATTGAATTATGCTAACTTCAATGTTGTCGACATTTAGCTGCAGTAGAACCACTCGTTCGGATATTCCTTTGAAACATATAATATTCTTCTTATGGCGCTTCATCATCATCATCATCATCTCAGCCAAAAAGACGTCCACTGCTGGACAAAGGCCTCCCTCAAGGATAAAATCATTTTGAGGGGAATTTACTTAATTAATTAATTAAATTTACATTTGCTTGTTTACAATAAAACCTACTCCATACAAGTCTGGTATTTGTCCCACGTAATAAAGAATAAGGTCTTCATGTTCTTCTATAGAATTAGTTTTGGATACAAATACCTAAAGCTTCGATGTGAACTAGTGATTGAAAGATTTTTGCACTATACTTTGTCCATCCGGGTTTAGTTAATTACATTAGTTTCAAAACGATAGAAGCTTTCTGCTAAAAGGAAAGTTCCTCCCTTAAATTGTTTAACTTTTACAAAGTGTTATATTTTTAAGCATCATAATTTAAAATAGTTCAAGGACAAATACGATTTTTTTAAGGAAATTTATTATATCTTGTTTTAAGAGAGTACTTAAATAAGTCTGATGCCTCTTCGATGTTCGCTATATAAACTATCCTCAGGTGTTATAAGTATAGTACTAAGAGCACTCTTGACAAACAGATCGTGTTTCCATAAAACAGCAATTATATTAAATTATTCCTCCTTGCTTTGAAACTAGTATTCTTGTGAAAGTAACAACGTCACTGACTCTAGGTTACTTCTCTCTCTCTCTCTATTTTTCCCAACTCTAGGTTAAGTTTACAGCGGAAAAGACTTGGACTAATACAATTCCTTATTCTGTGCTTGTACACACGCCTGCACATCGACCTACCACAAACTGTCAAATTTCCTCAATAGACTTTGAACTTTATAATTAGGTCATATGATTGAAAATGTATTAAAGAAATTTGACAGTTTTGGATGGGTTGATGTGCAGGCACCAAAAAAAAAAAGAACAAAAAACTTTGCACTTCGTTTGACTTTCTTTTATGGAATCAATAAATAAACATACAAGTATAATAACTGAATGAATAGTGACTTAATTTGTTTTAATATAAATCTTGAGATCATAATTAGTCTGAGGAGACATTTAACACCGTAACTGTACAATCATTACATATGATGAGTTATTAAGGGATTATGCTATATCTAATTGTTCTAGAATTGTCATTATTATGCTATAGTCATGTCATAGTCGTCACGGAACAATTTGCGGAGTATATTAGTACATGCGACCAGTTACCCTCAACAGTAGATTTTATTGAGTGGAGAAGTAAGCACGTGATCATGACATCATCAAGATTAGCATATTTTGCCTTGTGTCTGTTATGCGTAGCTCTGGCTGCTGGTAAGTTTTGAATATCTTTGATTAGATGCAATATTGTTTTGGCCTAATTTTATGCTATAATAAAAAGTCTAAAAAAAAAAAAATTTAAAAAAGGAAAACAGAAAAGGCACCAGCCGAATACAACAGCCAGGCCCGTATCACCATAACCGAAACTATGAACACAAACTTTTTGATCGTACTTATAAAGCATGAATAAAAAATAAAAAAAGTTTTATGCTTATCTAAATATGGTGATGATGATGGTGATGCTAATAGAAAGGTCACAAATCCTTTTGTTGGGCTTACTTCATACGGTTCAATATGTCAACATGTTCAGTTCGTACAAAAATAATACCTCATTAAGATTGAAGTTTTTCATAGGAATACCACTACCTACTAGGCTGTCGTTTCCTCATCCGAGAAGCATCCTTGTTAGGTCTACCTATCACTAAAAACCGTAAAATAAAATATTTTTTAACAAAAAAATCCGACTTCAAAAAACAGGAAACTAAAAAAAGTAAAAACAGCTCTAAAAAGCAACTAAACTACTAACTAAAGAACTATTGCTGCACTCAATAGTAGCTACAGTTCGGTGATTTAAATCAACCAGACTACTACTACTTCAAACAACCGAACTACTGAAACTAAAGGAATAAATCCAGTCATCACTACAATTGGTGGGTGATGCCTTAATCACCGCGTTGCACAAATACGGGTTGGTGATCACAAACCCGCGGTGTTGGTGAAAATATATATTTTTTTGTATGAGTTACGTAAAAGGTATATGTATTTTTTTATTGTTAGCTTGTTAGCAAGGCCTTCAGTTTATGGCACAATACATAACTTCTTTAACCGGCTAGTCTACTGTGACCAAATATTTGTTACAAAACTATCCTCATCCTTTCACTATACGGAGACGTGACCAATCGGATATTATCGATGAGCATTTATTCGTTGTTTAATAACCATTGTTTAAAATAGTTTAAACGCTCTGGTTCGTTTTAAAGAAAGTCTTCCTTGAGTCACGACTAACGGCTATTATGTTTACGATGCTATAAACACGTACATATTGTCCCATTGTTGGACAAATAAGTAAATAGTAAATAGCCTATAACTGTCCCACAGCTGGGCCTCCATCATTAACATCAAGTCATTACTACAATTGATGCATCGAATGGCATCGAAAAATCCGAAACACACTTTGCCCGACCTGGGAATTGAACCCGGGACCTTCGGGTATCGGGCCGAGGGCTTTACCACTCGGCCACTGAGACGTTATTATACCTAGTAGTAGTAGTAGTAGCAGTATACTTACTAATATTTATGTAAACACCATTTTGTAACGATTTTTGACACTTATTCTTTTTACTACAACTTACTTACTTTTATTTAACATAGAGGATCTTATACGCTTGCTAAAACAAAGCGTAGTTTTATATTTTATTTCAAAGAAAACGGACAAATAATGTTAGTAGGATAATGCCCGTCTTGTACATTACCTCAAAGGTAATTTGTTTTGCCGTCCGCCCATGAAGAATGAGCGTCACCTGTGACTCGCCCTACCATCATAAAATGATTTGACAAAAACAAAGCAAAGGAGTCATAAACATTACAAACATAAATTTCAAGAGTAACAAAGCCTCCTTCCTTACGTCACATTTATTTATTGTCTAAATCATAGAACCCAAATTTATTTGACGTGAACGTAAAAATAACCTTGTTTTACGATGTTTTTGTCCTGGCTAGTAAGTATACGAGTAGGTATTATTATATCGTCGAGTTATACTCTGGGGGTGGTGCGAGTTTAATTCGCCGCTCGATCGTGTGAACGAGAATTTGTCCGACAAAATTTAAACTGTCCTTGCTTTGCACCAAGAGACACTATTTCAATACCATACATAATGAATGAAACTCGCACTAGGCATCCTGAAGATTAACCCCCTTACAAATAAACAAAGAATAAGGTCCGAATAGTTATTCCGTGTTTTGTCTCTTTTACTCTAATTTGAAGTGACGTTTAGATGACAGGAACAAAACACGGAATAACTATTCGGACCTTATTCTTTGTTTATTTGTAATTTGTGTGTTTGTATACATATAAATCAATTGCTGTTCGTTTGTATCGCTAAAACTCGAGAATGGCTGGACCGATTTGGCTAATTTTGATTTTGAAATATTTGTGGAAGTTCAGGGAAGGTTAAAACGGTGAGAAACATAAATAATAAGTAACTGAAAACAGTAAAAACAACAATTAAATTATCCAATACAAAATGATTTGTTTGTTTTGTTGTCATTGAAACTGTCAAAGCGGTACGAAGTCCGCCGGGTCAGCCAGTTAGGCTATATTTATGTGAATGCAAAATAACAATTTAAATGTAATCATTTGTTGATTTTGCAATCAGCTACACGTATAACTGTATTCGCTCATATATACTAGCTTTATTATGGTATTGGGGCCACAAACGATCCCCTTAATCATCCCTAATACGTCCGATTCAAGAGCATACGTATCGCCTAATCACATGAAAAGATTAGCTATTAATCCATTTTGGTGGTCAGATGTGGATTAGTAAGTTATGGCTAATACTTTTGCAGGGGTTGAATGCAGCCATTTGCCGATTAGATATTTGTATTCCATACAACAGTCGGCATACGAGCTCGGTCAAAGATTGGTAAAGTTAAGCAACTTTCACATAGCCCGGTCATCGGATGGGTGACCAAAAATTTATCAAAATTGTACAGAATTTTATTATAACGGTAAGACGTTATGATTTAAAAATGTAGATATGATAATCAACGTACCTGGTTATTTAAATACTTGTTTTCTTAATGTATGGAAGATTTATTATAATTATTATGGAAAATTATTATCAATAATAAAAATAAAGTAATTATACAAGGTATAATATTATCGGTCAATTGACCCATTATTGCTATCGTATAAGATTAATTGATATGAGCAATAAACATGAAGTAGGAATCAACATATAATATACATATAATAATTTTTGTAAAAAAACGAAGTAAAAACCAAATTTTATTTTTATTTTTTTTATTTTTAAGTGCTAGTTGCTGCACTGAAGCTGAATTAAATATTAATAAGTAAAAACCCCTCCCACTATTAAACATTTTGACCTATATACCATTATTTTTTAACCGTCTCAATGCCTCTATTGACCGAGCATGGTTTGTATGGGAAAGTTAAAATAAAAACCTGGTTTTTTGACCTATGTATATTGGGGAAAGTTGTTCAGTTTCATGGCCTGATCAACCCACCTGCAGGTTTAAGACGGTTAAAAAAGAACGGTGTATGTTACAACTAATCGAACATTATAGACATGTAATAATAATCTAATTAGTTATTAATTTTACGCAAATTTTGTTACGTACAAAGTGAAAAAAAATGTAATTCTAAATAAAGTAAATTCAATAAACCGAAGGGAATTCTTTTTTGAAATTCTTAATTAAAATATCTGTTTTGATAACGTACTTATTCTATACTTAAATAAACTACAATATTATAAAGCTGAAGAGTTTGTTTGTTTGTTTGGTTGAACGCGCTAATCTCGGGAACTACTGGTTCGAATTGAAAAATTATTTTTGTGTTGAATAATCCATTTATTGAGAAAGGCTATAGGCTACATTACATCATGCTATGACTAATAGGAGCGGAGCAGCAATGAAAAATGTTGCAAAAACGGGAAAATATTTTTGAGAGCTTTCCTTGCGTGCGCTGTGTAAAGTTACGCAAAAATCATGTAAAACGAAAATTTTCCCCTTTAAAATTTTAAAAAAAAAGTCCGCGACAGCATATGTCTAGCTTTTAAGGTTGACTCATTATAACCTTTTTTATAGTAATCAAATTAGTTCTAAAATAATACATTATTTGCGAAAGTGTTTTAATAAACATGATATTAATCCTTGTCCAATTAGTGATCATAGCGTGATGTTCTTAAAATAGTTTTGTAATAGTGTGTTCGCTAATTAACCCGGGTGAAACCGTGATGCACAGCTAGTGTTATTATATGTGAGTTTAATAACATGATGCACTCAACATATCTTGCAAGTTTCCTTAATAGAATAATGATAAACTAAATACATAATTAAATAATAAAAGGAAGATTGATTTTATAATTGCATCGTGTACCTATATCTTGACTGCGTAAATATAAAAATACCTGAGTTCAATAAATATTTCATAAATATAGATAGATTGATAGATAGATAATACTTTTATTGCAACACTAAAAAACATAAACATGAACAAAAGAAAAAATAAAAATAATAATTACAAAGTTACAATTTGGCGGTCTTATCGCTTTCAAGCGATTTCTTCCAGACAACCAGTCGGATGGAGAGAGCTAATAAACTTTAAGATCAGAGGTGAAATTATGGAAACATACTAGAATAATGTGTATTTTATAAATATATACTAGAATAATGTGTATTTTATAATATATCATATACTAGAATATTTCCCGAGACTTCGTCACGTGGATCTCGTATTTTTCCGTACAAAATTTAATACTTTGATTCCCAAATAAAAAATAAAAAACTTTATACCTCCTTTAATCCTAATAAAATATAACCTATGTTACCAGCAAGGAATGTAGCATTCTATCAGCGAAATACTTTTTGGAATGGGATAGTAGTTCAAGAGATAACCCGCCTCAAACAAACAAGTATATTTGTAGAAAATCATAAATTATATTACTGCTGTTTTGTTCTTTAATAGAAGTTAAGTCTATTTTTTTACCCAATTAAGAGGTTCTTTTGATTAGCAACACAACACACACCTTTAAAAAGTACAAGTAAGCCATTTCTATTCTCATTATTATGCACAAAGAACAGTCCGTTTAGTTTTAATTATGCGTTTTAGTCTCTTTCGCAATCGTTCATTACCGTGTAGTAGCCCCAAGAGATTGAGATAGTCGCCTTTATAAGGAATTTATTTGAAAGTGGACACGCAAATTACACTAGCTACTTTATTAAAAATAAAAATATTGTCATATAAAAACCTTTTGAAAGGAACATATCGTATGCCTTTTCTGTGTAGGAGACAAATTCCCTATCATACTCTGAAAATTTTTGATTCAATAGAGTACTGTGTACCTGTGTGTATTCGATCCGACGACCAGCATTTGAGGAAACGGCTAAACTTTAGCAATCTCAGACCGAGCCACTGCGCCATCGAGCTCCTCAACATGTGCTATTGTTCAGCTCAGCAGCGAGACGTTTATAGACTGCTTTGTACAAGGCAAGACTTACGTTCCTATTAATCTGTAAAAACACCAGCTGTTTTAAAGAAGTCTTCTTTTGTCTTCGCAGAATTACCAGTGGACAAATGCAAGTTAGAAGACTCAGCGTGTATGGTGGCTTCGTTCCAAAAAGCTGTTCCAACCTTCATGGCGGGCTTACCAGACATCGGTGTTCAGGTTCTTGACGTGATGAAGTTTCAAGACCTCGCGTTTGAGATTTCTGGGTTGCAGTTCACGTTGAAGCAGGGGACCTTGAAGGGGATGAAGAGCACCATTGTTGATTCCGTCAAGTAAACTGATTAGCTACTTATTACCTGCTTGCAGGAATTAATAAATGAAGCGTCATTAATCGAACAGGGATATACTTGGGTTTAACCTGTCGTCTGCTGTGAATGCAGTCACTATAGAATTTTAAACGTTTGGAGCACTGGGTACCTAGTGTGAGTTTAATTCGCCATTCGATCACGTTAACGAAAACGAGGATTTGTATGACAAAATTTTAACTCTTCTCGTATGTCGCCAGGTGGCGCTGCTTCAATGCCATACTAATTTTCGTTTTCGTAAACGTATTCAGATGAATACGGATAGTATAAACAAAACTCGCACTTAGGTACCCCCTGATCAATGCTCGCCAAACCTTTATTCAACCCATAAGCAAGTAAAACTGATGGCGTGAACCAATGCCTTACACAAATGTACTAATTAACTTTCTGTTATAACAGGACTATCATATTATTAATGTGTGCAAAATATATATAATCATTTCAAAAAAGAATTGTTATGTAACATAGACGGGCTTGAGTTCACCTGGTGGTAAGTGACGATAAGGCCTAAGATAGAAGCGCACTCCTGATTATAAACTACAGAGAAACTGACTATCTTACCTCTTACGGTCGCAACTCGTTAATACTGCTAACGTTATTGTTGTTATCGCGACTAGCTTAGATAAGTAGTGGTAGCTAGCCAAGTTCACTTAGAACGACCAACCAAACACAGGACTGAATGTACTCCGCTAGGAATGGAGTGGATGGGTCTGAAGTTGTTGGTCCTACTACTGGATCACAAAAGAGGTTTTAATTCTGACTGGTTTAGATTTTGTAGCAGATATCATAGGATATCTGCTACAAAAAAAAATGGTTTAAACTGAATAAATAAAAAAGGTTGTTTCTATAAGGAAAATAAAAGAAGTGTGTTGTATCAAAAACTATACCTACATTTTTCTAGTATAACTTTTTAAACTATCATAGTTGTAGTACATCTGTAATTATGGCTCATGCTGATGAGTCTCCGAAATAATTATCACGTACAGACGTCTGCACACATCACCTTATCTGAAACAGTCAAATTTCTTGAATAAATGTTTAACCATATGCCATTTACGTCCAAAATCTATTGAGGAAATTTGACAGTTTGTGGTAGTCCGATGTGCAGGCGTGTAATTAAAAAATTTATATAGGTGTGCCGGTGGTGTACAAATATCCAGTTTCAATATTACATAGCCTTTATGTACATACTCTGTTTATTTTAAAGGTGGAATCAAAAGAAGAAGAAGATATCATTCGAAATCCACGTCACGGTTACAAGTAAAGGGCAGTACACAGCAGCCGGCAGAATACTAATTCTGCCCATTAAAGGAGATGGACAAATTTTTGTAAAACTTAGTAAGTTTCTTTTATATTATTTGTGGAGTTTAGTAACATAATTAAACTTGAATTTTAGGTACTCAATGCGTAATATTAATTTAAACCGTAATGTTGTCAAAACGTATAACACGTATACGTGCGTACGTATACGTACGTACGTATACGTACACGTATACGTACAAACGAGATGTACATTTTTGGTCACCCATCCAATGACCGGCCTTTGCGAAAGTTACTTAACCTCAGTACTCGCAGACCGGGCGCGTTAACCACTGCGCCATCGAGTTCCTCGTTCCTGTTCCTGTAATCAGACAGAAAAATAAACATTATCGCATTCTAACAAATATTGTATAAAAAAAATAACAGGGCGTTATTTATAATTTATTTATTGCGACGGCGAAAGAGCTAATTCTGAAAGCCTTTGCTTTTTGTTTCGTAAGAACGTAAGACGAACAAAATTAATTTGTAATAAAATAATCTATAAGATTTGTTTTAATAATTATATTTTTGTTTCAGAAAATGTAGTATGTAAATATACGATGGATTACGACACCGAAACAGATGGGGATGGCAAAACTCATGCTCTTCCCAAGAACTTCCACTTCGACTATGAAGTTAAAGATGGCGCTCACTTTTCAATGACTAACCTGTTTGATGGGAACAAGGAGCTGAGTAAGTATTTAACCGCCTCTCTAATCTAGTGGTTAAGACAGTGGTGGACAGGGGGCCCGGGTTCGATTCCCATCAAAGGGTCATACATGTTTGTATTCGGTTTGTTTGGCGGTAGGTATAAGGTAAGGCTTGTTTTAAGTCAGCCTAAGTAGCAACCACAACTTTATCAAAATATGTCGCCATAACATCAGCATTCAGCATTGTTGTGATCCGATATTTTTGGGTTTTTGGATCTGGGTTTAAAGTATATACTTTAAAATAATTATATTATGCATATATAAGGCTACACAGTGATATTTTTAGTTTTGATCGTATATTTTTTTTGTGATTTTTTTTTATCGGAAGAGATAAATCAATTTCTGGCGCGACATTTGACACCCGCGCCCCATGACGTATCCGTGCATTGACAGGTAGTGTCACCTGACGTGAGAGTAGTGGCTCTTAACTAGTGATATTTCGGAAGTAACCAAGCAATCAGAACACAAGAGACTTTTTGAAAGTAAGTAAGTATACGAGTAGGTACGTTTATCTGTCAACGCATTACGAGTTTACGACACGAACGCTGACCTTGGCTCATTCACCAAAAATACCACGCGAGGCGGCGCGTAACGCGTGACGCGCAACTCAATATTAGTGTGATATCTCGCCGAGAGATGCCGTTGTACCGTCAATTCCTACATCGCGCTATAGAGATTTTTAGGCGCGCAATGACTACCGTTGCGAACTGAATAACCGGCAAGACCTTACTTCATAGGATCATTTCTATAGTAAGCTCTTCGCTAGACTTTCACAACATGTGAGGTTCCACTAGCCGCGATGAAGAGATGTAGCGCGGTGTCCTGAGCGTGAGACTGGCGGTGATAGTTAATCACCAGCCATCGATGATCGTTCACCCTTCACTTCGGAGGAGGGAGTGGGATACTGTCGCTGTCTGAGTGGTTAATTAATTGATTAAAGTTAAAAAATAAATTATTTTATATTTGTCTTTACATGCTAATTTGGTGTTCGTTGAGTAGGGTAGGTGCAGAATGCTAATATGTTTTTAAAATTACGCTTAAAAAATACATTAAATTAAATTTAACATTGTAACATACATTTTTCATAAATGGCCGAAGTCTGTCAATGCCAATCCAAACTCACATTCCATCTTTTTTAATTTTTTATTGCTTAGGATATAATCCGTGCAGCCTTAATAAAATATTGTCACTGTTTGAATAATTAGCACGAACGATTAGGTAGTAGAAATAGAGAGAGATTATAGGTGGAAGAAGTAAAATAAGAGTATATAAAACCTTTTTAAAAACAAGCTTTTATTTAAATGCGCTAAAAAGAAAAAAAAACTTTTACCTTAAATCTTTACTATCAACTTATAACTAGTGATGAAACGATTACAATTTCGATTAATTGCAATCGATGATTATTGATATTTCACGATTAACCGTAATCGTCAATCTATCGATTATTTAGCGATTACTTACTTATTTTCCTCAAAAAAAAAATTATATGTAACATACATCGTAAATGCGCGGGATATCTTTTGTCCATGCGTGTATCCGAACGCTTCTTTGACTGGCCTGACGTTTTGTTTCGGGGATTCCCCCGAATTCTCCGCGCGGCGCAGGATAAGTAAACACTCCTGAAGTGTTTTTTTATTATTTCTTGTTAGTTCGCTCTACCACAGTTAGTTCAGTGTAGTTTAAATTAATTGGGCTAAAAAAGCTAGAATTTGTTGTTTTTGAACAAAAATTTAAAGTAGGTACTTTTGTTTTAATTATTGTTTGTTTATAAATTTTATTTGATTTTTCTTATGGTAATAAATCTTATGTTGATTTATCGATAATTTGTTTTATATATTACTAAAAACAAATAATCGTAATCGTAATCGTCGCTTATTAGGTGCAATATGCGTAATCGTGATCGTAATCGCTAAGTGATAATCGTTTCATCACTACTTCTTTAACGTCTTTACTCTACACAATTTATATGATATAAAAGCTTGTCGCGACATTTAAGTACCTGCTCGTATTCACTTAGATTGAAAATTTTAATAGATAAAATCAATCATAAAGTTATTTAATTTATTTGTTTATCTACACAAGTAAATCTCGCGACAAGCTTTTATATCATATAAATTGTGTAGGTAGGTAATGAAGTTATAATAAGTTGATAGTAAAAGTTTTGAAGTAAAAGTTTATTTTTCTTTTTAGCGCATTTAAATAAAAGCATGTTTTTTAAAAAGGTTTTTACGTTTAATTAATTTTTTACTTTTTTGACACGTTTCTCAGTCTGTTCATCTTATTCCTTACATTTGATACACATATTGTAGGAATGCATTAAAAATAATTAGTTGGCCATCTTGGGTGTGCCGCCATCTTGGATTTAGAATGATGTCACACAATTAACCATGCATTGTGCTCCGAACTAAACATGTATACAAAATTTCAGCTCAATCGGTTGAAGATATCTGCTTCAAAATTGAGTTGCAAGATTTCACTCGAACGAATTACATACCTATATACATTGCATGCTAAATAAAAGCTTGTAAAAAATAAGTTCATGTTCATGTTACGAAATAATTTCCGGTGCCAACTCTCAAATCGGTGCAGGGAAACTCGGAACCTAATACGAGGGAAATTTACTATAGCGTTGTGTTATCAAATTTGTGGTATTTTATCTGCAAAGGTGAATCTGCATGGCCATCGGTTGCAACGACCGTTGGATAGATGGCACTGTGCCGCTATTAGCACTCAAAAATTAAAAAGCAGTGATAAAATTCAACGCTTATGGCAGCCTTCCCGGTAGCATAGTGGTCAGTGCAGCCGCCCGGATTGCGGAAGACCCAGGTTCGATTCCTAGCCGGGTCGGATGGGCGTTTAATATTTTCACTTTATTTTATAAATTTTATAAGTATCTAATACGAGGGTTGAATGTTTAGTTAGCTACTTAATGTAAAACATTCTTATTAGACTGCGTGATGACAGGAGACCCACAAACCTTGTTATTGTGCCTTATTAATTCGTGACGAACCTTAACTTACCACCGTCCACAAACTCTGGTTACATTGTAAAGGCTAGATAAAGTTTGGCTGCTTAAAGCCGCATGAGCAGCTAATTTGTGAAAGTGAAAAGTGAAAAATCAAACATCCCGCTAGTTACCAACTCTGAAGGTTATACCCCAGCAATGGGAGCATAAAATGAGCTGTTGATGTGTGTGATATTTTTTTTCAAAGCGGCAAAACATTGCAGATATAACATGTTATATAAGATCCACTGATATACAAACTGTGATACAGGTCAAGAAGGTTTTGAAGGTACTAGGATAACATAACGACGCAGCATATCATATAACCTTACATACAGTAACTATAGCATACGTAACGAAACGTACCTTTCTTGTTTTATCCGACGTTATCTGGTGTAGGGTACAATCCTCATTGATCGCGAGCAACGCTAACGACTCACTAATTGCAATTGGATCTGCAAAGGACGGGAAAAATTACTACTTTATTGTGTTACGAAAATAGGTAGTAACCATTTCGCCGCCGGGGCGATTGGAAATAATTATAATATCAAGTTATTGGAAAAAAATGGTTTTCTTCACAACTTTTTTTATTTGTTCTGATTAATTTAGTTGAAGATTAGTATTTATTGGTGGTTTATAATTTTTAAATTAATACTTATAAATGTAAAGGCAGTGAATAGTTTCCGTAATACTTTTGTAGTAAAACTGGTAAGTATGATACAATTTTTCCTCCAATCTTTGGATGTAATTAATTTACCATTTAAAATCTTGTAAAACATTTCATATACCTGAAATTTATCTATCTATAGTGTTATTATACAAATCATAAGATTTTAATGGTATAAACTACCTTTTTGATGTTTATATATGTTTCTGTCTTTTTTTTCGGTTAGTTATTTTATATTCATAATTTTTTTATAAAATACAGTGTAAAAATTAAACGCCCACCCGACCCAGCCAGGAATCGAACCTGGGTCTTCCGCAATCCGGGCGGCTGCACTGACCGCTATGCTACCGGGAAGGCTTTTTCACTGTATTTTATAAAATTTTATGAACATTTAATTTAGCTTCAGTGCAGCAATTAGCACTTGAAAAAAAAAAGAAAGTAAAATTTAGTTATTTTATTTTTTGGTATATGTTATGCGTACCTATAATTTGAATATATACAGCCCTTTCTAATAAATAAATAAATAACCAGTAGCCACAGAGGCGATGAAAAGCGAGATTGGGTTACTTATCACACATACATACTCTCGTCCTTCTCCCAAAAAGGGGTAGACAAAGACAGAGCATAAAATTCACAATTTTTGAGTAAACTCGCCGTTAGTGACCGTGACGCTTTAGAATTATAAAGTAAAAATTAAATAGATAACATCAGTTCAGTGATAGGTTGCTAGCCTATCGCCTGATGTGCAAGCATCTTAGAACACTTGCCCCTTACGACATGCATGGGAGCTGATACATTCTTTTCAAGTCCCAGACCAGGGGGCCTACCGCCTAACTCTATCGCCATCGCTCTCGCTATCGCGCTCTAAAGTTAATGGCGTCATCTTGTCATTTCGAAAGCGATATAAAAGCAAAATCGAAAGCTATAGGCTATAGCTTTCGATATTGCTTTCATATTGCTTTCTTATCGCTTTTGAAATGACAAGATGACGCCATAAGCGATGGCGAGAGCGATGGCGATAGAGTTAGGCGGTCGGGGGGCAGCATAGGATCGGGCTATCACTAAAACGTAAACACGTTTTGATCTTTCCATTTTGTCCACAGGTGACGCCATGCATAATTTCCTTAACGAGAACTGGAAACAAGTGACTTCAGAGTTCGGAAGACCAATTATAGGTGCAGCTTCGGACATTGTCTACAAAAATATCGTTACCTACTTAAAAAACACAGCTTTAGAAGATATTACAATACCCTCATAGACCTAGGTCTAGACCAGGGTTGCCAACTTTTCCAGCTGCCATAACCGGACAACAAATTTAATCTGGTCATACTTGGTCAAAATCGAAAAAAGAATGTTACCATAAGTTCATTTCAAGCATTTACGAAGATTCAAGACTAAATAAGTGTAATTTAAGCTTTATAAGTTCATATAAGTTCAATTTAAACCTTAGATTTCGACTCGGAAAGACAACAACTAACTACCTACGCCGCCGTCGCCGGCGAATTAGCAACGTCACGTTCACAATTTTATCTGACCGGACAAATTGCATCCAGTCGGAAGTTAGCGACCTGACCCCAACAATTCCTTCTAAAACCCAACAGTCCTGTCGGACCCTGACGACGACGCGACGCTGCCTGGCGTCACGACTACGACCCCTTTTAAGATTTAGCGACACACACATTTTTGCGCAGGGATAATAAATGTATATAATGACCATTAAATTATTATATTACATCCTTTTTTATTATATTGCTACTCTTATGCAGGCTATTGATTAATTATATACTGTCTACAGCAAATGTGTTGTCAAAGTTATGTTACGGAAAATGGTTTGAATAAATATGTCCTAACATTATTTGACTCTTTGTCTACCTACTTCGTGCTCGTAAGTCGTTAAACAATATACGGAAACCTATGTAAGTACGTCGTGATTATACTTAATGACATTTAAATTTACTATGCACTGTGAGTTTTCATTGGTTTTAGAGCCGAAGTCTACTTCATATTAATCTAACACATTACGGATCTTCTTGCGTTTATTTTACTCATTGATCATCTTGACACAAAGCGCTTTGTGTATCAAAGTTTCTGCCACCTTTTGCACTACTGCAAGCTAGAATCGAGGATTCTACTAAGGACAGCTTCCTTATCTGCCTGAACACAATGTCACTAACATTATCGTTGTGGCGACAGACTTTGAGGAAATGGTAGTAGCTAGCCAGGAACTTCCTATCATAAACCATTCCGAGTATAATATAAAAAACTATTATTACCTGGTCCAATTGTAAATCTAAACCATTCTCGAATCCACTTGAACACACACAGAAATTTTCATTCAAATCGGTCCAGCCGTTTAGAAGGAGTTCAGTGACATACACACGCACAGAAGATTTATATATATAAAAATTTAAAGATAGGCCGGCTGGGAATAGAACATGGGTCCACAGAGTCTGAAACTGATTACAGCGTAACTACAACGTTACTGAGGCGGGTGATAATGGTCAAAAATAATCTTCATCTTCATCATCATCAGCTCATTTTATGTCCCCACTGCTGGGGCACGAGCCTTCCCTAAGGACGGACAGGGAGAACGGGCCGTAAACCACCACATGGGTCCATTGCGAATTGGTGGTTGTTATCGACTGCTAATGCAGCCGGGACCAACGGTTTTACGTGCCTTTCGAAACACGGAGGAGCTCGAGATGATGCATATTTAGTCACCCATCCGATGACCAGCCTTTGCGAAAGTTGCTTAACCTTGGCAATCGCAGACTGCGCCATCGAACACATCGACTTGTATAAAAAATCGTATAAAATGAAAATTTTGGATAAATTTATCTGCCTCTTAAAAGGAACATACATATAAAAAAGATCCCTAGTTTAATGTGAAGCTACATAATGGTACCTACAATTTCAAGTAGGCTACCAAAAAAAGGTCTATCACTTTTGTTGAAATTCCCTATGGATGACAAAAATCGCAAAATTTGAGCTTAGACTTGTCAAACCCTGCTCATTCCTCTAATGTAATTTTTTATGTACTGGCACTCTCTATTGACCATTAGGTAATATGCTACATTTCAGCATTGTAAGTTTATGTTACTTACAAGCAATAATAGACCTTAAAATTTTCACCGTTTGTAAAAAAGGATGTGTTCGAAAGAATTATTTGGCATGATGCCCCCTTCACTGTCATTTTTACGAATACACCTTAAAACTGAAATAGTCGCGTCGTAGGTACTGTGCGGTTTCAGAGGTGGCTTCATCTCGCATACTGTCTGGTTGTGAGCATTCCACTTCTCTGGTGAGAGCTCATTAGCTCTCTGCCGCAGTATTCTCTAACTAGTAGAGCGAGGGGTTCTAAAAAGTGTGCAAAGGTTTTTACAGATTCGTCAATGTGTGAGTGATACTTTTGGTGCAGCAAGCGTCCATAGGCTATGTTAACCGTTTGCTATGCTAACCTGCCGGCCGCCTTTTTTGACCCTGGGGAGACCTTTATAAATGACACAGACGCCCAGAAGGGGCGCTTTCTTACGGGACTCATAAATACAAATACAAATACAAATACTTTATTTGCTGTTAAATAGGGTGGTTACAATGTGGATGTTATCAAGACATTATGTAAAGTAGCTTAAAACCTATTTAGTCATATATATCATGACATGCAAATTAATGTAAAATTTTCATTTATTACATTATTATGTTATTATTATTATAGTACATTTATTAACATTTTTATTTTCGTTCATTAATTACATAAGAAATTAGTGTTTATTAAATTACAATACCTTTTTATTTGTAATATCATTATTGAATTAAATTAAACCCAACTAAGTATAAACTAATAAATAAATAATAAATCAATAAATAAAAACTAATAAATGCATCGATTTCATTAAAATTATATTAATATTCCCCTAATTTATAGTTTAAAAATTCATTAATAGAATAGAATGCTTTTTCAACGCAATGATTTGTAACATATATACGTATAGCATATGGACGTATATGGATCTATACTGGCGCAATGATACCAGGGAAGAGACAGGGAACGGTAAGCAACTGAATTGCCAGGCATACCCGTTTCATCGGCATCCAATCAGACTGATTTGTGGTTACCGGGGGACCTGTCTGAGAAAAGAGATATCATATTATATATGTGTATATATCCACTTTTACCTATTGCCACGTGGTAATGGTTGCCAAGTGGCTAAGATTAGCGCCTACCTTATCACTGGCTCATTTTGATATCTACTGTTAGGGTACGAGCCCTCTCCATAGATGAAAACACCACAGGGAGAACGAGCCATAAACCGCCATGGGCCTAGTGCGGATTGGCGTTTGTTAATAACTTCTAATTCAGTCAGGCCAGCGGCTTTACGTGCTTTTTGAAGCACGGAGAAGCTCGAGATGATAAAGGAGAATGCCCACGTCCCATATTACTTCAGGCCTAGGAATGGACAGTTATATATTGTAGAATAGTTGAATATTTTAGAAATGTATGTGTCAGGTACCTAAAAAACGTATAAAAAAGTACGCCTCTGTTTCTTATCCATTATTTATTAATAAATATTAGGACCGAAAAAAAAAACAACATTTTGTTTAATCTTTTTTATTACTCATTCTTATATAGACTAAATAAGTCCGTAACAAAGCCAAGTCGTAACAAAGATACCGGAGAATAATTAAAGCGCATCCACACATAACGTAAACGAAAAAGCGAATGACATTTAAGATTAGTGTTGCTATTTGTGTAACTCTAAAAACGAATTAAATCGATTTAGAATTCTTATTCTCAATCGATTTTACTTTTGTAAAAGAAAAATTGATGCTGGGTAAAGCGTTTTGATTTTATTTTTAAAATCATGTGTGTTTGTAAATAATCCTTATTTTAAAATAATAACTTCAATAAAAATCGATGAGTTTTTCTTTAATTCTTTATGAATCGATAATAATCGATAACTACTAAAACCGTGATTTAATGAAATACCTGGCAACTCGCTCACGTAATTACGTATGATCTGTTGTTTAGAATAATATAAAATACTTTTAATATTGAAAATGAACTTCGAGCTACTGGCGGACTTTTCAATAAACCTAAAATTCATAGCTTATATTATCAAATTTAATATACAAACGCATTAAGTTATTTAGAGCTGTTCATGAAAGGCCTGGAATGGGCTTTCTCCTTTATGGTTACCCATGTAATGACCAGTCTCTGCGAAAGTAGCTTAACTTCATCATTCGCGTTTCTACTGCGCCATCGAACTCCTCTAGTGGTACGTATATAAATAAAATCAACACTTCTGAGTTGAATTTTTTACATTGATTAAATTGTTTTTTTAAGAACGTACTTTGTTCAGCTAATTATGCTGTCTACCATTTTGTGCTGATCAAAGTAAGTTCTCTGATAACTGACACGAAATGCACACACATTATATTGTTCGCGCCGTTCCGCGAATACCTACCAGCGGTTTGGAGTCGATTAAATGCGATGGCTAATATTTGTGGGGAGAAGAAAAACTATCGGCATCCAATCAACGGGGGCCCAAATTAAAATCGACGCCGACCGCCGCGCGATCGAACACGAAAATTAAATAAAAACATTGTTTCACATTTTGTCGGTTGAGTGTTTCTCAGTACTCCAATTGCTCGATATTTATTGCAACCATTATATTTACAAAAGGTGTTATTTTACATATAAAAAGTGCAAATTGTGGACCTTGTCGGACATCGCAATTGGGGGAAGAGAAGAGGAAGTCTTTGTTTTCCAAATAAAGGAAAAATAACTTTGTTTTCCAAAATAGTACCGAATTTATGTATACAAATCTATGTATTTCGTTAATTACAAACCATCAT
Source organism: Eudonia truncicolella (assembly GCA_949315975.1). NCBI lineage: Eukaryota > Metazoa > Arthropoda > Insecta > Lepidoptera > Crambidae > Eudonia > Eudonia truncicolella. The sequence continues at coordinate 11,449,121 of OX438836.1, forward strand.
TATGCCAATGAGCTTACCTCAAGCGGCGGCCATGAGGTTACGAAAGCTAAGCAACTGCTGAGATCGTAAAACCTCGAATGGATGACCGAATACGAGTCGATAGTCGGCGACCATGAAAAAGAAAACATTTATTTTCATATTTTATTATTTTTTGAAACATTTTGAGAATAAAGTCTAATTGATGTGCGTGTCAAGAAACAACAAATAGAGTGATTTTGTCGTCAAGAAATAGCATTGTATTTCTTTGAAATTTTTCTGCAAGATAGCTAGGAAGCAAGTTATATACAATTGTTGCCTAACTTAAAAACTAAGTGTAAGTCGGCCTCGTGCACGAAGGGTTCTATTATATCTATCTATTATCTATAAAAATATTTCAAGTTTCTATCTGTTATCGTTATTGGGACCGAGCAAAAAATTGGAAAAAAACTATCGTTTGTTGTATGGGAGCCCCCCTTAAATATTAATTAAGTTTTAAGCTCCAGTGCAGCAACTAGCACTTAAAAATAAAAAGTAAAATTTAGTTTTACTTTTTATATATTAGAAAGAAAGAAAGAAAGAAAGAAAGAAAGGAAGGAAGAAAAACATTTATTGACATACATACATATAATCACGCCTCTTCCCGTAGGGGTAGGCAGAGACCACTTCTTTCCACTTGCTACGATCCTTACATAATTGTTTCGCTTCGTCCACTTTCATTATTCCCTTCATGCATGCATTTCGGTTTAGGGTACTCTTGATCTGGCCTTTTTTCAAGACGTCCCTGATAAATAAATACAACACACATAAATACAAACAAAAGGCAGACAGTATACACATGTAAGAAAAACAAAGAATAAACAAAAAGATGAATAAAGAAAAAATACAAAGAAGTTATTTGTCTCAGCTTCTGTGTCATTCGCGGATGTTCAGAATGACACAGAAGCGCTGTTATTTTGATAGGGCCTGAATATTTTAGAGTAAGTAACAGTGACAAAAACTAATAAATTATAAATATACATACATACATGTATGTATGTATATTTGTAAACAGCAGACTGTAGTTCACTATGCAGTCGCAGCTTTAAAGCAGTGCCCGATTAACAGGTAACCCCGTTTTACGGTACTGAAAATCGCCGTTCCAAAGCGTGACTCTTAACATTGACGTCACGACCGGCCGCCACCGCTTGCGGTAAATTTCAGGTGCGATATTTCATATGGCAACATTTACCTCGGCCACGGCGACACTGCGGTCGGTGGGAGGACGCGTGACAGCTGTCACCGGCAGACACCCCTGTCCCCCGGTCGTTAGCGTTTTTGTTGCTCTTAGGCGACCCGCAAACATAGGCACTTACAGTTGCTGAATCGAACTGCAACAGTTGTAGTTGTTACAGCTTTTAGTTTTTGTTAGCAGCGTCAACTTATTATTACCTTCTTCTTGACAACGCGAAACGAATTTAGACTAAAAAGTTGAAACGTAACTTGCATTGTGTGGGTGGCTATAAATATGTCGCCGTACTAGCAGGTGAAAGTGGAAGCTAGTCGCCGATCCGATCCGAACTCCTCGGAGAATTTGGGGGCGCGGGGACACGCATTAGTGCGTGATACCGTTTCAGAAAACCTCTGATGGTGCTTCGTTTCACACGACTTGAGTTTCTCCCCTTTAAGTTTCTCGCAGCCCCCAAAAGCTCGGTGAAGCTGAAAATGCCGTATAAGGCCATGAGCAAACTCTCTCAAAAAAAATGAAGCTAGTGCGGGTTGGTCAAGACGAGGGTTTTCAGAGTACCTCTATTTTATCGTGTTCTGTCCGCATTGGCTATTTCGAGTGCAAAGTATATTAAGGCTTCAAGACTGGCCACGGGAGTCGGGACTTTGTTACTCTGGGGAAAACACTCCACCGGAGAGACTAATAGTTTTTTAATTATACGTTTGAATGGAAATCAGTTTATGTTGCACTGAAATCTCATTAGTTCCTAATGTTACACCTAGTACTATAGTAGTACAGACTATTAAGGATTTGTGGTAGGTTGATGTGCAGGTGTGTGTACTTTGATCAAAACTATTAAGTGGAAACTATTGGGAACCAGAGACGGCGTATACGTATGACGACAGTGTTCAATTTCTTATAATATTATGATGATATTAAAATGAAATTATCACTGCTAATTGCCGGTTTTCCAAAATAAGAGATGAAAGTGTAGACGTTTGCGCAATGCCTTAACCGCTATATAAAGGCACAGTCTAAAGGATGACTTTATGACGTACTCAGACACCTCAATTAACATTTTATATTTATTTAGTACATCGATCTAGTGTTGTTTATCGACATTAACTTAGTACAGATAACTTTAGAAAAACCATGAGTGGTAAAGTATCGTTTTAATTGACATCTCCGAGTGCTACAGTGTCTTAAGAAAGCCGTCATTCAGCCGTAGGCGTGAAATAGTTGTAATGTCATCATGTATCGTGGATCCACTGAAAAATTCTTTTTTATAATATTGAAATGCTGATACGACATTACCCCAAGTTTTTATAAAGAATTCTACATTGAATCCGATTCACTCGTCTCAATCACTCGTCATCAATAAAAATAACTGTGTAAGTTAAGAAAATAAAGTTTGTGTGACTAAAAAAGTTCATATTTGCGTGGTGCAGTAACTCTTATATGCGTAGAGCCAAGCTAGTGTGTTATTTAAATGTTTCTTGCTAATATTAGGTATATTAAAAAGTAGTTATATCTGAAACTAGATAATAGAGAACGTAAACTCCACGCGAACGGAGTCACAGGAACGCGAAAGTTTAAAAGTGTATAAGTTTTGTTTGTTTTATATATTATTAGTTCCTGTTTCGTAGCAGAGATGGCACTGCCTGCACTATGAATCGCACTATAAGAGTTTCTAGTACGTAATGTTTAAAACCTATAATATTTTCATTATATGTTTTAGGTACGAGTAACCAACATCATAATCATCAACTTATTTTTATGTCCCCACTGTTGGGGCAAGAGCCTTCCCAATGGATGAATAGGGAGAACGAACGATAAACCACTACACGGGTCCGGTGCGGTGGTTAGTTGGTGGTTGGTAACGACTGCAAATGCAGCCGGTACCAACAACTTTACATGCCTTTTGAAGCACGGAGGAGTTCGAAATGATAAATTTTGGTTACCTATCCGATAACCGGCCTTTGCGAAAACCTCAGCACTCGCAGACCGGGTGCGGTAACCAATGCGCCATCGAGCGCCTCACTATTACGGGTATGTGGTTTTATTTGATACATTACCACATTACCTATCGTGGGTTGTGAACGAAGGTTGGTTCATGAGTTTGAAAATCTTTGATAGCTGCAAACTGTCACCTGTATTGAGCCGCAAGCGTATGATAAGATACATTCATCTTAAACTTAGGTTATTACAAACTTCAATCAGGAAACGGAATGCCACTTGCATCTAGAATTCGAATATATGAACTTTGTCGAAATAGCTAAGGAAGAGGTTATTAAGCCCCTGTTCCACCTATCCCTACGAGGCTATCTCCACTGGTAGGGATAGGTAATTCTTTTTCCACTTGTCCCCACTGGTAGAGATATACAAACTATCCCCCTTGGTAGATATATATGGACTTATTTTTCCATTAGTCCCTACTAGTCCCTACTAGTGGACGTCAATCTACCCCTACGGCCACATTCCTTCCTGGTAGGTTTTTTTCTTTCTTTTCTCGGGTGTAGGGATATTTTTCCACTTATCCCTCCTAGGACGCAATTCAGTAGGTACCTATTGATGGATCTTTTTCCACCTATCCCTACTGGTTCGCACATCTTTTTTTTTATTCATGGCACAACAAACATTTACATATTAAACACAACACTGTAAAATTAAAGTGATCATAAAAATGTAGCCGACCCCGTTGTGCATTAATTAAGTACGAAACAAATTTAGGGGCAATTTATCTAAGTAAAGAACAAAAAACCAAAAACAGAAACAATAAACTTAATCAAATTAATAATTAAATAAGTAGGATAGTGCAGTGTAGTGGCACCGGTGCTCGACAGGAACCAGTGACCGACATTTTTCCTTCATTCATTAAAATTAAAATATAGGGGGCTGCAACTGATATTAGTCTTTTAAATATAGTCGATGCCACAAGTAACTCAATAAATGTCTCAAAGGAGATTGCGCATTTTTGTATGGCGCTCGGGGACGAGCTCAGGATTTTTGCACATCGACCAAATAAGCGTGAAAATATTGCTAATTTAACGTGCTTTAAGGGATTTTTTATTTCAATTAAATCCGTACAGTCTGAGCTAAGAAGACCCGACTTTGAATAAGAAACATAATAATAATATGGTCTTTATGCTCTTTGTTAAATTTTTTGGTTTGGTTTGGCTTTGGTTTTAGGTTGATTTACATGCACTGGGCTCTTGGTATTTATGCAGTTAAACTATACGTTATTATGTGTGTGTTAATAGATAATATCTATATAAAATATTATATTTACCTACTGGCGTCATAAAGACGAGCGTACTGCTCGTCTTTGTGTATTTGCTGTCGAACTGGAAACGATACCGATATGTACTCATTATTACGCTGTGCCGATATCGTCGAACTCGCAGTTTTATACATAATTACTACAAGGCCTCATACAGAACATAGCACAACTCAAAACATCACAACTCGAAAATGCAAAAACAACGTCTGTAATTCTGCATCGGCAACCAGCGCAAAAACAAAGGTTTTTTGTGTATTGTTTTACGGCTCCGGATGAAATCCATCAAGCCTATTCGTCCGTTATATCTTCTTAAAAAATACATAAATTAACATATTGATGATGATGAATGATAATAGAAATAGGAAGTGAGAAATGATATCACCCCCCCACCCCTCAAGTATCTCAGTAAAGATGTGGGGCTTTACTAAGTCCTCACGCAGACTTCTTGAGAGAATTTGATAAGTGACGTTGCACTGTTTTGTTTCATTTGCCAACACTCATGCACATTCACGAACAATTAACGGTTAATCCACCATTATTTCACATTAATATTCGATATAACACAAATTTTAGAAAATAAAACAAAACCGCAGTCATGACTCTTCACTTTCCTGCCAAGAAGTCCTTCGGAACACTTTATCAGGTGTAGTTTATTCTTTTTTTATTTAAATGGTGCCTGTACATATACTTTTTTCTCGCTTGAGTCAAACATTTTCTTTTAAGTTTGTACAATTAACAAACAGTACAAAAAAGTTGAAATACTTTGCATTGTGTCGCCTTTATTTATATAAGGATTTTCGGTCATATTTTCGTTAGTGTACAATTTAGCAATAAGTTTCCTTTTTCGGTTACATTTTTAGGATAACATTTTCAATTTATTTACCTGTAAGCTTCCTTACATACTTAGTTTGCGAATAAAAGTTTAAATTTGAGTTTGAGTTTGAGTTTATATTACTGATAATAATTGTACTACTCCTAGCAACATATCATTGTGTTTGTTCTTCGGACTTCGGACGACGTGATGAAGTGAGAGCAAAAGTTTGCTACTGATATCAAAAATCTTGCATAAATCTTAGCTCGCGTGCCAACTTGAAACGTATGCCAGTACTGAAAGCTTTCCACTTCCATATTCTCGTATAGAAGTGTGCATGTTTTGCTTAACACTGAGCAAATAGCGCTCGTTCTCTATTATGAAGCTTGTTTAATATTAGCTGGTCTATGGATGGGTGAACTAGGAGTATCTATATTCCTTCTGTTCTGTTTCTAAAATAGCAGTAGTTAACTTTGAGATATAGGGCGTCAAGTCTGCCAATAACGTCTGAATAGAATGTCGGTAGCATGGTTTTGATATTATTGTCTATGAGAAAATTGACAAAATCCACCAGGCCACTAGGCCACCGCACGATTAAGGGAGTTTAAAAAAAAACATCTTTTGGTTTCATAAACTACTTACATGATGGGAAGAAGTCACCGAAGCGAATTGGTGTTTGTGTAAAGATAGGTCTAACACATTGTCATTCTGACGTCTTAGTTATTCCTATAACTATACAGTTTGTTGCTGGGCATTCGAACAACGTGTTAATACTCGAACACACATACACACACGAATGTATATCGTAAAAAAACATATTTGTTAGATGCGGGTTCCGCTCGTGGAATTTATATACACTTTGTCTTTTTTCAATTTGTTTGAGGTAGGCGATAATATTACTATGTCATTTTTAAGTTATTAACTTTACTAATTAGTACGGTGAAGCATTTTATATATACAGATATGTAAACTTGTATGGCACCAAATAAATAAGAATTAAATATGTTTTTGATATAAAGGAAAGCGTACTTTCATTAAGAGTCTAAAGTAACTTGTCACACTATTTTGTACTCTATTTAATTACTAAGCTAAACTCAACAGTAAAGCTCACGAACTTCTATTAACACCATCTTAACAATGTCAATGCTTTTATTGTCACTGGACATTAACGAAACTCCGAACGCAATTAAACCACTTAGTTTTGAAACTAAACCCAATTTATCTTCGCAGTTGGCTGGCGAATCCCCCATGGACCTGCAAGAGATTAGATTAAGGATTATACGAGAACTTCATTGAATTACCTATATTTGTTCTTTTGTCTCTTTGTTGGGTGTGTAATACCCGGGCCTTTTTTAATATCTTACGGGACAGCACAATGTCTTCATCTCACCTGATCTTAAGTGGTGATAACTTCACCCAAAAACCTCAACTATTGGCACTGGCTATCTTATCTCTGCTGCCAGAACATAACAATGCTACAAACATTGGTGTTATGGCGACATATTTAGATAAGATGGTGGTAGTTAGCCAGGCTGTACCGAATAACGATATTTTTAAGAAATGGTACCTTTGGTCTAGGTTTAATACAGTACCAGAGAGTTTATTTATTGGTACCGGTACCAGATACAGTACATATACACTCGCGAGCAATAAACCGGAATCGCTTTACCACGGGATGTTCTAGACTAATTTTTACAGTTTCTATGCAATGAATTATGCGTTGTGTTATATGATTTTAAAGGTAATTTTAAGCTTTCAACCCCTTTCAATGTCACAGACAAAGACAATGTCACAGACAAAGATTATTTCCTTTACGTCATGAAACGTAAAAACAAAACACATACATTTTTACAACAAAATACTGTTTTGTTTTGGAGTATTGAAACACTATATGAAATGAGCATCCCTGAAAATTGGTCATCAGTCCAATGTTTAACGTCACTGGGAACACTGAATTTGAAAGAAAATGGAAACCACACCTGCAGAAGCCGCTTAATTCGTCATTTTAATCCAGCAAGGGTTGTTTCAGCGTAATTTTGCTCGACAACTTCATCTAAGGCAGTCGTGTGTCTCGAAGGTGTACAGAAGGTTCAGGGAGACTAGAAACTTTTTCCGGAGACCAGGATCTGGAAGACAGCGTTGCAAGTGTAGTGCGAGTGTAATATTACCACTGTGTAAAGACTAAGAGGTTGGATAGACTGTGGTATTACTGTCTAACGAGTATATCGACGTAGCGGGAAAACTGCTAGTCTATACTATTAATAAAGAGGTAACGTTTGTGACTTAGTTTGTGTGTTTGTATGTCGGGGCTAATCTCTGGAACTCCTGGTCCAATTTCAATAATTATTTCACTGATATAATGCTACATTCCTTGCGGGTAACATAGGCTATATTTTATTTTAAAAATTAGTTTTTTTTAAGTCTAACATTCACGGGGACGTAGTCGCAAAATATGCTAGTTCTAAATAATTTCATTGCAGCGTTTCATTAAAAAGGTTAGTTATCCTAAGCGTAATGTTTGTCATGCCTTTGCACGGATCTTGCCCGCGGTCGTGTTCGTCATTGGAAAACTTAATTATTTAGGCGGGCTCCATTGCTCAGCTAGTTCCCTTTTAACAGCTCGCTAACAAGAGTTTCTTAGCAACAACCTTAAAGCCGTCGGATCCGATTAAAATTGTTGCGATACGGAGTTGACAACCCATTGAAAATGTTTTAGGCCCATCAGTTTCAGTCTTTAGTGCTTGCTCACAGCGTAACATGTTTGAATGTTGTTAACTTCTGTTAAAACCTTACTAATAACACAGTATAAACCCACGACCTTCGGATAACCAATTTTGATTGTATTAACACTACATATTATAAAATGTTTTTGTTTTGTTTATATAATTTTAACGTAAATTTTGTTGCGAAACAAATTACAAAAACACAAATGTTGAAAAAAAATCCACGAGCAGGATTTGAACCTGCACCCTTCTGACATAAAGAAAGTTGTTGACATTGAATTGGCGTCTTTGGCTTTCAAAGTAAAAAAGTAAATAGTGTTGAATAATTTCGGCGGGCTGGTTAGAACCACGATAGCTCAATTGGAAGAGCACCTGACCCGGTATGTTATGTCAGAAGGGTGCAGGTTCAAAACCTGCTCGTGGAAAATGGGGGTGCTAATGCAGCCGGAACCAACGATTTTACGTGCCTTCCGAAGCACGGAAGTGGACACCATAACCGAAATTGAAAACGGTCAGAACATTACATTATAAATGGCATCGAAGTAGCACCTTCTGGTGACAAATTAGGGAAGTTGCAATTTTGTCACATAAATTCCCGTTTACGTTAACTTCATCACATAAAATAAGCACTTAGCACTACGTTTACATCGTTGGTGGCTTTATCAGTCGAATAGTTTATTTTTAAGTGAAATATGAATTATTTCTGTTACGATTAAATATAACGTCTTTGGTTTTGCAGTTATAAACATTGGTCCGTTAGCAAATTTAAATTGAACCCCTAGAAAGCTTAAATAATTATTATAAAAATCATTGTATCTTATCCTCTTGTCTGTCACCGACCTCCTCATTGGAGGTCGCTGATTACCCTCAAAAATTTTTGAATTTTTGAATTTTGCTCATAAAACTATTGCTATTTCTTTTTACTTTGCCGTAATGACATAATTATAGTGGGACAAATACGGGATTAAAACGCCACAAATGTCACAAAGTTGGCACAGATAAACAAAAAGCGCGCCTTTTGTTTTTCTTTTGTTATTTAATCCCTCTTCTTTTTGAAGTCGGTAAATAAACCTCACCACTCGTTTTTGCTCCATAGAAAAATCTTTTATAGTTTGCTGTAATGTCATCACAATTTATTCAAGTATTATTTGTTAGATTTAGTAGAATTTTATTGACCCTATAACCACACATCTGTATTTCATTTATGTCATGTAATAAATGGCTCTATTTGTTGCGAATTATTTGCGGCATAAACTTTCTTTTTGTGAGTGTAGTGACCTTTCACAGTTGTAGGGCCACGACACGAGAAGTAACTGATTTGGGATATCGAAGACTCAAGAAATAGGACTTTCTTTTGCATGAGATCTCTTGAAATTTTAACTGTTATTCGTCTTGACTTAAATTTTTTTTTGTAATTTGCGTCTTGCATATTGGATGAATTTTTTATCGATTAGTTTACGATAAACACCGTAAAAACTATTTAAAGAACTTTAAGATTAACCCTTCGATAGACTTCTGAAATTTTTTATGACAACATAGATCAAATTTCCGTACGTAATACCCATGCATATTAAAGTAATAAAACTATTAATGATGATAAACTAGTCAATGCAAACCAACAATCAAACTATGACTATTTATTAAAAATAGCATATGAAAAAGAGAATATAAAAAGAACTGCTATATTCCATTTCTTTATAAATATAGCATTCATAATACTGAAAACAATATCCAAATAAATCGCTATATTTTAACAACAATAGTGTGCCCATATTAAGTTTAATGTAAAAGCTCCACAGGGTATGTTAGGCATTTAGCGTATAATTGCGTTGTGTTTTCAATACATCATAGGACGTTGCGCACCAGACAATAGGAATATTTGCGTTCCTATTAAAATTGATTGCTTTAACAGAATTATCGATGTGGTTTTCCAGGCCGCGAAACTTATGTGGGACTGGGTACATCTCGGACCACGGAGTAGATAAAGAAGGTATTTAGGTAAGTATTTAACTATTCTGCGTCTTGGACGCATTCACCCTGTATGGTGGGCTAAGATTTATACAAATTGGCGACCTACGAGGCCAAGACGTTGAGAAAGACCACGAAAGCGTTGGTGCGACGATTTGTATTGTTCTACCCAGGCTAGTCGTAGACGGTTAGAAATCGAAAGAGATGAAAAGAAATAGGGGAGACCTTAGTAGAGTTTGGACCTTAGGTGTTGTTAAAAAATATGGAATAGGTTGGTTGGTTGGTTGGTTGGTTACCCCTACAACGGCCAACTGGGACGTAAAGGAGGGAATACAGTGTTTCAATGTTCCAAGGCTTAACCACGCCTCGTGGCCGTTGAATCTTTGACAGAAATCTTTTTATCTCCTCGTATTATTATGGAGAGGCAAATAGGATTTATTTCGAATAAAATTAAGTTATTGAAAAGATTTTCGCTATGGTGGCTTTAGTACATATATTAAGCATTGCTGATTTCTAAGCTTGATGGCGTAGTGGCTAACGCGCCCGGTCTGCGAGTGCTGAAGATTAAGCAACTTTCGAAAAGGCCGGTCATCGGATGGGTGACCAAAAATGTATCATTTCTCGAGCTCCTTCGTGCTTCGGAAGGCACGTAAAAGTAAAGTCGTCTGTCCCGGCTGCATTAGCAGTTCGTGGTGGTTTTTGGCCCGTTCTCCCTATCCATCTATAGGGAAGGTTCGTGCCTGAAATAAGAAATAAGAAAATGTTGTACAAATCATGTAATTTTAGATAAGAATAAGTTGGAAAATAAATTTTAAGTGACAACACATACCTGCCTACATGAATATAATTATCTTCTTGAGACGTTTAGGTAAAATACAAGAGAAGCACTAGTAGTCCAGGATAGAGGGCTTATTATTGTTATAAAGAAAACACTGAATTTTTTTAAAGATATGACAACAAGGATAGGTCTTAAAAAAATCTTTGCAACATAAAATTTGTGTGTAAGTTAAATAAGTTTAAAATAATTCTATGTGTTTAGTAATGTGTTGAAACAAATCTTGTCCTAAATAAAACTAATAAAAAGGGCCGTTATCACATTTTCTCAAAACTCTGGTAGAGAATATTTATTGTCAGGTAGTTTGTGAGGCAATTGCTTGCAGCCGCAAAGTTCCCATCGTCCCATTTCTGACTTTCAACCTCCACTACGACAGTTTAGGGTTGAGCCGTATGTTAGTCAATTAATTTATTATCATAAAAAAATATTAAGTATTATTAAAATTTGAATGAAACAAGTAATGTTTATTATTTGCTTTGTTTTTTTTTATGATTATAAATTGTAGTAGTATAGTAGGTTTGTTAAATAATATAATTGGTATTTTACCGTTTTAATTGAATAAATAATTATTTCTTCTTTTCGAGGAATGTTTAATCAGTCTATTATTGTTTGTTTGTTATTTTGAGCTTACCCATATCCAGCATCATGTTATTTTGAACTACATTTGGTTTTCACACATAGCTAAATGCATATAAATTCAAGTTCACTGTGAACAAACATTGGTGAAACAAATAAAAAAAAACAAAATATAATCTAATCAAAATTACATAGAACACTTTATTGCTTACACAAATTATGCAAAAAACAGATAACAGAGGAATAATAAAGGCAAAGGCGGTCTTATCGCTTAAAGCGATCTCTTCCTGTCTGGAACCTTTGTGGCATAGGACAAATTAAAAATATTTATTGTATTATTAATAAAATTGTCTGTAACTTTATTCTTATAATTTTATCGAGGTTTAGGGTGTGTACAGAAAACGTAACTTTTGTCAGCTTATAGACTTAGACATTCATTTATTTACTACATAAACACACATAAATACTTTCATACAAATAAATAAATATGAGACAAACTCACATAAATATGAGACAACATCACATACATTGTTTTTTCAAGGTAAGGTAAGTAGGTAAAACACTCGTTTTTATGGAAATCAGAAACAACGACGGGTACCACAACCACCCAGACCCGACACAATATCGAAAAGTTCGTTTTCGACATTGACCCGACCGGGAATCGAACCCGGGACCTCAGAGTTAGCGCCGCCCAAAGTCCGGCGTGCAAGCCACTCGGCTACGGAAGTCGTCATACAAGGCGATTAAATTAACAATTACAATAAAGGAAACAAACATAAATACAAATATAATATAATAACTAAAATATATTATTAAAAGGAGGAGTCCCTTTAGGCAAGGTTCCGAAGATACTGGCAGCGTTCCCCCTTTGAATAGCTAGACTCATTCTTTGTTCGAGGTAGCTGCCAGCTCTTCGGTCTCCTGTGATGTCGACTAACCTATATTATTATTATTCTGCCAGTATCTTCGGAACCTTGCCTAAAGGGACTCCTTTTAATAATATATTTTAGTTATTATATAATATTTTTTAAGGTTTTTAGTTTTAGGTTCTTTGTATTAGTAAATTGTCTTATTGTAAATAAATATATAAATACAAATAGAATTAAATCAAAAGACAACAACATTAATAATTTAATATTAAAATAAAAATCTAATAAAAAACCTAACAGTATTTTATCAGTTTGGGCCCATTGAAGTATGTGTGTTACAGCAGCAAATGGGCTTCGACTCAGCAAAAGCCTATTGTGTGTAGACGCTGTTATTCTATCTGGCAAAACCGTGCATTTAGCCTCAGGACCCCGTGAGAATAATAACAATAATTGTCAGTCAATGTGCAAAGTAATCAACTATCAAATAATGTCAGTGCAATTATAAAATTAAATATTTCTAAATACATAAAATAAGACGGTTACATAAAACTATCTGCTCCAATAAAATATATATATAATATACGCGCCCAGTAGGAAGTAACAACAATAAGATCAAACATGACTAATGATTTGAAACTACGCTATGCAGAACTTTCAACTTCCGCGACCTTTAGGCCGAACGAACGGACGTTCAAACACAGATAGGTAGTTTTAGAACAAATTAATAACATTACGTAATTTCTAAGACTTCGCCTGCCGTTGGGAAAAAACATGTTCTGGGTGCGAGTTATATTTATTAGCTGCGCCTTCTAGTAGTAAACGAGGCGAATTGATATTTTGCTTTACAAATTTTCGTTATCGCTCACGTGATCGAACTGTAAATAAAACTCGCACTAGGCATCATGTGGTGTTTGTTCTGAGAGGTGATTTGCCAGCAGTTGAACGAGCCAATAACGAGCAGAAAGGGGCCTATATGTCTACTGCAGTAGACAGACACGAGATGGTTATGATTACTACGTTGCTTTTTTATCAATAAACATATTTTGAACCCGAGACCTCTGGACCTGATACCGTTGCTCTTAACCACTAGACTACAGGGGCGGTAAAAAATAAACTAAAAATTATTTCAACAATTCTAACTCTTATGAACTCCACAACCCTACAGTAAGTAGCTAAGTCGGAACGCAATGCTAATATGGTTGGGTGTAAGCGGAGGAATAACTTTAAATTGACTTGTACTAACGCCTTGTTGCTTTTAGAAATGTATTTGGATACGCTCCTTCCAGTTACGAGTATTGGTTTAAATTAATTTAAATGTTCTTCTTACTGTAATCTACAGATTATTCTCAATGTCGTCTCCTTGGTATTACAAATGTTTGAACAGACTAAGACATAGGGTCTTGAATAGAGTTCCAACATTTACAATTGTAACGGGAGATTGGGCCTTAGCCTACCGCCTTAGCCTATGCTGATTGCTTTGTTACTAAGACGATAGGTTTCTATCGGATCGGATCGGATAGGAAACCGACGCCTAAACATGCCTTCCGAAGCATGCTCGACATATGACAGACTAAATGTGGGCAGGCTGTGGGGCGCATCGAAACCTCTAACTAGACACACAAAATGTGAACCAAGGGATATTCCTGACAGGATCATGGAAATGAGGTGCGATAAAATATCCCCTATATTCATGTTCGAAAAGAAATTTAATGTTTATGTTTCAACCACGGACGAATGGTAACTAAGGCAACCGTCTCCGGAAAAAGACAGCTTAGTCTGGTATACCGACGGATCAAAAATGAAGTAGGGCAGTAAGTACATTTGTGGTTATATTTAACAACGACTTCAACCATAGTCAAAGCAGGGAAAATTTGCAATTCTCCTATGCGCGAGTATATTTAGCACTATAGCTAGCTATGAAAAAGCGTAATCAATAATCCTGAGTGACAGCTAAGCCGCGCTCAAGTCACTGATATCGCCCTAATTGACTCTGGCCTTGTACTAGAAACCACCAAAGCCTTACAATCTAGGTACATAACGAGGTGAAATTGATCTGGGCCCCAGACCACGGAAGGAATCCACGGCAACGAGATGGCGGATACACTTGCCAGGGAGGAGGAGAGGAGGAGGAGGAGCTCGGAGACCCAACTCATTGGGTCTGAACGGTTTGTGGCACTTGCATGAAGTACCATCAACAAGGCCTTAAAAGATTACATCCAACAAAAGCATGGCATCGAATGGAAAGAGCAACCGGATATGAAACACTCCAAATCCTTCCTAAGCAATAACGCCTTAGGACGGAATAAGTTCATATGCGGAGGCTGTAGAAGGCAGGCCCGACTAACCATCGGTGCCTTGACAGGGCAGTATGCTAAACAGTAAATGCTTTACAAATCAGCAAATAGCTTGTGTAGAGCATGTGGAAAAGAAACGGAATCAATGCAGCACATACTGTGTGACTGCGACTCGCAGTCGCTGGCTAGGAAAAGAATGGTACTCCTGGGATCGGCTTATCAGAAACCAGAAACCATTCGCTCTTAAAGACGTTGCCAAACTTATGGCATCTATCTTTGCAGAATGGGGTTGCACAAAATATCCCGATGGGTCGAAGTGTTACTGCAAGAGGGAAATCTCGGCAGGCGTCACTAAGATAAGATAAGATAAGATTCTCGACATATTATTTAAAGTTTAGGTTTAGGACCTTATAAATAACCTGTTTGCTTTTCATTAGGCGGACAGTATGCTCATCTGGCAGCTCTGTTACATAAAATAACAGCTGAATTTCTGATTGTCTTTTTGTCAACTAAAGTAACTTTAAACAGATAACTATTTCTATTAGTACTAGAGGTTTTAAATCACAATTGTTGAATTGTTTTTGAATCGTAAAAAGTATCTCACTAGTAGAAAAAATTTCAACACTTTTTCGAACTGTCTAACATGTTGTGTTTTCATATCCCGTTCGTGGAAATGTTTTCAACACTTTTTCGAACCCTCCTTTATGTTTCTAAATGACATGTGTGAAATCTTTACTAACGTAGAGAGGCGTTCATGAGGGAACAAATTACATTTTAAAATGCTCTCCTGTGGCAACCACTTGACACTCATTACCGTGCGGTGGGGCCTTAGGGTGGGGCGCTCGCCGCATACACAATTGTGTAGCTCTAATGGAAGGAGCTGGGAATAGGAACACGACTGTGCGAAGCGATATGTAAAAAGTTTTGGAATAGTGACAAAATGTACATAATTATATTTATTTTAAAGTCAATTTTGTGTGTGTGAATGTTTAGTCAGAAATTATTATGAAACATTTTCGACGAGCGGGATTTGAACCCACACTTTCTAACAAACCGCTCCTACCATATGACCCAATTTGTCAAAAGGTGCAAGTCCACACTATTTATTTATAGGACTAATAGAACTTTTTAGTTTGATAACAAAAGTTAAAAGTTAAAAAGTTTGCATGTGTTAAATGATATAAATTTACATACCAATACAAAGTCTTTTAGGTATACTTATGCACAATTTTAGAAAACAGAAACCATTTCGCATTTACAACAATATACAAAATAAAAGATGGAAATTGTTTTGTTGTTTCTAGTTTTTTGTTTCACAACTGGAAAGCGCTTCAGTAACATTGAAACACCTTTTACAATACTACTCTAGTTTATTTTTACATAATATTGATCCTAACATTGCGAACCAATTCGTCCATGTTTACAGGAATATAACTGAGATATTGTTCGTTTCATAATGTATTTATAACTTGCATATCGTCGATTATGTAAACCCAAAATACTCGTCGAAAACAAAGAACAATAATACGCGAGGCATATAAATAAAAATAATTTTCAATAGAGTAAATACTGTTTCAATTAAATTTATAGTGTACGCGTAAAGTAGATTCGATAAGAGTGAATAAGCTGCCAAAAGATCTGGATATAATCAGTTTGTTTTTCACTGGTACCTGTAAGCCATGAAAAGATTTAAAAAGGATCTATGCCGTATAAACTAGAGTCAGATTCCTTTTGACGTACGTTTGCGTTCGCATTACCATGTTCGTTTGTGCGGTGTAGAGCTTGACGTCTTTAGTAGATAATGGTAATGGTAATGACATGTATAACGAACAGTGTGTTGCATTGCGGAATGATAGTGTGACTGTTAGTTATGTGACTGTGAAGTAAAATTTAAAAAGTCTATATAGTTTTAGTAATGAGACATGAGTCGTATGTAATGCGTCGCCGGCAACTGTAAAATTTTTATAAATATTCACCATGGTAGTACCATTTCCTACTACCATATAAAAATCTGTAAATGTGGTATGAATAACGAGAACAGTGACGCAGTCAACACATCGTCAGTAGCAACTGTCAGTTTTCCATTTATCGTCATAATAGTGTACCAACTACTAAACTGAATATTGCATGAACATGTTTTATTAATTTATGAACTGGCACAAGACACTGTCAGCCGTTCCTCAATATAACGGTTTTCACGACTGTCATTCGTGTGACTGTGAAGTACATGTCTTGTATGCAGAAGACAAGAGTCGCAGGCAACGCATCGCTGGCAACTGTTAGTTTGCTTGAAATCATCACGGATGTTTGCTAGTTTCATATCTGAATATTGCATGACCATGTTTTATATTAGGTTACCATTTACCAACAAGACGCCATTAGCCGATCCATAATATAGCGGTTATCGCCATTGTCAGTCAGGTGTCTGTTAAAAAAATTAAAATTCGTCTATGTAGTATTAGAGAGAAAAGAGTTTGCCATAAATCGTCAACATGGCTTGCTAACTGCATCTCATTATTACATGACCATGTCTTATCTAAGGTTACCATTTACCAACCGGCACAACACGTCTTTAGCCAATCCGCTATTTGGCGGTTCTTGCGACTGTCAGTCAGGTGACTGTTAAAAGAAATGAAAATTCCTCTATGTAATATTAGAGACAAGAGTTGCAGGCATTGCCAGCAACTGTCAGATGGTTACTATAATTTACTACTATGGTAAACTATGGTTACCAAACTGCATATCTGAATATTGCATGACCATGTTTTATCTTAGGTTCCCATTTACCAACTGGAACAAGACGCCGTTAGTCGATCCGCAATATGGCGGTTGGCCAAGGCAATAACACCCCGCACATAACACTTGGCAACGCCCTTCGAATTGTGTCTACTTGATACACGGCAAATCGATAGCCGGACTATTGTAATAAACATTGAAAATACTGCGAGTAACTCACTCGGTGGTCGGTTTCATTGTCCTGATCTATACTATAACATTGCACTCTTGACTGTTACGGAAGTGTACATTCAAGAGACCGTTAACTAGCTATATCTATCTGTTGGTGACTGTTGGTGACTGTTGTCTGAAATTTGTTGAAACAGTAGTTTTTGTAATTGTTTTGAAAGAGTTATGTATGATCTATGATCCCATTTCAGTTAGTTTTTTTTATTTTATATCTTACTATCAGTCCGTCAACGACATCGTCCGCCTTTTTTAATAAGAATAGATAGAAATAGCAAAAGATAAAATTGGGGTAGTGTAGCTTTCTACTAGTTAATTAGTTTTGTGTATTTGTTAAGTAGATTCAGAGCTTAGCCCCCACAAACAAACAAAGAAAGAATCAAATAAATGTTATCTCATTCCAAAATTAGTGAATATAGGGTAAAGTTGCCAAAGAGTGATCGATCACTATCAAAATTATCAAACGCGATTATAAATATTACTAATTGATATTATTAAAGTTTGATTCGAATTAATAGGGCACATTATTAATTCATTGCTTGATTGTATGTCTGCCAATTGTTTACGTACTCTTTGGTAGGTGCGTACACTTTGCTGGTTTTACCCTAACAATGTTAGAATTTAATAGTATACATAGTACATAGTTTAACACACTAAAGAGGACTTCAAAATTATAATAGTGATACTGCACCATTAGCGGTATTCCCGATCCGATCCGAACCCTTCGGAGAATCTAGTAGGGCACGGGGACGCGCACTAGTGCGCGATGCCGTTCCCTCTAGATAACCTCTGAAGGTGATTCGTTTCACACGGCTTGAGGGACCCTTTACGTTCCTCGCCGCCCCCAAAAAAGCCCGGTGAAGCTGAAAATGCCGCAGCGGCAATCAGCAATCTCTCTCAAAAAAAACAAAACTTTTTTGCTCGAAAATGCTGAAAACAAAACACGAGCGAAAAAAAGTGTTTCAAAATTATTTTCAACATCATTTTGTATTCACAAATGCCAGTTTTCTTTCACAACAAAGACTCGGCCGCGTGCGTACTTGCACTTTTCCGAACTACGGCAACGTTTATTCTACGCCGCGTAGTTTTTGTTCGTAGGTATGGTACCTACTATGTTAGTAAAGCCACAGAAGAAAGAACAGTGTAAAGCGTTATGTGCATTTTCTCGCTTTCAACGTGAAAAATAGCGCTGCTTCGTCGAGCCAATAGACTAGGGCATGTGATTTGTTTACGTGTCAAACATGTTTGTTACGCATCTGAACTCTAGGGTACATACATACATACCACCACTAGCGCCGCCGGTCTCAAACTCAACTCGATTTCCAGCGGTATTGTATGAGTACTAGCTATATTTCTCTTTTACAAATTGTTTTATCTCCAACAGTTCGTCACACCTGATTCCTTATTCTGTGCTATCAGTCTAGATAAGTTTTGCCCGTCAGTGCCCGTCAGTGCTCATAATTTGTATCTACTTTATATATTTAAAATAACAAATACGTTAACTTTATTAATTGCAATTAACATTCGTGAGAAATGAAGAAATAAGTTAAAAAGAAAGAAGAAAAACAAAATTTTAACAGAATAATAGTATTAATCGCATCACTAGCAACTGATCATAGAGGCAGAACGATTGATAGGCGGTGCGACAAGAACATAGTAATGATAAAGGTATAGCATACTTAGACATAATAAAAGACAAGATGATGGAAAACTAACACTAATTTTGACTCTTGGAGAAACATGTTATATTTAGAACCATTTGGAAACGGTGTTAAAAAAATTCAACGAGCGGGATTTGAACCCGCACCCCATGACGTGTAATTTGTAATTTGTTTGCAACTACATTTGCGTAAAATTATATGTAACCATAGTTATATTATAAACCATTTAATTGAACACAATTTAAAATAAAATGTTAGGTTTGTAGAAGTTTATTGTTTTTGTAAAATGGGTCACGAGCTGACACAATCGGTCAGTCGGTGCAAGTTGACCGAAACGTCGTGTATAAAAAAAGTATGCTTTGATACTAGTGATGCAATGAATACAAATACGAATATTCGTATTCGCCGAATATCATGATGACATTCGTAAAAAATATTGAGTAAAACGGAACGTACCCGACCTACGATGCATGTCGAACATATTATTTTGATGACGTTTTAGTCTTTTTATTTAGGGATTACCCTCATACCAATTACCTAACATTTCGGTTGGTTGGTATTGTTTGTGGTTGCTTACTTATTGGTGTGTGTCTGGTGTGCTGTATGATATTTTTTATTGTAAAATTGTGCTAAGATGTTTTTAATTATTAAAATGTCATCGGAAAAACGTGAGAAAATTCATGTTTGGAAAGAACAAAGAACAAGTACAAAGAACGAAGTAGATGACTATCTCATACTTCCGAATCTCTATTGCCATCCGCAGACCCATTGAAATTTTGGCGTGAGGATAAGCATTTCCCGACGATAAAAAAATATTTCTCAATAAAATCTTCCACTGTAGTCATCAGCATCATCATCAGCTACGAAAAGAACGGGCCATAAACCACCACGCGGGCCCAGTGCGGATTGGTGGTTGTTAACGACTGCTAATGCAACCGGGACCAATGGCTTAACGTACCTTTCGAAGCAAGGAGGAGCTCGAGATGATAAATGTTTGGTCACACATCCGATGACCGGCCTTTGCGAAAGTTGCTTAACACTCGCTCACTCAGCACTCGCAGACCGGGCGCGTTAACCACTGCGCCATCGAGCTCCTGAAGCTTCAGAAAGGCTATTTTCAACAGCTGGCAATATACAAACGGAGAAAAGAAATCATCTGTTACCAAAAAAATTGCAAATGATATGTTTTTGGAATAAAATATACCAGAAGTCAATTTTGATTATTAGTACTTATATTTACACTAATAAGCGTGTTTTATTAGCTTTTACTACTAAGGTATTCGTATTCGTATATAAGTAGTATTCGTTGCATCACTACATACCTAATGCTAAGTAGTTTGTGTACCTCGCAAAGGACTTCACAAATGTGAATGAAGAATCATCATAAATATGATGACTCCTAAAAAAACAGTTCTCAATCTCGTTCCGACAGACGCGATACAAATTCGTGTGGGCTCGCATTGCGATCGAAGCAATTTAAAGGAAATCGTGACACCCACCCTCGACATGACACACTGATTGCCGCCAATCTATCATCACAGGTTCATGCGATTGAAGACATGCCAATCGCACGAACCTATCTCGTTTTGTGGTGGATAACGAATGTACACAGACGATGTGAATTTATATAAATGGTAGTCGTTTACTAGTAGGTTTCTGTTTTTATATGTATACCTAAATACAGCCCTCGACTTTCGACGTTCTATCGTTAGACGGATAGCAAAAGAATTGTCTAACGCTTTCATTTAACATATTGTTAAAATACATTGTAAAAAGGGGTTAAGGTGGTCATTGAACCCTTGATTTGACTACTATTCCAATTGAGCTTCGAGCTTACGATGCTATTGCCTAGCTTTTGTCGATTTTTTTTATTTATTTATCTTTATGCCCTTGGTTTTCATCACACATACTCAACTGCAGCGAGAATGATATTTTTTTTACCGCACTCTTATCATCTATCTATCATCAGTAGACAAGAACTGGCTATCTTATTTTTAAAAGTCGAACACAACAATAGTACTCATATAATGGTTATGGCGAGAAACTGAGATAAGGTGACTTGAGACAAGTTCTTCCGCTTACCAAATAGTATCCCTCGCTACATCAAACCCGGGACCTCTGGGTCTAAGACCGGTGATGTCTGCCCACTAGACCACAGAACTCATATATCTGTTATATTTACAGGAAAATTCACGAACACGTCCTAGCTTCATGTATAAGTTCATGCATAACACACATTCACATAAAATACTGTTTATGTAGGTGCGTAAATGAATAACTTTCTGACTGAAATTATTAGGTGAGTGGGCATTATGGTAAATTAACTCATAAGGCATTAAGTTCCTTTTATACCATCAATATTGACGCGTAAGGTATAACGGTCTGCTAAAAGTACATTTCATAGAAAAAAGTTTTGGATAACAACAAAAATCATAACGAATATTGACATAACCAATATGTCTGTTAAAATGTATGCTTGGTGCTGTGTTGAAAATCATACTCTAACATTAATATTATAATTGATATGAATATTAAAAGGACTGTTGATCAATGTGTTTTATCTAATAACGCACTATGAAGAATATACACCACACCACTAGAAGGAGCTCTAACGTAGGTGGTCTACATGAGCTCAGGTGAT
This sequence comes from Eudonia truncicolella, assembly GCA_949315975.1. Lineage (NCBI taxonomy): Eukaryota > Metazoa > Arthropoda > Insecta > Lepidoptera > Crambidae > Eudonia > Eudonia truncicolella. The sequence continues at coordinate 11,470,923 of OX438836.1, forward strand.
ATTTGATTGGGTGATCATAGCAGAATACCTTCATATTACATAACATATATAATTATGTAACATTTTCAGTAAAGGCATGTAATGGTTGAGCAAAATGTGATATACAACTTATTGTCTTTTGACTATGGTCAAATGGTGTATGGGTGTGGTGGTCGTGGCTCTGACCAACCCGCCGAAATTTATCAACACTTATCTACTCTAATTTTGTAAGTCAAAGCCTTATTTTCTTTCTTTATCCTTTTCTTTTCTTCTGTCAAATCAAATGTTAACTTGTATTTACCTCATTCAACACTAATATTGTAAGTAATTGTGTGTTTGATTGTATTCTGAAGTAATAGCGCAGTGCAATCCGAGTAATCAAGGCTCTAGTTAGATGTTCACAGTCACACACAACTAAACGTGGTACTTGATCAAAGAGTTACGACCTTCCTAATGTATTTGGTACACTGTCTGCCTTAATGGCTCAAAGTCTATTACGGAGCAAGACACATGTGTTCAATAATAATTGGGTTTGTGACACCAACTAATACTTCCAAAAGTATAAAGAATAATTACATATTGATGAATATATAACATACATATACATATAATTTGAAAAAAGTCAAAGTGTTGAAAATATTCCACGAGCTGGATTCGAACCCTAAATATTGTTGTTTAAAAATTAAGTCACAAATTTCTGTAATATATAAAGTTGATAATAATACTCTTATTATAATGAAACATCCTATTATAGGTGTCACAGTTCGCAATTTATTCCTAAACAATTATATAAAAATATATCTTTCGTTTTAACCACTTAGCTATTATGGATATTTAGGTATTAAACTGTATTCCACGTATTATATGCAGATTTTTTTTTTTTATACTTAGCACGGCAAATGACTCCACACCACCTGATGTTAAGTGGAAATGGAGTCCAGACGCGAAGACAACTGGTGCAGCGTGAAAACAACGCAGCATCAGTTAACTTCACTCTGCCGGCCCACAAGGTGCTTCTTCACGCCTCGTTTGAAGGACCCCATATCATAGGAAAGAGGGAAAACATGTGCTGGTAGACTATTCCACCTTTTGGAGGTGCGACAAAGAAACGAGTCACCAAATTTCTTTGTGCGCGATGGGATATGTGTGACAGTGAAGCGATGACACCGGAGAGCAGCACGTGTACTCCTATGGAGGAAGGGAGAAGGAATTGGATTGGGGGAATTGAATGGTTAGGTTTATATAATTTTTATATCGACGAGTCCGTGTGCTTTAGCTTAGCTTTATACGATTTTTATCACACTCCATAATGGAGTTCAACTTACATTGAATTTATCAAGATGCCTTGTGAACATTGCATTTCTAACAGCTGGCCGTCAGCTGTACAATCACGATCATTAATATGTAAACAATGTAACTCTTAAAACAATGTAATAAGAGTCAATACTACACAAAAGCATGACTGTACTAAGAAAGTGCCCCGTGTACTGCTACTTTAGTTTAGTAACGTTTACTTCAATACTACAGTCACATGAGTAACCACTACTGTACAGTGTTTCTATTTTATTAATGTCTCTCGGTAATCGTCGCATTTCCGAATGCAGACGAATATTAATTTTCATTTCAATTAATAGTTAGATATATCTTGCATAATAATTAGAATTCAGAACAACGTACTTTATTGTTGTTTGGTTTTGATTTTTTGTGTGTAGGTAATATATAGAGCTGTAAAACTATTAATCGTAAATGAATTACGTATGACACAATAGTATTTCCCATTAATATAAAATTAATTAATGATTAGTAAAAGGAGTAGTAGCAACTCTATATTCTCTATAACTTATAAAAATCCGACAACAGCCTAAACACTTTGTTTTATCGAGATACTAGTTGTTGCCCGCGACTTCGTTCGCGAAGACTACAATAAAAAAAAGGTATCCTATATGCTGGTCTGGGTCATGGTCTGTATATGAGGAAAGTTTCATTAAAATCCATTCAGTAGTTTTTACGTGAAAGAGTAACAAACATCCATCCATCCATACTTACAAACTTTCGCGTTTATAATATTAGTAGGAAGTAACCTATCTATATAGTAATTGAATTATGAATGAAGTAATTCGTAAAAATGAAGTATCTTTTTGTACGTGTAACTCCTAACCAAAAAGAAACCTGGCAATAACTAACCTTAGGCCTATATTACTTAAAGTAGGCGACCATACGTTTTTATCAAATCGCTAGTGCCTTGAAAATTCGCAAAACGGACACAACCGTCAACGACGTCTGCCCTCACGCGTCTGCCCGCGTTCGGGTCGCGCACTCAGCGATGAGCCACTTCTTCCCCACCGCACCTACCCCGCTCCCCCCACGCCCCGTTCGCCTGGCACCGCTGCCGGTATTTATCACCGAAACGGTATTTATCGCCGAAATTGCTATGACTCTGCATTTTAAATCTGTGATATCTTCAAAAATATTTATTTAATTTACATGCTGTAAAAAGCCATATTGATCTTTATTAAATGCACAATGTATTTAAGATACTTAATTAGATAAGGATTAATACTGTATTGCTTAAAATCGCTTCGTAAATAAGCCATTATTTCTCGTACAAAGTAAAGGATAAATAATGGTTATTGTGGGTTATTCCTAAGAGATAAACATATACCATCACGGACTTTTTTGTAGACCTTTTTAAGTTTTACAATACTGTAGTAAATTGTTTTGATCTATCTTGTAGGATTCAGTCAGCGTTTGCAATGTAAGCGCAAAAAATGTGTTTTTTTTACGACCTCACATTAGAAACCTCAAAAATTGTAGCCTATGTGTTATTCTGATGTATAAGCTATATTGTGGTAAAGTTTCATTCAAATCCATTCAGTAGTTTTTACGTGAAAGAGTAACAAACATCCATACATCCATACTTACAAACTTTCGCCTTTATAATAGTAGTAGGATTAAACAGATGCACTGTACTTGTTTTGGCCATAGTATCATTTTTATATTTTTATTATTTCCGCTGCAATAAAGCAAAGGCACTGCGTCACACACATCCTTTTCCATATTCCATTTCTATTCCCGCTCACTTCAGCATCGAATCAACGGTTGCCTGGGACGATCAGCGTCGGCGATGTTGGCAGCACTGTTTTTGTGATAGCAATACTGTCTGTCACAAAGAAGCAGTACAATATATAACCGTCGTTACCGCCATGACTAGTTCGCTTTACAACCCGCTAACAAATAGTAATATTAATCCGCTAATAAACTACTTAAATCGCTATTGTGAAAAAGGTGTTATATAGTATTATTGAAGTGAAGCTTGAAGATCACGATCCAGTCCGGTCCATAAAGGCCGTGCGGCGCTTGCAGACCTGCTGTAACTGAGTGAGTTTCCCATCTTGCCGTTTTTCCTTTTGATTATCCATAAGCCGGCAGGAAGCCCACCAAATTGTGTATTGCAGTAGTGCCCTTAGCCTCAGATCGCATTTATAACTTGTATAGGCCTAAATAGGACGCTCCCCGCAACATCAGTACTTCTGCTACAGACATAGTGTTAAAGGTACTACAGCAACCATAAGCTAGAATTACTCACCTCTATTTTTTTCTTACTATACTTCAAATTTCAATGTATTGACGAGTATACTGCACTGCGAGTCGCACTGTATACTGCACACAAGAAATCAGACAAATAACTGGCCAAACAAGCAATATCTTCGAGACAACTTTGGTTGATGAAAATAATAGTACAAAACACATAATAAATTACAAGAAACAAAATTTGCATATTATATTGATATTTATAAGTAGGTTTATATGAAATACTTTTAAGGCATCACAAAACTTATATTTTGATATGATATTTGTTTATTTTGAACAGAGGTGACCAGAGGCGAACAGAGGTGAAATCTTCTTACATTTTTTTTTATACTAAGCACGGCAAATAACTCCACACCACCTGATGTTAAGTGGAAATGGAGTCCAGACGCGAAGAAGGTGCAGCGTGAAAACAACGCAGCATCAGTCAACTTCACTCTGCCCATATCATAGAAAAGAGGGAAAACGTGTGCTGGTAGACTATTCCATCTTTTGGAGGTTCGACAAAGAAATGAGTCACCAAATTTCTTTGTGCGCGATGGGATATGTGTGACAGTGAAGCGATGACTCCGGAGAGCAGCACGTGAACTCCTATGGAGGAAGGGAGAAGGTAGGATAAGGTCAAAGAGTTCTTCAGAGCACTCGCCGTGGTATAAGCGATAGAAGACGATGAGTGACGCTATATCTCTACGCAATTGTACGCAATTGGGGTTCGAGAGTATTAGTGACCTCTGCATTGCCGAGAATGCGTACAGCGCGACGCTGTCTAAGGCATCGAGAAGATACTTTGCGGAACTGTCCCAGATGTGCGAGCAATACTCCACGCATAACCGTACCTGTGTCTTGTACAAAAGACACAACATCGCCGCACTAAATTTATATCGTTATCTCAGAGACAATGACGAACTTCGGTATCTTTTCACTACGAAACGATGTTACTTTGGCTAAGCCCCCTGGCGTAAAGAATCGCCGCACTCTGTTCGGACACCGAGTTTTCGTGAGGCTGTTTTGATCACGGCTTCGATGTAGTCCTTTTGTTTCATGATCGCAATGAATTTTGCCGACCAGGGAGACCCGTAGAAACGGCTGTCCCGCTGGCCGCCCGTGGCACAGTACAGGGGCCCAAGCGAGCCTAACCAGCTCGTGAGGCTGCCTCACCATGCCACGCATAATCTCGGGGTGGCCCGTCGTGCCGGTTGGTGACCGGGAGGTGGGGTCCCGGCGGCCATTCCCGGGGGGGTTCGGGGGCCCTTCCGTTCGGCGGGTTAGTGAAACTCTTTTGTAGGCAGTTTCCTGGTGAAACATGCCGCCACACTTTGACCATTCGCATCGCGGCAGCATTTCCTCGATTCACGCCTCCCTCCTTTCTTACACCATGACAGCGCATAACATTAGAACTGGTACTTCAGCGGTGCACACCCCCACCACAACCTTACCGTTTGAGATTGAGTTCGCTAACATCCGCGGACTCCATGCAAACCTCAATGCCGTTCATCACCATCTTGAGACGGCACGGCCAGCAATGTTATTCTTGACGGAGACGCAAATAATCTGCAAGGCTGACACCACCTACCTGCACTATCCGGGCTTTGTGCTTGAAGAATCATTCAAAGCCAAAGCCGGTGTTTGCTTATTCGTTCGGGCGGATGTTTGCTGTCGCCGTCTGCGCTGTCTGGAGGACCCTTCCTTTTCTCTCCTTGTGGTACACGTCGACTTGGGCTCTCATAGCCGTGTCTACGTCTGCGTCTACCGATCCCATAATGGCGACATGGAGACAACTCGACTCATGGATCACCTTAGTCGGGTGGCAGATGAAGCGCAGGAGCGGTTTCCATCGGTGGAATTGGTGTTTTTGGGGGACTTCAATGCTCACCACGAGTTGTGGTTAAGTTCCTCCAAAACTGACCATGCTGGTAGAACTGCCCACGCGTTCGCTCTCACGCACGACCTGACTCAACTGGTGAACCAGCCCACCAGGATCCCAGATATAGTCGGTCACGCGCCCTCTTTGTTGGACCTTCTGCTGACGAGTCGCCCTGCTGGTTACCTGGTGGAAGTTCGAGCTCCTTTAGGATCTTCGGATCACTGCTTGGTATCCAGTAAGGTGCCTCTGGCCCCGCTACCGCCTTCAGCGGTATCGAAACGCCAGATTTGGCACTACTCGTCGGCAGATTGGGATGGTATGCGGGACTATTTCGCATCCGTTTCTTGGGGGCAACGCTGCTTCAGTGGGAAGGACCCATCAGCTAGTGCGACTGCAGTTGCTGATGAAATAGTTTTAGGGATGGAATACTATATTCCGCACTCCTATCTCATCAGCAAAGGCAGGCGCAACCGATGGTTCAACCGCGAGTGTGCCAACGCTGTTGATAAAAAGCAGGCGGCATACCGCGCTTGGATCAGAGGTAGAGCTCTTGGGGATCCCGAAACCCGCACGCTGAAAGCAGCCTTTAATAATGCCACCAAGTCCTGCAAAAGAGCCTACATCAGAGCGGATGCCCAGCGCGTTGCACGGGTCGGCCAAGAACTGCTGACGCATCCTACGGGCAGCCGTAGCTACTGGCGTCTAGCCAAAGCCGTGCAATCAAACTTCTGCCAACCCTCGCTGCCACCACTGAGATGTCCTGACGGAACTTTAGCTCACAAGCCGCAAGAGAAGGTCGATCTCCTGGCCAAACTTTTTGCGGCTAACTCCCGAATCGATGACTGCAATGCACAGCCACCTACAATTTCTCACTGTGGCCACACAATGCCCGATTTTAAAATCAGGCAGTGTGATGTCCGTGCGGAGTTGCAGTCAATCGATGTCCGGAAAGCTAATGGCCCTGATGGCATCCCACCAATAGTCCTAAAAATGTGTGCAGCGGAGTTGTCCCCCGTGTTAACGCGCCTATACCGTCTCTCGCTCTCTTCAGGTTGTGTGCCGGAATCTTGGAGAGAGGCCAATGTGCAACCGGTCCCCAAAAAAGGAGATCGGTCAGATCCTTCGAATTACCGCCCCATAGCCGTAACTTCAGTTTTGTGCAAAGTCATGGAGCGCATTTTAAATAAACAACTTGTCCACTACCTAGAAGAACACTCCATAATTGACGATCGCCAATACGGGTTTCGGCCGAAGCGGTCAACGGGTGATCTTCTAGCGTACGTTGCACATCTCTGGGGTGAGGCTATTGACAAGCGTGGTGAGTCGGTGGCTGTTAGCCTCGACATATCCAAGGCATTTGATCGGGTCTGGCACAAAGCTCTTCTCTCCAAGCTTCCGGCATACGGTCTGCCTGCTCAGTTCTGCAACTGGGTCGCTGGCTTCCTGCATGAGCGTAGAATCCGTGTCCTGTCTGATGGATGCGCATCACGGCTCATGTCAGTGAATGCTGGTGTCCCTCAAGGTTCCGTTCTGTCCCCCACGCTGTTTCTTCTGCATATCAATGATATGCTTCCACTTGGAAATATTCATTGCTATGCAGATGACAGTACAGTGCACGGTGGGTATAACGGTCACCCTGCGGCTGGGCGGGTCGAGACTGAAGAGAAACGAGTGAATCTTGTCATTGAGCTCAATCGGGTATTGGACCTCATATCTAATTGGGGCTCCAATAATCTGGTTGAGTTCAATGCCAAGAAAACACAGGTGTGTGCGTTTACGGCCAAAAAGTCACCATTCCTTCCTCTTCCAACTCTTCAGGGTACATCTCTAAGCCTGCAGAACAATATCAACATGCTCGGTATGACGATTCGCTGCGATCTGAATCAAAAGGACTATATCGAAGCCGTGATCAAAACAGCCTCACGAAAACTCGGTGTCCTGAACAGAGTGCGGCGATTCTTTACGCCTGACCAGTTGTGTCTTTTGTACAAGACACAGGTACGATCTTGCGTGGAGTATTGCTCGCACATCTGGGACGGTTCCGCAAAGTATCTTCTCGATGCCTTAGACGGATTGCAGCGTCGTGCTGTACGTATTATCGGCAATGCAGAGGTAACTAATACTCTCGAACACCTGCAATTGCGTAGAGATATAGCGTCACTCAGCGTCTTCTATCGCTTATATCACGGCGAGTGCTCTGAAGAACTCTTTAACCTTATCCCACCTTCTCCCTTCCTCCATAGGAGTACACGTGCTGCTCTCCGGTGTCACCGCTTCACTGTCACACATATCCCATCGCGCACAAAGAAATTTGGTGACTCGTTTCTTTGTCGCACCTCCAAAAGATGGAATAGTCTACCAGCACATGTTTTCCCTCTTTCCTATGATATGGGGTCCTTCAAACGAGGCGTGAAGAAGCACCTTGTGGGCCGGCAGAGTGAGGTTGACTGATGCTGCGTTGTTTTTACGCTGCACCAGTTGTCTTCGCGTCTGGACTCCATTTCCACTTAACATCAGGTGGTGTGGAGTCATTTGCCGTGCTAAGTATTAAAAAAAAAAAAAAAAAAATGAATCGTCATACCGATCATGTTGATATTGTTCTGCAGACTTAGAGATGTGCCCTGAAGAGTTGGAAGAGGAAGGAATGGTGATTTGCTAACATATCTATTGAATTTAACACACATTCAACCCTTACAAAATAACCTACAGCGAAACTAAGTAATGGAGCTCTCGACATTGAAATTCAAATTCGATGAAAGGCATTCGGGAATGTAAACTAGCGTTGCCTTTAGTGATAGCGACATAGGTAAACAAAATGAAACATTTGTATATGTACGAAGAAAATGGTTTTCGCTTAGGTTTTGGAAACATTAATAATATGCCACTTACCTACCACCTATTCACTAAAGTACTACCTACCTATACACAAGATAATAATTTGATTAGTTATTTAGAATTAAAACTATAGATAGCTTTTACCGCCTTGGCCCGGTATACGGGGGTCTTAGATTTTATTCCCTATTATATATTTTATTATACGAGTATGTGATAAGTAAGTTGTTTATATTGAATGCTTAACAAAAGCGCAAGTTTAGTAAGCAAGTATTCAGAAACTTGTCACATTAGTAGATAAAGAACTACTATACAATGTAGCCATCCCTTGTCAGTTAGTCGAAACAGGCTTATGTTAAACACAGGCCTTTGTGTGTTCAGTTCTAATATTATAATTTCCACTACAAATAAAGGGATTTTCTTCGCATGTTAATTTATTTAATCCATGCGACCCTTATCATTCTGCGCCAGCAGATAATTGGCATTATCACGTCTGTCTTCGCAGGAACACGGCGTACCGAAATAATAAGCGAATGATATCTCTTTTTTAATAAAGAAATGCCCGATATGTTGACATGTGATTCGACACCCTGCTTACAGGGTTAAGATGAATGTATATATATTATATCAGTGTATGTGTGTAAAAGGTGCGTCCAGACTATATGACAAAACATGTTATATACTCGTAGCATAGTTATGTAGCATGTTTTATAAGTATGAACGATAGGTGTCAATAAAACAACCTTATAATTTTAGTTTTGTAACATGTCAGGAGCTCGATGGCAAAGTGGTTAACGCGCCCGGTCTGCAAGTGCTGAGGTTAACCCTTTGTTACTCGCAAGAAGAAAATTACACAATTACTCGCACAAGGTCCCCACGGACCCCAATTTATTTTGAAGATTACTAATTAACTAATGAGGGAATTAAATAAAAGACTGTGTCCTACACAAATACTATATTCTTACGTAATACTTTACCTAATCAACAGTCTTAAACACTAATAAATACGATTCAAAAAACAAATAGAAATCTCCTATAACAATTACAATTTTTAGGCATTATCAGATCAAAGTTAGAATAAAAAAATCTTACAAACTTATCTAAATCACTTTCTTCACAGGCTTGACAATAGACCATGGAGTGCTCATTGCACGCGAATTTAGTGTATTTTATGCATTTTGGCACATTTCAGTCAATGATTCTAGGGCAATTATTGCACCGTCCTCTCTTGGCTGATGATGGGGAGGATAAGAGTTTGTTTAGTTTGCCACTAAAATGACATCTTTAGGGTGAATTAGGAAACTACTGTGTGGAAGCACTTCCCAACAGACCGAAATTGAATTTTTGGCGAGTAATGTGGCGTTGACCCCATGCGAGTAGTTGAGGGTTAAGCAACTTTCGCAAAGGCCGGTCATTGGATGGGTGACCAAAACTGTATCATCTCGAGCTCCTCCGTGTTTCGGAAGGCACGTAAAGCCGTTGGTCTCGGCTGCATTAGCAGTCGTTAATAACTACCAATCCACACTAGGCCCGCGTGGTGGTTTATGGCCCGTTCTCCTTATCTCATCTCATAGGGAAGGCTCGTGCCCCAGCAGTGGGGACACATAATGAGCTGATGATGATGTTGATCAACATGTCATATAGCATTAGTTACGTTACATGTATACTAACCCTAAAAGAAAATAAACTTTAATGACGCAGTAACATCATTATCTAGTTCTACGAGTAAAACTACTTGAGCCTGTATGTAGCACAGAATAACTAATATTACTACGTAGTACAAGCCAATTCAATTGGGCTGGTACACGTGTACCAGCCCAATTGAATTGGCTAAGAATTTAGACTTTCTCTAAGTATTATTATTTACATATAATTTTACGCAAATTTTGTTGCGACCCACGATAGCATAGTTGGTAGTGCACCTGACCCGGCATGTCATGGGGTGCGGGTTCGAATCCAGCTCGTAAATTCCTGTCAACACTTTGTCTTTTTTCAAAATTTCTCTAAGTACATTAATATTGTAAAGAAAGTTTTTAACAGGTTTTCCATGAGTTTATTTTTGTTAAAATTTATAGTTTAATACATCAAATGAAACCAGAATCGCCATCTATTGGCAGTATTGTGTAATGATGTACTTTTGCAATCTGTGTAGGTTATTAAATATGTTATCTGTTGTTTAAAATAATCGAGTCGTTACATCACTATAATAAAGCACATTTCCTTTTTTTTGGCAGTCGCCATTACATGTAACTTGTTTTATTAGGTTATGGGCCCAGTCCATTTTATAATTTAGAAGTCAGTAATAGTTGTAAAGTTATAGTTTCAGTTAGCTAAATTGACAGACATGGCTTTTAGTGCGAACTCGTTTATTGCAAGTGTGCCAAAACTAAAAGGTAGGGAAAATTATAGTGAGTGGGCGTTTGCCGCTGAGAACCTGTTAGTACTCGAAGGAAAGCTAAATTTTCTCAAGACTGAAGGAATTGGAGCCAGCGTTGCGGAGGACGCCATGACGAAAGCCAAGTTGATTTTAACTGTGGATCCGTCGCTATACGTACATGTTAAGAGTGCTAACACTACTAAGGAACTATGGCAGAAATTACAACAGATGTTTGATGACTCTGGCTTTTCGAGAAGAATTATGTTATTGAGGAATTTGATATCGATACGTCTCGAAACTTCAGATTCTATGACAAGTTACATTACTCAAATTATTGAAACGGGGCAGAAATTATCAAGAACTGGTTTTATTGTAAATGATGAGTGGATTGGCTGTCTAATGCTGGCGGGATTGCCCGAAAAATATTTTCCAATGCTAATGGCGATCGAGCATTCAGGTATCGCCATTACGGCAGATGTTGTAAAATCAAAATTGTTAGACATGTCCGGAAATGACGATTCGATGGAATCTGCGTTGTATACTAGAGGGCGCCAGCATGTCAATCACAAAACGAAGTCGTTCAATAAAGTAAACTCATTCAAAGATGGCGAAACGTCAAATCCAAATCCAAATGTCAACAACAGCAAAAACAAAGTCATCAAGTGTTATCGGTGTAAACAGATCGGGCACTACAAAAATAAATGTACACAAGTCCAAGCTACAAAAATGAATAACTCTAATGCGTTTTCTGCCGTGTTTTTAAGCGGAAACTTCAGGGTGAATGATTGGTATTTGGATTCAGGAGCGAGTGTGCATATAACGTCTAATGTAAACAATATTCGGAACACATCAGAAAACTTGAGTATAAAAGAGATTACAGTGGCTAATCGAGAAGTGATGCCTGTGTTATGCTCAGGTGATGTTGATATTGTTACAATCACGCCAAAAAAGGAATATTCTATCACAATAAAGGACGTGCTATGTGTGCCGAGTGTTGCCACGAACTTGATATCAGTCAGTAAATTGATTCAAAATGGAAACAGAGTGGACTTTCAGAAAAATTGTTGCTATATCTATAATAGTAGAAATCAACTGGTTGGAGAGGCCAGATTAGTTGATGGTGTATACAAACTTAATGTTAAAAACAGACACAACTGTTTGTTTACGACATCTGACAGTGTGAAAAGCGAGTTATGGCATCGAAGAATGGGCCACTTGAATAAAAATGACCTTAATAAAATGAAAGAAGGTGCAGTTGTGGGTATAGACTTCAAGGATAAAGCCGTTATAGATAAAAGTACATGTATAGTGTGTTGTTAAGGGAAGCAGTCAAGATTACCATTCAACCATGTGGGCACTAGAAGCAGTGAAGTGCTCAATATCATTCATGCAGATGTGTGCGGACCCATGGAGATGACTTCAATAGGTGGCTGCAGGTATTTTTTAATTTTTGTTGACGATCACACACGTATGTCTTTTGCTTATTTTTTGAAGGCCAAGAACCAAGTGTTCAAATATTTTAAGGAATTCAAAGCTTTAGTTGAGAATCAACAGAACAAGAAGATTAAGATATTTTGAACTGACAATGGTCTGGAATTTTGTAATGCATTGTTTGACAGTTACTTGGCTGAAGCTGGTATAGTACATCAAAAGACTAACACGTATACCCCACAACAAAATGCAATTAGTGAACGTATGAACAGAACATTGGTTGAAAGGGCTCGATGCATGTTATTTGATGCTGAATTAGGCAAAAGATTTTGGGCTGAGGCCGTAAATACAGCTGTTTATCTTAGGAATAGGTCACCAGCATCGGGATTACAGAATATGACACCGTATGAGCTCTGGACGAATAGAAAACCAGATCTTAGTCACATCCGGATTTTTGGGAGTCAGGTCATGGTGCACATCCCAAAGGAGAAACGACTTAAGTGGGATACTAAGTCTAAACCACACATTCTGGTTGGTTATGCTGAGAATGTCAAAGGGTATAGGATTTACGACCCAAACAAGAAGTGTGTGTCGGTAAGCAGGGATGTCATAATCCAAGAAAACTTAAAAAATAACATGGATGATAAGATATCAGTTTCAGTGGGGGAAATCTCAGAAATGCAACAAGTTAAGAGTGAGGAAAATGAGTCTGTTGATATAGTCAATAGTACAGAACCTGAAAAAGATACTTACCAGACGGTTTATACTAACCAAGCTAATAACTCTATATTGCAGAATGTAAACGAGATTCCACCCCCAGAAGAAGAAGAACTAAAGAGGATACGGAGGCCACCACAGCGTTATGGTTACTCAAACTTGTGCATGCAGTTGAAAGCTGAGAATCAAAATGATCCAGTTAGTGTCAAACAAGCTCTACAAGGCCCTGACAAAGACAATTGGATTGCTGCGATGGAAGAAGAACTTCATGCGCTTGAAGAGAACGATGCCTGGATAGTGGTGAGTGAAGTGCCTCAAGAAAAGACTTTAGTTCAGTGTAGATGGGTTTATAAAAGAAAGTTAGGTAGTGACAACAGTGTTCGATATCGTGCTCGTCTAGTGGCAAAGGGTTTCACCCAGAAACCAGGAATTGATTATGACGAGACATTCTCACCTGTAGTGCGTCACAGTACCTTAAGATTGTTATTTGCACTTTCTGTACAATTAGATTTAAATGTAACTCACTTAGATGTTAAGACTGCATTTTTGAATGGGATTTTGAAAGAGGATATTTATATGGCTTATCCACAAGTTGACTTAGATAGTGATAATACTAGAAAAATTGTTAAATTAAATAAAGCAATTTATGGATTGAAACAGTCGTCAAGATCATGGTATGAAAAAGTAGATCAGTGTTTGACAGAATTAGGTTTCAAAAGAAGTCATTTAGAACCGTGTGTATTTACAAAATTTCATGATAATACTAAAGTTATTATCGCTTTGTATGTGGACGATTTTTTTGTGTATTCAAACTGTAAAGTAGAGACAGATAATTTAATATCAACATTGAGCTCTAAATTTAAAATTAAAGATCTTGGAAAGGTAAAGCAATGCTTAGGAATGAGAGTAAATATTGATAATAATAATAATACTTGTACCTTAGATCAGGAACAATACGTTGATCAATTGTTAAAAAAAATTTAACATGCTTAATTGTAAAGAGGCTAGTACACCTATGGAGTCAAAACTAAATATTGATAAAAATGATAATGTTAATGATACTAATATTCCATATCAACAGTTAATAGGCAGTCTCATGTACTTAGCTGTGTTAACAAGGCCTGACATAGCCTTTAGTGTTAGTTATTTAAGTCAATTTAATTCTTGTCACACTAGCACTCATTGGAATTATGCTAAACGCATTCTCATGTATTTAAAGAAAACTAAACATTATTGCATAAGGTATGTAAAAGGAAACTCGAAGTTGTTGGGATTTGCTGATGCCGACTGGGCTAATAATTGTATTGACCGGAAATCATATACAGGGTATTGCTTTATGATGTCAGGGGGTATCATATCATGGGAGAGCAGGAAACAAAGGACTGTGGCTCTTTCGAGTATGGAAGCAGAATATATGTCACTGGCAGAGGCAGGTAAAGAGTCCATGTATTTAAGAGTATTATTGTCTGAAGTGTCTAATCAAGATGTATGTCCTATTACCTTATGCAATGATAGTCAGAGTGCTCAAAAATTTATTGTTAATCATGCTTCACATAGAAGGAGTAAACATATAGATATCCGTTATCATTTTCTAAGAGATGCTGTTAGTAATAATATTATAAATATTAAATATATGTGTACTAATGATATGCCAGCTGATGTTCTCACAAAGGCATTAGGTGCAACAAAACATTACCAATGTATTAAAACTTTGGGGCTTGTTAATTTGTAAAAATTGTTGTTTCACGATTTCATGTGATGTAGTGGGGGTGTTAAAATTTATAGTTTAATACATCAAATGAAACCAGAATCGCCATCTATTGGCAGTATTGTGTAATGATGTACTTTTGCAATCTGTGTAGGTTATTAAATTTGTTATCTGTTGTTTAAAATAATCGAGTCGTTACATCACTATAATAAAGCACATTTCCTTTTTTTTGGCAGTCGCCATTACATGTAACTTGTTTTATTAATTTTAAATAATTAGTGTTGTAAATTTTTACTGAGTTTACCCGTATTAGAGTTTCATTTAGAAGACCCGTGTTCGCGTAAGTTTTAGAAATCAATGTTAAAATATATATTTGTTTTATTTTTTTATTTATTTCATATAAGTTATCTATCCCTGAATTTTATAGGCTTTACCTTTGTGACAAACTGTTGGAAGCTAATTTTAAACAATCATCATCATCATCTTCGTTCCATCATCCCGCCCCACTATTTGCTCAGACAAGCTTATTAATTACAAGAAATGCCATCTTATGACAACCAGAACCAAAACGGCTTAGCATGCCTTTCGAAATAGGGAGGAGCTCGAAATCTTTTAACTTGCATTGGCAAAATGACTTAACAGGACCAAAATATAGGTACAAAACATCATTATTATATTACATTGTTATTATTATAACACTGCATTATTACAATTAAATTACAATACATGTTCTACAGTGTCCATAAAAATCGTGTGAAATCCCAGTAGTCAACGGTAAGTTGTCGGAAGTTTGACGTGCGTTTCTATACGCCCTCGATAGAGCTTCTATATAAGCTTCCCCTGCCAATATCCGTCACATATGTTACGTATAGCGGGAAAATGTTTGATTCCACGCACAAACCAGGGTGTGCGATGAAAGGTGATGTTGTGTACGATTTAGTTATTTATAGAATAGAAACAACTGCTGCTGGTATTTTTATTTTATTTTGGAAAATAATTTCTGTTGGCTGCTTGTGACCTTTACATAGTAACGGGATTTTAGGGATGGTAAACGTAAGGTTCTATAGAATTTTACGCAACTTTTGTTGCGAACAAATTACAGCTTAAAAAGTAAACAGGTATGGACAAAGCCACGATAGCATAGTTGGTAGTGCATCTGACCCGCTATGCCATAAATAAAACAAAAAAAAAAGTAAGGTTCTCAACCTCTCAACGCGCTCGATATTCGTCCAGGGGATGCGGTGACTTTTGATCAGACTTTCCATCAGGCGAGCCATAATACTCCTTCGCTGATTAGGTAACATTAAAAAAAGTTACTTTTTATAGAACAAAGTTTTCAAGTTAGTATCGGAGTTCTTTGTTTTGATTTATGATAATAGATGATGATGATGATGATGCATATGATTTTTCCTCTTTAAATTAATCTTATTTAAGGAATGTTTTTGGTGGCCTGTAAATTTTTTTTTTAATTAAATGGTTTAACATATATAAAAATACATTTTATAGTATCATCCTATTATATCTTACTATATAAAGTTGCTACCGTTATTGCAAAGATCCGGCAAAGGTGCTTTGGCGGGCGGTTTCCCATTAATATTTTTTATAAACGTCGGGATCGTCCCTCTAAAACTTTTTCACTTGACCTCTACGTGGCACAAATATAACGTATAGACATTATTCTTTTAAGTTTAAAAGGTATGTATAACAGAAATTAATTACTGCTATTATTTTTCATCTTTATTTAACAGGTTAATTAATAGATCCTTCTCTGAATAAAAAGCGTCAATGGAAGTCGTAAAGAAGAACATTATTTTCTACTAAGTTCAAATTTATGTAAATTACGGAGTTCTTTGTTTTGATTTATGATAATAGATGATGATGATGATGATGCATATGATTTTTCCTCTTTAAATTAATCTTATTTTAGGAATGTTTTTGGTGGCCTGTAAATTTTTTTTTTAATTAAATGGTTTAACATATATAAAAATACATTTTATAGTATATTTAGAAAGGGATATAGGTATATGTTAATATTGTGTATACTGTGATTGTTTTACAGTCGAGTCTTTTTGCGATAGGTTTTCTTTCTTAATACCCATTTTGGTCGACTGGTTCAGGGCTTCAGGGCCGCCTTTGCTGTATTTTGCAATAAATAATACATAAATATACAATGTAAAAAAAATACCCTGTCCGATCCTTAACGGTGTTATTAGGTCGAGATTCAGTCCTATTTATGTAATTATAAAAAAAAGTTTAAAAATTTACACAGATAAAAAATTTGTTAAATGTAAAAACTTACAAGGCGATACTTTTGTCGGCACTTTAGTAGGCAGGACCTTTGGCGCCGCCGCCATTGATGGAAAATGTGGTCACATATAAAATTTGCAAGATTTTGGGGTAATTTGTGCAATTTTTAAACTTACGATAACTCTTTTTTTTCATGACTAATATTTTTTTTTTGTTGTTGTTTGTATACTTATGTACCTCTTATCGATCGGACAGGGTTTTGTTACATATTGTATTACAAAAACACAAATCTCTTTATATTTTGGCTTTCAAAGTAAAAAGTAAATAGTGTTAAATAATTTCGGCGGGCTGGTTAGAAGCACGATAGCTCAATTGGGAGTGCACCTGACCCGGTATGTCAGGAGGGTGCAGGTTCAAATCCTGCTCGTGGATTATTTTTCAACATTTGTGTTTTTGTAATTTGTTACGCAACAAAATTTGCGTTAAAATAATTATATTTACACTTCATACTTACATTTCATATTGTGTTAGTAAAGGATTTATATTATAATATCGTTGTATCTTTATGACAATATAACTCTAAACGCTTAATCTTCGTTAACATCCATTGATATTGGGAATCCTGTAACTGGCTATGGTTGGATTTGTCGTTAGTAATTTTGGATATAGCTTTTAATTATAATAATAAATATGAAAATATGTATCATTGACATAATATATTTTGTTAGAATCAGTAGTAAAAAGTATTATTCGAACGTTACTACTTACTATAGTATTATTCGAGTATGCACTCACCGTGAAACTCGAAGACCAAAAGCCTCCCTTGCGATTTAACTGAAAGTAGTAGTAGCTTGTAAATAAACAGATTTATCTTTAAACTTTTTATAATGCTACGTATAGATGTGGTTACTTATTTAAGTTTCAGAATAATTTACAAATAGAGTTTGTTGAAGAAAGGGGTAAGCAAAGTTAAGACGTTTTATAAAATATTTTGCATTATTATAGAGTCCAGATGCGAAGATAACTGGTGCAGCGTGAAAACAAACGTAGCATCAGTTAACCTCACTCTGCCGGCCCACAAGGTGCTTCTTCACGCCTCTTTTGAAGGACCCCATATCATAGGAAGGAGAGAAAACGTGTGTTGGTAGACTATTCCATCTTTTGGAGGTGCGACAAAGAAATGAGTCACCAAATCTCTTTGTGAGCGATGGGATATTTGAGACAGTGAAGCGGTGACTCCGAAAAGCAGCACGTGTACTCCTATGAAGGAAGGGAGAAGGTGGGATGAGGTCGAAGAGCTCTTCAGAGCACTCGCCATGGTATAA
This sequence comes from Eudonia truncicolella, assembly GCA_949315975.1. Classification (NCBI taxonomy): domain Eukaryota; kingdom Metazoa; phylum Arthropoda; class Insecta; order Lepidoptera; family Crambidae; genus Eudonia; species Eudonia truncicolella. The sequence continues at coordinate 11,488,991 of OX438836.1, forward strand.
GCGATAAAACACGCTGAGTGGCGCAACATCTCTACGCAACTGCAGAGATTCAAGAGTATTTGCCACTTCTGCATTGTCGATAATGCGTTCAGCGCGACGCTGCAATCTGTCCAAGGCATCGAGAAGGTTACTTTGCGGAACCGCTCCGCTCAATACTCCACGCAAGACCGTACCTGTGTCTTGTACAAAAGGCACAACTGGCCCGGCGTAAAGAATCGCCGCACTCTGTTCAGAATACCGAGTTTTCGTGAGGCTGTTTTGATTATGGTTTCGATGTAACCCCGAGTTTGTTTCAAGTTCACTAGGCTAACTATTACTTCTAAGTCTGACTCCTTAACAACGACGACGTCAACAACGCTGTTATGTTCAGTAAGTTTGAGATGAGATAAATAGTTGTTGAGTTTGAGTTGTTCAGTGGTTGAGGATTTCGGATGAGGTACGCTGCGAAAGACTTCATGCGAAAGAATAAGCACTTTCAACTTTAGCTTTAAAAACAAGATTGGGTTGTAACCCGCTGGCGGTAACATAATATATGCTGGCTGCGCACAGCTTGCTTAAAGTATTTGTGTAAAGTAAAAAAATTTTTGATGTGTAATATTTTTCCGCTCGCTTTCTATATAAGCAATTTGTGGGAGTGATTTCGTGAAATGGGACGGAAGTATGTGTATCAGTGTAACAGGAAGTCGGAAAAGCGCTCAAACGCGCGCCAATTTGTAAATTTAAAATCGATATTATGAACATGACATATTATTATTATATGTGACATATAATGTCATTTGGTCATTTTAATATGTCAAAATGTCTTCTAATGAGTATTTACTGCATTTATTTTATAGTTATAATATGATGTAACCTGACCCATTTTTTCCAGAATATAATGTTAAAATTGCTTATTACTAAAATGAAATGTCGAATGTTACACATCATATGCGACTAATGTAAGGCTGGCTCGTTTTTTTTATAATTTATGTTCTCTCTGAGTAAGTAAGTACTCGTTACTCTCAGTAGAATTTTTAAGTAGACTAATACCGGTTTGAATCGCAGTCATCTACTGAGATGAGCCCGGTAGTATATAACCTAGATAGTTGCTGTTATAGTTGTTAAGGACGTTTAAGCAGCTACGACCTTCAACACACATGCATAAGGTACATTACCTTATCTGAATGACCCATTATACTGGCTGAAGATACAAAATATTAAGACTCAAGCCACGTATAACACATTAAGTGAAACGTACCTATTGAAGGTAACATAACGCGACGATATACCAACGAATTAAGGGCTATAGCAAAAACCGTCACCGTGTTCACGTAAAGCAATTTATAATAATTTCCCTGCAGAATACGGCTCTGTGTAAAAATCATTGCAAATTGTGACAAATTATTATGTCTTCTTCGGACACAAAAAAACTGGCAATTACTTATCTTACCTACGTTGCCATTTTTTTGAGATATGCTATGGCGTTAATTTGTATCAATTCGGAAGAGATCTTCATCTCTTTTTGTAAAAATATTCTTTATGGCAATTTTATTTTGCGTTTTGATAATTGCTCAATATATCAGACTTATTTGGTATTTTCTTGAGTTCTTTGTTTTGTTGATATATTTTAGCATTAGTAAAGTCGAGACAACAATATGTAAGTTATGCCTTGTATTGTAGAATAAATAGAATAATAAAGTTAGTGAAAAATGTAATAGTTACACTATAACAAGATTTTTTGAATAATAGAGTATATAAGTAACTGTCTTGTAACTGTACATAACCTTTACAGCGTCAACGAATTATTTAAATATGACGTGAAAATAAAACAATAAGATCTATATTTACCAATGGCGATTTAAATTCTGTTGAACTGTCAACTTCCATACAACTTTCAAACAAAAGATTATTTTATTGAATAACGTACAACGTTCGTGCTAAAGTACTTTGCTTTTGTGATTGAATCAAAGCCTTTTTCAAAGGATTCGCTAAGGAAATGAATGGAGGTGAGGATTCTTTATGTGAAAGGTCACGATCGCTGCGTGTGCACACTATACATGCTTAATGTTATTGTGTTATCTCAACGAAGACAGCTTTTTTTTTAACAACGCCCTATGGCTAGAGCACCAGTCACATACCTAGAGGTCGATGTTCGATTCACAGCGGCTAGTACTTTTTTTAAAGTTTGGTTTGTTGGTAGACATTCTCGTTTTTAGTCCGCCTGGTTGGCAAATACCATCTAATCTAAGTGTGTTGCTCTAGCAATGTTAAAAGCGTTGTTGTGTTTCAACAGCTACATATAAAATAGCCTTACTACTTAATTACAAGATAAAATTTTACTAGTATTAATAATCAATACTAGTATTGACGACTAAACGTGGGTTTTTTTCATCTCTTTGCTATGAATGCTGTAGGAACATTTTTAAGCACTTTTGTCGTTTGTTAAAGAGTTAGAACTCAACGCTACATTGTATTCTTACAAGGAGACACATTACGGTATTAGTAACAATAACATATAATTATTACGTTGAACTGATTGAACCAATTATATCATTATGGACATTTGTCTATAATGTCAGTTGGTTTATATCGCTACCACAACATCGCAACGTCTATGCAACAACACGAGGATATCCAGGAATTCGCTGCTCATTGCTCGTTATGTCACCGAAGTAGATAGGAATAGTTATTGCAACAACATGATGAATACATTGCAAACAAACCTACCGTCATTGTTTATAGCCAATCGGTTAAGATTGACATCCATAAATATACAACTACAATGTAAATAATTATACACACCTGTAAACAATTTAACGACATGCAACTGAGGTGCAGTTTATTGCGTTTTCTTAAGTATAAAAGTAGTGTTAGTGAAATTATTTTTTTCTTCTTTATTTCGTCATCATCAATAATCAAAAAATGTTAATAACAATAAGCAGGCAAGCTGGTAAGTTACATCGGCTACATATTTATGTACTACATACGACGTTCCTAAATAATAAGTCCATGTTAATAAAAATCACCTCAAACTGTAGGTGTAAGTATATAATAGGGATGTTGACAACAACAATAATTCGCTGCCCGTTGCTCTCTCTTTGAAGCCGCTCGGATCAGTCCAATCGCGGGTCTGATCAGAAGCTTCACCGCCCGTTGTTAGCCCACGACTTAGTCAGTTTAGTCAGCAGACAAATGCAGCTTCACTGCAGTCAGTCCGTTTGATCGTTAGTTAAGTCAGCCGACACAACCAGCTTCACTGGAGTCAGTCCGTTTTGCAACGTGTCCCACTTGGGATGCGTAGGCGACTCTACTGAGTAACGCCAACTGCGCCTCCCGACCTTCGGAGGGCGTACGTTATGGTAGCCTTCGCAGCCTTCTTTAAGGCTAAAGGCGAACCCCAGGGGTACGGTTTACTGGGTCGGTCTTACTCCCTTTTAGAAAGGGACAAAGCCAGCCCCAGATCTTCCGAAAGGTTGAATCTGTGTGCAGATTTTTTCCCCTGGGTCAACAAAAAAAAAAACAACAACAATAATTCATTCCGGAACATTAAACGTATAAATCAAATAACTTAAGACATTAACCAATTTTTATTTGACCTAAGCATGAATTTCTGTAACCTATAAAGTTATTACTAAACGCTCAATTGACGGAATAAAATAGTGACGTCATAGTTTGCCAAACCTATACAAATTCTATTGAAAAAAGAAATGTTTTGACAGTTGCAAAAAAGTTTGCTTATTGACTAACCAGTCGACTACCCAGTTATGAATATTTAGTCTCCCTATTTACCCATTCTACGATTTAAATGCCTACGTAGCCGCTGTAGCTCTGTATCTGATTACTTATATTACGATTCGAATATTATCTTATAACCAAAACGCCTAGGTAGCCGAGTGGGTCGGTAGGTAGCAGGTCGGGAAAAGTGTTTCGGATTTTTCAATGCATAGCCCGAGTTTGTAAGCACCAACCCGCGTTTGACAAGCGTGGTGATAAAGCCATTACCCATCTATTGTAGTGATGACTTGATTTCAATGATGGAGACATTTGACTATACAGTAGGTACAGGCTATTTACTTACATACTTTACTTATTACGAATTTGATCATGTGCTATCATCATCATCATCATCATCATCAGCTCATTCAAGTCCCCACTGCTGGGGCACGAGCCTTCCCTATGGCTGGATAGGGAGAACGGGTCATAAACCAATACGCGGGCTCAGTGCGGATTGGTGGTTGTTAATGACTGCTTGCAGCCGGGACCAATGGCTTCCCGTGCTTTTCGAAGCACGGAGGAGCTCGAGATGATAAACTTGTCGTCACCCATCTGATAGTTGCTTAATCTCAGCTTTCGCAGACCGGGCGCGTTAACTATAAGCGCGCCATCGAGCTCCTCCCTTGCTACCATTTATGATATAAATAAAACGCCTGTTTCACATTCCGTAAGCTTTTATCTATCTATGTATATAGTTTTCACTGTAGAGCGCTGTACCCACAGTCATTATCGTGATGTCAGTCTTAAGGTCCCAACGCCAACACGTTATACCGCACCGCACTAAAACCACCCGACTGTCCATAAACTTTCCACATAAACCGGATATCTCATAGATATATTGCGTTCATGTAACACTGCAATTTTATGATGCACAGTTTCCCGTAGTAAATATGTATTATGTATGTATAGCTGCCGGGGTTGATAATATAAAGTTTTATACTCCTGTGGTGGCAGATTCAATTTTGAAAAGGTTATAGGCGATGCAGGTTTTATTTTTAAATTAGTTTTCTGTTTAGCGTCTGTTTTACACCTTTTGCAAAAATTGGGTTTGCTATTTTACGAGTTTTTGATAAAATGAGGTCGCTGTTATGTAAGATATTGGCTGTTATACTTATATATTATTGTCAATGGAAGTTATTTCCGTATTTTTGGGAAATATAATTTCAAATCGGTGTTTTTTACATCGTTTCAATAAAAAAATTATTGCCATATCTTTTCTATGTCAGATAAATTAACAACATCAGAATATAAAGTCATCATGGAGGCCTTAAATAAATTGCTGATAACAACTTCTCATTTGCAATTATTCTGTATAAAAACAAACACAGCTTATTCTCAAAGAATGAGTTTAAAGATTTTTCACGACATAAAACTTATTGAAGTGTTTCGGAATGATACTATAGCTCCGTAAGATGCTTGTAGCCTTCGCTACTTAACGAAGCACACTTTTAATCACGAGATTGTTGATCTCGAGATACACTTGCGTTGAGTATGTCGTTAGTGGTAGACCAGTCTTATTATGTTATCTAATGTGGACCATAAATACCTTCACAAGTTTGTTTCGTAAGATCTTGGAAAAGAAAATTTTCTAATTAATAAAGTAAAGGATTTACTGCTTTTTTTAAATATTTCACAACGGAGAAGCGCTTTATCGGCAGCTTATAAAGATAGGTAAATAATACTTTCATTGCCACACTAAAAAAAAATATTAAATAATAATTAAAGAAAAAAACAAGTTTTTTTTTAAATAATAATATAATGATATGTAACGTTTGTAATAAGATACTTCGACCGACATTCTCATCTTTTGAGGAATAACATATCTTATATCTTACTGTTGGTAACCAACAATGCCACTTGTATTGATGGTATGGTGGACTTACATAGAATGGTGGTAGCTAACCAGGCGGCCCTCGAACAAGCCTTTCTTACTTACTTACTATCCTGGCGCACAGTGTTTTAAGGGACCCAATTTTGTGACACTCCGTTTTTATTCCAGATTCCCATAGTTTGAATTTCAATAAATGCAAGAGTTCAATTTCTATATAATTTCTAACATGCGTAATTTTTAAGATTTTTTTTTTAAATCGAACTTTTTTTTCGGATGTTCACGATTAAAAATCATCTTCCTAATACGGCGGACTATTGAAAGAAAAATGGAAAAATAATCAATAACTTCATAACAAATCAACTTATATCACTTCTATGTTTGTCATTGATGTTTTTATCTATATATATGTATATTGATTTTATATCTTTTTAATTATGATTTTGTTCATGAATATCCGGAAGAAATTTCGGTTTCGAAAAGGTTTTTTTCATGAATATTTCTCAAAAAGTATTGATGTTAGAAATGTAGGAGTTGCACATCCACTTTTATAGTGATTCAAACTATAGAAATATGGAATAAAAACTGGGTGGCACAAAATTGGTTCCCTTATAATACTGTGCGCTGTAGCCCCAAGTGAGTTTTGGCCTCATGATACAAGTCGGCGCCACTACTGGTCCCGACTTTCTGCCAGTTGTCTACGGTGTCTGCTTACAACACATATATAGACTAAGAGGTTATCGAAGCTTAGGGTTAAATAAATATACATTATTGATTTCCTTCTATAATCAAAACTCTTTTAAAACTGTTTTGAATACTCCTATCAGGTCACGTTGAGGTGAGACCGCTTCGCTGACATTATATGATGTTAATTGTATTAGAAATCTTTCTCCAATATTGTTAAGTACTTTAAAATGTTTTTGTTTTGTTTATATAATTTTAACGCAAATTTTGTTGCGATACAAATTACAAAAACACAATGTTGAAAAAATTTCCACGAGCAGGGTTTGAACCTGCACCCTTCTGACATACTGGGTCAGGTGCCTTTTTTTACTTTGGCTTTCAAAGTAAAAAAAGTAAATAGTGTTGAATAATTTCGGCGGGCTGGTTAGAACCACGATAGCTCAATTGGAAGAGCACCTGACCCGGTATGTCAGAAGGGTGCAGGTTCAAACCCTGCTCGTGGAATTTTTTTCAACATTGTGTTTTTGTAAGTACTTTAAAGTAAGCGCACTAGAACTTACGAGGTTTATAAGGGGAATCTTTACTCAATTGCATTTAATTAGATTAAATCTTCTATCATACATCTACAAAATGGGATGATCATCCATATCACTGCACATTTTATGTCCCCATTGCTAGGGCACGAGCCTTCCTTATGGATGGATACATGGATAGGGAGAACGGGCTACAAATCACCACGCGGGCCCAACGCGGATTGGTGGTTGTTCGTTAAATACACCCAGGAACAACAGCTTTACGTGCCTTCCGAAGCACGTATGAGTCAAGACAATATATTTATGGTTACCCATCCGATAACCGACCTTTGCGAAGGTTGCTTAACCTCCGGAATCGCAGACCGGGTGCCACTAGCTCCAAAATGGGATGGGATGGTGTCATAATTCTGTGATAAGTTCTATTATGTGTGACCTTAGCCCTTAATTTTAAGATATTTTTTGCTCATTCTAGTGTAAGTCTCCACAAACAAAGTTACACAAAGAAATAGAGTGGTATGTTATTCAGTTATAATAAGCCAGCCATTGTCATTAAAATGTTATGTGCAAATTATATTTTGTCCTGGAGTTCATTACGCCCATAAAAAATACTGGCTATGTATCATTGTGGAAATTTAAATTTAATTTTTTTTTGATATGAAATTGATGTCCTTTATATTTGTGTTTATTTTTAATGGAGTGTCCTTCTATGTATAATAGGACCTTTCCAATATTTTGATCAATTGATCGTTGGCGTAGTGCCATAATTTATATAAATAAAATGAATCGCTAAATGTGTTGCTAATCGCAAAACGGCTGATTTCTTTTCTGTTGTGTTTGATGAAGTCCGAGGATGGTTCTTATGGAAAGAAAAAACGAAAAAAATAAGAATAAAATAGTAAAAACAACAATTTTCTTTTCCTGTCTTGGCTCACGAGGTTACAGTCATGCGGGATGTGGATTCAACCATTATTGTACCAATAGTCGTTTCGGCAAACGGTATTTTTGCCAAGAGCCTCGATCAACACCTAGAGATGCTTTCGCTGAAAGGTTGAGTCAAGGGTCAGATGCAAAAGGCAGTACTCCTTGACACGGCACGTATTGTCAGGAGGTTTCTCACTCTGCAGCCCTAACCAACGATAGCTTGGGTCTATCCCCGCTGCCGGTGGCAACCTAAGTTAAGTTTTTTATAATATTTTATATTGTAAATATGTTTTTATATAAAATATTGTAAAAAAAAATTCTTAATATATATATATAATAAAGAGAATAATAATGATACGCTTAAATGACGTTTAATTGACTTATGTCCATCCCATACGTTTATCATTCTATTCCATTTCTATTCTACTAGCGCTGTGACACTTGTCTAGGCCATTTGGCCGTCACGGTATCACGTCATTGTTATTTTTATACGTCTATTTTACAATATAATTAGAATTTCCCTTCATTATTATGTGAGGTTAGCTAACCCTATTACCCTATACCCTGTTTTACCTATCTAGTATTGTGTTACTTTATGATGTTAATTGCAAATTATAGCAGAATCTTAAGTCATAAATCTACAAAACGACATCTTTATAGCTTGTTTAAATATGAGACTATCCCATCGGATAGTATGTTTTAGCGTGTTAGTTTTACTACAAGCATCTAATATATACTACTCAAAACAAAATAAGGGCCACGAGGTATTTTGTCTGTCTGTCTTAAAATTAATATTGGTTTTATTATTTTCAAGGTAAAAATAAAATAGTAAATCAAAAAATAATCTTAAACGATTTGCACGATAATTTCTGGTTAATGGAATACGGACAACTCGCCTTCTTGAAGCCTGCTGGTCTTCATGCAATCGATTACGAATAGTTTGGTCACTGACACGAGTACCCGTTGTGAGCCGTAAACGATTTTGCAGCTTGCGGGCCGTCGTTGTGCGATCTCGGCGCGCACTTAATCGAATGTAACGATCCTCTTGAGCTGTTGTAATGCGAACTCTGCCCGAACCAGGTCTTCTTCTAACACTGCCGGTCTCTTGGAAACGATTCCATAGATTTTGAATAGCTCTTCGAGAAAATCCCAATTGCAAACCCACAGATCGCTGCGAATGACCTTCTTCAATCATTGCAACGGCTCTGGTTGCTGTCAGCGAGTCCATATGACGCCTGCGTGCTTGTGGCATATTGCAAAAGATGTTTCTGACTCGAGATATCAATGAACTCTGATAATTTCTAATAAACCAAGAAGCTAAGGAAAGCAAAACAGCAAAGAAAATGGAATCAAAATTTTCAAAAATAATTTTAAATCAAATTTTATTTAAAATTGTTGCCAGCATTAGATGAATACTACAATATTAAAAAGTTTAGGTATCAAAGAGTTTGTATACTCAATATTTTACTACTTTCAATATGTAAATGTTTAATAATTTACACCAAAATGAAAAAATACCTCGTGGCCCTTATTTTGTTTTGAGTAGTATATTACAGACTTTGATTGTTTGATATATGAATTGAAAAATAAAACCACAAAGTATATAAACGCTTTATTTCTCTCCTCTTTGCTGCATTAACATTTAAGTAGACATCAACAGTTGGTTTTATTAATACATAGAAGAAAAAGTACTGTATTGTGCGATACTGAATATCCTTAAGAATTCTTCTTCAAACAGTCTTATGTTATTATTTATTATATACATACGGAGTCAACCAAATTTTATATTACAATCAGTAAACGTCTATATTGTATATTATGGATACAGGTAATAAAAACATTGAAGCAATCTCGAAATGTTTCTGACATTGTTATGGAGTAGGTACGCATTATTTGAGAACATTCTTATTCAATTTTGTTCAAATAAGACAAAGTTATGCCGAAGAAGAAAAGACAAATGGATCGAAGACAATCTAGTTTGAAAATATTATGTTTTTGGCGATTATACTTTATAGACTATTACAAAAAATACAAAATTTACTACGTACTTATAACTTCATCGTAAGTTTCACCACATATATTGAGTACTTATTTATCGAATACGAAGCGTTCGGTGATATCCTTCTCATTTCAATGAACTAAATCTCTTTTGTTTATGTAATAATCTTAGATTAACAATATTTGGCACACGTCTCGTAATGTCGTAATACACGAATGTTTCTAAATTTAATAATATCGAAACTAAGTCTGAATAGCATACAAAATTAGACCTGAATCTACTGGTCCACATATACTTATATCTATTGCTCTCTATCTATCCGTCAAACAACTATGGATTTCTCTTCACTGTCATCATACACCTTTGATTACAATGATGTCTCTGTTCTGGAGATAACTCCAAATGCACAACATTGACTGCTTTATCAAAAGTCACCTTCGGAAGTCATCGCGTCAAAGTCACTTCTGAATCACTCGAGCTCCTTGAACTCTCTTTAATAACATCAAGTTCTCTGTTAGACAATGAAGAGTTACGAGAAAACTTATGTGTAATACTATATTCACTTTTATCTTCACAACTTTCACGAACACTGCCGTTATAGTCTTTAATTTCATCAGAATCGTCATCAGCTACATCGTTTACTTCGACCTCTAACAAATTATCATTGTCTTTCAAACCGTATGCGTTGAAACTCCTTTCGTGGCTGAGACTCCGTATTCTATCAAGATTATGTTCTAAAGTTTGCATATCATCGTCCGCACCAGGTGAATCGTCAAATTTCCATTTGATATTAGTGTTAAAATGTTCTACACCCGGATATACGCCTATGCTATTGCTTCTATGCCCGAAAACAGGACAGTTAGGGAACTCTCACAACTCCGGATGCCTACCGTTACAAGTCTTGTTGAAGTTGCCTTCATCTAAGCTAAGGTTTGAACGCGAGCGTCCACACTCAAGACTAGGGGTTGGTCGGAATAGGCAGAAGTCCGAGTTTTTCAGTCTGCATTGTCTTGAACACGATTCGATTTGGAAGGCAGAGCGGTCAAGATGCCTGTAGTCTGTCAGTCCAAAGCCATCAAAAAATCTTGGATCTTGCTTACAGGTGCTGCTTGGACATCCTTTGAAAGAGCCCGTACAGCGAAGAGGATCTCTGTGACATGCTTTTTGTATCGCGTGTAGAGACGTGGATGAGACTGTGCGTTCAAGAATTTCACCCCAATACTTTTCTCCAAGACCATCAAATTCGCCTTTGGAGTGCAAACCATCTGAGGTGACGGGTGACCCACAGCAGCCTGTAGGTTTTTCGTAACTAGGAAACGATTTGGGTTTTCGACAGCACACCTGTAATACAAGCAGAAAAATATGTACATTAATAATAAGTAATCCAATTCTCTCTTTAAAAAACTAATAATTACCTTGAAATAAAAATATTGAAAAGTAGTTAAACACTAAGGCCACGATGATAATATTTAACAGGTTCACTGTCCAAAACTTATAACAATGGTTAAATCATTGTTACGGACCATATGTGGTATGCGGGACAGTGAACCTGTTAAAGGCCATGAGAAAAATATAATAATAATTATACATTTCGAATTCCGTGACCTCGAACCGTAGAACACAAATAATTACTGTTTGTTTTAAATTATTCAATGAACGATCGAGTTTGGTTACAGGCTTCGCTTCCTGTACGCTTCGGAAGCCTAGGAATTAGAAATTTATTCAGTGTGGCCCTGCCAGCGTTTTTATCTTCTGCCCATAGCACGTACAATCTTTACAGGAAGATTATCGACCCATCATTGGCTTCCGTAGAGTTGTCGTTCGAGGCATATACGAGTAACGCCTGGTTATCCGCCTGTCAAAATTCTAGTCTACTCTTACTAACACAATCGCAGACGGATGGTGGGTGGCAAGTTTTGGAGGGACTTATTTCCATATCAGCTGACACGGCCGAACTCATTCGTCTCACTGCCGTCTCTGAGAGAAAGTCATGCCACTGGCTCCAGGCATTGCCATCTGCTAATGTCCGTACCTTGTTGGACGGGCCGTCTCTTACTCTAGCGGTCTGCCTCCGTTTATGCGTCAGATTAGTCCACCCTCACCGCTGTGTGTGTGGGGAGGCTGTTGACGAGCTTGGCCACCACGGCCTCTCTTGCGCTCGTAGTGCTGGCCGTATGATGCGTCACTCGACATTAAACAGCATCATTCGTAGTGCTTTTGCCACCATTGGTTTACCGGCTGTCTTAGAGCCAGCTGGTATATTTCGCAGTGATGGAAAGAGACTTGACGGAATGACCATTGGGCCCTGGAAGTTTGGCAGGCCGTTGGTGTGGGATGCAACCTGTACTGACACCGTGGCTCCCTCGCATGTTCGCGCCATTTCACTTCATGTGGGGGCTGCTGCGGTAAGCGCTGAAAATTGCAAACGGCACAAATACGCAAACCTAGGTCAAAATTATTTATTTGTTCTGTTTGCGGTGGAAACAATGGGTCCATGGGGGCCAGAGGCAAAGCAGCTTGTTAAAGAGTTAAGTACTCGCATTATTGAGGTCTCCGGTGACAAGAAGGCTGGCAGCTATCTCTACCAGCGTATTAGTTTGACAATCCAAAGGGGCAATGTTTTATTTCAAATTTTTCACATCTTTTAATTTTTCTGTTTTTATTTTAAGTAAGTTAAGTAATGTTTATTTTTGTTGTGTTTATAAATAAATAATAATAATTATTATCATACAAATAATATATGTTTTGAAAGTTGTATTATTATTGGTGTAATGTAATATGAGAAATACTCACATAGTACTGTATGAGCTCATTACTGATCCTTCTAAAGTGACTGTTGAGAAGCCAGTAGAGGAATGGATTCCAAAAGCTGTTACTCAACGCCAGCCACGTCACAATGAAGTCCAGGGAAGGTGGCACCTAATAGCGAGAAACAGTAATTTAAGTATGTATCGATTAGAATTATCATTCAGATTTTATTTTTACTTAACTAATTTTATTATTATATTTATAAATAAGATTAGATACTGTTAAGATACAGTCCTCTATAGTTTATAAACAGGATTGTATACGTTTTAATAGTAGATTTAAGGTAGTTTAGAATGTAAGTTTCTCAGCCCAAAATGTCTTTGACAATGAGAATTTACCAGATACTCACCACCCATAAGCATGAAATGACTGATTCTGCAAATACCAACTGAAGGCAAAAGCAGGTTTAATACAAACAATATATACCTTACATCCTGTGCAGGCGGCTACTACCTCTTGGATGGTAGCTGGCGTAACCATGACTATAAATCCTAATGACATAGCCGCCATGGTGCGAGAAGTGCTTACACTGTGAGGTCTCACTGGGGTTGGAATTTGTTGCTGTCAAAAGAAAAACGTTTTCAATTTGAGGACAAAACCAAAGCTGGAACCCAATTATATGTGTCAGAGTTTTTAATAATGCATCTTTTTAACCTTGTGACTGATAATAACTATGTTGTTGTTGTTTGTTAGATTGCAATTATGTTTTGCGAAGTGAAATATGGATTTTTGAATTCGGATTATTATATAGGTACGTATAGCATTAATATCATATTAATGAATATGCTATGTTTTATTTGGCCTAGAAGGTGTCAGTTTTGGAAATATTTCTAGATCAAATAATTATTTTAAATGTTTTACCACAATGTCGTGTTCTCCGTGGGAAGTTTTAGCACAGGCTTTAGGTACCCCGTTCGGTCTTGGAGGTTCTATGTCGCATTTACTCCGGTTTTTGCTCACGTGGAAGCCTGAACCGTAGCAGTACATGAGAGCCATAGTCGTCGGGAAGTAGTAAGCGCAGCACGATAAGATCCTAGAACAAATGATTAGTGTTGAAAGAGACTCAGTCTTTTATAAGACTTTTAATAAAGACTCGCCCTATTTTTGACGCCTCACGAATGACTCAGTCTTTTAATCTTGAACCCTTAGTCATAAGACTAGCCTTTTTCGAAATCCTAACGTAAAAGAATGACAAGTAACTTAAACAGCTAATTTTGTGGCGGTAGTCCTATAGTAAAAATACCAAACTTTTTGCCAAGTCATTTAGCAAACCGGAAAGAATAGAACTACTTTTACTTTAATAATTACCTGAAGGCAACTCTGCTATGAAAAACATCACACGCCATTAGGCCCGTCGAATTAAAGTAGTACCCAGACCTCGGCAACACCATAATCGCGAACAAAGACACTGATAGTATCCAAGTTATGCTTATCACCAGCATGCAACCCTGTAACAAAAAGAGCATTATCGTACGAAGTGTCATTGTCATTTCTTCGATTGTCTTTTTTATCAACAAGCTCGTATTTACGCTAGATTTTTCAATCCTCAGGTTTTTATCAAACGAATAACATTGTCATTATGACATATTTTCTAAAGAGAATCTGTCATTTTATCAAAATTATTCAATGGAGAAACTTTGAATGACGATTGAGAAATCAGCCCTTAAATATAGATTAAATTAATCCCGAAAACATTATATAACTATTGTTTTAGTTAAGTTTTGAATTACGTATTAAATTACGTTGTAAATTGTTATTATTTATTTATGTAACATATTAGCATAAACCTATAAATATCAGTTCTTCTGACAAGAAAGAGCAACCCACCTCGCGTTCACACGCATGACATACCTACGAGTATATGTATCAGTCATTGCTTCGCTAAACCATATTTTAGGGAACTTCACGATTCGATACACAAGCCACTTTAAACCGTAGGAACGCTACGAACTCTTCCATTAACTTTCTTTTTTCATTTTCTTGTTTGTGGCGTTTTGAAGTTGAAATTAGAATTTCCGTTGTTTGTTTATGTTTTTTTTTTTCACTATTTAATAACATCTTTTTGAAACTATTTTAAATTATTGACACTACGTTGGGTAGTGGTACCAGTGTTGAAAGGAATCAGTGATCGTTTTTTTCCCCTTAAATCATTAAAAAAGGGGCTAGCCCCTTATTAAAGTTTTTAGCTACAGTTAAGTAGCAGTAGCAGTAGTAGTAGTGGATGGTCTACCATCTGCTTCTTAGCTGATAACCCGTATAATTTCAATGACAACCAATGTTATTTTTTTGGGACAACAAATGTGTGGAACATAGAGTTAGAAGTGTCTATACCACTAGTGCCACTAGCCTACTTCATAATATAACTCTTCATCATCATCATCATCATCATCATCATCATCAGCTCATTTTTATGTCACTGCTGGGTCACGAGCCTTCCCTATGGATGGATAGGGAGAACGGGCCATAAACCACCACGCGGGCCCAATGCGGATTGGTGGTTGTTATAGACTACTAATGCTGCCGGGACCCACGGCTTTACGTGCCTTCCGAAGCACGGAGGAGCTCGAGATGATACATTTTTGGTCACCCCACCCGATGACCGGCCTTTGCGAAAGTCGCTTAACCTCAGCACTCGCAGACCGGGCGCGTTATCCACTGCGGCATAGAGCTCCTCATTTCTGTGATGTTAAAAAAATATCAATTAACAATTAAGGTTTCTATTGTCGAAGGCGGTTATTCTTCAATCTGCAGTAATGAGATGCCAGATCGGATGCCTAATTTAGTATTACTCGAAAGCTTTTGTAAGTCAGAATTGAGACCCGGTGGCGAACTTCTTAAGCGGCTCAAAGAGATTTTCCCGGAGAGGTGTTATCAAGTACGCAAAGCCTTCTTTGAACGTAACCTCGGATTTACTGAATTCTAAAGTCCCAAGAGTGTGAATGAAACTTTAATATTTAATTACGCATGATCCGTGTGCACAAAACAGTACAAAACTAAGTCAAACTTTTAATGTAAACTTAAAAGTTCTAGCTTTAGTTAGGTTAACATTAGAGTGTATACTAGTTTCGATAGCCCTTTTTAAACTAACATAGCAGATAGATAGCTCAAAAATATTAGGAAGAAGGATGCATGATCGCAGATTGAGGAACTCGATGCCGCAGTGGTTAACGCGCCCGGTCTGCGAGTGTGAGGCAACGCAACTTCCGCAAAAACAAAGGCCGTTTATCGGATAGATGACCAAAAATGTATCATCTCGAGCTCCTCCGTGCTTCGAAACTCTTATTTGCCTGCTTTAAATTGTCTTTAATTATATTTGTATGAATCATTGTTTTCAAACTGGAACTTTGTTATTACTTTATAAGTTGTATAACCTAGACCGTAATGTGAAAAAAACAGTAAGCTCCTCAAATAAAATAAAGAATCATAACAAATGTTAACATACCTTTTTACTTGAATGCTTGTGGTAAGTATTTGGATGTAGCAAATACAAATATCTGTCTATCGCCATACAGACTAATATCACTGCACTCTGTTGACTCACCGCTCCTCGCAAAAGTGCCTGCACACAGAACGTATTATTGTTTAGGATGAAAGGTCAACATATAAAATCTACTTTCCTGAAAACACTATCACGTTTCGCTCTATAAGAAACAACTGTTTTGTTTATAGTGGCAATATGTTCTCAGTGTACACTTCACCTTATCTAGTTAGTAAACAGAAAAATGTCTTAAGTTCCGACATGTTAACAAAGCGGAGTGATTATGACAATGTTTTGTGCAATCTGAATGACCTTGGTCCATAAAACAACAAAGAAGGGGACCACCTAAAAGCGAATCGCTAGTCAGCAAACTGACGGCAGATGGCACAAGTAACAAAGCTGAAACTTTAACAGGCGTGGAGTTTGTGCCCGGTCACTATATTCCATTAGCTGATGCGCATTAAGCCCCGTTGGCGCGAAGTTTTTAGCGATTTTATTGTTCACGGACCGCGCTGTCAGCGGATCGTCAACAATTACTCTTTTAAATTCCATATTGTTCCTCGTTTCAAAAGATCCCTCACAATGAGGATCCCTTTCATAATTTCAAATTTTGTCAGGAGCCTCCCGTAATTTCGTAACCGGACTGGATTGGATTTTTTTCAGGAGTTAAATGTTTTTTATATAAAAAAGTGTTTTCGGACCGTAACAAGTGACCCTAGCGAGTTTATCCGTGATATCCGATTACCTTTTAACTTCGCATCTCCAATTGAGAACTTTTTGTCGTGAAACAACTTTACTCATTTTCTCGCCGTCTCTTGTTTAAATAAAGTTTTGCAGCGACTTCGTAACTTCACCTAGATCTAACTGGATTAAACAACTCCCGTGAAATTTTGATGAAAAATTAATTTACCTATTTCCATCACTTGCCCTGTTTATTTTATTTATCGTTCGCTTTGTTAACTTTAAGACTTCAGAGTAGTTGTTATACCGGAATTTGTTATCTCGCCCTTTACGTACGCCCTTTTCATATACAATGAATGTTCATAGGTAACATTGTATGAATAAAATGTGAGTCTTCATGAATAACGCAAGGGGTACCTGTGTCTTGCTATCTGATATAAATTTTCTTTTACTAAATTATACAGAAATAGTCTGCAAAAGGCAGCAAAAATATAATCGATACAACAGTCAGTCGAGTATGGGTAGTATTTTTATGAAAAGAGTTATTACAATAACTTTGACTAAGAATGACAATATGTAGGTATAGGCATTGTATCTTCGTTCTAAGTTAAGATAAGAATTGTATAATTATGCTTGGAATTCGAGCTATTAACACCCGGTCTGTGACAAAAATGTTTCTTGGAATTCAGTGACGCCCAAATATTTGAAATAATTGCGGTCGTGAATATTTTGGTGGGCTCGTAAATTTTGTAGATCTCAAAATAGATTTCTCTTTGTAATACCTACCGCAACCCTTTACGTAAAATAAATTTCATATACAACCTCAATAAATTTCTTTTCACTATTTACTTTTGCGGCTTACCTGTATTTGGCAGAATATCTCGCCGTAGGGCCAACACTTGTAGAGGGCCGGCAGAAGCGCCACTGGAGCTATCAAGATCCCAGTGAATAAGTCATTGAGAGCCAGCGAGGTAAGTAGGTACCTCGGCTGTAAAAGAAAAAGTTCTGTATTCAAAAACAAAAATGTTTACATTAGAAAGAAAACGAAACGCAACACTTCAACCCGTTTCAAGTTTTCCTAATGATGTACCGCCACGAAGGGAGGATGAATTTTAATACGTAGTAATAGGAAACTCAAATACATGGAGGTGATAAATTATGTAGGTATGGTAAAATTAAACCTTTTTACTAATTGTTGTTTTATAATTATTAATAATAACACATGACGTGTTTTAAGGAATTAGCTTTTTAGTCACTCAGTTGCCATGATCATCATTACCATAATTAGTGCATATCGGTCCACTGCTGGACATAGGCCACTCTAATCCCACTCTGCCGATTTTTAAGCTTTGATCGGCGAGTGCTATGAATTACATTATCTAATCTCTTCAATTGCTCAAAATATTTGACGAGACTTGTACCGTACCCTAGAAAACTATTTCTATAGAAAACAGGCTTGTAATTATTATTCTATTATAATGATCCTGATCATCTCTTAAATAAGGCATTCAGAACATAGATAATGCAGCTGCCTGGCTTCAGACTTGTCTATGGTATTAATCAATATGATCTTACCTGGTTATCAATATATTTGATGTACCTCCTGTTATTGAGTACGCAGATGAGAACCAAGTTCCCAAAGACAATTGCCATAGACAGTGCAAAAATGAAAAATGCCTTCAAAATGTCAGATGGCGCGGGGAACGTTGAAGGCCAGCCTTTGTTGTTGATCCAGCAAGAGCTGTTAGAGAGAGACGGCGCAATGAGCAGTGCGCCCTTGGTCGAGTCGAACATGCTCGGCGCCTGCGGCAGCGCGCGGTCCTCTTGAATAAGGCATTTAGATCATAGATGATGCAGCTGCTTAGCTTCAGACTTGTCTTTGGCTTTAATCAGTGTATGTCTTTCGTCAACTGGTGTGCATTTCGTCATTTCAGCATTTGAACCTTCAGGTTTTGGGAGTTGCTCATTTTTTATGACCATCATTGGTTACCTGGAACAAAGGTGTAATTTTTAAATGCAATCAAATATTTTCATTAATATATTTCATAGAGAACGGTTAACAAGATATTAAATACTTATAAAATCCTCACATTCTAACGTTCTTTTCTTTCTTTTAGTTGATGGCTTCGTGCGATTAGCACATTTGGCCAGTGTCAAAGTAATTTTTCTTACAAGTAATACATAAATATACAATATTTCCTTCCAGTCAGAATGATGATGAATGATGATGAATGATAATAAAAATGAGAAGTGAGAAATGATATACCCCCAACCCCTCGAGTATCTCAGTAAAGATGTGGGGCTTTACTAAGCCCTCACGCAGACTTCTTGAAAGAATTTGAAAAGTGACATTGCACTGTTTTGTTTCATTTGCCAACACTCATGCACACTCACGAACACTTAACGGTTAATAATCCACCATTATTTCACATTAATATTCGACACAACACAAATTTTAGAAAATAAAACAAACCCCAGACATGACTCTTCACTTTCCCGCCAAGAAGTCAAGTGTATGTTGTTGTTTTGATTACAACAGTGAAAAAACATTATTTAATAAATTTTTAAAATAATAATATTTTGTTATGTTTAGTTAGTTTGTATTTTTATTAGTGATTTTATTTACATATATTTAAGAGGAAAAGCAATAATTGAATATTATCTGTAAAAAAAAAATACATTTGTACACACGGCGGCAGATAAACCTACCCAAACCTGTAAAATTCTCCAATGAATATTAATCCTTATAACCAAAAAATAAAGCTCAAAATAATTGATTGTAGAAATTTGACAGTTTTGGGTATGTTGATTTTCCGCCGTGTGTACCTTTCAAGCTTAGTGCGCTTGTGAATTATTTAATAGTACCTTACTTTTTGTTAGAGTAATCAGTTAAACGCGATTCAATTGCTAAAGTTATATTCATAGAGAATACTATATTACCTTTTTAAATACTTTACAGCCATTTATTATTTAGCTAAATTGAAAAAGTTATAAAAGTTACAATCGGAGTCGTTTTGAATTGTTACGATCGTAAGCCACTTAAAATTTTTCTTCGTTTCAAAAGCCAGTGTAGTACTGATTTCATAAAGCTGTTGTCATAATATAACAATTGACTAAAAGTGGTCGATATTAATAACATGAAACAAATGACGTCACTGAGTTTTGGCTCCCATGCCAGGACTCCCTAAATTGGCATAAAATATTCTTGTAGCGTCGAAGAAGAAAGCAAAGAAAGGACGGAAATGATACTAAGCTATGGGATACAGAATCAATTTCACTTTCTCCGCTGTCAGGATTAGCTTGACAAATGATCATGTCCAAGCCCTCGTTTGTATCTGGCATTTTTATAAGCTCTACAGTTACAGTTTGTGCGACACCCTTTCCATAAGTCATCTTCAAGTGGTCAATAAAGATTGGTGAATTTTTCAAGACATTTTTTCATGTAGTAAGTGGCTAATTTATTAATCGTCTTATAGATTGTTTTTAATAAAAATTTAAAAGAAAAAAAATATTTATTTTTTTATTTTTTAATAAAGTTTTATAGGTAGACACTCAAGTTCTATTATTTATTCACATAAATAATTCTACAGTATTCTTTCTTGGTTTTTTTAAAGTTAAGTTATGTTTATTTTTATTGTGTTTAATAGTTATTTATTATTAAGATATTTCAATTCATTATAAGTTATTGAAATTCCATATAAAACTAAGCTTATTCTGCAATGTATTGGTTCTTAGTCAGAAACTATCTGACTAAGAACTAATTATGCCAGGCATAATTTGAAAATTTGAAATGATACGAAATAACCATAATCAAACACAAATCGACAAGGACTACTTAAACCTTTGCACAGAAAGCTATTTCCTTGAGGAAATTGACAAGGCCTTCAATTCGAGGATTGTGATCGAGAAATATCAAGGAAAATCTTCTAGGGCATGTAGCACGCACGCCTCGCCTATTTCATTCTTTTTGTTTCGTTCGTGTGAGCGGTGAAAGATTTTCTAGTATTTAATACTTTGCTTTCAAGTACATTTTTTGTTTTTTATTTTTTTATGGCTTTGCACAAGCATTTAGCCAATGAAATGTGGGGCTTTACTAAGTCCCCACGCAGACTGCTTGAGAGAAATAGAAAAGTGACGTTGCACTGTTTTGTTTCATTTGCCAACACTCATGCACACTCACGAACACTTAACTTACGGTTAATAATCCACCATTATTTCACATTCATATTCGAAATCACAAATTTTAGAAAATAAAAAAAACCGCTCCCTTTTCCGCTAAGAAGTCCTCTGTCAAGTACATTTATACAATACGAAATGCTTTCTTGACATTATCAGCAAAAGTTTTCGAAATGTTGGGAAAGAAGGTTGATTTACTTATAAGAACGTTAAGGACGAAATAGTTTGTTATTCGTTAGAAATAAAATAAATATATAAGATAATTACTTATATTACAGACGTCAAAGCAATGTAAACATTTTGGCACAGACTATTTGGGCTGTGCATTTTGATAATACTTTTTAATATATTTTTTTTTGATATTATCAGGTTAAAGAAAATTTATTCTCAAAAGAAATTTACATTTCACATAATGAGAAATTATATAGTAACATAATTACTTAAATAAAATATAAACAGTGAGCATGCATGAATTTGAAACTAAAGTATTAAAACCAGTGCAAAAAGTGTAATTTGCTAACTGTAATGAGGTAAAGATTAATAAACTATAAGCAAACGGGAGACGTGCAAAATATCGAGCATCTAAATAATAAAATTAGGTAAAGTAATTGGAAAAAAAGATGCGGAACTCCAAGCCATAAGTATTGTATTGTAATTTCAAATTGTTTTGTGTTTATATTTAAAAAAAAATCAAAATAAAATAAAATAAATAGTTCCGTAGGTACTTAACTTGTATACTAAAGAAACCCAGAATCCATTTTAACAACAGCAAATGAAACAGTTTCCTACTATGATATTAGTCGCATGTTTATACAAGCTGATATTGTCATGGAGAGCTTACGATCACAAAAGTGGCTTAATATTACAGCTTAATACTTCACACTCGGGCGACCCATGTAATAATAGTGGGCCAAGACTCGTAGCGGCAACGGCATGGAAACATCTCGCCCCCTTTTGACGTTCAACCGCTCATCAAACGTATAAATGGCTTCTGCCCTTTCGCATGTTATCCGTGAATTTGGCTCATAATTTTCTACTTAGCTGGTCTGACCTGATATTGGAGGCGTTTCCTTAATGTTGCAGATTAAACGTGACTGGTTGTTAAATGTTTGAAATAACTCTGTAATTTTCGAGATACATATGAACGTAAATGTAAGAACAATAGTTAAATAGAATATTGAATCATAATCAGCTTATTTTATGTTCCCACTGCTGGGGCACGACCCACGAGCCTTCCCTATGGATGGATAGGGAGAACGGGCCCTAAACCACCACGCGGGCCCAGTGCGTGAATAAGAACATTACAATTTTGACAGTAAATCCAGTGTCTTGGTAGATCAGTTGGAAGAGCTGTGGTTCGGATTGCGAAAAGTCGTGGGTTTGAGCAAATATACTAATAATAATCTTAAGATATAACGTATTAACGTGAAGCGCAACTTCGTGCCCCTTTTTAAGCACATTACATGCACGGATGAGTGTGAGATTTGGTATAGTTAAAGTTTGTATAGAGAAGGAGTCCCGAAATACAAAACTTATTTACATTAAGTGTTGAATTACATTTTATAAAAAAAATATATTGTAAACACGGTCGAAATTCGACCATTGGGCGACCTTTAGTCCTAATTAATGCATGCAACATAAAATAATTTAGCACTTTGGCTAACAAACTAAGTGGAGTGGTCTATATTGCGCGAGGCAGATATCATTATCATAACCTCATTATGAAACCTGGTTCAAACTGTTAAAAGCGATTGCGAATGTTCGAATCCCGCTGGTGCTTAGTTTTTCAACACTTTGCTAATTGCCAATATTTATGTGTGTGTTTCGACATAAAATAAGATTTTGTCATGAAAAAAAAATCTAAAAACAGCATGATGAGCGCCATCTTTTTTATTTATTTCGCGGTTCAAGACACATTTAGGCCAACAATTAAGCGGTTTTAAATCTTATTATGTGGTCAATATTGGAATGACAGTAAACAAGTAAATCATTTAGGTTTATTTAGGTGGACTGGTAGAGAATGCCATTTGGTATTGAGCCCGCCTTTTGTACTTATTTTTATATTGTGCAATAATGATTAAAATAAATAAATAATAATAATAACATCGTTTCTTTCTTCGTTCGACATACCCACTCTAGAATTCTGACCGACCAAACAAGAACAATGTTTATGTCATTGCAAAAATAACTACACACTTACACAATCGCCACAGTCGCGCCAGCATGCTACTCTATCCATAAACAATAAATAAGTCCTGATAAAATACTGGCCTATAAAAACACCTCCCACATACAATGCGAAGGTTTAATGTGCGTTTTGGCGTCTCCCTGTCTGCGTGTGGGTCGCTTTAACGATGCATTTTATACAGATACATTCATTTTTGTTTTTAATAATTGAAACTAAAGCCATTGAATTTCGAGACTTACCAAACTTTGGTCGTTTTTGACGGGGTAATTTGCGGGCTCAAGACAGTCCGGATCACAATAACGGTCCCTGCGGCAGCTTATAAATGCTTACACACAATGTGAGTATTTATGTCGCATGTTGCTGACCCTAAGGCCTTTGTAATTTTATAAAGTCTAATTTATGAAAACTAGAACAGATCAACGGTAGACTTGGATATAAAAATGAGTAAGTCCACTAGGCAGTTTCTGTGCTGAAACCTTCACATTGCTTATAGAGTTCTTAGGAGTTATGACTCTATCTACTTCTGAAATGTTTTTGTTTTGTTTATATAATTTTAACGCAAATTGTGTTGCGAAACAAATTACAAAAACACAAATGTTAAAAAAATTAAGTTAATGACGTTAGTTGTTGACATTGAATTGGCGCCTTTAAAAGCAAATTTAAATAGTAAATAGTGTTGAATAATTTCGGCGGGCTGGTTAGAACCACGATAGCTCAATTGGAAGAGCACCTGACCCGGTATGTCAGAAGGGTGCAGGTTCGAATCCTGCTCGTGGAAATTTTTTCAACATTTGTGTTTTTGTAATTTGTTTCGCAGCATAATTTGCGTTAAAATTATATAAACAAAACAAAAACATTTTTTAAATAGCTTGCCTACTTCTTACCTGATCTTTAGTATTTGTAAAAATATTATGATCATGTGTTAATGACGGTAGTTGTTGACATTGAATTGGCGCCTTTAACTTTCAAAGTAAAAAAGTAAATAGTGTTGAATAATTTCGGCGGGCTGGTTAGAACCACGATAGCTCAATTGGAAGAGCACCTGACTCGGTATGTCAGAAGGGTGCAGGTTCAAATCCTGCTCGTGGAAATTTTTTCAACATTTGTGTTTTTGTAATCTATCTACTTCATCCATGTAGGTAGGATTCGTAGCCGGAGGAACACGTAGCCTGAATTTTGGGTTAGATTAACTTTAGGAGTTAGCAAGGTATCAGAAAATTAGCGAGTTGAAGGTGAGTTTAAAAATGATACTACCACAAAGGACACTTCGGACTTTTGCCTCTTTGTGGAAACTTGTAAATAGCATTGGCTAACTGAAATTGACTCGTAAATTTTATGTTTGACTGTAAATGTTCCAACAAGCAAATTAAGAAATAAATAAATTTACACCGAATAGAACGGTCACTTATCTTAAAAAATTGAAAGTGGATTATATGAATTTATTTATGACGGGGAAAACGATTATCTGCTAGTTACAAATTCAATGTACGGGACGGTACATTGCATTTGTAGCCAATAGTGACAATTATCTGTTCACTTGAGTCTTGCCTAAGTAGTTGAGAATTCCGGGTAAAGCGCGCATTAACATAATCAAGTGAGATGAAAACCAATGCTTACATACCCTAAAAGAATAATAAAAATACCTACAAAAGTTGATAAGTTTGAATAAGATAATAATAACCCTGTTTATACTTTAGACTTCGACCTAGACTGAAATAGGATTATTTTGTTCTCAAAGACAAATACATCGTAAATCCTCTCTGAAGCCTGACATCTTATTTGAATGATGACAATTAGGATTGCTTGAAAACTTTATACCGTTTTCTACGTATTCGCAAAGTATCAAAGGAATAAGTTTTAGTAGAAGATCAATTGATATTAGAACTGATTATAATACCTATTAGAATTATATGATGGATAGCCCATAACTCTAATAGGTATCGGATGAATGTGATACATATTTTGTTAGGATAACATTGCGTTGATGAGTTGAAAAAAACTTGGCCTTAAGTTAGGATACTTGCACGACCGCAAGTAGGTAAAACATGAGAGCCGCTGCGCTTATAAGTTTTAGCCGTAACACATATTGATAAAAATCATAAGAAAAATCGTTTTAAAAGTAGTCTTACCCACTAGACTAAGTAACATACCAAAGTGCATCATTTAACCTTTGATTTTTCGGAACACGGGAGCACAGTGCCAAACAATACATTTGGCAGCTAACCCGTTAGTCATAATTTCAAGATTACCTCAATGACTTTTCTTAGCAAAATTTTACATAATCAAGAACTCTAACACAAGTAAAAGTTACCCTCCAGTAAAATGCCGGCCCCCAATGTTGTGCTAAGTTACACAACTCACTGTAAGTCAACATTCGCGTGTGGATTATTCGGCAAGCGAAGCCTATTAAGCTGCGCTCAGCACAACGATAAATTTATAGGAGCTATTCACAAGAGACCTCTATAAGTTAAGTTTTTTATGTGCCCTCACTCGTTTCAGTTCCCTAATCTTGGACAATAAAATTATGGGACGCGAGAAAGCATTAGGATTGTCCTTTTATTGTAGCACTCGTCGCCTTTTAGCCTTAGATTCTACACCGCGGTTAAAGTTATATTTCACTTACATAGCAATGCAGGACCTTTAAATCCAAATGGAGAAGTCAGAGTTTCACTGGTAAAGTAAAGGTTGTTTTAAGTAAATTATATATCTCTACAAGCAACAATTTTTGTGAGGGTAGTAACTTCACAGTGACGTGAAGCTAATACGTAAATCACAAACTACTGGAAAAATTCAACGAGTCTTCTGAGGCCTCGGTAGCTCAGCAGTCAGAGCATTGGACCGGTTGTCCAAAGGTCGTGGGTTCCATTCCCACTCCGAGCGTCCTGAAGCTGGTTGACTTTTTCTAGTCAAAGGAGGACGGGCGTTCTAGCCTAGGAACCAATAACAACATGCGATATATCGTTGGAAAGGATTTTTTATGTACTTTAATTATTGTTATGGCGGGAAGTACCAAATCACTGTGTGGAAAAAGTTATGGCACAATAAAGCAGACTTGAACAAAAATGTTATTTTTTCAGAATTTAATTATAAATTGGTTTAACAAGTATTACGTCATGTTATGTAGGTACTAAAACTAGTCTGTGCAGATAAAAATATCAACTGTTGTCAAAATCCGCAAGCGCATCCAAAATGTACTTATATTATAACTATTTATAACCGTAACTATGACATTAAGCCCCCTAGATCTTAATAATGTGGGCTAAATTAATCTTAGTATGTTACTTCGAAATTAGGCATACCAGCGGCAGCGCCTATAGCACAAGATGAGTGAGAGCGACATATGAACGTCACATCTAAACGTCAAACCTAAATAATTTTTATCAATTCATAAACATATACGTAGGTAGATATAGATATATACATATCTCGCTCTCAGTCATCTTATGCTACTAGTGCTGCTAAAGGAATATATACGTACGGAACCCTTACCCCCTTACAAATAAACAAAAGAATAAGGTCCGAATAGTTATTCCGTGTTTTGTCTCTTTTGCTCTAATTTGAAATGACGTTTACACGATTGGAACAAAACACTAGTATGGTAGGGCTGGACAAACAAGCCTGGCTAACTACCAAACTACCACCATCTTATCTAAATATGTCGCCATAACATCAATGTTTGTAGCATTATTGTGTTCCGGCAGCTAGAGATAAGAGGCTGACTTGGAACAGCTAGGCTTAACATTAAATGACAGCTTAGCTAACATCTATCAGATAAACGTAAAATGGTCCAAAAAAGTTTACTTTGAAGTGTAGTGAAGAAGGGTATTCATTGATCAAGTTAGTTTCTTTTTAATGTATTTTATGCGTATACCCACTTTTGTACATGCCTGGCTAACTACCACTATCTTATCTAAATATGTCGCCATAACATCAATGTTTGTAGTATTATTGTGTTCCGGCAGCTAGAGATAAGATAGCCAGTACCTCACTAGTTGAGGATCCCGGGTGAAGTGCGCTTCCATCATTGGCCTTATCATCACTTAACATCAGGTGAGATCAAGGCATTGTGCTTACCCGTAAATATAAAAAAAAAAAACATAAAAATAAACACTTATATTTTTGAGAAGGAGTCTGTCTTTATTGCGTTTTAACTTTTTTTACACAGCAGCTTGGGACTTCCCACCATAAAAATAATTAAAGTACATAAAAAAATCTTTCCAATGATATATTGCATGTTGTTATTGGTTCCTAGGCTGGCTTCCATATATTTTTGCCCGTCCTCCTTTTATGTTGTAATTATATAATATAGCATTGTGTATGGAAAAATATATCTCTTTTTTCAATAATAATGAGGTAAAATGATTCACACTTTGGCCCGAAACCTCCATGTGATGGAAAAGTTGTATCCGAAAATTGAAAACACAGCCTACAAAAAATATAAGTAGGTAATAATAATACTTTTATAAAATTTTACTAACCATTATTTTCAAAAATAATTAAAAAACCGTACCGTTAACACCCTATTACCCAACAAACCGATTCATTGATAACAGCATCGTTTACAAAGCTCCGTTGTTCCAACAACATCTAAATGAGAGTTTAACAACCGCCTAGATGGCGATTAAATCGGGGCGCCCAATTTTAACAGGCAGTCACTGAAGTTGATAAGTTTATATTGGATTTAATTTCTATCATCCCCCTGTCGCGCTACGAATATTATTTTCGTCAAGTTTCGTATTACGAGAAACGCGCAGTTATGTGCTATTTGCCCGATATCAATCGTCAGTTCGCTTTTCATACACTGATCACGATAAAAACGTACACAGTGGAGGATCGGAACGGAACGGTTTCATGGTACCGGTTGGTTATTGCTTCTCATCATTAATGATTTTATTTATTGACTTATTTATTTATTTATGGAAAACCAACAGCACAAGAAAACAGCAGCAGAAGGCCATTTATAGGTCTTCACGTTTAAAAGCAATTTTGAACAATATAACGTGTGGACAAGATTACAAATACATTGTTATGTGAATGATGAAAAAAGAGGTTTACAATGTTACAATATAATAAATCTTAATGTAAAAAATTAATTTGATAATATAGAATAGAATAGAATAGTAAAAGTAATTAGAAAATAGCCTATAACTGTCCCACTGCTGGCCTCCTCATTGAAATAAAAAAAAATAGGATATTTATTTATTAATGTGACCAAGACTCATAATTATGTTAGTATTAACTTATTCTATGTTAGTTACACGATATTATACAGGGTGGCCAGTTGATAGGCATCCAAAGAAAAAATATTGGGTAGTTGACAACAACAACAATTAATTCCAGAACAATAAACGTATAAATGAAATCACGTAACAGTTCTTTATAACATTGACCAATTTTTTATTTGACCTAAGCATGAATTTCTGTAACCAAAAAAGTTATTAATAAACACTCAATTGACGGAAAGCAATAGTGACGTCATAGTATGCTAATCCCATACAATTTCTATTAAAAATTATCGTTTTGACAGTTGTTAAAAAGTTTCTATATTGACTAACCAATCAACTACCCAATTATGTATTTCTCAAATACTTTTAAAGTTATGAGCTTTAAAATATTTTCATACGAAATTCATAACAGTTTCACGTAACAAATTTATTTATAAAGATTTTAACGTTAAATACAAGTTATATTTATAAAATTAGCAATATAAATAAAATAAATTTAATTTAATTAACTAAAATAAATTGTTAATTTCATATTAAAGTAAAATACGTATCCTATTATGTTAGGTACATATAAATATTTGATACTAATAAATTAACAAAATTTTAATGTCGTCTTTTCTCTAAGGGCAAACTTATTATACAGTGGTACTGTATGACATTGTGAAAATTGGAACTTTTACCTGAGGTAAATTTGTTTTATTTTGTGATTTTTAATTTTGTTTTTTTACATGTGGTTGTCTTCTATATTTTTTTTTATTGTTATGTGTTTATTTGTGATGAAAAGTGTCTTGCTAAAATAGGGCATTTTCCAATATTTTTGACGCTGTAAGGGAGAAAAGAGCTGGACACTTGCTGAGTTTCTTGCCGGTTCTTCTCAGTACAAGATCTCCGCCCAGAGTAGACTTACGAACCGATGGCATAGTGATATTCACAAGAGCTACTTGTAGCCTAAACTGAATAAATGATTTTTGAATTTGAATTTGAATTTATTTTTCATAATAATTTAAAACGTTTGGAAAATAGTAAAATATGGTGTCTATAACAAACTCCCTTGTATAAAGGAATATAGGTGACTTACTTTTAAATCAAAGGTGTTTGCTTCAGGTGACATTTTCAGAGTTACCGGACTTTTTTGGGGGCGGCGAGAATCCCGTAAAGCCATGTGAAACGAAATACCGTCAGAGGTCTTCTAGATGGAATGGCATCACGCACTAGTGTGTATCCCCGTTCCCTACTAAATTCTCCGAGGGGTTCGGATCGGATCGGCACTCAAGTAGCTGCTGTTTATGGTATCTCTAGTGTCTTGGGCGTCGTATGTAACTAGCTCATGATCATGCCGTGGGATTACCAGTTGCCAATGTTCCAATGGATTCAAGTTAATTCTGTTTACCGTACCTACTCGACCATAATATTGGTTATTGGGACCTTTTGGTTTTTTGTAAAAAGGATCAATATTAAAGCTATATCTTCTATTGAATAAATTTACAAAACGACACAATTAAATTACTCTTTAATGACATAAATAATCTCAATAACTGTTTAAAAACAGTGTGAGGTAAAAATATTATTCAATGTAAAGACCATTTTTAGCGACTAAAGCAAATCTTTATCTAAAGGAAATGTAGGTCAGGATAATTATGAAGTTCTTTCAATGCGTCGATGGGGCGCCGACTTCTGGCCGCAGTAGATCAAACGAGGTCAGAAGGTTATAGGTAAACTATGGTCAGTACCTACTTATTTCAAACATTTGAATCAGCATAATAAGTAAATAGCATATAACTGTCCCACTGCTAGACAAAGGCTATGATGATTGATGGGTAATGGCTTAATCACCACGCTTGCCGAATGCGGGTTGGTGATCTCAAGCCTGGACCGTGGAATGTGTCGAAAGAGATCCGGTACACTTGACCTGGGAAGTAAACTCGGGAGCTTGGGGCTTCGGGACGAGCGCTCTGCCACTGGGCCAGAGGTTTTCAATCAACACAATATAGAAGAATAATAATATCATAATACAAGATAACATAAGAGTCTAAAAGCGCTGTCTAAACTGTAATATTATAGCACCGAATAGGAGCCCTAAACAGCAAACGCCCTGGCAATGCCTGAGTATCCCGTTTCTTTTTTTTTGAGAGAGATTGCCGATTGCCTCTGAGGCATTTTCAGCTTCACCGGAATTATCCCGATGCTGGTTTTCTGTATGAACTATAATTTATCTTTCAACATAAGTTATGAGGTAAAGCTATAGGTATTCATGATACACAGTTTTGCTGTTTTGGAACGAAGGTTTTATTGAACGGGTATTGTATTGTGTTAGCTAAAAATAACGAGAGCATCTCCTTGTCAAGTAAACAGAACTAGCATGACAATTAAAGTCTGGAGTCAGGCTTTTCCACATGAACAATAAAACATGGGGAGAATGAAAAGGCTGGCCCAATGTGTCTTGGTGGATTGAACCACTGCTATCTTCTACAACATCCGGTACCAACGGCTTTACGTGTCCTCCAAAGCATGAACTAGCGCCAGTTATATTATTTGGTATCCTGTCCAGCAACCCGGCATTGCCAAAGTTTCTTAAATAAAAGATTACAATAACAATAACAAGACACGAACCTGCTACCACTGCGTCATCGAGCTCTTCACTCTTATCATGGTCATGTTTATAATTTAAATTGTTGGTGGTACGACATGAGTTTCTGCCTACAACCCCTATATGCGACGGAAGTGCTACTCGTATTCTCACAGTTATGTGTTCCAGTATTTTTGGCTTTGGTGTGGCCCCCCATGGGGAAAGTTATAGCCCTGAGTCACGATTCATTTAACCATTCCCAAGACAATGGGATTTTTTGTCTTATCTCCGAAGATAGTTTTTTGCTAATTCTTTTTTGTATCCATATATAAGTATAATAAGATGGCACATACTACTATTTAATAGACCACAAAACCGGTTGATTAGTTTAAATTATTCTTATAGAAAATTGTATTACTGTTGTAGTGATGAAAACTTGTAGTACTTTAAGTAGCAGTAGAAATCTGAAGTTCTAGAGGATTGAGGGAAACTGCAGCACCCACCGCCGCCGGCACAAAGCTTTTCATAATGAATTGACTTGAATTTAGCCTGGCTTAGTTGCGCTAAGATATATAAACTAACTGAAAATGTGAATCAATATTTTTTTATCTGCTGTCTTAACATTCATTGAATTATGTCTTGTCTTAACGGTTTTATTGAAACTCAACAACTTTTTAGGGTCGCGTTTATTATACACAATTATGGATTTATTATTATATCCTGATGTTTAGAACCTTTTACCTAAAAGCTTATGAGACGACACCTTAGTCTTTTTGTGACCACTGATCCTACGAGAGTTCAAAACGTTAGGATAATAAAATAAGATCAAGGTGTCAAATAAACGCGAGTATATGCGTAAAAGTTGTTTTAATTCAATGTGAAGTGTTCGCGCTTACTTCAAAAAACAATATGTAAGGTTTTATTTAAAACTTCTACTACTTTAAACTACTATCATTGTGATACGTTGCGAATTATACACTACCGATAAAAACGGGTCAGAGACAGTGTTCTATTTGGCTAAAATAATGGCCGGAAAAGCCAAGATCATGTAAAAGCAATAGGTACTTTATATAGTACTGTTTAAGACTATAGTCGTAGTCATAGTCATTGGTATAAATTGCATCATGTTGTACAAAGATTTTATAAAAACAGTATTAAATCTCAAACTTGGCCCTGCAAGGGCATTGCAACAATAAACATATTTTATTTAATAAATTGCAACTTAATCTTAATTAACACGAATTCTTGAGATCGGCTCTTTAACTTATACGTAATATACTTAAAAAAATCTAGTAAACTATAAAAATAATTCTTCCCTAAATATTTTTTTAACTGAACATAAAAATGTATTTTTAAAAATATTTTTAAATGCAGTAGGTATTTTATTAAATATTTTAATTGACATGTGATGAGTGGATGAGCTAACCATATGGAGTTTAGTAAAGGGAAGAGCCAGTCTAGATTTCTTGGTTGTGGATGCTGATCTTTTCTGTGAATATAAATTTTCTGAAATTATATAAACAAAACAAAAAAAAAATATTCTTTCTTACAAATTTGCATATTTCAAATATACATATAATTATAGTGAAGTTAGTGTGAGAATATTTAGTTTAACAAATTGTGGTCTACAGCTTTCTGTACTTATCTTTTATATTAATTAAAATTCTAATAAATTTCTTTTTAATATAAAAAGTTTGTTTACATCTGGGCATCTCAATACGTTTACTATAAAACCGCCAAATAGTATTTGCAAACGAAAATGAGGCACAAGCCCAAATAAAATGTACACTGAAAGTGCTATAAAAGTTAGTATGCACACCCAATCCTAATGTTGCAGGTTTTATAGGACAGTTTGGCGTCACTCTTCCAAATGACTTTCGAGTTTATTACACAGTTTTGCTACCTCAACTGTTACTTTGGTTGCTTAACGTAACGCAATTTTATTTTTTATTACCAATCCTCAGACGTTATAATCTCAGGATTGGTAATAAAAAATCCTTTAAGCTTTGTAAAAGTTTGATTTAGTGATTGCGAAAAATAAAACTCCCTTTTTTAATTTACAACGGTAAAGAAGAGAAAATAGACCGGATAATGAATGTTGTTTTGTTAAGTACATTCATTTGTTCCAAATGTGCCTCCTACTTATTTGTCATCCCCATAGTATGTACATAACAAACTCAACCAATCTCGTCGTCCACGAGTAATGGTAGTTTAGCGTACGCAAGGAAAACTTCTATAAAAAATATTCGTCCATAAACTGTGCCTTTCAGCAGAAAACTGCGTAGAGTGGTTTGATCCCATGCCAAACACGGAATTGGGAGAGGCTGCGCTCAAAATCCTTGCTAACCAAGGTCATTATGCTAAAGCTGTGCCTATAACTGTTGCAGTATTTTAGACTCGATTTAAATTTAAATCCACAGAGTGAACAACAAACGCGTCAGCTCGTGATGGTTGAAATTTCCTATAAAGTCGGATAGTATTTCTCTCCTAACTATGTTTGTCTGCATTACAAAGCAATAAAGGGGAACTTCAGAACTTTATAGGGAACTTGGCTGGTCAGCTTATTTTCCTGTAATACCCGACTAAGTTAGAACGTCAACCACGACTTGTATTCTGAACTGGAGAACATTTATTCGACACGGTCTGGTTAACATAAAAGGTTGGCCTATAGTTTTCACTGACCGCAGCGCGGAATAGTTTTATTGCATTGAATTTATTATGAACGCTTTAGTCTGTATTCAAAATGGAAATGTAATAACGCGGAAAAGAATTGAATAACGCTTTGTTGATGTGGTGGTTGTTTTGTTTGCGAGATTTGATAAAGGAATAGGCCGAAGTGAAACAAGTAATAACAATAGTATTTTTTTTATTTACAAAACTACGTTCTGCCAGGTTTTAATTTTATTATTATTTATGTTATTTATAATTTAAACTTACAATTAGAAAAACAAGTGTTGAAAAAATTTCCAACCCGACTTCGAACCGAGTTCGAACTCGACTTGCCCGGTCAGGTGCACTACCAAATTATGCTATCGTGGTTGACAGAGGTCAACCCAAGTATTATCCAATTATTATTATTATACACTATCAGGCAAGCAGTTGAAACAACTGTGCCTGTATTTAGTTAATGTTTTGGAGTAAAAGGATTAGAGATTTATTAATTGAAGTTCGTTACACATTTTACTTGTTAATGAAGAATTAAGTTGGTAATAACAAATGCTGGAATTATTGATTTGACAAGTTGGCAACAACTCGCCGTTGACACAAAACTCCTAATAAATTTAAACTAGAAATAGTGAAATAGTGATATAGTGTCTCAGCTGCCCAATTCCAAAATGCAAAGGGGATCTTGAAACATTTTCAATATGAAAATAGCAGTATAAATTGAAAATTTTTAAAAATGTTGTTAGTGTAGAGCGAAGACTTTGTCCTGAGAAGAACCAGCAGGAAACTTAGCTGGCGCATATATACTACTCAAAACAAAATAAGGGCCACGAGGTATTTTGTCTGTACCATGAAAATAATAAAACTAATATTAATTTTTTTGTCTCCATAACGAAAACTAATGTTGTTTTTACCGTGTAGACCAATAAATTTATTCCAATAATAATGATTAAAAAGTTTATTTGCTTTTGAAAGAAAAAACACATTTAAGGTTAAAAATAAAAACAATGTAAAGTTACTGAAAACAAAAGAAAATACTCCATGCTCATCTTTTAGTAACGGGTATGCCCCCCTCGTTTCGTTACGCACTCCTGAAGCCTGGAGTGCATGCTCTCAATCAAATGCCTGACATTTTCCATTGGAATCTCTTCCCAGGCCCTTTTAACAGCGTTGATGAGTTGCTGTTGGTTGTGGATTTCCTGATCACCGTCTCTAACTCTTCGTTTCAACTGATCCCACATGTGCTCTATTGGATTTAAGTCCGGACTGTTCGCCGGCCACGGCAAGACTTGAATTTGAGACGCTTCCAGTACAAACCGAGTCGCTTGAGCCGTGTGTGCACGAGCATTGTCTTGCATCAAGATGAATCCAGGACCCGCTCGCTGGGCAAATGGGATCACATGTGGTCTGACGACTTCCTCAATATACCACTGAGCAGTAACAGTACCCTCATTTAAAATAGCGAGCTCAGTTTTGCCGTGTAAGCTTATCCCGCCCCAAATCATTACATTTGGACCACCAAAACGATCGACTTCATGGATGCAGGCTTCTGAAAATCTCTCGCCGCGTCTTCTCCATACTCTAATACGCCGATCGTCGTTAAAAAATTTAACTTTGCATTCGTCTGTGAATAGCACCATGCCCCATTGGTTTATGTCCCAGTCCAAATGTTGACGGGAAAATCTTAAACGATTTGCACGATGATTTCTGGTTAATGGAATACGGACAACTCGCCTTCTTGATGCCTGCTGGTCTTCATGCAATCGATTACGAATAGTTTGGTCACTGACACGAGTACCCGTTGTGAGCCGTAAACGATTTTGCAGCTTGCGGGCCGTCGTTGTGCGATCTCGGCGCGCACTTAATCGAATGTAACGATCCTCTTGAGCTGTTGTAATGCGAACTCTGCCCGAACCAGGTCTTCTTCTAACACTGCCGGTCTCTTGGAAACGATTCCATAGATTTTGAATAGCTCTTCGAGAAAATCCCAATTGCAAACCCACAGATCGCTGCGAATGACCTTCTTCAATCATTGTAACGGCTCTGGTTGCTGTCAGCGAGTCCATATGACGCCTGCGTGCTTGTGGCATATTGCAAAAGATGTTTCTGACTCGAGATATCAATGAACTCTGATAATTTCTAATAAACCAAGAAGCTAAGAAAAGCAAAACGTCAAAGAAAATGGAATCAAAATTTTCAAAAATAATTTTAAATCAAATTTTATTTAAAATTGTTGCCAGCATTAGATGAATACTACAATATTAAAAAGTTTAGGTATCAAAGAGTTTGTATACTCAATATTTTACTACTTTCAATATGTAAATGTTTAATAATTTACACCAAAATGAAAAAATACCTCGTGGCCCTTATTTTGTTTTGAGTAGTATATTTCCCCCTTTTTCGACAGCGTCAGAAAATATATTAAAAAAATGTAGGACATGTTTCGTCTCAAATCCATATAGAAAAAGAACTAAAGAGTATCTAAGCTTATTTGTATGAATAAACTTTACCTACTTACAATTCTAATGAGCCTCTTCATTCGCTTTTCATTTGTTTTCTTATCTGCCAATTAAAAACTGTTGCAATATAAAAGTCACAGGTCTTAGAGCATTGTTGGTTTAATGCTCTAAGTCACAGGTACGTTTCAAACCTCCTACGGTCACTAGCTCAGCTGCAAAAGGGATTATGTATATGATAGATGGACTTAAAAGAAAACCAAGAATGCCATTCGGAATTGGATCATCTATCTTTTTCACACACGCTTTCTCAGTACCTACTAGATACAATATTGCTTACTAATGTGTACCTGTGCTGCCAATATGATTAATTGATCGTTATTCGTTACGATATTCTTTAACGATCTAGATTAAATGGGATAATTAACATAACAATATTTTTTATTCACAACTGCGAAGTTCTTGGACTTTAACGTATTATAGGCGTTGATAAAGATAAGCAGACTAAGTACACATTCGGAATACTTTGCTTTTCGGAATACTTTTCGGAATACTACGGCTCCGTCATATAAAACGCAATAAACCAACCACAGTCGAGCGCCAACCTGCTGTACTTCCATATATGAAAGGTATCACTGACAAGATTGGACATGTCTTAAAGCGAGCTTCAATCAACACTTACTTCAAACCGCCAAAGAAGATCAACCAATTTTTACGACCTGTCAAGTGCAAGGGGTATTCAAGATGTAGGCGTGTACAAGCTGGACTGCGACTGTGGGCTCTCTTACAGCGGCAAACAAAGAGAAGTGTAGGAACCCGCGTGAAAGAACATATAGCCGACGTCTAGCATAGGCGTGAAAATAAGTCTGCAATATGCGAACATTCCCCCTAGAGGGGCCCAACCATTATATCAGATTTGATAAACCACAAATACTCGCTAGAGAACAACGATTCGTCCATGATGAGGATGATACGAGAGGCTATTGAAATTAAAAAACATCCTAATTTCAATAGAGAAGATGGTTGGAATCTACCACCAACCTGGGATCCCATCATACAAAATATTAACTCCCAGCCCCAACACCATACTGCCAGACCAAAAGATACTGTAAGCTCTTTCTGCGTAAAACGGAACGCACCTGATTAAATTTATAATGAGGGTATACAAGCTACTAACTAATTATGAGACGACCAACACCTCAGTCTCCGCTTGACCACGGACCCTGCAAAGGGTTCGAAACGTCAGGATACACATTAAATAAGTTATGTGTAAAATAAACGCGAGTAAATCCGTGAAGTTATTTAATTTCAATGTAACCACGTCTGAGCAAACAGGGACCACCATCGAAATGCATTTTTGTTTCGGATCCTTTATCTAGTACATAATTGATCGAAGGTAGCCACAGATAAAACTTTATGAAAACCAACAAGAAATTCCGAAAAAGAAATAGGCAAAAATACACTCATGTAACTGCGGTTCGACATTTAGTAGCTATAAATAAAACTGTCTATTTTTTCCTTTTCATATATTATGTCATAATAAAGTTTTCGTTTTTCCATTGTAAAAAATACATTCGCCCAGGGAAAAACTGTAGTTTCTGTAGCTTTAAATCAAAGTGCGGTATCCTTACCCCATGTTTTTATGATCGCCATTTCGTAGGGCAACGAATACATCTGCAATGTGTTCACAATATATTATCCCCTCTATTTCGGTTCCTGTGTACGTTAAATAAGCACGTTTGGTTCAAATAAAAAAACTGCGGTAATTTGTTTCGCAAGCTTTTCAAGTGACTCTTTCGCCATTTATATAGCGTTGATTTTTCAATACTTGAGTTAAACATTCGAAATAATCTTTTTACTATTATTTAATTTTTATGAAACAGTATTACTTTAAGTCATCATCATCATCATCATCATCAAAAGCCAGTTTATATAGGGTCTAACAATATCAATAAGCGAACGTTTAAGGGGAGCATCTATACAACACACTGAGCATGTTCATTAAATTTGGTCCAAAACTACAGGCTCGTTACCGAGATAATCAACAAAACATTATCTTAATCCACCAAAAAATACACTCTTTCCAAACCCGTACAGCTGTACTACACGCACACAAAGATAGCCGTGTGTGTATGAATGTCATACAATTGTGTGCGTGTATCTGTACCCTATGTTTTTATTGACGCTTGCGTGCGTGTTTGTAAAGATACAGCATGTTTCATGATGTGCATTATTTTAATTGATTTAGTTTGTTAGAAAACAAAAGTTTGAAAAATCACTAACGTTTGATTTTGTTAGACCCTGTATGTACTTAGTAACCTCTCCAAGTCCTCTCCACCGGACACGATCGGCGGCTACTGTCATCCAGCTCCAACAATTGAATATAGGGTGCCTAATGTGAGATAGCGGTTCGGGCAAGTGTTGGAACTGTCTTCGGAGTTTGCAGATATTTTGGAGTTATCGATGATTTGGAGTAAATCAATTGCGTGTTTTGGGTTACTCTTTATAATTTAACTTTTATCTAACGAATTTTTCTTAGTTATTAATAATTAGTCATTAGTTAATCATAAGTATTGCATCACGATTCAGCTTAAAGCTTAAAGCACAACTGTTTTTTATTTATACATTACATACAATAGATATTACAACTTACTTAATTATAATTACCTATTTGTGGAGATTTGTAAATGGCGTTGGTTAACTCATATTGTCTAGTAATAGTTAATATTTGACTGTAAATCTTCTTACAAGGAAATAAATAAATAGGTACTTGTGTTTTTTTAACTGTTGATTCACCTTAAAAAATAAAATAAAACAAAATAAAATACCAATTCAATCATAACAATAGCTTGCCAAAAGGCCCTGTACGTATGCCTATTCAGCCAGTTTGTATTCAATAGGCGTGTCAAAAACTATAGCAGTTTTTGCCGACTTGGTTCTTCCTTGTATGTTATTGTGTATGACTTCGGTACGTAACGTGATTGAGCGTGACTTGCGTGGATTTGTCGTGATCAGAATATTGCCTATATGACAATTTTATTTCGTAATGTGACTTTTTTGTCAGTTTCTTGTGGTTCACCGATTTTATCGCTCCGATACCCGTGTGGGTATTGTCGATTCACATTATTGTACAAGTAAATTTAAAAAGTTTGGGTCAAGGAAAATTTGAAACACGTTTTTTATATCTTACGGGTAAGCACTTGGTCTTCATCTCACCTGATGTTAAGTGATGATAAGGCCGAAGGTGGAAGCGCACTTCACCCGGAATCCTCAACTACTGAGGCACTATTTATGCTGCCGGAACACAACAATGCTACAAACATAGATGTCATGACGACATATTTAGATAAGACTAGCTGTCACCCGCCCGCTTCGCTGTGCGAAAATTGGTGATTTTTTTTAATAGCCTATCATTTGCACAATCTCATGTTCTTACTACATACAAATTTTCATCAAGATCGGTCAAGCCTTTCTTGAGTTATAAGAGGACATACAGACAGACAATAATTTCAAAAATCGTAGAATTGGTGTCAGTGAGTCATAAAACGAATATTTATCCCAAAATTTATCAGAAAAATTGCATGTACAGACAGAGCCTACAGATTTATATAGTAGTATAGATATAGATAACTCCTTCATAAAATCTCTGTAAGAGTATACTCTGTAAGAGTATTACTTGTAATTAAATAGTAACCTTTAAACATCAAACTTAGGCACATTGGAGACATTGGACCATTATTCAGAGTACCGCGTCGTCGGTCCTATGCACAGAACAGTTAGGCGGATTTTCCTCTCACGCTGATAGGTCAATATGTATGTAGTTATAGGTAGCGATTTTGAGACACGCCGACCGCTCAACGCTGTCGGCCGTCAGCGCTGAGGTATACGGCCGTGCGCGCGCCGCTGACCAACATGGCGCTGAGGCGCGAGGCGCGTCGAGAAACAACTTAATTTTTTTATTTTTTTAATATTAGAAGGAGGTAAACACCAGAAGCAGGCGGGTCACCTGATGGGAAGCAATCACCGCCGCCCATGGACACCCGCAAAACCAGAGGAATCGCAGATGCATTGCCGGCCTTTAAGGAAGGAATAGGCTCGTTTCTTGAAGATCCCTAAGTCGTAATGGTCCGGAAATACCGCCGCTGAAAGCTGGTTCCACAGCACTGTAGTTCGTGGTAAAAAATTACGTGAGAAACGCACAGTAGTAGACCGCCATCCATCAAGATGGTCTGGATGGAAAAACAGTCGATTGCGTGTAGTGCGATGAAGGAAATCAGCGGCAGGGATCAAACCGAAAAATTCCTCACAGCACTTTCCATGATAAAGGCGATAAAATATACAGAGAGACGCGATGTCCCTCCGAATGGCCAGTGGATCGAGCCGACCAGAGGTTACCACGTCGTCGACAGCTCGAGCAGCTCTGCGTTCAATGCGGTCAAATGGGAGGAGTTGGTACTGGGGCACTCCAGAACAGTATTCCATATGAGGCCTGAACTTGCGGGTTAGCAAGATAAGGACGGCTGGTGAAGCAGAATCCTGCTCCATTAGCTGCCCTCACATCTGGACTCTGCTTCTGCCTAACAGTAGGCAGAGCAGGCTTTTGCCAAATCTTCCATAAAAACAATTGAATATCAATACAAAATTTAACTTTTTTTTTCTTTTTTTTTTCCGCCTTCCCGGTAGCATAGCGGTCAGTGCAGCCGCCCGGATTGCGGAAGACCCAGGTTCGATTCCTGGCTGGGTCGGGTGGGCGTTTAATTTTTTCACTGTATTTTATAAAAAATTTATGAATATCAATACAAATTTAATATCAAAAATGTATTTACAAATGAAATGATTTTTCAACATCTTAATGTTACAATAGTTAATTCATTAAACTTTCAAATAAATTTTAACTTTTAAGACGGCTGATTGGAGCATCTTCAAGGATAAAGTTTATCTTGGCTACCCTTACTAACAAAGTTTTACATTTAATTATTCGGTCAAAATTGTAATACTGACTACGGTTTTAAAGCAAGTTTGGGCAAAGTATAGATAGCAGCTGTGACTACATCTCGAGCCAAAGCATTATGAAATATATGTTTATAAATTTAATATTTTATTACAAATTGCAAAAGCTAAGTGTAAGTTGTAATCGTAGGTCGTAAACTAATACTCGGAGCTTTTCCGTGTTTTCAACTCTGTGAAATGTTTTATTTTTTTACGTTATTCTGACATGTTAAAAAAGTTTCAGATAAAACGTATCATGAACAAATACAAAATATATTATTATGAACAGACGAAACAAACGAAATTAAAACGTAAATTTATTTAATGTTAGGACAAAAAGTATTTAATTATATATAAGTAGCAAAAATGTTTATATTATATTTTATTTTTATTATTATTATTTTTATCTTTGTCTTCTCGTAAACAAATGCGCTAGCGTCAGTATCGTTGGCGTGAAGCATTCAATACTGCTGTCCATTTCCTAGTCGTTATCGCTTATCGTTTGTCTATACGGTACAAAGGAAGCACTAGTAGACTAATGGAGCCTCCACTTTTGCCTGCACATGATGAATGTACGTATCAGCGACGGCAAAAGAACTAAGTGTCGATTAAAAGATAGTGTTCATATAGGGAAAGTGTACCGAATATAGAATAAACTCCCAATAAGGACCAATGTATTATAATTGAACCTCTGACAATGCGTCGTTTCACACGGCTTTAGGAACCCTTGAAGTTTCTCGCTACCCCCATAATAAGTCAGGTGACGCTGAAAATGCCGTTCGAGGCAATCACAAAACTCTCCAAAAAAATGGGGAGAACAATAAGCATTGTTGCAATCAAGAGTCTCAGATGTTGAGTTTAAATAATAATGCATTGGTCCATATTGGGAAAGTATTTCATATTCTGTACACTTCCTATACCCTTCTAAACGTTCGTGTTCCATTATAAAAAAGAATTGAACTAATTAGCATAGGTATGATAGGCATACTTTTTTATTTTAATATACTCGACAATTCAAACCCGTGGTCAAGGGTATGGGCTGGCTATCAGCCCAGCCAACAATTACTGTACGTTATTCTCCGTTAAATTATTTGTAAAGAGTCTAGTTTTAAGCTAACGCATTCTCTCCATGAGTATATGAGACAATAATTTTATTTTTATAGATCGACCTAGAAAAGGCAAACTTAATTCCTACTTTCGTTTTTCTGAGAATTCAGTACCTCAGAAAAAAAGAACGGAACCCAGATTGCCTTGTTGTCTGACTGTCAAGACCCTCGTTCTCGGGAAAGGTAGAGGTATCAAGTTGAAATAAAATTAAATACCAAAATCTAGGGTCCTTTGTGTAGGTAGCTGTATAATAAATGTAAACTTCTAAGTAACAGCAACCAAAAGGTACTGTAAGATATGTGACATATAATGATACTCTCAAACTCACTCATCATACCTTTACTGCCCGGCCACGAGTCGGGGCGCCCGACCGCATCTTCTTTGCGCGATCGAAACGTTCACCATATTGTGGTTAATTGGCATCACACGCCATGCATTGGTGACTTTGCTATAATAGTCGCGCCGCGCCGTCCACCGCCGGTCATCCCTATCTTGGCCAAGCGGATAGCGTACCTACACCCGTTGACCTAAAATCACGTTATTTGACAAGAGGCAAGGTCGGATAGGCAAAGTATTGCTTTTACAAAGCTATATTATGCATATACAAGTTTTTTTTAAAATTTGTTTTAGGCCAGTAAAGTAAAAATTCCTTTATTTATTAATTATGTTGTAGAATACCACAAAAACTGTTTGATGTTACAAACTCACATTTCCCCTAAAATTTTTGACCGTGATGTAGACCGATGTATTGAAATGTATTGAAATACACAAACAAGCAAAGCAAAGTTAAGTTTTTCACCAGAATATCTGCAAACATAATTAGGTTTGTACAGAATCCACAGGTCGTCTCCTGTCTACTTGCTATTGTCAAATTTTATTGTTTCAAAATAATAGGTAAACTTAGTCTCAAAAGTATTATATTTCTACAGAAACCCCCTACAGTTATCGTACGCCTTCTACAAACATCCGTTGATGATGAAACGATCATATGCAGCTAGCAAATAATGTAAATACATGAGAAAATATGTTATCAATTTGTTTGCGCTGAATCCCTCGTGGAGATGACGTGTTGAGTGGATCTCGAAAATGGATTACAGCAAAGCCTGACACTTTAGCGGTGTCGTAAAGAAAACACTTCCTTGATCGTTGACAAATTCAGTCCCCTTGATTTTTTGTAAAGTAGACATCTAGAGCTGCCCCTTCAGTTCACTCGAGGATCAAAGAACATTTTTTATGTTGGAGTGATGTTTACAGCTCTACTATAAAATCAGTTATTTTAAAGTAGAGTACAGACTAATTAGTAGGAAATAAAATAAAAATTTAGGTTGTTAAACATAATGATTACGTTATTTTGTTTGAGTTGCATTCTAATGATGGAAGTGGTATTATTATCTAGTTTTAAATTAAGTACATCTTTATGTGTGTCTTAGTCACTCTTACTTACCTCATAACCTAATGAAACGAAGGACTGATTGTGAAGAACAGGACAGGGGATATCTTGGATGGTGGAAACTACCGCCCGATCTCACTTGCCACTACAATAGCAAAAGTGTTGGACAGTGTGCACGAGTCTATCTTACAGAAATATTTAAATCTACATGATGCTCAGTTCGGGTTTCGGCCCAAACTATCAACTGAAAGCGCAATTCTGGGTCTCAAGCACACTGTACGCCTGTTTCCTTAATCTCTCTAAGGCATATGACCTTGAATCTTATGAGGTGCTTTGGGAGAAGTTGAGGGACAGGGGTGTAGGCAGTGCTGAAGATATTTCAGTATTGGTACGGGAACCAAACCAACTTTATAAAATGGTCTCATGCTTTGTCTGATCCGTATAGGTTGGAGTGCAGGGTGCGATAGGGGGGGATCAGTTCGCCCTCTCTCTTCAACCTGTATATAAATGATCACATAGCCGAGCTCAGCAGCATGCGTGTGGATGCAGCGTGGATGGTGTTAGAATCAATAACATCAGCTACGCTGACGACATGGTGCTGCTGGGCCCGACTGCGGAATCAATCCAGAAAATGTT
Organism: Eudonia truncicolella; assembly: GCA_949315975.1. Classification (NCBI taxonomy): domain Eukaryota; kingdom Metazoa; phylum Arthropoda; class Insecta; order Lepidoptera; family Crambidae; genus Eudonia; species Eudonia truncicolella. The sequence continues at coordinate 11,533,073 of OX438836.1, forward strand.
GGGAGTCTGTGCTAGGTATGCTGCTTCATTGTTTTTAAGGCTGAAGGTAAAAGAGTAGAGAGTGTGTCCAAGATAACCCTTAACGGTGCTACTATTGACAGGGTCTTCAGTTTTAAATATCTCGGCCATATTGTTTTAGACGACCTTAAAGATAATGTAGATATTGAAAGAGAGCGTATGGCTCTGGCGGTCAGAGGTAACATGCTGATCCGTAGATTCTCTCGATGTAGTGAAGAAGCAAAAATCACACTCTTCAAAGCGTATTGTCAGTGTTTCTACACGGGGAATCTATGGGTAAGTTATGCTAAAAAGTCGCTAGATGCCCTACGGGTTTAATACAATAATATCTTCAGGATGATGTTGGGACTGCCCCGTTTCTGCAGTGCGTCGGAAATGTTTGCTGAATATGAAACAGATGGTTTTAGCGCAATCATCCGCAAAAAAACAGCATCCCTTATTCGCAGAATTAGGGACAGTCCGAACGCCATCCTGAATACTGTTGCTGACAGGCGGGACTCGCCAATGTGGAAAAGTTTTGTGCGGAGAGTGATAAGTGATCACCACCCCAACTAATGTTTAATATTAAATCTAAATAATTAATACTAACACCTAGTTTTTATAAGATTGTCATACATACTAACACCAGGATTGTATATTAACATAATTTATAAGATATCATGTATACTAACACTTTTATATGGATCTCGGTCTGAAATAAATAATTTTTATTTTATTTTATATTTTATTTTTATTTATGTAGCAAAGGAATAATCATTTATTTATAACCAATTTTCTATCTATCTATATATGAAGCAACAGCTTTGTTCCCCTTTTTAAGCACATTGCCGGATTTGGATTGAAAGGATACGAACCAAACTATAAATAGATTTTAGAATACCTAATTTTGCAAATTCACATCACGTACTAAAGATACACAATCTCATGCAGTACTGATTCAAAACAAAACCATTTAAGAAAAACATAGTAAAATTAAAACGATTGAAAGTTTACTATAGAGTGCCTAGAGCGAGTTTCACTCGCCATTCCAAAACGAGAATTTTTATGGCAAAATTTTAACACGACTCGTATGTCGCCAGGAGGCGCTGCTTCAATGCCATACTAATTTTCGTTTCCGTATACGTAATCGTATGAATACAGAAAGTAAACAAAACTCTCACTAGGCACCCAGAAAAATCCCGCTTCCACAGGGCGGCACCCGTTCACGAGCATGGCATATGAATCAGCTATCGCTTCACTAAATCATATTAGGGAACGCATCGCTTCATGAGGAGCTCGATGGCGCAGTGGTAAACGCGCCCGATCTGCGATTGGTAAGGTTAAGCAACTTTCACATAGGCCGGTCATCGGATGGGTGACCAAAACATTATCATCTCGAACTCCTCCGTACTTTGGAAGGCACGTAAAGCAACGGCTTTACGTCATCAGCAGTCGTTAATAACCACCAATCCGCACTGGGCCCTTCTGGTGGTTTATGACCCGTTCTCCCTATCCATCCTTAGGGAAGGCTCGTGCCCCAGCACTGGGGACATAAAATGAGCTGGTTATGTGTGATGATGATCGCTCCAACGCTCACGCCAACACCGTAAAGACAATGTACAGAGCATGACATACTCAAGCTACTCCAATTAATGCAAGAAAACATTTAATGGACTGTTCCACGCGTGTCACCGCGCTATGCCCAACAATGTGTATTTCGACTGCAAAGATGACACAACTGGATAACTAAACATATTTTATTTACTTTACTAGGTCTTCAAACACTTAACACTATCAGTCACAGATTTAAAAAAAAAATCATAATGAAAATCTAATTACCGGCTAACCTCCACCTAACGAACAAATTATTTCTGATAAATAAGATTGTGAAGATAAATTGAGCAATTATTAAGTATCAACCCCCAGGTCGGGCAAATTGTGTTTCGGATTTTTCGGAACCCGCATTTGGCAAACGTGGTGATTAAGCCATTACCCATCAATGTAGTGATGACTTGAATTCAATTATTAACTTACTAAAGTAGTACCTACCTACCAAGAGTTCGTCATCATCATCAGCCTTTATTAGTCTACAAGTTCATGCCGCTAATTGCCAGTCTTAATCTTATAATTTCTATACAAAGACAACATAGCATAGCATACAAATATCTGTGAGAATAACACACAAAGGGTATTTGAATTTGGTTAGTCGCAGTATCGACTCTGTGTATGCGACAAAGTTCTCCAATACCGTACTGTGTCGTGTTGACGCGTGTCACTGAAGTTAAGGCTTTGTCTGGTGGGTCGGCGCTTATCTTTGCTAACTTCAGAAGGTCGTCACTTTGTAGTTTTGGTAGATCTAATTTAGAGTTAGTTCTAACTTTCATGCTTTTGTTCCTTGTAGATGTGATTTATGCTAGGTATAAAACCACTGGCCCCTGTTTAGTTAGACGAAACGCATTCAGCCAGTTTTGTGGGTTATGATGATTCGATTTTGACTGATACTAAATCATTTATTTAGTACCTATTTATCTGAAGGCAAGCGTATCACAGTGGCGTACTTCTCAGATATAACGATGTTCAGAAAAGGCATTTGAAAAGGTGCAATGGTCAAGTGAGAACACATTCGCATGATACCCTAAATACCTAAAGCTATTAGCAATTATAGAGCGGATATTACAAATATTGTTTTCTAAAGTTTACGCGAACACTGCACATTGAAATGAAACAACTTTTACGATTATTATCCTGACGATTCGAACCCTTTGCAGGGTCCGTGGTCACAGGGAGACTGATGTGTTGGTCGTCAGGATAAACATTAATTAAAACTAATGTGTAAAATAAACGCGAGTAGATCTGTAAACGTTGTTTCATTTCAATGAATATTACAAATTTAAAATTAACCCCAAACTACCCATTTGTTGTTCCCTACTTCCATTAATCGCATACAGAAATATAGGCTCATAATGCCTTCTGGGAAATCCATTCACACGTAAAAATTAAACCCATATCAATATGAAATATAACATTAGGGTAAAGTGGGCAACATAACAAAAACTGTTTATTAAATTTCCTAACACCGTTATATCGAACAAAAGCTTTTAAATTAAATGTGAGTTTGGTTGGATTGGCATTGACATATTTCGGCCGCTCCCCTTCCATTTTTGTAATTTTAGCGTGGTCTCTGAATTTTTAAAAATATTTAAATCGTTTGATTTGTCGATGTCTGATTTAGCATTGTGTTTTTTTTACCTGAATGTGAATGATGAAGACATAAAGCCAAATCAGCATTACATTAACAATTAACGTTCGATTATCAAAATTATTATTTAAATTGTACAACCTTTGATGGTTGTTAAAACAAACATGGGACAGAAGTTAATAAATTTGGAATAATGTTGGTAAGTCCAATAAGAGGAAACACGTATAAGAATTAATTAGTTTCAACCATGTAACTTACCATGTACCATGTAACACAAATTTTTTTTTTTTCTTTAATTTTAAAATTGTAGAGACATTACGTCTTGACTATAGCAATTATGTAGTACCACATGTATTTCTCTTTTATTTATTGTTTCTTACTATACATATACAACAAACAGGCTCACCTAAGTCTTTAATGCGTTTAGAAGTCAATTCACGTCCGTGAAACTTTTTGCATTTCTTTGCAAAAGATTAGGTGAAGCGGACGTGGGCGTGGAAGGATAATTATTTTAGTGATAAAAGCTATTTTCTCGCCTTTACCGCCTTTCCCGCCTTCCCCCGCAATTTGGCCTACCTTCAAAAGTTTTAAACCCAAAAAGTTTGTATAAGAATGTGTAAAGTGGTGGAGTCATGCTATATTCTACGCTGATCAAATTATGAGATTACATTTTGGGAACTTAAATTGGGACAAGAATCTCCAGAGTTTTCGGGCTGCTATTTAGGATGGACCGTTTGCTTAGCGGCTTTTTGATGTGTAACATCTTTCCGCTCGCTTTCTATTATACAATTTGTAGAAGTGATTTCGTGAAATGTGACGGAAGTATGTGTAACAGTGTGACAGGAAGTCGGGGAAGCGCGCAAGCGCGAGCCGTTTTGTGAATTTAAAATCGATGTTATGTACATGATATATTATTATTATATGTGATATATTGTGTCATTTGACTATCAAAGGTCATTTTGATATGTCAAATGACTTCTAATGAGTATTTACTGCATTGATTTTATAGTTATAAAATGATGTAATACCTGACTCATTTTTTTCAGAATATAATGTTAAATTGCTTATTACTTAGGTGAGATGTCAAATGTTACACATCATATGCGACTACTGTAAGGCTCACTCGTTTTTTATTATCTCGATTATTCTACTGTAGTTGATTTTAGCTAGAACTAGCGTTATTTGTAGTACTCGTACCCCGTTACAAATAAACAAAGAATAAGGTCCGAAAAGTTATTCTGTGTTTTGTTCTTGTCAAGTAAACGTCTTTTCAAATTAGAGTAAAAGAGACAAAACACGGTATAACTTTTCGGACCTTATTCTTTGTTTATTTGTAGGGGGGGTGGTGTTTATTTTAAGGCTCATAGAAATAAAAGGAGTATTGTACTATGTCAATGTTAAACTAAGCTTCATGAAACTAATCGCGAGAAAGACTTATGTAGTAGTCTCTTACATCTGATGAAAACGCTATTTACATTATACATTATTCAACTATAACATATTCAATAGTTTTAAGAATATGTATCAATAACTGTTGTGTTACTTTTATATTAGTATGCACGAAATAAGCTTACGTTTTTCGTATCTAAAAGATGAAGATAGCCGGTAGCTGTTAATACAATAGAAGTAGATTCTATACATTTCTATGTACTATACTTCACTTAACTACTCATAGTATAAAGGATTTATGATAGACTACGGTGTTGACAGATAGCGCGTCATAACAATGTTCCGATTGTCACGGATGGAATGTACATGGCGTGAAATTGATGTGTTTTCGCTGTAGAATGGATGAATATTGGTATGCAAACTACACGCATCTAAAGGTTTCCGCGGTATTAGTGTATATTTTGAAAAACTGTGTTGTATTTAGTTTAGTGTTGCTTAGGGTATGTACTCAGTAAACAAATAATTTAGAATGTATATTGCGTTGTATAGTATTACCTGTACGTTGGATCTTTCATTTCTAATATTGGACTATTTAATATGAACTTATATTTTTTGTCAGTTTTGCCCAGTATACTCAATCATCGTAAAATGACAGACGAAACATTTAATTGGAAGTAAATAAAAAAAACATATCAATGACGTCAATGGAGACTTTTTTGGGTTTGCTACTTGTATATTAATTTCGAACTAAGAATTTTCACTTTCGTCTATTAGAACTTCTCTTTAAAAATTAGCGCATGAATGTACCTATGAAATTGACGTTTTTTTCTCACTTATTAATAACCTATTATTACTTCTAAAAGTCAATACCGGTTGTTAATATTATTATACACCTTAAATAGGACTATGTTAATTTGGCTTCAGTAATAACAATGATTAATTTTGTGTCTTTTACGCTCAATTTTTTTTTTAATTGACTTCTTTTTTTGTTTGCGGAATTGATCTTTTGATTAATTGTAGCTTTGAAGGGACTTGATTATTTTTATTTTGATGATTGCTATATTTAGCTAGTAAAACAAACACACTACCTTACAATTTTTATAGTATTAACATAAATAGATGCTAAAAAAAACATTAGTATGAAAAATATAAATTTATAAAAAATCTTCATACAAATCTTCAATTTCATAGGTAAGGAAGGAATATTAAGGTTTCTTTTTAACCTCTTAGCGAATATACCTTTATAGAATAAACAAAAGTTATCTAAAACTTTAAAATCATTGCCCGCATGCATGACTAAGGACATGATTAACAAAGAACGATCACTTTTGTTAACATCGATATGTTTCTGTATATTGAAATATTCCCTTGACAAATATATACCCGTAGATGCCCGTAGTAAGACATTGGCTGGTTCATAGTCACGTTGCAGCTATAAATCTCACTTCTAAGGTGAAGCGGATAGAATTCCAAATAGAATGTCTGCAACGATGAATTAATTATGTTCAACGATATTATTATTTCCCATCGATATGCTTCTATAGTAGGTATATGAAGGTAGCCAGAAGTTTAGTGAAATAGGATGGATACCTACTAACCTACCTATCCATAAATTACGGAGATATTTCTGTTGAAATTCCCAAATTTTGAAGATCTGCGGGCATGAGGATGTACAGTCACGAGCATTAACATGTAAACAATGTAACTCTAGAGGAGCTCGATGGCACAGCGGTTAACGCGCCCGGTCTGCGAGTGCTGTGGTTAAGCAACTTTCGCATAGCGGTCAGTGCAGCCGCCCGGATTGCGGAAGACCCAGGTTCAATTCCTAGCTGGGTCGGGTGTGGGCGTTTAATTTTTTCACTGTATTTTATAAATTTTATAAATATTGAATTTAGCTTCAGTGCAGTAACCACTTAAAAAATTTAAAGTAAGAAAATATCTGTATTAAAGAAGTAATTTGTGCAAAGTTTCACATCCCGGAGATTCGTAGTTTCTTTGAAAAAAATTATGAAAATCGATATTATTTCGCCCTAATGGACTCCATTTTGACAGGTTTGATTACAACATATAACAGATACTTGTTAGTTGTGTTCAAGCAAAGGTAATGAGTTTATAGAGCCACAAACGTTTTAATTTTTAATTTTTTTACAAATTTACTTATTAACTTACAAAAAAAATCTCATAATTCAAATAAATACTTAAAAAATATGCGTACTTTTATGTTAAAGTATAAAATTTACGATATTTTAGAAATTTTGTTGGGTTTACTGCGGTATAACGAAACACAAATACGACGCCATTTTGCTGCCAACTGTCAGCCGTCACCCGTCAGTCACTGTTTATTCGCCTTGCAGTTGAGATCGTTTTATATCCTAATTTAATCCCCCCCCCCCTTTCCCTTCCCCCCAGTTTTGGTTTCGCGGTTGTACAGGTTTACCAGACGAACGAACAGGGAGGGAGCTGAGAAATGCGAGAAATTTATGAAATTACTTTTTCATACCACAGATTTCATAGGCACCTTTAAGACATTAGGAACGTACATTATTATGTTTTTCAAATGAAAAACTAAAAAAAAAGGAAAACCCAAATGCACAATTAAATACATAATTGCACAATTTTACCCAAGTAATGGAGTAGAAAAATCTCAGGAACTTCGTATAGTGCCTACAAATGGCTGGTATTCTTTGACAGGCCGGCATCCGTCAAGAAAGGATCTTTAAAAATTTGGATTAACGGTACACTGGACAACGTGACGGGTGGTTAATATTCCTTAGATAACATTCTAATGCCCTTGAAGGGCTGTGAACTGTAATACTTAACTTATTGTACACACATCTGCACATCAACCTATCCAAAACTGTCAAATTTCTTCAATACATTCTCATCCATATGTTTAGGTCATAAAGTTCAAAGTCTATTGAAGAAATTTGTCAGTTTCTGGTAGGTTGATGTGCAGACGTACCAAATGAATTAATGAAGATTTATGACTATGACTCAAACGTTATTATCCTAAAAACAAGTCTAACAAATAGGGAAGTTGAAAACACGAATAATTTATACCAGAATTTTAAATGTATAAATGACATCACATAACAGTTGTTTAAATCCTTAACCTATGTTTTATTTGACCTAAGCATGAACTATTTTTTAATATACACTAAATTGACGAAACACAATAGTGACGTCATAGTTTGCCATTCCCATACAATTTCAATTAAAAAATATCGTTTTGACAGACTAAAAAAAATATTAACTAGCCCATAAATTCTATCCGTAAGCTTTCGGCTCAAAAGTCTAATAACAAGGCTGTGTTATTCTATATATTTGGTTGCGGCTTATGTATATAATATGCTTAAAGGTCTTCATAGTATAGTGCCGAAGTGGTTCATTTGTAAGGTCCCATATCCCAATAAATCACACATTGTCCCAAGTAATTGGTACAAGGGTCTTAATTGCAAATTGAAAGCGGGTGTGTGGCGCACATGACGGTAATGCAGTCCTTTGTGAATAATGAATTAGTCAATGGTTATAATAATAGTTTATATCTATACTAAAATTATAAAGAGGAAAGCTTTGTATTATTGTATGTTTGCAACGAATAAACTCAAAAACGACTTCTTGGCGGGAAAGTGAAGAATCATGTCTGCGGTTTTGTTTTATTTTCTAAAATTTGTGTTATGTCGAATATTAATGTGAAATATTGGTGGATTATTAACCGTTAAGTGTTCGTGAGTGTGCATAAGTGTTGGTAAATGAAACAAAACAGTGCAACGTCACTTTTCAAATTCTCTCAAGAAGTCTGCGTGAGGACTTAGTAAAGCCCCACATCTTTACTGAGATACTCGAGGGGTTGGGGGTATATCATTTCTCACTTCATTTCTATTATCATTCATCATCATCATATTGTATATTTATGTATTACTTGTAAGAAAAATTACTTTGACACTGGCTAAATGTGCTAATCGCACGAAGCCATCAACTAAAAGAAAGAAAAACTCAAAAACTACAGGACCGATTTAAAAAAATCTTTCACCATTAGAATGCTACATTAGCGCTAAGTAACATAGGCTATATAAAAAAGAAATGTCCACCCGTGCGAAGCCGGGACGGGCCGCTAGTATATAATATAGGTTGGTATATAATTGAAATTTGAAAAAATATTTAATTTGTTCGCAACAATATTTGCGTTAAATTATAATGTAAATAATAATTTTATTGAAAATTAAAATAAGAAATAAAAGTTATTTTTTTTAAATGTTCTTAAGTGTTCTTTCTTTTAGTTGATGGCTTCGTGCGATTAGCACATTTAGCCAGTGTCAAAGTAATTTTTCTTACAAGTAATAAATAAATATACAATACTTCCTTCCAGTCAGTATGATGATGAATGATAATAAAAATGAGAAGTGAGAAATGATATAACCCCAACCCCTCGAGTATCTCAGTAAAGATGTGGGGCTTTACTAATTCCTCGGCGGACTTCTTGAGAGAATTTGAAAAGTAAAGTTGCACTGTTTTGTTTCATTTGCCAACACTCATGCACACTTACGAACACTTAACGGTTAATAATCCACCATTATTTCACATTAATATTCGCCATAACACAAATTTTTGAAAATAAAACAAAACCGCAGACATGACTCTTCACTTTCCCGCTAAGAAGTCTCTCTTAAGTGTTTATAAGACGTCGATAAGCATAGGGTAGCGATCATAAAAAAGCTAATTTCATTATGACATGTTCGAAAATGTGACCAACTGAAAAATATATCAAACTCCTTAGTGTTGAGAAAATAAAATTTTTTTTAAACAATTTTGTTAGAATCTATTTTCAATTGATTACAGAATGCCAATGTTTCTACTGTGTCGTGAAGTTAGAACCTATGTCATGAAAATCTAACGGCAATTATACTGCAACAGACAAATAAAATAGTAGGGTTGGCGGTGATGTTATCTAAAGAGGAAAAAAAAAAATTTCAAAATCATTTATTCAGTTTAGGCTACAAGTAGCTCTTATGAATGTCACTATGCCATCGGTTCATAAGTCTACTCTGGGCGGGAGATCTTGTACAAAGAAGAACCGGCAAGAAAATCAGCAAGTGTCCAGCTCTTTTCTCCCTTACAGCGTCAAATATATTGGAAAATGACTTACCACTGTATCAGAAAGTTCAGCGTACAATAAACATGAAAATACAATAAGTCTTTCCTATTAGCAACTGTACTTCTTCGGTATCATTGCAGTCCGCCTACCCACGTACCCTTGAGTCAAATAAATCGAGTTTGTCCGTAAATTTATGTAGATACTTAATCAAAACTCTTATTTCGCCAAACTTTTTTCCAGTTAACTGTACAACGTAATACCTGAGGGACCAATGTATTTTTTATTTACTTCTAACGGATTTCAGCGTTAAAGTCGACTGTTTGTTAATGAAATAATATTTTTTCATTATTCACACTTATTACATAACACACAATGCATTCCTTCTATTATATTCACATTGATGTATATCGTAAGTATGATAAAAGCATATTATTATAATATTCGATGTAACCAACACTAACCAGAATTGGAAACGTGGATTGTGATTTATTATTTGTTTTTTATTTATTTATTTTTAGAGAGCTGGATGAGAGTAGCTGCTGATCGCGCTTAGCACCCAGCTACGAGCTTACCACTGTAAGCTCGTAGCTGGGTGCTAAAGCGGTAAAAAACGTGACTGTCAACGTGCCACGTGAAGGCGTGCCGTTCTCAGCCTGCCGCTGAGCGGTTTTTGCCGGTTTCACTTGAAGAGACCTAAGTCCAGCAGTGGGCTCATATAGGCTGATGACGATAGTGATGATCATTTTTAAAGTTGGGGAGAAGAAAAGTGTATGCCGATCCAATATCCAATTGTCTCGGGAGCAGTAGCGAATTTCAAGCGGGAGACGCCGGCGCCGCGGACACTAGCAGGTACATACGCCTGCACATCAACCTACCACAAACTGTCAAACTTCCTCAATAGACTTTAATTTTTATGACTGGGGCATATGGTTGAAAATGTATTAAAACAAATTTGACAGTTTTGGAAAGTTGATGTGCAGGCGTCTGTACATATAAATAAATATATAATGTTTACTAATTGCTTTAATTTTAAGCGTCACCGGACTTTGATATATATTTGTACCAATGCGTTCATATACCATTCATCTGATTGCGATGATGATGTCAGGTTTTGTGCACACGTAAACAGTTTGTAAGTTGTACCTATGTTAAATGTTGTGAGTTGGTAATACCTTTCCGGGATATGAGTGTAAATGCAGACGAAGTCACGGGCGGGATGTTAGTTTCTATACAAATACTTCATCTACAACAATCAGTGCTTGAATTACAAGATCTTTTTGGATTCGAGCCAATCTGTGCTGTGAAGTGCTCGGCTCGTTTATGCGTAATTCGCAGCAACGCAAGAACACAGCAATAGTAGAGCTTTGTATCCTAACTCGGTATGCCCAATAAATGAAGTGGGCCATAACATGAGGTAAAAGAAATAATAAATAAATAAATAATAAATAAACTTTCCTACACTCACACCTATTATCTAGCCCAAGAGAAGCTTTGTTATGAAACTCGTTAAATGGTTACTAGACAACGGATAAACATACTTAAATACATACTTATTATACATAGGAAACACCCAGACCCGAGACAATTTAGAAAAACAATAATTTCTAAATTGACCCGACCGGGGATCGAACCCGGGACCTCAGAGATGGTGACACCATGAAAACCGGTGTACAAACCACTCGACCAAGGAGGTCGTCGTTAAACGAGGGAATTTTATGGATATTGTATAAAGCATCTTTACTCATCAATCGCTATGCGTTAAACGTAGTATCAAATAAATTGTATGGCATAGCTTTTCTAGCCATTAGGCCAGCAAGTAGACCATAGCCACCAGGGTGCCTAGCGTTATTATTTGCTATTCGATTACATTAACGAAAACAGGGCCTCCTGGTCACGACCGAGGAGTACCTATCAAAATGTTGGCACACTAATTCTCGTTTTCGTTAAGTTCACTGTATGGCAAGCAAAACTTGCACAATGTGTGTTTAAGGGCTAGATGTTTCGTGTCGGACCGCAGCCGCAAGTTTTCTTTTCATTTTAATTTTCCAGCCGCACGACTGTTTTAATATGAAACGCAGTGCAAACGGACGGCAGCGGTCCGTCACAAAACGCCTAATTTGGTAAAGCCCTTTGAGTAATGCAATTTGTCAGCCTGGCTGACATGCCCTTCGCTCAGAGATAGCATCCCGTTCTCTTCTAATTACGTAACTTAGTTCACAGAAATGATTTTTTTTCACATTTTTATAGAACTGTAAAATTTTCTACCGCCTTTGTTCCTGCCCTTGTTGTTGTTTATCATTGTAGCACAATTCTAATTTGCGCAGCTAACCGCCCATCCCTTGCGGCACGGTTAACCCGAGCCGAGCCATTACAGGCTTTCTATGACCTGCCGATTATTTGTCTCGAACCTCCCTCAGAATATATCTCGTTTCTTCATAGTAAGAATGAAGTGGTAGTGTCATCATCATCATCATCAGCCTATACTAGTCCACTGCTGAAGAAAGGCCTCTAGAAGTGCACGCCACTGAGCACGATCCGCGGCTTCTCTCATCACCTCGCGAACATCGTCGCTGCACCTAATCTGTGGACCGTCCTACACTACGTTTGCCGATACGCGGTCTCCACTCGAGAACTCGTTAGTGTAATCCCTTAGAAAACTAAGATTGTTTTAATACTAATACTTGGGATACCATTTAGACTGTTATCCCTTTTTTTTACCCAGATCAATGCACTACGCATACGAGGGCCCAGAAAGGACCCAAGTTATGTGGAATTCGCCGTTAGTAGGCCACAGTTTGGTTTCTATGCAAGATTTAGAAATTACGTTTTTCCAATAACAATGATAAAAGTTAAATTTCGTAATTCGACCTCGTAATTGAAATTTTAATTGCTTTACATTAACAATCTCATCATACAAAACAGTTTCCACTAAAAAGTAGACAAAATAAAAGGTTGCAAGGATCCTTGAATTATTTAGAGAACAGTCCAATAGCGTAAGCCTCATTTCCATTTCAGTTCCAGTTACAGTTGCTGAAGCTAAAACAAGCTTTTAACTTTATAACTTTGATACTATTGCAAATGGCAGTGCCTTGTTAAGTTTGAGCTATTCAAATCTTCATCAATTTTGAAGGAACTACATCAAACAAACTTTCAATATTTTTATAATTTATTATTATATAGTTCTCTTTTGGAGGACAGTATACAGGCCTTTTCCCGGCTATGGGACAGTAAATGGACTGTAAATTAGTTATATATTATGCAGTATTTTTATATATTTTTAAATTACCCCTAAATTTCTAGGTACAGCAAATATTAAAAATTTAAATTACACGTATTTTATCCGCTATTCTATTTGTTAAGCCGATTTTAGGTCGTTCTGTTTTGGCACAAACAAATTAAGTAAGTATTCAATTGTTTACTCAAAAATGTAATTACAGTTTAATCTGCTAATTTAAATGTTTAAGCCAGTTGAAGGTACTAGAGTATTTGGTTTGTCAGAGAAGAGGTTTGTCTCGTGTACACAGTCTTGTCAAATCTATTTTCGCGTCCATTACTGTAGAGAGCAGCAGTAGGTAGAATAGAATAGAATATTTTATTGTACGCACAAAAAACAAAAATACAGACGCTTTAAAATAAAATAAACAGGAGTCATACAAATATAATGTAATTGTGTAATCATCATCATTATCAGCTCGTTTTTTATGTCCCCAATGCTGGTGCACGAGCCTTCCCTATGGATGGATAGGGAGAACGGGGAAAAAACCACCACGCGGGCCCAGTGCGGATTGGTGGTTGTTAACGACTGCTAATTAATATAGCCGGGGCCAACGGCTTTACTTGCCTTCCGCAGCACGGAGGAGCTCGAGATGAAAAATTTTTTAGGTCGGCCTTTACGAAAGTTGTTTTACCTCAACACTCGCAGACCGGGCGTTAACCACTGCGCCATCGAGCTACTAAACGTATATTACGTTAAAGATACTCGTATAATAATTCACGTACGCACTTCACGTTCTATTGGTAGATAAGTTAAATCATATTTTACATGAACCAAGCAATCGCGATTTTGTAACTGAGATACTATATATATATATTTGTGGTATTTCATCTGCAAAGATGAATCTGCATGGCCATCGGTTGCAATGACCGCTTGGATAGATGGCGCTAGTGCCGCTAAAAAGCACTCAAAAACATTAAAATAGCAGTGATAAAATTCAGCGCTTACGTCAGCCTTCCCGGTAGCATAGCGGTCAGTGCACCCGCCCGGATTGCGGAAGACCCAGGTTCGATTCGTGGCTGGGTCCGGTGGGCCTTTAATTTTTTCACTGTATTTTATAAAATTTTATGAATACTATATCTCAGTTACACTTATTTTATTTATTTATTTATTTATTTATTTATTTATTGCACATATGTATACAGTAGGTACATGGTTGTATATCTAATCTGCAAAATCACGTTTAAAATATTGTAAATAATGAAAATCGTGAATTATGAAGCAACTTGCGGGTCGGCATAGTGAGGACGCCTCGTGAGGCACAATCTTGCTCCATCATATTTGTAGGGATGTAACGCTATATTATACTTTCGGGTCCTTCTGCTATCTCTGTGCTTGAAGTCACGTCAAACCGTTGTCTTTGTTCCGTTATGATCTGACGTGAAGGACAAACAAACAGACATAATGATTTCATGATTTTAATAAAGTTTGTTGTAAGATAATAATATGCACAGAGACTGCCCCCGCCCATGTCCGACAATCGGTGACTGATTTTTTAGACGGTGAAAATGAAACGTTTGGAATTCTATGTTGCAACGCACACGTCCTACAAAAAGTCGGTCGTGGGATATGATATCATAAATAATTTACTTACGCATTAAGAACAATAATCTTTCCCAAAAAATGATAGTATTTAAAGTTTTTTGATTAAAATAACTTGTGATTAGTAGGAGTTTGAAATTTTTGATTATTTTTTTTATTATGTATATTTGAGTGTAGAATTCACCCCTAAAAGTTTGTACAGTGCATGCCAATACAGATAATATAAAAAAAAAAAATATAGACCACCTGTTTCCTGGTAAAATTCCTTCCCGTTTCAATGAAAATCTATGTTACTTTTAGGCGATGAAAACTGTGCCGAACACTGGACCTAAAGTGTCCAACGTTGGTACCACTACCCACATTTAGTATTATCTGTGGTCCTCGTCCATTAGTAAAGGACCAAGCGTCCTTCTAATGGTGGCAATCCACCTTAAACGGCTAAAATCACGCACCGCTCCCTTTATAGCCCATTCGCTTGTAAATATTTAAGATCCCATCTGCCACTAAGCCATTACATAATCACAGAGATTGACTCGCCTCACAAATGGTTGCCCGGCTTTAATTTAAATGTTCTGTGTTAATTCCATTTATAAGTGTTTAAAATATAAATAAAAAAATCTTGATCGTTGGACTATAAATGACATCCCCGGGCTTGGATTTTTTCAGTAGCGCGTGGGATGAGAATAAAACCAGTTAAGTCCGTTATTGTAACTTATTATACTTAAGGAACACGTTGTATATTTATTATTATTGTTTTTATGGTTACGGTCTGTTGCTTTACAAAAGTTGTACGATATGCAACAAATAGAATCCTGTTTTTTCTTCATGCTATTCTAATTATTTTATACCTCAGCTAGCTTGAATAGTTGTATTACAAAGACGTATTTATTGTTGATATCTTAAAGGCAGAGAGGAGATCGATGGCGCAGTGGTTAACGCGCCCGGTCTGCGATTGCTGAGGTTAAGCAACTTTCGCAAAAGCCGGTCATCGGATGGGTGACCAAAAATGTATCATCTCGAGCTCCTCCGTGCTTTAGAAGGCAAGTAAAGCCGTACATTAGCAGTCGTTAACAACCACCAATCCGCACTAGGCCTGAGTGGTGGTATACGGCCCGTTCTCCTTATCCATCCATAGGGAAGGCTCGTGCCCCAGCAGTGGGGACATAAAATGAACTGATGATGTGATGATGATCTTAAAGGTAGAGACAGTCCCTCATCTCACCTGATGTAAAGTGATGATAAGGCCAATGGTGGAAGCGCACTTCACCCGGAATCCTGAGCTACTGAGGCGCTGGCAATATTGTTATCTCTAGCTACTGGATCACAACAATGCTACAAACATTAATGTTATGTTGCATATTTAGATAAGATAGTGGTAGTTAGCCAGGCATGTATTAAAGTGGGTATACGCACAAAATAAACTTCAAAGTAAACTTTTTTGGACCATTTTACGTTTATCTGGTAGATGTTAGCTAAGCTGTCATTTAATGTTAAGCCTAGCTGTTCCAAGTCAGCCTCACATGCCGTTATTGGAACTGCCTCTTGTTAGTTTTCAATAGATTTGAAAATTATTATTTTTTTATCGTAAATCAATTTGATGTCAGATAGTTTAGTTATTTCATCAGAAGTGATAGCAGACTTTAATATACCGGCTTTTGCCATTTTATTAGCACAATATATCAAGAGCAAGTAAACTTCAGGCTTAATTAAAAGCAAAGGTAAATCCCTCCGCACGAAGTCTTGTATACAACGAACCTCAAAGTGAGAGTCGACCGAGACGACTCACTCATGGAGAGAGCATTTTGTGAACGAGTTACGCTTTATACAGCCTTATGAATTGCGTGTTAAGAACTAATGTTAAATATTCTTCCAACTTCGTGAAAGGAATTATAAGATTTTGGTGATATTTAACGAAATATCAAAATTTATTTTTTTGTTAATATTTATTATGTACTTTTCTTTATATAAGCAATGTCCCGAGAACTAAGCAACTATTGCGTTAGTTCTTAAATTCCGAACCGGAATACAAAAATACAAAATACTAATGCTGCTTTTTTCTTTATATATGCAATGTCCCGAAAACTAAGTAACTATTGCGTTAGTTCTTAATTTCCGAAAAAATACTGCAATGAAATAAGTATGAAAGTTAATATATTGATACTTATTAATCTACCTAATATACCACATGAGTAAATATATATTTACTCATGTGCCTATACTATTTCAACCTTTTTTTATTACACTAGGGAGAATACTGTCTGAAGTATACATCGAGGTCAGGTGCGACGCTTTGGTTACGAGACATTCCTCTCCCCCCAGAACTTCGTAAAGCTTGACGGAAGAAAGAGAGCCCTTTCCTATTAAATCCGTACTTAGTTAGTACTATCTCCTCCTGTCACGGCTTGGTACCACCTTGGCAAGCACCGAGTTCCACCCCAGATTATTTTATCCTGACTTTTCTAACACTTTGCTCGCTCCGAGGTAATTGGGAGTCTCGGAGAATATAGTATCCCTTCTATTTCTACAACCTCCGACGGTGTTTTGTTTCACACGGCTTGAGGAACCCTGTAAGTTTTTTGCCGCCCCCAAAAACGTCCGGTGACGCTGAAAATGCTACCTGAGACAACCAGTAATCTCTATCAAAAAAAAAATACATCCCCATACTTTCTGATGGATGAATGGATATCCATATGAAAGGCTTGTGCCCGTAGTGGGGACATAAAATGAGTGCTAGTGATGATAAATACATCTCCAAACGGTTAACCAGAGCTAAGACTCTTCAAGAATATAATATACCAGCGGCTTGTCCCTGCTACGCACGGGTGGATTTTTTAAAATATAGCCTTTGTTACTCAGCCGTAATGTAGCATCTAGTGGTGAAATATTTTTTTAAATCGGTCTAGTAGTTTTGAGTTCATTCGTTACAAACATACATACATATGTGGCTACCTAAAACTGATAGAAATAATATTAAAACTACCAGATCAGGGCGTTCAGTACGATTTCCAGACTATTTTCGCCCGTAGTGACTGTCTCTGGAGGGGGGTGATGTGGCGTATAATTTTATGTTGTAATGTTTAGTTTCATTTTTGTTCTTTGTCTTATATAAATAAATATAAGTAGTTATTTAAGCTTTATATAATGTACATATATAATTACTTAATAATATACGCACACATACATACAAAAATACAAAGGTTTCCTCTTTTTATTATTAGTACAGATATGTGGAGAAGTGTCTGGTCATAGAGCTTCTGTTTATAAGGGATAGTCTGCACAATGTAGAACAAAGACTGAAGGTGATAATGGTTTTGGTGTAAATTACTTTTTAATGTAGCCGTTGTGTGTCTACATACATTCGCAAGCATTACCCTTACGCGTTTGTGTCATGAATATGAACATTGGTACACGTGGTAGGGATACTTAAAGAGTACAGGGAAAGGGTTTCAATGAAAAAAAAAACAAAAAAGAATTGGCTTTATGTACTGGCTTTCTTTTATGAATATATTTTTACTAACTAATCGTTCTTTTTTTTCGTTTAAATGGTTTCAAGCTTTTGTTTTTCTATGTATAGTTTATACAACGTGCAACAGAAAGGTGTGGTCATAATGAAAACATTCAAAGCGAATCCGATCTAGATCTTGTATGCGGAGTTATACTAAGTATAAATACTACTAAGACATAACTTTAATTTATGATCACTACTGCTTGTTAATGCGCGCCTGACGTGCATGACTTCACTAATATAAATATTTAATTAACAAATGCATGACAAATTAAAGTTTATAATTATTTCTCAGGTACAACACATATATGACGAAAGATTGTGCTTAGGTAAGTTAAGTACCTACTGTCTAATAAATACTTAATTATCCTAACACTAACTGCCGTACTCAGAGGCGTCAATTAAGTTTAATGACACTTAAATGTCTTTCCTTCTCTATTTAGCACTATACATAAGAAAGTGACAGCAAGAGACTTAATTGTCATTAAATCTTAATTGACGTCTCTGAGTACGGCAATAAGACTTCACACTTCCTCTATCTCTTTCTTGGACTCTTCAACCAAAAGTAAGAGATCACTTGTAGCGACAAGATAGCGCCTTTGCCCATATTAGCTTCAAGTCTATTTGTAATTATTGTTTTATTTTTTTCTCATCTAGGATTTGAATTTCTATTGTAACTTTACTGCACCAGTAGACAGTTCAAAGAACACCTTACACGTCGTTTAAATTAAACTTACGTACATGCTCCAATACTGACTTCGTTGAACACTCTCACAAAGAGCTTACACCTGATGGAGTGAACCTTCGGAAGAAGGCTGGCCGTTAAAAATAGCGAAGTGTCAAGCAGCCGCGGAGGTCACAACCCACTTGTGTGGAGTGTAGTGTTCTTGGCGTCCAATAGACATATTGGGTAGCAGTAAACACTTGTGTGCGAAAAAAGATTTATTGTGTTAACTCTATTATTTGTGGTGTTATAACTTCTTGCCAGTATTAGCTTTTCGTTTTCTATTTTTGTTAATGTAACGTATTGGCAAAGGTTGCGAACCACATTGTCGCTGATCGTTATAGGTGAAAAAACCATTGACTAGAGCCTCAAGTTATAAGGAACCAGGACTTTTTATTATTGATTACTATGAAATAAAAGGGTTCCGTACATAAACCGAAATATTATTAGATAGGTACTTTTTTATAAATCTAATTATTGATGTGCCGATAATACGGTGAAAAGTCTGTTAACCCCTGTAGTATAGTGCACAACATCTTACAATGACCTATAAAGATAATATTGTTTTTATTATAAATTAATATTCTATGTAGCATGTAATCTGAGACTATTATAAACTGTAATTTGATGCTTTTCTAAACAATCTAAATGTCACGTATTGACCTACTCCAATTTTTTTTTTATATATATTAACGGGTAAGCACAGTGCCTTGATCTCACCTGATGTTAAGTGATAATAAGACCAATGATAGAAGCGCACTTCACCCGGGATCCTCAACTAGTGAGGTACTGGCTATCTTATCTCTAGCTGCCGGAACACAACAATGCTACAAACATTGATGTTATGGCGACATATTTAGATAAGATGGTGGTAGCTAGCCAGGCGGACAAACAAGCCTACCACCTACCACCAACCAAACCGAGTACACAAACATGTATCCCCGCTGGGAATCGAACCCGGGACCTCTGGGTCTAAACCGGTGGTCTTAGCCACTAGACCACAGAGGCGTTTAAAAAAAATTACTATAAAAACCCTGTTTTCTCTCAATAAAGATATCAGACTGATCTTTTCGTCTCCCGACGCCACACATCTCACCCCTCCAAGAAAAGTATGTTTAAATTCAAATTCAAATTCAATTTATTTTTGCGTGATTCACAGGTAAGTCATTAGGTCTAATTGTATTGATTATAAGGTTTCACTGCGAACAGCCTTATCGGCATACCAAAAATATAAAATAATTAAGAGAACAATAGAAATTATTATATATTAACAAAAGGTCAAATTATTATAAGTATAATCAATTCAAAACTGTAAGGTCATTCGTCCATGGTCATTTGATAGAATAAAATAAATAAATTATAAAACAAAATAAATATTACTAAATTAAATGTCAATAATATAATGTCAATACCTACATGCCATTTACAGCAACATCTAACCGGCTTGTAGACGGCTGATGTTTGTATCAGGAATGTGTTCACGTCAGTAGTCGTAAGTGGCTATAGTTTTCACGATTTTTCGCATACAACCCGCAGGCTTATTACCGAAAAAAGCAACCAGTTGTTAATTGTACAATTGCAACGCGACTGCTTTAGTTGCAAATTTAAATTCAAATTGTTTATTTGCTATAAAAAAGGGTAGCATTACATAAAATGTGGTGTTGCAATAAATTTGTGGGGTAGATATCTTAAGCCTATTTAACATCAATCACATTTACTTAGCTTTAAATTTAAAAAAGTCTTCTAACGAATAAAATGTGTTGTCTAGCAGCCATTTTCTTAGTGAAACGCAAAATCTATCATGTAAGTAACTTTTTACTTTTTATTTTCAAGTGCTAATTGCTGCACTGAAGCTAAATTAAATATTTATAAAATTTATAAAATACAGTGAAAAAATTAAACGCCCACCGACCCAGCCAGAATCAAACCTGGGTCTTCCGCAATCCGGGCGGCTGCACTGACCGCTATGCTACCGGGAAGGCCGGGAAGCCTTCCCGGCCTTCCCGGCATAAATTTTATAAATATGTAAGTAACTGTTTTATGTATGTCATCATTAGGTATTTTATTATCATTTTTTATTTAAAAAACATTAGCAGTCGCGTTGCAATTGTACAATTAACAACTGGTTGCTTTTTTCGGAAATAAGACAGTCGAGCATCTCCGAAGGCTATCTGCACTTTAAACTTCACGAATTCACGATACTCCAGTCATGATATAGCAGTCTTGTAACAGTCTTGTATAAGTGTCCTGCTATGATAGGGCATTTTCCAATATTTTTGACGCTGTAAGGGAGAAAAGAGCTGGACACTTGCTGAGTTTCTTGCCGGTTCTTCTCAGTACAAGATCTCCCGCCCAGAGTAGACTTACGAACCGATGGCATAGTGACATTCGCAAGAGCTACTTGTAGCCTAAACTGAATAAATGATTTTGAATTTTGAATTTTGAATTTTTGATATTGTCTCAATTTTTTTTTCAATGCTTGATTTCTTCAAGCTCTAGTGTTCGAGCTTAAATTATTATCACTATAAGTATCATGTTGGGCGAGATCGTCAATAGGTCAGAGTAGAAGAATAATAGGTTTATCTTTCATATAACTGGAAAGGATTGTGTGTGCAACGGACCGATAAGCTAAGAAAGAAATAAAGCGACGCATTATTACGTAAGGTTAACGGCGTATCATAAAGCTGAAAGTCTTTACCGGCTAGCAAATAAAGCCTATAATGAAATACGGATTGGAAGACTTACACTCGTTTGGATAAAGCACGTCATGTATTTTTTATGTTTTCTGTTATATATTAAATCACTTCATTCATTTGTTTGCACAGTAAACTATCCACATTTTATATTTTCAAAGTTATAAATAACTTTTACCCTTAACAAGCTAACATTTTATGTATAACATAATCACATGTAAAGCATTACGAACTTTACAGATTATGTATAAGAGAGTAATACCACAGAATAATAAATACGTCATAATTAAATTTATCGGGATATGGAGCTTTGAAATGAAACTTTTGTGATCTTCTAAGAAGTAGACAATTTTTCAAATATTTTTTGAATCATAAAGTAAATACAATCAGTTTTAAACAATAAACAATAACAATAACAAAGGTAATCATCAACAAGTACCACTGCTGGACAAAGGTCTTTCCATATGAACTGCTGTGATCAGGCCAACCTATCAAGCTGGCCCAATGCGAGTTGATGGATTTTCACGACAACAATAAGATAAAAAGTCAATAAAGTTACCACTGGTCAACTCATGTCTTCCCTCATACACTACTAAGAGGAGATCCACCCATTTGAATTGGGCCATTACCAAAACCATCGATCGACAGTAACCAACTTCACGTCACTTCCGTAGCATAGCGGAGCACGAGACGATTATAATCTGGTGACCCGATATTGCGAAATTCTTAAAGATATCCATAATGCGCAAGCTGCTGCATTTTCAATTAAACTTTTCTCCAATTCAAATTTCATATCTTTATTGCCTTGCACACGGTGGTAAGTTGACAATCTTAATGTTAGATACATGTGACGTGTATTGTTGATCGAAGCATGTGACGAAATATTTAACTTCGTATAACGCAAGCCATACTTAGTTTGCTACGAAACCTTTTTGTGTTCAAATAACAACCATTATTGTTCATCAAGAACAAAATCAAATATTTTCATTGATTATGTACCTATTTTTATATATTTTTAACAAATATGAAAACATCATTTATGAATGATCATTTTCTAAGTGTTAAGTTGTAGATTCCAAAATGTTTTTCATTTGATATCCAGTCGTTTACTAGAAACACCCACTTCAAACGTTAGCGATTAACCGAGGAAACGGGCGCTAGAAGTTACGGAATAAAAAACTAAATAGAAAAACAACAGTCAGGAAAAAAAATGTTTAAAACATGACATAATAATATGCGTCCCCGGCAGTTTTTTTGAACAGTCGTGTTCTGTGTAGGACGCCGTCAGACTAGGTGGAGCGACGA
This sequence comes from Eudonia truncicolella, assembly GCA_949315975.1. Classification (NCBI taxonomy): domain Eukaryota; kingdom Metazoa; phylum Arthropoda; class Insecta; order Lepidoptera; family Crambidae; genus Eudonia; species Eudonia truncicolella. Next base: position 11,555,796 of record OX438836.1, read on the forward strand.
TCTTTGCAAGGTGGCTGGCAAGAGCTGGATGAGAGTAGTCGCGGATCGTGCTCAGTGGCGTGCACTTGGAGAAGCCTATGTCCAGCAGTGGACTAGTATAGGCTGATGATGATGATGATGTGTTCTGTTTATAATATTTAGCTTTAACACCTTATATTAATATTTATCGAAGTTTTTAATAAGTAACAAGTTTTTTATCAAATTTGAAAATTATTTCCTTTAAATAATTTCGAAAAGCTAAAAATTTATATACCCAAAACAATAACTCACCCGTACTTGAAATGCAAAACTGAATCGGTGGTAGTAATGATAATTGCCACACCTGTCTCCCCCAGTAAGCCCCACTACCAGAATATACATCGTTAGGGATTCACCCCCTAATTACATTGTCGTGTTTAGTGTAAATCTTGATTCTGATAATAGTCTTAAAGATCTGTTATATATCCCGCTTTCTCGAATCAGTGGGTGTAATTGTCTAACTTCAGCTCTCACCATCATAATCGATTTCGTTTCACAGACGAGTTTATGTAAGGTTATGTTTGTGCGTAATACTCTGGAGATTTGTGCAATTAACTGAAATGTAATGAAACGAAAAGTTTTATTAATTAATTAAATATTATTAAAGCTAAAGAAAGTTGAAATTAAATTAAACTTTATTTTACTAGTAATTTGGCGATTTGCAGCGTAGTTGGTGGCTAGCTACCACACCGCCATTACTAAATGTGTTGCCTGCCATGTTTGTAGCATTTTTGTCTTATATAATCTAAGATTTTTGTGTTCCTACAGTACTGTACTGTACTATCGGAACACTTTTTGATTTAGTAGTTTTTAGTTTATGTTTCAGGAAAAATATTACCACATAAATACAATAACTGACTGCCTCCGTAGTCGAGTGGTACGCATGCCGGTTACTATTGGTGTCATCTCCGAGGTCCCGGGTTCGATTCCCGGGTCAATGTAGAAAAAAGAAGTTTTTCTATATTCTCTCGGGTCTGGGTGGTTGTGGTACCGTTTTGTTTCTGATTTCCATAACGTGCATAAGATACTTTCTTTGGAATTAGAGCAATGTATGTGATGTTGTCTAATGTTTATTTATTTAATAACAAACATAGCATTACCTTGTATATACTTTATGGACCTGAAGTTAAATAAAATATAATGAAGCTTTTTATATTTTAACAGTTATTTTCCAAATTATCACCTTGTATAAATAGCCATCGATGATTTACGAGTATCATGAAAAGCCAATGACAGTATTATTAACCTAATTAGCATTGATTCCAACATACTGAGAGTATTAGCATAATGTTATGTACACCTGACCCGGCATGACAAGTGGTGCGTGTTCGAATCCCGTTCGTGGAATTTTTTCAACACTTTGTCTTTTGGCGGATCGGCGGGGTGAGGATGTTGGATCTAAATTATTATACCTCTAACTATGTCTAAACAATCACCAATGTCTTGCTGCTCGGCAAATGACTCCACTCCAACTGATGTTAAGTTGAAATGGAGTCCAGACGCAAGGACAACTGGTGCAGCGTGAAAACAACGCAGCATCAGTCACCCTCTACCCTGCCGGCCCACAAGGTGCCTCTTCACGCCTCGTTTGAAGGACCCCATGTCATACTCGTAGGAGGGAAAACGTGCGCTCGTAGACTATTCCATCTTTTGGAAGTGCGACAAAGAAACGAGTCACCAAATTTCTTTGTGCGCGATGGAATGTTCGAGACAGTATAGGGGTGGCTCCGGTGAGCAGCACGCGTACTCTTATGGAGGAAGGGAGAAGGTGGGATAAGGTCAAAGAGTTCTTCAGAGCACTCGCCGTGGTATAAGCGATAGAAGACGCTGAGTGACGCTATATCTCTCTGCAATTGCAGGGGCTCGAGAGCATTAGTGACCACTGCATTGCCGATAATGCGTATAGCGCGCCGCTGCAATCTGTCCAAGGCATCGAGAAGGTACTTCGCGGAACCAAAGGTGCGTGCAATACTACACGCAAGATCGCGTCTTGTACAAAAGGCACAGCTGATCCGGCGTGAAGAATCGCCACACCCTGTTCAGGACACCGAGTTTACGTGAGGCTGTTTTTATCACGGCTTCAATATAGTGTCTCTGGTTCAGATCACAGTGAATCAACATACCAAGCATGTTAATACTGCTCTGCAGGCCGAGTGATGTGCCTTGAAGAGAGGGAACTGAGGGAAGGGGTAGGAATGGTGACTTTTTTGCCGTGAACGCGCATACCTGTATTTTCTTGGCATTGAACTCAACCAGATTATTGGAGCCCCAATTAGATTTGAGGTCCAATATCAAAATATAATTAAACCTAATATAGCTTTTTATTACAGTGGTATCAGAAAATACTTAACCTTATGTAGCCTGTGTGTGACTGAATATTAGAGGTAAGTGTTTGTTGCTAAAATAAGATATGTAACACGAAATCTGCCCATATGCTTCTGTTCATGTGAGAAGGTTTAAGCTCAGTAGTGGGGCGTTTGTATAACAAAGTATATTGAAAGTCATTAATATTCTCTTATAAAAAAAACTGAAAAACATATGTGTTTTGATTGGTTGTCTGTTTCTTTGCTTTTCTCTCATACAGATACTGCTGATCAGGTTTGAATCAAAACTGTATTATAAATTGGTATAGTATATTCTAGATCAACACATTATGTTTCTAGTTACCGCAGGAGTAAAGCCGCGGCTGAAAATTAATGAACCGCGCGTATATTTTTAATGTATTATTAATGCGTGATTTAATCAGGCTGATAAATGTATTGCAACACATTAATATTTTTTAACCGCCCCTGTGGTCAAGTGATTGGACCACTGATCTCAGACCCAGATTTCCGGGTTCGATTCCCAGTGGGGGGATACATGTTCGTGTACTAGGTTTGGTTGATGGTATAGGACCTTTTTCGTCTGCCTCGCTAGCTACCACCATCTTATCTTATCCATTGTTGTGTTCCGGCAGCTAGAAATAAGATAGCCAGTGCTTTAGTAGTTGAGGATCACGGTTGAAGTGTACTTCCACGATTGAGATGAAGGCACTGTGCTTGCCCGTATGAAATATATTTAAAAAAAAAGTTGCTTTTAATTATTTCAAGTTTTACCATTCATCTCTTTTAGTGTGTGGCCAATAAACCCAAACATCAAATTGGTCCTTCGAGCCGGATGAAATAAATGCGCAGAGGCCATTCAACCCATACAGTTTGTTTGTTAATTTATTTTTATAAAAAACAAGGACACTGTCTCTTGTTGAAATATGTAACAACCCAATAAATAACTGACCCAATTAAAGGTTGGCGGTCGTAATGGTAGCTTTGGGGCAGATGACTTGGACTCGAGCACTTGAGCTTCCAACAAAAATCATTCCGGAGTTAAGTACGGTCTTTGTGGTTGACTGTTGGCACAGCTAAGGTTCTCGATTTAAGGAAAAAAATAACTCTTTGCTGCTTAATTATGCCTCAATTTAAAATTAATATTATATGCTCCACGATTGCCAATAAGGGTGTCTTAAAATGGATGTTTGTTTATTTATTTTGTCATCATCATTGTCATCATCAGCCTACCTTCGCCCTCTTGATGAAGATTTTGCAGAATGGCGAGAGGGGGATATTTAAATGAAGGTAAATAAATTCAGATCTATCTGTCTATTCTTTACGATGGTTATCATGCTATTATATTATATATTCGTTATGAAAAAGCCTGATCTTAAATCTGTTAAAATGGGATTTTTTTTAGGGTACATTTTAAGTGCTTACCAAAATAATTTTTATACCCTAATATACACACATCAGAATAATTGTACGTATTGTATATATATATTCTTTTTGCTTGCCAAAATGGATTAATGCTCACCAAATATTGTTTTACTGAAACAGTAACATTGATACCAACAATTTTTACACTTTTATTCAAATGATTGAGGATACTAGCTGCCCTACTCCTGTAGGTCACGTGATAGGTTAGAATGCCTTAAAAATATATGAATATTAAAAATAGATAATATTTTAGGAAACACAATTTGGTGATCATTTATCCGTTTTGGTAAGCGTTTCGAATTTTATTGATAGTAAAATTGATACATTTTTGATAGGCGTTTAAACAAAAGCCCTTAAAAAACAGGGTAGCTTTAACCGCCTTTGTGGTCTAGTGGTTATAAACACCGGTCTCAGACCTACAGGCCCCGGGTACGTTCTCCAGTGGGGAGTATATGTTTACGTTCTCGGTTTGGTAGGTGGTAAGGCTTATTTGTCCACCTGTTTAGCTACCATCATCTTATCTAAATAGGTTGCCATAACAGCAATGTGTGTAGTGTAGCGTTGTTGTGTTCCGGCAGCTAGAGATAAGATAGCCTTTGGCTCGGCCTTATCATCACTTAACATCAGGTGAGATGAAGACCAAATGCTTACCCGTATAGCAAAAAAAACCATTTCAATTCCTAGATAGTTGACTAGAAACGCATATGCCCTTGCCTCAAGAGAAAAAAAAAATGTACTAAATGTTGCTATCAATTATAATATAAATTTATTGCAAATACTAGCAGCGTCAACAACATAATTAATTACTTAATTAAAAGTGAGGCATATAACAGGCTCTCCTGATTCAACAGAAAGACAGAATGTTGTTAAAATGTAAAATTAATATGAATTCATCGATACCTTATTTGGTGCAGAATATTAAATTATAATATTACAAAAAAAATTATAAATAATAAATTATCATAATTTTGTAATAATAATAGGTTTGCACCGCCCAACGCCATCTAATAATTTGTTGTGTAAATAAACTTTGCTTTCGAAACATTAATAAATATAAATTGTGGCATGATTTGAAATACAAAGATAATTATTATGCTATTTGAGAAAATACATTTAAGAAACATTAATATTCTATTTATATTAATATTAATTGTATTTTAATATAGATACGATATATTGTAATGTTATCATTACATAAAATATAACGAGCGTTAAACATAATGTATTTAATGTGTAATATAATATATGTATAAACATAATATAGATACTTCAAAAAAATTGTTTTAATTAAATTGGGTTAAGCTGAAAGACTACCGGTTGGTGGTTGGGTTTGTTAGACCGCCTGACTAGCTACCATCATCTTATCTAAATATGTCACCATAACATGAAATGTTTGTAGCAATTTTGTGTTCCGACAACACTAGAGATAAGATAGCCAGTGCCTTAGTAGTTGAGATTCCGGGTAAAGTGCGCTTTCATCTTCGGCCTTATCATCACTTAACTTTTTCTTACCCGTAGGATATAAAATAATAAAGAACCATACCTGACGTACTGGTATTATAACATGAAAGCTCACCTCGCTTACAATGAAATATATACCTACTATTAAAAAAATTGTCTCTTGAAAGTGCTACTTTCCCAATATAGAAATGAGCATATTTGGTCTCTAAAGTGGAAAAGTATTTTTAGCTTCTTATGAACCAATATAAACGCTTTTCTTACATTATGAATGTGTTTTATCGTAATTGGCAATCTTCGCTAGTCGGAACGGTTTCTTCTGTAGTACAGTGGACTTAAGTTTATTTTTATCATTTCACCTTTCATACCGACCTAGTACCATTTTAATACGTGCCATATTGGCATGTATTGAAATTGTAACTACAAACGACAAGGTGACATTATATACGATTAATAAGCAAACGTTACCTCGATCCGATCCAAATGCCCCGGGGATGCCATCTCCCCTACAAACACTGTGAGGTTGTTTCGATCACACGGCTTAAAAACCTTTTAAGTTTCTCGTCGCCCATAAAGCAAAGGAAGCCAACGACATTCTAAAAAAAATAATCATTTCAATCGTGCCATATTTTCATGGTAAACGACACGGCGATTTGTTACAACTAACTAATTATTATTACAATAAATAAGGAGATTGCAGAAAGTAAGCTTCAGACATGACCCGCTCGAGCAATGCACACATAGATCCTCTCGCGGACACGGAATCTCGTAACAGCTCGCAACAGTCTGAGTCCGAGTCCATGCGACCGCATGAAGCTTACGTAACCTTCTGCAGTCTTCTTATTTTGTGCTGATTAGTAAACGCTTCTGCTTAGCTTGTCTTCACGGATGTTTGTTTGAAGGTACTAGTTTATATTTGTAAAGATGGGTCAAATCTGGATCTCGAGCTTTTATTGCCCTACGATAGTACACTAACGGTGTTAAATCATGTGGGGCATGCCGAGGTTACCATCTTCCAGTTACAATAAAACTCTTCGGGATCTTTTGTGTTTCCACATCCTTTCATTCTTTTTCCTCAGTGAAGATGACTGCCATACGTTTAGCAATGTGTTTGAAGGCGAAGAGTCTGAAGTTTTCTGGTTTTGATAGGCCGATCCCTGAAGTCCCATTCTTTCCTTAGCCAGAGAATCACAGTTGAACAGTATGTGCTGCACAGACTCCGCTTTCTATATATATATATATATATATATACGAGTATGTCCTTCACAACGTTTGCTGATGCCTCAGGCAGCATCTTCAGCGTCGATCGGATCGGGAGCGGAACCACCCGAAGGCGCCTCGAAAAACTAGGACCACGGGGTGGGGAAAAGCGCCCAGGTACATGTCTGTACCTGGTATAGAGCGCGTGTGCACTGGGTCGTCGTACTCTTGTACCAACACAACGAGTAATATTACTATGATAGAAATATGGTTATAAGAATATTGCTTTAAACAATATACCTACCATCTTTTAACTTTTCTTTATGCGCAGAGACATGATATATTAAACTTATTGTTATGATTAAATCTCTTTGATAGACCAAAAGTTTTTTAAGCGAAGGAATACTATATCTATTTTAGAAAGTTCTTTTTATACGCACGCCTACATTTGACTTTTTATTGATAAGATATTTTAATGTCACGCAACCTTGTAAAAATCAAAGCTTGTAAGCTTTCTAAGTGCTTTTGGTCTAAATATAGTTTCCACTCTATTATATTCTTTGCTCTGCCCCATCTTTTAGGGTTCTACGCCGTTACTACCTAGTTCAATGTTCAATGAGACATGTTGACATATTAGTTCTAACTAGCAACTAGTTACAAGTTCTTTCTAATGTAATTAGAAACTTAGTAAGGGTTTTTTTTCCCTGTCTTTTATAGCATCACCTATTGGAATATGTTTGTCATGTAGTATTTTTTTTTGTGAATTAAAAAATTAAAAATTTTAAAAAGACTTTAAAAAGACTTTTAAATTTTAAGTTAGTGGCAAATTTAAGTGTTTGACAGTTTATTTAACTGTTTGTTTTATATAAAAAAACAATAACTTACAGAAAAACGAAAATGAATCTTAAAATAAAAAAGGCTACTTAAGGACATCACGAAATATAACTTCATCACCTTTGCATTGTTTAAGCATTTATGTATGTTTATGTAATTAAATAACGTTCGAGAATTTTAAGTATCAATAAATAGTCACCGGCGATTTCAAATATGTGTAGAAAAGCTTACGTAATTGATAACTACATAGTTATCAATTACGTAATACATATTAGGGTGGGTCAATAACTAATGGGATAATTGGCTATAAAAGGTTTAATTAGCTCATATATTTAGCCTGCGCATATGATCTAAAGTGTTGAGAAAAAAATAGTACATATTCTAACCCGAATAAAAATTGCACCTGTCATGTATTTCCTTATTATAATAATGTTTGTGTTCAGAAATAAACGCTTCGAATCATTTCAGTTCAAGTAACATCTATAATTTCAAGCTTATTATTCTGCACCAATGAACAAAGTGAATTATAATGATAAGCAAATATTATTACCATACACCATATTATGACAGTGAATCGTAAAGATATATTTAAGGAAAGCGACGATATAGCTAATGTAACGAATTTTAGTAAGAGTTTTATTCATCATTCTTTTATGTTAACGAAAACGAGAATTTGTATGTCATTGAAGTTGCACTTCATCTCAGCCAAGACGTCCACTGCTGGACAAAGGCCTCCCTCAAGGATAAAATCATTTTGAGGAGAATTTGCCATAATCGCCACGCTTGGCAGGCGGGTTGGCGATCGCAGTAAGGTAAGAATAATCGCAGAGAGACGCTGCTGCCCATCCTCTGGAATGGTCCCATAGTCGCCTTCTACGACACCCACGAGAAGAGATGGGGTGGTGCAATTCTTTATCCCCGGCACCACACGGGGAAAGTTGCGCTTACTAGCGACAAAAGAGGTTATGTACTATTTCGACATACAAATTATTATTTTCGTTATGTTGATGGAAAGGTGAAAAAAAACTCGCGCTGGGCACCTAGATCATTTGATTCAAACGGTTGGTATAAAGTTGAAATAACAATTAATTCTACTTTTATTAACCACGTTAGAGAGTTCAGTTACTAAACGTTATGAGCTATCAAAGATATTTCATTCTGTTAGAAAAAACGTACCTACTTCTAAAAATTGAATATAGAGCTATAATATAAAAAAATATCAAAAGAGATCCCACTCACTATGAAAATGACATTTCAGGGTGACAGAAAAACGATCAAAAGCAAAGTTTTCATTCGGATTTGGCTTGAGGCAGTAATTATTCCTATTTGGTCATCATCATCATCATCATCATCAGCATCATCATCAGCCTTTACTAGTCCACTGCTGGACATAGGCCTCTGCAAGTGCACGCCACTGAGCACGATCCGCGACTACTCTCATCTAGCTCTTGCCAGTCACCTTGCGAAGATCGTCGCTGCACCTAGTCTGAGGGCGTCCTACGCTACGTTTGCCGATACGCGGTCTCCACTAGAGCACCCGTTTACCCCAACGGTTGTCGGTTCTGCGGCTAATGTGACCGGCCCACTGCCACTTCAGCTTGCTGATCCGATTGGCTATGTCGATTACTTTCGTTCTCTGTCGGATCACTTATTTGGTAATTCTGCTGAATTTAATGAAATGGCATTTTAAGGCCATTATGTAAAACCATATTGAATCTTTTTGAGTGTTTGTCGACTACACTATCCATCGTTTCTTATAAGTAAGGATTACGCATGATTAGCAGAAAATGATTAATGCTTTCATTTTCTGCTTTATTAATTTATTCAGTGGTTGAGGGTTCCAGGTGAAGTGGGTTTCCACTTTCAGCCTTATAATAGTGATGGTAAGCCATCAGGTGAGATGAAGACCAAGGGCTCACACTTTGTGGAATAATAAGTAAAGTTTTTATATATGTAGCCGACACATAACAAACGAAAGACTTAACAAACGCATCCTGCAAAATCCTGTAATCAGATCTAATAGACTTGTTTTAAAGTACAACATGACGTGATACCGTGGCAAGCTGCGTTCCATTAAACCCAACATTATTCTTAAAGCGCAGCAGAAAAGTCTCAGCAAATATCCCCGGTGTTTACCTCGACACAAAAGTATCTTTAAGGAAAGCGAGTTGAATAACGTTTTGCTCGCTGCTTAATAATTTCTGGTAATAGTTTGCTGGTAGCATGGAATATTTTGACACAGATTGGGATAGCCAAATTATCGTTTCAAAATATCTTTTGACTTTCGTACACACTTTAAGTTTTCTTATAAAGTTTAAAAAAGTGGTTTTATTGTATTTGGACTTATCAATAAAAGCTTATAATGAATTATGTTGATCTGAAGTCTTGATAAGATCTGCTTGAAATATAGCAACCACTTCATACAGGAACCAAAATGGTGTGCCTAGGGAGACTCCCTAGCTAGTTGTATCTGTAAAGTGCAGCCAACCATGGATTGTTTATTTACTCTATCACTAGACCGAATTCACTTTAACACCGACCTTTCAAAGAGAGTGGTGCAACTTAGAAAAGTCAAACCGATTCTCGGTAACATTACAGCTCCGTGTTGAGGAAATCAACTTATGGATTTATTACTTGTCTTAGAGATGCGTCTAGCGGTTGAGCAAATCGGAAAAGTTGATGACCAGTATATAAGTTTTTAGTGCGAATAGTCCTGAGAGTTTTACGGTTATTAGCTATTGTAATTTAGAAGATCCAGGACTTTCAGTGGCGTTAGTTAGATAAAAAAATGACGGAGACACTAAAGCAGCAAGTATTGGGTGTAAATTTATTTTAGCATTTTATAATATTTCTTTAATTTACAGCAAAGAAAAGCGTGGATATCTCGTCTGATGGTAAATGAGAAAAAGTTTGAGATAGAATCGAACTTCACCTGAAATTTTAAGTCACTATCTCGTACTGTTGGATCACAACAATGCTGTTAACATTATTGATATGACTAAGATTTCTAAAAGACTAGGTGGTAGCTAGCCAAACTCAGTCAGAAAAAGTCCGACTATCGACTATACGTCGCTCGTGGTTACAGCCCCCAGATCTCACTACTAGACTGCATAACGTATCACTTTAATTACTCTTTAATAAAAATAAATTAACATTTGAAACTTATGCCACCACAAAAGCTTGAGAAATCCTCGAAAGAAAATATCTCTTACATACCCCACGCTACATAAAATTACTTCCACCTTCTAACAGAACACGTAATTATAACACAGCTATATATTTCTCTGCCACAGTTCCTCACCGAAGGCGTAACAGGAAAAACGTTTTCCATTCAAAATTATACGGCAGTCCGTAAAAGTTTGTATCAGGGGTTGATTTATTGAATTCAAAAAGTAATAAAGCTAAATCGTACGTAATTATTCTTTCTGTCTAGTGGTTTCCAATTTGCACTTATTTTGTGACAGTCTGGGACAGTAACCGTCGTTTTAATTTCATTTTAAAAAGCGGTGGTTTAGTAATAAAATATGTAAATTGTTTGTTGAAGTTGACAGAGACACTGCACATTGAAATTAAATATTTATACGTTGAAATGTAGTTAACGGGTTGATACTCGCTTTATCTATTTTAACATTTATCCTGACAATTGACAGACAACGCAGTCTAAAACCGCTGGGCGGATTTGAAATTTCGAGGATAAAAATAATTGCCATTGTGATCCCGAGTCATCTCCATGGCAGAGAAAGGATGGTACACCAGGTTTTTGTTAATTGGTAAACATTCCCTCGTCGAGCTTTTAGTAGCTGGACGACAGAAGAAGAGGAGAGTTCCACAAAATCCGGGGTCGACCTTTTTTTGAGAGAGTTTGCTGATGACCTTAGACTGCATTTTCAGCTCCACGGGGCTATTTTGGGGGCGGCGAGAAACTTAAAGGGTTCCTCAAGCCGTGTTAAACGGATCAACTTCGGAGGTTTTCTAGAGGGAACGGCATCACGCACTAGTGCGTGTCCCCGTGCCCTGCTAGATTCTCCAAAGGGTTCTCCAAAGATCTGTAGAAGACAAAGAAGGAGCAGAAATTTTGCCATAAGAATAATACCTACTCATTCTACGATGTCGAGTAAGTAGCAGGCAGTAACAATTTATTGCCTACTACTACTCGACATCTTCAGCATCTGAGTATTCCTCTTCTCGCAAAACGTCTGGTGCTTCTTTATCTGGTACTTAGGTACCAACTCAGAATTTAGGTTCTGAGACCAATGTTGCAATTCAGGGAGTATATTTTTTTTTGTCCAAATTTTTATTAAATCTTTTCTTTTGCTTTTGCTATAGGTAATTTTATGCTATAAGTTTTTTTTTAAATTTGTTGTCTGTTGATGTGTATTTATATTTTCGCTTTCAAATGTTTATATTTTGACTACACGCCCGATTATAAGTAGCTGAACTTGATACATTCAGCTCTTTAAATTTGTATGTATATAAAGGGACATTCATTAGGTTTAGCCAACAAAACAATGATTATTTTGTCAGTGATTTGATTTGATAAAAAGTCATTATTCATTAAGATTCTTTTAAACCCTTTCGATACACATTATGTTTTAACAGAACTAATTATGTGTAGATAATGAATTTATCTCTTCCCGTGGGTGTCGAAAAAGGCGACTATGGGACCATTCCAGAGGATGGGCAGCAGCGTCTCTCTGTGATTATTCTTACCTTACTGCGATCGCCAACCCGCCTGCCAAGCGTGGCGATTATGGCAAATTCCCCTCAAAATGATTATCCTTGAGGGAGGCCTTTGTCCAGCAGTGGACGTCTTTTTGGCTGAGATGATGAGATGATGATGAATGAATTTAGCCAGTTGTTATTTACAGTGATGTAAGTAAAACATACTTTTCCTTAAAAAGTCATTAAATACCCTTATTATCTTTTTTATTTACTAGAAAGAAACATTCACACATATTTTCTACATCACTAAGAGCCACTATTGCTGGTTAGTGAATTTCGGGCCACCACAAAACAGAAAATAGAAGTTATCGACTTTATGTGTTGGTTATATATAACGTCTAAATTTGAAAAGCTGGTAGATAGTAAGTTTTTGCATAACATTAAACGCATACAAATAAATTCCTTTGTGCTTTGAACTGTACTTGATGAGTTCTTGCAATAAGCCGACGATATATCCAAATAATACCTATTAATATGTAGGTTTCTTCATCGGTGATAGAAAATAAATGCATTACGTCCTTGGCCCTTGAAGGATTGCTGCCAGATATTTGAGCACCTAATACCAAGAGGAACGATACCAAAACCGCACAGCGTAGGAGAATTGAAAGGAGGTCTTAGCCCAGTTGTGGGCCAAAAAGCTGAATATAAAATATAATGGTTTAAATGCGGAAGTATTTTTGTCTTTCCTTATCATCAATGCTCCATATATTCGAAATAAAGCAACGAACATTTTGAAGAGTTTTTTTTTCATAGAGGTAGGTCACGTATGCTATAGAATACTTAATATCCCATTTTCCGCATGCGATAGAGGCTTTTGTGACAGGAATTCAACAAAGGCAAAACTGTAAGTGCTAGTAAAATAATATATCAAAACCAAAAACAATAAGTATAAGAATCTTTTACACGATATAATAATCATAACATTTCAGTACCATTCAAAATAATAAACTCTCTTTCCATGTTATTTTAAAATTAAATAACAAAAAGCTCTTCGCATGTTTAACTTATCCATAATTGAATTGTCCTTTTCACATGTTTCAACGTTATTAAACACCTGTCAGCTAATAAATTAAAAATACTTTTGTATTTTTAATGCGAAAAAGATAATCTAATCTTGTTTGCAAGTTCTGTCAAATTATTACACTTTTACATTAAGGATATTTAAAAAAAAATTGTATGGTATAGTAAATAAAGTATAAAATATATTGTCACTCTCTATGATGATAAAAAAGGCATCCTAAATATATAAATCTATATAACTACAACAAACACTTTGCCTGTAATTTTGTCACAACATCATGTCATTTTGTGAAAACAGAATAAACTACAAAATAAAGAGACAGTTACCATCTGGCTGTTCTTATTTTGTGATATATGCGTTGAATAGATATTCCGTGTTTTGTTCCCGGAACACGTAGTAAAAGAGATAAAAACTGAGAATAACTATTCGAAGCTTATACTCTGTTTACTAGAAAAGGTAAAACCTATCCAGGTTTACAACCCCCAAAAACGAAAATGAAAAAGAGTGAATGCAAAGCGTGTCCGAGTTAACAGTTTTAATGTAATTACACAGCAAATTGCCAAGGAGACTTCTGCCTATCTCAGTTAATATACCAATTTGATGCCAGCCACTTAACAAATCACTCCAGCCATCCTCCTGAGATAAAATTGGGCGCAACTTTTATTTCTTTACTTCCCCATCAAATTAAATTGGAATCTTACGATTTTTTGCAACGCCCCTCAAGGTAAATCTTTTCTTTCCAAGTTTTTTAGAAGATGAGTGACTGCTGGGGTTTTTTTATTGTTTATTTAGTCTATATTGTACTACATCTCTAAATCCTTCTTTGACCCTTGACGGTTCCTCACCATTCACCTCTAAGGGCATCGATTATATAAATCCCTTTTTTAACGGCTTATGCCAAAATGTTACGCTGTTAAAAATAAATTCAATATCCATTGCCTGTTGTAACTGTAAACGATTTTTGAATTATTTGTTATCCCGTGTAAAAACCGCCGTACATACTCGTTAAAGGGTATTACTTACCACACTAATCCGTCATCAGCGTCAACATTCATTAACAGCCAACACTAAGTACTTTAGCACGAAAGAGTCGGTTCAAAGCCGCAAGGAGCGCTACAACTCGGTCCACTTCTAAAGAAACTCAACCACAGTACAGTGCGCTGAATTGAAATTCCAAATTCAAATACTAAGTTTTCGTAAGAAACACGACCTGCGCATTGGCTTGGCGCGCCGACGTCCTACCCTCCCAGTCGCTCGGTGAACACTGAATCTGAAATGTTCGCTTCCCTCAGGAGTCGTAACTCGCAATGCCTTAAAATATATGCTAGTTCTTGCGCTAAGCTGATTAATCGTTTCTGATATCTTTGCTGTTTTATCTACTTCACAGCTTGGTGAGAGATCTTGTAACGCTTTAGTGCGTACAATAAAAACCACTCAATATTCCGAGGCACCAGTCTTGTTTTACTTAAACCTCAGACAATATTCTTCTTATCGCAGTCACACACAAACAACAAACCCTTATTAGGTGTTCAAGTTTCTATTTTTAATGACACCACTTACTTACACTGCCTATAATGTAGACAAATCATATAATTAAATATAATCAAAAAAACACATTGGTATAAAAACAAAATTTACATTTTTATGGAAGAGTTGGAAAAAAAAACACATGCGAGATTTGAACCCAATAGTCTTTGACATACCTTGTCATTTGCACTTCCAATTGGGTATGCAATCGTGGCTCTGTCCGACCAAATATTATCTACACTATTTACTCTTACTTAGTTCAATATCAACACCTAAGTTTTTGATTGAAAATGTTCTTTATTTTTTTTTGCTCAAAATTATACCTACATATCCATGTTTATAAACTTTATATATTTCTAAATCGAGGTCTTTAGAAGACGGGATGAATATTTCTCTACCTACATGTGTTACACTTTTCTCCATAGCGTAATGGAGCATCCGGCTCAAGGTTATAATGCTTGTACAGCCACTTGATAAACAATAGGGCCCATTGTTTAGCGTGTAGAAATCATCCCTTCGGAACGCAAAGAAAATGTTCAGAAGAGTTTATAAAAGAGAAATTATACAACATATTCTGCCCGGTATGAACGGTACGGGAGGTACTCATAATGTTTCCGTTGAATGTGCTTATGATTCCAAGAATATTTCAGGCTATAAAGGCATTGGGTATCCGGAACATATTCATGTTTAGGAAATTCACAATTAATAAATAATCGGTTGGGTTGGACCAAAAATGTGTAATCTCCACCTTCTTCGTGCTTCGGAAGGCACGTAAAGCATAGACCTAAGATACGCAAGTCGTTGGTTCTGGCTGCATTAGCAGCCGTTAACAAACGAACTAGTCCCGCGTGGTGGTTTATTGCCCGTTCTTCCTATCCATCCATAGGAAAGGTTCGTGCCCCAGCAGTGGGGATATACAAATGAGCTGGTGATTGTGATGAAAATTAAATATTTTGCCCTTCCGCCTAACGTTTTTATCCCACTAGTATTTTTTTATAGTTTACTATCAACTTAAAATTAATTATAATGTTTGATTTGTTAGCAGAAGCTAAAGAAAACTTAGTCTTAACTTAACTTAAAATAATCAACTTTTTTTGTCTTGATTAACAAAATAATGACAAATGTATTCATAGCAATATTTAAAAACGGAATGTTCACAATTTACTTAGACATATTTTGGGGTTAAAGTTACTCGCGTCTGTAGGTTTATTTACCCTTGAGACCCTACACGTGACCCCTGGGAGGTGCTAAATGAGTGACACTGTCTGAGTGGTAGAGCCACGCTGCGTTGTTGCACGAAATGGGCCGGCTCGCCCGGCCATACCACCCTCTCACAGAATATCGGCGTGAAACAATGGCACTCATTGCTGTTATGTTTCGTCCGGTGAGTGAAAGTACCGCAAGCCCATTTCTCACCCCTTCCCCCTCCTCCCTCCTCAAGATCCAACTCCTTCCTCAAGGCCGGCAACGCTTTTGCGATTACTTTGGTTTTGTGGGTGTCCATAGGCGGCGTTGATTACTTTCCACCAGGTGACCCGCCTGCTCGTTTGCCTCCTTTTAATATTAAAAAAAAAACAATATACCTACTGAAGAAAAAGTTAAATCGACAATACTCTTCTAAGTTTGTTTGTAGATTTTCTTTGAAAAGTGGGCAAATTAATTTTTGTTTGATAACATTCAAAACTCTGAAATATCACAAAACTTTATACACAATCTTCTTTATAAACTTGAAAGTATCATTTAAACAAATTAATAACATAACATTATCATGGAACGTACGAGTAGGTAATAAATGGAACGCATGCATGATACCTTATATTCCTGTCACAAACACAATGAATTTATATATACTGAAAGGATGACGTAATCACATTCAGCCTTTGTAGTCAACGTTCAATCTTAAGAATACATTAAACGAATGCTAATTCCGAGAATAATCCAAGCACTTTCCTTACGAATCATGTAAATAAACGAATAAAGAGAGGTATTTTGAGATTAACATAGACAAATCTTTTTAGCTGCGTAAACCACATCCTATAAACAAATAGATGACCGATTTACCACAACAGAGGAAAAGATATATTTTTTTTATACTTAGCACGGCAAATGACTCCACACCACCTGATGTTAAGTGGAAATGGAGTCCAGACGCGAAGACAACTGGTGCAGCGTGAAAACAACGCAGCATCAGTCAACCTCACTCTGCCGACCCACAAGGTGCTTCTTCACGCCTCGTTTGAAGGACCCCATATCATAGGAAAGAGGGAAAACGTGTGCTGGTAGACTATTCCATCTTTTGGAGGTGCGACAAAGAAGAAAGGGAGAAGGTGGGATATTTTTCTCAATAAGTATTTTGCAGTAATGAATAGGAATAAGAAACATGCATTCGGCTTTTAACAATAATACATAAGTACATACGTGCAAAACAGGTGTTAGGATATTTTTAAATATTCGCTGATTAACGAGAAATAGAAAGAAAGTATGGCAAACCTTTACAATTAAAACTTAATATCAAATTAAGTAGAATCAAGTCTATCATTTCTTTGCTAGATTACATACCTACACAGTAAAGATTGATTGATTGGAGATAATTTAAATCAGACGCGCAAAAGCCATTATTTTAAACTTATTAAAATTATAGAAACTTACTGGAAAGCCACGGATCGTAAAAATAGAAAGAAAAATACATATTACATATTTTTCTATACTGTCACACATTATAATTAAGTAACGCTAACGTTCAGTACACTTTAGTTGACAATTATACTGCGTTAGTAAATATTGTTTGAATGTGTAGTCGAATTGAAGTTGAATCCAACTAGTTTATGATAAAACTCATATTTCCGTGTAACTTCATACATGGCCACCGACAAGTAAAGTTGGAAACGTTGCAGCCACGAATAATGGCGGAAGTTGAAAGAGTTTAAAATTGAACTGTCCGTATTTCGGTGAATATTAATTTTGCGGACTAGTGCGGCCATCTTCAATGTAGATGGAATTAAGAGACCCTTTTAAAAAAAAAAACAAAGTGGTTTAAGACGTAGGTCTTCTGTGATAATATGCAGAAACTCTGAGGTTTGATATCGCCTAACTTTAAAATAGTTATTTTATTTTAATTTGTGACAACAAATAAGAATATCAATACATCATCATTACTATCACCAGCTCATTCAGTGTCCTCACTGCTGGGGCACAGAAACACTACAAGGCGAACGGACCATAAACCACCACGTTGTTAAACCACTAAGGTTTGTCATAGTGCGACTACATTCACAATACTCTTAACTAAAGAAATTTAAGAAGTACTTATATGATTTAAAGTTACTATTAAAGAAATAGGGTAAACAACATCTACGAAATATTTTATAAGTTACCAAGAAAGTAGGCCTTAAGTTAATTTTTAATATTGAAATTTGTCAAAGTACTGCATAATTCATGGTATCATCATTATTCGCATCATTCGTAGAAAAAATCAACGTTTCGTAGTCCCCTGATTCCTCCTCCAAAACTGGACCGATTTATTTACTTAGTTTCATAAAAAATTCAAGAAAGGCTGTGTCCCCCTATGTTTTGTTTTTTTTTATATAATCTCGTCAAATTTGGAAAAAACAGCGGAAATTTTTTAAGGTTTTTAAAGGTTCACATCTTTTTTAATAATATATTTATGGTGATTTTCTCTTAACGACTGCTAAATGCAGCCGGGAACAACGGCTTTACGTGCCTTCCGAAGCACTGATAACGTTAAACTTATTATTAATTGTTGAGGTTGTTGCATTGCTAATGTTCGTGGTAGCACGTATACCTACACGCACGTATCACGTACGTAGATTATTAGCGTGGGTTTGATACTGTATCACTGTATGGTGTAAAAAAACTATTTTCTGGTAAGCTGGTGCGCGGCAGCCCTAACAGAATCCTGCGCATATTGTCAAACGTGCTGATAGTCGAATTATGTAGTAGACAGTAGCTTCAAACTACGAGTTATTTAGTTTTTCCTTTTGATAGCTGCCGTATCATATAATTAATGAATTTAAATTGAATAATTTAACCTATACAAAATAGTACTGCCATTATTGCCGTTGCAATTCTATCCTTATGTGCCTCACCGATATAACATCGCAGACCAAATCCTAGACACCCTAGAATAGTATTAATTGTGGTGGTTTAAGTCATTCAGTTGTCTAGCAGTAACGTTATGTAATTTTATAGACCTCTCAGAGAGGTCCCGGGTTTGATTTCCAGCGTATATGTTTGTGTACTCAGTTTGGTTGGTGGTAGGGCCTGTTAGTCTGCTTGGCTAGCTACCACCATCGAATCTAAATATGTTGCTATGACATCAATGTTTATTGCATTATTGTGTTCCGGCAGCTAGAGATAAGATAGTCAGTATATCATTATTTAAGGATTCTGGGTGAAGTGCGCTTCCACCTTCAGCCTTATCATCACTTAACATCAAGTGAGATGAAGGCCAAGGTGCTTACTTAATAGCAAGCAACTGTCTACTACCTATTGTAAAGATGTCGCTAACCAATACTTTAAGTGTACGATCGATGGTACAACGGCGAGCGACTTCTGAGTCAGATAAAATAATGATCATGAATTAACTGGTTTAGAGAGTATGTAACACTGATGTGAGATGACTATGAGGGTATGTAACAATGAAAGCAATAACTGTTAAAATGAGTGAAATTTTGAGTGACAATATTGTGCTTAAATTATCACACAAAAAAAGTATATTTTGTACTTGTTTTGTTTTTTGTTATTCCTCAACACTTAACTTTTATCTCCACCTGACTGCCCGCAGTCAGTAATTACCTTTGCTCTTGCAATTTACAGTGAACCAACTTACAAATGTTACTGCTAAAATACTAGATATTGTTTATTATCTAAGGTTAGTACCCTGAACGAGTACCCACGGTAGCCGAGTGGAAGCGCGCTCGGCCCGATACCGAAGGTCCCGGGTTCAATTCCCAGGTCGGGCAAAATATATTTCGGATTGTTCGATGCGTAGCCCGGGTTTGTGATCACCAACCCGCATTTGGCAAGCGTGGTGATTAAGCCGCTACCCATCAATTGTAGTGATGACTTGATTTCAATTATGAAGGCAGTTATAGGCTGTTTACTTACTTACTTACCTTCTCTAGTACCCTGATCTCCGATAGCATATTGATCCAGTGAAATTACAGGATATAGGAGGTATATGAACTAATGTTTCAACTAAGACTGGAACGAAAAGGTCGGTAATTGGAACACTCCTATAATATTTCACTCATTGCGCACGCAACGATATAAAAATACACTTTTAAATTTATAATTTAACTTAAAGTTAGCTGTCTGTACATTATCAAAAATATTGTGGAATGCCCTCACTTTTATAAGAAAACACTCTCATATCACAAATCAACATACAAATAAATCTAACGAATCATCACAAGCGACTTAGAATTAGGAAAATAAAATAACTTAATTCATTCATTTATTATTACGACTTCACTGGGACTTCTGTATTGATCTTAGGAATGAACTGATGAATCTCTGGGCACGAATTAAGTGGCTCATAAAATTAAAGAAAGCTGAAGCAAGATTAACATTGCAAATTAATTCGGTAATGAATTTTGATCACTCTTCGTTAAGGATGGCGGAATATGCAAACGCGGATAAATTGTTTGGAAATAACAACAATTCAAGTTAATGTTTCGGGTTTAACACTGATGGCCTGATTGGTGGAGCTGTGAAAATATGACAATAACTATATAGAGTCGCACGTTCAATATCCGTGTCGCAATAAATATCAGGTACTTATTGACAGAAAACAAACAATTTTATGAAGCCCTATATATTTACAAATTACATTTTACAAATTTGATAACACCACGCTATAGTAAATTTTTACTTTTTATTTTCAAGTGCTAATTGCTGCACTGAAGCTAAATTAAATATTTATAAAATTTTATAAAATACAGTGAAAAAGTTAATAATAATAATAATTTGTGGTATTTCATCTGCAAAGATGAATCTGCATGGCCATCGGTTGCAATAACCGATGGATAGATGGCGCTCCGTGCTGCTAAAAAAGCACGATAAAACATTAGAAAGCAGTGACAAAATTCAGCGCTTACGTCAGCCTTCCCGGTAGCATAGCGGTCAGTGCAGTGAAGACCCAGGTTCGATTCCTGGCTGGGTCGGGTGAGCGTTTAATTTTTTCACAAAATTTTATAAATATTTAAAATTGCTCGTAAAATTGTTGGTACTGGCTGCATGAGCAGTCTTTAATAACCACTAATCCACATTGGGCCCGCGTGGTGGTTCATGTTTCATCCTTTCCTGTGGTGTTTCCATACTACATACATACTAAGGGAAGGCTCGTGCTTTAGCAGTGGGACATAAAATGCGCTGGTGATGAAATAAGTAAAACGGGCAAAGTATCTAAAAACAATATCAAACATAAGTACTGTCTACAATTAAAAACATCAATACGGTAGTCCTTCGAAATTTTATGCAACATTATACATAACATGCAGTCGGAGGCATAAAATTTAATGATAAGTCAAATCATTCTCACTTTGTGCGTGCCTCCGACTGCATTTTATGTATGATATTGCATAAAATTTCGAAGGACTACCGTATTAACATTTTTAATTGTATACAGTACTTATGTTTGATATTGTTTCAATTTATTTCGCTGGCTTTATGCAATTATTGAATTTTTATCTTGTTCTGGTCTTTTCAGTTGATTTTCTATTTAAGTACTTAGTTATTATTTTTTACGCAGGCGGGTTTTTTTTTAATTTAATTTAATTTATGTTTTTTTAGTTAGACAAATTACGTAATCCTTGTGTTGTCCCTCTAATTTGATACCGATCATTCGACATTCGAAAAAACACCGTATTCGAAAAAAAAAAACTGTTTTTCACCAAGTCCAATGGCGTCGCACAGCCGCCATATTTGTTTTTTTTTATCGTCGCCTATCTAAGAACACTTGGGCAGTTAAGACGAATCTAACGATACCTCAATTTATATAAATCCTTTCCGAGGTTCTGGATATATGAGGTAATAAATAGTCGGGTAAAAATACCCAACATTTGAAGAAAGGAGTTAAAGTGGTAGAGTAATACTCTTACAACAATATAATATTTATGATTCTAGTTAGGTTAAGTTTTCTTTATCAGATCCAACCTTATAAACGTACCACTGCTGGGCCAGACTCCCCTCTAGTTGTATCAACAGTGCAAGCAGTGCATTGTTTGGTCCAAGTTATAAGAAGACTCAGGTTCAAATGTTTCATTAATTAGTTCATATACACAAATTGGCACAACAAATTGGTACAAAAGTACTGTTAAACTTACATTCTATTCTACTTCTTAATCGGGCACTCTTGGCGCAGAGTGGTCGTGGCTGTCGATGGACAAGGTGTTGGCTCGCTGTCGCCACACGCTTCGCGCCATATCTCTCCACTTCGGTCGACTTACTGCGTTGCGAGTACACTGTATTGCGGTCGACTGCGTAGTCTTCCTAATAAGGTCGATCCAACGAGTCGAAGAGCGGCCTCGTGGTCTCTTCAGTTCAAATACATTATATTGTGAGATTTCTTCTAGCAGCCCTTAATGATAGTATTAAAGTAGCTACTTAGAAGACACAGCTGCGCACAGAACAAAAAAAAATACAAATTCAAAAAATAATAAAAATTAAACATGCGTTGGTATAAACATGTTAGCAATCAATAAGAAAGCTTGTTATTTTCTTGTTAACGTTGGGCTAAAAATATCTTTAAATTACCTACACAGATATACTCATGGGTTAGTCTATCTAGTTACTACTAGTTATACAATATAACAGAATGGACGAAAAAATTTCTTATTTGTTATACTGCTCAACATAACTTATTGGATTGTCCATGTAGTTATACCTAATTTATTATGTTATGTTTTCCGTTACCCATACAAGCAAGTACAGATTAGTTTTAATGTTGCACTATGAAATCATCTTATAATTTCAGTAATTTTAAGATTTTGCAATGCTCTTGCAGGGCTCATGTTTAGGACATAATTAGATATCTCAAGACTTTTCTGTACCTACAACATGAAGCAATAAAGATTATATTATGATTAAGATTAACAAAAGTAAGTCATGAACCTTTGGCAATGAACATGGACTTGAGTGCTTGGTCGTTATCGCAGTGTTTCTAGGAAGTTGGCAATTGATATTTGACCGGTTACTGTCTGCATTTGATCATCCATGATCATTGCATCGTTGATAATGCTAATTTGTTTTCGGTAACATTTATTTTCATTTTCAATGTCCATACATAATAACATCTTCTGCATCCTAGTGTATTTCTTTTTTTCGGGTTTTGCAGGCTTGGCTAAGTGTCATATGCCATGCTTCTACGTTGTTGGTACTCCGGTGACGCACCAAGTGTTTATGAATAGATTTAAAAATAGTTTATGAAAGTGGTTATTTTTTTACTTTTCGTAAATTCTTGTATTTTTGCTGCCTTGTCCTTAAAATATTCTCATTCCTCACGAACATGGGCATTTGGCAAAAGCGGTTATGCACAACAAAGGTCTACAATTCTTTATGGCCATTTATCCTTCTTTTTAATTAAATCTAATTATTTGGCTTTTCTCCAAAGGCTATCGGAAAAATGAGTATGACACACAAAACTGCGAATCGGCGCGATGCGAATTCGCAACGCAAAAAACTAGATAGATAGATTAGGTAGATTTTTACGATGCGACGACGCATCGCGGTTTCGTGTACAAGCCCTGAACATCCGGGAAAACTGTCAATACGGCTTTTCTTGACGCTTCCTCAAAGTCAAACAAACTTTTGTGGACTCCATTTTGTAATTTTGCTTATCTTTGATATTAGAACTCTTTTGAATATGGATTTTGTTGTTTAATTTATAACTGTTTATATGTAGGTTTAACTACATGGTCTAAAATCTAATATTTTTTTCGAATCCAATAAGTTATATAGAGCAGTATAACAAATAAGACTTTTTTCGTCCATTCTGTTATATTGTATAACTAATAGTATAACTAGATGGACTAACCCATACTCATTCGTCATTTATTTTTTGCTGATGTTTGGTTGTCGTGCAGCGGTTTCTCTAGATATGTCCAAGGTTATACACTGTTCAGACCGCAAACGCTATAAAAACTGTATAGTTCTACTTTTCTTGTACTATTTAGCTGATGTCATTACGTTTTTGAATCGCTCATTGTGGAAATTCTTGGGGGACGCCTATTTCCAGCATCGGACGACTTTCTGCTAAGACGATGATAATAATGGTAATTATGACGTTTGTAAAATAGTCAAATATTTTTTCGCTTCTTATTAAATTATCATCATCGCCATAGACATATTTAATTTTTTGTTTTCTCTTGTTTCACATTAGATGTTAGTATTTCTCCACTTTCAATGTTGTGATTACAACATGTCCAGAATCTTAGCCAGTGCCTTTTTCTTTCCCGGTGTCCAGTTCTGTTTGTTTGACCAGATTTGTGTACCAGAATAAATAAATAAATAGATTATACAACACAATGTTTCTTCTTCTTCATAATCATCATCATCATCATAATCCTTGTTTTCTTCTATTTCTTCCTCCTTTATTATACAATCTTTAACAGTCTACAACGTGTAACAGTAAGGTGTGGTCAAAATGAAAAGATCCAAAGTGTGTCCGATCTACCTAGATCTTGTATACAGAGTTACTTAGTCATGATTATTAACTTAAACGTGTTATGCAATTTTTAATCCAATATTTCTATTGTGACGTCACATCAAAATAAACAAGTCTCAGCCCTATTAGTTTAGTAACGTCTGTGTACTAACATTTATGATCACTGCTGCTTGCTTATGCGCGCCTCACGCACAAATATAAATATTTCATTAACCATTGCATGACAAATTAAAGTTAATAATTAAATCTTTATAACAACACATACAAGTTCTAGCTGGGATATACTTTGGATCTTTTCAAGGACCACACCTTTTTGTTACACGTTGTATAATTGTCTATTGCTGGGTTCAGGCAATTTACTAGAATAGCATATGGGGAGATCTGGCTATAACCTATCACGCAGGCCCAATATCGTTTACAGGTTTTAACGTCTGCCATTGTATAACAACTACTGATCAACGGCTTAACATATCTTTTGAAGCAAGGACGAAGCTGAGGATATTTAATAATTGGTGACCACATTGGTGATTGGTGGTATTCAGTGACCAAACTTTACGAAGGTTGCTGAACATGCAAGATCGCAACTGATGCCGATGCCGTAGCCGATGTCAAGTTTCATCACTTTCATCATTGCGTATAAATTATTATTAGCTGTAGGTGTTTGAGCATAGTTAACTTCCTCTATTTGGGGTCAAATGGTGAATCTTATTATTGGCATACCCTGACGTTGGATAATCGTATTAATCAATGTCTATCACAAACGGAATATGGAGATGACAAGACGTATTGAGATAACGAGGACACCCGTCGTGTCAATGTTTACAATGTCTTTAGATTTACTATAGCGGACATACATTTTAATGTTAACATAGTGAAATCAGTAATATATCGGCCAGAAGTTACTTTTAAAGAAATTATCATGATCACACACACAGATCCTTAAGTATTTGCTAAAACGGGTATCCTTAAGCACTTTATGCGTCTTTGGTGTGAATATCTCCAGAGTCAGGAACAATTATGTTTGCATTGTAAAAACAACTTCAAGGAATGTGATGTTTGCTGTGTTATTGATGTAGTGATGATGTCGTTTAAAAATAACCCTGTTGAACCGTTACGATTACTACTTATTTTTACTAAGGTACTCGACCTTCTACTTAAATGTTGAAATGTTTCAAGACATCATTTATCGTATAAATGATGACAAGCTGCCAAAAGCAATCTTCTATTTGGAGCTGTCAGAAGGCCAGCGTAAACCAGATGGGCAATACCTTCGCTTCAAATATGTCCTTAAACGTCATATTAGGGCTTCAGGAAAAGATTAAAATAGCTGCGAGGTGCTTGCTGCCAAACGATTTGAATAGCGTTCTCCCATTTTATAAGGGTCAAATTGATCGAGGACTGTCGCTTGGCGAAACCGTCTGCAGAGAAAATCTCGGTCTATGCGCATCTATAAATACACATGCAATAATGCTGGACAACTTTACTGTTTGAAGTGTGACAGAATATTCAGAACAAAATTCGGCTTAGCAAACCATATATAAAGGGCTCACGATAGGGATATGGTGTGAAAGGACTCGTCATAACCGAAAACAATTAGGAGGACATTATTGCTAAATTCAGTCTCCCAACAGGCCTGGTAGCTCATGGGAAGAATGATCATACATCACACAGAACTTAATTCTGGCGGTACTTTTCGGTTCCTCTCCTAGATATTTGGTTTTGTTTTATGACATATGTATGTGTATATATGTATAAGAAAAATAACAATATTAAATAATTGATCTAACAATTTGAAAAGTAGTAGTAACTCGGTGATTCAAGACTTAAGTTAATAATTGTTATAATAACCACATTAATAAGCACACAATATTGGTTTTGCTTATTTCTCCTAAAATATGTCATCGTGGTGTTTATAAAATGTTTTTGTTTTGTTTATATAATTTTAACGCAAATTTTGTTGCGAAACAAATTACAAAAACACAAATGTCGAAAAAATTATGGTAATGATGGTTAATGACGATAGTCGTTGACATTGTATTGGCGCCTTTGGCTTTTAAAGTAAAAAAGTAAATAGTGTTGAATATTTTCGGCAGGCTGGTTTGAAACACGATAGCTCAATTGGAAGAGCACCTGACCCGGTATGTCAGAGGGGTGCAGGTTCAAATCCTGCTCGTGGGAAATTTTTCAACATTTGTGTTTTTGCAATCGTGGTGTTTATTTCCTTCTTTTATTGTTGACATATAAACTTTGATGATACTGTCAATATAATTATTTATATAAGACTTGTGGTGGTTAGCTCCTTTCATCTTATTTTCCTCAATTTAATTTCTTCTCAATTTAGTGTTGATGTAAGGATTGTTCTTTGTCCGTGACTCTGTTTAAAATTGGGACCTAATTTTATAGATAAATCAACCGTCAAATATGGGTATATATATTCCTTCGTAGAGAATTCAGGATACAGTGCGCTACGGGCGTTATCGTTATTTGGTATCAAATATGTACGTCAGGCCACAGAAGAAAGACACCAAGCGTACCCCGTCGAAAATAAAATATCAGATCAAATTCAATGGCATTTGATGGTCTCATGGAAATTTCAACCGGTAATGTGAGCATTAATTAGCTGTTTATAAAATGAGTTAAATATATTTTTTACCTGTGTCAAAGGTTGTCAGTGCGTACGTATTTTGTTTTTTTTTTGTTGTTTTGTTTTTATTTGTTTTTTCGCTAATTGCTTGGTGTTTTTGTTTCCGCATCGTTAACATCTATCAATGTGGGTTTTGTTAGGTGGCAGTACACAAGTGATAATTAATACGCTTTTTTTGATACTAAACCTGCAAACGAGCATACAGCCCGCTTGTTAGAAAGCGGCCACTGCAGCCCTTTTAGGCTTGCGACTTTTGCATCATGGGCGTTTTTGATCCTGAAACTTCAGTTGTTGTATTTTTTTATATTAACGGGTAAGCACAGTGCCTTGATCTCACCTGATGTTAAGTGATGATAGGGCCAATGATGGAAGCGCACTTCACCCGGGATCCTCAACTAGTGAGGCACTGGCTATCTTATCTCTAGCTGCCGGAACACAACAATGCTACAAACATTGATGTTATGGCGTCATATTTAGATAAGATGGTGGTAGCTAGCCAAGTGGACAAACAAGCCCTACCGCCAACCAAACCGAGTACACAAACATGTATCCCCCGCTGGGAATCAAACCCGGGACCTCTGGGTCTAAACCGGTGGTCTTAGCCACAATACTATAGAGGCGGTTAAATGCTATGCTTAAATGCTTGCAAGGGTATGCTTTAAGTTCTAAAACTTTAAGTCTTCTTAAAGGCGTGTGATCGAAAAGGATGGTTCCTAGAGGGGATGGCGTTACGCTAGCGTATCCTCGTCCCTTACTACGTTCTCCGAGGGGTTCAGATCAGATCGAGAGTGAAACAGCTCGAGGGCGCTTCTCGTAAAACTTCGTTGGATTTAGTGTCCTTTAAACCGGTACATAGCAATGCAAAGCTATGCCGCTTAGCTGCAGAAATAGATACCAGGGTGCGACCATCTTGGCGAGCCAATCAGCCATGTTGTGGGCAGAATTCTTTTCGACATTATTTTTTTATTTATTTTTTAATTCCTGGCTCGGCAAATGACTCTGCTCCACCTGATGTTAAGTGGAAACGGAGTCCAGACGCAAAGACAACTGGTGCAGCGTGAAAACGACGCAGCATCAGTCACCCTCACCCTGCCGGCCCACAAGGTGCTTCTTCACGCCTCGTTTGAAGGATCCCATGCCATAGGAAGGAGGGAAAACGTGTGCTGGTAGACTATTCTATCTTTTGGAAGTGCGAAATTAGTTTGTTCGTGATCACGTTATAATAATAAATAAATAAAAAATGGGACGAAACGTTTTTAGGCGTTTTGTGATCAATTGTCTAAAAAAACGTATCAATTTTCCCGTTGTAATGAACTTATAACATGTCATGCTACTAATTAAACTGAGCCTAATATAAATCACTGTTAGGAATCTTACCTGGGACCAAAAACATAACAGTGGTTAATCTGGGATCAATAGTACAGGCGGCAGCAGATCAACCTACCACAAAATGTCAAATTTCTTTAATAAATTTTGAACCTTAGTATTTGGGTATAAAGATCAATATCGATTAGAGAAATTTGACAGTTTTGGATAGGTTGATGTGCAGGCGTGTGTACTAGACAACAGGCCTCTGTTGTAAAACGTTACTAAATCTTTACTTTTACGAAAGGAAGACAGAATTCCTTTTTTATTTTTATGCATCATCATACAATTTGCGCCGGGTTGCCTTTGTCAAACCTAACTATGCTAATATAATATTTAAAAAAAAAAAACCTTTTCCACGATCACTAAAATCTTATTCAGCAAATTCTCAATTCACCCTTCCCAACTGTCTCTCGAGACAACTTTCATGCAAAATCTAGCGGGGATTTGAAGGATTTTTGGCATAATGGTAAGGGTGAGCGTACGAATTCAGCTACAATAAAAATGAATAAAGAAGGTTTTACTCCCCAAATATATCACTTTTTTATATTAACGTTTTATAGTGCCTGAACGCTTTTGCAAAATATAATGATAAGCTTTTTCACGTGCCGTTTCATTAGAGATTGATTACTAGTTATATAGCTTTATTGAGTTAATTGTATTACCTCCTAATTTAATTAAAGTTTGTTATCAACAGATTAATGTGTGAATATATAGTCAAGATATAGTCTCGATAGCATAGTTGGTAGTATACCTGACCCGGCATATAATGGGGTGCGTGTTCGAATCCCGCTCGTGGATTTTTTTTTAATATAAAAGATAGTTCATACCTTTATCGCTTAATTAAATTAGCTCAAAGAGCAACGACAATATTAACAAACCCTTAGGCTGGATAATGATGACTATTAAAAACCTACAAATTAAAGAATAACGACAAATACATTAACAAATACACCAACACTACATGGCCAATGTTGTATTTTTATTCGCCAATAAAAACACAAGTCAATACGTATAATACAAGCAAATAATAATTATGTGATTTAATACCTATCATGATCAAAAATATATATGTTTTTTTATATAATAAGTGAGTTTATTTTCATAAGCAATTTAATATGATGTTTCATTAGGCGAATGTAAATATAGATTTCCTTCAACTTCTCTCTTTGATTAAAACCTCTATTGGTTCCCTCCTATACCCATAAAAGGAAATACTTATTTCACCGTTTCAACTTGTACCATTTTATTGCTTACCCCAAATAGGCAGCGCCATTTTATAAATTACATGAACATTTATTTGAGCAAGTTTCCTCGTCCTTTGTCCTTGTGAGAAAATCAATCCATTCTCGATTAAATTGTCATGCCCTGAACATGAGGACGCAATGGTGTTGACACTTGGCCAATCGTGTTAGCCCCTAGCATAGCAAATGTCCATTAGGCGGGTACCAAAACTTAGTTATGAAACTTTTCGTCGAGGTACCCAAAGGTATTATAAACTGTTTACTGAATCCGTAGAACCGATAAAACTTTGTTCACAATAGAGTCGAAACTGCAACTTTTTTGTGGTAATTAAGTAATTTGTGTTATAATTCTAAATTATAGTATTCTAAATTTAATTCAGTCGTCATTCAGTCATCATTTTAATTATTTTTTTAGACAACATACATTTTAATGTAAAGAGGTAATATCAGTACGATTTTTTAAAATTCTTTACTGGTAAATAAGGTCGAAGGCAGAAGCGCACTTTATCCGGAATCCTCATATAATAAAAAACTGGCTATTTATCTTATCAATAATGCTAATTATATTGTTTTTATGGCAACACCTTTAGATAAGATGGGTGGTAGCTGGCCAGGCGGGCTTAAAATAAGCTCTACAACCAATTAAAGATGATGATGCTTAATCGATAACGGTATAATGTGATCTGCGGGACAGTAAACCGGTTTTAGGGTTAATTATAATACCTACATTTTTATTTACTCGTGATTATCTTACATACCACTTATTTTGACACTTATTTTGACCTTGCAAACCTTCCTTTTATTTTTTTTTTACGGTTAGGCACTTCACCTTCATCTTAGGTACCTGAAGTTAAGTGATGATAAGGCCGAAGGTCGAAGCTGAAGCGCACTGAAGCGCGGGTGAACCCGGAATCCGTAACTACTGAGGCACTGTCTATCTTATCTCTACCGGACCACAGCAATATAGATGAACAAACAAGCCCTACCACCAACCTGGGACCTCTGGGTGAAAATCGGTGAAAACCCTTCTGCTGTATTTTGCCCGTGTCCGTGATGTACAATTACAGTAAAACATTATTTTATTTGCGCCATAATTAAAAATAAATAATGACGAAATAGGTGGACAAAATAGGCATTATTTATTTTTAACTTTCTTAAATTCTCAATTTATTTTGAGCGTTTAGATCTGGGTTTAAAGCATATACTTTTAAATAATTATATTATGTGTATATTAGGCTACACAGTGATATTCTTAGTTTTGATCAAGCTCATATAAATTTTTTTGACAAACGTGTTAATCGGAAGAGTCGTTGGCGCTAGCTTGCGCGCTGTCACCTGGACGTTTCCGTGTATTGACAGTTCGCGGCGTTAACTTTTGAGTGGCTAGGTCACGTGGAAAATAATCTACTTGTATTGTGGTGAGCATTCTAACATAAAAATTTTTACATCCCATCCTCAATCCCACATTTTTAGATGGTAGCAATTTCACTCTAGCTGTGACCACAGACGCTGCAAAAGGTTTGAAACTTCAAGATTATATACAAATTATGATTTAAAAGGAAAGCAAGTTGATCCTTACAAAGAGTTTCAATTCAATTATGTTTCCATACTCCGACAAAACTTATTCACAAATTAAAATTTTAGATAAAGAACTGCTCAATTTATTGAGAATGTAAGAAGAAAATGTCGCCTGCAATTTAAAAAAAGACAGGTAATGACTACAGCTTTTTTTAAACGGCTGTATAATACTATTTTTTAACCGAAGATTAAAATATCAAACCAAGGTCAGAACGTATTGATTTTTATTTATTTTACTTAACGCACGTGAAGGACACGCTTTCGCCGACCTCATGGAATTATTGCAACATTTTATTAAATAAAAAAAATAAACCAACAACACTTGTAAATATGATACTTTTTGTTGAACACAATTTAATGTGATCTGGTAAGCGGCAAAGTTGTCGGACTTGTTTTGGAACAAGTACACGAATTCAAAGATAGAATAAAAACTATAAACTATATCTTTTATTATTTATTTTTTAAAAAGTATTAGTTATTTGTATTAGTAAAAAACAAATTCTCGTGTTCGTTAAGAAGATGGGATAGCAAATAGTTCTTGCACTTGACACTCTAATATATCATCACCATCACACCATCATCAACTCATTTTTTGTCCCCACTGCTGGGGCACGAGCCTTGCGTATGCATGGAGAGGTAGAACGGGCCATAAACCACCACGCGGTCTCAGTGGAAATTGGTGGTTGTTAAGGACTGCTTCGGTGGTTCGGTGTCTTCTGAAGCACGGAGGATTTGAGATAATACATTTTTGATCACTCATCCGATGACCGGCCTTTGCGAAAGTAGCTTAACTTTATCTATCGCAGAGCGGGCGCGTTGACCACGCGCCATCGAGCTCCTCCGCTCTAATACAGGTGCTAATATTGCTCATATTATTTTGTAGTTAGCTCGGCAAACAACTCCACTCCACCTGATGTTAAGTGGAAATGGAGTCCAGACACGAAGACAACTGGTGCAGCGTGAACACGACGCATAATTAGTGACCCTGACGCATGCGGACCCACAAGGTGCCTCTTCACGCCTCGTTTGAAGGAACCCTTGCCACATAATGACCTGAGCCCAGTTTAGTGAAATGCTTACACTTTATAGGCTGATGATGATTGCCACTATTGAAAAGGATCCTAAGATTTCCCAGAGCAGTTACAACAGTCATCATACAAAGAGATGGAATTAAGTTAGAAGATAGAAAGATTAAATTAACAAAACTTTTTAAAATAGGTTTTGCGGCGACATAAAGTTAAATAAGAAAATGGAATCGCAGGAAACTCCCGTCTAGCTTGAGTTGGAAACATTAATTAACAAGAAGAAGGCTTAAAAGGCCGTCCGACACGCACCGGTCTAAGGAAGTTCACCCTTTTCAAGTACACACGCCTGCACATCAACCTACCACAAACTGTCAAATTTCCTCAATAGACTTTGAACTTTATATCTAAGTCGTATGGTTGACATTGTATTGAAGAAATTTGTCAGTTTTGGATAGGTTGATGTGCAGGCGCCTGTACATCCGGGTACGTAGTTTAGTGAGAAAACTTGTACTGTGAACCAATACACCACGGTAAAGATATATCTTTACCGTGACTAAACTACACGTTGCCAGCATCATTATCATCACCATTATCAAAAAATTAAAAAAAAATCATTTATTCAGTTTAGGCTACAAGTAGCTCTTGTGAATGTCACTATGCCATCGGTTCGTAAGTCTACTCTGGGCGGGAGATCTTGTACTGAGAAGAACCGGCAAGAAACTCAGCAAGTGTCCAGCTCTTTTCTCCCTTACAGGGGCAAAAATATTGGAAAATGCCCTATCATAGCAGGACACTTTCCATTACAAATAAACACAAAATTATAGAAGACAACCACAACATGTAAAAAAATCGCAAAATAAAAAAAAGCTAAGTTAACAAATTTACATCAGGTAAAAGTTTCAATTTCCACAATGTCATACAGTACAGTACATACAGCACTCTAAAAAAAATTGGTTAAGAAAAACCAAGTCAAACTACAGTAAATAATATTAAAAATAAGATAAGTATGCAAGAGCAGACCAGCCTCCACAGGCAGCACCCGTTCACGAGCCTCGGCCTATACCAGTCCACAGCTGGACATATCCAAGTGCACGCCACTGAGCACGATGCGCGGCTACTCTCACCCAGCTCTTGCCAGCCTTGCGTAAATCGTTGCAGCCAGCATAGTTAAACTAAAATCGGATTTAGATATTAACTCAACTACTCCAACAAAAAATTAATGTTATGATGATCTGGGGCTTTTTTAAAGATATAAGTAGAGTAATATAGTTTTTATAATTTTAGTTTTGAATAGATTAATTCACGATTATCTTGATGTACACGCGGTGGCCGTGAGTTCAGCCCTCAGCCCGATAAGATGAGACCATCGGAATTCGACGGATTTCGGACGGGTTCAATTCCCAGGTCGAGCAAAGTGTTTTTCGATGCATAGCCCCGGTTGGTCATTACCATAACCCGCATTTAGTGAACGTTATGATTATGCCAATAGCCATTTAGTAGGTCTATGCCCAGTAGTGGGACAGTAATTAGGCTATATTGTGTTGTATTATTAAATTCATAGAAAAGGTTCATAAGTCCCGGGTATGATTCAGTACATAGTGCTCTGTTTTGTTGGCGGTGTATAGAGATGGTTTTAAGTCCACCTGAGTAGATACCAGCTTTTTACCCTAGTCTGTCGCCATTACAATAATATGATTGGCCTTGTGGTGTTCCGGAAGTTAAGATAGCCACATAGATATTTAGATATCGATACTTACCTCAATTGTAAGTCCAACTTGTTGATAACATAGCCATAAGGCTAGCAAACCCATTTAAGTTGAGTAGTTGGTCGAGCTTGCATTTTACTACCTATATTTTGTCTTAAAATCTATTCAAAAATAAGTGTTTGTATGTTGTAGTTCTTTTGATTTACATTGTGATAAGATGAAAGTGTTGTGAATTTGGATTTGTTTGCTTGTCTTTCAATACCTACAACACTTTATCTGTGAGTATACCGAACAAAATGTTAACAGCGAATAATATTTTTTTTTGTTTAATTGAACTCTTGTTACATACTTGCCAACGTATTGCATGCTATTTTATGATTTCTTTTGTATTTCTCTTGTAAGTGAATTGTTAAAATTCTTTTGGAGAAATAAATGTCTTAAACCTTATCTGCGTGAAGTGTTTCAACTACTAAGTATGCCTAGGATACTCTACTATACTACGATTAATCTTATTGTTTATTACCTTAACGTTTGACCGAAGGCTTACGGCCATGACTCACAGGTAGTGACGCAAATATTATAATTATTTTTAATTTAGCATAGGCGTTTTCCACCGGACGTTAAGTTAAAAATATACTTGAATTTAATACAGCTTTCATACAGCTCACTACATATAATAAAAACTGATGAACCGAATTTATCCTTGACACAAAAGATTAAGAATAACTGTGTTGTAAGCTCCTCGCCTTCTCCCGCACCTCTAATCAAACATGATGCCCCTCTTAATCGCAACAAACTCATCGAAAACAAAATAAGTGACGGAGATCTCAAAGGTGCCGCTCGCCTTTTGTTCTCCAACGACGTGCTATCACCAGATACCCCTGACACCCTTCAGGCCTTACGGACAAAACATCCTCCAGCTCCAGTAAACCCATATTTTCTCGACCCACCAACAGCAGGGCAAGCATGCCTTCAAATTCAAAACAAAGATGTAACGAATGCCATTTTATCTTTTAAACCAGGTTCGGCTGCAGGATTGGATGGAATCTCACCCCAACATTTGAAAGACTTAACATCGCATTCTGTGGGTGATGCAGGCGAGCAACTTGTAAATTCGATCACTAAATTAATCAACTTTATGTATTCCGGTAATGTCAATCCAGAAATTGTTCCCATTCTTTTCGGCGCGAACCTCATTGCCCTCACCAAAAAGGACGGAGGGGTGAGACCAATTGCTGTTGGATCAACACTACGACGTCTGGCCTCCAAAATTGCTGTTCGTCTTATTTTACCAAAATTAAATTCGGAATTTGAACCCGTACAGTTAGGCTTCGGTGTAAAAGGAGGGTGTGAGGCAGCCGTCCATGCCCTACGCTCTTTCCTAACTTACGGACAGCCTGACGTGTTGCTCAAAATTGATGTCAAAAATGCATTCAATTCGGTAAATAGGGATACCCTGTTGACGGAAATAAAACAACATATACCGGAAATATACAATTATCTTCTTCTCAGTTACGCTGACCCAACAAAATTGTTATATCGTTCTAATGAACTGTCCTCGGAAGTAGGTTGTCAACAGGGTGATCCCCTTGGGCCTGCAATTTTTAGTTTGGCTATTAATCCGATAATCAAAAATTTAAATTCTAATTTCAACGTTTGGTATTTGGATGACGGAGCCCTAGCAGGTGATGTGGATACTGTGTTTTCGGACCTTTTTTTAATCAAAAATAAATTTGAAGCCATTGGTTTGGAGCTTAATTTTAGCAAATGCGAACTTTTTATAAATAATTGCGACTTAAATTTAAATGACATAAAACAGAAATTTAATATTTTGGCTCTAAATATTAAAATAGTTAACAGTAATTCCCTTTTCCTTTTAGGTTCTCCAATTTTTGATGAATCTATTTCTGAATATATTAATAATTCAATTACTAAATTTCAAAATTCTGCTGACCGTCTCTTTGAAATTAGTCCACATTATGCACTTTGCATCTTAAAAATCTGTCTTTTCGTCCCAAAATTTACGTACGTGCTTCGTTGCTGCTCCTTTTGGAATCACCCAGATCTTTTGACACATGTAGACGACTTAATCAAAATTAGCTTAGAATCGATTCTTAATATGCAGCTGAACGAGCAATCTTGGACTCAAGCATCCCTACCCATCCGTTATGGTGGTTTAGGGTTTCGCAAAATTTCCAGTGTCGCTTTACCAGCCTTCCTATCTTCTGTCCATAGTTCAGCAAATCTCATAAGTAAAATTTTAAGGGTATCCCCTTCAAACTTTGAGATTGCTGGCTTGGAAGAAGCTAGAAACGCTTTCTTAATTGCATGCCCAGGTCAAAATTTTCCAGTTTCTCCAAATTCACAGAGGAGCTGGGATGACATAAACTGTAAATTGATTTATAACAATCTTTTGAGCTGTAGTACAGGTTCGGCGCGTGCTAGGCTTTTGGCCGTGGGTACGCATGAGGCCGGTTACTGGCTTCACGCGTACCCTTCGTCAAATACAGGAACATTTCTTGAGCCTGACACGCTCCGAATCGCTACCTGTCTTCGGCTTGGGGTTCCGGTCTGCGCTCCTCATAAATGTCCCTGTGGCAGTGATGTCGACAAGCTAGGACATCACGGACTGTCATGCCAAAAAAGTGCAGGCCGCTTCTCGAGACATGCCGCACTTAACGATATCATACGCCGGTCCCTTGCCACCGTCAACGTGCCAAGTCTTCTTGAACCGACTGGTATTGCAAGAGACGATGGCAAGAGACCGGACGGTATGAGTTTGATTCCATGGAAGATGGGCCGGGTGCTGGTATGGGATGCAACCTGTTCAGACACGCTGGCCCCTTCCCATCTACATGGAACCAACAATAGAGCTGGTGCGGCTTGTGAAGCGGCTGAAAAAGCTAAAACATGTAAATACGGGGGTCTAGGCTCCGAATATGATTTTATCCCATTCGGTGTCGAGACCCTTGGTCCGTGGGGTCCTAGCGCTATAAAGCTTTTTAAAGAAATAGCAA
The DNA here is from genome assembly GCA_949315975.1 of Eudonia truncicolella. Classification (NCBI taxonomy): domain Eukaryota; kingdom Metazoa; phylum Arthropoda; class Insecta; order Lepidoptera; family Crambidae; genus Eudonia; species Eudonia truncicolella. The sequence goes on from OX438836.1 coordinate 11,592,586, forward strand.
AAAGGTTAGTCTACATCACAGGAGACCGAAGAGCTGGCAGCTACCTCGGACAAAGAATTAGTCTAGCTATTCAAAGGGGGAACGCTGCCAGTATCTTCGGAACCTTGCCTAAAGGGACTATTTTTAATAATATATTTTAGATAAGTTATTATAATTTTTTTTTGTTTCTAATTATATGTCCATTATATTTTATACATTATGTAACATTAAATATTATAAGTATTTACGTTATATTTAGCATATATTTTTATTGTTTTTGTTTTTCGTTACATAAGTAGTATTTTCATTTTTTGATTGTTAACGTTTACTTATAATACATATACTAATTATTACTATATATGTTACTACATAAACTGTGATTCATTTGCTCAATTATTGTGTTTCTTGAATTTTAACGACATCTAAAAATATTATGTTAATGTCCTCGATTAATTTATACTAGTTTCGTATCGCTCTACGTTTAGTTGCTTTGTTAAAAATCCCTTAAACAAATAAATTTATTAATCCTTTATTTGTCTTACTTCCGTTTAGCTATTCGTGTCGTCCAGTAAACTGTGACCTTATATAGTTATTCATGTATGATATAGGTTCTATAAAACTTGATATCGTATCAAAAGACGTTCACTGGTAGACAAAGGCCTCCCCTAAGAATGTCCACAACGAACGGGTTTTGTGCTGCTCGCATCCAGCGGCTTCCCGTGATCTTCACCAGATCATCGGTCCATCTTGTCGGAGACCTGCCCACACTGCGTTTTCCGCACGAAAAACGTATATAATATAATCGTAGTAACGTATACAATAATATCTTTAAATAAGAATAGTCATTCAATTATATTGTTGCATCATCCGTTACTAACCATATTGTTTTTAGATTGTTACATTGAAGTCGCAAATATACGTTAATAAAGTTTATTTTTACATTTTTATAGGTACTTACCTAAGATAATACGTATAAGTATTTACTAAAAAAAAGGACCAAACTAGGACGCAAATGGGTGGATGACACATTGCAAACAGAATTTGAAGTGTGAATTGAATTTTTTTTTTGTGTTTAATTTTATTATTATGATAAGATGTATTTTTGCGTTATATATTAATTTTGTTACTATGGCGAGAGGAGTTCGATGGCGCAGTGGTACACGCTAGGTCTGCGATTACTGTAGTTAAACAAATTTCGCAAAGACCTGTAATCGAATGGGTGACCAAAAACTTATCATCTCGAGCTCCTTCGTGCTTCGGGAGACAAGTAAAGCCGTTTGTCTTGACTGCATTAGCAGTCGTTATCAACCGCCAAGCACTAGATCCGCGTGAAAGTTTATGATCCGTTCTTACTGTGGGTGTTTCCATTCATAGGGAAGGCTCGTGCCTCAGACATAAAAATGAGCTGTCCGTCACTATATAAAATTAATTTGTTATCAATTATTTGAAAAAAGACAAAGTGTTACAAAAACTCCACAAGCGGGATTCGAACCCTATCGTGGCTCAGCATAGTTGGCAGTGCACCTGACGCGGCATGTCATGGGGTGCGGATTCGAATTCCGCTCGTGTAATTTTTTCAACACTTTGTCTTTTTTCAAATTGTAATTTGTTCGCAACAATATTTGCGTAATATTATATGTAAATAATTATCAATTATTATTACTAACTTAAAACCATTTGTGTTAAATTATCTATAACCATAACTGAATACTTACTTAAACACCTAAATCCTTCAGTTTTAGTATACTTATTTGTCTACAAGCAATGTATGAATTTTTTTAAAGTACCTATTTAATGAGTCAGCAAATTATATATTGACCATCTAATGAAATGCGTCTACCGTGGCCCATGCACGTAACACCAAGGGTATCACGAGCCATAGTCAGTTCTTATGTCAGTAATTTGACTGGATCTAGAGCCTTTTAAACCACGATCTAGCAATGTAAAATTATGTTGCTCAGCGGCAGAAATATGTGCACCATCCTGTCGGATTCTGGACGGACACTAGGCCATATATAGGTTCTCATATAAAATTACATTTCACTTATAATGAGATATAAAGAATATATAAATTACAGTATATAAATTGTCACTCTGTGGTACTCGTTACAATGTACAGTTTAAGTTTATTTTTAAACATGTATATGTCTCACAAGTTTTCACTTTATCTGGTAACCTAATAAACAGGTGAGCTCCCTCTAACAAATAAATTATTATTATACCGTTGATAAATTATTTTATTTTACTCTATAATTCCCTTGTTTAAGACTTTTTCTTTCTAAAACCGGCGTTTTCATCAATGATACTACTTGTATTCCAAAGGAATCTCCTTTGAAAAAAACGCATATTCAGTGATATTTCGTTTGAAATGGGATGCACGCTCTTAACTAAATTTTTATTTGACCTAAGCATGGATTTCTGTTAACTATATTTTTTAATAAACACTTAGTTGACTGATAAAAATAGTGGCGTCATAGCTTCCATACTCACACAATTTCTATAGAAAAAAATCGTTTTGACAGTTGCTAAAAAAGTTCTTTATTGACTAAACAGCCAACTACTTCTAAATGTTCTCAAATCAAAATCCCCCATTGTGTCCCCATTGTGTGATATTAATCAACAATTAAAAGTATGACAATAATATAGTTAATTTACAATCAGTTTGACCATGTTCCTAAGAACAAACTCCTCTTTCTCTTATGTCGAGTTTCGAAGTTGACTTGCCTATACTGAGTCCTAAGAAAGATTATCATGTATGTTAACAGTGTGTTACGGACGTGCGTGCGAAGGCCGAATCTATGTATACTTATTTAGAAAAATAATCTAAATAATCCAATTTCGATTCGGACGGTAATGTCCCTTTCGCAAAATGTCCCCCGTGCTAAAGACGGCCCGTTATCAAAATGGCTCATTGTTATTATTAAAATGAACAAACCAGTGCTCAAATATATTGCGAAGTATTTAATTAATTAAAAAAAAATGTTAAGTACTTGGAGTTATGTCAAGTTGTAGGTACTGTCAGTCAGTCAATGGTGGTGATACAGTCAGTAACAGATATACCAACTAAACAATTTTACGATAAAACTAAACTAATGAACCTATCCCAACAACATGCATTCTAATAAAAAAAAAATTACAAAGAGTATTAAATCGAATATACAAAAAAAGTTTAAATGTACAGATTTGGGCAGTTTTGATTATTATTTTCTGTGAAAAGTAAAGCGAATTTTGTAATTTGGCCTCTATATGGAACTTGTTATATACAATTAGTTATAAAAAAATAATCCAACTAATCCAATTTCATCCTTTGTATAAAAATTATTATTAAAATGAACAAACCAGTGCTCAAGTATTGCGAAGTATTCAAGGTCAGGGGGCTGTAATCAGTTATTGTAGTTGTCAACATCCCTATTGTTCCTAGGCAACATAATGTTATTTATGTTGTTACAATTCTAACTATCGACTAAGACAATTCTCGATTATTTTAACCTAAATTTGGATTTTCGATGTTGAGTTGTGTGAGTATAACAAAATTAATGTCGTTAGTCAAAGTTTTATCGTTTGCTTTTATACGAATTAACACATCTACGTTTGGTTTTTGTTCATATAATTTATTCGTATGCAGTTTCTAGCATTGACGACAATACTTTTTGTGTAGCCTTTTTTTGTACTACTTTATTACTCGTAAACATATTTTTTTTATATTTTTTTGAATAAGTGACGCCTCGATGGCGACTGGTCGAGCGCTTGGTTATTTTTCCAGGTCGGGCAAAGTTTGTTTCGAATTTTTCGATGCATAGCCCGAGTTTGTTATTATTATGATTAAACCACTTACCCATCAAATGTAGCGATAACTTGTTTTCAATAATGGAGGCCTTTGCGGAGCAGTGGGACAGAATATAGGCTATTTACTTACTTACTTTCCTTGTTTAAGTAAGCTTTTAAAAGCCACACTAATCTTGACTATTATTAATTGTTTTAATGGTTTTTTTATTATTTAACTATAACAATTATGTTAAAGTTAAATTAAAAAATAGTAATAAAAATAATTATATTTTTATTGCTATTATCTAAATAATACCATCAAATTCAAACTTTTTGTGTAATAAAAAAAATAGTTTAAATTATAAAATGTTTTTGTTTTTGTTTATATAATTTTAACGCAAATTTTGTTGCGAAACAAATTACAAGAACACAATGTTGAAAAAATTTCCACGAGCAGGATTTGAACCTGCACCCTTCTGACATACCGGGTCAGGTGCTCTTCCAATTGAGCTATCGTGGTTCTAACCAATAGCTATACCATAGATACCGGTATGTCAGAAGGGTGCAGGTTCAAATCCTGCTCGTGGAAATTTTTTCAACATTGTGTTCTTGTAATAGTTTAAATTGTCATGTTAAACATTTTTTCTTTTTATAATCAAAGAGAACTTTGCAACATGGAACATGGAGGAAAAGGAACTACATTCATAGTATACCTGTTCCACACTACGTCAGAATGAGTAAATAAAACTTGCGATTATATGATTTTGCTCACCGAAACGAGTTTAGATATGGTTTTTATAATGCTATTTCGGTGAAGCAACGCTAATATAATAGAAGGACTGTCGCCTTAGTGTTCATACTGAATAATATTACGCTTGGAGGCAGTGACGTCTGCTCAGTATAAAATACACCTACTATTTTATAAAGTATATTAGTGAAAATGTTTAGTAAGAAGTCTTTTTTTATAATTAGCGCCGTATTATTTTACGGTGACACAGCATTCGGTGAGATATTTTTGGCATATTGTTTTCATAAATTGTTAAATATATAAAAAAAAATACTATTAATTTTATTTGTTTTGTTAATTAATTTTGTGAAGTGCAACACCACGGTTATCATGCAAACATGGACGCTGCAAAGGGTTCGAAACGTTAGGATAAATAATACCTATGTGTAATAATAAACTATTGATGTAGTCAGTCTCTTTGACCGAAAATGTATCGTCTCAAGCCCTTCCGTGCTTCAGAAGGCACGTAAATCCGTTGGTCCCGGCTGCATTAGCAGTCGTCAACAACCACCAATCCACACTGGGCCAGCAGCGTGGTGGTTTATGACCCGTTCCTCCTGTGGTGTTTGCTTCCTTATGCTCATGCGAAATAGTGTACTTATGCAACTCGTTTAATGTCAATTTTATTTTTCAGTTGATAATTTAGTGAAATGTAGTGTGAAAGATAACCAGTGTCAGAAAAAGATGTTCGAAAAGGTAATGAGGGAGAACAGCAAAACGGGCATCCCAGAATACGACATCCCAATCTTCGATCCAATCACATTGAAGGATGTGAATGTACCTGTATTAAACGCAGTGAACCTCACTGTAGTAGATGGGAAGATGAAAGGTCTTAGCAACTGTATCATCAATGAATTTAGGTAAGTCAAACCAAAACAACTTGAACGGAGATTACATATGTAACGCAAACTAATTAGTAAAAAGGTATCATACCTCCTTGGTCGAGTGGTTTGTACACCGGTTTTCATGTTGTCGCCATCTCTGAGGTCCCGGGTTCGATCCCCGGTCGAGTCAATATAGAAATTATTGTTTTTCTAAATTGTCTCGGGTCTGGGTGTTTTCTATGTATAATAAGTATGTATTTAAGTATTTTAAGTATGTTTATCCGTTGTCTAGTAACCATTTAACGAGTTTCATAACGAAGCTTCCCTTGAGCTAGATAATTGGTGTGAGTGTAGGAAGTTTTATTATTATTATTATTATTATTATTATACCTTCTTTATACCCGACGTTTCGTTTTAGGTAAGTTTTTGAAATCATCTAATTTTTCTTAACGAAGCTTGGAGTTTTAAGAATCAGATGTATGTATATATGTGTGTGTCTGCAGAGAAAGTCTCGGCCAAAGCGCATCTATTTTAGCAAACCACATAAAGGCTCACGATAGACTATGTTCGCGGCATGATTTGAGTGGGAATGTTTATGCCCACAACTGTAAAGTGTAAATTATAAAATATATTATGTTATTATTTACATATGATTTTACGCAAATATTGTTTTACGAACAAATTACAATTTGAAAAAAGACAAAGTGTTGAAAAAATTTCACGAGCGGGATTTGAACCCGCACCTCATGACATGCCGGGTCAGGTGCACTGTCAATTTTGCTATCGTGGCTCAATCCAACTCGGCGAATAGGGCTCCTTTGGCTTATAAAGTAGAAGTTAAGCTAAAGCTTTATCTATAGAATCAGTAAGATGAATATTAACATGTGTTTATTTCTGGACGCATACGAAGCATTTGGAGACATTTTAATTCGGTCACCGATCTGGTGACTCGGTATTACGCCAGTTGCTTCATACGCCACCGAGGTATAACTTTTTTAAATCATAATAATTATTAATGTAGAGTTCAAAGTTACTCGATTTCGTTTACTATTTTTTATGTTTTGTGCGTGTAAATTTAATTAATTCTATGAATACACAAACCGGTTTATGTTTGAAAAATAAATAAAGAGCTCAATAAATTTGCTTATAACTTAAAACTGACCTTCACCGACAATATTTAAATATATACTTTGGCAATCTAAAAATAATAGGCATGTTGAAACTTTGTTAGATATGTTTTAATGTTCTTCCGTAACAAATAAAATGTAGATAAAAGTATAATCACACATACAATGGATTTGCATTATGATGTTAATTTTTTAAGTTTCGTTTTAAGCGGACGAAGCTACTTAAAATGTATGTCCACCTTATTATAAACTTTGGTATTTTTTTTTAGTACGTACGTCGAAAGTGGACGTGCCACAATGGACATGACGTGCGATCTCACCCTTAAGGGCAACTACAAGGCTTATTCGGAGAGTCCCTTAATTAAGTCCCTGTTAGGAGGTGACTCTATCAGAGGGGATGGCAAAGCCAAAGTTAAAATTGGTAAGTGTTTTTATGTGTTATATATTTTTTGCATATTGTATTACGGAAAGATTTTGAATTAAGAAAAGGTGTACAAAACCATCTACGGTCGGGAATAAATAATTAATAGTAATTTACACCTTCATGCATCGTTTAACATAAGTTTTTTGTTATTTTAGCCTTTGGTAATTGTTGCTCATTCGTGCAAATTAGCATCAGGTGACGCGGAGTTATTGCATATTTAAAAAAAATTGTCATCACTTTATTTATTTGTAAATTGAACCTTAATCAATGATTATACATGATGAGCCTTGTTATAGCGTTATTACAAATAAAATATAAAATAGTTTTCACCTGAAAAGAGGTTTAGTGAAAAAGGAATATTGCCTACGCTAATTACGTATTACCAAAATAAAGAAACAAATTGGTTATTTACATATCATTTTACGCAAATTTTGTTGCGAACAAATAACAATTTGAAAAAAAATCGGGTTCAAATCCCGCTCGTGGATTTTTTTCAACACTTTGTCTTTTTTCAAGAAACAAATTAGTAGAATATTAAAACAAGATAGCATAAGCATAAACATAACAAGATTACATAAACACAATATAGCATAAACACATAAGTTTCTTATGGCCTTTTAAAATATTAACCAACATTTTATGAAAGTAAACGAACGCTTTGTAAGTTTAAAAACCAAAATAATTATCTCACTATCTGTTTATCTATATATTAATACGTGAAGCAAAATCTTTGTACCCCTTTTTACGAAAATTGCGCGGACGGAGGATTATGAAATTTCGCACATTTAAAGTTTATTTAGAGAAGGTTATCCGAATGTTAATATTGTTTTTAAATTATGTATAAAAATACATTACATCAATAAAACAAACATTACACACACTACCATGTATTTGACACGCAGGAGCGGCCGAAATCTGTCAATGTCTGTCAATGCCAAACCAAACTCATATTCTGTCTTTTTTAATTTGTCATTGCTTAGGATACAATCTGTACAGCCTTAATATCTTTTAATAAAAATAACGGTCGAATATCGACCTCTGGGCGACCACTAGTTATATATTGTTATATCTTTAATATATTTATTTTTATTACCGTTTTCAAAATCCATCGTAAATAAATTTTTCGTTAAAATAAACTGATTATTTATAACAAAAAAGTTATTCAATATCGTAGGTTAATTTATCTCGACAATGCAGCCCCAAAGCCTGGGTTTACCGAGATTGACGTATAGAGATCATACACGTACCTGCGCGCCTCCACTAATTGATTGCTGGGGAAAAAGCGATGGAAACGCGATCCAATTGTGCAGTTAAACGTTATTGTTAATTAAAATGTTCATTGGCATAGTTGTATTTGTCTTCCGTTGTGGTTATGCAATTTATTGCAACTACATTTGACGATTATATAATATTGTTTTAGCTAGAAATTCAGCCAATTACTACAATTACACTTGTAGACTATTTTATTTTGTTAAAAGGTAGAAAGTGTTCCCTGTAGATAGGCGCTATTATTTTTCTATTACACTCTTTTTTTTCTGAAACGATATAAAGTGTTAACAGTTTGACAACAGAAACAATTAACTCTTAAGTATATTTTATTTAAAATCAAGGAAGTAAACAACTTTTACGGATCTACTCGCGTTTATTTTACACATTACTTATTTAATGTTTATCCTGACGTTTCGAACCCTTTGCAGGGTCCGTGGTCACACGGAGACTGAGGTGTTGGTCGTCTCATAATTAGTTAGTAGCTTGTATACCCTCATTTAAATTTAATCAGGTGCGTTCCGTTTTACGTAGAAAGAGCTTACAGTATCTTTTGGTCTGGCAGTATGGTATTGGGGCTGGGATTTAATATTTTGTATGATGGGATCCCAGGCTGGTGGTAGATTCTAACCATCTTCTCTATTGAAATTAGGATGTTTTTTAATTTCAATAGCCTCGCGTATCATCCTAGGGATGAATTGTTGTTCTCTAGCGAGTATTTGTGATTTATCAAATCTGATGTAAGGGTTGGGCCCCTCTAGGGAATGTAGACTTATTTTCGCGCCTATATTTGACGTCGGCTATATGTTTTAAAACGCGGGTTCCTACACTTCTCTTTGTTTACCCGATGTAAGAGAGCCCACAGTCGCAGTCCAGTTTGTACACTCCTGCAGCTTGAAGGGGTATGTTGCACTTGACAGGTCGTAAAAATTGGTTGATCTTCTTCGGCCGCTTGAAGTAAGTGTTCATTGAAGCTCGCTTTAAGATATGTCCAATCTTGTCAGTGACACCTTTCATATATGAAAGTACGGCAGGTTGGCGCTCGACTATGGTTGGTTTATGGCGTTTTCTGTGACGCAGCCGTGGTACTTTCAGGTTATTATCCTGTAGTACGCGCTTGACATGCTCATACAAAACATTAAATTCCAGCCCCAACACCATACTGCCAGACCAAAAGATACTGTAAAGTCTTTCTGCGTAAAACGGAACACACCTGATAAAATTTAAATGAGGGTATACTATCTACTAACTAATACGACGACCAACACCTCAGTCTCCCTGTGACTACGGACCCTGCAAAAGGTTCGAAACGTCAGGATAAACATTAAATAAGTAATGTATAGAATAAACGCGAGTAGATCCGTAAAAGTTGTTTCATTTCAATGTGTAGTGTTCGCGTAAACTTTAGAAAACAATATCAAGGAAGTAACTTTAATTACAATTTAAAAGTTAGTGCTCCAACGTATAGGTGTTTTTCTGTATGTATCTGTAGCTACGCAATATATACGCAAACCTCTTTCTTTTTTAAAGCTACAAACAGATGTTAATAAGTGGTATAGTGGATAGTGAACAATAAAATATAATCGTTCAATTTTTACTTTTTATTTTGCAAGTGCTTGTTGCATTGAAACTAAATTTAATAAATTTTATACATTTTATAAATGATCGTACAAGTTTAAAAAACGAAAAAATACGAAATTTTGCCATAGAAATAGTATATGAAAGTTAAAACAAAACGTTTTTTTTTATACGTGAAACTCAATGATTGTAAAATTTCAGAGCAATTGAACATACACTTCGATTTGAAGTTCTCAATTGAAAAGCGGGATGGCGAGACTTATTTTAAGAGCAAACAGGGTAAACTGGTGTACAAGTATGACGTGCTGGGGAAAGTGGTGTTCGTGGCGAACCAACTGTACATGGGAGACCAAGACGTCAGTAAGTATACAGTAAATTGTAAGCCTGATTACTAAATCGCAAAAATATGTACGGGAATATAGGGTTCATTGAACGCATAGATAATTCTAGCTTAGTGAACCAGAATTATTGTTAATATAACTACATTTCAAATTATGCGACAGCTACCTTTTTATTTGACTTAACTACAAAATTCTATGGTTAGTATGGTCCAGAATATCTAGGTAAGTTAAACATAATTTTGGTGCAATTGCAAAATAAATAGGAAGAGCTCGATGGCGCAGTGGTTAACGCGCCCGGTCTGCGAGTGCTGAGGTTAAGCAACTTTCGCAAAGGCCGGTCATCGGATGGGTGACCAAAAATGTATCATCTCGAGCTCCTACGTGCTTCGGAAGGCACGTAATGCCATTGGTCCCGGCTGCATTAACAGTCGTTAACAACCGCCAATCCGCACTGGGCCCGCGTGATGGTTTATGGCCCGTTCTCCCTATCAATCCATAGGGAAGGCTCGGGCCCAGCAGTGGGTACATGAAATGAGCTGATGATGATGATGATGATGTTCAAATAGAATGCAAAATAATACTAAAATTAAATTAGTAAAAGAAAAGTGAACCCATGTTATTGTTTGTGCTGTGCAAGGTCCATTATTGAACTCAAGTTATAGCTAATGCCATGGGAATTAACTATGACATTTAGCACCACGCTTGCCAAAACCCGGGCTTTGCATCAAAATATTCAAAACTTACATTACCCAACTTGGGAACTGAACCCAAGACCTCCAGATCCCGATATCGCATTCGGCCGCTGAGGCGTTTGTAACTATGAGTAGCAATTGAAGCAATTGTAGAACCACAGAACATTAAATAAATTCGAAGGTTCAGTGTCTACCACCTATTTAAATTATTGTTATTTCAACATGCGATATATAATAACTATTAACAAATATACTATGTCAATCGTCGATTCACACACTATAGATAAAGTAAAATAGAGACAACATAATAGATAAGCCACCTAAACCTTCTTACTTACTTAATTCTTACTAAAAAAAACTGTACTTATACTGTAAACAATGTTTTTTTACGTTTCAATAAATTTTGGAGTCGAAATTTTACGCCCGTGTAAACTGATTATCTTTTTTTTTTATCAAATTTGTCTTAATTAAACTTTAAATGTTATCGCAAAGATTACATAGTTCGAGAAGGTTCTATATCCTCCGACCTATAAAACTTGTTTAAAAGACGTCATTCAGACGTTCTAAAATTGTATGGCTTTTTCCTGTTATTTGCATACATGTAGTTTTATAAATTAACTATTATGTTTTGAATCCAGATTATTATCGTGGCAAATGTAGGTATATAAGAGATGTAGGGACATATTGACTTATGTAAGAAGATACCTATTCTATCCATTATACTTATAGAACCCACAATTAACTGCTTTTGCAAGTGGTTAGACCATTAGTCTTAGATGTTGCGTCACTCAGCGTGTTTTACTGCTTATACCATGGCAAGTGCTCTGAAGAGCTCTTTGACTTCATCCCACCTTCTCCCTTCCTTCATAGGAGTACACGTGCTGCTCTTCGGAGTCACCGCTTCACTGTCTCAAATATACTATTGCGTACAATGAAATTTGGTGACTCGTTTCTTTCTCGCACCTCCAAAAGATGGAACAGTCTACCAGCACACGTTTTCCTTCCTTCCTATGACGTTTGTTTTCACGCTGCACCAGTTATCTTCGCGTCTGGACTCCATTTCCACTTAACATCAGGTGGGATGGAGTCATTTGCTGAGCTATCTATAAAAAAAAAGCTACAGAGATCCCGAGTTCGATCTGAAGTGCAATTTATCAGTACTTGGTTTGGTAGGGCTTATTTTAAATCCCCCTGGCTAGCTACCACCAGCATAATTATCTAAATCTGCTGCAATCACAACAATGTTACTAACATTGTTGTGTAATAAATAACTAATAAAGATAGCTAGATCCTCAGCTAACCTGGATTACATGTGATTACCTGCAGCCTTATCTTCACTTTCTGTTAGGTGACCTGAAGGCAGGACCATTGTGGTACACTTTTTTATCAAAAATACAACTATACATATATACAATTTGATAACTTTACGCCTTTTAACCTAACGTCTAGTGATAATAATCATAAATTTTATTCTTTTACAGGTGCAACCATAACAAATCTACTGAACCAAAACTGGAGGCTGATCATGCAGACAGTGGGAGGCCAGATCATGGACAGAACCATGGAGAGCGTTAAGATGCTTGTCGGCAATTTCTTCGATCACGTACCGACCAAATACTTCATTTCTGACGATCTATCTGCATACGCTGCGTAACAATTTCAACTTCTCATCCTATTATGATCCAATTTTATTGTAGTGGTTTAGCTAACGGCTTACACTGCGTATCATATCAACGTCTTTGATCCTGTCGTAACCAAAATCATGTTGTATACACACTTTAGCTGTCTTTATTTGAGTATGTTTTCAGACCAATTTTAAAGTGATAACATTTTTCTTTTACTGTTCCATGGGAAATGCTAGGTCTTTATCTCACCTCATGGTAAGTAACGGTCAGAGCATTGGATTTGATTTTTTCTAGTATTTTTTTTATCTTGTAACTACATTGAATCCTCTTTGATTGCATACCTTCCTTTGGCCTATGTTTTCACTTTTTTAAACCCATGCTCTTCCTGACCTGGTAAACTTAATCCTACTCTAAATACTTATTAATTGTGATATTGTTAGTAATATAATTTTCATGACTAGTGAGAAAAACATAATGTTAGGTACTAAAGACAAAATTGAATAAATTATTTTTAATGTCAAGTTGTTTTTTTTACTTTTAAAATTGTATATAGCTACCACATAACATTTGTACCAAACTGGTCGAATCGACCTACTTAAAAAAAAGGCTCAAAGAAGGTGGAAGGTCGCGGGTAGCCGCTGGATGCGGGCAGCACAAAACCGGCCGTTGTTGAGATTCTTGGGGTCTTTGTCAAGCAGTGGACGTCTTTTAGTTGAGACGATGATGACGGTGACGATGATGATGATGATTTTTTAAATTTCAATGAGTCCTTAATAATCCTTTAACCACTTTCCCTTCTTTATAATAAACTAACTAAAATTTGAGTCGATAGATATAATTATGTTTATAGAAAAGAAATACAATCCCGTACATAGTTGGATTACAAACTATTATATAATGATTGCATGCTACTATCTTTAATGAGCTATTTGATAACTTGTAATTTAATTATGCTACGACATTGAACGTTTATTACAGCATGCTCCGTGAATATCGTTGTTACTATACATTTTGTTTAGTCAATACGCAATGTGTGTTAATTAAGCCTTAGTAACATGGAGACAATAACTATAAATTACTGTGCACAATTATACATTTTAAAGTTTAGTTTTTTTTTCACTTTGTGTAAATTGTCTATGTTAGTTAAAAGACACTGCACTTCGCCGTCCGATATGTTGTTAATTTATTGGATTACCAACATAAGGTTCAGCATCTAATATTTGTAAAAAAAGTCTAACATGTGTAATATTAGTAAATTGAAAATACAGTGTCTTTAAAAAATTACCGTTCTTACTATTATAGGTAACCACATACAAATATGGTAGGTAAAGAAAAAGCAAAAATCGCAATCACTTATTGACGTTTGAATTTCTACCACTGGGCGATCACTAGTTCCTATAAAATATTCTATGAAAGAAAATTTGACAGATGTTAAAAAGGTTCTATACTAAACGTTTAAATGCCTTCTAAAATACATAAATCCAAACGCAGAACCTACACCTGCGAACTCGCCTCGTAAAATGTGAACACGTTTGCCTTATTCTAAACGCTTCACATTTAATATTACACGCATTGCGACGACTTTTAAAATGGCATGTTTTTGTTGTCGTAAATATTAATTGTTCTTTGCAATCTCTCTAAGTGGAACATGAAAAATGATGACCCTTACAAGCAGATTCTTTTTTAATTAAAACCGCTTTGTGCTGCTTCGGATGCTTAACTGGGTTGCGGGGGCATAAAAATTTTGCTACCCAACGTTGAATGATGGTTTCAAGCTTGGTATAGGTTATATAACTGGTAAACTTTTATTTGTATCATAAGCTGAACACATAAACGGCATCATACCTAAGATAAATAACAAAATAATAAGAGTTACGTAGGACTCGTATTCCTTAACCTAGGGAGCTGCCATTTTTGAAAAACAGAACAGAGGCGTAACTAATTTTGTAACACTTTTATATTTAAGAAAATATTTTTTATTAACCTATATCTTCCTAATGCTGGGCAAAAGTGTCCCCAACTAAAACAAATTCCTCAGCTTTTGACGTCCAGAAAGCAGGAAAGTATAAGCAGTAAATTCTTCATCATTATAAATAACAGTTACATTACCAACAAGAACAAACACATATTGTATTGTTTTCTAAAGTTTACGCGAACACTACACATTGAAATGAAACAACTTTTACGGATCTACTCGCGTTTATTTTACACATTAGTTGTAATTAATGTTTATCCTGACGTTTCGAACCCTTTGCAGGGTCCGTGGTCACAGGGAGACTCCCGCGAGTAGATCTATAAAAGTTGTTTCATTTCAAACACATATTGAACAAAAGATAAGATTAAGATTACAAAAAAAAAACAGTTGTGATCGCACTTCATCATCTTCTCTCTTTTTGCTTATATGCCATTCGCCTCTATCCTGTTATTTTTCGATCGATCGGACTTATTTATACTATAACTTTACTATATTTTATATAATTAGTTAAGAATTCATGACACATCGTTCCATGTTAATAATTTCGAACTAGCAAGCGCGTACGCGCAAAGCTCAGCCATTTACGGCGGTTCTCTAATATTAGTAAGAAGCAATATTAAATACAAAATCGCAACGATATTATAGACAGCAGTAGACAGGCAGTATTGCAGTGGAGCGTAACATTGAGCTATCGTGTTTGAAGTTCACCAGTTTTATAATAGTGTGTGTATACCGACCCCTTCGGGCAATTTCGGTATTTTCGAATCAGTAATGGAAGACGTACTTAGAAAATTTAAATTTAAAAAAAATATTGTTTTAGTATGTGGAGATTTTAATATAAATATTTTAGAAAACTCTTCAACGAGTGTTCGTCTTCTTGCCTTATTTTAATGTTTTATTCTTTCAAATCAATTTCTCGAACCCACTAGAATAACTTTACATTCGGTCACTTGTCTCGATAATATTTTTTAGACTAAGACCCTGTCTCTAAGTCACTTATTACCTAGTAATCATACGTCTGACTGGTTACTAACATTTCTAGCCTAGCGGCTAGAAACGGCTTATTTGGCTTATTATCATTTCTAGCGATAACTAGCGGCTGGACACGGCTGCTTACATTTCATTGATATGTTCACATGATTTGGTTCTTTGCTTTTGTTGTTTCTCTTAAAGTAAATATATCAGATATTTACTTTATGATACATTTAACATAAATAGACATAAACAATGACATTTGCATCTGTATTAAGTGTTAAAAACTCAAAATTCTCATACAAAATGTGACACAGCAGTGGAATAGGACTATTTTTATAATTTATTTGTGAGAGATGTTTTGGAAATAGGTATATATCCATGAAACTAACCGGCGAGCGGCGCGGCGCCCCGCAACGAGCCTCGCGCACCCATCCCCGCATGCACCGCGCACCCCCCTCACGCATCTATCCTGCCGCGTGAGATCCCCGCGTTTGGTTTATAAAGATGATTAGATCCAAAGTAAACTAATTTAGATACCTTTAGATATTCATATAATGTTAATACACCACACCCTAAACACAAACGTTGTTTCATAGTTTCCTGTTCGTGTAAATTAGAAAGTATAAACGGTGTCTTCGGTGTTTATTTAAAAAAAAAAACAAAAATAGCAGACCGATATTCTACCGATACCGCAACATTCTAAAATAAATTTATTTAAATCAGTAACTGAGCGGCATTAAAGATCACCTTATAGTTCACTAGTTTTCTACAACAGCCGTAATCACCATATTTTTAATGAGTACATATTTAGTTTAAGTTTTTCTCTTCAGCCTATTGCCGTCCACTGCTGAACTGAAAGATCGCCAACCAAGTTTTATTTTTAAATTTATACATTCATATTCACATTTGATTACATTTACTTTTTCCCTAATTTCATATTCAGTTACCTTTTAATTGCTTAAATCAATTTGATATATTTTAGCTTAACATAAAGTTAGACACTACACAATTTACACTTTTTCCAAGTGCACGCCACGTGAGCACGATCCGCGGCTACTCTCATCCAGCTCTTGCCAGCCATCTTGCGAAGATCATAGCTTATGTCCAGCACTGGACTAGTATTATAGACTGATGATGAAAGTTTTTTAATATATATAGCTCCTTAGGTACTCTTCATGGAACCATGGTTGAAGTATGAGCAGCAACATTGAGCTAAGCTGTTCAATCTTTTTGGCTTTATGTTTGTTTTTCACTTTTATTAGTTAAAGTGCAGACACGGCCACGTTACAATAATATAAAAGCTTTGTTTTTTTAAAGTTGTAGTTGTATATTTGTGCCAAATAAACTCTTATTCATTCATTCATTCAAATGGACAATTTTAATAGTTTACATTGTGTGTTTGTGGTAGGTAGTAAAGGTACTGACAGAAATATTCCTCATTATATGTATTATGTATTATATGTATTTAGACAACATCACATACATTGTTCTGATCCCAAGGTAAGTAGCTAAAGCACTCGTTTCATGGAAATCAGAAACAACGACGTTATTACAACCACCCAGACCCGACACAATATCGAAAAGTTCGTTTTCGACATTGACCCGACCGGGAACCGAACCCGGGACCTCAAAGTTAGCGCCGCCCAAAGTCCGGCGTGCAAGCCACTTGGCTACGATAGCATGTAATAATCAAGCAATTGCTACTCAGCAACATGTCTGTGGATACAATGGGCATCCTTGTTTTGATTATGCTCAAACAAAATCTTTTGATATCGAACGAACCCGAGCAGGCAGGGGAAGCAGGCAGGAAGGGGCTTGAACGCGCAATTATTTTGATTTGGTACTTTCATTTGTTTGTTGCTAGCAAATATTAACAACTGAAGACATGCTTACAAGCATGCTTTTTCATGAGCATGTCTGTCAATACCTTTATGTGGTATCACATAGGTAGGCAAACGCATTAAAAACTTACGTTTAAACATAATTATATTTTGTCAACAGCAACGAAGACGTCACTTAGGCAGCGGAGCATAAAATTACATAACGCACAGAACTCAATTCAATGTTTGATAACATTAAATTAATACGTTAAGATTTAATGAAAATTGTACAATATACGTAAGAGAATACAGCTTCAACTAACAATAACATATGAGTAAAGAACAAAAGACTGCTATAGAACATGTTTCTGTTAATGTTTCCTTTCGTCGCGTGTGGTAAGTAGAAACAGTAAATTAATGACAGTACAAAAAGGGGGAATGGATGTTAAATACATCGTTTGGCTCGAGTACGAAAACATGAAAGAGCGTCTGATAGCTCGTACGTTAGGCGCTCCGCAGGCAGAGTAACTTTGATCTCCGTATTTCGGCAACAGGCAACTGGTTTACATATGACCTAAGAAACTGCGCAAACATAGCAACTCTTTTGTTGCAAGTTTCGTTGCAAGTTTCGATCAGTTTTAAATTGCCACATCTAGCAACTGTTAAATTTTTACTAGTTGTGTCAAGTTGCTGCTTTCCTCAACTGGCCAACACTGACTGTTGACCATGAATTTGAAAACTTTATTTTGAGCAGGGGTAACCGTTAATTGGAGAGGAGCTTGATGGCGCAGTGGTTAACGCGCCCGGTCCGCGAGTGCTGAGATTAAGCACCTTTGCAAAGGCCGGTCATCGGATGGGTGATCAAAATTTATCATCGCGAGCTCCTCCGTGCTTTGGAAGGCACGTAAAACCGTTGGTCCCGGCAGCAATAGCAGTCGTTAACAACCACCAATCCGCACTGGGCCCGCGTGGTGGTTTATGGCCCGTTCTCCCTATCCATCCATAGGGAAGGCTCGTGCCCCTGCAGTGGGGACACAAAATGAGCTGATGGTGATGATGATGATGATGAACCGTAAATTGGGCTTCATTTGCTGCCGTAACTGGCAACCTTTACCGAAAACCTTTAAAAGTTTCTTCAACTAAGTTAATAGTTTCTGCAACTAAATTGGCTCCATCTGCGGAGAACCTACGTCGCGTGTTCATGTGGGACTCGTATATTTGGCCTGTAATGAGTGGTTAGAAGCCTGCAATTTTTAATGCTTTTAAATAACGAAACAATTCCTCTGAAGAGTTACTCCGTTCTCTATTGTGACGACGCTCGCCGGTGGAAAATGCACAGCTTCCCTTTTTTGCTGTTGGGCCTAATTAGTCATGTCGCCTCTACGGGATTGCGTAAGTTACTTCTGTACATCTAGCTTAGTTTATACGGTTTGGTGAAAGGAATTGTCATACTCATTTGTTACAGTTTATTTTTTTGACATTATATGTTAACATTTTATAAATAGCTTGCCTACTTCTTAACTGATCTTTAGTATTTGTAAAAATATTATGATCAGATGTTAATGACGGTAGTTGTTGACATTGAATAGGCGCCTTTGGCTTTCAAAGTAAAAAACTAAATAGTGTTGAATAATTTCAGCGGGCTGGTTAGAACCACGATAGCTCAATTGGAAGAGCACCTGACCCGGTATGTCAGAAGGGTGCAGGTTCAAATCCTGCTCGTGGAAATTTTTTCAACATTTGTGTTTTTGTAATTATATGTTATTTGACACACATCGTTAAATGAGAAAATGTTTTTACGTCTGAATCTTATAGGAAGATAAGAAATTTTTGAAATAGTTAATTTTTTAAACTCATATTATGAAGAGGCAATATTGTTTAGATGTTTATGTAGGAGATCTGGAATAACTGTATTCATAAAAAGGGGTTATTAAAAACTAGATCATTTCGGAGCTACAGTTTTTTTAATCGCATGGGAAGATCGGGACATAACTCAACATGCTGGCCCAATCTACTTATGTTTCAATGTTAGGTCGTGCCGCTGAATGTAATCAACAGCTTAACCTTCCAAAGCACGGAAGAGCTCGAGATATATTAATTTCGTCACTATCCAGAAAACCACCATTGAAAAAATTGCTTAACTTACAAGATCGCAGCCCGAACGCACAAATTTTCAGCTCCTATGTTTTCAAACTATAATTATGTAAACTGCTAAAAGTACCTACTACATACTGTAGCATGTAGGTACGACTAAAACCTTCGTTTTATTACAGCGAATTACATTATTCCATGTTCCCGAAAAGATCCAAATCTCAACGAGTGTGCCCTGAAAACAGCAAAGGAATCTATACACCAATTCTCTCTTGGTGATGAGAAGAGACTGATGCCTCCCCTAGATCCTCTGTACGTGGAAGAGATGACCATTTACATTCCAAACGAAAATGGGTTGAAGTTAGTGTTCAAAGAAAATCATTTCCATGGTCTTTCAATGATGCAGCTTAAATATTTAAAGTAAGTTTTTTTTTATAACTTTCGTAATAATAAAGAAAGTGTCGCGAATTGTTGAATGCGAGAAGTTGTGGTTCAATCTCCATAGCTCTAAAATATTAGACTACGGACGTAAACGCATACCTTTTATTTTTTGGACAGTTCAAAACTCGTAGTCCGAGTACCACCTCGCCCCGGGAGGCACGGATGGTTATGTGGGGTTATCTTTTCCAGCCTTCGCCTCCCTGCCCAGGCCCAAGGGTGTCGACAGGGATTCGGGAGAAAGAGGGGCCACCCAAAAACCACTGTACATCCCCTTCATGTGCCGCTAGGGTGACTGAGATCACCGGTTTGTCAATCACCAGTACCCTAGCGGTAAACGCTTACGTCTTTTGGCTGAAATGATGATCATGATGATGAAACGCAAACCTAACATTATTATAATAGCTTTCTAGGTGGGTTAACAGGGCTGTTCTTAATATGTATTTCTTCCTAGTCGTTGTACCCAGCCCGATCCTCTAAATGCCACTTTATATTTACAGAATACACTAAACATGCACACTAGTTCTTCTTCTTCTTTCTTCTAGCGCTTCTCTCCACCACCACGGCCCGGTCAACCCGTGCCGAGGTCCAAACCTTTGGAAGCGCCCTCGGGTTGTTCCACTCCCCGATCCGATCCGTACCCTTCGGAGAATCTAGTAGGGCACGGGGACATGCTTTAGTGCGTGATGCCGTACCCTCTAGAAAACCTCCGAAGGTGATTCGTTTCACACGGTTTGAGGAACCCTTTAAGTTTTTCGCCGCCCCCAAAGAAGGCCGGTGAAGCTGAAATTGCCGTTTGAGGCAATCAGCAAATCACTCCAACTAAAAAAAAAATAATCGTTGCAACTCTTTGACAGAGTGGTCGTGGTCGTTAACAAGGATTATAAGATTGTTGTCATGTTTTATAATCTGCTGCCATTTCTGTCTCTCTGCTGCTTGCCTAGTACACTGGTGCAGGGAATCGTCAGACGTAGCGTTTACTTGGTCGGTCCAGCGTTATGGAGTACCGCGTGCTCTCATACCTTCAATTTTTCACTGAACCCCAAGTCGCTCTACCGAGGTGTCCCTCGCCGCGACACATAGCCAAAAAAAATAAGAATTCGACCTTGAACGATGGAGGACAGACACCGTTAATTAATTTACGTATTAAATGTTTTTGTTTTGTTTATATAATTTTAACGTAAATTTCGGCAGGCTGGTTAGAACCACGATAGCTCAATTGGAAGAGCACCTGACCCGGTATGTCAGAAGGGTGCAGGTTCAAATCCTGCTCGTGGAAATTTTTTCAACATTTGTGTTTTTGTAATTTGTTTCACAACAAAATTTGCGTTAAAATTATATAAACAAAACAAAAACATTTTATAAATAGCTTGCCTACTTCTTAACTGATCTTTAGTATTTGTAAAAATATTATGATCGGGTGTTAATGACGGTAGTTGTTGACATTGAATGGGTGCCTTTGGCTTTCAAAGTAAAAAGTAAATAGTGTGGAATAATTTCGGCGGGCTGGTTAGAACCACGATAGCTCAATTGGAAGAGCACCTGACCCGGTATGTCAGAAGGGTGCAGGTTCAAATCCTGCTCGTGGATTTTTTTTCAACATTTGTGTTTTTGTAATTAACGTATTATAAGCGCATTCATAACAATCACTAAAGTTACCCTAAAAGAACGATTAGGCCGAAGATGGTAGCACGCTTCACGCAATTCTAAACTACTAAAGTACTGTCTGAACACAACAAAACCGAATACAATAGATGGCTTGCTAATAAAGGAACCCGGGGCCTCTGAGTTAAACAATAATTATTATTACAGGCGGTTAAACAATAATAATTAATCATTATATTCATAAAATGTTTTTGTTTTGTTTATATAATTTTAACGCAAATTGGTTAGAACCACGATAGCTCAATTGGAAGAGCACCTGACCCGGTATGTCAGAAGGGTGTAGGTTCAAATCCTGCTCGTGGAAATTTTTTCAACATTGTGTTTTTGTAATTTGTTTCGCAACAAAATTTGCGTTAAAATTATATAAACAAAACAAAAACATTTTATAAATAGCTTGCCTACTTCTTAACTGATTTTTAGTATTTGTAAAAATATTATGATCGGGTGTTAATGACGGTAGTTGTTGACATTGAATGGGTGCCTTTGGCTTTCAAAGTAAAAAAGTAAATAGTGTTGAATAATTTCGGCGGGCTGGTTAGAACCACGATAGCTCAATTGGAAGAGCACCTGACCCGGTATGTCAGAAGGGTGCAGGTTCAAATCCTGCTCGTGGAAATTTTTTCAACATTGTGTCATTATATTCATTATAATTGCTCGTAATGTTAATTAATAAAACAATGAAAATATCAAAATACCAATTTTTTTTTGTGTTATCATATTATATTCAAGTAGTAATTTGAACTCGCCCTGTGGTCGAAATTCGTTATTCACATACATACATAAATATATAAATACATATATACATACACTCACGTCCCAAAAAGGATTAAATAGAGCATCGAAATAACCAATTTTGTGTATACTCACCATTGTGACCCGACGCCACATTTAGCATACTCAAAAAGGGTTCCGAGGTGTAAAAGATAAGTGATGGGTTGCAAGCCGATCGCCTGATGTACGAACTTGGAACCCTTGTCCCTTAGCCGGCTCTTACAAAATGCAAGGGAAGTTAAGCAGCTAATTCCTTTTTTAACGTCCCAGAACAGCATGGGATCGTCATTCACAAAATAAACAATGTTGATACTATGCCAATTGGCACATTAATTAATGTGCTGAATAAAGGGTGGGGTACAAAGCATTTTCTTCAAGTATTATTACACAGATGTCTTACTGAAAAGCCTAATTAATGTTTATGGCTAATTATAGAAGTTACCCGCCATAAATCTCACAATTAACTTTCAATAAACAATTCACAAGCTAGACAATTGTGGTTTTCGTGTACGCCTAAAATGTATGGACAGCATCAATAAATGTTGATTAAAATACGACAACTCCGTTGTTGTTTGTCTAAATATTGAAGTTTATTAATCATATATCAGGAAAAAAATATCATATAGTAATCTGCCTCAAAAATGCCTCTGACCGGCATTTTGAAAAATAAAAGAGCTTTATAGGGAGAATTTGGCTCGCATTAGGTGGCTAGTGGTGACATCTTTACTGTAGCCCAACAATTCGGTATTATCACCTATAATTCGTTCATCAGCAATTTAAATCGTATAATTACGCTAACAATCTATCCGACTAAAAGGACTAGAATCCAAGTCTAAAAAAATCAACAAAAAATATTCTTGATTATAATATACATAATAAAAACACAAATGTTGAAAAAATTTCCACGAGCAGAGTTTGAACCTGCACCCTTCTGACATACCGGGTCAGGTGCTCTTCCAATTGAGCTATCGTGGTTCTAACCAGCCCGCCGAGATTATTTAACACTATTTACTGTTTACTTTGAAAGTCAAAGGCACCCATTCAATGTCAACAACTACCGTCATTAACACCCGATCATAATATTTTTACAAACACTAAAGATCAGTTAAGAAGTAGGCAAGCTATTATAAAATGTTTTTGTTTTGTTTATATAATTTTAACGCAAATTTTGTTGCGAAACAAATTACAAAAACACAAATGTTGGAAAATTTTTCACATTTTTCAACATTTGTGTTTTTGTAATTTGTTTCGCAAACAAAACAAAAATATACATAATAGTCAAAACAGGTTTAGGCATTAACGTAATTTTAAATGTCACCTCCGTGCGTGCCACTTATCAGGTTATGTATACGACACGTACGCACCTATAATGTACCTATAATGGCGGCGGAAGCAGTAATCACAGGTAGGGCAAAAAGCCATCAAAGAGTACGCCCTACCAGAGAGCACGTATTTCTATACACAATACTATTTTTCCTAATGGCAAACACACATTCATGGATTTATTACTACTATTACTACGTATCATATTGACGTAGGTATATGACATATGACATAGGTAAGTAGTTGCTTACAGATTTATACTATTCATTTAGTTGCACAGCGGTACCCTTTACTAGTGCGTTCTCTTTGGTGGCTTTACTCTACTGATTTAATCACCGAAATGCACTCCCTTGCTGACTGTACACACCATAATGAACTACAAGGCCTACTAACGACGGAGTCATGACTCGCGGACAATTAACGATCCCTTTAGGTAATTACGGATATTATGAAGGCGCCTTAATTTAAAGAGGCGTTCAAATAATTAGGCGCACAGTTGATTCATTGAATACAAAAGGAGTAATGGAGTGAAAAACCTCCTAGTGATCTAGCAGAATTCTCCCCGTTTGATCCTAGCGTGCGAAAGGGATTTTTCAAGGATAACTCGCAAGTCGGGTAACGGTTCTCTCTGAGTCCGCTCTAGCGTTTTGTTTTCGCAAGTACTCGCTCCATTTGGCGCGTCATAAAATTATTCTGTGCTTTAGTTTATTGGAAGATTTCGAATTTCGAATTTGGGTAACTTTGTCTGTGATATTTTTCCTGATATTCGTCTCGCATTTGAATTATGTATTTGAATATATACATATCGTTGTTTTTATTAAAACATACTACTCGTACATTAAAAAATATTTTTAACGACTGCGAATTCTTACGTTCCTACAATAACAGAGAAAAAATTACATTTATTATGTTTGACAATCTATATATCTATATACATATAATGACTTGTCCTGACTGACTGACTCATCATCGCGGAGCCTAAACCGCTGAAGCTAGTTAGATAAAATTTGGACTGTAGGTTTAATTGAGTTAAGTAAGCAGCCACTAAGAAAGGATTTTACGGAAATCACACCCTAAGAGGGTCAAATAGGGGGTGAAAGTTTGTATGAAAGTCCGTCAGTTTTGAAGTTAAATACATGAAAATTGGTATTTGGGTTCTTGAAAAGAATTAAAGAATGACGTGCCTCAGAAATTTTGTTTATTTTTCTTTAAATGAATAAAAAAGGAAAATAGGTTTTTTTGTGGAAATCGTTATTTTTAAAGTAATAACTATCAAAATGAATATTTTAATAGATCTTTAGATTTTTCAACAAAAATAAAGTGTAAGAGAGGTTTTTCGGAAAATGTTAAAACACGTCATTGTGTTAGCATTTTTCGAAAAACCTCCCCTGAAATAGGGTGAAATAGGGGTGGAAAGTTTGTATAGAAATCTGTCATTCCTTAAATTTCGGTATATGGCCTGGTTAGAAATTACGAAGAGTTTCAGGATTTTTGGAAAACGATCTTAAGTAGGGGATGACAATTTATAGAGGAGGTTTCAGAACGGACCAAAATTAGTTATACAGATGATCTTTATTACTTACCCGGTTTTATGTTACACTTTTTACTAATTCTAGCTCGCATGGACGGGCTTTTTCATGATACAAAATGAAAAACTTAATGTTGAAATGACGTGACATGTTTAGTTGTGTAACCCTTATTAATTATAACCATAAGATATTTACCTTTAATAAGTTTGGCTTTTATTACGAACAAACACAAGTCATGTAGCCCACGTGAGCAAAACCGCGAACAAAAAGCTAGTATTCAATATTTATAATACTCGTACTTACACCCGTTTGCACTAAACTTATGAATCGCCTAAGTTCTTGCCTAATTTATTTAGGCTACTCCTAGCGAAAAATTTGCTTGCACTAACCTTAGGCAATTCCTAACTCCACTTAGGAGATTCATAACTTTATGGGCCCGATTAGGAAGCGCCCAACGAGAGAGGCGATACTTAAGTAGTAATATTATGTCATTTTCTGTCTGTCACAATCAAATCAATCAATCAGGCACTTTTTGATAGGTTATTTTCTTCCGCCGTGAAATTCGGAGTTCGTTTACGTGTTGTGCATTCCATTTTAATAAAAACCACACGAAAATACCACGAAAGGCACGACAACAAAGTCCACAAATTAGATTGTCAAGACATGACGTTGACAAATTCAAACAGATTTTTTTAGTGCAAACTAATTTTTTTGTTGGGCTGCTCCTAAGCTTAGGTGTATCTTAACTAGGACAAGCCTATCTTCTTATCTTATCTTAGTGGGGCCTGCCGATGTTTCCCTCTTGCAGTAACACCTCGACCCATCGGGATCTTTTGTGCAACCCCATCCTTTCACTCTTCCTCCTCTGTAAAGATAGAGGCCATAAGTTTGGCAACGTCTTTAAGAGCCTGAAGTCCTCCGGTTTCGGATAGGCCGACCCCAGGAGTCCCATTCTTTTCCTAGCCAGAGAGTCGCAGTCACACAGTAGGTGCTCCACACGCCTTACACAAACTATTTGTTGAAAGGTGCATTCTATGAAGCATTTGTTTTGTGGCATAGTGACCTGTCAAGGCACCGATGGTTAGTCGGGCCTGCTTTCTACCGCCTCCGCATATGAACTTACTCCGTCCTAAGGCGTTTTCGCCTAGGAAGGATTTGGAGTGTTTCATACCCGGCTGCTCCTTCCATTCGATGCCGTGCCTGTTTTCGATGTAATCTTTTAAGGCCTTGTTAATGGTACTTAGTGCAAGTGCCACGAACGGCTCAGGACCAATGAGCTGGGTCTCCGAGCCTTCCCTGGCAAGCGCATCCGCCATCTCGTTACCATGGATTCCCATATGGCATGGGACCCAGATCAATCGCACCTTGTTATGTCTACCTAGCTTGTTTAGAGCTTTTGTGGTTTCTAGAACAAGGCCAGAATCTATTCTGGGCGATATGAGTGACTTGAGCGCAGCCTGGCTGTCGCTCAGGATTAATATATTTCGCTTTTTCATAGCTAACTCTATATTCTGCTTTGCGCATAGGAGAATTGCGAAAGTTTCTGCTTGGTAAATAGTAGCAAATTTTCCCATGCTTTGACTATGCTTGAAGTCATTATTATAGACGCCTGCCCCTGTGCCCGACTTCATTTTTGATCCGTCAGTATAGGACAAACCTAACCCAAGTTTAGTGCAAACGGGCATTTGTTACATTCCCCAAGATATGGTTGAGTAAAGCGATGGCTGATTCATATGTCGTACTCGTGAACGGGTGCCGCCTGTGGAGGCTGGTCTGCTCTTGCCTTCGATCAATAATACACTGATCGCTCTAGCTTACATAACTTATTTTATTATTATTATACTCGTATACTTTAACTTTGTTTTTCTTAGACCATTTTTGACTTATATTAGTACTGTAATAACATTGTAAAAATTGAAATTGGTTAATTTTTGTATGTTTATTTGTGATGGAAAGCCTTCTTTTATGATATTTTCCAATATTTTTGACGCTGTAAGGGAGTAATGAGCTTGACACTTGCTGAGTTTCTTGCCGGTTCTTCTCAAGGTCTCCCGCCCAGAGTAGACTTACCAACCGATAGCATAATGACGTTCATAGGAGATATTTGTAGCCTAAACTGAATAAATGATTTTGAATTTTGAATTTGAATTTATTATATAACTACTTGCGTTTACTTGATAAAGGTTACTAAGTAAAAATTGATAGGTATAATGTAATGGTTTAACTTCAAAACAAGATATTTTTTTTATTAATGAATATGTAAGAATTTATTAAAAATTATCACATTTGCATCCGTCTTTTGAGATTAAAGAAGCGTGTGCTGCCTCTAAAAAAAAATTAACTGATTCCTGCTTGAGATTTTTTTTTAAATCATGACTTCTGTCATTCTCTATTTCAAAATCGCGTCAATTTTTTCCTTGTTTTAACGAAAAGGAAAAAGAAATCAATAAATATATTTTTTTTACAGATTCGACTTCAATAAGAAAACTATAAGCACGGAAGCCATTGTAAATTTAGACGTCGCTAATAAGTATGATCTAAGCGGGAAACTCATGATAGTACCTATAAAATCCAGTGGGGACTCTTCAATCAAATTGAGTAAGTTATCAAAAAAAGTTTATTGCGAAAAGTTAAGTAGCATCTTGTTATCGACGGGGAAACACTTGACCTTCTACTTACCTCGTGGCCTTGGGCCTTAGTCATGAGCACAAGCGTTTTGCAATGAGGTAAGCGGATTTCTAATTAATCCGCTTGCCGCATCGCATTATGTCAGTGGTCATGGCTAAGTGATCCTACTGATGGGTGTAAGACTTACCTTCCACCAAAAACATTTCTTGGGCCCCGAAATGGTTTATAACATAACTAGTATGACATATAAACCTATGTGGTTGCTAAGTACTATCTGACATACATAACATATAAAATGTATAATGGATAATAATTCTTATATCATCTCATCGGTCTAGTGGTGGTCCGGTGGTCTTGACCGGTTTCATACCTAGGTCTAGGGTTAAAATTTTAGCGTATTACAAACATGTATCCCCACATATTTGTGTAGGTACTCGGTTTAGTTGTTACCACCAACATGGACCTGTTTGTCCGCTTGGCTAGTTTTTTAGCTGGTAAATAGTTTTCCATTTTATCTAAAAGTGTCGCAATAACATCAATGTTTGTAGCATTGTTGTGTTCCGGCAGTTAGAGATAAAATGGCTAGTTTCACAGTAGTTGACGATTCCGGGTGAAGTGGTTTCCTTCCACCATCAGCCTCATCATCATTTAACATTAGAGGAGGTAAAGGCCAAGTGCTTACCCGCAAAGAATAGAAAAATAAATCACAACACAACAACGCAGAACACTGCAGAAAAATGAGACGATGATATGAGGGTGGTAGCCATCTTAATAAGTTTTGAACGGCGCCGCGATCGTACCATTTTCTGAAGTAGAAAGCATAATACTGAATGGAAGTATTATTTTTCAGAAAACACCGACCTAACGATAAAAATGTGGTACGAAAATGTAACAGGGAAGGACGGCAAAGTCCATTGGAATATAACGAAACATGACATCAAGTACGAGGTGGAGAGAGCTTACTTCAGACTGGAGAATTTACTTGGCGATAAAATCATTGGTGAGTGCGTTGTTTTTTTTTTGAGAGAGTTTTCTGATTGCCTCGGGCGGCATTTTCAGCGCCACCAGAGCTTTTTTTGGGGACGGCGAGAAACTTAAAGGATTCCTCGAGCCATGTAAAATGAAGCAGAGGTTTTCTAGAGAGAACGGCATCACCCCGATCCCTACTAGAGTCTCCGAGAGGTTCGTTCTTTGTTTACCATTATGTTTTTATCAACAGAAAGGGTGTCTAGAGCTAGTTTTATTTAGAAGATCACGTTAATGCAAACTAGGGTTTGTATGGCATTAACCTGTCATAGAATTTTAATTGTTTGTAGGACGGATCTGTCACTAAGCAGACGAAAGGTTAAATTAGCGCCTCTTGATGATAAATGAGTTATAATTTTGTCATACAAGTTCATGTTTCCGTCAACGTGATCGAATGGCTAATAAAACTTACACGCCCAGGCACCTCCTTAGTTAGATGGTTAGTTGGTTAAGTCAGTGAGAAGACCTATTTTAAATAGGCACCTAACAAATAGCTTAATGCGTCTTTTGAAGCATGGACGAAATGCAATTTCGGCTTAGTACCGCGAGCTCGCAAAAGGTTATCTACTTAACTATTGCTAAATTCAAGAATGTTTTTGTTTTGTTTATATAATTTTAACGCAAATTTTGTTGCGAAACAAATTACAAAACACAAATGTTGAAAAAATTTCCACGAGCAGGATTTGAACCTGCACCCTTCTGACATGCCGGGCCAGGTGATCTCCCAATTGAGCTATCGTGGTTCTAACCAGCCCGCCGAAATTATTCAACACTATTTATTTTTTACTTTGTAAGCCAAAGGTGCCAATTTAATGTCAACAACTACCGTCATTAACATCTGATCATAATATTTTTACAAATACTTACTAAAGATCAGTTAAGAAGTAGGCAAGCTATTTATAAAATGTTTTTGTTGATCTGATCTTTAGTATTTGTAAAAATATTTTGATCAGATGTTAATGACGGTAGTTGTTGACATTGAATTGGCGCCTTTGGCTTTCAAAGTAAAAAAAAGTAAATAGTGTTGAATAATTTCGGCGGGCTGGTTAGAACCACGATAGCTCAATTGGAAGAGCACCTGACCCGGTATGTCAAAAGGGTGCAGGCTCAAATCCTGCTCGTGGATTTTTTTTCAACATTTGTGTTTTGTAAATTAAAGAATGTTTAAACCGGAAACATAGCAAAATGTTTGTTAACTTTTGGATTCAGTTTTCGTTTGTATTTAATACCTATTCATAGTTTTCATATTAGTGAACGTACTCATTAAGGTAACATGATTATTTGTTAAAAAAAATGAAATACTAAATACACTATGCGAGTAGATTGTTAATAGGCTCATTGAATAGAAATAGATCTACAAACCGAATATCTTTATTCCTCGCTTAATACCTCAACTTAAAGCATGAATATACAGTTAATGTCAGTAGCACACTAGTCTACATAAGTTATTCAATTAATGCACGCCGCTAAGCGAAAATAACTGAAAATGCAGTCTTGAATATTAAATTCTCTTTATGTAGGTACCTACTATTGAAAGCCCAATTGAATGGAACTAAAAGTAGTGTGGTGATTCAGTTACCGAAACCTCAGAGCCAATTAAAATCATTCATTCAGTTGTAATACTATTGGCTCCAGTGTTATCATAAGATTCATGACAGCTATTAGTTTTGGCAGCAAACTTTAATGGGATAATAAATCTACTTCGGTCGTACCTACCTACGATGTTTAATAACCTCCGGGATGTCGGTATGTCTGTTGGCTTATTAAAAATACATATTTCCGAGAAGAAAATCTAGCTAATAGAGTTGTGTGAACCTCATAATGTATTGGATTATTTTAAAATATCCCCTGATATAAATCTAATCATAATCATAGCATGGAGAGTTCGGGCTATAATCAACTACTCTAACCCATTGTGGGTTGGTAAGCGTCATAATAGAGAAACACGTTCTTCCGAAACACGTTTGAAGTATTTTGGATTATTCAAACAAAAACTAGAACCGATTTGCCTTCTTATTACTTAAACACCACGAGTCCAACCTTTGTCCGTGCCCTGCCGGAGACGCCCGCGAAGGCATAACCAGCACGGGACTCAGGAACCGAACTTCCGTGGTACCCTTGAAAAGACAGGCGGACCCATAGGTCCAGCTTCCATATCATATCTATCAGGGTCAGTAGATAGGGACAATGGGATCTTACGGGTTAATGCTTTGTTAGTTTGTATTGTAATATAATCAGACTTCAAAAGAACTCAAGACTTTTGTTCTGAGACTGGTTTAAACCCTAAACCACAGCTGATGTGATAACACGGTCACTCGGCATTGGGGAACTTGCTAATTGTAGCACAAACGTGCTAGCGACTGTAACAAAACGTATAATACAGAACTCAAATCAAAGTCTGACTTGCTAATTTTATAGAGTACCTAAACATTATATCATCGCACGTATCGTCACATTATAAAATATCTTTCATCAAAAATTTTAATAGTAATGCTTTATATTGTGTTGTCTATTTTATTTTTAATTCGCTTAGGGTGGTTTCGACCAAACTTGAATAAATACGTGAATAACTATACCAAGAATATATCTATTCCACGAGTTTATTCTCGAGTCGAATCGAAGTCAAATGGTCATTTATCCATTCAATCCACAGATTAGTTACTCTTGGAATTGTTATTCTTCATAATTGAGTAAATGGTGTATGAACGTAATTACTATTATCCAGCCAATGGTCACTGTTGTACAAACGAACTATTAAAAAGGCAAAGTCCTGATTTCCGATCCGAACTCTTTGGAGAATCTAGTAGGGCACGGGGACACGCACTAGTGCGTGATGCCGTTCCCTCTAGGAAACCTCCGAAGGTGATTCGTTTCACACGGCTTGCCGGTGAAGCTGAAATTGCCGTTTGAGTTGATTGCAATCAGCATTCCTCTCCAAAAAAAAAACTCTATTTTGTCGTCTAGTGCATAACTGTAGCTGTCAAAGTCGAATGTCAATGTTTTTGTTTGTGGTATTTTCGCGTGTTCTATTTGCTCTTTTTTGCTAATTAATTACCATTTGGTGCAATAGAAAAACTCCTGAAAAGAACAAAAATAGATATGATAAAAATAAAGGAATACACATTTTTACAAGCTTTTGTTTATCTTGCAATGTATATATGTATGTATGTATGTATGTATGTATGTATGTATGTATGTATGTATGTATGTATGTATGTATGTATGTATGTATGTATGTATGTATGTATGTATGTATGTATGTATGTATGTATGTATGTATGTATGTATGTATGTATGTATGTATGTATGTATGTATGTATGTATGTATGTATGTATGTATGTATGTATGTATGTATGTATGTAAGTTATGCTCGATTTGCTTTAGCAGAGACAATGTCGAGCCTTTGGTTAGGCGAAACCTCTTGGCAAAATCATGATCATCGTAGTGTTAAAATAGGTCCTTTCTTTCTTTTATCCCTCCTTCCTCATCACTATCAATATCTTCAGTCAAATCTCTTAAACGCCTCTAAATAACTAAAAGTTTATAAAATTTGCAAAATGCGTGACTTGACTTTTTCAAATGACAACACATACTTACAGGAAATGGTACGCAGAATCCA
Source organism: Eudonia truncicolella (assembly GCA_949315975.1). Taxonomy (NCBI): domain Eukaryota; kingdom Metazoa; phylum Arthropoda; class Insecta; order Lepidoptera; family Crambidae; genus Eudonia; species Eudonia truncicolella. The sequence continues at coordinate 11,624,855 of OX438836.1, forward strand.
TTAAAATACTCTCGGATTATCTGTGTTATTCCACACTAAATGGTGGTTTAGTGAGTATTCCCGAATAGGCAAGCTACTCTGAGAATAGTGCGTGGTAAAACGAAATTTCGTCTTACACTCGATTTATTCGATTTAATCTAAGAATACATATACATATTATTAACATATTATTAAAAAAAATTGTTTTGCAAAGAAGGGATCTAATTGGCATTAGGATAAGTTTACAAATATAATAACTTAGTTTATTAAGTGCTGTAGGTCCATGTTTATAAATAATAAAAATATTTTTTTGCATTCTATTTGATGGTGAGAAATGTATGGTTTAAAGAAGCCGTTGTGACCTTGGCGGTTTTCTAGAGGTGATGACATCACGGAAGTGAGTCTTCATCCCCTCCTAGATTTCCGAGGTGTACAGTCTCGAGCATTAACATGTAAAAACTTTTGACTAGTATTGTCTCTTGTTCCATTGTTATAAGAGTTACATTGTTTACATGTTATTGCTCGTGACTTTATAAGTCGATTGACGACTCGAGTGCGTTTTTAAAAGCTAAGACCTCATCTTAGGTTAACCATCAAGGGAAAAAGGTTTAATGTGGTGAGGTTTATTGTGGTATCTGTGAGATATATGTATTACATTATCTACCTTTCCTTTTCGCAGGTGACCAAATAAACAAACTCCTGAACGATATGTGGAAAGAGATTGTTAATGACGTCGGCCCCCATATATGCCATTCGTTGAGCACAGCAGTGGTGAGGAACTTAGGCGTTTTCCTCGATCAAGTGTCGTTCGACGAGATGTTTCCTGAATAAAAGCAGGTTTTATGTATTTTTGTAAAAAAAAAATATGTCAATGCCATTTTTGTTTTTGTTATTTAATTTAATTATGCGACTGCTAATCTAATGCTTCTCTTTATAAAAAGATTTTTTTAGGGTTGTGTTGAGCCAAAACAAATCTAAAGTTCCTTACAAATAAACAAAGAATGTTTTGTTCCTGTCATGTGAGCGTCATTTCAAATTAGAGTAAAAACTATTCGAAGGGTATTCTTTGTTTATCAGTAAGACCCTTAAAGTGTAGTTTAATCTGTCTCCATAAACGATTGTACATCTTAGCCTTTTTACTCGCCACTTAAGACAGTGTAAGAAAGCATAATCTCGCTACAATGTTAGATATCAATAACAATAAGTTGTAAAGATGAAACACCACCTAAACAGATGTTTATGCTGACGAACACACAGGCGGTCGTTTGTACACACGGCGGCAGATCAACCTACCCAAAATTGCATTGAGCATTATTGTTTGGTTATAATGGTCAATATTCATTGGAGAAATTTGACAGGTTTGGGTAGGTTGATCTGCCGCCGTGTGTACATAGTCAATTTGAAAAATATATTGTCACTTCCTGTATTTATCTTCGTAATTGGAGTGTTTATATGCGGGATAACTACCATGCTTTTTGTTGTCTTCAAGCATCTGATACTTCGGTATGATCACAGCGTAATCACACAACGACAAGCAAAAACATAGTTGTAATCCCTTTTATAATGATTCTAATATTACCATGAGAGTTTGAGAAGTGTCTATTATTAACAAATTGATAGTTTTCGCTCAGCCTTATTGGCAGTTTATTATTATTAATATATATTGCATTATAATAATAAAGAGATAACGTTTGTAATAATGTTTGTTTGTTTGTCGGGACTAACCTCTGGAACTACTGGTCCAATCCCAAAAACGCATTCACTGATAAAATACCACATTTTTTGTGTATATATAGACTATATTTTTATTTGTTTTTTTATATAGTCAAAGTAATGATTTTTGTATCTCCAATACGAAATCCACGTGGACGAAGTCGCAGGAAAAGCGATAGTTTTGTATATAAGAGTAAGTAAATTACTCCGCTACACCTGATGTTAAGCAGAAGCGGAATCCAGATGCAAAGACAGCTAGTGTAGCAGGATTGTGCCGCCGATCCGATCCGAATCTTCGGAGAATCTAGTAAGGCACGGGGACGCGCACTAGTGCGCGATGCCGTTCCCTCTAGAAAACCTCCGAAGGCGATTCGTTTCACACGGTTTGAGGGGCCCTTTACTTTCCTCGCCGCCCCCAAACAAGCCCGGTGAAGCTGAAAATGCCGTCTGAGGCAATCTCTCTCAAAAGAAAAAAAAAAGGATTGTGCCCCACCAGCCGTGGCCTCACCTTGCCGCGATTCGAAAACCTACATTGAGTATTGGCGTAGATCAATGGGTAACAGATATTTATTTCTTATTTTCTTCGGTTTAAAGAAGATAATGCTCTGTTGTCTGTGGACGGTTTGAAGGCAACTTCTATCTATCATCTATATAAATAAAAATGTTGCTAAGCGCAAAACTCGAGTACGGCTGAACGGATTTGGATGAAACTTTGCACATAGACAGACCATGACCCGGACTAGGACAGAGGATACTTTTTATACCGGTAACAGGTTCTTGTGGGGTAGTGTAGACTTCGCGAATGAAGTCGCGGGCGGCAACTAGTCATCAATAATTATCAGACTACTCGTATGCCCACTGGTCGGCAAGGTGAGGACGGCTGGTGAGCAAGTTGCTTCTTCCCACCTCGCTGAAGGGGTCAGGTAACACGTGCGCTGAAAGACCATTTCACCTTCCACTAAATTGATACTCATTATCTTATAGAAACGATCACGATTACATGAAAATTAGAAAAATAAATGACACTACAATACTACGAGTTCACGATTGAAGTTCGAGCTTTTACTATGTACTTTAATCTGGTCATTATAGCTTGATACCCGTGACAGATGTCAAATTGTCATATCTAGGGTTGAGACTGTACTGACGTAATTGCATCAAATGATAATTGAAGTTAATCAGCTTGATTATTAAAGCTTCACTTGTTTAACTAACAACACTAGTATTTATTTGTAATGAAATGACCTTGTAAAGGAGTTTGTTTATTTTATTGTAATATTTTAAAGTTTATTGGGATAAACCTTGTCTAACGTATAATATAGTCTAACATTAAAATCTAGAGTCACAAAAGTTATTGTAGTGAAGGTATTAAATGATGGATTATATAAAATAATGTTATTTTAATGTAGTTAAATAAATTCATACGGTTTTAGAGGGTCATGTCTTCGATTTTGATGACTTCTGACACCAGGTATCAAGCTATGATGAACAGACTATAGTGGTCGCTTAGGTGGTCTAAATTCGACCGCAATTCCTAAAATATACAATGTTGATACAATTAAATGTAATATTTATATCATACATAAATTTTATATTTCGGGACTCCTTTTTCCATATCATATATCCATATCATCTTATAACTTTAACTTTACCAAATGTCACATTCCTCATTGCGGGCACGAAGTTTTCGCTTCACATATTTATATTATAGATAGATACTGGACGCTTAGACACCAAACGCTAATCTGATTTATTTACCAACAGTAAGGAAAGGAAACCCCGTCCGTGAAGGCATAATGCTGATAATGTTTCACCATTAATTATACAGTGACCGTAGAAACAGACACTCAATCTGTTAAAGAGAAATACGACGGTCCCAGAATAATATTATACTTGCTAAGGGTGCTTCTAGGATCATAATTTTGTTTGTTACGCAACAGAAACCAAATTATGATACAAGTATTAGAAGCACCCTTTGTTTTCCCACGAATTATCATTGAATTTTCAAATAAGAATGTAAGTAAGAAATATTTTAAAAGATTAAAAAACAAAAATTTTTCAATAGATTCAGAAAATGTTCGTATTAGAAATTAAATTACTTACATAATTATATTATTAATTTTAATAAAATTAATTAAAATTTGATATCAGCGTCTAAGGAGACTATGGTTAGTATTTAATTATTAACGTTCGTATCTCTCAATAATATTTTAACTCCTACACACGGTTTTCCTAAACCCCTTCTTGTCTTCAGGATTCAAGATAACGTTAAAATATACAAACATTTCATTGTTGAGCTCAAGCCTTTCTACATGGACAATAGCACGTAATCAGGCATTTCAAATCATTTGCTCCAGGTAAACTTACGGTAACAACCTTTCACAAACATTTATATCATTAGCGATCAAACCTTCATTAGTAAACCTTTTTTATCAGTTCATAACCGAATACAAACTCCTTTAAAATAATTTGAATCCTACTATATAATATTATAAACGCGAAAGTTTGTAAGTATGGATGGATGTTTGTTACTCTTTCATGTAAAAACTACTGAATGGATTTTTATGAAACTTTCCTCATATACAGACCATGACTCAGACCAGCATATAGGATACTATTTTTTTTACTGTAGTCTTCGCGAACGAAGTCGCATGCAACAACTAGTATTTTTTAAATTTCATCAAGAGACGACCTGTTCGTTGGTCAAGAAAACGGGCATGAGGTGTTCGTCCTGCCCGTTTTCCCTAACAGCACCTAAGTTTAAAGTAACCTCTTAGTTATTTTATGTGTCATTTTTACTCCAACATAACTGTTACCTAACATAGCTTAAAGGTCACCCAAATCTTAGAGATCTTTCGTGAAAACGAGCATCAGTCTCCCTGGGACCACGGACCCTGTGAAGAGTCGTTTGAAAGGTCAGAAACAAACAGGTATATAAAATAAATATAATATTGAGAAAGCAATATAAGCTCATCATTGTTTGGACATTGTTTTCAGTCACCAATGGCGGGTTAATATCATCATCATCACCATGTACTGGCCAAGGCCCTAACTTTGATAGCTTGGGACAATTGTCCAGTAAAAGGCAAGTGGACTGTATATAAGTGCTGGTGTATTATGCAAAACATACAACTTCGACCCGACAATTGAGCGACCGCGGTGTGACGTGCGCCCAAGTGGCTGGTGCGTTTAAGTAGTGGGGGGCCGATTCGATCTGTCCGCCGTTGCGGTCGTCAGCATACACTACTCCACTGCTGGGCATAGGCCTCTCCAAGTGCACGCATATGAGCACGATTCGTGTCTACTCTCATCCAGCTCTTGCCAGCTACCTCGCGAAGATCGTCGCTCCACCTATTCGCGGTCTCCACTTGAGAACACGTTTACCCTAACGGTTGTATTATTACTATAGTAATATTATATAACGGTTTTATTAATATAACTAAGATAATTTTTTAAAGTGTTCTTACAATTGAAAACCAACGGCAACGGCTAACGACCAAATCGTTCGTACCCTGTATAAAACACAGTGTTATTGTATAACCGTTTTCCGACGGGATGCCTTTAATTAAAACCTTTGCGTGTAGGAAATTAAAAGCCTCCAGCTCATTCACTAATTGCTGACTTACTTGTATCGGACTGCTTTTGAGTAACCCAAAATGAATATCAAGTTTTACATATTTACAGATATTTTTATTTATTTATTCATTAAGGGCAAGAAAGACCCGTAAGAATAACTTATGACGTATGTGACTTGTTATAGTAATTAGTCACGACTTGACTATAGAGGCTAAACAAACGATTAAAATTCTATTGTGTCTATATTCACAGAAGACGATTGATTTAAAGTGGAAAGCAATAATTGATCTAATTGATAACAACCACAGTCACACCACTGCCCTTACAAGATAATTAAACAAATGGTTTTTAATAATATTTCAAGCAATAATAGCTTTACCATCTTCATATTCGGTTTTTCATTCTCTAGAAACAATTTCCTAGAGGATTTTATAGTATATAGGAATAGTTTGTTTAGACTATAGAGAGTCAAGTCGTGACAAATGATTAGCTAGTCATGTAAGTCATGTTACTTGTGTTTTTGTAAACACTGTAGTAATTTAATGTAAGCAATTAAATTGTATTCAAAACATTAACTAACTAAATTAACTGCTTGTACGTATAGGTATACCTACTCCAAATTAACATGGGGTGACTTAGAGTACGATTTCTCGCTTATTGCATGTGAAACCTCAGTAGAAATGTTCGTATTAGAAATTGCAATTTAGAGGGATCCTTTCATTTAATTAAAATTGAAGTTGAAATCAGCGTAAAGGAAACCACGGCTGCTAGTGCTTTTCATTATTAACGTTCGTATCGTTGAGCAATATTTCAAATCCTATTCAAGTTTTGTAGAAGGAGGATTCAGAAGCTAGGAAATCGTTGGTAAAACTATACACGATCCATTTTACAATTTTCTTTTTTATATAGGTATTTGGGGAAAGTTGCATGATGCTTAGGTATGGTTCGGATTCGATCCGTGAATTATGTAGGAAATAAGGTTCAATCCTGGCGTGGCGTGCTTAGTTTTGGTTGGAGGTAAGGCTTGTCCTAATCCCGTCTAGCTAGCTAAAACCATCGTATCTATATTTGTCATCATAACAACAGTATTGATGTGTTCCGTCAGTTAAAGATAAGACAGTCTAGTGCATAGATATTAGTGCGTTTCCCATATCAAGACAATACCGAATTACTCGGGTTTGTAGGCCCTTACTTAATGTTAGTTATAAGAAAATAACTATAAATAAAGTTAAATTTATTATCATTATGCTAAAACGATTAACCGTTGTAAAATAATTTATGGGAAAAATGCACGAACAAAACCTTCTTAATACAAATTGAACATAAACTCTTTATTACTTGTATAGATTAAATAAATTATAAACCTTGTGATTTTTGCACATTTACAATTCTATCCTGATGAGCTTTATGTATGTTTCAGTAAAAATTATTTTGCTTTAAGTTTTGGACAGAAAACGTACTAATTTGGAAGTGCAAACAAAGTTACGATCCTCATTTTAGACAAGCTCTTCTGATGCTACACCATTTTCTACGGTAATAGGTGAATAAATCTTGTGCGGAGTCATCCCTTGACTAAATCTAAAGTAATTTTATTTTGTAAATAAGCCAGATTTGACTTTGTACTTAGAATGCCTTAGGGTACCATCTACAACTATGTATAGTTCCAACGTTGTAAAGTTATAGTACGACTATTTATTGTAGTTTTGTAGTGATTGTAAGTTCTTAAATTGTTTTCTAGATCGATTTCTTTTTCTACTTTGTTTTATTTCATAATTCTTAAACTTAAAAAAAAAAAATTACAATTCCATTATTTAGCACTGCTAAAGTAAGTCAAAGTAAGTCAACGCATATCTACATAGTAACTTCACATTTTGAGTTCATTTGACCAAAATAGATTTCAATAATTTTTGGGCTTTGATATAAGTTTGAAGTTTTTATATAATGTAACTAGTGTCGAATGCGGAACGACTTAATCCTGAACACGTTTTCATATGAGGTGATAAGTACCTCGCATTACAGACGTATGCCTACGTCTGCGAGCACATATGAGTTGCCGGTTCATTAATCCTGAAAAAGAGACAGTTCGATAGGTGCGCCTCTCCAGAATGCAAACAGGTTCCGGCGCCATTTCCCGGTAATCGCACCTAACGCCAATCTTCACGAAATGTGATACGTTGGAATTGCTTTTATTTTGAATCACCTGTGCCGTTTGTGGTATTACAACTCTGTAGCTCACCTCCAAATAAAGAAGAGAAGAAGAGAAAATAATAAACACAAAGAATGTAAGGAAATTAATTTCAGTATCGAGATTCTGAGATTTTTTTTGATACCGGGAAAGCTGTGGTTGTGTATGGATTGGGACAGAGATGAGAGGCAAACACGATAGGAGGCCTTTGCTCAGCAGTGGGTATCTCTGAGCTGATGATGATGATCGATATTTTTTGTCATTTTTTAATATTCTTTTCAGATTGATTTATTTCTTCTTCCTAAGAAAGCCTGAGAGTATACGCTATCCGTTCTAGAAAACTACTTCTGTAGAGCCAGAGGTCCAGTGATCGATACCCAGCTGGAGTTACATATTATTGTACTCGGTTGAATGGCGGTTTGGTTAGTGATGGAGCTGGATTTAACTCCGCCTGGTTAGACAACATTATCTTATCTGCAAATAGCGTCCCAGGGTAATTTCCTGGTAATCGCACCTATCGTTTATCTCCACTATCTATATCCAAAACAATAATGTTAGTAGCATTGATTGTGTTCAAACAGTTGAGATATAAGCTCGATAACTTCGTAGTTGAAGATTCCGAGTAAAGTTGTGGCCACAAGTGGCCCTCAGCCTTCACAGACATAATAAAATCAACATTAGTTTAAAAAACGAATCGAATTCAGTTTAAAAACTGCATCACTTTAATGTTTAGTACGTTTCTCCACGCAAACAGCATTACGGGCCCATTCTCCGTAATCGCATCTGCCGCCAGGCCGGCAGTATTGTTCGCCGTTTATCTCGCAGGTAGATTGCGTTAGAGCCGGCCCATTCGTTCCCTTTGTTTCAGCTTTCTTCGGAGTGTAATCACTGTTACGGCTTAATACCGCCGGTTACTGGTTTTCGTGATTACGAACAGTGTTGAGACTACCGAAGCTTTACGTTACACTCCGTTTGTGTAAAAGTAAGCGGTTCTTTTATATGATTTAAACTAAACTAAGTCTGTTTGCAACTGGCAATCATTGCTGAAAGGAATATTGCAGGTTAGTGATTGATCACAAACCCGGGCAATGCATCGACAAATCTGACATACACTTTGCCCGACCTGCGAATGAAACTCAGGACTTCCGGACCTCGATCGCCACTGTTCCACCAAGGCGTGATAGACGAGGCGATATTTTATAATATCTACATTTTATTATTATCGGAAACTACTTATAAAAACTTGTTGTTACTGTTTGCTGCCCCGAGGCAGATAGTGACATTATACTATGTCACTAACGATAGTGACATTATAATATGATAAAATTTTACTAGATAAAAATTAAGCAGTCTCAGGTAGCTAAAGTGGGAATTGAAGACGACCCTTGGATTGGATAAAATTTTATCTTGTTACTGCATACTTATAGCTTTGTGAATTCAGAAATTAAAGTATTAAACAATATTTTTGTTATGTATATTGATAATTAAAGTCAAGATTTTACGTGTACCTATATCAAAATTTTTTCTTTACTTTTAAAGAGAAAAAAAATATATAATTTCACAAATTTCCCAAAACGTTTTTTTCTTTCACACCCCAGTCTTTGAATCACGGACGCCATATTAACATTTCTCTAAGCAACATTCCTATTCGGGCTTGTTCCTCCCTACATCCTCACGCAACAATTGTAAGGCACTTCCTCCACAGTTAAAAGCTTCTAGTTTCTTGAGTTTGTTAAAAGCCAGTAAAGCCTCCGTGAATTGAGTCTCCGCTCGCCGCACAATGGGCTGAAAAGGCAACATTAAGACCAGATTCCAGTCTTAAGTAAAGATATTGTAATGTCGACGTCACGATCCATTCATAATATCTAAATAATGAAACGATTACGGTGTTATATTTACATTTACACTTTATATAAACAACCTTAAGATTTTATCATTGGAGTAGAGAAAATTGGATTCTGTAATAGTTTTCCATCGTCATCATAACCTATCATCAGTGACGTGCCTAGGATTTCAGGATAGTGATAGCCCGACATTTGTTCTGGCGGTAGAAGATATGTAGAATTTTACTGTCGCATTGGTTGTAAGAATATCTAGTGGCGGGTAAGGCAACCCGGGCTTTTAGGCTTACGATATGGTTCTGTCTTTTTCATCCATGCATTATATGCATATGGGTAAATATGTTCGAGTGCCTATCCTACAGAAAACAATTGCAGTTGTAAGAAAGTAACATAGTCTTACGATTTATACTTTTTTTATTTTGAAGTGCTAATTGCTGCACTGAAGCTGAATTAAATATTTATAAAATACAGTGGAAAAATTAAATGCCTACCCGACCTGCCTGGAATCGAACTTGGGTCTTGCGCAATCCGGGCGGCTGCACTGACCATTATGCGACCGGGAAGGCATTTAATTTTTTCACTCTATTTTATAAATATTTAGTCTTACGATGCTAAAAAAATATTTTAATACTAATAAAGAATATATTTTTTAAGAGAAAAGTGTATTTATCTTTGTTCTTTTATTTAAATAATAGGGTAAAGACATAACCCAGCCACTAAAGTTAGACACAGCTATTAATATAACAACAGTTAGGACTCAGCCCCCCTAGACAAGTAGCAAAACGCTAATACAATAGAAATCAAATAAAATGATTATTGTACGGGATTGACATAAGTCAACGATACGTACAAATGACGTCTAAGTCAATTCCATACAATAATCATTCTATTTAATTTCTATTATATTAGCGTTTTGCCACTTGTCTAGGGGGGCCGGAAAGAAAACCTCGTCGGAAACATCCGAAGTCAAAAAAGGTTTAATGCAAACGTTTAAGGCGACGAACGTACACTTAAGAAGCGACCGCTTAATATTCCACAGCCCTTCACCTAGCACTGCCTGGAGGCACAAAAACAATTTAGCGGTCTAAGATGGCGGCTGGGCGCGCGCAAAACAAAGTAACCGCCAGTACAGCAATGGAACTGTAAATTAATTTTTTTACTAATTTACAGTAGGTTTTTTTATCATATTAGAAAGTAAAGAGAGAGGGAGAGAGAGAACGGCAGATAGAGATCAAACACCCTCGATAGCTCAGTGGTTTCCGTGTTTGAGTTGCGTTTTTGCAAACAAATCTTATTTATCTGCGAGCACTTGTCAATGGGTTCAGCTACTGGTGTATTTTTATGCGTTATAATATAATGTTGGTCGGCCTTACAAAATCGGGTAATCAAATAAGAAATATATCTAACCCCTCATTGGTTTAAGCTTTTCACTTATAATCAGGTGACATAAGAGTCAAGCACTTTTTTGTTGGGGTATAGATTATACAAATACAAATACATTTTACAAAAACACAAATGTTGAAAAAATTTCCACGAGCAGGATTTGAACCTGCACCCTTCTGACATACCGGGTCAGGTGCTCTTCCAATTGAGCTATCGTGGTTCTAACCAGCCCACCGAAATTATTCAACACTATTTACTTTTGTACTTTGAAAGCCAAAGGCGCTAATTCAATGTCAACAACTACCGTCATTAACATCTGATCATAATATTTTTACAAATACTAAATATTAGTTAAGAAGTAGGCAAGCTATTTATAAAATGTTTTTGTTTTGTTTATATAATTTTAACGCAAATTTTGTTGCGAAACAAATTACAAAAACACAAATGTTGAAAAAACTTCCACGAGCAGGATTTGAACCTGCACCCTTCTGACATATCGGGTCAGGTGCTCTTCCAATTGAGCTATCGTGGTTCTAACTAGCCCGCCGAAATTATTCAACACTATTCACTTTTTACTTTGAAAGCCAAAGGCGCCAATTCAATGTCAACAACTACTGTCATTAACATCTGATCATAATATTTTTACAAATACTAAAATCAGTTAAGAAAAAGGCAAGCTATTTATAAAATGTTTTTGTTTTGTTTATATAATTTTAACGCAAATTTTGTTGCGAAACAAATTACAAAAACACAAATGTTGAAAAAACTTCCAAGAGCAGGATTTAAACCTGCACCCTTCTGACATACCGGGTCAGGTGCTCTTCCAATTGGAAATTTTTTCAACATTTATGTTTTTCGTAATTGGTTTCGCAACAAAATTTGCGTTAAAATTATATAAACAAAACAAAAACAAATACATTTATTGGAGAACGGCAAACTAAAAATTGTCGTCTACCTTCTAAAAAGTACATTTAAATTTGCAATGAAATTGGGTTTTAACTAATGGAAATAACAGACAAAAGAGGGAAGAAAGTATGAGAGCAAATATAAATAACTACAAAATATACTAATATAAAACTTCAGATATTGCCGTTTACTAGACTCCCATAATTGTAACATGCCTTCATCTTTCTAAGATGAGCAGAAATGTTACTTACTGTGTTTTGACTTGCTAAGCCCTGGTTGCATAGGTAGATCCTTGCAAAGGATCCTGCGTCTACTTTCAGGAGCCTATTTCCATCACAAAGTCGTACCTGCGGCTAGCAAAGAGACCTTTGTGTGGTCTGATTGTTTTCTTTCTATGTAGACGAGTCTTGATGGGTTTCTTGTATCGTGAGATTGCAGAGCTATATATCAAAAAAATAAAATTCGCAATGGAAGAAACGATAAGAAGAAGTTTGGTAAAAATATACTTAATCAACCAAATTAAACACTCTTAACGAATTGTATAATAACATTGTTATTATAAATAACGAAACCTGACGTGTTGTTCCAACCCTTTTAGGGTCTGAGTTGTCGGTCTTCTCAAAATTAATTTGTAACTTGCTGTCTACAATTTTTAATAGGGTGCGTTCCATTTCACAATACATGCATATTTTAATAATGAATATTTTGGTCCTGTTTCTTAAATTTTGAATAATGAATCAGTTTTACTCTTGTGTAATACACAAAATTAACAACTTAAAAATAATCCCCAAACGTGCACACCATAGTCACTCCAAGTGCACTCCAAAGTCATTAGGAATACAATGGGTATTTTATTGTCGTAGTGGCATCTCCACTTTGTATAACGCCCTGGCTGATTAGCAGTATTTTTTTATGTAAGTTTTAGTTTTGCTTTCATCAATACACAAGGAGCTATCCTTCTATGTATTTTTACTAAATGTTTATTATTATAATTTCACCAGTTTCAATTATAATTACAGGAATACCCTAATGCGATAGCGAATATCATTATTACAATAAATCATCAATCAACTGAGTCATTTAAGAAGCTTATTAAATTTTCCAAAGTAACAATTAGTTGCAGTGCTTCTGAAGGCCCGGCTACATTAGCTGTCGTTAACAACCACTAATCCGCACGGGGCCCGCGTGGTGGTTTATGGCCCGTTCTCCCTATCCCTCCATAGGGAAGGCTCGTGCCCCAGCAGTGGGGACATAAAATGAGCTGAGAATAACAATTAAAATATATTCATTCATCATTCATTCATACATTTTTAATAGTACTAATAATTTTAAAAAATATACTAGGTTAACGGCACCAGTCTTCGCCGGGAACCAGTAATCGACAATTTCCGTAATCATTAGAAATAGGAGTTAGCAACTGATTTGTGACTAGCGACAATTAAATACAGACCACCTTTTTCCTAAATGTCATCCAGTTAAAGGAAATGTTTAATTTTATGCCAACATCCTGTACATTTGCTAAAAAAAACGAGCGAGTCGTCGAGCGAGCGAGTAGTCGCGTATGATGACATTTGACATCTCACTTTAATAATAAGCATTTTTAACATTATATTCTGAAAAAAATGGGTCAGGTATTACGTAATTTTATAACTATAAAATAAATGCAGTAAATACTCATTTGAAGACATTTAACATGTCAAAATGACCTTTGATAGTCAAATGACTTATTTGAAGAAAATAATTTCGAATAAGCTTACTTCATACATTAGCTATCTTTCGGTATTGTGTACAAGGTGTTGGCATTTTCTACATACAAAATTAAACATCTCCTTTCAATTAAATTATGTATTATTTTTTGGCGACGAAATTATGTTGAACACTTTTGCCACTACCCTAGGATACATTAAAAAAATTCGGAAAATCTAGATAAAATTTCAAGTTAGTCTTTAAACTAAAGTCATTGTACCACATGATAGCAAGAAGACAGATGCTAGCCGTTAAATCTACGCCAGAAGTTGCAGTTACAAAACTTTACGTAGGATGCATCGTATAGAGCAAAAGACTTGCAAAGTTTACCTGGAAATGTATTCTTGAAATAACCGTCTGTGAAGTTTTGAAGCGGAGATTTTAACTATAAAATTTTATTTTTATTTATTTAATATTTGCATCACAACATCAAGACCGTACTAAACTTAATGCGTTGGCATTCACAGCCAACTATAGGAATGGGCAAACATACTGGTTGTCAGTGACAGATTTTATTTTATGTTTCCCTTCACTAAGTATTGATTACTAGCTGACCCGGCGGACTTCGTACCGCTTAGACAGTATATATGACAACAAAACAAACAAATCGTTAAATAGTTAACGCGTGAAAGCGTATCAAACAAACAAACTAACAAACTCACTTTTTTATTAATGAGTATCCTATGTCTTTGATTATACTCTTGAGAATATGTGTACAAAATTTCATGATGATCGGTTAAATAGTTTACACGTGAAAGCTTTTCAAACAACAAACAAACAAACTCACTTTGGTATTTATAATATTAAAGGTAGAATTGTTCGCAGAGACCACTGATCTTAAATGCTTACAAATATCAAGGATCAGCTGAGAATAGACAAGGTTTATAAATATGGATACTGAGTACCTATGGGGTTTATAAAAGTGTATAAAAATATTCGGTTACATTTTGCGGAATATTGAGAAGGAAAGTGATGTTCCCCGAGAATTATCCGAGTATATATTAAAATCCCTGCTATGGAGACTGCCGGCGACGGTCCTTATTTAACTTTACTGTCTGATTTTGGACTAGAATAAAATATTGTCAAGTACGAAACTTACTGAGAGGCGAAGGTCTTTAATCTATTTGAGTTAATAAACTGAAACTGATAGCTAAAACAATTGAAGAATCAAAAAGAATAGTTACTTTTCTGTTTACAACTGTCAATATTATTTAATTTACAGTTTGGTTTTATCCTGACGTTCCGAACCCTTTGCAGAGCACGCGAGCAGATCCGTAAAAGTATTTTTTTTTCAATTTGTAGTGTTTGCGAAAACTTAGAAAGCAATATAATATTATTTCTGTTACGATTGCATACTTTGTTTACTCTATATTCAGATAAACGCACGATCCTCACGTTTCTTGATTCGTACACGTTATCCTAAAAATCAATGCCAAGCCAAAAACTAACGACAGACCAACTTGTGACTTAGTTCTCAGTAAATTAGAAAAAATATTTAAATATAATTATACACAATGTACATAATTTAAGTATTGATAATAGTATACACAATACTTACGTATTGTCAATATATAAATGAAAATAGAAGCTTCATCAAAAAACCAAAGAAATGGTTTAATTTCCTTTTTGCATAAGGATCTGCTCCATCGTTCCGTCATCGCTGAGGATCTTGGCTTCCTTTCATCATGCCAACCATCTTGTTAACAGGTGTGACTCTATAGTCACACATAGACACACACTACACATAGTGTGGGGGGTGCGTTCTCTTCTTAGCATGATATCATCGTCACCATCGTCATCATCTCAGCCAAAGGACGTCCACTGCTGGACAAAGGCCAAGGATCTAATCATCATCATCTTATCATCTTAGCATGATGTAATCTAAAAAAAAAAACGCATCGAAAATAACTTTTAAACATAAAGCTACAAATTGTTTTCTATAGTTTATGCGAACACTACATATTGAAATGATACAACTTTCGTTTATTTTACACGCGTAAAACGGAACGCACCTGATTAAATTTAAATTAGAGTAGGTATACAAGCTATTAACTAATTATGAGTTGACCAACAACAAGGTCGGACCCTGCAAAGGGTTCGAAACGTTAGGATGAACATTAATTAAAAGTATTGTGTAAAATAAACGCGAGTAGATCCGTAAAAGTTGTTTTATTTCATAAAGCTACAAAATCAAAAAACTCTCGATCCCAAAGGCAGCAGTTCTAAAACGGAACCCTGGGAAATGTTCCATGCGCACTCAGGAACATCCGACATGTGCATTTGACTGCGATCCCGGATTATGGAGCCAGGTGCCGCAAAATAAAAATGTGCACTGAAAAATTCGAGCCTGAGCGGTTTAGCGATAGGGATCGGATGGAAATTTTCACATTGTTAAATCACTGCCGATTTAATTTTGCGACAGACCACTGGATCATGGTGAGGTTGTAATGGAAACTAGATAATGAGAAAAGTAAAAATCTGTTGTTGTGATAAGGTTGTATAAATTGATTGTAAATATACTTACAATACATAAGGTGTTGAGGGTGTAGAACATAGAAATAAACCTATTATAATTTGATTAAATAAATTTCAGATATTTTTTATAAACTTATTGACGGCAATACACACACAGTTATTAATGTTCCGTTCCCAAACACTACACAAACGAAACATACATTTTACGAATTTTTAGCTTGCGCTTAGAATGGTTCTAAACTCCAAAATAAAATAGTAATTACCAAATTAAACTCAGGTTTAATTAGCTAACGTTTAATTCATCTATTGTAACGATTGCTAGATTTTAATGCTTGCCCAGCATTGGGACAGCTATTTACGACTTCAAATCGCCATAATTTAAGTCTGTAATAGAAGTACTAAAAATTAAATTGAATAAATATGAAATAAATCATCATCATCATCATCATCATCTCAGCCAAAAAAACGTCCACTGCTGGACAAAGACCTCCCCCAAGAATCTCCACAACGACCGGTTTGTGCTGCTCGCATCCAGCGGTTTCCCGCGACCTTCACCAGATCATCGGTCGCCACTGAAGGACTATTCCGCTCCAGCGGCCATCAGTCCTGCGAGCAATGTGCCCTGCCTACTGCCACTTGGGCTTAGCAACTCTTCGGGCTATGTCGGTCTACCTTTGTTCTTCTGCGGATCTCCTCTTTTCTGATTCGATCACGCAGAGAAACCCCGAGCATAGCCCTCTCCATTGCTCTTTGAGTGGCATTGAGCCTAAGGCCCATAGTGATCGACCACGTCTCAGTCTCGTATGTCATCACTGGCAGCACACAATGGTCAAAGACTTACGTCTTGCGACACTGCGGTATATCGGACGAAAAGATATTTCGTAGCTTACCGAACGCTGCCCAGCCTAATTGGATTCGACGATTGACCTCTTTGCTGAAGTTGGACCTACCTAGCTGGACCGTTTGTTCCAGGTTAACATAATCGTCCATAACTTCAAGGGAGGAGTCCCCAACCTTCATAGGAGTGGTACGACACGTGAGTTCGACATAACTTTCGTCTTCTCCATGTTCATTTTAAAACCCACTTGTTAAGAGACACTGTTGAGGTCACCGAGCATTATGCCGAGGTCTTCCAGGGTCTCAGCCATGACCACTATATCGTCAGCAAATCGAAGGTGAGTGATGTAGACGCCGTTGACGTGAAATAAATATTTATAGTCAATAGTGTATTTTGCAGCTTTCGGTGTTTTTATTATATAGTGAAGTGGCCCTAGTTGTACTTAATGGAAAGGTACCACTACTAAATAGAGCCACTTAGCTGACGTATTGGCAATTAGGTACGAGCGTCTCCGCTAATGAAGATCGAACGCTCATACTTAAAGCTTGCTGGGACATGATCTGCACATCTGAGTTCAAGTTCTTTAGAATAACCGAGTACAACGGCTAGAAAAAAAAAGGAAGAGTTTGGTGATATGGAAATACAATATGTCTTTAGTTCTTAACTTTGCCGGGGTGTAATAAGTTGGTTTGTGGTAGGGAAGGTTGGAAATTTAAAGGGGAGGCCTTTGCCCAGCAGTGGGACACAAAAAAGAGTTCAAGGGTTTTTCACCAGAGTAGATAAACATATGAACGGTTGGCAGAAATCTCTTCAATTACCATTCCCACTTCAGTGGCACATCATGAGACAATAAGGTTTTTTTGTTCGAAACAATAAACTAATAAGTCTCATAAAATAACCATAGTATATAACAAATCAGAAAAACAATTCTGAAAAACTTTAAACAATATGATTTTTTTTAAACGGGATTTGAACCCTTACCTTCAGACATGACCGTCGGTCAGGTGCACTATCAACTGAAATATCACAATAAACATACAACACTTCCAAATTGTAATAATCGTAGTTAAATCTTAGCTGGTCGATTAATTAGCGACGGATAAGCTAATTGCTGAAGATCTGTAAACCTGCCTAATTCGCCTCCATTTATGAATTTAACGTGCATTTATAATTCATCCTTTAAAGGTAATCTCTTGTACCTAATTAATGGCACATGTTATGTGTGACCTAATTATTCTAATGGGAATTCGTAATGAGCGGCATTACCTGATTCCAATACAAACATTAAAATGGATTTACCTCCAACTTTTCGACGCTTAACGCTACAACAACTTGACGTACAACTAATGAGTATAAAACACAATTAAATGTCGCTAACGAATAAATTGTTTCCTTCATCAATCAATCAAAATGTCCTTTAGCCGCAAATTATCAAATTTCACGCCAATTGAGCCGCCGTTGCCGATAATTCTGAACAAAGTTGTCAATACAGACACAAAATAAGGAGATTGCCGAAGGTAAGCTGCATACTGATGCGTTCGAGCTACGCACACATAAATTCTCTCACGGACACGTAATCTCGCTACACAGTGCCAAACCCCGATTCGATCCGAACCACCGATCCGATCTGAACCCTTCGGAGAATCTAGTAGGGCACGGGGACACGCACTAGTGCGCGATGCCGTTCCCTCTAGAAGACCTCCGAAGGTGATTCGTTTCTCACGGCTTGAGGGACCCTTACGTTCCTCGCCGCCCCCAAACAAGCCCGGTAAAGCTGAAAATGCCGTCTAAGGCAATTAGCAAACTCTATCCAAAAAAAAGAGTGCCAATTGTAAGTTTTGTTTACTATCCGTATTCATTCGATTACGTTTACGAATAGGAAAAATTGTATGGCAAAATTGTAACTCTTCTCGTATGTCGCCAGGAGGCGCTGCTTCAATGCCATACTTAATTTTTCGTTAACGTGATCGAATGTCAAATGAAACTCACGCTATGGCACCCAGCTCGCAACAGTGTCAGCGCAGCTGTTGCGAGATTCCGTGTCCGTGAGAGGTTGTGTTATGTGTGCGTGTGGTATGAATGAAGCTTACCTTCTCATTAGTCTCATTATTTTGTGATACAGGGCTCTTACCGTACTGTTTAAGAACTCATCCTGTACCAAGATCAATTTGCTCATATTTCATCATTTGCTGTGTTCTAGAGTGGAGACCGCGACTCGGCAGAAGTAGCGTGTGACGCCCTCTAGCGCGGTGGAGCGACGACATACGCAAAGTGGCTGGCATCTGGATGAGAATAGCCGAAGATCGGGCTCAGTGGCATGCATTGGGAGAGGACTATGTTTGTGGACTCCGTGGATGCAGTGGACTGATGTGGGCTGATTATGATGATGATGAAGAACTCAAGGTAAGGACTCAGGTCGTTTTGAACGCGTCTTGTGCCCCTGCAGTGTCGGAGAAAACTGCGTAAATAACTTCATTATCACCCCTCCTTGGCAGCTCTACCATAAGTTTCTTAT
Organism: Eudonia truncicolella; assembly: GCA_949315975.1. Taxonomy (NCBI): domain Eukaryota; kingdom Metazoa; phylum Arthropoda; class Insecta; order Lepidoptera; family Crambidae; genus Eudonia; species Eudonia truncicolella. Next base: position 11,644,012 of record OX438836.1, read on the forward strand.
TTACATACAGGTTTGCTGTATAAATCCAATCACAAAATTAGTTCAAATTAGTTAACGCCATTGAGGGGTTTCTTTAAGATTTTGATAAAGTATTCGCAGGGCATTATATCTCCCTTGATAGAGTAAAAGAGTAAAAGAAAAAGAGTCGTGTCCAAAGGGACCACTGACGGGTAGTGAACGACTCCTCAGAGCTTTTGAGATCCCGCCCAAGCGGAAGGCTGTGCCATAAGTTTTTAGTGCGTCGGCTATATCATCAGTCTAACCTCACATACGCCCGCGGAGCTGGAGCCCTGCGAGTTTCCTAGCCTTAAAAGAGCCTCAAGAGCTTCAAATCAGCCAACTGAGACATGACTGTGGACTGTATAATAGCAGAATCGCGACTCTGTGAATATTAAAGATGATGATTGAGAGAGTATTACAAATTTTTCGTAGTTTCTACTTTCCTTCGTCGAGCGAACTTAAGAGCTGATAATTCTATTCGTTATAACTTAACGACGTTCAACTTCGAGTATCACTTACGTAAACTTATAGTAAGGCTGTTCAAGACTATCGTAACGTCCTCGGCCTGAACCGCGAAACAAGATCATTAATTAAACGACAGCAGATGTTCAGAAGAAAGTTGCAATTAGCCGGCAAAAGTAAGTGAGATCCGAGCGAAATGGCCATTGGAGGGGAACGCTCCCCTTTATTACGGGAAAGTCCGACGCCATGGTAAGGAGTATTTGTCTATTCACATTTTATTTTTGTTTTGTTTTGATAGTTTAACTTTGTTTCTTTTAGAATTCTCAAGGTCAATGAAATAAAAAGCTTTAGTGAACACATTTTTTGAGGATACTGTTTTGAGATAATATGACCATTAGATCCACCACATACGTTTTACCTGCGATTTACTATTTCATAGAAGATAATAAGAGTGAAGTTTTTGAATGTTTTGTTATTGAAGGTATTTTTAATATAAAAAACAAAGTATTTTATATTGTGAAGGCGAGAATAGATCTCTACAGTTTAAAAAAATATTATTATTGATGCACTATTATCACTTAATAAAAAGCCAATACGCTTGTTTTCGGTAAAGGTTCACGTCAGTTGTCTAATGGATATTGAACCAAGATCTGGTACAGTCAACCCGAGCTTCTATTCGATGCGACGAAGACAACGGCGACGCTTCGATACTTTGATACTCGATATTATGAGAGAGATAGAAACATTTATGGACCACACACATTATTATACATAAAATATAAAAATAAACAACAATACATAGGTCAATCAGGACCCCGCCTCAGCTTGTGTTGTTGCAAACGAAGCGTGTCGCAACAACGTTGGTGTTCTGACGGAGCCTGCTAATTATATTACAATGTGTAGCGATCACGTGAATTTTCGTTCAACTGATATGTTTAATCATTTGGAAATTTACGCTTACACCTACAAGCATCTAAAAGAAACTCATTCAAAACGACTTTGCAAAGGAATAAATATTTTACGTTTACGACTATCGTAAAATGAGGAACAGACGACCGCATTAAAGATTTTGGTCAGCCCTTAGGGCGCCTTATAATATCTGAACTGTACCTATAAAACCATACTGAAAGGAGAGTGACCTGTACATTTTATATGAAAAATATTTTTTATCAATTTATTACAATATTAGGAGTGGTGATTTTTATATAGGACATAAAATACCTGTATAGAAATAAATTTTTTGCTTTTTTTTTATAGGCCCTACCAACCAAACCGAGTACACCCCCCCCCCCCCGTATGTACCCCCGCTGGGAATCGAACCCGGGATCCCTGGGTCTATAACACTAGACCACAGAGGCGGTTAAAGGCATTTTAGGTGAAAGTACAGTTTTAATGGTTTGCACCTCCGATCTTAAAATGTATTAGTTTTCTCCATCCGACTGGTTGTCTGGAAAAAATCACTCTAAAGCGATAAGACTGCCAAATTGTAACTATTTTTAATTATTTATATGTACAGACGCCACATCAACGTAGGTTAAGTTTTTTATAATATTTTATATTGTAAATAATAATAAATAATAAATATTGTAAAAAAAAATCTTAAGAAATATGTTTAATAAAGTGAATAATAATAATAACGTTGTTGGTTTGCTAATTGAATCAAAAAACAAATAATATTGAACATTTACAAATTGGGGCTTACTAAATTAATGAAAATATTACTTCGTTATGCAATATTTGGTTGCATTCGTGGCATTTTCCATTCCTCAGATATTCCGAATAGAAATTCTAGAAGCAAATAAGTTAAAACAAAACCGCACACTTAAAACAGAAAGAAGGTTGTAACTATCATAAACTTGTGAAAGGAACCGAAAACATCAAAAAGCACGCGCAACAGTCTGATAGCAATAAAACTAAAACACTGAAAATTATGATACCTACTTGTTTTTATCGCTTCCCAGTCTCGAACAAACAACTTGTTTATAAAATATCAAAACAATACATCCGCTAGACTGTCTCCCTATAGGAAACGGACAAACAAAGCGACTTTTCAAGAACAATGCCCGACCTGCGGAACTGACGAATACAAACTAGCAAATATAAGTGCACAGTGCACTTAGTTTCTGTTACCTAGGACATTAGGTTGAAAATCACAGTTATTTTTATTCTAAATATGTTTGCCGCTTTGACGGCAGGCGAGTGACGTTGCAAGAATGTGTGTTTTCCACGAGAACATTATGAAATAGTGTGGATTTGTGAGAAATTGAATTCTGCAGTTCAAACGCTCGCTGGTGCTGCGTTGAATGGTAGCTTGTGTAAACTGTGGGAGTTATGTCACAATATAAATTTAGCTAGTTTTTGGTATGTATGGTTGTATTGCAATAAAGTGAAAAACTGAAATCTGAAATGTTTTTTTTAACATTCGATTAAAAATAGTTGTTGTAGTTGAAAAGTGTTTATATGTATGCAATAACGTTAAAGACTGAAATAACATTTCTTGTTTTTTTTTTGTTAAAATTGTATTTTCAACCGAAAATGCATTAGTTTTGTTATATCGTTCGATAGTCAAAAATAGGTAGAATCAAAGAACCATATTGCAAACCCCTACTCTAGACCATCGTTCTTCTAATGAAAGTAACAAAATGAAAAAACGATGCAAAATAAAAACTGTTTTCCCCGTACAACCGCATTTATCTCGAAATCCTTTTAAAACATCCGTATGAATCGTATGACCGGCGAAAATGCAAGTACAATAAATAATTGTCAAGTCAAGTGTCAGTAGATAGCGGTTAATACAACGCAACGCCTAGAGCAGTTAATGTCAGAGGGATGGAGCAGCAGCAATCCCCTTCTTCATCCATTATAGGCTAGGAGACAGCAGACTGAAACAGTTACAATAGATTAATTAATAATTCTTCTTAATTTAAAACAAATATTGAAAAGTGATGATATTTAATTAAGTTTTTGCATCATCAACCTATCTCAGTTCACTGCTGGGCATAGGTCTCTCCCAAGACTCGTCACTGAGCCCTATCTTCGGCTCTCCGCATTCAATTTAATGCTTTAAACAAATTATGTTTGTTTCTTTTAGATAAATCATAGTACACGGAAAAAAATAAAAGTTTATGTTGTACTATAGAAACAATTGTATTATTATGGTATTACCTACTTAGAATGATTATCTAATAAATAAAAAAATAAAAATATGAAATCAGGTGTTACTTTGTGGGACTCCGTGTCATACAATAATGCAATAAATTTTTCTTTATCTTTTTTTTTTAATTAAAATATTGCGTAATAATATTAGTCCGATTTATTCTTTTATCAAGCTTGGACGCAGCATGCACCACCCGCAAATATATTATGTAGCAATTAATACAAGCCAATAAATTAAGCAAATTTTGCAATACACCACCGAATTACAATAACTCGAGCTCCTTCGTGCTTCGGAAAACACGTCGTTTCGGAAAGCCGTTGGTCCCCGTTGCTGTTGTAAGATGGCGGTCATTAAAACCTAACAATCTAATTTAAGTCAGTGGGGTGAGTTATGGCTTAATCTCCCCATGCGTTAATAATATCGTTCATATTGTGAGAAGGTCAGCAATGGTTCGTTTGATGATGGTGGTGGTGATAAATGTTCATTAAGTTTATTTATGAAATGTAATAAATAAACGCATTTATCAATATACAATGGACACAATGGTGTCCAAAATGAAATACCTCCGTCGCACGGGTTGGTTATATCATCTCTGACATCTTTCGGCATCACCGCACTGATGTCGCCTGACATCTGCCACTCCCACTGGACGAGACAATAAGAGTGAACGAGTTCTTTTTCACGTTTTTTTTACATTTACGCCAAAAATAACAATTTAAAAATAGCTGTTTTATCGTAACCAATCTTTTAAAATTTGTACTTTTTTGTTTTTAAGTGTGGTTTGCCTTTCATTATCATCATCATCATCAGCCTAATACTAGTCCACTGCTGGACCTAGGCCTCTCCAAGAGCACACACTGAACTGGTTTGTCTTTAAAACCCATACAATCAAAAACATTACTAAAATAAACGTTTTAGCTCCACGACGATGATGACAATCCTTAGAAAGATAATTTAGAATACGTTCCTAAAATTTAGAACATTATTTAATAATCCCTTGTCTGGAAAAGCACCACCTGCACGGTTGTTACCAATATTTGTTTCGATTATTCGTTTTCAAAGTATCCGAAATGCAAAAGCCTAACGCTTCTACGTTCTTCTCGATCACTGGTGTTCCGTTGATTAAAACAGGCACATTTGTGGATTCGCAATTCAAAGTACCGACAGTTGCTAAGAAAAAATTGGGTATTCTTTTTTTGAGAGTGAAAAGTTGCGGAATACACACTCATGATACTCCTTTCGTTGGCTGGAGTTTTATAAGTAAAGAAAGTAACGCATGACAAATTCTGTATGATCAGCTTTTGGTATCGGCGTACATCAAAAAATATGCTTTTTATTTGGTAGCCTTATAAATTAGGATCATTGTTTACAAAAAAAATCTTCAGTCTTTTTCGGTCATGTAAGCCGTATTTTCTTCTAAAACTTTATTCTTTATCTATAGCATTGGCTTAATTTATACATCTTTCCTTTACTGTCCAACTAAGTTTTGCTTTCTTATATTTTATACTAAGGTTTAACAAAAGTATTTAAAGAATCTTGATGATATGTCTTTGCAGAATTAAATTTTAACTAAATAAGGGCTGTAGGAAAAGTAGTAGCGACCTTGTGTTTTACAAAGGAGGTATGTAGAAAATTTGTAGTTTAGTGACTAGAGTTTTTGTACCCGTTCGGGGTACGAGCGCGGTACAGTAAATGCGAAATATCAAACGTATGGATAGTTCTACACGTTTGATATTTCATATTTTTATTTTGATTTAGTACTTAAGCGTCCACAGTAAAGCGACTTATGCTATTTCAAACGTTAAAACGTTAAACGTCCTTACATTGCCACATTACGGGCTCAGGCAGCGAGCAACCCAACGTGCTGTTGGCGGGTGTATCAAACCATTCTTACTGACTAGTAAGAAAAATAGATCGTTATACCATGCTTACTTATTTAGGAACTCCATGTGGCTTGTTCTACCCATGGTACCTTACAAATAAACAAAGAATAAGGTCCGAATAAATATTCCGTATTTTGTCTCTTTTACAAACAAAACACGGAATAACTATTCGGACCTTATTCTTTGTTTATTTGTAAGGGGGTTTGAGTTTGCAAACTTCCAAAGGCCGTGGTGACCGTCCTCCATCAACTGGTTTTCTTTGTTTGCCGGCTGAAAAGTCACTAAAATAAAATAGTATAAAAAGTTTTGATAATGTCAAGATCATTACAGCAATCTCCTAAGCTATATTGCTGCACGATAAATGACCAAACGCCACGTTCGTTCGCTAATGGCTTCCATGAAGACGCCATCCCGCTCGACGATCTGTGTAAAAATGTCTTATGATACTATGATGAATATGTATGATTTCCTCCCCCGAATATATAAAGCAAGCATTATCATGAGTAATGTTGACAAATTTGTCTCTTTATTCCATTTTTATCAATGTCTGGTCTGGTGTGCTTAGCTATCTTTGCAAATGAAAGTTTGTACACGTTTGTACACATACAAGTTTGTGGTAAAGTCCTTGGTACTCTGGCACAAACACTCAATTAAAAAACAAATGTGACAAAAGTTATTATGTACTCCATATAATGTCGTAGGATCATCGTAAATACCGGATCTTCGCGAAAATCGAAGAACCAGAATTAAGAGAAAGATTATCGATATATCGTCGGATACATTTTTAAGTAATGGAAAATTACTAAGTACCTACTATCCTAAGAATTTTGTTAGTAATGTAACGCGTTTTTTGATCATTTAAAATTATTATTGATTTAACATACAATTTGATATCATTATTTAATTTAAACTAAAGAGGAGGGAAGAGGGGAGGGGGAGCAGGGGAGCTCGATGGCGCAGTTTTTACCGCGCCCGGAATACGATTACAAAGGCTAAGCTACTTTCGTAAAGGCCGGTCATCGGATGGGTGACCAAAAACTATCATCTCGAGCTCCTCCGTGCTTCGTGAAGCCGTTGGTCCCGGCTTCATTAGCAGTCGTTAACAACCACCAATCTATACTGGGCCTGCGTTGTGATTTATGACCCGTTATTCTTATCCATCCATAGGGAAGGCTCGTGCCCCAGCAGCGAGGACATAAAATGATCTGGTGAAGATGATGATCAACATAAACCAGGTATAGGCTGATGTAAGTCTACGCTAACGCAATTCTAAAGACTTAAAAACAGATTGATGATAATACTTACTATAAAACATGAAGCTAATACCAGTAAAATCCTTAAAGTGTTTTAAAAATATTACCGTCTCGTTTAATTAATTGAACTTAATTAAGTATTGTTTTTCTCGTAACCGCCTAATTATTTTAACGTGTGAACGTGAGCCATATTAATCAACATCTAATTAAACGGCAAACATTAATTAAGCATCTTTGTGTCTTACCCTCGTCAATTATTAAAGCGTGAAAGGTTTTGAATGTGACGATTTTATAAGGAACCCTTCGGAACAAAAAGGTTAAACTAACTATAGGAAACAAAGGCGGCGTTACAAATAGAAAACTTAAAGGAATTGTTTCTTTTGTGGCAGCATGTGGCTATTTTATGGACTAAGCGATTCCTTAAAACCATTAAACCTTTTTAGGAGTTTGCTGTCAGCCTTTTGGAGTTTGTAGCGAGAATGGTATGGTTCCTCAAGACGTAGTGTCCGAACAATCCCGTAAGGGTTTCCAAGGGCATTACGTAAGTGCGTCTCCCTACTATGTTCTTCGGGGCGTTTGAGTAACGAGAACGGAAAACCAAAAGGCGCCTCTAAAAGCTAGGACCTGTTTGCTAGGTTGTGTTTTGTTCTTTCAAATACTAAGTATAAAAGCTCTTTCGTTAATATCTGCTGGAAGATATTTCAGACTAAATTAAACAGCGCGCTGTAGATACAGAACTTTAATAACTTATTTCAAACAGCATCTTCAACCAAAATATGTCAAAAACCAAAATTTGAACAACACAATTTTAATAAATTCTTCGGGTACTTGCCACGCCGTAGACCTGATAGCTTAGAAAAGCAAATATTGCCGGAAAAATGGAGGGCAAGAGAGCTTGAGGCAGGCCACCTGCTGGAGAGCTGACGTCATCATCAAGACCACACGAAAGCAGCTACACGAGTACATCTACATCGCGGGTGACAGGGCTAGATGGATTTTAATAAAAATAACACATAAGTTTCATAATGATAATTGGAATAGAACAGCTAATTGAAGGTGACTATAAAATAAAAATATAAACGAAAATTCACTATACGGCTGAGTGTTCCACTTCACGAAGTCATAACAAGCAAATAACTTTGAAAAACTACTGGCACGCCCCTTCTACAAAAGTTTTAATTAATCCGAAATAATGCCGCCAACAAGGGTTTTATGTCCTCATAATTAAAGAAAGAGCTGATATTACTGAATAAATACTACAAAAAGGAATTACGAGGTCTATTTTAAGAATGTAGCAGGTTTTTTTTTAATACACTTATAACAAAACAGACCAACCCTCGTTTTAAATTTGGTCGAACTGAATAGCGAATTCAAATACGAACGCAATTGTAAATAGTTATTATAATGTAAATAGTTATTATAATGTCACTACATCCAATCCAAAATACATTTTAATACCTAGTTTTAATAAGATTACGTTTAGTTAATAGCAAATACCATTCACACCTCTTAAGATGCAAAGATCTTAATGCCTTCTCCTATATTTAATCCAATAAAGAAAGGCTCTTCCATTTCCTTGATCATCAAATCTATTAATTTAATTACATAGACTGTAAATGGATGCCTTGCAAGGCTGCAAGGGTCCAATTATACAGAGTTAATGCTTTTAGTTGGTATTCATTATGATTTATATTAAATTAAAACAGATCAATAGTGGTATATTTGAACGGCAATAGGGATGTTGACAACAATAATAATAAATTCCAGAACATTAAACGTATAAATGAAATCATGTAACCGTTCTTGAAAAAAAAAACATTGACCTTTTTCATATTTGACTTAAGAATGAATTTCTGTAACCTAAAAAGTTATTAATAAACACTGAATTGACGGAAAAAAATAGTGACGTCATAGTTTGCCATTCCAATACAATTTTTATTACCGAAAATCGTTTTGACAGTTGCTAAAAAGTTTCTCTATTGACTAACCAGTCAACTAACCAATTGTATTTAAATAAATAGATATTGTTGACTTATGTAATAATTATTCGACTTGAATGATTATACACCTCGAACACGTTTTATTATTATAAGTACTTACTATTTTACTGCCGTTGTTTTTATTGTGATTTTATTTTTGCTGCAGAGTCTTGTCGCTTATCGATCGAATTAAAGGTAACTTGAATTTGTATCGGATCTAAGCTGTGACACCTAGTAAATAAATAGCCTATAACTATAAAACTATCCCACTTCAGGGCAAAGACCTCCGTCATTGAAATCAAGTCATCACTACAATTGGTGGGTAATGGCTTAATCACCACGCTAGTAAATATTAGGGGTTAAAGTATGAAATTGCCGATTTGTACTGAAAAATTGAAATTCGTTTTTTTTTTAATTTATCCAGTATTCCTTAATTTCTGTATCGATTCAACAAGGCAACACAAGTTTCAACACGCGTTTCTTTCTGCAGATCAGTCAAATCATGAGGCACCCATTTCTCATATTTTTTTATTTTATTGATTTGACGCAAATGAGTCAATATTGTTGGTAAGGTAACGTTAAACCATGCCGCTAATTCCTGGGTAGTTTGGCTCGGATCGGCTTCCACCATCTCTTCTCTTCCACGTGGTTCGTTCTTCAAATCAAAGTTTCCATCACGAAAGTGTTTAAACCAAAATCGCACGGTGCGTTCATTAGCAGTCCCCTCTCCAAATGCAACATTGATATTGCGAGCTGTTTCTGCCGCGTTAGTTCCGCGTCGGAACTCGTATTCAAAAATAACTCTAATTTTCGAAGTATCCAACTTTCTTGTTTAAGCTGAATAAAAAAACAACTGAAAGTCGATAATCGAATGTTGCACATTTTTTAAAAGAAGAACTTCTTATGTGAAAGAAGTTTCACTCAAAAATCTCAAACCATGAAGGTTCTATGTCAATTTGAAGTACCTAATACAATAAAACGGCAATTTCATACTTTAACCCCTATTAATAAAAATGAAATGTATTAAAAGACAATTATGTAAAAAATAATTAAAATTAAACACCGTCTGTCGTGCTCGAATATTACTTGAGTGAAATTTGCTTTGAGTCGATTTATGTTTACGACTCGAGTTCTTTTTAAACTCGAGTCCGTGTCAACTTGCGCTCGACTTGGCTCCGGACTCGTGAGTGTTTCAGTTCACCGAGCCCTATAAAATTGAGTCGAGTTTATAAATTAAGACTTCCGGACTCGAGTTGTTTACATCACTTCAATCCTAGTGCTGAACGCAAGTTGTATTCTTTACTTACACTCTGTACAACACATTCCGCAGTGACTGAGTAAATTCTAGTATAATAAAAGTGGAAAGTCAAAAGGCTAACAATAGTAGAACAGCCGGCGATGGTAATTGCGGAACCGGCCAAACGCTGATGGGGTAGAATTTCTGCGCTCCTGCATTTCAGTCGGATTCGCATTAGGACCATTCCACAATGATCTGACGTAACCGATCTTTTTCTCATTCGATTATTGTTTGGTTCACAGACATTGCGGGATTTGCTTAGTGCTCACGAATGTTACATTGTAATTACTTTGCCATTTAAATGTAGTTTTGTAACTATAACAACGTTAGCAGAATGTGGTATGGCCAATACACGCCAGTAAAATTATGTGCAATAGCTCTATGGCGACAGACTGCTACATGGTACACAGACACATGGTACAGACAGGTAGCTGCATGGTAGCTAGCCAAAATCAGAAAGTCCAAAAAGCAGAACAATAAGTATATCCCGCTGGAAATCGAACCCAGGAGTTACAGGCACTGAGGCTATCAATACATTTATTTTATTTTATTTAATAATTTTTAAATAAAATAATATTACAATGAGCTGATGAGCTCGAGATGATACTTTTTTGGTCACCCATCTGATGCCTTTGCGAAAGTTGCTTAACCTGAGCACTCGCAGACCGGGCGCGTCAACCCATTTGCCATCTAGATCCTCGTACATTACTAGGGTTAACATATATATATATATTTGAACCCTTTATGTACCAGTCTTAAATCAGTTTCCACCACCACAATCCCTAATATGCTAAATTAAAATTTCACCAACAAAAAACGTGATAGCTTCATTGTGACTAGCCTTTGCTCTTTTTAGCGCTACCACACAAATTGGGACAAGTATTCTCTCTGTTACATGAAGCATTATGACAATACCGTCCGTTTTTTTTTTTAGTATTATAAAGTGTCTTATATTCTATTCTATTCCAAATAGTCTCTTGACTCAGCTTTTCCACCGTCCCAATCTCTAATATGCTAAAATTTAATTTCACCAACAAAAAACGTGGTATCTTAATTGTGTCTAGCCTTTGCTCTTTTTACCGCTACCACGCAAATTGGGACAATGCTTACATGCTGCATTATCATAATTCCGTCCGTTCTCCGTGTTGCGTGCCTTATTAATAGACATGGCACGGAATGGGTCGCTTTTTCCTTTCCCTAATTGAATTCCTACCTTAAAAGCAGGTTACCTTTTAAATAATTAGGATCGCATGAAAAATAAAGTACATATTCATGGTACTGCTTTTGATGTTTACTTTTAATTGTGCGTGTACTTTGAAATTCTACTCTCTTTTCAACTAATTATTTAAATTTTATTTAAGAACGACAGAAAATATCATTGCCTATTATGTAAGTATTACGTAACTTTTTGCTTGTAAGCTCATTACAGCTTGGTTACAGCTTGTAAGCTCATAATCTCTATTCAATAAATAACTACACAACACAGACATGTCTATTTTATTAATTACCGAAAGTTTGTGTTGTTGATGTGCATTGATATTGTTGGAGTTGATGATGTGCATCGATATTGATGATGTTGTAGTTGGTGATGAAGAAATCTTATGATCTGCAAATTTCTAATAGGGATGTTCTGGCTGACTGAACGACTGATGTCTGCCGCCTGACTGAACTGGTCAAGTCGTTCGTTGCTTAGTAGAATATGTGGAGCCTAAAAGCTATTTAAAAGAAATTGTTCACTTAACTTAACTCCTATAAACCACGGAATACGAGGTGGTTCACATTGTAGTGTTCTGTACCATATACCTTTTTCTTGTGAACGTAAGTCAAAATATTCTTTCCATTTCTCTTTGACTTTTATTTTAGCTTTATTTAAATTTTCTGTGCAACTTATTCTAACGTATATTTCATAACCATTGGAAGATCCTTTTTTAGCCAGAACGTCAACTCTCTCGTTTCCTGCTAGTACGACATGAGAAGGAATCCATTACAATATCAGAGTTCGGCCGTCTTTAGATAATTTATGACTTTTTTGCAACACATTATTGGTGTACCTCTGTTTGATTCAGAGGCACATCATTTACAAACTTAGTAAACATAGTTTCAGCATATGTCAAGGCTTGTGATATTGCAAGGATTTCTGAAGTCATAATGCATACATCTGACATAATTTTGAGAGTTTCACTCGTTTTAATCATATCTAAATAATATGCGGTCCCCACCTTTTCATCGCTTTTTGAACTATCAGTGAAAATTTTGCACCATTCTTCATCATATTTAAGGTTGAAATCTTCTATTATGTCGTATTTTGCTATATCCGTTTCATACATTTCTTTAGCATATTTAATACAATCTAAATCTATAAAGGGTTTCAGGGAGACCCATGTGTCTAGATTAAACATATCACCTCGTCTTTAAGTTTGCTATACACTGATGCTGTCAAAGGTTTCTTTTTCTTATTCCAGTATCTTTTATGTAAATTATTATTTAATTAATCGAATAGTTTATTCGTATTATTATTGGACGACGACATACTTATATAGGAATATTTAGAGACGAGGAAATACCTCCTCAGAAATAATGGTGGTACACACATTTCGTTCTCCATGACATGGAGTGAGTGGGTGGGAGTGACAGGGAGTGGTTCGAATAAACCCCCCAATTACCCTTAATCCTTGATTATGTATTTTGTCCAGCTTATGTTGAGTCTTAGAGGCATTATCACACAAAAAGCAGCCGTAGTCTAATCTACTTCTTAGAAGAGAAATATGCTTAGGGCGCACTCCTCAGGGCGGTTCAGTCAAAATTTTAAGCTTATTTAATATCTTGTTAGCTCGTTCAGCCTTCTCATTTATATGCTTTTTCCAATTTATGGATTTGTCTAGCCACATACCCAAATATTTTATGTTTTCTTTTACCACCAGGGGTATTCCATTTATATCGATATTGATAATTGTATTTGCGCGGTTTCTAGAAAATACAAATAATTTAGTTTTTGAAGTAGATATCTGTAAGCCCATTTCCTGGAATAGCACTTTTAAAGTATTAAGGGCAGCCTGAACATTTGCAACATTACAATTTAGAGCCTTGCCTTGAGAGTAAATGACAAAATCGTCTGCGTACTGGTACATGTATACATTTCATATTACATTATGCACTCCGTAAGTTACTATGTAAAAAAGCAAAGTGGACTAGTAAATAAATATAACATAATATTTTTACTTTTATTAGGTATATAAGTTTGTATAAATTGTATTAGAAAACATTTAATTAAATTTTACTAACTTCTGCTGTTTCGATTTTTTTCTTCCGATACAATGAAACAATACAATGAAATGAAATGATATATATGAAATATATTTAATTTGCGCTTGAGAAAGGTACATTTTTGGTCATAATCTATATTTCTTCTCTATCTCAGCTAACCATGTAGCATGCAAATATCGTTTACCTTTTTAATAACGATACAAAGAAACGATAAAACAAAGTGGATACGCATTAAAACAATTTTGATTAATTAGATTCACTCACACATGGTCAATAAATTTAGCCAAGTAACGGAAGAGGAGGAACCAAGTATAAAAAAGTTTACTAGACGTTCTTTAAAATTGAGGATATCTGGTAAACCTATTTTCTGCCAGGACTAATCAATTGACTAAGATACGTTACTACACACGTTGTTTCAAGTGTTAGCGTGTTACAATTTCAAGCTCAAGAGAGAGACGTTCAGAAGAACAAAGCCTTTTAGAAGTAGCGTCTTTGGAAGTTGGAGCTCCCAATGTTTTAACATTCGGCCGGCTTCTGAAGCTTGTTGAATGTATTTTAGTACATACAAACAGTAAATAGTATTTTGAAAGATAGTGTATCATCAAGATGAAAGGGTTAATTATACGCTATAGGCTTTGTAACAGCTGAATATATTATACCTACATTCAATATGGTCTGTAGATTCAAACAGCAAAAAAATTCAGTAAGTTAATAATTACTGAATTTTTTTGCTTTTTTTTTTTAATAATAAGCAAGTTTTTTTATAAAAAGTATACAACATATAACATATGCCAAGAAAAATATAAGTTATAAAAGACTATATTAGCAAAAACGTTATTCTTTCCAAAATGCAGAATTATAAAATTACCTCGAAAACAGTATATATTTACATGTTTTTTTTATATGCTAAAATACGCCTATGAATATTTATATTATTTTTGATTTTTGCATTCACAAAATTTTACTAGAAAAAATCAACTAGCCGCAGGAAAATCGAGTGAGAATCAAACTTACGAAGAGGCCTGTTGAATTTTTCTAGTAAATTAAAAATATCTTGTACGTCGATGAAATTAAGTATAAATTTATATGGCTAATTTTTAAAAATGTTTTTGTTTTTGTTTATATAATTTTGTTTATATAATAAACGCACAAAACGAAACAAATTACAAAAACACAAATGTTGAAAAAATCCTGCTCGTGGAAATTTTTAACATTTGTGTTTTTTTACGCAATTTCTTTTTATTAAGAGCATGTATGAAGATCGATAGAGAGCGCTATTTCAAGGTTGTCAGCGCCTTAACATACCTTCTAAGCACAGAGCAGCTAAAGATGTTTAATGTGGTCACCCATTCGGTGACCCAGCATTGCGAATGTTGCTTAACTTGCAAGCTCGCAAAGACCAGAACACCATCGAGCTACTCATTGGAAGTAAATGGATAAGATCGTTCATTTTGTCATATCTGCGGATTCCTGGAGCTAATAAAGTAGAGTACTGTAACCCTTCATCTTTCAAAATACCATACTCTTCCCTTTAATATTGGTCACAACATAACTTGCTTGTTTATTTAAATTAATTAAGATGAAAGGTAATCAATCTTGTTGACAGAATTTTAATGTCCTTTCAAACGAAGCTGTTATTTAATTAACTTAACGATGTTTTTACAGGCCGTTTTAATTAAGACAGGGATGAAATAAGTTTACAATCGGTATGGAACTGAGTATTAATAATATAAAAAGGAAATCGTCAACTGTTTTATGAGGAATACTAATTTCTTGAAACAAAATACGTTTTAGACTTTTTAACAGCACAGCGTTTCCAATATTTGGCTAATAATCTTAACTAACGTAACTTGAGTGCCTAAAAAAAAACAGTCGACATTAGTAATTATACAAATGTTCAGACGACCCCAGTCCTCCGTCTCGCTGTGACCACTGCACGGACCCTGTAGATAAAGGGTCTGAAACGTCATGATAAAATATGATATTATGTCGAATTAAATAAATATGATATTATGTTAATTAGTAAATAACGTTTAATTTGTATGCCCTTAAATTATTTGGCTTCGTTTGATTTCGTCACAGTTGCGTTTTGCATCTAATTGAATATTCCATACAACCAGTTTGTTTTCGTCACACCGTAATATTTAATAATAATTCTAGTTGTGTTTCGTCACAAATACAAATTGTACTGCTAGGAATCTTATTCTCACCTGATCATCATCATCATTATCATCTCAGCCAAAAAGACGTCCAGTGCTGGACAAAAGCAACCTGATGTTAAGTGATAATAGGCGTAACGGTGGAAGCGCACCTCACCCGGATCCTCAACAACAGGTTCTTCCTATCTTATCTCTAACTGTCGGAACACAACAAAGCTACTAACTTTGATCTTACGGCGACATATTTGTATAAAATAGTAGTAGCCAGGCGAAGTTAAAACAAGCCCAACCTCCAACCAAACCGAGAACAAACATGTACATCCTTAACCATTAAACCACAGATGCGGTTATACAATTTACCTTCCTCATTTTAAATTTCTTAACGCAAATAGAGCCTTCCTAATACTATACCAAACACCAATTAAAAAGTTTAGCTGATCGCATAGGTATACCACACCGCACCGTTTCCATTTATCGTTTCGGTTGTTTACACTGATCGGCTTGTCTGTGGAATACCTCGTTGGATGCTAATTAAAACTCATGTCTGTTAAATTGAAAACCTCTATTAAAAGTTTCGCGAGCGATTCTGATGATCACGCCGGCACCGGCTGTTGAAGATCTCGTTAAGGGTTTGTTTGATTGTACTTTGACGGTCAATACCGATGGGAACATTAATCATTTTATGTAAAGGAGAGGAATGTGTCAGCTTAGAATATACAGGATATAGTTATAGCTAAGTTTATTAATAACTTTTTCATTGCTGGTTCTACTGTGCAACCTTTAACCCTTGTCTAAAACAAGAGCCAACTCCACATCCATCAATGATAGGTATTTATTAAAATGGCAAGGACATAGAGTAGAAACTTTTTGCAAAAACTTACTGTTTTGTATATAACAGAGCAATTAAGAAGTAACGACGCACCATTTCGCGTCAATCAGTTTCAACCAACACTCGCATTGTGTAGCTATAAAGTATACACAAAACAAATTAAAACAAAACAGAAGCGACACCACAATTCTTAATATTACCAGCGTGTAAAATATAAATACGAAGCTACTCGTATAATTCAATCGCGTGAGTAATCAACACATAGGGGTGAAATATAATAAAGTGAATAAGGGTATTTCATAAGTGGTGCAAAAAGCCGGGGAAAAAGTGACGTTGAGCGATGGTGTGGACAGTGGCGGTCTCGCCATTAGGGCCGTCTCGCTTTGCTTTGTAACATTGACAGCAGACACCGCATGCCGACAGTAGATTTTATCGGTGTACAGGTTTTTTTAGTTTCATTGCTGTTAATTTTATTAGGGTACTTTCAATGGTAATCCGCATACAAAATGACGGTTTTGCAATCCTCTATTTACTTTTTACTTTGAAAGCCGATGTTAATGACGGTAGTTGTTGACATTGAATGGGCGCCTTTGGCTTTCAAAGTAAAAAGTGAATAGTGTTGAATAATTTCGCGGGCTCGTTAGAACCACGATAGCTCAATTGGAAGAGCACCTGACCCGGTATGTCAGAAGGGTGCAGGTTCAAATCCTGCTCGTGGAAATTTTTTAACATGTTTCTTTTTGTAATTGGTTTCGCAACAAAATTTGCGTTTAAATTATATAAACAAAACAAAAACATTTTATAAAATGTACTTGGCGCAGTACAAATTCCTCATTGGGAACTACTAAAATAATTTTGTCAGGTGTGTGAAACCGGTAGTATCTACATTAAATAAATGTTCATAAAAGCCCTCTTCTCAGAGTCCGCATTATTGAGATGGGTACACTGCTCGTGGCCCGACACGCACTTGACCGGTTTTTGCATTTTTATTAGTCAAAATATACACCCATGAATAGTATCACTAACATGTACATGAATGTACGTTGCGTAGAGCATATTATACCAGCTGTATGAAACTAAATATACCAGCTACAAACAACAAAATTTACCAGCTATTAGGTAAATAATATACCAGCTGTAGAATATATTATATACCAGCTACAAAGTCCACAATATACCAGCTAGCAAGTACATAAAATAACAGGTATAAGATACATTATATACCAGCCACAAAGTACATAACATACCAGCTATACATTACATAATGTTACATACATTCAAAATATATCATATTCATTTAATATACATAGTCCGTAACGTAACGTTGTCCGGGTCGGTCTTCTTCAGTAAGCTGATGATGTCCTGTAGACTCTTCTGGGTTCCATCCCTACGGCGAGATGGTATCTGCCAATAGTTTGGTAAAGCAGCAGCTTGCCACTGCAAATCTCGTCCTCCTTAAAGTTGGACTTGCAGATCTACAATATGCTGACCTCGTCCATGGTGTCGATGGCGTATTGAATACACGCCAACAGTTCGTTGGCTATGAATTGTTGGGAACTCATAGTTGATACCAGTTGATACACGCGCTGCAGCTATTGCAGCGCGAATCGCGAATATGAAATTCTCACTGCACAATGAAGCACGTCCGTTTCCGAGCGCGCATCGCACTGCACTGAATATAATATAACAGCTACAATGTACATAATATACCAGCTTATAAGGTGTATTATATTCAAGCATCACAGTACATAATACACAAGCTGCATAGTATATATTATACCAGCTATAGAGAAAATAATATACTAGCTACATAGTACATAATATACAAGCTATATAGTACATAGCATACCAGCTATAGGATACATTATATACCAGCTACAAAGTACTTAATATGATAGCTTAAAGGTACATAAACATAGTACATAATATACCAGATATAGAGTAAATAATATACTAGCTACATAGTACACAATATAACAGCTATAGGA
Organism: Eudonia truncicolella; assembly: GCA_949315975.1. Classification (NCBI taxonomy): domain Eukaryota; kingdom Metazoa; phylum Arthropoda; class Insecta; order Lepidoptera; family Crambidae; genus Eudonia; species Eudonia truncicolella. The sequence continues at coordinate 11,662,283 of OX438836.1, forward strand.
TACATTATATACCAGTTGAAGGGTATTTATATACCCTACAACTACCAGCTACAAAGTACCTTATATACTAGCAACAAAGTTCATAAATTTTAGCTACAGATTACAGGTATAAAAAGTTTGCCAATCTTTAACCAAAATTTATAAAATACCCCAAATAATATTTACCTACTGTTGTGCTAGTTGCACTGGATTTGTATTAATGGTTTTCAGAACTGGCTACCCTCATTAATTGCGCTTTGCACTTTTGGACACTTCCCTCGTTTTGCCACAAGTATTGGAACTCAGTGACAGTAATGCTTTCATTAACAATTCAAAGACAATAAAAATGACTACGTAGGAAACATTTGACAAAACTTTCATTTATTTCAAACTGAAATGTTAGTTACCCGTTAATAGAAGGGCCATCATCATCATCACCATCATCATCGCCCAAATATCTCAACAATGGCCAGTTGTGTGCTGCTTGCATCCAGCGGCTACCCGCTAGCTTCACCAGATCGACTACCACTTGGGCTTAGCAACTCTTCGATTTTTTTTTTTTTGAGAGAGATTGCTGATTGCCTCTACGGCATTTTCAGCTTCACCGGGCTTTTTTGGGGACGGCGAGGAACGTAAAGGGTCCCTCAAGCCGTGTGAAACGAATCACCTTCGGAGGTTTTCTAGAGGGAACGGCATCGCGCACTAGTGCGCGTCCCCGTGCCCTACTAGATTCTCCGAAGGGTTCGGATCGGATCGGGCAACTCTTCGAGCTATGTGGTTGTCGTAATAGAAGGATTGAAGAATGCTTTTACTAATTTGCCTAAACAGCAATGCTACTTATTTTACTTTTATGGCGACAGACTTAAATAAGATGGTAAAAACCCTACAACCAATCGACCCGAGTAAATAGTACGTACCCTCCGCTGGGAATCAAATCAGGGACCTCTTGGTCTGAGGCCGGTGGTTTAACCACTAGATCATACAGATGGTTAAACTGTAGTGCTATATTATGAAAAGGCGTGAGTTGCGTTACTCATGACAGAAGGCTCTACATCAAAGAAATCTGTAAAAAGTTAGCATCATCGTTCTGACATCTTTTTTAGTTACGACTTTGATTATTTAGCTTGAAAGCTTTAACAAACACATAACATTACCCCAACTCATATCTATTAACATTCCACCGGAATCAGTTTCCCAGACAAACAAACCAATACATACGCGGTGGGGAGCCAATAAAAAAATATTTCGTTACAACTTCACCGGACGGAAAGGCGATAACTTTCATAAATAGATTTACGGGGCACAAGTCCCGAGCGGCGGAAACTTCCGGATAGCTATTGAAGGAGACATCCATTAAAGTACTCACTATGATAAGTTTGCAAATAAATAACCTGTTGTTTATACGGTAAAGATGAATGGAGTACCTTCAATAAATGTTATCCATCAAAGCCTTATACTATATGATAAGTAGGTACTTATTTTAACACATTATGTATGAGCTATCATTTACGTATTGTGGGCAGCAGTGTTTTATTTCTATTTTTAGTTTTAGTTTAGTTTAGTTTTAGTCTGGACATCTTCAGAAGACCAGTGTCGTGCCATTACATATGTTGAGAAGATGCCCTTTCAGTATCATATACTATTTATTATTAATGTTTTTATTTGTATGAATGTGCTATTTTGTGATACTGAATAAATGTTTTTCTTTTTCTATTATTTTTAAGGATAAGTGAGTAGAGACAATAAAATAAATATACTTTTTTCATAAAATAAGCTGCAAACAAAAATTTTACTCCCAAATTAAACAAACGTGAAACAACACTTTTACTTAACTGTGTATCTTCACATCCATACACCGAGAACAGGGAAATTAAATCGAAAAAGTTGAGAGCCTTGTTTATCATTATAACAAAAAGTCCTGAGACAAAATAGCAGTAAGCCTACTTTGCTTGGAAACTTCGCAAATAAATAACACTCTGTTTACATAACACGAGGGAAGATCGCGTGCAAACACCATCAGTCATTGTCTATCTCAGATTCACTGTGATAGTGTCAACATGCCATTGAAGCTCTGTAGATGAAAATAATAAGGGAAAACATACCCAACACATAGAAGAAGTGTTGAAAAAATTTTCACTAGTGGGACTTGAACCTCTGACATACCGGCTCAGATGCACTACCAATTCGACGTCAATAGTTATTGACATCGAACCTAGTACGTACCTACCTAGTAGGTGCGTACCTAGTACGTACTATTTAAGTACCTAGTTAGGTATGGTTTATGGTTTAAGATCTTTATTTTCTCTAAGATTATACAATCACTACTTAAAAACAAATATCAAGTTAAGAATAGGCAAACTATATTCATAAATATTTTTTTACGCTTTTCGATCAATTTACATTACATTAATGACACTTTCACTTTTACACACGCAATGCTAATTTAAAACCACGTGTATAATATTTAAGTATATTAACATAATTTTACCGTTAACTATTTTTATTCAAAATATATTATTGTTTATTGTTTTCTAAAGTTTACGCGAACACTTTAAACGCGAGTAGATCCGTAAAAGTTGTTTCATTACAAAATTGTTGTATAATATTTTTTTATATTTAAAATTTGAGTGAACGTACGTACATTTGCTGTGGAGAAACGAAAACTATTAAATTACTAGTATCAAGTGGAATTTGAACTAGGAGAGGACCTCCAATAACCTTTTCTGCCGAGATTAAGAGAAGTTGTAAGATTCCGACAAGTACTGTTCAAAAATTGGAAGTAACGAGTCCATAATGTTGTAAAATCCGCCGAAATCTCGCTTCAGCACATTAAGTTATTTTTAAAGTTCAGCAAACCGTGAAAGTGATAAAGACGTCGAAGAGAAGTATAGTTTTCGTTCCAAATTTTATCGAAAATTTATTTTCATTGAATAGTCTCCAGCTCTCTCAATATCTCTTATATTATCGCTTCTACAACCTTTTTTCTTATTGGAGAATGCTTTTGTATCTTTCCCAATCCGGGGTTGTATAGTATTTTTACATAAATATAACTGTCACGGTCGGAAAGCTGCCGAACGGGTGAACAGAAAATAAAATAAAAATTATAATTTATAAACTATAGCCTTGAATTGAACTTTAACATGTTTAAGTAAAATAAATAGGGTACATTTCAAGTGCTCACCAAAATAATTTTTATACCCTAATATATACACATCAGAATAATTGTACGTTTTGTATATAATATATTCTTTTTACTTGCCAAAATGCTCACCAAATATAGTTTTACTGAAACAGTAACATTGATACTAACAATTTTAACACTATTATTCAAATGATTGAGGATACTAGCCGCCCTACTCCTGTAGGTCACGTGAGGCTGGTTTTGTAAATGCCAAATTCAAAATAATAAAAATATTTACATAGGAATTACGTCTTTAACGATTATTAAATACTTGCAAAAGTGTTCTTCGACTGTGAGGGTAGTTACTTCACAGTGACGTAATACCGCTGACTTGCAGCGTAAATCATAAACTATTAGAAAAATTCAACGAGTCTTTTGGGGCCTCGGTAGCTCAGCGGTCAGAGCATTGGACCGGTTATCCAAAGGTCGTAGATTCGATGCCCACTCGAGCTTCCTGAGGCTGGTTGATGTTTCTAGTAAAATTTTATTCCTTTACAATATATGGCATTGTTCTCATAAATAGATACGATATTTTTTATTTTATTTCAATATCACATACATTGTTCTGATCCCAAGGTAAGTAGCTAAAGCACTCGTTTCATAGAAATCAGTAACAACGACGGTACCACAACCACCCAGACCCGACACAATATCGAAAAGGTCGTTTTTGACATTGGCCCGACCGGGAATCGAACCCGGGTTAGCGCCGCCCAAAGTCCGGCGTGCAAGCCGAGTGGCTACGGAAGTCATCGAATTTTATTTTCTAAGCAAAGTTATTTTATTCGAAAGTGCTTTATAAGTACTAGATATTGTAATACAGGTTTCACCTCAATCTTCTAAAGTCGATGGCAAATATTTGGCGTATTGGAAAGAGGTTTTTTAAGAGCCAGCCTGACGTCGATAACTCTTAGCTAACTTTTAGATGCTGTATAAGCACATTTTAAATAAGAATTCTTGAGTCAAACCCGGGTGAGTGGGCGATTGGACGAGTTATAGTATAGCAAAAATTTTTAGTTTTAAATATTAGAACAAATATTTTACTTTAATTGAATGTACCTATCTATTATAGTAATTAACTATTTTTCATTTTTGTTAATACTTTGTTGTAGTTAGTTTATATAAGCTTTGAATGTAGTTTTGACCGCTATTTAACCTTCAAACCGGCGACTCCTGAAAATCAGTGCCATGACTCCGGCAGTGACATTAAGCTGAGGAGAAACCGTTTTGGCATTTCATTTTTCGTATGGTTTTATTATTTTTTAAATGTTTTTTTTTTAATGACAAATAAACTTTTCTTTCTTTCTGTACATGCCTATAACGATGGGACAAAAAGTGCGACACAAAAATGTTTTATTAAAGATATCAGTAACAATGTATTCTCTTCATCATCATCAACCCCCCTCCGCCCACTGAAAGGCATAGGCCTCTTCCCTCGCACGCCATATTCTCCTCTTACCAAATATATTTCGGAAAGTAATTGACTGTCAGAGTAATGACCAGCTTAACAAAAATCTCGTTCTAATAACAGACTCTGTGAATAATAGGGTCAGCTGTTTTACTCCCATCCTTAATTAGCCAACTTAGACCTTAATTAATGATTGCTCTGCCTTTAACAGATCCTGATATTGGGTTTCAGATTTTATCCTTCATTATGTACTACTGAGTACTGATATTATATCAATCAGAAAAAAATGAGGTTTATTTACCGGCTTTCGCCCGTGGCCCACGACCACAGAATTCTGGAAAGAAATAGCCCTTGCCGAGTTTCTTGTGGTTTTTTCTTAGTACAAGTTTTCTAACGGTAGGGTTCACGGACTAATGACTTGGTGTTAAAAAAATACTTATCTATAAAATGTTCAATTAATGAGAACATTTGAATCTTTGCTTCTTGTTTTATTTGATTCAGCAGGGTTATTTTTTTCCCGCAACTAGAAACCGCGTAGATTTCTTCTCACGTGTTGACGTAACGATAAGGTCGAAGTTGTAAACCATCATAAAGATATGGTGTGGAGTCTAATGGGATGGGTACGTACAGATGCCTGTAACTCCAAAACTGTCAAATTTCTTCAATAAATGTTCAACCATACTCAATATATCTAATTTATATCGCAACAAAATTTGCGTTAAAATTATATAAACAAAACAAAAACATTTTATACTCAATATACATAAAGTTTAAAGTCTATTGAGGAAATTTGACAGTTTGTGGTAGTCTGATGAGCAGACGTGTGTACCACTATACACGACATACACCCTGAGGAGCTGGATGGCGCAGTGGTTAACGCGCCCGGTCTGCGAGTGTTGAGGTTAAGCAACTTTCGCAAAGGCCGGTCATCGGATGGGTGACCAAAAATTTATCATCTCGAGCTTCTCCGTGCTTCGGAAGGCACGTTAAGCCGTTGGTCCCGTCTGCATTAGCAGTCATTAACAACCACCAAGTCGCACTGGGCCCGCGTGTTGGTTTACGGCCCGTTCTCCCTATCCACATAAAATGAGCTGATGATGATGATGATGATGATGATGATGCTATTCTGCCCTCTGCTATTTCATGCATGGGCATCTTATAAATAATTTATGTTTACGTATGAAGTCTTTGATTTGGGGGAGCATTATTGAGATGGTGATTTTATTGTAAATACACATATAAACAGAATAAAAAATATATAAATCTTTTTATAGGCAACGTAGATAGGTAGTGAGAAGGCCCAAAATATGCAATCATTCCGAAAATCAAATGTCAATGTTCACGAATATCTATTGTAATGATATTTATTGTGCTGATACGAGATTAATAATGTAAGAACTCTGGCAATAGTTTTAATGGTGAATGAAATAAAAGCGATAAAAGGGTTTTACGACAGGTTAACATATTAGTAGTATTGGACATTAAAAAACATTAATTAAATATTGTTACGACCGCGCAATCTATTGTCAGTGGGAGATATTACTGGTGGCATTATGATCCTGAATCCTTGGCCTCTAGTCGGTAAGGCGCCGATGCGCCCGAAGATTGCTAGCAAAAAGAACGGTTCTTATTTATCAAATTCGACCGCGCCATCTATTGTGAGTGGGAGATATTACTGGTCGCATTATGATCGTGAATCCTTGGCCTTAATGATTATTATAAATATAACTACGCATCATAATTTGTGATTGTGGTACACGAAAGTAAAAACCATCAATTATTACCAATTGCGTTATTAATTCCTCGATACATATATAACAAATATGAACTACAACACAAATTAATTTGATTTCAGACGATTTTAGAGTGTCAAACAAAAAGCAATCAGAACAATATAAAATGCCAAGTACAAACGGCAACGTTGTTTGGGCATCAAGGCGACAACTTCGCCTCTAGTCGGTAAGGCGCTGATGCACCCGAAGATTGCTAGCAAAAAGACCGGTTCTTATTTATCTAATTAAAATAGCACTCACTAAAGTAAGTTCGTTAAGTAACATGTAGCATTTATTTTTTAAACGGTTTCTTTTTACCTGGCAAGCGGAAATAAGTGCTTGAAACAGTCAGGATCGACTGCTTCTCGTTGCGATTGTAAAGTAAACTACAGTCTTCTATTTACAAACAAACATTGAACCGCTCAAGCAGTTGCGACTGCTCCGGGCGGTCAGCAGCTCTGTGAAATGGCAGCTTCACTACGACTGCTCAAGCGGTCCGTGTATTATGATCACTGGCTAACTGCTCGAGCTGTTGAGCTGACCCCGAAAGATACACGGCTAAATTCATGCTATATAATAACTATCCAATAACCGTCGGGAGCTGTTCAGAAATTCATCAAATTCTCCCCCGCATATGTTCTAAACTAATTCGTGTGGGCGACCCGTAAGGGTTAACTTCACATTTCCTATCCCTAGATAACGGCGCGAGCTCTGAACTAATTAGTCTTCTGCTCCAATAAAGTCAGTGAAGATGTTAGAATTTGGGGGTTGGTGTTGAATGCTGTTATAAGTTAGTTCATCCAAGCTAATAACAAACAAAAAAATAACTAGAAATCCTGACATCAAAAAGAGAAACATACCTTTGTCCCTACAGAAACACATTCTCTTCTTAACGAAATTATTAAAATATACATTTAAACACGTTGGTGACCACTTTTTATCCAATTAAGGTGTCTCCATTAAAAAGCTTTTTTATCTTACTGTCGAAATATATTAGACCAACATTTCGGCTTTTGTTTAGGGATTCCAAATACATCAAAATAACATTTTTGAGAGATGGTATCTTAAAAGTGATTAGTTATACAAATTTCTTACAAAGCTATCGATACCAGAGTCACACTGAAATAAAGGCTACTGGCACAACACATCCCCTTTTCGCGCTAAGTGTTTTCGCTTTTAATTATTCTATCAATAAGCTGAAGTCAATTAATCGTCAGCTGACAATCGCTAATGCGGTTAGCACATATCGTACGGAGTGTGCGTCAATGGCACAATCGGTAATTAACTCTGCGATTGTCAAATGGTTGATTAGAGCCGGCTGCGATCGTGGCGGCGCGTTCTATCGTTGTCAATTTATTGGTGATATCGATTGCATCCTAATTATGCATGTTAACTTCTGTTACACCATTTTAGATCATCATTCGAATCGGTAAGTTCATAGGTACTGTCTCTATCAATTACGATCGTAACAGCTATTTAGTTGTACAAATTATTGTTTTCGTTAACATGATCAAATAACAAACAAATCTAGCACCGAACGTGGTGCTAAATTTGGACCCCCTCTAGAGGCAGGGTAGAGACATGTTTACATAGAAATGGTTTTACAGTAACGCTTTTTCTTAATATAGGCGAAACTAAACTAACTAAGCAAAAAAGTTTCAATATTAATTACTTGCTTGAAAATTTTGTGCATTAATAATTACAAAATACTAATAAAATATTTTTAATAGTTTTGAAAAATAATTAATATTGAATTTTGCCTGATTTGATACGTTCACAATCATAAAGCCAATCAACATGCTCGGTATGACGATTCGCTGCGATCTGAATCAAAAGGACTACATCGAAGCCGTGATCAAAACAGCCTCACGAAAACTCGGTGTCCTGAACAGAGTGCGGCGATTCTTTACGCCTGACAAGACACAGGTAGGTACGGTCATGCGTAGAGTATTGCTCGCACATCTGGGACGGTTTCGCAAAGTATCTTCTCGGTGCCTTAGACAGATTGCAGCCTCGCGCTGTACGCATTATAGAGGTCACTAATACTATCGAACCTCTGCCATCGCTTATACCACGGCGAGTGCTCTGAAGAACTCTTTAACCTTATCCCACCTTCTCCCTTCCTCCATAGGAGTACACGTGCTGCTCTCCGGAGTCATCGCTTCACTGTCACACATATCCCATCGCGCACAAAAAAAGTTATTGACTCGTTTCTTTCACCTCCAAAAGATGGAATAGTGTACCACACGTTTTCCCTCTTTCCTATGGTATGGGATCCTTCAAACGAGGCGTGAAGAGGCACCTTGTGGACCGGCAGAGTGAAGTTGACTGATGCTGCGTTGTTTTTACGCTGCACCAGTTATCTTCGCGTCTGGACTTCATTTCCACTTAACATCAGGTGGTGTGGAGTCATTTGCCGTGCTAGGTATAAAAAAAACAAAACCCTTGTACATGATATTAATCCTCATTAATCCCTTGCTTGATTTATTGTTGGTATCGTTTGCTAAATATGCATGTCACCCTTAGCTTCTTCTTCTTCTTGTTAGCTTCTTCTACCCATTTTAGATCCTCATAATCGAATCGATTATTCTCATAGTTATTTATCATTGACGGCCATGACTAATTAAATTAAATTAAATTAGTTATTAATTTTAAACTGTTGGTGTCTTTTGTTTTGTTACTTGTTTTTTAATTAGAACTATGTAAAGGCACTTGGCCACTATTGAGATGGTCCATTTTTCTTTATAAGCGTGGATTGACGGGCAAAAAGATTATATTTCAATAAAATAACACGTGATTACATGCGCGCGTCACAACGACTCGATCTTAACTAACACTGTCACAAGATGGCCGCCTATTCAGTGCTTGGTGTTCGTTATGCAGGTTCGTTATTATGTGGTGTGCAGCTGTCAACGTTATTTTGTGGATGCGCCGTCATATCTATTATTTTTGTATTTGTTATTGTTATGTTTTGAGCAGATCAATAAATGTTATTTACTTACTTAGTAAATACGTCAATACGTCTTAAATGACAGACTAACTACTAACTATCAGGTGTCTACTTGAACAGCTCTGTTGTAAGTGGATGCCTACGTCGAGATGTTAGTAATTAGCTAATCATTGTCAGGTGATTTGCTAACCACAGATGCTGAATTAACAGCCTGTCACGTATTTCATTCGGAGTGAACATTTTACGTTACACACACGCGCATAGAACACACGCCTGCACATCAGACTACCACAAACTGTCAAATTTCCTATATAGACTTTAAACTTTAGGTTATTAGGAATGTGGTTGAATATTTATTGAAGAAATTTGTCAGTTTTGGATAAGTTGACATGCATGCGTCTGTACACAATACATTGGAGTAAAGGTTTAACCTTTTTACGGTTGATAAAAGACTTTCTCTTACGGATGTTTAACGTGTATTCTAAACATTGATGAACAAAGCAATGGAAATGTCAAATAAAAGCTAAATTAACAGTTTACTATTCTCAAAACAGTACCTTATACTGAAAATAAATTCTGATCCAAATAATACTGACCAGTATTATTTCAAATGTATCTATTGCATTGCATTTATTTGTGTATTATTAGCATGAGAATTTATTTTAAAACTAGCGGCTCGTCCGTCCCTGCTTTGCACGGGTGGACATTTTGTTTTATATAGCCTATACACTCAGCGCTAATGTAGCATTCTAATGGTGAAAGATTTTTTCAAATCGGTCCAGTAGATAGTGGTTTGTATGGGAAAAGAAAATTGTTGTTTTTACTAACATTCCTCGAATCGGTCCAGCCTCTTAGTTCTCGAGTTTTGCGATTAGCAACACAATTAGCGATTCATTTTTATTTGTATAGATTGATTCGCCTGCATGTTACCGAGTTATCTATTTATGTTTTGCTATTCTTTGTTATTAATTTTATATTTACATACATTCATTAAATTATATTCTACTTTAGTAAGTAAAATGCCTATATTTTATTAAGACTTACCGTTTATCTCTCCTGATGTTAAGTAATAAAAAGGCCAAAAAATTTTTTTTTAATATTACCACTGTGTTTATACTGAAATTATGTAATATAAAGAAATCAAAGAGTTGAATAAAACTAAACTTATTACATAAAAAAATACGCTTTTATACGTACAACGTTCCTACGTTATATCCGTTCCAATTGTAACCGTGTTAAGTGTGAATTCCGCAAAGCAGTGTTTAGTATTCAGCGTAGAAATATTGAGCGTTCGTGGCTTATATTGTTCGATGCAGAAAATCACCTGAAGAGATAACCAATTTCCAAAGACCCGGCAACTATCCTGGCGCTCCACATTTCCATACACGCCCCTAGTTTGCTGAAGATCTTTTCACATTAGCCGGTTATACCACCGCGTAACTAGGTATACCCCTTATTGAATGGAGGTAAAGGATAGAGAAAATTAAAATTGCAAGAGGATTTTGTTTCGCTGTAAAACTCTTCGGCGAATGGGACGAATCTGTGCATAACAGTTTTTCTTTTTAAGCACTAATTAATTACTTTGTACCTAAGTAACTAGTTTCAGTTAACTGCTTTGCCAACATGGTCACAGATTTAGTAATAATAGTTGACATGGTTTTCAGTATGTCACAATAGTCATTATTACATTACCTTGGAGAACATTGTATTTGACCTGTATAAAAAGTGTAAATGCTCAGAAATGTACATCATTGTAGCTTTCTATAATTGAAAGAATTATGTTTTGGACTCGTCTCTAGAACTAACTAAATTCAAAAGTACAAGTAATTCAATGTCACCCATTCAATGTCAACAACTACCGTCATTAACACCCGATCATAATATTTTTACAAATACTAAAAATCAGTTAAGAAGTAGGCAAGCTATTTATAAAATGATTTTTGATTTGTTTATATAATTTTAACGCAAATTTTGTTGCGAAACAAATTACAAAAAATCCTGCTCGTGGAAATTTTATCAACATTTGTGTTTTTGTAATTTGTTTCGCAACAAAATTTGCGTTAAAATTATATACTACTCAAAACAAAATAAGGGCCACGAGATATTTTGTCTGTACCATGAAAATAATAAAACCAATATTAATTTTTTTGTCTCCATAACGAAAACTAATGTTGTTTTTACCGTGTAGACCAATAAATTTATTCCAATAATAATGATTAAAAAGTTTATTTGCTTTTGAAAGAAAAAACACATTTAAGGTTAAAAATAAAAACAATGTAAAGTTACTGAAAACAAAAGAAAATACTCCATGCTCATCTTTTAGTAACGGGTATGCCCCCCTCGTTTCGTTACGCACTCCTGAAGCCTGGAGTGCATGTTCTCAATGAAATTGACATTGACATTTTCCATTGGAATCTCTTCCCAGGCCCTTTTAACAGCGTTGATGAGTTGCTGTTGGTTGTGGATTTCCTGATCACCGTCTCTAACTCTTCGTTTCAACTGATCCCACATGTGCTCTATTGGATTTAAGTCCGGACTGTTCGCCGGCCACGGCAAGACTTGAATTTGAGACGCTTCCAGTACAAACCGAGTCGCTTGAGCCGTGTGTGCACGAGCATTGTCTTGCATCAAGATGAATCCAGGACCCGCTCGCTGGGCAAATGGGATCACATGTGGTCTGACGACTTCCTCAATATACCGCTGAGCAGTAACAGTACCCTCATTTAAAATAGCGAGCTCAGTTTTGCCGTGTAAGCTTCTCCGCGCGCTCTCGCCGCGTCTTCTCCATACTCTAATACGCCGATCGTCGTTAAAAAATTTAACTTTGCATTCGTCTGTGAAGAGCACCATGCCCCATTGGTTTATGTCCCAGTCCAAATGTTGACGGGAAAATCTTAAACGATTTGCACGATGATTTCTGGTTAATGGAATACGGACAACTCGCCTTCTTGATGCCTGCTGGTCTTCATGCAATCGATTACGAATAGTTTGGTCACTGACACGAGTACCCGTTGTGAGCCGTAAACGATTTTGCAGCTTGCGGGCCGTCGTTGTGCGATCTCGGCGCGCACTTAATCGAATGTAACGATCCTCTTGAGCTGTTGTAATGCGAACTCTGCCCGAACCAGGTCTTCTTCTAACACTGCCGGTCTCTTGGAAACGATTCCATAGATTTTGAATAGCTCTTCGAGAAAATCCCAATTGCAAACCCACAGATCGCTGCGAATGACCTTCTTCAATCATTGTAACGGCTCTGGTTGCTGTCAGCGAGTCCATATGACGCCTGCGTGCTTGTGGCATATTGCAAAAGATGTTTCTGACTCGAGATATCAATGAACTCTGATAATTTCTAATAAACCAAGAAGCTAAGGAAAGCAAAACATCAAAGAAAATGGAATCAAAATTTTCAAAAATAATTTTAAATCAAATTTTATTTAAAATTGTTGCCAGCATTAGATGAATACTACAATATTAAAAAGTTTAGGTATCAAAGAGTTTGTATACTCAATATTTTACTACTTTCAATATGTAAATGTTTAATAATTTACACCAAAATGAAAAAATACCTCGTGGCCCTTATTTTGTTTTGAGTAGTATATAAACAAATCAAAAAACATCTTTATAACCTTATAGGTTTTATAGGTCGGAGGGGCTGAATTAAAATACGGAATATGACGAAAAAGAACGATATTAATTACTTTTACTAGGAAGCTAGTACGACTGACTCCTAGCACAGCAGAATCAAAAAGGCGAGGAGAAAAAAAGGGGAAGTGATTTTAATTGAATAAAGCGTGAGAATGAAACGAGTGAGTGGGGATTGAGTGAACTTATGATTGTGGATGTATGAATGAATTCCTTTGTTTTCTGTAGTCATTTGACATTCTTTTAGTTAGAATAAAATCACTATTAATAATTATTTTTTATGATTAATTTTTGTGAACAATTGAAATGTTAAATTCTACAACATTATTAGTAAACATTAGGTATGTGCCTTAAAAGGTTGAATATATTTTTTCCTCTGAAAATTGTTAGCCGTAATAATAATTCGAAACGAATGCTGTGCTGCGTAGTTACTTCTGTTGTTTATAAAGTCTAATTTTAAATCAAATTTCGTTATCTATCATTTAATTATTCTAATGTTCATTCACTACTCTGCTTGTGTCACGCATGTATTGTTTGCTTTAGTTTTGTTTCTCTCTTTATTTGTTTTGCCTACGAAGTACTTTGTGATATCGAATACTATATATACATTAAATATGTATTGTGAGTTTTCTGTCAAAATCGATATAAAACGATTACTACATATAGTCGGTTTTGTAAAAGTCCAGTCTGATTATTTTCCGAAAATATATTCGTTTAGGGTGGCAGAGTTTTATAAAAATACTGCCAAAGATTCGAGGGGACTTATCTCTTCATTTTGAAGATGTACATTTTATGTAAATTACTAGTAGTATTTAGTTTCATTAAGTTAACCAATAATAAGTAGGTAATATAGTTATTTCGAACATTAGTTAGATATTCACACAGCAAAAAGCCTATAACAAGAATCACAAGACAATTAGCGGGCAAACGATCAGCTTTAAAATTTATAGAATATCCATTTAAATAGAAAACATAATTTATTTTTCAATATTAATTTTTAATAATTAACAGGCGTTAAGGTATAGTAACGATGCTGTTCATCACATTTGCTCACAATATTTATGCAGGCGGTTAAACTGTATGTATCACACAGTTGTTTAGAAAGATATTGTAATTTTAAAGCAGTTTATGTAATCATGTAACTATTGAATAAAGCCTACTTTGACTATTTTTTGCATTTAACGAAATTTACATAGTGTCAACTTTACTTTGAGGGGAGCGCGATGGCGCAATGATTAATGCGCCAGGTCTGCGATTGCTATGATTAATGATTATGAGTAACTTTCGTGATTTGACTTTCGTGATTTTCATGATATTTATGATTATGAGTAACTTTCGTAAAGGCCGGTCATCGGATGGGTGACCAAACATTTATCATCTCAAGCAACTCCGTGCTCCGAAAGGTACGTAAATCCGTTGGTCCCGGCTGCATTAGCAGTCATTAGCAAACCACCAAACCGCACTGGGCGGGCCGGCGGTGCGGCGGGCGTGGTGGTTTATGGCCCGTTCTCCCTATCTATCCATAGTGAAGGCTCAAGTCCCTGTAGTGGGACATAAAAATAAGCTAGTGATGATGATGTGATAAACTTTACTTGTACTCCTTGGAAAATGGACAACAATCTTTCCCTTTCTCTAATAGGTACATACCTACACTATAAATACTATAAATACTTTTCCAATTAATATAAAGTCGGTATAACTTGTGGATGATCAGTTTCAGCGCTGTAACTACAGATAATAACGCGAACACCACATACTATAAAGTATGTTTTTAAAAACTCTTTATTCTATAAGTAGGTATCTTTTGTTACCTACTCTCCACTTAAATTCAATTCGAGTATAGGTAGGTTGTGGTTGTAAGTTTAAACTTCGTTTGTGTTACCTACTTCACAGCATCAATTTGCGTTAGAACAAGTAATTCTCGTCACCTAAATACCAATCGGAGCACGTTGACATATACCCACTAATACCCACTATCAAAGACTATTTGATTGAGCACGTCATTAAAAAGTAAGGTCTCTTGGTTGTACTGCAGCAAAATGCACGCATTTATGTAACCCGACCAGTGAATAATGTAAATATCTTGTTGGCCTTGACGAAACTGGTCGTTGACATTAAAGTAGGCCAAACAGCGGACTTTGTGCATAATTCTTTGGGGTCTACCATGAAACTTTATTCCGAAGTTTAGGATTTTTGAAATTCTAAACCAATTAGGGTGTTCGGCGATAGATAGTGACGTATTGTTGGTGTTAAGCTCTACCTACCTTACAAAATAAACTTCATAAAAGACTTACCTAGTATTTCGTCTTGGTTTTGTCCCATTAACATGTTGACTGCCTCAAAACCAGACACAATAGAAATTTTATTGTCACCACTCACCCGTGCGGGGTCCGGCATTGAATGGGTTAAGAGATCCGAAAGCTATTTAATGTGAACTATTTGAATGAATTATCATGACAGAAATAAAGTAGAATTTAAAAAAAAGGACTTGTAAATAAAAGATGAATTAGAAGTATGCAATAATTTTGCATGCGTTATAGTAATTCATAAAAATATATATATGATTACGAACAAATTACAATTTCCGGGTAAGGTGCACCTAACCCGGCATGCCATTGGGTGCGGGTTTGGATCCCGCTCGTGGAATTTTTTCAACACTTTGTCTTTTTTAAAAAAAATATATACTTATATGATTACGTAAGCATACCAGTTAAATAACGTGGATTATAAACAGGTCATTAATAATATTTTTTAATGTCAAGGAGCTAAATATGTTGATCAGGATGTTGTTACAATAACTTGGGTATCTGTCAAGTATTAATACTTTAAAAAATGCTTTATCTATTAATAGTTGCATTAAATTCGCCAATCAATCTTGCTGATCTGGCAAGCGATTATAAATCATAGGTGTCATGCAAAAACAATAACTAAGCTATAATAAAAATTATTGTATATTTTGAAAAACTAAGAATACAACTTTTCGCAGTCTTTGGTATATATTGGAGACGATAATGGTATCATGTTTTCTATAAGATACACATTTAAAAAGTAAAACAAGTATTACTATACTCCATAGGATTATATCTCATGTTCCATGCAATCGAACGTTTTTGTTAAGTCCATGTACAGTACATACAATGCACAGGCCGGTAGGTTTGTGCAGTAGTAACCAATAAGGGCTGACCAAATTAATGATAATGTTAATATGTTTTTAAATTCACTAAGATCTGTTATTTTGAGTAACGTTATCTTATCTTATCTTATCTTAGTGGGGCCTGCTGAGGTTTCCTTCTCCCAGTAACACTTCGACCCACCGGAATCTTTTGTGCAACCCCATCCTTTCACTCTTCCTCCTCTGTAAAGATAGATGCCATAAGTTTGGCAACATCCTTAAGAGCGAAGAGCCTGAAGTCCTCGGGATTCGTATAGGCTGACCCCAGGAGTCCAATTCTTTTCCTAGCCAGAGAGTCGCAGTCACACAGTAGGTGTTGCATTGACTCCGTTTCCTCTCTACATGCCCTACACAAACTATTTGTTGAGAGGTGCATTCTGTAAAGCATTTGTTTTGTGGCATAGTGCCAAGTGTGCATAGTCAAGGCATCGATGGTTAATCGGGCCTGTCTTCTGCTGCCTCCTTGAGTAATGTTAATAATGTTCTAATTACAAAGCATTTTTCTTAGTTGTAAAAAAGATACTGGTGATTTTTTTGTTAAGTTGAATAATTCCTGAATAAGAAAGTCACTGCTCTTGTGTACTTATTTACAATTTTTATACAATTACTAGCTGACCCGGCGGACTTCGTATCGCTTTGACAGTTTCCATGACAACACTACAAACAAATCATTTTGTATTGGAAAAATTTCAAAAATCTAAAAAAAAATTAGGGGTGGACCACCCTTAACATTTAGGGGGATGAAAAATAGATTTTGTCCGATTCTCAACCCTAGCCGATATGCACGCTAAGATTCACGAAAATCGGTCGAGCCGTTTCAGAGGAGTTCAATAACGTACACCGTGACACGAGAATTTTATATATTAGAAAACAATTATTGTATGCAAAAGAATGAGCGTGTTTTAGTTTGCTCTATCTTGCTTTAGCAGGTAAACGGTGTTTGAATAAAAATGTTACACAGAATATCCTGTATAACCAGATTAAATAAAAATAACGTTATGTATCAATCCAGAATACGTTCACTTTTCGTGGGAAACATCTTTGCACTTCGTAAAAGACCGGATTTCACTCAAGCAAAGCCGCGTGCGGAAGCTGATAAATCAGAGGTTGACCTTGCAACGACTTTCGGTTGACAATTTCTAGAGGCCAAGGACGTCATACCATAACAAAATGTTACTTACAGCCTTAAGAACATGGTACGATAAGAGTCATTGACACAACATTGAACTCATAAAAAATATACTTTCAAGGATTACGCTCCGATTTCAACATGCGAATATGAAGGTAACATTAAATTTGTAGGTAACTGTTATAAAATCTTCACGGTACATTAAGATCGGGCTCTTAACAATTGGAACAAACACATATTTTTACCTTGTCGTGCTCAAATTTTGAATTGATTAATGTTACAACAAAACTCTGAACAACAAAGAACATTTAGTACATACATATAACAGATACAATATGGATTACTTAAAATTATATAACAATCAAAAGTTTTTCTAGCAGTCTTGCATAGATAAAATAAAATAACAATACTTTAGGTATTTTTAGTGGGTAACAGTAAAGAATAATTTAAAGAAGTAACAATTACCAATTTTCTTGTAACTTATAAGTACTTATATCATCGTAAACAGTTTATTTTCATTTCTTACTTATATTTTGACCCTAAACGAGCAATATGGGGGTCTTTATATTTTTATCCATTTTCTGTTTTTTTTGCACTGTATTTCCGAAAACCATATTTAGGGATATTGCAAGACTTAACTGAAAGCCATTCTTCAAACCTAGATTTTCAAGATTATTTAACTTCATCAATTCATTATTAATTTTTCATCATTCATCATTAATTCTTCATCATTATTTTATCCAACAATAAGTGGTCAAGGTAAACCTTGATAAAAATCTACCAGGTCAATTTCCCAATTAACAAATACAAGTTCCGTTATCAATTTATAAGTTGCTTATCAAGATGATTCATAAAATGTTGCCGGTTTTCGTAACTTTACGGTACGCTGACTGGGATGTTCCCGATCATAACCTTGTAATCGTTTATGCAGCACTGGTCAAGTATTTAGCCACACTCGAAGCCAATAGTAATAAAGCTACTTATTCTGAATGCAATACTATTTATTTTGCATAAAAATATATTTTGGTTTGGCACGATTTCTCAACTTTCGGAGAATTATTGCTATCAGTCAATAATCAACGCAGTTTTTCCGTTTTTCTCTAGGCATAGAGTCTAAGTATTTTACTGGATTATACACATTTCAAAACTGAAACTAATAACTGAGAATTACGTCTTGCCTAGTGGCGAAAATAAATACAAGGTTGATACCCATCCTAACCACCCATCAATCGTTCTATACTTAGTAAGCTCCAATTTTTTCTATAGACAGAAATAGTTAAAAGACAATAACAATAAATCCACTTTGAATAAGATTAACTAACGAAATATTTCGCTTGATAAATACATTAATATAGTCCTCTTGTTAGGCAATCAAAAATATTTGCATTCAAAAACAAATTTAATATACTCGTATATGAAACTTTCATCAAAACAACAACACCAACAACATTGAAACTGAAATACGGTAAACAAAGAAACATGGCGTTCTGGAGTCGCTAACTTCCACATATTATTATGATATTTTTTCGCATAAGCAACTAGAGAGAGACCGCTATAATGGCCCATAACAAGAAGACAAATCATGGGCTTCCATGGGGCAGAAACCCGAGTTGATAGATGGTTGCAGTATGTCATGAGTTTGCAGTTTCTAGGAAATTAGTAGTCATACTTCTTCACATTTTTCGCTGCGTCGTCGGTTATTCATGAAATGTTATTAGACGCGCTAATATTAGATACTACAGTGTTCTATGATGCACGGATAAAACAATTGCACAATTAAGCAACAATTACAATAGCTAATTGTCAGATAGGAGAATAAGCATTATTTCTCGTATTGGCGATAGTGTTGTCCTTATTTTTGCGAATTATTGAAATGCTCAGTGGTTGTCATAAAATAACACTTTGTATAAACTTACTTTAGAGTTACATTGGCTTGGTCTTTATAGATTTTATAACTAAACACATGCAGTTAATGCGCCTGTTTTTTAATATTTATCAAGAGAAATATGTTTTGACCTTGACTGTTTACGTTGTAACAACTAATTATTTATCCTACCTAATGTTAGGTATTATTTTCAATTCAAATATTTATATTTTTGCAATAATAAATTTCAGACCTATTTCGGATAAAACATAAATGCCGCATAGACCATATCAGAATATGTACACTCATAGTGCAGTGCACGCACGATTCATGACCGAAACAATCTTATAAGCCGGCGTAAAACATTCAATTTTTACATTAACACTAACGCGTTAAGACTCACGCTATTCACTTATTAATTTTGCTACCATTTTGTAGAACGGATAAGCAAGCAGCGTTGCGTGAAAAGCAGGCTTCACATTGGCAAAGAGCTAGCCGAATTTATGCAACCGAAAATGAGAAAGAACTTGTTTCAATTTACATAAGTCGCAACGCGTGCGCAGGGCGACTGACCGTCAGTTAGTCTGTGGTTGTTGTCGCTCTAGGATCGGCTGCAGTTGAGTGCCGGCGTGCCAACATGTGCGAAAGATTTGTTTTGGTTGCGGCGGTGTTGGCGGTGGCGATATCGTTCGTCGGCGATTGCACGGCGAAAATTGCGCGTGAGTGTCTTTTGTTTTTGTTAATTGAAATCCGTGAAAGACCGGTTCGGATTTACTTTGGCGAATTAAACGTGAAATGTGGGTCAGGGTCCGATATTGGCGATACTTTGCTGTTGTTTTTTTAGGATAAAACAAGGACAAGAAATGCAATTTATGCAATCAATAAATGCGTTATATATGTCATTCTGAAATTATTTTTTTTAAAATATACTTTATTTCTATGTGTTTAAAATTTCGCGCGCTTCAATATCTTAATTGTAAATATTAACGACTTCAGTGTGTGTTTATTTATTTTGATTCTGGCCCGACAACAAATACAAAATATTGTAAATGACCCTATAGGTTTAACACCTCTGTTATAGATTATAAAGATTATCACGCGCAATCATTGACACATGAGTTGCATGCAGTTACAAAAGATTGAGCTTACATCGAAGGAGCTTACAGATATAATTATGAAACTTAGAATGTAAATATAAAAACAAAACATACTCCTAACAGGTTCAGATAATAGTTTTGAAATAACACCAGTCAGATTACTGTTAGTATACACTGTGGAAATCTTTTTTTTCCTAGGATGAATTTGGTCAGTAAAATGTCAAGGTCAGTGGCCAGATAAGTAGTGAAATTTTGTCAATGTCAACTTCCATCGTCCGATGTTGGTGCGCACATATAAAAATCTGTAGGCTTAGTAGGTAAATTTTCTGAGAATAGTATTAATTTTAAGGACAAATTAAAATATAGTTCAACAAACCCTGACTTTATATATCTTATGTAATTATTCAATTGTAATTGGTATATAACTCGATTCGGCTTCATTAGAAAGGAGGTCCCGGGTTCGATTCCCAGTGGGGGGTGCATGCTAGCTACCATCATCTTATCCTAATATATTGCCATAACATCAATGTTAGAGCATTGTCCAGCAGTTAGAGGTAAGTTACTATCCAATTCCAATAGTACGTGTACTGCTCTCCAAAATCACCGCTTCGCTGCTCTAATATTCCATCGCGCACAAAGAAATTTGGTGACTAGTTTCATTGTTGCACCTCCAAAAAATGGAATTGTCTACCAGCACACGTTTTCCTCCTTCATATGGTATGGGGCCCTTCAAACGGGGCGTCAAGAGGCACCTTGTGGGCCAGCAGAGTGAAGGTGGCTGACGCTGCGTTGTTTTCTTGTCTTAATAAATGACGACGCAAATGGCTTCACGACATCAAAAAGTGGACTGGACTTAGCCTTCGCCAGTTAAAACAAGCTATATTGGATTGCATAAATTTTGTATACTGATGTCCAAACTTCAGTATGAAGATGGCACTAAATGATGATGATGACTAGTTGTCTTCGCATCTAGACTAAATTTCCACTTATCATCGTACTAGCTGTGCCCGCGACTTCGTCCGCGTGGAATAGTGACTTTCGGCAGCATTTTTAATTTTTTAGGCTAATTCACAGTATTTTACTGCATAAACACATAAGTACATACAGTCATTACAAAATGTAAAATTTCAGTTTCACATTTTGTAATGACTCCGTAATTCCGTAATTCTCCGTATTTTTGGGCCGTAAGCTTTTTTACATTTTTTACAAACTTTGAATGCCGTATTTATTTATATCTAACAAAAAGCCTAAAAAATAAGTTTCAAGCTTCTAGCTTCAAAAATGACGTAATTTCCATAAAAACTTTCATCCCCTATTTTAACCCCTTACAGCCCTTTTTTCTCACTAAAAAGTAAACCAAGTCCTTTCTCAGGATCTAGACTATCTCTGTTCCAAATTTCATTTAAATCGGTTCAGTAGTTTAGGCATGCTAGCGTAACACACAGACATACAGAGTTACTTTCGCATTTATAATATTAGTAAGATAATA
Source organism: Eudonia truncicolella (assembly GCA_949315975.1). Classification (NCBI taxonomy): domain Eukaryota; kingdom Metazoa; phylum Arthropoda; class Insecta; order Lepidoptera; family Crambidae; genus Eudonia; species Eudonia truncicolella. Next base: position 11,683,963 of record OX438836.1, read on the forward strand.
TTAGTAGTAGTAGAAGTTAGTAGAAGGAGCAGAAGAGCAGGTGGGATTGTCGTAAAACACAAATGGTATTTCGTTATTTCCACTGGGCTAGCAACATTACATTGCTTATTTACTTCACATTGTATCCGCTCCGTATGCCTACGGAAATCAAATAAAAGAAAAGTAAAAAATATTTTATTATTTAAGTTAGCTTACTTTCCGTAGCATTTTTAACAGTCTTTTAAATAGATACAGTAATCTATTTGATAGTCAATTCTTTAAAAAATATAACATACTTAACTTGCTGAAATCTAAGTTCACAAACATTTGGTAAATTAAAACTATTCATCATCATCATCAGCTCATTTTATGTCCCCACTGCTGGGGCACGAGCCTTCCCTATGGATGGATAGGAAGAACGGGCCATAAACCACCACGCGAGCCTAGTGCGGATTGGTGGTTATAAACGACTGCTAATGCAGCCGGGACCAACGGCTTTACGTGCCTTCCGAACCATTTTTGGTCACTGTCTCAAATATCCCATCAAAGAAATTTGGTAACTCGTTTCCTTCTCGCACCTCCAAAAGATGGAATGGTCTACCAGTACACGTGTTCCCTCCTTCCTATGATATAGGGTCCTTCAAAAAAGGCGTGAAGAGGCACCTTGTGGGCCGGCAGAGTAAGGTTAACCGATGCTACGTATGTTTTCACGCTGCACCAGTTATCTTCGCGTGTGGACTCCATTTCCACTTAACATCAGGTAGGATGGAGACATTTGCCGAGCTATCTATAAAAAAACGTAGTGATTTAAAGTTCCCCAAGTAGTTTCTGTTAAGTAATTTGGGACTATGTGAAACATTATGTCCCACAAAGAATATATAAAAAAAAACAATATTGTAGGTACAGACGCCTGCACATCAACCTATCCAAAACTGTCACATTTCTTCAATACATTTTTCAACCATATATTTAAAGCATAAAGTTCAAAGTCTATTGAGGAAATTTGACAGTTTGTGGTAGGTTGATGTGCAGGCGTGTGTACTTTAGAACAAAATCATTATTCAAATATTACCTTTGTGGTTTTAAGCCGCTTTACCTGTAAATGTACTCAGAATTTTGGCTGTTTGTCAGCAGACAACATTTTTTACTCTCTGTCGTATGCCAATATTATTGAAGCATACGGCATACCAATCGTAAAACAATTTAAAGTTGTTATAGTAAAATCTATTTAGCAATTATAAAAGGTCACCTAAAAAGCCTTTGGAATGTATGTATAATATGTGCTTAGGAAAGTTACTAGAAAAAACGTTATAACTCCTAACAATGAGACGTCCTAATAATGGCAGTTATGTAACAACAATAATTTTTCCAAAAATGTGTTGAAATAAATAACACAAGTGGAGTTCGAACCCGCTTCCTCTCACATACCGGGCCAGGTGCTCTTCCAATCATACTATAGCGGCTATGTCCGATCCATGCGATTTTTTTAACACTGTCTGTCTACTCTTAGTTTATAAGCAAAAGGAGCCTTATTCAATGACAACAATTACGTCATCATCATCCGATTTTGAACATTTTTACAAATATTCAGAATAGACAAAACTGAAAAAAATATTTTTATAAATATAAATTTAAAATTCATAATTCAAAATCATTTATTCAGTTTAGGCTGCAAGTACTCCTTTTATAAATTTTTCTGAAAAATACCAAATAAGTTAATTACATATTTAGACAGTTTAAATATTTTTTTATATTATTACATAACAGTAATTTACCACTATAAACTCATTATGTGCACGCATCACAAATTCACCTTGTAACAAATAAAAAGTCATTTTGGTTGAAGAATAATTTTAAGACAAGGCCTCTTTCAATGATTACTCCAACATAAACTATTATAAGATAGTCATCATTACTTCACGTTCCTCAAGTTCTATCTACTAGTCAAACAAAACGGTAGAATCATAAAATAATTCTGTAGCCAACTCTTGCGATCATTCGATTGCAATATCGAAGATAGCAATGAACGTATGTTTAAGGATGACAAATTGTACAATATAAAAATTTGTTAGCCCAGATACGCCATAAACTATTTTATCTCAAAAATGTATTTAGATAAATAAGTAACGAATTGTTTTTCTATATCTTACTGACCTAAACCACCCAAACGCAGGACAGTAGGCTTATTTGATGGTCCAGTCACAGACCTGGGTCCAGTCTTTGATTATGGTCAAGTATTTTCCATTTTTATAATACTTATTAAACCAGCTCTAAAAATATACGATAAGTAAATAAGTTGGTTTGTTCTCAAAAAAACAAAACAGAAAAATTAATTCGTATGGCAATCTGTCCTCGTTTGTCAGCGGAAGGCGCTACATCTCGATGTCATACAAATTCTCATCCGATCCAATCCGAACCTCTCGGAAATTCTAGTAGGGAACGGTGACACGCACTAGTTATTGCATGATGCCATTCCCTCTAGAAAACCTCTGACGGTGTTTCGTTTCACACAGCTTGAGAAACCCTTTAAGTTTCTCGCCGCCCGCCTCCAAAATAGTCTGGTAACGCTAAAAATGCCGCCGGAACCAATCAGCGAACTGCTAAAAAAAACTGTTTCCTTTAACGTGATCGAATCGCAAATAAAACTCGTACCTACTAGCCACCCAAAAGTGTTGACCTATCATTATTTATGGGTATTGTTTACTAGGATGTGTGCTGCAAATAGCCCTTACAGCTCTACCGGATGCTTGTATGGCCAAAACCTTGATGGATTCTCGGCGGAAGCTCCCCAGTGATTACGAAGTTAAGTGAGTTTCGGTTCAAGTAACATATCGTAACTACATACAAAATATGTATCGTTATTATAACATACTATGTTTCTACTAACGTGTTTTTTATTTTATTTTGCCATAAGGTTAAGTGCTTGGCTTTCATTATTCACCTGATCATAAGTAATAGTAAGGCCGAAGGCGGAAGCACACTTCACTCGGAATCTGAGGCGCTGACTATCTTATCTCTAACTGTCACAACACAATAATGCTACTAACTTTAATGTTATAGCGACATATTTAAATAAGATGTTGGTAGCAAGCCAGGCGGACTTAAAGCAAGCTCTATCACTTACCAAACCGAGCACAAACGTGTGACCGATCTTAACAACTAAACCACGAAGGCGGTTATTTTCATGACAATTCATTGCCCCTGTTCAAGAAAAAATGGACCGCGGAAAAAGGGCGAAATAAAGCCGATATACCTTTACCCAGCTGTGTGAAGTCGGGCTATTTATTATTATATATTATTATGACGACCTCCGTAGCCGAGTGGCTTGAACGCTGGACTTTAGGTGGCGCTAACTCAGAGGTTCCGGGTTCGATTCCCGGTAGGGTCAAAGTCGAAAAATTACTTATTAAAAAAAATACGGATGATGATGATAATCCTCTGTAAGTACCTCAGGATTTCAGATGAAGAGATTTTCTGCCTTCAGCCTTATCATCACTTCACTTACCATCAGTTGAGATGAGAGCCAAGCAACAACCTGCTGTGGTAAACTCGCAAAAAAATCTTTTAAATGCCAAAATACAAAACATTTAAATTATTCATACTACCTTATCCTGACCTAGTTAAACTTACGTGGAGGTCCTAGCATAACTTAAATATAACCTTTATGTTATTTGCATATTTTATATTAGCCAAACATGTTAGATAATAACTTATTTGGATCCAGTAGATTGAACTCGCAGCAAACATTACTGACATTCAAAACAGAGAGGACGAATATATTGTTTACTTCTAGGATAATTATCGTTAAGGTAGACCTTTCAAAAGATGTGGTCACGATTGCACAATAACTGCCGAGAGTGGTGGGACTTGGCAAGCTATAGATAACTTTAAAGGGATTTACCACCGCACACACCATCTTCTTTCTTACATAGTTGGAAGTGTAAACAATGAATAATGTCTGTAAACAAAACAAAAATAAGATCATTTTGTGAAAACTATTTTTTTTAAAGTGTCCAAGAGTGTTCGTTTTCAAATCTTGCTCGTGGTTATTTCTTTTCTATTCAGCATTTCCTTTTTTTTTAAATAAGAGGAACATGTGTAAAATTAAATAATAAATACCCACAATTATGAACTTAAACATTAACAACAAATTTTGAGTGTTACTCACATGGTATTAATAATGTACATTTGCCGTCTGATTGGCAAAAGTAGGTACATCATGGCTGCGAAATTGCAAACGCTCCGGAAAGTCCCTTAGTGAATATTAATTAACATTGCACATTGCACCATTACACATTTGTACTATACGCACGCAACGACACCGCGATTGCTTGCGTGAAAACAGTTCATTATTATCAAAACGATTTAGCAAACGGTGTAACATGCAACACCATAACGTTTTAGAGTTCTAGACAATAAGAATAAAGTTATAAGTCTTTACTTTGTTATGAATTTTAGAGGAATGATTTTAAGTCTTTGTTTTCCCTCAAACAGGTGATAATACTCGTGAATAGGAATAATGTTTGTACTAATCCAACTCTGAAGTCTTTAACAAAACTCAGCTGATCATAAAACCTACTTAACCAAAACCTTTGATCAATTATGTACTACAGGGTGATTTTGTCAACAGTCGACAAAATTTTTTTTCGACGATCCTTTTTTTTTTCTTAGCAAATGTAATGTAAATCAGAACCTCCCCTAAAAAATTGTCGATTCTTGTCGAAGTCATCCTGTAGATTCCCGATAAGCGCTTGAAAAACGGAATGCTACTTTGGGGCAACAACACGGGGCCACATTATCGTTTGTGGCGATGACAGTACCTAAATATTAAGTTCAAATATTTTGTAACCATAATTAACCTTTATAAGTAATTAAAACTTAAGGTTCACAGTAAAAACAAATCAAAAACATTTCACAGTAAGCTGATGTTGTTGATTATATCCAATGTTTTTTCAGATTTTGTTATTCGAAATTTAAATGTTCGTACAGGACAAGACTACTTTTGAGATGTAGTTTTGTTCCTGATCCTGTATCTAGTACATTTACGATGAGAACCTAGAGATGTTGATAACCTCTGTAAGAGCTACCTCTGCGCTAATAGAGGGAGGACAGTAAGGATGCCTTCTAATTATATCAGAATGAAATGACGTCCTTACTGTGTAAACGGTTTAAAAAGATACTTATTTTATCAAACGGCACTGTTGATTTCCTACACGTAACAAATGACTTGTATAACACTAATTATTACCAACAAAAACTAGACACAATGATTATGTGGACAAACAATATTGCGCATTTAGGCAAATGAGTAACTTCATTGAACGCACAAAAAACACGCATAGTTAGCAAAACATCTATAGGTAATTATGTCTATAGTAGGTAATGACATCAAGTTCACGTTAACATAATTACCTAGCTACTATTATTAATTACCATATTAGAAAAATGTAAAAAATGCAATGAACAAAACAGACTTTTTGCAACCCCCGCAATTGCTGCCACATGATAAATTAAACGAAAAAGTTTGTGATTTACACAAAACTCAAAAACTTACAACTTATAATGTAAATGTGGCATGATGCTACAGCAGAGCTTACAACTGTTGCACATCGCCATGCGTCTATGTATGTATAATGTTTCATGTTCGATTTCCAGTCTGAAATGTTTGCCGCAGGATATATTAAGTATGACGTACAACCGGGTAATTACTATTGCAACAAGCTTTTGATACACAAATACAATGTTTTGATCACATGAGTAAATATCATATATGTTTTAATAACACAGATAACTTTTTGTCTTCGTTTAACAATTTGCTTTCTGAACTCTCATCCTACCGGAATATTATCATCATAGGAGACATCAATATTAATATTCTGCAAACTAAACAAGATAGCTTGAACTATTTGGATTTACTTACTTATAATGAATTAATACCAGCGTACCTTAACCCTACTAGAGCAAATAGTTGTCTTGACCACACAATAATCAAAATGAATCTAATGTCTAAAACATTTATTCTACAGTCTACTGTTACTGACCATGATCCAATATCTAAATATAAAAAATAATATTTTAATATTTAGACAACATTACAACATTGATCTGAGCCCAAGGTAAGTAGCTAAAGTACTCGTTTCATGGAAATCAGAAACAACGACGGTACCACAACCACCCAGACCCGACACAATATCGAAAAGTTCGTTTTCGACATTGACCCGACCGGGAATCGAACCCGGGACCTCAGAGTTCCTCCCAAAGTCCGGCGTGCAAGCCACTCGGCTACGGAGTTCGTCACAAATCATAATCGTAAAAAATAATAATCACTGTAAAGCTAGTAAGTTCAGCGTCAAGATAAACTTTGACGTACTAATGAAGGAGTGTAATCGAATAGACTTAACAAAATACAACGCAAAAGATCTTAATCATGCCACTAATTTATTTATTAAACACATTCAGAGTGCTATTATAAATAATACAATAAAGATATACACCTAAAAATATCCAAAAAAAAAGATTTAGAAAATTTAACACTTAAAATTACGTAAACAAGGTACAAAAACTTTGTAATGAATTAATTAAAAAACTTAAACGTAAATACGAAAGTGACGAGATAGAGCGATATAAAAATAATAATATAAAACTTTGGGAAACTATAAAAATATATCCAACACTAATAAACAAAGAGATGCTGCGCATGAGCTGTTATCACTAGATATAACTAAAAAAGCGTTTGTCAATCTAATTAATGAGTTTTACGCAAATGTAGGAGCGAAATTGGCTAATAGTATACTGGTCAACACGACACCGGCTTTTGACATCGAAATAACAAACAATACATATAAATCTTTTGCCTTACTCACAACTGACAAAGAAGAAATCGAGAAAATTGTATTAAATTTAAAAAATAGCTCACCTTGATACGACTATCTAAAATACTAGAACTCATTACAAATGTCATAGCACCTCCACTTACCAACCTTATGAACCGTTGCATTGTGGATGGGGTATTTCCTGATTCATTTAAGGCATCTGTTGTTGTTCCTATTCATAAGGGAGGAGCGAGAAATATCGTCAATTACTATCGCCCAATCTCTATTTTACCATTGTTGTCAAAAGTTTTTGAAAAATTATTAATAGGAGTCTCACGCAGTATTTGGAATCTAATAAACTGATTTGTAATGCTCAGTTTGGGTTTAGATCAGGCATATCAACTAATGATGCTGTGCAAGAGTTCGTGGATCTTATTAGTAACAAACTTGATCAAAAGAACAATGTTTAACAATCTTTTTAGATCTGGCAAAGGCATTTGATACTGTCTCTCACCCCCTTCTGACAAAAAAACTGGACAAACTCGACATTAGAGGTTTGCAGTAACACCTTTTTAAGGACTACTTATCTAATCGTACACAAAGAGTCAACGTAGAAGATTGTATTAGTGAAGAGAGGCACATAATGTACGGAGTTCCACAAGGAAGTATTCTGGGACCTACATTATTTTTAAGCTGTGTCAATGATCTTTGTCAACTAAAACTAAAGAACTGCAAGATAATATCGTACGCAGACGATACCACACTTAACTTCTATGGCGAAAGTTGGTCCGATGTTTTTAATTACGCTCAACAGGGCTTCAACACAGTTTATAACTGGTTAACAGTCAATTCATTTATTCTTAATGCTAGTAAATGTAAAATTATCCCCTTATCAATCAAGGACTTGCAAACTCTTTTGAACCATAAATATAAAATAACAGCTCATTATTGTAATTATTCTAATGTTTAATCTGATACGCAGTGTACGTCTCAATGCTTGCCTGCCAAGCGTGATGATTATGGCAAATTCCTCTCAAAATGATTTTATCCTTGAGGGAGGCCTTTGTCCAGCAGTGAACGTCTTTTTGGCTGAGATGATGATGATGATGATAATGATGATTAAGAATAAGGGGAGACCTGGTGCTCAAAGTGCAGGGTAATCTAGTTTGAGCGCCAGTCCTTCACCATATATGTATGCCTACATTAAATAACCATTGTCTTTTTGTGTCTACTGTGGAAGAAACATAAAATGTTTTGAATTTGTATTGAATTGAATCATGTGGTTTTGATAACGCTTGTTTCTTATAATTAGTCTAAAACAGTAAGCAGATAGTTATGCTATTAAAAATATCGATTTAATAGATTAGTGATGAATGTTATTCAATTACATAACATAACATGCATATTTTACCGAAAATAAATATGAAATTAATTATAACTACTTACCTACCTAATTCAACATAGGTACTTTCAAAAATAATTTCGTAAATTGTACTTTTTACTTACTTTTACTTTTTATGAATTATTTGCAAGTAGTACGAGGGAGGGATAGACAGAACGGGCCATAAATCACTACGCGGGCCCAGTGCAGATTGGTGGTTGTTAACGACTGCTAATGCAGCCGGGACCAACGGCTTTACGTGCCTACCGACCGGAGGAGCTCGTGATGATACATTTTGATCACCGATCCTTTGTGAAAGTTGTTTAACCTTAGCAATCACAGACCGGTCACGTTCCCCACTGCGCCATCGCGCTGTTTAATGCACTCGCAAACTGTTCTGCCCCTGAACTATGAGTAAGGATAATTACTGTTTTTTTAATTAGAATAACAAAAATGTATGGGTCAGACATAATTAACAATAATATTTGAACAAAATATGGCGAAATTTTCGTAGAAATAAATTAAAGGTATAAAAAAGTAATAACAAGATCGTGGAAGTTAAGCAACTTTCGCAATGACGGATACTGGATGGGTGACCAAATTGTAATATCAAGCACTCCTCCATGCAATGAGCCGTTGGATCGAGTCATTATAATCCCTTAACTCTTTTTATGCCAAAGCAATGTGGTCTGAGATGACGATAAAGTTGTTCAAACACAAATTATTTTCACTCCATATTTGTTGCTAACACATTAATAAAAATCCTATTGACACCTCTGAAAAAGCTATTGCGCAAGTGCTACAGTTGTATGTACGACTTTAGTCTAACTTTAGGAATTGAATGAACCAATATTTTCTTGCATTCAATCCGAGCATTTCCCCGTTCCACCATACTCTCAACACCTATTTAAATTTCCCAAAACCTGTCACGGCACTCAATCAACAAATACATACGAGAAATGCAGTATGGCGACAGGCTTAAATATAATATTTAATAGCAAATTACTTCATTTACATACTAAATATATAGTAGTTATAATTACTTAGTGATAAATGAACATTTAATTGTAATTTGTAACTACGTGGTAATGACATGGAAAATTCTAATGGCTACTATAATAAGTCATCATTCTAAACTAACAACGTCAGAATGTTTCAGGATCTTATACATTTAAAGGTAGTTAACATTTATTATTTGCAAATAACTTGTCAATAATAGTCTGCAGAAAGTATTAAACATTGCCCGTATTTTTCCTATATCATTGCCGAGCGAGCTCGAAAAATGTTAGTGTAGACACAAAATATTAATATAGAACCAGCAACAGCTGCACTTAGATCCGAACCCCTCGGAGAATCTATTAGGGCACAGGGACAGGCACTAGTGCGTGATGCCGTTCCCTATAGAAATCCTTCGAAGGTGATTCGTTTCACACGGCTTAAAAACCCTTTAAGTTTCTCGCCGGCCCAAAAACCCCGGTGAAGCAGAAAACGCCGTCTGAGGCAACCAGCAAACTCTCTCAATAAAAAAACTAGGTCTGTTTCGAGCTGTTCCGAGATCCAATCCGTATCCGTGACAGGGTCTATTGCTCCAGCGCGGTATGTAAGCTTAGCTTTCTGCCTTCTGGGTCTCCTAATTGTGAGGTGTTGCGTAGTAGTAGTAGTAGTGTACGTAGTAGTTGTGTAGTAGTAAGTAGTAGATAGAGTTGATAAATTTGCACTGGTTGGACAGAGCCACGACAGCCTAATTGGTAGCGTACCTTATCCGGTACGTCTTACGTATCGTATCGTATCGAATGCAAATTTAAGTCCCGCTCGTGGATTTTTTCCCTATCGGAAAAGTGTTGTAAAAGTTCTTTCAGTATCTAGCAATCTGTGAAAACCTACTTTAAAGCCTTAGTCGTGTATTACTGAATGTGGTTAAACCAGATTAAATATTATCCCCTGGTGAACAGATTCGGTGTGCAACGGACATTTTCATTTTATCGTAAATGGATTTCGATTAAAATTATAACAACGATAATTTAATTGATGATGAGTAATGATGACGCATTTATCAAGAAACAAAAATCTTTTACATTCACGCACGCTCACACACGGTACCATACAATTACAAAAATATTATATTTGCAAAAAATAAACCACCATCCTAAATATGGCACCATAACATTAATGTTATATATCAAAATTTAAAAAATATATATGAATGAACACGTTACAAAACTATTATCATAGAAGAATGCCATAATAACTTGAACCAGATGTCAAGCAACAGTGTTTTTTTATACATGTAATGGTAGCAATGACTTAATAGATTACAAGATGAAGACGTTCATGTGAATTCATGAGCTGTTAAGTTATTAAACAGTAGATATTATATATTACGTATATAAACTTGAGATAGCATTACAGACAGTGAAATTTGTTTAGAACCTTCTTCGATCTATTATTTTACTAGATTCCCGATGAGTGCTTGAGAAACGGTACGCGATTTTGGGGCCACGGAGCCACAATGACGTTTTTGGCTTAAGTAAATATTAAGAACAAATATTTAAGAATTATGGTATCCAACGTTTTTTTAGATTTTGTTATTCGAAATTTAAATGTGTAGGTATGAGCAAACAGGACCACTTTCGCGATGCATTTTTGTTCCGGATTCTTTATCTAGTACACACGCCTGCAGATCAACCTATCCAAAACTGTCAATTTTCTTCAATACATTGTCAACCATATATATTATTAGGCATAAACCTCTTTTGTGAAATTTGTGTCTTCGGTATGTAGGTCTTAAGTCTGTTGCTTGTACATACAACACTCTAGAAGTAGCGTAAGCTCGCATACATCCTCTCGATGAGAATAGAATAGAATAGAAAAAAATATTAGGGCGTGTTTGCGAGTTTTCTGTTGAGGTACTTAAAGGAGGTTACAGGTATAAGCATAAAAATTCTTATGCCCGTTTTCACTGACAACCCCTAACCTTAAAGCCATTCGTTGGTGCCATTTTCGCTTCGCCAACTGTGTCCTAACATGACTTTAGGCATAATTTCTTTAATTAAACGCCTTACATAATTCCTTCTTTGTCTTGCCCACAGCGGACTTCATAACGCCCTGCAATACTACGGAGCCAGCATGTCTGATAAAGGCTACCCAGATTGCTATACCGGAGTTCACGAAGGGTGTGCCACACTTGGGCGTGCCATCACTGGATCCGTTCGTCATCGACGATCTACCGATTCAGCTTCCAGGAATCAAGGTCACGTTCTACGATGGCAAGGCAACGGGCCTGAGGAAATGTGAAGTGAGAAAAGTGGAGTAAGTAGATGTTTTATTAGTATCTGTTATTAAATATCTGTTGACCCAATAATTAGTATATTTCTGATACATTCGTGACTGATGCGTTAGTAAAGGACACTATTATATCAAATGGATCCACAACTTTTTAAAGTCTGTATTCGTATACACTAAATGGTTGCAGGTTTTAAACCGTGAATAAGGAGTTTTTACTATATTATTGAGTTAAATTAATATCAGGTATTTCTAAAAAATATTATACTTTATCTGTCCACCTTCAATCATCATTGTGGCAGCTATCATAATAATACCAGCGGGATCTTGAATTGTTGTGTTGAGATCTAGTAAAGTTACTGGATAAGGTAAAATGTCAAATGTCCTACGGATCATGGTGTTGCTATGTGGCACAGTGGGCGCCAACCATCTGGCGTAAACTTATTTATTTGACTAAATTGAATGGAACAAAACTATGTACTCTTATTCTATTAAAAATATTTATACGTAAATTTCGTACATAAGATTTTCAAGTTTCTTTCATTATTGTAAATACATGTGATATCAATTCTGCTACTGTTCCATATTTCGAGAATAACATAGTCTTTGCTACCATCCACTAAGAAGAAAACAGAGAACATGTTGATCTTCAAGACTCTTCCTTTATACCGCATAAAAACAACTGTATTATAATAACAACAGAAGTAATTTCTCAAAGAAATAGTCAAAGATAGATGTTTGTTTGATCATTACACCTTGTACAATGTCTACACAACTCCTTGAGGACACAAGCACCAATTACCACAAGAACCTTGCTACATTATAACGCCTTATTCTCACGGCTACTGCACAATGGGTAGGTTGTCGAAATCTTTTGTCGAATGCGCTCACCCTTGGATGGTTATCCACATAAACATAATAATATGTTGTTCAAGGTGTCTAGTGAATTATGTTTCTGCTTTTACGGTGGTTACCATCAGTTTTGTTTGGTACGAACCGTTTTTGACGTTATTGCTTTGGTAGTTAGTTGGTAGTTATGGTTAATGCATTTCTGTTGACTCATATTTTTTGTACTTAGGTGTTTTAGGCAGACAAAATAATTTTGACGGTCTATTTTGTGCACGTACATTTAATACACTTTATATTTGAAAGTGGGAACATTATAATTATTATTAGTGGGTGATCCTATAATATAAAATATGTAACCTACGTTTTTTGTAAATATTATTATAAATTGTTGTTGTTTGTTATAAAATGTTGATCTTTCAATAAATTAAACAGTTTAAATATGTATAAAATTCTTCTAACTTTTATAAGTACTTAAATCGTCAAAATAACACAAGGTACTTTGAACTTTAGCATCAACTTATAAATTGTCTTTAAAGACACAGATTTAGTCAGTATAGTATTTTTTTAACTTTCATATTTTTGTTGCATAGTGCCTTTTTAAAAGTAAGTTAAGAGAGATTGTAATAATAATACCAGCTTGACAGAGGGTAGCTTACACAAGCATTAAGCATCATACTACTTGTTCTTCTCTCGATCCTATGCGAACCCCTCGGAGAATCTAGTAGAGAACGAGGACCCACTAGTGCCTGATGCCATTACCTCTAGAAAACCTCTGACGGTGTTTCAATCACACGGTTTGAAGAAACTTTTAAGTTTCTCGCCGCCCCCAAAAAAATCCGGTGATGCTGAAAACGCAGCATGAGGCAAACTCACTCCAAGCAAAATACTCTTCTTATTTTCAAAATTAGTATCTACTTTAGATATAGTTGTTAAAATTAATAAGATAAAACTATTGGTTATTAACTAGTAGTCAATTTTAAAATATCCTAATTAAAATAATTCTTCATATAAAAAGACAATTACTTGTTTTTAGTACATTAATACAATTACTTGTTTTATATGAAACATAACATAACTAACTACATTAAAGAAAAAAAAATTAAGATAACTAAAGACAAAATAAAACTAAAAAATTTCCTCCAGCTGTGGGCTCATGGGAACGGTCCCAAGAATGCTGGCAACATTACCTCTTTGGATTGCCAAGCTAATACGTTGGCAGAGGTAGCTGCCAGCCTTCTTGTCACCGGAGGCTTCAATAAGGCGAGCACTCAACGTTATCAACTAGTAGTAGTATTGATATATTCCGACAGTAAGAGATAAGAGAAGCAATTTCACTACCTCTATCAGTGCGAATCTTTTAGTAGCTCTCGAGTTCTATTGTAAGTTCTATTTCATTAATATAAAGCTGATGATTTGCCGAATAATATAAAAAAAAAATAAAAATCCTCAGTAAAGAATTCCCGGTTAAGGGCGCTTCTACTTCGGCTATATCATTGCATACCAACAGGTGTGGTAAAGGATAAGCGCTTCACAGGTGTAAAACGAATAATAAATAAACAAAAATGTCCAAAATGTACCTGTTGTGTAAAATTGTGGATATTGTACCATCATCATTATTCCCTTTCCATTGCTTTCCCTATTGATGGGTAGGGAGAACAGGCTTTAAACCACCACACGGGCTCAGTGCGGATTGGTGGTTGTTAACGCCTGCTAATGCAGCCGGGACCAACGGCTTAACGTGGCTGTCGAAGCACGGAGGAGCTCGAGATTATAAGTTTTTGGTCACCCATCCGATGTCTGAGAGAGCGAGTTAACCACTCCGCCGTCGAGCTCCTCAAGATATTGTATGGAGAGCAAATATGACCAAGGCGGACGTGACCAAAACAGTTTTACACAAAACAAGTATACTAATGGTCACAACCTACCTACATGTTTTATGTCCGAATTCACTCATAAAAATTATATAGAAATACATTTCTGTTAATACGAAAACGTTTACATGTCGCATGCTATTTTTAATGATACACTTGACATAGCAGATTCTACAAATTTTTTCTCGGCAGATGGAAACAGCAGCAGTATGAAATAAACTTTAAAAAATAACTAAGCTAGTACTAAAAATTCGCTGTACTGTAAGCTTAGGTATTTTAGAACATCTATAAACTGCTATTGGTTTAATATAGTGGGTCCTTAACTATTTTTTTCTCATTAATAAATAGGTGTATTACTTCTAAAAATCAATACCGGTTGTTCATATTATTATACACATTCAATTAAGACTATATTACTTAGGCTTCAGTAATAAATAACAATGATTTTTAATTTTGTATAACTATGACCCACTTCTTTTTTTGTTAGCAGAATTAACCTTTTGTTTCATTGTAGCTTTGAAGGGACTTGGTTTTTTAGGGTTCCGTAGTCAACAAGGAACCCTTATAGTTTCGCCATATTCGTCTGTCTGTATGTCTGTCTGTCTGTCCCCAGCCTAGCTCATAGACTCTTAGTACTAGAAAGCTGTAATACCCCATAGTGTGGGGTGTCGTTGGATTCTTTAAAATGCAAAATTTTGTTAGAGTCACGGAGCCCTACACTGCACTTGCCTGGTTTTTTCAACTAGAACAACTTAATATGAATTTCAGGGCCCTGTTAGAGAAGAACATTTTCAACTTAGAAGTGAAATGCAATATCACAATCAAAGGGAAGTATACGGCCGTCGGCAGACTCCTTCTGTTCCCCATCAATGGCGAAGGAGACTCCAAAATCAAAATAAGTGAGTAGATAAATAAAATACATACCCTGTAGTAGAGAATTCTATTGCTGGGTTTCCCATTATGAAATAATAATAAAAGTTAAAGCTCAAGTCATGTTCTGACAGCTAGCGGCAACCATGTTTGAAAGCAAAGGAATAACGTTCAAACGTTCTCAACTTTCAGTTAACTCCGTGATCTCATTGACCATCAAGACGAAGTACTACAAAGACGCTGAGGGGCGCGACCACTTCGGTATCAAAAACTACAAATACAGCTTCGATTACGGCGAACGCATCATCTACACCATCAACAATCTATTCAAAGGCAATCCTGAACTGAGTAAGTGCAAAGATGGTTTAGAAAATAAATGGCTGTTAGTATTGAAAAAAGGGAAGAAAAATAATTTCACAATCTCAAATTCGGATATTCAATATATTTTGAACCCTAAGCTTCACAAGGTAAAAGCTAGAGTCCAAGCTAAATATCTTATAGATATTTTAATGTAGGCGGCAATTATGATAGTCAAAATTTAAGATCTTTTTGAAATTCTTATTTTCGAAAAACTAAACAATGTAGAATTTAAAGTCCAATCTAAGTCGAATAATACTTCTACGCACTGTTACCTTGATTAAAGAAGCTTTTGTCAAACGTCTAACGATATAATTATATGAATAACAGGTTAAAATGCTTAATTTATGAAAGTAAAACGGATAAATAAAGTCTTATTGAATACCTGTTTCCATAAACAGTTTTCTATTGGTTTAGAAACAGATAATTGTGGAGACTGTAGTGATAGATATATCTGTTACCAGTCACAAAACCATAATAAGTGTACTCCCAAGTTTTATATTGGAAGAGAAATAAAAACATTTGTTTCGCGTAACAAGCTAATTTCCCTTTCGCACAGCATAGGCCCATTTCATCATTTCATCGATGCGTAACCAGTTTCAGTAACATACCTATTTACGCACCTTTTTGATGCAGCAGCATTTTACCTAACCGGCAACTGACCAGTTTTGCATTAGTGTTGTAACTGGATGAACTTTTGCCTATCGATAATTTACATTTCAGTTAGATCTAGTTTCAAAAATGTGTGTCTATCTAAGAGATGAGCGTTACAGGTAATCAAAAATATATCAATATAATTAACATACCGTAAACAACTATAACATTACGAGTAGGATTACCACCCGGGTAGCCGTTAGATGCGAGCAGTACAAAATCGGTCTTCGTCGTAGAGATCCTAGGTGGCAGTGAACGTTTCGTAGCTCAGATTATGTTGATGATGGTGATGATGATGATGATGATGATGATGATGATGATGATGTTGATATATAATATTATGTTACGTATTATTATTTCCAAAATACAGTAAATATATTGAATCTTTTGTTTGTAACGTGTCGATATCTATTTTCTACATTTTCTGCATCTTGCCAATCTGAGCTGCAACATGGTACCTAACTATTAATTGCTCAATCTCATGACCGTGACAATTATTTGTACCGGTTGGATTCATAAATATTGCCAATTGTAACTATAGCCTTGATAAAGAGTACTTTTAAATAAAATAAAAAAATATAAAGTATTGTGTAATCTATGGTGCACTGTTTCGTTACGTCGATGTTTTTATCTTAAATCTACCTAGTTTGTCTATCCAAAGGTTGTCTGGAAGTAATAACTTTTTTTTTTAATAAAATGCCTTCGTAGTACCATCTACTTTTCTATGTTTAGATATCAACATATTTTTGTAGTTTGTAAAAAAATATATTTATCTTATCTAAAAGAATTAACCAAAATTTTGTGAGAGTATTATAGTACAGAAAAGTTAATTTAAATTTTTTATGAAATCTCTAAGATTTAGCCACTCCTAATTTTCAGCATTCAGCTAAACTGTCCTTTGACGCTGTTATCGATTTACTCTTATCAATTTATCAGCACATTCATAATTTACTGGACTATTCCACTATGATGGACAAACATCAGACATCTAGGAGTATACATTTATATATTAAAAAAAGGCTTACCTAAAATGACAAAGAAGAAGATAACACGTGACTGCTAAATATCGACATCTAGTTTCCGACAACACTGGCTGCATCTTGCCAACCTGACCTGCGACATGGTACCACACTATTGTGCAATCTCGTGACCGTGACATTTGTTTGAACCGGTTGGATATGTAAACATTGGCCAACGTGTAACGCCGAATTTGCGAGACAGTCAAAAGGACTTCAGACTAAATATTCCGAATCCAACTTTGAATTGAAATTGAAGCGACAAGAAGGGCAGATGCTTAGTATCTTTCTTTAATTCTTAAATTTTCATACTTACTTCTTACTTACCTACACGTTTTTGAGGGTTCCGTAGTCAACAAGGAACCCATACAGTTTCGCCATGTCCGTCTGTCTGTCTGTCCCCAGCCTAGCTCATAGACTCTTAGTACTAGTGTACTAGAAAGGTGTAATTTGGCATGGATATACATATTAATCACGCCGACAAAGTGGTGAAGTAAAATTTTGAAAAAAATAATTTTTTAGGTGACCTCCCCTACACGTGAAGTGGGGATGTAATTTTTTTTTCTTGTCTACCCCATAGAGAGGGGTGTCGTTGGATAGCAATTTCAAAAATATTGCGTGTTTGTGGAAACAGTTTTTTTGATTGAGAATTCACGGTAGTTGTTATATATGACGAAGTTAAAAGAAAACTATCACAGCTAAGTAGGCTTTACAAGTTTACGAGTAACAGTCGACCAACTTATAAAATGTACTTGGCGCAGTACAAATTCCTCATTGGGAACTTCTTATATAACGTTGTCAGGTGTGTGAAACCGGCAGTATCTACATTTAAGTATATGAGCCATTATAATGTTCATAAAAGCCCTTCTCAGAGTCCGCATTATTGAGATGGGCTACGGAACCTTACAATGCGCGTGGCTCGACACGCACTTGGCCGGTTTTTATTTAATAGTTTTTAGTATAAAGTATCAATATCAAGTCATTCTATTCAATAGCTATTAGTTAGTTTAGTTATTATTTATCTTGACATTTTGCATCCTTCGCAGGATCCATGGTCACAAAACTTTCCTACTGTGAAAAGGATTCGAAACGTCAAAATAATAATTATTATTATATAAACTAGTGGCACCATGTGATTGTTTGACACAGTAACCCAGCGCTCGACACCGTTTTCTTCGCCAAAAAACAATATAGAATTTCATAAAAACACAAATGTTGAAAAAATTTCCACGACCAGGATTTGAACCTGCACCCTTCTGACATACCGGGTCAGGTGCTCTTCCAATTGAGCTATCGTGGTTCTAACCAGCCCGCCGAAACTATTCAACACTATTTACTTTTTTACTTTGAAAGCCAAAGGCGCCAATTCAATGTCAACAACTACCGTCATTATTGTTTCGCAACAAAATTTGCGTTAAAATTATATGTATAAACAAAACAAAAACATTTTATAGAATTTTATTGCAATTTTGTATTAAATTGTTTCAAGTCAAACGTTAGTTGCCGACGTCTATTTTTTTTTTCATTATAGGAAATAAGTGTCAAGCGCTGATTCCTGTCGAAGACTGGTACCACTACCCTAGATTATTTAATTTTATTACACCTTGACGATTTGACGTTACGTTTCAAATTTTACTTACAAATTTTCAAAAATATTTTTGACGTTTTTGCGTTTCAACGTTTTTTACTCACTTTTCCAGGTAACACAGTGTTGCAGTTTCTGAACGAGAACTGGAGGATTGTGACCGAGGAGTTTGGACAGCCGGTGGTAGACTACGCCCTCAACGTCACCATCAATACTGCCAGGAAGTTCTTCGACGCGGTGCCTTACGACGAACTGTTATACGTACCTATTCCCAATTACTGATCAAAACACAAAACGGATCATTCCCAGACCTCAATGAAGGTATTACGATCACCTTCTAAGGCTACTCTGTTAAATGAAAATAAAAAAAAAATAATTTTGAAGGTACGTGAAGGTCTTGAGGAACTATTTTATTTTTCAAAAACAATGGGATTTGGACATCTGGGAATAACCCATGACAACATTGTAAAGAAACCTCTTTGAGACATAACTCAAAAGCATCATAGATAATGTTCCTCTCTATTAAACAGTTTGAGGTCTTCAAAAATGCCTCCGCAATGTTTATACTAGAACACCCCGGAGAATCTGGAGGGTTATAGTGACTCCACGAGTGTGATGCTTACCCTCAGTTCATTTTAAGATTCTCAATAGTACCGCTGTTAAGGTTATATATGGTTTATATAAAAGATCTCTAGAAGAACAAATTTGAATGTATATAAAAGTTATTTTAACCATTTTCAATTCATGTCCCATGCTGTAAATATACATATAACATTTTTACTTCTATCTCAAGTAGTTACGAACTTTGGATTGATAATAAAATCGAACTTAAATGCAAAAGTTATTTACTTACATCGTGTGCTGTATAAATCACTTCCTTGGATCGATTCGATTGGAATGATTTTTAAATAACCCCTTTTTGTTGTTGCTTTTTTATTGCTGTAATTTTAGTGCAGCTTGGTAACTTAATGTTACTCCAAGTGTAAAATTTAGATTTACTTAACTTGAGGATGTGTAGGACGGACAAATAGATAACTCGAAAGGGTCAGCAAATACATTTTCGAGTTAATGGTAGGGTAGTGGCACCAGATTTCGACAGGAACCAATGATTGACACTTTTTTTCCTTTAACCTTTCAGCGTCGATCAATCCTTTTAATAACAATAGAATACAGACCGCCTGCTTCCCAGCTTCATCCAGTATTTTTTAAATGAAATTCTATGTTATTTCTTGGCAACGAAAACTGCTGTTGAACACTGGTACCACAACGGTACGATACCTTAATTCATATGAAAAGGTTTGTAGAATTGGGTTGTAGCAGATTACCATTGCTTTGCTTACATATACATGCTACATATTTTTTTTAACTATCTTGATCACTTACATTAGACTATTTTTAAGGGACTTTTGCCTCTTGGCATGTCAATCCCATTATAGCTAAACTATTGACTTAACTCTATTAATATTAGAAGGGAAAAGGCATTGACTGCAAAACTTTGTTAAATTACACAAAGATAATAGCAACCTCGGAATTTGGGTTATGTAAAAAACTTCGAATAACGCCAATATCTAGACGGTTAATGTTAAATTTGTTTATGACTGATTCCCTTTCCCTCCGATTCCTGTCACATTCCATCAATAGATGTTGTACGTCTTCAATTTATTCGGGATTTTTTGGGGGGTTTTTTGTTGTGTATGAGGATCCGTTATTTCGGCATAATTGCATGCGCCATGATCACGGATGTACTCCGTGAGTACATGGTAATAATCCCGTTAATAATAATAAATTTGTTCTAATAATTACCTACTATAGTAATGTATGTGTCCAGGCAAAGTTATCGCTGAGCTATGGACCTTTTGCTCTGCTACAGCACACACATACATACTGTTATAGTGTGCGTTTTTATATTACTGTGTGCAGTATATATTATCTTATTGTTTTATTTTGTTTATATATATTATGTTTGTTGGTTATATCTACCTACTGTTTTTGCTTATTTTATGATGGTGTGTGTGTGATGAAGTACCAAATAAACTTAAACTCCCCGCCCGATCCTCTAAATGCCATTACACATTTACAGAATACACTAAACATGCACACTAGTTTAGCCCCAAGACACCGTACTCGTAGAACAAGGGTACGACGAACCGGTTCACACGCGCTCTACACCAGGTAAAGACATGTACCTGGGCGCTTTTCTCCTCCACCACGGCCCGGTCAACCCGAGCGACTCCTTTTAGTGGCGCCCTCGGGTTGTTCCGCTCCCTGATCCGATCCAAACCCTTCGGAGAATCTAGTAGGGCACGGGGACGCGCACTAGTGCGCGATGCCGTTCCCTCTAGAAAACCTCCGAAGGTGATTCGTTTCTCACGGCTTGAGGGACCCTTTACGTTCCTCGCCGCCCCCTAACAAGCCCGGTGAAGCTGAAAATGCCTCAGAGGCAATCAGCAATCTCTTTAAAAAAAACCAAATAAACTTTTATCTATCTATCAATAATTTATCATTATCATTACTGATAAGGCCATCTGCTATTTACTTTACTTACAATCTGTAAATATATTTTGTAGTTACCTCGTGTTATATAAGAAAAGTGTATTTTGTATTGTATAAAGATAAAAAACGTTCTTTTTAACAGACTTTGTCACTTTTACTATTTGAACAGTTAATTTTGACGTTGTATTTGATAACATTAAAATTATGTACCTAAGTAGTGGTTTTATAGTAACAATGTAAAATCACGTGTTTCATAACTATTTTAAGTAAAATATAAATTGAGTAACTTAGTTAGTGAACCTCTGAAGGTGCTTCGTTTTACACGGCTTGAAGAACCCTTTAAGTTTCTCGCCGCTCCACAAAAAAGTCTGCTGACACTGAAAATACCCAGAGGCAATCAGTAAACTCTCCAAAAAAAAAGGATACTTCATTGTGTCTTATCGGCCCAGATACCAGAAGGCTAGGGCCTAAGACATACACATTATTTTAAAGGCCGGCAACGCGTCTGCGATTCCTCTGGTCTTCCCATCAGGTGGCCCGCTTGCTCGTTTGCCTCCTTCCAATATAAAAAAAAATTATATTTAAAAGACTTGTCCCATGGACAGTATCAATAATGTAAAATAGTTCTTATTCCATTATAGCCATTTAGATATTAACAATTGCCTTTTGTCTGATCACTCCAACCAGATTCAACAAGGTTAAGCTTTGTATTTTTTGTTTGAAAATATTAATGTGTAAATATAATTACTAATAACGAGATAATCGTAGTTTTATAAGATACACTCTAACTGCCGTACTCAGACACGTCAATTAAGTTTTAATGACAATTAAGTCTCTTGCTGTCACTTTGTGCTAAATAGAGAAGGAAAGACATTTAATTGTCATTAAAACTTAATTGACGTCTCTGAGTACGGCAGTTAGTGCCTTACAAATAAACAGAAAATAAGCTTCGAATAGTTATTCCGTGTTTTGTTCCCGTCATGTAGACGTCATTTAAAATTAGAGTAAAAGAGACAAAACGCGAAATAAGTAATCGATATTCTCTGTTTATTTGAAAGACCGTTATTGTTTAATGATTTACTTGTTAATTTAATGTAATAACGTAACTCTGATGAGGTTGTGTTTAAACTTAGATGTTATTCTTTGTATAAACGTGTCCATACTTTCAACGGACTACTCGTATATGTATCAAAACGTATAATGTATTATACCATATAAGAACTGTCGAACATTTTATTGTGCTCATTTAGAATAATTACAAATTACTGTTAATAAAAGTACCTATTAATTAGAATTCAGATTGGTTTTAATAACGTTAAATGCGTTGTAAAAAAATTCGTCATTAACTTCTAATATAGTCTGTACATGGTCTGATTGATCTTTACACTGGCATCTTAAAGCTAGATTTAGCTTAAGTCTTCTTACATTTAGCGGCCATAATTGTTACTATATTAAAAAAAAACAAACCGTAAAATTCAGAAGAATTTTATTAATTCTGAAAAACAAAGGTTTTAAATATTTATTTCACACTTATTATTTATTTTACTTTAAATGACATTTTCCTTTTAAGTTGTGTATCAATTCAATTTGTTAATATTACATACCTAAGGGTGGATTATTAAGTATTAATTATTAAATGTTCGTGAAAGCGCACGATTGTTGGCAAACGTAATAAAACGGTGCATCGTCACTTTTTAATTCAAAAGTAAAAGTGAAAAGTTTCAAGTAAAATTCACATTTTGCCTGTAAATAAGAAGGTATGGGGGAATCACTTTTTCATTTATTTATTTTTTATTTATTTCTTGGTACACACACAAAGGTACAACAACAACACACAAAGCAAACGACAAAAATCAAACACGATTATGTTGCGGCTCCAAAAAAAAATTGTGTACTCACACATGCTGAGCAGAAAGTGATTTAAAAACGAAATAAGGATAAAAAAATCACAATTGATTGCTTCATTACAAGCACAAAGCCACATTACATATTAAATAAATGTTTACATTGAAATTACAAACAACCTATAAAATAATATGAAAATGCGACTAATATTGAATCGAAATAGCGACTTCATGTTTCACAGAATTTTCACAAAGTGCTATCACACAAGCGCAGGGGCGCGAAATTTCAACAAAAGACAAATAGCGCCAAGCGCGAATAAATAAAAGATTATATAGAAAAGGAGATTCAGGTTGAATTAAAAGTAGTTATGAAATGCATGAAATAATGGATGAAATGAGTGAGGGTTCAATGAGAATTCTCTTCGGATTTAATATGAAAAATGGCGATAGTAATTTGAAAACAAATTGAGTTTATTTTTAAATGGAATCAAGTGATCATAGAATAAATTTGTGGCTCTACTAAGTATATATAAATTCTAACAACACTACCAACCTTACAATATCCTATGTTACCTTCTTAAGGTGAGATAAAGGCAAAGGTTTTCCCCATTGTAGAATAAATAAATAAAATGGGATGAATAAAAAGCAGGTCGTTATTCTTTTATTATTACCAAGCAACTAAAGTTGCCCCAAAAAGTCAACAATTAATATTCCAAATATACCTTTAACCACCAATGAATCGATCTATATTACCTGTACGTATAATGCGTTCATTTGTTTCGCACAAGTGCACAAGTGCCATTGCCCCTGCGACAATAAATTTTGATTAGGTACTGTTCACTTAACTTTTGTTTAAATACTTCTGTGCTTTCTAAAGCATTTTGAGCAAGGGTTCAAAGTGCCTAAGTGCTTATGACTAAGGAGTCTCAGTTGTTATCTTGAGATGGCAGTGGTAGGCCTGCAATTCGACATTGAGGCACACCATGGTGAGTCTGTTATGGGACGATTTCCCTATGTGATATGTTAATGTATATAAAGTGTATAAAGTAGGTACTTAATAGTTAATTACGTAGTTACCAACATGTAGGTCATTATAGGTACATGGGTACATTAACACTTTATTGCATATTACGTGTCAGATACAATGTATTTCATCTAAAACTAATTACACAAATGAATGGGTGATTTTTCATTTGTTTTCTTAGTCCATACTAAAAATATACATAATCACCCATTTAATTATACTTACATATAGCTGGTGTTAGACGTCAGCATCAAATTGTATGTAATGTTAATGCGAGTACATCCTTAACTATTTCAATTTATAAATTTACATTTCGACAACTTTGCAGGATCCATGGTCATAGGGAGACGATAACTGTTTTGAATGTCTGGGTAAATAAATGCAGGTTATAGTATAAACGCGAATAAATTCTTTTAAAGTACTTCAGCTCAATGTTTGATGTTCGCGTACACTTTAATTATGATAAAAACAAGTAACTACAACCCCACAAATTTTAAAAATTCAAAGTTCAATTAAACAATCAAACAGTTAACTACTTGCGATACCTGCAAAGTGTTCGAAGTTTCCAAATAAAATAATATAAATATTTATGTATTCAATAAATTGTATGGTTTTCGCTTTAACTTTAACCATGACAATAATATGTAAATACAACCCCAACATTACCTATACATCCAATTACTGGCACGTTGGTCCAGTTTCCGACACACTTTAAGCTTTTAAAGAATAACTTATTTTGGCGTTTGTTTCTGGCTACACAATAAACTAACATGTCTACTATACTAAGAGATCTGAAGGCTTTGCCAAGATTTTCCACCGTACAATGTCTACATGAGTGTAAAATGCAACAGACGACATTGCGTAGAATTAGGTAAATCATTCATTTGACTGAAATAATAAATTGTTTTAAGACAACTGTACCGTTTTCGTTGTTGAAACAGGAAATATTCGTTTTGCAAACATCACCAGCCTATTAACATCCCACTGCTGGGCTTACCACATGAATTATGTTTGAACTAGCCCGGAAAAAGTTTTCACTAAAAATATTGTCTTGACTAGATAACCTACTGCTGTATTTCAGTAATGCAGCTGATATATTGTTATTAGAAACACAGGTATAGGTTTCAAAATGATGGATGGGATGAAGTAAGAGGATGTAACCAAAATGCAGTGTTTGTAATGCTGTTTAAAAAAGTAGCTATTTCCTATCGATACTCATAATTAATATTTTTTCCACAAAATTTCTTTAAAACTATCATAGTCAAAACCCCAAAAAAATTATATGTTGTCACTAAGTACCTAAGATTAAAAAATCGCACCCCTATGACCTTTCCCGATAAAATAAACACTGAATCTTGATTAGTCTTCGTCTCTTATCTCTATCAAGAACTTGCGAACTCGCGATTTCGTGCGAACCGTCAAAGCAATAGGCGCAAACCAAAATTTCATTTAGCAAAAAGGGCAAAGCTATCTCCAGCATTTCGAGCAATTACTTAGCTAGATTGTTATGAGTCGCCTTTTTTTACGCTTCACGTCATCCTTTCACAAACTAAATGTCCTTTATTCCCTGGGGACAAATAACCATCATTAAACCTTTAGAAAAGAATTATGTCGTTATAAAGAAATAAACGGACGATCAAAGGATTTTATTGCTTTATTTTGGATGAGATGTTCACCGCTTATACAAATTATGCCAAACAAACATACAATGGCTGAATGTAAACAAACCATTTATTCACTCACACCGTCACCATCACCAGCTCATTTTTATGTCCCCACTGCTAGGAAACGAGCCTTCCCTATGGATGGATAGGGAGAACGGGCAAGAGACCACCACGCGCGCCCAGGTAGGTGAGGGTTGTTAACGACTGCTAATGCAATGCAGCCGGGACCAACTCGACACACTTGAATTCGGTCACCCATCCACTGACTCACATTGCTAAAGTTGGTAATCTTGCAAGATTGCAACCAGAACGTGTGAGTGACAGCGCCCGCCATCGAGTTCCATTTAAAGTACCTAAATATGTTTTAAATGCTATCTTTTTGAAGAACGAGCTCAAGGAACATTAATAAAGGTAACGACAGACAGACGCGGTCTTTCATTTAAACTTTTCAGATAAATCAAATATCCTACTGCAGGAATCATTTACGAGTAGATTGATGCCCATTGTCAAGGTGTGGAATGCGATACTTCCCCAAAGCCTACAACATTTATTAAAAAAAACACAAATGTTGAAAAAATTTCCACGAGCAGGATTTGAACCTGCACCCTTCTGACATACCGGGTCAGGTGCTCTCGCAATTGAGCTATCGTGGTAGCTACCTCGCAATTGAATCCTGCTCTTGGAATTTTTTTCAACATTTGTATTTTTGTAATTTGTTTCGCAACAAAATTTGCGTTAAAAATTATATAAACAAAACAAAAACATTTATAAACATCTAAGAGAGTGAACAGGCATCTCCGGGGCAAGCTCGTTTCATAGAAGACAATATCAAAAGGCCCTGAATTATGCCAAATTTAAACCTAGTAGGTATATTTAAAAAATACTTCTCACATAGACAGTAGCAAATAAAGAGAACGAGTCACAATAACATTACGCCCAGGTACCTAGGTCCGGACTGTTATATCATGTTCCAATGCCATAAATATTCTAAGAAAAATATATAGCAACTGTCAATGTCAAACGCACTTCCTGTATGGATACTTACGAAAAAGACGTCCTTTAATAAAGATCGCTGTTTTCAACCAAGACTGGAGTATGTATTTTATCCTACCACAAGGCCACAAAAGACATGGTGACAGCCGGTGAACAACTGAAATTCAACATCAGTCGATGCCGAGAAATTGCAGTCAAGCTCTCAGGCAAGTCAAAACGAAATTTCACTACAGCTCCTAGACACGCGGCAGCGTCAAAATGGCGAACGAACAAAAATTTCCATCTAACATGCTCCCGCCACCGTCTTTTCAATTGGATTACAAAGCGTCGAACATGCCAGTCGCATGGAAAAACTTTTATATGTCTTTCCGTATATACATTAAAGCAAATAACCTCGAAGAAGAATCTGATTCGAGAAAAGTCGCCCTACTACTCAACGCTATGGGTACAGACGCGCTTCAAATTTTTAATTCATTCGAAGTAGATATGGAGACCATACGATTTAAAGAACTACAACAAAAATTTGAAGATTATTTCTTACCAAAAGTTAACATTACCTTAGAACGGCACAAATTATTCAACAGAAAACAAGGCCTTAATGAGGATTTGGAGACATATGCCACTGAATTGAAAAATATTAGCCTACAATGCGATTTCGGAAACAAGAGTGATGATATTCTCAAAGATATTTTTTCATGGAATCTCAATTCAGGGTACATCAAAGAGCGCATTCTGATAGAGAAACCATCTACATTCGAAAAAGCCGTATCCTTAGCAAAGACAATAAGAAACACAAAGTTAGATTCACAGTGCTTGAACAACCAACACCAACTACAAGCTGATGTCAATGCCATCAACTCCAGGAGAGCAAGGAGCACCAGCCAGTCGAGATCATCAAGTCAGCATCGTTCTGCAAACCAGCATCGTCTTCCAAGCCAGCATCGTCCTCCAAGCCAGCATCGTCCTCCAAGTCAGCATTTTTCTGTAAGAAGTCAAAATAAGGAGGTATGCAGCAAATGTGGTCAAGTACATCGAGTTAAGTGTCCCGCTCTGGGTGCAATCTGTCACAACTGTGGTCGCAGAAATCATTTCGCTTCTGTGTGTCGGTCTAGAAAAATTTCTAATGTACAACAATTAGATAATTTAGTATTAACTGAGTCTCCAATAATTAATCAAAGTAATGAATATTTCTTGGGTTCTTTATTTATAGCTTCCATTCAGAATTGTAACAATAATTATATTACCTGCTTGAATATAAATAGTCAAATAACAAAATTTCTCTTAGACACAGGTGCAGACACTAACATTCTTTCATTCAGTACATACAAAAAACTGAAATTGCCATTGTCACAGATACAAAAAAGTTGTCACAAACTATCTACATTCAGTGGTGAAGTCTTGCCCACTGTTGGTCAATGTCAAGTTTCTGTATTACATAATAATAATAATCATATGCTTACCTTTCATGTTCTAGATATTAACTGTCAAGATGTCATAGGCCGTAGAAGTTGCGAAGAACTAAAATTAGTAAAGAGAATTCATTCAGTCACTTTCAATAACACTTCATTACTCTCGGAATTTTCTCATCTTTTTGAAGGAATAGGTATACTTAAAGATTTTGAATGTCACCTTACCTTGAAACCTGATGCAGTCCCATCTGTTGTTGCATGTCGTAGAGTCCCTTTTGCCTTATTAGATGACCTAAAAAAAGAGTTAGAAATGTTAGAAAAAAATAATATAATACAAAAAGTTAATGAACCAACCGAATGGGTTAATTCACTTGTACTTACCTCGAAGAAAAATGGTAAACTTAGGCTCTGTATTGATCCTAGAAAACTAAATGAAGGAATAATGAGACCTCACTATCAGTTTCCCACTATTGATGAAATAAAAATAAGTCTGTCAGGCGCCAAGTTCTTCTCCACTTTAGACGCCAACAAAGGTTTTTATATGCTGAAACTAAATGAAGCTTCCTCAAAGCTATGTACATTCATTACCCCTTATGGTCGATATCGTTATCTTCGTCTTCCTTTTGGTATTAACGCGGCTCCAGAAATCTTCCATTCTGAGATGTCTAAACGGTTCAGTGACCTCGATGGAGTAAAAATCATGATGGATGACTTGCTTGTGTATGGCAGAACCAAGCATGAGCATGATGAAAGGCTAAGAAATGTCTTACTTAGAGCTGAACAATTAGGTATTAAATTTAATAGAGAAAAGTCAAATATTTGTCAAAATCAAGTCAGATACCTAGGCCATGTATTTAGTGAGAATGGAGTGAGTGTAGATCCATCTAAAGTCCAAGCAATTTGTGAAATGCCACCACCCACAAATCTTACTGAATTACAACGGTTTCTAGGCATGGTCAATTATTTAGGTTCTTATATTCCAAATTTGTCCCAAAAAACTACCAATTTAAGATCCCTTTTGTCTAAAAATGTAGAATTTAATTGGTCTAATTCACATGATTCTGAACTTAATAACCTAAAAAAGTTAATTTCAAATGCCCCAGTACTAACATTCTATGATCAAAATAGAGAAATTTGTCTATCTGTCGATTCATCTAAAGATGCAATGGGTGCTTTTATTAGTCATGGTAAACAGCCAATAGCCTATGCTTCAGCTTCCTTAACTCAAGCACAACAAGCTTATTCTCAAATTGAGAAAGAACTTTTAGCTATTCTCTTCGGTTGTACTAAGTTTCACCAGTACATATATGGTCGTCATACAGCTGTAGAAACAGATCACAAGCCAATTGTCACTCTCTTCAAAAAACCATTATTCAGTATTCCAGCTCGTCTTCAAAGAATAATGCTTAGACTTCAGCCATATGATTTATCAGTTACATACAAACCAGGCAAATACTTATATGTGGCAGACACCTTGTCTAGATCTGCCCTGCCAGAAACTGCTCTTACTGATCTTGAAGCAGACATTGATTTACATGTCAATATGTTAATCCAATCCCTGTCAATTAGTCCACACAAATTAAAAGAATTTCAAGCACATACTACTAAAGACCAAGAACTAATTTCTGTCATGAATTATTGTAAAAATGGATGGCCAGAACACAAAAAGTCAGTCCCGGAAAAGATTAGATCATTTTTCCTTATAAGAAATGAATTACAAGTAGTAGAAGGCCTTGTCATGAAAAACAATAATATAGTTGTACCAATTACCCTTAGAAATGACACTCTAAAACTTTTACATGAAGGCCACCAAGGTATAAAAAGTTGCCAAAACCTTGCTAGAAATTCAGTCTATTGGCCTAATATTAATTCTGATATTGAAAGTTATATAAATTCATGTCATATCTGTCTGACATACAGGCGTAGTAATACTAAAGAGCCAATACAATTCCATGACATTCCACTCATCCCTTGGCATAAGTTAGGAATAGACTTATTTGAATTTAATTCACAAAAATACCTACTGGTAATAGACTATTTTTCCAAGTACATAGAACTTGCTCATTTAGGTAATAATACTACTGCAAGTAATGTTATTTCACATCTCAAATCTATATTTGCTCGTCATGGCATACCAAGGTATTTACATTCAGATAATGGTCCCCCATTCAATTCAAGTGAATTTAACACTTTTACTTCTCAATGGCAAATTGAACACTCAACTTCAAGTCCCTACCATAGCCGCTCCAATGGTATGGTTGAAAGGGCTATAGGTACAATCAAAAACATCTTAAAAAAATGTCACATGGATAAAACAGATCCCTACTTAGCACTTTTACAGTATAGAAATACACCTAAACATGGTCTTTGTTCCCCATCTCAATTACTTATGTCCAGAACATTGAGATCTAAATTGCCACTTTCTAATCAGTTATTGAAACCTGAAGTTTCTGACTACAAAATTATTGAGAGGAAAATGAAAGAACAAAAAATTAATTCAGAATTATATTATAATAAACATTCAAAACAATTACCTAGACTACAAAAAGGAGATTACATATATTTCAAAAAACAACCACTTAACAATTGGACACCAGGTACTATCACAGATATAGGTCCACAACCTAGGTCTTATACAGTCGAGTCTGATGAAGGTTCATTCCGTCGTAATCGTGTACACATTATGAAACCATACACTCCAACACGTTCTTCACAACCTTCCAGAATTCCAACTCCTACCAATCCATCCAAGGCTTCTCTCCCGTCTGATAGTTCTCCTGTCACGTCCAGTAACTCTCCCTGCAGCTCTCCACACCGTCAACTTCACCTGGAAAATAAAAACGAACATGTTAATGTACCAATAACACAAGACAAACAAAATGTTTCACAAAGTAATGTTAAATACTCATCTTTTGGTCGTATGGTTAAGTTACCACGTAGATTTTGTAATGAATAATTGTTTCTTGTATTCTTGATGTTATTTACTTGACTTGCAAATAATTGTGTATTTGTTTTTCTTAACTCAAACATTGTTTCAATGACTTAATGCATTTTATTGTTATCGCAAATGTCAAAGTTGTCAAACTTGTCGAAATTTAGAAATGTCAATTTTATATTTTTTAAATGCGTTCCGATACATGTAAAATTATTTATAAAAATGTTAAGTTGCGTTCATACGTTTTAATTTATAAGAAGTTCAATTTATTTATGTAGATCTCGTCTTCTCAAAAAAGGGAAGATGTTATATCATGTTCCAATGCCATAAATATTCTAAGAAAAATATATAGCAACTGTCAATGTCAAACGCACTTCCTGTATGGATACTTACGAAAAAGACGTCCTTTAATAAAGATCGCTGTTTTCAACCAAGACTGGAGTATGTATTTTATCCTACCACAAGGCCACAAAAGACACGGACCAGGTAAAGGCAGTCGTCAGACTGCCTTTTGTCCGATCCCTTCAGCCCAGGATTAACACGTTACCTATCTTCGGAAGCACGGAAGAAGTCCAGCTAATTATATTTGTTCACTCATTCAAAGACCTTTGCCAAACGTTGTTCAATCCACAAACATTTTAAACCTTATCGTAACTTGCATAGATACTATTTAGCGAAGGGTGATTTAGTATGTTGCAACACAAATTGTTTGTGTTTCTATACAGTTCCGTTGCTATACGTACCCACAGTCACTTGTACGTGCATAGTATACCAACCTCTGATGTTTCGTGACGCAACAAACGCTACGGCCTTTACCTAAAAACGAGCAGAATGCTTGAAACTCAGTTGGAACGAAAGAAGTGTTTTGTGGCGAAAAATCCCTTGTACACGATACAACCATGCTTGCACTATGGGTATTATAGAACATTAAAGATAGAATACTCGTATTACTGCCACTGAAGTCTAATGATTAATCATTTATTTAATGTCTAGCGTCCCTGTTTCGCACAGGTGGACTTTTTTTTTTTTTTTTTTTTAATATAGCTTATGTTACTCAGCGCTAATGTAGCATTCTAATGGTGAAAGAATTTTTAAATCGGTCCAGTAGTTTTCGAGTTTATTCGTTACAAACATACATACATACATACATACAAAAATACAAAGGTTTCCTCTTTATAATATTAGTATAGATAACTCATAGACTGCATTTATTTCTTTCTTAACGTCATATACCAAAGCCAAAGTTACCAGAGTTATGTTAAAGTCTGTCGCTATAATCACAATGTATGTAGGTAGTATTGACGTGGTCTGTCCATAAAATAACAAATTCGTCAGTTAGTGAATATTCCATTTACCTTCATGAAAACTTTTTCTCGTTGTATAATATTAAGTAGATCGCCTTTATACTGTCCCACTGCTGGGCAATGACGCCCATCATTGAAATCAAGTCATTGTTACAATTGGTGGATATTAGCTCAACCACTAACGCTTACGCTTGCAAAATGCGGGGTGTTCATAACCCGAGCTATGCATCGAAAAATCCGAAACATTGCTTGACCTGGTACTTAAACCCAGGACCTTCGCGTGTCGAACTAAGCTACCACCGAGGCGTCATAAATAGTTTAATGTAAAACGAAGATAAGTCAGAGTGAGGCGAATAGGGGCCTACCCACTAATATTTTCACCATCCTTTCTCCCACGGAGATGGTTAGAGACCAGCACGAACGGCAAGCACTGAGTTTTCACAAATCTAAGACCCATGACATCTACGTTACCATGCATCCATAAGACGGGTGGTCTGCAGATTCCTACCCGTCTCTTGAACACCATTCGGTTATAATTGCTGTAATAAATTTTTCTTCACTTTTTAGGCATAATTTAATAATGCCATATGCTTAGTCTCCATTGGAGGCTTACAATCCAGTCTGCTTCAGTGCAGTCCAGTCTTCAGTCTGCTGACTGAAGCTGAGTTAAACTTTTTAAAAATAAAAAAGTAAAATTTACTATAGCGTTGTGTTATCAAATTTCTGGTATTTATTCTGTAAAGATGAATGTGCATAGCAATCGGTTGCAATAACCGTTGGATAGATTGCACTCTGCCGCTAAAAAGCAGTCAAACATCAAAAAGCAGTGGAAAAATTCAGCGCTTACGTCAGCCTTCTCGGTAGCATAATGGTCAGTGCAGCCGCCCGGATTGCGGAAGACCCATGTTCGATTCCTGGCTGGGTCGGGTAGGCATTTAATTTATTCACTGTATTTTACAAATATTTAATTCAGCTTCAGTACAGCAATTAGCACTTAAAAATAAATAAGTAAAATTTTCTATAAAATAAACTATTATATTTATATCAAGAATTTCTATAAAGAGATACAAAACAAATAAAAGTTTGTTATGATTGCATTTTTATCTATGACGTCGAATAACTCATTCGAATATTCTATAAATCAATCGTAGCGATGACTTCATTTCAATGATAGATAGGTACTTTTGTCAGTTGTTTGACATTATAACTACTTAACATTAACAGTATAATTGGCTAAAAAAAATTGAAACACTAATTCAGAGACCTGTTCGAATTTTTACAAATTTATCAAAAAAACTGAAAAAAAAAACATTTTACAAATGAATATTAATAATTATAGCGGACAATATTTATAACTAGTGTCTTATACTCGTAGATACTTAAAATGATGTTCTCCAACTTCAATTAAGTTAATGTTATATTTGAGACTATAATAACTTTTTTTAAATATAATTATTTATTGTAGGTAATTCAAATAGTTACATTTTGTCAGTCCTAAGTCCACGCAAGCAAACTGCAAAAATAACTGATTAGGTATTCATTATCACCAGCCCATATCCGTCTACTGCTAGACTGTTTACAATGCACAGATTTTAAAATTTAAGATTATCTAGTAAATTCTTGGTAGTAAAGTCAAAGTTTCCTCACAATAAAAAAAAAGTTTTCCGTGCTTTGGAAATTAATTGAATTAATGATGGATCATTCATTATCGTGCTTTATCATTGACATAAAATAAATAATAACTACACCAACATTTACACTAATATTTGTATGCTGTGTCAAACAAGTAAGATCTAGCGTATACCTATGTATAATATCTCCACCATGTAAAAAATGTTTTATGCAAATAAATATTCTTGTTCTTATTATCATTCCCAGACGAAAATTTAACATTTTCCATCTAACCAATTAACGAACTTAGAAATTAAGTAGTTACCTTTGATTAGAGGATCTTAGCGCATCCTGTAATTGCATCACGTATTCGTTAGACAGTCTATTGTTTTCTTAATCAGTGCTCTAAGATCCTCTACCTATGACATAAACAATCATCGAAGCAACCGATTACCGATTACCCGTAACCGGTCGTCCGGTCGACCTCTGAAGGTCTATTAACGTCTTTCCGATTCTCGATATATAGCAGTTTTACCATGCGCGTACTACAGTGGTGCTACTGACTCTAATTGTTCTACACACGGCTGGTTTATTTCAAATTTCGTTATTTTGTTTTTTATAACTTTTTTATAACAGCCAGTAATAGTGTTAAATAAAATGCGGTCTTATCTGTTTAGTGTCGTCTTGGGTATTGTCATATTTTTCTGTCTAAGGAATGGAGATGCAAAGATAGCGCGTAAGTGTTGAAACATTATTTATTACTATTGTTCTCATAAAGAATATAGCGAAACTTAAATTATAATAGTATTTTTGTGTTATATAATTTTTATCTTTCTCTCTGTCCAGACAGAACGTCTGGAAGAATCTTTTAGAACGATAAAACCCCACAACTGTTATATTGTAATTTGTTATATGTTAAATGTAAATGTATGAGTTGTTTCCAAAGAAAGTTTGTTTACCTAAACAAAATGTACAAAGAGAGGAATAGAGGGGAAGGAAGGCCTTTACTCTTCAGTAGGAATGTGTGACTTTTAATATAGTATAGAAAAGTTAAGTTTGCTTATAACAATGACTTATGACAGATACATTTTCAGCACACTTTATGAATATAGATAATTTTATATGTTCTTTTCTAACAAAAGTAATAAATATCGATATAAATTAATAATTATAGGTATTTATGACAAAACAAATAATAACCAAATATATATGAATCAATACATACGCGCAGCTCAAAGTCAAAATCAGGCAGACTTCATCATTAACACCAGTTATGGCTGAGAGTAGCCGCGGATGGGCTCAGTGGCGTGCACTTGGAGAGGCATGTGTCCAGCAGTGGACTAATATAGGCTGATGATGATGATATGGCTGGTAAATCCTCACACATTTTCATAAAATCTGTTTATAATCGTACTTTAGAATGTTATGACACTACGTATTTAATATAAATATGGCACTCATATTGTTTCTTACGCCATGCCATTTTCCTGTAATTTTTTTTTAATCACATAATTGTCATGATCATATTGTAATATCCTTGCCAGTCATTATAGTATTGAACATAGTTGCTATGTCAGATTTTTCTGTATTCTAAGGTAACTATGCTGTAGAATGTACAATGTACCGTTAAATAACGATTTTATTACTGTCCTTTATTTATTTATTTAGGTATACAAAACAGACAGAAATTTAATAATTTACAAAAAGTTAGTTAAGTATGTTCATGTAGTATATTTTATATTATATATTATGGTATATGACGATCCTGTGTTTTGAATGTGTATGTGTAATTGTACCAAATAAAGATTTTTAGGGTTCCGTACCTCAAAAGGAAAAAACAGAACCCTTATAAGATCACTTTGTTGTCCGTCTGACTGTCTGTCAAGACCCTTTATCTCGGGACCGCAAGTTGAAATTAAAATCATATACTCAAGTTAGCGGTCCCTTGAAGCAGTGAAAAAATCAAACTTCTAAGTTAACGGAAAAAAAGATACGGCCGTTTATGACGCAAAAAACGTATATTTCGACACTCTCAAGGGAATTTAAATTTATATGGTACTTGCCGTTGACCTAGAACTATGAAGTTTGGCAAGTAATATCGTCTTATACTACAAGTACAGGAGAAAATCTGAAAACTATACGTCATATTTAATTAAATCACAAAAAAAAACAGAGTCAAGTTAACCGCATCATGTGGGGTATCGTATGAAAGGGCTTCCTTTGCACAAGCTTAAACAGATTTTTAATTCTATTTATGATGTATAGTTTACGATTTATGACGAAGAATGAAAAAACCTTTTCCCTCTTTTATATGTATAGGTAGAGGTACCTAATAACTTTGATGTACGAAGTACCTAACAGTTTGCACTGTTATGCGTACCTACTTAGTCCTTTTTTTAAATTTTGTAATGAAACACAATTAATTATAAATAGGTACCTACCTACTTAAATGTATAATATACGTAATTGTAGGTTTTGGAAACTGAATTTCGGGAGAAGTTCGAGACTCGATTCCTGAACTATATAATATGTACTTTATAAATTTGTACGGAACCCTCGCTCGGTGGCGAGTTCGACTCGCCTTTGTCCGGTCTTTTTTATTTCTATATCTATTTCATCATCATTTAGTGCCATCTTCATACTGAAGTTTGGAGGTCAGTGTACACAATTTCCTGCGATCCCATAAAGCTTGTTTTAACTGGTAATAACTAAGTCTAAGTAGATAAAAACTAATTAAATGTATAATGTTTGAACCTATATAAGTACTAAGCCATAATAAATAAATGAAATTAACCAAATAATGTATGCCACTAAACCTCATAAGACTTTGAAAAGATAGTTTCTAGTTCAGTAAGAATTTTTTTTTTCAAATTATAATTTTTCATCCAAAAAGTTTTTTTGTAAAATAAGCTGATGATGATCCAAAAAGTAAGTTGGAAATAAAAGAATTACATGTTTGCCAACTCTTATAGAAACCAACACAATCAAGAGATTAATTACCGTAAGTTCTGATCAAAGGAAGAGCCATTAAAGGGATCACGGTTACTATAGCTGATTTTCGCACAGCGCGCGACGTATGCTACTCAAAAGCTTTTGATGCTTGCAAAACCTAAGCTGAAAGAGTGCTGATTGAGAATTTTGACTTTGGGAATGCATATCGGGGGTATATGTAGTGAATCCGTTGCTTAATGAACGCTTTGAAAGAGGTATCATTCACTTTTGATTGGATGTTACCTAGCTTATGGAATGTAAACAGAGAGATATGTGCGTATGAGTGGCATTTAAAGATTTTGACATTGTATAGGTACATAAAAGTCCTGTAGGCTTAGCCAAAGTAACATTAAGAAAACGGTAGCGAAGTTCGAAAATAATAAAATGTATGGGATTGACATAAGCCGCGCTAAATCACGTGGTCAATCTTTATGTAAATCCGATACATTTGTTCTTTTCGAACTTCGCTATCGTTTCCTTAATGTTACTTTGGCTACCGCCACTGGTGTTAATACCCAAGTCGGGAAAAATGAGTTTTGAGTTGAGTGAGTGGGAGTGGGAAAATGAAAGTGAGAGAATGAGGATGAGTTTTCGAAGCATAGCCCGGGCTTGTGATAAACAACCTGCATTTGGCAAGCGTGCACTAAAAAAACAAGTACCATCCCTTCTCTGCCGCAGGAATGACTCGGGATCAGGAATGACAAACATACCGAGTTCAATTTGGACCTATACCCAGCGATGCGATAGTAACTAACTTAACTTGCAAAATCCGTCTGATCCTACCGAGTCCGACCTATGCAAGTTTATCAACACTATCCCACTCTTACTTTGTAAGCCAAAGGAGCCTCAATGAATGTCAACAACGACGTCATTAATATACGATTTTAACATTTACAAATTTCAAGGATCAGTTAAGATTATAGGCAAGCTATAAACACAAATTGCATTTCAGATAAGTGTAATTTAGTAGATAGTGTTGATCTTGTACGGGTCGGACAAGCCATTAATGGATAATTGGAAGTGCACCTGACTCGGAATGTTTGGACTCGGATAGGTGTGAGTTCAAATACCAGACGTGGAAGTTTTTCCAAAGCAAAATATAAATTATTGATATTTTCAAATAAAATTTTTCTTAATTCTTTTAACAGATGAACGTAAGTGAAAGTCATCAAATAAAATAGCTCCTCTTTACCGTTATAACCTTCGATCGATAATGTACTAAATTCCCGATGAGCGCTTGAAAAACGGTACGCGACTTTGGTGCCACAATGATGTTTGTGACGATGACAGTAAATATTAGGTACCTCCCTAAAAATATTTTGTAACCGTAATTAATCTTTGTTTAAGTTTTGAGGTTCACCGTAAGCTAAAGTTGTTGATGCTATCCAATGTTTTTCAGATTATGTTATTCGAAATTTTAATGTACGGGTTCATACCCGTACATTAAAATTTTGCTCATGCAAACAGGACCACTTTCGAAATGCATTTTTGTTCCGGAACCTTTGTCTAGTACATTATTGATCGAAGGTTTTATAACAAATGGAACCTTAAAAATAAGGACTTATTTCCGAACTCAACCAAATAGGTACTGGACATAACAATTATCAATGTTTATGGTTTAAATGATGTAATGTTAGTTCCCATCTTTATGCAAATATTTTTACCTACAGGCATTTCAATATTATTTAAGTAAAACGCACCATCGTATAGGAAGTAATTAATAGCTAATGAGTAAAGAAAACGCGTTGGTGCTATGTTAGAATATTTATCTTGTTTGAAAAATAAACGTAATCAGGATTTTTTTTCTGTCGAAATATGTCATCACTGTGCTATTTTTTTTTTCTTTTGTGGCAATGTTACAGTGAACCCACAAAATTGGTTCATCGAAACAATCTTATTCAGTCTGCCGTTGGTTGCCAGCAGGGTGACCCTTTGGATCCAGCTATTTTCTCTTTGGCAATTCACCTAATAATTTCAAATCTTAATTCTAAATTCAATGTCTGGTATCTCGATGACGGCACTTTAGGGGAAAACTCTGGTTTAGTTCTCGAGGACCTACAAACTTTGATAAACCAGTTTGGCACTATAGGTTTGGAGCTAAATTTTTCCAAATGTGAATTATA
Organism: Eudonia truncicolella; assembly: GCA_949315975.1. Lineage (NCBI taxonomy): Eukaryota > Metazoa > Arthropoda > Insecta > Lepidoptera > Crambidae > Eudonia > Eudonia truncicolella. The sequence continues at coordinate 11,723,010 of OX438836.1, forward strand.
CATTTCGAATTCCGTGGCCTCGGACCGTAAAGCTCAAATAGTTACTGACTTCAGTCGCCTGGCCCCCAACATCAAAATTCTCAACGATGACTTATTATTTTTATTAGGCGAACCGCTTCTCGACGCTGCTATTCCCGCTTTTGTAAACGATGCGATCACTAAATTCAATTCAACTGCAGACCGGTTATTCCAAATTAATCTACATCATTCGTTTTTGTCTTTTTGTGCCTAAATTTACATAATATGTTCTACGTTGCTCCCAACTTTGGCTTTTTCCAGCAATGTTATCCAATTTAGATAATTTATTAAGAGAAACTCTTGTTAAAATTTTAAATTGTTCAATAAACGACCGCGTTTGGTTACAGGCTCGCTCGTCTTACTGCCGTCTCCCAGAGAGAGTCAGGCCACTGGCTCCAGGTATTACCATCTGCCAATGTCGGTACCTTGTTAGACGGGCCGTCTCTCACTCTAGCGGTCTGTCTTCGCACAAATACGCAAACCTGGGTCCAAATTATTTATTTGTTCCGTTTGCGGTGGAGACATTGGGTCCATGGGGGCCGGAGGCCAAGCAGCTTGTTAAAGAGTTGAGTGCTCGCCTTATTGAAGCCTCCGGTGACAAGAAGGCTGGCAGCTACCTCTGCCAACGTATTAGCTTGGCAATCCAAAGAGGTAATGTTGCTAGCAATCTTGGGACCGTTCCCATGAGCCTACAGCTGGAGGACATTTTTTTATTTTTAGGTTATATTTTGTCTTTAGTTATCTTAATTTTTTTTTCTTCAATGTAGTTAGTTATGTTATGTTTCTTATAAGATAAATTATTATCTTATATAATTATATGCCAATTCTAATGAAACTATTGATTGATGTTTTTCTATAAAATTTAAAACTATTTATGCTTAACTTTGTTTTATAAGTTGGTTTGGGTAGAAAGAATTTTAAGTAAGAATATTTTTAATGGCAAATTCCATTTCTTTTAATTGCAAATCGCTCGTTCTTTATCAAGACTGGCTTTAAGTCAAAGTCTTCGACCACCGAGGAACTGCCCCCTGACTATGAGCTCTTATAGCAGAATTATTGCAGTTGTGGAAAAGAGACGCATATTCGCCGCTACACGCGTCTCGTTTTCACAACTACAATAATACTTTATTTTCTGTTGTATTACCATCGATTGTTGTACATCAACCAACCTAGGTAGTGGTAGGTAGCAAAGCAGACTTAAAACATACTCTACCAACAACTAAAGAGAAATAAAATAATTACTCTTCTTAGGTATTGAACACTAAGTCACTGAGCCTCGGTATCTGAGACCGGTTCTTGTCACTTAAGCGGTTGGCACCTAAAGTCTATCAGACGGTTTTCTTATCAGTTAGAGATAAGATAGCCAGTGCCTCAGTAGATGAGGATTCCGGGTGATGTGCGCTTCCACCATTGGCCTTAACATCAATAAGTGTCTTTATTACTTTTTTATTCTGTAAATTATGTTCTCATTACAGTTTTTTTTATTTATTTATATACTAGTTGTTTTAAAGTAACATGGTTGAACTCTTGACGCGTTCACGGAAAACCAAGGTCGGATAACTTAAATACACACCATGAGTGCACACTGATTAGAATGGAAATCTTTTTGTGCCACGTAGACATATATTTTAACAGGTTAACTGTCCACAGACCATATACGAATATGTTCTGAGGTTGGACTTTCATACCAGTCCAGGTCCCAGTAGGCTTAGAAATTATATGGACGAATAGAGCACATAGGTTTGTCTATGTAGGCTATTCGTCCATACAATTTCTAAGTCTACTGGGCTTGTGGATGTAAGGAGACAGATATTTAACGCGGACTTGGTAGAACATTATCATAAGAATTACAAAAATGCTAGGACATATGAAAATACAAAGTATATTATTTCTTATTTAAAACTGAACGGGATTCATAGAACATCTCCGGAGCCTGACAGTTAACCTGTCAAAATAGATAGATATTGAAATACTTTATTGCTCGCACACAGATAAAAAAACAGTTAAGACGCTTTCTTTTTTGTTGCAGCCGATTTCATCCATCCATGTAACACCACGTCCAAAGAATGCTTAGTCAAAGCAACGCAAGAAGCGATCCCAGATTTCGTGAAGGGGATGCCGGAGCTAGGAGTATCATCCTTGGACCCGTTCGTCATTGAAAAACTCGCAATACCCCTAAACGGATTGAAAGTGACCTTCTACCAGGGAAAAGTGACCGGATTCAGGAAATGCATCGTAGACAATGTAATGTAAGTCTGTCTGTAACCGATCCGATCCGAGCCCCTAGAATCAAGTAGGGAACAAGGACACGCACTAGAGCTGCTCTTTGATCATTTGACTGCTTTTTAGCGGCAGAGTGCCATCTACCTAGAAAGCAGTCAGAAAAAAAAAACTGAAAGCAGTGAAAAAATTCAGTGCTTACGTCAGCGTTCTCGGTAGCATAATGATCACTGCAGCCCGGATTGCGGAAGACCCAGGTTCGATTCCTGGCTGGGTCGGAAAATTAAATGCCCATTTAATTTTTTCACTGTATTTTATAAATATTTAATTCAGCTTCAGTGCAGCAATTAACACTTAAAAATATAAACAGTTACTTCTCTTCTTAATGTGACTAATGACATTCGTTGGGCAATGGAAAATAAATCGCTAACTCTTCTGATACTACTGGATTTTAGTTACGCCTTTAATTCTGTCGACTTCGATGTCCTCCTTGGGGTGCTCCGCTTTCTTAATGTCTCTTCACCCGCAATGGTTTAACTCCTACCTTAGAGGCTACTCGCAGTGTGTCCGCCTCGATGAGACCTCCGATTGGTGCGATCTCACCGCTGGCGTACCTCAAGGCAGTGTGCTCTCTCCTCTACTGTTCTCCGTCTTTATTAACTCTGTCTCCAGAGTTATTTCCTCTAGCTTTCACCTTTATGCAGACGACTTGCAGCTATACCGTCACTTTACTCTGGACGAAACTTACTTGGCTGTAGCAGCCATAAATGAGGACTTGGACCGTATGAGTCAATGAGTTATCATTCGGCCTTTTGGTAAATCCCAACAAATCGCAGGCCATTGTGTTTGGTAGTAGGGGAATGCGCAGCTGCATCAACTCTGCCGTGATATCAAGAGTGGTTTTCGATAGCGTACTGATTCCTTACACTGACAAAGTCAAAAATCTAGGAGACATTGATTCTAACTTGTCCTGGGCTATGCATGTCGCTGAAGTGAGTCGCAAAGTTTTTTAATCGTTCCATATGCTTAAGTGCCTGCAAGGTTTTCTTTCTTTTGGTACGAAAGTTGCGCTCGCTCAAACCCTTATCCAACCTCTTATTGACTACGCTGATGCCTGCTACTTAGATGCCACCGAGGAGCTTCTTCACAAACTTGAGCGTCTGCAAAACCTGTGTATTCGTTCGTTCGGTTTAAGAAAATATGACCACATTTCAAGCTTCCGCCAGCAACTCAAGTACTCCCAATCCGTTTACGCAGAAATACTAGAATACTATGCCTTCTTTTTAATATCCTTTTCAACTCTTCCTACCCTTCTTACCTGAAAGAGCGGTTCACCTTTTCCCATACTTCTAATGTTCCTTGTCGCTCACACCTCCTCCTCAATCTCAATATGCTTTCCCATAAAGCCGACTTCTTTTCCTAATCCTTTTCCGTTCATGCAGTCAGACTGTGGAATGACCTACCGCCCAGTATTCGGGAGTCCACGTCGATTTACTCGTTTAAGAATCGCGTAAAGGATTACTATCTTTCCACTTGAGTAAGTCATCGTTATTGTATATTGTATGTTTAATTTGTGTCGTAACGTATGTTTAGCCTTAAACACTCTTTTTTGTTTTGTGCACACTTTTTCTACTTTTCTTTATGTGTTCTCCTTCTACGGGCCTGCTGGAAGAAATTTCAGTCTGAAATAAGCAGCGCCCTTTTACTTATATATTCTTACTATGTTCTCCCTTCTGTTTGTTTGTGTGTACATAAATTATAAATAAATAAAAAAAATAAAAAGTAAAAGGAGAATGCCCAAAAATAATATCGCCTATTATGTTATTGTGGCTTAACAAAATAAAGTTCATTAAAATTGTATTATTTTTAAACTCTCAACGACATTATTCAAATAGATTTTGGTACCCGCACATTAAAATCAGTTCTAACAAGTCGATACATTGATTTATCTGTTTCATCAGTCAACGTTCATTTTTTCTGTTCAAAATGTTACCAGGTATAAGGTATAAGGAACTCCTTACGTTTTATCAATACTGTATTACAATCGATATTTTTTGGAATAAATACTAAATGCTATGTATCGATTCTCAAAATGATTATTTCCGTTGCCTTCCGTGACCTTGTTTAACCCATTGACCACCAATGATTATTTAAAGCGTTCTTGTCGTTGACGCCCGCTTACATTTCCTTACGTGAGATGAGGAAAAGAGAAGAGAGACTTTTGTGTTTTAATAAGAAAAATATAGGATGCCTGAAAAACATGACATTTTTATTCTGATTCCGACCCCCGTATTAAATTGTTACCTGACATATTAAATCAGTCATCGATCATAAGTTCATAACAGTGATTTATTGTGTGAACATTATTGGGATTTCATAAGGTCAATATTTGTACATCGGGTACCGATTAGGACTTCTGTTTGATATCAGAAGTGCGGTTTTAGTACCGGTGACTAATTTTCACGATATGGTATTAATTACAGGTACTCCTTCTCAATCTTATCTCACTGGTAATGGTAACTAATTTTTGATACCGAAATTTCTCGAACGACATATATCTTAATAATCAAATTGTTAATAAGACAAAAGTCATTATATTTTATAGTGTATTTCATGCCACTTTTAATTTTAAGAGCACCACCCGGTGATATTAAAAAACTGCACCCCTGTATAAGAACATCATAAAACAAAATGAAAGAAGATCTTTAAATAATCGGTTTATAAACAATTATTATAGCGGCAACATTACATTTGACACAGAGATAATTAATTTTGTAGAGAAAGAGCATAAACTTGTGACATAATGTGTAGCGTGAAGCTAACGGGTTTAGTTTTATTTTTGTGATTATTGCAATTTTCAAGTCGAGCTTCATAGTTCCTTGTGCATTTGTGTTTTGTGAGAGAATTGGACTCGTAGTATTCTGTGACAATTGCTAAGTTGAGCTTCATAGTTCCTTGATCATTTGTGTTTTGTGAGATAATTGGACTTGTGGTATTCTGTGACAATTTCCATGGGCCGATGTACTTACCCACTTTCTATAAAGCTAATCGTATGCTCATTTGCCGGTTCAATAAAGTAACAAAAAAACATAGTTCCAATGAATTATAGCTAATAGACTATCAGCTGAAATCACATTTAATTATGCTATACAGTGTAAACCTTGTCTGTTACTACTAATTCCCACATGGATTTGTCTAATGATGTTGAACAATGAATAATATTTTTTTTTAATTACGCGTATTGAGAAGCTGACGACTCCGTAACGACATAACGGATTTCTTGTCAATATTAAGCAAAACTACATATTATTTTATGTTTTCTAAAGAAATATGTAAATGTAATATATGTAATATATGTAATAATAAATGTAATATATGTGATATGTAAATTACTTAAAAGTAATTTAATGAATTCAACCTTGATCGTGCAAAGGCTTGCTCGTTAGGTTTAAATATCTTTATTCTCATACGAAATTACATTTCACTTTTAATGAGATATAAACAATAACAAAAAGTAAATAGTGATGAATAGTTATCCATATCAGTGTACTCATCAGGTTTATACACAACTCCAATATTCAGAGATAGTTTTTCGATATGTAACCATAAAAAGTGGTTCCCATTTTCGACGATATCTTCTGTTACTTCGAATTTAATAGCATTGTGAACATAAATTGAAACGCCACTACCTTTGCTTGACTTTCTATAGTTATATATATGTATGTACTCAGGAAGCTGGTATAATTTGGCATCGTCATCAGAAATAGCCATGTTTCCGTAAATGTTAGAAAATGGGTTCTTTTTGGTATGGCTTTCAATATACATTTTATATCGTCAAATTTTCTGTTATTCCGGAAACTACGTAGATTTGAGTAAAAGAATCGAAAGGACGATGGCAAAAGCAGAATATCTTCGTATTTATGAACTATCTGGTAGCTTCATCTTTCTGTACATATTTTATTTTGTAGTGGGGCAGAGATCAGTTTTTTTGGTTGACTTTGTTTTTTTTTTCCGATGTATTCCTTTGATATATTTGATAACCAAATTGTCGCCTGCGTACGCTTAGCCTTATTGGCTCAAGGCATCGGCTCTCGCTTAAGAAACCAAGTTCAAACCCCAGCCAGGCAGAAACTATTTGCTAATGTTTTTCGAACGTTTCACTCACTGTCAGGGCTTCGGTATCGCGACGATGAAGTCTTTGAAAAAAGGACAACTTTCGCAATGTCGGGTTTACCTAATGGATGCACTAAATAATATCTTGTACTTCTCTGTACTGATGTATAAAAGTAAAAAGGATTTCCGGTGAAGACCCGTTAAGTTGGTCCCAGTTGTTCAATGTAACGCAAATGCGGTGCATTCGTCAAAAATAGCGAGTTGGGTTTCGCCTCAATTTTCGCCTAGGATTTCCTTTAGGGAGCAGCACAGCATGGAAGTTTAAAATTTAATTGTTTTAGAGTGTTAAAAAGATGTAAAACCTAACAACACATGACAGTCTGTTAAATTCCCAATGAGGCGAAGAACGCGGGCGTGGATTCATTCTGTATGTAATAGCGTAAATGTTTATATATATGAATAAATTGGAATACGATTAACTATTTTATTGAATGATTATTTTTATCTCGAAAGATACACGATTGCTAAGAAATTTTATTTTTTTTTTAATTTAATTTAATTTAAGTGTTTTTTTTTTTTTTTTTTTTTTTATTTTTTTTTTTATATATTTTAGCGTTTTATTAACGCTTAAATATACTTAAATTACTTAATTTAATTTGCTAAGAATCAAGGGATTTTTTAATAAGAGTTTATAGTATAACTTTTTATACTATATTTTCACAAATTATTTTGTTTATACTGTCTTATGAGAATACTTCTCTGGCTTCTTTGGCTTTCTAAGCTGTAAAGATGCGATCACCAATCTGCTACTAGCATTTACTAGTCAGTAGTTACATAAACACAATAGTTGAAAAAATTGCCACGAGCAGGATTTGAACCTGCACCCTTCTGACATACCGGGTCAGGTGCTCTTCCAATTGAGCTATCGTGGGTCTAACCAGCCCGCCGAAATTATTCAACACAATTTGTTTAAATTATATAAACAAAACAAAAACATTTTAGTCAGTAGTTATTTGATTGAAATGTCAGGTATAGACAAGATCTATACCTGGGTGTTGCTACTTAAAAACCTTGATTTTTAATTTTCGATTCTAATTCATTCATTTCAAGATAAATTGGAAAAGCCTAAATTTCTATCTTAATGCTAACTGAATTTAACTTTAAATTTAAAGGATGGCCATTATGCGCATGCGCATTTATTTATTTTATTTATTATTTATTTATTTATTTATTTAATTAAATAACACGGCAATAAGCCAATTACATTATTTAAAACAAGAAACATTAAAAATACATCAAACAAGTTAAATTAAAAATATAAAATAAAGTTAAAAGAGCATGTAGAGAATAAACTCCTCCACCTATCAACTGTAATGAGCCGGCCGCAGTTTACATGCATATTCGCGTCCGAATTTGACTACTATGATAACTTGCAGATCCATAGTGCGGCCGGCTCTATAGTTCAGAAGAATATTGCGACACCGTTGTTAATAAATGTTTTAGATAAAATAAATTTTAATAAATATAGTTGCTTGAATATCAAAAGAAAAATATTAATTGATGACTTTGGTCTGGTCTATAACCTTCAATCAAAGTATTACAAAACTATCGGCGCTATCGCCTCTGTCAAGGTTGAACGGTTACATAATTTGTAAATATCTAATTTTTTTTCGGGTCGTCAAAATGATCTGAGCGTTTAAACCTACTAAAACATCTGAACGCTTGACAAATATTAACCTTTCCCTCACAAGACATTAAAGCCCACTTTCATTTGTTCTCAGACGTCAATCAAAAGTGTACCCGACTGTCATTGACATAAAGATACTTTGGTAGGTTTGAACGTCAAGATCACATCGACGCTGACTATACCACCTTAATTAAGGCTTTTTACACACTGACCTAGATTAATTTGACGTATGAGTTATGTAACAATTATCCTATATTAATGTTTTTGTTAAATGAAAAATGTTCAGGCAACCGTGATCCTAAAATGAACCTAAAGGAAGACCTTTAGAAAAGTGCAAGAGTTTATAAGTGTTTGGTTAAATACAAAGTCCAATACAGTAATTTATCCTACATAATGCATCGTAAAATTATTAAAAATCCTTCAATTTTATTATTTAAAAACATTAACCATTCTTTAGAACCTATAACTTTTTATCTATAAAAGTCTCTAATGAAATCGTTGAACACTTTTTTGGAAAAAAAAATAGTTAAGTACACTATATTACAATGAAAAATCTGAAGTGCTAAGTAATGTTAGAGCAGTTAGCTCCTAAAGATGGACCGACGTGACGTAGAGTTTGTCATTATATAACTTACTTTAATGGAGTCGTAATTCAAAAAGTAGTAGCAATTACATAAGGACTTAGTCAAAGTTTTTTATAGCTAATAACAGCTAACGATGTGAAGTTCGTAAAACCGGGATTCTTGTATATAATTGATCAATTCAAGACAATGTGATAAGTGATGACATCATTAACAAAAAATAAGATTTATAAATAGTCTCTAAAAAAATATTCCATTGAACCCAAACATTTCTAATAATCAAATGATGATCCCATGATTAAAATGCAACCTTGTTTTTAAAAACAAATTTTGAGAACCTTTTGTTCCTGATACCATTTTTTTGAAAAGTTATGCAAAAGAATATTCCTTCTAATGGTTAATTATTCTAGGGTAATAGTGTTGTTTGCAATATTTTCAAGTACCGGATTGCATACCCATACCTAACGCCTGTTATACTATCTTCGTAATGATTTATTTATTTAAAAAGTTATATATATATTTTTCAAGATTAATCGCAAGTTTCACCTTTTTCTTCAAATCAGAGCCTTTATGATCTGTCTCAAGAACATACGAAGTATATTAAACAACTGCACACATTAATACATTAAATAATAATAATAATAATGACGTGGTGTATATTTATAGTATCATTATAGCCAATACAATTGAAATAAGGCGGTGAAAAAGACTGGGCCAAGACGGATACATTTTACGACAAGAAATGTGAAAAGGCTTTTTGAAGTAGAAAGTGTTAAGACATTTTTATACATATACCGTTTTCTTTTAAAACTAAATTGTTGTAGAACGAGGAGTAACTGTATTACATACTACATGTCAATAGAGCCACAACTCGTTTGCTTCCATTTTCACCATTTACGTTCTTGCCTTATTTGAACGTTTCTGGTTTTAAAACGAACATTTCCTTACGAACTCATTTTCTAAGCAAACAGCTGTCAATGTAAATTCAACTAGCTATGCAACGCATAAATTAAAAGTTCGAAATTACCAATAGAAAATTTTGATTGTAATAAAAAAGATATTCAGAAAAAATAAATACTCCAGATTTTAACTGTTGCATAGATCTTCCGCAATCCGGGCGGCTGCACTGAACCAATCCAGGTTCCAGGAAGATCCAGGTTCGATTCCTGGCTGGGTCGGGTAGACATTTAATTTTTTAACTGTATTTTATAAATATTTAATTAGCACTTAAAAATAAAATGTAAAGTTTACTATAGCGTTGTGTTATCATATCAGATTTGTGGTATTTCATCTGCAAAGATGAATCTGCATAGCCATCGGTTGCAATAATCGTTGGATAGATGGCACTGATGCCGCTAAAAAGCAATCAAACAACAAAGCAGTGAAAAAAAAATTAGTGCTTACGTCAGCCTTCCCTGTAGCATAATGGTCAGTGCAGCCGCCCGGAAGACCCAGGTTCCATTCCTGGCTGGGTCGGGTAGGCATTTAATTTTTATATATATGCAGTATATTTGTTACTGCTGTATTATTTGTAACTATTGTATCTTTGTTACACCTGTATATTTGTTACAACTGTCTATTCGTTATACTTGTATGTTTGTTACAACTGTATATTTGTTACAGCTGTATATTTCTCACACTGTCTATTTGTTTCAGCTCTGAACTGGAGAAGCGCCACTTTGTGCTGGAGTTCCATTGTAACCTGACCATCAAGGGTCAGTACGACGCTGTTGGGAGAATATTGCTGTTCCCTATCAACGGAGAAGGAGACGCCAAGGTCAAATTAAGTACGTACCTAGCAAGTGTTACGAACTAACTTGGTAACAAACTTATTCTTATTTTATTTAATATGCAACTTTTTATTTTATTTTCACGTTTCAATTAAGTTTTTTAGTTAGAATGTAGAGGTTCCTAGAGTTTGTTTTTGTTCCGATCCGATCCGAACCCTTCGGAGAATCTAGTAGGGCACGGGACGCGCACTAGTGCGCGATGCCGTTCCCTCTAGCAGAATCCCGAAAGTGATTCGTTTCACACGGCTTGAGGGACCCTTTACGTTCCTCGCCGCCCCCAAACAAGCCCGGTGAAGCTGAAAATGCCGTCTGAGGCAATCAGCAATCTCTCAAAAAAAAATTGTTCTTGTTATTTTTTTCTCTTTGTGGCAGTTTATTTGTTTAACCTTTCATTTTACATAAATCGACGCATTTTATTATTAATCGCATGTTTTGTATTACGAAATTTTAATAATTTAAATCACTTTAGAAGTATTGGTAAAAAACTTTCAACTTTCGGAACGACCTGTCCCAGATTTCAAATTAATATGATAACTCATAGACTTATCGTTATTATAACTTATTGTTCACTATATATTTTACTTATTGTTTACAGCTAACCTCAGAATGAAAGTGGACATAAATACAAAATATGTTAAAGACGCCAAAGGTGTGGCTCATTTCGGTATCAAGAATTATAAATACTCCTTTGATTACGGCGACAAGGTTACATTTGACCTTAAGAACCTTTTCAAGGGCAGCAAGGAACTCAGTAAGTTTGTTAAGTTTACGTTGCTCTCTGAGACATTGCTTTTTACGCGACACTATTTAAATGCAACACTTTATACGAATCCAATCATTGTAATAAACTTTATTGCCTTCTTTTGATGTCGTCAAACTATAAAAACCATCTTTATGCTTTTGTTTTGGTTGGTGGAAACATTGACATGCGTCTATAGACATGCCGCATAAACATGCGTCCATAGACATGTCCGGATAGACATCCAAGTCTGTCTCTATAACAACAATGTCAGTAGCAGTGTTGCGTTCTGTCTGTTAAGAGATAAGATAGCCAGTTACACAGTTATGAATGAACCCGAGTGAAGAACGCTTCCACCATCAGCCTTGTCAGTTTATTGCCACCAGGAGAGACAGACCGAGCGTTTTTCTTTAGTGTAATAAAAATAACTTAAATTAACCTTATTTAATTCCTCACATGATGATCAACTGCCTTTCATCTCAACTTATATTAAGTGATGATAAGGCCGAAAGTCCTCAACGACTGAGGCACTGGCTATCTTATCTCTAACTGTCGGAACACAACGATGCTACTAAAGTTGATGTTATGGCGATATGTTCAGATATGATGATAGTAGCAGCCAGGCTGACTTAAAACAAGCCCTACCGCCAACCAAACCGAGGATAAACATGTACGCCCGCTGGAATACGAACCCGGGACCACTGGGTCTGAAATTAATGGTCTAACGGGTTAGAACCTTATAATATAACAATTTAAATATACGGTAAAACCAGTTATAAGGTTCACATAGCACCTAATTGGTGTTAATTTTCTACAAAAACGTGTTATAATCACGCGAGTTCTGCGCGTGATCGGAAGGATGTATGAGCATCAATTAGAATGGATCCTGTCAGCCGAATGGGCTGAGGTCGATCATAGGCAAAAGGGCTTGATTGATTTCCTCAATTAGCATTAAGCGTTCAAAACGACATATGATTAAGACTTGTTCGGAAGATAGTTTCACATCACATCTCCTGCTCATTGTATGTCCCCATTGCCAGAGCACGAGCCTTCCCTATGTATGGATAGAGATAGTGGGCCATAAACCATCACACAGGCCCATTGCTAGTGCTTGGTAGTTGTTAACGACTGCTAATGCAGCAGTTGTTAATAAACACCAATCCGCACTGGGCTGAGATGATGATGATGGTCACCCATCCGATGACCGGCCTTCACGAAAGATGTTCAACCCCAGCAATCGCAGACCGGGCGCGTTAAACATTGCGCCATCGAGCTCCTTAAAATATAGTTTAATGAGAACAATTATCTGATAATAGAACTTAAGTATAGTCAGCCTCGAGTTCATCGAAACTACTTTAACATCAGGTGGTAACATTTAATTGAAATATTTTTGACCAATCATTTGATGTTGACTGTACTTAATTTCATAAAACCCAAGTATCAGCGGCTGGTACATTTCTGTAATGTCATGATAATAAAGCAGTTTTTACATTGCTTGTTCTCTAAAGTGTTATCTAAAGTTATCATCTCGAGCTCTTCCGTGCTTAGGAAGGCATGTTTAGTTTAAAACCCTTTGATCTAAGGTTCCCATGTGCATTTATGAATAGAATAAAGCCAGCAGTGGGATTTTCAATGGCTGTTAGCAATCATTATGCAGTTGCATCAACGGACATGATTATACATATTTAAATGCTGCGTTCCTTCGTCCGCAGGATATTATGTATTGATATTACATCAGAATACGTACGTCAGTAGTATTGAGTTTTCATTTGTTTTCATTATTCAGTTTTCCTCATTCGAACAGCCCCCCTCGACAAGTAGCAAAACGCTAATATAGAATAGAAATTAAATAGAATGATCATTGTATGGAATTGACATAAACGTCATCTATACGTATCGTTGACTTATGACAATCCCGTACAATAATCATAGGGATAATATCTCTACAGAGTGGTGCGAGTTTTATATGTCGTTCGAACACGATAACGAAAATGGAATATTTGTTTCCATCGCAAGTCATTGAAGCACGTCTCTTTGTGACAAATTAACACAGTTAAAATTAGGCCTTACAAATTAAAACTTGCACTAGGCACCCGAAATACGGTCATTTGATTTCCGAAAACATTTTATAGTACGATTACAACATAATAATACTGAAAAAATCAATCACTTTATAAATAACTTTGACAAAAAACAACTTTCACACTCGAAAATATTAATTATGTTGATATTATCTGGCATAATGCTATTTGTTACAATTTCACACAATCTGTAACATTTTGTGAGGAACTAAATTGTTGTCCTTTTTATAATGCTTGTTCGGAAACCATGTTCTTAACACGTATTTATCAATTTTGGGCTCTCGTTGTCTATAAAATGTATAATTTAGTTTTTAATGATTGTGGTTGAACTATAACTATATAACTATATCATTTTACGCAAATTTTGTTGCAAACAAATTACAATTTGAAAAAAGTGTTTATAAAATGTCCACGAGCGGGATTATAACCCGCACCCAATCACATACCAGGCCAGGTATGCACTACCTAACCTGCCCAAATTTGTCAACACTATGTTCTCCTACTTTGTAAGCCAAAGAAGCCTTATTTAAAAGCCAACAACAACGGCATCGACATCCGATCCAGATATTTTAACAAAGATATTTCAGATTTCAATATTATTTTTGTAATAAATGTTTTGTGCCAAAATAAAGAACAAAAATGTTTCTATATAAAAACCATAAATTTTTTGCTTACAGGTGATACAGTTCTGGTGTTCCTGAATGAGAACTGGAAAACGGTCGCTGAAGAGTTCGGGAAACCTATCGTTGACTACGCAGTTGATCTGGCTATCAGGACCATAGAGAAATTCTTTGTCGCAGTTCCCTATGATGAGCTGGTGCACGTACCGCTGCCGCTATAGCTACCTACTATTCGTTTTTACTATTAGGTTAGGTATAATCTGTAATTAATTTAGACAATTTTAAACGTTCGCAAGTTAGTTTATTAATTAGCAATATTTTTTTAATTAATAATAACATTTAATAAAATATAGGGAAGAAGTATTACTGAAATCTACCATTAATTTTCTTTTAAAACCCTAACCGCATTCAGGTTGCTTGGTAATAATAACTGTATAATCCCAATTACGGCAGACAGGGTACCGTGTACAGAATCCCGGAAAATTATAAACGTGCCTGAAAAACCTCACTGCCTATTATCCCGGTGAGGATGAGGAGGGGTCAATATGACCCTGCTCACCCGACCCAGCCAGGAATCGACCCTGGGTCTTACGCAATCCGGGCGGCTGCACTGACCACTATGCTACCGGGAAGGCTGACATAAGCGCTGAATTTTGTCACTGATTTTTAATTTTTGAGTGCTAATAGTGAGTGCTAATAATATTTTTTTCACTGTATTTTATAAATATTATAATTATTTAATTTAGCTTCAGTGCAGCAATTAGCACTTGAAAATAAAAAGTAAAAATGACCCTGAACGATGATTTTGAACTTTTTTTTTTTGAGAGACAAACGGCATTTTCAGCTTCACCGGGCTTTTTTGGGGGCGGCGAGGAACGTAAAAGGGGACCCTTTACGTTCCTCGCCCAAACCGTGTGAAACGAATCACCTTCGGAGGTTTTCTACAGGGAACGGCACCGCGCACTAGTGCGCGTCCCCGTGCCCTACTAGATTCTCCGAAGGGTTCGGATCAGATCGGGGAGCGGAGCAACCCGAGGGCGCCTTTAAAGGCTCGAACCTCGGCTCGGGTTGACCGGGCCGTGGAGGAGGAGAGAAGCGCCCAGGTACATGTCTGTACCTGGTGTAGAGCGCGTGTGAACTGGTTATTCGTACCCTTGTTCTACTTGTACGGTGTCTTGGGCCTAAACTAGTGTGCATGTTTAGTGTATTCTGTAAATGTGTGGTGTCATTTAGATGATCGGGTAGGGGGGCGTTCGCAACTGTTATGGGATCGTCGGGGTCGTCTAGGACGTGTTTAGGACGCCTAGATGTGACCGTCTTGTTGGTGGAAGGCTTCCAACATTATAGTTGGCGGCCGCCACAACAAACGGGTTAGGGTGGTGGGGGGCGTTATCAAAGTAACGTCTGGAAACGTCCTTGATAAAGTTTTTGATAGTGGGAAGATCAAGATCGCGGTGGAGATCTACATTGCGATAGTACCACGGGCAACCCGTGGCACCAAGCATGAAACGGTTTTGGAGGGTTTGTAAGCGGTGCAAATGGGAGGGCGCGGTATGCGCAAAAACTACACTAGCGTATATCATAACGGGGCGAATGCAAGCTTTGTAAATTGTCGTTTTATGTCTAAGAGACATTTTTCTCCGCCTGCCTATAAGGTGGAATAACCGACCTAATATGAACGCGGCCCTGTTACGGACGATTTTAAGATGAGGCGCAAACGTCAATCTTCTATCGAGGGTGACACCGAGATATTTCACCTGCTTTTCCCAAGGGATAGCACGGTCAAATAGACGTATAGGAGGGTGACGATCGTCGTTACCTCGAGAAAAGAACACTGCGGCACTTTTCTCGGGGTAAACTTCGATCCTCCATTTGTGAAACCAAACGCCGAGGGTGTTGGCGGCCGTTTGGAGTCGGTTGGAAACCGCGGCTTTGTCTCTTCCAGACGAATATAGCGCGGTGTCATCCGCAAATAGAGCTAGCTCTACGCGTGGGTCTTGGGTATGTCGTTTGCGTAAAGCGCAAACAGGATTGGGGAGAGCACGGATCTCTGCGGAACGCCGGCTCGAATAGGACGAGGGGCGGAGAGCGTTCCTTCGACGCGGAAGCGAAAAGAGCGATCCGACAAATAGTCTCATATGATGTGCACGAGTCTGTCTGGCACGCCAAATTGGTAAAGCTTATAAATTAAGCCGTTGTGCCAAACTTTGTCAAACGCTTTCGCAACGTCGAAGAAAAGAGCTCCGATGCCCTTGGGACGGGCCCTTTTATTGAGGCCGGATAGGATATGCTCCGTGAGGCGGTGCAATTGATGGGTGCACGAGTGTTTGGGGCGAAACCCAAACTGCTCGTCTATGAGAATATTGTTGGAGTGAACAAAGTCCCTAAGCGGGATACTAGAACGCGTTCATACAGTTTTCCCAGCGATTTGAGAAGACTGATGGGGCGATAACTAGGGGGGCGTTACGCGGTTTATCGGGTTAATGAATACCTATGACAGCCGCATCCTTCCACGCAGCGGGAAAGATTGCATTTGTCATGGCGCTATTGAAGATAGCTACTATTAATAGGATAAGCTGAGCGGGTAAGATCTTAAGGATCTTATTTGAGATGCCGTCTGCCCCGGGGGCACTACGGTTTTTGAGTCGCTTAATAAGCGTTTGCACTTATCCTCCATAACAGACGGGAGGGTTGCGGTGGGAGGGAGGGACAAGAGTCTGTCGACTTCGCTATTGACCATATCGACATGGTCCTGAGAGACTGGGAGAGTGCTAGGCGAGCATTGAGACTCAAGGCTGTCGGCGAGGCATTCGGCTTTGTTGTCGTCGTCAAAGGCGATCGAGTTGTCGGGTTTGTAAGCGGGGGCATAGACGTGACTGTGTCCGACTTAAAGGCTCTCGCCAACTTCCAATAAGCTTGGTGAGAGGGCGAGATCTCTTTAAGTAGGCCATCCCAATTCGTACCACGGAGCTCTTGAATACGCAACGAACTCGGTTGTCCGAAGTGGAATAGGAGTCGTACGCGCGCGTAGCGGCGTTCTTAGCCCTCAATAGTTGCCTCACATCGTCCGGCAGTTTGAAGCGATGGTCACCCGTCGCTACAACCCGCCGGGACGATTCGCTTATAGCGTTAGTGAGATGACTACTGAGGGCGTCGACCGCGGCCACTGTCTCGTGAGGCGAGGCAATGACATCGGGGATTTGGTTTAGTGACTCATTGGCGGTAGGCTTGAGTAATTTCTCGAGCTTATCCCAATCAGTTACTACCTTAATGACGGGGGTGGGGTCGGTGGGGGGGTCTAACTGTAAAACAACCGGCCTATACTCGGAGGAGAGCGCGTGGATCGTTTCTATGGAAAGCAACCGTAAGGTTACGTTCCTTAGCAACGCCATATCTAACGGGACGATTTTGAACATCTCAGTAGCTGTCATTTATAGTCCCCCCCCCCTACCAGCCACATACCGTTATCCAGACAACCGGCGCCTGCGTAAGGAGAAAAACGTGCGCAAACATCGCACAGGGTAAATATGACCTTTTCTCATCCGCGATGTAATGTTTTTGTGCTATGTTGGCACTGTTATTTTTATTGATTATTGTTATTTTTTGGGCAATATTAGACATAATGAAGCAAAAGTGTTCCAATTATATAAAATAATTAGAACGTGCGCTTATCAAAGAACACCTGAGCGCTCGAAAATAAATACTACTATTGCCGAGCCAGCTACATAAAAGAAATAGAGAATTTAGTAGTGAACCTGCACAAGAGCCTGCTGTCAAAGTACGTGGTCTGCGAAAAAGATGTCAAGTGTCTTAGGGGCAAGACCGCAATACAAATCATATTTGTGAAGCTTGTTATAAATACATATATCCAGAGCACACCGAAGTCCGAAGATATATAATTTATAAAACTGAATTATTCCTGTTATTGTGATTTTTAATTAATAATGTCGTAAATTACTGTTAACAGGACACAATTAGAAAGAGAAAAAACTGTTTTTGTTGGATATTTTTAATGTTTAGTGGAGAATTTTAGTGACGATTATTTTATAAACGTTTCTTAAAATAAATATAACATTAGAATTTATATTGTAATCTGTTTTATTTATCAAAATCTCATCACATCCTCGACGGGTTATAACCCAGCAAGGATGTGGTAGATGTGATGGATGTGGTGTGGGATCCTATAGGATACCATGCATGGAATGTTGTTGTTACCACCATGTTGTTTTTTTTTACAAAGAAAAATTTAAAAAATGGCAGCCCTATGTCTAACTTATACATACGTTGTTATTGGTTGTCAGCCTCATGGTCAAAGTCAGAACCAATCAGGGTTGAACAAAAATAAAGTAACATATTATAATATTTAGAATGAATAGGTCCTTCGCTCACAGAGTAAGAGTAGATAGTGTTGATTAATTTCGGCGAATTGGATAGTGCCACGATAGCATAGTTGGTAGTGCACCTGACCGGCGTGTCATGGGGTGCGGGTTCGAATCCCACTCGTGTAGTTTTTTCAACACGTTGTCTTTTTACAAGCTTTTATTTAGTTGTACCTGTCCCGATGTTAGTTTGTTTGTGTCTTTAATCAAATCTTGTAAGTTAAATTTGATTTACTTCCCGGTTACCCATTGAGCTGAAATTTTGTATGCATGTGTAAATCGGATGACAATGAAAAATTATTATGACATGGAGCTGATCTGATGATGGAACCGGAAGGTGGCCATAGGAACTCGGTAGTTAAACGACACAACCCCATCGAGTTTGGACTCGTTTGATCCATCTTGGCGAGTACTTTGATGCTAGATGGTAACCAGGGTCTGATGATGGAGCTGGAAGATGGCCATAGGAACTTAGGAAAATAAGTTCGTTCGTTCGTTTGTTGCGTTTGTTATGAATGTGGATTCTGTCTTTGATTAGATGGATTAGATGGATGACCCAATGCCAAGGTGAGCACGTGCCGAGGGTTGAATGGTACGAGGGTGTGTAAACATGTCATTCGATTAAAAACAAGCTTTTATTACTTGTTAATAAAAAAATAACTAAAAAGTTAAAAATATTTTAATTTAAATATTTTGATTGATAAATCATAGACCCAATTTTTTTATACAAAAGCGGTAACACGCTTTTGTATAAAAAAATTGATTGCAAAAGAAAAATATTGAAGGTGTACTAGGCTAAATGTTCTTTAATGTTCCATCAAAATGTAACACGCTTTTATTTATAAAAAAAATTGAGTCTGTGATAAAAACGCAAAGATTTTTAAATTAAACTATTTTTCAATTTGTAATTTGGTCGCTACAAAATTTGCTTAAACTTATATATAACCACTAGTTGTTGCACGCGACTTCGTTCGCGAAGACTACAGTAAAAAAAAAAAAGTATCCTATATGCTGGTCTGGGTCATGGTCTGTATATGAGGAAAGTTTCATTAAAATCCATTCAGTAGTTTTTACGTGAAAGAGTAACAAACATCCATCCATACTTACAAACTTTCGCGTTTATAATATTAGTAGGATAATCAGGAGAAGCTCGATGGCGCAGTGGTTAACGCGCCCGCCGCTTGCTTAACCTAAGCACTCGCCGGTCTGCGAGTGCTGAGGTTAAGCAACTTTCGCAAAGGCAAAAATTTATGATCTCGAGCTCCTCCGTGCTTCGGAGAAATGTAAAGCCGTCGGTCTCGGCTGCATTAGCAGTCGTTAACAACCACTAATCCGCACTAGGTCTGCGTGGTGGTTTATGGCCCGTTCTCTCTATCGATCTATTGGGAAGGCTCGTGCCCCAGCAGATGGGACATAAAATGAGCTGATGATGATGATGATGACGATGAATCACAATTATAAAACAATAAATTTTACTTCGTTGCATGGCTATGTTTCGAGTTATATATCTATTACTAAATATAATGTAGACTTTAGGACCTAAACTACTACAAAAACATCGTTAAAATGTTTCACTGGTGTTTTATAGAAAAATTTTTTAGTACGTCGACAGCGGGCAGAAGAATTCAGCCGATTTGCTTGTCGTTACAGTCGGAACGACGCGACGGGTACTTTAGACGGTACAGTACAGACGGCGGCAGATCAACCTACCCAAACCTGTCAAATTTCTCCAATGAATATTGATCCTTATAACCAAACTGTAAAGTTCAAAATTGATTGTAGAAATTTGACAGTATTGATGAATAATAATAATAATAAAGCTTGGTAATCCAAAGTGGCAATGTTGCCAGAATTCTTGGGACTTCTTCCCATGAGCCCACAGTTAAAGGACATCTTTTAAATTATAGGTATTTCGTTTTTAATTTGCTATTTATTTTTCTCTGTTTTTTTAAGTTCAGTTAAGTTATGTTTCTTTTTGTTGTGGATATACTAAATAAATGAAGTAAATTCATATAAAAATTTTTGACACGTTTCTTCTTAACCAATCAGTTTATTAATACCATGGCATATAACTTCTTGAAATACCATTGGCGAATTATGCAATAATGTTGAGCTTAAAATCTTAGTCATTGTTCTTAGTTACTTCTTCTTGGTTTTTAGTATCTAGCAAACACCCAGCGTAAATCGTAAAATGTAGGAGACTCTTCTCAGGAGATAAAATAATATATTCTTGAAATATTATAAATATAATATAATACGCTAAGCTTTCAGAACACTTCATGGTTTGATTCCATTGACGAAACTAGCGCAAAAATAAGTATGTTTGCCAAAGCTTATAATAATATGGCATGCAGTCGTCAAGAACATTTCAAGGTGCGATAACCTCCACTAACAAATTAAGCATTAAATTAAAAATGTTAGCCAATAATAACAGAGCAAAATATGAATATAAACCTTTAGTATGCCGGAACGTGGATCCACGGCACTAAAAAAAATCTATTGTGTCTGGTATATTTACGGCAGCCGACAGCTTAACCAACATAACAAGTTCTTAAACAAAAACGGGAGGCAAGTGACATTAGCCAAGGTTTTCTTGATTGTGGAACCGGAAAAATGGTTAAAACGTAATTAGCATATTTTAATTAGAGCGACACTGATCTCATTTGTGGCCGTCCACGGTCACTGTGTTAATAGGTCTTGCATTGATTATATCCCTACTGTGTTGCTGTGCTGTGTGGTTGTAGCTCATTTGCTCAGTTTGATCATCATCATCATTACACTGCTGGGCACAAGCTGGGCCTATGGATGGATAGGGAGAACAGGCTATAAACCACCACGCGGGCCCCGTGCGGGTTGGTGGTTGTTAACGACTGCTAATGCAATCGGGACTATCGAGCCTCCCAAACCACGGAGGGGCTCGAGATGATGACATTCGTAACGTGCTTAGTAGCCTATAATTTATTAATAAACTGGTAACCCAATTTCCAAATCAAGTAGGAACTTGAGAAAAATTTCATTTGGATATGCATCCAGTGACCCGACTTTGCAATAGTAGCTTAACTTGTCAGATCGTAACTCGTACGCGTAAGCCGCTGTGTTATTATTATATTTTAATCGCGGCTCAAGCTCTCGCGACATGTTCGCTAGTCGATTTTCCTGCGACTGGCCTGCCTCGTGCCCCACCGCTACCTCCGGCTCAAACTCCAATGGAGCAAAGCCCTCCCGAGGCCCCTCAGGCCGTGGCCCCTAAGACCAAGACCCCCAAGGCCAAGGCCACTAAGGCCAAGGCCGCTAAGGTCCAGCCCCGCAAGCCTAAACGGCCAACCCCCCGCCCCTAAGGCAGTCACCCCGTCTAACACTCGCTCGCAACATCCGTTTGCCGCGACCGTAGGTTCCCTTCCGGTCACCGTCTCTTCCATTTTTTTTTTAAGAGAGTTTGCTGATTGTCTCAGACCGCATTTTCAGCTTCACAGGGATTGTTTGGGGGCGGCGAGGAACGTAAAGGGTCCCTCAAGCCGTGTGAAACGAATCACATTCCTAAAACGGAAACGTTCCTAAAACCAACTATCCGAGACCCGCGTTTGGCTAACTACAACCTTGTCCGTAATGATAGAGATAGCCGCGGTGGCGGCACTCTTATCTATTACAAGCGGTCACTTCACTGTGTCCCGCTCGACCCCCCACAGCTATCCGATATGGAGGTATCAGTCTGTCAGCTAGGCATGACGGGCCACTCGTCGATTACTATTGCGTCCGCGTACTTGTCCCCCAATAAGCTTCTCACACAACCAGATCTTGAAGCGCTGTTTGCTATGGATAACGCCGTCATTATTGCCGGCGATTTCAATAGCAAACACGCTCATTGGAGTTGCAACTCAACCAACCGTAACGGTCGGGTGATGAGCCACCTCGCTGAGTCGTTGCTCTTCGATATCGTCGTGCCTATGGAGCCCACCCACTATCCGTTAGTCGATAATTACTCCCAAAACCCGTTAGATATGGCGTTGCTAAGGAACGTAACCTTACGGTTGCGTTCCATAGAAACGATCCACGCGCTCTCCTCCGATCATAGGCCAGTTGTTTTACAGTTAAGCCCCCTCACCGACCCCTCCCCCGTCATTAAGGTGGTGACTGACTGGGATAAGCTTGAGAAATTACTCAAGCCTACCGCCAGTGAGTCATTAAACCAACTCTCCGATGACATTGCCTCGCCTCACGAGACAGTGGCCGTGGTCGACGCCCTCAGCAGTCACCTCACTAACGCTATAAGCGAATCGTCGCGGCGGGTTATGGCGACGGTTGACCATCGCTTCAAACTGCCGGACGATGTGAGGACACTATTGAGGGCTATGAACGCTACTACGCGCGCGTACGACTCCTATCTCACTTCGGACAACCGAGTTCGAATGCGCTCTTTGCAGAGCGCTGCGCTCTTTAGAGCGCATACAAGAGCTCCGCGGTACGAACTGGGATGGCCTGCTTCAAGAGATCTCGCCCTCTCACCAAGCTTTCCGATCCGAAGGTGATTCGTTTCACACGGCTTGATCCTCCTTTACGTTCCTCGCCGCCCCCAAACAAACCCGTCAAAAAAAAATGCCAAAAAAATGCCGTCTGAGGCAATTAGCAATATCTCTCCAAAAAATAAAAATATTTTTTGTGTTGGCTATAGAGTATTCGGCTCTATTTTAAAGCCAGTGCCATCTATCTACATGTCAAAGTACAATATAACATATCTTTAAAACATTGGAGAATGTATAACTCGGTAGGTATAGCTTGGGTATAGTAATAACATTCATGCATTACTATTTCAAAATAGGAAATAAAAAATTTCAAAGTTTTTTGGGAATGAAGCCTGAAAAATACGGCTATAATGTTCCAACATTCTTATTTCAAACAAAAAAACAATCATTTATTTGTATCCCATCTTCAACAAGTGAATTTTTTTATTAAAAAATTTATATATTTTTTTTCTCTGAAATTATTTTCAGCGGAAAATCGGATGCCTTATTACATTCCGTTAACCAACAATTACTTCCAACATATTAGGAACATCTTTACAGCCTTGATAGAAAATATTGCTAACATCAATTCAATTGTGAGAGAAGGCAAACTAGACCTTAACACCTTTTAATAAGCAACAAGGGATGTGAAGATGTAATATGGTGTAGCTATTCATTTGTCTTGGTTAGTCCAAGTTTCTGTCACGCCCTTCTCTCGTTTCGTCGCAGTGACAAGATTGAAGCACTATTACTTGTGACATTTGGTTTTTTACATCCCCTTATATCAGCTACCACTTTTGTCACGCTCGGAAAATGCTTTAGCATTAGTATCTACGTCTATATTCCTGTATATTTAAGGGTTTTCTTTGCAAGATATCATTTATTTAGTGTAGGCTACAAATTAGCTCTTGTGAATGTCACTGTTCCATCGGTTCGTAAGAAAGAAACTCAGCAAGGGCATTTCTTTTCTCCCTTACAGCGTTATAATATTGGACAATGCCTTATGATAGATGGACACTTTCTATCACAAATGAACACACAACATAAAAGACAACCACATCATGTACAAAAGAAATTAACGAAATAAAAAAATCTATGTTTGCAAATTACATCAGGTACCAATTTCAATTTCCACAATGTAGTACAGTAATGGTAAAAGTCAAAAATTTATTAAGAAAATCAAAGTTAAAAAAAAAAACAAAAAAAAAGTTTAACTTAATGTTAATTGGCACAACAAAGAATATTGGTCGCTTTAGCAATACTTCTCTGAATGTTTGCATAAATGGAGAGAAAATAGAAGGAGTAGACAGTGTTAGGAATCTATGATTGACATTGGACGTTGAGAGTCATGTCACCGAATGCTCACGCAATTGTTTTTAAAGACCAAAGCTTTATACAGGATTAGGCCTTATCTGAGCGAGGAACTGAGGGTCACATTATGCGAAGTACTGATAATGTCAAGATAAACTATTGCGACACAGTTTACGTTACGTTAATTAGTAGGCGTATTTCAGTTTTTATGGTATCTAAAAATTTTCTTATTTCTCTGTTAATATACATACAATTACGTAACTTCCATCAGTTACTTTAAAAAAACGCTTCAAGTTAACTTCAATATTTATTTGCTCAAATTTATTTACATACCGAATCTAACGTGACTTTGACTAATAAATCGAACAACATCTCTTAAAAGTTATGATTCCATTGAAAGTAGCGAAGATGGTGGATCGTAAAAACGAATTTCACAAGTACAGTCACGACCATCTTACTTCTTTTAGCGTAAGTTGTCATATTTTTTTATTTATTTATTTATTTATTCAACAATGTTTCAACAGCATTTAACTAAACACAAGGTACAGAAGCCAATTAAAGAAACATATTAAGCTACTAAAAAAATTTGACATAATTAATGAACGCAGATAGGTAGTATACAAAGAAAAAATAGGTAATTTTGTCGAATGATAACTTACAGAATAGACCCTACTACTATTATTACTACTATTTTGACGCTACATTTACAAGCCACTACGAACTACGAACTATCACATAATTTAGCTACAATCGTGTAGAGAAAATTTGTTGAACACTATCTTATGTAGATATTGTTATCGCTTTTGTCCATAGTAATATATGTCGGCAGAAGGACCGATGATCGTTGAAGCAGACTTGTCTCTAGGACAACAGGGGAACTAACATAAAGCGTTAATGTGGAGACCGCGTTTCGGTAAACGCAGTGTAAGACGCCCTACTGCGCGGTGGACCGACGACTTGAAAAAGATGGCGGGTGGTTGACGGATGCGGACTGCGCAGGATCGGGATGGTTGGCGTTCTTTAGGGGAGGCTTACGTTCAGCAGGCTGAAAATAATATATTCGTATGAATAACGAGTATTCGTGACTGTACCTACCCGGAAAAGTTTCTTAATTTTCCACCAGTCATATTTTAAGAGCTACTGTAATAAATATGTACACGGGCCAGCGATCAAATTAGATTTTTTTTTTCAGTTTCCTGTAAATTTCAGACATATAAAAATTTAGAAAATGTTTAAACGCATTGGCGTAGTCCTGCTGGGGATGAAAGATTCTAGAATTAAGAAATAATCTTTCATCATCATCATTAAAAAACATAGTTTTTATAATAGAAATTGATTGAAAAAGAAATTGAATAGCTTATTCCTTTAAGATTGACATTAATTAAAAATAATGCCAGTTGTCTTCAAGCTTCAAGAAAATGGCATAACGCACCAGTGCGTGACCCCGTACTAGGTTCTCCGAGGGGTTCCGACCGGATCGGGAGTGGAACTACTCGAGGGCGCCTCTAAAGGCTTGGACTTCGGCTCAGGTTGACCGGGTCTTGGGGGTGGGGAGAAGCGCCCAGGTACACGTCTTCCTTACCTGGTATAGAGCGGGTGTGAACCGGGTCGTCGTACCCTTGTTTTAGTACGGTGCCTTGGGCCTAAACAAGCGTTCATATTTACTGTATCATGTGAATGTGTAGTGGCAATTAGATAAACTAATTCATTGCGCTTTATGCTACGGCAGTCTTAGCTGACGGTAATAGAAAGGGCGCAGTGATCAAATAAATCGCAATACTGACTTGTACCAACATACTTTTCCATTGCCAATGCGCAACAAACACTTAACTTAATGCAACTAACAAAGATAATCAAGTGTCCGAAGTTTATTAGAGAGGAACAATGCGATGCATCGCTGGCGGAGCAAGTCGCAACCCGTCCGAGTTAACAACTTGTTGGGACAAGAACAACGGAACTTGTCCGGCTGGCCGAACCCCGGTTTATTGTTCGGACGACTTGGCACGCCTCTTACTTTTGCATTTAATTAATTTGAATACATACGTTTCAATGGTTTGTAGGGAACGAAGATAAGTGGATATAATTTCAGTTCAGTTGCGAACTGTATTGGCCGAAGTTTGTTTCTGTTAATAAGTGTAAATGCAATGCTTGTGGGAGTAAGATAAAGAAAGCTGCAAGAATAATAAAAAAGTATATATTTAGGCATTATGGCAAATGGGTTTTTAAACAAAATTAGACTAAATATTAACAACATTATTATCATGTCTTTGTTGTTTTTGAGTTATGAATTTTGGATGTACAAAATGACTACAACTGTGCCAAAATATCTGATACTCAAAAACAACAATTAATATGGTAATAATCCCGTTAATATTCCAAAATCAATAACCATGTTGTTTAAAAAGTTATATCATAATAAGACAACTACAAACAGCACATTTGAAGCAAACAGCAAATTTCCCACAATCTACTTATTTACCCAAACAGATGGCACGCGAATTGCGGAGTGAATCCAATCAAATGTCAACGTTAATCAGCGCGTTTGAAACAACTTTATTCGGTACATTTGCTAGTGAAAAGCCATTAATGTCATAGCTGCGGCATACTCTAGTGTTGACACAAATAGCGTAGCTACACATTTTCAACAACTAGGACGATTTTTATAAAGTCATTTCATAATTTCTTAGTAGCACCAAAAAATAGAATGCTCTTTTAGAGCACGTATTTCCTTCTTCCTATAAAATGGAATTGTATTTTTATGTATATCTTACGGGTAACCACTAAGCACAGTGCCTTCATCTCACCTGATGTGAAGTGAAGATAAGGCTAATGGTGGAAGCGCAGTTCACCCGAAATCCTCAACTATTGAGGCACTGGACATCTTATCTCTAGTTGCCGGAACACAACAATGCTATAAACATTGATGTTATGGCGACATATTTAGATAAGATTTGGTAGCTAGGCAGGCGGACGAACAAGTCCTATCACGAAGAGAGCTAGTGATGTACAATCCTGCTATACTACCTGTCTTCGCATCTGGACTCTACTTATGCCAAACATTAGGTAGAATGACGTCATTTGCCAACATTTCGATAAAAAACCATGTAGGGTTTCTACAGTGGCATGAATTCTCTTTAGTAACCAAAACCCGGGACCTATGGGTCTTCGGCAAGTAACGACTAGACCGTGACATTCTCTACAAATCACGTAGGAGTTCGGGATATTTTAATATAGCCACTGAAAAGTTTTTGCAAGGTCAAATCCCGAGTAAGCTGCTATACAAAAAAGCTCCCGAGTAACTGTATTAAAACAACCGGATAATATAAAGAACTGGAGTTGTCCCGTCCGCAATCGAAACGTCTGGTTACGTTATACATAACGAATAATCGAATTGAAACTTTCGGAACCCCTCGCGCCGCTCGCACGTTGGCACGTTAATGTCTTAATTAAGTTCCCCCAACATCGGTCCAAGACTAAGGAATAACTGGTGGGAAGACGGTGACCAGAGGAATTATGGCTGTAGATTGGAGCTTACAAGTTTATAACTAACTTGTACCGTGTTTTTGTGGTGACATGTTGGAGGTGAATGAACTTTCTGAGAGTTTTGATCACATACTATCACGTTAACGAGAAAAAAAATGTATGGCCTAAAAGCACGTCCTGGTAAAAAACGAAAAGTTAAAAGTTTGCGTTAAAAATGTGATCGAATGGCAAATGGAACTTGCACTAATAGGCAACCTGAACACATAGAATTAACTTCTTTAAGCCCGTTCTTAGCTACAACCCCTTAGATATATGGTTACTCCTAAGCCATGTGGTACGTCTTCTGAAGTTCATTCACCCCGGCAACCGTCACATAACAAGATGTATTAACAAAGGTTATCTTAAACTTACGAGTAGTAGTCGGTACGTATTAGTTATGTCGATTCTAAATGGATATTGATGACGTAGTTGTTGACATTGAATAAGATTCCTTTGGGCTTACAAAGAAAGAGTAAAAATTGTAGACGGTGTTGATAAATTTGCATGGGTTGACAGACCGACAGACAGACAGACAGACCCACAATGTCATAATGGAAATGCTCATGACCTGACATGCCGGGGTTTAAATTTGTTAAGACAGCAATAACATGTTGTCTGCTGTGAATACAGACACAACAAAATTTTAATTGTTTCTAAGACGGATCTGGCTCTTAGCAGACTACCTATAGTTCGCTGATTAATTTCTCGTTTCTAGATGAAAATATATGAAATTAAATGAAATAAAATGATTACTTAATCACGTAAAACAAAGAAGCATATCTTAGCTGTTTGTAATTTTATCATTTTAAACGTCTGTTTTGCCAAACGCATGTGAGGGGGTGGGGCATGTGAATGTTAAATTCACAATCAAAATTAAAATAAAATTCAAATATTTAATTAAATTAATGCAATGTTAATTGTGAAGAAGAATATAGTAAAATGAGAGAAATTAATTAATTTTATGACATAATACTTAGTTCATTTAGCAGACGAAAAGTCTAATGATATTTACCTATAGTTTGCTGATTTAATTCTCGTTTCTAAATGAAATTATATGAAATGAAATGAAATGAAATGATTATGTATTCACGTAAAACAAAGTACATTTCAGCTGTTTGTAATTTTATCATTTTAAACGTCTGTTTTGCCAAACGCATGTGAATGTTAATTTTAGTTAAATTCAAAATCAAAATTAAAATAAAATTCAAACAAAATTAAATTAAATTAAATTAATACAATGATAATTGTGAAGAAAAATATAATAAAATGAGACAAATTAATAAAATTTACATAAAATGTAAATTTGTAAATTTTGTGTATGTAAATTTTTTCTTTCTAAATATTCTTTAATTGTATAAAAACATTTCATTTTTAGCCATTTTCGTATTTTTTTTTCTAAATATAGGCAAACTAAGCTCTGTATATATTGTGTATCATCATCATCATCATCATCATTATTATCATTATCAGCCATTATAAGTCTACAGCTGAATATAGATGAAAAGATGGAGAAAAAGAAATAAACCTACTTATTTTCTTGCCAGCTCTTCTCAGTCGAAATCACTCCCGAAATCCGAACTGGTAGTAGATTCAGTAGTTTAGTCTAAAGTATTTTTTAAATTTTTATTGTCATTTGGATTTTTAAGTTTTGATGTCAATGAGTGCCTGTAAAGGCTTCTTTTGAATAAATGATTTGACTTTGACTTTCACTGTGATATCCTCTCGACGTGCACGCCACTGAACACGATCCGCGGCTAGTCGCATCCAGCTCTTGCCATGTCAAATGTCACATGACAAAAAATATTTCTCAAAACAACCTTACCTCTATTCTTGCAATATTTATTTTATTGACTCATTTGTCGTTTCTAAACATTAAAATCTTATAGTATTAAGCAAGCAAGAAGTTGTTGTCGAAGTATTTCAAAATTCAGCCATATTTAAAGAATTGAGCATCGCTTTTGATTAACTTGCAGTACAATGTTCCCGTTTCATCACACTCTACTCTAAACTAGTGACATTCAATGAAATTCATATGTGCACCAATCAATACCGTATGGTAGGGTAACAGTAACTGGTAGTGGGAACCGAAGCGAAATAAGAGATTATTTTAAAGTTATTTCTTCACAAGTGCGTCGCACTTATTGTGGTAAGAATAACAATATTTCCGAAAGCATAATTCAAAGTATTATTCCTAGAAAAAGTACATGAAAGGCTAACAAAGGTTGAGGTAAATAATATGAAGGTGCTACCAATTTGACACACCCCCGCCCGATCCTCTAAATGCCACTACACATTTACAAAATATACACTAAACATGCACACTAGTTTAGGCCCAAGACACCGTACTCGTAGAACAAGGGTACGACGAGCCGGTTCACACGCGTTCTATACCAAAACCTATTAAAATAAAAATGCGTTGAGGGAATAACCTGAATACCTTCGCCAGATTCTAAGATTCACCCTTATTTTACCCGACTGCGTCAGAAGAAAATGTCGTCCAAGGCAATTAGCAAACTAGCTCAAAACAAAAATTTGACAAAAAATACGGGACCGATCCATCAGTTAAAATTTAAGTTTCACATTGGTCTAATGTCTTGCTTACTTAGTCGTATAGGTACAATTGTTAGGGTGTAATGATCACCACTATATACTTAAAAAGATCTATTAAACTTTTTTACAGTTTTTAAAAATGACACATATATAGTATAGTAAATGATTAACACACCAGTATAGTAAAAATCGATAACAATTATAAACTAAACCTTATTTAGATTTTAATTGACGTACATAGACAAGGTTTATGTAAATCATTAAAACTAACTCGATATGTAAATAATACCTATAAAACTGTGCCTTCTAAAGCACTGCTCTGCAACATTGAATCAACTGTTATTACCCTTGTCTGTGCGCAATCATAATTGTATGGTATACAAATTATTATGGCAATTGCTTGCATTGTAGACGCTATCCAATCAGCCCTATGATCATATTTCAAATAATTGCGGTAAACAAAAAAAAGATAACTTTTTTGTTATCTTGCATTCACAATACTGAGAATGAGAAGATTGTCAATTCTTTTGCTATAGCAGCTTTCTATCTAGTTACCTATTTTAACTTATTAAATTCTCTTCTTCATGTTCTTCAGCCTACAGCTCACTATACAACATATCATCATATCAATCAATCAATTAATCAATCAATAGATCATAACATCAATGTTTGTAGCATTGTTGTGTTCCGGCAGCTAGAGATAAGATAGCCAGTGCCTCACTAGTTGAGGATCCCGGGTGAAGTGCGCTTCCATCATTGGCATTATCACCACTTAACATCAGGTGAGATCAAGGTACTGTGCTTACCCGATAATATAAAAAGAAAACCAACGTGTAACAGAAAGGTGTGGTAAAAATTAAGAAAAGTGTATCCGATCTAGATCTTGTATGAGTTGTTACTAAGACTGAATTTGTCATGCAATTGTAAATTAAATATTGATATTATTGAAATAGGTTTAGGTTTAAAGACGTTTATTCTCATAAGAACTATACAATGTTCACTTAAAATGAGATAAGTAATATAATAATAAAAAACTTAAAATTATACCTATTCAAACGCAGCTCAAAGAACTGCATTCTTAAAATTAGACTTAAATTTAAACAAGTGAAACACAAATCATCCTCGCTTTGTGCGATCACAGCACACGTTTTTTTTGCGACACTCATTAGCAAAACTGGTCTTGGGTCCTGGGTCCGCTCGGTGCACGGCACAATACAATAGACGCAGTCAAGTCTGCTACTCATGAAGTCATGCCCGACAGGCGCGTATTTAATTATTAACTAGTTTCTCCGAAGGGTTCGGATCGGATCGGGAAACGATGTCTCGCATTCTACATACCGTTAACACTTATCCACCACTCAACCACAAAACCATTCAGCTGTCTCGATATAAATATAAACATCTACCTTGATAGTAATCCAAAAGAAGGCACTTAATTCAAAGTTCCTTTTGATACGGATTTGTTTCAATAAATTGTCTGTGCGCCAGAATTGAGTGAACCTTCTAGAAGGTTGTAGAGGTATATGGGAGTGTAGTCGCGGAGATACGCTCCATTTATTTGACAACATCGCTACACAAAATAAGGAGACTGCAGAATGTACATATTCATTCTACCTTAATTTATAACGTTTCCTTTTGCCGGCCTGCTGGAAGATATTTCAGAACTGAAATAAGCAGCGCCCTTGTCCTATATACACCTTTAGAACTTATTTTTTAACCTTTTTATGTGTGTACATAAACTTGTCAAAAAAATTAAGGTAAGTTTCATACGTGTTTGTATGAAGCTAACCTTATGCAGTCTACTCATTTTGTGATCGCTATAAATATCACTGCGAATTCGAGCCACATTTGCAGGCTCGATTTCGAACATTCTTCGCGAAGCACTTTTGTACCATTAATATTAATTACCCTATCCATAATTGTCAAATTTCTTCAATAAATGTTCAATCGTATGCCATATTCATTAAGGTCAAAGACTGTTGAAGAAATTTGATAGCTTGTGGTAGTCTAATGTACACACGCCTACCTAATAACCATGATATTGAATCTTTTTGTCACCATCGCCGATCACCGCGTTTTTTTTTCTTTTTCACCACTATATGAAATAAAGCACAATAATATTGCACACAAATAGTAACACACATTTAAATGGTATGTGTGTGCTGTAAAACAAAAGATATTGTACCTACTGTTTGATCTCTAACCGGGGTGTGACAATAACCGGTTTTTCCAACCCAATCCCGTTTCGGACACAGATGAATATAACGTATTATTGCGAATGTATAGCCTCTAGTCTACTGAAGGGGAGTGAAATAATGGAATTGGCAAGCGGTCGGACGCGCTCGAACAAAATTTCACAATCCAGTTACAAGTTCATTCCGCCACCGCACGAATTTACTATGCTTCGCAGAAAAATAGTAGGCTATCGTTATATTTATAACGTTCAAATTTAAATAAAAATAATCAGAAAAAATATGGCTAGGTAGGTACAACATTCTTAACCCATTTTCCCTGTCCCATGAACCACATCTGATACATAACAATTGAAAACCAATTGTTATAATTCTTGGACAGGGAACCTGTTAATGGTGTCTATAAACCTGGATTATAAGTTTAAATCTGCTCTTCATAATCGAAGGCTCTCTCAAAATCCGAACAGATGGTAAATTCAGTAGTTTAGTTTAAACTAAATTTTAGTTAGTTATGATTTGGATATTTTTATAACTTTGACGTTAATAAGTGCGTATGAAGGTTTATATTGAAGAAATGGTTTCACTTTGACTTTGGTATTCCATATATTTTTGTTTTAAAACAAATTACCTCCTCCTGCTTTGGTAATGATTTTGTATGTTCATAAAATAAAATATTTATCATTAACTTTACTACTTCACTTTTACTTTTTATTTTCAAGTGCTAATTGCTGCACTGAAGCTAAATTAAATATTTATAAAATTTTATAAAATACAGTGAAAAAATTAAACGCCCACCCGACCCAGCCAGGATTTGAACCTGGGTCTTCCGCAATCTGGGCGGTTGCACTGACCGCTATGCTACCGGGAAGGCTGACGTAAACGCTGAATTTTGCCACTGCTTTTTAATTTTTGAGTGCTAATAGCGGCACAGTGCGCCATCTATCCAACGGTCACAAAAAGCAGTGACAAAATTCAGCGCTTATATTTATCATTGGCCAGCTACAGCACCTACTACAGATGTGCAGCGTTTGCAGGTTTCATGATCATTTGCCTACTTAGGATGCCATATTACCATTTTTACTTATACCAATGTCTGAACAATGACACTTTTAAACAATAGGTCTCAGATGCAACTCAAATCGAAATTGTGATGGTCGAAGTATTGTGAAGTCATTTTTGCTTAATTAAACCTAACCTAACTTTATCATGCAAAACCTCTGTCTCAGATCACGATCTGTTGCAAGTCGTCTTTTTACAAACGCTGCTTCCAGCTTAGATATAAATATGGCAATACGAATGCAAAATAGTGTTATAAAAAAGTATTGTAACTAATTGCCTTAAGCTTTTGTGTCATAAGGCTCAATGTCATGCTTGCATTTTTTATTTTAACTTTAGTGTTAATACAGATTTTCATAACATTTTTGAAAGGTACTTTTATTTATTTAGTTGTTTATTGATACACAAAACAGTATACAGCCATTTTGAACAAAATAAACTCAGGTTACAGTAGCATTTTAGACTACATTTATAAGCATGTGTATACAACACGGTTATTCATCATCATCATCACCATCAGTTCATTTTATGTCCTCACTGCTGGGGCACGAGCCTTCCCTATGGATGGATAGTGCGAACGGACCACGCGGGTCTAGTGCGTATTGGTGGTTGTTAACGACTGCTAATACAGCCGGGACAAACTGCTTTACATGCTTTCTGAAGCACGGAAGGAGTATGATTGTTATTACAGAAGCAGAACTTACATCGAAATTTAGAAGTGTAGAAGATTTGATGTTTAACATATCAATGTTAACGTATATTTAGAATAATTATATCAGTCTTTTGTTACAAGTATCGGACTCCCTACAGTAGGTGGCACAGAACAATGATACTAAAACAATTGTATTTTTAAATATTCTCGCAAAGAGAGATCTTTGTAAGATTATTCGTTAGCGATTAACAATTCCTCTAATTTACGTGAAATGTTCATTGTGAATTTATTTCATTTCGCATAATAAGACACAATTCGTATTGATGTTGCCTCATGACAACAATTTCAATGATTATAGAAGAATATATTTTTAAGGAATGAGTATGAAGGTATAATTTTAATTGTCTACAGTGGAAATTTCTCTTTGATGGTATCTTAGTATGCACGATCGCTCTTTGCTCTTTGATGGTTATTTAGCTTGCACGAGATATGTCGCAGCATAACTTTGCGCCGAAAAATATATGACGGACTGTATTAATAACAAAGGTGGCCAATAAAAAGTGGGACTAAGGTAAATTGAATAGACTAAAACAGCGTACATATTTAATAAAAATAAAGCATAAAGGAAGATGCCTCCCTAATCCTAAACACTCAAAGATAAAGAAGAAAATAAAGACAATGAAGCAAACAGAGGAAATAACATGCGTTGAGCAATAGGTGTCCGATGTATCAACTCTAGATATGTACACAAGTATACATTTAGAGGCGCCATAAACTTATACAAGCAATGTTGACGATACGATGTTGATAATTGTCTTGAGTAAGCTAGGAGCTTTATCAACTATGATTTTTAAACTAAATACCGTGAAACGGGTTTACTTTAGAGTCAAGTAGAACATTGAAGACAGCTATAGCGTTTTTAATTTGCGGCTAAATTAAGTGTTTTGTGCATCTCTAGTGTGACTAATTCTTGAATTATACCTTAGATTTACGTGTAAAAAGAACTACAAGGAACAGGAGCTATAATTAATGTTACACGTGATTCAAAAGTAACCCCATTACTGTTTTTAAAATAGCAAAACATCCTTTTGCACAAGCAAAGTCTTTATGTATAAGAATGTTTTTGGCAAATGACGCGATGATGCCAAGGGCATACAAAGTAACGTAAAAACTCAAAGAACGTCCTCAGAAACAACAATCAAAGTAAAAGATAAAACAAATAAGGAATTCTGACGAATACGGGTTTGAGGAAAAAACAAACTTTTTGGCAAATAAAAGAAACTGAACAAAACTGGTAGGTATATCTATTCACTAAACAAAAGCAATGTGCCATGATATTAGGATAAAATATAAGGACCTATGATTATAGTTATAGGAATAACATATTCAATACTTCAGGTTTTCGGTCGTCATGGTAATTCAAGTGGTGTAGGTACTATTGAATCAACCTGATCGTTAAATGGGAGCATCGAGTTTATACTGGAGTATGTTAAATACAGTAATAGCTCTCTGCTTCAAGCAAAGGTAGTCATTAAAGTGCTAAGAGACTAACTACCGACTTCTTCATGGAAAGCACTCAAAATATAACATCTGTGAGCAACATATAGAGAGGCTTGACTGGCTACGTAAGTGTTGGGACAAAATTGTTTTGGATTTCTTGAAGGTTGAAATATTAATTATGCTGAGACAGGTTCGTTAGTCGGACGAGTTATCACTGCATACTGGGGTGTCCCAAAAGTAAAGAGACAAAATTATCATAACAATATTTAATATTATATATTATATTTATTTTCTCAAAGCTCCAGCAATTCCTTTGTATCCAATTTTTCTCAAATTAATAGCAGAACGCTTCATGAACGCTTTTCCAGATGTAGCTTTTTTTAAAGATGTCAACGTTTGTGGTATATCTGTGAATTTTTATACTCTCTTTTACACAGGGCCCAAAACATTTCAATACCTCGAGCTTGAGACACATTCGGGACATTGTTTTGTCTAGTTATGAACTCAACACCTGCGGTCTGTAAATACTGAGTAACATTAAACTCGTAATGGCATGAAGCTAAATCCGGCCAAAACAAAACATCTCTCTGATAATGCTTGTCTACAAAGGGTATTACAGATTTTAAATGCAGGGACATAGCGGTTGCGTGTATCAGCATTGCACCCGTGCGAAGCCGGGGAGGGTCGCTAGTGAAATATAATCTAATTAGGTAATTAATAGTACCTTCAATAAACAATGCTATACAGTTACAAGATAAAATACAAAGGTTATCCAAAGCTCTCGAGCTTCCTGAGGCTGGTTTTTTTTTCTAGAAATTTTTATTTTATTTTAACTAGCAATATTTTTCGATAGTAAAAAATTGCTAGATAAATTCATGCATCTAATGCTAAACACGAGAGTCTCAACACAGAACCTGTGTTCTGACGCTAAGCAAGTCACGAATTAACGACTTCCGTCTTTCGTGTGGCCACTGACACGGTAAGTAAATGGTGGAAACTCCAGGATAAATTAAGCTAAAGATTCGTAAAAAGTGTTTGATTTCGAAAAAAAATACCAATTTAGTTTCTTTTTAACAAAAACAAACGATAATCTCTAGCGTACCATTGTACTACGTCATAAAACAACTTTAATAGATGCTTTTTTTTACAGAAGCTTAGGCAATTGACTCAGCTCTGCTCTGTGTCCAAATGCGACGACAGCTAATAGGGCAGGATGACAGAATCCCGGTACTAGTTGCCAAGTGCCTGTTAGATTATTTATTTACATTAACAAGATTTTAAAGTTATCAGTGCTAGTTTCATTGCTGACTGCACTCCATTAGCAACTACGCACAAATCGAATATTACCAATATTGAAACTAATTCGTCTTCGATAACGGATATTACGGGATATTGCTCGTAAATCTTCCTCTGGACTTGAATTCGAAGTGTTAGGTTAAGATTCGAATAGCCAAAGTCCGTCTGGAAAATGGTCTTCATGTTCAGCGATAGAGATTACCCGTACTATCTTTATTGACCTTCACAGGCTTAGGGCTAAAACGAGGACACAAAAATGCAATTGTAATAATATGTAGAGTTAAATTCCGCTAAAGCGAGATTTCACGATCGAAAATCCGCTAGAATTGGCGGAATGAACACTACATGTTAATTGATCTGCATTTTTGTGTGCCATGGATATTCGCAAACTAACGACTGATTCCATAAATTATCTAAAAAGGTAAAGAGGTAAAGAGGTAAAGAGGGGTTTGTAAAAAGGTATTGTAAATTTCTTCCATGTTTTTACACGAAGATAACATTTTAAAGCGTTTTAAGGATATATCTTATGATATGGTGATAAATTTTAAATCAAAACTATTGTCAACACACTACGGTTTGACTGATATCAAAAGAAATAGTTATTTACACTATGCGTCTTGTTTATTTAAGACTTTATTTCTACATAACTATGCTAGTTTACCAACCATTACCTACTCATGTAAAAATAATTCAATGGCGTATATCAGAATATACTCTATTTCAAAATATCATGTTTTTTTTTATATTTACGGGTAAGCACAGTGTCTTGATCTCACCTGATGTTAAGTGATGATAAGGCCAATGATGGAAGCGCTCTTCACCCGGGATCCTCAACTAGTAAGGTAGGCTATCGTATCTCTAGCTGCCGGAACACAACAATGCTACAAACATTGATGTTATGACCATCATCTAATAAATTAATAATAAGTTTGCTAGGTTTTTGTAACAAAATTGCTTAACAATTTGTGCATAACTTCCTTCTGATCTACCTTACTAAGCACTTTAGACATACTTATTAGATGACCTAATTACTGTTCAATTTAAAAAAGTCTTTAAAGTTTGGCCTTAAGTCTCCCGGGAGATGGGACCCGCGCTCCAGTTGACGCGATAATTAATAGAAATAGCAAAGGGCAGGGATGAACTTAGAAAAATACTCGAACAGATTGGAACTGACTTCGATTTAAGCAGCACCTTTTTATTTAGGTATGTCGATATATTTTTAGCTTCGATGAATAATGTACTAGATTGCCGATGACCACTTGAAAAATGGTACGTGACTTTGAGGCCACGGGGCCACAATGACGTATGTGGCGATGCCAGTAAATATTAAGTACAAATATTTTGGCAGCCTTAATTAATCTTTATGTTTAAGATTTTAGATTCACAGTGAGCTGAAGTTGATGATGCTATCCAATATTTTTTTCAGATTTTGATGATGATCAAAATTTAAATGTATAGGTTTGAGCAAACAGGACCATTTCGAGATGCTTTTCGTTTCGGATCCGGATCGTTTCGGATCTAGTACATTATTGATCAAAGAATTTTAAGTGTAAATTTCACTCAAATTTTATTGGGATTATAAGTAGCATCTTTGACGATCTAGGCTAT
The DNA here is from genome assembly GCA_949315975.1 of Eudonia truncicolella. NCBI lineage: Eukaryota > Metazoa > Arthropoda > Insecta > Lepidoptera > Crambidae > Eudonia > Eudonia truncicolella. The sequence goes on from OX438836.1 coordinate 11,761,424, forward strand.
AGATTCATAAGAACGAGTTAAAACCCTGGTCGTATACATTTTTCTATTACATTATAAAGCTTACGATCAGTGTTAATAATCAATCAAATAAATTCTGTGATTAATAGGGTAAATTTATTATACACAATTTTTTTTAAATGACCTTGACCCATCGCTTATCTTATAGCCAGCTCCGCTTCTGATGAGTTCCCTAATATTGATTAAAATTCAAATTTCCTCTCATTTTTCTGCTTACTTAACCAATAAGTACGTGGGCACATAATCTTAAACCTAAATAAAAAAATACACTGTCTTTAAACTACACCACAAAAACTGTAATCAAAATGAATGCATTCTTACTCCATCCCTGGTGACACATGAACATGACACGGCTGAGACCCGCTGACCCGTTTCCTTCAACCAGCTGCGACTAGTCAATTTACCTTTAAAAAATCTCGGGGAAACCTCGGTCCGAAAGAAAAGCACTATGTTGACTCAACACACATATAACCTGGCGCGCCCTCGTTTCAACGCCACGCAAAAACTCACTTTAACCCTTTCACATCTTTGCGACTAAAGAACATATTGCTCTGAATACATGTTGGGTGGTTAGGGCGTTTTTTTGGTGTAGATGATGAGGAATTCTTAGGAATGGTTGAGACCTGCCACGATGTTTACGGTATTCAAATTGCTGTCACGTGTCGTACACACGGTTTATGCATGCAGCTACTATTGCGGGATCTAATATAAAATATTTATTATTATTAGAAAACAATATAAAATATTTCATGCATAAGCTAAGTAGATGTGCTATTTGACAACGCTTCTCTTGAACGAAACAAAGGCACTGGCTAAATGAATTGTTTGCTATATTCAAACTGACTGATATGTAGCTAGTCGCAGCATTGAAAATCGTAGTTTATGAGAATAGTGAGTGAAGAGTGAGAGAGTGAAGACTTGAGTGCAGACGTATAAATAAATGGTATTTACGGTTGCAAAACAATCATAGCATATGATGGCATAGGTTTTGTTTGGTAGCAAAGGAATTTTCACATGCATGCTTATTCGAATAGAACGCATATATATAACTATAGATACATTTTTTTAAAGTAAAGAGTTTTAAAAATTATGGTATACTACATAGTTTGTCGATAACACCATTTAGTAGTAAAAAAAAAACTTTTGACAAAACGAGGGGCCGTACTGAAAATCTATCAAGAACTTTTTTCTTCTGCTGATTGTGCCTTACCTCATTATTATACTGTGGCGTTACCAAAGATTGATTATATTGGTACACAAACAACTGACAACTGATTCATTCAAATCAATGAACACGTTAAGTCGTCCATAATTCAGGAATGCATACTAGATGCCATCTGTCGGGCCAACGAGGAGGAAATGAATTATTCAGTCCAGTCTAGGCACAGACTTGTAAAAATCCGATCCGTAACGGCTTAGAACTTTTGACTTAGAAAGTGTTGAGTTGTATGAAATAAGTGTATGTAATGCAAAAATAGAATATCTTTAAAAAATTTTGAATAAGAAGGAGTGGATTTGAATACATGTATACTTTAGTATAATAATATAATTGTCATGAATAAAATTATTGAATAAATCTTGTGTCCGGAAGAAACTATATGAATTACCATGTTACTTGCACACTGAGAAATAAGACTACATATAATCTTATAATGTTAAATAGAAGTGTTTATATTGCAAAATTTTCAGAAGTCATCTAAATCCATAATCATAATAAACTTAAACTAAACTAAAGTCGTTCATAATGTTCAAACACATGACACTTTTCGATGTTATATGAGAATGACCTAAATGCGGCGAGCGATTAGTCTACCCTGGATTATCAGTTTCGGATCCCTTTAATCCATCTACCCAGAGACGAATGTTTCGGTTCTGTAATTAATTAGATTCATAATGACAATATTATTGTTGTATATTAATTGCTTTTATATTTTTCTACTATGTCTTCTTTCTGCCCTAGTCCCATGTCACTTGGGGTAACTGATGCCTTAACGACTGTCAACTCTGTTTGTGTTTATAATATTCTTTACTATTAACAAGATCAGAGTATTTTTTATTTCACGAGCCATGCAGCAAACTTAACTAAACATTGAAATTACAAAAACACAATGTTGAAAAAATTTCCACGAGCAGGATTTGAACCTGCACCCTTCTGACATACCGGGTCAGGTGCTCTTCCAATTGAGCTATCGTGGTTCTAACCAGCCCGCCGAAATTATTCAACACTATTTACTTTTTTACTGTAGTTTTGTTAATGACGGTAGTTGTTGACATTGAATTGGCGCCTTTGGCTTTCAAAGTAAAAAAGTAAATAGTGTTGAATAATTTCGGCGGGCTGCTTAGAACCACGATAGCTCAATTGGAAGAGCACCTGACCCGGTATGTCAGAAGGGTGCAGGTTCAAATCCTGCTCGTGGAAATTTTTTCAACATTGTGTTTTTGTAATTTGTATCGCAACAAAATTTGCGTTAAAAATTATATAAACAAAACAAAAACATTTTATAAACATTGAAAATTTCCGATAAGTAAAACAGACAGCACACATACAAAGAGACTTACTTCCACCTATAATCCGGTAAAGGTACACTGGAGCCGTGATACGATTGTGCTACGCAGCTGGGCAGACTGCTAAGTGCCACAAATCCTCTGTCGGCTGTACTACCGTTCGTCGCGTCACTCAGTGCGCCGCCATTCCTAATGATAACCACACGTTACTAACTTAAATCAAACGTTAAATAATTATGCTTTCAAAATGGACGTGATTGCTTTGACTTTCATATTTTTCTCAAATCAACTCGCTCAAGCAGCGTTTCCGACCAATTCAAGTACCATAACGACGTTATCTGGGAACGCAGCAGAAGCGGTTTTTGCCTTGCAAATCCAACAAAACCAGACGACATCGGAAGTTACGCCTGCGGCTTCAGCCGGAAACAATCTAAACAACATCGGTGACGCTTCGTTGAGGGACTCTGAGCGGCAGCAGAATTTCCAAGCCATTTCTTCAATGTACTCAAAGAAAAATGAACATAAAAATCACGACGTTGAAGGAAACGACGAATTACCCTCGTTTGATGAGGACGATCGAGAAAATAAAAATGCGAATCCAACAGAACGTTCAGACGTTGACGAAGTTATAAAAAAACCACTGCCGTTAGTCTGGGATTCTTGTCTTGAAACGACATTTCGAGATAATCCGGCGAATATGATAAAAGTGCCTGACATGGAAGTAGCGAGTAGTGATACACATGTGGAAAGTGAAGACAAGGAAATAAGTACAGTTTGGAACAAAAGGGATGCGAATTCGGCAAACTATACTGATGCCATGAAAGCTTGGTTAGAAAAATACAATAGCCTTATAAATAGTAAAACAAAAGAGCGTCATCAACGGCCTGAGTCCATTTTAATCAGGAAGATAAGTGAATCCTCCGCGACAGACACTCCAACAACACTTGTGCAAATAATACCAATAACAAGAGAAGTATTTAAAGAGCATTCAGAGAACTTTAATAATATTACACAGAGGTCATTAGTTACAGAAATCAGTATAAAAGCGAGTTACACAGAGGATTGGTTCGAAACGAAGGACAGGGACAAAATAAGATTTAGCGGCCTTCCTCAAAAAGAATCCTATTTGATACCGGCGCTAAGACTTGAAGAAGGCTTTCACCCGTTCGCCTTTATGTCAGATTTTTTTACAGTCATATACCCCTTTGAATTTCCTGTCGGTAAGTTCTGTTCTAAGCATATTATTGACTTATGCGCTAGTATTTTCTGTGTGTGAACATAATGAGACGCGTACGACTGCAGCACTCGGTGAGTCGTTATGAATTCAGTGAATCGGCTTTCGAATTTGCAATGCAATAGCGACCTAGTAACATGTTGATTTCGCTCGCTTCGCATGCGTTAGAAATTAAGTCCTTTAGAAAATCTGTTACCATTGGTGCAGTAACCGAAACAAGTAGTTTTGAATGAGTAAAATATTTTGAATTTGTTTTTAGGTCTGATCAAGGATATTGTATGGGGGAAATTTACTTTCCCGTATTCCTTTTTGCAGGTAACATTAAATTTTATTCTAAAAACAAAGAATGGCTAGTAGTTTGATAATTTTATTTTTAGTACTAATATCTTGTTATTATTAAGCTAAGTTATTAGCTAAGGTATTTGTTACACTCAATAATGGAATGTACTCCGAAGATCTAACAAAATATTGCTCAAATACTAGAATACAATTTTATTTCAGTGCTTAAGTGAAGTAGATATTATAGTGACTTATAAATTAGATCAAACTTTCATAACATTTTGAATAAACTGGGAATATTTTAAAAGAGATTTTCAAGGATAATAGGAACAAGGCCGCCTTTTGTACGACTTCTAAAACTATTATCTGATATTACCTTGTATTATATTACATTCTCATGCAAATCTCGATCGAGGTTGTCAACATTTTTCTATATAATTTTTAATATAAGACCGCGACTTTGATTGCCATTTAATGAATTTTAAAGCAAAAGTAGATTTATCAAATCGCAACCGAACAAACGAAAACGAACTTGCGCTGTATTTGCAAATATTAAATAATAGTTACCATGTAACAGATATATTCCCAAACAAATATGAAAATACGATCGCTATAAAAGACCACTTTTTCTTTTTATACACACATACTTTAAACTATAAACCAAACCAAGTTTTTTACCGTTCCTCACTTACTTCTTAATCAATTTATCATAAAAATAACAATCTTACCATTTTAATTAGCATCGCTGTTGCTTAGAATGTATGATACATTTTTTTTCTTTGTTTACATAAAATAAAACCTTTACCCTTATACAAATACAACTTCATTTTACATCGAAATAAACTTAAAAAAAGAAAACTATAATTATTACATATCATATTGTTTTTGTATCCCATTGAGATACTTCTATTTTTCTTTAATTTAAATTAATTAATTTTGACCAATAATAAGTTCATCTTTCGGAATACTTCTAAAGAATTTCTTTAAGTTTTTAATAACAACCTTAACCACTTCATCCACGATTGGTTTACCGAATTCATCTGTAACCGCCTTCCAGTTTTCATTTAGAAAGGTCAAAACCGCTTCGCCTGTAATGAAAAATAAAATGAAATTCCTGAAAGGAAAACTAAAGTAAAGATTTTCTTGAGTAAGCTCACACTTATAAGCATTTTTAAAATTTTAAAGATTCCGGTAAGTGCCCGAAATCGAACTTCCGACTGAGCAATCGAGACTATTCTACTTATTGCTTTTTTTGTTTTTATTATGGTAGATAGGTAGAGAAGTTCGATGGCGCAGTGGTTAACGCGCCCGGTCTGCGAGTGCTGACTAAGTAACTTTCGCAAAGGCCGATCATCGGATGGGTCGAACCACCAATCCGCACTGGGCCCGGTGGTGGTGTATGGCTTGTTCTCCCTATCCATCCTAGGGAAGGCTCGTGCCCCAGCAGTGGGGACATAAAAATGAGCTGATGATGATGATGGTAACAATTTAAAATTAGTAAAAACACTAATGTTTCAACTAACTTTAAATTGTTACCATATCCCTTATAGATTATTATACATAAGTAGGTATATACGAAGCACAAGTATGTATAATTATTTTAATTTATTTAATTTTGAAAATGAAAATCTCGGTGACCGAATTGCAAAGCGTTCGATCTGATGCTTGGTTTTTTGTTTATTTTTGTTGTTTGGTATGTTGTTTGTTTTGTTGTTTCTTTTGGTTTATTTCCCAGGTCAAGCGAATTGGTTTTCAGATTTTTCAATGCATATCCCGCGTTAGTACACATTTGGCAAGCGTGGTGGTTATGCCGTGATCGTATTGTAGCAATGACTTCATTCGCCAGGCCATTTGTTTCTACTTTCTTTTATCAGTAATTTTCTTAGAGCACGGTTTAATGCTCTAAGGTAATTTTATTTGAAAAATGTTACAGTTTAAAAATACTTACTTAGCTGTGAGCTTCCTTTTATCAAATTTGTGATATCAAACGAAACTTTGCCGCCGTACTTGTAATCAAACATGAATTTCTTGATCTCGTGATATATCATTCCATTTCTCGTGCGATCTTCAAAGCGTATCGTTCCTTTCATAATCAAGTTCGCTGGAAATACAAATGTTATAATTACTTATGTAAACAAAATTAACATGGAAGTAATATTAGGTGCTGCAGCTTTTTAATATCATGCTGTAATTAATTTATTTTTGTGATTTTATTTTCGCGTCGCACCCCTGACCCTTCTACAACCTAAATCTTAAAACAAAGCTTTTGGAATATAAAAATTGAAAATGTTGGAGTTGGTGTACTTTGAAAACAAGACAAAACAAATAATGACACTTTATAGTTATTACTCATATTAGGTAAACAACAGATAAAAATTTTTCGTAATTGTTTTGTAAAACATTTTTGTGACACAATTATTCTAGGAAACTTTTTTTTTATTGGTTATGTTTAAGCATTTCTAATGGAAGTAATCACCATCCAACAATGCACTTACGTGAATTTATGAGAGCCATGCCATCACCGTTTATAGAGAAAAGAATAATCCGTCCGCTCGCTTTGTAAAGGCCTTTTATAGTAATATCGCAACGCAAGTTGATCTCCGCCTCAGCGTCTTTGTACCTGCAAACGTAAAACGGAATCATTGAATGGTACCTACTTAGTCCGACAAGGTGTTATATATAACACCTCTAAAAGTATTACATAGATGTACCCTAATTTGATACTTAAATATACAAAGAATAAGGTCTTTTACTCTAATTTGCGAGTTAACCACTGGGTCATTAAACTCTTTCTCTATATTCCACTCGTTTAAACAGTTGCCTCTTCTATCAGCTAAGAACAAGGTAAATCAACAACCTCATGGTCACGGGATACGGTGGCAAACAAAGAACAGCAAACAAGCTTACGGTCTGGCTGATGGCAGGCGGCCACCACAGTGTATGGATGTATAACAGGGTATAACTTGAAGGTTGCAAATCCTGATGTTCTAGCTTTTATTTTTCCGTGCCCAGCAGTTGTATTGGATCTCATAACTCTTTTACTTGGTACACAATGCAGTTAGTTGCTAGCGGTAACAGGTCCCCGAATCTGCTGTCTTAAGAGATCCGTAATCGTATCTCAGTGGCCTATTTTTGATATTTGAAATAGTCTAAATGTCAAAATATTATGGGAAAATGTCAGAATCAGGCCACTGTGACCCCAACTGTACATTTCAAAATAGCAAATTTAAGAAACTGATATGAGTGTTTGAAATACTTCATCACCATCATCATCCCCAGCTCAATTTTTTGTCCCCGAAGCAGGGGCACGAGCCTTTCCCATGGTTGGATAGGAAGAAAGGGTCATAAACCACCACGCGGGCCCGGTGCGGGTTGATGGTTGTTAACGACTGCTAATGCAGCCAAAAAAACGACTTTACGTGCCTTCCGAAGCACGGAAGAAGATGAAATACTTAATCAACTATTAACAATTCATTACATTACTCACATAACAGACTCGACAATGCAATCTCTCAATCCCGTAACTGTTCCATTAGTGAATTTAATTTTCAATCCTCCTGGTAGCTGAAGATCCAGTTGGTTCTGAAGCATAGGATCCAGTACATCCAAACCAAGAGACGGGATGCCTTTCACAATCTCTGGTATAACTTTTTGAGCTACCTTCTTCAAGCATTCTGATTTTAGACCGGGGCATAGTGTTATGTAATCAGCTGTGAAAGAACTAGTCATACAAGCTAGGCTAAGGTATTTGTATTTTTTGGACTATAGTATATTGATAGTAATGTAAAAAGTAAATACCATATACTACCCCACTGAAATCATCATTGAGTCATTGAAATCAAGTCATCGATACAACGGATAAACAGTGGCTCAAAAACGCTTGACAAAATGCGGGTCGGTGACAACTAACCTGAGCTTAATCTTGAAAAAACCTAAATACACTTTGCCTGACCCGGAAATTGAACCCAAGACCTGCGGATATCAGGTCGAGGGCTTAGCCTTAGAGGACTCGGCCACGGTATATAATACGGTATATCTTTCTTTAGGTTTCCACGGAAGACCAGCGTCGGGTCACCTTTGGTGTTCTAACAAATGCTGAGTGGATACCTTTTCTGTGTAACTTTGCTTTTTTTAATTGATAATTAAACAATTTTATTAATTTTATTTTTATTTTATTCAATGTATTACTGTGTGACACTAAATAAATAATTTTTCATTTCATTTCATTTCAATAACGAATCTTTTAATCTATGAATTTAACTAAATAAAAACCCTTTAATGCAGTCTGCGTCTTTTACATTGTTAAATTATGAAGGTGTATTGACTTGTTAATTTACTTTATCTTCGGATCTTTATTATCATGATATTAGAAATAGAAACCTTAAAGAAGTTACTGTTTAGTCGAGAACCATTACAAATTGCAATTAGCATTTCCATTGCAAATCCAAAAAAAAAATCGAACGAAAGATTGAACTAAATAAGTATGTACTTTTTTCTATAGAACTACTTAATTTGATATACTCACGTGCTATTTTTGCAAGTCCATATTGTAAAGACAATATTATTCCAACTAAAATCACTATTTTACACATTTTTAACTTTGAAATCTTTGAATAACCGTTTATAAGGAACCGATTTGCACCAAAAACTGAGCAAAATGTACGAACCTTGATATAAAGAAAGGTACATCCGTGAACATATACGTTTCTGAACCTATTTTAAATTATGTCCCTTGTAATGTTTGATCAGATTTTTTATAAAACCGGAGAAGGATACTTTTATTTTAACTCAACTTTTTAACCTGTCGTCTGCTGAGAATACAGAGACAATATAATTTTAATTGTTTTCAGGACGGATCTGGCACTAAGCAGACGAAAGGTTAATTATAATTATAGTCGAAATAGATAAAAACTTTTCGTCACTTTTCATAAGAGGGTGGCGATCTTGCAAGTTAATTAACTTTCTAATTGCTAGGCCGTCGAAATTTGTGACGCAAACGTAAACTCAATCCTTTGGAAGGCACGTAATGCCTATTTTACAATGGCAATCATTAAAAACCCACCAACAGCACAGAACGGTATCTTAATAATCAATTTGTAAATAATGCATAAAATAATCATTATATTTCATGTCACTTCTAATTTAAACATCACCTGTGAGATTCAATAATCCCAAAAAGAGCCCAGCATGGCGACATTAAGAGGTTTCGTTGGTAATAATTATTATTAATTAAAGCCAATAACCATTAAATACCAATAAAGTACCAAATATAGAGGAAAACAAGTAGCTTTCATACATACTATAACATATTAATTTCTTTGTTAGGGTATTTCAAAAATGAGAAGTCAACTCCCGCGCTATTTTAGCCGCTGTCTACAGTGCAGACGACATTGACATTTTAAAACAATCGCTTCCTTGTAACACGATAACATTCAAAACACGACAGCACTATTTCATCTTTATTACTATAAAAATAAAGTTCAAAATGAAATTCCGAGTCGGGACACACTGCATTGCATCCAAAGTTAGTAGACTCTGCATTTAACACCATGACATTTTTAAATGGAACTTTCGACGTACTTATTCTATTATAGGCGGTGCATTAGTTCGCTCTCGCCGTTAGGTGTTTTTGATTTGTTTTTTTATACAAACAGTTGGCTGACTTAAATTTTGTTTTCAAACACCTAACTTTGGTACAAAAGAGACTGGAAACATTAGTGACACTAACGATCTAAGTTTGCTATGTGTTGGAGATTATTTAGATTATCTTCTCTAGTTACTTATAACAAAATATAAAATAACCTCCTTAGTATTAGGTATCCTTTTTTATACCTCAGAAAATATATTAGCCACAAGTACTTCTGCGCTCTGGGAGACGCTGATAGGTATGAGCGACTCTCCTGCACCCTTTTTCTTCCTTACGGGTAAGTACTTAGAAAGTGGAAGCGCACTTCACTCCCCACCCCCGAATTCTCAACCATTGAGGAACTGGCTATCTTATCTATATATCGGACCGAACACAACAATGCTAACATTAATGTTATGACGACATTTTAGCTAGCCAGACCGACTTATAAAAGGTGCTTGTTGTAGAATAAAACATGGCTTTCGGTCGAGGTCCAGGTTGAAAGATTAAACGGCATGATGTCAAACTGTAACCCTTGGAACCAAGGCATAAACATTATCCCCCTAACAAATAAACAAATAAAAAGGTCCGATATTCCGTGTTTTGTTCCTGTCATGTAAACGTCATTTAAAATTAGAGTAAAAGAGACAAAATACGGAATAACTATTCGGACCTTATTCTTTGTTTATTTGTAAGGCACTATGTCTTTACGCCCAGTAAAGAAAATACACCGATCCAATTTAATTAGCAAGTGAAATGTAGGTATATTCAAGAACGTTTACAGCGTTTGCTTTGAATTCCAATCAATAGAAGCCGTACATTTTATTCCGGCCAAGGATACGTTTCCGTTTAGGAACACACATTTTTATACATGTGAAACATTGACTACGATATATCGATAGGGATTTTGGGTCATACTCTAATGGGTTATGGTCCGAATCCTATGTGTTACTCTCAAAATTGGAAGCTAAGGCCAGCAGTGATACTTACAGACAATTAATGAAAAAATATGCTGAAATATGCATTCTCCCAAATAATATGCTGAGAAATAAATTATTATCCATTTAAAATAATTCGTCTGTTATCCAAAGGTAGACTATTAGGCTTTGATTTGAGTGAAAGCTTTGATTTACTAAAGAATGTATTTTCTTTGCAACAAAACCTAATTGCCCTATTCTTACGGATTACTACAAAAAAAAAGTTGTAAGATTTATCAGATGCTCTTAGTTTATTTTTCAGTTAATCATAATAAAAGCACAGACGAGTTTTATTTACTTTTACTAACCCGTCGAAGTTCAAAGCACTAATACATTGTATTTTCTTGTGCAAATAATAATAACAAAAGATGATTAAACACTTTATTACCACTGAGTTAATCAAGAGCGAAGTAATTATTTATTTATTTATTTTATTTATTTTATTTATTTTATTTATTTATTGTATTATTTATTTGTATTGGTCTGGTTGGTTTGTTATGTTTATTGTATTGGTCAATAACTTTACATAGAATTCAGTAAAGAGTAGTTGCAGCAGTTGTAGGTGCCTAGTTCAAGTTTAATTTGCCATTCAATCACTTTAATGAAAACGAAAAATTTAGAAATTTAAAACTCTCTTCCTTTTTAACCAGAAAGCGCTGCTTCAAAGCCATTGAAATTCTCGTTCTCTTTAACGCGACTAGGTTCTTATTATATTATTTTTTGCATTTACAATGCTACATGTAGTTACAAGAACGCGTACCATGCTTGAGTGAGTAAGATAATACATGCTAGGGTCTAGAGTTTGTTTGCCTTTGTAGTGCGTTCGGGAACGCATGAGGCGGCAATATGAGATAACGTTTTAAACTCTATTTTCTAAGATTATTATTAAGATAGTAGGTAGAAAGAAAGAAAAACTAATCAATTTCAATAACAGTAAGTATTAATTATATATGGTGTCGTATAGCAAACGGGAAATTTAATCTTTGCCAATGACCTCTTATACTAAAGGGATAGTCAAAGGAAAATAAAATGTCATGCTTGTAATTTTATTGTTTATTTTTACGAACAAAATGTTCAGTCAGCGTCAGATTCATATGAGAATCTGGTCTTTTAAAAATATATAATCGTCTAACAAACGAGGCTGTTGAACTTTATGTCGTACTTAACGTACGTTCCAAATGCTAAATTATCACAAATGAGAAGAGACACTAAAAAACTTTTTCCGAAATGACTTATCTCTAAAATTTCGATTATTGTGTTTAATAATATTACATATGCAAAAACGAATGAAAAGAACTAAAAACAAAGAACGAAAACGCCTATTACAAAAATTGATTTCATTCACTGCGCGCCGCGTCCTTGTCAGTCGGTAACTGGGAGGTAACTGATCGCTGGTGGGGGCGCATTCAGCGGGAGGCAGGGAGCGGCCATACTGTACGTAGTGCTCTTTATTATACTGGTGGTAGAGCCGACAGCTGTAAAGTATCCAATCCGACCTAAACCCCTCGGAGAATCTAGTATGTGATGCCATTTCCTCTAGAAACCCTCTGACGGTGTTTCGATGACACGGCTTGAGGTTCCTTCAAGTTTCTAACCGCCCCTAAAAAGTCAAGTGACGCTAAAGATGTATGAGGCCAACAACAAACTGTCTCCAAGAACCTGTCAAATGGATATGGTGACAAAATTTCCAGTTATCAAACTAAGTCAAGCTACATTCCCCCCTTTCAGTCATCAAATTGTTAGAATCATAATAAATAAAATATTATTCTTTCAGTCAATAAAAGTGGAGTCAACATTTCTGGCGTTCATCATAGCGTTCGCTTGCATCGCCCTGATTATACCATCGTACCTCTTCATCCTGGCAGTGCTGTCCCTGTTCTCGAAATCGAGATGTGACGATGAAACCGAGACCGGAGCTCTATTTCCTGAAGGAGAAGAGTCAGATTGCAACGACAGAGTGCTGGTGGTTGTGACACTGTTTGTGGTCCTGCTTTGTTGGTAAGTATTAAATGTGATTTTGTTTCTGCTACGTACTGAAATGGCTTCCTCGGTTAGTTAATACTGGTAACGTAGGACGTTCGCGAAAGGTAGAGTGTCTTCTTGGATTAAATAGTCTTGTTCACACACACTTTTTTTACGGGATAGTCCTTCTGTCTGAATGTGGCAGCGCACTTAATCTGGAATCTTCAATTTTTATAAATAAAAAAATATATAATTATAAAACTAAAAATAAAAATAATTTATTATCAGACAAAATAGTCCATTGTTAGTACAAATTAATTAACCTTAAGAACTATGTTAGTCTCATATACAAACATAAAAAGAATAAAAATGCATACACGAAAAACAAAACAAAGACACTGAACAACAAAAACAGACCAAGTGGAACAAGTCCAATCCTCAGGGAGCTGACCCCCGGCCAACACAACGAATGTGCAAGCCGGTGACCACCTAACGTTTTTACCTCTAAAATTTTTGGTAACAGATTTATATATTATGATCATGGATGGTAGCTTGCCAAGTGGGTAAATCGAGTATTAAAATATTAATCTGCTGGTAATTGAACCTGTTTCCTCTGGGTCTGATACCACCGGGTTGAACTACTTGATCAGATGAGTGGTTAAACGGAATTATCGAAATTTTAACTTCTACTAGTTAAAGATCCAATCTAAATCAAATCATACCTAAAAGTAAAGAATAAAATAACGATATGCCTCCAAATGTACAAAATTTATCAATAAAACTTAAAATGAACACAACAAAACTAATTTAATAACACAATTCATTATTGTATTTGTTTTACAAGTAGTTTAGGTACACACTAACCTATCGTTGAGAGAAACTCCGTCGGCCTTATGTCATCCCAGTTATGAAACTTAATTTAAGTGCTCAGACATAGTTCCCTGTTAGTTCTTTTATAAGTGCTTAGTAACAAGTGAGTGGTAATAAAATTTATAATCTTATCTTATTAGTTGGGCGAGCTTCTGCAGTATTTGCAGTGTCGTTCGTAAGATTTTTAACCGCCTCTGTATATCTATAGAATAATGTTTGTAAGGTTGGATGTAGGAGGTGACCTACAAAACTGCTCATCCGATTTTAAAAAAACTTTTACCAATTTTTTAATAAATCTTCAAGATGGACATGGGCTATATATTTTTATCTTCTATATAATTAAAAAGAATCGCTAAATGTGTTGCTAATCGCAAAACTCGAGAACGGCTGAACCGATTTGGCTGATTTATTTTTTGTTGTGTTTGATGAGGTCTGAGGAAGGCTATTAAGGAGAAAAAAAAGTAAAACCTTTTTTCACCATTAGAATGCTACATTAGCGCTGAGTAATATAGGCTATATTTAAAAAAACTGTCCACCCGTGCGAAGCAGAGACGGGCCGCTAGTATAAAATGTAATTTTCAGTACGGACAAAGTCGTGGGCAAAGTGCTAGTTATTAATAAAAGTAATGGCCTACATACTGTCCCATCATAATAAACTTTTGGTCACCCATCCGATGACCGGCTTTTGAGAAAATTGCTTAACCTCAGCAGTCGCAGACCGGGCGCGGTAACCAATGCGCCATCGAGCTTCTTAATACTGTCCCACTGCTGAGCAATGGTCTTTATCATTTAAACGAAGTTATCGCTTGCAATTGTAGGGAATTGGCTTAATCCGTGCATCGGAAAGCACGTAAAGCCGTTGGTCCTGGTTGCATTAGCATAGCAGTCGTTAACAGCCACCAATCTGCACTGGGTCGGCGGCGGCAGCGTGTTTGTTAGTGGCCCGTTCGCCCTATCCATTCATAGGGAAGGCTTGAGCACCAGCAGTGGGGACATAAAATGGGCTGGTGATGATGAAGATGGCAAACTACTCCTCCTACTTTGAAAATTGTAATAAGTTTAAACACTCTTTGGCTGACTTGAGAATTGAATTGAACCCAGGGCCTCGCTAATCAATGCGCCCGTGAGTTCCTCTACACAAGACCAGTTTTCCTTCCGATAAATCATAAAAGGTGTACCTTCCTAATTACTCTACATACTTTTATATTAAAGCAGAACCTCTTCAGTGGGATATAAAAAAGTGTAAACATTGAGATTAGATCGTAAATAAAACCAAAATGAGATCTTTTCATGTTTTTTTAAAAGCAAACGGGCCTTGGCCAATATTTATCGTGCCAGAGGCTACATTTTAGTCTACGGTAATTTATTTTCGGTGAAACTCTTCAGATGAATTGAGTTTTATTGGATTCTTATTGCTTTGAGATCATCTTAAATGAGTGATGATTTAATTATGTCAATTTTAATTTTAAGGAATTTCACTTTTTTTTTATAATGCTAATTCCAAAATGACGTACTCAAGTAGAGCCTGAAAATTATGTGTACACTTAGTCAATTAAAAAGCTTTCTAGTTTCAATAAAATTATTATACCACCGTTCTCAGACCCAGAACACAGTTATGTAATAGTTACTCTCAGAGGTGCGGGATTGGAGTTCCTGCGAAGAACAAATACTCAGTTAGCGAGCTTTTTTTAAGTTAAGGCTACCACCAACTTATCTAAGTTTTGACAACAAAACTGTAGCATTGGTGTGTTTCAAGTTCAACCATTGATCACTCAACTCCTGTCATAAAGAATTACGAGTAAAACACGCTTTTTTAACTAAATGCGCAATATGATAAAATGTAGTTATAGTGTTAAATCGTTAAAGTACAGTTTATTGCGTTTTTGTATGACATGGATGAGGAGCTTGATGGCGCAGTGGTTAACGCGCCCGGTCTGCCAGCGCGGAGGTTAAGCTACTTTCGCAAAGGCCGGTCATTGGATGGGTGCCCAAAAATTGATCATCTCGAGCTCCTCAGCTCTTCGGAAGGCACGTAAAGCCGTTGGTCCCGACTGTATTAGCAGTCGTTAATAACCACCAATCCGCACTGGGACCGCGTGGTGGTTTATGGACCGTTCTCCCTATCCATCCATAGGGAAGGCTCGTGTCCCAGCAGTGGAGACATAAAATGGACTGATGATGATGACGATGACATGGATTCTTGTATTGTCAAAAATGCCTTATATCGTCAACTCCCTACATTCTATCTTCTTAATAACTTAACTGATATATTGATATAGCTTTGTAGCTATTCATTAATTGCATAGGTCGATAGTCCTAATAAATAAAATAAAATAAATAAAGTTAACACAATTAATAACATTAACTAATAACTTATTTTCCACAGCGTCCTAATAACAGGGATGGCAGTATGCAACGAGCAAGCGCACGCAGCCGCTATGGAGAGCCGCAACGTCATGCACTGCGCATGCGCTGATGTGTCTTCTTGGCTGGTTGCTGCTGCGCGCGAGCTGCGCCACAGCCTCATACCGCCCGTCGATCTCGTCCTGCACGCGTATAGAGAAGATTTGAAAAGTAATTTTTATGATTGTATTTTTATAAATATTATTAATATATATATTTAATCCTTTATTGCACATATAAAACACACATTAAAAACTGACGTTATACAAGACATACAAAGGTGAGCTTATCTCTAGAAGAGATCTCTTCCAGCCAACCCTAGCTGTGGTGTGGAACGAAAGTTTGCGGGACTATTCTACGGACTAATTACTGATACATATACATACTTAAACTATATAACCATAATGTATATACATACATCTTATCTTATCTTAGTGGGGCCTGCCGAGGTTTCCCTCTCGCAGTAACACCTCGACCCATCGGGATCTTTTGTGCAACCCCATCCTTTCACTCTTCCTCCTCCGCAAAGATAGAGGCCATGAGTTTGGCAACGTCTTTAAGAGCGAAGAGCCTGAAGTCCTCCGGTTTCGGATAGGCCGACCCCAGGAGTCCCATTCTTTTCCTAGCCAGAGAGTCGCAGTCACACAGTAGGTGCTGCATCGACTCCGTTTTCTCTCCACACGCCCTACACAAACTATTTGTTGAAAGGTGCATTCTATGAAGCATTTGTTTTGTGGCATAGTGCCCTGTCAAGGCACCGATGGTTAGTCGGGCCTGCCGTCTACCGCCTCCGCATATGAACTTACTCCGTCCTAAGGCGTTTTCGCCAAGGAAGGATTTGGAGTGTTTCATACCCGGCTGCTCCTTCCATTCGATGCCGTGCCTGTTTTCGATGTAATCTTTAAAGGCCTTGTTAATGGTACTTGGTGCAAGTGCCACGAACGGCTCAGGACCAATGAGCTGGGTCTCCGAGCCTTCCCTGGCAAGCGCATCCGCCACAATAATATAAAATTGTAATTATATATAACGTTACTGATTACCAGTGTTGGAAAGGTAGTGATCTTTCAACTTATGTTTAAATGATTCTACCGATGGACTCTCATGAATGTCGGCAGGCAATTTATTCCACAATTTGGCTGCATGGACGGTGAAAGAATTGTCGAAAAATTTGGAATTGGATTGAGGATAGATAAGGGTTCTTGTGTCACATGAAAGCTTGGGGCGGGAAGTGGCAGGAAAGTGAGTAAACCGGGAACGGAGATAATGAGGGAGCTGTGGGTGGTGAAGGATTTTGTATAGGAGGCAGAGGATATGCATATCTCGGCGAAGTCGAATAGGGAGCCATTTTAACTTCAATCTGAAATCGGAAACATGGTCATACTTGCGTAGACCGAATATGAACCGGATTGACAGATTTTGCAGGCGCTCCAGTTTGTTAAGCAGCTCCTCAGTAGTATCCAAATAACAAACGTCGGCATAGCCGAGAAGAGGGAGTAGAAGCGATTGAGCAAGCATAATTTTGGTGTCATACGGCAAGAAAAACTGAAGTCGCTTGAGAGAATGATAGGAATAGTGCATGCTCCTACTTACGTCATTCATTTGTGATCTCCATGATAAAGTATGGTCAATAATGAGGCCTAAGTTTTTAGTTTGGCTTGCATATGTAAGATTTACTCCATCATAAGTAACCTTGGAGAGTTTATTATAATCTATCTAGTCAAACAATCTATTGCTACCAATAGCAATTACTTGTGACTTAGCTGGGTTCACAAGCAAACCAAACGCGTCTGACCATGCCTTTATCGAGAGGAGATCTTTGTTAATGGCTTCAATAGCAGAATGACTATTGGCTGCATCAAAATGTTTATAAATTTGCAGGTCATCTGCATATAAGTGGTACGGACAAGATATAGTTTTAATGAGCTCATTAATAAATAGTGAAAAAAAAGAGAGGTGAGAGCACACCACCTTGTGGCACAACCGCAGTTAACGGAGCCCATTCCGATAAAGAATCATCAATCCTGATCCTTTGGTGACGATTGTGTAGATAATTCGAAAAACAAGCGATCACAGAAGGGGTAATGTTAAGGGAGTGGAGTATGGCAAGAAGGATGTCATAGTCGACGGAGTTGAAAGCACTGCTGAAGTCAAGTAGAACCAGAATCGTAAACAACCGGTTATCCATGGCGTGACGAATATTGTCTGTGACGTTTAACAAACTATGGCCTGGACGAAAACCAGATTGGTACAGGCTTATAAAGGTTCTGACGAGAAACAAATGAATATAGTTGTTTTTGTACAGCGCTTTCAAGGACGTTGAATAGGAATGGTAGGATGGAAATAGGACGGAATTGTGAGAAAGTTGTAGGGGAACTGGACTTAGGGATGGGAATGACGTGGGCTAATTTCCAATCAGAAGGGAATACGTTGGTCGCCAGAGAATGGTTTAAAATATGCGTTATAATGGGCACAACGTCTTCCAAGATAGGCGTCAACATATCACGGCTAATGCCATCTTCACCCACGGTTTTGGAGGTAATGGAAAGGATATTTATCTTAACGTCCCCTTGAGTGATCTCACGGAACGAAAAAGGCTCACAGTCAGGACGGGCCACTGTGTCTAAAAAGGCAAGCGTCACTGCCTTGATGGAGTCAGCAACGATAACTTGTGTCTTTGTGAAGTGGCTGTTAAGATTATTTATGTTAGGTAACTCAAAAGTACCGCCGCGAACTCCACCCACACCGAGTGATCTCAAGAACTTCCAGATATGACCTGGAGGTAAGTCTTCCACCAAGGAATGAATGAGACGATTGCAGATATTGCGCAGCCTCTTGTAGCTACGTAGGTACTTGTCACTCGGAAACCTTTTAAGTAGTGATTTGGCCTTATCCCTACGCTGCATAGCTTTCTTTATCAAAAGTGTTAACCATGGCGCAGGTAGATAATTTACACGCACTGGTCTGAGAGGAGCAAGAGAATCAAATAGCTTTGTTAGCTGTGTGCTAAAAAATTTTACCTTTTCATCCACCGTTCCAGCATCAGATAAAACAGACCAGTCTATTCTAGTAAAGTCTTCTCTCAAGCAATCCACACATATACCACCAAAAGGTTTGTTGTGAAATATTGTCCGCAGCTTGGCATCGAAAGAGAGTGCATCGGCATCTGAAAAGACAGAACTATCACTACAAGCACTCTAAAATTCATCGGAAGAACTATCAGTGAAATAATCAGAATTAATAGTCATAAAAATTACTTACAAATACAAAAAAAAAAAAAACTAAAACTAACTATAAATATAAAAAATAACAACACAAAGACTTAGAGAAAAAAAAATTACAAAAATAAAAAAAATAAAAAGACTAATTAATGTAACCACCAGCGAGCGTTAGCAAAATAGAAATTACAATAAATCAAACACGCAATCGATACAAAACAACCAAAAAAAAAATCAATAATTGAACAGCAGTGCAATAAAACATCTACACACAATACCAGTTTCTGAACGGAACGTAAAACGTCACATTGACACTGACAGGTAACATTTGTGACAAACCAAAACCAACAACAATAGCTTCGTTGGGTCTCTTCGTTGTCTGATATCTCTGTGCTGTAGTTTCTTGGTAATGTGACTGAAATTCCAATGTTTGCTGCGCAGGCGATAATAACAGCAACAGCCGCACGCCGCCCGCAGCGATGACAGATGACTGCAACTGTTTGTCACTACGTCAGGCAAAGGCATCTCTGTCCTTCAGCCGAGGCTTTATAAAGTTCTTGTGGCGTGCGATCTTTGTTTTTGTTTTTTAATCTTATTATATTGTTTCATGTGTTAATGTTTGTAATGTTGTGTTTCAATAGTTTTTATTTATGTTTTTGTTCCGTGTCGTCTCGATCTCAAGGTCCCGCCAGAATACCAGCGCTGCAGCGATTATTGTAGCCTATGCTGAGGCTGGGGCCTAGTTAGCCACAGTTAATGTATTACTTACGTGTTTGTATATTATTTATTTTTTATTTTATTTTTTTACTTTCTTATGTTATGTACAATCTGTTTGTGGTCAATAAAATGTTATTCTTCTTCTTCTTCTTCTAATATTATGCTGCTAACCCAACTAGAAAGCTAATACGAGTTTGCTTGTATAAGGTATGGGTTCCCGTTAGCAGTCTAACGGAGCTATGGTGTTGAACCACGATATCTCAACATTCAACAAAACCGGTTGTTGTGGATATTATTGCGGGAGGCCTTTGTCCAGCAGTGGATGTCTTTTGGCTGAGACGATGGACCCAAACACCAAACAGATGAAAATCCCTTGTCTTTAACAATAAATTAAAAAAAATCAATACCTAAATAAAATCTTCTTAAAGTAAACTTAGAGCCTCCCTATATCAAAACTTTGCAATAAATAACAAAGAGACTCAACACAAAAGTTACAATTGTGCTGGCTCAAAGCACTAAAACTACTCTTCAATATTCTCTTGCCTAAGCAGTTTTGCCATGGCGAATTGTTTAGGCAACGCAGTGAGTGAAGTAATAGTCACTTAAAAATAACATTCCGCCTCCTGTGTTTCATTTTCTAAAATGTTAGTGTTCCTAGTAGGTTGTTGGATCAAAGAGTTACTTCTTAGAAGCCTTTTTGTTCTTCTACTTGTAACGGTGACGAACCCTTCTTCACTATTCTCCTCACTTTCCTCACGTCTTCTCTTCTCAACACTCCTTGTTGTATTCTGGTATTCATTCCCCAAATTATCCCATTCCAACATCTCTTTTATTCCTTTTTCACATTCGTTAAGTATATCAGAATCACTTCGATTTTCTTCCTTACTTTCTTCCATTTTTTAATGAGGGTAGATATAAAAAAGTCGCGCGCAATATAGTAGCGATATCCGATACGTACGCTTCGTACACTGTCGCACGCAGCACTGGGAAAACTACTCTAAAACTATAACAAACTCAACCTTCATACACTTAGCACTTAATTCGCTAGAAACAAGCTCCTACTTTATGAGAGTACCTGAAGCGAGCATTATATGATTATTGAAAGGCCTTTAGTGAGGACACAAACTAACGGCGGTATGGAAAATCCTCTACTTAGGCACATCAAGCCTGTTTGATTTTCTACCTAAGGTGTACCCGTAACGAGCGGTTCCCGGCTACTGTTCCAGTGACAGACTAAGGGCAAACTATTTTGTGCTATTTTGATGACCGACATACCATACTCATTTTACTGTTAGTTGTGAAGGCCTGTAAGGCCATCTGCAACTCTAAATGAGATATATTGTAGTTAATAAATAAATAACTACGTTGCCTTTACGATTATTCTGTATGGTACCGTTTTCATTAAGAGTATTACAATAATGCAATACTATGCACAATGATTGCTAGGTGGTAAGATTTTGCCTAAAACCCAACATACCTAAAAACAGAAATATTTTGCAATGCTGTTCCAGTTAAACCTGTCATCTGCTGTGAATACAGTCACAATAGATTTTTAATTGTTAAGGGCACTGATCAGGGTACGTCGCAGATAAGAGGTTGAAGGGTACTATGTTAAGTGAAATTAAACAAGGCAAGACAAGGGTGGATATAGTACATAGTAGATTATATAGTTCTTCATATATTTACTGTACGTATTTTCCGGAATCATTACTTATTTATATGACTACTAGCTGACCGGCGGACTTCGTACCGCTTTGACAGTTTCCATGACTACAAAACAAACAAACTGTTGACAGTTTCCATGACAACAAAACAAACAAATCATTCGTCCGCTTAAGAACACCCGTATCCCATCATGAACCCCTATAGTAGCGCCACCTACTGGGTTCAATTGTAAATCTAAACCATTCTCAAATCCGCTTGAACATACACAAAAAATTGGTCCAGCCGTTTAGAAGGAGTTCAGTGATATACACACGCACAGAAGATTTATATATAAAGACTAGCTTTTTTTTCGCGGCTTTGCTCACGTGGGCTACATGACTTGTGTTTGTTCGTAATAAAAGCCAAACTTATTAAAGATAAATATCATAAGGGTACAATTAATAAGGGTTAGACAACTAAACATGTCACGTCATTTCAACATTAAGTTTTTAATTTCGTATCATTAGAAAGCCCATCCATGCGAGTTAGAATTAGTGAAAAGTGTAACACAAAACCTCGTAAAGATCACTCTGTATATCTAATTTTGTTCTGTTCTGAAACCTTCTGTACAAATTGTCATTCAATACTTAAGGGATCGTTTTCAAAAATCCTGAAACTCTTCGTAATTTCTAACCAGTCCAAATACCGAAATTTAAAGAATGACAGATTTTTATACAAACTTTCCACCCCTATTCACCTCTCTAGGGAATGTTTTTAGAAAAATGCTAAAACACTCGTCATTTATTATTTTTATTGAAAAATCTAAAGATCGATTAAAGTATTCATTTTATAAGTTATAACTTTAAAAATAACGATATCCCCAAAAAAACCTTTTTTACTCATTTAAAGAAAAATAAACAAAATTCCGGAGACAAGTCATTCTTTAATTCTTTTCAAAAACCCAAATACCAATTTTCATGTATTTTTGTAAAACTGACGGACTTTTATGCAAACGTTCACCCCCTATTTGACCCCCTTAGGGTGTGATTTCCGTAAAATCCTTTCTTAGTGGCTGGTTAAGTCACTCAATTAATCTACAGTCCAAACTTTATCTAATTAGCTTCAGCTGTTTAGGCTCGGCAATGATAAGTCAGTCAGCCAGGACAAGTCATTATATGTATATAGATTTACAATACTCGCTTACAATTGAGTAATTATTAACGGAATTCTTACCATGTTTATTATTTTTGAGGAGATCCGTAAAAGTTTAATTTCAATCTAATATGGTATGTTAAAGGTAATTTCGTGATCATGGTGCATGCAACTGTGCCAAAATATCAGATACTCACAAATAATAAACATGGTAAGAATTCCGTTAAAAATTGCTCCATTACTTATTTTCCCAAATTAAAATTTTCGATATTTAAGAGAGAATTGATCGGTGGTCCAAAATTTTTAAGTTGATGTATTATACTTAGTTCGGTTTAGATCAAAAGCATCAATGTTGATTTTTTGCCAAACATTCTGAGCTCAATTGAACAGACTCAAGCCCGTCACTGGTACAAAATCCTTCACATAATACCAAAGACAAACCGCAAGTTTCTGGGGAAACTTATTGATAGGATTATGTGTGTCCCATCAGAATAAAAGGGTTGAAATTGGTCAAAGATCGAAGAATATCATTTTTATGTTTTCTAATTCATCAATTAAAATATTAACCGCTTTTGTCACATGGTTAAACTACCGACCGATCCTACACCCAGAGATCTCGGGTTCGGTTTCCAGGGGAATTTACATAATTATGGTAGTATGATCTGTTATATTATGCTAGGGATTGTTTTTAGTTCGCCTGACTAGCTACTAGTACATTTTAGATAAGTATCTAAATATTTTATAACAGTAGCATCCGATAGTAAGAGATAAAATAGCCAGATTCTCATTAGAACAAAGTTATAATTTAATCGCCTCTGTGGTCTAGTGGTTAAGACCTAGAGGTCCCGGGCTCGATTCCATAACATCAATCATTATCAGTGCCTCAGTAGTTGAGTATTCCGGGTGAAGTGCGCTTCTACCTTCGGCCTTATCGTCACATAACATCAGGTGAGATGAAGCTTACCCGTACGATAAAAAAAAAACACCATTTCCATCAGCACTTGCACAGATAGTCCCGTAAACCGCTTTTCAATACCAATCAAGGGTTGGCTGTCACAGTCTTCTATATTAATTCTCCCTACTAAGTACCATTTTCAACAATATTAATGATAACAACTACACCACAGGATTATTCCTTGATTTGTCTAAAGCATTTGACTTAGTTTCTCATGAACTTTTAATTAAAAAATTAGATAACATCGACATACGGAGTCTTGCTCGGAATTGGATACGATCCTATTTAATTGGTCGTAAACAATATGTCCTTATTGACAAAATAGAAAAAAATGAGTTAGTTACCTACTCCTCCAGTTATAGAGAAATCAAATGCGGCGTAATATTTTAAGGTAGCATAGTTGACCAACATCTGAATTGGAAAGAACACGTAGACGGCCTGTGTAGTAGGGTTAATAAATTTGGATATGCTCTATAGGAAGTCAGACGCATTATAAATAAACAGGCAGCAATCACGTGCTACCATGCTTATGTAGCCTCGATACTTCGTTACAGGATTTTGGCGTGGGGTAAAAGTACCGACATCAACAGGGTGTTTATTTCCCAAAAATGTATAAGGGCTATCTGGAATCTCCCCTGACGAGTCTTGGTTTGTTGCCACAGCCGTCGCTGTACATTTACGAAATATGTTTATTCGTCAAAAAACATAAGGTGCTTTTTAAAACAGCAGGCGAATCTAATTCTAGATTAAAAAGAAATCCACACAGACTCGTGCATAAAGCCATGCCGGTCTGCAAAGTTTATTAATAGCTGTGTATCTATGTGTATTCGTATATTTAATAAACTGCCTGATGACATTAAGAAATTGAATTACAATTTATTTAATAAGAATATACTAATATTTTTAAAAGATAATAATTTTTGAATAATATATAATTTAACATTTTTTGCTTGTTTGCAATTTGATATGTTATTTAATGTATTCAATCATAGATAAATTTTGTAACTTAGCTATTAATCTGCATGCTAAACCTGCTTAACATGTTGTTCTGTAATAGTTTTGTGACATCTTGTATACCATGTTAAATGCAAATAAATTATTATACTCTTTATTTATTTTCTTTCTTAAAACTAGATTTTTACAATATTTTTATAAAAAAACAATTTAACATTATAAAAACCTAATTCTAGAGTACCACCAGCAGCGGGGCAGGGCCGAAGCTACCGGTGGTCAGGGCTGCAGAGTGAGGAACCTCCTGACAATACGTGCCGTGTCAAGGAGTACTGCCTTCTGAATCTGACCCTTGATCCAACCATCAAGCGAGAGCCTCTTAAGATGTTGGTCGAGGCTCTTCGCTATCAGACCGTTGGCTGAAACGACTATCGGGACAATAATGGTTGAATCAACATCCCACATGGCGGTCACCTCGTGAGCTAAGTCAAGGTACTTACTGAGCTTGTCCTTCTCGGCTTTCACGAGGTTCTCATCATGAGGTATGGTAATATCAACCAGTATTGCCCGGCGCTGGGATCGGTCAACCACCACGATATCAGGCTTATTATTATTATTATTATACTCTTTATTTATTTTCTTTCTTAAAACTAGATTTTTACAATATTTTAATATAAAAACAATAAAACATTACAAAAACCTAATTCTAGAGTACCACCAGCAGCGGGGCAGTGCCCAAGCTACCGGTGGTCAGGGCTGCAGAGTGAGGAACTTCCTGACAATACGTGCCGTGTCAAGGAGTACTGCTTTCTGAATCTGACCCTTGATCCAAACATCAAGCGAGAGCCTATTATTATTTACTTGTTCAATAATGGATTTATATGTTGAGCTAAGATTCAAATGATAACAGTCATTCCACATCACAACTTTCCATCATCATTCATTAATATTCGTTCGCTCCAAGATATCAGTTTCATTATTTTCGATAAACATTTTCTATAAAGCTATCAATCTTAAAACATCTTGGGACTTGGGAGACTTAACATAATAAATTTTGAAATAATATGATTCATGATTCATTCGTGGTGATTTATAAATGTTTGTGTTTATTTTCAGATATAGAGGTGTTATTGGGGGAGCCTATACAACAAGCTATATCGTCAGAGAGCGGCATCGACTTGGTGTTCGATTCCCTGTCCGATATTATATCTGGTTAGTAGTGACTGCTTGTTTTTTCAGCTAATTTTTTAAATTCCTTACGGGTAAGTTTGGTCTTCATCTCACCTAATGTTGAGTGATGATAAGGCCGAAGATGGAACCGCTTTTCTACCGGAATCCGTTTAGGAGGCCAATAATTTTTTTTACAAAAACAGCTTTGCAGTCTTCACTTGGTTTTCTGCAGTAAAAAAAGACATTAATAAATTTATTGGTTCAGTTTAAGTAGGTAGTAATTTTAACATGATGGTTAAGCCAGAACCCATCGATTGAAGTGATTACGAGTATAAAATTTTAATGATTGTTGATAGAAGCCTTTAGCCAGTAATATAACCTTTTACATAGTTGTTACTTTTGAGTAATATTTTTTTTACAGGCGTTCTATTATTGTGTTTCTAAAGATTTACAAACATTTCAATACATTATTTAATTATTAAAACAAAGATTAAAGCTACGGTTTATCGTCGGTGAGCGTGCGAGACCGCGTAAAAGGTGTTTGTGGAAACTTTTTTTTGTAAAAATAGGTTTTTGTTGTTGTTTGCCTCAAAGATGTAGCTACGAAATTCAGACAGCAAAATATATTTGAATGGCCAAGATATTCACTGTTTTCGTCTTTTTGCAAAATTGTGAAAAAGCAGATACGCGGTTTTTACAAACTACTCTCATCCATGCGATATAAAAGATAAGAAACTTAATTTTAATTTAATCTACACTTAGATAATTTAAATTAAAAGGAAATAAACATTTAAATATTATTATAAATTTATGACGTTGGACAAATTCCAATAACAAGTTAACAAACAAGAATCTCGTACCCTCAAGTTGTTCGTATAGAGCAAAATTGTGAAAGCGTCAATTTCATTAAAATCATTCAAATATTGCGTTTTGTGTTCAAACAAATCCCTTAAGTTTAATACTGACTTTTCCAATGAAACTGTTACACGCATATAAATTTGTTTGAGTGTCGCAAACTTCGAGTTCTTTCAATCTTAGTCATGATTGTTTTGACGAAGAAATATGAAGTTTCTGAGAAGTTCTAAGAGTTGGCTCTCCTAATCTACAATAAAGTCTCGCTAGTACTCGTAAAACATGGAGAAACGATATAATTTTTCGCTGATAGTTCACGAGAGTTTTTGGAGTTTCAATTTACTAAAGCGATATTGCAACGTGATGACCTTATTTGAGGAGCTCGATGACGCAGTAGCTAACGCGCCCGGTCTGCGAGTGCTGAGGTTAAGCAACTTTCACAAAGGCCGGTCATCGGATGGGTGACTAAAAATGTATCATCTCGAGCTCCTCCGTTCTTCGAAAGGCACGTAAAGCCGTTGGTCCTGGCTGAATTAGCAGTCGTTAACAACTACAAATCCGCACTGGGCCCGCGTGGTTGTTTATGGCCCGTTCTCCCTATCCGTCCATAGGGAAGGCTTGTGCCCCAGCAGTGAAGACATATAATGAGCTAATGATGATCTTATTTGATAAAAGTTGATTTACCTTACTGGATTTTCAGTTACTAGAAACCGTAATATGTATAGTAAATATCATCAGCCTCTAAATTCTCAATGAGTGGACTCAGGCCTTTCCACATTAACAATAAGAAATGGGAAGGAGAGGCCATAACCCCAATGCGTGTTTGCACCTTACAACAACAATCGAGATAAAACAACGGTTTAACGTGCCTTTTTTAACTGCGAAGGAGCTATATATTGTAATTTGGTCAGCTATCCGATCTCCGACATTGCGAAAAATGTAAGCAAGATCGCAACCTGTACGTGCAAAATGTTACGACATTCTCCTTCCTTTCCCTTTCCTTTAAAATCCCTTTTAAATTTAATTCATGTGGCCCGCTGAGGGGGATATATGTAGTACCTCCCGAATGGATATCCTTCTGTGTTGCGTTGGACGCGGCTTATGGCTACTGCTCTTGTATATTGTACACTATTACTCAACGGTAACCTTTAGTCTTCTTTTATGGTGTTTTGCTCTTTTGAACTCACCATCATAGCCGTGTAGCTATCCTTTAAATGAATATACATGTTTCCAGAAAGCGAAGATCTCGCCAGAAAGATATCCTCCCTACGTGACGTTAGTGTGAAAGCGGGGTCGCTGGCAGCCTCAGCATCTGACAGGATCAAGGATCTGTCCCTCCAACTGGACAATATGAAGAAACATTGCAGTATGAAGGATGCAAAGCTTTGTGATACTGTCAATACGAACTCCTTGGAACTGCTGATAAAGTTCGAATGGGTATGTAATTTCTACATCGAAGTATGAAATCGCTACTAGGTTAATGTTTATGCTTAACACTTTTGATCTTGCCATTTTATAATCCCCATCCCGATATCCAAGATATCTAAGATCTATTGAGATCCTTTGATTTGGTACCAATGTGTAACCAAATTATATGATCTCAAGCTTCCTTGTTCTTCGTTCTTCATTGTTCCTGGTCATTTTGAAATGACACTCATTAAAACCTACCAACTCCTGAGTCAGTGTAGTGGATAAGGGCCTAAGGTTAAACATAGAAACATGATAAGATTATATGTCCCTATGTGAGGGCTTGGTTATTACGTGGGAAGGCTTGACTGCTGCGGCGCCGTCAAGCTCTAAATACTGAAATTCTAAAAGAAACTAAGTTTAGCCTTATATTTTTTTTAATAGTTACACAATTACTTGCATCCAACACACATCTACTAAAACATTTGCTCACAGCTTGATTCTAATACGATTACAGATACTACACGAGAAACAATTGCTCGAGCTACGTGCGCTAGGCGTGGAAAACCTAACGCGGGCGATCGCTACTGCCCGAGAACAGTTCAGAACTTTGCCATCAGCTATATCCACACAGACGATACAAGCGAGGAAAGGTTCGTTATGAGATTTGCTGTTACACCGTATTGGCATTGCAGGACACAATTTAAAAGACTTGTTATTTATCTTTGAGGAAACCTCGTATTGAAGGGGAAAAACGTATCTGCGAGTAGATTGGGAGACAGGATCTAAGCAAACGTATAAGTGACTTGTAGAAGATGTCAGGCAGTAAATTGGAACGGACTACCCAAGACCGGGATGGTTTGTGCGCACTGGGCTCACCAGCTAAGCTTAAGCTTAACAGTGGAAGGATATAAAAAAATAAGACTATTTGAATATCGAAACTGAAAATTGCTATTTAAAATACGACTTACTGATGTGGGCTCGAACCCACCACCTTTTGCAATCCAGATGATAGCTCTTCTCTTCAACAGAGCTACCGAGATATCAAATTCTTTGTCAATTTTTTTATATATATAAATTTATTATTATAAAGCATACATGTCACTGAACATACACGTTTGCACCACTAGAGATACTCAGCGACATCGAAACACGCCGCCAAGCTGTGCACAACTCCGCAAAAGTTCTGAATGATATAGTGCGCCATCTCACGACAGGGCTGCACTCAGTCGCGAGGCAATTAGAGGCCGGCTTGGATAGGGTGCAGCGATACGACTACTGGCGGTGGACTCTTATGCTGGGTACTTAATTAATTTGTTACTACACATGTTAGTAATGGCCAGGTTTCTTTTTTCTTAATTCTTTATGGCTTCGTGCGGATTGGACTTTTGGCCAGTGTCAATGCAATATTTTCTAATAGATGATAATGAAAGTAATATACTATATTCCCCTAAATCAGTAGAGAAGTGGGACTTAACTGTGATCTTACGTGGACTTCTTAAGAACACAAACTGAACAACAATTTTCATACTAACTTAAAAGTACCAATATTTTCAAACTAATAAGCTAATTTATTTTCTATGCTTAAGAAAAATACAAAAATATAAATAATTTAGTTTAAAAAACGCTAATATTAAAGTTTTAAGTTGAATTGTAAGTGACTATTTTATAACCATGTCATTATAGATAGAAGATGACAAGAGCCTCTTAAATTTAAATTAAATCAATTTGTTGGTTTAACTAAACGCAAAAGCGTTCAACGACTTTGCTGATGTCTGTACTTTATACTTCCACAGAGATATTTGAAGAGAATACTTAAAACAAAAAGGTTTTATTTTCCAGCATGTGTGGTCACATTCGGTTTCGTCATGACTTTAATAATTTTCGCCATGATGTGCGGGTGTGGTCATGCCAAGGACCATGGGAAACGCACATTGCAAGTGTAAGTTTCACAACTTGATAAGAACTGTACAGTATGTATACATACTTCTGTGGTCTAGTGGTTCGACCATCTGTTATAGACCCAGAGGTCCCGAGTTCGATTGCGATTTTCCTTCGAATGGGGAACATTTTGTACCCAGTTTTGTTGCAGTATGTTTTATATTGTGTGTTTTAATATTATTTCTTTGTGAATAATAAAAAATAAATGGTTTATTTTATATTTTTATTTGATAAGGTCGGCTGTCTGGTTGTGTTTCTCTTCGCTTATACTGTGGGGTGTTATATCAGCAATATTCCTGATAACGGGGCATGCAGAGGTACGTTTATTATGCATATAAAAGATTTATCGCTCTTCGCGTGAAAAGTGTACATTATCAAAAAAAATGCGAAATCACCTACACAGAAATATTAAGAATCGCCTTATGAACATTTCTGTACCTATATAATATAACTTAACCCTAGAACCACAACATGATATTTTGTTTTACAAAATACAACATACCGTGCCGGTGACAAAATAAAAATACGTTTTTATTGAACACTATAAACTTTAATTGTCTTTAACAAACAAAATACATGTCTATGGATATTTAAGGAACTTTTAGAAACAAAAGTTATGAAAAAAAAATCCTTTATACTAAACCACTGGGAACGAATCGGTAACCTATGCTGTGCACATAGATTTCTTGAATACTTCACACAACGCGCCCTGCACTTTCTGTCTTTAGACCTAGGACATAAATAGCAGCGAGCACTTGAAGTGGAATGACTGGGCGGGACCTGGACGGTATTACTTTCTTCTTCCCCCAAAACATTGAGCATTATAACTCTTAAAGATTGAGGTAATTTTTTTACCGTACCACGCGCGGCTGTACTATTTGATAGCTTAGATTTTTCAGAAATTTTCGTCGTTTGAGTTTTGATCTAAGAGTATCCATATTTACCCAAGCATTAATCTTACAAAAGGATGTCGTCATCATCTTCTGTTTCAGATTTGGCATACAACATGTCATCTTCATCGGAGTGTTCAGACATATGCTCCGCATCCGCAATATCCGTTGCTCCGATCCCGGAATCCGACGAACTGGATTGGCTACTGTCATATTGTTTCAAAATGTCCCCTATTTCGTCACTTCTTAGTTGACGGGACGTTGAGTTGACGCCATATTGTTCACAGTACTCAATAAATAAACAAAAAACGTAATGGAGGTCCGTCAAATAAACAGTTGCATTAATCACGACACGGGTTGTGATTAATGCAACTGGTGATTATTCAAGAACTAATGAACAGGTGCACTTCGCAAAGTGGCACGGGCTACTGATAGCTAAAAACGGAAGGTACTGAGATGCACAAGTTTTTATGTCTACGTCTCGCAAAAATAAATAGAAAAATCAAGACGTGAGTCACCCACGACCCCATGATGTGGTTATAGGGTAAATTGTAAATTGTCATTATTATTATAATGTAATTTTACGCAAATTTTGTTGCGAACAAATTACAACTTAGAAAAAGACAAAGTGTTGAGAAATTTCACCACGATAGCATAGTTGGTAGTGCACCTGACCCGGCATGTCATGGGGTGCAGGTTCGAATGCCACTCGTGGAATGTTTTCAACACTTTGTCTTTTTTCAAATAATATAACATGATAACGCATTTATTTAAGATATTGTACACTTATCACGCGAAGAGACGAATCAAGTAAGCTTTATTTTATTTTTATGAGGCAACAAAATTAAACAATAATAACAGGCCTTATGTACCTTACAAACTAACATAATATGTTTGCACCGCACCCTTACTTACACTCGGACATAGCCCGTTCAAACCCCGCTCGTGGAAGTTCCTTTTTCCAAATTATTTAATTATAATTTATATTCATTCAGTAAACACTGAAAATCTATGCAAGTAGCAGTTACCTACTGTCATTACCTTTGTGTTGATAATGACTGGCCCGATCTTACTATCTTCATGTTGAAAAGCTTAACCCAGCAGTGGGTTAGCTTAAGCCCTAAATATGTCTAAATATATCGCCATAACATCAATGTTTGTGGCATTGTTGTGTTCCGGCAGCTAGAGATAAGATAGCCAGCGCCTCACTAGTTGAGTATTCCGGGTGAAGTGCGCTTCCACCTTCGGCCTTATCATCACTTAACATCAGGTAAAATGAAAGCCAAATGCTTACCTGTAAGATATAAAAAAGTGGGTTGGTAAAAAATTTAAATTCCTCTCTTGTAGTTTCATTTACGTCAAATGCTCCTTACATGATGACAAATGCAGTTTTTCGTATTTGCGTTTTTGCTCATAATTTTAAAGAATTTATTTTTTTTCGTTTGTGCGGTAGACCAGTGAAGTGTGTGTCTCTAACTAGGGTTTTGCGTTTATATGCCTTTCATCATCAGTCTATAAACACCAATGCTAGGTTCACATGGATCATGATGAAAATACTTATACTTTTGTTAAAAATACTTTTGTGAGAAATGAAATAGGTACTAAATCAAATGAAAAATGAAAATACTTTTGTTATGTCGATTTTATGTAATTAATTTCATTCTCTGAACCCAATCATGTCAAAAAACATAACAGTTTATTTTATGTCCCCACTGCTGGGGCACGACCCTTCCCTATGGATGGATAGGAAGAAGTGGCCTTAAACCACCACAGGGGCCCAAGCAGCGGTATCAACTGCTAATGCAGGCGGGACCAACAGCTATACGTGCTTTCCAAAGCAACGGAGGAGCTCAAGATGATAAATTGTTGGTCCCATCCGATGACCAGCCTTTACGAAAGTTGCTTAACCTTAGCAATCGCAGACCAGGCGCTATACCACTGCGCTATCAGGCTCTTCGTAAAATATTTAGTGTAATAAAATATTTAGGTACCTGCATTTTAAATTCACTTTTCTTACATTCGTCAGTACCAATTTCCACGGTGTACTTAAATATTCTGAGTAGGATCCGGCTTACGTCTCGCAACGACGAAGCTTATACACACATATGTGTCTTTGTTCCCTTTTTATATTTGATATCGACTTATCTTGACAAGATCCCTTATTTTCAATTATCCCCATCATATCCCATCCAATAATACCTCATGCTTTGACTAATATTTTCCTTTTATTACTTAGTAATGCAAAATATTAATTTATTTACTTACATTTTTATCGGTTTTCTGCCGGACTCAGGGACAATAAGCGTATGACTTATTACGTCGATAAAATTTTACAAGAAACCAACCAACAAATCAACCAGCCTCATGAAGTTCAAGTGGGAATCGCAAATTGAAAAATTCTTAAAATAATAAAGCCATATTTAAAGTTATTATTACGTCGAATTAGAACCTAATTATTTTTTAATAAAACAGTGCTTACTAGTATTACACTGAAAAATCATAAGTACTCGAGAGTGGCAGTTAGAAAAATTTCTAGGTCATTGAGCAATGGAAGTATTTTCATCATCATCATCATCATCATCATTATCAGGTTATAAATGTCTCACTGTTGAGCTCAGGTGGTGTGGCAAGCACATGCGTGAAAAAACCCCTTAGAGAGCCTACTGGTAGGTTGGCTATTTACCTGAAATGGTGATCATTTCTTATTGTTCTTCAGGTTTACGCGTGCCACGCCTTATGGGACAGGCCCCAGTATGAAACTTTGACAGCTCTCTTGGACAAACCATCACCACTACTGACTAACGACGAAGGAATATTTGACGCGCTTTTTAGGGATCTTGATAATGTGACCATTGATGTTTCGGTCAAGGACATTTTGAGGTAAGCTAGTAGTTTTCGGTGGCCGTTAGCTGCAAAGCATTTCGTTCGATATCCGAAGGTCCTGGGTTCAATTCGTAGGTCGCGCAAAGTGTGTTTCGAATTTTTCGATGCATAGCTCGGGTTTGTGGTCACCAACTCGAATTTGGCAAGTGTGGTGAATAAGATTACCAATTGTAGCGAAGACTTAATTTTTATGATGTAGGCCTTTGCCTAACAGTAGGATAGTATTTACTTACTTTTACTTTACTTACTTTTCTTTTTTTTATTAGTTTTTAGTTTTATATTTACACTTTGCTGTCGGTTTACAGAAAGTAGTAAAATCTGTGTAAATGTTTATGTTCTTTGCTATGTTTCTACCTGAATTTTTACTTAAAGTTTTTTTGAGAGAGATTGCTGATTGCCTCAGACGGCATTTTCAGCTTCACCGGGTTTGTTTGGGGGCGGCGAGGAACGTAAAGGGTCCCTCAAGCCGTGTGAAACGAATCACCTTCAGAGGTTTTCTAGAGGGAACGGCATCGCGCACTAGTGCACGTCCCCGTGCCCTACTAGATTCTCCGAAGGGTTCGGATCGGACTGGGGAGCGGAGCAACCCGAGGGCGCCTCTAAAGGCTCGGACTTACATGCCCTACGGACTTGATCCGCAACATACACAGACTCCTGCGACTCTTGCACATTATACATATGATACCACACACTGTGAGCTTCGATAATTTATGTACTAGATTCCCGATGAGCGCTTGAAAACCTTAATTTAATCTTTATTTTTAAGATTTAACGTTCATGGGAAGCTGAAGTTGTTGATGCTATCCAATGTTTTTTTTTTCAGATTTTGTTATTCGAATTTTAAATGTATAGTATGAGCAAACAGGGCCACTATAGAGATGCATTTTTGTTCCGGATCCTTTCTAGTACACAATTGATCGAAGACTTTGAGTCACTATTTACATACAAAAATAAGGGGCCCAGAAGGTAAGTTTAATACATGCGCTCGAGCACCGCACACATAGACCGTCGCTCGGGACAGCTCGGAACAGTCTGAGCGCAGCTGTTGCGAGCTTCCGTGTCCGTGAGAGGTTGTATGTGTGCGTTGCTAGAGCGCGTTTGTATGAAGCTTACCCTCTGCAGTTTCCTCATTTTGTACAACAGGGCAGGCTCTTTGGATTGTGCGAAATTCCAGTACATTGGGCCATTTCCGTCTGGGTAACATTGTCATCATTCATTCGTTGGAACCGATAGTGTGGCTGTCATAACTCACAATTCGTATACAAACGTGCCTGACCTATTGCCACAGTTTAGAGCAAATTGTGGTAAGTTTTAGAATACTACAAACCGTTTTTGTTTTTAGGGAATGTGAAACTGACAGACCAGCCTACATCGTGTTTCAACTATACAAAGTATTGGATGTCAACAAGGAAACCTCATACTTTGAATGGGGGGAGCTGCAAGCTGACCTGCGCAGGCTAGCTGCGTCCATAAACGTGGCTCTACTGAAGACGATCTCAGTGGACTTCTATAGGCTACTAAATCAGATGCTTGTGGTATCCGACGTGAATTTAGCAAAGTATAGGTCAGTGAATTCTTTTGTTTTTATTAAACAACAGAAAAACGTTTTGCTTTCATCTCACTTGATGATTAGTTACGATAAGGCGAAGGTGGAAACGCACTTCATCCGGAATCTAAGAATACTGAAGGAGATGGCTAAGACTGGTTACATTATTTAACTGACGAAAGACACGATGATATACACATTATTGTTGTAATATAAGATTGTGGTAGCTGACCAGGGGAACTTAGAATTAGCCTACGTGCTTAGTCATCATTATCAGTGTAAAACCTTCCCACAGCTGGGGTCAGGACAATAGAATTTGCCGCTATACCTCCGAACTTTTCATCTCTTTAGTAATGAGCACCTGTTATGATTATCTAGTTTCAAACCATTTATTTTGTACCAAGGATGGATTACAACGGACCAATCATGGGAAGAGACTTACCATCTATAGTGGATCAGCTACAGAACATTGCAGCGCAAGTCACTGATCTTACAACAGCTGGCCGTTTGGAGACATTAGGTAAAAAGTTAGTAATAATAAACAAGTGAAACACATGTATAAGGCGGGAATTAAAAGCGCCTAAATGAAGGAAAAAATGTTCCTTCGAGATCCTTAGCAATTCTTCTAATTTTTGTAAATCATTATTAATGTGAATATAAACTCAATTAAGTTTGTAACAAGTAGACTATTTAGATCTGAAGATGAATACTGCACAGTACACCACAAAACGCTTTTGACAAAGAAACAAAAGAAAGTAGACGTACAAAGGCTTGTTATCACTACAAGCATAGTATAAAGAAGACTCCTTTCTTATACTGTGCTACAAGTATCTCTTCCAAACTGGACAAGCCAGATTTAGATAACTAGTGGACTAGACGTTATACCGTACATGGATTAAAATTTAATCAAAGGTGTTTCTTCATAATAAGCACATATGTGAATTGTATTTTAAGTCAAACCATAATCACTTTACGAATAACGTAGGTACAATCGGCAACAAAAGTCGCTAAATACAACACAATCGGAAGTACAATCGGCAACAAAAGTCGCTAAATAATTTAGTACTATATTAAAGTGACTTGACTTGATCTTGCCTTACCGATCGTAGCCCTAAATATTAATGATAAGATACTTTACCCAAATTCAAGGAAGCACGTCCAACAGAATCTAACTAAAGCAACACGAGGCCTTTCGCGGAGGCCTCTAATTAAACTTGCAAGGCCTTCTCTTCGAGTCGTCTGTAATTAATACTGGTTGATCCCCGAATGGGTCTGTTATTTGTCGAAAATAATATATCATCAAATACCACAATATGCAAATACATACAAATATACCGTTCTTCAAACACAAAACCATGTTCTGTCTAATGTTTCATGCCTACAATTGTACCAATGCTTGGCAAATTTCATAATGCAGGCTCATAATATCCCACTCATGTTAGTAAAATGCGAGGTGGTGGGGACGTCTGTAATTTTACAACAACAACCAGAATGTAACTACTTGACGAGCCTTGCCGAAACATGGTGGCGTGTGAGACATTATGTGAACAAACATATACCTATACATATAGTAGAGCTATCTATTATTACTTAAATCTAAAAAGTACGCCTAACAGTGACCATTGTGGTTTTAAAACCGCCTGCTAAAAATATAACAGTTTATAATAAACGCGGGTAGATTTGTAATAAGATGTTTCATAGCAATAGATTTACAAACTACATAGCACTTTGTTTTAAATCACTCACTCCCCGGGAACTGGATATTTTTATTAAGTCTGTTTAAAACCTGTTTCTAGCAACTCGTACAAAGAGGCTTTACATGACAAATATAAAACCGCTAGAGCAAGCCAGAGCAGATGTGGTCTACAAATTGACAGAACTGGAACTCCAGCTAATGCCATTTCGAAGAAAACTGAATATATCGCTTAGCCACATCCATACAGCTCAGTACTACATCGATAACCAGGGTGACGTCATCGCACAGAAGGTATACCTTGTATGTTGGGTTTGTTTTCACTTTCAATGTACGTAACTGATTATGGTTGAAAAACCTTTTTTTTTACCTGTTTTGTCCCACTGCTAGACCATTCCACTTTTCATGAATTTTGCACACACATTTTCAGGTTACAACTTAAAAGTGTTGAACACTTCGACATTTCGGTTAACAGAACTTACTGTTTCAAATGTTTGGTTCCTCGCTACTTCTCAGAATATAGAAAACTATAAAAACAAAACTTGCTACACGATAGAGATCACATTCATAAGCCCAATATTTTTATCGCTTTTCTAATTAAGCAATATAATCACATCTTGTAATACTAAAAGACAAGACTAGCAATACAAGAGCTTTATAAAAATGTAATCCAGGAAGACAGGCAACTTTAGACTGATAAAATGAATTTACTGCTTGAAATTGTAGGAACTGAAAAAAAAACTTATGTACTTCTGCTGTTTTTTAAAAATTAGCTTTTCTTTATATTACCTAACTAGGTATATCTTTTAAAGCCCGCAATTTGTGTACGTGAACGGTAGCCTTAAACTTTTAATGATCAATCACTAGCAGCCAACAGGGAAATTACGTTTCGTTAAAAAAAGCTAAAATCTCTTCAACATTTATTGCGCTTTATTTTGTTTTTCAAACGTACCTAGTACCTACTGCGTTATGAAGAGAATTCCGGGTACTTAGCTACCGGCCATGTCCGAAATATAATTTGATGTCAATCCCTTATCACATTGTGCCAAAATTTAACTTGAAGTTACCCACCCCAGTCCCTGCCCCCTTCCCAAATGCTTTTAGATATCTCCTTGTTGACATTTACAGTTGCGATTGCTTGAATTTGATCATCACACGGTTTATCACCGTAAAAATAAACTATATCCTGTATTAAAATGATTGTTTTTTCGTTTGTTTCGTGTTTTCTTATAAGCACTATTCCTCTAGTTGCTACATAACTTTAGTATGTTGTTGTCCGCACGATATACTCGTACAAGCCTATATTAATTTCAGTATCTCATACAAACGTCAAAGTTCAAATTTTTTACTAACCAATAAACTTGAACTAAAATTTCAATTAAGCTATGTAGGTAAGGAGTTTTCCATCTAGGAAGAGATCTAAATACTAAATAGAAAACATTGAAAAAACAAATTTGTTGTACTAATTTGAATCTAAGTTATTTAAAACTTTATGGTAGAATTTAAACTGTACTTATTAATTAAGTTGGATATACTTTTTTTTTCGTTTTCGACTAAACATTTGTTATAGCTCACCTTTCTCTCTCTCGGCTACGTGTTCTAGAAATTGAAACAAGACAAATAAAATCCACTCGCCGCGTCGCACAACGCTCGCGTTCGCATATACCACATAAAACAGGCCTTGTTGGTTTGGAAAAAAAACTAAACACTTGACGTTTGTATAGAATACCAAAATGTAGGTATAACGTACGTACTTCATAACTTATTTTTATTTGGTCATTCCAGAAAGTGTCAATGTACGTGTCTAGGTTGATATCACATACAGCTGGCTGGAGGACCCACGTCCTCATGTCAGTGGGGAAGCATGCTGCACGCTGCAAACCACTTTTCGCAGTCTACTCCGCCTTGAGGACGCTACTGTGTTCCAAATACATATCCTCCTTGGTGAGTTACCTACATAGCTAATAGGAATGCTAGTAAACTGGTAGTGAACTGGCCGGCAGAAGGACCCACGTCCTCATGTCAGTTGGAAAGCATGCCGCACGCTGCAAACCTCTTTTTGCAGTCTATTCCACCTTGAAGTCGCTGCTGTGATCCAAATATATATCCTCCTTGGTGAGTTACCTACATAGCTAATAGGAATGCTAGTAAACTGGTAGTGAACTGGCCGGCAGAAGGACCCACGTCCTCATGTCAGTTGGGAAGCATGCTGCACGCTGCAAACCTCTTTTTGCAGTCTATTCCACCTTGAAGTCGCTGCTGTGATCCAAATACATATCCTCCTTGGTGAGTTAACTACATAGCTATCAGGAATTCTAATACGTTCCGAGCTAAAGATGCTGCTGCATCTTTAGCTCGGAACTTCACAATTCTTGGTGGAGTACCAATGTAAGGAAAATGCTTTACTTCTGGAAACAAATAGTAGTAATTACTTGATTATTCATACCGTGGACATCAACCTCCCTCAAGTGCAGGTAGGATTGGTTATATTTGCAGGACTGATAACCGCGGGAGTAGACGAGTTCTAGAGTGAAGACCGCGACTCTGCAAACGCATGGCAAACATAATATTTATTTTGCTAGATTCGTTAGATACATTTATTTTATATACCTAGTTTACTCGTATATTGAAGCTAAGTAGCAGCCATTACGGTTGCATAAAGTACAATTTATATTAACCAAAATATATCCAATATGTATACGTATATCGAATAAAAAGTTTTCATTCAAAAACTATAATTCACCAAGTCACACTATGTTAATCGTCCCATTACGTCACTACATTGATGAAAGGTCAATATAGTGTTTAACGCAGGTGTACCCTATAATAATAATAATTAATAATAAAAAAAATATTTAAATTGGAAAATATTAATTAAATTTTAATTGTTTAAGTTCTAAAATATTACTATGATGAATTAATAAAAAATACTGTTTTTAATAAAGAATTAACTTACAAGAAACATAACATAACTAACTACATCAAAGAAAAATTAAGATAACTAAAGACAAAATAAAACCTAAATAAAAAATGTCCTCCAGCTGTGTGGGCTCATGGGAACGGTCCCAAGAATGCTGGCAACATTACCTCTTTAGATTGCCAAGCTAATACGTTGGCAGAGGTAGCTGCCAGCCTTCTTGTCACCGGAGGCTTCAATAAGGCGAGCACTCAACTCTTTAACAAGCTGCTTGGCCTCCGGCCCCCATGGACCCAATGTCTCCACCGCAAACGGAACAAATAAATAATTTGGACCCAGGTTTGCGTATTTGTGCCGTTTGCGATTTTGAATTATGTTAAATTTATTTATTGATTTGGATATTGTTTGTGATGTCACGTTTATTACTTGTAACCATAGTCCATGTTATAGACGCATTTTATTGGGTTATAGTCTGATTTAATTATTTTAAGTTTCCCCAATATTACTGTACTTCTGACTGTAATATGTTGTAATAAATAAATAAATAATTAAATAAGTAGCAACGCTATTAAAAATCTAAGTAAGTAAGTTAACTCTTCAACATTTTACTCATTGAAAAAGCAGTTGGTAACATTAAAACTTTCAAATCGCTGTTATCGCCTTTATGCAGTCGTACTTCATAAAAGCCCTATTATGCTATCAATGGTCTCTACTTCTTTTATGAAATTTGCTAAATTCATTCTTGATTCCATGAATGCCAATGAAAATTCTAAAATGTGCTGATCCGTTAAAACGATTTAGACTTATTCAAATTAAAAAAAAAACAAAAAAACCAATTTTTATTTCTTTAACAAGACTTAGAAATTATTATCTAGTTAACGGAGCCTCCTTTTAGGCGTTATAAATGTGTGTATTTGTATTATAATTGTATGAATGTTTGTGCTTTAGTTTAGTTTCTTATAGATGCCTCATGAATTATTTAAAGCCTCCGTTTCACCGTAGTCTAAATCTTGTAACCAGTTACTTGTTTCAGACTAACACTCGGAGAATGGTTTCTTATATATCTAGTTTTTTATTTATTTTATTATACAGGTTGGAAGACAGGAATTCAAATTGTGTCCTGACTTATTATGACAGTGTTGTTATACATAGTACAAGCCTTTTTTTAATTGCCATAAGCGTTTTCAAATAAATATCAAGATGACAGAACAATATTAAAAATGTAAATTATGTGGTTCGGAACACCTACAGGTCCGGGTTCGATTCCCAGAGGGGGGCACATGTTTGTACTCGGTTTGTTTGGTGGTAGAGTTTTTCTTAGTCTGTCTGGCTAGCTACTACCATCTTGTCCGATATGTCGACCTAACTTCAATGTTACTCGCTTGAGATACTAGTCTTACGAGTTCCAGTTGAAGAATGTCCTGATCTGGCGTTATGACCTGACGCCGATGCTCCCTTGTGCAAGTTAGTTTGCTTGCGCAAGGTTGTCTGACACCTACTTTATGACCAGAAGGTTGGTGGGGGTGTCCGTATCAACTTTAAAGTCGTGTATAGCAGGGTTGTCCGTCGTAGTCCATAGAGGGTGGCCTTTTAAAGATCTACGAAACCGACAAGTAAGTGACTGAGTGAGTCGATAGCCTTCCTTTTACTTGCATAAAAACCATACTGTATGTACTAATAAAAACATGAATGTCTAACGTTTCGTTCTTCAGCACGGCTGGTGGTTCTGCGGAGCTCTCCTAGGTCTGATATGGTGTTCTGCGCTTACCCCGCTCTGTGTGCGACTATGGCGGGCATATGGGTGGAAGACCAGGGTACACGACGCAATAACCCTAAGCAATT
The DNA here is from genome assembly GCA_949315975.1 of Eudonia truncicolella. Classification (NCBI taxonomy): domain Eukaryota; kingdom Metazoa; phylum Arthropoda; class Insecta; order Lepidoptera; family Crambidae; genus Eudonia; species Eudonia truncicolella. The sequence continues at coordinate 11,803,073 of OX438836.1, forward strand.
TAGGAGCAGGGTTAGTAAACAATATTTTTTGTAGTTTAACCGACTTTGTGGTCTATGTTTAGATCTAGTGCGGTGTATTGTCCAGAGGTCTCGGTATAAGTCCTAATGTAGGCTGATATTTAACTATAACCAAACGCACATTTTTACATTACAATAGTTTATGTTATAATGTGTTTTGAGTCTGACTGGCTAGCAGCTATTACCATCTTGTCTTGTCATTATTGTGTTCCGACGGCTTCGAGATAAAGATAACCAATTCCGCAGTGGTTGAAGATTCTGTGAGAAATGCGCTTCCACACTCAGGCTTATCGTCTTACCGCCAGATGAGATAAAAGCCAAGCACATCTTCGTTTTAAAATGACCTTCTTCCTAATGATACCATACAAAGGTTCAGATTGGGGGCGGCTAATATACAACAATATTTAGCGATAATCCTGCTTAACTTTTAGTATGCCGGAATACCAGACACAATAAAATTTTAATTGTTTGGCACAGTGGATCCACGTTCCGGCATACCAAAGGTTAAAACATTATTGTGCTTTGTAAGTTATTTGAAGGTGACTGAGACAGAACGATGTTTTAAGCGATTTAATCTATTAGACTTAATCAAGATTTTTATTTATAACAAAGTCAATAAGAGGTTGAGCTAAATATCAAACTTGTCTTGGACCTATTTATGAAGTGTACATATTTATTTTTATTTTTTGAAAGTCACATTTGATTTGATTTGTTTTATATTGCTTATTGTTTTCGGTTGACAGTGCACAAGAAACACCGACGACGGCGTTGTGCGATGGAAGCAACTGGAACACGCCTGGGTTTGTAAAAGTATTTTTTTATGTCAGCTGTCGTTTCAATTCATTGATCAATTCAACTAGATGAATTTTATGTCAGTTTTTAAGCGTAAATCTGAAAGAATTATTTCTTACTCTTTGGATTACCTGCCATGCCATAAGAAGTCCCCGTTCGATTCCCAGCGGGGGCACATGTTGTTCTCGGTAGGTATAGCTGGTGGAAGAGCTTTTAATGCTCATCTACGTCAAATAAAGAAATCAATTTGATGTAGGAAAGTAGGGTGTAGTGGCACCAGCTGTCCGACTAGAACCAGAGATAGACAATATTTCTTTTAATCATTAAAAATAGCGGCCTGCAACTCTGATTTTAGTCTTGAATCAAATCAATTCAAAAATCATTTATTCAGTTTAGGCTACAAGTAGCTCTTGTGAATGTCACTATGCCATCGGTTCGTAAGTCTACTCTGGGCGGGAGATCTTGTACTGAGAAGAACCGGCAAGAAACTCAGCAAGTGTCCAGCTCTTTTCTCCCTTACAGCGTCAAAAATATTGGAAAATGCCCTATTATAGCAGGACACTTTCCATCACAAATGAACACAAAAAAAATATAGATGACAATCACATGTAAAAAAAACATAATTAAAAATCTAAGTTAACAAATTTACCTCAGGTAATAGTTTCAATTTCTGAATACCTGCTTCCTATCTCGTAAAACTTCATTACGATATTTTTTGGGGCGAAAACAGTGTCAAGCACTGGGCTTAAGAGAAAATACTAAGGTCGACTGAATTGAAAAATATGTATGAAAAGTAGACAAAATCGACGTTTCGTAGTCTCCTGATTCGTCCTCCAAAACTGCACCGATTTAATTACTTTTTTCATTTAATATTAAAAAAGGCTTTGAATGTATTATGCTATGTTTTGCTTTTTTTTAATATAAAATCTAATTTCGAAAAAACAGCGGAAAATTCGACCAATTTTTAAGGTATTTAAAGGTTCATATCTTTTTTAATAAATAATTTATAAAAAAAAAGAAAACATAGGGACACAGCCAAAGCCTTTCTTTATTTTCAATGAAAAAAGTAATTAAATCGGTCCAGTTCTGGTGGAGGAATCAGGGTACTACGAAACGTTGATTTTGTCTAACTTTCCATACATATTTTTCAATTCAGTCGACCTTGGTATTTCCTCTTGAGTGTCGAACGCTGGCGCCCCTACGATACTACTTGCGCCTTCAGTAAAAATATTTTAACTTATCTGAACCGTTCATTTCGTTCACAGGCCTCCTCCAGCGCCAAGGAGTGATAGTTGGTGATAATCTTCAATCAAAAGAGTATTTTCCATGAGCACAAAACCTCTGTGCTTCAGGCTGCCTTCAAAGTATGATGATGATGTGTAAAAAACTTTTGATTTGTATTTATGATATAAAACGTGATGTGTTCGCTTAATTATTTATCTTTCAGCTTTTTTATGGTAAAATAACTAAATAATAACTGCTATGGAAATAAGATAGTTTTCTTTATAAAATAGATTTAAATAAAAAAAGTTTTTTCTTTTATAGGTTTAACGCAAACGGTAAGTAGATTAAAATCAAGGCCGACATAAAAATGCATTACCATTATGAAAAAGGTAAACAACTTTAACCATTTATTTATCCTTACTTCGTCTTTAGTAAAGTTCTACGAACCTTAATTTTGAACGTGTCGCGTAAACTCTAATTTGAGCTGTTTTCCTTAAGGATAACGTAGCTTTCTATTAGTGAAAAGTTTCAGTCAGTAGTTCCAGACATTACCCTAAATATAAACTCATTATACCCTTTTTATAATACAGTGTAGGTAAAGGAAGATTAATTGTTTCATTAAACCTAAATCAATAATTTGGCTACTGTACTTTCTTTTCGGTATGAAAGCAAACCAAAAACAAAAGCAAAAAAATTTACAAAACTATCTCTATGGAAAGAAATTCTTACTTTTCATTCAATAACCAATATGACGATTTAAGTTAGAATAGAATAGAATAGAATAGAATAGAAAAAAATAAAAATCTTTATTTGGTAGAATACATCACATATATATACTAATACTTATATTATTCTTAGCTTATTAGATACCTATTATAGTACGAAAGGTTATAAAACCCCTAACTTTAACAAAAATAAAATAAAAAAGGAAAACAAATGTAAAATAAACCGATTTAAAGTACCAACAAACTACCACACCAATTCGATTACTTAGTAACAGCACTAAATAGGGAGACTTACGTTTAGTTAAGTTACGTTAAGTAGGTACCTAATGACAAGCGGCCTAGAAACGGCGCATTTACATAGTAATATGGTCTAAAATAAATTAATATTAATCTATCGCACGTGTCACGCATACGACTTTATGAGATTGTTTTTGTTAGTACCACACCCTTAACAGTATTTAACATGTGCCTTATTGGCTTGCATAGATTATAATGCATTTAAAGTTTGGCAAATCTAGAACGTTTTAATTTTTCACAATAGGTAAGGAAAAAAATATTTATCGGCATTACAGTATCGCGAAGGAGCTCGTTGTCTCAGCGGTAATCGGATAGGTGACCAAAAATGTATCATCTTGATCGCCTTCGTGATTCGAAAAGCAGGCGAAAAGTCGTTGGCCCCGGCTGCATTAGCAGTCGTTAGTCGGTATGTCAGAAGGGTGCAGGTTCAAATCCTGCTCGTGGAAATTTTTCAACATTGTGTTTTTGTAATTTGTTTCGCAACCAAATTTGCGTTAAAATTATATAAACAAATTAAAAACATTTTATAAATAGCTAGCCTACTTCTTAACTGATCTTTAGTATTTGTAAAAATATTATGATCAGATGTTAATGACGGTAGTTGTTGACATTGAATTGGCGCCTTTGGTTTTCAAAGTAAAAAAGTAAATAGTATTGAATAATTTCGGCGGGCTGGTTAGAACCACGATAGCTCAATTGGAAGAGCACCTGACCCGGTATGTCAGAAGGGTGCAGGTTGAAATCCTGCTCGTGGAAATTTTTTCAACATTGTGTTTTTGTAAGTCGTTAACAACCACCAATATGCAATGGGCCCGCGTGACGGTTTATAGCCCTTTCTCCCTATCCACCCATAAGGAATCCTCGTACCCCAGCAGTGGAGACATAAAAGGAGCAGAGCTGGTGATGTGATGGTACAATTGTGTATGGTGCACGCAACAATTTAAAAAGTAACATTTTGTAAAATAAGAAGCCAAGTAGAGACCTGACTTTTTGGCGGGAAAGTGAAGAGTCGTGTCTGTGGTTTTGTTTTATTTTCTAAAATTTGTGTTATGTCCACTATTAATGTGAAATAATGGTGGATTATTAACCTTTAAGTGTTCGTGAGTGTGCATGAGTGTTGGCAAATGAAACAAAAGAGTGCAACGTAACTTTTCAAATTCTCTCAAGAAGTCCGCGTGAGGACTTAGTAAAACCCCCCACATCTTTACTGAGATACTCGACGGGTTGGGGGGTATATCATTTGGCACTTCCCATTTCTATTATCATTCATTCATTTTATTTTTCATCATCATACAGGAAGGAAATATTGTTTATTTATGTATTACTTGTAAGAAAAATTACTTTAACACTGGCTAAATGTGCTAATCGCACTAAGCCATGAACTAAAGAAAAAAAAGTAGTGACGTACCTACTTGTCTGTTTTAAATAAATCAAAGCATTCTGAACGGTCAAAAAGTATTTAAAATACGTCACGTCATGTACTGTCAAGAGCATAAAATATAATGATCACTACGTCCAAGTTGACAACAATATCTGAAGTAGACGAGTTTACTATAATTTCTTGTAATTTTAAAGTCAAAATTATGTAACAACTTGAAGCGAAAAGATATGAGCGCAACTTGTCCATATGGTTTTATATTTATGAGTTGTGACCGGAATACACCATACAGCCTGTTGAGTATATCGGTCGAATTATCGGTATCGTTATTGTTTTAACCTCAGTCGCGGACTAAAGTTAAGTAAATCAGTAAGTAATCAGTCAATACAGTTAAGTAAAGGCAGTCAAGAATTGTTACATTCTATCCAATCACCGAGTAGTTTACCCAACACTTATAGAATATAAAAGTTCTGACACATCTCTTAACGAAAAAAAGGTAGCCACAAATAAAAGAAAGTGCAAAGTTGTGACAATAAGCTTACGGAAAGGCAATTTATATCACAGGTATTCACTACCTACCAATTTGTATGTTATTAAAAGGAACCAAGGAATTAAACACAAAACAAACACGCCTAAATAAACCTTATGTGCTATCAATATAGTTTAGTTAATACAATTAAGGATATTCTATATCAAATTACTAAATAGTTTACCCACCACTTATCAAGAAGCGCTGGCTGACACATCTGTTAACGAAAAAAAAAAGTTTCTAAAAATAAAACCAAGTGCAAAGTTGTGAATAAAACGTAATTTATGTCACAAGTCACAGCTAATTTATATACCGCTTACAGGTACACACGCCTGCGCATCAGCCTACCACAAACTGTCAAATTTCCTCAATTGACTTTGAACTTTATTACTCAAGTATATGGTTGAGAATGTATTGAAGAAATTTGTCAGTTTTGGATAGGTTGATGTGCAGGCGTGTGTACATACCACAAAACATGTTTTCAAAAGGAAGCCAAGGAATTAACAGAAAAACAAACACACCGCCGCCGAAGGAACCGGAAGGTGTAAATATGCCACACCACCGGCTGACATTAAGCGCTTGGCATTGGGCCAACCGATATAGCTGAAAGCTTGTTTACTCCATAAGCAGTAGCGATCCGGTTACGATTTTTATGTCACATAATAATAATTTTCAACGAAATTATTTATTGCTTTAAACCAGGGCTTGATGCCGTTACCAAATTCCCACTTTATGTACCGGTAAGTAACGATATTTCTGTAAAGGTAACTTGGTACTGGTAGTGCAGGTAACGTTATCCAGAAAAGTATCGTTAAATATTGCGTTTTAGCCAATCCGCGTAGAGCGATTAGTTAATTTACCAGTAAAATGCCACCCAGGTAACGATACTAAGCATACCGTTACTTTTTTTAACGGTATTGTCGTTTGACAAAAGTATCGATAACAATTTTTAAACGGTATTCAAAGCCCTGCTTTAAACAAGTGTATATAATGGTTAGGAATCACATCATCTCAGCCAAACGACGTCCACTGCTGGACTAAGGCCACTCATAAGGATCTCCACAATTACCGGTTTTGTGCTACTTGCATCCAGCAGCTACTTGCAACCTTCACCAGATCATCGGTCCACCTTGTTGGGGACCTGCCTACACTGTGTGTTACTGTAAATGGATTTATAAGCTGACAGAATCCTAATCTTAGAAATCCCGTTAACAATTTGAGACTCCATCATCACCATCATCATCCTATACTTATCTTATCTTATTGGGGCCTGCTGAAGTTTCCCTCTCGCAGTAGCACTTCGACCCATCGAAGTCTTTTGTGCAACCCCATCCTTTGACGACCTCCGTAGCCGAGTGGCTTGCACGCCGGACTTTGGGTGGCGCTAACTCTGAGGTCCCGGGTTCGATTCCCGGTCGCGGCAATGTCGAAAACGAACTTTTCGATATTGTGTCGGGTCTGGGTGGTTGTGGTACCGTCGTTGTTTCTGATTTCCATGAAACGAGTGCTTTAGCTACTTACCTTGGGATCAGAACAATGTATGTGAAGTTGTCTCATATTTATTTATTTATTTATTTATTTATCCTTTCAATCTTCTTCCTCTGCAAAAATAGTCAAGATAGTCTTCCTCTGCAAGACGTCTTTAAGAGCGAAGAGTCAGAAGTCCTCCGGTTTCAGCCAATCCCAGGATTCCCATTATTTTCCTAGTCAGAGAGTCGCAGTACGCAGTTCCATAGTAAGTGCTGCATTGACTCCGTTTCTTCTCTACGTGCTCTACACAAGCTATTCGCTGGTAGATGATATGATTATATGAAGTAATTGCGCCCTGTCAAAACACTGATGGTTAGCTCAGCCAGATGGATCAGCCAGATAGATTAGCCTATACAAGCCCACTGCTGGACATAGACATATTTTAGACTTATGCTATGTTCGTGTGACCGTGAAAATTTAAAACTATTTCTTTTTATTCATTTATGACAACTTACAAAACATACACAAACAAAAGTAAGACAACAAATTAAGGTGGGTCAAGTTATGTCTTTGTTTTTCTTTTATACCTTTACTTTATCTGATCAAACGTTTCTTCTAAATAGGAAATATAAGAAAAAACGTACAAAAAAAACTTAATGCAATCACAACGACATACAAATTGTTTTGCAACAAGTTATAATAATGTAACTACTGCTACGATTATATTACTCTCCCAATTTGATTCCATTTTTATGTAACACATTTTTGATTGCTAACATGATTTGCAATACATAGTCGTGTAACTAGAATTGCAAACTAATATTCTTCATAACCAGACCCCATAAAGTAAATAAGTAACCTTAAACATTTGGTACATTGAAGCCGCAATTACATATCTTGTGCAAGGTAACAGTTATTATTTACTAGCGGCCCGCTCGCGACTTCGTCCGCTTGAGTGAATACCCGTATCCTATAGAACCCTAAAGCAGCGCCACCTACCGGGTCCAATTATATGCATGTATTATACATATAAATCTTTCTCTTCAATCACTGTTCTCTATTAAAAAAACCTCCTAAAAAATATATATTATTTTTTTGTACCGATAAGCATTTTATCTCACTTGATGTTAACTGTTGATAAGGCCGAAGATGTATAGCGCAATTCAGCCGGAGTTCTGAGCTACTGATGAACCGTCGGCGTCGACTAAACCAAGTACAAAACGTCTACCCTCCGCTGAGAATCAAACTCGGGATTTATATGTCTAAGACGAGTGATCCGATCTACCAACTAGACTACATAGGAGGTTATAATACAACCTTGAACATACCAAAATAGTATAGTATATAGTAAATAGTATAGTATATTTAAGTAGTATAGTATAGTATCCCTTCGTTCTCTTCTAACTCCATTGAGTCATGCTAGTCATGCTACCGTAACTATAAAATGAAGCCTGCTTTCTTATCACAATTTTTAACTGGAACTAGAACAAGGATATTAACTACAACAATATCTTGCAAGCCGCACCCGGTCCCATCAAGCGGTAACATAAACGTTGGTGTATGCAAATCGGCACAATTACAGCGAGTGAGTAATTCTGAAACACTTTCGATTCATTTTGGTTACCTCTATACGATTCGTCGGTTTTCGTATGCGTATTGGTATAGCGAGCGCCGAGAGACTTGAGAAAAGACAGAGTATATTACCCCAATAACGTAGTGGCAGGCAATAAATAAATAAATAAGCAAATAAATTTTAAAAAAAGTTAACATACCCGCTGTTGCTTAGTTCACCTACATTTCAGAATGAATAGATAGTTCAGTTGTTTAATATAATATAATAGAATTTAATATAATATGACGACCTCCATAGCCGAGTGGCTTGCACGCCGGACTTTGGGCGGGTCAATGTCGAAAATGAACATTTCGATATTGTGTCGGGTCTGGGTGGTTGTGGTACCGTCGTTGTTTCCGATTACCATGAAACGAGTGCTTTAGCTACTTACCTTGGGATCAGAACAATGTATGTGATGTTGTCTCATATACATTATTTACATATAATAATAAAAGTTACAATATTCGGCATGGAGATAAAAAACAAAATTTTACCGTTGATCAAAAGGGACAGAAAAGCAATTTTTCTTTAGAGATTTTTCTGTCAATTAGTAATTCTGTAATTTTAATTATTATTATCTTTATTCCTTTTTTTACTATTGTAGTTAGTTAGGTTACTACTTCCTCGGCAAGTTACTAACTACTTGTCGTCTTTTTCGCGATAGAAGACTACATTCACTGATGAAATCACGACTTAAAATTATTGTTAGAGTCAATTTACTAGTACATTTTTTACATGTCATGTCGCTATTTTTTTCTCGATAGAAGACTGAATTATTTACCATCGCTTGGTGGAATCATGACCTGAAAATTTTTCAAAGAGTAAATGTACAGACGCCTGCACATCAACCTATCCAAAACTGTCAAGTTTCTTCAATACATTTTCAACCATATGCTAATGGTATAAAGTTCAAAGTCTATTGAGGAAATTTGACAATTTGAGGTAGGTTGATGTGCAGGCGTGTGACAAACTTTTTTTTAACTTATTATTCTTAGTGACATTTAAATGTACTAACTACACGACTCCAACAGCTTAACGTCGCAACGAGTAACATTGTTTCGTTGTTCAGAATAACCGCGCAGTTTCGTAAGTCATAATGATCCATAGAAGCCACTGGCGACCGGTTAACATTTGCGCGACGACCTTAAACATCAGCGTTGCGACACGGAATAGAGAGAGACAACACATTGTTAGTTAAACAGTTATCTTGTATCAGCTGATTGATTAATTCGGTAGTTGATGGTCATTAATGTCTCCTATCTGTCTTTGTGATAACAAGATTGGTATTGTAAAAGTTGTTAGACTTAATTGGTGTTATGATGAAAGGTGTTAAAATTAGTAACAACCTTAGTCAATAATAAGCATTTTTAATTTTAAAAAATATGTATTTCATTTCCGTCTTTTTTAATTTTTTTCCAGTTTTTTAAAGTGATTTTGAAACTTTGAAATTCGAAAATAAATTAAAATTTTAATAATTTAAAGTATTATTCTTTATTAAGAATCATGTTTTGTTAAACGATCGAAACAGTGATCGAAAAACCCAAAGCAATACACTTAGGTACCTACCTACAAAGAATCAGCAGAATATAACAAAACAACACCTATTTTAGTTAAAAGTGGGCCTTGACTCTTTGTCGCTACCTAAGTCCGCAGGGCTTACCTTACCGTTATCTTATATGTAATCTTTATGCTTAGCTCTTATAGGTACTAAACTGAATGATCTTACTCCACCTGAAACCTTAACGTATCCGGCGAATGTAGAGTTTAATAAAAAACACTAACCGTTTCCCTTTTTTATTCCTATCGGGTAAACACTGGACTTTCATATCTACTGATATTGATATGTTAATGATAAGGTCGAAGATGGAAAAAAAGACGACGATAGTAGCTAGCCAGGCAGACTAAACAATTTTTTTTTGGAGAGAGATTGCTGATTGCCGCTGCGGCATTTTCAGCTTCACCTGGCTTACTTAAAACAAGCCCAACTACAACCGAGTACAATCGTGTACCCTCCGCTGGAAATCAAACCAAGGATCTCTGGGTCTGAGACCAGTGGTCTTAACCATTAGACACACAAGCAGTTATAAATACGTCGATCAATATGTTACTGGCAGTACTTTTAAGCGCTAGATTTGAATTGAATAAACATGTACCACCATATCTAACGATCGGACTGACGTGGGCGTCGCAAAAGCCGACATGAGATACAGATAACGGTAAATAACATCTCGCGTGTGTGACAACGTTCGCATATCTAAAACATAATTATAGGAATACAAAGAGGTAGGTTAGGTACACACGCCTACCACATCAGACTACCACAAACTGTAAAATTTCCTCAATAGACTTTGAATTTTATACATATGGCATAATATGGTTGACAATTGTTGAAGAACTTTTTTGGATTTATTTTTTGAGCAGGCAGTACAGGCAAGAGTAAAGGCGTACCAACTTAAAAGTAAAACAAATGCTTAATCAGTTTGTCACAAAACGGGGAAGTGCTTGCTGGCCTTCATCTTACCTGATGGTAAGTGACGATAATCGGATTTTGTCCACTTTTTTCAGAGTCCTTAACATACAATAAAGCTATGGCGATAGACCTAAATAAGACGGTGGAAGCTAACCAACTCACTTAGAACAAGCCCAACAACCAACAAAACCCAGTAATCAATGTAATCCTGTTTTACAGTACCTATACTCTACGTGTATCGAACCTGGCCTCTGGGTCTTAAGGTAGTTGAAACAAAGCGATAGAAAAATATCCAAAGTATCTCATTATTAACACAAACAAAATCTTTCTCGTAGTAACCAAGTGGGCAGTTATTTAATTTAAGTCAAAAAGCATTAACACAATGTGGCTTGTTAATGTTGCGTCAGTAATTAATAGGTACATACATACAAATGGAAGTATTAGCACTATGCAGATTCTTGTTAGCACTCCGCTTATCAGATTAACCTAGTTCAGTTGCTACAGATGATACTCATTTGAATAGTTAAAGACGAGTGAGGATATTCTGATCCGTAAGAAAATTAAAAAAACATTGAGAGAAAGAAAGATAGAAAGAAAAAACATGTATTAACAAACACACACATATATGACATACAAAAAAATAACTTTTTTGAGATGAAACAAACGCGAGTTTAGATTAGAGCGCGTAGAGATCAATAAACGCGAGTAGATCCGTAAAAGTTGTTTCATTTCAATATGTAGTGTTCGCGTAAACTGTAGAAAACAATATACAATTTTGCGATTGTATAGAATTTTTGAATGATTTTTGCGGACCGAGCTAGCTACACATATAAACATTAAATAATTGCAACAGGATATTTAAAACAATTACACCTAATAGATATCCCGGAACTCCATAGCGGCAAGAGAGCGAAATACTGATTTTCAGTGGGTATCCCTGCACTTCGTTTGAACTCTGCAGAGTTGGGTATATAGCCAACGAGATCTCCTCACTCCATTCATAACTATCGTCTCCCTGGGTTTTTTAAGAGAGTTTTCTAATTGCCTCTGGGCATTTTCAGCGCCACCGGACTATTTTGTGTGAAACGTTGCACCGCCAGAGGTTTTCTATAGGGAACGGCATTACGCCGAGGGGTTTGCATCGGATTGGGGCGTCTCCCTGGGCGCGGTAGTATGCATTAGAAAGCATTTTCCTAAGTATATACCGAAGAGTAAAGAAGTGTACTTCACCGTTAACCACATAAGAACCTACTTAGATTAAATCTGGTGGCTCATATTGTACAAGACTTAATACCAATCAAAACGAATACCGCTGGGAATCAAACAGCAAACCTTAGCGTTCGAGACTTGGCACAAAATGACGTTACAATTTTAGCCAGTGTCTAAAGTTAAAGTGTCCGAGAGTGAATTCAATTAAATTCTGATAGCGTTCCTTCGTTTGCCCAATATTAATTCTTGAAAGCCCTTGAACGCTGTGCTCTTAAGTTTAATTTAGTCTCGATCTTTGATAAAGGTTACATTATTCGGTGTAAAATAAAAAAAGGGAATATTAAAGTTCAAAATTGTTTTGTAATGTGCGGCGGGGCATTGTGTGGGCCTTGGCATGGAATTTTTACAATGGATAATTAACAAAGCGTGCTCGAACATTGCTATTGTGGTTGTCTTGCACCTACGAGTGTTTTATGCAAAACGAAGAGTCCAAGAGATTTATGGTAACAAGTAATTGTGGAGCATTGTTGTATGAATAGTTTATTTAATAAGTAGAACTTTGAAGATAATTTTGGTGCGGCTGCGGCGGGCGGCTAGCGAGCTTTGGTTCCACTGGTGTTTGTCAAGTCACCTTTACAATGTCAAGCATTCAAATAGGTTCAAGCTCGAGATTAAAATACTACAAGATATTTGGCCTGAAGTGGTGTGAAGGCCTGTGCCCAGCAGTGGGACGTTTATAGGCTTATGATGATGACGAATTAAATGTTTTGTTTGTTTTTTAATTAATTAATTAATATAATTAATACGCTAATAATATACGCTATAATATAGGTAATTACGCTACAATAGCAAATTCGATGAATGGTCAACAATTATCATAAATTTCTGTCTTTTGTTTGAAATAAAGATAAGGACGATGTTATGTGGCCAGACTGGGCTGAGGAATGTGAACGCCGTGAACAACAGTTTATGATACTGAGGGACGAAGTCAAACTCTCAAGTGTTCTCTTGCCGCTGTAAAAGAGTCGAGTCGTCTTATGTGTCCTTTTAGTAAGATTCATCTTTTTAAGATTTTACTAAAGTTAATAATAATAATAATTCGTAAAAGTTTGTGTAAGTAGGTCATCATGGCAGTCGAACGCCTAAACAAAAACATTTGCTATTCACAATACATAGTAAAGATGAGTAACAATCACCTTGAACTAATGCCTTATTGACACAAATTGCTCACGTTTTATAGACGACGACCAGACACATCTGCTCTACGCCGAGCTATGAACAGTTTCAATAAAATGGATGTGACTTTAAAATTATTTAGTAGTTGAGGATTTTGAGTGATGAGCTCTACCACCGAAGGCCCTTAAGCCTTATTGTCATTTACCATCAAGTGAAGTGACGGAAAAGTGATAAGCCGTTTTTTTTTAATATTGACTCGTCATAGTGACCACATCCTGCCTGATGATAAGCAGCCGATGCAGTCCAAAATAATGAGAGAGCCCCTCACCGTGGAACAAGCACGGTAACAAGCGCACCCGCCTGCATAAATGCCGTATCACGCACGCCCCGTTTAAAAGATCCGGGACTATAGGAGCTGGGAAGCATGCGCTGGCAAAGAATTCCAAAACCGAATGGTCTTACAGAGAGGGTGGACATTTATTTTTATATAGCGTATGTTACTCAGCGCTAATGTAGCATTCTAATGGTGAAAGAGATTTTTAAATCGGTCCAGTAGTTTTTGAGTTTATTTGTTTCAAACACACAAATATACAAAGCTTTCTTTATAATATTAGTATTAATATAGATAACATATGTAACTGTGTTTTTTTTAAACCCAATCTTTTCTTACATCTCTGTTCATTGCCATAATGATAGACGAATGAAGATGAGCAAGCTTCACCTTGAACTTATGAGGTCAATGACCGAGTAGCTGCATTTTAAAAACAATTGCATAATAGGTCAACACCAAATAAAGATGGTCATTGAACTCATGCTATAATCGGATGAGAATATTTCATTCGACTTTTGTTTTGAAGTAGGTAGGCAGATTACTAGCATAAAAAACAATCAGCTGATTCAGCGGACTTCGTATCGCTTTGACAGTTTATGTGTCAACAATACAATCAAATCGTTTCTATGACAACAAAACAAAAAAATGGTATGTTTCACAGCTAGGAACATTTTGTATTGGAAAATTAAACAAAAAATTGGGGTGGACCACCCTTATCACTTAGGGGTATAAAAAATAAATTACGACGATTGTCAGACCTACCGATTATACATATAAAATTTCATAAAAATCGATCGAGCCGTTTCGGAGGAGTATGGCAAGTCACATGTGACACGAGAATTTTATATATAGATTTGTTATTTTGCTATTGATCGTCAAAAGTTAAAGCAACTATAAAATGTTTCTAGCAAATGTTGCTAGCAAATGTTTTGTAAGTTTATAAGTATATACCTTAAACGGTGTCTCAATTGCTAGACAAAGGTCTCCATCATCAAAATTAAGATATTGCTACGATTGAAGGGTATTCGAGTTATTGGCGTATGTGTTGAAAAATCCGAAACATACTTAACCCGACTTGCATCCAACCGTCCATTACTAAAGGCGATTACATGTAACAAGTAACAAAAACGGTGCAACACCCTAATTTGATTCATGTTAGGCCCCTACTAGAAACTAAAAGTCACTCTTGTTCACAACATGAGAACTTCCGATCTGGGGGGCGATTTTTGAACCGCACCGGTGATCTCGAAATCTAAAAAGACATTACATACACTATAAGCATAAGCTACATGCCGCTTAAGAATTATCGATGTTAAAAATAAATTACCAGTTACTTTTGAGTAAGAGAAAAGGAACACTCTTAATTGATATCATAGTGAGAAATAGTCACCGGCTCAAAATCGCCCCCGCCCCCCCCCCCCCCCCCCCCACATCTGTAGTGTATCAAAATGTACATTTTGTTTCGTGTTTATCAAAATCGTCGTGTTACCTCTTGATATTCACTAACGTTCACTACCCAGTAGCCATGGAGACGGTTTACAGGAACCTTATCCGACACAGAACACATCCTTAAATTTTATATATAATTTTCGCTTCATGTTTCGAATCTCTTACAAGGTCCATGATGGTATGGCCACCTATTGCTTGAAATGGTCTGTGATAATCAACAAAACTGTAACATGTACCGTAAATCTGTGATTCCGCATAAAGTGTTTCAATTCCAATTCCATTGCGTTACGCAACACCAAATGTGGTCCTTTATCGCCCGATAAATGCCATATGTTCAAGTTCTACCGCCTTCCAAATTTCACAACGCGCTGCCCAGACGGATCGGTCTGACCTTTCACCACAAAAGTCTAACTGGCGATCTAGATTCGAGAAATAGATAAAAGCATGCGTCGGGCACGCCTCGCGTTGCGCTTGCGACACTCGACGCTTCGTTGCCATTTTGAAATGCTAAATGCTGTCAATGAGGTTATTATGCTTTCTATGCTGTATTTGTTATGAGTTATGACTATGAGTTGTGATGTGAAAAAAAAACCATTTGGAGGTTTTTTTTAACGTAGATGTCTTCCGTAGAAGGATTTTCAATGTTCAACATTGTGAAAACAACGTAAGTAAAGTACGTTCGTACGTACGTTAAGTAACGTGTTGGTGGGAAGGAGGCGGCAGACCAAAAATTTCAAAAAAATCAAAATCATTTATTCAATTTAGGCTAGGCAAGTAGCTCTTGTGAATGTCACTATGCCATCGGTTCGTAAGTCTACTCTGGGCGGGAGATCTTGTACTGAGAAGAACCGGCAAGAAACTCAGCAAGTGTCCAGCTCTTTTCTCCCTTACAACGTCAAAAATATTGGAAAATGCCCTATCATAGCAGAACACTTTTCATCACAAATAAACACAAAAAAATAGAAGACAACCACATGCAAAAAAACAAAATAAAAAATCTAAATTAACAAATTTACCTCAGGTAAAAGTTTCAATTTCCACAATGTCATACAGTACCACTACAGTACTCTAATAAGAGTCAAAAATTGTTTAAGAAAAACAAAGTCAAACTATAGTAAATAATACTAAAAATAAGATAGGTATGCAAGAGCAGACCAGCCTCCACAGGCGGCACCCGTTCACGAGTATGACATATGAATCAGCCATCGCTTCACTCAACCATATTTTAAGGAACGTAATGACCCGACGCACACGCCACCACCGCAGAGACAATAAAGAGAGCATGAGACACTCAAGATACTCTAAATAAAAACCTATTGATCAATTTAATATTTAAGTACGTTCGCTTAATTCCCCCGCAATGAAGTGACGTTGGCGGATGGGTAGTCTAGTCCTCGTAAGCCTCAGGACGTCAGGTACACGCCCAAACATCCTCAGGCGTATTCTCTCTGGCGGGCCGCTGCCGATGCCGGGGTGAATATACGGCGATTGTCAAATCGATAGTCCTGGATCAGCTTGACGGCAAGTGAGGGAGGATCTCCAGAATCATGGGAGTAGGGAGGAACGCCCCACATAACCATCCACGTCTCCCGGACGCGGTGGTATGTAATCTGGTAATGAGTTTTTTCAAGAACAAAAGAAAAACAATTAAAAAACTACGTGTCGAGGAAAGCTCCTATTCCGATCCAACCAAAGTTCCAAAGTTTAGGTGAGCATGATAAAAATAAATCATGACATAATGTAAACAAAATATTCAAATAAATACTTATATATCATTTTTTAATTTCATTTCCGTTTGTAGCTTTAGTTTTCTCCAATGCTAATCAAGCTACATCTACTGTAAACTTACAATTATCACCACTTAACCTCAGATAAATCATTAATGTTTGATCGACGTGTTTGCCCGCTTAGTTTACTTACGTGATAATTTCTCGGAACTTGCGTAATTTGCCTAATAATTAACGAACAAATATGTGTTTAAATCATTAGGAATTGTCATGTTGAGATTACAGCATTTAACACAGGTTGAACATAGCTGACGAGCTCGATGGCGCAGTAATTAACGCACCCAAAAACCCAAAAAATAAAGTCGCTGCTTCAATACGCAACGAAAAATCTTGACATCTTGTATTAGTCTTGTTTGTACACTTCTTGTAGGTTACCGTCTGGTTTTGTGTTTCTTAAAACTGTGTAAACTGTTATTTGTTTTAACCTGTTTTTGTATTTGTGACTTGCAATAAATAAACCTAAATCTGAATCTCCTCTCCCAATTGCGATACCCACCAGCGTCCATAATTTTTGATATGTATAACCTCTTTGGTAACATTATAATCATTATCAGCTCATTTTATATCTTCACTGCACGAGCTTTCCTTATGGATGGATATAAACGGATATAGACGAGAACGGGCTATAGACCACCACCCGGGCCCAGTGCGGTTTAGAGGTTGTTAACGACGGGTGTTACGTGCCTTCCAAAGTACGGAGGAGCTCGAGATGATAAATTAGTCACCCATCCAACAACCGGCCATTGCTTAACCTTAGCAATCGCAGACCGGGCGCGTTAACCACTGCGCCATCGAGCTTCTCATTAACTCATTAACAGTTAACATTATGGTTGCAACGAATATTGAGTATTGAGTATTATTAAGTAACAGATGAGTATATCAAAGGAGAGAGTGGCGACGCCAAATGACATAAAAGTTAGTAGAAAATCGTTTGTCCTGGTATGGGCATGTGATAAAAAGGGGTGTAACGCATGTAACTAAGAGAGTGCTGAATATAAGTGTTGATAGATGTAGGAGGAGATGGAGACTAAAGAGAAGAAGGATATATTGTGTGTGAGATGATAAAGAATGAAAAGGGAGTCAAGTGAAGGAATGTCAAGGTTACGGCTGACAGAGGAGCGTGGAAGAGACGGTAATTTTTCGCCACATGGGACTAGGGCAAGAAGATGAAATAAATAAATAAATACAAATTCTCGCTTTCGAATCGAATTGCGAATAAAAGTCTCACTCAACACTCAAGACAGCTGCGCAGCCGTGTTAATCTATGAATAAAATCAGTGCACCATATCTCACGCACGACACTGGCTGAGCCAGATATATAATTAATTCACCATTTCGTACGCGCATACGAGCTGGAAATTGCAAAATCGGTGCGTGTTTTGACGCCTCGCGAAAATACTTCGGTGTCATGGCAGCGCCTAGTATTAACGATTAGTTCGCTTCAAAAAAAGAAAATCATTTATTCATTGCCATTTAAAAAACAATTTTCAACAATGCTTAACTAATCGTTTAATTATTTTTAATTTTACATTTGCTATGCTATAATTTAAGATAAAATTTTACAAGAAAATTGCATAGTCGCTAATAAAAATATGGAGATAGTGGGATAAGCAGGGCCGAACGCAGTTTAGCTAATACTTTAACGTCTCAATGGTGCGTCAATAGCCTGTTTTTAGGGTTCCGTAGTCAACAAGGAACCCTTATAGTTTCGCCATGTCCGTCTGTCTGTCTGTCTGCCTGTCTGTCCCCAGCCTAGCTCATCGACTCTTAGTACTAGAAAGCTGTAATTTGGCATGGATATACATATTGATCACGCCGACAAAGTGGAAAAGCAAAATTTTTAAAAATATTTTTTTAGGTTACCTGCCCTACACGTGAAGTGGGGATGTAATTTTTTTTTCTTGTCTACCCCATAGTGTGGGGTGTCGTTGGATAGCAATTTTAAAAATATTACGGGTTTGTGGTAACAGTTTCTTAATTGAAGCATCTGTTTGTGAACTATTAAGTTTTAAAGTGCAAAATTTTCTTAGAGTCTAGTGTCCCCCTGCCAGCCAAATGGTTGTTTTTGGATACGTGAAAAAAATCACAGTAGTTGGCGCAGTACAAATTCCTCATTGGGAACTACTTATATATAACTTTGTCAGGTGTGTGAAACCGGTAGTATCTACATTAAAATAAATGTTCATAAAAGTCCTCTTCTCAGAGTCCGAATTATTGAGATGGGCTACGGAACCGTACACTGCGCGTGGCCCGACACGCACTTGGCCGGTTTTGAACATTCAGGACTGCAACAGTCGATCAGTCAACTTTTTTTTGACAGTGGATAACTCGTCGCCCGAGGGTCACCGCGCCCGGGGGAGGCACGGATGGTGATGTGGGGTGTGACTCCAACAGTCCTGATAAGTTTCTAGAGGTCGGATGCTGTCCGTGAATTTAACTTGTGTTTAGTTTTTACTAAAGCGTCTAACTACAGCTGCGTGCTATTTTTCTATTAAAATTATTGTGAAAATATGATACCGACGCACTATTGTTGACGTTTTAAAATAGCAGAACCGAAATTCTGGGATGAAAAAGAGCTGGCCCGAACTAGTTCAGAACAAATGTAGAGATGGAAGGGAGGCCTTTGTCCTGTAGTAAGCATTTGTGATGCAAGTCCCGACAACTAAACTATAGACGTCACCTTCACGAAGAAGACTTCTGGCCAAAGGGCGTAGTGTACCGACGGTAGACTGACCGCCAACCCCACTGGAGCAGCACAAGGGAGTGCTTAACAATAATACCTACTAACAAAGTTATATATTGATATACTAACAAACTTTGTACTCGTAATAGAAATATGTATGTTAGACTCTTTGGTATATGGGCTATTGATACCTGCGTTACGAGTATATAGCAAATGGAAGCGTTTATTACACAAGAGTGTCTCGTATGAGGATTGCATTTTGAAATCACTTAGCACACTCAACTTTAATTTTAAACATGTCACATAACAGGCATTCATAACCACGCCACTTAGAATAAGCGTGGGAAAGAAATTAAACGTCTTGAAAGTTGACAGGTTGATCTAGTTGCATTTAGGAAAACTAAAATTAATTTGCATCCTTTTAATATTTACTCCTAGGTATTTTCCGGGTTTTTCTTTTTATATAATACTACTGTAGGTACTTAGAATACTCGTAAATGCAACAAACATTTGGTGGTGGTTGACTAGTTAGTCAATAGATAAACTTTTTAGAAAGTATTTTTTTAATAGATATTGTATTTTATTCGAAATTATGATGTCACTATTTTGTTCCGACAATTTAGTGTTTAGTAATAACTTTTTAGATTACAGGAATTCATACTAAGGTCAAATAAAAAATTGGTCAATGTTTTAACGAACTGTTTCGCGATTTCATTTATATGTTTAATGTTCTAGAATTAATAATTGTTGTTATCAACATCCCTATAATATTATAAAAACAATAGCGTTTGATTAATCATTTATAACCACATGGTCGAAGGTATACCTCAATAGTTAATTCGATTAGCAATTAATCAACTTGACAAATTATAAAGTCGAGTTATGTCTTTACCAACTGCAGGTTTGCACATGAAAATATTAGTACAGGTATTTCAAATGATTTTATCTAGGTACTTATTATATAATATCAATTAGTAGTACTAGCTCTAGTAAGCAAGACTTAGCACAAAAACTACCAACGTCTAGATCAATGCAGTGATCTTATTTTTTATTATTTTTTTCTTTTTATCTTTCAAGCAAACCAGCCAACTTCTAAATGACATGTTTTTACAGGAAAGAACTAACAGATAACTCCGAAAACCGCTGTAATTATATACCGCTGTGTATATTGAAAAAATGTCAAGAATTGTACACTATAAAAAATAATAGCTTACAAAATTATGCACCAACTAGATTTTTTTCATAAATAGTTTCCAAAATAAATTATGACGTTTTAAGTGCCTCCTGTAAAATTTACTCAAATGGTGTTAGCTGGATTGCGTATAAGGGTAATCGTAATCCTTTTTTATTTATTCTAATCGATATAATTATAGTTAGTATCAAAGCCGCAAAGCAGTGTACAAAACTAAGAGTTCGGAAATGTTTTACAATTTCTAAGGTCAAACATTTTAATGAGAAATTTTCGGTCATCCATCCCAGGGTACCTAGTCCTTTTGTAAATGTCTCTTTGCACTAGCAATCGAAAGATATTATTTGTTATTACTAACGCAACATCTGTTAGCACGTATGAGTCAGCCGCAACAGCACTAGCCCAAAATTGGGCCAAGTCTCAATTATAACAAATTATTACGCGGGTTTTGCAATGAACTAGTCCTTCCTTTGTAGAGCATTATACCTCTGCATTGTACACTGCAGTGAGTCATCAATCACAAACTAAATAGGACTTATTCGCTGTAAACGTTATAGTTTTACTACAGATCTTAATTTTAATGCTAAGTGCAGGTTTGAGCAAGAAAAAAAAAACCAGAAAAGTGCGAGTCGGACTCGCCCACCGAGGGTTTCCTACAAATTTATGGGTATATTATATAGTTCAGGAATCGAGTCTCGAACTTTTCCCGACTGTTAGGTACTACATATACCAAAGTTGTTAGGTACCTATACATAAAAGAGGGAAAGGTATTTCTTTTTCATTCTTGTCATAAATCGAAAACATCATAAAAATTATATAAAATCTGTTTAAGCTTGTGCAAATGAAACCCTCCAAACGATACCCCACATGACACGGTTAACTCACTTCAAAATTTGAACCCCCGTTCCTTGCATAAAGACCCTGTTTTATTGTGATTTAATTAAATATGTATAGTTTTCAGACTTAGGCAAAATAAAAGCTTGCCTGTGAAGAGGAAGGAGGGCATACCCACTAAAAACCCCTGTACTACCCCTTATACCGCCAGGGTAGTCTTCACAATAAATACCAGAGACGTGTCAGAACCACAGATTACAAAGTAAGTTACAGGGCCTTGACCTATGAATAACAAGATGTGTTTACATTGACTGATAATTTTATTCCATCCATTTTTTTATTAATTATATGCCATTTAGAACGACACCTACATTGGTCTTGCAGCAAAATTATACTTATTTCAATTATTAAGCTATTTCAAAATGCACTTAACAAGTTTTTATTAATAAAGAAAACCTTCGCAGTCTATAGCTATGAACAGTATGGCATCTCGATTAAAGTATTTTGTTTAATATAATAACCGATTAAGACGCCGAGTGTCAAACCGCTCGGTCTAATACCTGAAGGTCCCGGGTTAAATTCCCAAATCATACAGTCATAAGCTATTTACTTTACACAATGACATACTTCCCGTATTTGGCGTTCATCTCACCTAATGATAAAAGACGATAAAGTGAAAAATAGAAACACACTACACACGGAACCCACAATTTAACAAATTACCCAATTGTTACTGAAACTATTTTTGATCTCAGATTGTTAAGATTTTTTCAAATATTAATAAGTACATATGTAGTACATGTGACAAAATACAAAAAATAAATATAGCGATCCTGGAAAAGCTGGAAAATGGTGATCGTTATAACGATCAGCCATATCAGACTATTAACTCTTATAGCAGAATTATTGCAGTTGTGGAAATGAGACGCGAGTATATTCGCCGCTACACGCGTGTCCTTTTCACAACTGCAATAATACTGCTATAGAGCTCGTGGTTACCCCCCAGTAGTTATACAAAATATGTATGCAATGTATTTTTTGATCGTTATCTTTCACCCAATTGTTACTACCGATCGTTATAAATTATAACAATCGGTAGTAACAACTGGGTAGAAGTGGCTATCTTGTCTGTAACTATCGAAACACTTACATTGTTGTTACAGTGACAATATTAGATAAGATAGTAGATGCTAATCATGCGGACTTAGAACCAACTCTAACACCTTTGTATGAAACCCTTCTTTTTTTGACAGTGGAAAACTCGTCATTCCTGTTTTATCTTACAAGATGCATCAGACAAAACCTAAACCAATTGTAAAACTTATGATAATGCTACTCTCATGTCCGAAAACATTCCTAAAACCCAAATTGACTGTCATCATTTTCACAATCTAACTTCGCTTACTGTTAGGTAATAGGCTACTCTATGCTTGCGCTATTATCGGCAGTAATTTTTTTACATCACATCGTAATAGTGCCTAAAATCAAAGATTCTAATTTCATTGGTCAAACCTCAATGGCTGTAATGTTGTCTAATATTTATATTTATATTTATTTAATGGCTTAACTTCCTACGCACAATTTTTTTTTTCGCCTAACAGATGTTTTCGTATGATATATTTTTAAAACAAATTTAAGATTAGTAAAATTTGAGCAAATAAATTTTAGGCGCATAGTTTGTGTGCCAATGAAAATAAGGGCTATCAAAAATTTGGCGTTCCAATATACGCCCGTTACTCTACTGTCCAATCTATTCACTATGCATCCGTAGTGAATCATCACAGCGACTATTACACAAACGAATCCTCGCGGGAGTGACGTGTTGAATTGCAACCATTTTTCTTGGTAATTAGTCATTTTGCAATAAAGTCATAAGCGAGCAAGGAGCTCACAGAGGACGACCTTAATTAAACGAATTAGTTCAAAATGAAATTGTGAAATATGCAAACCTTTTAATTGTAAATGCAGTACTGTTACACTAATTAAACTTGTAAGAAGGTAGTTATCAAAACAAATGTTTGTTTGTGATTAGGTGTTAAGAACACACAAGGTAGAGTAATGGCACCAGTTCAACAGGAACCAATGATCGACATTTTTGTTCGTTAACCATAAAAAATAGGCTATATAGCTAATAATTTTAGTCTTTAGCAACAAGGATCCTCTAAATGCCACTACATTTACAGAATACACTAAACATGGACACTAGTTCAGGCCCAAGACACCGCACTCGTAGAACAAGGGTACGACGAACCGGTTCACACGCGCTTTATACCAGGTACCTACAGACGTGTACCTGGGCGCTTCGCTCCACCACCACAGCCCGGTCAACCCAAGCCGAGGTCCGAGCCTTTAGAGGCGCCCTCGGGATGTTCCGCTCCCCGTTCCGATCCGAACCCTTCGGAGAATCTAGTAGGGCACTCTAGAAAACCTCCGAAGGTGATTCGTTTCGATTAAACGCCCACCCGACCCAGCCAGGAATCGAACCTGGGTCTTCCGCAATCCGGGCGGTTTTACAGTTGGGTCGGGTTGGTACACTTACAGTTTTTTCACTGTATTTTATAAATTTTATAAATATTTAATTTAGCTTCAGTGCAGCAATTAGCACTTGAAAATAAAAAAGTAAAATTTACTATAGTGTTGTGTTATCAAATTTGTGGTATTTCATCTGCAAAGATGAATCTGCGTGGCCATCGGTTGCAACGACCGTTGGAAAGATGGCGCTCGTGCCGCTAAAAAGCACTCAAAAACATTGAAATAGCAGTGGCAAAATTCAGCGCTTATGTCAGCCTTCACGGTAGCATAGCGGTCAGTGCAGCCGCCCGGATTGCGGAAGACCCAGGTTCGATTCCTGGCTGGGTCGGGAGGGCGTTTAATTTTTTCACTGTATTTTATAAATTTTATAAATATTTAATTTAGCTTCAGTGCAGCAATTAGCACTTGAAAATGAAAAAGTAAAACCTTAATTATCTTGGCCATCTGGTGTTTTTCAGTTATGTTCATAACTTTCCGGGGTTCTATGAACAGTACCCTATTTGCCATATTATTATTTGGGATTATACAGGTAATACCTAGTATGTGTGTAAGGCATCCAAACGACTAATATTTTATATGACAGCTAAGCCCTGATCTGTACTAAGATATAAGCAATTATTGTTCGTCTAGAATCTAGAAGCTATCTCTATTTATAAAACAATGTCCCATTCGTGCGCAAGAATTTTGAAGAAGGTAACAAGCCTCCATTCAAATTTCCCATTGCCCTTTCAATTTCAATGAAACGACGACCTCCGTAGCCGAGTGGCTGGCACGCCGGACTTTGGGCGGCGCTAACTTTGAGATCCCGGGTTCGATTCCCAGTCGTGCCAATGTCGAAAACGAACTTTTCGACGGTGTGTCAGGTCTGGGTGGTTGTGGTACCGTCGTTGTTTCTGATTTCCATAAAACAAGTGCTTTAGTTACTTATTTTAGGACCGGAACAATGTATGTGATGTTGTCTAATATTTTTGTTTCTTTTTTGTTTTGGTTTTTCACCCACAAGATATGGAGCAAGGTCAATTAACATTAATTATGTTAAACGTTTGTAAAAAAAAATAGGAACATTAGGTACGCTTTGGCACACGTTCATTGGATCATAATCGGAGCGATCGTACACACGAAAATATTACGAAACTGCGTTCGCTAATGAACAGCGAAACCACAAAAAAACAGTTATTCCTAATTACCAATAATTTTTAACAGTTTTCAACTTAACATTACAGCCATTAAATAATACATTATTGTTAAATTCCCCACTGAAACGTACCAATCCAGGTAAAGGGTTTCTTACCCCTATTAAATATTCGAATCGAATGTAAACACCCCCTTCGTCACAGTCCAAACAGTAGTCCTGGTGGAAAAACTTAAATTTTCCCTTTCACTAAAGTTTTAACGAAGGGGGCTGAAGTTTCTACTTTCCAAGAGTTAGAATTAACCATGAGATAGGAACCTTTATTTGACAATGCTGTCGATATCGATGTAACTATACTAAGTATCAAAATAAGTAGGAGAAACTCTTGATGTGATCAACACCATCATAATCTTTATGATCCTCATCATCATCATCATCATCACTCAATCAGCCTATTAGTCCAAGTGCACGCCACTAAGCACGATCCGTGGCAACTCTCATCCAGCTCATGACAGACACTTTGCGAAGATCTCCGCTCCACCTAGTTCACTGGAGTGACAACTGCTATCATCAAAGCTCAGGCATGGTAACTTGCTGCTTGCCGTTCGTGATCCCGAGCCATCCACAAGGCAGAGAAGATGTGGTACTAGGTTTTTTAATAGCTAGGTCTACATAGGGGAGAACTCTTGTCGAGTGGTCGAACTTTTAGTGGTTGGACGAGGGAAGAGGATGAAAGTCCCACATTAGACACAGAAGAGCAGCCGGGTCTAATAAACTTTAATAATATTCACAAACAATTTCACCAAATCCAAAATAAAGCTAGTACAATAAAACTACAAAGCAAAACATTTACATTTAACGATTCCACAAAAAATACAATCACACATAATTAATTTAACTTTGTTTCAAACTCGGGCCATTCTATTACAACTTCACACACCTTTAGTTATTATTGTTACCGCCATTGTCAAGTGCGTCGTATCAGGAGATCATCGCACTATTAATATTCGCCTACGAGACATGACAGGGCTCTTTTTCACAACATATAGTCCAAGGCGAGGCTGCGAACGCGTAAAGTTGGCTTTACATACCGTAACGACATAACAGACATACATACATCAGTGCGATCGACGAAAAAGTACCGGCGTGAATAAAAGAGTTCGTAAATAAATTTAACATTAACTAGCACTTAGCCCGCGACTTCGTCTGCGTTGATTTCAAGTTTTTTCGTACAAAAATGTATACTTCTTTTTTTTTTAAATATAAAAAATATGTAATTGAAATAGGAATATATTTCAATTATTTATTTTTTTGTACCATGTATTTCCACAAAGTAACGCCTGATATCATTAATTAAAATAAAATATATGTTATGTAACCCGCAAGGCCTGTACCTATCATTTTATCCGTGACAGAATGGTTGGAATTTGACAAATAGTTCTACCTCAAACAAACAAATCGCAAACTTTACCTCTTTATTAATAGTATAGATATAGATATAATATTAATTTTGAGCATCAGTGAATAAATTCAAAATTCAATTCAATTCAAAATTCAAAATGATTAATTCAGTTTAAGCTACAAATAGCTCTTGTGAACGACATTATGCCATCGGTTCGTATGTCTTCTCTGGGTGGGAAACCTTGTACTGAGAAGAACCGGCAAGAAACTCGGCAAGTGTCAAGCTCTTTTCTCCCTTACAGTGTCAAAAATATTGGAAAATTCCCTATCATCAAAGGACACTCTCCATCACCAATAAAAACACAAAATATAAAAGATAATCACATGTAAAAAAAACAAAAGAAAGAAAAAAAATAATGAAATACCTAATTTTCACAATGTCCTACAGTACTAATAAAAGTCGAATACTGTCTAAAAAAAAAGAAAGTTAAACTATAGTTAATAATAATAAAAAAAAGAAAAGTATGTAAGAACAGACCAGCCTCCACAGGCGGCAACCGCACTTATAGCAGTGTTTGCTACATTAAGTGCAAAACTATTTTCTTTTTTAAACACTTTATGCAATAGAATATTTTATGAACTAAAGTAAAAGAAGATCAGCCGAATAAAATAAAATACGAAAAATGTTCGTAAATATTACTTCCAACATATTATTTTTATCTACTTCAAACACCAGTAAAGTATTTATAAAATTTGCAGAAACTCGCCATTTCATTTCCAGCTTTTACAAATAAAAGATCTCGAAAAAATAAAACTGTGAAACACCTACTTCATCATCATCAGCTCATTTAAGGTCCCAAATGCTGGGGCACGAGCTTTCCCTATGGATGAATAGTGATTGGTGGTTGTTATCGACTGCTAATGTAGCTGGGACCAACGGCTTTACGTGCCTTCCGAAGCACGGAGGAGCTCGAGATTATAAATATTTTGACACCCATCCGATGACCGGCCTTTGAGAAAGTTGCTTAACCTCAGCACTTGCAGACCGGGCGCGTTAACCACTGCGTCATCGAGCTCCTTTAGTTTTTTTATTACTTTTTAATGCAACACAAAAATAATTCAATTACATTTTGTTCGCGCCTGTACATTCCGTTTATTATTAAAAATACACATCTGCTCCGAATTTTACACAGCGCACGTTAATCATCACGGAAAGTCGAATGAAGACATATTTCCCAATAACGTCCTTCGCATAATAAAGATATTATAGCAAATGGATCTCACACGAACAATGAGATCTAACGAAACGTACTTGAACTTAACACAGCAAGGTCATGTGGTCTGACCGGTTACACGATATAATACTTTTTATGACTTTATACTGGTTTACTGTCATTTGTGTTGTCTGTTGATATATTCATCAGTGTTTGAATGTTCTACTGCTGGGCTTCAGGCCTTCAGGGCTTCAGGAGAACGGGCCATTACCCATCACTGGCCCAATGCGGGTGGTAAGTTTTAACGATTGACATAAAAGTAGGTGATATTTTTTTTCTATAAATATAAGTTAATTAAAAATAGGGAAGACCTTTGTACAACAATGGGATATACAATTACAAAGAATTAAGAGTAATCACTTAAAAAAATTACTTTTTTCCAAAGCAGTTCTCATTAATATCACTATTCAAAATAACTGTGTTATGCCATTTAGAAAAAAAAATATATGTTGTTTTTCAATATTACGACACCATTTCATGCCGAAAGGTTTTCGTGAAGTAAGTTTTAAAAACGTCTACTAAACGTTTTCGCGTGGTGTTCGCGAGCGTGGTTCGTTCTTCAAATCATAGTTTCCATCACGAAAGCGTTTAAACCAAAATCGCACGGTGCGTTCATTAGCAGTCCCCTCTCTAAACGCAACATTGATATTGCGAGCTTTTCTGCCGCGTTAGTTCCGCGTCGGAACTCGTATTCAAAAATAACTCTAATTTTCGAAGTATCTCAAATCTCATCTTTAAAAATCTCAAACCATGAAGGTTCTATGTCAATTCGAAGTACCTAATGCAATAAAACGGCAATTTCATACTTTAACCCCTATTATATACTTAGTTTAATTAATACGAAAAATAATATTAGACAGATTCTACAAATTTGTATAATTTAACAGGTTGACCACCGTCGGGCGCAGACACAATAGAAATTCAATTGTTTGTCGGTGAAATAGTTTAAGGTGTTAAATATCGAATAAGTGATTACAAATCATCGTTTATCGTTATCATAATTTTATCGGTACTTTTGACGTTTTAACGTCAAACACCAACTCGGTCAAATTACTCTTGGCTGCCTTTACATTATAATGCTCGAGTAAAAAGCAAAGCCGCATTGACCCACATAATGATCGAAGGCCAAACAAATGTCACCAGGACCTTTGCGATGAGAAGTACACCTGTCCAGCGAAAACCCGATTCAGTGGCACTGCGCGGTAGAATGGTATAACAGACGTTTTAACTTTTTTGTACCATTGAGAAAATATTAAAATTAATTTAAAATATCCGTAAAACTTACGTTTTGTTGTAGTTAGTGTTTGTGAAAAATACAATTAAATCATATTTTTTATTTATTATTTATATTAATATTGTGAAGCGAGCAATTTTATTTCCTAAGTGAGTAAGTCATCTCTGTGACTTCTAAGCATATCTTATTCCTTCGGGAATTTACGATAGACCAATTTTCACGCAAGCTAAGCTGAGTAAGACCTACTTACTGCTTATGGTACAATTAAAGATTTGTTATTTTTTATTTTTTATTTTTAAGTGCTAATTGTTATTAGTTATTTTGGCGACAAAACTATAGTAAAAAAAATAGAAGACGTGTTTAGTCTAAAGAATTTTTACTAATTTAAAATATTTGTCATTATTGGAAACCACAATAAAAAGGGAGGTCATCTGACTTATTAATTTAAATTTCGCAGATATGACGTTTCTCTTAAGGTCCACCACACCTTACACAACATGTGCTAAATATGTATGAACTAGAGCAATTAATGATACCTACGCGTCACATAACCGTTTTATACCTTGTGTTTTTTTTTATTAACGCTATGCAAAAACGAGGTTAATTTTTAAAATTAAAATTATGTGTTAACCTCATAAAGCTTAGAAAGAAGGTTGGTTTAATGCTCTAAGTCAAAAAGGGACTGTGATAACTTAATGATGTATTTATTTAAATATGTTAACTCAATTACTTATACATTTAATGTAGGTATGTTGCGTTTTTTTTAGGTTTAGTAATGTTTTTGGTAATTAGAAATTCATATTCATTTAGTCAACTTAAATTTGCAACAAGACATACAATGACATACAAGATGTTGGTGTTAATCGATGTTTTGTTAGTTACAAGTTCACCTTTTCAAGGCATTGTGATTTTAATTTTATTATTCTACTTTTATGCAAATATCTAAAATATTTCGAACAAATTGGTCGTCGTAGTTAGATTAACACAAGGAAGCGCTAATGGTTCCAAATTGCAACCAATTTTTCGAACATCAAAGCTTCAATTAACTTAATGTTTAAATCATTATTTGAAAACGCAAGTCAATAGACCACAAGCGATTGACGACTTGGAAGCCAACATTATCTACATTATCGCTGATATACGAGTTCTATACAGCTGCTTCAAAGTAGACTTAGAATAGTAGAGAAAAGATATCAATTTCTTCAGTTGTTGAGGAAACCGGGTGAAGTTGCGGCCTTTTAGAGTTGACATTCCTCCAATTCCCACACACTGGTTTTGAAGTTTTAAACGTTGATACCCAAGTACCTACGTCTGTAAAAACATTTAGAATCACTGTTATAGTAAATGTTTAGATGTATGCATAATTTGTAATACCATATAGTACCCTCTAGAAGTTTATAATTGTAAAATTGTTAGGTATATTGTTCGATTCGGTAATAAAATTCTTTTTTTTTATAAATGTCGTTACGATTATAAAAGCTGTGTAGTATCTTGCGCCCGTTCTTCTCCACAGATAAAAAATAGGCGTTCTAAATTGATAGTAGGTAAAAAATGTTTGGACGATTCATAAGTGAATTTTTTAAGTTATTTGATTATAAAGTTTTGCCTTTGACTTTGAATTAGTACTATCCAACAGATAGATAGATAGATAAATTCTTTATTGTTCACACACAAATGGAAACAAAAGGAAAACAACAGTTAAACAAAAACTAAAAGCAAGTAAATGGGCAAAGGCGGTCTTATCGCTACAAGCGATCTCTTCCAGACAACCTTTGGTTAGAGATTCCAAGAAAGAGATAGAGGAAGTGCGCTAACATTTAATAAATAAGTACAAATAATACCCTCCACACACATACACATACATAAATAAAATATATATACTAATACTACTATATAATAGAGACAAAAAAAAACCAGACGAGTGCGAGTCGGAGTCGCCCACCGAGGGTTCCGTACTGTAAGCCCTTTCATACGATACCCCACATGACACGGTTAACTTACTTCAATATTTGGACCCCCGTTACTTGCATAAAGACCATGTTTTTTGTGATTTAATTAAATAGGTAAGACGATAGTTTCAAACTTCATAGTTCTAGGTCAACGGCACGTACCCTATGAATTTTGATTCCCTTGAGAGTGTCCAAATATACGTTTTTTGTGACATAAACGGCCGTATCTTTTTTTACATTAACTTGGAAGTATGATTTTTTCACAGCTTTAAAGGACCGCAGACCTGAGTATATGGTTTCAATTTTAACTCGATACCTACGTGTTTTCGAGAAAAAGTTTCTTGACAGACAGACAGACGGTCAACGAAGTGATCCTATAAAGGTTCCGTTTTTTCCAGTTTCCGGTACGGAACCCTAAAAAGACTATAACATGTTACTAGCAGATCTCAAGTAGTAAATGCTTGTGCAGTTTGGATTTAAAGGTGGAAAGTGATTTAGAATGACGGATTTCAGGCGGTAGTTGGTTCCAAAGAAACGTAGCTTTGATTGTAAAAGAGTCCTTAAAATATCCAGACCGAGTAAAAGGAGGCTTTAGGACATTATCTGTATTTGACCTGAGATCCCGGTTGTGATCCACCCCGAGAAATCGCAAACACTCCTTGAGGTAAGAAGGAGTACGAGGATCATACAGTTTGTTAAACACAAGGGTGAGAATATATTCTTCGCGACGCAACCTAATAGTAAGCCATTCAAGCTTTTGCCTGTATTCAAACACATGGTCGAACTTACGCAAACCGTAGATGAACGTGATGCAGAGATTTTGGAGGCGTTGTAGGTTGTTGAGTACGTCCTCATTTAAATCAATAAGGCAGACAACAGATGAGATAACAAAGATTTCCGCGTAGGTGTGTTTAACCGTTGTAGGATTTAAAAACATATTTAGAAAAACGTATAATACATACGTTAAGTTAATTTTCTCATACAACAATAATATTAAACAAAATGGCAAACCTTGACATTTGATTTCATTGTTATCAATTCACCATCTATCTACATTAGACTAGAAATTACTGTTGAAATAGCTAAATTTATGAGTGCAGTTTTTGATACGATCTAAGTATATTAATGGTACATTATTGAGTTCTAAGTATATATTAAAGGTAGTTAGTTATTTTTATTTAAATAGGTATCTTAAGTTAATAACCCAATTCGTGAACGAAGTTGTGTAACGCATATTCAACGCAGAAAGTCGATTCTTAAATTAGTGAAGATGTTGACCATAAACGTAAAAAAATATACGAAGGCGTTAAATCCTAGAGCCTCACATATCACATTATAACGAGCAACTATACTGTACTGTTATATTGACACGATTCGCTTTAATTGCGAACGTGCAAAGAAGAAATAAACTAAAAACTCTTTTTACCCAGAGTATCCTGGATCCTTTCTTTTTATGAATATCGTCCACCAGAGAAGCAGCATGGAAGAAAAGAAACACCACAAGTGGGGTAGTGGCACCAGTGTTCTAGAAAACTTGTAATCGACATTTTTTGCTCTAATCATTAAAAATAGGAGTCAGCAACTGATTTTAGTCTTTAGCAACATTTAAACCGACCATCTGTCTGTCATCCCGTAAAATTTCAATTAAATAAAAATAAATAATAAATTAATTAAAAAAAAATCACAAATGTTGAAAAAATTTCCACGAGCAGGATTTGAACCTGCACCCTTCTGACATACCGGGTCAGGTGCTCTTCCAATTGAGCTATCGTGGTTCTAACCAGTCCGCCGAAATTATTATGATCGGATGTTAATGACGGTAGTTGTTGACATTGAATGGGTGCCTTTGGCTTTCAAAGTAAAGAGTAAATAGTGTTGAATAATTTCGGCGGGCTGGTTAGAACCACGATAGCTCAATTGGACGAGCACCTGACCCGGTATGTCAGAAGGGTGCAGGTTCAAATCCTGCTCGAGGAAATTTTTTCAACATTTGTGTTTTTGTAATTTGTTTCGCAACAAAATTTGCGTTAATAATTATATAAAAAAAACAAAAACATTTTAATTAATTAATTAATTTAATTAACTATTATTAACTACATTTTTTGCCTACTACCCATTTAGAATGTCAATTTTCTTTTAACCAAATATTTGATGAACTCAAGGCTTTACGTGTCAAACGTTGGTGCCATTACCTAGATACTTTATCTCTCCTGTCGCTTGGGGTGTTTAAAAATTAAATTAAATTAAATTTTAATGTTTCCATTTATCAGACAACAAAGATACATATAAGTGGATAATACAATAAAAGCTTAAAGGGAATGGCCAATTTCGGCCTGGTTTGAACAAGTTGCTCAGTAAAAAGTATTGTTACGAATAAATATAATAAATTCGTTAATAATTATTGACGCAACACTCATCGCAGGAAAGTGTTCTGTTAAAAAAGATGAAATAATAAGTATTCTCGCCGATTGCATGAACAAAGCACCGCCATTTTTTAGTTGCAGCGTTGCAGGACTTAATTTTGGGTTACCACATGAATGCTAATATGATAACATTCGTTTTATAAATGAATAATCGAATTCTGGTACTTGAATTAGAAAACGTTTTCTTTTTTTATTCTATTTTTTTTATTACCTGGCAACACTGACAGAATCAGCTCATAAGCCGAAAAATATATTTTGTTTATATCTTATTTAATAATAATCAACAAGGCAGAGAAGCAATTAATCAATATTGTTGCAATTGCCTGGTAGGCCGAAGAACGGTGGGTTGCTGTGCTCACGTTATGACAATAATGTGGTATTTAAGCTGGGCAAGGCATGAAAATAATATTACACCACCTGCCCAGTTTCTAGACAATATTTTGATTACATATGATTCTGAATAAAGTCATTATACGAAATAATGTTGTTTTATTTTATGCGCTAGTATTACACTCCTGACATATTAAGATTTTTTTTTTCTTAGACACCCTTAAAATTACACCTACTTATAATATTCTATACCATAACGCATAAATAAGTAAATATCTTTAAAGTAAAGAATAATACTTATGTTATTTTAAAAAGAGATAATATTTTTTTATGAGTTTTAGTAACAAAATCATAATATTACGCATGCTACATTTGGCATGTTTTTTACGACTTTCTGCAACTTTGTTGTTATTTAATTTCTTTTAGGTATGAAATATTTAAATAGGAATTCATTTATTATTATAGTTAATGTCCACGCCAGGCCAAAGCACCCTAACAAACTGATCAATTCCCTTTACAACAAAAGTTTAAGGATAACCAGATAAACCATCCATTGTCCGTTTAAATGCCACCACCGTCTGTTTTCCTATTACTTGCCAGTTTAAAATTAAACAAAACATCGAAATTCAAAGGTGTCATTATACTCTAAGCAGAGGCTGACCGATAAACTCTAACTTCCAAACAATAGCGGACAAAATAATTAATGCACAGGCACATCTCTCGCATAATTCAATTCAATTCAAAAGTCATAATTTTAAATGTTACAATAGAATTACAAACTCCCAAGACTCTAACTCGGGATTACCTTCGCAATATAAATTTTAATCAGCACAAAAGTTTTCGTCAAATTGAAGTCTACGATAAGTCGGGAGCAATTTAAATCAGTCAACAATAAATCTTCTTATTCAATAGTCTGTATAAAGACCTTCCCCCTTTCTTAAACTCCGTCTACCTCACATATATTTTACAACGTATTTCAGAATTGGGCTCGATAAAAAAAAGAAAAAATATTTAAATTAACTTTTACAAGTTTCATTTTTTTATACCTTGCAGGGTATTTAATTATTTTTACTTTAAAATTGTCAAAAATTAACGTAACGCTAATAAACGTCCTACAGCTAGGCTCAGCTATTCATTTTTTAGGGTTCCGTACCTCAAAACGAAAAAACGGAACCCTTATAGGATCACTTTGTTGTCTGTCTGTCTGTCAAGACCCTTTATCTCGGAAACGCGTAGAGGTATCGACCTGAAATTAAAACCATATACACAGGTCTGCAGTCACTTGAAGCTGTAACAAAATCAAACTTCTAAGTTAAAAAATACGGCTGTTTATGTCGCATAAAAACGTATATTTCGACACTCTAGGGAATCAAAATACATAGGGTACTTGCCATTGACCTAGAACTATGAAGTTTGGCAAGTAATATCGTCTTATACTACAAATACAGGGAAAAGTCCGAATACTATACATATTTAATTAAATTACAAAAAACAGGGTATTTATGCAAGGAACGGGGGTCCAAATTTTGAAGAAAGTTAACCGTGTCATGTGAGTTATCGTATGAAAGGGCTTCATTTGCACAAGCTTAAACAGATTTTTAATAATAAATATAGGTACCTAATAACTTCGGTGTATGTAGTACCTAACAGTTTACACTGTTATGCGTACGTACTTAGTCCTTTTTTTTTAATTTTTAATCGGGTCGGGCGTTGGGATCGGATCGGGGACTGGTGATGATGAACAGCCAGAAGTTGAGGAAAACTTCTTAAGGACAGAGAAGAGATATTTCGTAAGCGAGAGAGTAGATGGAAAAAGACGACATCTTAATTGTTGTTTTAGATAACTCGACTGTCGTCTCTTCTCCTGTAATCCTCCTTTTCTCTCCTTTCCTTTTCTCTCCTCTCCGTCCATGTCCGCTTTGATGGATACTGAGCGTAACTGTTGGTCTGTGTTGGGTAATTAAAGAGGTTAACTCATTCAAGCATGATTAATATTTAGAGATTAAATGAACTTTCCTGTAAGTGAAATTCTATCCTAATCATACGAAGGTTCGTTCGAAGAGATTAGCATATAGGACACATGTAGTAACGCGTAGCACTTACCATTCCATACACTATTTTGAGAAATTTAAAAACATATTGTTTTCTACAGTTTACGCGATTTTAGATAAACGTATTTAAATTTCTCAAAATAGTGTATCGATTGGTAAGTGCCACGTGTTACTACATGTGTCCTTAAGCTTGAAGTATAATAAGTCGCCATTATTATTGATTAAACAAGTCTGATATTTTAACTGCCTCTGTGGTCTAGTGGCTAAGACCACCGGTTTAGACCCAGAGCTCCCGGGTTCGATTCCCAGCGGGGGGTACATGTTTGTGTACTCGGTTTGGTTGGTGGTGGGGCTTGTCTGTCCACCTGGCTAGCAACCACCATATTATCTAAATATGTCGCCATAACATCAATGTTTGTAGCATTGTTGTGTTCCGGCAGCTAGAGATAAGATAGCCAGTACCTCACTAGTTGAGGATCCCGGGTGAAATGCGCTTCCATCATTGGCCTTATCATCACTTAACATCAGGTGAGATCAAGGCACTGTGCTTACCCGTAAATATAAAAAAAATAGAAGTAGGTTTTTTTG
Source organism: Eudonia truncicolella (assembly GCA_949315975.1). NCBI lineage: Eukaryota > Metazoa > Arthropoda > Insecta > Lepidoptera > Crambidae > Eudonia > Eudonia truncicolella. The sequence continues at coordinate 11,839,160 of OX438836.1, forward strand.
TTAATTAAAAGAAACTTTTTACATTACTAGTAACATTTTCCTTCACAACTTGTACACATTTATATCGCTAGTCTTTGTTTACTGAATTAATCTCTTTGAAGTTTTCTTTTGACTTTGAACAAAACCTTTTTTCTGGTCAACGAACGTGTTCCTCAATCTGGTAACATGATAATGCTAACATACAAATAGAACAGGTAGTTGTTGACATTGAATGGGTGCCTTTGGCTTTCAAAGTAAAAAAGTAAATAGTGTTGAATAATTCGGCGGGCTGGTTAGAACCACGATAACTCAATTGGAAGAGCACCTGACCCGATATGTCAGAAGGGTGCAGGTTCAAATCCTACTCGTAGAATTATTTTCAACATTTGTTTTTTTTTTTTTACTTTTCTGTAGCGATGACTTGATTGAGTCCTACGCCCAACAGTGGGACATTATAAAGGCTGCTGCTGCTGCTGTCTCCTTCTGGTACAAGATACTTGGCTTGAGTGTAAGCCGGACGTATTAGAATACACGTGGCCTTTACCATTTTACTATTACTGATCGGCCACGACAACTGGTGGATTGCGGAGTGGCACGCTAATCTCTGTTCATTGCGTACTTTTCATTACCGTTGACTATGCCTTCCGTAGTAAAACGCGCAGTGAACAAAAGGCACACTTACCGCGTCGCACTACGCTCGCGGTCGTGTCTGAGGCCTTACAACGGCTCTTCAGGATCAATTTAAAATCGTTTAAGAACTAATAAAAGTGGTAATCGACAACAAAGCCACCTGGAACTCTTCCAAGGTATACGGTTAGGGCAATTAGTGCAGCAAGTTCCCGCCCGCCTAAACATTGGCAAGGCTGGAGCAGGTTAGGCGCGGCGCCAACCCGTTGTAGGCTGTAACCCATGAAACTATTTGAAACTTATGGTCGTTAGTTATTATAATATAAGCTATAATTTATATATTTTCATTGTCATTGGTATGATAGTTCTTACCGCGTCTGTGGTCTAGTGTTGAGACTAACCCGTTGGAGGTTGTAACAAGCTAGAAATCCCAACTGTTCATAATCATATTTCATTATATTTTGACAGCCATCTACCCGCCTCTGTCGTGTTATAGCTGTAAGACCACCCCGTTGTTACCCGTGATGCTATTTAAAATGTATGATCGCTAGTCATAAGCTTTAATACTATTCATAATATTTTTTTTAAACATTGGCGACAATATACCTAATTTTGATGTTCTACCAAAATGTCGTCATGCAAAAACTGTTATCATCTGGGGGCACTGCCGTGCAAGTCGAGCAAAAAAGCGGCACGGCCGTACCATCCTTTTCTCGAAACAGTTCAGGCTATTTTCGACCCCCTTCGACCAACCCCCCTTCGACCAACCCCCTTCGACCAACTTCGTTGTGGATAAAACTAGAAGCCTGATTTTTTTAAGTAACCAAGCAGGCTTTGTATAAACACGGTATATTTTAAATTTCATTCAATTTGAACCAGTAGTTTAAGTATTATAACTAGGCAAAGTTTCTTAATTTTGTCACTCACTGTCTGACCGATCATCAAAACTCTAAGGCACTTCTAGCAGACATAGAAGCTTCAAATTTAGAATACAATTAGTGTTTAGTGTATAAACCAAGGAAAAACTAAAATATTTTGCAATTTCGATCCAGTTTTCTAGATACACCAACCGCATAAATAATCTTTGTAATCCTATATAAATATATAGGATTACAAAGTTACATTTGCAGTTAATGAATCAGTGTATCTATATTATGTATAATATAGTGGAATAATAAATGAAGATAGGTACCTAGATGGTACCGGCAAGGAAAAAAAGTAGGACTATCTACAAAAAGAAATGAGATGCCATCAAAAACAAACTTGTAAAAAAAACCAAGTCTCGCAACTCAGTTCTTCTACCGTAAAAAGTTGTGAGATCCATGTAATACCAAGTCGGTTAATTTATTCAGTCCCTACTTAGGGTAGCTTCTGTCTTAAGTTATAACGTAATTAGCTAACCTAACAACATCTTATAGTGACCATATCAGTATTCAAAATCTTTTATGTTTTAAATAAATAGATTGCCTTGGCCATCGCATGAATAATATCTAGGAGGTTTTATGTCAATAAGCAAACATCGAAGTTACAAAATTGCTCATCCTATGCGACAGAAAATATTATGCACGGCAGAGGAAAATCTTCGAGTAATATGCTGCAATACCTTTTGTATTCACCTCCTGGTAAAGATGAAGTTGCCAAGTTTTCCTACGCTTATCCACAACTTCACAGCAAAGTTAAACTCGTAAGAAAATATCAAATCATACTTTTATATTACTTGACATATTTTTTAAAGATTAGAGCTGCATGTCTGCTATGTATGGTATAGAGCGTAGAGGAGCTCGAAGGCGTAGCGGTTCATACGTTTTGTCTGCAATTGCTGAAGTTAAGGAACTTTTCGCACAGTCTGGCTATCGGATGGGTAACCAAAAATGTATCATCTCGAGCTTCTCCGTGCTTCGAAAAGCACGTAAAACCGTTGGTTTCAGCTGCATTAGCAGTCGTTAACAACCACCAATCCGCACTGGGCCTGCGTAGTGGTTTATGGCCTGTTCTCTTCTTATCCATCCAAAGGGAAGGCTCATTGAAAATGAAAATGAAAAAAATCAATGAAAAAGTACCAAAATATGCAATAACGCTATAAAAATAGAATTATATGCATTTGCATATGCAATCATGCAAATGCATATAATCTGATGTCTACTCTATGACCCAGCAGTGGGGACATAAAAATGAGCTGACGATGATGAACAACCACCATTCCGTGGGCTCACGTGGTGGTTCTCCCTGTGGTGTTTCCATCTAAAGGGAAGGCTCGTGACCCAGCAGTGGAGATATGAAATGAATATGAATAATGAATGAATGATAATGATGACTAATCAGTATATAGTGTTTTTAAAAGAGATAGATCAAACTGACTCTACAAGGGAACTAAATTTAATAGAAAAATGTTGGTAGCTTGGTGCGGTCTCGGATCACCTTAGTGACAAGATAAAGGAATTGCCAGAGTGTTACTGAGTATGCCTCCGTCCCTTCAGTCTTGCCAAGCTCTTCGCGACTGGGTAGGGCGTGGGAGGTCGAGACTCCTTTACAAAACGATCCTCCCACGTAACCAACAGCGGCTTCCCGGACGAAGCGCAAGGCGTACAAGGCGTTTTCTCGAGTATCAAAAGAAAATGAATACACATTCTTAAACAGTTATTAGCTTAAGGGAAGATATCAATCACGGCTTACAATGCTTGTCCGACAAGTTCTGAAACTCGTAACTGTCATACGCACGAGGCAGTATGTCGTGCGGGCAGGCTTTCTAACAATGGTCGACGATAGGTGGGCGTGTTGAGAAACAATTTAGTAGGGTGCCGCAATGTTTAGGTGTAAAGTACTGGTCGTTATCATTGAACTTAGAATAATCTGAGACATAATATTATATTTACTATTTTATTTATTTATTCTTTATTGAATAAATACAGTAAAAGGCATACTTGATGCCCTTAGGCATTATCTACCAGTCAACCAGTAAGGGTATCAAGAGAAAAAAATAAAGCAAAAAATACTCAACTAAAAAACTTAATTGTAAATAATATAGAACATGTAATATAAAATATACAAATAAATAAATTCTATAGTAATAATACATTACAATAAATATTAATATATAATTATAACACACATACCATCGGGCCCTGGAAGCTCGGCAGGCCGTCGGTGTGGGATGCAACCTGTGCTGACTTCGTGGCCCCCTTACATGTACGCGCCACCTCACTTCATGTGGGGGCTGCTGCGGTAAGTGCTGAAAATCGTAAACGGCACAAACACGCAAACCTGGGTCCAAATTATTTATTTGTTCCGTTTGTGGTGGAAACATTGGGTCCATGGGGGCCGAAGGCCAAGCAGCTTGTTAAAGAGTTGAGTGCTCGCCTTATTGAAGCCTCCGGTGACAAGAAGGCTGGCAGCTACCTCTGCCAACGTATTAGCTTGGCAATCCAAAGAGCTAATGTTGCCAGCGTTCTTGGTAGCTGGAGGACATTTTTTATTTATAGGTTTTATTTTGTCTTTAGTTATCTTTATTTTTTTTTTTCTTTAATGTAGTTAGTTATGTTATGTTTCATTACTGTGTTTTAATACTAAAATGTAATTTGTTCATTAAGTAGTTAATTTAGTTTCATATATGTTACACATAATGTATATACATATATACGAGTATATCTATATAGGTAAATATTGTAGCGTTCGCCACATTCGACCTTTTTATTTCCGTGTAAGGAGATCCTTTTCATTTTTCACTGTCCGTTTGGAATATTATGGAATTCTTTTTGAATTTAACTGATTATGATTTTGATGATTTGCTCTCAGTTTTGAGAATTGGATAAAGATTATCAAGAATTGTTTTTTACCATTCGCAAGGTCAAATTTCAGTTTACCAGTCTGCAAACAGGTCTTGCAAACAGACATATAGACAATCAAATTTGGTTGTTATTATTCAGCCCTGGTGAGTTTCCTTTTTATTTTCAAATAGCGGCCCGTCCCTGCTTCGCATGGGTAGATTTTTTGTTTTTTAATATAGCCTATGTTTATCAGCGCTAATGCAGCATTCTAATGGTGAATGAATTTTTTAAATCCGATCAGTAGTATTTGAGTTTATTCGTTGCAAACATATACATACAAAATGACAAAGGTTTCCTCTTTATAATATTAGTAAAGATTATTCTCAATTATTCGGTCTTTCGCAGATGGGGAAGGGTCGCCACTTCTTATAGATTTCTTTGAATTTTGATCAAAACTTTCATAGCTGGACTTAAATTTCTTATCAAGGTTTTCCTTACCTAATGATTAGTTGTGACTGCCTTTATCTTGTGGTTTACCGTAGTTTTATTCTACTAATATAATGCTTTAGCTGGATAGATGGAGCCACCAAGCACATTGCGTAAACGCATTGTGCTGTTGCACAAAGGCATAATATAACCGCCTCTGTGGTCTAGTGGCTAAGACCACCGGTTTAGACCCAGAGGTCCCGGGTTCGATTCCCAGCGGGGGGTATACATGTTTGTGTACTCGGTTTGGTTGGGGGTAGGGCATGTTTGTCCACCTGGCAAGCTACCACCATCTTATCTAAATATGTCGCCATAACATCAATGTTTGTAGCATTGTTGTGTTCCGGCAGCTAGAGATAAGATAGCCAGTACCTCACTAGTTGAGGATCCCGGGTGAAGTGCGCTTCCATCATTGGCCTTATCATCACTTAACATCAGGTGAGATCAAGGCACTGTGCTTACCCGTTAACATAAAAAAAACGAAATTAAGTCATTGTTATCATAAATGTATTATATTTATTTACAAAAAAAAACATACATACTTGACTGAGTTAAGTGTATAATTGTTGTAAACAAAATAAAAATAAAATAAAAAAAACTGATAAAATATTAGTTTGCACAAGATTATATTTGGTAACTAAGTAATTTGGACATTAAACAATTAAAAATCATCTATATTCATATAAACTTTTTAAGAATTTAGATTAAAATCTAATTTACCAGTTGTACACAAATACAACAATAGTTCAATTAAGTTATGTAAACTGCTTATTTTAAATATTTTATGTGCCTTTAAAATTAATCCTTTACAAATGCAATACCAACGATCACTATTATTACGTACACATTTATAATTCGGTCGGTTTTCAAACGGTATGTCATGGTAGCATGACAATTTGATAGTGCGTCAAGAAAATTGCACCCAACTGTGCTAATGCACAGCTGGACCATTACATGCACAGTTGAGTAAATTAGCTGCCAGCTTGTATGGCGGAACTCGTATTCGTGTCATGCTGTGTAAGTAGAATGTGCAAAATAGGTTGAAGTTTTTTTTTCTTCCTTTTATTGATGGCTTCGTGAGATTAGCATATTTGGCCAGGGTTAAAGTAATTTTTCTTACAAGTAATACATATAAATAAACAATATTTCCTTCCTGTATGATAATGATGAATGATAATAGAAATGAGAAGTGGGAAATTATATTAAATAACCCCCAACCTCTTGAGTACCTCAGTCAAGATGTGGGGCTTTACTTAAGACCTCACGCGGACTTCTTTGTTTACTATTTTGTTTCATTTGCCAACACTCATGTACGCTTACGAAAACTTAACGGTCAAAACTCCACCATTATTTCACATTCATATTCGACCTAACACAAATTTTAGAAAATAATCAATTCACTTACCCGCCAAGAAGTCTTAGGTTAAAGTTCTACCTCCACCTATTTATTACTTAATTTTTTTAGTTTTGGAAAAGGAATAAAAAACAAAATAAGGTACAATCATAATAGGGTTTAATAAAATGTATGACCTCTGTAACGGAAGGAGGCGAAAGGGAAAAAGTGGACTGTATTAAGGAATAAGAAGCAAAGTAAAACGTACAATTATAATTAATAGAAGACAAAATAAAACATACCAGGACAGCAACCAAGATGACAATCAAGTGAAAAGAAAAGAAGACAGAACATATTAAAAAATGACACTTAGAAAAAAGGAAAAAGTACAAAACCTAAAAAGAAGTATTTACTCCGTAACAACCTCCTTATTAGTACCTCCTTGAACATAAATTAAGTAGCCCCTTTAGTTTTGGGTAAACCGGCGGAATTAAAGATTTGACGTACCTGCTGAGTTCTAAAGCACCAATAAATCGAACGATTTTGTTACCATTACCTATATGCAATGATGCTACTAAGTCTAATTACTTTGAGAAAATTACAACTATTTAATTAAGAAATGAACTGAATAACTTGAAATAAAAATATTTTATAATTAAATGCCTTTGCATTAAGGACACATACTGCGATATATTTCTCATGTCAACTGTGAAACATAAATACTACAAACTACTTTAGTTTACAGTATTTATGTTACGGTAATAAAATATTATTATTTAACCCCCTCTTTGGTCTAGAGTTATGCTGGGAATCGGTAGTTACATACTTCTCATCATAGACATCACTAGAACTATTACTAGCATTGTTTTGCCCACCCGATAGATTGAGATAAGATAGCCAGTTCCTCGTGCTTGAGGATTCCGGCTGAAGTGCGCGTCCACCTTTCTACTTTATCGTCACTTATAGTCACTTAAATGAAGCCGAGCATTCCCATTGTAGAATAAATTAAAGTGCCTTTCAAAATCTTATGCTGTCCGTATAGGAATTAAATCGTTTGTGCCTATACGAGGTCGTTAAAGCATGCAAGTTAATACTTTTCGGGCGGCTTGCAAATCAATCTGAGCTAAAGTCTCACAATGTGAATACTATAACATAATAGCAGTATTACATAGCCGCTAATCTCCTTGATCTAATAAAAGATTCGATTCTAAATCTCTGTGATACTATCTTTCAACGAACGTTCGAATATTTTTGTATGCGATTCCAAGGCTAACTTTGGGCTACGATAAAACCTAGATAGAAAATTAAGCAACTTCATTAAGTAATTTGTGTCGAGTTAAAGAATGTTTTTTGTTATGTACTTTATTTAATTTCATTTAGTTCATTCTTTAAAACTGAACAGGTTAAGAAAGATAGTACACACTGACTTAATTCCTTCATTAAATTAAAGCTGAGACAGACACATGAGACGAATTAAGAAATTTGTATCTGTAAATAAATTAAAAACCTATTGTGATTGTGATTATTCCTCTCCTTTACACTAAAACTTGAGTTTTAGGTGATTGTATTAAAGTAACATTTTAATTGTTTAGTTTTGTACAGTAACAACTTCCTGTCTAGTTAATAATCTTTACAGCCTTCGTTTGACAGACTCATTTGAAATTCTATGTAACATATTAAGGTCACATACCTAACAAAAATAACTTAGTCATCATCTAAAACAATGAAATAGTTTATTTGGAAGTTATATGAAGTCGATTGTAAATTGTTTGATATTTCCTAGTAAAGAATCAAAATAATTTATATTAATTGTTAGACAAAGGGATTTTTCATTTTACCTACCTTATTTATTAGTCTTAATCCTGTTAGTTTTTTTTTATTTTTGATATGCTTTAAGCCTTCAGCAGTTATTTTATGAATGAATGTAGATGATTAGGAATCGAAACAATTTGCTATGAGACCAAGTTAAGAATCTATTTTCAATTTTTGCACGACAAATGAATCCACTCCAAAAGGTAGTCGAGACGCGAAGACAACTGGGTGCCTAGTGTGATTTTTGTCAACTTTCCGTATTTATTCGATTACGATTACGAAAACTAAAATTAGTAGTAGTAGTAGTTCGCATTTTTGCCATACAAATTCTCACTTTCGTTGACGTGATCGAATGGAGAATAAAACTCGCACTTGGCACCCTGGTGCAGGGTGAAAACAACGCAGCATCAGTCCCCCTCACTTTATTAAAAAGATTCCGTATACTGACCAAAGGATATACGCAGACATAGTCGCGGTCAAGTGCTTAAATAAGTTAAGTAGGTTGTAAAATGCAAGCTTATAACTGATAAACCACTGTCTTACAGTATATTAATAAGGTACAGACGCCTGCACATCAACCTATCCAAAACTGTCAAATTTCTTCAAAACATTTTCGACATACTTAGTACTAAGGTTCAAAGTCTATTGAGGAAATTTGACAGTTTGTGGTAGGTTGATGTGCAGGCACAGGCAGGTCTGTACATGAACCTTACATAAAAAAGATAATATCATAACAGGTTAATTGTTTAAAATTATAATAATCACATGGCGGTTCACTACGCTCAAAACAAATACCATTCAAATCAAACTTGACCGTCACCGAGTGCTCTACGGCCATTTCTAACACAACTGGCGGATCGTGTTTATGACGGCCGAAACATAAAAAAAACTCCTGTCTCTAAATCTATAATTTGAAAGGGAGATTTTGTACCCTAAAAAAATAACACCCTCCCCATATAGTGGCTCGACAGGGCTTCCCACTTACCATCCCATGTATTATTGATGATCCCCGAAGGCTTGCCGGCATTAAACTTTCATTGGTTATCAACCTCCCGTATATTACAATAATTATACTACAGACACTTCGCCAACGTTGTGAAGTGTGCGATTTGTAGAAAGAAATCCTTGCAACATGTCAATATGATTGAAAAAAAGTTATCGCAATTAAAAGATACAGGATGAATAATACTGTATCTTCTAGAGATAAGCTCACCTATGTAACATGTAATTGTAATTTATTTTTGCAATAAAAAGGGTTGTATTAATGTATTAAAAACTTTTTCGGTGCCTGCCGTGGCTTTGGTCAAGCTTAAGTAGAGCGAGACTCTGAGAGTCAGGAGGCTATACTGCCGAAGGATCTGCTGACAAGTGATATCGCAGAATAAGGCCTCGTTGCAAGCACGGGAGTAGACTAGCAGCCGGGATCTGTTAAATAAACACTACTATTGTTCACCACTGAGGGTGGAGAAAGCAGAGAATTCTTCGTAATTGTCGCGTCGGGAATGGAATACGGATGGGGCGAGACAAGATTTACTTGTATGTGTAAGATTTCGTGAATGTTGTTAGAAATTAATGTTTTCAATACCTGACTACACAACTAGACTTCAATAATAACAACAATAACTACGAGTACATGTGTCCTATTACTGTAACGTTTTATCTGTATAAATCAGACATTATATTTTATTGGGTATTATTCAGTAAGCATTCAGTCTATAGTTACGAATACGGCATTGTCAATAGCTTTCAATTCATACAGACTTTATGCCTTTCCATAAACGAGCGAGTACAAATGGTTACTATAATAACTAATAAATTGCCTTACATTGAATATGTGTGCACGTGTTTGTACAGACGCCTGCACATAAACGTATATAAAACTGTCTAATTTCTTCAATACATTTTCAACCATTAACTTAATACATAATGTTCAAAGTCTCTTGAGGAAATTTGAAAGTTTGTGGTAGTCTGATGTGCAAACGTATGTACCATTAAAACCATTACAGTCATGGGTACTCACAAAATTCAAGTTACACCCACACTAGCCGAATGCGTTCCGCTAACTGATGTATAATTTCGCTAAATGGTTTGTTGACTGACGCACCAGTGTAATATTCACGTTACACTCATTTATATCAAACTTGGGACTCTTGTTTTTAATACGATAGGTACGTTTTAAAAACAAGCGGATTTTCCGGATTTCCGGATTTTTCCAATGGACCGCGTACCGAAAAGCGCAGTGTGGGCAGGCCTTCAACTAGGTGGACCGACGATCTGATGAAGGTCGCGGGAAGCCGCTGGATGCGAGCAGCACAAAACAAGTCGTTACGGAGATCCTTGGGGGAGGCGTTCGTCTAGCATAGGACGTCTTTTGGCTGAGATGATAATGATGATGATGATGATGAACCGGTTTTTATGGGAATCCTCAGAGTGTTTCAATTCAGTGGAAGGTATCAGCTAGAGTTTTCTTGTCCCCTAATGGTTCTCAATGGCGTTCGTATCGGTTTCCTTAGGACCAGCGCTTAAAAGTTCTATTGAGTTATTATTCTTTTTTTACTTAAAAAGGTTAGGCGTGCGTATGATAGGGCAGAGATTCTTAAGACTGGTAATAACTGTAAGAAGCTTTGGGAGACCATTAAAAATATTACCCACTATAAGCAGGCAAAAAGTGACCCCATAGACTTAATTGCAGTTGACCCTCGGGCTAGCGTGAATAAGATCAATTCATTCTTTGCTAATGTTGGGGGGAGTCTGTCCTCTAGGATGCAGAATTCTGTTCCCAGGAGAACCTCCCTGACTTTCTCGCGTGAGTCCATAGTTCTCATCCCAACAGATGAAGGCGAGGTAAAATATTTAATACAGGGACTCCAATCTAGTTGCACAGTCGGAGTTGACCAAATTTCAGGCCTCTTTATAAAGCGTTATATAGACGTTTTGATTACTCCTGTAACGTTCATTTGTAACCTATGTATCGAGACGGGGATCTTCCCAGATATTTTCAAGAAATCTCTAATTATACCAATACACAGGGGTGGTGCCAGGGACTGTGTCAATAACTATAGACCTATCTCCTTGCTTCCTGTCTTATCCAAGATCTTAGAACGCATCATGAACAAACGTTTGACTAGCTTTCTTGAGTCTCATAACTTATTATCCTCCTCACAATATGGGTTCCGCTCGGGAAGATCAACGGATGACGCTGTATATGAACTGACCATTTTAACTTGGACGGAAGAAGAAAGGTATTGGGTGTTTTCCTCGATCTCGCAAAAGCGTTTGACACGGTCTCTGTCTCGATTCTTATTCACAAGCTCGAAGCTATTGGAATCAGAGGTATAGCTCTTAGAATTTTTTTTTATTTAATTGTCTAAACGATACCAATTTGTAAAAATTGAGGATTGGACGAGCGAAGAGCTACCTGTCACCTTTGGTGTCCCACAGGGCAGTGTTCTCGGTCCAACATTGTTTTTAATTTATATTAATGACCTATGTCAAATGAATCTTCCCAATGGCAAAATTTTAACATTCGCTGATGACATTGCTCTGTTGTTTCATGCTGACTCATGGTCTGAATGAAGCTTTTGTTCATGCACAGAGAGGGCTGAATGCGGTTTCTAAGTGGCTATCAGAGAACTCATTAACCTTAAATGACGGTAAAACCAAATTCATCACTTTCTCTCCAAGGCGTCAGATTCTGTCAGACAGTCTATCGTTGATAGTCCACTCTTGTTCGTCTGCCCTTAATTGCACCTGTCCTAAACTCTTGAGGACAGACACTATAAAATATCTGGGCGTGATGATTGACTCTGCGCTCAGTTTTTATCCCCACATCGAGCTCCTTGCTGGTAGAGTCAGAAAGCTCATATTTATCTTTAAAACCACTTCGCTATGTTGCGGACTTTCAGGTGATTAAGTCTGTATATCTTGCTCTATGCCAATTGGTTTTGGGATACTGTATCTCATCCTGGGGAGGAGCTGCTAAAACGCACCTAATTAAGGTGGAGAGAGCACAAAGGGTCCTTTTGAAGGTAGGCGCTTTCCTCCCATATCTCTGCCCCACGACTGAAGTATACAAACTTTGGGAAGTGCTCACCGTTCGTCAGCTCTTCATCCTCTAAACTGTCCTCCGTAAACATTCCCAGCTTCACTATGATCCAGTTTTATGCAGTAACAAGCGACAAAAGGGGTCTGTCTGTCTCTCTCGTCCTTTAAAGACTAAGCTGTCAAATAGATTTTTCTGCTTCATGGGTACCTACCTTTATAATAAATTGAATTCTACCCTTTTTCTGTACTCATTGACTAAAAAGGAATGCAAAAGAAAAGTGACCGCATGGCTATTACATTTGTCCTATGATGATACAGAGAACCTACTGGTAGCTACGGTATAATATTAATAACACACACACACCATCTCTCTCTCACACACACACACACTCACACACATTTAACACTTATCTTAAGCCTAATTTTTGTTTTTTGTTATTTAATGTTGTTGAATTGTATAATGTCACTCACTCATCACCATCTTTTTGTGTCAAAGCGGTTCGAGGTAGTGGGAGCCTGATGACCTGAAATCACAGGTATTTTCATACCTTCTCAGGCATCAGTCTCACACAAACTTAACATACATATAAGTGTTTAATGTATGTTATTATGCTGTGTAAATTTGTGATGAGAAATAAATGCTTTTTTTATTTATTTATTTTTTTGAAATAATTAGCAGCCGCCTATGACGTTTGTTTATAGACGGCAAGAAACTTATAGCTCTCTCACTCCTTGTTTTGGGCTTATAGTTCGTTAAGCCGAGCGACCGAACTGTATGTACTTGAAATATTTTTTAAAGTCCCTTTAATTAAAAAGCAAAATATAAAAATAAAACATTTCGAGAGTTTTTCTAGTAGCTGGAATCAAGCAAGCGTGTTCAGTACCTTACTAGAACCTCTTAGTGAGATCCTTGTTGAAACGAACGCACGCACTTCCTACTAACGCACTACATACATCAAATAAGTAGTTCTACAAGTTGTTAAATGTCACACGTGTTTTGAATAAAACGTCAATTGTTTGGAACAAGGAAGTAAATATAAAACCCATGACATTTAGGATAGTTTAGATTTTTTATAACTTGATGTTTCGACCTGCCGTGGTCATGGACTGACTAATACCGAGATGACAGACCTAGGATACCTTTACTTAGAAGTGTGCGTTAAAATCCATTTAATAATTTATTTATAATAATAATGGATGAGCTCGATAGCGCAGTGATTAACACCCCCGGTCTGCGAGTGCCGAGGTAAAGCCACTTTCGCAAAAGCTGGTCATCGGACGGGTGACCAAAAATTTATCATCTCGAGCTCCTCCGTGCTTCGGAAAGACGTAAAGCCGTTGGTCCCGGCTGCATTAACAACCACCAGTCCGCACCGGGCCCGCGTATTGGTTTATGGCCCGTTCTCCCTATCCATCCCTAGGGAAGGTTCGTGCCCCAGCTGGGGATATAAAAATGATAAATTAAGAATTGAGCTTATGGTGATAAATTGATGATGAATAATGGACATTGCAGAACGCGAAAATGTACTGTTGGGGTAAGAGCCTTCTCTATAGGGAGAACGGGTCACATAGCCTCAGTCTCAAGTAATACAGCTTACCATCGGCATAATGATAATTTCCCACGATCAGCATCTAAGTAGCCCACACGATTGACTACGCGGGTGTCTATTTGTAATTGATCACTCCAAAGATCACAACACCAATAGTTACCATCGCAAATGACATTTCCAATAGCTATGAGAACTTAAATCACCTTCAAATAACTGCGTTACTATCAGTGTTGTCATCACGCACACGCTCGTAATCCGATCTATGAATGGTTAATTTTGATTATGATATGAGATAAGTGTTTTTTATATATTTTAGCGTTTTATTAACGCTTAAATATACTTAAGTAAAATTTAAACACTGAAAAAAGACTGAACTGACTGAAGCAATGTTGACTAAAAAACATAAGCATCAAGCACTGAAAAATTTCGACGGGTGAAAGCCAGACCTCGGTAGCCAAGTGGTTAAGGCAGCCGCCCGGAATGCGGAAGGTGCGTGGTTCGATTCCCGCCTGAGGTTGTCGTCTTTTTTCAGTGTTTAAATTTTACTTAAGTATATTTAAGCGTTAATAAAACGCTAAAATATATAAAAAACACTTATCTATAACGCAGCTTCATCTTAACCGAATGTTCAAATATTTGTAAAAATATTTCTTTCTGATCTCAGAGGTGAAAACTTCTAAGATTGATGAAGCAATGTTGACTAAAAAACATAAGCATCAAGCACTGAAAAATTTCGACGGGTGAAAGCCAGACCTCGGTAGCCAAGTGGTTAAGGCAGCCGCCCGGAATGCGGAAGGTGCGTGGTTCGATTCCCGCCTGAGGTTGTCGTCTTTTTTCAGTGTTTAAATTTTACTTATGATATGAGACTCATAAATCATATAACGAATAAGTTGTCTGGTGGGTTCTCATAAAAGTGTAACATGCCTATAGCGGATAGATGGATAATTATTTTATTTAGGAATATTACACTCGCGTCTGCAAGTAATGATGTAAAAAAATACAGATTTAATTGAAAGCAAAACGTATTAGTTTCTAAATTTAACGCAAATACCAGCGACACATAAAAAATGTACGGACGGTTCTAAATGTCAGTATTTTCTATAGAATGCCTATAGAAATGCAAATTATGATATCTGTGCCATTAAGTGTATTTAAACCATGGACGAATAATATAATTTAACAAAACATAAGTAAATAAAAAAATAAGGAAATAAAGAGTTATCCAAGATAAAATATTCTTGTTTTTCATTCGTCCTTCATGATAATTAATTAATTAATACAATGTAATCTTTGCAATCCATTTCACAGCTGAAGCGCTTATGATGACATAGTCTTTTTTAAACACGATACAATAAAATCTTGCGGGCCATTTCGTAATAAAGTATTATGTCAAAGGTAATGCGGGTTTAAGGTCACAAGCTGGTTTTCACTCTCTCCATAACACTGATCTCGTTAAGTTGTTAAACAAGAATTTATTGGGGCTAAGGATTGATACTCAGAAAACGTATAAAACCTTAAACCTGACAAAGAAGTTATCATTCATTCTTTGATTGGTCAAACATTATTACAAAATGGCTCTACAGGTTGGTTTCAAGAATTTGTGTAATGAATGATGTCGACAATACTACTTAAGCAATACTATTTTACCTTTTTATTTATTGTTTCAGATTTTCCTCCTTCTGTTTTTATCTTCCACAGCATTTGCAGATAAAGCTGATGAAAAAAAAGAGGTCGCAACCTCTTATTCAGTTATATACAGATATGATACATCCGAAACAAAAAATGATACAGAATCAACAAGGGAAACGACAAAACCGATTGTTAATGAAAAAACACCTTCATTTTTTGAGAGAAAACCGATAGTTTACGAAATAACACCAACAAATTATGAAAATAGCCCAATAATTGATGGAAGTACATTTACATCACAAAACGGTGAACTGAAAATGTCTAATGTACCTTTGTCAACCACTAATGCTTTCCAGGAAGAAATAGAACAAAATTCGGAAACTTATAAATCTAAAGAACAGGTAAACCAAGCCATCCCAACAGGGTATATCGAATTCCAGAATGTAGCTCCTGCAAACGATAATACTGAAACTAAAACTAATATCTCTCCCATTATTTCTCTAGAAAGTAAATCAATAACATACCCGTCTTTGATTACTGCTCCAATTATCCAGGAAGGTAAATTGACCACTCCAGGACTATCGGCTTACGCTTCTTCTGGGGAGAGAAACGAAAAAGAATCTTCAAAACCAACATCGTATTCAGAAGGATCAACTGACTCTCACGTGTCGTTATCTGAAAGGGAGGCCAGCCATTCGTGGTAAATCCTTCATATTATATAATGGTATGCGCGACTGACAACTAGTAATTTAAGATTATGTAAACTATGTAATTAATTGTAACAACTTAATAATCTTTACTTAAACCGCTGTAACGACAATGTAAGATTGTTTAGTTATTAAATAACTTATGCTATAGCTACCGTTTTTTTTAATTCCTTACCAAATATATTATTTGGCTGTATATAATTAAAATAAGGAAATACCATCCACGTACTAAATATAAGTAAACTCGTAAAAAGGAAACTGTGTAACACATCATAAAATAAAATTCTTCACGTTCACGTTTGATACATATGCATAAAGCAATCAAATTTTGTGTCGACTTCCTCATTCATAATAGAATATCCGAATGCGACATTTCTTCGTCTTATTAGACACAATTATGTGGCTATAAGTTACAGGACTATTAAGAGTCCAATCACACTAAGAAAACTTGTGCCTAGACCTATCCAACTAAGTAATTTTTTTATTTAAACTTTGTTTCAAATACGTTAAATCCTGTGAACTCTGTATTGTTTTGGGTGAGTTATTTAAAATTTCAATACCTCTTAAAACTTGTTGTTTTTTTTGTATTTTAATAAAAGTTATATCCAAATACATTAATAGTTAATCAAACGTGGATACCCATGACCAATACTCATCAATTGTTGCGGTGACTATTACCCAGTAGGGTGATAATAATAATACCCAGTAGGGTAATAGGCTGGAGGTCTCTATCGAAATCAAGTCTAAAAGGCTATCATCACCAGCAATTTTTTTATGTCCCCACTACTGAAGCATGAGTCTTCCCTATGGATAGATATGGAGAACGGGCCATAAACTGCCACCACGCGGCCCTAGTGCGGATTAGTGGTAATGCAGTCGGGACCAAAGGCTTTACGTGTCTTCTGAAGCACGGAGGAGTTGGAGATGACACATTTTTGGTCAACCATTCGATGACCGGCCTTCGCGAAAGATGCTTAACCTCAGCAATCGCAGACCGGGCGCGTTGACCACTGCACCATCGAGCTCCTCTGTAGGCTATACTTTACTTCTTTCTTAGTGAGTACAATCTCTGCATCATTACGTTTGCACAATCCTGAGGCTTTTGACTCAAGTCCGAGACCTTGCTAATCAGTTAGTCATACGTCATTGCCAACTTCGCCGATCAACAAACGAGTTTTTAATAATGACGAGTTTGCATTTACATCGGTATAATGATACTCGTTTAATTGACTACAATTTATCGAAAAATTTCCTACTGTAACTCTTTAGCGAACGTTTTTTGTATGCATTAAATTAAGTTTATTGTAATCACCAGTACTACAGCTTTCTTTGACTTATATTTATATTGTAATTATTGTTTTGACAAAGTATTGAAAAATTATCCACGAGCGGGACTCGAACCTGCACCCCACGATAGCATAAACGTAGTGCACCTGAACCGGGTTCAGGTGCACTACCTTTATGCTATCGTGGTTCTGTCCAACCCGCCGAATTTTCGAAATTTGTTCGCAACAAAATTTGATAATTACATTTTATATATATTTAAATATATAATATGCATATATAATATAATAATCGTTATTGTTGTTTATTTAGTAAGAAATACAAACTGACCGTTACTTCACTGTACAGTTTTATATACAACGTGTAACAGAAAGGTGTGGTCAAAATGAATCTTGTATGCGTTGTTACTGAGACATCACTACATAGTATAAAACAAAGTCACTTCCCGCTGTCTGTCTGTCCCTATGTATGCTTAGACCTTTAAAACTACGCAACGGATTTTAATGGGTTTTTTTTTTGAATAGATAAAGTTATTCAAACAAAGTAGAAACTTAAAAATAGCAACAAAATGCCAATTACAGGTCCTTACATATAGATGGTTTATATGTATATACATGCATATAATTGGACCCGGTAGGGGCCCTGCTTTCTATAGGATACAGGTATTCACTCAAGCGGACGAAGTCGCGAGCGGGCCGCTAGTAATTATTAAATTTAATTTGTAATGCAATTTTAAATTCAATATTTATATTAGTGAAGTCATGCGCGTCAGGCGCGCATAAGCAAGCAACAGTGATCATAAATGTAAGTACACAGAGGTTACTAAACCACTAGGGATGGGACTTGTTTATTTTGATGTGACGTCACAATATAAAAATCAAATAAAAATAAAAAAATAGTAAAAATTGCATAGCAAGTTAAAGTTATTAATTATTACTTAGTAACTCTGCATACATGATCTAGATCGGATACACTTTAGATCTTTATGACCACACCTTTCTGTAACACGTTGTATAAAGCAATGACTATGTGCCTAAATAAAAATACACCTTTTTTATGTCTTTCATTGGCTGAAGTTAAGTTGTTTTAAAAGTGTACGTGGAGTGTTTAATTTAAATTACCATTCTGGGATCGGGCTCAGTCATAAAAAATCATCTATATGACACGTTGATATGTTAAGGCGTTATTTTAAAAACTACATGAAGCTCCTACTAACCTCAGGGGTCTGCGGTTTGTTTCGGTTGAGAAAACAACGTCCGTTGTGAATTAAAAAAGGAATAATATTGAAAGACGACGTTATATCATATTGTTATTGCCCAAACGATAACAATTAACATTGAATATAAAATAAATAAATAAAGTTTAAATATGGTTTTCTTATGGCTTCTTGCGGAGGTGCAAATGCGTTACATATTATGTAGAATAATGTCAAGGTAAATTATATAAAAAGGTAAAAGCTTTAGGTACACCAACAGTTTAAATACAACAAAATAATTAGAGCGAGTTCTATTGATAGGCACCAACATAAATAACGTATTGACTACAATACACTTACCTCACTGCACACCGTCTCTAATCATTGATCTGGACCACAATAAGCGAATAGAAATGTACAACACGTGGCCAGTGCCTATGTCGTAGGGAATGTAGAATTGAAAAAGAAAATTAGGGAATTTGACGAACTTTCCAGGAGTGATTGGAAGATGCAATTGAATAATAGTTTTTTTAGTGGATACTGCTGTTTTTATACTATTTTGGATATACAATTTTAAGATTAGATCCGATATTTTTAGTAAATGCTTAATTTAGAGATATTTTTGTGATGTGTGTGTGTGATGATCAGAGGTCGGAATCTGCCGGTCATTCTAGATCCGCATTCAAGGGTTGATTGGGGGACCCTCTTTTTAAATTTAAATGTGATAATGAAAGAAAACTACTGTAGATAGTATTTACTTAGTGTCTCAAAATATTATAAATATAATATTGAAAACTAATTAACTTCTTGCAAAATATATATATTTTTATTTTCCAAATGGAATAGTTCCGCCAACAGTCAACTCAAAGAAATGTTGAACATCAAATCATGCATGTCATACATGGTTCTATTTATAAAGCTTTTTTTTCTGAATTATCTATTTGCACACAATGCAAACTTTTTGCTTAAAAAAGTTCAATAGCATTTCACTAAAAAGATTGTTCCTGATTTCAGTGGTCAATTTGAGTTTTGGTACCTAATACCCACTTTTTATTTTGAGAGTGTTGGCAAAGTCAGTCAATTTCCTTCATAGATTAAAAAAATATAAAAAGGGTTCCCCAATCAACACTTGAATGACCGGCAGATTCCGACCTCTGGTGATGAGAAAGCTTAAGATAAATACTTATACACCTTGAATCGTCCACCACTGATATAAGGCCATGTAAATGAAACCTAAATATAATGTAGGTACTTAATAATGATCTTGCATAGCAACCCACACGCTGCCAAAGAATGTTTTGTTACAAGAAAATGGTGTTTTTTGTTATACGTAGAATTTATTACTATCAAACTTTGCGCTTTTGGTCGACGAGTTTTAACAATTTTCATTTAACTGAAATCTAAATACTTATCCAAAACTGTTTATACACATTATGTTGAAAATATCATGCTTACCTAATAAACTTTTTAAAACTATATAAATGTCATAAAATATATCTTAGAGGACTAAAAAGAAAAGAGCAGAAAAGAAAGCTGAGTTTTCTCTAAGAGAAAGCTGAGTTATGTTTTGCTATACTTTAGCACCACCACATCTCAAGAGAGTGGATGGTTATGTGGATAGAGCCCACATAACCATCCACTCTCTTGAGAAAATCTGTGAAGTGTCTAAAATCACAGATTCACAGCACAGAATTTATCACGCTGGGCAATGAGAGGTCCCCTAGACAGTGAGTTTAATATTATTTACCTTGTATCATTTAATGTAAGAAGGATTGAATTGTTGAAATGACATTTATTTACTGTTCCAGGATAAATGTTTCTATCTTAATAATGTTAAATATCATGGATGTATTTAATACCACTCTTTTATATTGTCGTAAATATAAACTACTAGACTAACTAGACATGTGATCAAACGTCTGATTCTGCTGTTATACCACGACATACTTAAAAGCATGCGTATTTTCGTTACATAGACGGCTTAGATTATGGTCGTAAGGCGGGACTCACGATTGACCTGTCCACGTGTGTTTCGCAAACGGAAACATAAGGAATGGTGCACACGGCCCAAGATATAGTGATAGCTGTGATATATGAGCGCCGACAATTTGCGTAAGCTGCCTCTACTGGAGCTAATAACGATACGATGTACTTACTATGCTAAGTTTATGAGCCCTTACAAAGTGTCTACTATTTTGCTTAACTCAATCAATGACGGACACATGTGAGTGGCGACAATTAAATTTCTATTGTGTCTGGCAGACGACGTGTTAAGATATTTTTTGTTTATATTAAGTAAGTAAAAAGTACTTGTAAAAGCATAAACTATCTAAGTAGTCTATTACTTGTCGACATGGCTATATTATACTTCTTAAAACTTTACTTACTTGATTAGTTTAGAAGGCTTGTTTCAAATAGAACTCGAACCCTTTTACGCAAACAGCTGGATAGCTTTTTCAATTAAGCTACTGAGATATTTGTGTAACTGACGGGTTTTTAAAGCGCTTCTAGCGTACACTATTAAGCCGGCGTTGTTTCATTTGTGTGTGTACGACACTGGCAAAGCTTACTGTTTTTACTATTAGCAAAACGCTATTTACTTTTCACGATAACAACGACTTTGCCCAAAAAGCTCGACGTGATCTGGCAACAAAGCCTTGAAACCTTTTGCAATGTCTTTGCAAAGAATTTAGAAGCTGGATGGCGCAACAACTAGAACTCTACGTAAAAAGCTTTAACAAAAAGGCTGAGTTCGCAAAAGCTTGGTAAATAGTCCAAGGATAGGTAAGTATTATTGTCTCTAGTTACTCCGCACTTCGTAAAGCACTCCAAGGCGCTGAAACATCAAAATGTGTTTCTACGTTTGACCACAGCTAAGACCAACGTTAAAACAAGCTATTTTACAACTATTATCTGACTAAATGCTGCATATTATGCGGCTACATGATCTATAGTTGTGTTTTTCGTTTTGTCTAGGTACGTCAAACAATTTCGAGTCATGTAGCCGCATCTTATTCAACATTTAGTCAGATAATAGTTGATCCTAGCTGTGATCAAACGTAGAAACCTACCGAGTTGGAGCGGTGGCTGACGATGTCCCCCTGTGATACTTGCTGCTAGGGTGGTGATAGAAGTTATAACAAAAGTAGAGTCACCAAATAAGTTTGAAATAAAATTGACAGCTCAAACATAGAAGCAGATTATTAAATATTTCTAACACAAAAACGATATCAATAAAATAGTTTGTAGCTGCTCATCAATACTTATTAATAAAGAGTTAGTGCCTTACAAATAAACAAAGAATAAGTTCCGAATAATTATTCCGTGTTTTGTCTCTTTTACTCCAATTTGAAATGACGTTTATATGATAGGAGCCTTTGTTTGTTTGCGGAAGGTAATCTCTGGTTCTACGGGTCCAATTTCAAAAATTATTTCACTGATAGAATGCTACATTGCTGGCGGGTAACATAGGCAGCATATTATTTAAAAAAAAAATTGAATTTTTATATCTTATATACGTGAACGAAGTTGCGAGCAAAGTGCTAGTTCAGTAATAAAGGAACATGTTAGCACAGTTTTAGAACCAAGAACACAGTATCCACAATAATGCAGAAACTGTGAAGTCCGGTGTACAGAGTCGCAGGCAAAACTTCTCCCAGGATTTTTTGCTTGTACTACTCCAGCAACAGAATATTTTATATCCGAATTAATTCAACATCGACGATGGGTCATGGGTAGTGTCAACCAGCCGTTTGGAGATGTCAGTAAATAAAACATGAGCACTTGGACCCCATGGCCCGAGGGTTTCAACCCCAAACGGCTCAAAAATATAATTGCCGATAAGGTTATTATTTTATTCGGCTGGTTGACACTACCCATGACCCAAGGGCTGGCTTTAACCTTGGCCAGAGGCTAAGCATTGCCATACAACGTGGCAATGCCGCGAGTCTCTTGGGTACATTACCAGTCGACAGCGACGCGGAGGAATTTTTTGACGCCATTTTTTAGTTTCGTAATAGTTTTAGTTACTGTAAGAATTTCGAAAAATATTTTTGTGATATAATAATTAATAATAAATAAACATCGACGGAAATGTAAAATGTTTTAACATTTCACATTTCCGTCGATGTTGAACATTTTTTATATGGCAAGTGTAAATGTTTTGATTTCAGATTTATCGCGTTAACTCCCTGGATATATACCCCCTATAAGGTGGCTAGACGTCAGATTGTGTCCTGACATATAAAAATTTCCAGCCGGGTTTAGACAGAAACACTTCAACTGTTTAAGGATATTGGTATACAATAATATTTAAATATAATTTTACGCAAATAGATCGGATGTTGATAACGTAGTTGTCGACATTAAATAGGGCTCCTTTGGCTTACCGAGTAAGAGTATATACTGTTGATTAATTTCGACGAGTTGGATAGAGCCACGATAGCATAGTTGGTAGTGCACCTGACCCGGAATGTCATGGGGTGCGGGTTCGAGTCCCGATCGAGGAATGTTTTCAATACTTTGTATTATTCCAAATACATTTGGTATGCAATATTCATATTATTTGTAATAAATAAATGTTTATAGCAATGGTAGCTAAACGAGTCGATATATTAAGGTTGAATGCAAGAAATTATAGTTAAAAATTTTGTTATAGTCAATTGTCGTCGTCCCCTGCCAGCCAAATGGTTGTTTTTGGATACGTGAAATAATTCACGGTAGTTGTATATATGACGAAGTTAAAAGGAAAACTATCACAGCTAAGTAGGCTTTACAAGTTTACTAGTAACAGTTGACTAACTTATAAAATGTACTTGACACAGTATAAATTCCTCATTGGGAACTACTTAAATAACGTTGTCAGGTGTGTGAAACCGGTAGCATCTACATTTAAGTATATGAGCCATCGTTAAATAAATGTTCATAAAAGCCCTCTTCTCAGAGTCCGCATTATTGAGATGGGCTACGGGACCCTACACTGCGCCTGGCCCGACACGCACTTGGCCGATTTTTTTTTTGCCAAGCTTTTGGCAAACTATTAGCCTGCCTAACACAATCCATGGCATTTTAGTGGTGGTTTATCGCCACCGCGCGGATGACTGCTAGGGTGCTTTTCGATATACACGAGGTCTTAAACTCCCTTAGTCGCATTTTACTATACCCACGGGAAGACATGGGTTGGTGCTACTCTTTGCATCCGACACCACAAGGACTGAAGCTTTGCAAACAATAAATAAAATATTTTTGTCGGGACTTTTCAGTCGTACATCTGGTAACCCTGACCCCAATCCTATACTGAGCAAGTATGAAGACACAATATTTGTAAAGGTCATTTTTACGAATGAATCCTTAGCCGGTCACTAAGCCTGTTTGACAAACAGTCCCAGACGACTTTGTACGTGTTGCGTTATGAATACAACTAGTTTAAACTTTAAAGGCCTTACTAATAAACAGAGTATAAGCTTGGAATACTCGTAAATACGCCGTGTTTAGTTCC
Source organism: Eudonia truncicolella (assembly GCA_949315975.1). Lineage (NCBI taxonomy): Eukaryota > Metazoa > Arthropoda > Insecta > Lepidoptera > Crambidae > Eudonia > Eudonia truncicolella. The sequence continues at coordinate 11,863,067 of OX438836.1, forward strand.
TGTCATCTAAACTTCATTGCAAATTAGATTAAACTAGACAAAAACGGAATAACTATCCAAGCTTTTGATATGTTTATATTACGGGGGGAAATAATGTACAAACACCTGCACATCAACCTATCCGAAACTGTCAAATTTCTTCAATAAATGTTCAACCATATGCCATGTTGATCTCTAAGGGATCTTGGAGTGAAAAGCGGACTGTATTTTAAGAGATATAATATTATTTGTTACAAGCAATTCGTGTAGATAGTGTAGATAGATCGTGTAGATAAAGTTCAAAGTCCATTAATGAAATTTGACAGTTTGCGGTAGTCTGATGTGCAGGCGTTTGTTAAAAAAAAAAGTATCTACAATGAAGTAAAACACGTTTTATTTCAAACACCTGCATAGTTTATACGTTGCACAAATAGTTTCACATAATACTAATGAACCAATATGTGTTACCTTTTTAATGGTTTAATTGTATTGATTTATTTCATTAGGTCAACCGACATATTTTAAACCATAACTTACACAGAATCTTTTTCTTTTTTATAATAAGCTCAGTCAAAATCTATAACGAAGGCAAATACTTCTCACATCGGGTACTGAGTGCGAGTTTTATTTACCAAGCGATCACGTCCGATATGATCCGAACCCTTCGGAGAATCTATTAGGAAACGGGGACACGCACTAGTGCGTGATGCCGTTCCCTCTAGAAAATCGCTTACGGTGTTTCGTTTTACACGGCTTGAGGTACCCTTTAAGTTTCTCGCCGCCCCCAAAAAGCCCCGGTGACGCTGAAAATGCAGCCTGAGGCAATCAGAAAACAGTCCCAAGAAAAAAAAAACGATCACATTAACCAATCAGAAAACAGTCCCAAGAAAAAAAAACGATCACATTAACAAAAACGGGAATATGTATGACAACATTGCAATTCATCCAGTTTGCACTTTAATGCATCTAAGGGTAAGCTACTTTAAAGCAGATAAAATTCTCGCATTCGTTAACGTTATCGAATAATGAATGACAAAATTTTGACTCTAGTCGTTTGTCACTAGGGTACAGGAAGTGAGAAGTGTTTGCAGCAAATTGATTTTCACTGAGCTTAATTATAAGAACATGTATTTTGTTGCGTTTACAAAGTGTAAAATCCCCATTAAAACTTAGTAACTACTCAACACTCTGGTGAATAAGATGGTGATGGTGGCTGGCAAGAGCTGGACGAGTGTAGCCGCGGATCTGCACTTTAAGAGACCTATGTCCAGCAGTGGACTTGTGTAGTCTGATGATGATGTTGATGAAGATGATGATAATGATTACAACTACTTAGAAACCTTGTATATTATTAAAAAGATGTAGGTATGAACAAATGCTTTTTCATAGTTGCACTCTTCAGTGTGCAATAGCGCTTACTGTAGCGGCTGCCATGCCTTTAGACAAAAGCCTTACATACTTGGGATTTATACACAACCAGGCTGTGGTTACGTATCCTACTAATCTCTCTTAATGAACATTGTTTTTATGAACATACGCAGCTGAAGTGAATTATAATTATTTTTATATCACTTAGCTGAAAATTTTTAAATAATATAGAACAAGTTGGCAATAACACTCTTTATTTATTTTCTTTCTTAAAACTAGATTTTTACAATATTTTAATATAAAAACAATAAAACATTATAAAAACCTAATTATTATTATTATTATTACTATTATAAATTATGAGGCACGCAGTTGAACAACTGATTTTTAATGGAAGTGCTTGTATAGGTACCTAATGCTAATAAATAATAACAACAAATAATTTTATGTAAACTTAAAATCTTAGCTTAATAGTTACCTAATTATTCTAAATTAATTATTATAAAACATCGTAACAATCTATTAGCAAACACTATGACGGAGGCTAAAGTTATTTTTAAACTATAAAAGTAATTTACAAAACTGAATTTCAAAAAGTTTGTAATTGTAATGTATATTCATTAATCATTATTCTACATAGGCGATATTCTACATAGGTGGATTGACAAATTAGCTCCGTTTACCGCTTAAAAGTAGGTTTCATAGTCCTTATGTCCATTTCTAATACGACAGGGTTCTAAGCTGAGGCTGAACTAAACCAAGGTGTTTACGCACGGGGGTAACGAGCTCAGTATAAAAGTCCGCAGGATCACATAGCCAGTATCACTTGCTGTAGTGGACTAAAATAGCAATGGCCGCCAAGGTAGACGCTTTTGGATTTGTTGTGCTAATAAAATCGACGTTTTTAACTTTTGAGGTTATAATAGTGATCGTTTACGGAGCCAATGAACTGATGGAAAGTGTTTTACACGAGTATTTTCAAAGGAGAAAATATTTTCAAAATTGGAACGTTTGTCGAACATGTTTATGAATTTGAGTGCAAATAAATACCAGTAACGGACTCTTTGGAAAAAAACTTTTGTTAAATTACAATTTAAGCTTCCTATGCGAACCATTTGACTTTTTCTGCCACTTTCGTTTTTTTATTAAACTTATGCTAGATATTATAAAATATAGTGTGTGCTTACCTACAGTGTACCAAACTTGAAATACCTACATGTTCACAAATATCCCTAACAGAACTACTAAGTACATTTTTGGTTAGGTATAGTTGTGTAGCTACATTTTACTCTAAATAACCATGTTGCACTCTTCCAGATTATTGTACTCCTGTGCGCAGTAGCGAGCGCCCGCGCTGGCGGTCTCCTCGGAGCGTCATACGCATCCCCGTATGCGTCATACGGCGCACCTATTGCGTCATACGCTGCCGCGCCCGTCGCATCATACGCGGCGCCCGTCGCCACCTACGCCGCCGCTGCACCAGTCCTCAAGAGCTACGCAGCACCCGCGTACTCGACATACGCCGCTCCCGCGTACGCTTCGTACGCCGCTCCCGCCTACTCCACGTACGCAGCGCCCGCGTACTCCGCACCCTTAGTGAAGGCAGTTGCTCCCGCCGTGTCGTCCGTCTCGTCGTACTCGACGCACACGTCTCACGCCGCTCCTCTGTACGCTAAGGCCGTTGCACCGGTTGCAGCCTACGCACACGCTCCTGTAGCGTACTCCGCTCCCGTTGCGACTTACGCTGCGCATGCGCCTGTCGCTGCGTACGCCGCGCACGGTCCAGTCGCCTACTCCGCGCCCGTCGCCACCTACGCCCACGCCGCTCCCTTAGCCTACTCTTCCCCCATCCTGAAGTCCGCTGTGGCGTACTCCGCCGCTCCCGCCGTCTCCCACGTCGCGTACAACGGCCTTGCCAACTACGGCTGGTGATCACATTGATTGACGACCGTATACAAATCTAGTTGTTTACTTTGTATATTTATTTTTGTACAATGCGAGAATAATTGAAAATGTTATGATACACTGTTGTTTTGTTTTTATCAACCTTCAACCTTTGGAGTTAATGAATGGACACGATTTTGTTCAACAAGACTATTATAACAATTATTTATGTACCCGAATCATTCAATACCCTATGGGTACTATTGACAGCAAAATTAAAAACCAATCCATTTCTGGCCTGCTAATAGATGCCGTCGCTACCATAGTCACATTCATTACAATCTTAGCACCTTTACAAAGTTCAAGAGAAGTCGAATTAAAAGTCAATTTATTCACTGCAGTGCTGTAAACGGAATCCTTTGACATTTTAGTATACTTAATCGCATTTATCTTGATATTTGTATTCCATCTTTATTGCACAAAAGGGCAGTACAGAATGTGGACCATTGGGCTATGCAGAAAAAAATTACGCGTCAAAAATATACCTGTATAAATTAAGGTGTGCCTAATTTAGGTACTTATTTGAGATTTAAGAAACATTTTTAGAGTGTGTTATCTAAATAAACTGCAAATTATAACTACAAAAAACTATTTTGTAGATTTCATCGTCTAAGAATATATTGTGTCAAAATAATCACCGGTGACCTAAAGTCTGAGAGAATTTATGTCATAGTGTGAGAATTAGGAATCTGATCAGAATTGCACATTTAAGCAAAAGAGGGCCTACTGCTTATTTTACCTTACTAACTAAAACAACTACATAAATGGGTGTTAGTGCAAAAGCACATACTTATGTATAATTTAAAAAAAATTTTAGTGTTCGTTGCTACTAGCTAAAATGAAACAAACTTATTTTTTTCTTCATCATTATCATCATCATCAGCCCACACACGTCCACTGCTGGGCATAGGCCTCTCCAAGTGCACGCCATTGAGCAACTTATTTATTACGACTAATTAAATGAATATTACACACGCCTGTTTAGCAGACTAACTATAAAATTTCCTCATTATACTTTGAACTTTATGTATATGGTATATGGTTGAACATTTACTAAAGAAATTTGACAGTTTTGGATAGGTTGATGTGCAGGCTTCTTCTGCTTACTTATTACCACTGTGTTCATAGTTACAAAGTCACAAGTAATTTTTCATAGATACAAAAAACGAAAGTCAAATGTCTCCAAAGAATCACACACATCAAAACCATTGTTGCATTGAAAAAAAGCATTCTAACAAATCCACAGCTTGTTAAAGCTGTCGTCGCGAAAACAAATAAAGCGTTAGTAACAACAGGAACTGCCCCAGAATAGAAATGGACTACTATTTTCCCGACAGTCCGCCCACTGAACCATGCGAAATAAATTGCTGAGCGCAAGTTTGTTCGGTACGTACCTACGTCTAATGAATCAATTAAAAATTATTTCTGACATAACGAACATTTTATTTCGTTAGGCATGTAGGTTGATTATTATAACACTGGCCGCTTGCATTTAATTTTTTATTTAATAATCTGCAAATAAAAACATATTTTGTAATACTTTTGAATATTACCTAAATGTCCGTAACAACGAAAAAAACTAAGTAGGCAAACCGTTTTTAGGAAGTTTTTCTCGCCCGATTCCCAAAATGCCACCATTCAGATTGATGAATGACATTGACAGTGATGACAGTGACAGAAGATGAGTAGGTAGTTATTCAAGCGTATGTAATAAAAAACCGGCCAAGTGCGTGTCGGGCCACGCGCAGTGTAGGGTTCCGTAGCCCATATCAATAATGCGGACTCTGAGAAGAGGGCTTTTATGAACATTTATTTAATGTAGATACTACCGGTTTCACACACCTAATAAAGTTATTTAAGTAGTTCCCAATGAGGAATTTGTACTGCGCCAAGTACATTTTATAAGTTGCTCGACTGTTACTCGTATACTTGTAAAGCCTACTTAGCTGTGATAGTTTTCCTTTTAACTTCGTCATTTATACAACTACCTTGAATTTTTTCACGTATCCAAAAACAACCATTTGGCTGGCAGGGGGGGAGGACACTTGACTCTTACAAAATTTTGCACTTTAAAGCTTATTACTTCACAAACGGATGCCTCAATCAAAAAACTGTTTTCACAAACCCGCAATATTTTTAAAATTGCTATCCAACGACACCTCACACTATGGGGTAGACAGGAAAAAAATTACATCCCCACTTCACGTGTAGAGGTAACCTAAAAAAAATAATATTTTTCAAAATTTTACTTTACCACTTTGCCGGCGTGATTAATTCCGTGCCAAATTACAGCTTTCTAGTAAGAGTCTATGAGGTAGGCTGGGGACAGACAGACAGTACGGACATGGCGAAACTATAAGGGTTCCTTGTTGATAACGGAGCCCTAAAAAAAACTTGTTTTAAATTTTTGCTGTCAAAACAGTTGAAATAGTCAAGGGCAATAATAATCCAGTTTTTGGTACACAGCACCGCCTTTTGTTTTATCTCGTTCACACTTAAAATTTTAGCAACAACCAAAAAGAGCTGAAAGCTAAACGACTAAGTGCTCAATGTAAACTGGGTCGCAGAGAGAAATCATAATACTCGTATACCAAGATATTTGGCGAAAACGTTAACCGTTTTTGGTCGTTATTACAGTATTGTCTTGTATTTTACGAGTATTGTTGACATATTTGCCGCATTGGCCAATATTTTGGCATTACCAAGCGATCGTCTATTGTTCTTTCGTTAATTGTTTTTTTTTTGAGTGAGCGGATTTAAAGCTGAACATATTATATGTTCCATTTGTTTCGGGCCAACCGGTTAAGGTTAAGGTGGACCGAAGATAGATGCGATGATATACGGGAAATCGCTGCATGAAAAGAGTCAAATTTGGAACTCAGTGCCATGCATTGGGAGAGACGTATGTGCAGCAGTGTATTGCCACGGGGTAGTTATGACGATGACAATGATAGATAAACTAATATTTTATACTTATCTTTTTTTAATAATGATAAAAACATAAGTACACTGGTACAATAACATTTCATTATTCTTACAATTAAGTCTACAAGTATAAAACGAAAAAAAGTAAAATGTACAAAGACAAATTGTGAATGTCATCTTACGATTACCAACTACCAACGGCTTTCATTACCTTCCGAAGCACGGAGGAGTCCCTGAATTTTTCTAATCGCCTTTGTGATCTAATGGTTAGAACGCTGGTCAGTGTGTTATCGAGTCTTACCATCAGTTAGGACGAGACGATCAAGCACGATCTTCTTTTTAATCAAAATCTAAAAAAAAAATTGGTCACCCATCTTTTACCTAACATTGTAAAGGTTGCTTAACTTTCACGATTGCAACTTTTCTTTTCTTTTTAACCGCGTCGACGGGCACCTCAAACTTACCCGAAACTCCCGGGCGAAACTCCGTTACACATCGACATCGCGCAAAAAAACTCCTCAAAGGCTCTGTGAGGTCACACAACAAATCGTATTTCACTCAATCGCTTCACACACTGCTGGTAAATTGAACTGCTAGTTACTTACTTTGAACTTCAATTAAGTACAAGTGGAAACTTGGTAGCTTGTGTGGATTTTAAGTTAGTATTAGATGAGTTAAGAATCTTGATTACCGAAAAGCTGGTAGACATTTTTCTTCGTTTTCTTTTCGCGCCAGCGACATCGACATCATCAAATTCTTCCTGACCAGAAAAGCTGTTACAGACGTCTGCACGTCAAACCTATCCAAAACTGTCAAACTTCAATAAAAGCACAAAGTCTTTTGAGGAAATTAGTTATTTTTTCAAATGTTGTCTATTAACTAACTAGAGCTCCGTATTTTCCTTAAACATATAGTAAGTAAGTAAATAACCTAACTAACCCAGCAGTGGGGCTGGGCAAAGGCCTCCATCATTGAAATCAAGTTATCACTACAATTTGATGGGTAATCATTTAATCACTGTGCTTGCCAAATGCGGGTTGGTGGTCACAAACCCGGGCTATGCATCGAAAAATCTGAAACATTTTGCCTTTGCTGGGAATTGAACCCGGGCACCTTCGGGTACCGGACCGAGCGGTTTGTCACACGACCTACGAGGCGTTACTTACAACTACTGTTTTATTAAATTGGTTTTTTTTCTGAGAACTGTTACAAATATGTATGTAATATGTATAAAAATACGTATGTGATGTGTGATAAACAGCAGACGACTTTACCACCAAGATCGGCCTTGCCCAAGGTCATATAATGGCGAAAGTGCGGAACAACGCGGCTTGGCCGCCGCCCGTCACGCCACACTGTCTTGTGAGTCGACATAATATCATTATATACTTGTAAAGCCTATTATTTAGACGACTGGTGGGTATCATTACAACAAACATAACATATCCTCTCGTTAAGTATGTCAGAAATAATTGGGTCAATAAAACACAAACAGATATAAGGTTACATTGTACCTTGATATTTTTTTTTACTTGTTAATGTGTTAGTCATTGTTATAATTGGTTACAGTGTGAACCACTGAGTTAAATTCTATTTGGTTTTGTTTTTATGTACCTAAAGTGCTTCTACGAGTATTGTCTTCATGTCTCTCGGTAATCATCGCATTTCCGAATGCGACCGAATATTAATTTCCATGTCTAGATTTACTAGAATTTGAATTCACAACAACGTACTTTATTGTTGTTCTGTTTTTGATTTTCGTGTGAACTATACAGAGCTGTGAAACTATAGATCGTAAATTAATTACGTATGACACAATAGTATTTCCCCTTATTCTAAAATAAGTTATTCCTTAGTTGGCTTCGTGCGGTAAGCACGTAGTAAGCACATTTAGCCAGTGTCAAAGTTATTTTTGTTAATAATAAGTAAAAGGAGTAGTAACTTGTAAGCAACTTTATATAGGTACACACGCCTGAACATCAACCTACCACAAAATGTCAAATTTCTTTAATAGACTTTGAACTTTATACCATAAGAATATGGTTGAAAATGTATTGAAGAAATTTGACAGTTTTGGATAGGTTGATGTGCAGGCGTCGGTACTCTACTAGCGGCCCGTCTCGGCTTCGCACGGGTGGACATTTCTTTTTTTATATAGCCCATATAGCCTATTCAAAAACTAAATTAATAGAATTCATACCACATCAAAAATCACCGTTAAATATTGAACTATCAAAAAATAATTATACTATAGAAAAAGTTAATACTTGCACATTAAGCACTAGGCATAGAAATTAACTCGCACCTAAACTGGACAATAAAGTAAAATCTAAACTCTCCAGATTCACTTATGCACTTTATCACCTCATACTGAGTACCGATAAAAAAAGCAGCTTTAGCAGCCTATTATGCGTATGCACACGCATGGCTTACATACGGCCTCATATTATGGGGAAATAGTATGGACATAAACGATGTATCCAACTTACAAAAAAAGGGCATACGTATTCTAGTCAATATCGACAACATGGACTCATGCAGACCCCACTTTGCCCAACTAGAAATTTCGACTCTTACTTGTATGTAAGACATGTGTAAATTCGTTCGGAAAATCAATCAAGATTTATTTAAAAATAACAAAAAAAACAGATATACACCAAGAACAAACAATAAAAATAAATTTGCCATACCTGGCAGTAGAATGGCAATGCATGGCTCAAGCCCTTATGTCTCGGCAATAAAAATATTTAATAATCTACCAAATGAGCTAAGAGGCGAACAGAACACCAATAAATTTAACAAAAAATTAAAAGAACTATTATCGATTAAAACATATTACAATTTATCTGAATTCTACAATGACAAATTATAAGTCCGCTACACATTTATTCACAAATTTTCCTACATCTATAATAATAATAATAACATACACTAATAATAATAATATATTAACATACGCTAATAATACTTATTATTCAATAAACAATAACATCGATAGCTTGGGTCTATCCCCGCTGCCGATGGCAACCTAGGTTAAGTTTTTTGTAATATTTTATATTGTAAATATGTTTTTATATAAAATATTGTAAAAAATGTTTCTTAAGAAATATATTTAATACAATGAATAATAATAATAACATTCAGTAATATTAAAAAACAATTTATAATAATAATTGTAAATGCATTGTAAAAACATTGTAACATACAAGCTTTGCTATACCCTAATGGGTGTCATGTCTGCACTACTTTGTTATAAAAACCACCTACAACTTACTGGACATGAATGCAATAAACAACTTTGAACTTTGAACTTATTTTACTCATAGCTAATGTAGCATTCTAATGGTGAAAGATTTTTTTAAATCGGTCCAGTAGTTTTTGAGTTTAGTCGCTGCAAACATACAAAAATACAAAGCTTTCCTCTTTATTATAATATTAGTATAGATAACTGATAGAAATCCGACGACAGCCGAAACACGAAGCCGAGAGACAGCAAGGAAATCTCAAAACAATAAGCTTTAAATATTTATAAAAAAAAACAGTGAAAAAATGAAATGCCTACCCGACCAAGCCAGGAATCGAACCCGAATATAAAAGTGAAATAAAACAATAAAAATGAAAAAATGAAATGCCTACCCGACCAAGCCAGGAATCGAACCTGAATAAAATGTTAAATAAACTTTATTCTGAGAAGGAAATAGATGCACTCTGTACGGCGTGTGACGGACGGCGCTTTACGGTCTGGCAGGCGTGCTGTCGCGTGTGTGCTGAGTGCTGAGGAGCTCGATGGCGCATGGTTAACGCGCCCGGTCAGCGAGTGCTGAGGTTAAGCAACTTTCGCAAAGGCCCATCATCGGATGGGTGACCAAAAATGTATCATCTCGAGCTCCTCCGTGCTTCGAAAGGCACGTAAAGCCGTTACTCCCGGCTGCATTAGCAGTCGTTAACAACCACCAACCCGCACTAGGCCTGCGTGGTGGTTTATGGCCCGTTCTGCAGTGGGGACATACAATGAGCTGACGATTTGATAGGCGTGCTGTCAGCTGTGCTGAGCCTAGTAGTAGTACTTGATAGGCTGATAATAATGTTGGGTATGAATAGACTTGCTTCTACATCACGTCCCTATTTTAAATAATTTTTGACAAAAATGACTTAGTCAATCACTTTTGCCCGAACCGACTTTCATACTTAAGCAGTTCTATGACGGTGTCACATTAGAATACACTGTCTATTTTAGTCATCCTTATGCATTCAATAGCCGTAGCTCAGCCGTACCGCGAGCGATCTACTTTGTACATCAGATAGTCTGTGGTCACGACAATGAATGGGCAAACGTGAGTCGTGACATGTTCGGACATATCGAGATCTGTGAATGAGCGTGGTGCAACGACACCGTTTTTGGTGGTTCACACCTATTTGCAGTGGTTTTTTCGTAACATTCTTCCACCAAGGTTGTGAGATACTTCTCGTACGTCATTGAGGCGAACTGAAACTGGTGTAAACGAAAACGAGAATTTGTGTGTACCAGGAGGCATCACCAATGGTACGAGTAACAACATAGCGAGTTAAGTTGCAATTTTGCTACACAAATACTTATTGCCATGTAAACGTCGCTGCCCGCCGTGCCATGCCATTGAAATTTCATGGCAAAATTGCAGGTCACCTGTTTGTCATCATGAGGCATTGCTTTATGCGATACAATTTTTCCATAAATGAAGGGTGACTTTAGGACGTTCTCCGGGTGCCTAGTGGGAGTTTTATTTGCCAATCGATTTTGTTAAAGAGAATGAAGCAGCGCCAAACAAGAAGAGTGATCATTTCTGATACATATTTTCGTTCAATGGCAAATAATACTCGCGCTAGGCATTCAGACTATTTTTTTAACTGGGACAGTATCAGGAAGTCAGAAACCATAAAGGTATGATTGCCGCGACATTGCTGCGTAGCTCGGAATCTCATATAAACTTAAAGAGAATATATGGGGACCAGTAGTGCTGCGGCAGCACTGCTGCGCGGCAGCACTGCTGTGCAGCAGCCCTACAGCGGAGTTCCGAATCATACCTTTAGAGATACAAAAAAAATGTCTCAGGAACCATCAAGTATTTTTTTGTGAAATTAATTTTGGCAATGCAAGTTTTTTGGTCAAGTGTAAGCTGTACATAAAAATTAGTCAAATTGACCCAAAATTAATACTAACACAGAAAAGAGTCGACGAGCATTAAAAAAATATTATCTAAGACAATTTCCCAAATGTATCTCTTATGGTTTTGGACTTCCTCATAATAGTATAAAGAATAGTTAACATGCTCCCATATTGTATATTGTTAACAGAAGCTCTTCGAACTAGACAACACCAACAAAATTATTTCTTTTAAAAAGTCCTATTATACTAAAATAAATATAATAATATGATCCCCAGAGGCATGATTGTTCGTTACATTTGTTTGAAACAATTAGGCACCGTCGTGACTTGACAACTGGCTTAGCTACTTCTTATAGAGAAGTTGAATGAACTTCTTCGTAGGTTTTAAGATTAAGGCATTTCTTTTAGAGTTTCATCATTATTATTTTTTTCTCTTTATTTTGGCACAAATAATAATAATAATAATAATAACGCATAGTGATATTACACAGATTACAGACAAGGAGTGCCGAAAGCATAACAGTTTTTAAATACATTTAAAAGCTTGTTAATCACAATACATAATCTGTCGATAAGAAGACACTTTAAAATATTAAAATAATAATAATAATAATGTCAGAATAATATTTATTAATTTGAAAACAGTTCGATACAAAGTAATGCGATTAATAATGCAATAATATAATAACCTAAAGTAACTAAAACTATTACGAAACTAAAATATGGCGTCAAAAAATTCCTCCGCGTCGCTAATAATAATAATTCAAACACTTTTAGGAGTTTAAGCTAATTAAAAAAGGCAAAATTCAAACAACATAAAAATAGTGCGCAGACAACGCAAAAACTAATTATTGGAGGGAGTTTTTCCAGTAACATATTTTTAAGACCATTCAGAGGGACATTAAATAGATCGATATAACCAAAATGTTTGTTATATAAATTTTATTATTATGTTATAAATTATTTTTTCATTAAAGAAATCTATTTTTAACAAGACAATCTCCGTCGCTTACATGACAACATCTAATGATATAATACAGCGTGTCCCATTAAGGGAGGAAGCTGCTTGCTATAATTGACTTACTTTGTTAGTTTTATAGCTTTTGAGTTTTCGAGATTAGCCTAGCCAACCAGATATTACGTAAATAAAATTAACTTCTATAAATAAAATTAAAAAGCTCAGCTTCAGCTCTTAAATGCACTCTTTTTATTATTATTTTATATATATCATCTCATCCACTCCTGGACAAAGACCTCCGTCGAGGATAAAATCATTTTGAGGGGAATTTGCCATAATCGCCACGCTTGGCAGGCGGGTTGGCGATCGCAGTAAGGTAAGAATAATCACAGAGAGACGCTGCTGCCCACCCTCTGAAATGGTCCCATAGTCGCCTTCTACGACTCCCATGGGAAGAGATAGGGTGGTGCGATTCTTTATACCCGGCACCACACGGGGAATAAGTGGTAATTTCCAACATCTATTGTAAGTTGTATCAAAAACGCACCAACAACGTGCTATTCCACCAATTAACGGTTTTAAACAAAAATGTGGCAGTACCAACGTCCTCTTTATATCTACTTATTATTGTATCAATGGATATCATTTTCATAATTGCCAATTGAAGCAAGTACTTAGCCGTCTTCCGTAATTTCGTACCAAATTTTAATTGAGCCCTTAGCGAGTTCGCTATCTCACCTTCAGTTTACACTTCGCACGCAATAGGAATTAAATATTAATACTGTAAAGGAGGCTTTTACACAATGTTAGTGATATAATTTTAAGCAAATCGGTAAAAAAAAAAGTGTATAAGCCTTGACAATGGCAAGGCCAGTTTCCAAGTTTTTAACTATATAAATGGTAATGTTTGTTATTAAAATCATTCTACTCATCAAACCCGTGGAAAACAAACAATACACAATGATCGCTAAGGTGAGATTTTTTTACAAATAAACAAAAAGGTTTATATTAAATCCATATCACCATAACTAGCTTATGAACGTCCCGTAGCTGGCCTTCCCACATAGCTCATGGGGTCCAATAGCTTAACGGAAGATCGGTTCAGCTATGCTGGTCTCATAGAGGTTGGTTGGTGGCTTTTATTTATATATATATAAACCTCAAACCTTACCTTTTAATTTTTTTTTCTTTCACCCGTCACGTGAAATGCACCGCAACTACTTTAATTATTGGAAATAGCGAATGTCTTTAATTCATGGTACTTATGTGTTGTAAACGATCAATATGAAAGACCCTTCCGATCTGCATCATAAAATACGGCATGTTTTTTGTCGCATTTGACTGGTTCGAGTCCCGCTTAAGACAAGCGATATTTCCAAAATCCATAAATGCAGGAGATATTGTTTTTAAAAGTAAAGGAAAGTCTTGTTTACAAAATGTGGTATTTTCAATATTTAAGGTAGTTGCCATCCATGTGGCATTCGATCTTTCCACCCTGTATATATATAGCTATAAAGCCCAACAGCTTGAGTTGTTGGTTGGTTAGTTGGTTACCTATCTGGCCTCAAACCCTTTGCAAACTCCTAGGTCAAAGAGAGTTTGAATATACTTACTTGCTGAACTTCTCATTTTCTTCTAAAATTTGTATACTCTTGTTATTTCAGTTCGCTGCCCTCATCTGCCTATTTGGCTTGGCAAACGCCGGCCACCTTTATGGGGGATACGGTGGTTACGGAGGTGCCTATGGGGGAGGCTACGGAGGAAGCTACGGGGTAGGCTACGCCGTGGCCCCCGCGTACTCCTACTCCGCCCCGATCGTCAAGACCTTAACCCCAGTCATCACTAAAACCATCGCACCTGTCGCCTACGCCGCCCCTGTAGCCTACGCACCCGCTGTCTCCTCCGTCTCACAGTACAGCATCCACTCAGCCCCCCTTGTCAAGTCTTACGCACCCGTTTCTTACGCCTATTCCACCCCAGTTGTAGGCCATTCATATTCTCCAGCTGTTTCTTATAGCTACGGCGGAGGTTACGGCGGTGGTTACGGCGGTGTTTACGGCGGTGGTTACGGCGGTGGTTACGGCGGTGGTTACGGCGGCTACAGCAAATACGGATGGTAAATAAGAACTTTGAAGTAATATGATTATGTAAATATTCTTGTGTTTTTGAAATACCAATTTCTGTAAATGTCGAGTGTTCTGTGATCGTAAAATATATATTATATTTAAAACTTATAACTTTTGTTTTATTTTTATCTTTCATAGCAATATTTTCGTTGTTCCAAGTTATTTCTTTGATATAACAAGTAGAGACGATATGATTAGCGAAACAAAGTTTTTAATGAGGAGCGTCGATGTCATTGGCGTCCTTATCTCTAATAATTCGGTTGCGACCTTCGACTTTCAAGACATTTTATCAATTTTGCACTTTATAGCGAATTTAAAATACAGATAAAACATAACCGACAAAACTGGGTCACAACCACGTTAAACACAATAAAAATTATAACAAGTCAACTTACACGGAAACTAATCAATTCATAACCAAGCTCTTAGTTTCTGGTCCAATTAGATTTTTTTATTGCATTTTTGTAACACTTACATACTTAAATATTATGCATTCAAGCACCGTTTAAAAAAAATTGTATAAAATATACATGTAACTTAGAATAATATTATCGGACAGTTTGTTTGGAGACACAAATGCTAACTAACAAATAGTTATCTTGACCGAGGACAAGGATCCCAAGACAGGGAGCAATGGCGTCGAACCTTGGAGGTCCATGTCTAGGAGACTCAAATCCTTTTTCACAAACGACCCGAAAATTTTAGGTAACGCTAATGAAATGTTAGGTGACAGATGTCGGAGCAAAACTGTCACCTAACATGGCTTAACATGCATTAAAACCTTAAACCCTTAATATTTCCATGGCAGCTATGTTGCCATTCAATTTTAAACGCTATTATAAATTATTATAAAGTGTTCTTATTTTCGTTAAGTTTTTATTGCATTGGTGAAGCAACTGACTTTTATCTCCCGTGTTAGTAAGTGATTATATGCCAAATATAGATGATACTTACCTAGAATCGTCAACCACATAGCAACTGCGCTATTTTGCATCTGACTGACGCACTTATCATTGTTGTTATAGTGACAGACTTTACTAAGATGGCGTTTGGTAGCTAGCCATGATGCCATCATGGTAGCCATCATGGTATCTAGATGTAGAACATAGAACAAGCCCTGCCCTAAAAGCAAATAATTCGAGCAAAATATGTAAGTACATGTCCGATCCTTTGAGTGTGAAATACCCACCCACTAGACACCCACTAGACCACATAGGCGGTTAAAAGCATAATAGTTCTATACAAATTGAACTAAATACGTTTATATTCCTCACATGTTAACACAAGTTAAGTATTTGTAGACGCCAAATCTCGTTTAAGTTAACACTATCGCAACAATGTGCTTCAAGATAATGAACTCGTAAGTATTCTCATAATTAAAACACGTTACGCTCCGTTTTCTCAAAATCTAATTGAACCTTGAAAAACTATGTTTGTATTCGACGATTTTTGTATAAAAGCCAGTAACAATAGCTAGAACAATACTCCACTCATTACGTTTGTAAGAAGATCATCGAAATGTATTCAAAGGTATAAAATACTATAACTATTTGTTTCATAACACTTTAGAGGTTTTAGTTCTTATTAATATTTTTTTAATTATGTTTTAGTTAGTCGTAATCGCCTGCCTGATTGGATTAGCTCGAGCTGGTGGTATACTTAATCCTGGGTGGAACAATGCTGGATTAAACAATGGTGGATTAAACAACGGTGGGTGGAACAACGGTGGGTGGAACAACGGTGGGTGGGACAAAGGTAGATTGAACAACGGTGAATTGAACAACGGTGGATGGAACAACGGTGGATGGAACAACGGTGGATGGAACAACGGTGGATTGAGCAACGGTGGGTGGAACAACGGTGGATTGAACAACGGTGGGTGGAACAACGGTGGATGGAATAAAGGGGGATGGAATAACCAAGGCTACAATGATCATAACACAGGCTTCAGCAACTACGGAGACCGCAACGGATACGAAGCGGGATATGGCAGCGTAAGACAGCCCGGCGGCGCCGTCTCTCACGTCTCTATTACGAAGGAAATCTCGCCATCTGTGAAGGTATCAACCGGCCACGGTCACGGATACACCAATGGTCTTAACTATGGCAGCCACGGATACAACAACGGGCTAGGATACGCTGCTCACGGATACGCCGCCGCCGGTGCTCAAGGATACGCAGGTGCCAATGGATGGGCACAACAAGCGTCAGGCTACAACAATGGTCAGGGTCTGGGCTACAACAGCAATCTTGGCTACAGCAACGGACATGGATACAACCACGCCATATCGACTGTGTCTCAATACAGTATTCACAAATCTCCAGTGGCGAAGCATTATGGATCTTATGCTCATAGCCCATACGGTGCAAATAGTCCGACCGCTCACAGTGCTCACGGATACAGTGGATATGGCAAACAAGACTGGTAAAAAAAATGTTAATTTAATTTATACTCATCTCATCGTTTTGTAATGCTGTGATATTCCTTAAATATAGTGTTGTATGTTTTAAATCTCTGTTTCATTTACAATCATAATGATAATTAATAAAATAATATATAATTTCAAACATTACAGTCACAAGCACTAATATATTATTTTGTAAGTACCTTAAATAGATGGTGATTCTCGTAACAATGATGGTATGATTCCGATGGCAGCAGTTGCGCAGCTGACCAAGCTATCGTCTGTAGTAGTTGGCAGAGTGCTACCCCTAAGGCATGTTAGGTGACAGTTGCCGGAGTAAAACCGTCACCTAACATAGCTCAAGGGTCAACTGTTACTTAGAGGTCACCGATGAATAATTACATAACCATATTTCTGACTGTCCTAAATTCGTTTAACAACAAAAAAGTCAAACACTACCTATACAGTACACACAGTATATACACAACAAAAATAAACATAACTTAAGTTAACTTAAGAAAACAGAAAAATAAATAACAAATCAAAAACTAAATACCTATAAATAAAAGATGCCCTCTAACTGTGGGCTCATGGGAACGGTCCCAAGAATGCTGGCAACATTGGCCTTCTGGATTGCCAAGCTAATACGCTGGCAGAGGTAGCTGCCAACCTTCTTGTCACCGGGGGCAAGAATAATGAATGGTAACCCATTTAAGGCGAGCACTTTTCTCTCTTTAACAAGCTGCCTTGCCTCCGGCCCCCATGGACCCAATGTTTCCACCGCAAACGGATCAAATAAATAATATCGGTTTACCTATTGTTGTTTTAGCAACGCGTAGAAATTATTAAAATAATTAAATTAGTCCTTTTGCAAAATTAACTACAAATTAATCATAATGTTTACCTGTTGAAAAACTATGGCCAGTCTAAAGTGAATATTTTTGCATTTTTAGTAGCTTTTTTGGTTGTATGCTGCGTCAGTAACCAAACAACAATATCTCAAACTTTATTATAATATAATTCAGCATTCATAGTACCTAATTAGCCTGTTACGCCGAATTTTTTTTTTTTAATTTCAATTAACGTTCTTTAAAATTCATAATAAACTTATTCTAGAGTAAAGCAAAAAAATATATATTTACATTTGACACTTTAATGTTTAAACTTTACGCAGACATTATAATTCAGAACAGTATTGTCAAAAAAACGTAATTACATCCTACATTGAACCTTCCTTCCACCTTTGAGAATTCCCTCATGGTCATAAGTTTTTTTTCAACAATTTTATCAATTATAAATCGAACGCCTCGGTGGTCGAGTGGCAAAGCACTCGGCCCGATACCCAAAGGTCCTGGGTTCAATTCCCAGGTCGGGCAAAGTGTGTTTTACGAAATTTTTCGAAGCATAATCTCGGTTTGGCAAGCATTGGTGATTAAGCTAACACTCGTCAATTGTAGCGATGACTTGATTTCAATTAAAGGCCCTTGAGGTTCTTGAGATAGTGTATAGGCTATTTACTACTACCTTTAAAAATCGAACATAAACATCCTACTTGTAATTGACCGGTCTGTAACTTAAATAGTGCACATCTAGCCAGCTCTGTAACGCTGCCAAGACTATGTATAAGTCAATCCCAATGAGCTTATATAGCCTACTGTCCCACAGCAAAGGGCAAAGGCCTACATTATTGAAATCAAGTCATCGCTACAATTTGATGGATCACTATACCTGACAAACCCGGACTATGCATCGAAAATATCTTAAGTACACTTGGGTTGACCTGAGATCAATTAAATCGAAAGCTGTGGAGATTGAACCACGTTCTCTTGCATTCAATCTGAGCATCATCCATTCAGCTACCAACGCTTTAAAATTTAATTTAAATAAATAATATTTAGTTGTTCTTTTTTAGCTCTTGCTTACCATCTCGACACTTTTAATGATAGCAATCTTTGTGGTTCACAATTTGCCAACTTTTAATTAAAACTGTAAAGTTGCCTAAATGTCCTAGCATTTAAACGCTTGAAGAACTAAGCCATCTGGGCAACTGTCCTTGTTTCTGGGTTACAATGTGTTCCCTAATATTAGAGCTTTTAACTTTAGCCGAGAATGTTTAGCACACAAAGATTTTGTTGAATCTTTCAATCTGATTTACTAAGATTTATTCAATAATGAGTTAATTTACGAATTAACCTAATTATTGACTGACCATTTGTATACCATTTGTATGCGTATTTTATAACAATTTGCATACGTCTTTGCTAAGTATCAATTAATGTTTCGTAAAAACTAATTTCGTAAAAGTGTTACGAACACGATAGCAATACGCGGTTCACTATATGCTTATATAGGAAGATACAGAGGGTGATAGTATGCCAGCGCTAAACTAAGGCGCTTCGCAGACAGAGCAACTTTGATTTCTGATTTTGATTGCGGCAACAGGCACCTTGCAACTGTTTCCAAATGGCATAAAGAAACTGCGCAGACACAGAAACTCTAGTTGCGTGTTTTGATGATCAACCACAGTGTTCAGTTGCTGCAATCGATGAATAAATCAGTTTTAAATTGCCACAACTAGCAAAGTTACGTAAAAAGTGCTGGCTGTGTCAAGTTGCTGGTTCCCTGGCTGGCAATTACTGACTAATGACTATGGATGAAAAGTTTATTTAGAATTGCGGCAACCGTAAACAGTTACAGCAACTGGCAACCTTTAACAAAATCTTTTAAAAAGTTGATATTTTCTGCAACTAAAGTTGCTCTGTCTGTGTAGCGCCTAAAATACCAATACATCGTCACAAGTATACGTAGTCTGTGAGACTAATGCTTAGAAATATAGGTAAAAAAACGGACTATTGCGTTTAAAAGCGTTTATCTGATCCATTTTTTAAAGCAAAACACGACACTTTATCACCATAAGTATCGTTTCCTATTTAACAACAACATTGAGTTCCGAAAAGGATTTCCTTATGTCCTAAAGTAATTGAGGACGGCATCGCATGCGTTCATCGATTACACAACCATATCGGCATGGGTGGTGCTTCACCTTGACATTGTGCCAGCATCGCCCGCGGCTGCTGTTCAAGCTGATTCGGTACCAATACCAGTTTGCAACGCTCATATAAAAGCGAAAGTGAGTGCTCCAAACTTATCACAAACAACAGCAACGTCCAACACAAACATGTACACCAAGGTACTTGAAAAGCTAGACAATATTACGGGATATCATTCCAAGTAAAAAAGTTTCTTGTTATTTTTTTAATTATGTTATACTTACTATTATTTGTTTGTTTCAGGTCGTAGTATTCCTTTGCGCCGCGGGCATCGCCACCGCTGGCAATCTTTACCAAGCCGCTCAGCCTTTGGCCTACAGCGCTGGCCCCGTCTCATCTGTCACCTACACATCTCACTCCGCTCCTGTCGCCTACGCATCACACGCCGCCCCTGTCGCATACGCATCGCACTCCGCACCAGTAGCCTACGCCGCCGCTGCTCCAGTCGTCAAGACCTTGTCTCCTGCCGTTTCTTACCAGACATACTCTTCGCACTCCGCCCCTGTCGCATACGCCGCGGCCGCTCCCGTTGTCGCCAAGACTCTGTCCAACGCTGTGTCTTACCAGACCTACTCATCCCACTCCGCTCCCGTAGCCTACGCCGCTGCCCCCGTCGTAACAAAGACCCTCTCTCCTGCTCTCTCCTACCAGACTTACTCTTCCCACGCCGCCCCCGTCGCATACGCTGCGGCAGCTCCCGTAGTCGCTAAGACCATCTCTGCTCCAGTAGCGTACGCCTCTGCCCCAGTGTACGCCAAGTCTGTAGCACCTGCTGTGTCCTACCAGTCAATCTCTACCCACTCTTCTCCTGCCGTCTACGCCGCTAAGGCCTATGCCGCACCCGTCGCCACCTACGCCGCAGCTCCCTCTTACTCGACTGTCTCCCACGCCGCGCCCGTGGCGACATACGCGGCCGCTGCCCCAGCTGTCTCCTACCACACTGCCGGCCCAGCTGTCTCCTACCACGCTGCCAGCCCAGCTGTCTCCTACCATGCCGCCGGTCCAGCCGTCTCCTACCAAGCTGCTGCCCCAGCAGTATCCTACCACGCGGCATCGCCAGCTGTCTACTCCGCTGCGCCAGTCGTCAAGACTGCATTGACCTACTCCGCCGCACCCGCCGTCTCTCACGTCACCTACACCGGTCTGGGAGCTTCCTACGGCTGGTAATCTAATAACTGTTGTAATTAATTGTTTTCTAGTACAATACGAAACGACTCTAATTTATTTGAATATAAATAAAGATGTAAATACTTTACTTATTTCTTTTCTTTGCAACTCATACAACCTACAAAATTACTCTAGTGATATAAGATTGTATCAACGGTTACTTTATTATGTGTGACGAACGACGTACATACCTCCGACGCCGGAGCCGGGAATACAAGTTCAGTAATCCATTCAATTTCCGTTGTTATACGCCACCTAGTTCACAGTAGGTACTTTATAATATTCTCGTAAAGACACAATGTTTTTTTAAACTTAACTTTAGCAGATTGAATTTATAGATCCATTTATTTCGTTTTTGAAGATTATCTCGTCTGGCGTACATCGTCATCATCATCATCATCTCAGTCAAAAGACGTAGATTGCTGGACAAAGGCCTCCCCCAAATCTTTGGGGACTGAACCGGTCGGTTCAGTGCTGCTCGCATCCAGCGACTACAGCTGGCATACAGCTTTAACATAATAACTTTGAAAACACTAACTTGACTAAATAACATAATAGAATTGACTGTATCTTAATATGATCTCAGTTCTTTCTTTGCCTAGGCAAAACGAACTAAAAAAGAACTGTTAAATCTACGTAACGGCTTTTAATAGGTAGGATTGAAAACAACTTCATTCCAAATAACCCTTTTCTTTACTACTGGTTTGCTAATGGTAATTAGCCATCATGAAATCTAACTCAGGACCTCTTAATCTGAGATAGGTGGTCTAACCACTACACTACAGAGACTGTTAAAATCGTGCTAAATTTATATTTGAATATTTAATTCATTTATTTTAACAATTTTCTAACAGTAGGTTTCTAAAAAAAGGATGATAGCTCTAACAATAAAAAAGTATTATCTTCTTTACATCGCAGAGACCAACTTGAATTCAGAAAATAAACATTCCAGACACAACAAATAAGTCACTTGTCCCTTTAAATAAGAACTAGTGGAGAAGTGTTATGTCCTTTTTAACAATTTGTTTAACATATTTTAACATTTACCAGAAAGAACCGTATTATCTACTACCTCTTTTTTTTTGAGAGAGATTGCTGATTGCCTCTGCGGCATTTTCAGCTTCACCGGGCTTTTTTGGGGGCGGCGAGGAACGTAAAGCCGGTCCCTCAAGCCGTGTGAAACGAATCACCTTCAGAGGTTATCTAGAGGGAACGGCATCGCGCACTAGTGCGCGTCCCCGTGCCCTACTAGATTCTCCGAAGGGTTCGGATCGGATCGGGGAGTGGAGCAACCCGAGGGCGCCTCTAAAGGCACGGACCTCGGCTCGGGTTGACCGGGCAGACGAGATGTAATTTAATATATAATTTTACACTTCACTTTAAGTAACTAGTAGGAAAACTTTAGCAAAGGACCTTTAGGGGGATGATCAGGAAATTAGAGAAATTGTTTTTATTTATAAATTGATTATGTTCTTTTTCAATTCTTGCACTACCAATTATGCTATCGTGGCTCTGTCCAAACCGCAGAAATTAATCAACACTATATATCTACTCTTTCTTTGTAAGCCAAGGGATCCTTATTCAATGTCGACAACTACGTCATTAACATCCATCCGATTTTAATATTTTTACAGATATTAAAATAATTAGGCAAGCTATAACGATTAATGGTTTTATATAATTTTACGCAAAATTTTGATGCGAACAAATTACAATTTTAAAAAATGATTAAAATAATTCCACGAGCTGAAATCGATGACATGCCGGGTCAGGTGCGTCAAATTATATGTAACCATAACAATAAGTTATTCATGTAATAAGTTCTCCCAAATATATTTTAAATACTCCGTATTTCATTTTATAAAATTTTGATCATCTTGCTCTTACTTGTCAATAAAATTATTTAAATCAAAGCCGTCAAGTGATAGCCATTAAAAGTGGCACAAAACAACGAAGCATTCGCAAGACAGATTGATCAATAAAAAACCGGTATTCATGAAATAAATAGCCACTAACACAGGTAATTAATTTTTATCTCAAACAATCTGAACGCTTAATTTGCTTACTAATTTTAGCCAGTGTCATTAAAAACGAATATTGATTCAAATGGTCAATGAGAATTAGCAAGTTAGGAAATAGCCTATATACTGACCCACTGCTGGGCAATGGCCTCCATCGTTGATATCAAGCAATCGCTTCGGTGGCCGAGAGCCCCGAAGGTCCCGGGTTTAATTCCCAGGTTCCGAATTTATTAATTACAATTTATATTTAACTCTTATTTGGCAAGCGTGGTGATTGAGCCATTATTCATCAAACGTAGTGATGACTTGTTTTCAATGATGCCTTTACATGCCTTTGCCCAGCAGTGGGACAGTAATTGTAGGCTATTTACTAATCGCTTCAATTGATGCTTCCCAAATGCGGGTTGGTGAAGGTAATCACAAACCCGGGCTATGGACACATAATAACTAATAGTACTCTATTGAAATTTTAATTTTGAGCCAAATCTCCAAAGTTTTGACTAATATGCTGTAAGTAAACTTTTTTAAAGGGTAATGGGCAAAAATGTATGGAAGTTGGGAAGTTGGAGAGGTCCAATAGCAATCGCATATACGTCGTTGGATAGGTCTTTTAACATTTGCTTAGACAGCTTTGTTGAAATGTTTGTCCATTCTGATTTATAGCTACTGATAACAAGGTAAAAATGAATACTTATTGATATTGTAATGATAATATCTTAGTATGTACAAGGCACGGGTCTCCTGTGTACATATTGAAATAAAAAACCTTTTTTTGTGTAATTACATTGTATTATATTCAAAAGCCATTTTCACTACATTTGTGTAATACATGTACAATTATGTTACTTACAGTACATTGGCAGTACATATGTATAATACATATACAACTATATTAATTACAGTACCTACATTAAAAACGGATTTCTTTAAATTAATGTAGATTGTTGTCTAAAATTATATCATTTATGCCGATGCAGTAAATCTCTCGTGAACTGCTTATGCTAAATACCATATAATAGCAATAATATATCCGGTCGGTCGCTCAAAGGATCCAGTTACTATAGTAGGATTTTCAACTCGCTGCCGGCTCGGCCATAAATCCGAGCTGTGCTACGATATTTCGTTCTCTCTCCCACTTACGGGCTACTAAGGGCCTTATGAAATTAATAGAAATATTTTTATTGGCACTCACACAAAAATTCATAATAGAAACAATAAAAAAAAGAAAAAGAAACATATACCTACAAACAAAGACATATAAAATAAAATGTTTGTGTTTTGTTTACCTATATAATTTTAACGCAAATTTTGTTGCGAAACAAATTACAAAAACACAAATGTTGAATACCACGATACAAATGAAATAGATAAAAAAAGTTCAGTCGCGTCGCGCAAAAACAAAAAAAAACAAAAGACATGAACAAGTTTAAAAAAAAAGTGAAATAAAATACAAATAGGATGGATGAGGGACTTCTTGGCGGGAAAGTGAAGAGACATGTCTGCGGTTTTGTTTTATTTTCTAAAATTTGTGTTATGTCGAATATTAATGTGAAATAATGGTGGATTATTTACCATTAATTGTTCGTGAATGTGCATGAGTGTTGGCAAATGAAACAAAACAGTGCAACGTCACTTATCAAATTCTCTCAAGAAGTCTGCGTGAGGACTTAGTAAAGCCCCACATCTTTACTGAGATACTCGAGGGGTTGGGGGTATATCATTTCTCACTTCATTTCATTCATCATCATCATATTTATGTATTACTTGTAAGAAAAATTACTTTGACACTGGCTAAATGTGCTAATCGCACGAAGCCATCAACTAAAAGAAAGAAAGGATGGATGAGGGGGACTTCTTGGCGGGAAAGTGAGGGGTCATGTCTGCGGTTTTGTTTTATTTTCTAAAATTTGTGTGATGTCGAATATTAATGTGAAATAATGGTGGATTATTAATCGTTAAGTGTTCGTGAGTGTGCATGAGTGTTGGCAAATTAAACAAAACAGTGCAACGTCACTTTTCAAATTCTCTCAAGAAGTCCGCCCGAGGACTTAGTAAAACCACATCTTTACTGAGATACTCAAGGGGTTGGGAGGTCTATCATTTCTCACTTCTCATTTCTTTTATCATTCATCATTATCATCATATGGGAAGCAAGACAGGAACAGGGAACGAACTACACTTTTAAAAAACAAAGGGAAGGGCGTAATTATTTTTGCGTAGATGACGTGGTAAGCGATTAGAAGGTTATGTATTGAATAAGGATTGAAGAGGATAAGGCTGGAGATGGTTAAGAGCATTAATGCCGGAAGAAGGGAGAAGATTGTTTGCTCCAACGGTGGCGGAGCGCGCTCCCCCGCCAAACGTGACGTGCATATTGTGAAGGTGATTATTTTCATTTTAAATCATGTATATGTATTAATTACAGTATATTAAATACATAATTAAACATTTTAACAAAGCTATCAATGTTGCTCTAATTTAAAAGACCTTTCCAACGACGTATATGTCTTTGCCATTGGAGGGGTATACACCAATCCGCTTATTGTCCTTTGTATTTTTATTTTATTTATTTATTATTATTGTAGCGATGATTTGATTTCAATAACGGAGGCCTTTGCATTCAAGTATTACAGGTTATAATCTAGCACCATAACTTATTTAAACTCTATCTTTATATTAATTGTTTGAAAACAGATCTTTAAGTCAAATAAGTATTTGATAAAATATTAAGAAAAAGTAGGTGAGGGTAATTAAAAAAGTGGATTAAATTAAATCGAAATATTTATTTTATTGCACAATACAAAATTATAAGATTAACTTAAACAAAAATAAAATAGTTAAAGTGTGAAACCGAAAGGAACCCAGCATATGTTGCAGCGTTTGTGTTTTTATTTCTTATGTAACTCAACAATGATTTCGCGGAAGAGAAACCACTGCAGCCGCTTGTTGATTACATGCAGAAGCACTTTCTTGCGTCCAGGAGAGTATTCAGCCTGTAGTTATTGGTGTTGTCATGTCTGCAGTGTCGTGAAAAGGGATCTTTAAAACGCTGGTCTTCCAAATTTTATAACAGATGGTGTGTATTACACCTAATCCTGCTTTTCTCATCACCTTCATAATCAGTATCTCATCCACGGCTACAGCTTTATCAGGCTTTAAGTAATTTATTGTTGCTCTTATTTCGTGCTCCGGTTTCAATTCAGATGGTTGAGAACATGGTGTGGATGGAATCATAACAATGTTCTACGCTTAATTGCACATTTTTGGTGTTTACCATCCGTAGTTAGCTACGTCGCTAGCGTAACTGACGTGAGACACAGAAGGAGCCGCAGAATATGCGATAGCTGATTTTAATTCGGGAGCAGCTACGTAGTTGGTATAAGGAGAAGAGGCGTAGCCGTAGCTGAGAGGAGCGGCGTAGCTGAGTGGAGCGGTGTAGCTGAGAGGAGCTGCAGCGGCGTAGCTGAGAGGAGATGCAGCGGCGTAACTGACAGGAGTTGCAGCATATGTAGCTACAGGTGCGATGGCTTTAGCTACTACGGGCGCAGCTGTGTATGAAGCTACATTGGCTACAGTTTTAGCTACAACTGGAGCTTGGTAAGACACAGGTGCGGAGTATGCAACTGCAGGAGCAGCGTATGTCTTCGCTACAACAGGGGCAGCGTAAGAGGAGACGGACGGAGATAGAGAGAAAGATTGGTAGGACAATGCAGGGGCTACGGATTTGACGTAAGTCGTAGATTGGACAGGGGCAGCGTACGATAAAGTTTTGGCTACAACAGGAGCAGTGGAGTAGGAAGTGATGGCGGGTGCCAGGGTCTTATAGACTGGTGCTGCGTAACTGACTGCGGATTTCAATACGGGAGCAGCGGCGGCGTAGGTAGAGTACGGAGCAGAAGCGTAGGTAAGAGGAGAGCCGTAGCTAAGAGATGATCCGTAGCTAAGAGGGGAGCCGTAGCTAAGGGCAGAGCCGTAGCTAAGAGGAGAGCCGTAGCTAAGAGGAGTGCCGTAGCTAACTGGGGCGGCGGCGTAGGCGACCGGTGCAGCGTTTGATGTGAAAGAGACGGATGAGACCGCGGGTGATGAACTATATGCCAATGGAGCGTTGAGGAGGTTACCAGCAGAGGCGATGCCCGCCGCACACAAAATTATAGCCAACTGTAAAAATAAAAACAAAAATTAATTATAATGCTATACAAAATATATACAAGTTTTAAATCCACGCTAATCGTCTAGATTTTACCTTGCAGTACATGTTTGAGTTTTGAGTATCGATGACAGATTAATAACAAACTTACACACGTTCGCTTTTATACCATCTGCCTAAAACAAGAATTATAAAATCATCAATGCATGCCAATGTCGCAGATGTCCTTTTCGTTAATGCAATAAGATGCATAATCGCCGTTCGCGTTTGCTAGCTTATTTCAAAATCGCTGCTGATTGACATATATTAGCAATATTGCTGATCAGATTACTATTCTAACATATTGTAGGCTTTAGAAACTCAATTTATGAATATTTTGTATTTAGTAGTATTCAGTTTTCATCAATCTTATGTGTTAATCCAGTAATAGTACGCTCCACGTTTTTACGTGTATCATATATATAATTATCCAATTTCATTAAAATCCTTTCAGCTGCTTCGGCATAATTGAGGCATAAGCTTATATAAGCAAATAGAGGATGACTGTACGAAAGGAAAGAAAAAGCCAAGTAAAACTTTTGATTCAGAGACACAAATTTTTTTTTTATATTTACGGGTAAGCACTGTGCCTTGATCTCACCTGATGTTAAGTGATGATAAGGCCAATGATGGAAGCGCACTTCACCCGGGATCCTCAATTAGTGAGGTACTGGCTATCTTATCTCTAGCTGCCGGAACACAACAATGCTATAAACATTGATTTTATGGCGACATATTTAGATAAGATGGTGGTAGCTAGCCAGGCGGACAAACAAGCCCTACCACCAACCAAACCGAGTACACAAACATGTACCCCCCGCTGGGAATCGAACCCGGGACCTCTAGGTCTAAACCGGTGGTCTTAGCCACTAGACCACAGAGGCGGTTAATTAATGAAACATACCATTTAAAAATTCTCCTATGTGAAGAAGCTGCACTCTAAGCGAAAATAAAATAAAAGACAATTGATTGTTAATAAAAAAGTATAATAGTTTACAATATATTACAATATAGGTTACAATAATTTCACAAGAAATAAATACTTCTTTAACAATTAGTGTAGACCTGTAGTTAACCTTCGTGCCTGTAATTGACTTTCAGCCCTCCTTAGACGTGTGGCATATTTCTAATACAATAGTTTAATAGAATGATAATCGACTCATAGCTTGCGAAGTGTTGTGTGAGAACTGAAGACACGACAATGCTGCATACTGATGCCTAAAGTGTATTTACTTTTCTAAGACCTACCACAAACAAAACAAAAAGAAACGCAAAGAATGACAACTGGAACTCTTGGATATGTAACTATATAGATAGAGTTTTTTACAACATTTAAAAAAAATGGAAGTTCGCGCTTAGTACCTTGCACTTGGAAAGGTCTGTGTCTAGTAAGTAAGTAAGTATGATGATGATTTAACCGCCTCATGGACCAGTAGTTTAGACCAGACCCAGAGTTCGATTTCCAACGAACCTGTTTGTGTACTTGATTTTGTTGATGGTAGGGCTAATTTGTCCACCTTGTTAGCTACCAATAATCTTATAATTAAGATAATAGGTAATAAGCACATTAGGCCGTCATTTTTGGAGCTTTGCGTTAGCATTGCTTCAAAAGTGATCAAGAGAAATAAGACTTAGCTTTAAACCAATGTTTTCACCGGTATAAAGTTGTAACTTATTAGTATACTAGGATTAACAAAGTTGAAAGCAAGTAGGTCTTATAAAAATAGTCAAAATTACTAATATAATGTAACTAAATAAGATGTACTAAGTGTAATATAATACACAATATAATTAATAATAATATTAATAATAATAATAAACTTTATTGCACACAAAAGAAAAACAATACAGTCAATTTAAAAAATAAAAATAAATAAAGAGTACAAAATAGGCGGCCTTATTGCTAACAAGCAATCTCTTCCAGGCAACCTTGGGCGAAAAATAATAAAATAAACAAAATAAAAATGGGTGCAAGTAAAAATAAACTAAATAATAATAATTATTATTATTATTATTAATAATTATAATAATATCAAATAAAGTAATTACAGATAAAAAGGAAATAAATATATAAAACAGAGTTTATGCAATATAAATAAAAAAAAAATAATAATAATAATAATAATAAATAAATAAATAAACATAGCTAAGGTAAATTTAAAAAATGACTCCGAACCTGACCCTTAAACGACTCCAACGTGCGAGCACTTCTGATGCGCTCAGGCAAAGCATTCCATAACCGGACAGCATGCACAGAAAACGAGTAGGAAACGAAATTAGTGGAATGAAGGGGAGTCACAAGAGCTAGATTAAACGCAGACCGCAAGGTATGGCTTGAGGAAGTCGAACGGAAGGAGAAGCAATTTTGAAGATATGAAGGTGAAGTGGGTAGAAAGAGGACAGTATACAGAAAGGAAAGGACGTGTAAGTCTCTACGCCGGCGAATTGGCAGCCATTTAAGCCGACCTCGAAAAATCGAGACATGGTCATACTTCCTCAAGTTATAAATAAACCGAATACAGAGATTCTGCAAACGCTCCAGTTTATTAAGAAGTTCCTCCGAAAGATCAGCGTAGCAAACATCAGCATAGTCAATGATGGACAGCAGAAGAGTCTGCGCCAGAGTGATCTTTGTGCCAATCGGTAAGAAGTTACGAAGACGATTGATTGAACTGTACGCAGCAAAGACTCTTCTCGAAGACAGCGAAGAATTAAGTGCATTATAATATGACAGCAATATAATTTATAAAGTATGTGTGTTAGTGAGTAAGTGTTAAAATTGTACTAGTATAAGATAGAAATAAGGAATAGAGAATAAGAGATAGGGCATTGTATATGCAATAAAAATGGAACAAAGAAATCTGAAAGAAAAGGCTAAGAAATAGGGTATATGCAATGAAATGTAATAGATATAAGTAGAGAATAAAATAAGGATAGAGTAGATAGGGCACTGAGCGTGCAAAAATGGAAAGCTATTGTTTAAATATTATATAAGATTAGAATAGGATAAAAGCAGTAGATAGGCCACAATCGTGGCAAGGAAATGGAGTATAGAATAGAATAGGATGTGCAATATCTCCGACTTGACCCACGTCGGGGGACAAGTATTTAAAAAAAATAATAATAATAATTTTATATTAATGTGTAACAATAACAATCTATACAATAATGCAATAACATCAATGTTTGTAGCATTGTTGTGTTCCAACAGCCAAAGATAAGTTAACAGTGCCTCAGTGTATATAAGGATGCCGGTTGAAATACTCTTCCACCTTCGGCGTTATCATCACTTAACAACAGGTAACATGAAGGCCAAGTGTTTACGAACAGTAATATATTAGAAATTCCGTTTAATTACGCAAATTATGACGACGCATGACGGACGTAATTTGCAAGATTCGACAAGCGAGATGTTCGCCGCGACCCACATTCGAAGTAAACTTGACAAAAGTGACTATTTTATCATTTTAATTAATTAATTCGATATAAGAAGGTTGACCTTGGTGTAATCAGGATTTTCGGTTTCATATTTATAGTACTATATCCAAAAATAGTAAGACTGCCTATATTCTAAAAGTAACGGGGTTTTGAGTAGGAACAAAATAGCGGAACTCAATGACGCAGATGTTTGCGCGTTCGATCTTGCAAGTTAAGTAGTTATCGCATTGTCGGGCCAAAAGATTTCCAAAAAGAAAAGGTTACCAAATTTAAACTCAAAATTCTTCCAATTGCTTCGGAAGGCACTTTTAAAGCTGTTGCACTCTTGTTGTACTCTTTGTACGGCGAGATGCGAGCGCGCTTGACAGCTCGGCAGGCTTGGGTATTACCGAAAAAGAGCAACCTGATGCTAATTGCGCAATGGCAACGCGACTGCTACTACACTCGGCGTCAAAAAAATCGCACCTTTTAAAAATCATCTTTAAAAATTCTTAAACCTTATGTAGAGGATAGTGTTGGGTATCATTAGAAAGGTAACAAAAAGGAGTATCAAAAAACAATTAAATTTAACTTTCTGTTTAATTATAATTATACAAACAACATTAAAATTAATAAAATAATAAAAATCCTTAATTAAGTCCTAATTAACAACAGATAATTTACAAAGAAAAATGTACAAAAAGTGTCTTAAAATTAACTTAAAATCTAGTGTTACCCCCCCTTGCCCTGATCACGGCTTCCATACGGTCCCTCACGGACCTCACCAACTTCAGGAGCTCTTCTTGAGGGATAAGCCCCCATTCTTCAATCACCGCGTCTTGGAGCTCCTGTAGAGTCGAAGGAGCTGGATCCCGAGATCGAACCTTACGTTTAAGATGGTCCCAGAGGTGCTCTATAGGATTCAGATCCGGACTTCGCGCTGGCCACTGCATCACAGAGATTTGGGACCTCTGCAAGAAGTCGCTCACGATGCCTGCAGTGTGAGCGCGAGCGTTGTCGTGCATTAATGTGAACCCCTCGCCAAAAGATTCGGCAAAGGGGACCACATGCACTTCCAGGACCTCAGTGACATAGCGGCGAGCAGTCAGCGACCTTTGTCCGCGAGCACCTCCAGTCCGGGAGACGCAGACAAGGTCGGTTTTGCCGGCAGCAGACATACCGCCCCAGAACATGCAGGATCCGCCACCATATTCCACCGTCTCCTGGATGCAGGCTTGGGCGAAACGTTCACCCTGCCTCCGGTATACTCTTCTCCGTCGGTCGTTGCAGAAAAGACACACTCGCGTCTCGTCTGAGAAGAGAACAGCTCTCCACTGCTCAAGGGTCCAATCGACGTGGTCACGAGCAAACTGCAAGCGGGCTCGCCGATGCGCTGCAGTCAATTTTGGACCCGTAGCAGCTCTGTGGGCCGCTATCTTCTTCTCCTTCAATCTTCTTCTAACCGTAGATACGCTTACGGTGCGTCTGCGAACTGCCTGGAGCTGCTGTTGCAACTCAACAGCGTTGGAGAAACGATTTCTCAAAGAGTTCGACACAACGAACCGGTCGTCTCTTTCCGAAGTGCAGCGACGTCTACCCGAACCGTGTCTGCGGATATAGCCACCGGTCTCTATGAAGCGCTGGTACACTCTTCGAACGGAATAACGGCTCAGGTTCAGTTGCCGGGCGACATCACACTGCCGCACCCCTGATTGCAGTAGTGCAACCACTTGAGCGGCTTTATCAGCTGTGGTATCCATCAAAATCTGTGCGTGTGTCCTCTTCAACGGTTGAATAGCGAATGACCCACATTGATTTTTTTTTTTTTTTTTGGAGAGAGATTGCTGATTGCCGCTGCGGCATTTTCAGCTTCACCGGGCTTTTTGGGGGCGGCGAGGAACGTAAAGGGTCCCTCAAGCCGTGTGAAACGAATCACCTTCAGAGGTTATCTAGAGGGAACGGCATCGCGCACAAGTGCGCGTCCCCGTGCCCTACTAGATTCTCCGAAGGGTTCGGATCGGATCGGGGAGCGGAGCAACCCGAGGGCGCCTCTAAAGGCACGGACCTCGGCTCGGGTTGACCGGGCCGTGGAGGAGGAGAGAACCGACCAGGTACATGTCTGTACCTGGTGTAGAGCGTGTGTGAACCGGTTCTTCGTACCCTTGTTCTACGAGTACGGTGTCTTGGGCCTAAACTGGTGTGCATGTTTAGTGTATTCTGTAAATGTGTGCTGTCATTTAGAGGATCGGGCGGGGGGGCGTTCGCAACCGTTATGGGATCGTCGGGGTCATCTAGGACGTGCTTAGGACGCCTAGACATGAACCGTTTTGTTGGTGGAAGGCTTCCAACATTATAGTTGGCGGCCGCCACAACAAGCGGGTTAGGGTGGTGGGGGGCGTTATCAAAGTAACGTATG
This sequence comes from Eudonia truncicolella, assembly GCA_949315975.1. Classification (NCBI taxonomy): domain Eukaryota; kingdom Metazoa; phylum Arthropoda; class Insecta; order Lepidoptera; family Crambidae; genus Eudonia; species Eudonia truncicolella. The sequence goes on from OX438836.1 coordinate 11,896,172, forward strand.
GAAACGTCCTTGATAAAGTCTTTGATAGTGGGAAGATCAAGATCGCGGTGGAGATCTACGTTGCGATAGTACCACGGGCAACCCGTGGCACCACGCATGAATCGGTTTTGCAACGTTTGTAAACGATGCAAATAGGAGGGCGCACAGTGCGCGAAAACTACGCTAGCGTAAGTCATGACGGGGCGGATGCAAGCTTTGTAAATTGTCGTCTTATGTCTAAGAGACAGTTTACTCCGCCTGCCTATAAGGTGGAATAATCGACCTAATATGAACGCGGCCCTGTTACGGACGATTTTAAGGTGAGGCGCAAACGTCATCCTTCTATCGAGGGTGACACCGAGATATTTCACCTGCTTTACCCAAGGGATAGCACGGTCAAATAAACGTATAGGAGGGCGACGATCGTCGTTACCTCGAGAAAAGAACACTGCGGCACTTTTCTCGGGGTTAACTTCAATCCGCCATTTGCGAAACCAAACGCCGAGGTTGTTGGCGGCCGTTTGGAGACGGTTGGAAACCGCGACTTTATCTCTACCAGTGGAATATAGCGCGGTGTCATCCGCGAATAGAGCTAGCTCTACGCGTGGAGTCTTCGGAATATCGTTTGCGTAAAGCGCAAACAGGATTGGGGAGAGCACGGATCCCTGTGGAACACCGGCTCGAATGGGACGAGGGGCGGAGAGCGTTCCCTCGACGCGGAAGCGAAAGGAGCGATCCGACAAGTAGTCTCGTAAGATGTGCACGAGTCTGTCTGGCACGCCAAATTGGTAAAGCTTATAAATTAAGCCGTTGTGCCAAACTTTGTCGAACGCTTTCGCAACGTCGAAGAAAAGAGCTCCGGTGCCCTTGGGACGGGCCCTTTTATTGAGGCCGGTTAGAATATGCTCCGTGAGGCGGTGCAATTGATGGGTGCACGAGTGTTTGGGGCGAAACCCAAACTGCTCGTCTATGAGGATATTGTTAGAGGACACAAAGTCCTTTAAGCGGGATACTAGAACGCGTTCGTACAGTTTTCCCAGCGATTTGAGAAGACTGATGGGGCGATAACTAGAAGGGGCGTTACGCGGTTTACCGGGCTTATGGATACCTATGACAACCGCATCTTTCCACGCAGCGGGAAAGATTGCGTTTGACATGGCGCTATTGAAGATAGCTACTATTAAAAGGATAAGCTGAGCGGGTAAGATCTTAAGGATCTTATTTGAGATGCCGTCTGCCCCGGGGGCACTACGGGGTTTGAGTCGTCTAATGAGCGTTTGCACCTCATCCTCCGTAACAGGCGGGAGGGTTGCGGTTGGGGGGAGGGACGAGAGTCTATCTACTTCCCTATCGACCATGTCTACATGGTCCTGAGGGACTGGGAGAGTGCTAGGCGAGCATTGAGACTCGAGACTGTCGGCGAGGCATTCGGCTTTCTCGTCGTCGTCAAAGGCGATCGAGTTGTCGGGTTTGTTAAGCGGGGGCATAGAATTGACTGTATCCGACTTAAAGGCTCTCGCCAACTTCCAATAAGCTTGGTGAGAGGGCGAGATCTCTTTAAGTAGGCCATCCCAATTCGTACCGCGGAGCTCTTGAATGCGCTCCTTAGCAGCGCGCTGCAAAGAGCGCATACGAACTCGGTTGTCCGAAGTGGGATAGGAGTCGTAAGCGCGCGTGGCGGCGTTCTTAGCCCTCAATAGTTGCCTCACATCGTCTGGCAGTTTGGAGCGATGGTCACCCGTCGCAACAACCCGCCGGGACGATTCGCTTATAGCGTTAGTGAGATGACTACTGAGGGCGTCGACCGCGGCCACTGTCTCGTGAGGCGAGACAATGCTATCGGGGATTTGGTTTAGTGACTCACTGGCGGTAGGCTCGAGTAATTTCTCAAGCTTATCCCAGTCAGTCACCACCTTAATAACGGGGGTGGGGTCGGTGGGGGGGCCTAACTGTAAAACCACCGGCCTATGGTCGGAGGAGAGCGCGTGGATCGTTTCTATGGAACGCAACCGTAAGGTTACGTTCCTTAGCAACGCCATATCTAACGGGTTAGGGGAGTAGTTGTCCACTAACGGATAGTGAGTGGCCTCCATTGGCACTACGATATCGAAGAGCATCGACTCAGCGAGGTGGCTCATCACCCGACCGTTACGGTTGGTTGAGTTGCAACTCCACTGAGCGTGTTTGCTATTGAAATCGCCGGCAATAATGACGGCGTTATCCATAGCAAACAGCGCCTCGAGATCGGGTTGCGTGAGAAGCTTATTAGGGGACAGATACGCGGACGCGATAGTGATAGACGGGTGGCCCGTCATGCCTAGCCGACAGACCGATACCTCCATATCGGATAGCTGCGGGGGATCGAGCGGGACACAATGAAGCGACCGCTTGTAATAGATAAGAGTGCCGCCACCGCGGCCGACTCTATCATTACGGACAAGGTTGTAGTTAGCCATGCGAGGGTCTCGGATGGATGGTTTTAGGAACGTTTCCTGTACTAGAAAAACGTCGACGGCGTGTTCGGTTAGAAAATCGGACACCTCGTCGCGTTGACTACTGAGACCGTTCGCGTTGAAAAACGCAACCGTTAGAGAGCGGGGCTTAATTCTTTGAGGGGGCGTATTATCCATTTATGATTCTTTAAGAGAGTCAAGAAGGGACGTGATCTTGTCCAACAGGGGACCGTGATCGTTAAAGATTGTCGCTATGATCATAGCGGGACAAGCGTCGGGGGAAGAGGCGGCTTCGCGCAACTTTCTTTCCACCTCTGCGATCTCGTCCTTGTAACGATAAATCTTTACAAGTTCGACAACCGTAGACATGGAAGAGAAGGTTACCGGAAGGGAACCTACAGTCGCGGCAAACGAATGTTGCGCGCGAGCTTTGGGTGACATGACTGCCTTAGGGGCGGGGGTTTGCCGTTTAGGCTTGGTGGGCTGGGCCTTAGGGGCCTTGGTTTTAGTGGCCTTGGCCTTAGGGGCCTTGGCCTTAGGGGCCTTGGCCTTTGGGGCTACGGCCTGAGGGGCCTCGGGAAGGCTTAGCTCCATTGGAGTTTCAGCCGGAGGTGGCGGTGGGACACGAGCCGGGCCAGTCGCGGGAAAGTCGACTAGCGAGTCTGACGCGGGGGCTACCGCCGCGGGCTGGGAAGCCCGCGGAGTGGCCCACGGATTGCGGGGCGGTGGTAAGGGGGCCGCGGGGCGGAGCGAGACTTTCGCGATCTGTGAAGGCGGCGGAGCTCGAGTCGCGGGGTTACGGCGCGGTCCCGACCCGCGGGTTGCGTTACTACGCGGAGCTCTGGGGCAGCCGCGATAATTCGCGGTGTGTCCCAAAGCGCTGCAGTTCACGCAACCGGGCGGGTCGACGGAGACCGGCGCCGGCGCTTTAGGCCTAGAGCACGCTTCCGTGGCGTGGTCGCCCAAGCACTTAACGCACCGGGGGCGGGCAAAGCAGTTACGGGCGGCATGCCCGTAACGTTGACATTTGTGGCATTGACCAACAATGCCACGCTTGTGGGGGGTCTCAATCGAAAGGCGATCGAAGCCTACGATCGTCTTGACGTTGAAAATGGATTTACCCTCGGGGGTATTATCTAAATTTGCCTTTAGGAGGCTCAACGGAGATTTGTCCTTGCCGAGCATACGGGTCACGTCAAGGACGGGGTAGCCTTGCGACTTAAGGTCGTCAAGGACTATCTTTGGGTCCCAATCCGTGGGAAGGCCGCGGATTACAACTGATAGTACTCGCTCCTCGGGGAGCGAGTACGTGTGGAACGGCACGTTATTAGCGCGTAAAAACGCCGTGCATGAGCGGAAGTCGGCCACGGTAGCGAGCTCCACCTTGACCATCTCTGGGTCACCTTTAGCGCCTTTAATAAGGCGATTCCTTAATGGGATGACATTGTGTCGGGCCTTCAGAGATCGCATAATCTCGTTAAAATTTTTTGTCTCTTGGACAAAAATCGGAGGGATCTTTTTCTCCTTGCGCGGCTGGCTCGGCTCGGGCCTAGGGGAGCAAGGGCGGGAAGAGGGCGCGCTATTCGCTTTAGCGGCCTTAGGCGGAGGGACGGAGGCAGGGGCGGACTTGCGGGTCCGTTTCCCTTTACGGGTGACGGTCTCGAATTCCGAGTCCGATGTAACTACATCGGGATCGGAGTCCGAGACGGGAGGGTTATCCTGTCTCGCATCGGAGGTGGAGGGACAAACCTCCATCTCAAACTCGGGACCGGACGGGGACAAGGGTTGGCCTAACCTAATGATAGGCCTATCAACGGGACACGCGTTGGACGTGGGGGCTAAAGAAGCGGCGGGCGCTTGGGCGGGTTTCGCATAAGGCGAGTAACGCGGGGAGGGCGCGGGGGGGGACTTTTGGATGTTATGCGCGATCTTAAGGACCTGCAACGCCTCGGGGTGATTTTGTCCTAGCAAGGACTCGATCACCTCGAGCTCCATCCTAGCGCACGGTCTAAAACCATGCACTAGGATGCGTGTGTGGTGTCAGACCCTCCCCGTCACAGACAGGGAGGCGTGAGTAAGAAAAGCACCTACTGCCTGAATGGCCCTAGGTGTTGTCCTCCGGTGAAAATCAATTCACCGTAGGGTGTGTACCTAAATTGGTTAGTGTTAGAGAAAGTTCTGAGTTGACTAGGAGATCCCCCAAGGCCAACTTTGCCAGAACTCTTCCGGAGTGTTTTCCCCCCAGGAGGGTCAGGAGGGCAGCCGGGTCAGTGCCCCAACTGGCTTCGTTGGCACCGTTAAGTATCCACCAGTTGGCTACTAAGCGTAGTCTTCCAAGACAACTACCGTTGTGAAACAGTGAAAGAGCGCTCCCGCAATGAAAATTGCGTCGAGAGCGCTACACGCGACGTACTATGCACCGGAGCCGTACCGGTACACAGTAAAAGGAACCGAGACAAACAAGCGGAACGCGGCCGAGCGCGCGAGAGAGCACGAGCGAGACGTGCGTCCTGCGCGGCGAGCGAAACGGGAATCGACCCACATTGAACCCGTGTTGACCGTTTTATACCCACAAAGGAAGCGCAACTAGCAACTCTCACGGGTAGCAAAATTTGCATCGAATTTTTGTGACACTTTATTTGTTGCATTAGGTTTTATTTGATAATGAAAAGTAATGTTTTTTATTAAGTTAATTAAGTAACCTTGTAAATAAAATCATAATTAATGCGACTGCATGTGCATATCAAGAGTAAATGACATTTGAAAGTGATTTTCTAAGAGGTGCGATTTTTTTTGACGCCGAGTGTAGTTGCGGTCGCTACAATCGGTCGGTTTATTGTGTAGTGCCGTCATGCACTTTAAATCGCTCGCTCGTTGCGCTTTCGTAGCGTTCTACGTTCCGTACAAATATGTGTTTTGGTAGCGATAAATTTTAAATTGTCGCGATTGCGACTGTCACTTCAAGATCAGCAATAAGCCTGCCGGTCACCTTTCTGAAAAGGTGGTTGACCTATAGCATACAATAAGGAGATCCCAGAAGGTAAGTTCAATACATACCGCGCTCGAGCAACGCACACATAGACGATCTCACGGTATCTTGAACAATCTCAGACCAGTCTCGCCCAACTGTTGCGAGATTCCGTGTCCGTGAAAGGTTGTCTTTAGGTGCGTTGCTCAAGCGTGTTTGTATAAAGCTTACCTACTGCAGTCTCCTTATTGTGATTCAAGTCAGGAAATTTTAAAAATGGTGTTTATTTAAAATCTAACCCCCTTATTCATAAAAACTATTTAAGCATTATTTAGTTAATCATTGTTTTGTCTTTTTTTCTCAAATTCAAAATGACGTTTGTTTGTGACGTTGACAAAACAATATTTGACTAAATAATGCCTAAATAGTTTTTATTAATAAGGGGGTAAACTTTTTATTAAGAAAATAAAACAATAGCGTTTTTCTAATAAGTATACAAATTTTCATTGACGTACTTTAACAAATGAAAATGATAATCGTGTAAACAAATACTGTTTAGAGGTGACTTTGGATGTTTTTCTATCAAGGAAATTACATAATTCTGTATTTTGAAAACCGTTATGGTTTTCTATCAAAATAAAAGTTAAAGTCAAAATTATTTATTCAAATAAACCTAAGAAAAGTGCTTTTGAATCGTCCAAATATTTTTTTGCCTGTACTCATTCCGGACGTCTAATTAGCTGTGGAGAAGAATGGGCGCAAGAAATTCCACAGCTTTTTTGGCTTTAATAGAAGAAACGACATTTACAAAAATAAAAATTATGTCGTTATCAAATCAATATTTTTTTTTTTTATGTTTAAAGGATGAACACGAGCAGGCGGGTCACCTGATGGAAAGTAATCACCGCCGCCCATAGACACCCGCAAAACCAAAGTAATTGCAGATGCATTGCCGGCCTTGAGGAAGGAGTTGGATCTTGAGGAGGGAGTAGAAGTTGGGAGGGGGGATAGATTTGCCTCCGGTACTTTCACTCACCGGACGAAACACAACAGCAACGAGTGCCATTGTGTTACGCCAATATTCTGTGAGAGGGTGGTATTACACCGGGCGAGCCGGACCATTTCATGCCGTAACGCAGCGTGGCTCCACCACTCAGATAGTGACACTCATTTAGCACCACCCAGAGGTCACGTGTAGGATCTCAAGGGTAAACCTACGGACGCGAGTAACTTTAACCCCCAAATTTAATTCATTTACAATTAAAGACTTTCAAGAACCCGGAATTACAAATAATGCTTACCCATATACAAACCATGCATGCGTAAGTGAAGAGCATTTCACTGTTATCAGTGCCTTAAATCACCATCACAATCACAATCACCATCTTATCCAGACGTTCGTGGAGGGTAATTGCCCGATCGCCTCATTTGGGAAGGCTTGAGTCCAGCCGTGGGATGTTCATAGGCTGATGATGATGATGATGATGATTTTTTTTAACGGGTAAGCACAGTATGTACCTTGATCTCACCTGATATTAAGTGATGATAAGGCCAATTGATAGAAGCGCACTTCCGTTCCGGGTGCGCACAACAATGCTACAAACATTGATGTTATGGCGACATATTTAGATAAGATGGATGATGAATGATACAATGTTCATCAAAGAGCCTCTTAAGCAAAAGGGTTTCTGTTAGCTACTACTTTTCAACGTTTCTAAGTAGTATATGATTTTTATTACCTTCAAAATAGCTATAACTTTTTAGGTTTTGAATTAAAATTTACTTGTGTTAGGATGAACATTTGTTATATTTCTATTCAACAGTAAGAGGTCCTGTTATAGGGTTGGGTTATTAAAGCTTATAATAATATGTATTTTTCAAAATTTTATCAAATTAAGAAATGAGTGTATGATGCTAATTTAGAATCTAGAGAGTTCAAGCAATACAAAAGAAAATATTATTAGTCAAGTTACATTTTCGTAAAGTATTTCATGTATAGGCAGCAGGGCTCTGGCAGTGAAAAGGCTTGCCTATTTTTTTATATACTTTCATCTATAAATTATGTACAAAAGTAAATTTATAACGTTAAACTACATAATAAAAAACTTACGTTCACAAGATCTGAGTAGCCGGAATATACAATAAACGGGTGCAAATTCACTAACGATCCGAGTTTTTAAGTCTAAACTCAATAGTTAGATTTCTTAATACACACAAAAACAAAGCTGCACACATTTTCTTATACCAATTAACTAAAGAAAACCAAAATTGAAACAACAACACTTAAACAGATGAACATCACCAACGTATCATTACTTTTTCGTACAGCTCAATGTTACAAAGAACATTATTATACTAGTATACTTTCCTAGTGGATAGTTATGTACGTAGTTCAATGACAGACAGTATCGAGACAGCGTTCGAGTGATATAAAAAGCGGATCGGTACTTGCCAAAATTATTCAGTTACCAACCTTAACGGAAGCAACATGTACGCCAAGGTGTGTTCGAGTGTTCGACATTATTAATATAATATGATGAATGATGATTAATAATTATGTCAAGATCAGTTCCAATACCAAAAAGAGATATTTATTTTTAATCCGTAAATTTCCTTGTAGCTAGTGTTAAAATGTTCAGTGTAGTAAAGGATGAGTAAAGGTATGAAAACGTAAATGTGGTTTTGAGTTCCAGTTGATCATCACCCTGTGCGCCGTGAGCGCGGCCCGTGCCGGTGGCCTCCTGCAGGCAGCACCCGTGGCATACAGCCAGGCCTACTCCGCGCCCGCCCTCTCCTACTCCTCATACTCAACCGCGCACGGCTCCCCCGTTGCCTACGCCGCCGCCCCCGTCGCCACCTACTCCACCGGCCCCGTCATCGCCAAGTCCTACGCCGCACCCGCCGTAGCGACCTACGCCGCTGCCCCCGCCGTAGTCACTAAGACCATCGCTCCCGCCGTGTCCTCCGTGTCCTCTTACTCTTCCACCACCTCCCACGGTTCTCCCGTTGCCACTTACGCTGCTGCTCCAGTAGCAACTTACGCAGCTACCCCCGCTGTGGCCTACGCCGCTGCCCCCGTGGTCGCTAAGTCTTACGCCGCCCCCGCCTTGGTCACAAAGACTATCTCCCCTGCCGTTTCTTCTTACTCCTCATACTCTACCCAAACCGCGCACGGCTCCCCCGTCGCCTACGCTGCCGCCCCCGTCGCCACTTACGCTAAGACCTACGCCGCACCCGCCGTAGCGACCTACGCCGCGGCCGCCCCCGCCTACTCCACTTACTCCGCGGGCCCCGCCTACGCCAGCTACGCCGCCGGCCCCGTCCTGAAGTCAGCCGTTGCGTACTCCGCCGCGCCCGCCGTAGCCCAAGTCGCCTACAGCGGACACGGTGTCAACTATGGTTGGTAACTTGAATCTGAACTGAAGTCTCAGTGTGTATAAATAATTAAATAACAAAGAAACTAAGAACATGTGTCATGTAAATATATCAAAAGAATAAAATATTTAACGAAACATACTCATAAACATTGTCTTTGATCTTAAATTCTTACTTTCCTTCCTTCTCCAAACTTTCGACAATTATAGTCATAATAAATAACTATATACTCGTTGATAAAAAATTTAAATAGGTAGACAGATTAGTTTGAACTAATGGAATAATATGCTTAATATGATAACAAATGTTTTTCGATTATGATAAAGTTATTGGATTGTTAAGAAAGAAAAATAAACAGAAAACCATAAAACGAACCACAGCCGATGCCTAATAGATAATCTATCTATACCTACATATCTAAGCACTATTTAGAAAAAGCTCAAGGCTCTAATTTCACTTTTAAACTATTTTTTTTCAAACCGGTTTTCATTTTTATTTTAACCAAATGCATAATAATCCAATGTTTAAAAACACCATTAGTAGTTGGAACCCTCGTGGCAGAAGATTGTTGATTCAGGAATCATCGTTTGGAAGTTATGGTGAATTGAATAAACTCACACACATACATACATGAACGCATAAAAATAATGGGCAGTCGCGTAAATAAATAAAAAGAAATAAAAAGTTAAAAATAATTTAAACCTGATAAAAAGATTTTTTTTATATAAATAAAAGCGTGTTACATTGTGGAACATTAAAGAAAAATTTAGCCTAATACACCCTCATTATTTTTCTTTTGCAATCACAATGTAACACGCTTTTATTTACAAAATATTTTTTTTCATATTATCAGGTTTAAATTATATTTTTTTTTATTTCTCTTTTTTATTAACAAGTAATAAAAGCTTGGTATAAAAAGTTTTCTTTTTTTACTTTTAATTTTTTTATCTTTTAATTTTTTTTTTTTATTTATTTTCAATAAAACCGTTTCACTTTAAAAAAAAATTATTGATTTTTTTTATTTTCAAGTTTTTAGTTTTTTATTTTTCATGTTATTGTCATAAAGAACTATTCTACTAATCAAGTTCTTTCATTTTATACCCATATTGAGGAGGTAGTGATGTGTGACATGTTTACACACACCCTTACACCATTCAGCCCTCGGCACGTGCTCACCTTGGCATTGATTGGGTCATCCATCTAATCCATCTAATCAAAGACAGAATCCACATTCATAACATACGGAACGAACGAACGAGTTCCTATGGCCATCTTTCAGCTCAATCATCAGACCCTGGTTACCATCTAGCACCAAAGTACTCGTCAAGACGAACCATACGAGCCCAAACTCGATGGTATTGTGTCGTTTAATTACCGAGTTCCTATGGCCGCCTTCCTTCTCCATCATCAAACCCTGGTTATCATCTAGCACCAAAGTACTTTTCAAAACGGATCAAACGAGCCCAAACTCGATGGGATTGTGTCGTTTAATTACCGAGTTCCTATGGCCACCTTCCGGTTCCATCATCAGCTCCATGTCATAATAATTTCTCATTGTCATCCGATTTACACATGCATGCAAAATTTCAGCTCAATCCGTCAACAGGAAACGAGTTCAAATTTCAATTACTAGATTTTACCCATATAAATAAACAGGGTAAGCTAAATAAAACCGTTTAAAAAGGGACAGTCTTTAAATGAAGTAATAAATAGTCTTACAATATAAAAAACTTTTTAAAAAAAAAAGTATATAGTCTTTATACTGTCTCAGTGTTGGTCGGGTACTATCCTGGCAAGGTCGCCAGGTTCGGCGCCAGGGATTGAAAGGTAGTTTGCTGTTATAAGGTGTATAATGGCTCCAATTACATGTTGCACTAAGGCTTTTAAAATATAGGAGATGAGTGTGTGCGTACACACACTGCATACATGAACCCTTACCCAAACAGAGAATAAGGTCCGAATAGTTATTCCGAGTTTTGTTCCTGTCATATAAACGTCATTTCAAATTAGAGTAAAAGAGACAAAACATGGAATAACTATTCGGACTTATTCTTTGTTTATTTATAAGGCCCTTAAAATGTAACAATTTTTGGGCGGTAGTGTAAACAAGAAAAGGGACTGTCTTCAGTTCACTAAATAGTTTTTATACTGTCCTATTGTTGGTCGAAATCCTCCATCAATCAAATAAAGACATCGCTACAATTGATGGATAATAGAAAAATCCGAAACACACTTTGGCCGAACATGATATTGAACCCTGGACCTCTGTATATCAGGCGGAGTGCTTTGCGACACGGGTACCAAGGTTATCTTCAGTATATCTGGTTAATTTAAGCGCTTGTTTTTTATCTAATAGAAAATATAGTGTTAATACTAAAAAATAAAAACATCATTTCCATAACAAACAATGACAAGATAACCTCCCCTTTGTATATGTCTAGCTAGTGTAACGTGTGTTTCAATGTTTCAATTTACAATAAACAATAAAAAAATAATTTATTTAAGACAAAATAAAAAAAAATCTTTCTTCGTCTGTAATATTCATAACTAGATAGACAGATAAGTACACACATTGTTCACACACATATGAATAGAAATACAGTTACACATAATCTTAGCTTGTATGGGCAAAGGCGGTCTTATCGCTACAAGCGATCTCTTACAGATAACCTTTGGTTTACGAATCCAAAATAGAGATAGAGGAAGTGCGTAAATTTTGAAGACTAAGAATACATTATGATAAGAAACTATAAGTACGGTAGTATTTCATTTTCATTTACACATTTAAGGCTCAATTATCGCATTACATCCAACTTGAAGTAATGTAAAATTTTACAATACTTATAACCAATATTACAAGAAATATTCCATCTCTAAGCTATATTCGACTAAAACTTTTGTAGGATATTATAAAACTATAATATCGCTATTAGAGCTTGCCACAGTGTACTGACCATTATTTTATTAACGTTTGCTGAATATTTTTTGATTAACAGGAAGTATGGTCAAAACGGATTGACCAGTTTCTTGACCGTCTGTCCGACCTTAATCTAATAATGTATGTGATTCAAGCTCTAAAAAAAAACAAAGCAAATTATAGCCCTTTTGTACAAAAAGGTGCTAATGGCGGAAAAATTAACACAGACTCCTACATATTGTCATACAAACCACTGTTTTTTTTTTTACTTTTAGTATACTTACTTTGATGACCTCCGTAGCCGTGGCCGTGTATTGCACGCCGGACTTTGAGCGGCGCTACTCTGAGGTCCCGGGTTCGATTCCCGGTCGGGTCAATGTCGAAAACTAACTTTTCAATATCGTGTCGGGTCTGGGTGGTTGTGGTACCGTCGTTGTTTTTGATTTCCATTTAACGAGTGCTTTAGCTACTTACCTTGGGATCAGAACAATGTATGTGATGTTGTCTAATATTTTTAATGTATATTATTTTAAGGATAGGACAGTGCTGAATGTCCTGTTCGCAAAGAGTTTGTGAGAGATACCCGTGTCTCTTAAGTGAGTTTCAAAATGTATTTTTTTAAATAGCTTAATTACACATTAAGTAACTGGCTTGGTGCTGCTTGCACATAACCAATGTCAAAATAAGAAGATAATGTAGTAATAAATGTTAAAAGACAAATGTTCTTCTCCCACAACCCCCTAGGGATTCTGAAAAGATATGGGACTTAACGTAGACCTTACGCGAACTTCTTGAGAAGAAAATAGACGTTGCACCGTTTGTTTTATTTGCCAACACTCATGCGTTTCAATGATCCGACATATTTTCATTTTTTGCTTTTTTGCTTTCATATGTTTGCTTTGCTGAATGTTAATGTTAAAACATAACAAAATAAAATTGTAAACAAACAACTCTCTATATACTTTCCCGGCAAAAGAAACCGAAACAAGCAATTAAATCTGAACGGAATAGTTAAATTTCATTATTCACTCAAAAACAAGGCTTGAATTGACTACATAACAACACTTATAAACCACATCAAAGTGCCAATATTTTAATCTCTCCTATAATAAAGTATCAATAACATTATCATAATATTATACCCTCGTGCTCATAGTAGTAACGAGTTATGCACGTAGTTCAATGAAATAGACAGTAAGGAGACGGCATTCGAGTGATATAAAAAGCGGATCGGTAGTTGCCAAAATTATTCAGTTACCAACCTTAACGGAAGCAACATGTACGCCAAGGTGTGTGTCCTAGTGTTCGACATTATTTTATGTACCTATTAATAATTAAGTCAGGATCAGTTCCAAGTTCCAACTGTATAAGGAGATGATTGTTTTTAATTCGACCGTTTTCTAGCAGTGATAAAAATGTTCAGTGCAGTGAAGGTATTAAAACGTAAATGTGGTTTTGATTTCCAGTTGATCATCACCCTGTGCGCCGTGAGCGCGGCCCGCGCCGGCGGCCTCCTGCAGGCAGCCCCCGTGGCGTACAGCCAGGCCTACGCCGCGCCCGCGGTGGCCGCCTACGCCGCGCCCGCCCTCTCCTATTCCTCATACTCCACCGCGCACGGCTCCCCCGTCGCGTACGCCGCCGCCCCCGTCGCCACCTACTCCGCCGGCTCCGTCATCGCTAAGTCCTACGCCGCACCCGCCGTAGCGACCTACGCCGCTTCCCCCGCCGTAGTGACCAAGACCATCGCTCCCGCCGTGTCCTCCGTGTCCTCTTACTCCTCCACCACCTCCCACGGCTCTCCCGTCGCGTATGCCGCCGCCCCCGCTGTGGCTTCTTACGCTGCTCCCGCACTCGCATCTTACGCCGCTCCCGTGGCTGCGTACTCCGCCCCATTGGTGGCTAAGTCCTACGCTGCCCCCGCATACGCCACCTACGCCGCGGCCGCCCCCGCCTACTCCACCTACTCTGCGGGCCCCGCATACACCAGCTACGCCGCCGGCCCCGTCCTGAAGTCAGCCGTCGCGTACTCCGCTGCGCCCGCCGTATCCCATGTCGCATACAGCGGACTTGGCGTCAACTATGGTTGGTAAACTGTATCTAGTCACAATGTGTACAAATTATATAAATAACAAAGAAACACAAGAAAATGTGTAGTGTAAATATATGAATATAATAAAATATTTAACGAAATATAACAATGTCTTTGATCTATTCTTAAACTTCATCAAAAATAAACAGAAAAATAATGTATATACTTAAAAGTAATCAATCACACGTAAACCGCTATTACGCACTATTAACAAAACAACAGGTTTTAAATTAACTTTCCTTAAAAAAATAGCAAAAACCGTTTTAGCTTTTTTTTTGTTTTTGTACCATTCTATTTCCAATACCAATACGATATAGATACCTATATCTTTCCATACCTGAGACCCATACCGTCATTACACTGTAACGTTTACGTCATGAAACAGTTTAAGTTTTTTCTCTCATTAATAATAACCAAAGATTCAAAAAGCAATACAATAAGTGATTTGAACCTTATTCTAGTCAGGTGCTCTACCAAGTACCTACACTATCGTAATTGTATACTAGAACTACCCTGTGTATAAATAGAAGATTTTATTTTGCATAAGTAACAAAGTAAGCGACCAGAGTGGCAGGAACATTGTGGTTTGCAAATAATTTTAGTCTCTAACAACAATTGAATACAGACCTCCTTACTAGCTGTCATCCGGTACAATTTAAATTAAAATCTATATTATTTTGTATCGAAACTTGTATGATTTTTAATTTTAATAAACTCGCGTATCATCTTAGGGATGCATCGTTGTTCTTTAGCTATCTTATCTTATCGAATCTGATTTAGTGGATTGCTTTCTCTAGTGCATGTTCGTACACTGCAGACTTATTTTTACCCCTATGTTTGACATCGGCTTCATGTTCCTACACTTCTCTTTGTTTGCCCCATGTAAGAGTCGCAGTCCAGTTTGTACACGCCTGCATCTTGAAGGGGTAATTGTACTTGACAGTTCGTAAAAATTGGTGGATCTTTTTAGGAGCCTAAAATAAGTGTTGATTACTAAACCTACCGGTGATAGGCATTTCAAAAATTATATATCAAAAATTACATAGCATAGTATAGAAGTAAAACCTGGTTCAGTGATATATGCTGAAGATCTCGCGAACTCTGCTCAATGGTTTTGCAAAAATGTCAGCCCTCAGGTATAAGAAACAAAAGCAACAATAAGACATAGGCGAAGACAAGAAGAACAGGAAGACAAAAATACCTAATATGACATTGCGTATACTTTGACAACCTGATTCTCTTTTAATAACTGATTTCTAAGTTTTCTTTTTCCTCAATTAATGTATGAATTTTTTGTATGTTTGTTTATATTTCTGGTCAAATATTAGTCTAATTAGTTTTTGTGTTTAATTGTTTTTATTTCTATGCATGCAGTGTAATGTACCTGTAATTAGTTGTTACATTTAGCTTAAGTTACTTGTAAAAGTCTTTAATAGTATTAATGTAAACCTATTAAAATAAATAAATAAATAAACAACACTGACGATTTTGTGCTATAGGGAAGAATGGTTTACCCGGAATCTGCTACCATTTTACTTCTAATCATTGTAGCTCAACCATAATATTTTATTTATTATATGGTGACATTTATACCATTTATTGTTATGGTGACATTAGTATATGAATATGGAGATAGCAGGCCACACAGACTTAAAACAAGCCACACCACTAACCAAACAGAACCTATTGAACCAGGAATTTTCGAGTCTGAGATCAGTGGTAGTACCTAGACACTAGACTAAAGAGGAAGTTGGAGCGGCGTTTACCAGCTCAATATTCTAAATATTTAGGTTGGCAACTTTGTTTATAGAATCATACAACATGCTTTAGAAACAACTAGGAATATCTGTTTAATATAGTTATATCACTTTTTAGTAAATATCCTCAAAGTCGTATGCTCAATTATTATTATTATTATCAAATTTAAACTGACTAATAAGGACTGGCACCGTAGCAGCCATGATTACGAAAACCGTTAAATACGAATAAAAAATAGGGACTGTGAATTAAAGAAATAAGTTGGATATATTAATATATTATTGTTCTTCTATCACATTCGATGACTAGATTCAGTTTACCAACCATAGTTGGCACCGTGTCCGCTGTAAGCGACATGGGCTATGGCGGGGGCGGCGGAGTATGCGACGGCTGACTTCAGGACGGGGCCGGCGGCGTAGCTGGTGTAGGCGGGGCCCGCGGAGTAGGTGGAGTAGGCGGGGGCGGCCGCAGCGTAGGTCGCTACAGCGGGTGCGGCGTAGGACTTAGCCACTAATGGGGCGGAGTACGCGGCCACGGGAGCGGCGTAGGATGCGATGGCGGGAGTGGCGTAAGAGGCCACAGCGGGAGCGGCGGCATACGCGACGGGAGAGCCGTGGGATGTGGTGGAGGAGTAAGAGGACACGGAGGATACGGCTGGGGCGATGGTCTTGGTCACTACGGCGGGGGGAGCGGCGTAGGTGGCTACGGCAGGTGCGGCGTAGGACTTGGCGATGACGGGGCCGGCGGAGTAGGTGGCGACGGGGGCGGCGGCGTAGGCAACGGGGGAGCCGTGCGCGGTAGAGTATGAGGAGTAGGAAAGGGCGGGCGCGGCGTAGGCGGCCACCGCGGGTGCGGCGTAGGCCTGGCTGTACGCCACGGGGGCTGCCTGCAGGAGGCCGCCGGCGCGGGCCGCGCTCACGGCGCACAGGGTAATGATCAACTGAAAGGGATGACACAAAAAATTAGAACCACGTCCCTTTTAAAGTAATGTAAAAAAATCCTAGCACAAAGGAGTTTTGAAAACGAATGAACTTGTAATTGTGCGATCAACTTCAAAGAGGACAAATTGTATGAATTCCTTTGAGAGTGAAGTCAGGAAATAAGTCAGAAAGAAGTTCTAAACACACCTTGGCGTACATGTTGTTTCGGCTAAGGTTGGTAACTGAATAATTTCTGCAGGTACAGCTCCGGTTTTTATATCGCAAACCTAGTGCGTACATTTGCGCATTTCACTTTCATTGACGTCTTAACTCAATGATCAATGCTACCGTAGTTGCTTTAACGATGTGCTATAAAGCACTTAACTTTTTTTACATATAGCATCCGACATTTCTGAATTCCTTTTTTCAATATAATTGTGTAAAATTCCTAAAAGTAATCCAAACAATATACAATCGATTACACTTAATATGTCATTGTAATGTTTTATTAAAGAAAAAGCCAGAAACGACTGCAAGGCGGATCGGCACTAATCACTGCAAATATCACTTGTTAGGGCTGGGCAAGGTTTTGATACCCCCTGTGGTTTGTAGGTGGTCCCTCGCTTTCACCCAGGATGCTAATTTTTTAGGTTTCGCGCTAGATATGAGGGACGGGAGAACCGCTACATTACTTGGGCCCCCTTTAAGGGCTTTCGTATTCCAATAAGGAGGTTCACATGGTCTAAAAAAAGCCTATGGCTGGAAGTGTGGCTCTCGTATCAGACTAGACAGCAACCAGGCGACTACGACATGAATCTTTATTAGAAGCAAAAGCTTTTGTTTGATTATTGCTTGTAATATAACGTTTCCGTAAATGATTAACATAATAATACTTATAAACATATTTTTCAAAATGTTACAATTACAACATGCTTTAGAAATAACTAGGATAATTTGTGCGAAAACAGAAAAATATAAATTAGCACTTTATCCGCATCTCCGTCCGCGTGTATTAGAGACTTAAAAAAAACTGTTTTTAACAAATTAAAATAAAGCCTATGTTACCCGCAACAATTGTAGCATTCTATCGGTGAAAGTTTTGTGGGAATTGGACTACTGATCTAGAGTTCTAGAGATTACCCTCTTGAAACAAACAAACAACAAAATCACAAACTTTTAGACATAGATTCTTTCTTAACAAAATAAAACAAATAAAAATAAAATACTAGATGTGATTGATACGTATCTATAACTCAATAAAAGGGATGTTGACAACAACAATAATTAATTCCAGATCATTAAAGGTATACCTGAACGACATCACGTAACAGTTCTTTAAAATATTGACCTATTTTTTATTTAACCTACGCATGAAATTTTGTAACCTAAAACTTATTAAGTCTGTTCAGTGTTTAACTGAACTGACGGAACTAAATAGTGGCGTCAATTTCCATTCTAATAGAATTTCCAATAAAATAGACGACCTCCGTAGCCGAGTGGCTTGCACGCCGAAATTTGGGCGGCGCTAACTCTGAAGGCCCGGGTCCGATTCCCGGTCGGGTCAATGTCGAAAACGAATTTTTCGATATTGTGTCGGGTCTGGGTGGTTGCGGTACCGTCGTTGTTTCTGAATTCCATGAAACGAGTGCTTTAGCTACTTACCTTGGGATCAGAACAATGTATGTAACGTTGTCTCATATTTTATTTATTTTGATATTTTATTTATTTCTTATTTTATTATTTATTTAAAAAATAGTTTTGACAGCGTTGCCAAAAAGTATTTCTATTGACTAACAAGTGAACTACCCAGTTGGGGTACCTATCATTTTAGATAGGTACAATTCTTCACTCAATCAAGGTGAGCTAGATTTATCGCAATGTCAATTAGGTTTACTTCATACTCAATGATAAGTGGTATATAGGTAGTTTATGTAAATTTTTTATTTCCGCAGTTTTGATCCATTTTTATCCGACTCCGAAAACAGGAGGTTATCTGAATATGTTTTAAATTAAGTTCATAAATTTTATTGATTGATTTTACCTTTTATGGGTAAAGAGGATACTTAACGTTCTCAAGTATTAACAAAATGGGAACCTAGGGAAATTGAACTTTTTTAAATGAACTTAAATAATATAAGATTTTCTATATATATTCTTCTTCTATATATTCTTTCATATATTTCTATGAGTTGGTTCATATCTCACCGCACTGCTACAGGCGTATGTAATAGAGATGTTGACAACAATAACGTATAAATGAAATCACGTATTCTTTAAAACATAAACCTATTTTTGTTTGACCTAAGCATGAATATCTGTAACCTAAAAAGTTATTAATAAACACTGAATTGACAGAAAAAAACAGTGAAGTTATAGTCATCAACCCAATTGAGCAGGAAAAGTCTAAGTATCTATATCTTTTGTTTTTATAAAAGACTAGTGGCCCGCTCGCGACTTCGCCCGCTTGAAAACACCTGTACCCCATGATGGAGCCCTGTTGCAGCGCCACCTACCGGGTCCAATTGTAAATCTAAACCAAACCTCGAATCCACTTGAACACACACAAAAAATTTTATCCAAATCGATCCAGCTACAAACATCACACATCGGTCCGTTTAGAAGGAGTTCAATTACAAACATACGCACAGAAGATTTATATGTTATAAAGATTTTGTTGTTGATATGGGCGGCGCAGTGTTCCGTACTATTCTCCGAGGTTTTCTATATATATATCTAAGTATATATATATATTTTAGAGACGGTTTGCTGATGGCCTCATGATTAGTTCTTTTTCAGCGTCACCAGACTTTTTTGGGGGCGGCGATATACTTAAAGGGTTTCTCAAACTGTGTGATCGAAATACCGTCCGAGGGTTTTAGAGGGAATGGCATCACGCTTGACGCAAGCGTGTCCCTTTTCCTACTAGATTCTCCGAGGGGTTCGTATTGGATCGGGAGTGGAACAACCCGAGAGCGCCTATAATAGCTAAGAACTCGGCAAGGTTAGACTGGGTCACGGGGGCAGAAAGAAGCGCCCAGATACATGCCTGTACCTGTTACAGAGCGCGTGTGAACCAAGTCTTCGTACTATTGTTCAACGAGTACGGTGTCTTGGGCCTATGCGTGCACAGCATAGCATTTTTAGGTTGATTTATAGGATTTTAATTAATTTTCTTTAATTCCCCAAACATTCCCAATTAACTACGTTGGCTGTTAAACAAATATCGAGGAAATCAAACAAGTATTATATTTGTCAATTTAATTAATCAGTAAACCTCTTAATACCTAGCTCATTAAGTTAAATACGAGTCACATTTGTCATTACCTGCTCACACGAGGACTTTCTTCGAAAAATATACAAATAAAACGGACGCAAAATATTATGTGCAATGTTTTAATCATATTTAAATATTTAAACAATTAATTAACTTACTTACTATATGTAGTGTAACCATAATATTTTACAATATGTTGCTAAATAATTGCAAATTTAAAATAAACTTATAACTACCGTACAGTAATAATCGTTAAGGGTGCGCGGGTGCGCCGTCCGTAAGTGACAGGTGTCATATAATTTATTTGAAATGTCTTCGTCCATATTTAATTGATGCCGCGCGGCCATACTTTTGGCCATAATTTTGTATGGGTATTTAACGTGTTAATTTGAAAAATAATATAATTTGAAAATGTGAGACGGACGATTTGTAGTTTAGATATTGGTGATTGTTAAGACAAAATCAAAGGTACAATAATTTAGATAAACTATAAGATATCAACTAAACGCCCCGCCACTCGTATCCATGATATTTGGGTTACTTTTATCAAATATTCTGATTAAGGCACTGCTATATATAACCATCACTTTATTCTGCAATAAAATAAAAAAGACTAAACAAATCTTCTTTTACGAAGCAGTAACTATGGTATTCCCTGCCTGTAGAAGAGAATCCGGCTGATATGTTTCGGATATAAATTAGTAAGTACGGCACAAATACGCAAACTTGGGTCCAAATTATTTGTTTGTTCCGTTTGCGGTGGAGACATTGGGTCCATGGTGGCCGGAGGCCAAGCAGCTTGTTAAAGAGTTGAGTGCTCGCCTTATTGAAGCCTCCGGTGACAAGAAGGCTGGCAGCTACCTCTGTTAACGTATTAGCTTGGCAATCCAAAGAGGTAATGTTGCCAGCATTCTTGGGACCGTTCCCATGAGTTCCCATGAGCTGGAGGACATTTTTTATTTATAGGTTTTATTGTTAATGAATACAAAATTGTAAGTATAAATTTTATTTTTTATCATTTTTAATTAGTAAGTACGGTGACTGAAGCCGTTCACTAAGTCATCCCAGTAAATTCACAACCACTAGTAATATTCTCTTTGCTACAATAGGGGATTTTAGCCCTCTCAGCTACTCTCTCATACCTACTTAAAGATTTTTGCTAAAGTTTATTGTTTACTGAGGTCAAACCTTATGAGCACTTGGAGTGTGGATACGGATAACTGCTTCGAGTAAGAACTAGCAATGATAAAAAATCTTACAAGATTTATTGTGACATGGACGTTGGACCATACGATAATAATAAAGTCACGTTTCAAAAAATATTATTTAGTGACAAGATTAAGCAAAGTAATTGAAGCTAAGAAGCTGTTTTTATTTCTAGTAAAATTTTATCTTAAAAATTGAAGTAATTTAGGATGATGTATTCGGCATTTTATGTGTAGAATTTTTTTTTCCAACCTACTTCTGTCAGATATTAAATAAAAATCGGTTGTATGTTATGGCAAGTCGTTTAATTTGTTGTTCTATTGGTCTATTTACAGGAACTAGATTCAGTTTACCAACCATAGTTGGCGCCGAGTCCGCTGTATGAGACATGGGCTACGGAGGGGGCGGCGGAGTACGCGACGGCTGACTTCAGGACGGGGCCGGCGGCGTAGCTGGCGTAGGCGGGGCCCGCGGAGTAGGTGGAGTAGGCGGGGGCGGCCGCGGCGTAGGTCGCTACGGCGGGTGCGGCGTAGGTCTTAGCGTAAGTGGCGACGGGGGCGGCAGCGTAGGCGACGGGAGAGCCGTGCGCGGTTTGGGTAGAATATGAGGAGTAAGAAGAAACGGCAGGGGAGATGGTCTTTGTCACCAAGGCGGGGGCGGCGTAGGACTTAGCGACCACGGGGGCAGCAGCGTAGGCCACAGCGGGGGCAGCTGCGTAAGTTGCTACTGGAGCAGCAGCGTAGGTGGCGACGGGAGAACCGTGGGAGGTGGTGGAGGAGTAAGAGGACACAGAAGATACGGCGGGTGCGATGGTCTTGGTCACTACGGCGGGTGCGGCGTAGGTCTTGGCGATGACGGGGGCGGCGGCGTAGGTGGCGACGGGGGCGGCAGCGTAGCTGGTGTAGGCGGGTCCCGCGGAGTAGGCGGCGACAGGAGCGGCGGCGTAAGCGACCGGGGAGCCGTGCGCGGTTTGGGTGGAGTATGAGGAGTAAGAGGAGACGGCGGGAGACACAGTCTTGGTGATTAGGGAGGGTGCGGCGTAGGTGGCAACCGCGGGTGCGGCGTAGCCGTGGCTGCTGTATGCCACGGGTCCTGCCTGCAGGAGGCCTCCGGCATGAGCCGCGCTCACGGCGCAAAGAGCGATGATTACCTGAAAAAAAATATTTACTTAAAATGCTGCGTTGGCGGGATTGCGGAGTCCGAAATCCTGAGAACTTGGATTCAACTCCCTGGTCTGGCAAAATGTGCTTCAGGTTTTTCGATGCATAGTAGGGGTTTGCGATCACCAACCCGTATGCATCGAAATAGTTGGTATTGACCATCAATTTTATTGTACTGAAAACTTAATGTCAATGATACAGGTCAATGTTAGGTCCAGCTCTGGGACAGTATCCAGGCTAACTACTACTCCAAAAAAGGCAAAAATATAATTTATTTTTGTAAAAATTTCTTTAAATATTGATCAGTGCAATAAGAAAAACAAAAATAAGTATACTCAACACACCTTGGCGTACATGTTGTTTCGGTTATGGTTGGCAACTGAATAATTTCGGCAAGTACCGCTCCGGTTTTTATATCTCATAGGTGCGTCTATATTGTCCATTTCACTTTCATTGCCAAGGCGAACGAGTGCGCATGCGCATATAACTTAGCCTACGCCTCTGAGTCAGAGATAGCCTTTCGATTTCGTTTGTTCCGTTTGCGACGACCGTCGTTGTATAGGGCGAGCAAGCCTTGACAATTATTATTGGCATTACCACCGACGACGTACTAATATAACTGGTCGGCGTCCGTCAAATGCGTCTATGAGATTATAATGAAACCTACCTTTGTAGATGATTATGTTACCAACATATTCCATTTGCTACATGCAATTTACAACTATGTATTTTTCTATTTAGCTATTTAAACTATCATGGTCACTTGCATTAGAGTAATCGGGACTCTTACCATCTTTATTACATGTGAGTATCATTCGATACTTTCGATTTCGATTGGAGGATATCGGCACAGTTTTTTTTTCTTTATTTTATGGCTTCGTGCGATTGATTAGCCAGTGTCATAGTAATTTTCTTACAAGTAATACATAAATATACAATATTTCCTTCCAGTATGATGATGATGAATGCTAATAGAAATGAGAAGTATCTAAGTAAAGATGTGGGGCTTTACTAATTTCTCGGGCGGACTTCTTGAGTGAATTTAAAAAGTGAAGTTGCACTGTTTTGTTACATTTGCCAACACTCATGCGCACTTACGAACACTTAACGGTTAATAACACACCACTATTTCACAGTAATATTCGATATAACACAAATTTAAGAAAATTAAACAAAACCGCAGACGTGACTCTTCACTTTCCCGCCAAGAAGTTTACGGCACAGTTGCATGCGCCATGATCATAGAATTACTAAAGTGAATGCGGGATGGATTTTTTTACGAGCAGACAAAACGATCTACTCTCTGCCTAGCCCATACCAAATACCCGTGCCGGAATATCGGATACACACATATAATAAACATGGTAAGAATCCCGTTAATAATTACTCTCAGTATTTTTCATTGTTTTATTCTACAGCTAAGACACGCTTAGTCTCACATACTTACTAGGTACTTATGTACACACGCCTGCACGTCAGGCTACCACAAACTGTCAAATTTTCTCAATAGACTTTGAACTTTATGTCTAAGGGATATGGTTGAAAATGTATTGAAGAATTTTTACAGTTTTGTATAGGTTGATGTGCAGGCGTCTGTACTATGAAACGCACTGCAGTCAGGATCCTCAACTATTTAGCATCAGCAGGGGTCAGATTTTTGCATCTCATTGGTGATCTCGCAATAAGAATGACAAGAATACCTACACAAAGAAAATGTATAATTTGTTTGTTTGTTAATTAGGTTCTATCGATAAAGAATTTTCAGTGACAAAATAATCAACTAAAGGATCATTCGTAATCGTTAGTGTGAGAATGATTGTCTTCGGTTCAAAAATCGCTGGCTATCTTATTTGTATTAGTCGGAAAACAACAATTTGCTAATATTTTTGTCATGGTAGACTAAGATAATGGTTTTTGCCACCAATCCGAGCGCGGTGCGCAATGAACCCGGGACCTCTGGGTCTGCGGTCCCGGATTACCTATAACTAGTGTCCGCATTCAAATTTTTTGAAACTCTTTTTTTTTATATATTAAAAGGAGGCAAACGAGCAGGGGGTCTACCGCTTAACTCTATCGCTATCGCGCTCTATAGTTTATGGCGTAATCTTGTCATTTCAAAAGCGATATGAAAGCAATATGAAAGCAATATGAAAGCAATATGAAAGCAATATCAAAAGCTATAGCCTAGCCTATATAACGCCATAAACTATAAAGCGCGAGAGCGAGAGCGAGGGCGATAGAGTTAGGCGGTTGGGGGCAGTTGGGTCACCTGATAGAAAGTAATCACCGCCGCCCATGGACAAAACCAAAGTATTCGCAGATGCGTTGCCGGCCTCGAGGAAGGAGTTGGATCTTGAGGAGGGAGTAGGAATTGGGAGAGGAGAAGGGTGAGAGATGGGCCTCCGGTACCTACTTTCACTCACCGGACGAAACACAACAGCAACGAGTGCCATTGTTTCACGCCGATATTCTGTGAGAGGGTGGTATTACGCCGGACGAGCCGGCCCATTTCGTGCTGCAACGCAGAGTGGCTCTGCCAATCAGAATACTACTGCTCTTTCCATTTGTTCGTTGTTTGTTGTGATGGTCACTCATTAATCCTTCTTTGTCCTATTATTAGTTCTAATAAATTAGTTAATTAATCTGTTGTTGGTTAATAATTAATCTTTGATATCGGCAGCCATACGAAATCTTGTTTACACAGGTGATTGTTTACATAATTCTATATGTAGGTACTAATTAGGCATCATATTATTATTCATATTAATTTATAGTACTCTATACTACTATATAAATATGTAGGCTCTGTGTGTACTTGCAATTTTTCTGACAAATTTTGGGATAAATATTCATTTATATATTCATCCATAGGGAAGGCTCGTGCCCCAGCAGTGGGGATATAAATGATGATGATTCATTTGATGACTCACACCAATTCTAAGATTTTTGTCATTTTTGTCTGTCTGTATGTCCACTTTTAACTCAAGAACGGCTTGACCGATCTTGATGAAAATTTGTATGTAGTAAGAACATGCGATTGTTCAAATGATAGGCTATATAAAAAACAAAGAAAGTTTACCGGGTGACGGCTCTTGATGAAAATTTATATGTAGTAAGAACATTAGGTTGTGCAAATGATAGGCTAAAAAAAGGAAATTTGATTCTACTGTAGACGAGTTTAGCTAGAGCTAGCGTTATTTGTAGTACTTATTTTAAGCCTCATAGAAATAAAAGGCGTATTGTGCTATGACAATGTGAAACTAAGCTATAGACGAGGAGATGTGTCGTAAACAGCCAATAAGAATTCGTTTTTACCCACCACCTATCCTCTTATTGGTTGATTACCGCACATTTCTTCCTCTCAGCCCATCTTAGGAGGTGTGGTGGAAAGAATCCATGTCGTAGAACAATAAAAAGATAGCATCAACAACTTCAGCTTACTGTGAACCTTAAAAAGTCGTGTGTAGCGGGGTGCTCTTTTCGGTTATATACTTGTAATCACTTACCGTCAGGTGAGATAAAGGAATATACCTAGACGGGAATAAGTAACTAGTGTAATGTATGAGAAATCGTATATAAGATTGTCCATTCATCGACAGCTTATTATGTCTCCAATGCTGGGGCACGAGCCTTCACTTGGAAGGATAGGGAGAACGGGCCAAAAACCACCACGCGGCCCTAATGCGGATTGGTGGTTGTTAACAACTGCTAATGCAGCCGGGACCAACGGTTTTACGTGCCTTCTAAAGCACTTCACGATAATTATTTTTTTATTAATTACCTATTTTAGTTTTTTATACAAAGATCAAACTGTAACTGAGTAATACCTGAGTGAACGAGAGTGCGGCAACAGTGCCGTGACCTTGAATCGACGTACCAAGCTGTACCTACCGCAGTCGGTAGGATCGGTAGGTAGGGTAGGTACCGCAGTGTGTGGATCAACCCCAGTGGGTTGATCCACACATAGTTAATTTATTTTTGTGTGAATTTGGGTGTCTTCTATATTATAAATGAAACACACAATTTAGCTGTAAGTACACTATATAATACGTATATCATTATAATGTACATACAATCGTAGTCAAATATTAATTTACAAATTGGACACAACAAAATATTTACGCCTCGCTCGGCCAGTTTTGAGAGCTGCGTTATTTTTAATAACGTAATACATATATCCGCATGCGAATGTATATATTTTTAAATTAATTATTGGAAACAAGGTACACACTTAAGGTCGGACATATTATCAAAAATAGTTTTGACTAGGTAGTACAGTTTTCTATGGTAAAATAATTTCTGAATATTTCTTCCATTTTTTTAACTAAGTTCTGATTTTTCAATCATCAGTTAAAGTTTATTCATTGAATAATTTGACGTAATGACAGATTCTCTTTAGAAAATATGTCACAATGACAATCTTATTCTTTGGTTAAGACTTATCTGAGGATTGAAAAATCGGGTCTAAGTGTACAAAATCATCGGGAGGTATTATCAAAATAGTGTTTAAGTTATCTAATTACTTCTGTTTCTTGTGTATCGAGTCTCCGCTCTAAAATTATGAGCAGTTTCCTGTGACCAAATGTAATATTTCACATTTGTCGTGTTCGGCACATTTCTTCAGAAGAAAACCACAAATGTACATCAATGAATTAGTTTCAGGCATGCCATGCGAATTGTAATCAGAATATACTACATTATTAGTATTATTATTATACCCTTTATTTATTTTCTTTCTTAAAACTAGATTTTTACAATATTTTAATATAAAAACAATAAAACATTATAAAAACCTAATTCTAGAGTATCACCAGCAGCGGGGCAGGGCCTAAGCTACCGGTGGTCAGGGCTGCAGAGTGAGGAACCTCCTGACAATACGTGCCGTGTCAAGGAGTACTGCTTTCTGAATCTGACCCTTGATCCAACCATCAAGCGAGAGCCTCTTAAGATGTTGATTATTATTGTTGTTGATTTATTATTATTATTATTATTATTATAATTAAAAGGAAACGCAGTACTAACTAATTGAAACCAATCTTAATGCGAGAGAGAAAAATCTTTACAGATCAGCGCTCAGTGACATACCTACTTGCAATGATATACAATATGTTTTATGTGATATCATTGCGTACTTGTTATTCTCCGTTACTTCAGCAACATAATATGCTGCCTGATCCGCGTTTGCGGGGACAGGCTGCGTCATCGCGTACTCCTTTCGCGTGCTTTTTTCTGTGTGCTAATGTAGATGAAATACGAGCTTGTGTGCGTGCGTTTCGGCGCGCTTGTATGAAGTTGCCGCACTCTCGTTCACTCTGCCAATACTGAGACTAAATTAAATCATATACCAACAAAAACAAATTAATAAAGGACACTTCAACATTCAACACTTGAACGTTCTGGAACACTTGCTTTATTTGCAAGTGGAACTACTAATTATTAAAAAAAATACTTATCATAAGTAAATAGGTACGTTTTTTTCTTTAATTGCCCATTAATTACTTCAGTACTTAAAAATTTAAATAGCGACCATGCAGTTGTTACACTTACACGACCTCGTACCATAAGGTCAATGACCATACAACTTTTTTATTAAATGCCAGTGAAGCATCAATTTAAACGTCACTCGTTTGTTGTGCAGGTTCCGTATGTATAATGAAATAACACTGTGTAACAAAATGAAAGTTGCTATCAAAAAAAAAATACGTTTTTGACACATTAGTAAGCGTCGAGCTATACTTAAAGTTTAAGTATAGCTCGACGCTTACTTATGTGTCAAAAGCGTATATTTTTTTCTTAAACTGTAATAAGTGTTTTGTTTTATAAGATACGAAATGTCTTGTGTTTATTTGAATAGTGTCTGAAATGAAAATAGAACCTACTTATTGAAATGAAACTACTTTTACGGATCTACTCGCGTTTATTTTACACATTAGTTTTAATTAATGTTTATCGTCGCAGGGAGACTGAGGTGTTGGTCGTCTCATAATTAGTTAGTAGCTTGTATACCCTCATTTAAATTTAATCAGGTGCGTTCCGTTTTATGCAGAAAGAGCTTACAGTATCTTTTGGTCTGGCAGTATGGTGTTGGGACTGGGATTTAATATTTTGTATGATGGGATCCCAGGCTGGTAGTAGATTTCAACCTTCTTCTCTATTAAAATTAAGATGTTTTTTAATTTCAATAACCTCGCGTATCATCCTAGGGATGAATCGTTGTTCTGTATCGAGTATTTTATTTTTGGATGTATGGAGTTAAGATGATCTAGAAAAGCAGATACTTTATCGATTGGTAAGATAGTGAAGGTATCATCTACGTACCGCTTGTAGAACCTAGGGATTACCGGTGCTGTGTTCAGGGCCCTCTCCTCGAAGTCTTCCATAAAGATATCTGCGACGACGGGCGAAACATGGGACCCCATAGCGACACCCTCTACTTGCAGGTAGTAAATGTCATTCCACAAAAGTTAGCCAGATGTTAGACAATGCTCTTATAGTACTGCATATTCATAAGACATATCTTGATCTGCTAATCGTTTTTTGGTAATTTCAATGCAATCCTGTACTGGTAGGCATGTAAATAAGGACTGCACATCAAAACTAACCATAGTTTCATTGTCAGCGAAATGTAGGTTTTTGATATAGTTGACAAATTGGTAGAATTCCTTCACATAAGCTGTTGTGTTACCTCTAAGTGGTGAAAGAATCTTAGCTACATGCCGGCCAGTCGGTAAGTTGGTGAATCGATCTGGCTTACAATAGGGCGTAGCGGAGCCTCAGGTTTGTGAATTTTCGGTAACCCATACAGTTTTGGTGGTTTAGGGCAGGAAGGAATTAAATAGTTAGCGTCTAGATTTAACGTTTCAGATTGTTGTTTGACAAGATCACTAGTTTCCTTAGTATTTTGTTGGTTTGGTCGCACTTAACGCGTTTGTACGTCTTGTCATCCAATAAAAGTATTGTTATTTTTTCGTTATAATCAGACGTATCCATTACTACCGTAGCAATACCTTTAAAAGCACGAAGGGTAGTTAATTCGGGATTACCTCGCAGGTTCTTTAAAGCGAAATACTGATCACGAGGAAGTTTGGATTTCGGCAATTTACTCCGGCGCAAGATAGACGATATGTCTTGACGATATGCCTCAGCATCAGCCTTCCTAACGTTATTTTTAACTAAGCCCCTACCCTATAAGAAGCTACTTAGCGAAAGCTCTACGCTACTTAGAAGATTTAAGTAACATACCTAACCTACATAGACAACGTCTTACGGACCGGACTCTCACAACGGCAGCTGCGTTCAGACTGTTCCGAGCTGTTTCAAGATTTCGTGTGTCAGAGAGGGTATTACTATTATGTGCATTGCTCGAGCGCGGTATGTATGTACCGTACCTTCTGCTGTCTCCTTATTTTGTGCCTAAACTCACTTATGTACAGTCACGAGATTAACATGTAAATAATGTTACTCACAATACAATGGAATAAGAGTCAAAACTATACCTAAGTGTAGGTATAGGTTAATGCTTGTGACCGTACAGCTACATAGACAAGTATTACTGTACAATGTTGGCATACCCAGCAGCGATTTGTTCGTAAGAGATTAGAAGTTCAAATGACGTTTTTGTACGAATCAACGATCATCTATATGTAGTAGCTACTCATACCTATTTCTGCAAGCATACAGCGGTGTCCTACATTTGTTTTCTTCATGTGAGAAAGGCCGTAAACGAGTGGACGAGCCACCTGATGGGAAGACCATTGGCTATAGACATCAGTATATTTGTCAAAGACTTTGAGTTGACCCTGTTAACACGCTACTGTAAGAACTTTAAACCCCTTGGGAAACACGTCTGAAGGGAGTCCGTTCCACATGGCCTGTAGCCCGTCAGAACGAACGCAAAGACCTTTTTTGGTTACTTATACTCAAAGAAGTGAGCAATAGTTCAGGTAGAAAGGAAAAGACACGTTAGGCGAAGGAGGTTATAGTGACTGCGAAACATCTGGAAGTAGACCGTTTACCTACCAATTTTGTACCGTTTACCTCTATACGCCAACCTTCAAGCAAGATTGAAGACACAATAAGAAAGAGAAGAAAAGCACTAATTCTACGACCGACCGACCGACCGACCGACTAATTTGTCGACCTCCGTAGCTTGTAGACTACACTACAAGCTATGGAGGTCGTCAAATTAGTCGCTTGCTAGCTTATTAAAGGCTTATTAGAGGCTTGCACGCCAGTCTTTGGGCGGCACGAACTCTGAGGTCCCGGGTTCGATTCCCGGTCGGGTCAATGTCGAAAACGATCTTTTCGATATTGTGTCGAGTCTCGGTGGTTGTGGTACCGTCGTTGTTTCTGATTTCCATAAAACGAGTGCTTTAGCTACTTAACTTGGGATCAGAACAATGTATGTGATGTTGTCTAATATTTATTTATTTAATTTTAAAAGGTATTCTGAGCACTGCCCTCTGTTATGCAGAGCACACACATAGAGCTTACGACAGTCCGTTGATATAGTTTGCAAACGAAATAACTGTAAGAATCATCGAAATATGGGTTCATTTCAATATATTTCTAATTTGCTTGTCTGTAGATGGTTTTTCTAAAAGAATTGCCGGACCCCGAAACTACTAACTGACATAATATCAAAGCAAAGTTTAAAAATAAAACTGATCTGGCCGATGTTTCATTGTGTAATGAATGATAAAGCCGCAAAGCAAGCACTTGCCATTTCTTGCAGTCGACAAACACCAAGAAGTGAGACCAGTTTTACATTGTGATTGTGATATGAGTAGAAGCTTCAAATGTCTCTTGGAATATTACACAATATCTACTAAGTAGTTTTACTATTGAATTTTAATTTACTAGCAAGTTACAGTTTAAACAAGCTTTTTTATATATAAGAGCATACGGCTTCGCCTTATTAAAAACAAGCACCGCAGTTTATCGTCGTTTGCCAAAGTGCCTGATGCTTGAGTTTACTACCCGTATTCATTCGATCACGTTTACTAACTTAATTTAATGTCATGTATAATTGTATAATACTAGCTTCCACCCACAGTTTCACTCGCGTGGTTCCCGTTCCCGTGGGAATGCCGAGAGAAAAGTATCCTATGTCCTTTTCCAGGTCCTAACCTATTTGTACTAAGTTTAATCCCGATAAATATTTGGACACCATTCCGATGACCGGCCTTTGAGAAAGTGGCTTAACGTTAGCAATAGGAGACCAGGCGCGTTAACCACTGCGCCATCGAGATCTGTACCTGTCTGTAATGTTTGATCACCGGTGTCAGACCAAAAGGTCTAAGGATCTATCCTATTAATATATAGCTTGTCTTGCTGTATGTCAGTCTGGCTACCCCCGTCCCTAACGTATTTGGATAAACCTGCCTGTCACCTTGTCAACAATGTTAATAATGTTCTATTGCTTTCATATAAGTGGTTTAGGATTCCTATTATGTGTACAAGGCAGCATTTACACGGTAAAGATATCTTTACCGTGGCATTTATACATAAAACAGGCAGTACCAAATTATTATTTAATATATGCCTCGGGTGGCAATTCATCTGCTCAGTGTGTTGGATCGCAATATGATATTGACACAATTTCTAAATATTATGATTAGCTACCTGTACCTCTCTACACGACAATTAGATAGGTAGCTATCTGCATTCAAATTTGCGAAACGCAATATTCATCACGAGGTCGACGAATTCGAATGAATTCAGTTTTATAGACTAGCAATTAATGAAGTGACGGCCTTGCTATGTCCATTTCCGTTCATAGATCGACTTACCTTAAAGTTAGCGATGAGGACCGCTTAATTTGATAGCTATTGGAGCACCGACATTGTATAAATCATAATACATCTGACTGATCGGACATTTCATATCAACACGGTACGTAATATAAAGTTACGACCGGCACGATCGAGCGAAAAAGTCGTCTACCATTATAGTATTTAATTATATAAGGTCCAGTTTTGTTTGCAATGTTCAACTGACAATCCTTAGATTCAACCTTGCTGATGTTTTTTTTTCATTCACAATAAGTTTTGTCAAAACTGATTAACCTGTTTCTTGGTACAAAACAAAATGATTATAAACACTGTAATTATACAATACCTATGCCCAGATTTTAGTATGCGAGACGTCTGTATAATGATACCTAACTGTATCAGTGCCTATAGCAGTCAAGTAAGCAACCCGAATAGGCAAGTGCCACATGGAATCACTTTTGATACAGACTGTACCAAGTAATGTAAATATGAAATAAGTAGCTTCTTCTACCTAACACCATACCATGGACTCATAATAAAACCATACCAATACCAAACCAAAAGTTTATACATATTGTATTGTAAAAAAAGTGGTAGCAATGAGAAACTGTCTTTAACTACAATTTGTATAGGATCGAAGCAGCGCCATCTAGTGACAAACTTGTAAACCAAATTGTAACTAGATAGCAGGGCATTAATACTTTACCAAATTCACAATTTACGTAGGTATCGTTATTTCCTTAAATTAGTGGGGGTAATGCAGGTGACGTTAACTTGTAAACTTTTCTTAACATGATACGCTTTAGCCAATCCGCGTAGAGCGGTTAGTTAATTTACCGATAAACCCGCCACCTAGGTAACGATACCACCCCGCGGTTCAATTCCCTAGTGACCTAATTCCCTAGTCCCTATTCGACTGGAGGCAATGGCGTCTCCGGATAGTCGGTGGGTTGTGGAAAGGCGGACGGGTGAGTCCCACATAACCGTCAGGCCTCCTCAAGGTCGGGTACTCGTAACGAGTTCCTCTAAGTAAAAAAAAAAAAAAAGGTAACGATACCAAGCATAACGTTACCTTTGCTATTAACTTTATGTTCGTATGAGGTAGGTACTTAGTTACCTAATTTTTACTTTATTCAAAGCTTTGCTGTCTGTCCCATTAACACAGCGCTCTGTGCCATGCACTATAATAACTGCCATAACAGAGGTTCTTTACGATGATATTGAGTTCTTTACGATGATATCTCGTGTCGTTTAACTCCAAAAAAAAAACAAAATGTGTAAGCTACATGTGATTTTAAAAAATATTGTTTATGAGATTGCTTTTGACCTTACCAGATTTAGGGGGCGGCGAGTAACTTAAATTGCACAAATTCAGTACAATTCCAATGCAGATCTCTACATTTATCTTAAGCATTGAAAGTTTTATTTTAATTGGCTTATTGGTTTTAAAAAATAGAAACTTTAAAGATTATATAGGGTATTAAAAAGGTTTAAGGCTTTGATTACACGTACAAAGGCTTATTAAATGAATTATACAGTACACAAAATAAACCAATAGGTACATTTAACATACACTTTATTTGTCTTTTAATTGACGGAACAGCAAGCACATATCTAAACATTTATAATATCAAAATGGCCTCAAAATAATAAAAAATATATCTAACATTAGGGACAAAAATAATAAATAACTAATAGTATACAGAGTCTTGACATAAATACTTTTATAACTTAAATTAATAAAAACGGAACTTAGTTAACCA
Source organism: Eudonia truncicolella (assembly GCA_949315975.1). Lineage (NCBI taxonomy): Eukaryota > Metazoa > Arthropoda > Insecta > Lepidoptera > Crambidae > Eudonia > Eudonia truncicolella. Next base: position 11,929,807 of record OX438836.1, read on the forward strand.
TTTTAGACCGTATTTATAGGTAAATCTTAAAGATTTTTGGACCAGTCAAAAAAATTATATTTTTCCTCTATATCCAACTCTATAAATCAATCTCAATTATGAAACTATTCCCAATTGCTGTACCAATATAGGTAATTTACTATTGGCTCTTTTCGTATCATTATAAAATAATGACTAGAATCATTGGCACTTTATATATTTTGGTAGAACCGTCATTTACATACTTACACCTAATTTGGGTTTGTACAGGTGTTATTTCAAACTCATAATATTATAATATCGTCTCTTTTGCAGATAAGCTATTTCGTGACGAAATTTCATTCACAGTCTTAAGATGTTATTACACGGCCAATTTTATGAGCAATTGTTGCTAGTTTGATAAACTTTAGTTTTTATTTCTACTTGATGGCTTCGTTCGGTTAGCACATTTTTAGTCAGTAAACTTTAGTTGTCCGTGTAAGTGTACCTTAGCAATTAAAAACTCTTTTCTCACGCTTTCCATATAATTATGAATATCTTTAATTGTAAATTAAATAAAAGAAAACTTAATGTCTTCTTATTTTTTTGCCACAAAAATGGAAACAAAATAACTAACGAAAACTAACTTTCGGGCTAACCGAAAAAGATTTAATCCTAATCAAATTAATAAACAAGTCAAAACATACTTTAACAATATGAATTTAAAGTAAGTTTTCTTAAATGCCAAAAGTATTTAGGCAATGTTGCTTCGATCAATTATTATACACTTTACTAAAAACGAAAGAACTTCAAAAATTATAACTTTCGTTGATATAGGGTTAATCGGCCTATACATTTACACAACAGCGAGACACATCAATAAAATGCTTCTTAATACCTAGGTTCACGCTAATTTGGGAATACAATATAATACTTAATAACACATACGGTTATACAGGGTGTCCGTAGAACCAAAGCCAAACCAGAAAAGGATAGTTTACGACATCATCAGAAAAAAATTGCCTGATTTTATAACAATTAATATTATACTTGGCTAATAATAGACTAAGTCTATATAAATTTTCATTTTGCGGTTTATTTTAAATTAATTTCAGAATCTTTTTAAAATCAACAATCTTAATAAATAAAAATGCGTGCTATTTTTTTGAGACTGTAATAGCAAGTTTCCAGTATGGCGTTAATGTTTAAAACACACTGTATAACAATACAATTTAACAATAGTTTGTTCATTATAATTGGTAACACAAACATGGTTATTCATAATTATAAAATAAGACATACTAATGTTAATTTTAAATCAGTATCTGAAATAAAATACAATTAACAATTTTTTGTTCGCCAAGTACCTACCTATAAAATATTTGAAAAAGTTTGAAATATAAAGTCGATAAAGACTATTCCCTGTATACCATCAAGCCTTACGTTCTAACATAGAAACTTTCACACAAGTTTGTTATTAGAAAATAAATTATAAAAAAGCCAATATGTATACTCGTACTTAGATCAGATTTTATCTGACGTAAGCTCTTAATTCCTTTTGGTTGTGATACCAAGCATCGCCAAAAGACGATTTCATGGACTAATGCCATCGAACGTCGGTGACATTCTTATAAATAAACGATCACGAATTGTTACAAATTGTATCATTTTTTAAAGCTCCATCGCAATAGAATGCGATTACAAAAAGTTCTTTTTTTCCAATTTTAGAATTTCGAAGTCACAACTCTCCTAATAATCTAGGTCATTATCAAACCTACCCTTAATTCGAATCAAACAGAAACGAATTAATACCAGCACCTATTTTTGACATCGCACCATCGAGTTAATTTTTTTTAAATAACTTTTTTTCTAAGTTACTTTTTTACGATTCTACCAATCGATTTCCGTTCCAAAACCATTCTTTAACTTGTAACCATTTTGAAACTGTCTTCATATTTATATTCAAAGTACAAAAGCTAAATTTAGAAACAAAAAAAATGTTACCTAATTAATAGATTCGAAAACCCGATAAGAACCTATCAATCGTACTTGTGTGAAAGCATTTTGACACTTTTTACCTTAATCTAGACATTTAACACCAATGGTTAACCTGCATCTTTGTTAAAGATCACAAACTAGATATTATTTCAATTATTAATAATGCGAAAATGTTCTTGTAAGTTGCATGATTTTTAATCATTAGTTTACTAAAATATATTATTATTCATATTTTTTATGCCGCGAGCTTTTCCGTCCTCCTAAACCACAGAATAACTATCTATCACTTATTGACTTTGATGTCATGGCGCATTAATTAATAATTGAAACATTTTCATCTAAACTCTAACACCAAGAAAAATCGCATAGATATAGTATTTAAGCAAATAGCTTCAGCAGACATGTATTTCAACTACTACTAACGAACATCGAAACATGTAACACCAATATACTTAAGTATATGCCGATGTTAATGGCGACAAGCTCTGGCAAACAATAGCATACGTTCTTTCAATAATATCTGCTTGAAAAAGCAATTTCATTGCAATCCTATTAGATTTAAAATCTTTTAATAGCGACCTTTTCTTAACATTCAGAGCTCACAGTCCTGTCATCAAACTGCATTTAGAAGAAATATGAGTAGACATAGTCTCTTATATCTTACACTGATTAGTATTCACCGCCTCTTCACTCTTCACATCATCACTGTATATCCTCAGAAAAGCTGAAAAGCTCATGCAAAGGTACTTCAATGACCTCTTTGCCCAGTGGAAATGTATTCCACTGTCAATTGATGCATATAGAATGAAATCTCCAATAAGTAAGTAACATGTGGAGTGAAAACTCTGCCTTTTCCAACTTGCTTATTGGAAACTCGCCCTATGGAATGCATAAAGTATGTACTGTCCAATTCGAAAACATTTATCTTTTCGACAAATTGATTTCAATCCATTCGATGGATTTTAGTTTCGTCATCGCAAAGCTCAGCTTGAAATGCAAAAAGCGAGCAGTTTTATTATACTTTCATTATTTATAACGATGGCGATTACGCCATGTCAAAATGTTATTATTTTATTATCAATTATGTCGCCGTTAAAAGCGTTACAATAAGTTTACTTAAATATATTTATGGTATATACAAAGCTTTTCTTAAAATTGCTGCATTCGTAGCGAAAGCAGAATTATAATAATAAGCATATCCGATACAATAGTCGGAAACTAAGACGTTATTCTTATATCTAACATAGTTATACATTTTTTATAAGGACATAGTAACTTCACAACATATAGTCAGAATGTACACAACTTTGTTGGTTTACTTATTAGTTTTAAACTAATACTTTAACCAGTGTACCCATTTATATTAATACCAAAAAAACACAGCTTTTGTACATGACAGTTAAGTTGGGAAATTTAAAAATATACTTTATTTTAAGTAACTTTAAAGTCACTTGTAAGCAACAGAATCTAGCCAGGTTGTTTGCCTGATTGTTAGTAAGTAAATAAAACGTTATTGCACTAACCTTTGGTTTATATCCAACCATAAAACGTTTTTTTAAATATTTTTAATTATCATTATCTAGGTATTTGCAGAATGAAATCACAAACATTTTGTATGATTCCCTTGTTTTATAAATGTAGAAAAATAATTTAATTGCATATTTTGTTCTAGTAATGATATTAAAACGGTTGTCATTTATTTTTAATTTTAACAGGTATGTAATGTTGGTCGTACTGTTATTATACAATATTACAAAATAGGACAATTTCGTGCGTTTAAATTAATAACGTTAAATTTGACTGTTTTATGTACCGGTTTTTATTTTTATTGTTTGGAACACATGTTTTAAATTCAACAACCGCTATACGAAAAACTGAAACTGTTGGTTAGTTTCAATTATTTAATAGTCTTTTTGTACAAATTTATTTTGTTAAACGCCAACACTAGATTGTTTTATTAATTTTTATTGTAAATTTACTGTATTTAGATTATTAAAAATATATTGTATTTGCTTATATGCTTTATATATTATTTAAGTTATAATCAGTTTATACTATATTCTAGATATCGTCTTGAAGCAACGAGAGCAATAGACTATCAAAAAAGTTAAGTTTTTAATTTTAATTATGTCTTTTGATTATTATATTGACTTTTTAATTATGTTACGACTCTTTTGGGCTTCGGAAGGCTTGTTAAGCCTTAAATCTCAGCGGTTGTCGTAAAAAGATGATCCATGTAAGGGTGTTACCAACAATTAATTAAGCATTCATATAGGCTGGTGAAGATATGTGATTATTACTGATTAAACAACAAAACAATAACTACAACAATCTTTTATTACTTTGGCTTTGCTACAATTGGTAACAACTTTTTATAGTTTAGTGATTAATATTTTTTTGTCTTGGACCTTGGTTCCAAAACTATATGATAATTCTTTGCCATAATTAAATTATGTACTTACAACAATTTGTACTTCAGTAAATAACCCCATGCTAATAATAAGAAGATACTCTTCTAGTAGACTTAACGTAAAATTGGACGCAATCATAATTATTAGGTATCGAACAATAGTTTTGTATTGTTTTATCAATATGTACAAAAATTACCAAATATAAAGTGAAAATAATAAACCTGGTTATTCCGTTAGGCAAAGATTTCTAAGCTCGAATTGCGTTCCATTGGCATTGTAGAACTTCACAAGTTTTACACCTTACACCTTACACATTAAATAGGTTAATCACTGTAGAAATCACAGACAAACTAATTGACAAGAAAACTAAATCTTAAAACGAAAAAGCTAAATTCTGATTAGTTCCGTCCATCTTTTCTTAATAGATGGCAGCAGCGGTATTATCGAATTCGATTTTTAATAAAAAACAAAACAGAAACAATTGAACATATTGACTTGGGATGAAAATGCAAAACTCACATTAAACAGGGCGGTGCGTGTTTCTTAACTATTTAAGTTCTTAGAAGTAGTTTTAAATTCTGTTTTTTTCAACGGTTTGTCATATTATTCACGTATAATAATCTATGACGTTCTATTGCTTTTTTTTATTATTGCAATCAAATTGCTCAGTAATTTGTACAAATCTGCTTATTTATATAAGAAAGCCACATATCGTCCCAAGCTTTACAAATTTATCAAGAATTACTAAAAAAATATTACAGTTCGTTTGTTGTTATCGTTTTGTTTAGGGGGGCAGACATTTGGCACCCTCTAAGCGTAACTTCTTCGATTCTGAAGGTACTAGTCATTTTAAGTGTTGAATTTGTGCAATTTTTAGAACTTTAACTTATAATTGGGTCTTTTATTCGGCTTATTATTATGGCTAAGAGTTTGGCAAAATCTTAATTTCAGCTCCCAATCTGATTAATAATATCCCCTGATTAATTCCGCTTGTCCGACTACACGAGAGACTTTAATTATTAAAGTAACATAATTATTTAACAAATATCGTGCATGTAACGCTATAAATATCGGTGGGAAGTGTCTTTTACGTGAAGTTTTGGTAAAAAAGAAAACTATTATAAATGCGAATGTACGAGTTTCTTATCTTATCTTATCTTAGTGGGGCCTGTTGAGGATACCCTGTCCCAGTAGCACTTCGACCCATCGGGATCTTTTGTGCAAATATACGTGTTTTATTTTGTTTACTAATTAAAAGAAACTAATACCTATATAATGTCAAATCTAAAATATAATCCCGAACCTGATCCACATTTCCTGCAGTCGGCCAACAACGGTCCAATGGCAAGTTAGGAAACATGTCAATGGTTCATTCGATTAATATAGAAAAATTATAATTAACTAATGTTTTTGATTTTTTGTATTAATTCATTTTGATATTTTAATTCTATTTTCGCCTGTAAACTTTATTTATTTAGTACGCAGCAAGTTTAATCGAAACTGATTGGCTATATTTCGAAATTAAGAACACAAATACAATTTTCCATTGGGTTAGCTGAAGGGGTAAAGCAATAATATTATATAAAACGAGAAGCAGATATGTCATAAGCGCGCGCGTTGTGAAGACTCATTCATAGCCCAATTGTCTCATGTCGCAATCAGTTTGCGTCAAACAAGCCACAGAGAGTGCAATCATTAAAATTATAGCTATCTCTTTCATTTGCGTGCTATTTCGTATCTTTTGTTTTACTTATCAGTGAAACTTGTCAATGTGTGCAGTTTTGGAATGCTCGGAACAGATTTAAAACGCAAATTACTATGAACGTAACACATCTATAGTTCATAATATCATTGGGCTAAAGGAAGAGATCCACTAGACCAAAACTATTTTGAAACCAACTTAAAATCGGATTGAGAATAAAATCTAAATTTTTTTTCCCACAGTTTAATCACTAAATTGACACGCATTGAGAGTCAGACCCTGGCAAGGACTTTGGACCTCGAAAAGAACGTTTGTATGCGCCCGCGAATGAATTTTGCGTTCCCATTAAATTGAAAATAAAATTAATAACAAAAATTACGTAACCTAAACATTAAAAAAAGATTAACACATCATACTTTAAAAGAAAATAATATTTTTTTATAGATTTGTCCATTTCCATTCCCTTGTACTGGACTCACAATGGTAAGTCAAGGTGTACGTCAAATATCTAAAAGATTCCTTACAGCAATCTTATTTTATAATACAATTTTATTATATACAAAGATAGGAGTATTTGAGCAGTTAAAACAATACAAAGAGCTTCTTAGTAGGAAAAACTTACATCTGAATAAAATAATTGTTAATCAAAAATGGATAAATGATGACGAAATTAAAATAACATCCACTAAATTAATCTCGATAAATATTCAGTGAGCGACTAACATTGAAAACTTTTATTATTTTATTTTTATAGACTTATAAATAAATGTGCGCATTACAATGCTGTTTTAGGAGATTTGTTGTAAAAATATAAATTCAACAAATGCTGACGTTTAGTTCCAAAAATGTTAACACCATAATATCATAAAAAACTATAACTAATTGAGTCTTTATGTGTCTCAGTAATAGAGTTAAATTGAATTTTTTGTAACCAAAACTTGCAAATACAAGTAGGTACCGAGTAGAAAACTATTAACGTTTTTAATTTTGGTAGAAAGGTATATCTAAATTATCCATCTTAAAAAAATAGTATAGAAGGTAGAAATTTGTTTGTACAACTTTTCCGATATTATATTCAATAAGTATATCAATAAGTATACTGTACAATAATGTCTAAATGAATGCACAGTGAGCTTGTGAAAATGTTAAATTGACCATTTATTTGAAATAACTATGAACAAAAACTACCTCAAAATATAAATCTTTTTTGAAGTATCTATTTACTGTTGGCCATTTTTTGGCTTTTACAGCGTAGCGCTGGCCCCTCAAGCCTTAGTTACTGACCTATCCTCAGAGTTTTCTAGGGGCTAGAATCATGCAAGCGTGTCCCTAGATCTTAGTAGATTCTCCGAGGCGTTCGAATTCGATAATAATAGGAGCTTAGTTCCAAATACCTACTCAACATTTTCGTGTTTCACTGTGCATTTTTATGAACTTACCCTAAACTCTTCGGGTTCCGATGCATATTTACCTTTGGCGTATTTTTCATGCATTTTGGCTTCAAATTACAGAATAGATAGATCGAAATTTTTTTTTTTCTATGAAATATTTTTGCTATGATAGATATCATGTTAAACTTTATTTTTTCTCTAAATCCAAACATTTTTGTGACAGAGTTACAACTCTAGCCCATTAAATTTGTAGCATACCGTGACAGTATACAAAGGTAATTATTTATTGGGACTATTATAATATCAGACTAGACCGTTCCGTCATCCAACAGCTAACGTACAAAACCGGATGCGATGTTGTATATGTATGTATGTAATGTGTATAGTTCTAGGTAAATATGCATCCGATTACATGATAATTAATCTTAACCTAATTTCTAGACAAATTGTCTAGTTAATTAAACTAACAATCATCAGAGTCCAAACTTAAACTGTAACTATCCAGTGTTCTATTAATATATTATGTTTAATATCAATTTCGAATACAAAATATATGCAGTATTTATTTGTCAATACAATGCGATAGGCAACATATGGAGGAACTGGCTTTGGGTTACAAATGTTTTAAATATGCAAATCGGTGACTGCTGCAATAACGGTAATTTTTTCATATTTATTTATACATAAAAATGTAGTACAATCAGAAGTGTTTAAATAAAAAAAAATTACGCATATGGTTACTGTTTAAATGTACCTACAGTATAAGTTTGGACGCAGACTTTAAACGTCCATATTAAAATTAAAGCAGAACACGTTTGCACTGCACTCTGTCTATTATATCTTCTGTTACTATATATAGTCTATTGAAAGTAAGGTGTCATTACGAATCTAAAGAAGACGAACGGCATGTGCCAGTACCCATATGTTACTCTTGTTAGAGTAACGTGGTTGCGTTGCGGTCGCCTGTATGCCGTGTACTATGGCATCTGGTACGTGAGCCTATCATTGGCGGTAACGCGGCAAGTCAGCAGGCCTGGGTTGCGTTCGTTGCAGCTGAAAACAAAATTGGGATAGATTACGAAGAGTCAACAAAGCCTTTGGAAAAGGGGCTTCGAATACCGTTAAAAATTAGGTAACGATACTTCTGTCAAACAAAGCTACCGTTTATGTTTGTTTATGCAATTATTAGTACGTATGTATATTACAAATATTTAAGTAAGTTTATTTTAGTTTTTGCAGGAGGTACACATTAATTCTACCTCTATTTATAATGTTTCCTTTTGCGGGCCTGCTGGAAGATATTTCAGTACTGAAATAAGCAGCGCCCTTATACTACATTGACCCGTATAGTTTATTTTGTTACCCTCTTATGTGTATACATGAGCTTGTAAATAAATAAATAATACCGTTAACCCTTTAATGGTCAAAGCATGTTGACATTTTTCATTAGTTTTCGACCTTAGGTAGGTTAGAGTAAAAATGTTAAAATTTAGATGACCAATATATCGACAGAGCCATAATAAGGGTTAAAAGCAAAAGTAACGTTATGCTTGGTATCGTAACACCCATGTCAGTGTTAAAGTCACAGCGATAAGTTAGGGTACTAGGTCCTCATAAGCAGTAGAAAGAAGCTATCGACCACTTGTTGCCACTCGGTATCAGGGGATGGGGTAGCGAGGAAATTGTAACGCAACGGCCGCCCCTCTAGCGTTGCTATCTCGCTTTTACTCGGCGAGAAAATCAATGATCTCCTGACGAGCTATGTGCTCCTGGTAATTCTGTCTAAAATGGCGAATCCGTCAACCTATTTGACGGTAAAGGAATGGACATTTAGTTTTTTTTTTATTTATTTGATAACGACATTATGAGCTGGGATTGGGAATTTAATTTTAACTTTTAAAGTAAGTGGTGTATACGTGTATAACGTAATTTCTCTTTGTACAAATTAATATGTTATATTTTAAATAACTACAACTGTTTTCCAATTTAAATTTCAAATATTATCTCCATATCTTTTCTAATAATTAACAAATATTTTCCACTTGAGCGAACGTCTGAGATCTTCGCAGACACGTTTTCCCGACATCTGAGTTACTAGGCAAACATGAAACAGAAGATGCTGAAACATGTAAGTTATTTTACGTTGATCTCAAAAATAAATGGATGTGTGAAGTGTAAGAACATAGCATTTTTGAGCTTAGGTACCTGAAAAGCATTAAGAAAGATAAGACAAATAAAATATGAGAAAGTGAATGTAAATTATTATAAGTTTTAAATTATAAATTTTAAATTATAAATTTTAAATTCATATTTTCACACTGTTTATTAAACCTCTAAATATAGGTAAACTGAATTTATGCCATTTAAAATCCGCAAGGGAAAGTTCAAAAAAGCATGAAATTAGTTAAACAAACGTTTTTTTAAATTTTTCTATTAACTGCCAAGGTCTCTGTATTTCATTCACATATAAAGTTTTATTAAAATTGGCTTGTTGGTTTGAAAAAATTAGAACTTTGTAGTTTGCATGGGATAACGAAACATAAAATGATTCTTTATCATCAAAAGCCTTTTGTCCACAGCCACCTTGCATAGTTCGCCGCATTACCGGTAAATTACTTACTGCTCTACGCGGATCGGCTAAAGCGCGTTACATACCGATCAAAGTAACTAGTTCTAAATAACTTTACCTGCATTACCGCTACCAAACTTTATAGAAATAACATTACTTAACAATTATTATAGTGGGAATTTGGCAACGCTATCAAGCTATGGACAGCACATTGACAATTTAATCTTAAAATAAGTCTGCAGTATGCGAACATTCCCTTGAGGGGCCCAACCATTACATCAGATTTAATAAACCACAAATATTCGCTAGAGATCAACGATTCATCCCTAGGATGATACGCGAGGTTATTGAAATTAAAAAACATCCTAATTTTAATAGAGAAGATGGTTGGAATCTACCACCAGTTAACCAGTTACCAAACTGTGCTGGTTAGTAACATTGTAATAAAATGTCCGATTTATTGTGACTAGTGGCCGCCCAGCAGTCGTCTAAATTAGACTTTATTTCACAAAATATACAATTTTATACTTCGGGACTCTTTTACCATATAAACTTTAACTATACCAAATCTAGCACTAAAATATGTTCCGCGATGACGCGCGTTGTCAATATATTGAGCGTCAAATGTTGCGCGACAATTGTTGCCTAGACTTTCATGTTGTATTTCTTGTAAGTGCTTTGCTTTGACAATTTTGAAAAGCAGATACTATACAAAGATTATGTTAAAAAATATTATTTAAATTTACTTTTACAGACTTTTAATTATTTTATTTTATTAATGCTGTAAGCTTTGTAAAGTTGTATGAGATAAAATTCTTATTTCGTAAAGTTTACAAATCTAAATCTTCAGAAAAGTTAAAAGCATGAAATTTTCTTGAAACAGTGACAGAATTCATTCAATCAATTAAACCTTAATCCTTTAAAAAAAGGATGATAATCTATTAAAGATTATAAATATTTTGTCAAAGGATTAAATACTTACGACAACCCACGCTCTTGCAGCCTCTTTTTAACGGCTGGCTTTATTTTTGGACGTCCATTGCTGTGTAGTCCCCTTCCAGTGATGAAGAAGAGGTTATGGTATCGCGGACCACGGCCCAAAGTCTCTTTGAGGCGTTGAATATGAGTGTCGAGGAACAGGTCCAGTGATTCTTTGGCCTCGCCCACGCGTAAATAGTGCAAGTCAATTGTAGCAGTGTTGGGGCAATTTGCAGCGTGAACCTAAAGCAATAGGAATTATTTTTGAGTAACGCACGTGTACGTATTCAAGATGAATAAAAACAAGCCCGCTATATAATATCGCTGCAAAAAAGTACAAAATCTTGCTCTTCTAACTGTCTTCGCATCTGGACTTTGCTTCTGCGTAACATTAAGCAGAGATGAATGAGCAAATCTTATTCTAATGTGGTTAAAAAGTTTAAAAAACCTTAATGAGTTTTCTTTTAAACAGCAAAGGAAAATATTACGGGTTCCAAATTAAAAATATAATTGATAATGAAAACATACTTCATTCACGGACGCCTCGGTGTTTTTGTTTAAGGAACAAGAAACAGTTTTGAGGTAATAAACATTAATAAATCACTTGGAGATTTTTTATTTCTAATAATTACTGCCCACTTAACGCTGGCATGACATTCAGAAAAACATTTTAATAGTAATAGTGTAACGTAGAGATATTATCCCATCTCATTTCACAAATCGTTACACCCACCGTAACAAGATTCTATTACAAATTGTTTACATTCAACGTTACTTCAAACATCGAGCTGTAACGTAATCGATCTGTCAAAGTGATCACTATACTCGACGCAAAGACTCCTGGCACACGGTGCCATAAATCACTTTTGTAAGAGAGATGCGCACGCGCAAATTTACAGGATTGTCGATAAAAAGCATTGTTTGTGAGTTATCGACTAATATGTACAAATCATCTCATTATAGTATTGATCATAACTAATAGTTATTATACTAAGACTTTACACATTATGTATTGAAGGCAGTTAGCAATAATTAAACTGTAGGTTACCCTCTAGTTGAGCGTTAAAATGTTTTGTATAAAAGACAAAGTCGCTAAAACGTCACAGTCATTTCAATTAATTTTTTTTTTCGAGATGGAGGCATTTATAAAAATAATATAACCAGTGTTCAGGGGAATATTCAACAACAAAGTCGTGTTATTATATAAAAATATTAAATTTCCTAACGGAGTTAAAAGAAAATCCTACCGAGTTAAAAGAAGATCCTGCCAAGTTAAAAGAACACGACTTCAACAAGACTCGCGATCTAATTGCAATAATTTGTGGGATTGATGTGATGACTGTGACATAAAAACTTATTGTTATCGATAAACATAGTATACAAACAACGCGCATCACTACGTCTTTGTGACGTCACTCATAAACAAATGTAAGTGCGAGAGAGCACATGATGTGCGCTGTCTCATTCGCACGTTTTATTGCACCGTCTGCCACGAGTCATTGCGTTAACTTTATAGTGCTGGAACACGGCGACAGTAGTGGCGCGCTCGATAAATTGGTTTTCAGGACTAGTCTCTTATAGACCCCTAACCATACTAATGTTTTTTTGTTTGAACGCGCTAATCTGTAGGACTACCAATCGGATTTGAAAAATTATTTTTGCATTTGATAGCCCAATTTTTGTGGAAGGCTATTTAACATCATGACATCTATAGTATAAATAAAAATGAATCACTAAATGTCTTGCTAATCGCAAAACTCGAGAACGGCTAAGCCGATTTGGCTGATTTCTTTTATGTTGTGTTTGATGAAGTCTGAGGAAGGTTCATATGGAGAGAAAAAAAGTAAAAATATGAGGAAAATAGTAAAAACCACAATTTTATTTTCCCATACAAACCAATATCTACTGGACCGATTTAAAAAATTCTTTCACTATTAGAATGCTACATTAGCGCTGAGTAAAATAGGCTATATCAAAAAAAAAGTCGCTAAAACGCTAAATTATTTAGACGACGCGATGCGACACGGTGGGTCGGGGAACAGCTAGTAAAAAATAAAGGGCTGCATACAACACTTACTTGCATCAAAGAAGCTGCCGCCATGCTGTTAGATTGTTCGTACTTCAGTTTATGGTAACCGGCAATTATACTATAATACTCTGCAGCTTGGAGAATACCGCGTCGGACAAACTCGTTGGCTTTTTGAAGATTGCTGTAATAGGGATGTTGACAACAACAATAATTAATTCCAGAACATTAAACGTATAAAACAAAACCTGTCGTTCTGGAGATCCTTAGGGAAGCCTTTGTCCAGCAGTGATGATGATGATGATGATGATGATGATTATGATGATGATGATTATGATGATGAAACGTATAAATGAAATTACGTAACAGATCTGTATAACATGAGCCTATTTTTAATTTGGCCTAAGCATGAATTAATTATGAATTACCTAAAAGTAAGTAATAATCATTCAATTGACGAAACAAAATAGTGACGTCCATTCCCATACAATTTCTATATACACTTAGTTGGTAATAAATATCTTTGACTTTGCCTTTATATAAAAAGAAACGTTTTGACAGTTGCTCAAAAATTTCTCTATTGATTAACCAGTCAACAATCCAATAGTGAAACAATGATCCCATTTTAATTATAAATTACAATATAATCACAGCTATAGTCAACAACCAACACGCTTACAACACTACTGTTACTACCAACCGACTTTATCACGGTACCTAACCTTTTTTTTTTTGGGAGTGCAGATTGCCTCTGATGGCGTTTTTAAAGTCACCGGACGTTTTGGGGGGCCGGGCGGCGAGAAACATAACGGGTTCCTCAAGTTGTGTGATCGCAACACCGTCAAAGGTTTTCTAGAGGAAATAGCATCACATTTGCTTGAAACCCTCAGGATGTTCGATCACTATGGCTTGTTTACCCTTTAGTTTCTCGCTGCCCACAAAAGTTCGGTTACGCTGTAAAAGCCATCAGCGGCATACAGTAATCACTTTAAAAAATCTGTAGTCGTGAACAATAAGATTATTAACTTTTTCTACTTTACTTTTTGTCTTCTCCGTCTTCGGGCCTGCTGGAAGAAATTTCATTCCGAAATAAGCAGCAACCAGCAAATAAGCGATATGACCCTTGTACTTGTTTATACACAGTCAGGTCATAAATTCTGTCATGTTGACATGTTTAATATAAAATAATTGAGACAAGTTTATTCATTATGTAACCATTTATATACCAAAATGAACTTAACAAAACATAGATTCTTATGACAATAAAGTTTATTCAAAATGACCTCCGTGATTTTGAATACAGGCCTTCAATCTGCGCGGCCAGTCGTCTATCGCAGCACGAACGAGGTCCATGTCAATATCGGCGGCTGCCTTAATCAAGGATGTCTTGAGTGACTCCAAATTGGGATGAGGCTTTGAGCACGCCTTCTCCTCCAAGTGTTGCCATATCTTGTAATCTAACGGACTCAAACCTGGACTGGAGGAGGGCCAGTCTTCGTGCCGGATGAAGTCGATTTCACGCGCCGCCAGCCAGTCTTGTGTGCTCTTCCCTCTATGAGCTGGCGCCGAATCTTTTTGGAATACCCAGTGCCTGTTATTGAACATGGTATGAGAAACAGGTTCCACAAGGTTCGTCAGGACTGTATTTTGATACACAACCGCATTCGTTTTTACACCTTTCTCACAAAAATGTACCTCTGTTAAGCCCCAATAAGAAACTCCCAACCATACCATGAGCGAGGATGGAAAACGACCTCGTTGGACACGCGGAATACGGTTGCTCGCTTCTTCACTACTGTGTGCATACACCTTATCATTTTGTTTGTTGTAGCTCTCTTCTACGGTAAAAATTTTTTCATCCGAAATAAGAATTTCCCGATATTTTTTTCCCGCGTACCGCTTCAACAAAGCGCGGCATCTCTTCAGTCTCAGGTCCATTAGACGAGCATTCAAACGATGTCCTGTTTTTCTTCGATATGCCCAAAGCCCTAAGTCTTCATTTAACACCCTTTTCACCGTGGTTCTGCTTAACCCCATCTGAAGGGCCATCAGTTTCTGCTTACGTTTGGGATTTCTTTGAATTCGCGCCTTCACAGCTTTTATCACTGCTGGAGTCCTAACAGACCGAGGGCGACCACTTCTTCACCTGTCATCTACACTAGTCTTCATTGTATCGTTTGATGGTACGATAAACGAATCTAATGGTTAAATTAAAATTTTTCAGTATGTCAAAAATTTGAATTGGCGCGTAACCGCAACGATGCAACGCAATAACTGCAACACGGTCTTCTTTAAGCGTCCACTCCATATTTAAAAATGAGTAAAATTCTAAAAAAATACATTTTTATTTTCATGAACAATTCAAAATTCGAATTCAGTAAACTTTTTTGTGGCCAGCATTCTAAAAGAAAAGTTTTTACTGTGTGACAATACTTATGACCTGACTGTGTACTTAATAAGTTGTCCTTTTATTTGTTTTTGTGTACAGACGCCTGCACAGATACCTATCCAAAACTGTAAATATTTCTCAATCAATGTTCAACATATGCCATAGGCTATAAAGTTCAAAGTCTATTGAGGAAGTTTGACATTTGTGGTAGTCTGATGTGCAGGCGTGTGTAGGTACATAAATTATAAATAAAAATAAATAATAAATGGAGCAGTGTTGTCGACAGCTTATTTTCGAAATAGTGCTAGAAAATAGATCGAAGATAATTTGCAAAATACGCTATACTTACAAATTACGGTTGTGAAGATGTAGTTCAGCCAAGTCCCTATATTTGTCCACTACCGACATCTCAACGACTTCGCCTTTAGGTAGCAGTGGCCATTCCACCTCCATAAGCGCCTGGTAACAGAATTAAAAAATCTTAATTTATCTTCTATTAAATTTATTATATTATTATATTATAAATTTATTAATACTATTAAATTATTATGAATTAGAACTGCCTCTGTTTTAGTGGTAAAACCATCGATCTCAGACCTCAATAAAAACATCAACCTCAACCTCAAATTTTAGCAGGTTGTTTAGAATCAAGTATAGAATAATAATAAGACTAATACGTTCGCCATAACATCAACGTTTGTAGCATTCTTGTGTTCCGGCAACTAGAGATAAAATAGCCAGTACCTCAGTATTAACTGTATAACTGTAACAGCAAAATAATAATTTTATTTACCCTACGCTCTTCTTCCAAAATCCGTTGTTGACGCTCCATTTCTTTTTGCATAACAAATTTGTTCAAACCATTTTTCTGTTGAAGTATGTCGGCTTTACCAGTGGACATCAATAGCACCTATAATAACAAATGAAAGAAAACTCATTAACGTATCATAGACTACATATTTATATTTACTACACACCCTAGGGTGAAAATTTAAATACAGTATTATCTCTACATAAGAAAGCAAATGAAAAAAAAGAAAAAAAATCCAAAATAAAGTTAACACCACGAATTTAAACAACACAACAGGAGTAGGGAAACTTTTATTTGTGTAATATTTTAAGGTTTCTTAAATAAAAAACGTATGTAATATTATTAGGTAACATTGTTATCCAATATATTATTATGTATACATTTTTATATTGTTGATGTCTTAGAGTTGCATTTTTATTTATAAACTACAATATAATATATTTCTATTTTTATATAAATTATTGTAAACTCTAAGTGCATTCCTTACATAAATAAATAAATTTGTTAGCAAGCTACAGTATTTTTATTATTTTTCAACACTACCCTCTAATGGTGTTGTGTTACTGAGGAGACCTAGAGTCAGATCAGATAATTCTCAGAGCATGTGCCACGGTTTCGTCATCAGACGTCCCGTTAGCGCATTTGCCACTACAGTGGTATAAAAAAATTGTTACCTCCACCGTAATCTGAAAATTGTTTTCATGGGCCATTAGAAGCTCTGATAAAATTTCCTTTGGCACATCAGGGAATAAGTTGTACAGTTTTTCTCTAGTCATCTTAGCTGCTAGATCGTTAGGTTCCTTAGTGCGCCATACGGCAACATCCTTCTGGTATATGGATATGGCGAAATCCATATCCATAATCTCTTTGAAATTGGGGATTTCGGGTTCAATGCCTGCTAACGCTAACTCTTCTTCTTTCTTCGATAATTGCCTGGAAAATATGTATTTGTATAATCATACATATATTACATCACATCCAACGGAATCCTTATTAACTATGTTACATACAACACAATAATTGCATCTATTGTATAATAAAATATAATATTTCTCTATCTTATCTTGAACTAACTATATTTGCTTTGTCATTATCAAGGTATTTGATAATAATAATTAACAAAGTATTTATATTGTAATAAACTAACAGCAAAAATATTTATCTTACTAAAAGATAAATATGTATATCAAGCACAATATTGAACTTACTTACACACTTACACTAGATTAACTGATCAATACAAAATGGCCAAAAAAAAGACATAATAAATTTGTAACAATAATAATGATAATTTTAGACCTTATTATATTTTGTAAAATGTGCAAAGAATAAATTTAAATACAACAATATACTTAAATACAGACCTAGCGAATTCTTCATCCTCTTGGAGCATTATAGCTGACTGCTTATCATGCTCATCTAGCTGGTGCATCAAGGATTCCATCCATAATGCATTAATTTCATTTAGTAAGGATAAAGGCATGTTAATCTTGGGTAATACCTTGTCAGGATAAGTCATGTCTCTCCGTCCAAAAAGTCCATCCAACTCAGTCACAAACTCTTTTCCCAAATTAACGACTACTGTTTTTTCAACATCTTCCATACCAATTAATGACTCTTCATCATCACTGTCCTGATCATCAGGAAGACAAGAAGCAGTGTCTTGATAGCCCTGTTCAGATAAAGTGCATGCAGTTGATGCATTTTCTTCATTAACACCAGCTTCTGTAACTTCCTCACTTAGCTCTGTTTCGCCGCGACGAATCCTCATTATTTTTAAACAATGCTCTGAGTAATGGCTGTCTGAAACACGAACGTTTTGCTCTATCATTCGTTTTAAAGACAATGAGTCTTCTGACATATTTGCATCCTTTTTAGTTTTCTTTTGATTCTGTGCTTTAGGAGTACTTCCACTTGCTGTTTGTTTGTTATTTTCGCTAGCTTGTTCATCACCCAGTTTTGGCTGCGATTTATCTGGCATTAAATTATATTCAGCTAAGCAATTGCATTGATGATCTTCAATACTATTCGTTTCTTCTTCATCATCTGTTACAGCCTCCTCACCTATTATTTCTAACTGATTCGAAGCAACGCCATCTAATACTATTTCAACAGCCCAGTTTACATCTCCCATACATTTATCAAATATTTCTCGAAGGGCAGTTTTGGATACATTTTTAAATAACTTTTTCAGTTCTCTAAAATGATTTTCTTCACTTTTACACCTCTTTGAAGGATCAGTAAATAAATTATCATTAGTCATACTACTTTTATCTAGCATACGCTTTTCTGGGATTTTTTCTCTTAAAAATGACATGTGGAACTGATTTATATCCCTAGGAGTGGCATTAATAACCTTAAACATATTATGACTATTCTCCGCATCTCCAATTTCCATACAAGTACTGCTGGACATAGTTTCTGTAGGCAAATCTACAGCCTCACTAATTTGGGAAGATTTCTCATTTTGCCAAGGAGGCATAAACATTGAAATCTGCCTCCAGTCCTGGGTACTGTTGACAGTTTCTAATAGTTTATCATCTGAATTGAAAGCAGAGTTTTTTTTCCTTTGAGGTTTTGGTGCAGTAGATGTAATATTTTTAGGATCATTACTTTTGTTTGAGGATTGCTCATTACCAGGTTGCTCCTCAACCCAATTTTCTCCATTTTCCCATTCCTGCTCAATTTCTTCAATTTCCAACTGTTTCTGAACTTCAATGTTCAATTGAACATTATCGATTTCTTGGCTTTCATCATTTTTTGTAACTGTTTCTTCTACTGGATCTTTCGATGCTGAGGTGTCATTGACATTTGTAGATATTTCTTCTGCATTTGTAGTAGATGGAGTAACAAGCACTTCATCTAAAGCCACTGTATTTGTAGTAGGAGCAATTTCTTCTTGAGCTAATTTTAAAGTTGATTGTATAATTTGAGGTTTATTTATAGAATATCTAGATACAGCATTTGTGTTTAAACTTTCTGCCGATTGTAATGAAAATGCCGAGTTGCTTGTAGAATAAGGATTGGGAAATTGTGGGTCAGGATGGAATACTGGCATAGATCGCAAAACTGGCGGAATTCTATCAGCTGGATATTTTAATCCAGAATCTCTTAGCAGAGAATCCCCAGTGACATTATCAACATAATTATCTAACATTCTTTTTATGGATGTTATAGGCACATTGTGGATATTTCTCCTTAAAAGCTGATTTGGCTTCTTAGCCCATGGAGTATTTGGTTCAACAACTTCTATAATGTATCCATTGGGAACACCCCACTTTACATAATCCAACATTTCCCAAATTTCAATATTGGTGTTATCTATAATCAAAGGGCTGAGTCCTTGTTGCATTGCTAATCTAGATCTATTTTGATTCCAAACATGAGCATCATGCAGCTGCATTTTGTTAAAATGATATTGTCCTCTAAACATAAAGTAATCATCTGTACTGCAAATATGTGTCTTGAACTCAACAAATTTACCTCCAATAGTGGTTTCTACAATTCGCTGAGCTAAAAACGATTTTCCAGATCCTGGGAGTCCTCTCATCAGAACTAATATACGATATCCTAGATTGTGATTTGAAACAATTCTACGAAATTGATCTGTCCAATTCCTTGAATCGGTCTGGGGGCTTATACTACTCTTTGGTTTTATTTGTTGTTTAGGAATAACTCCAGTTCTTTGAAATGCTGCAGCATAAGAAGCTGATGGAGTTTGATTTTCATTTGAGGGTTGATTTTGGTGAACACTCGTTTCATTGTTTTGTACTGCTTTTTGTTCATTTACTTGGTCCGATTTGCAAGGTACATTTTCAGGTAGTAAGTTATCGCTTTCATTGGTTATTTTCATAACGGCATCAACAGAAAGATTCACTGTAAAGAAAATAAATAATAATGAAAAAATAAAAATTAAGCAACTGTGAAATTTGGAATTTTCCTTTTTTCCAGTAAGTATAATAATTTTAAAAAGAAAAAAAACTAAAAAAAAACCCAAAAAGTCACTTTTTTGTTGTCTCATGAGAACAAGAGATAAGATACAATCATGTTGAAATCAATTTTTAATTTGCAGAGGCGTTAATAGTTGCCTATGAAATAAAGAAGTACCTAATACAGAAGAATGTGATGATTTATGATGAAAATCAATTATTAATATCCAGAGTAATTTATAAAATAAATAAAGTTAATGATAGTGCCCCAGCAAATCTAGCAAATTATGTTACATTAATGGAATGCCTTGAAGCCTGATACATACGAGCACCAATGGTAAATAGTTTGTCTATTGAAAAAAGTAAAGCACATATTATCTTCTAATCTAAAATTTGCTCAAATTAAATAAGTTGGTACATAACACAAAAAAGAAACCACAGTTTCGACATCATTTTAAATATTGTTTTCTAAAGTTTACGCGAACACTACACATTGAAATGAAACAACTTTTACGCGAGTAGATCTGTAAAAGTTGTTTCATTTCAATCATTTTAAAGTTTATTTCGACATATTTCAATTTCTTCCATGGTCTTACATAACATAAAAAAATAAACAAATATTACACACAGCCACCAGTTTAGCCTTCAAGTCACTGTTTGATCTTGATGGATTCTTTCGGAGAACTTTTTTAATTTTCCATCATAAGGTCTCAATCAGCGACAAATCTGGGCTATAAAATGGCCATTCAATTGTAGGGATACTCTTCGAAAGTAGCCATGCCTTTGTTGTCCTTGCAGTATGGCATGAAGTGCCGTCTTGTTGAATAATGAATGAATTTATTTGTTCATAATTCAATAACACAACAGCTGTAGTGTAACATGCCATGGAAGAATAGTTTGATCTCTAGCATTGCCTTACAAAATAAAGAAGTTAAAAGAAATCATCCTCCCTATTTTTAATACTAGACAAACTATTATGCACTGGGGCTCGTAGATTAGGGACTAAATTTAATTGAGCTGTGTTTCTCCATCTATATATATATTTATATTTATTACATAGAATTACTTGTCTTTCTTAGAGCACAACAATACCATACAATTAATTCTGTTATTGTAAGACAAAACACATTGTCTTAGAACAGTTTTTAACATCTATTAGCTTGTATAGACCTAAACTTATACCGCTATGTAGGAGGAGGGGTCACACAAAAGGAATAAAGACTAAATAATATAAATAAATTAAAGTGCTACACTAGCCGTGTCTGTAGTTTGGCTTTAACAAGTTAAATATCATTATAATTGAAATCTTGTAAACTTTTTTACCGTCAAATTTCGGTCAGAGCAGTGTCGCTGTAACATTTTGCACAAACAAAAATATATAAGTATAATAAAAATTTACTTACAATCTCCACCGCAGCTTTCTAAGATAGTAATAATAACGTCCCTGCTAAGAACTCCACCACAAATATTCATAAGAGTTTCAACAGCGAAACTAAGCGCGTCTGAGGTTTCCATTGTTAACACTAATCAACCGATTGAAATAATAAAAAAACAACTTAATATCTAAAGAGCTACCATAATCCGCGTTTGTAATAAAATTTTTCAATTAATTGGTCTTTAGCTAAGTACCTAAGTACAACAAAACACATAGACGATTACGAAACATCACTCGAAGACTGTCATGTGGGGTTTATTTAGGCTATCGTTCAGAAACAAAGAAGACAATAACAATTTTGTAAAAATAATCAATTAAAAAATCCGAAAACGGAGAGCGCACGTCCAGCAGGAGTGAGCCACACAACTCGTTGAATCTAACTAGGTAGGGTAGCTCTATGATCATCTACGTACAGAATGGCAATTTATTGTTGATCGACATTAATGTCGATAAAATATTTAAAAAACCCATTATTTATCTCATACTTTATCGATAGGTTGCCTGTCTTGTAGGATTCTGTCCATTGTTGCAGCATTGTTTTTCATTTCAAGTTGTGTACACAGTTTTTAGGGGTCTGATTCGTCTGATTAGGTAAGATTAGATCTAGGGAAATTATAGGGCATAGACAAGACAACATGCTGCATGCGCATGTTGCGTCGCATGGTCGCATGTCGCCGAGCCGTCCTTACGTGTCATAAAGTTTTCGTTAAATAATTATATAAATATCCTACGTCAAATTCCTATATCAAATTTAACGTCATACTCTTGTAGACATACAATAATAAGTATGTAAATGGAAGAAGAAAGAAAAGAGCAAAACTGTCAAAAAAAATCGAATCGAATTGAAATTTATCAAACTAGTTTCTTTAGATCCTTGCTTTCGTAGCTTTTATTGAATCAACAAGTTAACTCTATGCAGTGCAATATTAATGTAGGTAATGGTGCGATAACTGAGACTGTCAGTAAGTCAGTCAGTTCACAATAAATAATTTCATTAATTTCTGATGAATTCCTAACTTCTTATTTGGTTTTGTTATTGTATTTAAACAAAACAGAATTTTTAATATAGAGAAATTTATCGATATAACTGTCGACGCTGTCACAGCATTATCATGTAGCCACGCCTGTCTCTTACCTTGTAAATGTTGTTGCCATGCAGTTCTGCGCATCTGGCGCAGCCTGCAGCGTATATCTACAAACAGGTATACAGAATTCGGGGTTCTCATATTTAATAGTCCTGGAAAATCAATACCAGCTACCAACCAAGGTTTCGTTAGTTAGAATCGTCTGGAATATGTACCTAGTGCGCAGATGTTTATTAATTTATAGGTTTTTCTGGATGTACCTACATCAGATGGTTGGATGATATTTTTTTACTAGACATAGGTAGGTACTATGTCTAGTAAACTCTCCTATGTACTAAGACCTATTTTATGAATTGCTTTTACACTTTTGTCAATCGAAGTCTTGTTTGGTGAGTTGATTTATATTGTAGTAGCAAGTAGGTACTTAACACAAAGAAGCAAAGAACTGGTTGATTTAAATTATTGTAGCTTGGCTGAAAGTTCTAGAAAGTTCTATTTATCATAAACAGTCTCTATTTTGTTTAGCCTTTGTTTGTTAGTGACATCTTTCTTCTTTATTATTAGTAGGGTAGGTATCTGCTTACTCATAAAAATTTAAACGGATTAAATGCTACAAGGCGTAAATTATTTTTGAAATATGTCATCATCATCATAATCAGCCCACATCAGTCACCTCAGTCAGGGCCACTGCTAGACATAGGCCTCTACCAATGCATAGGTACTACTGAACCCGATCTTCGGTTATGAAAAACCAACCTAAGTATGCTCAAGCTAAAGATTTAAACCGTCAACTTCATAATTTAAGACAGAATAAAACTGGCTCAACCTTTTACTAAATTAGGTACCTACCTATATACGGACAGCTCAGGTACTTACTACATGTCGATAAAGCTAAACAATAGAATACCCAAAGAAATCCAGGTATTACTAAAAGAAACAGAGTTTTAAAAAAAATTAAAGGTGTATTTTTGATATCGAGCAATTTTTTGGATAAGTAATTAGGTAAGTACTTATAAGCCATACTAATCAAATCTATATTTGTTTATTTGTTGTTTATTTTTTTGTTGTTTGTGCCTTTGTTAACTTAATAATACCCTAGAATTAATTAATACTTCGTGTTGTAAAAATTCAAAATTAAAAAACACCCCAAATGGTTACAATGACTATGACAATGACACTTAGCTTAAACACATTATCATAAAATATATCGGTCGCCTAGGTATATAATAATAATTATATTAATAAAAGCATTTATTAATATAATTATTATTATATAGAAACAAAGAAAGCATTAAGTAGATGCATAACAAAGAAAAACTTAACACTAGTGAAAAGTAATTGTCAAAGCACCGATTTCATAAGCATAAAAATGATAAAAAAGAGATCATACATTCAGTCTATCACGAATCGTGATTTATGATTTATGAATTATGACGCATTAAGATGTAGATAAAATTTCATGATCAGAATAAGTACCCAGCCAGAGATCAAACTCTTGTCACGTGCTTTTATCCTTTTAGTATTAGTACTAAGTACTTACATCTGAGACTACATCAATACCTTTACCTACTACAAAACCAACTAGGTAAAATATAAAATAGTATTATTTGCTATAAAAATTGGAAAACCGTTGTTTCAGTTTTACTGAGATCTTGGTGGTTAACTAAGCCAGTCTTACTTAACCCAAAGGTGTAACCCGGGTTTGATTCCCAGCAGAGGTGTCGTACCCTCATTAATTATTATAATTATTTATTTTTATATTATTTTATTTATTATATTTAATGATACCATTATTGTCAAATTTGGTTGGTGGGTAGACTGGTTTTATTTTTAAGTTTAGCTAGCTAACACTATTTTATTAATGGCGTCGTTGGCCGCAGACTATTAGATATACCTACCTACCTGCCTAAGTACAGACTAGAATCAATCAGGTGCCCTCACCTGTAATATCAATAACATTACGACAGGGGCGGAGAGGGAAGAAAATCAATATTATTGAGTCTGCGCACTCGATGCTCCTGTTGTAGTAAGGCCGATGTACTTGTTTTTTTTTTTTTTTTATTTGAAGTTGTACATGGCAGGGATTCGTGTCCATATGCCGAAATCTTACATAGTTTCTTAATTTCATTGTAATACATAAATAAACAATATTGATGATGATGAATGATAGATAATAGAAATGAGAAATGATATTACCTCCCCAACCCCTCGAGTATCTCAGTAAAGATGTGGGGCTTTACTAAGTCCTCACGCAGAATTCTTGTGAGAATTTGAAAAGTAACATTGCACTGTTTTGTTTCATTTGCCAACACTCATGCACACTCACGAACACTTAACGGTTAATAATCCACCATTATTTCAAATTAATATTCGACATAACACAATTTTAGAAAATAAAACAAAACCGCAGACATGACTCTTCACTTTCCCGCCAAGAAGTCCCCCGATGTACTTGTCATAAGCAATGCTGCCAGATAAATAAAACTACAATTTGAACATGGCAACATTACAAAAACACAATGTTGAAAAAATTTCCACGAGCAGGATTTGAACCTGCACCCTTCTGACATACCGGGTCAGGTGCTCTTCCAATTGAGCTATCGTGGTTCTAACCAGCCCGCCGAAATTATTCAACACTATTTACTTTTTTACTTTGAAAGCCAAAGGCGCCAATTCAATGTCAACAACTACCGTCACTAACATCTGATCATAATATTTTTACAATTACTAAAGATCAGTTAAGAAGTAGGCAAGCTATTTATAAAATGTTTTTGATTTGTTTATATAATTTTAAAGCAAATTTTGTTGTTTTCAACATTGTGTTTTTGTTATTTGTATCGCAACAAAATTTGCGTTAAAATTATATAAACAAAACAAAAACATTTTATGGCAACATTAACTTATCATGATGATAAGTATTAGGATAAAAAACTGAGCCCTCGTGACCTAAGCCGCAAGCATAAGCTAGTAACACACTTGTACTATTATGTTTTCTGTGGTAATACATAATGGTTAAATAAATGTGATGACCTGTCACTGTCAGTCATCAACTAGTCAGCAGGGTCAGCAGGGTGTTGCTAATATTATTTTATTTAATAAATTATAGCTTCAGTAGTTTCAGCATACATAGTCTATGGTTTCAACTCTGCACTGTAAAGTCACAGACCTATCTATATTAACATAGATAACGCAAGTACTTCTTCAATTGTTTTGAATAAGCCCATCTGTGCTCAACTGACCGCTGCTTATATTCAATCCGCGATCGACATAATACCCAGGGAGACGTCTGATAAAAACTGTAAAAACACTTCATCTGTAAGTAGCTAATAAGTAGAACACGATGCCCTCCGCTGGAATGTTATGAGTTATGATACATATATTTGTAATAATTAATTTTAAAATGATTTATTTTGATTTTATGACAGTTTTGAGAAAATCTAGAGTATGTCATCTAGGTTCGTCATACATTGCGGCTTTACTTAGCTTTATACATGTAGATAGCATATTGTGTAAACGGGCAATGAACTATCGTTTCATACGTACTTCGCGTCAGTTTCGAGGCAAAAGCAAATAAACTTTTTAATCATTATTATTGGAATAAATTTATTGGTCTACACGGTAAAAACAACATTAGTTTTCGTTATGGAGACAAAAAAAATAATATTGGTTTTATTATTTTCATGGTACAGACAAAATACCTCGTGGCCCTTATTTTGTTTTGAGTAGTATATTTTCGTTGAACACGTTGTTTACACCGAAATGTCTGTAGTTGTTATATTTAGGTACTGGGGGGCGATTTTTGATCTCGAATTTTATTAAAATGAAATACATTATGAATAATATTAAAATTATTTTTCCATTAAATACAATTACTAGGATTACTAAGATACATACCGTTCAAGAATTTTCGGTGTCAAAGATATGTTGCCGTGACTTTTAATAACGAAAAAGGAGCACTCGTTCGTAATTGATATCATAGCGTGAGAGTTGGTCACCGGTTCAAAAATCAACCGCTGGTCTTTCTTTTTATTGAACGACCTGACGGCATATGCGCTGCAAGCATCTATGTATTCAACATCATTATATAGGAAGGAAATATTGTATACTAGTTGTTGCCCGCGACTTTGTTCGTAAAGACTACAGCAAAATAAAAAAAAAATAAAAAAAAGTATCTGTCAAAAAGTCTGGGTTATGGTCTGTATATGAGGAAAGTTTCATTAAAAATCCATTCAGTAGTTTTTACGTGAAAGAGTAACAAACATCCATAGACTAAAGGTGGCCGGACTATGGGACGCATCTAAACCTCTGACCAGACACACAAAATGGGATCCAAGTGATATTCCTGACAGGGTCATGGAAATGGGGTGCGATAAAATATCCCCCATATTCATGTTCGAAAAGAAATTCAAAGTTTATGTTCCAACCAGGGACGAATGGAAACGAGGGCCACCGTCTCCGGAGAAAGACTGCCTAGTCTGGTAGCCTAGCCTAGCCTAATCTGGTATACTGACGGATCAAAAATGAAGTCGGGCACAGGGGTAGGCGTCTATAATAATGACTTCAAGCATAGTCAAAGCATGGGAAAATTTGCTACTGTTTACCAAGCAGAAACTTTCGCAATTCTCCTATGCGCAAAGCAGAATATAGAGTTAGCTATGAAAAAGCGAAATATATTCATCCTGAGTGCCGCCCAGAATCGACTCTGGCCTTGTTCTAGAAACCACAAAAGCTCTAAACAAGCTAGGTAGACATAAAAAGGTACGATTGATCTGGGTCCCAGGCCATATGGGAATCTACGGTAACGAGATGGCGGATGCGCTTGCCAGGGAAGGCTCGGAGACCCAGCTCATTGGTCCTGAGCCGTTCGTGGCACTTGCACCAAGTAACATTAACAAGGCCTTAAAAGATTACATCGAAAACAGGCACGGCATCGAATGGAAGGAGCAGCCGGGTATGAAACACTCCAAATCCTTCCTTGGCGAAAACGGACGGAGTAAGTTCATATGCGGAGGCGGTAGAAGGCAGGCCCGACTAACCATCGGTGCCTTGACAGGGCACTATGCCACAAAACAAATGCTTCACAGAATGCACCTTTCAACAAATAGTTTGTGTAGGGCGTGTGGAAAGGAAACGGAGTCGATGCAGCACCTACTGTGTGACTGCGACTCTCTGGCTAGGAAAAGAATGGGACTCCTGGGGTCGGCCTATCCGAAACCGGAGGACTTCAGGCTCTTCGCTCTTAAGGACGTTGCCAAACTTATGGCCTCTATCTTTACAGAGGAGGAAGAGTGAAAGGATGGGGTTGCACAAAAGATCCCGATGGGTCGAGCTGTTACTGCAAGAGGGAAACCTCGGCAGGCCCCACTAAGATAAGATAAGATAAGAACAAACATCCATCAATACTTACAAACTTTCGCGTTTATAATATTAGTAGGATTTATGTATTGTAAGAAAAATTACTTTGACAGTGGCTAAATGTGCTAATCGCACAAAGCCATCAACTAAAGAAAAAAAAAGTACGTTAGGTTCTTGTGAGACTTCTGACTTTGGGACTTCTTGGCGGGAAAGTGAAGAGTCATGTCTGCGGTTTTGTTTTATTTTCAAATATTTGTGTTATGTCGAATATTAATGTGAAATAATGGTGGATTATTAACCGTTAAGTGTTCGTAAGTGTGCATGAGAGTTGGGAAATGAAACAAAACAGTGCAACTACTACTTTTCAAATTCTCTCAAGAAGTCCGCCGAGGAATTAGTAAAGTCCCACATCTTTACTGAGATACTCGAGGGGTTGGGGATATATCATTTCTCACTTCTCATTTTTATTATCATTCATCATCATTCATCATCATACTAACTGGAAGGAAATATTGTATATTTATGGATTATTTGTAAGAAAAATTACTTTGACACTGGCTAAATGTACTAATCGCACGAAGCCATCAACTAAAAGAAAAAGACTTCTGACTTGAACTTCTTGGCGGGAAAGTGAAGAATAATGTCTGCGGTTTTGTTTTATTTTCTAAATTTGTGTTATGTCGAATATTAATGTGAAATATTGGTGGAGTTCGTGAGTGTGCATAAGTGTTGGTAAATGAAACAAAACAGTGCAACGTCACTTTTCAAATTCTCTCAAGAAGTCTGCGTGAGGACTTAGTAAAGCCCCACATCTTTACTGAGATACTCGAGGGGTTGGGGGTATATCATTTCTCACTTCATTTCTATTATCATTCATCATCATCATATTGTATATTTATGTATTACTTGTAAGAAAAATTACTTTGACACTGGCTAAATGTGCTAATCGCACGAAGCCATCAACTAAAAGAAAGAAAGAAAGACTTCTGACTTCTTGGCGGGAAAGTAAAATGTCATGTCTGCGGTTTTGTTTTATTTTCTAAAATTTGTGTTATGTTGAATATTAATGTGAAATAATGGTGGATTATTAACCGTTTAGTATTCGAGAGTGTGCATAAACGTATGATTCCGAACTCCGCTGCACGCAGCAGTGCTGCGGCAGCAGTGCTGCGGCAGCAGTGCTGGTCCCCATAAAACTTCATGAAAACTTCATTTCATATTAGAGTAAAAGAGACAAAACACGGAGTAACTACTCCAAGCTTACACTTTGTTTTTAATAAGCCCCTATAAGTTTATATGAGATTACATTTCGAGCTACGCCGCAATGTAGCGGCAGCACTGCTGCGTGCAGCGTCGTCGCCCCACCGCCCGCCGCAGTGACGCGTCTGCTGCCCGCCGGCGCCGCAGCGATAGTACTGTAATTTATGAAAGCAGTAAGTACCACTTACTGTGTTTATTATTGTGATATTTCAGGTGCTGACATTAAGATCTATTATCTCGAAACTTTGTTCTTTACTGCGTTCATAAATTGCGCGGCAGTGAACTTAGAGATGGAATAAACTGCTTAAATTTTTCACACGTTTAAGCATTGTACGAATATTTAAGTATTAAGTTGTACGACGTAAATATGTAGAATTTATTGTTTTCTTTTTTTAATTAATGAACTTTTATGATTATTTACACATAATTTTACGCAAATATTGATGCGAACAAATTACAATTTGAAAAAAGACATGAACTTTCCTTCGGTACATCTGCTTTTATAAAACGAATCTGTTGCTTTTCTTTTACTATTGGCATAAAACAACAACAAATCATCGTCATCTTCTTCCTCTTCCAACAATATAAATAAAAGTTGATCATCAATGGACATCTTGTCATGTCAACTCAAAGCAAATGAATGAATACAGAACAGCGCATCACCATGAACAGCGCAACACTGCCGCCTTGAACGGAATCAGCGCGGTAGGCAGCACTGCTGCGCAGCACCACAGTGGCAGCATTGCTGCGTGCAGCGGAGTTCGGAATCATACCTTAAGTGTTGGCAAATGAAACAAAACAGTGCAACGTCACTTTTCAAAGGCAGATCTTAACTTTATCATAAACTGGTAAGGTTTTGCAATATTTAAAAAGATCGTTCTCATTTTTAAAGGCAGATTTTAAATTGTTGTAAAATGTTGTAAATGTTGTAAAATGTTGTAAATGTTGTAAAATGTTATTAGCTTATTTATTCAATGTTGATGATAATAAATAAAAAAATATCGATTTTGATACGAATTTCAATATTGGTTATTTTATATCAATGTATCGATATATCGGAAAAAAATATCGATATATGGATGTATCGATATTTTTTCAGCAAGCCTAGTTGGGTGGGCTGTAGTGTGGGCTTGGGCTGTGTAAGCGTTGTTCGTGATACGGCAATTGCCGTAATATACGGCATTCCGGCATCTTAGGCATCATACATACGGTATACTGCAGCTCTTTGATTACCGTATTAAAATATACGGTAATTGACTCAAGTAAACAAAAAAATATTTCGTATAATGGAACGCACCAAAACCATAGATAAAGTAGAAGCGCTCCGAAAAGAAACATCAACAGAATTCAACCAATTGGTAGTTCTTCACTTTTATTCGGGTAGGTTCTAGGATGTGTGTGAAGCCCCGGAATAATTGTAATTGTAATATTTTAAAAAACGAGACTTCGAAATAAATTAATAACTCCAACTATTATTGGAACTCTTCTAGCCAGACAAGCAATCCGTACTAATCACGGTAATTGTACACAATTTCAAGTACCATACGAAACGATTCGTAAAACGAAATATAAAAAAAACAGTATGACCTATGCGACAGAATCAAAAGTACTAGAAACTATTCAAAACCGATATGGTGAAGAATTAAATAAATATCTAAGTTTAAATTAAAATTAGTACACGCATAGTACACACGCCTGCACATCAACCTACCCAAAACTGTCAAATTTCTTCAATAAGTTGTCAACCTTAAAACTTGAAAATAAAGTTCAAAGTCTATTGAGGAAATTTGACAGTTTGTAGTAGGTTGATGTGCAGGCGTCTGTACATACATCAATTGTATTTTTTACGAATAGAATACGGCAACCCTAAATTTGTCAGGAACAACAAAACAACTGTCTCTGTGTGTGTGTGTGTGTGTTCATTTCTTCGTTCTTCTTCTTCTTAGAGATGAGACGTACTAGGCAATTACGCACAGAGTCTTGCAAGTACGAGTACACAAAAATACTTGTTCCAGAAACCTGTTCCACGAGTACTTAGAAGTATGCGTTTTTCCGTGAATTTCTTTCATACAAGCTTTTCGGTAAAGTCCGTAAACACTTAAATAGTATACACGGCATCATATTCTGAATTTATAACATACATTGCTTATACTGCTTGCTAACACTACCTACTTAATAATTATTTACAATGGAATTACAGTTCCAACACCATCTTTCGTATTAGCGAAAGCACATCATAACATTATGTTAATCCGATAATCCCAACACCACCAAAATCATCTGAACTTACATGTTATCAAAAGTATCTTTAACCTTCTAACTAATTTATTTTTATCCGCTGATAAACAATCGTAACGTAAACAAACAATGCGCCGACACAACTGTCTGTTAATTCAAAATTCAAATTTGCATAAAACCAACGAGTAGGTAAATAATCATCGCCTAAGAAATATAGACTTTATTTTTAATGAGATACAGTCTTAATGTCTAACCGCGTAAAAAAGCGAGATAGAAAACACTAGACTCACTTTCACGCAGTACGCGGAGACACGGAGACTTTTTTTTTTTTTTTTTTTGAGAGAGATTGCTGATTGCCGCTGCGGCATTTTCAGCTTCACCGGGCTTTTTTGGGGGCGGCGAGGAACGTAAAGGGTCCCTCAAGCCGTGTGAAACTATCACTATCACTATTTATACACAATTTTGACACGGAGACACCTACTCATAGTGCATACATAAAGCGGTTTTGAGACATCACAATAAGGTTGATCGTAAATACATAGGAATAAATAAACTCACTCACACTAAGATCGAACGCGTCTCGAGAACGCGTCTTTGAGTTTCGGACTCTGTACTTATTAGAAGTTTCAAGTTTGTGTGCGTATTTAACTGTCAACGTATGCGTCATCGATAGGTACTTGTAAATACTCGGTACGCTGGGGCTGCTTGGACGCTGAATCGATACTGAGTATTTATACGTACAAGCAAATACTTATTTCAAAAACTTATTCCAGTAAATACGTCGCATCCCTAGTTCTTCTGTCTGTGGCTTGACTGGCTTGGGTTGGGCTTCAATCTTCAAAGAGAGTCTGGGCTTCGGATTTTGATAACGCCTACATACCTACCTTTAACGCGAAATTTTATTTTTGTATTTAAGATGTAAAGATTCGGAGATTCTTCGAAATGTGATAATATTTATTTATTTGTTCGGCTGGTTTAGTGTTGTGGTAAACCAAGATGGGAGATAATTTCCAAAATAACAAGACCATGGCGCCAGTAATGATGGACTACGATTTCAAAGTGAAAACCCAAAATGAACGATCAAAAGTGGAGGATTTGTTCGATTTCGAGGGTTGTAAGGTTGGCAGGGGTACATATGGGCACGTGTACAAAGCTCGAAGAAAAGATGGTTCGGATACGAAGGATTATGCCCTCAAACAAATCGAAGGAACTGGGCTTTCTATGTCGGCTTGTCGAGAAATCGCAGTAAGCAACGAATTTTATACATCTTGTCATATTGTATCATTAAATATGTAACAGTTCAGTTAAAATTCCATTTCTTAGCTTTAACTTTAATAATAATTATAACGTATGTACTTAAATGTAATTATAACATCATTCAAATTAAACAAAGCATAATTTATCAAGAATGTTATTGTAAATTCGTAGGACTGGGTCCTGTAGTAGAGATCTTATGGTGACAGTAAAAAGCCATGTTATCCCTTGAGTTTGTCATTCAACTGTTTTTATAAAAGTGGTATCAGTTTGAACAACTAGACTTCCTTTTATTACAGCTCCTTCGTGAATTGAAACATCCAAATGTTATAAACCTAATCAGAGTGTTCCTATCTCACACTGATCGCAAGGTGTGGTTACTCTTTGACTATGCTGAACATGACCTGTGGCATATAATAAAGTTTCACAGAGCTGCAAAAGCTAATAAGAAGTCTGTAATGGTACCTAAAGGAATGGTGAAAAGCTTACTCTATCAAATATTGGATGGTATACATTATCTCCATTCAAATTGGGTCTTACATAGAGACTTGGTAAGTTATTCAATAGTTATTAGTGACTAAGTTATTAACCTGTGATTTGATTTTTGAGAACACAAATGCAAATATAAAAAAAATGCCACCTTCTAAGTTTGGTTTGAACCTGAACACAGGTTCTCATGATCTCAAAGCAGAAGTTTTTATAAAAATTAAATATTTTCAGAAACCTGCAAATATATTAGTAATGGGCGAAGGACCTGAGAGAGGAAGAGTTAAAATTGCAGACATGGGGTTTGCACGACTCTTCAATGCCCCACTGAAGCCGTTAGCTGATTTAGATCCTGTGGTGGTAACATTTTGGTACAGAGCTCCTGAACTTCTACTCGGAGCCAGACATTACACAAAAGCAATAGGTAAAAACTATTTGAACCAGGACAAAATAATCAATATTCAGCAATTTACTTTTATTTGTGAAAATGGACTGCAAATTTATAAACTTTTAATTTCAAAATGATATCATGTTTTACATTTATAATCATTTGTACCTTTTCTTTTATTTAAGCAATAATATTCCTAAGTTAATTGTTAATGAAGTTGATTGTTAATTATAACTAAGAATGAAAAAAATTAAAATGACTGACTACAAATTTGTCTTTAAGTAGATTATTTTATTTTTGCAGACATCTGGGCAATTGGTTGCATATTTGCTGAGCTACTGACTTCAGAACCAATATTCCATTGTCGCCAGGAGGATATAAAGACGAGTAACCCTTACCACCATGACCAGTTAGACAGGATATTTAATGTAATGGGATTCCCACTGGAGAAGGATTGGGAAGACATTAGAAAAATGCCTGAGCATGCTACTTTAGTTAAGGACTTTAAGAGGTCAAAGTGAGTATGATTTATTCTTATATTATATTGAAATAACAGTATATGTTGTAAGATTACTGTGTACATCTTAACATTTTTGTTAGTAATTTAATTAATCTTTCAAACTTTTTTTTACTTTAGCTTTTTGTTCATAAAATATTTTTAAACCATATTAACAAAAAAATACATAGCTTATCTTTATCTTTGTTATCTTCAGCCTCCAACCCTTTCCATTTTTCCCTATCTCTAGCTAGTCTTGTCCAAGATTTCCCAGCTAACTTCACTATACCATCCTTCCATCTCTTCAATGTTGTATAACAATGTTGTGTAACGGGGCTTAACACAAACTACTTAGTGTAGGTATCTTAAGATCCCAATAGGTGGAAGTGCTGCTGTGAGAGGGTAACCTCATCAGGTCCCACTAAGATAAGATAAGCATCTTATGCACATCTTTATACATTGCTACCCAGTTGCACTGCACTGGCCATGGTTAGGTCATCTCTGGCTGATCTGACTAGTCAGCCAAAGTATGCCTTAGTAAATAGTTTGCATTAAACCCAGTCATAAAATTTTGTTTCATATATTTAAATTAAAGTTTCAATTAGCAACTGATAAAATGTGGTTTTAATATTTCAGTTACCAAAATTGCTCACTTAGTAAATACATGGATCGCCATAAAATTAAGCCTGACAGCAAAGCATTTAGTCTCCTTCAAAGGTTGTTGTTGATGGATCCAAATAAACGGATCACTTCAGAACAGGCTATGCAAGACCCGTACTTCACAGAAGACCCACCAACGACGCCGGTAATTGCATTTTATTTTAATTTTCATCATTATTATCATCAGCGCTTTTTATGTCCCCATTGCTTGGGACACGAGAATGGTAACACCACACGGCGAATGGGCTATTTACCACTGCTGCGCCATCAAGCTCTTCATTTTAATATTATGAAAGTAACAAGATTCCAATACATTATAAATAAAATTTTAATTAATCATAAATTATTATACATATGATATAATTATATAATAAATGAACTATTTCTCTCCTACTAAGCTATACTGTGCCAGAGAGGGCCCATAATTGATTTTTGACGACCTCCGTAGCCGAGTGGCTTGCACACCGGACTTTGGACGACGCTAACTCCGAGGTCTCGGGTTCGATTCCCAGTCGGATCAATGTCGAAAACGAACTTTCCTATATTGTGTAGGGTCTGGGTGGTTGTGATACCGTCGTTGTTTCTGATTTCCATAAAACGAGTGCTTTAGCTACTTACCTTTGGGATCAGAACAATGTATGTCTAATACATATAAAAAAAATAAATTGATCCCATTGTACAAACCAACCATCTTATTGTGTAAACATTATGAAATGCAATAAAGTATTAAGTTATGAGCTGTATTAAATATCAAGCGCGTCTCAGGCGTTTCTCTTTTTAAAAACAGCTTGAGTTGTTTAAGGCATTTAGTCTTAACAACTGAGTCTTATTACTAAAGACTGGAAACTAGTCTTCTTTGTATACTTGAGTTGTGTAAAGTTAAATTGTCTCTTGCATCACTAGCATTTACCACATCCCTCAATTAACTAACAGTATGGTGTAATTGTCACTGAACATTCAGACATTTTGTACAGGATGTGTTTGCTGGATGTCCAATACCTTACCCTAAAAGAGAGTTTCTGACTGATGACGACCAAGATGACAAGAGCGAGTCGAAAGCGCGACAGAACCAACAGCAGCAGCAACAGCAGCAGCAGCAGCAGCAGCAACAACAACAACAACAGCAACAGCAACAACAACAACAACAACAACAGCAAACCAATGTGAGTTTCGATAAAAAAAAAACTGCTCATGCCAAATGCTATACTTACTGTAAAAAGTAAATAGCCTATAACTGTCCCACTGCTATGCAAAGGCCTCCATCATTAAAATCAATCATCAATACAATGGATGGCTTAATCACTTAAGTGACACACGGCCACCGAGGCGTTATTCTATATAGAATGATTGTTATTCACTATTCTTTAAGCAAAAATTTACTGCCAGGCACATTTATACTGGTTTTAAAATAGAGAGAGAGTTACACGAAAACCACTAATAATGATGACTTTCTTTTCTTTTTGATTTTTCGGCGCAGCAGCGGTTTGATATCAGCAGGCTCGGTATACCACGGTACCGAAAGTTTAACGAGCGTCTATATTTGAATTGGGCGTTCCTGATTAGCTAATTAGATCTGTATGCGTGGGAGCAGCGCGGTACAGATTAACTTACCGCGTCTCGTCACCGTTCTCTCAGCATTCTGCTGAATCGGACGGAAGTTTCCTGTGAAGATTTGTAATTGCATGATGTATGATGCGACGGTACAAGTGGCACTGCGTATTTTTTTACCGACGTGTGCGTAGGTGCAGGCGGAGCGGTGTGTTTTCGGCATCCGAGCATGCTGATGTCGCACCGCTGCTATGCCTTCTAATCAGA
Organism: Eudonia truncicolella; assembly: GCA_949315975.1. Taxonomy (NCBI): domain Eukaryota; kingdom Metazoa; phylum Arthropoda; class Insecta; order Lepidoptera; family Crambidae; genus Eudonia; species Eudonia truncicolella. The sequence goes on from OX438836.1 coordinate 11,966,441, forward strand.
AAAGGGCCTTTCTCTCATGAAACAATAAAAATTTTACTGATACTAGATATTAACTTGGCCACCGAGGCTTATTCTTATGGTCTTACAAATAAACAAAGAATAAGCTTCGAATAGTTATTCCGTGTTTTGTCTCTTTTACTCTAATTTGTAATGACGTTTACATGACAGGAACAAAAAACGGAATAACTATTCGGAGCTTATTCTTTGTTTATTTGTAAGGCACGTATGCCCGTTTTCACCAACAAGCCCCTAACACATTCCTAACTAAGTAACTCTTAACTCTTAAGTTAAGAGCCGCCCTAAAACTGGCTCTCACCTAATGCTAAGTGATGCCTAGTAAAGCGTCCCCTAAGTAAGTGACAGTTCGTTTTTTTCAACTTAAGCCTTACAAAGTCGATGTATTATCGATACATTAAAAATTACCTTTTATCTGTGATTTACAGCGATAATAATTAAATAGAAAGCCAATGAAATGTATATAACATGTTTTATGTTTCAAAGATATCCTTAAAATGGAACATTTGTTTACACAAATGTGTTTACTTACGTAAACTGTAAAGGAAAGAAATGATTTTATTAGTATTTGATGTTTTTTTGGACACAGGCTAAATCATAGCGAGGGCCATCTTACAAGAAATTGAATTGAACAAGAGATATGCTACTTGAGCACCTTGTAAAATTTTTGGTATCTTCTACGGGCTACTATATCTGTTGTTAACAAAGAGATTTAATATCATCATCAGCCTATACTGGGCCACTGCTGAACATAGGCCTCTCCAAGTGCACGCCACCGAGCACGATCCGCGGCTACGTCATTTGGAGGGTTTGTCTATAATTGCCACGCTGGGCATGCGGGTTGGCAATCGCAGTGAGAGATTAAATATAGTAGGTAATAAATGTCTTTATCTCTCTCTCTCTCTCTCTTTCTCTCTCTCTCTGCTCAGCCCACTGCCACCCAATGCTGAGTGTAGGCCTCTTCCAATGTCTTTGGTTGTTAACAAATTTGCATCACTTAGAGTTAGACATATATGATTTCTTATTCCTAAAAAGTTCTGTGTCATCTAGTAAGTAGTTCCTATCTACTGACCCTGATAGGTAGGGTATTGCAGTTGGAACTACGGGTCCGGCTGTCTTTTCAAGGGTACCACGGAAGTTCAGATCCTAGGCCCCTTGCCGGTTATGCCTTCGCGGGCGCCTCCGGCAGGTCTCGGACATGGGTTGGACTCGTGGTGGCTGTGGTTAGCTGTAGAAGTGGGAATGTTCGTCTGCCTGGTTGAGGTCTGGCCAGGCTTCCATTTCGTACACAGCGAGTGGGTCCGAGTAGCGGTCTATGTGGGGCCTGTAGCGAAAGGATCTGCGGGGCACGTGAGTTATCCATAGTTAGTTGTTCTGCTCGGTGGTTTTCATTGAGTAGGCTTCCAACATTTCTGGCACTAGTCTGATAACTAGTAGAGGCGCCCGCTAGATGCAATGTCTCCGGTTGAATCAGTCGCGTGGGATTTTGAAACTGGTGAGGTGCCTAGATGGGTACTGAGAAGTGAGCGAGTTTACAGCTCCGGTAACCTATCTGGATATTAGGTAGTGGACTATACGTGTCCACGGAGCAACTCGCTCGAGACACTAGTCTTAAAACTACCGGATGAAGAATGCGCTTCGGCGCGTCCTAATCCGGCGTAATGACCTGACGTAGATGGTCCCATGTGCTTGCGTATGTCTGACACCTACTTTCTAACCTCAAGGTTGGTAGGGGTGTCAGTATAAACTTTAAAGCCGTGTGTAGCGGGGTGTGTGTGTTCCCCATTTAAGTCCTCTATAATAAGTAAAAAATTCCCAGTTGCAAAATGTCCTAAAGCGCAAAGGAGCTGATTAACGGGTGTAACAGATTGATTCCTGAAATTAATGATAAAATTTAGGATCGGAACATCATACGTAACAACATTCATGAAAGATTTACTATTTTGTTAAGCTCTACAACATTATTTACTCTTACTTATCGTCTGGAAATTCTAAAAAATGCTCTATTTCCTCCAACAAAAATAAAACGCTTTGTTTTAATAATCGGTATCTTATGAAAAAGTCCTTATCATCATATCATTCGAATTGGTCAGATCTGTCACGGTGGATAAGTGGTCTTCTATTCAATTGTGGGTTAGAAAACAATTCAACAACTTCAATAGTTTCCAAACTTTCTTAAGACTGCATTAAATTAACTCTCCATTTTCAAAATAAATCTTTCACTGTCCAAGAAGAGGTTTGCTTTCAAAAAATAACACGCAAACAGACACTTACCGTTAGGGACCGGTTACGGGGCGAAATATCGACCCCTTAAAGTTAAGAGGCTTCCTAAGACTTCAGGTGACACCTAAACGTTAGTGAAAACGGATTTCTTGCTAAGAGCCCCCTAAAGACCACTGTCCCTTCAATTGAAATGTGTTAGTGAAAACGGGCATTAATGTTTATTTTTGGTCATCCGACTCCCATCCTCGTGAGAATAGTAGTAAGCTTGCGTTATGTCATCAACTAGAAAATCTCAGGAGATTGTTCGGATAGTACTACTTGAGTAACTTGAGTGATAGGTTTTTGTACTACCATCTAGCTAGCCAGTTAAGCTGCCTTAGATAAAAGCTAATTTTTCCTAAAAACTTCCTTTTTATTATTTATTTCGTTAGCGTGTTAGGTAGGGAAGGATATTATATAAAAGAAAATTATGCGAATCTTTCGAACTTTCAGTAATGTTCTAAACTTATGTTATATTGCAGACTCAACAAAATCAAGTTCAAGCAAACAGCCATGACCACGGAGCCAACAATGCAAAAAGAATGCGAATGGCAGGTAAGTTATGACGAATAACAAATACTTAAGGGTGCGGCGACCAAAAAAAACCAAAAGTGTAGTCACGGTTAAGTTGATATATGATGAAAAAACTATCGTATTACATAAACAAAATATATATTTAGTATCAAAGGAAACGTGTTTACAATTAGTCCAACCCATAAATTCATAACACACTTTAGATTTTTCTACAATATCATTTAATGTTGGGCTAAACTCATGAAAACTAGTGGTGGCGTTTAGTTGATATCTTATAGTTTATGTAAATTATTATACCTCTAATTTATGTCTCAACAATCGCCAATTAACTTAACTACAAATCGTCCGTCTCACATTTTCTCACCGGTACATCACAGAGATCCTGGAAGAGCATGTGGTCCCATATGCCGGCTTTGTTGGCGAGAGGGTCACATTAATGCACTATAATGCTCGCGCTCACGCTGCAGTAATTGTGCGCGACTACCTTCAAGAGGTTGGTATCTCTGTTATGCAGTGACTAGCGAGAAGTTTAGACCTGAACCCGATAGAGCACCTATGGGACCATTTGAAACGCAATATTCGGTCTCGTGATCCCGCTCCCACAGAAGTTCAGAATTTCATAATTCATAAGTCCAGTCCATGACGGAGCGTATGGAAGCCGTGATCAGGGCAAGGGGGGGTAACACTAGGTTTAGATGAGATGAGATGAGTTTTAAGCAAAGTTTTATGTATTTTATTTGTAATTATTCTGTTTTTAATAAAATCTTTTAATTAAGGATTTTTATTGTTTTGTAAACTTTGTTTTCTTTTTGTGCGTTTTTAATAAAAATAAAAGAATACTGATTGTTTTTGTGTACCCCTTTTCGGTACCTTTCAAATGATATCCAACATTACCCTCCACGCTGATTTTAAATAAGGTTTAGAGACGCCAGAAGAACGTTTTTTAAAAGGTGCGATTTTTTTGACGCCGAATAATACCTAAATAATACCCTAATAATAGCTATACTTAAAACGCTCAAACACCCAGCTAAATTGTTTATATAAATCACAATGTAAAGCGTTCTTAAACTAACTGCTACTGTACATCGCTATATCAATACCTATTTGTTCAGATTTATTTCAATTCAATTCATTGCTTGAAGAAATATCGAAAAGAAGAATTATATTTTTGTTCATTTGCTATAAAGAAATTTTCAAAAAATAACACAATCTTATCTGATTTTAAGTTGTCCTCAATATGCTTTACCTCCCAAACAATTTCTTAAATACTCATATTTCACTGCTTTTTCATAAATGCAAATGGAACCTTAATTTTACAAATATTACAGGGCCAAACCAAGGGAACAACACGAGTGGCGGTGGCCAACAGGAGTTCCATCAACAACAACAAATGATGTTTGGCGGTCAACAACAAGGTGGCAGTTCGCAACAGCAAGGCAACTTCCAACAGAGATTTTAGGCCGAAACAATGAAGTGTCCAGAAGCCGTAGCTTCAGCCATGGAAACAGAACTGCGTTGTCAAAATCCTAGCCTCAGCTCACTATGCATCACCTGCTCATTTTATGTCGCCAATGCGGGGATATAAGCCTTCCCTACGGATGGAAACACCACAGGGAGAACTGGCCATAAACCACCACGCGGGTCCAGTGCGGATTGGTGGTTGTTAACGACTGCTAATGAAGCCGGGACCAACAGCTTTACGTGCTTTCCGAAGCACGGAGGAGATTATGATGATAAATTTTTGTCCTTTGCGAAAGTTGCTTTACTTCAGCAATCGCAAACAGAGCGCGTTAATCACTGCGCAGTTGAGTTCCTCACTATCAGCTCACTACTCACTTGCTATTGGTAGTTGCTGGGCGACAACAACAAAAGGGATGGACAGCATACCTTGTTCCATGCAGCGACAACGGCGACTCATAGATGCAAATTAATTGTGTAAATATAGGATAAATATATCTCGTTAGTTGTAAGTTTAATTCAAGGACTAGTATTTATAATTAAATTAAATTTTATATTAAAATTCTGTATTTTTTGTTCGCATAAATTTAGTTTTAATAACCTAGTTTTAAGAATTACCTCGTATAAAGTTTGGTTAGAGATGATCAGACATAATTAGCCGTAGATTGTTATTATAATTTCAAAATAATCTCAAAAGTTAAAACGCTATATAAACTAACTACTACACAAGACCTCTGGTATGGTTACAGGCAAAAACATTAATAAAATAATTATATTATAAAACATTTTAATATCTATAAATACAAACGATCTGTTAATTATTTACAGTCATTCAAAATCTGTCATTGCTATTTCTCTATGCTTGAACAAAAACATGGAAACAGCATTCTGTTCTATTCTAACATAAATCAACCAATCATCAAGTCAAATAAAATTTTATAAATCAATCACAATACAAATAAAATATAGGCGGTGAATGAAGACTTATATAAGTAACTAGCTTTTGTTCGCGGCTTTGCTCACGTAAGCTATGTAGCTTATACTCATACTCATGTGAGTATTATGTCACGTTATTTCAACATTAAGATTTTCATTTTTATCAATAAAAACCCGACTGCTAAAACAATTATATACTCGTAAAAACCGGACTAACATAAAAAATAACTGCAAAGAGAAAAAACTGAAAAGAATTCTGTTTTTTTCTTTTCAGTTTTTTCTTATTTAGTTGTTTTTTATTAGTTGTTTTAGCAGTCGGGTTTTTTGTTTTATTTTAAATAATTTGGTTTATTTCAAACTTTTAACTTTTTTTTTATTAAGTAAGTATATTCCGGATTTTTTTATAGCCTATGTCACTCCCACAGTCAGTCCCACGTCATTCTTTAATTTTTATTAAAAAATCTATATATCAAATCAATTATGAATTTTTATAGTTATTACTTTAAAAAGAACGATTTTACCAAAAAATCTTCACTTTATTACTCCTGTAAAAAGCTACTAATACCTACCAATTTTCATGTATTTTACTTCAAAACTGACGGACTTTCATACAAACTTTCAACCCCTATTTGACCCGCTTAGGGTACGATTTTCGTAAAATTCTTTCTTAGTGGCTGGTTACGTCACTCAATTAACCTACAGTCGAAATTCTATCTCATTAGCTTCAGCGGTTTCCCTATTTATCTCTTGTCTTTTTGAGTAAATTATTATTTTATAATAAAATACAAATAGTAGGTTTGCAAGACGTTGCTTTTTTATGGTTATTTAGTCTTAATTTTTACAACTTTTAAAAATAACAGTCAATAACGCATCAAACATTTTTCAAATCACAATCATACTCTAAAAACTTAATTATTAGTAGGTACTATTTATTAAAACATTCAAGTTTCTTTACAATTCTACTACAAGATTAACGAAATACCTTAGCTAAATATTTAAGTAATCTTACTAAGTTTGCTGGCACTGATGTCTGTTGTTACTTAAGTTTTTTTTAAATTTATTTTAAACTTTCATTATTTGTTCTACAGTCGTACTTAAGAGTAGAGATTGACCTCTATCAAAAACAAAAAGATGTGTGTACGGATGGCTTCACCACAAATCTGTAATGACCAGCTAAAATATTGAACACCTTGTATTTCAGTGAGATGTTTAGATTGAATTGATGCAGACAAAATGATACCGATTTTACCAGACACAATAAAAGTTTAATTTGTTTGTCGGCCATCGGAATCCGTCAATATTTAGAGGTAATTGTGATTAGTGTGATTTGTTACAAACCAACATTTCTGCATTTGAAAACGAAAAGTTGAATTTATATTAGTTTCTGCTTGATTTTTTATGTCATATTATGTACAATCAACTGGCATTCCTTAGTGTTCCGTAATGTGGACAGAGTTGTACCAAAATAGAGTAGGTAAACCAACTTAGTTGATATAAACATAGTGTAACAAAATAAACAACACATCTTTTTACATACTTACTATACATACTTATTTTGATACGCTCGGGATACTCTAAAATGATCTTTATTTAGAATGGGATGCGTGTGTGAATTCTAGGACCGTCTTGGGCCCCGTGTTGACGACGCTGTATTCGGCCTTCTTCAGTTCCTCTCTTTGAATCTTGCTGTTGCTGTCCACGGATATGATGCGCGTACGCAGTCTACCGCAACGGCCGTCGATAAGTTTTTCGTATGCTGAAATTCCGAAAAAAAAAGATGTGTTATATAGTTTTTGTAACGTTTGCAAATCTAGCAGAAGTGCAATATCCTGATACCTACCACACCCTTTGGTTCAGATTGGTAAAGATATATGCAACCGATATTAACACATGTACCTAATCATGATGTTAAACAAAATGGGCATAGCAACTAGCTTATATTTTTTGTGTCCATTAAGTTTTTTTAGAAAGTATTTCTGCATGCTTCATTAAGTTATTGGTCTCGGTTGTCGTAAGATAGCGTAAAACAAAGCGTGAACGATAACGTTCAAACGCTGATGTGAATGATAATTATTGATTGTTGACGTTACATATCGGCTATGTAGCGTGGTGTGCAACAGCAACAACAGTACAAATAATATTTATGCGTATCCTGTTCAAATTTGGCGAGTCTATCAATATCTGTCAGTGTAAAGGATTACTAACAGTGAATTTTCCGCACTATTTGTTTTGACTAGCGACGATTATTCATTACCAAACAACACGGTAAATACATTTTCGTAAGTTCTCATTCTATTAGGTTGTCAAAAGCATATAGTAGGCTAGTTTTTTTATTTCTGTTTCGTAACTTGCATTATGCGTGCCTAACATTAGGTAAGCGTTACGATTCAAAACATCTTTTTGTAGTTGATTAATGTTGATAGTTGATTTATATAGGGTTGCTGGCGCCAGTGCATGGTGCTGTACAGTCAGCGTCCAATTAACGCAATCATTAAAAAACAACAATGTTTTAGCAATAAAGAAAAAAAATACTAAACTGATGACTAGAATATTATTTCAAAAACAATCATTACTTTTGAGTCTAGCTAAATCTACTACTGGCAAAAAAGTACATGTAAAGGCATGACGATGCCACATGATTAAAAAAAATACACTCACATTCTTTTTTGAATGAGTTGTGGCACGCTAAATGACAAATAGATGGGAATCCTTTTAGAGTCTTCGGATCTATAATGACGCTCGACAACGGAACCGCACAGATTGGATCTTTTCTTCCTCTGCATCCGTCTAAACAACCGTCAAAGCTGTTCTTCTTGGGCTTCTTAGTTTTCCTTGTGGGTGGGCGTTTCGTTGTCGTGGGTGGGTTAATCTTGACGTTGGTAATAGACCCTTGGGGTGCTACCACCCTGATTTTAAGATTGGGCTTATAGGGAACATCGGGCGCGCCTGTCATCACTCTTAAAGGTGATCGAGTTGTACCTTTCGTCACTAATCTCGTGGTAGGATTACAGTCTTTGGATGAAGTGAATATTGTAGGTTGAGGAGTAGTACTCGGTATCAAGGTTACCCTTGGTGTGGATCTGAACGTAATAGTAGGACGGCTGGTCGGATCGGACAGTCCACTTGTTATGTAAGGCGTAATAGTGCTTTCATAAATCGATGTTAGTGGTGAAGTAGTTGTTGATATTATTTTAGGAGTTGGCGTGTTCTTAGTTGAAGTTTGTGGGGGTGTAAAGCTTTGCACCGGCTGTGGCGCGTTTTGGTAGATCACGAAGTAGTTTGGAGGTCCCGTCGGCTGTGTCGACGGAAGGAGAGGAGACGTTGCCAAAGACTGTTGCAACGTTTGAATTGGGCTTGTCAGTTTTTCGGTTGACTGTGATTGTAGAATAGTAGACGGCCATAACGAAGCTAACGATGGCGTTTGTGAAAAGTCCAATTGAGAGAAGGAGGCAGGAGAATATGTGTCGGCGAATGTAGTGGGCGGAGCTACTGAACTTCTGTAGCTGATTGGTGGTATTGGAGTGCTCGATTGCAACGTGCTGAAACTCGATGCTGTTGTTGAGTGATGAGTGACTTCTGGTTCAGACGAGAATGATGATAAGTTTGGCAGCACAACTATGGGCTTCGTTGGCGAGAAGCTGGGCGTCGGCTCCGTAGAGAAGATCTCTGATAGTGGCTTCGGCGAATATCCATCGTTGATGCCGTTCGCCGAGAACCAGGTGCCTGGTAGTATTTCCGATATTTCTGCTCGGCATAGTTGTAACACTGAAATGAAGAGTAATATGAAATTAACGTTCTTTTTGTTAACAACTTTGCTGTTGGTGTTTTTGTTTAACTACAATTGGGTAGTTGACAACAACAACAATTAATTCCAGAACAATAAACGTATAAATGAAATCATGTAACAGTTCTTTAAAACATTAACCAATTTTTTTATTTGACCTAAGCATGAATTTCTGTAACCTAAAAACTTATTAATAAACACTCAATGGACGGAAAAAATAGTGACGTCATAGTTTGCTAATTCCATACAATTTCTATTAAAAATTACCGTTTTGACATTTGTTAAAAAGTTTCTATATTGACTAACCAGTCAACTACCCAATTGTTGTGGTTCCGCATGAAACCTTTTTTCCTCTCTATAACTAACGTGAAACGATAAAATAAATACGGGAAGTGGTTAAATACATAGTAATTATAAATAACCCTCGTTTTACAAAAAATAGGAAAGTTCCTAGAGCTACGTGTTTAAAATTCCTACTGCATTAGGCCTGCATTATGCAGGCCACAGCTCAAGTAGGTAAGTAATTTTGTGGTCGATGAGAGATTTTTATTATTTTACATTGTTACAAAACCTCCAATAACTTCCTAACAATAAATAAATAAAGCTATTTGTATTGTAATAGATACAATTTTCTACTGGTTATATAAGGTGTCATTGAATCGACTACGAATATTTCAAGCCCCTCTGTGGTCTTGATGTTAAGACCATAGTGGTTTTTAGTATTATTAACTATTTGACTTTGTTTATAAAAAATTTTACTTTCACTAGAGTACCTGTAGTGGTACTGTATGACATTGTAGAAATTGAAACTGTTACGTGATGTAAATTTGCTTATTTAGATTGTTTATTGTTTTTTTACATGTTGTGGTTGTCGTTTATATTTTGTGTATTTATTTGTAATGGAAAGTGTCCTGCTATGATAAGGCATTTTTCAATATATTAACGCTGTAAGGGAGAAAAGAAACGCCCTTGCTGAGTTTATCGCCGGTTCTTCTCAGTACGAGGTCTCCCGTCCTGTGAAGACTTACGAACCTACTTGTAGCCTAAAATTATAAATGATTTTGAATTTTGAATTTTGACCACCTGTCTCAAACCTAAAGGTCCCGGGTTCGATTCCCAGCGAGGGGTATATGTTTATACTCACTCAGTTTGGTAAGCGGTAGGGCTGTTTTAAATCCGCCTGTCTAACTACCACATTATGTAAGTAAGTATTATCTAGATATGTGACCACGATATCAATGTTAGTAGCATTTTGTGTTCCGAAAGTTAGAGATAAGATAGCCTTATATTAGTTGAGGATTTCTGGGTGAAGTGCGCTTCTTCTTTCGGACTTAGTCAAAGTCAAAGTCAAATATTTTTTATTCAAATAAATTTTCAGAAAAGTGCTTTTGAATCGTCCAAACATTTTTTACCCACTACCCATTAAGGACGTTAATTTTTTAGCTGTGGAGAAGAATGGGCGCAAGAAACTCCACAGCTTTAATATAAGTAACGACATTTACAAAATTATATGCCGTTACCTACCAAGTTATACAAGTTTAAAATAACTTAACAATATTTTAAATTAGAAATACCTACCTGTTGGAGTGATTGGAGCATTTTAAACCCATGCTGTTTTGTCTTCAATGTTATCAGACACTTTATAATTAGCGTTTTTATAAAGCTTTTCTTTAATGGTGATTTTAAATTTATTAATATCATATTTTTAAATATTACATGGAACTTTATTGTAAAAACGTAAGGCATCTAAATTAATTATTTACTTTGTGGAGCCTAGTAAGTATAAGGTACTGCTAGTTTGTTTTTATTTCTAGTGTTTATAAATATCACAGTTTTTAGAAAAAGTTACAATATTTTTACAATATTTTATTATTTATTTAACTTGCACTGTTCGTATGTAAGTTAGTTGTCCGTCAAAATTTGCAAACTATTTTTCGACCATTTATTGGTATCCGATTATGCTGAAATTTTGCATACTTACACCTTTAGTTCTAGTGACTATACAATGTGAATACTCAGTATTGTAATAATTTCAATATGGCCGCTGATCCAAGATGACAGATTGCAAATTTTTTATCAACCCCATTAAATTTGGGTATCAAATGAAAGGGCTTGAAAGTAGAAAACAATAAAATAAATAACATTACACTATATTCAATATGGCCAGCGCTCCAAGTTGGCGAATTAAATAGATTTTTCAATCCCCTCAATATGGGTATCAAATGAAAGGTTTAAAGAGTAAAAAACAATAAAGTTTTTAATATTCCACTAAATTCAATAATGTCAATGGTGTAAGTAAAAAAAATAATTTAAATAAATAAATAAAAAAGGCTCAAAAGAGATGTTAATAATAAATATTTAAGACTAAAAAGCAAAAAATAAAACTTCAATAAAAAAAGATTTTTAAAATATGCTTTTATTTGAATAAAAACGTAACCCAAAAATTATTTTAATAAAAATTAAACATGAAAAAAAAAAAATAACGCGAACTAAAAAGAAAAAAAAAATTAGTGACATTTTAATACACAGGGTATAACGTTGAACGTTTATATCCCTTCGCCCACATTCTCAATCAAGACAAAGATAGATATTTTCCAAATGTAATCTATATATAAATTTTAAAAGCTTGAGGCACTGATGTACGCTATTTGATGTACATTATACACTCACACTACACACACTCGCATAATAATATCACATAATAATTTTTATTTAAATAATTTTGGGTTACGTTTTTATTCAAATAAAAACTTGTTTTTAATTTTTTTTTAAAACCATACATAAAGTTTTCGTCAATATATATATTGTGATGTGTTATATGTTATCATCATTATATGTTATATATATCATCGACTGCCCGATCCGAGCCAGATTTAAATAAAAAACACGGAATTCTAACAAGTTTCTGTTTTTATTTGAAATTACATAAATAAATATTTTGAAGTTTTTTTTAATGAATACTATCATTGTACTGAATACAAATTTATGAATTTCGAACTATTTTATGTTACATCAAAATCAAGCAATTTACAAATTTAACAAATTATGATTAAAAATTACAAAAACACAATGTTGAAAAAATTTCCACGAGCAGGATTTGAACCTGCACCCTTCTGACATACCGGGTCAGGTGCTCTTCCAATTGAGCTATCGTGGTTCTAACCAGCCCGCCGAAATTTTCAACACTTTACTTTTTTACTTTGAAAGCCAAAGGCGCCAATTCAATGTCAACAACTACCGTCATTAACATCTGATCATAATATTTTTACAAATACTAAAGATCAGTTAAGAAATAGGCAAGCTATTTATAAAATGTTTTTGTTTTGTTTATATAATTTTAACGCAAATTTTGTTGCGATATAAATTACAAAAACACAATGTTGAAAAAATTTCCACGAGCAGGATTTGAACCTGCACCCTTCTGACATACCGGGTCAGGTGCTCTTCCAATTGAGCTATCGTGGTTCTAACCAGCCCGCCGAAATTATTCAACACTATTTACTTTTTTACTTTGAAAGCCAAAGGCGCCAATTCAATGTCAACAACTACCGTCATTAACATCAGATCATAATATTTTTACAAATACTAAAGATCAGTTAAGAAATAGGCAAGCTATTTATAAAATGTTTTTGTTTAGTTTATATAATTTTAACGCAAATTTTGTTGCAAATTTATATCGCAACAAAATTTGCGTTAAAATTATATAAACAAAACTAAAACATTTTATGATTAAAAACTTTAAAAAACCTATGTTTTTTATTTCAATCTGGCTCGGGTCGGGCAGTCGATGCAGCGTACTATTGATATGGTGTACTGTCGATACAACATATTATCGATATAGTATACTGTCGATGCAGCGTACTATCGATATGGTGTACTGTCGATACAACGTATTATCGATATAGTGTACTGTCGATATAGCGTACTATCGATTTGGTGTACTGTCGATGTAGCGTACCATCGATTTGGAGTACTGTCGGTACATTAACCCGTCGATGGAACGTTTTCGATACAGCGACCGTCGATGTAGTGACTGTCGATATTATGAACTGGACCCACGTAAATGTAGGTAGCTTATAAATTACGCTTTTCAGGTATTGCAACTTGCATTGACCTACCAACTACCTATTCAAATCTAGCGCTTCAAGCATAAAGGTGCTATATGGCAAATTAAGAATACATGTCTTAAGTAAGTAGACCATGAAACAAACTGTTGTTAGTTTTTTAACAAGAAATTATCCTTGAAAGCATTGTTTTTCCAATGATCTCATTCCAAAAGCAAACAACTGATAATTTGGTAAAGACGTTTACAAAGTGAACCCTCATTTTAATCTTTGCGTACACTTGCGTAGGTAGGTATGGCTGCTACCTTATTACGCAGTTATCTTAAATATGAAACAGGTTTACAAGGATTTGGTTAAAGCGACGGTCAAGCACCTCTGCGTCTGAATATATTTGGGAGAGAATGCAACTTTGTTACTTGTAAGAATTAACTATACTTACCTTTGCGAAATTATTTTTCAAGAGAAGTTGCAAGTCCCAAGCACAGGCCTCGATTTTACAATTTGGGTCGGTGTGGTCTGATATTAACAATTTTACCATAGGTCTAAAATCAAAATCTGTATCTTTTTTTTTAAAGAGTTTGCCGATTGCCACTGGGCATTTTCAGCTACACCGGGCTTTTTATGAAGAAGAAACTTAAAGGGTTCCGCAAGCCGTGTGAAACGAATCACCGTCAGAGGTTTTCTAGAGGGAACGGCATCGCGCGCTAGTGCCTGTCCCCGTGCCCTACTAGATTCTCCGAGGGGTTCGGATCGGATCGGGGAGCGGAACAACCCGAGGGCGCCTCCAAAGGCTCGGATCTCGACTCGGTTTGACCGGGTCGTGGGGGTGGTTCTGTATCTATATATCTCGTCAATTTTGCTACTGCCTATTCGGTTAAATTTCTGGGCTTCGATAATAAAATGGTGGTTTAAAGTTTTAAATACTCATAGTCTTGCATTGTCGGCAACTTTAGGTAAGGATCGTAAAAGAGAAGACATTTCCTGGACTAGCAAAGTCGCAATGAACCATGTCTCCCTCAGTCCACTGGTTTGTTAAAGCGAAGCTTCCTGGCGCTAAAGAAATAAATTACTTCGCTATTTTTAGATGTAACATTAATAATAGTAAAATGACCTTTTCAGGAAAGCTAATGCCTTTAAAGATAAATGGCTGCTTTGGCTGTTACGGATTTTTATGGGTGACCAAATTGGTTCCTCCAAAGTCTATTGAGGAAACTTGACAATTCGTGGTAGGTAGATGTGCAGGCGTGTGTAGGTACTTAAAAGATGTAGATAATTTGATAATATCCTTTGTAGAATATTTACAATTCTGTTCCTATTAGTAGTCCCTTTCTTATCCGAATATCGATCGTCCGAAAATCAAAATCCCTAACGCGTTTGCTATAATCATCACTATCCATAATGTTCGCGTATACGAAATTTTATTTTACCTAATCGTTTTTAACTCTAATGCTTTTGTGTCATAATATCGGGTATATCATAATATTCTATAATAATTAGATATCTTAATTTGTCTTGCTATAAAGTCACATGTCCTAAGTGTTATATTGTATAATTTATGTTAGTCCGAATGGTGGTTTGTAATAATATTGTTAGTCCTAAAACATATGTTTTAAAGTAGGTTTATCTTGCTATGTTACCATCATATAGTTTAATTATTATAAGACTTAGTACCAAGAAAAACATTTTATCTAGAGACAGTTTCAATTTCATTTGGAATAATTTCATTGCGCATAATATATTGTGCGCTTAATGTAATTTCTTTAGTAGTTTTTACCATAGATTGAACTAAAATTTTGTCTTATAAAGCTAAACAACTGTTGTGTTTCAATGCTGCAAAACCGACTCCACGTAGTCTTGTCTGCCCTACCCCTAGAGTGTAACTGAAGCCCGCGTAGGCGCAGAGGGGCGAGGCGCCCCGCGAGTTGAGGAGCAGGTGGTTTTGACAACCACGGCGGCTGCCAAGGTGCGGTGGTGGGCGAAAACCATCTGCGACGATAAGCTCGCGTGGGACCGCCGGAGCCCCGCAGCGCCGGAGCCGTGACAGAAGTCATGCATGCTGCATGCTTGCTTGCATGGTGCATACTTGCTTGCGTGCTGCATGCAAAATTTAAAACATTTTATATTTATGGAATTTCAATTTTAGGGCACGTTATATGATGAGATATTACGTTAGGACTTATAACTACTATAGAAAAGCCTTTTATGTCTTTTAAATATTATAGATTGTAGTATTTATAGCAAAAAAATTAAGGTCATATTATATTTAGGGATTTGGATTTTAGGGCAAGTGATATTATGAGACATTAAGTTAGGGCTACTTATCATTCGGACACATGATGATTATGTCACAAAACATTATGACACGTTAGATTATGGATAAATAATTTATGAGACAAAATAGAGAACCGTTCCTATTCTATACATCGCTCATATTTTATGATGAGGTGAGAAACCGTGTTTAGTTTAGCGTTATACTGCGCAATGAAAAGGGTAGGTATACCATAAAGTTAAACCTCAAAGTTTTGTATACAAAACTTTTTGTGTTCTGTAACCTAAACGTTTTTTGGCATTCTAAAAGTTTTCCAACGCTTCGCCTTAATATTGAATAGGAACCTCCTCGTTTCATTGATTAACTCGCACGCTCTACAAACATTATACAATGTAAGAATGTAAACGCATCCAGCGGTCCGTGGGATCCGACCACTTTCACTGTTAGGTATTGTTATATTTCGGTAGGTATGACGTGAATGCGGATGAATGAACGTTTAATGATGATCTCTCTAATAAGATTCTCAATAAGTACTAGATCATATTATAATTAGATTATAATAAAAATAGCTTGGCAAAACTCCCGCCATGTCTTTAAAGATGAGTTAAATTGATTCAACGTGGTTTCAGAAAAAGAAACCATATTAAAGAGAGACACATGGAGCTCCTCTTTTCATAAGAGCTTGCCGGATAATAAAAGGAGAATATAGCAATGAGCAATGACCATCGAATCACTAATGAGGTTGGAGTCGTCAAACGATAACTTTTTATTTTTTATTCCACATCGATCCAGCTTCCTTCGAGTGGTACTTAACATATAATAAAGCCGAAGATAAAAACGTTCTTCATCCGGAATCCTCAACGCTTTTTATCGATATGCAGGCAAATGACTCTTCCCTATCTCTGCTTAACATCAGGAGTTAGGCAGAAGCGGAGTTCAGGGTGCCTAGTGTAAGTTTTGTTTACTATCTGTATTAATTCGATTACGTTAACGAAAACGAAAATTAGTATGGCATTGAAGCAGCGCCTCCTGGCGACATACGAGAAGAGTTAAAATGTTGCCATACAAATTCTCGTTTTCTTTAACGTGAATGGCGAATGAAACTCGCACTAGGCACCCATATGCGAAAAGTGCTTGTGGAGCAGGATTGTGTTTATTTAGCCCGTTCTCGTCTAAAAGAAAAACTAAGGTCGACTGAATTGAAAAATATGTATGAAGAGTAGACAAAAACAACGTTTCGTTGTCCCCTGATTCCTCCTCAAAAACTGGACCGATTTAATTAATTTTTAATTAAAAATTCAAGAAATGCTTTGGCTGTTCCCTATGTTTTCTTTTTCTCATAAATTAACTATTAAAAAAGATATGATCCTTTAAAAACCTTAAAAATTGGCCAGATTTTCCGCTGTTTTTTGTAATTTAACGAGATTATATAAAAAAAAGCAAAACATAGGGACACACCCATAGCCTTTCTTTAATTTTTAATGAAAAAAGTCAGGAATCAGGGGACTACGAAACGTTGATTTTGTCTACTTTTCATACATATTTTTCAATTCAGTCGACCTTAGTATTTCCTCTTAATGTAGTTTTCGGGTCAGCAATGTTAGGACACTTTGCTGATAGAAAGAAAGAAAGAAAGAAAGAAAGAAAGAAAGAAGAAAGAAAAAACATTTATTGGCTCTCACATACACAGACACAAAGACATGAAATACAAGACAAAAAAAAAAAAAATAATTAAAAAATAAAAGAACACAAGTGTGAGGAGCCAATCAGGACCCCACCTCAGCATATGTCGCTACGATGTGACAAAGTCACATCGCAACGGCGCTGGTATTCTGGCAGGGCCTGTACGAGGTGACGTTTCCTATACTATATCCTATTTAGACTAATAAATAAATAAAATCTAATATATAAAATTCTCGTGTCACAGTTTTCGTTGCCATACTCCTCCGAAACGGCTTGACCGATTTTGATGAAATTTTTTGTGCTTATCCGGTATCTATGAGAATAGATAATGAGAATAAGAAAAATAGATGTTGGCCGCAACATCTATTTTTCTTACCCCTAAATGTTAAGGGTGGTCCACCCCTAATTTTTTTTATATTTTTAATATTTTTCCAATACAAAATGATTTGTTTGTAGTGTTGTCATGGAAACTGTCAAAGCGGTACGAAGTCCGCCGGGTCAGCTAGTATAAATATATATATGTGTATATAATTGTACTTATATAAATAAACATATATACTCCTAAATATATATATATTTAAAATGCACATACATAAAAAAAAATATATACAAAATAAAAAACATCGCACACAATGAAAAAAAAAAAAAAGACCATACACAAATAAAAAAACTGGCGAGGCGGACTACACACCGAACTTAGCCACACTGTCACGATACGAAAACTACATCATCATCATCATCACCAGCTCATTTTATGTCCCCACTGCTGGGGCACGAGCCTTCCCTATGGATAGATAGGGAGAACGGGCCATAAACCACCACGCGAGCCCAAAGGATTGTTAGTTGTTAACGACTGCTAATGCAGCGTGGACCGGAGCTTTAAAGCCAGGAGGAACAAGAGCCATCCCTAACATCAGCTGTTACCTACTAACGAGCACCAACCAGGGTATCCCGTAGTAGATCTAACTTTATTCACACCATTTGGCAAACAGATGAGAGTTACTCTATGCCAAAGTGCATAGTGCGAGTTTTATTTACTATTCGATTACGTTTACCGTAACCAAGAATTTGTATAGCATTAAAGCAGCACTGCAATTTCTGGTAACAAACAAGAATTTTTTTAACTCGGTAACGTGATCGAATAGCAAATAAAAGTCCCAGTGGCCACTCTTATAGTCCTGTATGGAGAAGCATCTGTTCTTCTGTTTCCTGTTGTTCCCTGTTCAGGAGAATGAGTTCCTTTCAGGAGAATGAGTTCCTTTCAGGAGAACGTAAGTCAAAAGTCTACGTACGAGTGTCAACACTTTCTTGATTATCATTCCTCGCGAATGTACTTTATACATCGAATCGATATTCCATATAAACAATAGCCAACAATAGTGGTTCTGTTGATTCTCAGCAACAGTTAGTTGGTACGGTAAACCGGTTTACGGTCTGCTGTTCCCGTAATCGCGACTCCATTCAACTTAATTAGATACACATTAACTTACAATACTCGTATATGATCGATAAGATACTTAATAGGTAGGTATGTTATTGTTTTCTAAAATATACGCGAGCACTTGTAAATCCAAATTAGAGTGTAAATCAACTGCGGTGATACGTCCACGTGGGAAGGAAGACTAACAAAGGGATTTGTAGATCTATGTCAGAGCAATGGGACATGTTGATTGCTTGTCCGCGTGGGAAAATATCAATCATATAGAATCAGCCAGGTACAACACTATAGAGTTAGTTGGTATTGAAACTTTTAGCCATCAAAAACAAACTTGTAAAAAAACCAAGTCCCGCAACTCAGTTCTTCTACCGTAAAAAGTTGTGAGATCCATGTAATACCAAATCGGTCTATTTATTCAGTCCCTACTTATGGGACCTTCTGTCTTAAGTTATTACGTAATTAGCTATCTATCTATAAAATATAACAATATTACAAATCTTCTATGTTTCATGTATCTTTTATGTAAATAAATAGATTGACTTGGCCATCGCAGGAAAACACAATGTATCTCACAAGTAATACATAAAATGTTTTTGTTTTGTTTACATAATTTTAACGCAAATTTTGTTGCGAAACAAATTACAAAAACACAATGTTGAAAAAATTTCCACGAGCAGGATTTGAACCTGCACCCTTCTGACATACCGGGTCAGGTGCTCTTCCAATTGAGCTATCGCGGTTCTAATCAGCCCGCCGAAATTATTCAACACTATTTATTTTTTTACTTTGAAAGGCAGAGGCACCCATTCAATGTCAACAACTACCGTCATTAACACCCGATCATAATATTTTTACAAATACTAAAGATCAGTTAAGAAGTAGGCAAGCTATTTATAAAATGTTTTTGTTTTGTTTATATAATTTTACAAATTACAAAAACACAATATTGAAAAAATTTCCACGAGCAGGATTTCGAGTCTATGCAAATTGTACCTGTATGGACAAACATAATTTAACTGGCTGGATTAATAATTTGATTCGACAATGCTTAAAGAATTTTCAATATATCGATAGATATAACCATATAAAGCATAATAATGAATCTTTATACATAGCTTGTTTAAAGTTTACGCTATAAACTTTTTACATAAAAAGTTTCTTCGGAGGCTTTATGATCAGAACTAAAATAACGAACTTTGGGTACGGTTCTAATCACTTTTATATTAATAATTTACATATTATAAATATTTTGACGTAACCATGGTCCATGGTCCAACCCATGGTCAGCCATAATGATTATCTTAGAAAATGTCTGTCAGTTTGAATCGGTAAGTACCCACGCGCTAAGCGGATTTATGTGGAAGTTGACCCAAATATTGTTTAAACTATGGACATAGGGAATCTAAGACACTCTTTGAACTGAATAATAGAAGTTGAGAGAGATTCTCTATTACACTCAAATATTTCACTCAGTGGTAGAGATCACGGGAACGAAGTCACTGGTACAGTTTTTAATACAACGATCCTACTCAAATAAGTTAAATTGAATAATTACCAAACTTACGTAGATACAACACTTACCCTGTTTCCCCTGGCCGTATCTTAATAAAATGGGAAAGTTTCTATATTTTGTATAAGTAGTAAGTTTGTTAACCTATTGCGAAAACAATAATACCTACGTGATAATTTATATTGCGAATAACGGTATTACAATTTAGTCGAACGTCAATTGTCTTAAGGGGAAGCTCAAAAAGTAAACGTAATATTAATAGGTCTAAATACTTACATGTTATAACGATGAGCGGTGAGTACTCCATAACTGCAAATGTTGCAGGCCGCGTGTGATACGGACCGACTGCAACTCCACACTGGCCCGCATCATCGTATTCGGACGTAATTGCCGACTTGGTTACATTCCACTGGCTTTAGTGATGCGAAACTTTGATTGGATCACCTTTCGACCGAGGAATAAAAAACGAAGCGATTTCCCTACTTCCTAACTCAACATGGAACGACGAGGGATGAGCAGGCGCATTACACTGTAATAATAACACAGATAAAGTAATATTTTGTACCACTATATTGTTGTAGAAAAAAGGTTATAGTGATTGTCTATAGTTATTGTTGAAGAAAGACCGCTTATTATCATTTCCCAGTTGGTTTAATGCTCTATGTTTCCCAGAGTTACTGATAATAGGTTAGTAAAGGCATGGACTAATAATAAGTCAACGGTAAAGCAACCAAAGTGATCCAAAGCTGATCCAAAGCTCACGCAGACTGGTTGTCTTTCTTTATAATCCTAATCAGGCTAAAAAAAATATCTTTAGGGGACACAACCACAGGTCTGATATGTAAAAAAACGGAGGAGTTCAAGATTTTATTTTGGTCAGTTGCTTAACTTACAAGATCGCAACCTGAACGAAAATTAAGTTACACTTAAGAAATACTTGTAGGTACTCTAACATATAGTACCCATTAGATTTTTTCCTTGGGCTTCTCTATTTTGACCGCAGACCAAATGTCTGTGATTTTGACTATCAATAAAAAATGCTAATCTGCATCTTCTACCGAACTATGGAATATGCAATGTTTATATTTAACTAGCTTTCCCGGCGGACTTCGTTCCGCTTTGACAGTTTCTTTGACAACAAAACAAACAAATTCCCAACGTCAAATCCACCAATCCTCAGTAGTAAATTGTGGAACCAAATAGAGAAAAGGTATGAGTTTCATTCCCGTGGGAATATCGGGATAAAAACTATCCTGTGTTTTAAACCAGGTTATAAACTATCTGTATGCCGAATTTCATCCAGATCCATCCATCAACAAATATACACACATACACACAAACTTTCGCATTTATAATATTAGTGTGATAACATGCCTACGCCTACAACAGAGGATGTTTTTTTTTTCTATTTTTTTTTTTACGGTTGCCTCCTTCGATTGTTTTTAGTTTTGTTAAGTATCTTTTATTTCTGTTGGCATTCTTGAAAAGACACGTTTCGCACCAACTCCAAAGTATAGCTAAGGTATTTTTAGATTCAGTTTTTTAAATATTTTTTTTTCTTCTTATTCTAGGGTCAGGCTATGTTGCTACGTTATTTATTAACGATGTAACTGAGGAACCGTTTTAAAAATTGGATCCTCACGCGTCGCCGTTTGTATTATATTGTAATTGTCTTGTCACTTCAAGTTAAAACTATGTAGTTAGGTTGTTTATTTAGTGGTTAATTATAAAAAAAACAAGTAGGAATCCTCCAAGATTTGTCTAGCGTCTATAAGTAGGTCAGGGATGCGTTTTGAAGTTAATAAGTATAAGCACTCAAAGATTCATAATTAAAAAAAAAATGGTTAAATCTAATCTACTTAATATAATAAAATATGATAACTTATTGTGTAAGTATTTAATAAATAAAATAATATAGAAAGCCTATACATATACATTGCTTTATTCATCTGGACCCGAACCGGGGTCTTCTGGTTTCGGGACCGCCCGGCCCGCCCGATTTATCACCTGACTGAGCTATAATATAACCTTGTAGATGGTGGCGAAATTTACCTTCGTATTCTAATGTTATTTTAGCTGTTTTTCATTGCCTAAAACTACGCATAAAACGACGTTTTCTAAAAATGAAACCTAGCTAGATCGATTTATCGCCTCCGAAACCCTCTGCATGCTAAATTTCATGAAAATCGTTGGAGCCGTTTCCGAGATTCAGATTATCACTACATAGTATAAAACAAAGTCGCTTCCCGCTGTCCCTATGTATGTATGTATGCTTAGATCTTTAAAACTACGCAACGGATTTTGATGCGGTTTTTTTAAATAGATAGAGTGATTCAAGACGAAGGTTTATATCTATAAATACATGCATAATATATTAGAGAAACACTGATAATTTTAGAGGTTTCACATTTTTTTGCGCTGACATTGCAAACGCTGGCTGAACCCTACGAGATAGATCAAAATAATGTACACACGCCTGCACGTCAACCTACCACAATCTGTCAAATTACTTCAATAGACTTTGAACTTTATGCCTTAAATATATGGTTGAAAATGTATTGAAGTAATTTGACAGTTTTGGATTGGCTGATTTTTTTTTTTTGAGAGAGATTGCTGATTGCCGCTACGGCATTTTCAGCTTTACCGGGCTTTTTTGGGGGCGGCGAGGAACGTAAAGGGTCCCTCAAGCCGTGTGAAACGAATCACCTTCAGAGGTTATCTAGAGGGAACGGCATCGCGCACTAGTGCGCGTCCCCGTGCCCTACTAGATTCTCCGAAGGGTTCGGATCGGATCGGGGAGCGGAGCAACCCGAGGGCGCCTCTAAAGGCACGGACCTCGGCTCGGGTTGACCGGGCCGTGGAGGAGGAGAGAAGCGCCCAGGTACATGTCTGTACCTGGTGTAGAGCGAGTGTGAACCGGTTCTTCGTACCCTTGTTCTACGAGTACGGTGTCTTGGGCCTAAACTGGTGTGCATGTTTAGTGTATTCTGTAAATGTGTGCTGTCATTTAGAGGATCGGGCGGGGGGATTGGCTGATGTGCAGGCGTCTGTACTACAGCATTGTACACCTTAAAAAGGTCTACAAAAAAGTCCGCGATGGTAAAATATGTCTATCTCTTAGGGATAACCCACAATAATATTTTTTTTATCTTTTACTTTTTACGAGAAATAATGACTTATTTCCGAAGCGATTTTAAGCAATACAGCATTAAATCCTTATCCAATTAATTACCTTAAATACATTGAGCATTTAATATAGATCAATATGGCACTTTACAGCATGTAATTTAAATGAATATTTTCGAAGATATTACAGATTTTAAATGCACAATGCACCTGTGGCGTGCGAAGCCGGGGCGACAAGAATTGCTCGTTTAAAGGTATTAGAATTTCCTAGCTTGCAAAAACACTCATATCATCATCATCATCATCATCAGCTCATTTAATGTCCCCAATGCTGGGGCACGAGCCTTCCCTATGAATGGATAGGGAGAACGGGCCGTTAACCACCGCGCAGGTCCAGTGTTTATTGGTGGTTGTTAACGACTGCTAATGCAGCCGCGACCAACGGCTTT
The DNA here is from genome assembly GCA_949315975.1 of Eudonia truncicolella. Lineage (NCBI taxonomy): Eukaryota > Metazoa > Arthropoda > Insecta > Lepidoptera > Crambidae > Eudonia > Eudonia truncicolella. The sequence goes on from OX438836.1 coordinate 11,989,969, forward strand.
ACGTGCCTTCCGAGGCACGGAGGAGCTAGAGGAGCTAGAGCTGATATATTTTTGGTTTCCATCCGATGTCCGGCCTTTGCGAAAGTGGCTTAACCTCAGCTCTCGCAGACCGGGCGCGTTAACCACTGCGCCATCGAGCTCTTCACTAAGTTATCCAAATTGGTTTGTATTGAACCGACAACGACCTGGCAAATGTCGCGGGAAGACGCTGGATGCGAGCAGTACAAAACCGGTCGTTGTGGAGATCCTTGGGAGAGGCTCTGTCTAGCAGTGGACTTCATTTGACTGAGATGATGATGATGATGATGATGATGAAGTATTCCAAGAAAACAGTATTTCTTATACGGTCTTAGGACATTAGTTAAAAGAACCAATGCTACAACAACTACAGTAGTGTGGGAAAGTACCTACATGGGTTTCGTCTGTAGCGCCTTATCATTTAAAATGATAACGCGAACGGACCAAATTGCTCAGTTATGTTTTATACATACAATGCAAACTTAAAAAGAAAAAAGAAACAGTTTTTCATTGTTGTCGCTGCTGTGGCAGGTTTAACCATTCAAAATGTATGTATATTTTTAATACTTACCAACACCTCGTTGGCCGAGTGGCACTAGCGTCAAGTTAGCAGCCTCACCACGGATCTAGATGGTTTTGACTACGTCAAAAAATTGTGTATAAATAGTGATAGTGATAGTTTCACACGGCTTGAGGGACCCTTTACGTTCCTCGCCGCCCCCAAAAAAGCCCGGTGAAGCTGAAAATGCCGTCTGAGGCAATATGCAATCTCTCTCAAAAAAAAAAGCGTTTGTATGAAGCTCACCTACTGCAGTCTTCTTATTTTGTGTGGTTACTGTCTTTTATTGTGTTCGTCTGACGTACGCGTGACGCATTGATACTCGTTCGCGTAAGTTGAACGCACCCTTAGAGCTTGATTTAATGCTCTGAGAACGCACCAATTCAGACGTAGCAGATCAGCTCCCCTAGATAAATGGCATAAAGCGCCACCTAAAGAAAGGAAATGAAATAGAATGATTATGGTATGAGATTGACTTACACGTCACCTAAACGCATCGTTGACATAATCTATTAGCGTTATATCACTTGTCAGGGAGGCTGCTGCGTGTGCACAATTTTCTTTATGTGTGTGTGGTAGCAGGAAAGAATCAGCCATCACCAGTGAGCCGAATGAAGGGAGCTAAATTACCTAAAGTTGCCGACAGGACATGACTAGGAGCGGTTAAAACCACCAAAATATTGTAATGTATTTTTATTGAATGTCATCACGGAAAACAGTTGTAATTCTAAGTAGTTTTTCTTCTTAGTACACATGACATTACTCGTGTTGTACCTAGTTTTTTATTGCAATTCCAACGACGCATTTAGATAAAAAAAAAATATTTAATATTTCACAACTCGCCAATTTATTTGGAATGTATTTGGCTAGCTCTTACTATCTCATTAATTTAACTACTGTTAAAAACTTTTTTGGCAAAGTGGGGGATCTCCCTACCTCCCCCATTCCTCTCCCCGCAAAATTCGACGTAACCTAATGGAAATTAGAACCAAAATAAACTAACAATATACCGGCACAACACAACCATTGTTGTATTCTGATAGCTAGAGATAAGATAGCCAGTGCCTCAATATGAGGATCCCGGGTGAAGTGCGCTTCCACTGTTGGCCTTATTATCACTTAACTTCAGGTGAGATGAAGGAAAAACTGCGCTTACCGGTAAGGTATAAAAAAACTGGTCTATTGCTCGATGGAGGTAAAGTGCAATAGACGTTGTATTATGAGCAGGGATGGGAATATATAAGGCTTATTTGCCTAAGGTTTCAAATAAGATCTATTAAAGAGTCTGCTCTTAAAAAAGATGGTTATACCTTTTTATAAATAATAAATAAATAAAAAGTCTTTTATTTCTTGCAACTTATTTACAGGATTTTTTCTATTTCTATTAGGTTAGTTTGTTAGTTTGGTTAACTATCATAAATTTGTTGTTAGTTTTTGTTAGATTATTTAGGCAAGAACCCCAAGATTGGGTGAATGCCTCTTCCAAAGATACCCAATTGTCTCTGTCTTGTGATATTTGGCCCCAGTTTGGGCCGTCTGTTTTTTTGATGTCGTCTTCCCACCGTGTCAGTGGTCTGGGCCTTTCCACTGTATTACTTTTATTGTCCATCTCTCGTCTGTAAGCCTCGCTATATGACCTGCCCATTTCCATTTTAGTACTTGCGCATGCCTCAAGGCATTCGTTGCTTTTGTAATTGCTCTTATTCACATGTGTCTTATTTTATCTAACTTCTTTATTTTGAGCTTGCTACGCGCTCTAGTTCTCTATGGCAGGGTATGATTTTGTTTTTTGCTTTGGCTGTAAATTTCCATGTCTGACATCCGTATGTTAAACACGGTAGGTAGGAGGCTAGAGTTCATGATCTTCGTCTTCATATTTATTGGCATGTTACTTTTAACGAAGGCGCACACTAGGCGACACGCGACTGCGACAGCTCGGCGCTTAGACGCGACGACAGGCTGCGGCCGACAATTTTCATATATTTTGTTCAAAGCTCCGCACACTTGGCGTCAGAGTCGCGACGACAAGCTAGGGGAGCACGCGCTCGCTACGCGCGCTTATCGCCTTATCGCCGTGTCTAGTCGCATTGTGCACGAGCACACACGACGACAGTCGAGCGACAGCCGTGAGCGTCAATTTCTCTTAGGGATGCATGAGCAGGGTCAGGTGCTCTTCCAATTGAGCTATCGTGGTTCTAACCAGCCCGCCGAAATTATTCAACACTATTTACTTTTTACTTTGAAAGCCAAAGGCACCCATTCAATGTCAACAACTACCGTCATTAACACCCGATCATAATATTTTTACAAATACTAAAGATCAGTTAAGAAGTAGGCAAGCTATTTATAAAATGTTTGTATTGTTTATATAATTTTAACGCAAATTTCGTTGCGAAACAAATTACAAAAACACAAATGTTTAAAAATATTCCACGAGCAGGATTTGAACCTTCACCCTTTGACATACCGGGTCAGGTGCTCTTCCAATTGAGCTATCGTGGTTCCAACCAGCCCGCCGAAATTATTCAACACTATTTACTTTTTACTTTGAAAACCAAAGGGGTGCCTTTACCAAGAATTTAAACTTGAGACTGAAGTAAGTTGAATGTCTGCTTATTTAGTTGATCTTCCAGTTTGACTATGTGTGCCTTAAGTAGCCCGTTTTCCTTCTCTTCTGCTTTTAGTGATTTGAAGCGTGCGTCGTAGTCACTTAACCTCGTTAACATGTCATCAAAGCGTTTTCCGAATTCTGATTGCATATTGGCCATGTCTTAACGCATTGAACGAATCTCAGAGGCGATGAGTTCTAGGCTGGTAGGGCTGGAAGAATCTTGACTAAGACTTGCTGCAGCACTTGTTTTCTTGAGCTAAGTAACATTTTTACTAGAACGTACTGGGTAGGGTATTTGAGTTATTACCACCCTTTTTAGCATTCACGCGGCAATCCGGACAAAGCCATGTCTCCTTTTGCTGTGGAGTTAGCTTACGAGCGTTTGCACATGACACATGCAGTACTTTGGTACAGCTCTTGGAAGAACATGACACATAATCTTCTTTAGAAATTATGTGAAGGCAGCCGGAGCACTTCATCTTGGCCTTTTATTATGAAACTCGTTGCGACACTCGTGCGACGTTATCATTTATCGTTGCGTATCGTGTTAGCGGTCCCGTGACAGCGCCTGCGGATCTCGCTCGCTCGTCGGCTCGCGATGACTCACCGTCAACTGTCACACACACCTATTATCTCTTCAAACACTTGACGTTCGGTGGTTTTCAATGCTATCACTGAGTTCCTTACAGTTAGGCTTCTTATTAAAGCAAGTTAAAATTGGATTATCGCGGTTTTTCTATTGATAATTATTTTTCAAAACGGAGAAATAGCGAAACTGTGTTAACTGCTTGCCGTTCGGCCGGTCGATTCAACATGAGACAGATATAGCTATAGAGCTTGGGGTGCTGGATGCGATCAGCCCAAAACAGTAGGGAATGGCGTAACATCGAGGAGGCCTATGCCCTGCGGTAGGTGGATACGGACTAAAACTGATGATGATGGTGACACCAAACTGACTGTCATGAAGTGACTCGGGAAAGAGAAAAGGAGAAGAACTTTGAGGAGGAGGCCTTTTGTCCCGCAGTGGGACAGCAAAGGCTAAAGAGAAATAGTATAATGCCTAGAATTACCATAATCTTCAAACACTATAACTACCTTCTCGATATCATAAATTTACGAGTTTATCATACTTACTATATGCTTACTATAAACGTATGCTATGATTATTGCTATTTTACAAAACTGGGATGGTTTACCAATAACGTAATATTCAACAGTATTGTTTTAAAAAAAACGACGGGTTGCACTCCGGGAGTGCCGGCAAAAGTGAAAACTTGAATATTAACGTTGTGCATTTTTCATATTTTGGAATGGTTAGGGAATAATTTTGCACGAATTGCTTCAATTATCAGTATAAAAGTACACAAACATGACAATTTATATTACATTAAAAAGTTTATCTCTCAGAAAAATCAACTTCCATCCATAATTTCGACAACTTTTTCACCATCATTATTACCAGAACCATCATCGCCAATCTCTAAAACTGATACGATAGGTTTATGATAGCTGAAGTAAGAAACGAACAGTTTTGATTCGAACCTATTTAAATGTCTAATAAAGACCGCATCAATAGTAGTTTTGTATTTCGTTGTGCTAAGATTGCGATCATTTGACATAGTTAAACCAAATTCATTAATTAAAAATTCAATTAATAGTTGATTTTTATTACCATCCATGGATGCGCGTGACACGCTGTAACATAAACACACGAACATTCCCGCAAGCGCCCTGCGCCGCCTAAACGAAACAGCAGGCATACATTTTCGCCGCGCCGTAGAAAGAGAGGGGGAAACTTCCTCTCCTACGCCGCGACGGCTGCCGCGCCGGCTACTCTCCATCCGTCTTACGAATTTTCGATCAGGTCACGTGTCCTGACGCGAATTTAACATTTTTTAACCATTACAAAAAAAGTGTACAACGCCGCTAAAGAAGTTTTCACTTCAAAATACAGTTTTGTATCGGCTGTGACCTATAGCTTCGTGGCTGTGACCTATTTATGATTCTTTTATTGTTCAGAATATATGAATATACAATAGTTTTAGAAACATCAACACTGACATGTTTACAAGTGCCTTTTGTTGTTTGCCGAAAACTATTCGTAGAAACATGAAGACAAAAAACATGTTATGGGATTGTTATACGCGCATTATGAACAGTCAACACCACATCGATCGAAACATAATATACCTAGCCTGAAGTATACACAAGTTATGTAACATCTACACTATCAGTCGCAAAAGAAAACTGAATTTTGTTGAATACAAATATGAGAGAGATGAGTCATACACACCATCAATAGTAGGTTCAACGGTCGATTATGAGTCCTCTCCATACAAAATAGCTAGTCAATCAATGACTACTTCAGATACTAGCTATCAAGAGGAATTTTTAAAATTTGAAAAAAAAATCTGTCGAGTACCTTATCTGAGATAAAAAATAAGCCTCGGTCATCTAATGGGCTACCAAAGAAACTCTATCTATATCCTAATAGATTTGATTGAAAAATATACTTAAGTTTCTGAACAAAATATTTTATTATGTTTGATGAGAATAAAATTAAATAGAACATTTTCACAACTCGCAACTCACTTCCCTTCACTTTCACAACTCACTTCAATTTTGATTTATCGGTAACTCAAGCAAGCAATATAGTTTTCAATAAGATGCCCGAAATTGTAAAACTACTTTTACCCTTTATTAAACAGTTTTCAACTAAAACTATCAATAAAAACTATAAATCAATCAAGTCACATGTATTATAGACTGTTTTAAAATTGAAATTTAAAACCAAAAAAAGCCATGCACCAAGCATTGACCTGGTCAGAATACAAAACAACTAACACCATAAAATATCTTCTAGCATGTACACCTGATGGTCTAGTGAGTTTTGTGTCTCTCCTGGATATGCAGGAAGGATAAGTGATGTAAACTTAGTTGAACATAATAAATTTTTAGATACCTTACCACTTAATGCTTGCATTTTAGCTGACAGAGGGTTTAAGCACCTTGAACATTTTTTATCTCAGAAAGGATTTACTTTGCTGAAGCCTCCAAATGATACTACTGGTGCTAAACTAACAGACAGGGCAACTGTCTTTAACTTTATTTTATTTTCTGTTCTTTTTTTCTGCCTGTTTTAATATTTTTATTAAATTTTACTTTTTATTTTCAAGTGCTAATTGAAGCACTGCACTGAAGCTTAATTAAATATTTATAAAATTTATGAAATACAGTAAAAAAATTAAACGCCCACCCGACCCAGCCAGGAATCGAACCTGGGTCTCCCGCAATCCGGGCGGCTGCACTGACCGCTATGCTACCGGGAAGGCTGACGTAAGCGCTGAATTTTGTCACTACTATTTTAATGTTTTTGAGTGCTTTTTAGCGGCACGAGCGCCATCTATCCAACGGTCGTTGCTCGTGCCTCGTTTTCACTGTATTTTATAAATATTTGTTGTATAATTGTTATAATTATGTGTGTATGTTAATAAAAACTTTTCTATTCTATTCTATTCTATATTGGTCTCTAGTTTCTCTTTCTATAACTGATATGTTTTTTTGATTGAAAACATGCGAGATCTTTGTTAAAAAAGTGTCACAGTTTTCATCGTTATAGTTAATGATTAGGTGATGCAGTGATAGTTAACTTGCTATCAAAATAGGGTTCAAGCTTCAAAAACTGGCATGAGTTGATTTTTCTTTTTTTTGCATTGCAAAACAAATTCATTTAATACATTGTTGTCTGGAACTATCTCTTTAGGTTTTCTTTTAGAGATTTCTTTTGCCATTAATTTTTTTATGGATGATCAACCTTTGCCAAATTTGATTTCTTCCAGTAACACTCAACCGAAGTGTAAGATGGGTCTTCGGTTCGGCGGTGTAACCACATTAAAAATGTAACATTGTGCTAGCAGCCGCCTTCCGACGCGGGACAATCGTGGAACTGGACACTAGTTACAAATCAGGTGATTTATGTAAACTTGATCGTTTAACAAGACTAATGCTGGCTCCGTATCTAAAAGAAAACGTAGAGGTTCTGTAGAAAAACTAGATTTTGAGTATACATGAGGCTAAGAGATTTTTTAAAGATGAAGAGATCTCGTATACCGGACTCATTAGACTATTCTCAATTCGACTCTTAGGATAGCGCGATATAGAGGGTCCCGGAGATAAATGGGACCTTTGACTCAACGAAACAGAGACTCCTTGAGGAGTATGTTGAGGTTGATTTTTTTCTGGACTCAACGTAACAGGCACTTCTTGAGGAGCATGTTGAGGTGTAATATTATCTGGACTCAACGAAACAGGGACTCCTTGAGGAGCATGTTGAGGTTTAACACTTTCTAGACTCAACGAAATAGAAGCTCTCGGAGGAGCATGTTGAGATTTAATATAATTAGGGATGGAGAAAACAGTGACCTATTATTTAATCTAGAGTTAGTTGGGAATACACAAGTGCCTAAATCTCGGTAAACGACGGCACATTTTCGTAGACTTGTTTAAATCATGATCAGACTCGCCGATATTTTCGCACGATATATAAGGTATCGGCGACGATGCCGCTGTGTTCTGTGGTGCCGACCGAATTGGCGGCGGCGGCTCATATGTATCGTGATGCGTATTGGCCGGTTGATTATAATTATTAGAATTTTTATTCGCATTATTGTATTTTCGTTTGCGGAATTCTGTTATGTCGTGGCCCTTACTTTTGTAATACCTGCAGAAAGCCTGATTATTATTATACAGCAGGAGCATTAACCCCTAATGTTCCTTTCAAGTCTAGATTTACTTGCTCAGTAGAAACTTTTTTCAGGCAGATATATTTTATTACGGCGCGAATTTCAATTTTTTCCATTTTGCGTACCACGTTCCGACACGACGAAAACAAATGACTTCTATTTTTAAAATGAGAAAAGAAAATCAATAATTTTTATTTTTAATATTTTACAAAAACACAAATGTTGAAAAAATTTCCAAGAGCAGGATTTGAACCTGCACCCTTCTGACATACCGGGTTAGGTGCTCTTCCAATTGAGCTATCGTGGTTCTAACCAGCCCGCCGAAATTATTCAACACTATTTACTTTTTTTACTTTGAAAGCCCATTCAATGTCAACAACTACCGTCATTAACAATTTTTCAACATTTGTGTTTTTGAAGTTTGTTTTTTTGTTTTTTTTTGAAAATTATATAAACAAAACAAAAACATTTTTTAATTTTATCAAATGTCTGGGCTTTACCTGCCAGTATTTACTTTTTGTTGTTCAAGGAGTTTATATGCCATTATTACCTTTTAATGAACACCCCTCGTAATATATTTATTTATACATAAGGATGGTAAGTGTTCTCCCTATCCATCCATAGGGAAGGCTCATACCCCAGCAGTGGGGACATAAAAATGAACTGATGAATGAATGGTAAGTGTAAATAAAGGATTAGGTTATAATTATTTAAGTTTGTTTAAATGACACACACTGTACTTACGTGTAAACGATAAAAGTTATAGATGTAATCGAAGGTAAGTGTAAATAAAATATTAAGGTAATTAGTTAAGGATTTAGAACGTAGGAAGTACGACAAGGTAAATATGATATATCGACTAACACACTATAGAAAAATAGAACACTTTGAAATTAAATTGTAGCTATGACATAATATTATCAGCAGCATCATAAACGCCACACCTTGAGAGGCGGCGGTGGGCGTCAAGGATGCGGCGGCGGTGGCGCGACTGACGCACCGGCGGGACACAGCGGCTGTCTTCGGGGAGCTGGTCGGCAGGCTTACCAGGAGCAAGGCTGACTGTCACGACTCAGACACAAGAGACGAACAGGCACTTCACGAAACGCGGTGACTTACGCTCCGGAGACAAAATGATTGTTGACTCGTGGTCCCGCCAATTTTTTTCCCACTCGACTCGTAACCCCACCAAGTTAGTGTTAGTGGTCCCACTACAAGTCCCACTGAGGGTTTACTATTGCATTGACGTAAATGCAATGGGAAACTCAGCGATTTCATTTTGTATAGGTAATAGTAATAATGCTAACTACGATATAACGGTACCATTATCTATAAACAAGGCAAAAAAATCATGTCTGTTGTATGGGAGTTATTAAATATTTATTATATTCTGTTTTTTAGTATTTGTTGTTATAGCGGCAACAGAAATACATCATCTGTGAAAATTTCACCTGTCAAACTATCACGGTTCATGGGATACAGCCTGGTGACTGACGGACAGACGGATAGACGGACAGACGGACAGACGGACAGACGGACAGACGGACAGACGGACAGACGGACAGACGGACAGACGGACAGACGGACAGACGGACAGACGGACAGACGGACAGACGGACAGACGGACAGACGGACAGACGGACAGACGGACAGACGGACAGACGGACAGACGGACAGACGGACAGACGGACAGACGGACAGACGGACAGACGGACAGACGGACAGACGGACAGACGGACAGACGGACAGACGGACAGACGGACAGACGGACACACGGACACACGGACAGACGGACAGACGGACAGACGGACGGACGGACGGTCGGACGGTCGGACGGTCGGACGGTCGGACGGTCGGACGGTCGGACGGTCGGACGGTCGGACGGTCGGACGGTCGGACGGTCGGACGGTCGGACGGTCGGACGGTCGGACGGTCGGACGGTCGGACGGACGGACAGACGGACAGACGGACAGACGGACAGACGGACAGACGGACAGACGGACAGACGGACAGACGGACAGACGGACAGACGGATAGACGGACAGATGGACGGACGGACGGACGGACAGCGGAGTCTTAGTAATAGGGTTCCCGTTTTACCCTTTGGGTACGGAACCCTAAAAGACCACCCTGTCTACACATGGTCTCTTACGAGGTTAACCATTCATCGTCAACACATGAATTAGTTACAAGCTTTTTGAACCCTGTGTCAAGAACAATTGAACACATACCTAATCTTGCCGTATTTTTTATAATCAAACTTAATATATAGTAAACGTAGTGCCATCTCAGTTTTAGTATCAAACTAGTTCTTCCTTGATCACTGTGTCTCCTGTGTTGGGTTGAGCGAGTTGTCTCTCGTTGACAATCACTGTTAATGTGAAGAGTGAACGTCACTCGTATCTTTGGGAGATTTAAAGAAGGTACTTTTTTTCGAGTGTATGTATGTATGTATTTATTGGAAATAAAATATATCGAATATTAGGGAGTTGGTGCTTGGTTAATAATCTCGATATTGTAGGAATTACAAAAAAAATAATAATAGTGATACTATAACTTATATTCATAAATTGTGCTCCTGATTTTGTACGGGGTCGTAAAAAAAATCGTTCTAAGATAAACAGGAAGTAGGTAATAAGTTGATTACTCTGTTAACTTTAAAATAAATGTGCCAAAAATAAAATTGCTAAATTGAATTCTGGGATCGTAGAGCTTGGTTTTTTCTTTTCAGTTTTTCCTCTTTGCAGTTTTTTTTTTATGTTAGTCAGGTTTTTAAGAGTACTTATATAATTGTTTTTTATATAGTTCTTTTAGCAGTCGGGTTTTTGTTTTATTTTAATATTTTTGTACCTAGCATGTCGTAAAAGGCCTAAGGTGGATATTGGGATTGTAATTGTATAGGATAGGCGATCTATCACTTCGTTTACAATTTTCCATGTAAACCGTGGCTTTTTAGCTAAACGTAGTCCAAGTAGCTCGCTGCTGATTTTCCCAAAAAAAGACATCTATTGTGTTGTACACAGATATAAATGAAATGTTGGAACAATTGCAGAAATGACTCCAAACACGACCGAAAGCGATGGAAACCTGGAAATGGAAATGGAGAATTCAAACATATCAACTCCCCCACCGAAACTTGCTAACATCAAACATAAGATTTTGTATCTCAACATATTATATTTTTTGTATTGGCATCTTGTTTCTCCATACGGATTATATTTGGCGTTCACAACTGCAAAATGGGGAACCATATGTTTTAGTAAGTTACTTTTTATGAATTATCTTTTTTATTTTGCACATGCTCACCGTAGATTAAAAAAAATAATAATTTTAAAATGTATTTTGTGATAGTAAATTATTTTTTTACTCGAGAAGGATTAAAAATAAAAATTATTTTGTCGAATTAGGAAAATTATTTCTTTTTTTCAATTTTGAAGAGCTCATTAGCGCAGTGGGTAACGCGCTCTATCTGCGATTACTGAAATTTAGCTACAACTCGAGCATGTATAGCCGTTGGTCCCGGCTGCATTAGCAGTCGTTATATCAGCATTGGGCCCACATGGCCAGTTCTTCCTGTGGATATTTGGAAGGCTCGTGCCCACGCAGTGAGGACATAAATAAGCTAGTGAAGATAATGAAAAATATTTAATTCATTAAACAATATAAATACTTACAAGTTTTCGCGATTTAGAATGGTAACATACCTGTATAGTCCCGAATATGGTAGATATGGTACAGTGTGTCGTTGGAAAATTATGAATATGCCTGAGCACAAAAAGCCGGAGAGGTTGAGGTTGTTCGTAACAAAGTGAAATTATAAAGTGGCAACCCTAGGAGCAGCTGCATGCATTGTTCTTGACAGTACAACAACAGTATGGCAGCACGTGTAAGAATCATGGCAAGGTTGAAGAAAAATAATGAGCATTATACATGAGTCACTCAGCGTCTTCTACCGCTTATACCACGGCGAATGCTTTGACAAACTCTTTGGTCACATCCTACATATAAACATTTTCAGTATTATCTATTATCTATTATTTATCTCTATCTATATATTATATTCTGAGGGCCATGTATATGTATATATTTTACCCAGTTTCCAGTAGATAAATTAGTAAAACATGGTTCAAAAAATATTAAAGGAACTATCAACCCTACAAACTTGAAAACTGGCAGGTGCAAAGCGTAACCCACTGTAGCACAAAACAAAACTTCATCATCGTTTTAAACAAAAGACGGCTACTGCTTGTCCACTTTGGATGACTTCCACTTTGAGCTTTCTTATTAAGCCCATACTGAGCGACCACGACTCGACTACCAAAGGTCATTACAAAACAAAACTTACTCTTACGTAATTCTATGATCATGTCATGTAATCCAGGCCATTTTCTTCACAGCCGTCTTCGTTTTCCTCGCAGCGGAAATAGGAATCACAGCTGGTGCCCACAGGCTCTGGTCACATAAAAGTTTCAAAGCGACAAAGCCGTTGCAAATTTTGCTCATGATATTTAACTCTATGGCCTTCCAAAACTCCATCATCCACTGGGCGAGAGACCACAGAATGCACCACAAATACTGCGACACAGACGCGGACCCGCACAATGCGTCCAGAGGATTCTTCTACTCCCACATAGGATGGATGTTTACGGAAAAGAATAGCACATTAAGAAAGTATGGAAAAAATTTGGATACCTCCGATTTGTACAACAATCCCGTGTTACGCTTCCAGAAAGAGTAAGTAGATTTTATAACATATTTTTTATATTAAAGTATTATTGAATTCATATCATTGCTACTATTAGGGAATGCTAATCGGGAACTTATTACACGTGGATTTTGAAATGATCCGGGTAATTTTTTTTTGCTACTGTGAGACTGACAATGTATCTCCAACTATCGGAATAAAATAATGCTATTCAGATTGTTGTTATGGCGACGCTATACTTAGACAAGATGAAGGTACTAGCCAGGCGAACATAAAGAACGCCTTATCACCTACCCAATGTTTCTTTGTTTCAGTTATGCAATACCAGTATTCGGCACCTTCTGCTTCCTCCTTCCTGTTGCGATACCTATGTATTTCTGGGGGGAATCATTCAACGTTTCGTGGCATATGAACTTACTAAGATACACGCTTAACTTGAATGCAACTTATCTTATCAACAGCGCCGCTCATTTATATGGTTACAGACCTTACGATAAAAGCATTTATCCAGCTCAAAACCATTTCGTGTCTGTAGTAACAGTAGGCGAAGGTTTCCACAATTATCATCACGTCTTCCCCTGGGACTACAAAGCAGCTGAGCTCGGCAACAACATTTTGAATCCAACTACATGGTTCCTCGATTTCTGTGCCAAAGTTGGATTGGCATACGATCTAAAGACGGTATCAGATGAAGTGGTCAAAGAAAGAGCGAAGAGAACTGGTGACGGTAAAGATTTATGGGGCTGGGATGATAAAGACATAACCGCCGATGATAAGGCAAGTACTGAAATACTATGTCAGAAATCAGAATAATTAATCGACCTAAGAATAATGTTTTTATGTAATTTGTGTTGGTGGGTGGTTTCTTAAAACATTATTTGTTATCTTATATATACTTAAAGATGAAATATACCATGAAATTGTGATAGTAAATTATACAATTAATTATTAATGAACAACATCTGAATGCAAGTAGGTATTTAAATGATGGTACGATTTTTTATGAGGTAGGTACATGTATATTTGTGTACCCAGGGATCCGATTCTACTATTTCAGACGTTCCTAATTAATGGTGTGTGGGTGACCACCTTTGATTTAGTCAAAGGTGGCCGGATTTTGACAATTTTCCCATAGTGTTTATGTCAAATCAGGCTATCGACACTCTATTGCGACGTTATTAAAATAGCAAACTCGAGACCTGACTTTATTTTTTTTTTTTTATTTACTGACTTTATTGTCACTAAGGGTGCGATTTTTGAACCTAATACTAATTCTCACGCTATGTGATAAAATAATAAAAAAAGGGAGATGATTGGGAGGTGATTTATCAATCACGATTATTCTTTCTCCCTTTTATTCATAAATTTTGACGCCGAAAGTTCTGGAACGATTCCTATGTATAATAATAATCAAATAGTACATAATGCAAAGAGTTACCGATTTCATAGTGTTTCTCATGTTACTTTGAATTTTGAGATCTCTGGTAAGTTTCAAAAATTGGACCCTAGGCGGCCAGCACTTGTGTGCCTCTGGTAAAGCGTCTGTCAAAATAAGACTGACCGGATTTTGGTGATATTTGAAATTCTTTAATATATGTATAGTTTTAAATAGGAGAATCCTCAAGTTTAAGTTATGGTACAGACGGCAGCAGATCAACCTACCACAAAATGTCAAATTTATTTAATAAATTTTGAACCTTAGGTTTTGGGTATGAATATCAATATCGATTAGAGAAAATTTGACAGTTTTGGATAGGTTGATGTGCAGGCGTGTGTACTATGCTAAACTTAAATGCCGGGTGTTTTAAAAAAAAGTTGGATTGCCTCCAATCAAAGACAAGAAATCTAGACTTAATAAAAAACATAAGATCTCCTATTCCAACCGATGTCGGACTGGTGTCGATTTTTTATTTACCTAATGTGTTTAGAGTAAACTATCTACCATCAAAAACATATATGTGAAATGAGAGCCAAGTTCAATATTGGGTATCCTGTTTTGTATGCCAATATAATATAAAAAAATAAAAATTATTCGCACCTTCAGTGTAATAAAAGCATGTAATTTTATTTTGAAATATCGATTTTACCATGTTTAAAGTTACATATGCTGAATTTTTTTTATATATATATCTTGTAAAATTTGACGAATTAAAGCAAGAAATATTGTTTTATGAATTTTGACTACATTATCATTTTTCATAGGGATAAACAGAATATGTAATAAATTGTGTAATAGGGCGTATTACTTATAATAAAGCTTTTCATTATGATTTAATGTAGAAATAAACAGTAACAAATATTATGATTTAAATCCGTTCTTTTTTTTAACACCGCTAGTGTTGTATACACGATTACGTTTTTATTTGTTGTATTAGCCAGGTAACACTGAGTCATAAATGCACTTACTTAACTAAACAGTTTAACTTATAGAATAAAAAACAGCAGTATGACTGTTTACTACTTATGAACCTAAAATATATTGGAATAAGAACAATTACTGCTTACTTCCACTAAAAACTTTCTTGGGACTGAAACATAAGACTGGATACTTAGGAGCGGGAGTAAAACAACAATGATCACTGCTTTCTTCCACTAAATACATTAAGTTGCACCGACACGTAAGACTGGATACAGCGGCGCCGGCGCCGGCGTGGCGCGGGAGTAGACAGCGAGAACGTATAAGTGAATACGTTGATGTGCGGAGGCGTATCAACGCAATTGACAGTCAGGGCTCGTTACTAGGTCAAGGTTACTAGCTGCGTTTACGCGTTTGCGAAAACAGAACAACAACAATTGAGTTTTTTTCTTCTTATTTTAATGTAAAGTGACCTAATAATGAGTAACCGGATGCACCACAGTCGAGTGAGAAGAATTTTAAATTTATTAGGTGAGTAAGTTTATCTTTAATTATTTTAATATCCAAAAAGAGGGATGATACAATTTCTTCGCTATGTATTATTATAAAAACAATGTCTGTTCATTTGTCCTTACCGTATAGCCTCTGTTTTTAACCCTAAACTACTGAACTGATTTTGTGTCTGATTTTAAAGACATAGCTACACATGCCAGGCACAGCTGGTCTATGGTTATAAGAAACAATGTCTGTTCGTACCTTATAGACTGCTAATAAACCACCGATTTTCATGAAATATTGCACTGTTATTTTAAATACTACATGAAAGATTTCGCATTTTTTAAAGGCCTTGCAACGCAAGCCGGGCACAACTAGTTCTTACATAATGGACTGACTTATTAGACACAAAAAGTAGTGTTGTAATATTTGTTTTTAGGGCTTAGGTACTTTACTGAGGCAATATAGACAGATTTACATAATAGTAACAGAGATTTAACTCAGTGGTATAAACACGACCTACTGCACTAAAGGTCGTGTGTTCGTTCCTGTACGATACACGTTTTCATGTGTATAACATAGGTTACACGGATGTTTGTATCTATACATAGATTGACACCACAAGTGTCAATCTATGTACCGTTTATGTATCGTTCATTGTTAACGACACCACCAAATAATTAGGTGTGATGGCCAATAAACTAATCACTATCATCATCATCATCTCAGCCAAAAGACGTCCACACTAAAAAGAAATAAAAAAATAAACTAATATTAGAATAGTATCAACAAAACAAAACAACGTCATCAATCCAGCAAGTGCAATAAACAAATAAATAAAAATATCAAATGAAATGATTACATAAATACGTATCCGTATTTATCTGACATTTTAATAATTATATAAAGTAATTAGAGGCTCTTGCTGTTGTGATATCATTAACAATAACAATGTATGTAATTACAAAAAAAGTATTGAAGTGTAAGAGTTTGTAGATTCTGTCCGCCCTCACTTGTACTTAATTCGTGTTTCTGTAACATTATTAACATACAAATATATTTATATTAAATAATGCGTTCAAAGTCAAAGTCGTTTACTACTACTATCTCTTACTTTCTCGTTTTGTATATTGATCCAACCGAGAATCAAATCCGGGACCTTTTGCACTTTGGATGAAAGCTCTGACCACTGCGCCATCGAGTGCGTTGGATAAAGAATCATCATCATCATCATCGGCCTATCTTAATCCACTGCTGGACATAGGCCTCCCCTAATGAGCGCCATAGCGCCCTGTCCTCAGCTTGACGCATCCAGCATCTGCCTGCAGTCTTTCGCAGGTCATCATCCCACCTGGCCGGAGGGCGTCCTACACTACGTTTAAAGAGTCGTGGTCTCCACTCAAGAACACGTTTACCCCAGCGGTTGTCGGTTCTTCGCCAGATATGGCCGGCCAGTGGGCCGCCAGATATGGCAGTGGCCATATATGAGAATAATATGTATCTTATCTTACTTTACTTTACCTTATCATCTTGTGAAAGTGATGCTCTGGATTGCATGTTTTTGTGACGATAAATAATATTATGAAAACACGAATCTTAAAATACAAATATGGGCTTGTCTATGATTCAGATGGTAAGGTCCAGATCTTTAAATCTGTTGGCATACAGACGTCACTATCAACGGATCAATTATAGGCGACTTTATGACGAATCAATAATAATATACAATATGTTGATTTGCATTCGCGCCATATTCATAGCAGCAGTCATATTGCTTATACTTGTTACAAATAATATATATTAAAAAAAGAACTTATTTTAAAAATCTGTATATAAGCAACAAAGGTAGGTATGTACGTATGCGTAAGCGTAAGGTCGTCGGTCGTGCTGACCAGCGAGCTTGCGCGCAATCATATCATTATTTAAGGCTAGAAAATTTTGTACTTCAATGAGCTGATTCCTAGCGCCTACATAATTTGTACCGCAGTCTGAGCGGATGAGAACCGGGGCACCACGGCGTGCGATAAAATGTTGTAATGCAGCGAGAAACGCTTCTATGCTGAGGGCTGAGACGGGCTCTAAATGAACTGTCTTAGTTGAGAGGCAAACAGTAAAATAGGGCCTTCCTCCGTTGACTGACGGACAAGAGGCCTGAGCACCGTGAATCTAAGTTGTGTGGTAAAGTTATAAATAAATCTCCTTATGCAAGCTGTCACTCCGACGAACTTATCAAGCGAGCTGAATCGAGTGAGCAGATCAAAATCCAGACCGGGTATCGGTATTACTGACGGAATGTGTTTAGACTTAAGGCCTGGTAAGGCATGATGGCCCAGGGCTGAGGGCATCGTAGGCCATGTTTCACAAGGCTGTTTGAGCCATGTAGGAAACCACCAAAGGTCGTGAGCGGACAGGGATTACGCAGACATTCCTCTACTTGCACAGTCTGCTCGGTTAAGCTCTGAAGGTACATGTCGCCAGGTACATGTGGGTGAGCTTGAGCTGATTTTAACCTGGCTTCAAATGGTTGAAGACGGTGAGGCGATGTATTGAGCCAGGCAAGGACTATCGTACTGTCTGACCAACATGTATGTTGTTGTAGATTGATATGAGCTAATAATTGAGCTGAGACACGGGTCATGGTGGCTGAGGCTGAAAGAATAGAGCGGCGGCCGACAACTCTAATTTGAAGATAGTGAGGTGATTTTTGATTGGTGCGATTCGCGGCTAGGCGACAATCAATTCCATTCCAGTTTCAGTAGCCACAACTTCTGAAGGAGAAGCTTTGCGCGGAAGATAACGGGAGAGACCCAGCCGTAGGGTCATAAAGTGAGGCCACTGTGCTTAAAATGGACCGCTTTGAAACATGTATTATGGGGGGCAGAGAGATACGATAAGTGAACTCGTCTGACTGAGGGCTCCACTGTATACCTAAGACTTTGATAGACGTGGAGTCTGGGTTGATATCGAAGTTCTTGGGCATGTCACATTGGTTGTTGGGGAAGTGAGATGGTTGGCAACAAAATGGGTGTGCCGGCGGGCACAGCGTGAGGATATGCTGATTGTGTATGAGCTGATTGTGTATGAGCCGAGTGTGTATGGGCTGAGTGCTCCTCCTCGCTAGGGTGTTCCGTGATTCCGCGGGGCCTACTCGGCGAGCTGGGTGGATGATGTTGTGAGCGGAGGTGGACTGTATCGCATGAGCAGATGCATGCTGCCTGCTGTGTACCGGACGCTGCCTCTGCTGTTCCCTTATTGTTCGTATCGTTGTATCGTGTTTTTTATCAAATCCGAACTCAGAATTCTGAATTCGACCCCCAGTTCGTAATAAACTACTAGGATCTATAAAGCAATTTAAAGATAACAACTTTGACTTTCGATTTAAAGTCTTATTAATTTTTATAATACTAATTTCTTCTGTATAGCTTTCTAACTGGCTACACTTAACTAACAATAACAATGACTTATTTACTTCTTCAGCTTCTAGAGGTCCAGTTATTCTGGAATCTTTGTTTTTACAGTTAAATATAAAACGTAACACATAGCCATAAACTCTTTTCAACTTGTTTAAATACTTTAATAGTTGACATTACAAGTAAATAATAATAGAATTCACAATAATATAATAACCTAAAGTAACTAAAACTATTACGAAACTAAAATATGTCGTCAAAAAATTCCTCCGCGTCGCTGTCGACTGGTAATGTACCCAAGAGACTGGCGGCATTGCCACATTGTATGGCAATGCTTAGCCTCTGGCCAAGGTAAAAGCCAGCCCTTGGGTCATGGTTTGGAGATGTCAGTAAATAAAACATGAGCACTCGGACCCCATGGCCCTAGGGTTTCAACCCCAAACGGCTCGAAAATATAATTGCCGATAAGGTTATTATACTTTCGCCGCTACTTGTTTAAATTGGAATATTTATGGAATTCTATAATTGTGTTTACTATAGAAACATTGTTTGTTATGGAACTTTTTACTTCAGGTAGGACAGTAGGTACTTGTGCGTGTGTTTGCAAAGGCCAGCCAGATTGAACATTCACGAGGAACGAAGGCCCTTCCCACCACAGGAAAGGAAAACGCAGCTGTTCAAGACTCACGCCACATGATAAAAAGTAAATCTACTGGTGAGTTCATTAATCTCATTCACACGATTACACACAAAGACTTTAAGATCCCTAGGAGGGGTATTCAGCCACCCTAACACAAGTGTTGGATCTGTCCAAATGTACTTTTTATTGATGTCACATTGTAATGACTGTAATACTTTTGAACATAGACGAGCAACTAACAGAGCACCACATAACTCTAACCAAGGTACGCAATTCTATGTTGCTCGGAGTATCACAAAGAGCCCGTCAAGGGGACTGTATTAGTGATAAACATTTCCATGTTTTTCCATTCTTTCAAGAGATTTGACTAATTTTTGCAGAAGCCTGTGGGAACTGGGTCAACCCAGTCAAGCTTAGAAGACCACAGCTCCTGTAATAAAATTTTAGCTACAATTATGCATGAACACAACAGCCCTAAAGGGTCAAAGACTTTCGAAGTAGTTGAGATAACTGACCTTTTAGTTATTTGAGAAGAAGCTTCTATATCAGTAGAGAACTGTAAATAATCAGTTTTAAGCGACCAGTTGAGACCTAGAACACTGGATTCCTTATTAAAATCCATTAGAATCCTTATTAGAATCGATCTCACCATCGAATAATTGAGGACAGCTGGTTCGAAAATTTGTGAGTGGTAAAAAACATGCAGAATTTAGGACACTAATCACTTGCTGATAAATGTACCTGAGGTCCTCTACGGTACCGTTTCCGTTATAAACTTTAAATTAACCTTAAACTCAAATGGCATCACTCTTGACTTTAATTGCACAATACAACTTTTATTTATTTTAAATTCAACATTATTAATACCGCTAACATTAAGAGAAGTATGGCTATGAGTTAACAATCCTAATTTTTCCATTAAATATTCTATAAGAAACGAGCTCTGAGAACCAGTATCACACATGGCTCTAGCTGAATAAGTCTTACCGTTGGCTATTATCTTTACAATAGCCGTACACAGGAGTACCTCACCTTGACCCGGCTGACCATTTGACTGTTGACTAGAGGATGCCATCAAGGAAATAGGCAGTGAAGAAGAACATGACTGTTGTGTTTCTAAAGCAGGTGGGTAATTTTTATGAATAAGTAAGTTATATTTCTATTTACAAGTAAAGCACTAACCTCTAAGACGACATTGAAAAAAATTATGTCCAGCGCGCAAGCACATTAACCTGTTAACTTCAGTTATCCTATCATCAACATTCATATTATTAAATTTTAAACACTCATATAATGGATGGCCATCCATCCATTATATGACATCCATATGTTTACATAAATCACAGCTGTTTTTATTACGTTGCTCATCAGACGACACCACAAAACTCGTTGTCTGAGTAGTGTGCTTTTGTCTCAAGTACGTCAGCACGAGTACGCTACGCTACTACGACTGCTAAAAATAAATAAAATCCACTTAGCAACGGTAAATCACTTAAGTTACATTTATATTCTTCCCACTTTATACTTGTATTTATCTAATTTTGCCGAGACCATAAATATTATTAAGGTATCCCACTTGTCCGTAGGCTGACCTAGAGTTTCAAGGGCACGTAAATGTTTTGACACATGTTTTAATAAAATTGCATTTTATCGTTGACCATAAAGGATTCCGTCCGCAAAAGGTCAATACTATACTACTCAAAACAAAATAAGGGCCACGAGGTATTTTGTCTGTACCATGAAAATAATAAAACCAATATTAATTTTTTTGTCTCCATAACGAAAACTAATGTTGTTTTTACCGTGTAGACCAATAATTTTATTCCAATAATAATGATTAAAAAGTTTATTTGCTTTTGAAAGAAAAAACACATTTAAGGTTAAAAATAAAAACAATGTAAAGTTACTAAAAACAAAAGAAAATACTCCATGCTCATCTTTTAGTAACGGGTATGCCCCCCTCGTTTCGTTACGCACTCCTGAAGCCTGGAGTGCATGCTCTCAATCAAATGCCTGACATTTTCCATTGGAATCTCTTCCCAGGCCCTTTTAACAGCGTTGATGAGTTGCTGTTGGTTGTGGATTTCCTGATCACCGTCTCTAACTCTTCGTTTCAACTGATCCCACATGTGCTCTATTGGATTTAAGGCTGGACTGTTCGCCGGCCACGGCAAGACTTGAATTTGAGACGCTTCCAGTACAAACCGAGTCGCTTGAGCCGTGTGTGCACGAGCATTGTCTTGCATCAAGATGAATCCAGGACCCGCTCGCTGGGCAAATGGGATCACATATGGTCTGACGACTTCCTCAATATACCGCTGAGCAGTAACAGTAACCCTAGTAGTAACCCTAGTAACCCTCATTTAAAATAGCGAGCTCAGTTTTGCCGTGTAAGCTTATCCCGCCCCAAATCATTACATTTGGACCACCAAAATGATCGACTTCATGGATGCAGGCTTCTGAAAATCTCTCGCCGCGTCTTCTCCATACTCTAATACGCCGATCGTCGTTAAAAAAATTAACTTTGCATTCGTCTGTGAAGAGCACCATGCCCCATTGGTTTATGTCCCAGTCCAAATGTTGACGGGAAAATCTTAAACGATTTGCACGATGATTTCTGGTTAATGGAATACGGACAACTCGCCTTCTTGATGCCTGCTGGTCTTCATGCAATCGATTACGAATAGTTTGGTCACTGACACGAGTACCCGTTGAGAGCCGTAAACGATTTTGCAGCTTGCGGGCCGTCGTTGTGCGATCTCGGCGCGCACTTAATCGAATGTAACGATCCTCTTGAGCTGTTGTAATGCGAACTCTGCCCGAACCAGGTCTTCTTCTAACACTGCCGGTCTCTTGGAAACGATTCCATAGATTTTGAATAGCTCTTCGAGAAAATCCCAATTGCAAACCCACAGATCGCTGCGAATGACCTTCTTCAATCATTGTAACGGCTCTGGTTGCTGTCAGCGAGTCCATATGACGCCTGCGTGCTTGTGGCATATTGCAAAAGATGTTTCTGACTCGAGATATCAATGAACTCTGATAATTTCTAATAAACCAAGAAGCTAAGGAAAGCAAAACGTCAAAGAAAATGGAATCAAAATTTTCAAAAATATTTTAAATCAAATTTTATTTAAAATTGTTGCCAGCATTAGATGAATACTACAATATTAAAAAGTTTAGGTATCAAAGAGTTTGTATACTCAATATTTTACTACTTTCAATATGTAAATGTTTAATAATTTACACCAAAATGAAAAAATACCTCGTGGCCCTTATTTTGTTTTGAGTAGTATATATAAAGATTTTAAATTATTATTTATGAGAATGTTTTTATTGACAAATCTCTGACATAGCAAATCCCAAGCAATGGTATAATTTCTTGCACTAAACTCAATAGATTTTATAACTACAGAAGCACTTCCCTCAAGTGAGAAGCGTAAATAATGAAATTTGTTAAATTTGTGGAATTCCATCATTGCTATTTATTACCGCCACAAATGTGTCCTTGAACTCTAACCATTGTAAATAATTACCATCAAAAGTAGGTAATTATATGGTAGGTAACTTAATCGCACTAGCCGCAGAAGAATGACAACTATTAAAATCATCAGTAGTATTTTTATCCTTAATTTTGACTGGTTGTTGATCTAATATCTCTTGACAGTTTGAAATTAAAGACAAAATCAGAAACAAATCCCGTCTAACCAATCCAAATTTTCATTAGAAACATTATGCTATTGCATAATGGTATTGCATAAATATTGCATAAATAGGGGGTCCTGCTGTTTGACCAAAAGTCATTTGGCAAAATTACACTTGACAAACAACGTTTGGCAAAAAAATGGTTTCGCTGATTTATCATTTTACTACTAATCATTTTACAAATGACTCACTTTTCCAAATGATCAACACTTAAATTTACATTTTATAAATAATTATTTAACACAATAAACATTTAGTAACTGAGTTATCAGACAAAACTGCTATTGGTCTAAAAACGACTACAACAAGTCTAAATTTCTTTGAAGTAGTGGATATTATTCAAATGATTGATTTTTTTTATTAGACAACAGAAAAAGAGTTTCTTTTGGTAATTTTTGTCTTGAATTTCGAGGATATTTTTTTTAAATTTGCGAAACATATTATTTGGTGAAACGTTGTTTGTCGAATGACCATTTGTCAATTATTTTTTGGTCAAACATTAGTAATCCCCTAAATAGGCTTGCTCAAAGCTAGATTAGATATAGAATAGAATAGAATAGAAATATTTTTATTGACACTCACACAGAAATTCATTAGAAACAATCAATAAAGAACCTAACGCTGGATAGCAAGCTGACTGTTACCCACACAATCTTAACGAACACTGAAACGTGGGAATTTAGGGTTAGGAAAGATAAATTATTAGGATTAGGGTTTACCTCGGACTAGACCTCTGGAGCACGACGACACGATGATCAAGTCCTCCATCAGGCACCAAAAGCAGCAATCTTCTCTCCAACTTCTCCAACGGTCGATTTTCAGGTTCGAAAGTTGAAATGACGCCGCGGTTATTTTGTACTCGCCAACCAATATGTTTGTATTGAAATGTCCTGTCACGGTCGCCACTTTGTTTAAGATAATTTAAACAACTGTTTTAAACCCTTAACTTGGCAGTGTGCCAAGTTAAGGGTTTAACCCGTAACCCGGTTGTATCCGGCGCCTCCACCAAATGTATGTGTAATGTATCGCTCTACTTATAATAAAAGGCGGAAATAACTATTATTTATATATTTTATCAAGTAATGAATCACACATCAGCCCTAAGCTTCTCGGCAGGCATTAGTTGGTTTTTAATACTTAGATGAGGTAAATTATTTATATAAAGGACAGTAGCAAAGTAATGGCGGGCGGCGGCGGAATCGACAGTCATGGCCGGCGGCTGCGTTCTCCCCTCTTGCGCCTTAGGGATAGCGCGTAGGCGCAGGCATAGACATTAAGCAAACAATAGATCAATTAACACCATTTCCTGCACGCCTTGACAACTAGGCAATTCTGCTATTTAAAAACTTCCACAATCGTGTCTCAGTGGCCTGATCTTGATACTGAGACTATGGTCGGTCTCAGAACCCGGGACCTTTGTGTACTCAGTTTAGTCGGTTGAGCTTGTTTGTCCGCCTGGCTAGCTACCACTATAAGATAGTCAGTGCCTCAGTAGTTGAGGATTCCAGGTTAAGTGTGAAGTGAGGTGAAGGCCAATTGCTTACTCGTAAGTAATAAAAAAGGGAGAAAATTGCAATATCGAGTACAATGCACTCTAGGAGAACAATGCCTGCTATTTTGGTCATGTAGTTACCCAGTACTAGTAGCTTAACGCAACTTTAGATTTGTCATCGTCCGGTCAAGTCGTAGTTACGAATAAAAAATTAACAAACGCACTAGTCGTCTATACTAATTTTGAAGATACCCCTCGACTTCTCTGGGATGCCATCATCAGATCCTGGTTTCCTTATCATGGTACCACCCTTGGGATATCTCCTTTCCAACAAAAATAGTATATTAGTTAGTTATTAGTAAGTTTCCAACATAAATAGTCATCAAAATCGGTTTATAACAGACAAAATTATCCGCGAACACACATAAAAAAATATGTACGGTCGAATTGAGAAACCTCCCCTTTCTTTGAAGTCGGTTAAAAAGGATTATATTTTGTTTTTCTTAGTTCTGCATTTGTGCAGTTTTTCATTTGTTTACAGCATTGTTGTGTTCTGACAACTTGAGTTAGTAACTTTGTAAATTAGTTCTGCCGAGGCGGGCGAGGCCGAAATCTTGTGTAGCTTAACTATGTAGGTGGCGCTACACAAAATTTTCAAAAATACTCAAAAAAGTACTTTTTACAGTATTTTTAGGGTTCCGTAGTCAACAAGGAACCCTTATAGTTTCGCCATGTCCGTCTGTCTGTCCCCAGCCTAACTCATAGACTCTTAGTACTAGAAAGCTGTAATTTGTCATGGATATAGATACTAATCACGCCGACAAAGTGGTGAAGTAAAATTTTTAAAAATATTTTTTTTAGTTTACCTCCCCTACACGTGAAGTGGGGATGTCATTTTTTTTCTTGTCTACGGGTTTGTGGAAACAGTTTTTTTATTAAGGTATCCGTTTGTGAACTATTAAGCTTTACAGAGCAAAATTTTATTATAGTCAAGTGTCTCCTCCCCTGCCAGCCAAATGGTTGTTTTTAGATACGTGAAAAAATTCACGGTAGTTGTATATATGACGAAGTTAAGAAGTTATGAAGGTTCATTAAAGCCCTCTTCTCAGAGTCCTCATTATTGAGATGGGCTACGGACCCCTACACAGCGCGTGGCCCGACACGCACATGGCAATATTTTGTAATTTCGCTAGTAAATCCGTTAGCCGTTAGGCGACCAAGTTATCAACAACAACAAAAAACAACGAGTTGCCTTGCCACCAATAATAGGTAAACTCACTAATGAATATTCTTTATTATTTAATTTTTATCTACACTCGGCGTCAAAAAAATCGCACCTTTTAAAAATCATCTTTAAAAATTCTTAAACCTTATGTAGAGGATAGTGTTGGGTATCATTAGAAAGGTAACAAAAAGGAGTATCAAAAAACAATTAAATTTAACTTTCTGTTTAATTATAATTATACAAACAACATTAAAATTAATAAAATAATAAAAATCCTTAATTAAGTCCTAATTAACAACAGATAATTTACAAAGAAAAATGTACAAAAAGTGTCTTAAAATTAACTTAAAATCTAGTGTTACCCCCCCTTGCCCTGATCACGGCTTCCATACGGTCCCTCATGGACCTCACCAACTTCAGGAGCTCTTCTTGAGGGATAAGCCCCCATTCTTCAATCACCGCGTCTTGGAGCTCCTGTAGAGTCGAAGGAGCTGGATCCCGAGATCGAACCTTACGTTTAAGATGGTCCCAGAGGTGCTCTATAGGATTCAGATCCGGACTTCGCGCTGGCCACTGCATCACAGAGATTTGGGACCTCTGCAAGAAGTCGCTCACGATGCCTGCAGTGTGAGCGCGAGCGTTGTCGTGCATTAATGTGAACCCCTCGCCAAAAGATTCGGCAAAGGGGACCACATGCACTTCCAGGACCTCAGTGACATAGCGGCGAGCAGTCAGCGACCCTTGTCCGCGAGCACCTCCAGTCCGGGAGACGCAGACAAGGTCGGTTTTGCCGGCAGCAGACATACCGCCCCAGAACATGCAGGATCCGCCACCATATTCCACCGTCTCCTGGATGCAGGCTTGGGCGAAACGTTCACCCTGCCTCCGGTATACTCTTCTCCGTCGGTCGTTGCAGAAAAGACACACTCGCGTCTCGTCTGAGAAGAGAACAGCTCTCCACTGCTCAAGGGTCCAATCGACGTGGTCACGAGCAAACTGCAAGCGGGCTCGCCGATGCGCTGCAGTCAATTTTGGACCCGTAGCAGCTCTGTGGGCCGCTATCTTCTTCTCCTTCAATCTTCTTCTAACCGTAGATACGCTTACGGTGCGTCTGCGAACTGCCTGGAGCTGCTGTTGCAACTCAACAGCGTTGGAGAAACGATTTCTCAAAGAGTTCGACACAACGAACCGGTCGTCTCTTTCCGAAGTGCAGCGACGTCTACCCGAACCGTGTCTGCGGATATAGCCACCGGTCTCTATGAAGCGCTGGTACACTCTTCGAACGGAATAACGGCTCAGGTTCAGTTGCCGGGCGACATCACACTGCCGCACCCCTGATTGCAGTAGTGCAACCACTTGAGCGGCTTTATCAGCTGTGGTATCCATCAAAATCTGTGCGTGTGTCCTCTTCAACGGTTGAATAGCGAATGACCCACATTGAACCCGTGTTGACCGTTTTATACCCACAAAGGAAGCGCAACTAGCAACTCTCACGGGTAGCAAAATTTGCATCGAATTTTTGTGACACTTTATTTGTTGCATTAGGTTTTATTTGATAATGAAAAGTAATGTTTTTTATTAAGTTAATTAAGTAACCTTGTAAATAAAATCATAATTAATGCGACTGCATGTACATATCAAGAGTAAATGACATTTGAAAGTGATTTTCTAAGAGGTGCGATTTTTTTGACGCCGAGTGTATTTGACCCCGCGCACGTCCAACCATGTTTATTTTACAGTTTGTTTTCCTTTATTGATTCTATGATTAATGTTAATTTATGTCAAACATTGAAAAATTTTTTTTTTAAATTTTGTTGCTCTGCAAGGTCAATGGTGTTCTTAATTTATCCGAAGGTTAAATTAGCAACGACTTATTGAACTCTCCTCTTTTCTCTGTTTCTTTCCAGGGTTGGGGTCTGGATTTTTCTTAATTTCTTACCTTTGCTAAGAGATGGCCTTTGAATAACAATGTACTAGATTCCCGATGAGCGCTTAAAAAACGGTAGGCGACTTTGGGGCCACGGACGCATGAGTAAAAGTGAATATATTTACTCACGTGTCACGGAGCCACAATGACGTTTGTGGCAATGACGTAAAAAAAATACCTGCAAATATTTTGCAACCTTCATTTAATCTTCATGCTTAAGATTTAAGGTTCACAGTAACACTTGAGTAAGTATCAAACTTACACATGTGACAGTAAGCTAAAGTTGTTGGTGCTATCCATGAAGCTGTACAATAATATCTACAGGTTCATGATGCTATCCAATGTTATCTAGTACATTATTAATCGAAGGAAAAGGCACTCTTAAGTCTAAAGGAACTATTGGGATTGAACCACAGTTTTTCACATTTAACCCGAAAGCGCTCGATTACTCAGAACAATAACTAAAGCTATTAGTTATTGATCTGAGCAGGGCTTTGAATACCTTTAAAAATTGGTATCGATACTGTGATACCGGTAAAAAAAAGCTTGGTATCGTTACCTGGTTGACATTTTTACCGGTAAATTAATCAACCGCTCACCGCAGAGGGGCTAAAGCGCATTATGTACCGATACTTCTCTAGATAACGTTACCTGCATTACCGGTACCAAATTACCTATTTTAGAGTAACGTTACTTATCGGAATTTGGTAACGGTATCGAGCCTTGGTGCTAAGCCTGATTCTATTCGTTCGGGAACCGACGCTTCATCATACGTTTATGAAACGATGACATAACGTATTAGTTATCTATACTATTTTACTATAATAACTATAATAAAGATATTTACTTATAATAAAGAGTTAACGTTTGTGATAATGTTTGTTTGTTTGTCGGGGCTAAGCTCCGGAACCACTGGTCCGATTTAAAAAATTATTTCACTGATAGAATGCTACATACCTTGCGGGTAAAATAGGCTATATTTTATTTTGATAAGGATTAGTTTTCAGCTGGAAATATCTAAATTTGTAAATCAAGCCCGTAAAAAATGCGTTGCTTAGCTGCTTCATCGGCGTACGCTGACCAAAAGGATATAAAAAATATGTATTACAAAAATGTTCTTCATCAGATTATGAAAAAATAGTCAGTGACACGATATATCTAGCTTTTATAGTAAAGCTACAATAAAATTATTATTTTTATCTACACTAATGTTATAACGAGGTTAAGTTTGTAAATCTGGATTTAGGAGGTAGGTAGTCTCTGAAACAAATAATTCAATTAAAAAATCTTTAACCAATATTTAGAATAAAATTTCAGGGTAAATATTGGCTATAATTTATTTTGTTAAACAATAGTAAACACTTCCAAATCTTAAAATTTGTAATTAAAGTCGGGAAAAAAAGCTTAGCTGCTTAATCGGCGTGCGCCGACTAAACGGTCGAGTATACATGATAATGATGTACTACAAAATCAGTAGATCTTATAAAAAAGTCAGCGACACGATATACCTAGCTTTTATAATTAGATAAAACATACTTTGAATTTTTAGAAATATTGCAAAAACGATAACAGTTCACAGATAAATTCGCGCAGATATTATTAATTATTTTATTACCGTCTACTTTAAGATAAAATAAGATTTTTTTATTGGTATAACATTATATAAATACGTACTGTATGGAGTAAAATTCAAACTTCCAATTTGCGCATAAGGTAAGAACCAATTTAAGTAAAGATTACTATGACGATTATCCATCACAACTTTTTTTTATCTCCAGCGGACACTTGGCACTTAGCCTTTTATCTCACCTGATGTAAGTTCATAATAAAGCTGGTTTGAGTGTAATTCACCAGGCATCCTTAACGACTGACGAACTGGTTGTCCTATAACTAACTGTTGCAATGCCATTTTTATTGTCATGGCAGTAGTGTTTTTTATTTTTTAAATTATTTTTTTTTATTATTGATGTTATGACGACATATTTAGTTAAGATGATTGTAACTATACTAACTAGAAGCTCGATAACGCAGTGGTTAACGTGCCCGGTCTGCGATTGCTGAGGTTAAGCTACTTTCGCAAAGGCCGGTCATCGGATGGGTGACCAAAAATTTATTATCACGAGCTCCTACGTGCTTCGGAAGGCACATAAAGCCGTTGGTCCCGGCAGCATTAGCAGTTTTAACAACCACCAATCCGCACTGGGCGTAGTGGTTTAGGGCCCGTTCTCCCTATCCGTCCATAGGGAAGGTTCGTGCCCTCAGCAGTGAAAACATAAAATGAGCTGATGATGATTGTAACTAGCCATACAGAATTAGGATGCCCTCAGACTAGGTGGAGCGACGATCTTCGCAAGGTGGCTGGCAAGAGCTGGATGAGAGTAGCCGCGGATCGTGCTCGGTGGCGTGCACTTGGAGAGACCTATGTTCAGCAGTGGATCAGTATAGGCTGATGATGATGATGATGATACAGAATTAAAAAGCCTTACCTCAAATCAAACCCGAAACCTCTAGGTCTGGGACCGGTAACATTGTCTAGCCAGTAGACCACAGACGCGGTTGCTGTTCTTGCTTGAAGAAAGACATATCTCTTCTTCAGCAATAATGGCTGACATCAAATTGGACAATATCTAGGTTCGCACTGTACAGACGCCTGCACATCAAACTATCCAAAACCGTCAAATTTCTTAAAAACATTTTCAACCATATTGCTTAGTTCTAAAGTTCAAAGTCTATTGAGGAAATTTGAAGGAAGAAAATTTGAGAAATTTTTTTTTTTTTTTTTTATACTTAGCACGGCAAATGACTCCACACCACCTGATGTTAAGTGGAAATGGAGTCCAGACGCGAAGACAACTGGTGCAGCGTGAAAACAACGCAGCATCAGTCAACCTCACTCTGCCGGCCCACAAGGTGCTTCTTCACGCCTCGTTTGAAGGACCCCATATCATAGGAAAGAGGGAAAACATGTGCTGGTAGACTATTCCATCTTTTGGAGGTGCGACAAAGAAACGAGTCACCAAATTTCTTTGTGCGCGATGGGATATGTGTGACAGCGAAGCGGTGACACCGGAGAGCAGCACGTGTACTCCTATGGAGGAAGGGAGAAGGTGGGATAAGGTCAAAGAGTTCTTCAGAGCACTCGCCGTGATATAAGCGATAGAAGACGCTGAGTGACGCTATATCTCTACGCAATTGCAGGTGTTCGAGAGTATTAGTTACCTCTGCATTGCCGATAATACGTACAGCGCGACGCTGCAATCCGTCTAAGGCATCGAGAAGATACTTTGCGGAACCGTCCCAGATGTGCGAGCAATACTCCACGCAAGACCGTACCTGTGTCTTGTACAAAAGACACAACTGGTCAGGCGTAAAGAATCGCCGCACTCTGTTTAGGACACCGAGTTTTCGTGAGGCTGTTTTGATCACGGCTTCGATATAGTCCTTTTGATTCAGATCGCAGCGAATCGTCATACCGAGCATGTTGATATTGTTCTGCAGGCTTAGAGATGTGCCCTGAAGAGTTGGAAGGGGAAGGAATGGTGACTTTTTGGCCGTAAACGCACACACCTGTGTTTTCTTGGCATTGAACTCAACCAGATTATTGGAGCCCCAATTGGATATGAGGTCCAATACCCGATTGAGCTCAATGACAAGATTCACTCGTTTCTCTTTAGTCTCGACTCGCCCAGCCGCAGGGTGACCGTTATACCCACCGTGCACTGTACTATCATCTGCATAGCAATGAATATTTCCAAGTGGAAGCATATCATTGACATGCAGAAGAAACAGCGTGGGGGACAGAACGGAACCTTGAGGGACACCAGCATTTACTGACATGAGCCGTGATGCGCATCCATCAGACAGGACACGGATATAAGAACTTAATATAAGAACTTGCCCGGAAATAAGTTACGAAAAAAATGGATTATGCCAAAATGTTTTACTTACATTTATTTATTTTTATTAATATATATATATATATTTCATTATATAGTTATATATATGGCTCTTATTCTAAGCTCATAAGGTAAATAAAAAAACACATTTATAGCAAATAAATTTATATTTCTCAATTTGTAAAATACCAATATGGACTATAATAAATTAGCTTTTGCTCGGCGCCGCCACTTGCAAGTCGGGTATCAGCTTAGACCTATTAACCACTCTATGGTCTAAAGCTTAAGCCTTAAGTCTAAAGTCTTACTGCCGTACTCAGAGACGTCAATTAAGTTTAAAGACAATTAAATGTCTTTCCTTCTCTATTTAGCACTATACATAAGAAAGAGACAGCAAGATATTTAATTGTCATTAAAACTTAATTGACGTCTCTGAGTACGGCAGTAAGCTTAGGATATCAGTCATAGACATCTCCATGTCTATGAGATACTCTCCACTCTATGGTAGCAGTTAACACCGCCAGTACATGAACATGAACATGAATCAATTATGAGCTCAGAACAATTCATTTTCTAAGGTAAAGAAAGACCGTAAGATAATGGTACTCTATGTATATGATATCACTAAAGACCTCAGGACAAGGACTGACTAAAGTCCAAGATTTATAGAGTGTTCGAGACAGTTTTATGACTTCATATCATAGGCAAGGTTGAAGTTGAAGTGTTATTCTCATCATTTTGTTTTCGCATAGAAAATAACAATGACTCAGTGTTGTTCAGTTTGATAACAACTAAAAAGGGTACATCATTATTTCAGATCCTATTATTTAAAACACAATCAATGAATAATGGAACCCACATCGGTCGGGATATTATATCTTTTGTTTCTCGTAATTACGTCATTTTGCACGACTGCCAAAAAAAGGAGTGTTATGTTTTCAGGGTTCATGTATGTATGTGATGTTTCTTTATTCCACCATAACTTCTAAGCGCCTGAACATTCACCCCTAAGGTGGTAAAACAAAGGATGAAAGTTGTAAAATATGAAATTAACTTTTTATTTATCAGAAAACTACATAATAAATCGCGTAAAAATTACCTAGCATGACGTTTTATTAAAATTAAACTCATCACTACAAGCTACAAAATAACAATAAATAATAAAAAAAATATAAAAAAACACGACTAACATGACTAAAAAAGAACTAAAAGGCAAAAAACCAGATGTCATGTATTTATTTATCTGTATTTATAAAAGTGAAATGTCACTCATTCATTCACCGACTATATATAAAAAATCAAAGCGGCTTGATTTATAAAACTGAAACTTTCATGGCAATCGGGGACCATATCTATGAGAAAGTATTCCGCAAACCGTTTTAGGTCTTTTTTTGTCATGGCAGTCGTGTTTTTTATTTTTTTACTGATGAAATCTAACTCTTTTCTGAACACCCAGCGACTATTTTAGGTTAGTGCCATGCATAGGTTGAACTTGAGAAGAACTCGAAATTCAGCTTTAACTATAATAATTATACCATTATTAAAATACTTCTATTATCAATTTTGGATGTTGCTTATAAATTAATTTACTAACAGTTTATTAAATACTATTATAAGTTCACAATAATGCATATGCCACGTACTCAAACGGGAACAAATAATACAACTTATATATTTAATAAAAAAGTAATTATGAATGTTCCACGTACTGGGAAATGGGACCAAAAAACAAAATTTACATTATTTTATAAAAAAAATTATGAATGTGCCACGAAACGATTCTAAAACGGTACCAAATAAAACAATAATTTTAATTGATAAATAATAATAATTAAATGAATGTACCACGTACATACTCAAACCACACAAAAATTTAGAAAGAAAGAAAGAAATTATTTATTTACGATCACACATACATAACAGAAAAAAACAATGAATAAGAAAACATTAAAAATAATAATAATAAAACTAATAAAAATAATAATTATATAACAATAAGGTAGGATGAGTGTGTGTAAAAGCCAACTAGGACCCTGCCTCAGCTTTGTGCCGTGCTGAGAAACAAACACCACCACAACGACGCTAGTTCGCTAGTAGTTGTTCCAGGCAGGAACACAACAAAAAAAAAATGAATAAGTAAGGCTCGATGCGCTAGATGCCTTCGCTACTCCGGATTTAAAATAAGGTCCGTGAATCTTGTTTATTCGGGTTTTGACACAAAACATGCCATGAATTTTATGAAGAAGAAGAAGAATGGTTTTTTAACCAAAAAACCATGAATAGACAAACCATCTCCACAATTTGTCGCTTGCGTATTGGCCACTCATGCACTCCAGTCTTTCTCCACAAGATCCACGCGAAAGATACGTCATTATGTGAGTGCGGTTTAGACGAAGGCACAGACCAGACCAGACCAGACCATATATTCTTTAACTGTCCTAGATACCCCGTCTCTTTGTATGACATCCTACCCTCTAAAATTCCCCGCCCTATAAACTTACTATTTCTTCTGTCTTTCCCTCATCCTTCCATATTAAATTATTTATGTAAGTTTATTCAGTCAAATAATATAAGATTATAACGTAGATAGATACTCAATTCACAAAGTTTATAAAAAGATATATCTTCTACCGGCCAATATTTGTAACTTCTACAGGCCATTTTCCAAATTATAACGTGTCTCGTTAATCACTCGACATTGGCGAAATTATTGGTGTTGGAAAAACACAACAGAAGCCATTTAAAAAAAAAAGAATATATTTTCAAAATAAATAAAAACAGAAACAAATAAACATCATAGGATGGATCAACACGTAAAACTCCAGACGGTGAGTGGTGAAAAATATTTTTTTTTATGAGACATAAATAAGCGTTGATGATTCTGTCTGTTGCTGTAGAAGATGCTTTTTGAGGCATTTCCTAAACGGGCCAATTGTTTTCAGATTTACATTATTTTATAAAAAAATAATTATTAATGTTTTATTTTTGTATTAACGTAAATAGTATGAGTCAATTATCAATTTTACCCTATACACTCAAAATATTATATTCTTCTTTAGTTTTTTTGGTAACATCCAATGATATTATATTGGTAACATCCAATAACAGCGCATGCAGCAAAATTATTCATGAATATTATGCCTACTTAAATAATACACTATCATGATACATACAAAATATCTATAACTAAAAAGTAGTTAATATATAATTGTTAAGACACCACCGGCTAACACAAATTACCATTAAAATATATTTTATACTTATAACGATTAATTATTCTGATTTCTGACATAGTATTTCAGTACTTGCCTTATCATCGGCGGTTATGTCTTTATCATCCCAGCCCCATAAATCTTTACCGTCACCAGTTCTCTTCGCTCTATCTTTGACCACTTCATCTGATACCGTCTTTAGATCGTATGCCAAACCAACTTTGGCACAGAAATTAAGGAACCATGTAGTTGGATTCAATATGTTGTTGCCGAGCTCGGCTGCTTTGTAGTCCCAGGGGAAGACGTGATGATAATTGTGGAAACCTTCGCCTATTGTTACCAGAGACACTAGTAAATTTTGAGCTGGATAAATGCTTTTCTCATAAGGTCTGTAGCCCCAAATATGAGCGGCGCTGTTGACAAGAAAAGTTGCATTCAAGTTGAGCGTGTATCTTAGTAAGTTGATATGCCACGCGACGTTGAATGTTTCCCCCCAGAAATACATAGGTATCGCAATAGGAAGGAGGAAACAGAATGTGCCAAAAACTAGTACTGCATTTCTGTAACAAAGAAACACGGGGTTAGTGATAGCGCTTGTTATATGCCCGCCTGGCTAGCTACCGCCATCTTATCTGAGTATCGCGTAGCCATAGCATAAATGTTAACATTGTTGTAGCACAAAATAAGGATTGTGGTTGTAGGTTGTAGCCTGTCCTGCAGTAGTTGAGGATTCTAGATGGATTGCGTTTCCACCTTCTTATCGTCACCGTCAAATTTCGCTTTGTAATTTCGTAAAATAATAAATAAAAAGTAAATTAAAGGAGGAGCTCGATGGCGTAGTGGTTAACGCTTCCGGTCTGCGAGTGCTGAGGTTAAGCAACTTTCGCAAAGGCCGGTCATCAGATGGGTGACCAAAAATGTATCATCTCGAGCTCCTCCGTGCTTCGGAAGGCACGTAAAGCCGTTGGTCCCGGCTGCAATAGCAGTCGTTAACAACCATCAATGCGCACTGGGCCCGCGTGGTGGTTTATGGTCCGTTCTCCCTATTCATCCATAGGGGAGGCTCGTGCCCCAGCAGTGGGGACATAAAATGAGCTGATGAGGAAATTAAAAGAAAAAAGTCAGTAGTAAGTAAACGAGAGTAGATCCTTAAAAGTGGTTTCATGCTAAGTGTGGTGTTCGCGTAAATTTTAGAAAACAAAAAGTAAGTTACTTTTAAATTTATTAACAATTAATTTATTGTCATGTTAATTATGATAATAAAAAACGACGAATAAGCGCGTCAGAACCACGTAAAGGTTTAGTAAAAAATCTGTTCCTTATCATTTGTTAATTACTCAAAGTTCAAATAAAGGTTTTTAAATAACGCACGACAATGTGAAAAACCTAATTGCAGTGAAGTTGATTTTCTTGTAGTAAATTCATTAAGATAATGTCATGTTGCCTGCCTGCCATAATGTATTGTATAACTCAAGTTTACACTGTAAGAAAAATCAAGTTAAAAAGTCAACAAAAAAGTTGACATATTATTGAGAAAACTGTTAAAAAACTTTTCACGGATGGAATTTGAACCTGCACCCCATGACGTACCGATCCGCTCGTGGAAATTTTTTTAGCACTTTTTTCAAGTTCAAGTAATTTTAACAAACTTTGCGTTCGCAACAAAATTTGCGTAATATTATGCGAGTATATTGACGTTTTACCCAACTTGGGCTTTGAAAAGTCTTGTTTTCCTACTACAGATACGGGCGCTTTGCCAACCAACCAAGGCGATTTGGCAAGGGTCGTAATAAAGCCAATATTCTCCTCCTCCTTCTCGAGCTCGATGGCACAGTGGTTAACGCGCCCGGTCTGCGATTGCTGAGGTTAAGCAACTTTCGCAAAGGCCGGTCATCGGATGGGTTTACAAATGTTTATCATCTCGAGCTTCTCCGTGCTTCGTAAGCCACGTAAAGCCGGTGGCCGCATTAGCAGTCATAACAACCACCAATCCTCACTGGGCCCTGGGTGATTTATGGCCCGTTCTCCCTATCCATCCATAGAGAAGGCTCGTGTCAACAAGACAGTGGAGATATAAATTGAGCTGGTGATGTCGATGATATAGGCTAACACTATTCATTAAAAAATATGTAAGAAAATCCACTTACTCCTTCTGGAAGCGCAACACGGGATTGTTGTTCAAATCGGAGGTGTCCAAAAGTTTTCCATACTTTTTGACTGAATTATTCTTTCTCGTCAACAGCCATCCTATGTGAGAGTAGAAGAATCCTCGCGACGCATTGTACGGGTCCGCGTCTGTGTCGCAGTATTTGTGGTGCAATCTGTGGTCTCTCGCCCAGTGGATAATGGAGTTTTGGAAGGCCATAGAGTTAAGTATCATGAGGAAAATTTGCAAAGGCATTTTCGCTTTGTAACTTCTATGAGACCAGAGCCTGTGGGCACCGGCTGTGACTCCCAATTCAGAACAGAAGTAAAAGAATATGGCTGTGAAGAAAAAGGCCAGATTATACGACATGATCATAGAATTACGTAAAAGTTTTCTTTTTGTTCTACAATGGGGAAGCGTTTAGACTTTAGACATGAGCTTCGATTTTATTCTTTAAAACGTACAAACGAGTCTCTGTTGCCTGTTGTAATCAGACGACTGTTGTTATTAAAACTAGATTTGACTGACGGTCTGTCACGTTTCGTCCGCTTTGACAGACCGATCGGATCTTATGAAGCAGAGCAGAAATTTGAAGAATCCTATCAGTATATTTTTACACTCTATAAAATGTTCCTGTCAAATTTTCAAGTTTGTAAGTTTGTTGTTATGTGCTTTATAGTTTTTGAGATTTTCAACTTGATTTTGAATCCGTACAACATGATATTATTAGTTTGTTTTGGAGAGCATTGTTAAATCTAGATGTACCTAAAAGGCCATCATATACTATTATATTAATGTATGAAAGTGCCACATAAGTCTTAGAGCATACATTGCACTTAGCAATAAATAAATAAATATTACAAAATGTAATAAGTAGTTATAATAAAAATACCAATCCTATGACCA
Organism: Eudonia truncicolella; assembly: GCA_949315975.1. Taxonomy (NCBI): domain Eukaryota; kingdom Metazoa; phylum Arthropoda; class Insecta; order Lepidoptera; family Crambidae; genus Eudonia; species Eudonia truncicolella. The sequence goes on from OX438836.1 coordinate 12,028,014, forward strand.
GGAATAAAAAAACAAAGGACAAAATATATAACAAACAATAACATAAAAAATAATAACCTTTATGTTTATGAAAACAGTGTTCTATAAGATAGCCGAAGCTAATGCAATTATATTTACCAACTAGCGGCCCATCCCGGCTTCGCACGGGTGGACATTTCTTTTTTAATATAGCTTAGGTCACTCAGCGCTAATGTAGCATTCTATTGGTGAAAGAATTTCTTCAATGGGTCCAGTAGTTTTTGAGTTAATTCGTTACAAACAAAAATAAAAAAAAACACAAAAATACAAAACTTTCCTCTTTATTACAAAAACACAATGTTGAATAAATTTCCACGAGCAGGATTTGAACCTGCACCCTTCTGACATACCGGGTCAGGTGCTCTTCCAATTGAGCTATCGTGGTTCTAACCAGCCCGCCGAAATTATTCAACACTATTTACTTTTTATTTTGAAAGCCAAAGGCACCCATTCAATGTCAACAACTACCGTCATCAACACCCGATCATAATATTTTTACAAATACTAAAGATCAGTTAAGAAGTAGGCAAGCTATTTATAAAATGCTTTTGTTTTTGTTTATATAATTTTAACGCAAATTTTTGTTGCGAAACAAATTACAAAAACACAATGTTGAAAAAATTGAACATTGAATGGGTGCCTTTGGCTTTCAAAGTAAAAAGTAAATAGTGTTGAATAATTTCGGCGGGCTGGTTAGAACCACGATAGCTCAATTGGAAGAGCACCTGACCCGGTATGTCAGAAGGGTGCAGGTTCAAATCCTGCTCGTGGAAATTTTTTCAACATTGTGTTTTTGTAATTTGTTTCGCAACAAAAATTAGCGTTAAAATTATATAAACAAAAACAAAAACATTTCCTCTTTATAATATTAGTGTAGATAAAATAATGCAATTTTTTAAACATTTTGAAGTTAGAGTTAGACTGTATCGTACCAGTGGCCTCCCGCCATTTCCGCCACTTCCTTGCACCGCCGTTTTTATGGTTCGGTTTTATTTATTAAAAAAACATGTAGGACAATAATTTAAATTTCTTCCAAAACGGATTAATTTTCCTAATTCAAACCAATTTTGTGTTTTTACATCTGATATTAGTAAAAATTCAAAAAATAATGCCACCATAAAAATATCAATCAGATATTTAAAACAATGTTATCTATCATTGAAGAGCATGAGCAACTTACCGAAAGCTATGGTTTCCCATTTTGCAGTTGTGCAAGCCAAATACAATCCGTATGGAGAAATCAGATGCCAATAAGAAAAATATAATAAGTTGAAATACAAAATCTTATGTTTGATGTTTGAAAGTTTCGGCGGGGGTGCTGGTATTTTGGACTCCTGCATTTCCATTTCCAGGTTTCCAGTACTATCGGCTGTGTTCGGAGCCATATTTTCTGTAATAATACCAAAATTCAACTTGATTGTACGTGTACAACACATTGGACGTCGTTACTGCTAACACAATCGTGAGCCGAGCGCTTCCAACGCCAAACAAATTAAATTCTATTGTGTTTGGTATCTTGGCCAACTAAAGGTTAACAGAGTAATAAAACTCACTTCTTATAAAATTTAGATAGATTTTTTTTTACTACCTCCTTAAGTATCAACAGCGAAACATAACACAGAAAAACGTTATTGGCAATTTCTACAATAACGGGATTAGTAACTGGCACAAAATTTTAAATCGTTTTTTTTTCCAATAAAGAAAAGGAAAGGACCTTCTTGAATCCTTCTAAAGATGCGAGTGATGTTTACACTTCACGTTAATTACCGCGAGACAACTCGTTTAATCCAACACAGAGGAGACAATGATCAAGGGGGACTTAGTTTAATACTAAAACGGAGATGGCACCACGTTGACTATATATTTATGAGATTTATATAGTCCGGCCGTTTACGGCAACATTGTGTGCTCGTGACACAGGGTTCAAAAAGCTAATAACGTATTAATGTGTTGAAGATTGACAACTCGATTAGCTGTTGACCTCGTGTCTCGTATGTATCGTGCGTAGCCAGGGTGGTATGTAGTAAGTAAGTAAGTAAGTTAGTAATTTATTTTTTTCCTTAATCTTAAACTTCACTGTAAAAAAATAAAAATAAAAATTGTTCTAATTATGACTGTGAGTGACTAAATTGCTTTGACTCAATATAAATATTAATAAACTTTAAGTGCCTTACAAATAAACAATAAGTAGCATTAAGGGATTCGGCGCACTCTCGCCACAGTCGCTGTGCAACTGCTCTAGCTTCTTTGGACCTCACCCGACCAAGGGCGAGGTCTCTATTAGCTTCTAGGACCTCGAGCATCACCTCGAGCTGGCGAACTTTGTTGTGCCTGCGGCGGTCTTCCATTACCTATATGTTATAACTTAAAAAATAAGGATTACATGATTATATCTAAAAGTTTAACCATTTTTTTTAAAAACAAATAAGTAGTATAAAATTACATACCAAAGCTGCACATCAATCACTAAAACTTGATCACTCAACCACTTGAAAATCATAATAACACACCAATCCAATTTTCGCGCTCTCAAAACACCTGTCAAAGCCAGTGCGGCGACAAAAAAATCCTAAGTCAACCATCGGTTGTACTTTTAAAACATGTAGCTGTGTCAATACTAGGGTTACATCTCAAACATTTTTACTATCCTTGTTGCGTACCATCTGCGTTTTGTCTTAACTTGTGCATGATCTTTACCGCGATACTGAATTTCGCATTGACTGAAACTCATATGGAACGCAACTACAGCTGCAACGCGAACGAAACGTAGATATTTTTTTTTTGTTTTAAATTACCGCGATTCAGGCCCAGGTGGGTCTTGCTCTCTAAATGGTTAAAAAAAGCCACGGAAGACTTGAAAGCCGCCTTCACCGATCGCAGCAGCAGATTGATTATTCCGATTTTGATTTAAGTGTCATAACATATTTTGTAGCCTACCTGAAAGCATCGAGCTTACTTCTCATACTCGTGTGCTTGGCGTGCGCAAAAAATTCAAATATAAAATAAATGTTGTTGTATGTTTAAATGAGAGGGTAGTTTTGTGCAAAAATTGCTTCCGGGAGACACGGAGCGAAGGTTACACTTCGATAAATAAATATTAGAATGCACCTGCACGCGTCCTACCCGCCTACATTTTCAGAGGCAGCTACCAGCGGCGGATCCACAAACACCCGGATCAAGATCCCACCGGCGCAGTCGACGGCATGTGTCTAGGCTGACCTAGGCGCCGAACTGCGCACGCGTTCTAGTCCCTGCTCGAAGCTAAGCTAAGTCGTCTCTTAAAATCGCGCGACAACACTGAGCACTACAGCGACCGACGAAACCCACCCTGAGCAATAAATTTGGTTACACTAGATTTTTATCTTTTATTTCACTCTTTTCTGGAACTGGTGGTGCCTAACACCCCAGCGTTTCAGTGGCGATGTTTATGGATCATTTACGTCATACGTTTATGGAACGATGATGTATTTGTTAAGGAAAATAATTTGGCAAAATCGGTCTTTAGGGAACTTGCCCGGAAATAAGTTACGAAAATAATGGATTATGCCAAAATGTTTTACTTTCATTTATTTGTATATACACAGTCAGGTCATAAGTATTGTCACACAGTAAAAACTTTTCTTTTAGAATGCTGGCCACAAAAAAGTTTATTGAATTCGAATTTCGAATTGTTCATGAAAATAAAAATGTATTTATACTCATTTTTAAATATGGAGTGGACGCTTAAAGAAGACTGTGTTGCAGTTATTGCGTTGCATCGTTGCGGTTACGCGCCAATTCAAATTTTTGACATACTGAAAAATTTGAATTTAACCAAAAGAGTCGTTTATCGTACCATCAAACGATACAATGAAGACTCTAGTGTAAATGACAGGTCAAGAAGTGGTCGCCCTCGGTCTGTTAGGACTCCAGCAGTGATAAAAGCTGTGAAGGCGCGAATTCAAAGAATCCCAAACGTAAGCAGAAACTGTTGGCCCTTCAGATGGGGTTAAGCAGAACCACGGTGAAAAGGGTGTTAAATGAAGACTTAGGGCTTCGGGCATATCGAAGAAAAACAGGACATTGTTTGAATGCTCGTCTAATGGACCTGAGACTGAAGAGATGCCGCGCTTTGTTGAAGCGGTACGCGGGAAAAAAATATCGGGAAATTCTTTTTTCGGATGAAAAAATTTTTACCGTAGAAGAGAGCTACAACAAACAAAATGATAAGGTGTATGCACACAGTAGTGAAGAAGCGAGCAACCGTATTCCGCGTGTCCAACGAGGTAATTTTCCATCCTCGCTCATGGTATGGTTGAGAGTTTCTTATTGGGGCTTAACAGAGGTACATTTTTGTGAGAAAGGTGTAAAAACGAATGCAGTTGTGTATCAAAATACAGTCCTGACGAACCTGTGTTGTGGAACCTGTTTCTCATACCTTGTTCAATAACAGGCACTGGGTATTCCAACAAGATTCGGCGCCAGCTCATAGAGCGAAGAGCACACAAGACTGGCTGGCGGCGCGTGAAATCGACTTCATCCGGCACGAAGACTGGCCCTCCTCCAGTCCAGATTTGAGTCCGTTAGATTACAAGATATGGCAATACTTGGAGTAAAAGGCGTGCTCAAAGCCTCATCCCAATTTGGAGTCACTCAAGACATCCTTGATTAAGGCAGCCGCCGATATTGACGTGGACCTCGTTCGTGCTGCGATAGACGACTGGCCGCGCAGATTGAAGGCCTTTATTCAAAATCACGGAGGTCATTTTGAATAAACTTTATTGCCATAAGAATCTATGTTTTGTTAAGTTCATTTTGGTATATAAATGGTTACATAATGAATAAACTTGTCTCAATTATTTTATATTAAACATGTGACAGAATTTATGACCTGACTGTGTATATATATATATATATATAGCTGTATGGCTCTTATTCTAAGCTCATAAGGTAAATAAAAAAACTCATATAAAGGAAATAAATATATATTTCTCAATTTATAAAATACCAATATGGACTATAATAAAAACGCAATCAATGGATAATGGAACCCACATCGGTCGGTATATTAAATCTTTTGTTTCTCGTAATTTACGTCTTTTTTACTGATGAAATCTGACTCTTTTCTAAACACCCAGCGACTATTTTAGGTTGATGCCATGCATAGGTTGAACTTGACGAGAACTCGAAGAAGGACTCGAAATTTAGCTTTAACTATTCATTCTCTTTAAAATGTCAAATTCCAGCCATTGACACACGATTGCCGACGATAGCAGACTCGAGGCCCTTAGGAGGTATACCTTCTAATAATTTTACCATTATTAAAATCCTTCTATCATCAATGTTGGATGTTGCATATAAATTAATTTATTAACAATAGAGTAATTATTAACGGGATTTTTACCATGTCTATTATTTATGAGTATACGATATTTCATGCGCCATGATCACGGAATTACTGAAGTTAATGCGGGTGAAGCTTATTTGGCTTTTATCATTTCTAGCGGTAACTAGCGGCTGGAAACGGATGCTTACATTTAATTGATATGTTCACATGATTTAGTCTTTTGTTTTTGTTGTTTCTCTTCTGGTTTATTTACTATAGGATACATTTAACATATTTTTTTTGTATTGTTTTACGGCTCCGGATGAAATCCATCAAGCCTATTCGTTCGTTCTATTTTCATAAGTAATACATAAATAAACAATATTGATGATGATGAGTGATAATAGAAATGGGAAGTGAGAAATGTTATTACCCCCCAACCCCTCGAGTATCTCAGTAAAGATGTGGGGCTTTACTAAGTCCTCACGCACACTTATTGAGAGAATTTCAAAAGTGATGTTGCACTGTTTTGTTTCATTTGCCAATACTCATGCACACTTACGAACACTTAGCGGTTAATAATCCACCATTATTTCACATTAATATTCGACATAACACAAATTTTAGAAATAAAACAAAACCGCAGACATGTCTCTTCACTTTCCCGCCAATAAGTCTTTAACATAAATAGACATAAACAATGACATTTGCATCTGTATTAAGTGTATCTGTATAATCTGTATCTGTATAAAAACTCAAAATTCTCATACAAAATGTGACACAGTAGTGGATAGGACTGTTTTAATAATTCATTTGTTAGAGATGTTTTGGAAATAGGTATTAATCCATGAAAAAAAAAAAAACATAAATACCAGAACTTATGAAGTGCTACTGTATAACAAAAATAAGAGTTTAACAATAAAAAGTGTACTAAAAATCGTTTTTTTTTCGATGCTCAAGGCGGGTATCTACCCGGTATCAAGCGGCTGGTTATTCGTTTCTATCCGCTGGTTTCGGTAACTACCGGCTTATAAGCCGCTGCTTTACAAATATAGACAGTTGACGCAACCTCACATCACCACCCAAGACATCTTGACTCTGTAGTATCCACAAAACAGTTAAAGTAGTATCATCCTTGACTAACCGTGCATACGACTTGTGCGATGATAAAACTTGCACTATGAATTAGTCCATGTCCGGCACGTTCTCCAGAAGAATGGATACAAAGGGAAGGTAGTACCATCTAGGGAGGGAAGGGATCATCATGAAGGGAGTGACAGATAAGGTCTCAAACATACTTAATAAATACTGAATCAATACTATCTTCACTCCTTATAGAAAAGTAGCACAATGTTTACGGTCGTCGAAAGATAGTTTCCCCTTGGAAATGATTGGTGTATACAAGATCGATTGCAGCTGCGGTAGCTCCTATATTGACCAAGCGAAACGTACGGTCGCCTGCCGAATTAAGAAGCACATCAAAGCTGTCAAGAACAACGATTGGCAAAAATCGGCCATTGCTGAACATCTGATCTAGTCGGGTCCTAATCACTGGATTGAGTTTTACAACCCTCAGATAATTTCGCCAGAACGCCACTACGTACCTAGATTGGCGAGAGAAGCGATTGAAATTACGAAATACAAAATTTTCAATCGCGAAGATGGAGTCAATCTGTCACGTGTCTGGAATCCAGTGATTAGTCTTGTTAAAAACCGCAAAAACAACAATAAAGACGTTTCGCGTTCCGATACTGTGAGTGTATTGTGTCGTGAGCAATTTCGAGTGAATAGTGACTTAGAAACCGGTGGTACGGGCATCAACCGCAAAAAACGACTAAGGAAGAGGGTAGATCGTTTTGTCTGCTCATAAAAACTCACCTGCTTTAACTTCAGTAATTCCGTGATCATGGCGCATGCTACTGTGCCCAAATATCGGATACTCATAAATAATAGACATGGTAAGAATCTCGTTAAAAATTACTCTATTGCTAGTGACCATGATAGTTTGAATAGTTATACTAAATTTATTAACATTTTATTAAATACTATCAGACATTCACAAAAATACATGTGCCACGTACTCAAACGGGACCTAATAATAAAGTTTACATTATTAAATAAAACATATTTATAAATATGCCACGTACTCAAAAATTTACATTATTTTATAAAAAAAATGCATTAATGTAAATAGTATGAGTAAATTAACAATTTTACCCATTACACTTGAAATATTATCTTCTTCTATAGCTTTTTTGGTAACATCCAAGCGCATGCAGCAAAATTATTCATGAATATTATACCTACCTAAATTATACAATTTCATGATACCCATAAAATATATATAACTATAACTAAAAAGTAGTTAATAAATAAATGTTAAGACACCACCGGCTAACACAAATTACCATTAAAAATATATTTTATACATAGAACGATTAATTATTCTGATTTCTGACATAGTATTTCAGTACTTGCCTTATCATCGGCGGTTATGTCTTTATCATCCCAGCCCCATAAATCTTTACCGTCACCAGTTCTCTTCGCTCTATCTTTGACCACTTCATCTGTTACCGTCTTTAGATCGTATGCCAAACCAACTTTGGCACAGAAGTTAAGGAACCATGTAGTTGGATTCAACATGTTGTTGCCGAGCTCGGCTGCTTTGTAGTCCCAGGGGAAGACGTGATGATAATTATGGAAACCTTCGCCAATTGTTATCAGAGATACTAGTAAATTTTGAGCTGGATAAATGCTTTTCTCATAAGGTCTGAAGCCCCAAATATGAGCGGCGCTGTTGACAAGAAAAGTTGCATTCAAGTTGAGCGTGTATCTTAGTAAGTTGATATGCCACGCGACGTTGAATGTTTCCCCCCAGAAATACATAGGTATCGCAATAGGAAGGAGGAAACAGAATGTGCCAAAAACTAGTACTGCATTTCTGTAACAAAGAAACACGGGGTTAGTGATAGCGCTTGTTATATGCCCGCCTGGCTAGCTACCGCCATCTTATCTGAGTATCGCGTAGCCATAGCATAAATGTTAACATTGTTGTAGCACAAAATAAGGATTGTGGTTGAAGGTTGTAGCCTGTCCCGTAGTAGTTGACGATTCTAGGTGGATTGCGTTTCCACCTTCTTATCGTCGCCATCAAATTTCGCTTTGCAATTTAGTATACAAATAAATTTAAAAAAACAAACTGTTGAAAAAATTATACGAGCGCGATTCGAACCCGTACCCTATGACATGCCGGGTCAGGTGCATCTGACCTGGCACCTGTTGGTTCCTATGGGATAGTGTAATCTTCGCGAACGAAGTCGTGGGCGACAACTTATACCTATATAAATTAAAGTAAAGTAGTAAGTAAATTAGTAAGTAATAAATAAACGCGAGTAGATCCGTAAAAGTGGTTTCATGCTAAGTTCGCGTAAACTTTAGAAAAAAAGTAAGTTACTTTAAAATTTACTAACAATTCATTTATTCTTTAACTCATGTAACTTATAATAGTAAAAAAACGACGAATAAGCGCGTCAGAACCACGTAAAGGTTTAATAAAAAATCTGTTCCTTATCATTTGTGAATTACTCAAAGATCAAATAAAGGTTTTTAAATAACGCACGACAATGTGAAAAACCTGATAGCAGTGAAGTTGATTTTCTTGTAATAAATTCGTTCATGTTGCCTGCCTGTCATAATGTATTGTATAACTCAAGTTTACACTGACAAACAAATCGAGTTAAAAAGCCAACAAACAAGTTGACATCATGAGAAAACTGTTGAAAAAGTTTCCACGAGCGGAATTCGAACCCGCATTCCATGACGTACCGGGGTCAGGTGCACGATACCGGTATGCTGCTGAGTGCAGGTTCGCCTTCTGGTCGTGGAAAATTTTTCAACACTTTTGTCAAGTTATAATTTGTTCGCAACAAAATTTGCATAATATTATGCGAGTATATTGACATTTTACCTAACTTGGGCTTTGAAAAGTCCAGACAGATACGGGCGCTTTAAATCAATCATCAATTAATAGTGATGAATTGATTTCAGTAAGTCATTTTTAAGGACTAGGCTAAGGAGGAGGAGGCTTGAGGAGCTCGATAGCGCAGTGGTTAACGCGCCCGGTCTGCGATTGCTGAGGTTAAGCAACTTTCGCAAAGGCTGGTCATCGGATAGGTGACCAAACGTTTATCATCTCGAGCTTCTCCGTGCTTCGTAAGGCACGTAAAGCCGTTGGCCGCATTAGCAGTCATAACAACCACTTATCTTTACTGGGCCCTGGGTGGTTTATGGCCCATTCTCCCTATCCATACATAGGTAAGGCTCGTGTCAAGAAGGCAGTGGGGATATAAATTGAGCTGGTGATGTCTATGATATAGGCTAACACTATTAATTAAAAAATATGTAAGAAAAGCTACTTACTCTTTTTGGAAGCGCAACACGGGATTGTTGTTCAAATCGGAGGCGTCCAAAAGTTTTCCGTACTTTTTGACTGAAGGACTCTTTCTCGTCAACAGCCATCCTATGTGAGAGTAGAAGAATCCTCGCGACGCATTGTACGGGTCCGCGTCTGTGTCGCAGTATTTGTGGTGCAATCTGTGGTCTCTCGCCCAGTGGATGATGGAGTTTTGGAAGGCCATAGAGTTAAGTATCATGAGGAAAATTTGCAAAGGCATTTTCGCTTTGTAACTTCTATGAGACCAGAGCCTGTGGGCACCGGCTGTGACTCCCAATTCAGAACAGAAGAAAACGAAGATGGCTGTAAAGAAAAAGGCCAGATTATACGACATGATCATAGCATTACGTAAAAGTTTTCTTTTTGTTCTACAATGGGGAAGCGTTTAGCCTTTAGACATGGGCTTCAATTTTATTCTTTAAAACGTCCAAACGAGTCTCTGTTGCCTGTTGTAATCAGGCGACTGTTGTTATTAAAACTAGATTTGACTAACGGTCTGCCCCGTATCGTCCGCTTTAACAGACCGATCCTTTGAGGAGAATTTGAAGAATCCTATCAGTATATTTTTAAACTCTATAAAAATGTTCTTGTCAAACTTTCAAGTTTGTAAATTTGTTGTTTGTTTTTGTGAAACTTGATTTTGAATCCATACATGATATTATTAGTTTGTTTTGAAGAGAATTGAAATCTGGATGTAAAAGGCCACATCATATACTATTATATTAATGTATGAAAGTGATACATAAGTCTTAGAGCATACATAAGTGCAATAAATAAATAAATATTACAAAATGTCATAGTTATAATAAAAAATACCAACCCTATGACCACGTGTAAAAACAAAGGACAAAATAAATAACAAACAATCTATGTATTGGATTGTAGGGCAAAAAATTTGCTATGGAACTCCAGATCCATATAATTGTGAAATAATTATTAAAAAAAATATGAGTTATATTTACACAACAAAAAGAAACTCAACAGAACTTAAAAAAAAACAGAAAAAAAATAGAAAATTAAAAACTAAATACTTATAAATAAAAGATGTCTTCCAACTGTGGGCTCATGGGAACATTGCCCGTCTGGATTGCCAAGCTAATACGCTGGCAGAGGTAGCTGCCCGCCTTCTTGTCACCGGAGGCCTCAATACGGCAAGCTCTTAGCTTTTTAACAAGCTGCCTTGCCTCCGGCCCCCATGGACCAACTGTTTCCACCGTGAACGGAACAAATACATAATTACGACCCAGGTTCGCGTATTTGTGCCGTTTGCGATTTTCAGCGCTTATCGCACAGCCCCCACATGAAGAGAAGTGGAGCGAACATGCGAGGAAGCTACGGTGTTAGCACAGGTTGCATCCCACACCAGGAACACACGTACAGGAAGTGAAGCCTGTAGCCATATGCGGTCGTTCATTTGAAAATTTAGTATTTGAACAAGAGTATTTTTAATTAAATTATCTAGATTGGACAACAGAGCAGGAAATAGCCAGAGTTGGGAACATCGAAGAACATAAATAAATTTTGGAGCGAAAAGACAAAAACGGACTACAATTAAGGCACAGAATTTGAAATGTATAATTCACACTTTGAAAAAGTTCGTTCCAATTCTATAGTGCGAAATTGGTTTATTAAACTTTGTAGGTCCTCGAGAACTAAACCAGAGTTGCCCCCTAAAGTGCCGTCATCGAGGCAGACATTAAATTTAGAATTTAGATTCGAAATTATTTGTTGTATAGCTAAAGAGAAAATAGCAGGTCCCAGAGGATTACGGTGAATCAAATTTGTTGGTTCACCGTAACATTGCCATAAAAAATATAAGCCAGCAGAGCCGCAGAGCAGCGGACAGGGGTCCACAGAGTTAAAGGCATTCTTCACATCCACCTTCAACAGCACTTCACCAGCATCATTCAGCAAGAAGGTGCAAGCTGAGTGGACCGCAGCCTCACAGCAACCCAAGCTGAACTGGCTGAAATTTGGAAGAAAGGTCAGAAAGGATGTGCTTGACACAAATTTTGGAAACAATGCGCCAGATGGTACACTCTACGGCGATTGGCCTTATTCCGCCGTATTTCTTTTTTAAATGCACATAGGTTAGCGCCATAGAGTATACCAGTGATGTTCTATGGAACATTTCCGGCAAGCATGACATTACAAAGATGGGTAATTTTGGTGAGAAGAACTCTGCCAGCGTTTCCAGAGGTACCAGAAACCAAATCTTTGAAATGTTGCGGCAATAGACCATCAAGGCCACCGGCAGAGCCATTTTTAAAAGAGAGAATGGATTTGTATACTTCGTCTTCGTTGGTCAAAGGCGAAGCATCCGTAGACTCGGGTGGATCGGGAAGACGAAGTGTTGCTGCAGGTGGTGGGTGTTTAGAGACTAGAGAGGCCACTGTCTCTTGACAGTCAGGAGCAATGATATCATTAGAAAAAATCAACTGGGTGGCACCTTTCAAATCACCTTCATTGATTTTTCTTCAACCTTGCTGACATTGAAAGATGCGAGTTGTGATTTTTTGTAATTAATGAGTGAACTATGCAAATTTGGTAAGGGGGTGGTGAAATTGTTTTTAATTTTTTGGGTCAAATTTAAGCTATTATTTTCTTCTTTGCAGGTGCAGGACGCGATAAGCAGAAGTTAAAAATTGTTCCCAACTATGCGACGTATTTTCGTTGATGGTATTGCTAATGGTTTTTGCGAGTGATTGCGCTACGGAGGTATGAGCTCGTCTCGGAATGCGTTTAATAATGGGTGTGTTTCTCTTTAATTTACCTAATATTTGCCAAAATTGTAAGTCTTGTTCATATGGGAACCATATGGGAATCCACGGTAACGAGATGGCGGATGCGCTTGCCAGGGAAGGCTCGGAGACCCAGCTCATTGGTCCTGAGCCGTTCGTGGCACTTGCACCAAGTACCATTAACAAGGCCTTTAAAGATTACATCGAAAACAGGCACGGCATCGAATGGAAGGAGCAGCCGGGTATGAAACACTCCAAATCCTTCCTTGGCGAAAACGCCTTAGGACGGAGTAAGTTCATATGCGGAGGCGGTAGACGGCAGGCCCGACTAACCATCGGTGCCTTGACAGGGCACTATGCCACAAAACAAATGCTTCATAGAATGCACCTTTCAACAAATAGTTTGTGTAGGGCGTGTGGAGAGAAAACGGAGTCGATGCAGCACCTACTGTGTGACTGCGACTCTCTGGCTAGGAAAAGAATGGGACTCCTGGGATCGGCCTATCCGAAACCGGAGGACTTCAGGCTCTTCGCTCTTAAAGACGTTGCCAAACTCATGGCCTCTATCTTTGCGGAGGAGGAAGAGTGAAAGGATGGGGTTGCACAAAAGATCCCGATGGGTCGAGGTGTTACTGCGAGAGGGAAACCTCGGCAGGCCCCACTAAGATAAGATAAGATAAGATAAGTCTTGTTCAGTATAAGGGTTGAATGAACTGGGAGAAATGGGTATATGTGGGATGGCATCTGAGGCTTGTGGCGGCACACACGGATGCCAACAATAGCGCAGGCGTAGCCACGAGGCGGGAATATAAAATGCACTACAGCAAGTTTAGATTACGCCATAACTTTTATAAAATAATTATTTCGGAAAGTGAAAATAAATGTCACTGTCACTATCCATTATTCTTCATGACTTCTCTACCTTTAAACGAGCAATACTTGTATAATCTGAATCTCGGAAACGGCTCCAACGATTTTCATGAAATTTAGTATGCTGGGGGTTTTGGGGGCGATAAATCGATCTAGCTAAGTTTCATTTTTAGAAAATTAACAAAAAAAAACCGAACAAAGCTCGATCATCCAGGTACTAACATTAAAAATAAACTATTTGTAAAAAACTTTTTAAAAAACAAGCTTTTTAAATACGCTAAAAAGAAAAAAAAATTTTACTTTAAAACTTTTACTATCAACATATAACGTCATTTTACCTACGCAATTTATCTTTATATATAAAAATCTTCTGTGCGTGTGTATGTTATTGAACTCCTTCTAAACGGCTGGACCGATTTGGATAAAAAATTTTATGTGTGTTCAAGTGGATTGGAGAATGGTTTAGATTTACAATTGGACCCGGCGCTGCTATAGGGGTCCATAAAGGGATACGGGTGTTATGAAACGGACGAATGTTGTTGTCATAGAAACTGTCAACATTTTGTTTGTTTTGTAGTCATGAAAACTGTCAAAGCGGTACGAAGTCCGCCGGACAGCTAGTATGATATAAAAGCTTGTCGCGAGATTTAAGTACCTACTCACATGTACTGGTTCACATGTAAAAATGGGAGTTCCACAAGGGTCGATTCTTGGTCCTTTCCTTTTCTTGATTTATATTAATGACTTGCCATTCTTTGTAGAGAACTTTTGTGAAATTGTATTATTTGCAGATGATACTTCACTCATTTTTAATGTAACTAGGTGTAGGACTAATTATGAAAATGTAAATAAAGCTCTTTCAGAGGTACTCCGTTGGTTTACTATTAATAATTTACAGCTTAACGCTAAGAAAACAAAATGTATTAAATTTATATTACCAAATGTCAAATATGAACCAACCGATATTAAAATAAACGGTGATCAATTAGATTTGGTAGATTCTACAGTCTTTTTAGGCATAACCCTTGACTCAAAGCTTCAATGGAATCCTCATATATCGAAATTGGCCGGTAAACTCAGCTCTGCTGCTTATGCCATTAGAAAAATTAGGCAGTTAACAGACGTTGAAACTGCTAGAATGGTCTATTTTAGTTATTTTCACAGTGTCATGTCGTATGGCGTCCTACTGTGGGGAACAGCGGCTGATATTGAAACTATATTCATTTTACAGAAACGAGCAATAAGAACAATCTATAGACTCGGATCACGAACTTCCTTAAGAAATCTTTTTAAGGAGATTGGTGTCCTGACAGTTGCATCTCAATATATTTATAATTGTATAGTTTTTGTACGTTGCAATATCAACTCCTATACTAAACATGGTGACGTACACAATTTCAATACTAGGAATAAGACAAAACTTGTAATGCCACTGTTCAGGTTACAGAAGGTTCTTGGTTCTTTCTTGGGGCAAGGTATACACTATTACAATAAAATACCAAGTACTGTAGTAGATTTACCTTTAGATAAGTTTAAAAAACATGTGAAATCTATATTACTTTTAAAAGGTTATTATACAGTCAAAGAATATTTAGATGATAAAACAGCTTGGTTATAATGAAAAACATATACTCTATTTGAATTAATATAATAAAATTAATTTATATAATTTTTATACTGATATGATAGCCTTTATCAGCAGTGTCCTACAGATAACAAACAGCGTTGCGTTAAATAGATCATTAAGTTTTTATTTAGAGTATCTTGAGTATGTCATGCTCTCTTTATTTGTCTCTGCGGTGGTGGCGTGTGCGTCGGGTCGTTACGTTCCCTAAAATATGGTTGAGCGAAGCGATGGCTGATTCATACGTCATACTCGTGAACGGGTGCTGCCTGTGGAGGCTGGTCTGCTCTTGCATACTTATATTATTTTTAATATTATTTACTGTAGTTTGACTTGGTTTTTCTTAACCAAATTTTTTTTTTTTTGAGTACTGTAGTGGTACTGTATGACATTGTGGAAATTGAAACTTTTACCTGATGTAAATTTGTTAACTTAGTTTTTTTTTTTTTTTTTTTTATTTTTATTTTATTTTTGTGATATTTTTGTTTTTTATTTACATGTTGTGGTTGTCTTCTATAATTTTGTGTTTATTTGTAATGGAAAGTGTCCTGCTATGATAGGGCATTTTCCAATATTTTTGACGCTGTAAGGGAGAAAAGAGCTGGACACTTGCTGAGTTTCTTGCCGGTTCTTCTCAGTACAAGATCTCCCGCCCAGAGTAGACTTACGAACCGATGGCATAGTGACATTCACAAGAGCTACTTGTAGCCTAAACTGAATAAATGATTTTGAATTTTGAATTTTGAATTTTGACTCGTATTTACTTAGATTGAACATTTTAATAGTTAAAATCAATCACATCAAGTTATTTAATTTACTTGTTTATCTACACAATAAATCTCGCGACAAGCTTTTATATCATATAAATTGTGTAGGTAGGTAATGACGTTATAATAAGTTGATAGTAAAAGTTTTAAAGTAAAAGTTTATTTTTCTTTTTAGCGCATTTAAATAAAAGCTTGTTTTTACAAGCCAACAAACCAATTTTGTTTTTTCACATCCGATATTAGTAATAATTTGGGATGCAACGAAACCGATGCCGATACTCGTAAACCACAGGTTATCGTAATTTTTGACGATCATTCGTATCGTAAAAAGTATTACGATTTGTAACGATTCATAAAACTATTCATAATTTTTTTCATGAAAAGGAATGCAAAGCAGCATCGATATTTGCGCTGGCAACACTAATGACAACCATCTTTCATATTTTTGACGTTTGCCTAAATATAAATAATATATTTAAGCATATACATAAAAAATACTGTACTTCCTAACTTGAAAAAGTTGGCCCATAAGTATTTGTCCATCAAACCAGAACCATCGTAAAGATTTTTTGAATCCATATGGATGAATACATTAGTAGCCTTAGTTGGAGTGACGTGTATCAAAATGACACGGATCTCAATAAAGCTTTTAACAAATTCTACGAAGATTTGTGTCTGTTTTTTAACTTATGCTTTCCAATGAAAATAATAAAAACTACTCTTAATGTTTCAAAACCAAAATGGATAACAAAAGGAATAAAAGTATCTAGCGTAAAAAAACGTGAGCTTAGATTTGAAAACTATAACAATTGAACATCAGTTAATAAATTTAATTTTAAGAAATATACTCAATGCCTTACAAAATGTATCAATGAATCGCATCGAATAATTAATAATAAATTTATAATGAATTCTAAAAATAAGTGCAAGGCCTCCTGGGATGTAATAGGGGATAAAACGAATGGCACAAACATACTTGAACAAATTAATAATATAGTTTTAAATGACGTCACTATTAGTAATCCTAATGATATAGCGACCACATTCAATGAACATTTTATTAACCAATGTAATGGACAAACCAAACACATATACATAATACATTCAAAAAAGACTTATATAAATCCACAAAATGAAAGTCTGTTTTTAGTACCATGTTCTGAACAAGAAGTTATAAAAATAGTTAAGTGTTTGAATAATACTGCGGCAGTAGGTATTGACTCACTTCCGACAAGACTCTTCAAGTCATGTATTGATATACTTTCTCCGGTAATAACCTATCTTATAAATCTATCGCTAATACAAGGAAAATTCCCAGAAGCTTTAAAAATTTCAGTAGTAAAGCCCTTATTGAAAAAACAGAATAATAAACAAGACATTAATAATTATCGTCCTATTACTCTGATACCGATACTCTCTAAGGTATTCGAAGGAGGAACAAAATGGATTTCAGAAGAATAAATCTACAACCTTAGCAACTTTCACTTTGATAAAAGCAGTAACCGAATATATTGACAATAAAGTACCTACGGTGACGGTTTTTTGATATGAGCAAGGCATTTGACCGCGTTAATCACCAGATGCTCTTGCTAATATGTTACGAATATGGAATCAGGGGAATAGCACTTGACTGGATCGCTAGTTACTTAACTAATCGTCAACAATGCGTGCAAGTGACTAGATCTAATGCTACCTATGAAATAGTATCGTATAGATCTCCTTATTTAGAAAATAAACAAGGTATTCCTCAAGGAAGTGTTATGGGTCCGCTTCTGTTCCTTATCTATATCAATGATTTGCCAAAATCCATTAACTATCAGAGTATTCTATTCGCAGATGATGTATCAATTATTATTCCACAGCAAATAGACACTTTAAATTACGAGCATGAAATAAACATAGGTGTAGAAAATGTTAATAATTGGATGAATCACAATGGACTTAGTGTAAATGTCACAAAAACCAACTATGTACAATTTTCTAATTATAAATCAGAGCGATTCAAACTTAAAATAGAATGCGACGGGAGGGAAATAGAAGAAGTGAATGATTACAAGTTTTTAGGAATCACTCTCGACAAAAACTGTAACTAGAACGCGCACGCTCACAACATTTGTACAGGGCTGAGTAGGTTTGTGTATGCGTTAAAGCGACTCAGACATACATCAGGCTAAAGGGTTGCCCTGACCGCCTATCATGGTTACGTTTTATCGGTTTTGACATACGGTATTATATTATGGGGGAACTCCCCGGACATAAATAGGGTATTCATTATGCAGAAGAAATGTGTCAGGGCTGTTTGTGGTGTAGGGCCAATTGAAACATGCAGAGCGTTATTTAAGAATCTGAGATTACTAACGTTAGCCTCAATATATATATTAGAAATTGGAATGTTTATTAGACGTAACCCCACACTATTTGAACCGAGTGGGAGATGCTTACGGTTACGGCCGAAAGACACAGCTTTATTAAAAATGCCTCCTCACCGTAGTGCATATTTTGAAAAGAATTGTTATGGCATGTCGATACGTATTTATAATAATATACCTGTTGAAATTAGAAAGTTACCTTTAAGTAAATTTATATCGCAACTGCGTAGTTGGCTAATAATTAAATCCCCGTATAATCTTAATGAGTATTTTGACATTAAATGATGTTATAATTTGAATTTAAAATAAAATGGCAATGTATTTGTTTAATTTTTAATGATTTTGAAATGTTTATTAATTATTATTAGTGATTATCTGTTTTAGTGTTAATTAATTAATACTTAATTGTTATAATTTTGCACGCCAAATTGTGGCAAAACATGCTGGTTTTATTTAAGTCACGATCTGTACTTTACCATGTTTTATGCAAATAAATTCTATTCTATAAGAAATAGACTGAAACCAAATAATTAAAAAAAAAAATCTTATGAAGAATTTAAAATAAATTGATTTTAATTATGTCACTTAAGTGGTAAATTGTATTTAAAATTTAAATAAATGTTGATTTTACTCAATTGTCTTGTTTTATTAAATGTAAATAAAATTATCTTAATGCATTCGTTATCGCATTCGTTATCGTATTCACTATTACGATGCATTCGTCATTCGTATCGGTATCGTACCTAATAGACATATCCTTTGATAAAAAATATAAAAATATCAATCAGATATTGAAAATCAATGTTATCTATCATTGAAGAGCATGAGCATTGTGGTGATCAGTTAACTAGACAAAAGTTTGCAGTAATTTAGAAATACGATAGATATGCGCTTCTATAAAAAATATATAAAGTATATAAATGAAAAGTAACTTACCGAAAGCTATGGTTCCCCATTTTGCAATTGTGCAGGCCAAATACAATCCGTATGGAGAAATCAGATGCCAATATAAAAAATATATTAAGTTGAGATACAAAATCTTATGTTTGATGTTTGAAAGTTTCGGCGGGGGTGCTGGTATTTTGGACTCCTGCATTTCCATTTCCAGGTTTCCAGTACTATCGGCTGTGTTCGGAGCCATATTTTCTATAATAATACCAAAAATCAACTGATTTTACGTGTACAACACATTGGACGTTGTTACTGCTAACACAATCACATTGCGACTTTAACAAAGTAATAAAACTCACTTCTTATAAAATTTTGATCGATTTTATTTTTTTATTACCAGACTACTCCTTTTATAGAAAAGGAGCAAGAGCGAAATATAATACAGAAAATCACACTCAAAAACGTTTTTAGGCAATTTCTACAATAACGAGATTAGTAATACTGGCAAAGAATTTTAATTCTATATTTTTTTCCAATAAAGAAAAGAAAAGGACCTTCTTGGAACCTTCTAAAGTGAGAGTGATGCTTCACGTTATTTAATTACCGTGAGACAACTCGTTTAATCCAACACAGAGGAGACAATGATCAAGAGAGACTTAGTTTGATACTAAAACAGAGAAGGCACCACGTTGACTATATATTTATGAGATTTATATACCTAGTCCGACCGTTTACCGATTTGTATAAAAAACAAGCGTGTCACATTTTTTTGCCTACTAGGATTTGACAAGCGTCATTTAGTGATGGAAACCACCTTACGCGCCAAATCAATTTAAAAATGCCGCGTTGCGAACGTTTTTAATACATAAATTCGTTTACGATTTTGCCACCGATTTATATCGAAAGCAAAGCAAATATAAATATATAATTTAGTCCCGATTTTTCAATCATCAGATAAGTTTAATCCAACGAAATCAATTGTCATTGTGACATATTTTCTAAAGAGAATTTTGTCAGTATGTCTAAAATATTCAATGAATAAACTTTAACTGTCGATTGAAAAATCAGCTCTAAGAAGTTTTGTTTTATTATTTAAATTTTATTAAGTAATACTCAATAGCACAATTTATGTGTGGTGATTCAACGAATTTCAATTCAATAAATGAAACGCTACCTATATTTTTGCAGCGCATATATTATTCCGTCAGGTCGTTCAATAAAAAGAAAGACCAGTTCCGGTTCGCGTCAGAGCGGCGAGTTGGAGGCGGGCGGGGTAACGGGCGGCGCCATCACGACACGTCAGATCAATGTCTGCGCGCCAGTGCTGTCATCTGACGCGTCAGACGAGTCGTTCGTGATTTTAAATAGGTTAGTTTTTGCTCTTAAGTATGGACGAGTTGATTGAAATTGTACGACAGTAAAAGTTGCCAGCATTATAAATTGAATATCTTCTTCGTAATCTGAATCAAATTCGGATAACTCATGCAAACGTTTGACCTTTCCTAGAGCTGCGGCTGTATCGATCCAAAATATCGTGTAATGGCGTCAGGAACACGACATATTAATGTAACAGCTATTCGAGTTGTCAATCTTCAACACATTAATTCGTTATAAGCACAGACCCAGATCTATATTAACATAGGTCACGCAAGTACACCTACTTCAAGTGTTTCGAATGAGTCCATCTGTTTTTTTTTTTTGAGAGAGATTGCTGTTTGTACTCTACGTCATTTTCAGCTTCACCGGGCTTTTTTGGGGGCGGCGAGGAACGTAAAGGGTCCCTCAAGCCGTGTGAAACGAATCACCTTCGGAGGTTTTCTAAAGGGAACGGCATCACGCACTAGTGCGCGTCCCCGTGCCCTACTAGATTCTCCGAAGGGTTCGGATCGGATCGGGGAGCGGAGCAACCCGAGGGCGCCTCTAAAGGCACGGACCTCGGCTCGGGTTCACCGGGCCGTGGAGGAGGAGAGAAACGCCCAGGTACATGTCTGTACCTGGTGTAGAGCGAGTGTGAACCGGTTCTTCGTTCCCTTGTTCTAAGAGTACGGTGTCTTGGGCCTAAACTGGTGTGCATGTTTAGTGTATTCTGTAAATGTGTGGTGTCATTTAGAGGATCGGGCGGGAGCCCATCTGTGCTCAACTGACCGCTGCTTATATTCAGTCCGCGATCGACATTTACCCAGGGAAACATCTGTCGAAAATACGAAAAATGCCTTAGTGTTCTGTTATAAATTGTAAAAACACTTCATCTGTAAGTAGCCAATAAGTAGAACACGATGCCTTCCAATATTTTATTGTAAGGCATCTTGTAATTTTATGATACAAATATTCGTAGTTAATTTTAAAATTATTTATTTTTATTTTATGACAGTTTTGAGAAAATCTAAACCATGTCGCATGTTCGTCATACATTGCGGCTTTACTTAGCTCTATACATGTGGGTGGTGTATTCTGTAAACGGGCAATGAACATCAAACTATCGTTTCATACGTACAGACGCCTGCACATCAACCTATCACAAACTGTCAAATTTCCGCAATAGACTTTGAACTTTATGTTTAAGGCTTAAGGTTGACAATGTATTGAAGAAATTTGACAGTTTTGGGTAGGTTGATGTGTAGGCGTGTTTACTTCGCGTCAGTTTCGAGGCACAGTCACTTTTGTAATGTTTCTGTTTTTTTCTAATTAGTGCCGTTTACTCTATAACACGTATATTCGATTCTAATCGCTTTTCGAATTTTCGAATATAATTTCTTTCCAATCATCATAATTTCGTTATGATGATTGGAAAGAAATTACATTTTGAAGGTATTCAAAATCCCTAAGAGAGGATTTTTTTAAACTTATTACCTCCTCAATGATATCCAAAAATTCTAGCGACTTTTTTTACACACCAATGCATATCTGGATTGGGATTGGGATACCTTCTAAAGTGGTAGTTGCCAGTAAGATAAAAAGAAACTACACTGTGGTAATATATCTGAACTATATTGAACATAGTGACACAACTTGAGGTTTACTTTTTTTAAAGCCGAATATCTTTTTGCCCATCCTCACCTCCACATAGCTTGCTGCCAGTGATAATATCACCCTTTAATCTCTATGTCGGGAAAAACATTATTTAAATATGGTAATAAAATTAAAAAAAAATTACACAAACATAATGCGTCTCCTGAATGTTTTGATCAAATTATCAAAAATTAAAAAGAAAAGTTCAGATAAAACAAGAACAAAAATAGCAATTGAAAATGATGAATTCATAACCGATACTTTAATGGAATTAATTACTGGTGAAATATCAGTTGGATACGCATTAGAAATGTTAAGATAGTTTATGAGTCATTAGTGATTAGTGTATCGGTTATGAATTCATCATTTTTAATATTGGTTCTAGTATGAGTATGTCTTGTTCCTAAGGATGGAATTATTTTATTTGATTGAGTAAACTTTGTGTGTAACTGATGGTTTTCATTTTCTATCGATACAGTCAGAAGTCCAGGGAACCATCCCTATTGCCATAGAACCACGGGTAATTAAAATTACCCATGAACCTGGTAATGGGTCGACCCACCGGGACCACGGGTAACGGATGATTTAATTATTTAAGTAAAAAAATCTAAATAAAAATAAGGTAAATTAAAAGCAAATTACGTATCAAAACTGTTTTATTTCCGCAAGAAATATATAGTTAAAATCGGGAAGTTATTTTGGCATGACATAATTTGTCGGTCGTTGGCCTAATGACGGTTTTGTTATTATTTCCTAATGTATGTATGTATGTATGTATGTAATATTTTTTCGTTAAACACGTTGGTTACACCGAAATGTCTGTAATTGTTATATTTAGGTAATAGGAGGCGATTTTTAATCTCACTGGTGACCTCGATTTATAAGTAAAATGAAATACATTCCATACATATTGAAATATCATAATTTTTCCATTATATACATCTTGATTACTAAGATACATACCGTTCAAGAATTTTCGGTGTCAAAGATAAGTTACCAGTGACTTTGAATGAGAGAAAAAGGAGCACTCGTTCGTAATTGATATATGTAACGTGAGAGTTGGTCACCGGTTCAAAAATCAACCGCTGGGGATCTATTTTTGAATCGCACGTATGACATTGTGTTGTCGCATGCGACTTAAGTCACACTCGTCTTCCAAGTCACATGACGCCGATATTCCGTATTTTTTAATCATTCGTTTCCGGTGCTGCCAACATAATACAAAATGTTGGATGTTATCCGTTCCACGCAGAATTTAGAGAAAATCGGTAACAACCGCAATGAAAACAGAACGTAATATCCATGTTTCTATTGGCTGTTAAAAAAAACCTTTGCTTTTTAATGGAAAAGACTATCAATGTCACAACACAGGAAAAAATGTAAAAAACGTCTTCCGTCGAGTGGAACTAGGGCCTTATTCGTTCCCTTCACTATCTTTTTCTCCACTACTTAAATAACTATGGTGCACTAAATATTTCTCTAGATTCATTTTCAAGTTGTTTTCAAAGTAGTAGTAATTATTTTCCTCAAAACGAAAAGCTGTTTTGCTTGTATTTACTTATTTTGGCAGTTTCTGTTTCAATGACACAAACAAACGAGTGACATGACATTGACACAACGCATTGATTTTGACGGTCATTCTATCAATCGCATTATGTCGCTCGACTGCAACGACTGGGTGAGGGCACTCGTTGCGGTCAAGCGATTCAAAAATATGGAAAGTCTCAAAACGTTCTCAGTAGTGTCTTAGTGACCTGATTATAAGATAAAGATATGATATGATACACTTTATTTTACACCAAAATTAAAAGGATTATTGTACATTTGCCACAAAATAAGTTCGTCAGATTGGGTTTTTTGTACACTCCATACATTGAATGTAAATTTGTCACATGCATTAAAAATGTGTGTAAGTTCGTCGCAGGTCCAAGTTAAAATATGACAAATTTACTTCATAAAATAGAAGAGTGACAAACTTACACATACTTTTTTCTGTGACGAATTTACTTTGTGGCAAAAGTCACAAAGTTTCAACGGAAAGTTGTACTTTAAAAATGTATGACCTCACCTAGTAACTCTGGAGGCCCATATTTTTTTTAATGTTATAGTTTGTGCTTAATGTCATTATTAAAAGAATACGTAAACACTAACAGATAAAAAACCAAAAAAAACTAGTGATTTTAGCCATTTACACGAGTTTAGGTAATTAATTCGAATAATTTTTTACCAAAATTAAAAAACAAAAAGCCTCTTGAACTGTGAGGCCAATACGATGTTACTGGGGCTGGCTGGGTAGCAGAATACCCCTGCTATCCGACATTTACGTATATCCAACCCTCTACCAAACATTCTGTATAACAGAAAAAATTAAATAAAAAAACTAAATGTATTTATTTTATTTTAGATAACAGTTTCACGCTGAGTACTCTGTAAAATTTGTGACGGAAATAAACATACATACATACATATAATCACGCCTCTTTTCCGTAGGGGTAGGCAGAGACCACTTCTTTCCACTTGCTACGATCCTTACATACTTGTTTCGCTTCGTCCACTTTCATTATTCCCTTCATACATGCTCATCGGTTTAGGGTACTCTTGACCTGGCCTTTTTTTAAGACGTCCCTGATTTGATCTCGAAACGTCCGCCTAGGTCTACCCCTACCAACACTTTCATTCACACTCGCCTTATACACTTTTTTCGTCAATCGTTCTTCATCCATTCTCTCGACATGGCCAAACCATCTCAGCATGCCTTTCTCAATTTTTGTCACTACATCTTCTTTCAGACCACAACGTTTCTTTATCTCACTATTTCTTATCCTGTCACTCAGTTTAACTCCTATCATACTTCTTAACGCTCTCATCTCTACTGCATTTATTCTGCTTTCATGTTTCTTCTGCCCAACTTTCACTTAAATAAATAAATATTATGTTCGCATTTTGATTATGATACACTATAGTCTATGAACTCGAGTAAAAAATCTTCTATCGGTAAAAGTTATCATAGTATATTTAAGGCAGCTGAATCGTATTCAGATTTATCTGAAATTCAAACACTAGGGTCCATGTATGTACTCTAGAGGTCACTCAAAAATATTTTAACTATACAAGTAACTACCACATCCTGCTTTTCCCCTGCTTTACCACTGCGACATCAAGCTCCTGATTTATGGTACCTACTAGCCTAAAATAGTTTTCCATTTTGTATACTTTGGTTTCCAATTCTCTTACACTGTTGTTGTAAAGAAAACACTTTGATATTTCAACTGAGTTCCGACACTTTGACTGACTGATTGAAACTACTATTTTACTTACAAATTGTAAAGCCAACCAGAAAAAAGTTAGATGGATTCAGTCTTTTGTCGATATTTTCTCCTTACCCTTGACTTGGGACACATAAGTAAATCAACATCCCAAAATCATCATGACAATAATTTATTCAACTTTAACATGATTCAAAACTTTATGGACGTTACAAACATAAACTTATAAAACTACATTATTAATAATCGTAATATTATAATAAAACTATAGTACTACTCTGTCAAGAAAGTACCGGGAAAAGATCAATAATACACAAAATGTTTGTTATTCATCCAAATTTATTTTATCACCTTCAAAGTATGCTCCTTTAGAATATAGATAGACTTACGCCAACAAATAATCCAATCATCAAAACATTTTTTAAACGCTGTTTCCGGAATTGAGTTCAATTCTCGCCGCGAATTCTCCTTTATGTCTTCTACCGATTGAAAGCGGGTGCCACGAAGTGGTAATTTGAGTTTAGGAAAAAGAAAGAAGTCGGCTGGAGCCATATCTGGTGAATATGGTGGTTGCTCGATGGTATTTGTTGAGTGTTTGGACAAAAATTCGTTCACAATGATGGCCTTGTGCGAAGGCGCATTATCGTGGTGCAAAATTTTTTTTTCCACAAATCTGGCCTTTTTCGTCGAATTTGCTCTCTTAAACGCGGCATAACGCTCAAATAATATTCTTTATTTACCGTTTGACCTTCCGGCAAGAATTCCAAGTGCACAACACCGCAATAGTCAAAGAAAACAGTCAACATGACTTTGACTTTTGATCAACTTTGGCGTGGTTTTTTCGGTTTCGGTTCAGTTGGAAGGCGCCACTCCGAAGCTTGTTGACTAGTCGCTAGTAGACTAGTTTGCATGTCAACTCGTAAACACACGTCTCGTCACCAGTAACAATGCGTTCCATGAATATTGGATCGGAATTGACTCGTTCTAGCATGTCCTCAGCGACTCTCATGCGATTGAGTTTTTGGAGAAAATTCAGGTCTTTTGGGACTAGCCGAGCGGAAACATGTTTCATACCCAAGTGATTATTAAAAACGGCACGGATCGACTCGTGATACACAGAAAGTTCGGCGGCTATCTCTCTCAAAGTTGAATGAGGATTTTGACAATGTTAACTTCAGTTGCAGACGTTGATGGCCTACCAGAGCGAGGCAAATCTTCCATCACATCTCGACCGCTTTTGAACGCTTTGTACCACTCATAAGCACGTGTTTTTCGATTCACCGTAAGCCTTCTGTAACATTTTCAGTGACTACGAACACGAAATTCCATTGGCGATGCAAAATTTAATACAAACTCTTTGTTCGATGTTTTTGTCCATTATGAAATTCGCAATACACACTAGATATGATATAACTAAAAACAGCACTGTATTTAATATAAATAGCAAATGCAACTCAAACTCCGCGCCAAAATGGAAAACAGTTGTGCCAATCAAACAACAACAAAAAACAAAAATTTGAATTTGGAACCATAAACAAATCATCCATTCCCAATACTTTCTTGACTGAATGTATACCGGACAAAACAACAATAAGTAATGATCATTTTTCTTAACTGACATTCTCATCAAAATATTCAAAACTTCTTTCGTCTTCTTTCAAAAACGTTCTTAACTACTATTGTTTTTAATTAAAACGAATGCCAGCCAGTAACAACCAGAGATAACATTCCTTTACCTATATTCCAACATCCACTCTAAATTGTATCTTTATCACAATTAAAGAAACACCCATCTCAATTAAAGAAACAACCATCAACTAACTAACTAACGATACTAATCAACTCATCACTAACCAACTTACTAAACAACTCCATCACTAACTGTTGTGAATAATTGGGATCCAGTAGTCAATTAAAACATCCTTTGCTTCATTCTTTCATTTTTATTTGTAATTCACACATTTATTAATTATAATTTTGTAATCGATTCATTCAAACATAACTAATACAAAAACAGACTAAGGCAATTTGTAGAACTTAATGTAAATTTATAATATCAAAGCAATAGTAAGCAAACAAAACAATAGACTTTCATTGACTTTTATATACTAGATATTTTCACAACTTGACATATAGCTAAAAATATTTAAATCGTTCCAGACATATATTTCTTTTAATCAAACCAAAAGTCAGCCAGTAACAACTATAGATATAAATTCTAATAAATCTATATTCCAACACTAACCAACTTACTAATCAACTCCATCACTAACTTCATCACCACTAACTACTTCATCACTAACTACAAAATCCATCACTAAATTACTTCATTACTAAATACAAAAACCAGCACTATTTACTACATCACTAAATTATCTCCAACATCAATTATCTCCAACACCAAATTATCTCCAACATCAATTATCTCCAACACCAAATTTTCTCCAACACCAATTATCTCCAACACCAATAATCTCCAACACCAATACTTTAACATGTCTTCAAAATTCCTCCAACACCAACTTCATGTTCCACATAAGTGGCGCTTGCTACACTCCGTACAAACTATAAACCCTCTTGCCACTAATCTAGGCTTACATCTTCCACCAGGCTTTATTGTAAATTGCTTCCTTTTCTTCATTAATTACTTTCTGCCATAAATCTTTATATTGCATCTTCAAACTCATCATTATCTATCTTCTCTAATTTCCCCTCTCAAAATAATATTCTCTTCAACAAATCTTGTAATTTATTATTTTGTATTCCAAAACCGTGCTGGGCCCGTAACCTTTTAGTAGATATTTTCTTCTTAACCTTGCGCTTTTTTTATAGACTTGGGATCCATAACTAAATCAACAACTCAAAATCTTCTTGACAGTAAAATGGACGTTACAAACATAAACTTATAAAACAACTATATAAAAAACAATTATATACTCGTAAAAACCGGACTAACATAAAAAATAACTGCAAAGAAAAAAAACATGCTCTACGATCCCAGAATTCCATTTGAGCAATGATGAATGCAACGTGAAATATTTCCTTGTCCGATACCTATACTTAAATAATAAAATCTATAATAAATGAGTATTTATAAATACATACATACATACAATACATTGAATATTGATAGTTGTCGCAGGCGGGGACAATCACCAACCAACCAAAGAGAGTGTGGATTTAATTGAGCTTGCCACGGTGGCCGCATTCCCTGCTCTTCATGCAAACGGGTCAACTTCAAAGCAAAATCTAACATGGTTTTGTGATTGAACCTGTATTACCTGTATTACATACAACACAGTCAAACAAATTATTCCAAAAAACAGAAAATATCCCTAGAAAAACCCAAGACTTAATTAATGAAAAATATCTTTCAAGTTAGAACACATTCTGAGTAGTAGTATTAGTATATTTAATATGATTTAAAAAACACTATTTAATAATATAAAAATATATAAACAGTTATATTATTATATGGAACCTTAGGAAGCTGAATAGAATAATCTGTTATGACATGGACTTGAAATTAAACTTTTTGAGTTATTATGACACAGCTGCTGTATGCGAACGTCCTTTGCCTTTTGTATTAGAAGAAGAGTGTTGCATAGAGAAAAATAAAATAATGATGTGTTGTGTCAAAATTATTCTTCTGAATCAAAATAACACGTAATATCTATACTGAGTTGAATGAGTATCATCATCATTAGGTACTTAAAAATCTGCAAAAGTGTATCAGTATAGCACAGTTATTGTATTATGCATTTTATGTTGTTTTTTTTATGCGACAGATGCGTCTTTCCGAAAGGTAAATAGACTATGTTACTTCAAGGGTTATTGTACATTTGCCACAAAGTAAATTCGTCACAGAAAAATGTTTGTGATGCCACACTTCTATTTTTATGTACTTTTGGATGATGCAACTATATGTATGGACTCTGGTACCCCCCTCCGATAGCTATGTGTAATATATCATTGGATAGCTACTTTTTAGCTGAACAAAATTACTTTTATACCTACCTCAAAATATTAGTCCGTTTAGAGTTATTCCGTGCTCAACATGTCAGTTTAATAATAATAGCTAAGTATTTTTTTTTGCACATTGCTCTTTTGTATATTACTACAAAAGCGCAATGTAATATAGTAATGCAATATAGCCTAATGGTAATAATTATAGTATGTAGGTACTATTTAGAAATAAAACATAGCGATGATGTATTTTAGGTTATCGTTTATTCACAAATAGTAGATCATTTTTCACTCGTCTACTATTACATCATTTAAAAATAAAGCTGAACCTGTGACCCTTTATGCCTAGCATAGCCTAGATACCACACGATTGATCTATGTGCGCACAAGTACCTACAGTACATCGGCCGGTTAGGCAAGTACAATATGTTTGAAGATTCATGTCTGTAAATAATAAGACGTAACAATAGTACTTTATAGGTCGTACTTGTCGCGATTACATCCGACCACGTAAGAGCCAAGCAACCTCATTAAACCCATAATCAGAGAAATCCTCCAGAGCACTCTCTCGGTATCCTACTAATATTATAAACGCGAAAGTATGTAAGTATGGATGGATGTTTGTTACTCTTTCACGTAAAAACCACTGAATGGATTTTAATGAAACTTTCCTCATATACCTACAGACCATGACGCAGACCAGCATATAGGATACTTTTTTTTTTACTGTAGACTTCGCGAACGAAGTCGCTGGCAACAACAAGTACCTCAATATAGTGTAGGTACATTCCATTTTGTTAATATTCATTGCAGTGAGACTTCGTCAGCTTCAATTGGTATGTCCCCAAAGATAATAAAATTGTTTGTTCTTCACTGCATCTTGGAAAATCCAAATCATTTGCTTCTAACCTTGTGAAATCAGCTCTTTTATTGTTTAGTCGTTTACTTTCCACATAGTCGTATAATAGATACATTTGCCTTATTTCGCTGATTAAATCTTCTGCGTATTGGCTATCTGTGATGGGTGTATGGAAGTTGTTTAATATAGCCGCAGCAGTTGTTTATTATATAGGTAACATAAGTAATAAGAAAACAAACATTATTTTACTAGATTAAAAAAAAAGTTTCATACAGCACAACTCTGAGCGGACTCATTTTTGGAACGAGGCGCGATAGTAACTTAGTTTTAGCTCAAAAATAGCTATCCAACGATATATTACACACAGCTATTGGAGGGGGTACCAAGATTTGCATCATAATATTTTAATATGGACCTGTGGCAAACTTACACACATTTTTAATGCATGAGACAATGTTTGAAGTGTACATAAATATGACGTACTTACTTTGTGTCAAATGTACAATAAATAACCCCTCTATATATATTTCTAGAACAAGTAACAAGTAAGGCCCAGTTTCTACCAACACCGTTATATGCAAAGCCAATCCAACTTGAAGTAGTTTCTATCTGTTATATATATTATTAAGTTATTATTTACTAATACCGCCTTTTAGTTCGACCTCATTTGAGAGGGCAAGGCTCGGAACCGGTTAAAAATATACCTGTTAATACCGGTTTGTTTACCCAGACCAAGACGTGGTGATACGAAGGTTTCGTTATATCACTTTGACCTTTTACAAAACCTTCTTCCATTATGGTGCAATAAAAGTTACAGTTACTTTAAATAAAAAGGCAAAAATGCGAAAGAGTGCCAACCGCGACTTAGAAACTATTGGGCCTACTACCGTTTAAATGAGACGGCTCCTGAGGCAGCTGCTCGGGGTAGGAGGTACATAGGGCCTCTGGCCACGTAGGTCGATTTCTGGTTCATTGCGTACTTGTACTGTCATACAGTCATAGTCATCAGTTACAGAAATAATGCAATGAACTAGAAATAGCTCGCTGTATCGCAAGACGTGAGTGGTCTCAGAGGGGCGTACCGAGACGTATACGTAATAATTTTAACAAGATTCTTCTGAAGGTAAGCAATTATAATTATAGATGCTTATCTACTTAGTAAATGGGCTTGGGAAAAGTGAAAAATAATATTTTTTACCCTTTATAATATTCTATACATTAAAACGTGCAGCAAAAATTTTTTTTTGCGCCCTGCCGATAGGACAACCCACCTATAGCAACCCGGAGGTGGAAGGAGGGGAATACTACATGTATGACTACCTCAAGTGGTTGAGCTAGACTATGTCAGACTCCTACTGACTGAAAACCCCCTGGTGTTGCCTATAGCCTTGGAACTAGAAGGCCTACATAGGCTGACGGAACGGTCGCCTCCCGTGGATGGGAGGCGACGTTGGCGTTACTCAATCAAAGTGCACGCCGGCCGTGGTGAAATTAAAAAAAAAATTCAAAATTCAAATTCATTTATTCACTTTAGGCTACAAGTAGCTATTGTGAATGTCACTATGCCATCGGTTCGTAAGTCTATTTTAATTTTTTTACATGTGCGATAAAGTAATATTTTAATTACTTAATAAATAGTTTACTAAAACAGGTTTGTGTAGTAAAATGCAAATGTGTGTGTAATAAGAAGTACAATATAAGATTGAACTTATTTAAATTCGACAATTCGTAACAAATTTTAAAATTGTTTTTTTTTATCAGTAATAAAACTGCACTACGAGAGTTACCGAGCTTTACCTTAAGCTGGGTTCACATGAAAGTAAAATTATTAATAACTGTCCGTAATTTTAGGAATAGATTATTTAATAGTATTTATGTTTAAAATAAAAGTATTTAAATTTATCGTTTTATTATCGTATAAGACAAAATCCACACAATTTTTCACAATATGTCAACATGATTTTAAGTGATCACTATCTACCTACCTAGTGATAATATTATAAAATTTTAAATTATTTAAAAAAATAACCGACTTTAATTTTTTTTTTTCTTTTTTCAGTTATCAATTTTCAATCAATCAAGTAGGTTCAATTTTTTAAATTTATTTTTTATTTCTTCGTTCTAATTTTGAAAATTACTGAACCGATTTTGATATTTTTTTTTTCCCTAAGTCGAAAGATACTTAGTCTTGAAAAAAAGAAATATTGCCATTGGACTTCTAGTGTTGAAAAATACGTGAACATACAAACATACATACAAACATACATTTATGAAAATTGGTACACTTATGTAGAAGCCCACACAGACCAACATATACACAAATATTGTGCAATTTCTACCTTGCTAAGAGACAAGAGTTTTACTTAGGAGGGGGGGGGGGGGGGGGGACTGTCATCTACAAGTTAACCATAGCTACTTGGTTGGAGTATTTTGTCCGTAGACTACCAACCTCCTTTTTAAGTTCACATGGAGTAGTGCAGAGATAAAAATATATGTATAAAGTTTAACATTACATTGTATATTTTGTAAATGACAGTTTTTATTTAATTTAGTAACCATACTTATTAATTTGGTTAAAACACTATACTTCGCTTAGTTTGTTGGCGCCGATTCATTAGAAAAAAACCTTTATGAAAACGCTCCTTTAAAAACCGGTATAAGCGAACGAAACCAAAATGAAAAGGTTTTATAAAACTTTTATTGCAATTACATTAAAGCGGTTTGAAATTTTAAACGGTATTCGAGCCCTGCCTGAGGGTATTGGAAGTTGAGGCCGAAGATAGAGTAAGCAGATCCTATTCTGGCTTTAAAAACCTTAAGGTTGTGCGAGGAAATTAAATGAAGGAAATGAAATCGCTTCTTACAGCTAGTGGAATATTGACGACAGTGATGATGATATCCTTTTTAATGCTTAATGTTGGCTACATATAGGAAAAAAAAAAATTCAAAATTCAAAGTCATTTATTCAGTTTAGGCTACAAGTAGCTCTTGTGAATGTCACTATGCCATCGGTTCGTAAGTCTACTCTGGGCGGGAGATCTTGTACTGAGAAGAACCGGCAAGAAACTCAGCAAGTGTCCAGCTCTTTTCTCCCTTACAGCGTCAAAAATATTGGAAAATGCCCTATCATAGCAGGACACTTTCCATTACAAATAAACACAAAATTATAGAAGACAACCACAACATGTAAATAAAAAACAAAAATATCACAATATCACAATCAATAGGTTTTGTAGTTTAGCTTAAGCGTCATGATAGGAGTAACTGAAAAAAGTGTAATAGCAAGAACGCAACGAACAGTGAAATTGTGGGTTGCGTCGCTAATAGCACTGTTACAAAGTTGTGACCAGGTAGTGACATATAATAGTAAAGGAAAGAAAACCCTTAAAACATCTGCATTGCTAAAAAAGGACTTTGTTACAGCCACCAATGGTGAGAGTTAAACTGGCAAAGTTCGGTGGAATTGAAGCGGAATTGGGACAAGTTAAACACCATGTAAGTGTCTCACTCCTCTACTACTAGTATGTAGATATCGATGGATTAATAATAAAAATAGAGAAAGATATAGAGATAGAGAAAGAGATAGATATAGAGAAAGATATATAGATAAAAAAATATTATTTGGTACAACGCATCACACCTATAAATGTATTTGTCCTTTACATACTCGAGTAACATACTCCCCTACCTTGATACGGTCAACCCGAGCCGAGGTTCTAGCCTTTAGAGGCATCCTTGGGTTGTTCCGCTCTCGAATCCGATTCGGATATATCTCTTCTTTGTCCGAATGCCTTGGAGAATCTAATAGGAGACAGGGACTCGCTTGTGTGATGCCCAATGCCCATCCCCTCTAAAGACCTTCGAAGTGCCTAAGTGTGAGTTTTCTTTACTATTCGTATTCATTCGATTACGTTTGCGAAAACGAAATTTTGTATGGCACAATTTTAACTCTTCTCGTAAGTCGCCAGGAGGCGCTGCTTTAATGCCTTACTAATTCTCGTAAAGAAAAGGCCCCAAGAAAACTCACACTAGGCACCCTGAGTAGCAATGTATTGTAATGTATGTATTGTTCGTTTTTGTTAACGTGATCGAATATCAAATGAAACTTACGCTAGACACCCTGAAAGTGTGCGTTTGCTACGTATTATAACGCGATTCTTACACATTAAAATTAATCAACTACACAACGTATTGAGGAGTCTTAAGTTTCTCTCCTGCCTTCAAATCTAAATAAGTATCTAATAAAGTACGCGAAAATACTTTATTTCACATATTTTATTTGTCTGGGATTCTTTTTACGTCAACTTCTTGGTAGTTGGGCTTAGTTTCCTTAGCCTTTCCCAAAAGGGATAGGCCGTCGATTGTTGAAAAAAGTTTAATATAAGTATTTAAATATTTATAAAATACAGTGAAAAAAATTAAACGCCCACCCGACCCAGCCAGGAATCGAACCTGGGTCTTCCGCAATCCGGGCGGCTGCACTGACCCCTATGCTATCGGGAAGGCTGACTGCGCTGAATTTTGTCACTGTGTTTTAATATTTTTTGAGTGCTAACAGCGGCACAGTGCGCCATCTATCCAACGGTTATTGCAACCGATGGCTATGCAGATTCATCTTAGCAGATGAAATACCATAAACTTGATAACACAACGTAAATATATATAGATAAAGTAAATTTTTACTTTTTATTTTTTGAGTGCTTGCTGCACTGAAGCTAAATTAAATAAATAATTACTTACTAAAATAAATGTATTTTAAAAACCCTTTGAATGTTTGTCTTATTATAACAGAACGATGCGTCACCGTTATACAGTAACTATGATGTTTATGATAACGCATAGTCGCCGCTTTGACGTCACGCGTTCAATGGGGCTGTGACCTTAACCTCTTAACAACTTTATTTTAAATTATGCATATTTTTACTATAATTTATTATTACCAGTGTTTTTGCGACATTAAAAAGAAAAACTTCTAGGTCACATAATGGACCTTGGTTCATTTGACGTTAACATTGCGGGGAGGCTATTTATACATAGCCAGGTCATAAGTATTGTCACACAGTAAAAACTTTTCTTTTAGAATGCTGGCCACAAAAAAGTTTCGAAATTTCGAATTGTTCATGATAATAAAAATGTATACTTTATAGAATTTTACTTATTTTTAAATATGAAGTGGACGCTTAAAGAAGACCGTGTTGCAGTTATTGCGTTGCATTGTTGCGGTTACGCGCTAATTCAAATTTTTGACATACTGAAAAATTTAAATTTAACCAAAAGATTCGTTTATCGTTTATTCGTACCATCAAACGATACAATGAAAACTTTAGTGTAGATGGTCAAGAAGTGGTCGCCCTCGGTCTGTTAGGACTCCAGCAGTGATAAAAATGAAGGCGCGAATTCAAAGAAATCCAAACGTAAGCAGAAACTGTTGGCCCTTCAGATGGGGTTAAGCAGAACCACGGTGAAAAGGGTATTAAATGAAGACTTAGGGCTTCGGGCATATTGAAGAAAAACAGGACATCGTTTGAATACTCGTCTAATGGACCTGAGACTGAAGAGATGCCGCGCTTTGTTGAAGCGGTACGCGGGAAAAAAATATCGGGAAATTCTTTTTTCGGATGAAAAATTTTTTACCGTAGAAGAGAGCTACAACAAACAAAATGATAAGGTGTATGCACACAGTAGTGAAGAAGCGAGCAACCGTATTCCGCGTGTCCATCGAGGTCATTTTCCATCCTCGCTCATGGTATGGTTGGGAGTTTCTTATTGGGGCTTAACAGAGGTACATTTTTTTGAGAAAGGTGTAAAAACGAATGCAGTTGTGTATCAAAATACAGTCCTGACGAACCTTGTGGAACCTGTTTCTCATACCATGTTCAATAACAGGCACTGGGTATTCCAACAAGATTCGGCGCCAGCTCATAGAGCGAAGAGCACACAAGACTGGCTGGCGGCGCGTGAAATCGACTTCATCCGGCACGAAGACTGGCCCTCCTCCAGTCCAGATTTGAGTCCGTTAGATTACAAGATATGGCAACACTTGGAAGAAAAGGCGTGCTCAAAGCCTCATCCCAATTTGGAGTCACTCAAGACATCCATGATTAAGGCAGCCGCCGGTATTGACATGGACCTCGTTCGTGCTGCGATAGACGACAGTCCGCGCAGATTGAAGGCCTGTATTCAAAATCACGGAGGTCATTTTGAATAAACTTTATTGTCATAAGAATCTATGTTTTGTTAAGTTCATTTTGGTATATAAATGGTTACATAATGAATAAACTTGTCTCAATTATTTTATATTAAACATGTGACAGAATTTATAACCTGACTGTGTATATACCCACTGAGCATTAAAAATGGAAAGTTCGAAACTATAAATTTTGTAATTAAACGAATTTATAGTCAACACCCATCACTTATAATGTAGTGTATTTGTAGTGTTGACATGATTTCTATAATGGAGGACTTTGTCACCAAAAAAGGAGACTACGTCAAACATGAAGTAGCAAAGTAATGTAATTAGAGGTGGGCGTTTAAAGCAAAAGCATTTAAAAAAGTACATAAGCGTGCTATTAGGTTTGAACGTATGGTGCTTTTCACTTAAAAAAGTGTTTGTAATTATTTTGATATTTTGGTCGGTTATTTAACACTTATTTCGTTTAGGTACATTTATACAGAAAGTAAAAAGTAGTACGTTTTTAAGAGTGAAGCGGTAAGTGCGCGGTTTTGTACAGTGTGCTTGCTTGCCTGCTTATTTACGTGCTCTATGGAAATGTGTACTAACATAATAAAGTTTTAAATTTTTTTTATAATGAAATGAGTGTAATTAACTTCCAGTGTAACTGAATTTTAAGTTTAGAGCATTTTTTTTAAAAAGTAATAAGAAAAGTTCATTGATTTAAAAAAAACATAAAATTCTACATATTTACGTCGTACAACTTAATACCTACTTAAATATTCGTTTAAATGACAATGAAACATGTTGACAACAAAACATGTTAACAACGAAAAACGTATTAAGCAAGTAAGTAAGCAGACAGGCAGCTTCACGTTTTTCGTTTCCACACAACGTAGCCAGCCAGCTTTTTGTAAGTACACGAAAAAGCAAAAAAGCACTTTTTTAAGCATGCTTTTTTAAAATCGTACAGTGCTTAAACGTGTAAAAAAAATTAAGCAGTTTTTTCCATCTCTAAATGTAATTAGTCCCCAGCTGGACAAAGGCACAGAATAAAGACACAGCAGAAGGTAAGCTTCATGCAAACGCGCTCGAGCATCGCAAGCAGAGTCAAAGTCTTCCACCGACACAGAGTCTCGCAACAGCTACGCTCAGACTGTTTTGCGCTTTTACGATATTCTGTGTTCGTGAGAGGTTCTATGTGTGCGTTGGTCGAGCGCGGTATGTATGAAGATCTGAGGTATGAAGCTTACCTACAGCAGTCTCTTTATTTTATGCCTTTGTCCCGCAGTGGACTAATTATATTACTTTACTATTTAATATTTAAATATAATGTCAGTTGACATAGATTATCGCTTATATATTTCCAGGTTTTTATGGTAAATTCGAGCAATAAGACTCGCTTAAACCACCGGGCCTTCTGCGGGGGCAGTATCATCACTGAAGTTCGGGTGTTGACATCGGCTCATTGCTTCTACACGAATCGGAAACGGTGGGGCTCAATCTTATATTTCTTAATTCTTTCCGTGAGACAAAATAAGGAGACAGCAGAAGGAAAGCTTAATACAAACGCGCCCGGGCAACAACGTGCACATAGACAACCTCTCACGGACACAGAATCTCGCAACAGTTGCGCTCGGACTGTTCCGAGCTGTCCTGAGTAAAGGGATGTGAAAAAAATATTCGATTATAGGAAAAGACGATTAATAATCGATTACTTTAAAAAAAACGATTTAACTAATCGATTTACAATTCAAAAATAATCGATTTTTTTAAAATCGTCTTTTCAATCATACATATCATAAACATATTAGATAAATATCATATTCTCACCACCATCGTAATTATAGTAATAAAAAAAAAAAAAAAACAATAATCTTAATTTATAACTTTGAGCACTACGATACTGTAAAACTTTCTGGCGCGTTCGCGGCATTCGGAAAAAGTTTAAACTCGCACTGGTTGGCGTTTGTTGTTGTTTCTAGTTAATTATTTAATTACTTTAAATTAATAAGGCTGTGATTATTTAAATTTTAGGTGTTTCATTATTGATCTCTTTAGAAAAATTGAAAAAATCAATTATTAAAACAAAATTGATTATTTTTATTACAATAATCAATTATTTTTTAATCGATTCATTGTAATGAAAATTAATCGATTATTTAATAATTGATTTTTTACGTTGAATGTCACATCCCTTCGTTTTCCGTGAGAGAGTCTATGAGTGCGTTGGTCGAGCGCGGTATGTATTCGGCTTACCTTCTGGGACTCCTTATTTTGTGGTGTTTACCATGTGACGTTTACCATGCGCTATACTGCCGCGCAATTTATGAACGCAGTAACGAACATGTGAACAGTTTCAAGAAAATAGATCGTAATGTCAGCACCTCAAATATCACAATCACAAACACAGTAAGTTGTACTTACTGCGTTCATAAATTTTGTGGCACTATAGAGCTCCTTATCAGATTCAAATTCAAATTCAAATAATTTATTTTAGTAAAATAAAAATCCATAATTGTTAGTATAATCTTAATCTACGTGTTAGTATTTTACAGTGTTATTACTGCTAGGGCCATGTAGCCTGCAACTTTTCGCAATGTGCAGACATTCGGGCCTGTCTGCTATCGTCTTCAGGATGCTGTTGGAGGCTGCCCTCACCCGTCGCACCAGGGACGCCGCACGCGCTCTTATTATGCCGTAGAAGCAGTCTGTGCGCGCTTCCGCGAACATCCCTGAGGCGCTGCAATAGCGGGGCAGCCCCGTCAGCATCCTGAACGCGTCAGGGTGCCTAAGTGCGAGTTCCATGCGCAACTCGATCACGTTAACGAAAACGAGAATTTGTATGGCAAAATTATAATCTTCTCGTAGATCGCCAGGAGGCGCTGCTTCAATCCCATACAAATATTTGTTTTCGTAAACGTAATCGAATGAATACGGTTAGTAAACAAAACTCACACTAGGCACCCTGTACACCGCTCGCCTTTAGAACTAAAATGGCAGACTGTGCGTTTCCAGGCAGCGCTTTGAATACCGTTGAAAAATTGGCATCGATACTTCTGTCAAACGAAGGTACTGGTAAAAAAAAGTAACGGTAGGTTACCTGGGTGATTACAAAAACACAAATGTTGAAAATAATTCCACGAGCAGGATTTGAACCTGCACCCTTCTGACATACCGGGTCAGGTGCTCTTCCAATTGAGCTATCGTGGTTCTAACCAGCCCGCCGAAATTATTCAATTATTTACTTTTTTACTTTGAAAGCCAAAGCCATTCAATGTCAACAACTACCGTCATTAACACCCGATCATAATATTTTTACAAATACTAAAGATCAGTTAAGAAGTAGGCAAGCTATTTATAAAATGTGTTGTTTAAATGTATTCGCATATTGTTTCGCAACAAAATTTGCGTTTAAATTATATAAACAAAACAAAAACATTTTAGCTAGGTGATATTTTTACCGTTAAATTACCTAACTGCTCTACGCGGATTGGCCAAAACGCAATATTTAACGTAAAAAGTTGCAATACTTTTCTATATAACGTTATCTGCATTACCGGTACCAAATTACTTTTATAGAAATAACAATACTTACTGGTACTTATAATGGGAATTTGGTAACGGTAACAAGCCCTGGTTTGGAAAGCTTCTTACCGAGTAGGTTGTGAATTGAGCTGTGGAGGTATTCTCAAAGGTTTTATAGGTCGGCAAAGCGTGTGTGATACCTTCAACACCTACCTAGAATTTGTATGGCATTGAAGCTGCACTGGCGTTGAATGAGGCGAATTGTAATTTTGCCGTACAAATTCTCATTTTTGTTTGTGTGATCGCATGGTTAAAAGTAAAAGTCGCACTTTACTTGCTAAACTCGCGTGTATACCTACGTAACAGATTTTGTACGTCATGAAAATGGTATTTAGTATGTGGTTTCGACGACGACAATATTAAGGTTTTTGCAGGGTTTATTTTTTTCTTGGTTGGAAATTAATGACGTCTATATAACAATGTAAACATGTTGACATGTGAAGTTGTTTTGGGTTTCGCCACTCATTGTTTAATAACTCATTCTTTTTTTATTCTTTGGTTGTAAGTCTAAATTCCGCTTTCCGAAGCACAGGGGTGCAAGTTTTGAAGCGGTGGCAATATTACCCGATCCGATCCAAACCCCTCGGAGAATCTGGTAGGGCACGGGGCCACGCACTAGTGCTAGATGCCGTTCCCTCTAGAAATCCTCCGAAGGTGCTTCGTTTCACACGGCTTGAGGAACCCTTTAAGTTTCTCGCCGCCCCCAAACAAGGCCGGTGAAGCTGAAAATGCTGTTTGAGGCAATCTGCAAACTCTCTCTCTAAAAAATACTTTTACTTTAATATGTTTTTGTTACAGTTTAAAATTCTCAAGATCTGCATTGAAAGTGGTAGGCGGCATGGTGACCACGTTCGTGAAAACAGAAAATGATGACGCCCAGCAATGGCGGTCGATCGAAAAGATATTCACTCAGAAATACTTCCGGTTCCCCGCTTACAATCTCGCGATTGTGGTGAGTCAGCGTTGGTAACGATTTAATATTATTATAATTAAAAAAAGCCAATATTTATCGCTAGAAAAATGGAATTAATGAATCTTGGGCTTTTTAAATAATATTTATATTGCCATAAATTATTACATGCATATTTTTCAGTTGTCAAGGTAAAAGTAGTGTTTCAATGTAATTTTACCCTAAGGTGTAGCTACAAGTACATAATCTAAAATTTTAAATTAAATGCAAGGATAAATCTAAAATCTAAACATTAAATAAAAAAAATTAAGATTGCACAAATTAAAATACATGTTAAATTAATATAACTTTACAAACTGCATAACAACTTTCTGACAGATAAAACGCCACCATAAAATTTACTCAAACCTAACAAAATTTATTAAAGATTGACGAGATATTTTGTTGCATTACCTACCTTCTGGACAAGTGTCCTATGAAAGTGTTCTTCTCAATACAAGGACAGATTAAGTAATAGTTACAGATTAAGTAATACTAATCGTAGGTGTAGTGACATTTATAAAATTTCAATGATTGTTGCCGAAACTGAATAAATATTTTCGGATTGATATTTATACATACTTACCTAAACATAATATTTTATTGTTCCACTTTTGTCATCTGCAAAAAGTCATAGTGGTGTGGATGCATCAAAACGTAATCAATAAAAAATATAATAACGATAGCATCATCTTCTTTTAAAAAAAAATATATTTTTTTTTTGAAGAGAGTTTGCTGATTGCCTCAAACGGCATTTTCAGCTTCATCGGGCTTGTTTGGGGGCGGCGAGAAACTTAAAGAGTTCCTCAAGTCGCGTGAAACGAATCACGTTCGGAGGTTTTCTCGTTCATTTGTTGCACAATGGATTTGTTTGAAGATAATTTAATAGAATTAATCCGCAATTATCCCTCTTTGTATAAAAATAAAGACAAAAAACATAAAGGTATCAGTTAAAAGTTATATATATGGTATCATTCGATACCAAATATTTTGCTTATCAGTTGTCAAGGTTCTCATGCCATCGCTTTTTTTAAAGGAAGAGGTAACAACTTAAAAGGCGGGTCAGCCCTGATTTGAGGTATTTTTATCGATAATATTATCCATAGATCAAGCTCTTAAAGTTTGATTACTACTTCCTCGGACAGATTGTATAAGTGATAGCAAATGGGATTGCAGATAGGTAATTTGAATGTAATTTTACTATGACATCCTTAAGAGCTTATTTGCATCCTAAATCATTTAACTAAATAAATTATTGTAAATATTGACTATTTTATTGGAGATCCTTGGGGAAGGCCTTTGCCCAGCAGTGGACGTCTTTTGGCTGAGATGATGATGATGATGATGATGACTGACTGATTGACTTTGAATTGAGTTTTGCATTTAGAATTTAGAATTTTGAATGTTGCATTTTGAATTAAAAATGAGTTTTGATTTTAAATTTTAAATTTGAATTTTGAATTTTGGATTTTATTTTTGTGTTTTAAATTTTGAATTTTGAGTTTTAATTTTGAATTTTTATTTTTAAATTTTGTATTTTGAGTTTTTATGAGAGAGTTTGTGTGTCTTGTTGATTTTGATTTTGGGACACGTGAGCATGCGTGGTACATCTGAGATATGTTTTTTATTATTATTGCTCAATAACATAATTACGCCTTAAAATTATTACAGCATTTAAAAGCACTGAGGTTTGTGTTAATGTGAGGACGTGAGAGTGCGTCTTGTTGTTGATTTTGATTTTGGGACACGTGAGCGTGCGTGGTACATCTGAGATATGTGAAGTCGTAAGAGTGCGTCTTGTTGTTGTTTTTGACTTATGACATGTGAGCATGCGCGATATTTTTAGAAGACGTCGAAGAACGTCGTTTGTATGAATTACAAATTTAGACACGCAAGCGTGCGTGGGTATGCTCGCGAGTTTTAAATATTTTCTATTTTAAAATAGTAAGTCGCGATATATTTTGTGATCGATTTGAAATATGAGATAATAAGACATGATTTATGCTTAATGAATTGTAATACACGTGAGGAAGACATCAATTTATTAAGTAAAACGAAAGAATTAGTTGATTATAATAATGAGGTTAATTTTTTTTGATCTTTGTACGCTGACCCGACGGACTTCGTACTGCTTTGACAGTTTCTTTTTATGACAACAAAACAAATCAATCGTTAAATATTTACGCATGAAAGCGTATTAAACAAACATTTTTTTAAATAAAAATATCCTATATCCTTCCTACCATAAAATACCTTTGAGAATATGTGTACAAATTTTCATGATGATTAGTGGAGTAGTTTCAGCGTGAAAGCGTAACAAACAAACTCACATTCACATTTATAATATTAGTAGGGAATATGCCACGCACGCGTATGCTTTCTCGCTAGCGTCATCAAAGATGTATTCTGAAGTTGGGCTTCTTTTACCGATTTCTTATCGACCGATCGATCTGATCGATCGACTGATCGATTAAACGACCGAGCGAATGCTGTAATTCGAGGTGATGTATCTTAATCAGCTACATACTGTGACGAATTGAAAACATTTGCATTAACGGTTAATATCTATAGCCCGAGATCATGCAATTACATTCGCGAAAAAAAATATTTTTTTTTCCACATGAAAATACACTAAGAAACTGGTATAAACGCGTATATTGTGCCCCAGGATTTATAGCAAAATCTTTTAATACAATTAAAGAAGTAGCCAAAACAAAAGATCTTCTTGTAAATTTAACTTTCGATGAAATGAGCATCAAAGAGTGTACTGAGTTTGTAGGTAACAACCACTATGGTCATGTTAATTTCGGGAACGATTCACATGGGGATGAAGTTCCAGTGGCAAATCAAGTTCAAACTTTCATGGTCGTAACAATCAACCACTTTTGGAAACTACTTGTAGGTTTCATTTCAGGGCGAGCTTTTACAGCTACTCAAAAGAAAAATTTACTATAGATCTGTCTTACTTTTCTGATTGAAACTGGATGTACCGTTGCTTCAATTACTTTTGATGGCATATCCTCTAATTTAAACATGTCAAATTATAAGAATGTAAATTTACAACCGCATCCATCATTCCTTATTTTTAATTTAAAAACAGAAAATATTACGTTGTATTTGATCCGTCTCACCTTATAAAACTTATAACAGGGATATTTAATGATAATAAGATATTTATAGATTATAATGGGAGGAACGTAGAATTTAAATTTGTTACAGAACTGTACAACCTTCAAGTAAAAGAAGGTTTGAGACTTGCCAATAAGTTAACTTTCAGACATATAAATTTCATTAAACAGAAAATGAAAGTGAAATTAGCCGTACAATTGTTATCGGAATCTGTTGCCACATCCATAGAATATTGACAAAACATTTTGAATTTACTCCAATTTAAAGAATTCAGAAGCCACTGTTACATTCATACGCCCGGTTAATTAAGTATTTGATATTTATAATTCACGGAACTTCCTTTCATACGGATTTAAAAACCGTTATTTGAAAGGAACAAGAAAATTTATTTCAAAATATTTATCAAGTTTACGACTATTTCTGTAATTTAAAATACGAAGATGGTTTAGTAATAAATTCCTCAAGACATCTCGGTTTTTCTGGATTCTTAGTTAATATTAGAACTTTGCAATGGCTGTATGTAGACTATATCGAAAAAGGTCCTTTGAAATTCTTGCCTTTATTCAAACTTTACCAGGACCACATAGAAACTTTTTTTAGCGCGATTAGATCTAAGGGTGGTTTTAATAACAATCCCATAGTAAAAAAATTTGTATCAGCTTATATAAGATTGCTTTGTCACACTGAGGTCAAGCTAAGTGAATGTGGGAATTGTTTAGAGCTAGAAAAAGTAACTATACTTAATGATGTAACTTCTACGACAGACAAAATTAATTGCTCTATAATATTCAACAAGATGAAACAAGAATTTTAAATACAAAATGTTCCTTTAGAAAATGAGCAAGAAGATATATCAGAAATAAAAAAAAATGTTTTTTCAACATTTGTGTTTTTGTAGTTTGTTTTGTGCAATGAGTGAGTGAAATTATTTGAAATATCTTCTGAGTTTTTTTTAAAGAATCGTAGTTTCAGCCATGCAAAATG
Source organism: Eudonia truncicolella (assembly GCA_949315975.1). Taxonomy (NCBI): domain Eukaryota; kingdom Metazoa; phylum Arthropoda; class Insecta; order Lepidoptera; family Crambidae; genus Eudonia; species Eudonia truncicolella. Next base: position 12,072,977 of record OX438836.1, read on the forward strand.
CCATCCCATCCTATTTTAGTTCTATTAATACTGTTACTAGTTAATATTATCGATATCGATATTAATGTAAAAAGCGACATGACACACATCACTGATACGCATTCATATACAATTTTACACACACAAATGTCTTCCTATTTCGGTTTCGTTTGACAGCTCGTGTTGGTTGCTCTATTCCGTTGGTATATTAACTTTATGGTTGGACCACGAGGTTCACGACCGAGAACAATGTATCAGATGGACCTAGGGTTGTCACTTAAGAGGAAATACTAATATTGTTTTCTAAAGTTTACGCGAACACTACACATTGAAATGAAACAACTTTTACGGATCTACTCGCGTTTATTTTACACATTAGTTTTAATTAATGTTTATCCTGACGTTTCGAACCTTTTGCAGGGACCGTGGTCACAGGGAGACTGAGTTGTTGGTCGACTCATAATTAGTTAGTAGCTTGTATACCCTCATTTAAATTTAATCAGGTGTGTTCCGTTTTACGCAGAAAGAGCTTACAGTATCTTTTGGTCTGGCAGTATGGTGTTGGGGCTGGGATTTAATATTTTGTATGGTAGGATCCCAGGCTGGTGGTAGATTCCAACCATCTTCTCTATTAAAATTAGAATGTTTTTTAATTTCAATAGCCTCGCGTATCATCCTAGGGATGAATCGTTGTTCCCTAGCGAGTATTTGTGGTTTATCAAATCTGATGTAATCGTTGGGCCCCTCAAGGTAATGTTCGCATACTGCAGACTTATTTTCGCGCCTACGCTTGACGTCGGCTATATGTTCTTTAACACGGGTTCCTACAATTCTCTTTGTTTGCCCGATGTAAGAGAGCTCACAGTAGCAGTCCAGTTTGTACACGCCTGCATCTTGAAGGGATATGTTGCACTTGACAGGTCGTAAAATTTGGTTGATCTTCTTCGGCGGCTTGAAGTAAGTGTTGATTGAAGCTCGCTTAAAGATATGTCCAATCTTGTCAGTGACACCTTTCATATATGGTAGTACAGCTAACAGCTTACAGCTACAGGTTGGCGCTCGACTGTGGTTGGTTTATTGCGTTTTCTGTGACGAAGCCGTGGTACTTTCAGATTATTGTCCTTAACAATTTTTCTTAACAGACAACCTCAATTACTTAGCCATATGGTGCTTTTAATATATTTTTATAGGTTTCCGGGGGTTTACGCACGGTAGCCTATCTGCCATATTCGGGATTATATAGGTATTACCAAACATCTCAAGCACCCTGTAATATTCCTTTACAGCAAGTGAATGAAAAGTGGGAGTTCAATCAGTATGTAAATAAAATACCATTCGCCTCGAAGGACCAGGACTTTGATGGAGTCTGTATTGTCACTGGGGTGCGGCCATCGAGGGTAATTATTCATTTATTTTATAATGTAATTATGGAGTAAGTATATTGTATGTATTGGAAGTAAGTTTGGTATTAGCTCGATTGCGCAGTAGCTAACATTAAGCAATTTTCGCAAAGTCTGTCATCGGATGGGTGACCAAATATTTATCATCTCGAGCTCCTCCGTGCTTCGGAAGGCACATATAACCATTGGCCCCGGCTGCATTAGCATCGTTAACATCCGCCAAACCGTTTATGGCCCGTTCTTCCTATCCATCCATAGGGAAGGCTCGTACCCCAGTAGTGGGGACGTATTCATGAGCTGGTGATGATAATGTAAGTAGTTAAGGCTTATAATGTAGTTTGGTAGTAGTATCTGTGTGTTTTATAGCTTAAAATGTTTATGCATGCTTTTCTTTCTCTTGAGAATCTGTCTCTCCCCGATCCGATCCGAACTCCGATCCGAACCCTTCGAAGAATCTAGTAGGGCACGGGGACACGCATTAGTGCCTGATGCCGTTCCCTCTAGAAAACCTCCGAAGGTGATTCGTTTCACACGGCTTGAGGAACCTTTTAAGTTTCCGCCACCCCTAAATAAGCCCGGTGAAGCTGAAAATGCCGTCTGAGGCTATCAGCAATCTCTCTCAAAAAAAAAGTACCTGTCTCTCCACATTACTCATCCTATGTTACTCGTTATACAATGTGTAATAGGTTTAACGCACACCCTGAAAGTAGTTTGTTCTAAATCGGCTACTCAATAGATTAAAAATATTAAAAACAAAGGTTATATTTTTCCCCAAAAATATTTATACTTATTAAAATTACAGGCACTCCATCGATAAAAAATCAAAATAAACGTAAATAAAACTTAAGTCAAACCACAAACCACCACGCGGGCCTAGTGCGGGTTGGTAGTTGTTAACGAATGCTAACGCAGCCGGGACCAACGGCTTTACGTGCTTTCCGAAGCATGGAGGAGCTCATAATGATACATTTTTGATCACTTATCCGATGACCGGCCTTTGCGAAAGTTGCTTAACCTCAGCACTCGCAGACCGGGCGCGTTAACCACTGCGCCATCGAGCTCCTCAATTGATATCATAACGTGAGAATTAGTCACCGTTTAAAAAATCGTTTTCCTGATTATTTCGTCTCTGACTGTACAAAAGTAAATAGAGTATTGTTATGTTTTTAGTTATGTCACCTTTCTGTTCCAGAGTTGGTCGAAAGACAAATTTCTCTATTCGCAGTCCTTCAAGATGCTTAAGAACAGCGATTGCGAGTTTAATACGTTGATGGAATGCGAACTTTACTATTGCACCGCCTATGACCAGTCTCAACTCTTGCTGCAATCTATTGTAAGTTAACAATCTCATTTCGATGCCGAACGCCTCTAGCGTAGAATCTAGCAAGGGAGAGGGGGACACGCTCGCGCTGGCGTAATGTCACCTCCTCTAGAAACCCTCTGAGAGTTCGATCACCACAACTTGAAGGATCTTACAAATAAAAAAGCATAAGCTTTGTTTGTTGAGTTATTCCGTGTTTTGTCTCTTTTACTCTAATTTGAAATGACGTTTACAAGACAGGAACAAAACACGGAATTACTATTCGGACCTTGTTTATTTGCAAGGCACGAAGAGTCTTTAAATTCTCGCCGCCCATAAAAGTACGGTTACGATTAGTGTTGCAAGGTCCAGTGTGTCAAACGAGACAACAGGTAAAAATAATTGGGATTTGGAATTTCAAATCCGGACAGTTACAATTGCTAAAAAAAATGCAGGCATTTGTGAAATTTACTTACAAAACGAAAACATTAAAACTAAAAGAAGATAAACTTCTACATATAACAAAAGTTAAACATAATTGTTTTGACTAATTAAATCGAATTATAACCATTTCACCTAATTTATAATATCACAAAACATTGTCACGTATTTTATTAATTGATGTTTTGTTTGTGTTATACTTAGTGTTAGATTTCGCTGCTTTCAATAAGTATTTTTTCTTAATCACATATTTATCGGAGACATGGCGCTAGCATCGCTTAGAAGCGACAAGTAGTCTATACTTGAGTGAGGTCTGTGCAGCCTATGGTCTATGGTACGCGAAACGTCAAAGTTGGCGCGACAACAACAGTTGGTTGGAGAGTACGCACACGCAGAACTCACTTCGTTTCTAAAATCCATTTGCATCGGGCAACTGTTTCTAAATAATTTAATTGTGATGTTAAAATAACATTAAAGTGACTGTAAGGAATACGACTGCTTTTTTATTTTGAAGTTCTAAAATGAATAGTGTTATCGACGAATCCGAGTTTGCTCGACCGTCCTACCTACAAATAATTTCGCCAAAAATTCACTACTGGTATTGATATCATGAAGGCAATATTTTTTGCAGTTTAGGATTTTTTTGTGTTTCATATAATTTGCGCCATTTCTGTAATGTCGTTAAGTCTTTGCTCTATAATACTACTTTCATTGCGTCTTTGTCATTAGAATCTTCCTCATACAGATCATTAATTTAAAAAAATGTATTAATATTAGATTTATAATATTAGATTTATCCGTGCGGTGACGGAGAAAGAATACAATTCTCCGCCCCTCTCCTCCAGTGGGTGTCGTAAGAGGCGACTAACGGATTTTAGAGCTCCCATATACTCCACTGCGTGGTAGGGCTTGCCCCGTCTGGTTAGTGACCACCGTACGCATGGTGAAAAACCCGTCAAGTGACCACTTGTCGATCGCGTTTCGGGATCAGCCAGCGTATAACCAGAGCTCGAGTGGATGGTGCTGCGATGCATTGGTCTGTAGAGGTTTCTGTCAAACCAATCCGGCTCTGGCTATAAATTATCTTTCACAGGAAAACGAAGGCAGCGGCCTGGTGTGTCATGGAACAGAGGATCCCAACGAGATAGACGAAAGCCAAGGGGTGTTGGTTGGAGTCACGAGTCTCGTCCACATGTACTTGCCAACTTTACACCACAGGGTGGGATCTTTCCATAAATGGGTCGCTGATTCCTGTGACAAAAGCAGTACGTCGATCGGTGCTCTTCTATTATGTTTAGTAATTAAATTATTAGTGTAAAATAAACGTGTTTGTTTTATTTATTTTTAGCGGCAAAGCGCTTGGCCTGATACCCAAAGGTCCAGTCCTGGGTTCAATTCCCAATTCGGGCAAAGTGTGTTTTCGATTTTTCGATGCACAGCCCAACAATGCAGGTTTGCGATCGGCAACCCGCATTTGGCAAGTGTGGTGATTAAGCCATTACCATACGATAAGATAAATAAACTTTATTGTCCCCAGCAGTGGGGACATAAATGAGCTGATGATGATGATGATGATGTACACCAAAAATAAAACATTTGACAAAAAAAACTACATAAACTACACGTAAAAAGGGCGGTCTTATCACTAAGAGTGATCTTTTCCAGACAACTTTTGGATAGACAAAAAATTGAGTTTGAAGTGAGTTTGTCGTCGCGTCGGTGCACCATAAATAAATATAGTATAACTAACACAGCAATAAATATCGAAAACAGCAATAAATAACATAATAGTAATAAACACAGCAATAAATAAATAATAACACTTAATATACTATTGATACAAAATTTAAATTCAAATTCAAAATCATTTATTCAGTTTACGCTACAAGTAGCTCTTGTAAATGTCTCTATGCCGGTTGACTGCCACTATGCCACTATGTCACTATATCGGTTCGTAAGTCTATTCTGGGCGGCAGATCTTGTACTGAGAAGAACCGGCAAGAAACTCAGCAAGTGACCAGCTCTTTTCTCCCTTACAGCGTCAAAAATATTGGAAAATGCCCTATCATAGCAGGACACTTTCAATTACAAATAAACACAAAAAAAATATAGAAGACAACCACGTGTAAAAAAAACAAAATAAAAAATCTAAGTTAATATATTTACCTCAGGTAAAAGTTACAATTTCTACAATGTCATACAGTGCCACTACAGTACTCTAATAAAAGTCAAAAATTGTTTAAGAAAAACAAAGTCAAACTATAGTGAATAATACTAAAAATAAGATAAGTATGCAAGAGCATACCAGCCTCCACAGGTGGCACCCGTTCACGAGTATGACATATGAATCAGCCATCGCTTCGCTCAACCATATTTTAGGGAACGTGACGACCCGACGCACACGCCACCACCGCAGAGACATAAAGAGAACATGACATACTCAAGATACTCTGTATGTTAACTGTAGGACACTGCTGATAAAGGCTATCATATCAGTATAAAAATTAATTAATTAATTTTATTAAATTGATTCAAATAGAGTATAATGTGTTTTTTTATTATAACCAGGCTGTTTTATCATCTAAATATTATTTGACTGTATAATAACCTTTTATAGTACAAAAGTGTAACTACTTACAATGTGAAATAACATGTGCAGGCGAGCAGACAAAGATGACCACACATTCTTATCATTAAAATAATCATCAATTTTATAGTAGCCTTTTTTCATTAGACCTTGTTTTATTTCTGTCTTAAACTTGTGTAGTGGCAATTCCGTTAGAGTGAAAGGCATTTTATCGTATATTTTTATACATTTCCCAACAAATGAATTACCTTATTGAGCGTTTTGGAACGGCAAGTTTCTTTTTATTTCTTGTGTTAAAATTGATACAAACAGTTGTTTGTTTTTTTACATATAATTATAACTGTTAAATATAATTATAAGTACATATACATAAGAATGCATAATCTAATATAAAAGCATAGTACAGACGCCTGCACATCAACCTATCCAAAACTGTCAAATTTCTTCAAAACATTTTCAACCATATTGATTAGTACTAAAGTTAAAAGTCTGTTGGGAAAATTTGACAGTTTGTGGTAGGTTGATGTGCAGGCGTGTGTACAGTGACGATGGTTTTTGGGACAAGTAATAATCATTCAGTATTCTCTTAAAAGTTGCTAACGTTTTAGCATTTCTGATTGTTACCGATAGGCAATGCATTCCGCAATCGAGCCTCCAGTACAGTAAAAGATTTATCGTAGAATTTTGTGGAATGGATTGGTATCTCAAGCGTCATGTTATTCGACGATCTTAATGATCGTGAGTGTGAGTCGCACAGGAATTGGAATCGATCCTTAAGATATAGGAGTGGTCGGTTTAAAAAAATACTGTAAAGCAGGGAGAGCACATGAGCATTCGGTCAAGGCGAATTGGCAACCACTTGAGTTTAGTACGGAATTCGGAGACATGATCATATTTGCGAAGTCCAAATATGAATCGTATACTAAAATTCTGAAGTCGTTCAAGCTTATTGAGTTGCTATTATTATGCCGATGTCAGCTATATCGATGTTACGCATCGATATAGCTGACATCGGCATAATCTAATATTAGGGAAGAAGAACAGTTTATGCAAGTGCAATTTTAGTGGTAGTCTGAAGAAAATTGCGCAGTCTTTTCAAAGTACCCGCAGAGGCAAACATTTTTCTACTGAGTTCCTATATTTGAGAGCTCCAAGTAAAATTTTTATCAAGTAACACCCAACAGTGACCAGTCAGTTCCAGACTGCCAATACATTTTACCTGCGTTTGGGCAGGATTAATTAGAGCGAGTACACATTAGGCGCTTTGAAGCGCGCGCTTTGGTAACGCGCGCTTTGAGATCCAGTATTTCTTACTAGGTGTACACATGCAAGCGCGCGTTTCGGATCAAGCGCTCGTCGAACGCGCGCTTTGATATTTTCGTTCAAACGCGCGTTGGCAGGGCGTCAGCCGCGCGCTTCGAGATACATGAGCCGCCATTTTGTTGTACATTTGAACGCGCGCTTTTGTGTAGAGTGGACGCATATTTCACCAAAAATGGAGACCGAGCACTTCGATACAGATTTATTTATAGACGAAATCCAAAAGCGTCCTGCCATATGGGACATGGAAAGTTCTGACTATAAAAATAAAATATTAAAAAAAAGGAATTGGGAGGAGATGGTTGAAATTTTTAGTGATTGTGAAGACAATTTAGAAAAGAAAAAACTGTTGGGTGAGTATAATTTTTTATTATATTTCCTATAATTTTGTCATATTTGTAATAACTTAAATCATGTCGTCTTGCCATTGTAATTTTCCCTCGTTTACAAAGTAAATGGCGAATTTCTCTCTTGCAGTTCTAGCACACAAGCTGCCTCGCGGTACATTGCCTGAATTAATAGATTGTAACGGTGAAAGATAAAGTGTGTCTTCATATCTATAACCATCACGTATTCGAACGTAATTGTGTAGTACTGTGCAAGCTTTGATGATATTCTCCGCGAAATTTATGTTTACATCTATAGGTCTATGAAATATTCGCCATTTATTACTCATTATTCCGAACGAGCATTCGATATAGCGCCTTGCTCTTGATAATCTGTAATTGAAAACTTTTTTTGTGTGTGTTAGCTGTGTTCCTCCGTACGGGCGCATCATATTCGACATAATTCCAAATGCTTCATCGCCGACGAAAACGTGAGGCAGTGGTGTTCTGTCGACATTTGATATGGGCTTCGGGTTAGGAATATTTAACTTATTATCCATCATCCGTTTAAAAAAATCAGAATTTTGAAAAATAGCAGAATCACTGCTTTTGCCGTAGGATCCAATATTAACGTATACAAAACAATAATTTGCATCACAAACTGCTAGTAAGACTGATGAGAAGTAGTTTTTATAATTGAAAAATAGCGACCCTGTATGTTCTGGCTGTATTAGCTCAATATGTTTCCCGTCAATTGCGCCAATACAATTTGGGAAGTTGGCGTATTTTCTAAAACCTTCTTCTACTTCTTTCCACTTCTCTGTTGTCATTTCCGGCATGTATGTGCCTTTCAATTTGCTCCATAGTACTATACAAACTTGTTCCACTATCTTTATAATTGTTGATTTTCCGAGACGGTATCCATAATGCAAATCAGCGAAGGAGCAGCCTGTGGCCAAGTATCTGTCAAAATAAAAATGATTATTGTTTATTTTTAGGTTCTTCACTTATGAAAAAATGGAAGAGCATTAGGGATAATTATATGAGGGAGGCTAAGAAGCAAAAAAAGCTTCCATCTGGATCTGGATCAAGTAAACATACGCCATATGTGTATTACAGAAAACTACAATTTCTTGCGAATTCTACAGCAAATAACGACACAGAAAGCAATATAACCGGCTCAAGTGTAGATAATACAGACAATACAGACTTGATGCCACCTCCTAAAGATCATATTGAAAGCACAAGAAAAAAACAAAAAATGAATGCTGTAGATAAGCAGATAATTGATATTTTGCAGAAAAGTGTAAACACAAAGCAACAAAATGAAACGGAGCGACTAATTAAAGAAGACGATGATAAACTTTTCTGTATGTCATTGTACAGTGAATTGAAAAAAGTACCCGAGAATCAACGTCTAACAACAAAAATTGAATTGCTTAATGTTCTCAAAGAAGCGCAGAATTATCATCAGCCTTTACCACCACATACTAATCAACACCAATACATGTATTCTACACCAGCATATTCTGGATACACCACTGCGAGACCACCACCACCACAGCAGTGGTCTACGACGCCCCCACCGCCGCCGTCATCGTGGTCACCTTCACCTACAGGCTCGAGCCAAGATTCAGACTTAAATTTATTTGAATGAATAAATAACCTTACCTTAACGTTATCACGAGTTTTTCTTCTGGGGAAATTGATTCCCTTAAAATTGTTGATTCACCAGTAATATCCACTTTTATAACGTCGAGTAAGTCATCAAATGATTTTATGGACATTCTAAAATAATTAAAAAACTTAGGTTCATGTTCTCTCAATTTGGGATACAATGTTACAAACATTCCATGCGTCAGTCTATCTCGTAGTATTGGGTGCACCCAATATTCTCTTTGTCTTTGTCGTCTTTTTTTATAGCGACGGTAGAGGAGCCACACACAAGCAATCTCTTCGACGTCCATTTTCGAACTGAGCCAAAAGTATGTTCGCCCTACTAACGCTCGTTGAACGCCGTGCTAAGCGCGGTGTGTGTACGCGACCGTCGCGCTCTCAACGCAACGCCGAGCGCCCAGTATGTACTCGCTCTTAGTCCATATGTTTTGCTGCATTCAAATATTGTACAAGTCAGTGTTTAAGGTGGTGATAGCTATACCTAATTGATCTACTGGAGATTGCGTATATATTTGTAAGTCATCTGCATAAAGATGGTAGGAAGAAATTAATTGACTTGAAATAGAATTGATGAGTATGGCAAAGAGCAAAGGAGATAAAACGTAACCCTGCGGCACGCCATCAGAAGTATTGCACCAACTAGAGAAAATGTCATCAAGACGAATTCGCTGCCGGCGTCCAAACAAATAGCTACGAAACCAGCTAATCACGATTGAATCAGAACGTCAAAACCTACGGTATTAAAAGCATTACTAAAGTCAATTAAAGAAAGAACCGTGACATTTCCATTCTCCATGCCTAGCCTTATGTCGTCAGAGATTTTAACCAACGCTGTAGTGGTGCTTTGGCCAGAGCGAAAACCTGATTGGTAGGGGTTTAGCAAACTATTTTTACAAAGTTGGTTGTGGACAAGGCGCTCAAGGACTTTGGATAGGAATGGTAAAATGAAGATAGGACGGTATTCTTGGAAGGATGTTGTTTTGGATTTCTTGGGTAAAATAATGATCTGGGCTTCCTTCCCAGTGGTTGGGAACGCAGCACTTGATACCGAAAAGTGTTGAGAATATGAGAGATGGCAGGAAGGATTTCATCAAGGATGGGTAATATCATCTTCCGACTCACATACCACGGCACTCGGCACCCACAGCGTAAAGCGCTGTACACACAGAAAAGACGCGGACAGGGCGCAAACGGGGCGCGGTCGCGACTTTTTAAAACATATGGAAAAGACGAGGTACGGACGGGTTTTCAACCAACTTCATTCAGCCGTCCAATTTTGACACGATAACATTGTCTTCCTCCGAAGATGAAGATGTGTTAGCACTTGTGTATCTTGCTAAATATGCAGAGGGTTATAGACGTTACTGGGTAACCACTCAATGACGCAGGTAGCTGTAGGGTTTCCAACTATACTGTTTTTCACTACATTATACTATTTACTCTTAAACAAAAATAAAGTATACAAAATACTGTTTTCAGCATCAAAATGCTTAACACTAAGTGTTAGACTTAGACGTACACATATTATTTTTTAATTAGTCAGAGGGCGCTGAGTTAGCGGCGACATAGCATACTATCAAGCATAATTTATCGTAAAATTGCCATAACTATAATATCAAATTAAATAATATTATCTATGTTGATTCCAAAACAGCGACTAATATTTGATTGACTAGGACAAAAATGTAGGCATTAGTGACCGAAGTTCTTGGCCCATACTCCTTGCAGTCTATTATTGACCAGTTATATAAAGACATTGTTTTTTATTGTCTACAAGCTGATGACAAATTTTAGTTATAATTGTGGTGAGGCGTATGAATTTTTTAAAAAAGAATGTAAATTAATAAGTTGTGCAAGAAGTTCTAAAAAATATGTATTTAAAACATTAAATAAATAAAATACTGTAAATTTTTCTAAAATACTACGTATACTGAAGTTATCGATAACGATCCTTATTTGGATCAATTTATATCCGAAACCGAAATGGACGATGATGATGACTGACTAACCTGTTTAATGATAATTCAATGTTGCGTTTCAAACGTGATTTAGTTACTTAATCTGTAATGTTTTGTTCTTAATAAAAGTTTCCCTCTCAATTTGTTGATTTAATTTACTTAAAACCTATTGCAATAAGGACTACGTACATCATTTACTACCTTTAGTCTTGATGTATTGAATAGACAATTAATGTTATTCTTATATACGCAAAAAAAAGTTCATATAAATCACGTTATGCTTTTATGTAGTCGTTAGTAAGGGCATAATTCAAGAAAATTTAGAAAAAAATATATATAGAGTGTACAAATGTGGAATAATTTTCCAATAATCGTATCATTAAAAATATATCTAAATATATGCCGTATTGGATTTCGTGTTCATAATTTGATAACTAAAAAAACAACAAAAGTTTGTTTTTTCAACTCTCCTGAAAAGTAGTCATTTTGAAATATGCCCTTTTTGACTGGAGGCACTGATTTAGCAACTGAGTTATCAGACAAAACTACTATTGGTCTAAAAACGACTACAACTAGTCTAAATTTTTTTTGAAGTAGTGGATATTGTTCAAATGATTGAGGATACTAGCTGCCCTACTTCTGTAGGTCACGTGATATGTTAGAAATTTAAGACAATTGCGAAGTGCAGCGTAGCGATTGTCTTGAATTTCGAGGTTATTTTTTTTATTAGACAACAGAAAGAGTTTATTTTGGTAATTTTTGTCTTGAATTTCGAGGTTATTTTTATTAATTTGCAAAACATATTTCGTGAAATGAAAAAAGGTCAATTGACATTTTAATATTTAACACATTTAACAAGTGTTGTGTTTGCTAATGGATCATTTGCTAAGTGAGTTTTTATAAGATGATACTTTTGTCAAATGTCTCGTTTGCCAAATGAACATTTGGTAAAACGTTGTTTGTCAAATGACCATAGTCAATAATTTTTTGGTCAAACATTAGTAATCCAAATAAAACGCAAGCAATATAGATAAAATTCATAATGCATTATAGTGACTGCATGAAAATATGACAATACAAAAGCACGATTAGCTCTGTTTGTCTCTACGATTTTGTAATAGGACGAGATTCTGGTGAAGAAACTGCCGGCGTAGCGTCTGTTCCCACTTACTATGCCGACTAGGATGCCTTTGGAGCCTTCTTTGGGGTCTCCTGTCTTGGTACAAACTAAAGGCCCCCCAGAATCACCCTGCAACAATTAAACAGAATTGTCTGTAGATGACGGGCAGATAAACACAAGAAATAAAGGGTAGTTTCTTCTAGTTTTACTCCCTAATAGCACAGCTCCACTTCTGACGTAAACCCATAATACCCTCGAAAGGGAAAATCCCCATTTTATTATTAAATAATTATGGCGTTCAGGCCTAAATAAAAAAAAACAGTAGAATAAGCACCCGCATCACCAGATCTTAAACGTCCTCATTGCTGGGGCAGGAGCCTTCTCTATGGATGGCCTTACCTATGCAAAACGACAAGCGTAAATACCTCCTACCTTTCATGATAGTGATAGAGGTTGAAATTAGTTAATAAGCACCCGGATTGGTGGTTGTTAACACTGATGTCGGAACTCGGGACGGCTCTACGCGCCTTCCGAAGCACGGAGGAATAATATGAATGAATATAAGTAACTTATATTCTTACCTTCGAAGCGTCGGACACTACATCTGACGTGCAAACGAAATGTATCATATTCTTACGGTGTCTTCGGCTACACACGGAGGTAGAAATAATTGCTAAATCCGCTAACTGAAGAATACTTGACGACACCTAAAACAATCGTATTTAAGAATAACAACAACAAACATTTATTGACCATTTTTATGTCATCATCAACATAATATATGCATTTTATTTAGTTTAAGTAGTTATTTATTTTATTTATATTTTTTTGCTATAAATTGTATACAACGTGTAACAGAAAGGTGTGGTAAAAGTGAAAAGATACAGAAGCACGCTTAAACAATTAAATAATAAATGTGTGTACAAAGAGTTTACCTACCATTAGGGCCTTTTTTATTTTGATGTGACGTCACAATAGTAATATTGCATTAGTAACTCAGCATACAAAATTGAGATCGGGTACACTTTGGATCTTTTAATTTTTACCACACCTTTCTGTTACACGTTGTATGCAAGTGATGCTATGTATGCCATACATCCTATGACGAGAGAACGGGTCGGCCGATTTGGCTAATTTATTTTTTTGGTGTGATCGTAATTGCCAGGAAAATGTTTGAATTAAAAAAAAGTATTCACTGAAGCAGACTAAGTCGCGAGCAGGCCAATAGTATACACATAAATAAATAAGACGTGGTGCTCCAGCAACTAACAGAATTAAAATATTAACCCCCTTATTCATATAAACTATTTAAACATTATTTAGTTAATCATTGTTTTGTTTCTTTTTCTCAATTTCAAAATGATGTTTGAGTGACGTTCACAAAACAATATTTAACTAAATAATGCTTAAAAAATTTTTATGATTAGGGGGGTTCATCTATTGTTAACTAAAGTTTACACGAACACTATATACACATCTTACATGTGTTTATGAAATGTAATGAAACGAAATGGAACGAAATGGAACGAAATGGAATGAAATGGAACGAAATTTATAACGAAATGAAACGAAATAAAACAAAATGAAATGAAATGAATATTTATTGAAGTAAACTTATAAGATAAGCGCCTTATGGCATTTACAATATTTTTAGCATCCCAGAATAAAATGTACTTTTTAAAGTAAATGTTTTGTTGTGTTGTTTAATTACTGCCGAGCGTGTTATTTTGAATGTATGGTTAGTCAGCTGTCATTTCATTGTAACTGATGGACCCGCGCGCCAGACATGTGTCAGACTATCTCTGATCAAAAACAAAAACTGCTAATTTCATTTTAAAATAATTTAATTATGTGGGGTCATGGACTATACAAAAAATATGTCAGGTATATCAATCAATTCCTGCTAATGTATTCTCAACTACTTTTGAATTACTCTTTTTTTTGTACCAAACAATGTATGGGTCTCGCCATGATTCTTTAAATTCTGAAGTGAACTGGTAAACCAATGGTCTGTTGGAAGCGGTTACGCCCGCACATTAACCAATCCAATCCAATTTTGTTGCGATACAAATTACAAAAACACAATGTTGAAAAAATTTCCACGAGCAGGATTTGAAAGTCAAAGGCGCCAATTCAATATCAACAACTACCGTCATTAACATCTGATCAATCCAAAAATGTAAAATAAATAAACATTCAACCATGGAATAAGTCTATCGGTACTGAACTAGCCTAGATACGGCTTTAAATATGTTTAAATCTTATCTAAACAATAGACGTCAAGTTGTTAAGGTTGCAGAGTTTACAAATTCTCCTAAGGATATTTTTTGCGGTATACCTCAAGGTTCTATAATCGGGCCATTACTATTTTTAATTTACGTCAACAATATATGTTAAATATGACTAACCTATAATACCTAACACTATAATCATGCTGATGACACATGCTTGTTTTACTTCGATCACTCAGTTCACGCCACAATCGCCGACGCCCAAAAAGATCTAGATACCTTCAACCAATGGTTGCTGTCTAATTTGTTAACAATCAACATATCAAAAACATCGTACATGATACTAGCTGCAACAAATAAAGATAATCCTGACTTTGAACCACTCTAAATAGATAATGAACCTACAATACGTCAAGACATATCGTCTGTCTTGCGCCGGAGTAAATTGCCGAAATCCAACCTTCCTCGTGATCAGTATTTCGCTTTAAAGAACCTGCGAGCTAAGCCCGAATTAACTATCCTTCGTGCTGATAAAGGTAATGCTACGGTAGTAATGGATACGTCTGATTATAACGAAAAAATAACAATACTTTTATCGGATGACAAGACGTACAAACGCGTTAAGTGCGACCAAACCAACAAAATACTTAAGAAAACTAGTGATCTTGTCAAACAACACTCTGAAACGTTAAATCTAGACGCTAACTATTTAATTCCTTCCTGCCCTAAACCACCAAAACTGTATGGGTTACCGAAAATTCACAAACCTGAGGCTCCGCTACGCCCCATTGTAAGCCAGATCGATTCACCAACTTACCGACTGGCCCGGCATGTAGCTAAAATTCTTTCACCACTTAGAGGTAACACAACAGCTTATGTGAAGGATTCCTACCAATTTGTCAACGATATAAAAAACCTACATCTCGCTGACAATGAAACTATGGTTAGTTTTGATGTGCAGTCCTTATTTACATGCCTACCAGTACAGGATTGCATTGAAATTACCAAAAAACGACTAGCAGAACAAAATATGTCTTATGAATATGCAGTACTATTAGAGCATTGTCTAACATCTGGCTACCTTTTGTGGAATGACATTTACTACCTGCAATTAGAGGGTGTCGCCATGGGGTCCCCTGTTTCGCCCGTCGTCGCCGATATCTTTATGGAAGACTTCGAGGAGAGAGCCCTGAGCACAGCACCGGTAACCCCTAGGTTCTACAAGCGGTATGTAGATGATACATTCACTATCTTACCAACTGATAAAGTATCTGCTTTTCTAGATCATCTTAACTCCATACATCCAAAAATACAATTCACGCGGAGTTGGAGTCAGACAGTAAGCTAGCTTTCTTGGATACTTTAATCATCAGGAATCCGGACCATAGTTTGAGTCACACTGTATCGTAAAGTAACCCATACAGATAGGTACCTCAATGATGATTCTCACCACCATCCTAGACAGTTGGCTACTGTAGGGAAATCTTTGTTTCAGAGAGCACGCGGTATCTGTGACACCCAACACCTGGCTGCTGAGCTTCAGCATGTCAAGCACGTACTACAGGATAATAATCTGAAAGTCTGCCACGGCTTCGTCACAGAAAACGCAATAAACCAACCACAGTCGAGCGCCAACCTGCTGTACTTCCATATATGAAAGGTGTCACTGACAAGATTGGACATATCTTAAAGCGAGCTTCAATCAATACTTACTTCAAGCCGCCGAAGAAGATCAACAATTTTTACGACCTGTCAAGTGCAACATACCCCTTCAAGATGCAGGCGTGTACAAACTGGACTGCGACTGTGGGCTCTCTTACATCGGGCAAACAAAGAGAAGTGTAGGAACCCGTGTTAAAGAACATATAGCCGACGTCAAGCATAGGCGCGAAAATAAGTCTGCGGTATGCGAACATTCCCTTGAGGGGCCCAACCATTACATCATATTTGATAAACCACAAATACTCGCTATGGAACAACGATTCATCCCTAGGATGATACGCGAGGCTATTGAAATTAAAAAACATCCTAATTTGAATAGAGAAGATGGTTGGAATCTACCACCAGCCTGGGATCCCATCATACAGAATATTAAATCCCAGCCCCAACACCATACTGCCAGACCAAAAGATACTGTGAGCTCTTTCTGCGTAAAACGGAACGCACCTCATTAATTTAAATGAGGGTATACAAGCTACTAACTAATTATGAGACGACCAACACCTCAGTCTCCCTGTGACCACGGACCCTGCAAAGGGTTCGAAACGTCAGGATAAACATTAATTAAAACTAATGTGTAAAATAAACGCGATTAAATCCGTAAAAGTTGTTTCATTTCAATGTGTAGTGTTCGCGTAAACTTTAGAAAACAATAATGAACCTAATCAAAGACCATATCAAGAAAAATACTTGGGGTTGCTGATTGATGACAAACTAACTTGGAAGCCACACATTGAGCACCTCAAATCTAAATTAATATCTGTACTGGGAGCACTTCGTAAAATAGCACACTGCATACCAAAAAAAGTAAACCCTATTATATACAATCCATTAATAAAATCACATTTAGAATACCTAATTGAAATCTGGGGATCAGCCGCACCAACTAACCTAAAGTCGCCACAGAGATCTCAAAATAAAATAATAAAGACATTACAAAAACACAAATGTTGAAAAAATTTCCACGAGCAGGATTTGAACCTGCACCCTTCTGACATACCGTGGTTCTAACCAGCCCGCCGAAATTATTCGGCGATAGCTCAATTGGAAGAGCACCTGACCCGGTATGTCAGAAGGGTGCAGGTTCAAATCCTGCTCGTGGAAATTTTTCAACATTTGTGTTTTTGTAATTTGTTTCGCAACAAAATTTGCGTTAAAATTATATAAAACAAAACAAAAACATTTTAATAAAGACATTGTTCCATTATCCATTTCTTACACCAACTAAACAATTGTACGATAAAACTAAACTAATGAACCTATCCCAACTACATAAATATACATGTATTCCAATAAAAAAAAATAATTACAAAGATTATTAAATCAAACATACAATTAGATATAAAAAAAATATACGCATAATCTCCGACACAAAAACAAACTCAAATTAGTTACACCTAGGACTAAATATGGGAAAAAGACAATTCTGTTTGAGGGAAGCACAGCTGTTTAATAGGTTACCAGATGAAGTGAAAACTTATAAGTAAGACTATATACATGTTTAAAAATAAACTTAAACTGCATATCGCAACGAGACCACAGAGTGACAATTTGTATACTGTAATATATATATTGTTTATATCTCATTATAAGTGAAATGTAATTTTGTATGAGAATAAAGATCTTTAAACCTAAACCTAGTTCAAAGTCTATTGAGGAAGTTTGATAGTTTGTGGTATCAAGTGCTATTTCCAGTTTAGATGAACGAACATGGCATGATCATTTTGTATTCAAATCGGAACTACATGGTTACATGTTGATAGTGTAACTCAGACCTTTCTTATTGCAAATGATGGCGTTATATGTCCATACCCGGATAACAAACAACTGCCTGTGTACTCCTGGCGCCGCGATGCAAAAGGAATCGCAGCGACGTAGGAATTAAAAACAAAGGGGTTCTTGGTTACCTGAAAAATAAAAAATGTATGTCTGTAAGGTCAAACTTCTAAAGAAGGGTCTGCTGGCCATTGCCATGATGATGCATTTACGAAATATCCCACTGTATGACAAGAAACACATGGGTATATCTGTTCACAATGACTACAATTAATGCAATATTAGTTCAAAAACTGATGTTTATGATTACGAAATAGGTGTACCTATACGCCTGCACATCAACCTACCACAAACTGTCAAGTTTCCTCAATACACTTTGAACCTCATGTCTAAGCTATATGGTTGAAAATTAATTGAAGAAATTTGTTAGTTTTGGAAAGGTTGATGTGCAGGCGTCTGTACATATTACAATAGATAAATATAAATATTTACCGACAGCCAAAATAACCTATGCTCAAAGTCCCCCAAAAATTTAATACCTAATATTTTTTGACCTAAATTTAAAATATAAAATTTCAAACTATCTAACGTTGAATTTACCGAAGTTACTTAACTTCAAAATACCGATGTACTAAATATTGAAAATTATAATAACTTAACCATCTATTATGTAGGTAAACAAAAATATACGACTACATCAACTTCATCATCTATCTAACCCCATTTTTTTATGTTCTGCCAACTGCACATTTTATTTTAGTCTACTCACATTTAAAGTTCTTTCCATTCGATGATATATAAATGTAAGTGTTTTATACTTTGATGTTACTATAGATCTTTTGAACCTTTTATTTATATTCGACAATCGGGACATTTCTATTCTGGCGCTTCACCGGCCGCTGCTGCCGCGGCACGCTCGCTACGTTCGCTCAGCTCGTGCGGATGGTTGATGTAAACCTAACATCAACTCGTCGTCGCTTCGCTATTCGCATCCTCCCTCAGGACCCTGTATAGGCGCCATAGTATAAATGTACCTATTTTGCTATGAGGAGTTGATTATACAATCTGAATTTTATGTAATTTAAACTTTATAACATAAAATAATTTAATGTTATAAACTGGGATGTTTTAAACTTAGGTTTTATACAAAATGTAAGAAAATCCCTGTCCGATCCGTTAAGGTGTTATTAGGTATCGAGATTCAGTTTTATTTACGTAATCATTTTAAAAACAAAAGTGAAAAAAATTTCCCCAATAAAAAGTCTGTTAAATGACAAAACTTATATGGTAATACTTTTGTCGGAACTTCGGTAGTAGGACCTTTGGCGCCGCCGCCATTGATGGAAAATGTGGTCACATTTATAATATTAGCTACATTTTCGGGTAATGTGAACAATTTCATATAGTATATTATAACTATAGTTATACATTTTTACCCATTACGTAATTTGGCCATTAGATATTTTAGACTTAGGTGTTTTAGGTCTCAGTGTAACTAACTACGTAATGTATTTTTAAGTAAGTAATATAAGTATTTAAATTTTAGATATTTTGAGTATAGACATTTCGGTTGTCGGTATATTAATTTTTGGTATTCTAATATGTCCTACACGATGTTGCGGATGATTAATTTTATGTAAAATAATAAAAAGGGGTTTTATTCATTCCCATCTATATACATTCGTTTTCAAATTATAATTCGTAATAAGAAACTATGTTACTCGTGACAATATGATTGGAATTAGGATTAGGATCAGTATGGTATAATCACAGTGATAAACTCGTTGATAGGCAAGCATACCGCGACGCATATATCGTGTTTCGGAAACTTATAGTTGGCGGGATAAATGACCACTTTCAGCTGTCGCCACTGACCCCTACCAGCGGCGTCCCTGGCATACACGTCCTGGTTTTTCAGATTTCCCGCTACGGCATACTTGTGAGCTAACTTCTTTCCAGTGATATAACTGTAAGGAACAGAATACAGTCAATTTGTATCTACATACATCATTATTTTGTTCTTTCTTACATCAATTACTTATTCTCTAAAATATTTTTTTTTCTTAAAATATAGTGCAAAAACAAAAGCAGGCAAACACAGCATTTGTAATATACACATATAAACTGTTGACAAACATATAAAATAAGTGACTACGTACAGACGGCAGCAGATCAACCTACCACAAAATGTCAAATTTCTTTAATAAATTTTGAACCTTAGAATTTGGGTATAAAGATCAATATCGATTAGAGAAATTTGACAGTTTTATTGATGTACAGGAGTGGTACCTGAAATTCAGGATAATACGAGTAACGATTTCTAAAACATAGCATTTTTATTTATTTAATTTATTTGATAAAATTCTAAGTAATACATATGTTTAAATATTACAACATAAACTTTTACGTTTTTCCGTGTACTATAATTCGTCTAAGGCCCGATTTTTCAATCCTCAGATAAGTTTTATCCAACGAATAATATTGTAATTTTGACATATTTTCTAAGGAAAATCTGTCATTATGTCAAAATTTTTCAACGAATAAATTTTAACTGACGATTGGAAAATCAGCCTTAAGAAAATCAAAAACAAATATGTATAAGAAACTGGACCTAGGGTTTTCACTTTGCAATTTTACTTGGTAACAAAACCTTAACATCTCGGCTAAATAGATGTGTTGCTATCAGGCATGTTTATAATTGTATTTTAGGGGTTCGAAGCACTGTATGTAACCCTTCTTCTTCCCTTTTATACACTGCATCTGCTATAACAGCGTATATACATATACAGGTGTTAAAAGACACTCCGTATAGAGCGTCGAGCTTAACGAAAATGAACTTACATGAATGATCCAAAGTTGCAATATTTTTTAATTGAGAAGCAGTGTGCAGCGGTCACAATCTTATTTACTTTAATTATTACCCCTCCGCAGAACGATTTATAGAGTTGTCTATACATGGAGATCATTATTTTGAAACTGATCTGAAACAACATCGTCTATTTGAATTAGAGGTGGGTATCATCATCATTATCACATCATCATCGTCATCGTAGTGGCACCAGAGTGTTCAACACAGTGACACAGTAACCCAGTACCAGTTTTCGTCACCAAAAAATAATATAGGATTTCATTGAAACCTACTGTTTGGCTTATGGTATGGTGTGTGTGTGTGTGTGTGTGTGTGTGTGTGATGACTGATGAGTGATGATTGATGAAGTAACAAACAAACTTTTTATCTATCTATCTATCTATTGGCTGAATTAGCTAGAAAGCAGGTGGTCTGTATGTAATGTTGCTAAAATTAAACATCAGTTACTGACCTCTGTTTTTAATGACTAAAGAAAAAAAAAACAAAACTTATGAAAATAGAAAAAATGAAACGTCAGAGGAGCGCGAATCGTTGAGGAGTTCCCTTGACTGTCCTTCGTCTTCATCATCAGACCTCTAATGACAGTCACAACCCATCTAGGTGTAAAGTTCTCATCAATACAAATTAATAAAGCCCAAACACCAGGCAATTGCTGTAAATCATTGAGGAGTTTCCTCAACTGTCTATCGGCTCCATCATCAGATCGACTTCAGACCTTCATTAAATAGTCATCATCATCTCAGCCAAAAGACGTCTACTGCTAGACAAAGGGGACCCTTGGAGGAGGCCCCAAGGATCTCCACAACGACCGGTTTTGTGCTGCTCGCATCTAGCGGCTTCCTGCGATCTTCACCAGATCGTCGGCCCACCTTATTAGAGGCCTGCTCACACTGCGCTTTCCGGTACGCGGTCGCCACTCAAGGACTATTGTGCCCCAGCGGCTATCAGTGCTGCGAGCAATGTGACCTGCCCACTGCCACTTGAGCTTAGCAACTCTTCGGGCTATGTTAGTTACCTTTGTTCTTCTACGGATTTTTTCATTTCTGATTTGATCAAGCAGAGTAACCCTGAGCATAGCCCTCTCCATTGCTCTTTGAGTGACCTTAAGCCTTTTCATGAGGCTCATATTGCGACCACGTCTCAGTCCCGTATATCATTTGGCAACTGGTAACTGGCAACATACACTGGTCAAAAACTTTCGTCTTGTGACACTGCGGTATATCGGACGAAAAGATCTTTCGTAGCTTACCGAACACTGCCCAGCCTAATTTGATTCGACGATTGACCTCTTTGCTGAAGTTGGACCTACCTAGCTGGCCCGTTTGTCCCAGGTAAACATAATCGTCCACAACTTCAAGGGCAGAGTCCCCAACCTTCAGAGGAGTGGGTACGACACGTGAGTTCGACATAACTTTCGTCTTCTATATGTTCATTTTAAGACCCACTTGTTGAAAGACTCTGTTGAGGCCACCGAGCATTGTGCCGAGGTCTTCCAGGGTCTCAGCCATGAACACTATATCGTCAGCAAATCGAAGGTGAGTGATGTATACGCCGTTGACGTTGATGCTGAGTTCTTTCCAGTCCAGAAGCTTGAAAACATCTTCCAGTGCAGTTCCAGTTTCGGAGATATCACATCTCCCTGTCTCACTCCTCGCAGCATTTGGATAGGTTTCGAGCTCTAAGCCTGAAGACGGACTGACATGGTTGCGCTTTCATACAAACACTTCGATGTACTGGTAGTCAATTTGGCACCGCTGGAGAGACTGTAGCATGGCCCATGCTTCAATCGTATCGGAGACTTTTTTATAATCCTCAAACGCTAAGCAAAGAGGCTGATACTCTTCGGTCTTCTGTATAACCTTAAAGGTGCTGAAGCCTTTTCGGAAACCGGTATGTTCGATAGGCTGGACTCTCGAAAACAGCTTATATCGGCTTAGAAGTGAGATGGGCATGTAGTTCTTCAGCAGGGTTTTGTAGCCTTTTTTGAAGAACAGTACCACCATACCTTCGTGGCACGTCTCTGGCGTTCTGCCCCCTAGTATGACGAAACTAAATAGCTTCTGAATAGCTACGAGTACCCGTATTTCGCCTGCTTTCGGGAGCTCGGCCGAAATTCCGTCAGCACCTGGTGCCCTGCCGTTTTTGAGCTGAAATTGAATTTGAATTTGAATTTGAATTTAATTTAGCTATGCTTTGTACAGGTGGCCGTATGGATGTGTAAAGCTGTCCATAGAACTTCTCGACCTCTCCCATAACATCGGACCTGGTTGTGTCAGTTCTGCCGTTATCGGTTTTCAGCGTCATCAGTTGGCACTGCCCAATACCCAGATCGCTTGCGAATACTTTTGAGCCTTTGTTCCGCTCTATGGCCTCTTTACTACGGTTAGTATTAAATCGGCGTGTGTCGCGAGTCATAGACTTCGAGATCTGCCTATTTAGCCGCCGAAATTGAGACGCATCACCTGAGGAAAGCAGAACCATTGCGCGCCGCTCTTTCATTACTTTTAAGGTATGGTCTGAGAACTATTTAGTTCCTTTTGCACGGTGGGTTTTAAAGAACTTGGACCCAACTGTTTGGACAGTTTCCACAAACATGTTGCTGTATTCGTCCACATTTTCACAATCATTTAGGCACTTGAAGCGATTATGCAATTCGAGCTGAAAGCTTTCGGGGTTTTGGATTTGGATGGGTGCAGGACGGAGCGTAGACCTTATCAATCGACGTCAAGGAATTCATCATAAAGAGTCCCTCCCTTTTCAGAAAGTCCGCCAGCAGTTGGCCCGAGTTCCGATAACAACCCCCCCCCACACCCTCCTAATGCTTTAAAATTACTTAATGAGTAAAATTTACAAACTCATTAGTCGAGTCGCCACTACGATTGTCGAAGGTTCCCCTCGATTTCTCTGGGATGCTGTCATCAGATCCTAGTTTCTGTATCATGGTACTACACTTGGGATATCTTCTTTCCAACAAAAAAAGAATCATCAAAATCGGTTCCTAAACGACGAAGTTATCCGCGAACACATAAAAAAATATATATATATACGGTCGAATTGAGAAACTTCCTCCTTTTTTGAAGTCGGTTAAAAAATGCCAATCATTAGTCCCGCACACTGGTGTCACTACTCAATGCCATGTACCTATGTACCTAATATATAAATATATGTAGGTCTCACCTGATAAGGGACATCTCCAAGTATTGCAGGCCTCCCGTTTACCACGCGGGGCACCCAATCACTTTTATTGAAAACATCTGTTGAATCATTATAATATTGTGGTGAGCATAATTCTACAATTATCATCAGATACAGAAATACATTGAAATGGACAAAAAAATATATATTACGATTCATCGCAAAATAAAAATAAAATTAAAAATACACGTCATCGTGTGACGTAACGACAAGCTTCCTGTCAAAGAGAACTAAAGCATGGAACAAAGAGTAAAATGAAAGCGCAGGTAAATACTCAGAATCTTAACTAAAGCTATAGAAGGAAGGTTAAAATAAAAAAACGTGCAACTATGTTTAGTTCCGTTCTATCTCATCGCTAGAAAAGGAGGTAGGAGTGCGACAAATGGTTGACGCTTAGTTTTTATTTTTGGCTTAGTACCGCTAGTTTCAAATTATTGTTCTCAGAATTTTAAAACTCCATACTGTTAAGTTGATTAATAATTTAGTAATTTATATTTCAATTGATACTCGTATCCAAACTCAATGTTTTTATTTCACTGGCAACACTGAGCGTTGGCGGGAACGAATAACGGGAAAACAACATGGCAGATCGAGTCACTAAAGTCAAATCAATTCAATTTCTTGTAAAATGGCTCTCGCTACGATTTAGTCAGTGTCTAGTTTTAGGGCATCTTATTAGTGTTTTTAATTTGTCCGAAACTTTGCTTAAAACTTCAATAGGCGTTGTGCAATTTTGAGGATACAGGCAGTTGGCGAAATTATTGGTATTGGAAAAACCCTACAGAAGAGATTTCACAAGAAAATAATAACTGATTTTCTGTTGATACCTGAAACAATGACAAATAACTAACTAATTGAGCGAGTTAGTGAAGCAGATAGTATTTTTAATTAGACGGAGTGAACTGACAGTTGCTAATGTCACTTTGTAAAATAATGTTGCCAAGTTATTTGTATAGTGATGCGTTCTGATTTTCGTTATCTTATTATTATACAAAAAAGGAACATTTATATTTCTATTTTACTGTATAAAAGTAGGTCGATATCTACAGGTATGTAATTATAATGTTTTTTACTACATATTTCAAAGTACCTCACTGGCACGTACAGCGTGCTTTGACATTCGGAACGCATCCTACGCCCGCCGTGTCGGTCGCCATTTTATCTGTCATTCGGCTTCTAACCTCTGGTCAAATTCTCTCATGAAGTATGCGTGAGGACTTCCCCCTGAGATACTCGAGGGGTTGGGGGGTATATCATTTCTCACTTCCCACATCTATTATTTATCATTCATATCATCATCATCATATAAGAAGGAAATATTGTTTATTTATGTATTACTTGTAAGAAAAATTACTTTTTCATTGGCTAAATGCTTGTGCACAGTCATAAAAAAAATCCTCTGGTCTGACTGCAGCTTGTCGAATGTATTGTCTGCGCACACGGTGTATACTTGTTGTTTTTGTTAAGTTTCTCGTTAAGTTTTTTGTTATGTTGTGTTTGTGGTTTTTAAAACGAAGTAAAAATCTTTTCGAAGAAGGACTTCGACATGTAACCGCTGAAAAATGGAGTAGCTGCGTATAATAAAAGAAGACAACATGTATAATCTCGACCACATGATCGACAGTGTTTCAGACAGATTAATAATTAATGTCACCGACAGCGGCAGTGATGATTTTGTCTTATGACGATGAATAAAAACAATTGTAATTAGCGTATTTTTTCTTTCATTATATTATTATATCATCATCATCATTATATCAGCCCTAAAAATGTCCACTGCTAGACAAAGGCCTCCCCAAGAATGTCCACAAATGCGGTTCATTTGCCGTAATCGCCACGCTTGGCAGGCGGGTTGGCGATCGCAGTCGCACAATACACATAAGGACGCTGCTGCCCATCTTTTGGTCTAGAATTCCTTAGTTGCCTTATACGACACCCACGCGAAGAGATGGGGTGGTGCTATTCCTTCTTTTTATTATACAGAATAGGAAAACACAATGTTGAAAAAATTTCCACGAGCAGGGTTTGAACCTGCACCCTTCTGACATACCGGGTCAGGTGCTCTTCCAATTGAGCTATCGTGGTTCTAACCAGCCCGCCGAAATTATTCAACACTATTTACTTTTTTACTTTGAAAGCCAAAGGCGCCAATTCAATGTCAACAACTACCGTCATTAACATCTGATCATAACATTTTTACAAATACTAAAGATCAGTTAAGAAGTAGGCAAGCTAGTTATAAAATGTTTTTGTTTATATAATTTTAACGCAAATTTTGTTGCGATACAAATTACAAAAACACAATGTTGAAAAAATTTCCACGAGCAGGGTTTGAACCTGCACCCTTCTGACATACCGGGTCAGGTGCTCTTCCAATTGAGCTATCGTGGTTCTAACCAGCCCGCCGAAATTATTCAACACTATTTACTTTTTTACTTTGAAAGCCAAAGGCGCCAATTCAATGTCAACAACTACCGTCATTAACATCTGATCATAACATTTTTACAAATACTAAAGATCAGTTAAGAAGTAGGCAAGCTAGTTATAAAATGTTTTTGTTTATATAATTTTAACGCAAATTTTGTTGCGATACAAATTACAAAAACACAATGTTGAAAAAATTTCCACGAGCAGGGTTTGAACCTGCACCCTTCTGACATACCGGGTCAGGTGCTCTTCCAATTGAGCTATCGTGGTTCTAACCAGCCCGCCGAAATTATTCAACACTATTTACTTTTTTACTTTGAAAGCCAAAGGCGCCAATTCAATGTCAACAACTACCGTCATTAACATCTGATCATAACATTTTTACAAATACTAAAGATCAGTTATACATTTTATAACTAGCTTGCCTACTTCTTAACTGATCTTTAGTATTTGTAAAAATGTTATGATCAGATGTTAATGACGGTAGTTGTTGACATTGAATTGGCGCCTTTGGCTTTCAAAGTAAAAAAGTAAATAGTGTTGAATAATTTCGGCGGGCTGGTTAGAACCACGATAGCTCAATTGGAAGAGCACCTGACCCGGTATGTCAGAAGGGTGCAGGTTCAAACCCTGCTCGTGGAAATTTTTTCAACATTGTGTTTTTGTAATTTGTATCGCAACAAAATTTGCGTTAAAATTATATAAACAAAAACATTTTATAACTAGCTTGCCTACTTCTTAACTGATCTTTAGTATTTGTAAAAATGTTATGATCAGATGTTAATGACGGTAGTTGTTGACATTGAATTGGCGCCTTTGGCTTTCAAAGTAAAAAAGTAAATAGTGTTGAATAATTTCGGCGGGCTGGTTAGAACCACGATAGCTCAATTGGAAGAGCACCTGACCCGGTATGTCAGAAGGGTGCAGGTTCAAACCCTGCTCGTGAAAATTTTTTCAACATTGTGTTTTTGTAATTTGTATCGCAACAAAATTTGCGTTAAAATTATATAAACAAAAACATTTTATAACTAGCTTGCCTACTTCTTAACTGATCTTTAGTATTTGTAAAAATGTTATGATCAGATGTTAATGACGGTAGTTGTTGACATTGAATTGGCGCCTTTGGCTTTCAAAGTAAAAAAGTAAATAGTGTTGAATAATTTCGGCGGGCTGGTTAGAACCACGATAGCTCAATTGGAAGAGCACCTGACCCGGTATGTCAGAAGGGTGCAGGTTCAAACCCTGCTCGTGGAAATTTTTTCAACATTGTGTTTTTGTAATTTGTATCGCAACAAAATTTGCGTTAAAATTATATAAACAAAAACATTTTATAACTAGCTTGCCTACTTCTTAACTGATCTTTAGTATTTGTAAAAATGTTATGATCAGATGTTAATGACGGTAGTTGTTGACATTGAATTGGCGCCTTTGGCTTTCAAAGTAAAAAAGTAAATAGTGTTGAATAATTTCGGCGGGCTGGTTAGAACCACGATAGCTCAATTGGAAGAGCACCTGACCCGGTATGTCAGAAGGGTGCAGGTTCAAACCCTGCTCGTGGAAATTTTTTCAACATTGTGTTTTTGTAATTTGTATCGCAACAAAATTTGCGTTAAAATTATATAAACAAAAACATTTTATACAGAATAGGGCCTGTAACACGAGCAAAAACTTTATATATAAGCATTTTCAGTTACTAATATTCATATCTTAGTGGTTTTAGTCCTTCAAAATTATTAAAAAAAAAAGTGGATCATCCCTAACAAAATTAATCCCACCAACAATGGACGGCAAACATTTCATTTTATTCAAAACACTCTTCACTGACATTTAGTTGATGTAGCGCCAAAAACTTTCCTGATAGTTTAGTTGACATGAACTATTTGCTGATATCACAGTTTTTCTACGGTAACTTGCAAAGCACACTAATTAATTGATTGAAAAATAACCTACGACGATACCTATTGCGTTTGTGTTTACCATATCTTATTGTATTTCAAGTAGCTTGTTAGAGATTAACTATTAAAAGCACAGATAATGCTTAAATATCAGATGGTTTTGAATGGCTATTTGCGTAATGCAAAGAAAAGAGATAAAACATGCATAGCATGGACACCTGAAGCTGACGAAGCGTTCTCACGGTGCAAAGCGAGTTTAGCACAAACTAAGTATTCAACGTTTGACCGAGAGTTATTGGCAATATACTTAGCTATACGTTATTTTAAAGATTTGAAGGTCGTCAACTTTGTATTTATACCGACCACATTAACATTAACTTAATTAACGCCTTCAACAAAACGCGATACGAAAAAGAAACGCCTAGGCGCATAAGACAATTGGCATTTATTAGTAAGTATACTACTGACATTCGTCATATTACCGACAACGTAGTAGCGGACTCACTATCGCGCATAGAAACCATAGCCTGTCCGACCTCGAAAAATTATGATGACTTGGCAGACGCGCAGTGCGCCGAGGAGTATGTCACTCAGTTACAGAGCGAACGTAATAATAAAGTTCAATTAAAGAAAATAGTTATGCCCACGTGTTGCAAATCTATTTCCTGCAAAACGTCTACGAGCAATAACAGACCTTATTTACCAGCAGAGTATCGTACAATTGCTTTCGACGCGATACATAATTTAAGTCTCCGGGAATTCGCATAACTAAGAAAATGGTGTCGGAAAAATTTTTTTGGCCAAACATGAATCGCGACATTGGGATTTGGGCTAAAACTTGCTTAAGTTGTCAACGCTCAAAAGTAACTAGGCACACTTATTCTGCAGTCGAAGCTTTTCCCTCGTGCAACGGTTTGAGCATATTCATGTCGTCCTTGCAGGCCCTCAGCCAACAACTTCCGAGGGGTATTAACAAAAATATTAACATCATTATCATTTATATATAAATTATCAACTCAACAATAGTTTAATAAGAACGTACAAAATACTAAGTTAATAATCATTAAATTATTAGTTATTACACCACAGTGCCATAAAGTTAATAACTTATGAAACTATTTGAAACATTAGTTTAACATAAACAAATATGTACAATATAGTGCCCATTACATAATTTAAGAGTCGTAAATAGAAAAAATATAAAGAAAACAATAAAATAAAAGTAACAATAAAAAGGTAACAACAAAAAAACAATAAACAATAAAAGTAAAATTAAAAAGGGGTAGAAAGTTATTTTGGCGGTGATTTGCTTCGAAATTGATATCAATACTCCTTAGTGCTTTTGGTTTAAATTACATTTTTTTGACACATGTTTGAAAACAATCAATCCGATTTTATTAAAAAAAACTCACTCAACTTTTTGAACTCACTTAAAAACGCATGGAATGTCTCGAAAGTCACCGTACTATATTAGTAACTCATTTGAAAGAGGTTATGCACTTTTAGGAAACGGCCTCAGGGACGTAGAGTTCGAAATTTGAAATGGTAGGATAGAATTTTGGAATTTCCTTTCATAACGGATCAAGCTTAAAAACCTTCAAATGAGAATGAATTGAAATAAAACTGTTCGTTTGTCTCACTAAAACTCGAGAATAACTGGGCCGATTTGGCTAATTTTGATTTTGAAATATTTGTTAGTTCAGGGAAGGTTTAAACGGTGAGAAACATAAATAATAAGTGCGTGCGTGCGTGCGTGCGTGCGTGCGTGCGTGCGTGCGTGCGTGCGTGCGTGCGTGTGTGTGTGTGCGCGCTGGTGGTCCAGGTCTGTGCTCCAGCAAAGAGCATCCGCCGGCCACCAACCTCGTGCCGGTTCCGACTGCTCGCCCGCTCGCCGCACACGAGGTGTCTACAGCCGCTTGCAGATCAAGGTTCCTCCACCTTTCCTACTTGAACTGCTCACCTCCAGAAGTAGAATAGTAAAACATCGCCCGCGCCGTCATTTTTTGTCCTTCTTGCCAAACCACATACCAACAAATTAGTGATGACTTGATTTTAGTTATGGAAGCCAGCAATGGGATAGATATATGCTATTTACTACTACTTTATTTATAGAAAGTAAGACTTCACTGCCTGATGCCTTACGACGTCCTTCGTAGCCGAGTGGTTTGTCGTAATATTATGTCGGGTCTGAGTAGTGCTTTAGCTATTTACCTTGGGATCAGAACAATGTGATGTTATCTAATAAATATATTAGATAACATCACATATGTCAAGCAGAAGTAGAGTTCAGATGCAAGGACAGCTAGCGCTTTGCTTTCCACTAGGCCACCAAAGCATCTCGATTCGACGCCAATAAAAAAAAGAAATAAAACGCAAGCAAAATAGATAAAATTCATAGTGCATTAAAGTGACTGCATGAAAATATGTCAATACAAAAGCACGATTAGCTCTGTTTGTCTCTACGAACTTGTAATAGGACGAGACTCTGGTGAAGAAACTGCCGGCGTGGCGCCTGTTCCCACTTACTACGCCGACTAGGATGCCTTTGGAGCCTTCTTTGGGGTCTCTTGTCTTGGTACAAACTAAAGGCCCCCCAGAATCACCCTGCAAAAATGAAATGGAATCGTCTGTAGCTGACGGGCAGATAAACACAAGAAATAAAGGGTAGTTTCTTCTAGTTTTACACCCTATAGCACAGCTCCACTACTGACGTAAACCCATAATACCTTCGAAAGGGAAAATCCCCATTTTAGTATTAAATAATGATGGCGTTCAGGCCCAAATAAAAAAAACAGTAGAATAAGCACCCGCATCACCAAATCATAAACGTGCCCATTGCTGGGGCAGGAACCTTCCCT
The DNA here is from genome assembly GCA_949315975.1 of Eudonia truncicolella. NCBI lineage: Eukaryota > Metazoa > Arthropoda > Insecta > Lepidoptera > Crambidae > Eudonia > Eudonia truncicolella. The sequence goes on from OX438836.1 coordinate 12,104,055, forward strand.
ATGGATGGGTAGAGTCTATGCAAAATGACAAGCGTAAATACCTCCTAAAGGGATACCTTTCACGATAGTGATAGAGGTTGAAATTAGTTAATAAGCACACGGATTGGTGGTTGTTAACAACTAATGTCGGGACTCGGGACGACTTTACGCGCCTACCGAAGCACGGAGGAATAATATGAATTAATATAAATAACTTATATTCTTACCTTCGAAGCGTCGGACACTACATCTGACGTGCAAACGAAATGTAACATATTCTTACGGTGTCTTCGGCTACACACGGAGGTAGAAATAATTGCTAAGTCCGCTAACTGAAGAATACTTGAAGACACCTAAAACAGTTGTATGTAAGAATAAGAACAACAAACATTATTGACCATTTTTATGTCATCTTCAACATAATATATGCATTTTATTAAGTTCAAGTAGTTATTTATATTATTTATATTTAAAATGTTTTTGTTTTGTTTATATAATTTTAACGCAAATTTGTTGCGAAACAAAATAACAAAAACACAAATGTTGAAAAAATTTCCACGAGCAGGATTTGAACCTGCACCCTTCTGACATACCGGGTCAGGTGCTCTTCCTATTGAGCTATCGTGGTTCTAACCAGCCCGCCGAAATTATCCAACGCTATTACTTTTTTTCTTTGAAAGTCAAAGGCACTCATTCAATGTCAACAACTACCGTCATTAACACCGATCATAATATTTTTAAAAATACTAAAGATCAGTTAAGAAGTAGGCCAGCTATTTATAAAATGTTTTTGTTTTGTTTATATAATTTTAAAGCAAATTTTGTTGCGAAACAAATTACAAAAACACAAATGATGAAAAAAATTCCATGAGCAGGATTTGAACCTGCACCCTTCTGACATACCGGCTTAGGTGCTATATTTTTACAAATACTAAAGATTAGAATTAAAAATTAACAGAATTAAAATATTAACGCCCTTAATAATAAAAACTATTTAAGCATTATTTAGTTAATCATTGTTTTGTCTCTTTTTCTCAATTTCAAAATGATGTTTGAGTGACGTTGACAAAACAATATTTAACTAAATAATGCTTAAAAAGTTTTTATGATTAGGGGGGTTAATCTATTGTTAACTAAAGTTTACACGAACACTATATACACATCTTACATGTGTTTATGAAATGTAATGAAACGAAATGGAACAAAATGAAACGAAATGAAACGAAATGGAACGAAATTTATAACGAAATGAAACGAAATAAAACAAAATGAAATGAAATGAATATTTATTGAAGTAAACTTATAAGATAAGCGCCTTATGGCATTTACAATATTTTTAGCATCCCAGAATAAAATGTACTTTTTAAAGTAAATGTTTTGTTGTGTTGTTTAATTACTGCCGAGCGTGTTATTTTGAATGTATGGTTAGTCAGCTGTCATTTCATTGTAACTGATGGACCCGCGCGCCAGACATGTGTCAGACTATCTCTGATCAAAAACAAAAACTGCTAATTTCATTTTAAAATAATTTAATTATGTGGGGTCATGGACTATACAAAAAATATGTCAGGTATATCAATCAATTCCTGCTAATGTATTCTCAACTATGTAAAGAATTTAGGGACTTTTGAATTACTCTTTTTTTTTGTACCAAACAATGTATGGGTCTCGCCATGATTCTTTAAAATCTGAAATATGAAAGTGAACTAGTAAACCAATGGTCTGTTGGAAACGGTTGCGTCCGCACATTAACCAATCAAAAAATGTAAAATAAATAAACATTCAACCATGGAATAAGTCTATCGGTACTGAACTAGCCTGTAAAACTCCCCAGATATACCACAATAATATCAGTAAAATCCTTCAGTACGGACATAATTACTCACATGAAGTTGAAATAATCTTAAACCTTATAGATGAATTAAATAAAATTATAGACGACCTGGACACCAGCACTGGTATTGATGGCATTTCTACCAAAGTAATTAAATGTCTTAGAAAACTCATTGTTGATAAATTAGTTCATATAATAAATCAATGTTTAAAGCTCGGTGTCTTCCCCGACTCACTTAAGTTTGCCAAAGTTAGTTCTGTATATAAATCTGGGTCCAAACTGGACCCGAGTAACTATAGGCCGATATCAGTGTTACCCGTGATGTCGCAAATATTTGAGAGAATCTTATTCAACTTAGCGATTACTTACTTGAAAAAATTATTTTTATCGACCAGCAATACGGCTTTCTTCCTAAATCAAGTACAACAGCTGCTATAGATTTAATTACCAAAATTAAAACACATATTGACAAAAAGAATATTGCACTGGGTATATTCATTGATTTGAAAAAAGCCTTTGACACTGTAAGTCAACAAAAAGTACTCTTAAAGCTAAACAATATAGGCATCATGGATACGGCTCTAAATATGTTTAAATCTTATCTAAACAATAGACGTCAAGTTGTTAAGATTGCAGAGTTCACAAGTTCTCCTAAGGATATTTCTTGCGGTATACCTCAAGGTTCTATAATCGGGCCATTACTATTTTTAATTTACGTCAACAATGTATGTTAAATATGACTAACCGGATACCTAACATTATAATCATGCTGATGACACATGCTAGTTTTACTTCGACCACTCAGTTCACGCCACAATCGCCGACGCCCAAAAAGATCTAGATACCTTAAACCAATGGTTGCTGTCTAATTTGTTAACAATCAACATATTAAAAACATCGTACATGATACTAGCTGCAACAAATAAAGATAATCCTTACTTTGAACCACTCAAAATAAGTAATGAACCTAATCAAAGATCATATCAAGAAAAATACTTAGGGTTGCTGATTGATGACAAACTAACTTGGAGGCCACACATTGAGCACCTCAAATCTAAATTAATATCTGTACTGGGAGCACTTCGTAAAATAGCACACTGCATACCAAAAAAAGTAAAACCTATTATATACAATCCACTAATAAAATCACATTTAGAATACCTAATTGAAATCTGGGGATCAGCCGCACCAACTAACCTAAAGTCGCTACAGAAATCTCAAAATAAAATAATAAAGACATTTTTCCATTATCCATTTCTTACACCAACTAAACAATTGTACTATAAAACTAAACTAATGAACCTATCCCAACTACGTAAATATACAACATGTATTCCAATAAAAAAAATAATTACAAAGATTATTAAATCAAACATACAATTAGATATAAAAAAATATACGCATAATCTCCGACACAAAAATAAACTCAAATTAGTTACACCTAGGACTAAATTTGGGAAAAAGATAATTCTGTTTGAGGGAAGCACAGCTGTTTAATAGGTTACCAGATGAAGTGAAAACTTGTAAGACTATATACATATAAAAAACCCGGTACCTGACCCGGTATGTCAGAAGGGTGCAGGTTCAAATCCTGCTCGTGGAAATTTTTTCAACATTGTGTTTTTGTAATTTGATTCGCAACAAAATTTGCGTTAAAATTATATAAACAAAACAAAAACATTTTAGACTATATACATGTTTAAAAATAAACTTAAACTGCATATTGCAACGAGACCACAGAGTGACAATTTGTATACTGTAATATATATTGTTTATATCTCATTATAAGTGAAATATAATTTTGTATGAGAATAAATATCTTTAAACCTAAACCTATTTCAAAGTCTATTGAGGAAGTTTGATAGTTTGTGGTATCAAGTGCTATTTCCAGTTTAGATGAACGAACATGGCATGATAATTTTGTATTTAAATCGGAACTACATGGTTACATGTTAATAGTGTAACTCAGACCTTTTTTTTTGCAAATGCTGGCGTTATTTGTCCATACCCGGATAACAAACAACTGCCTGGGTACTCCTGGCGCCGCGATGCAAAAGGAATCGCAGCGACGTAGGAATTAAAAACAAAGGGGTTCTTGGTTACCTGAAAGATAAAAAATGTATGTCTGTAAGGTCAAACTTCTAAAGAAGGGTCTGTTGGCCATTGCCATAATGATGCATTTACGAAATATCCCACTGTATGACAAGAAACACATGGGTATATCTGTCTACAATAGGTACAATTAATGCAATATGAGTTCAAAAACTAATGTCTATGATTTCGAAATAGGTACATATTACAATAGATAAAATTAAATATCTACCGACAGCCAAAATAACCTATGCTCAAAGTCCTCCAAAAATTTAATACCAAATATTTTTTAAAATATAAAATTTCAAAATATCTAACGTTGAATTTACCGAAGTTACTTAACTTCAAAATACCGATGTACTAAACATTGAAAATTATAATAACATAACCATCTATTATGTAGGTAATAAAATATACGAATACATCAACTTCATAATTCTAACCCCATTTTTTTTATGTTCTGCCAACTGCACATTTTATTTTAGTCTACTCACATTTAAAGTTCTTTCCATTCGATGATATATAAATGTAAGTGTTTTATACTTTGATGTTACTATAGATCTTTTGAACCTTTTATTTATATTCGACAATCGGGACATTTCTATTCTGGCGCTTCACCGGCCGCTGCTGCCGCGGCACGCTCGCTACGTTCGCTCAGCTCGTGCGGATGGTTGATGTAAACCTAACGTTGACTCATCGTCGCTTCGCTATTCGCATCCTCCCTCAGGACCCTGTATAGGCGCCATAGTATAAATGTACCTATTTTGCTATGAGGAGTTGATTATACAATCTGAATTTTATGTAATTTTAACTTTATAACATAAAATCATTTAATGGTTCAAACTGGGATGTTTTAAACTTAGGTTTTATACAAAATGTAAGAAAAGACTTGTCTGATCCATATAAGGTGTTATTAGTTATCAAGATTCAGTTCTATTTACGTAATCATTTTAAAAACAGAAGTGAAAAAATTTACCCCGAAAACAAGTTTGTTAAATTACATGGCAATACTTTTGTCGGAACCTCGTTAGGTAGAACCTCGCCGCCGCCATTGATGGAAAGTGTAGTCACATTTATAATATTAGCTACATTTTGGGATGATTTTAGCAATTTCATACATGTTGTATAGTTATACATTTTGCCCCGTTACGTAATTTGGCCATTTGATATTTTAGACTTAGGTGTTTTAGGTTTCGGTGTTACTAACTACTTAATGTATTTTTAAGTATTAGGTATTAAAATTTTTTGATATTATGAATATAGGCATTTCGGCTGTCGATAATTTTTGGTATTCTAATATGTACCCCTACAAGATGTTGCGGATGATTACTTATATGTGTAAAATAATAAAAAAGGGGTTTTATTAATTCCCATATCTACACCTTCGTTTTCAAATGATAATTCGTAATAAGAAACTATGTTACTTGTGATAATATGATCACAGTGATAAACTCGTGGATAGTCAAACATACCGCGACGCATATATCGTGTTTCGGGAACTTATAGTTGGAGGGGTAAATGACCACTTTCAGCCGTCGCCACTGACCCCTACCAGCGCCGTCACTGGCATACACGTCCTGGTTTTTCAGATTCCCCGCTACGGCATACATGCGAGCTAACTCCTTTTCAGTGACATAACTGTAAGGAACAGAAGACAGTCAATTTGTACATACATAATTATTATTTTTATTTATATATTTATAAGGTCTGCCATCTTTTTTACACCTATTACTTATACTCAATTTTTTTTTCTGAAAATATAGTGCAAAAACTGTAATAATATGTTGTAATATAAACTGCATACAAACATATTGTTAGATACGAAGAAGGGGAGCACAAGTAATACGCACGACTGCACACTGTTTCTTGGCAAATCTCGGTCGGGCGTAGACACAGCACGCACCTACATCTATAGCAACGCATATACAACAATCCTCCCCTATTTGACAATAAATCAATATAATTACAAAAATATTGCGTGAGACAATAACTACAAGAATGGCGTGCAGTCAACTCTAGGTATATTACGCAACCTACCACTCCGACTAGGCTGCACGCCCTCTGTCCCTTCCTCTGCTGGGGATTTGATAGTGGTGGCGAGGTAGATGTTGCCGGTTGGAAGTCATTAAAGTCCCAATGTTGGTAGCATCTTCATAATATACTCTCGAATCACCCTTGTATAAAGCAATTTGATTTTTATGTTTTTTGAGTATAATGGAAAGAACACTTATTGTCTTGGATAAGATACAAAACTTTGCCAATTTTCCAATACACCATTTAAATATTATGTTGTTAATAAATACACTTCTAGTTCTCCAATATTGAAAGTTTGTTTGTTAGATCCTCCGTAATATTTACTCTGCGAACACTGTTTACATTTTTCATGATAAATGAGTCACTCTTTCTCATTTATGTATGTCATAAATGAGAAAGAGAATGTATGTATGTTGTCTTAGATTATACATACATTATATACATACAAGAATACATTTTTCATGCAATGTGGGCAAAGGGTATTGGTCTATTACTAATTGCTTATTTATTGTAGCAGAATAGTCTGCGCATAACCTCACCGACTCGTTCCGTTTGAGTACTGGGACAATTGGAGATGCATAGTCACAATGATCGACTGGCTTCAAAATACCTAAACTTTTTAAGCGTTCCAATTCCTTATAAACTTTGTCATGCAAAGCAAACGGCATAGAACGCGCTTTAAAAAAAATGGGTTTAGGTTTAAGTTTTAACTTTTTTAATTTGATTTAACTACTGACACAATGAGAAGGTATAACTGAAAATTCTAATTTGAAACTCGATATTAAATCTCTGCCGAGTAATCTCTCCGTTTGGTATGACGTACACGACTAGTAATCGAGTCTGATGTCTATACGTAACCGATAGCTGAACATAGCCTACGCACATTATTCTGTTACCGTTATAACTACACATCTTTTCGCCCGTGGCTAGTAATGGCTGGTCTTTCTTTTCAGAAATTACTGTTACTGCGGACACGCTGTCAATTTTAAAATTCTAATTGGACGCCGTTCATAGTTACATTTTCCGTCATAGGTTCACCTTTTAGCGACCGTATTTTAAAATTGACTTACCATCGTCGTTCTCACTCACTCCCCCCGTTGTCACGTAAGTAACTTTTGTACACATTTTACGCAAATGACCTTTCACATTGCATTTTTTGCACGTATAATTTGCAAACCGACATTGGGCGCAATCATGATCAGAACGACCGCATACTAAGCACTTCATTTTTCGATCGACCGGTCGATTCGACATGCCGAACCTTGTCCCTTCGCTATCTTAAACATTGGATCTTGATGCTGAGCAGTTTGTACCGATGCAGCTCCCGCACGAACACAGTGAATGCTTACCGCTAACTCGACTGCTTTCTTTAACGACAACGAACCCATGTCTTGCGCAAAGCTTCTCACGCTCGGGTCCCGCCGTCATCCCCATGACAAAGCGATCGCGAAGTGTCTCCTCCACGTCGTTGAACCGCAATGAGCCGTGAGTCCTCGCAGCCTTGCCACCTATTGAGAATATGTCTCGCCTGGTTGCTGTGTTGCCACGTGGAACTTGTATCGTTCGCTGAACCCACACCGCTTCGGTGTGAAGTGGCCGTCTAGTAAAGCGAAGATTTCTTATAAGGGCACATCTTCGAGTCTTCGGTAATGCCAAATCTGCTGCGAGCTTAAAAGTGCCGTCTGCGAGTGCGCTTAGCAAAATCGCTCGCCGTTTTATTCCCACCATCATTCCTTGAAGCATGTCGTTTGCCAAGAACCACTGTAATAGCCGACTTTTATAAGTCTCCCAATCTTGCATATTGTGATCGAATTTAGACAATACACCAAAATGCGTCATGTTAACGGTTCCTTTTTTTGTGTTAAACTCGAGGGTACTCGTCGCCACTGTTAGATACGGAGAGGGGGAGCACAAGTAATACGCAAGACTGCTAGTGACACACTGTTTATTGGCAAATCTCGGGCAGGCGTGGATGGACGCTGCACGCACCTACATCTATAGCTACGCATATACAACACATATAAAATAAGAGATTACGTACCTGACATTCAGGATAATAAGAGTAAAGATTTCTATAACCTATACCTAGTTTTTCTTTTTTATTTGATAAAATTCTAAGTAATACAATTGTTTAAATATTACAACATAAGTTTTTCCGTGTACTATGATTCGTCTAAGAAAAACAAAAACAGATATAAGAATAATATAGATATCAAACACGTCAAATACATTTAGCATACATTTATAGCTAGTTACTTTATTAAATAAAATTAATTAATTATGCTATCTAAAAAAAATGAGCATGATGTTAAAAAGGCGTAAAGTGAATTTTTGAAGTGGTTCAACGACGAAACTAACAAATCTGTTTCGTTTTCGGTTTTATAATTTTTTATGTTCGTTGGAGTGGCAGTGGGCAGACTCGACAGGTCGCCGGGGCGAAACAGTTATCGAGTAGCGTGCCGCGCACGCGAGGAGCTCGATGACGCAGTGGTTAACGCGCCCGGTCTGCAAGTGCTGATGTTAAGCAACTTTCGAAAAGGCCGGTCGTCAGATGGGTGACCAAAGTTTATCATTTAGAGCTCCTCCGTGCTTCGGAAAGCACGTAACGTCCCGTCTGCATTAGCAGTTGTTAACAACCACCAACCCGCACTGGGCCCGCGTGGTGGTTTATGGCCTGTTTTCCCTATCCATCCTTAAGGAAGGCTCGTGCCCAAACAGTGGGGACATAAAATGAGCTGATAGTGATGATGACTTTATTTGGTCTATTTAAGTCAAAGATCCAGACCCAGAAAAAGACACAGGTTCGATTCCTGGCTGGGTCGGATTGGCGATTAATTTTTTCACTGTATTTCATAAAGTTTTATAAATATTTAATTTAGCTTCAGTGCAGCAATTAGCACTTGAAAAAAAAAAGTAAAAATTTACTATAGCGTTGTGTTATCAAATTTGGGTATTTCATCCGCTAAGATGAATTTGCATGGCCAACGGTTGCAACGACCGTTGGATAGATGGCGCACAGTGCCGCTAAAAAGCACTGAAAAAAAAAACATTTAATAGCAGTGACGAAATTCAGCGCTTACGTCAGCCTTCCCGGTAGCATAGCGGTCAGTGCAGCCGCCCGGATTGCGGAAGACTCAGGTTCGATTCCTAGCTGGGTCGGGTGGGCGTTTAATTTTTTCACTGTATTTTATAAAATTTTATAAATATTTCATTTACCTGCTTCTTCTCTTTTATACACTGCATCTGCTATAATCGCGTATATACATATACAGGTATTAAAAGACACTCCATATAGAGCGTTGAGCTTAACGAAAAGGAACTTACATGAATGATCCAAAGTTGCAAATTTTTTTGACTGAGAAGCAGTGTGCAGCGGACACAAGCTTATTTACTTTAATTATTACCCCTCCGCAGAACGATGCATAGAGTTTTCTATGCCTGGAGATCATTTTTTTGAAACTGATCTGAAACAACATCGTTTTTTTTAATTAGAGGTGAGTATCATCATCATCATCACATCATTATCGTCATCGTAGTGGCACCAGAGTGTTCAACACAGTGACACAGTAACCCAGTACCAGTTTTCGCCGCCAAAAAATAATATAGAATTTCATTGAAATTTTCATTGAAACCTGTGTGTACTGTGTAGTGTGTTTGGCTTATGCTATAGGGTGTGTGTGTGTGTGTGATGACTGATGACTGATGAAGTACCAAATAAACTTTTTATTTATCTATCTATCTATTGGCTGAATTAGCTAGAAAGCAGGTGGGTCTGTATTTAATTGTTGCTAAAGTTAAACATCAGTTGCTGACCTCTATTTTTAATGACTAACGAAAAATAAAATCAAAACTAATGCAAAAAAAATTAAACACCAGAGGAGCGCGAATCGTTAAAGAATTCCCTCGACTGTCTATGGTCTTCATCATCAGACCTGTAATGGCACTTATAACCCATATGGGTGCAAAGTTCTCATCAATAGAAATGAATTAAGTCCAGACACAAGGTATCTACTGTAAAACGTTGAGAAGTTCCCTCGACTGTCCTTCGTCTTCATCATCAGACCCCTAATGACAGTCAAAATCTATCTAGGTGTAAATTTCTCATCAATACAAATTAATCAAGCCCAAACACTAGGTAATTGCTGTAAATCATTGCGGAGATCCCTCGACTGTCTTTTCTGCTCCATCATCAGATTGACTCTTTGTTAAATAGTAGTGCTTTAAAATACTTAGGGCGGATTTCACCAAGGTAGAATAAGTCTTATTCCGAGAAAAAATCGCTAATTTCTAGAGAATAAACGAACTTTTCATTTCACCAACGTTTAACCCAAGGATAAATTTACTATACTAGAGTTCTTATACTGCCGATTTCCGCCGCTGCCGTTATTCGTAGATTAAGTTGCGTCACAAAAACTGTCACGGACAAATTTTATAGGTAACCTAACAAAATGTCGTTACGTTTGATTCAATTTATTGACTAATGACGATGAAGATTATCGTGGCCCTCGCCCAACATGGTTTAAAGAAAGGACATAGTGCTTTGAAGATAACGACGACTACGACTTCGCCATATAAGATTCCGTTTGTGAAAAGCGTCTGTGTACATATAGTTTGCTTAAAAAAGTGAGCATCGTCTGGAATATGCAACATGTTGGTAGGTATGCGCTCGTTGTATTACGTGCTGGTACGTATTAAAGAATTACGCTATTAATGACTTCTTATTCCTTTACAAATTCTCTGTCAGCAAACAATCAACACAGCAGAATATTTGAAGTTATTCAAAACGTCAAGCAGACATATCACCCTGGTTAATTAAAAATACGCAGCACCATTGCTCAGGCATGGTATGCATGTACTTTTATACTTGGTGGTTAATATTTTCGTTCGTTTCATTCGTAACTATGCGATTCACGGAGTAACTATGCGGGAGTAACTTACACATAGATTAATCTGGTGAAATGAAACCAAAGTTAGCCATAGATTAAATCATAAGAGTAAAATTATACTGGGATAGCTATTCGCGTATAAATTGGATGTTGGTGAAATCCGCCCTTAATTAAAAAAATTAACAAACGCACTAGTCGCCACTACGATTTTCCAAGGTTCCCCTCGATTTCTCTGGGATGCCATCATCAGATCCTGGTTTCCTTATCATGGTACTACCCTTGGGATATCTCCTTTCCAACAAAAAAATAATCATAAACGACGAAGTTATCCGCGAACACACATAAAAAATATATATTTTATACGGTAGAATTGAGACACCTCCTTTTTTGAAGTCGGTTAAAAAATGCCGATTATTAGTTCCCAAACACTGGTGTCACTACTCTATGCTAAGTCTATGTACCTAATGTATAAATATATGTAGATCTCACCTGGTAGGGGACATCTCCAAGTACTGCAGGCCTCCCGTTTACCACGCGGGGCACCCAATCACTTTCATTAACATCAACAACATCTGTTGAATCATTATAATATTGTGGAGAGCATAATTCTACAATTATCAACAGACACAGAATTACATTGAAATTGACACAAAAATTTATATAAAGATTCATAGCAAAATAAAAGTACAACGAAAAATACACGTCATCGTGTGACGTTGATGACTACCTTCCTGTCAAAGAGAACTAAAGCATGGAACAAAGACTAAAATAGACGCACAAGTAAATAATAACATTTCATGCATCTTAGACTTAGAGCATTTAAACATGCATCTATCCTAGTAGTAGGGTTTACTTCGTCTTTAATTTTCTTCTTATAGAATTGTTAATAACGAATAATGTTTAATTTCCCTAATTAGTAAGTTATACAATGAATAAAAACTTGGTAATTATCTAACCATCATTCATTTGCAATTGTGCATACAACCATCTACATTTTCATGTGTACAATAGCTGATAGTTGAACTTGTGCTTGTATTTCTATGATCGAAGTATAACTACCTATCTTATTGATAAATTCTTCTTAAATCTTTACTACAACTTCATGCCTATATAAAATAACTTTTTTTTTAATACTTAGCACGGCAAATGACTTCACACCACCTGATGTTAAGTGGAAATGGAGTCCAGACGCGAAGACAACTGGTGCAGCGTGCTCACTCTGCCGGCCTCACTCTGCCGGTCTACAAGGTGCTTCTTCACGCCTCGTTTGAAGGACCCCATATCATAGGAAAGAGGGAAAACATGTGCTGGTAGACTATTCCATCTTTTGGAGGTGCGACAAAGAAACGAGTCACCAAATTTCTCCACAAAATTCCATGATTATTCAGTTTATGCTACAAATAGCTCTTATGAATGAAGTCACTATGCCATCGGATCGTAAGTCTACTCTGGGCGGGAGACCTTGTACTACATTGTACTAATAAGAACCGGCAAGAAACACAGCAAGGGTATTTTTTTTCTCCTTCTCAGCGTCAAAATATTGGAAAATGCCCTATCATAAAAGGACACTTTCCACCACAAATAAACACACAAAAAACCTTAAACAATAAGTTCTTGAACGGTTTTTCCTTTTTTGTTTCTTTTTTTAATATTTCTTTACCATCTATGGTCGTTCTAGGTTCGTATAAGGCCATGAAGCTGTATGGTTCGCAGTCGTTCTATTTATGGTTTTTTAATGTCGTTCTGGGTTCTGTGGTTCTGAGTCAACAACAAAAAAAACAACAATTAATTAGAGTGTGATTTGTTGACAAGTTGTATAAGAGGACGATGAAAATGTAATTTTTTGTAAAGTTTTTCGAAACATTTAATACAGTGACATTGATTATATTTGGCCGCAATCGTTGTAAATGATCTATGTGCTTAATGCAATTGCTTTAACAGTGTTTGTTTCAGAATTAGAAATATCTAAAGGTGAAATTGTACAATTTGTCGACGCGGAGAAAAATAACACGGACTTTGATTTCAATGTATGTCTTGTCTGTTTATAACTGTTGGTTGCTCATACTTCTACAGTGCATTATGTTTCTTATTTCGCAATATGTATAGCATAGCGTTTTGAAGCGAAAACAAAAAAACATAAGGTGTGCCACTACCTACTAGTGCCCGCCAGGAACCAGAGGTCAATGTATCTATCTAATACCTATAAACGAGCATCTTGTACATATGTATATAATATATAAACTGAATCTCGGAAACAGCTCCCAACGATTTTCATGAAATTTAGTTGATGGCTTTGTGCGATTAGCACATTTAGCCAGTGTCAGTAATTTTTCTTACAAGTAATACATAAATATACAATATTTCCTTCCAGTATGATGATGATGATGAATGATAATAGAAATGAGAAATGAGAAATAATATACCCCGCAACCCCTTGAGAATCTCAGTAAAGATGTGGGGCTTTACTAATTCCTCGGGCGGACTTCTTAAGAGAATTTGAAAAGTGAAGTTGCACTATTTTGGTTTATTTGCCAACACTCATGTGTACTTACGAACACTTAACGGTTAATAATCCACCTTTGCTTGACAAATTTTAGAAAGTAAAACAAAACTGCAGACATCACTTCACTTTCCCGCGAAGAAGTCCTAAATAGTTTTGCATACAAGATAAAATTTAACTAAAAAAAAACAACCAGCCTCAGGAAGCTCGAGTGGGAATCGAATCCATAACCTTTGAATAACCGGTCCAATGCTCTGACCACTGAACTACCGAGGCCCCAGAAGACTCGTTAAATTTATCTAGTAGTTTGTAACTTACGCTGCAAGCCAGCAGCGGTATTACATCACTGTGAAGTTCATACCCTCACAGTCGAAAGAAAGACTTTTGCAAGTATTTTAAAGGCCAAAGGTCATGGGTTCGATTCCCATTCGAGCTTCGTGTGGCTGGTTGAGTTTTTCTAGTAATTAGCTATCAAATTGCCCTCGGCTAGATGGGGCAAAAATGTACCGATTTCGAAATAAAATTATTTCTCTCTTTTCTTTTTTTTTGTTCTTTTGTGTATTATTATTACGTATTAGAGTGTTAGCCAACTAAAAACACCAAAAACAACAATTAAATACTTAAATTATTTTTTAAAATCCACTTATTATTACGTATTACAGTGTTAGCAAACTAAAAACACCAAAAACAACCCTATCTACCCGAGGGCAAATTGATAGCTAATGATCTTTACTATCACCCCTTATAGGGATCGCTACGTATTTCCAATAACCAACCCTGTATATAATCAAAAGCAAAATCCAAAATAATATAAATAGTTTGATTTACACTTACATCAGGAGTTTTATATGCACCTACATCAGAAGTTATATCACCAATTTACCTTTTCCAGAAAATTATTAAAGAAAACGAGAAATCCTTCACATATGCAGACAACTGTAAACTCAGGATATTAGGAGGGGTTGAAGCTCCTATCACTACTGTGCCCTACCAAGTAAGGTTTTTTCTACATTCAGAATACTCGTAGTAGCTTTAAAGGTTTTAGATGTGCTAATATAATATGCATGTCAAAACATAAATTTAACCAATAATATTTTTTTAGATTTTTTATTAACTGAATCAAGGCATTTTTCCTTAACTTGTCTTCTATAATTTATGTGATGCAACTTTTATTGTAACTATTTTGATTGCAACCAACGCTTTGGTTTCAAAAAAGGAAAGCTTACAGGCAGGCAGCGACATCTAGCGTGATTTACTTCAGCTACAAAAGCATCGCTAGAGACTAGCGCCATCTACTGACAGTCGACCAAATCCTTATCTTTGCATAAATAATGCTTCATTGTGGGGCCTGTGGTAAATTTCTGTCGCCTGCAGGTGCCGCTAACTGTAGCGTCTGCCCTATGAAATATCATAGGGCTTGTCTCGCATTATCGGACAAATCACAAAGACCGTAAAGGTTTTAACATACCGAGCTCGAGTAACGCTCACAAAGATCCTCTCAGGGACACGGATCTTGGAATCCTCGATCCAATCCGAACCTCCGATCCGATCCGATCCGAACCCTTCGGAGAATCTAGTAGGGCACGAAGACACGCACTAGTGCGCGATGCCGTTCCCTATAGAAAACCTCCGAAGGTGATTAATTTCACACGGCTTGGTGAACCCTTTTAAGTTTCTTGCCGCCCCTAAACAAGCCCGGTGAAGGGCTCTTTCTCACACTCTTAGGGCCTTTTTCACAATGTCTGATAAGGAGATACTTGGCTCTTAAAGTGACAGTTTTGTATGGACTATCTGTCAAGTAAACGCTAATGGGAACTTACTTGTAGATGGTGAAAGAGGCCCTAAGAGAAAGTACAGAAGTAATATATAGGTAACATCGAAGAGTTACTCATAATTTCAAAAGTATTGGCCTTTTCCATTCAAACTTCTGTAGGGGTCAATAGGGGCCAGTTAGGAAACAATATTGTTGAATACAGGGTTGTATTAAAAATGAAATTTAAAATATAAAAATAACTTTATGAAACATTACAATTATCAAAATAATAACAAAATCTTTTATAAGCAACACTTGTCTTATTATATAATAATTACCTAATTATTGTAAATACTTAAACTAAGTCACAAGAACATTTGGTATTTATAATCTCGGCTTCACAACATTGCACAAATTAAGCTTACACTAAATCTTAAAATAATACTATAATTACTAAAAATCTACCTCTACTAAGTATAGGTAATTTATTTAAAAAAAAAACTGAAAAAAAATCTTTATCATATTTTGGCTTTTTCATCTATCTAAAAATGACTTGCCACAACTATTGTATTCTTGCAAAGCCATTTCTATTATAGAAGCATCATACTTTTTATATATTTTTTTTTGCTAGGTTTATAAGATCGCGGCATTGCCCAAACGTTGACATTTTGAGTTGTACCCACTTTTTAATCTTGTAAAACATTAAGAAAGCAATTAGTATCAAAAAGAAAGTTTCATTTACTAATAAAAATAATGCGAGAAAAACAGCAAACTTATGGTTATGACAATCCTGTCCCTATTGACCCTTACTCGTCCCTGATGATCCAAGTTCGTCTCTATTAACCAATAACGGTGTCCCTAATATTTTATATGCATTGGTGTTCCAGGTAGCTTTGAGAAGAGGTGCTGCCTTTGGTTCTTTCTGGTCCACCTTTTGCGGTGGGGCACTGGTCACCCTGAAGTTCGTATTAACCGCTACCCACTGCTTCGATCGTTCAAGGTGAGTTAAGTAAATAAATAAATAAATACCTATAAGACATCACATAAGGTCACACATTGATTTGACTCCAAAGAAAGTAGCTTAAGCTCATGTGTTATGAAAAACTGGAACAACGACGGTGCCACAACCATCCAGACCCGAGAAAATATCCTGGACCCCGGGTCCCGGGACCTCGAAGTTGGCAACACCAATCCGGGTCACACGGTTAACCAACAGTAATTACCCAGGTTTCCTTGTGTGGTGCCGAAGATAAATAATTGCACCACCTATTTCTTCCCGTGGGTGTCGTAAAAGCCGACTCAGGGACCATTCCAGAGGATAGGCAGCAGCATCTCTCTAAGGTTACTTTCAACTTACTGCGATCGTCAACTTACCCGCCTGCCAAGCGTGGAGATTACGGCAAATACCCTTTATGAAATGCACACCACCAAACACCAGCCCCTAGTCCCCGGCGGCCCCGCTTGCCCTAGCTACGGTAGCGGCCAAGGTAGCGACGGGACAGGGGGTGCTATGAATTTTCGGCAGAGACCTAGCTACGGTCAACGACGAGACGTGGTCGCTCACTATGGGCTTCATAAGAAGGCTCAAGGCCACTCAAAGAACAATGGAGGGGGCTATGCTCGGGGTTTCTCTGCGTGATCGAATCAGAAATAAGGAGATCCGCAGAAGAACAAAGGTTACCTACCGACATTGCCCAAAGAGTTGCAAGCTCAAGTGGCAGTGGACAGGACTCATTGCTCGTAGAACTAATGGCCGCTGGGCCGGAAAAGTCTTCGAGTGGCGACCACGTATCGGAAAGCGCAGCAAGAAGCCGCTGGATGCCAGCAGCACAAAACCGGTCGTTGTGGTGATCCTTGGAAGGCCTTTGTCCAGCAGTAGAAGTCTTTCGGCTGAGATGATGATGAGGATGATTACCCGGGTTTGTGATCACCTGTATTTGGCAAGCGTTAGCCCTACAATTGTAGCGATGATTTGATTTCAAAGATGGAGGGCTTAGCAGTTGGACAATGTAATCAGATAGGTTTATTATAGATTTCTACAATGGAAAGTTGCGGTGCGAGCTGTGGCTGGGACGACAAGAACAAATGCCAATTTCATTACTCAACAAACAGAACACTCGAGAAAAATCAAACATTTCTTTGTCCACAAAAACTATGACACAGAGAGATGGACGAACGATATCAGCGTGCTTGAGGTAACCCATACAAATAATGGATTAGACTCGACTGAGGAGCTCGATGCTGTGGTTAACGCGCCCGGTCTGCGAGTGCTGACAATAAGCAACTTTCGCAAAGGCCGGTTATCGGATAAGTGACCAAAAATGTATTATCTCCAGCTCCTCCGTGCTTCGGAAGGCACGTAAAGCCGTTAGTCTCGGCTGCATTAGCAGTCGTTAACATCCACCAATTCGCATTGGGCCCGCGAGGTCGTTTATGGTCCATCCTGTCTATCCATCTGTAGGGAAGGCTCGTGCCTCATCAGTGGGGACATAATAAATGAGCTGATGATGATGATTCCTAAAACTACAAAGCTCATTGTTCTCGGAAAATAAAATTTCTAAAATTAGTTCCTATGACCTCCACCACGGTCACTGAAAAGTTTAATATCAATATATTATTTTCTTCCAGCAGTGGACTGATGATGATGATGATGATGATGATGATTATGATGATTATGATTATCTTTCTCACTACAAGGTAGCTGTGGTAGTGGAGGGAATCGATTCCATGAGGCGGCACACCTGCTTTTGTAAACCTTTAATTAAATAAAAAACGAGCGAGCCTTACATGTCTCATATGATGTGTAACATTTGACATCTCACCTTAGTAATAAGCAATTTTAACTTTATATACTGAAAAAACACACACACTTGACTCTAACAAAATTTTACACTTTAAAGCTTAATAGTTCACAAACGGATGCCTCAATCAAAAAACTGTTTTCACAAACCCGCAATATTTTTGCAATCCAACGACACCCCACACTATGGGGTAGACAAGAAAAAAAATTACATCCCCACTTCACGTATAGGGGAGGTAACCTAAAAAAAAATTTTTTTTTAATTTTACTTCATTACTTTGTCGGCGTGATTAATATGTATATCCATGCCAAACTACAGCTTTCTAGTACTAAGAGTCTATGATCACTTTGAGAAAATCTTCCTCCGAGCTGGGTGGTATATAGCTCGGGGACCGAGGTCCTACGGATGTTTTTTTTTTTTTTTGAGAGAGATTGCTGATTTTAGGGGCGGCGAGGAACGTAAAGGGTCCCTCAAGCCATGTGAAACGAATCACCTTCGGAGGTTATCTAGAGGGAACGGCATCGCGCACTAGTGGCGTCCCCGTGCCCTACTAGATTCACCGAAGGGTTCGGATCGGATCGGTCCTACGGAAGTTAGTTGGAGGTGCTATATATAGCGAAAAAGATGGTGAAACTTCGCTATCGCGATGCAGGCTTCCCATACTATTTATCGTCGTAGTATGGCGATGTCGTTGGTAGAGTCATTCGGGTCAAGTGTGCGCAATTTGGCAAATAAGGACTCGCCACGTAAAAAATATAACAGTTAGGAAGAAAAACGCTCGACAATGACATAACAAATTTATAAGCCTCTAAATTGAAATAAAAACACAACGGAAATCGAAGTAGTTTCTTTTCTGTAAACATTTAATTACATAAAACTGAGATGCGCACACTTCACCCGTGTTGCGGGTAACTGTGCGCACCGATATGGGGTAAGTGTACGCGTATGGGGTAAGTAAGCGCATTGCTTGCTGTAATCAAAATAAACACAACAATCAAGAATAAAGTTTCTTTATTATAACAGAATTTAGAAAATACTCTTCATTAGTTATTAGTCTTTGGATATCAATAACAATTATGACTTAACTAGTTGTTGCCCGCGACTTCGTTCGCAAAGACTACAGTAAAAAAAAAAAAAAAAAGTAAAAAAAAAGTATCCTATATGCTGGTTTGGGTCATGGTCTGTATGTGAGGAAAGTTTCATTAAAATCCATTCAGTAGTTTTTACGTGAAAGAGTAACAAACATCCATACATCCATACTTACAAACTTTCGCCTTTATAATAGTAGTAGGATAACAACTCAACAACAACTTGCAATCAAATAACTTGAACATGACTTAGATTCTAAGAGGTTTCTTTGGATCATAAACAATATTATAGATTTTTTGAGATACTTAACATTATTAGAGAGACTTAATTATGTGTTCGTGTTAGGATCTTATGTAATAAAAACAATATTATTTTAGGAAGCATCAGTACAATCATCGCAAACAAAAACACCTCTCTCATAGGAAGTGCAGTCCTCGTGCCACCAATCCTTGCAATACATGCTGAATCCATTCCTCAGTAGGTGGCTCTTTATATTTTTCCTTACACAGAGGACAAAAGTATTCTACTGTTTTAGAGGTCGAGGCCGTAGAAGGCTTTGGTCTTCCTCTACAAAGCGATGTTTTTGTCGCTCTTTTTGGTACAGGTGACTTCTTTCTAGAGCTCGAAGGTTCCGCATCCAATGCCAACTGTAGAGTAACATTTTTAGGTTTTTTCTTTTCTGCTTCTTGCTTTTTTTTTTCTTCCAACTGGTGTTTGTATGGACTGGAGGTGATAATTTGAGATTTCATTGCAACCTTACCTCTAGTGTTTCTTTTTCCTTTCATCCGAGGAAGAGGTGAAAGCTTTGTAACTGATACGTGTTCAGTATGTACCTTTTCACTTACTTGCAAATTAATATTAACACTAGATGTCTTTCCAGGGCAGAGAATATTAGGTGGTTTATTAGTAACACCCGACAACGGGGTTTCTATGAAGGTCTCTTCTACTAGAGGTTCAATATTAGGCACGTTTGCATTGCAGACGTCGTTAGGAAAACAAACTTTTGATGGGTGGGGAAACATATTTTCAGACTCTTCAACGATAGTATCTAATATTGAAGGAGACGCGCGATGATCAACGATGACGTCTCCATTATCATCATTTTGTTTGTTGGTAATGTCCGATTGCTGATTTAATATCACTTGCTGATCTTGGTTTTTATTTGAAGAGCCGTCTGGTAAAACGTGAAAGTTGGGAGTATCTTCACTGGGGTGCTGATCGATGATTGGTCGATTTGCAGCCAAAACTTGATCTGATGATTCTTGAATTTCAATGTCTTCATTTTGGGGCAACTGATCTGTAACTAATGAGGGAGCAAACTCAGTCTCATCAAATAGGTCGGCGTCATATGGATATATTCCTGTGACTTTAAAAACAGATTCAGCATTTCCCAAAGTGGCCACTTTTTTGTAAGCTTCATTAAATAAGCGAGCCACGTGGTATTGAGTAATGCCCCTTCCTGGGTTTTGTGACATAAACTTGTCACATTCTATCGCATATTTAACCTTCAAAGGGCTGTAAAGACACCTATCCAGAGGCTGCAATTTGTGACTTCCATGTGGTGGTAGCGTCAACATCACAATATTGTTCATACGAGCGTAATTCACTGCTTCTAAGCTGATATGAGATGAGTGGTTGTCTAAGATCAGCAATACGGGGTCTTCTGGCGAGGAATGGCTAAAATGTTTAAAATGATGCAACCAGTTAATAAACAGCTCGGTGTTCACAAAACCGCTGTCTGACACCATGCAGATGCTTTGTGAAGGACCGCCATCCAATAAATCATCTCTAGTTCTTTTACGCGGATAAATAAATGCTGGCGGGATGTAATGGCCACTGGCACTCATACAGCAGATGGCAGTCACTGTGACTCCTCGCTCTGCAGATACTATTTTAGCTACTACTTTTTTGCCTTTTGTAGTCACAACTTTAGGAGTTTTTTTAGGCACGGTATTTATCCCGGTCTCATCAACGTTATAAATGCGATTTGGTTCAAATTTGTACTTCTTGTACAACTCCTTTAGGTTTTTATAAAAAAGGTCCACTTGAGATTTATTAAATCCCATAGCTCTAGCCAAGCTTGTGGCCGCCGATTGTCGTAGAACTAAATGAGGGTGACGTTTTAAGAAACATTCAACCCAGTCACGGCCCGCCATTTTGCATGATTTGTCAAATCGATGAACAATATTGTTGGCATCAGCGTACTCATAGGCTAAACGCCTTAAATCATTTATAGTCAGACCATAATACCTATCGTCCATCTGCTTGCAATGAATCACAAATTCTGATTCTTGTTCACTATTGAATGTTGGCTTAAATCGTCCCATTGAAGATGCAGATGTGTTCAGTTTAAGTCTTTTTCGCAGACAAGACTCACTTATACCAATGGCACTTGCGGCAGCTCTTTTGCTCTTCCCACGCTCAATGAGTGCTTTAGCTCTATTGATTTGTTCCTCGGTAACCGGCACAAGCTCGGGTTTTTTTCTTATATAATTTCGCGGCATTGTGAAGAAAGTCTAAAAATATGAAATAAAAGAATGTTAGTTAGGTACCTTACAAAAAACGGTGTACGAACGAAACTTAACGCTGTAGGGGCAAGTGTACGCATGCGCACACTTACCCGCGCACACTTTCCCCAAAACACAAAATTGCTAATAAATGCTCATAAAATAATTGAACGCAAATATAAACTCAAAATTTATTTGTTATTGTAGTGTAAATATGTTCTTATTATAAAAAAAAAACAACTAACCGTTGTGAGGTCAATAACGTTGATGCTGCACTGTTTTCCAATAAGCAAAAAACTACGTATGAAATCACCAAATACAGTATTATACGAAAAAAACGTTATCGAACACCCGCACGCCACTGTGACATGTCGAGACTAGTTGGCCACTCAAGCGCCGTTGTTCGACCCAAACAAACTACCCCTCCCCCGCTCCCCGTTCCGGAGATGCACGCACTGCGCACACTTACCCACTGCGCTCAGTTACCCCGAATGACTCTAAGCGTTTTGTGGTGCCATCTGTTGACACGGTTGAGAAAGTGTTTAACTTCGTGTCGATTAATGTGCGGCGTATGCGGTAGGTGACGCCGCCACAACTACAGAACCCTAAAAAATTAAGGTCCAACAATACAAATCAAATACCTATGTACCGTGTCATAATAACATCATTAGAGGTTGGAAAACGCCTGTTCAATTCGGTACTAGCTTTGACAAAGTACTAGTGTCCTTTTGTTGCTGACGTTATCAAACCTATTGCATAATATATTTGATAACTTCTATAAACAAATAATCAAAAGTCACTGAACACTTTAGTACAAGTCTGTTTGAAAGTATTTTTAAGTCTGTAAGCAATGTACAACATTCATCTAAATACTGAACATGCATCATGGAAAATTATGTTATTTAATTAGGTTCTAATAATATGATCCCGCCCGATCCTTAAAATGCCACCCACCACTACATATTCTATTGTATCATGTCTTCTGTTACAGATATTTTCATGTCTAATAGGAGGTTCCAAGTGAGAATATTGTTACAATGTTTCTAGTGCTGACATAAAGGTTTTTTTTTTGATATACACTAAAACATTCTCACTCGCATAGGCCCAAGACAGCCAAAACATGGTACTCGTAGAACAAGGTTCACATACGCTCTATACCTCTTCTCCCCACACTCACGACCCGGTCACCCCGAGCCGAGGTCCTTTAAAAGCGTCTTCGTGTTGTTCCACTCCCGATCCGATCCGAACCGCTCGGAGAATCAAAAAGGGGAACGGAGACACGCACTACTGCGTGATGCCATTCCTTCTAGAAAACCTCTGACGGTGTTGCGATCACACGGCTTGGGGAACCCTTTAAGTTTCTAGCCACCCCCAAAAAGTCAGGTGGCGCTGAAAATGCCGTATAAGGCAATCAGCAGCTTTCTTAAAATAAAATAAGAATATGATAGTCAGTATCTAATTGATGGAAGAGTGCCAGTTTATTAACTTAACTAATAGATATTGGTATATATAGTTTTCAAACAAATATTATTGGGAGCAAATTCAATTCGAAAAAGTGTAAACAACATTTCCACAAGCGGGGTTTGAAGCTTGTTTTGTACCATCTGAGCTGACCGGTATTGTACAGGTGTACTTCCAAATTATTATGCTATTATGGCTCTGTGCGACCCGTGCAACAATTTCATCATCACTATCTATCTACTCTTGCTTTGTAAGTCAAAGAAGTCTTGAAATGAAACTACTTAATTACGAATACTTTAGTGGATACTCACGTTTACAATGGAGCCTTAGTCAATTTCAACAACTTGTCATTAACATGAGATCTTAACATGATAACAAATTACAAAAACACAATGTTGAAAAAATTTCCACGAGCAGGATTTGAACCTACGCCCTTCTGACATACCGGGTCAGGTGCTCTTCCAATTGAGCTATCGTGGTTCTAACCAGCCCGCCGAAATTATTCAACACCATTTACTTTTTTACTTTGAAAGCCAAAGGCCAAATTTGCGTTAAAATTATATAAACAAAACAAAAACATTTTATGATAACAAATGTCAAAAATCAGTTAGACAAGCTATAGTTATAAATATGGTTATACAACATTTTTTTGTTGATAAGACAATGACATGCACAGCTGAATAAAGTTAATAAAGCATAATAGTGGGTTAGTTAGCATAGCACAAAGATAGCATTAACCATAGCATAGCATACACGCATACCTACTAAAAAAAATAACTGCTTCATTCAAGTGCAAAATGGTAACGTTAATCGGCTGTTAAATAATCCATGCTAATTGCTTCACGTTCGTTTTTTGTATAGTTGTATAAGAAATGTATGCACATTAAATTTATCACTTCCTCACTAATCTAAATAATAGGCTTGTACACCTAAGGGAACTGAGAGAAAGAAATAAAGATAAAAAATGAAGAGAAGAGAGATGGATGAGAGTAGCCGCGGATCGTACACAGTGGCGTGTACTTGTAGACATCTATGTCCATCATCAGCTCATTTTACGTCCCCACAGCTGGGGCACCAGCCTTCTTTAGGGATGGATGGAGAACGGGCCACGCGGGCCCAGTGCGGGTTGGTGGTTGTTAACGACTGCTAATGCAGCCGGACCAAAGACTTTCTCTCGAGATGATAAACCATCACCTTTTGATTTTGGTCACCTATCCGATGGTCGGCCTTTGCGATAGTTGTTTAACCTAAGCAATCGCAGACCAGGCGCGTAAACCATTGCGCCATCGAACTATGTCCAGCAGCGGACTAATGTGGGCTTATGATGATGATGATGATAAAGTGAGCTTTCCCAAGAAATTTTAAGACCAGCGTTACCAGATCCATCTACTATTTTAGTTTTCCATATTAACGTCTGGTCAAGGGCGATGACACTTCTTTGTATAGCTTTTGTACTTTGGATATATAGAATATAGAATAGACGAGGACAGGATGTGAAATAAATAATCATTAATCAATCAGATAATAATACAATATGACAT
The DNA here is from genome assembly GCA_949315975.1 of Eudonia truncicolella. NCBI lineage: Eukaryota > Metazoa > Arthropoda > Insecta > Lepidoptera > Crambidae > Eudonia > Eudonia truncicolella. The sequence goes on from OX438836.1 coordinate 12,128,531, forward strand.
TGAGAAGGTTTTATTGAACACAATGACGTAAAGTGTTATTTATTTTTATACGCAAATAATTAAAGGTTAGTTTGTACATATTTAGAAATTTCCGCCTTTTATTTTAAATATTTGCCGTGTAATCGTAAAGGAAAGTTAACTTGCGCTTGGTACTCTGGTCAAAAACAGAGAGTAAGATACTAAAAATAAAGAAGATTTGCTATACGTGGGACTTGAACCATCTTCTTTTTGACTAGATAAAATGCTGTCTTGAGCATATACCGGAGCCAGGAGACTAACTATCCTATCTTATTTTGGGTATTTACGTCTGGAAAACAAACGTTTTCTAGCAAATAGTTTTGAAACTATCACTGTACCTTATCAGTGGACTTTCTAAACAAAGTACACTTATACAACTATGTTAAGATAGTACACTACAATAAGTTACAGGTGATTGTAAAAATCTGCTAGAAAACGTTTGTACAAAAAAAAATACCACTAATTAGATAGGACAGTTATTTGTGTGACGACGAGAGTTTCTACTCCCCTTCGCCCAGCTTCGAAAAGCTCGATGGGGGGATGTGAGACCTACCCACCCAAAAACCTACTACCATCCTTTCTGTCACGGGGATAGCTAGGTTTATGAAACCAAACAAGTTATAATAACTACTAGCTGAAGAGTTCGTTTTTTTTTTGTTTGAACTCGCTAATATCTAGAACTAACAGTCAGATTTTTAAAAAAATGTTTGCATTTGATAGCCCAATTTTTGTGAAAGGCTATAAAGGCTATTTAACAAACGCTAAGCCAAATACGAAGTACTAGAAGTATTCGGGCGATGCGATGCGATGCGGTGGGTCGGGGAATGGCTAGTAATTAATTAATTATCGTAATTAATGGCTTTGCGTTTAGCATTTAGCCAATTCAAGTGTTTTTTTTTATTATAAGTGGTAAGGCTACAATTGTACGGTAGATAGAAATTAAAATTGAGTCTCACAACACGTGTTATTACGGGAAGAACTCGAGTGAAACTTCAACGGCTATCATTATAGGATTCATAAATTAATTTCTTGTCAAGGAGACTTAGTTCGTTTCTTTTCGTTAATTTCTGCGCCTTTATGTTATTATGCTGCAATTTTAACTAGTTGTTGCCCGCGACTTCGTTCGTGAAGACTACACTGTCCCACAGGATCCTGTTACCGGGATAAAAAGTATCCTATATCCTACTCCGGGGCATGGTCTGTCTATGTGCAAAGTTTCATCCAAATCCGTTCTGCCATTTTCACGTGATGCGCAGTCAAATAAACAGACAAACAGATAAACAGAAAAACAGACAAACAGGCAAAAATTATAAAAACTGTTGGAACGTGTTCTGTTATCGATTCTAAGTATCTCTAGCCAACTTTTTTTCGAATATCTTTCATGTACAGACTTTCGACCCTTTTTAGCTTTATTATATGTATACAGCGTGTGTATTCCATACGATCCTAAATTTTAACATACGATAGATTTAAGCAGTATTAAGAGGTACAGTAATAAATTTTAACAAATACTTTCAATAATTAAGCGTAATGATTTTTTTAAAGTTTTTCCGGCCAGCAATGTAATGCAAATATTGAGTTGACAATTTTGACACTTTTATTAAAGTGCTTACGTAGACGACTTGGTTATTTGAATACATTGCGTGCCGAATTAATTTGTATGAAAAAAAAATGTTTTCTTTTGTTAACTTAATGTACCAATTTACGTTAATTAGGGTCTTATCTAACTGCCCTTAAAATATAGGATCGTATGGAATACACACGCTGTAGATGTTGTGTTTGTTTGTGTTTTGTTTCATAATGTGTTTAAGAAAAAGCGCTCTTTGAACTTATGTAATAAATTACTGATTAAACTAATGAGTTTCATCACAGTTCACATCACAGCATCCATTATCATATACGCATTTTTTTTTTCAAATTCACAATTAATTATAGTATTTTTTTTTATGTTACTAGTATGTTATGTTACTCTTTCTTGACCTTTCTCGGTATCTTGGTAATATCATACTATCGTTGTATAAATAGGCGTAAACAAAAAGAAACTCTAGGAGCTCGATGGTACAGCGGTTAAAGCGCTATGCTGCGATAGCTGAAGTTGCGTGGCCCGTTCCCCGTTATCCCTGTCGTGTTTCCATCCATTGGGAAGACTCGTGCCCAGCAGTGGGGACATCAAATGAGATGGTGATGAAAAGAATTAACGATGTGTAACAGAAGTGATGAGCTCGATGGCGCAGTAGTTAACGCGCCCGGTCTGCGAGTGCTGAGGTTAAGCGACTTCGCAAAGGCCGGTCATCGGATGGGTGACCATGTGTGTAAAATGTGTCATGTCGAGCTCCTCCGTGCTTCAGAAGGCACGTAAAGCCGTTGGTCCCGGCTGAATTCGCAGTCGTCAACAACCACCAATCCGCACTGGGCCCGCGTGGTTTATGGCCCGTTATACCTATCCATCCATAGCGAAGGCTCGTTCCCCAGCAGTGGGGACTTAAAATGAGCTGATGCTGATGATGATGAAAAAAAGTGAAGTTTTTTGTGAATTCTCGTAAAATTTTTAAGTGTCCTATGTGGAAAATTAATATACCTTAAGCACCGCCCACATAATACGTACGCAGTTGATCTAATCAGCAGACGTTACTATTAATTATACCATTTTGTACCAACAATTAAAATATCCTGTTCCGTAAAGCATAATTTAGTTTCAGTGAATTACGCCGCTAATTAACGATTTAAAACAGTACATACAGTACGTATTCATTATAGATTGAATGTTGTAATATCGGATTAATTTCTAATTTTGATGTTAATTATTCTACGATTATGTACGAGTGAGTTATTAGCAGTGATTTGTAATGGATTCTTTGTTAGAAAGCTGGAGAAACATTTATAATGCGAACTCTTAACACAATATTAAATTGGCTTTCAAATAGCGCTGTATCCGAAAGGAAACGCGTAATAGTTAGTTGAATGGAGTCAAGAGAAGCTTTTTAGCAACAGTCAAAATGATTTTTATAATAAATAACATACATACATACATACATATATATAATCACGCCTCTTTCCCGTAGGGGTAGGCAGAGACCACTTCTTTCCACTTGCTACGATCCTTACATACTTGTTTCGCTTCGTCCACTTTCATTATTCCCTTCATACATGCTCTTCGGTTTAGGGTACTCTTGACCTGGCCTTTTTTCAAGACGTCCCTGATTTGATCTCGATAATAAATAAGCGCTAAAGAAATTGTATCGCAATGGAAACTATGACGTCACTATTTAATTCCGACAATTATTGAGTGTTTATTAGGTTACAGAAATTCGTGCTTAAGTCAAATAAAAAAAATATTAAAGTTTTAAAGAACTGTTTCTTCGATATTGTTGTCAACATCCTTAGTGAGAGTATTATACTCTCACTCAACACTAACTCAACAGGGAATAATTTTGGGAATATTTTTGATTTAGCAAGCCTATGTCATGCATGACAGGACTTATAACATACTGTTTAAGTCTCTTGATTATTGTTACCTATTTCATCTCACTGCTGGTGACCCTAAATCCGCCTGCTTGGTTTAGTGGTTAAGACCACCGATCACTGTCTTAGAGATTCCGGGTTCGATTTTCAGCACATGTTTGTGTTGGTGCTAGGGCTTGTTTGTCCGCCTGGCTAGCTACCACCATCTTATCTGAATATGTTGCCATAACATCAATGTTTGTAGCATAGTAAATAAATATAAATTGATGTAGTATATGTTTCATTTACGTTCTTAGTCGCACCGCTTACCAATTTTTCTGCCTAGCCCTTAGGTCGACTATTAGAGAATGTCATTTGGCATTAAGTCCGCCTTTTGTACTTTGTTTTATTGTATTGTGCAAAAGAAGATTAAATAAATAAATAAATAATGAATACCTATGGATTGTAAAATATCTGAAATTAAAAATATTTATTTTTATTCCAGCTAGAGGTGAGATAGCCAGTGCCTACGACGTTCTATGGGGGTTTCCCACCAACCTCTTCAAATCCGGTGACGCTGAAAATTCCATATGAAAAAATCAGCAGAATCACACCAACCACTTTTGTAGAAGTTGATTTAAGTAGTCCCTTTAACGCCTTTTCGGTCGACATCTCGCTGCCGCCCTCAGGTATCCAAAGCGTGACCAAATTTTACCAAATTATGAAATATAGTGGTCACTTATACTATTCCAAAAATATACAATGTTTTTAGAATGAATTGTTACACATAATAGTATACATACTTTTTATATTTCTCCATATTCTCTACTCTATATTATAAACTCTAGGGACTCTATATTCTCATATCTCATTCTCTATATCTCATATTATAAACTGAAAATATACACACTGCCCCGTGCGCGCAATGTGCTTAAAAATGGGCCACGACCTTTTCTTTTCTCGTATTAATATATAAATGAATATAATTAAAAAACCATCAGCCAACAGCGTGGTCCATCTAAAACGCAGTAGGTTAGGTACAACAGTAAGTACTAGGTACAAATTGTTGTGTATATATGCGTCATGACGCGGCTTAAGCTCTATATACGTTTTTGGAGTTGGCAGTAGTACTAGATTGAAATAAATTTGGAGTTGATGGGATACAATTTTTGGAGTTAGCGGTACTAAGCCCCCTGTCTTCTGCCAAATGTGCAGCGCCCTTGGCGTCCGTTAAACAGTGCGTTTAGAAATTGGTTGTTTCACTTGTCCCGTCCGCATACCTAACAGTGGCGACGAAAATGGGATAAGTGAAACAACCTATAGTTAACACAATATTTATATGATTGACGAATTGACACTTAACGGCGCGTCTAAGCAAAGGTTACTTGACGTTAAAACTTATAATATAATTTATGTCTGCAGTTTATGGACATTCACACGTGTGTCACGTTTTTAAAATTACAAAGTGCCTAAGTCGTGGAGGGTCAAGGATTCGTGGATAAAACGTAGACCCTATTTTTCTTAATTCTGACAACTACTTTAGATGATTTTTCTTACGCGAACACTACACATTTAAATTTAACAACTTTTACGGATCTAACAGCAGGGTCTCTTTAAACACGAACAAGTTTCATTTGACATTCGATCACGTTAACGAAAACGAAAATTAGTATGGCGTTGAAGCAACGCCTCCAATAACAACAAAACATTGCCTTTTATAATGTTAATTGCATTCAACGACGACGACACTGCGCGGTGTAGGTATTAATTACCGCACGGCAAGCACGTTATTTGTCTCTGCGGCTCTTGCAAATGATTTTTACTGCGTCGATTGTCAAAGGAATAATATACTTTCAACAAGCACTTTACCCACGACTTCGTCCGTGTGGATTTAAGATTTAAAAACCAACCTTTTTTTATTATAATTAAAATATAGAATACATTACCCGCAAGATATGTATAATTATATCGGTGTTCCAGTAGTTCCAGAGATTAGCCCCGGCATACAAACAAACAAACAAAGTCAAAAACGTTACCTCTTTATTAATAGTTAGTCTTTATTAGTAGTGTAACAAAATAAAAACAATCTGTTTTTATTTTGTTACAATCCCCTGAATTCATATGCATGCAATGCAATAATTCGTCGCTCGCATAACTAAATGTCTTATCTAATTTTTGGTATTTTTTTCGGTTGAAACGTTTTTTTATGTTTGCAATAACATAGTTGTTTATGTGTACTTTGTTTAGAAATTCCACTACAATAAGTTACAGTGAAGTTTGTAAACTATCAGGTAGAAAGAAAACGTTTGTACCGAAAAATTACCAAAACTGAGATAGGACAGTTAGTTGTGCGAGCGAAAAATTATCCGAACATATCGTATATTTATTATCAAGCTATGTTATTTATCTTGATACATTTAACACTAATACTGAACTATAACATCTGGAAAACGTTTGTGCCGAAAAAATACCAAAAATGAGATAGGACAGTTAGTTGTGCGAGCGATAAATTTTCCAATAAATATGGGATATTTATCTTTTTTTCTTTTTTTTTTTGGTTACCCAGGGGAAAAAAATCTGCACACAGATTCAACCTTTCAGAAGATCTGGGGCTGGCCTTGTCCCTTTCTAAAAGGGAGTAAGACCGACCCAGTAAACCCATACCCCTGGGGTTTGCCTTTGGCCTTTATAAGGGCCTCGAAGACTATCGGAACGTACGCCCTCCGAAGGTCGGGGGGCGCAGTTGGGTCGGGGGGCGCAGTTGGATATTTATCATCAAGCTGTGTTATTTATATATTTTGTTAAATTGTACACTAATGCATAGCTATATATCAAAATAATTTGGTACCTCTAATGATGGTTATTATCACACGGTAGAAGATCGAACACAGAATCGAATCATCTACCATCACCGGCTCATTTTATGTCCCCACTACTGGGGCACAAACCTACCCTTGTCCGTAACCCATTTTATCTTTTTTCAGTTGGAAAACGCCTTTATACAATCAAGGTCAGTGAGACCGATTCGCATGCACGTGCCGTCCATGAACCTGGATGTCAGCGAGGGTGTCCAATGTTTGGTGTCCGGATTCGGCCTAAAGGAAAACGTACGTTATAAACATTAACGGTGATTCAGAAACAAATTTGCCCATTCATTCATCGGCATCATATATATCGACGTATATAACCGACAGGCTTCTAATGTAGAATAAGTATAGTGAGGTACCTAAGTTTGTATAGGTATACTTTCTTACTTCTGGATAAGGGCTTCATTTGGGCCTTATTTGTGTCAATTTAATCATTTATTCATCATTGAATGAATAAATTATTAAATGAACTCGACTTGTGAGAGACTGGTGTCTGAGTTAGGTTCATGAAGCACCTATGACAGCTAGGATGCAGCAGGTCTGTATTAAATTGTTGTTAAAGACTGAAATCAGTTGCTGATATTTTTAATTGAAAATAGAAAAAAAAGTCGATCACTACTCCCTGTCGAACTACCCTAGGTATGTAAATACATTCATAATTTATTGAAATCATATAATCGTTACAACAAATGATGGGTATTGACTTCACATTGTTTTGTTCCATCAGCTATATATGATATACCCAAATTCTAAGTGCTTGAGAATGTCAAGTTAAGTTCACTTACATTATAGTGCTATAAAAGAGAAACACTTTCATGGCTGGCTCATTTTATGCTCTCACTGCTGCGGCACGAGCCTTCCCTATGGATGGATAGGGAAAACAGGCCATAACCCACCACGCGGGTCCAGTTCGGTGCAGTGCCCATTGGTGGTTGTTAACGACTGCTAATGCTGCCGGGAACCCGGAACCAACGGCTTTACTAGCCTTCCGAAGAACGGAAGAAGAAACACTTTGCCGATGCGAATAGATACTGACGTTTATTAAAGACTTCATTAATAAGAAACAATTGCCACACGTAGGTATGTCAGAGCATCACTTGAGAACGGCTTGGCCGATTTTTCTGATAATTTTTTAGTTGTTTTCGCAATTATTAGATAAAATGTTCGTATGAAACAAGTATAAATAAAAATAAATTTACAAACAAACAGTTGAGTAACTCACTAAAGTTGTTTTTTTTATGGAAAGGAAAAATTAGCACTTTAATACAAAGACGTCAATTATAAACGTCTGGTTACTAATAACCGTGGCCATTAAAAAGGATTTATAGCGCTAAAAATGTTTTTTATTTAACAACATCTCTTAATGACCAAACATTGTCATCAAGCCGATGTCAAAACTTCACATGATGTCAACAACTACATACGAAGATTCTAATTAGGTAGGCACTTCTCTTGCTGCGTCTCCAGCTCATTTTATGTCCTTACTGCTGAGGCTCGAGCCTTCCGTATGGATGGATAGGGAGAACAGGCCAGAAACCACCACGCGGGCCCAGTGCGGATTGGTGGTTGTTAACGACTGCTAATGCAGCCGGAACCAACGGCTTCACAAGCCTTCCGCAACACAGACGAGCTCGAAATGATAAATTTTATGGTCACCCATCTGATGACCGGCCTTTGCGAAAGTTGCTTAACTGCAGCAGCAACCGCAGACGGTGCGCGTTAACCAATGCGCCATTCGAGCCCCTTTCTTTCACCATTTTTGTAGTTATTAATTTATTTGAAATTAAAGTCTCTCTTTAATTGAGTCTTTAATCGTAAGTAATTTAAACTTTATTTTATACCATACCTATTGTATTTCATTTCACTTTTAATTTCGAGATTGAATCAAAAGTGAAATTGATATGATCTGTGAAACTGACCGGTGAGATTCAAAAGTCACTCCCCTATAGGTATGTCTAAACGATACGAATCCTATGTCACTGAGTTCGAATTTTCAAAAAATGCCAAACGATGCCTTGTTTAAATAAAAAGGGTTCAACATGTCTTAGATCTAGTTACACACGCCTGAAACTACCACAAACTGTCAATTTACCTAAATAGACCTTGATATTTATGAGTAATTGATACGGTTGAAAATGCATTGAAAAATTTTTACATAGGTCGATTTGCAGTCTGTAACTAGGGCTAAAACATGTTGAACCCTTTTTATCTAAACAAGGCACCGTAACGTAGTAGTACCAAAGTTCGACACCAGTTTTCGTCATCAAATAATAACATTGATTCAACAGCTGTAACTGATGGTATCCAATTATTCAATCATCCGCCCACAGATCAAAAAGCCTCAGTAAATTTAAGCTGTCTTAAAATTAAAATTAAAAGATGGCTTATAGATAAGGCGTTCTACAGTTTGACTGAATATTTCGGTACAAAAACAGCATAGTGGCTGTTTCTATGTATGGTTGAAAATTAAATGAAGAAATTTGACAGTTTTGAATAGGTTGATGTGCAGCGTCGTAGGTACAGACGCTACCTACTACCTACTAGGTACTACTACTAGGTACTACCTACTAAAAATTGCTTACCCGACTAGGGTAAATTGTTTTTGTCCCATTATTATATGCTTAACACCTGCTATGTATTTACAAAATTTATAGCAATTCAAATTTATATTATCTTATCTTACTGTACTTACTCAATTGTTGGTGAAGACAAAAACAATTGTTGACCCCAAAATATTTAATGAAATTAACAGATACCCCTGATTGTGCGGTTTGCAAAATGTTAGCACTTGTTGGTGGAATGTGGTCGTAATCGTCACCTGAGATATGTAGTGTTTAAAACTTTAAATGTATTTAGGAAAGATGTGGGTATGCTTAATAAGATTTTAGATGAACCAGCATCGGCATATACAATATATATATAACTAATTTACAGTTTTGTTCTAAATAGTCTTAAGTTGTAGTAGCATTTAAGATTAGTATAAGATGAAGCTGACATGGTCAATTTATTAGAACAAGGCTTCTAAATAAAATAAAGAAAAAATTTACTGACTTTTAAAGATTCAAGAAAAATTGTGTGGGTCACTTGTTCCTATCGAACACTATGAATAGCATGTGCGAGCATATGGTACTTGGTACTTTTCACAAACGATTATTTCAAGGATTTAAGTTTGATTTTTCCCGTTTCTAGAATGCAAAGTCTAGTTATCTGCAAATGGTGTGTGTGCCCATTGTATCGATGCCTAACTGCGCCAACCACTATGGCTTGTTTCATAGACTGACGCCATCGGTCCTGTGCGCCGGAGTTTCCAGAAAAGACACCTGCATGGTGCGTATTCACACACACACACGACACACGCACACACACATTTAACTAAATAAGGAGGTTCAAATCTAAAGTAACGATTACACAATCTTTTTGTTTTTAAGATTTACCAAATCTAGTTCATATTGATGCTTACGAGAATGCACTTGCAATGCAATGCATTATTATCTAACTACCATACAATAAGTGATTCTATTCTAACACATTGAGTCTTGGTCACTTGAATTAATGAATACTCTATTCTATTTTATTATCATAATAGGGACGTTGACAATAACTTTAATAAATCCAGAATATCAAACGTATTAATTTTAATGAAATCACGTAACAGTTCTTTAAAACTAACACCAATTTTTTATTGGGAAATAATTTATTTGTATTACCAAATAAATATTTGGTCAGAACAAATTTTATTTGGTCAGCAGAATTAAACAATCGGTCAGCATAAGAAATCCTTACTGTTGGTAAGGTTAAGTTAAAAAAAAAAGTCCCAAGCGAAGCGAGGGCTAGTCTCAGAAGGGGGGAGCGGCATAAGACTGCTGTTCAGAATGATATAAGTTGCAGACTGATTTAGAAATATTTGCCGACCATAAGTTGCTGCCCAACTAGCTTTTTTGCTGCCCAACTAGCATTTTTTTGCTAACAAAAATACGAATACTTTGCTAACCGTTTAAATAACATCCTTTTTTATTTGCCCTAAGCATGAATTACTATAACCTAAAAAGTTATTAATAAACACTCAATTGACGGAACAAAATAATGACGTCATAATTGCTATTCGCATTGAAAACAAATCGTGTATACAGATACTAAAAAGTTTCTCTATTGACTAACCAGTATACTAACCAAATTGCAGGGTGACTCTGGTGGTCCGCTGGTGTGCGGCGGTGTGCTCGTCGGTTTGGTGTCCTGGGGCGGCATCTGCGGTGTCCAACCAGGAGTCTACACGCGCGTCGCCAGCTTCACTTCCGGCCAAGAGGTGCCCTTCGTGGATAAGCACGCGGCAGGACTTCACAGTAGTCCTTTTACGTACTGCACTATAGCCATTTGTGTTGTGACGCTTAGTAAATTTTAATCGAGATTGTTTTGTTTTTTGTTCAACCTTTTGTATTGCCTATGGGTAAGCTTCTCTCAAGCCTTCATCTCACCTGATATTAAGTGATGTTAAAGCCGAAGATGGAAGCGCATTGCACCCGTAATCATCAACTATTGAGGCACTGGCTATCTTATCTCTAGCTGCCTGAACACTACAATGCTACTAACATTGACGTTAGGGCGACATATTTAGATAAAATAGTGGTTGCTATCCAGGCGGACAAGCAAGCCCTACCACCAATCTAACTGAGTACACAAGCATGTACCCCCCGTTAGACCACAGAGGTGGTTAATATGTACCTATGTAGCTTCTGCGGTGTCCATCCAGGAGTCTACACGCGCGTCGCCAGCTTTCCCTCCGGCCAAGAAGTGGCCTTAATAGCGAAACACGCGGCCGGACTTCACAGTAGCCCTATTGCGTACTGCACTATAGCCCTTTGTGTTGTGACGCTTAGTAAATTCTTTTTGTTTTTTATTCAACTGTAATAAGCGTGTATGTATTTACCTATCTAGCGTCTGCGTCACACTGGAGTTGGCTATATGGATCCGGGGATATCCACAGGCAGGATTGATGACTTGAGTGACTTCTTAAAGTATAAATAAAGCGAATCAGTGTTGGTTTGTTAGCCATCCGGATATTAAGCCTTCTATTCCATCTATTCCTTCTATTCCTTCAAGTGCATTGTTACTGCGTCGCTTATCATTTGGTAGCTAATGGTAGCAACGCCCAAACTGATCCACTGTTTCTCGATGTATTTAGATTTTTTTTTCATTTTGTTTGTTCTTCTCATTTTTTCCATTAAGGTAGGCCAACAATTTTCCATGTGTTGTTCTGGTAACAAGGGAATAATTGCACATAAACTGGTGATATGCCGGCCCGCTCGGCTATCGCGAATTTTCAATGCCTTCAATTTTTTCCAAACCACCCAGTTATAGTGGAAGAAGCATTTAGATAACGTTGTTTAACGTGATTGTTTCTATTTGTAACGAACATTTAACCCATAGTCTATGCTAGTAACTCTTTTTTCAATATTGTGTGTTCTATAATTGTTAATGGTCAATGAATGGGTGTACGTAAAAAGGCGATGCGCGCCATTTCTGACTTACTTTTGTTCGGAAGGAGCTAGTGGTAAGATCTCTTGTGTAAAATTATTAAAAAAGCCTTAACAGTATAAGATGGTTCAATTGAAAATAGTATGACTATGATTTTATTAAATAAATATGTGTGTTGGAAGCTTTTACTGGTGTTTTAATGTGTTCTTTTATAAATCAATCAAGATATCCCTTTCATTTTGGCAAAAAATGATTTACATACATGTAATCTGAAATCGATGGCCGCACTTCAGCGTTTTTATCCTTGTTGAGCGTCAAAGAATAGTTGCACTCATTTCGGTTCACACATCTCCACATTGAAGTTCCACTTTTATTACCATTATAACCGAAATAATATCTACTCCCGTCGGCCGGCTTACCCTTTTGATTTGTAACAAACACCAAATCTATTTTATTATTATTAATTTTTAATAAAAGACGGGAATCAGGTTATAAAATTGAAATGAGAACCAATTGATATAAATCAATTTGAAATTTATTATCTGACACTTGACCATGAAGTGGCTCTTAGAAATATCTTGACTCATACTTGGAAATTTTCCTTAACTCATATGGGATCCATATAAATCAAAACTACTGATTTCACATTTTTCACGTTACTTGAATTTATTTATCATAAAACATAAATATAAAACATAAATTATATCAAGACTTCACAGCTATAAATCTACATCCAAAATAACAAAACGACAAATCACTATTCTTGATAAAAAGTGTAAAAGTCATTCAGATAAACCTACACTTCTCGGTTGTACCACGGGCTCTATTTATTCCTTCGCCTCGAGCCGAGCGCTTGGTTTCTACTGATTTTCGTTCGACATTTCACTTTCCATATTTTTGAATCGCTCAACCGCATCGACTGCCCACACCCACTCGTTACAGTCGAGCGACACAAAGCGATTGATAGAATAACTGTCAAAATCAATGCGCTGTGTCAATATCATGTCGCACGCTTAATAAAAAAAAGAAATAACTAAAAAAGTGGGTAAATCGAGTTTTTGTAATAAAACGCAATAACTAGGCAAAAAGAATAGGTAAGTTTCGACAGCCGTTCAATTTGGACGATTATGAGCGAACAAGAAGATCGGTCGTCTCTTTAATTCTAAACGGGTCAACAATGTTGTCTGTCAAAAAGCGATGCTCTTAGTGATGCCGCTATCTTTGTGAAAAGTAGACGTGCGTTTTTGCGGTATAAAATTTAATATTGCTGTTTACAATTAAAACGTGAGTATTTTATTCATATATATTAAATCATAAAGTGCAATGTATTGATTTATTTCTATTCAGTATTTAAAATGTGGTATTGTCAAATGCACATTTGTACTTATTTCAGTTTAGTTTTAAAATATTTTGTTTGTTTAAAGAAATATTTTGATTTATTTCAGTTTATTTTTAAAACTCTATCGCTTTTATTGTAACATTAAAACTTATTTCAGTTTAGTATAAAAACGTGATAATAGATCGATAAAACTTTTGTTTTTATTTCAGTTTATTATTAATAGCAATGTAAATTTAATTGATGTATTGTGCGATATTGCTTTTTCTAATTATCTAGGCACTGCGACTATTCAAAAAATGTTTTCAAAAGGCCAAAAGATTATAGGTCTCCTAAATATCCCAACTCCGCTAAACGAGGTCGAAAATGAGGTAGATGTGTCAGAAACGATGATGGACATTGATTTAGTTTTATTGGTAAGGCACTATATATACTAAGCTAAGCGCAAACCTAATCAACCGTTTTGTTTCAGGATTCACAAGATCAAGAAAGTACCTATATAAATGCCGAGAATAATGAACCCCTCTAACGTAAATTTTGATTTGATAAGTTATATCGAGGTGAGTCATTTGTTTACGTAGGTATTACATTTTCAATTATTGTTTTAACCAGTTTATCAAGTTGTGAGAAGAAAAAGAGATCCGTACTTTTTGTTACTAAAAGCCTTGTTTAAGGTAATTTATTTATTATTGACCTTTTACAGAAACCTCCGACGCCAATTCCGGTTAAAAAGAACAGCAACATTACTACGCAGCAGGAACAGGCTATACCTGTCACTAAAAGTAAAAAAATCTTTTGAGCCTTGTAACTGACTATGATAGTGAGTCGTCTATAGAAGATAAGAATACAGTAGCAAAAGCAGCACGTCGTTCATCTACCAGTTCAAGCTCCTCTTCAAGTTCATCTGGATCTTCAATGTCTTCGAAAGAATCTGAGCGAGTAGAAGAAAGTCTTATCCAAGAACTGAGACCTTGCCATTTTGCAAATATTTCTTATGAAGAATCGAATCAAGACGACATTATTGAGAATACGCCGAATCGTGCCTCACATAAGCGTAGATGTTTTAATAAATGATTTTAGGACAAGGTTGCGGTTACGCGCCAATTCAAATTTTTGACATACTGAAAAATTTGAATTTAACCAAAAGATTCGTTTATCGTACCATCAAACGATACAATGAAGACTCTAGTGTAGATAACAGGTCAAGAAGTGGTCGCCCTCGGTCTGTTAGGACTCCAGCAGTGATAAAAGCTTTGAAGGTGCGAATTCAAAGAAATCCCAAACGTAAGCAGAAACTGTTGGCCCTTCAGATGAGGTTAAGCAGAACCACGGTGAAAGGGGTGTTAAATGAAGGCTTCGGGCATATCGAAGAAAAACAGGACATTGTTTGAATGCTCGTCTAATGGACCTGAGACTGAAGAGATGCCGCGCTTTGTTGAAGCGGTACGCGGGAAAAAAATATCGGGAAATTCTTTTTTCCGATGAAAAAAATTTTTACCGTAGAAGAGAGCTACAACAAACAAAATGATAAGGTGTATGCACACAGTAGTAAAGAAGCGAGCAACCGTATTCCGCGTGTCCATCGAGGTCATTTTCCATCCTCGCTCATGGTATGGTTGGAAGTTTCTTATTGGGGCTTAACAGAGGTACATTTTTGTGAGAAAGGTGTAAAAACGAATGCAATTGTGTATCAAAATACAGTCCTGACGAACCTTGTGGAACCTGTTTCTCATACCATGTTCAATAACAGGCACTGGGTATTCCAACAAGATTCGGCGCCAGCTTATAGAGCGTAGAGCACACAAGACTGGCTGGCGGCGCGTGAAATCGACTTCATCCGGCACGAAGACTGGCCCTCCTCCAGTCCAGATTTGAGTCCGTTAGATTACAAGATATGGCAACACTTGGAGGAAAAGGCGTGCTCAAAGCCTCATCCCAATTTGGAGTCACTCAAGACATCCTTGATTAAGGCAGCCGCCGATATTGACATGGACCTCGTTCGTGCTGCGATAGACGACTGGCCGCGCAGATTGAAGGCCTGTATTCAAAATCAGGGAGGCCATTTTGAATAAACTTTATTGTCATAAGAATCTATGTTTTGTTAAGTTCATTTTGGTATATAAATGGTTACATAATGAATAAACTTGTTTCAATTATTTTATATTAAACATGTGACAGAATTTATGACCTGACTGTGTATTTTATTAGGTTTTTATTTCATCTCTCTTTTCGGCTCTTTTTGTTTGACCTATTTGATTATAACATTATAATAAAAATTTAATAATTTATGTTTAGTTATTAAGATAAAAGTGATGTTATCTACCCTTACATAATGAGTATTAAAAGAGGCTGTTTAAGTTTATGCTAGAAGTTACTTATAAGTTATTTTCATATTTTTTAATATCAGTTTTTAAGTCTTAAGGTGCAAACCATTAAGACTGAAAGTTACTATTAGATTAAATTAATAATAACTAAGCAAAGGCATTGTTTTTTTATTGTTATTATCATTTGCCTTGATAGTCTTGTAAATATGGAATTAAAATAATAATAATAATATAGTGTTAGTAAAAAGAGCAACTTTTTGATTAAATTTGAATAATCGTATATTTACAGATTAAAAGAGAAATAAGTCTCAGTTCTACGTACGATTTAGATTATTTTTTAAAATAAAACAAAATGATTTAGTTTTGTGCCATAGCTAATATAGGTTTGACTACTTTGGTTTTGTAATAAACTGAAATAAGTCGGAAGGATTTTTTTCTTTTCAATTTTTTTCAGAGTTTGCATAATTGTAGAATGTTCATTGCTATACCAAATTAAAGGTTGATTTCCATACTTTTAGCCTAATTTCTTTTATTTTGAAAAATATGACGATTTTTGCCATATTTTTGATATTTTGTGCACCGGGTCCAACATGCAAAACTTTAAACACGATTTCCCAACATTCTTAATTTTTAAATTATTTCTTTTTATTATTAAGCGTGCGATATATACTAAGCTAAGCGCAAACCTAATCAACCGTTTTGTTTCAGGATTCACAAGATCAAGAAAGTACCTATATAAATGCCGAGAATAATGAACCCCTCTAACGTAAATTTTGATTTGATAAGTTATATCGAGGTGAGTCATTTGTTTACGTAGGTATTACATTTCAATTATTGTTTTAACCAGTTTATCAAGTTGTGAGAAGAAAAAGAGATCCGTACTTTTTGTTACTAAAAGCCTTGTTTAAGGTAATTTATTTATTATTGACCTTTTACAGAAACCTCCGACGCCAATTCCGGTTAAAAAGAACAGCAACATTACTACGCAGCAAGAACAGGCTATACCTGTCACTAAAAGTAAAAAAATCTTTTGAGCCTTGTAACTGACTATGATAGTGAGTCGTCTATAGAAGATAAGAATACAGTAGCAAAAGCAGCACGTCGTTCATCTACCAGTTCAAGCTCCTCTTCAAGTTCATCTGGATCTTCAATGTCTTCGAAAGAATCTGAGCGAGTAGAAGAAAGTCTTATCCAAGAACTGAGACCTTGCCATTTTGCAAATATTTCTTATGAAGAATCGAATCAAGACGACATTATTGAGAATACGCCGAATCGTGCCTCACATAAGCGTAGATGTTTTAATAAATGATTTTAGGACAAGGTTGCGGTTACGCGCCAATTCAAATTTTTGACATACTGAAAAATTTGAATTTAACCAAAAGATTCGTTTATCGTACCATCAAACGATACAATGAAGACTCTAGTGTAGATAACAAGTCAAGAAGTGGTCGCCCTCGGTCTGTTAGGACTCCAGCAGTGATAAAAGCTGTGAAGGTGCGAATTCAAAGAAATCCCAAACGTAAGCAGAAACTGTTGGCCCTTCAGATGAGGTTAAGCAGAACCACGGTGAAAGGGGTGTTAAATGAAGGCTTCGGGCATATCGAAGAAAAACAGGAAATCGTTTGAATGCTCGTCTAATGGACCTGAGACTGAAGAGATGCCGCGCTTTGTTGAAGCGGTACGCGGGAAAAAAATATCGGGAAATTCTTTTTTCCGATGAAAAAAATTTTTACCGTAGAAGAGAGCTACAACAAACAAAATGATAAGGTGTATGCACACAGTAGTAAAGAAGCGAGCAACCGTATTCCGCGTGTCCATCGAGGTCATTTTCCATCCTCGCTCATGGTATGGTTGGAAGTTTCTTATTGGGGCTTAACAGAGGTACATTTTTGTGAGAAAGGTGTAAAAACGAATGCAATTGTGTATCAAAATACAGTCCTGACGAACCTTGTGGAACCTGTTTCTCATACCATGTTCAATAACAGGCACTGGGTATTCCAACAAGATTCGGCGCCAGCTTATAGAGCGTAGAGCACACAAGACTGGCTGGCGGCGCGTGAAATCGACTTCATCCGGCACGAAGACTGGCCCTCCTCCAGTCCAGATTTGAGTCCGTTAGATTACAAGATATGGCAACACTTGGAGGAAAAGGCGTGCTCAAAGCCTCATCCCAATTTGGAGTCACTCAAGACATCCTTGATTAAGGCAGCCGCCGATATTGACATGGACCTCGTTCGTGCTGCGATAGACGACTGGCCGCGCAGATTGAAGGCCTGTATTCAAAATCAGGGAGGCCATTTTGAATAAACTTTATTGTCATAAGAATCTATGTTTTGTTAAGTTCATTTTGGTATATAAATGGTTACATAATGAATAAACTTGTTTCAATTATTTTATATTAAACATGTGACAGAATTTATGACCTGACTGTGTATTTTATTAGGTTTTTATTTCATCTCTCTTTTCGGCTCTTTTTGTTTGACCTATTTGATTATAACATTATAATAAAAATTTAATAATTTATGTTTAGTTATTAAGATAAAAAGTGATGTTATCTACCCTTACATAATGAGTATTAAAAGAGGCTGTTTAAGTTTATGCTAGAAGTTACTTATAAGTTATTTTCATATTTTTTAATATCAGTTTTTAAGTCTTCAGGTGCAAACCATTAAGACTGAAAGTTACTATTAGATTAAATTAATAATAACTAAGCAAAGGCATTGTTTTTTTATTGTTATTATCATTTTCCTTGATAGTCTTGTAAATATGGAATTAAAATAATAATAATAATAATATAGTGTTAGTAAAAAGGGCAACTTTTTGATTAAATTTGAATAATCGTATATTTACAGATTAAAAGAGAAATAAGTCTCAGTTCTACGTACGATTTAGATTATTTTTTAAAATAAAACAAAATGATTTAGTTTTGTGCCATAGCTAATATAGGTTTGACTACTTTGGTTTTGTAATAAACTGAAATAAGTCGGAAGGATTTTTTTCTTTTCAATTTTTTTCAGTTTGCATAATTGTAGAATGTTCATTGCTATACCAAATTAAAGGTTGATTTCTATACTTTTAGCCTAATTTCTTTTATTTTGAAAAATATGACGATTTTTGCCATATTTTTGATATTTTGTGCACCGGGTCCAACATGCAAAACTTTAAACACGATTTCCCAACATTCTTAATTTTTAAATTATTTCTTTTTATTATTAAGCGTGCGATGTCACTCGTTTGTTAGTGTCATTGATAGTCTTTTCTATTAAAAAGCAAGATTTTTTTAACAGCCAGTAGAAACATGGATATTACGCTCCGTTTTCATTGCGGTTGTTACCGGTTTCCTCTAACTTCTGCGTGAAACGGATAACATCCAACGTCAATATGAAATAACGTCAGTATGAACTGGAGCGATTTAAAATTTCAAGCTGTTTAAAATAATGATTTAAATTTTACATAAGAATTCCGACAAAACACAAAATTATGAGGTCAAACTAATAGTTTTTAAAATAACGCCATCTGTATGAACTTTTAGGTTGAAAACTAAACATAGTGACACTTTTCATAATAAGTAACTAGATGGCGCTGCACAAATTTTATCCAAATTCTTCTAAAACACATAAAGAATAGTATCTAATATAATATTATTAACTATTCTGTCATTCCGTAAGAAAATCCGTTAGCCGTTAGACGAACAACTGTTATAACCTCATCACAATCCGTTACATAGTTATGACGGGAAATCCGTCAAGCTAACAACACCGAGCCCGCAACAGTTACTTACGCTATTTGCATGTTACTGGTTGGGCTGCGCTATGATGGTCACACATCAGGCGATCGGCTAGCAACCTATCACTAATGTTATCTATTCCACCTCGGAGCCCTACTTTGATTACCTATACTAAGGGCCTGTTTCACAATGTCTGATTAGGAGATACTTGGCAGATAAAGTGACAGTTTTGTATGGACTATCTGTCAAGTAAGCGCTATTGGGAACTTACTTGTAGATCGTGAAACAGGCCCTAAATATGGTGTCGAGGTCACTAACGGCGAGTTTACTTAAAATTATTGTTTTTGGTGCTCTGTAGACTTCTTTTGGAAGAAGGACGTCAGACGTGAGAGTACAGTGAGAGACATGTAATGTATGTTTGTTGAGAGGAACGTTTCGATTTATGTAGTGGCTCGACTTTAGCTACATTGGATGCAACATTCACTTCGCTTTTATCGGTCCATTCACAAACCAAGAAGTTCACTGCATAACTAGTAACATAAAGTCCCTCTTTGTCTTTTTAAACTAATTGTATGTTGGCAGCTCTGACATTTAGATGTTCTGTTTTCTCAAATAGTGCCTGCTGCTTTCAGGTTTCATTTTATTTACCATATAATAATTAGCAATATCGTATATAAAAAAAAAGATTTTAAGAATGCGTTTTTACTCATTTTTACTTAAATTTTGAGTATGCGCCGGGCCTAGCTTTTTTCTCATACCTACTTCATAAGCGAACAAATTACAATTTAAAAAACAAGTGTTGTAAATTTCTACAAGCGGGATTCGAACCCGCACGCACCTCATGACAATTTGTTGAGAATTAATTGAATATGCAAAGTACCTACCTATGTATACTCAACTGGCGACATAAACATTGTAGTTCGCTATTAGCATATTATTTCAATGCAAATGGATATTATTGTCATGCACAGTAGTGGTAAAAGTGGGAACAGCGCCATCTTTTAATGAATCACTGTACCTAATAATAAGGAAACATGCAGAAGAATCCTAGAAGTAAGTATGCATGCAGCCGCAGCGCGATATGAACCTAGTTTGTGTCCGCATTAATAGATGGCGCTTCAAGTATCACTTCACTTCGTAGGCTACGACGCGGTACAATGATAACATTCTCAAAGTTAAGTTCTTCAATATTCCTAATTTGTACAATTTATTTAGTGAGCGGTGTTGACGGGTTAGTACTTTATTAAGAAGATATTAAATTATAATCCATTAAAAAAAATCCCTTATTTTTAAAAGTAAGTTTTTTTTTGGAGAGAGATTGCTGATTGCCTCAGACGGCATTTTCAGCTTTACCGGGCTTAAAAAAAGTAAGTAGGTAGGTAGGTACAGACGCACATCAACCTATCCAAAACGGTAAAATTTCTTCAATAATGTTCAACCATATGACAAACACATAAAGTTCAAAGTAAGTATATTGAAGAAATTTGACAGTTTGTTGTAGTCTGATGGTGCTGTTTTCATATAACCTAAAGAATATTTTTATTATTTTTTATTTTTTGCATTCACATTACTAAATATAGTTAGGTACAATATAAAATTTTACTAGAAAAATTCGACGAGTCTTCTGGGGCCTCGGTAGCTCAGCGATCCGAGCATTGGACCGGTTATCCAAAAGTCGTGAGTTCGATTCACTCTCGAGCTTCTTGAGGCTGGTTGACTTTTTGTAGTAAAATTTTCTCTTATAAAATACATCTTGCAGCCTAAAGAATCTCCAAGATACCTATAACAACTCTAGTCGCGAGTTTTAATGAAGGACAACAGTTTGGATAGGTATCCAAAATGGTAAAATTTCTTCAATAAATGTTCAACCATTTGACAAACACATAAAGTTCAAAGTAAGTATATTGAAGAAATTTGACAGTTTGTTGTAGTCTGATGGTGCTGTTTTCATATAACCTAAAGAATATTTTTATTATTTTTTAATTTTTGCATTCACGTTACTAAATATACTTAGATACAATATAAAATTTTACTAAAAAAATTCGACGAGTCTTCTGGGGCCTCGGTAGCTCAGCGATCCGAACATTGGACCTGTTATCCAACAAAAGCCATGGGTTCGATTCACTCTCGAGCTTCTTGAGGCTGGTTGACTTTTTGTAGTAAAATTTTCTCTTATAAAATACATCTTGCAGCCTAAAGAAACTGCTCAGATATATATAGCAACTATAGTCGCGAGTTTTTATGAAGGACAACAGTTTTCAGTTGCTGCAATCGATGATAGAATCAGTTTTAAGTTGCTGTTTTCCCAAACTGCTAAACACTGACTGTTGACGATGGATTTGAAAAGTTTATATGTAGGTATCTACTGTTGCTGCAACTGGCAACCTATAGAACGAAAACTTGAAAAAAGTTTTGCTTAAAAAAACAACTTCTACGGATCTACTTGCGTTTATTTTACATATTGGATTTTTATTATTTTATCCTGACGTTTCGAACCCTTTGCAGGTTCCGTGGTCACAAGTAGACTTTAAAAAGTTGATAGCTTCTTCAACTAAATTGAAAAGGCAGTTTCTGCAAATGCTCTGTCTTCGGAACACCTAAGGCGACGGTCCCTAAGACTTATCGCAATATTGGCGAACACACAAAGCACTGATATAATTTTGGTACCAAGTCATCTAAGTAATTGTATCTTTCTAAGTGGCACAGTGCTCGATGGCGCAGTGGATAACGCGATCGGTTTGCGAATGTTAAGGTTAAGCAACTTTCGCTAAGGCCGGTCATCGAATGGGTGACCAAAATGTATAATCTCGAGCTCCTCCGTGCTTCGGAAGGCACGTAAAGACGAAAGGCTCGTGCCCCAGCAGTGGGGACATAAAAATGAGCTGATGATGATGATGATGATGATGAAGTGACAGACACGAAGATCTAGAAATAGGTAGATATCTAAAAGCACAGTATAAAAAATTGTATACAATAAATACCTTTTACTGTGCTAAAAGTTAACATGGACCAAACAAAGGAACTCATAGCCTTGCAGGCGTTTTAGCAAGCACTTTTCCCCAGAAACTATGTGTAGAAACTAATTTTCTTACCCCACCATACTGTCTTAATTATAGTTTTAAGGTGATCTCAGACGTCGTGCATTATACATCAGGTGCTTTATTAGGTGGCTCTTGACTGAAGGTAGTTGCCGGAAGTTGCTCCATAAATTATAACTTCCGTTAGTTTAGACTTGGATGGATGCGCTGTCGGTGCACACGGGGTGGTTATGGGAAATTATAAATTCGAGTTTAAATGTCATTGTAGGTGTTTGGTATGGTTGATGTTGAAGCTTTTTAGTAGGTACACCTGGCAAACAAGCACCATTTTTTATTTAAACTATCGTCATACATCACAATATTTATCGCCATACCATCAAATGATGAATAATGGTTGGTGACCAAATACCCGGGCTATGCCTTAAAAAAACTCTGTAATACTTTCCCAACAAGGGAATTGGGACTTTCAGGTATTAGACTTAGCGTTTTGCCACAAGGTCACCTAGTACCAATATTTTAACAACTCACTATTATGTTTTTTTTTTTTTTTTTGAGAGAGATTGCTGATTGCCGCTGCGGCATTTTCAGCTTCACCGGGCTTTTTTGGGGGCGGCGAGGAACGTAAAGGGTCCCTCAAGCCGTGTGAAACGAATGACCTTCAGAGGTTATCTAGAGGGAACGGCATCGCACACAAGTGCGCGTCCCCGTGCCCTACTAGATTCTCCGAAGGGTTCGGTTCGGATCGGCCGAAGGGTTCGGATCGGATCGGCACTATTATGTTATAAATTGTATTAAGTATTAAAGTCGTCTTAAAATAAAACGCCCCGTGTCTAAGCACTTTGCTAAAATCTCGGCAGCGCGTATTGTCTTGAGATTTGTATTTAATTAGCAGGACCTTTGCTTGATGCTAGCTGCCACTATTGCGGCGGCGGCGGCGGCGAGTCGGCGTCCGGATATTAGCCTTCGCATATCAAATAGCAACTAGGTACTATATTTGCGTCCGACCAAACGTAGAACTGAGAATTGTAATCTCGCATACTATTTGGCCATGTAATGGGGAGAATATGTTGTCGAGAATAGGGATAATCTATACTATTACTAAAGAGGTAACGTTTGTGATAATGTTTGTTTGTTTCTTTGTTTGTTTGTCGAGGCTAATCTCTGGAACTACTGGTCCAATTCCAAAAAATCTTTCACTGATTTAATGCTACGCACCTTGTGGGTAACATAGGTTATGTTTTATTTTGATAAAGATTAGTTTATAGCTCGAAATCTCTAAATTTGTAAATCAGTGAATAAATACGAAATCCACGTGGACGAAGTCGCGGGAATACTGCTAGTACTATATAAGGATATATGAAGACGTCATCACCTGGTTATTTTATGTCCCCACTGCTTGGGCACGAACTTTCCCTATGGGTGGAAACACCACAGGGAGAACTGGCCATAAACCACCACGCGGGTCCAGTGCGGATAAAAAAATATATTACTTATAAGTAAAAAAATTACAGACTTTTACAAAAGCCCGATCTTAGACGTCACAGGTTGTATAGACTGTGACGTCACCAATCACCAATAGCGGATTAAACGACATACAACATGTCACTTCATTATCTCTTACAACTAACGGAGTACAATCTAAGTTCCCGTCTAGCCTACAAGACGTTACTAATTAGGACTACTTAGTTCAACTAGTCAGTGCCGTGTAGACCGAATCACTAATTAAGTGATACAGCGCTGTTTCGCTAAGTTCTCCCTAAGTTGGATTGTTAAAGTTCATTCGGCTTAAACTTAGACAAGAGTGTTGTGCTACGTCTAAGCCTGGTACGCTTATGCAAATAAAGAACCCGAAAAATGGTTTGCATTGTATTGTATTGTTTTCTAAAGTTCACATTAAAAAATCCTCGCCCGATCCTCTAAATGCCACTACACATAAATACACTTACTTGCACACTTTTTTTTTTTTTTTGGAGAGAGATTGCTGATTGCCGCTGCGGCATTTTCAGCTTCACCGGGCGTTTTGGGGGCGGCGAGGAACGTAAAGGGTCCCTCAAGCCGTGTGAAACGAATCACCTTCAGAGGTTATCTAGAGGGAACGGCATCGCGCACAAGTGCGCGTGCCCTACTAGATTCTCCGAAGGGTTCGGATCGGATCGGGGAGCGGAGCAACCCGAGGGCGCCTCTAAAGGCACGGACCTCGGCTCGGGTTGACCGGGCCGTGGAGGAGGAGAGAACCGACCAGGTACATGTCTGTACCTGGTGTAGAGCGAGTGTGAACCGGTTCTTCGTACCCTTGTTCTACGAGTACGGTGTCTTGGGCCTAAACTGGTGTGCATGTTTAGTGTATTCTGTAAATGTGTGCTGTCATTTAGAGGATCGGGCGGGACTTGCACACTATTTAGGCCCAAGACACCGTACTCGTAGAACAAGGGTACGACGAGCCGGTTCACACGCGCTCTATGCCAGGTACAGACATGTACCTGGCATAGAGCTTCTTCTTCTATTCTTCCTGGCTTCTCATCACCACGGCCCGGTCAACCCGAGCCGAGATCCGAGGATTTAGAGGCGCCCTCGGGTACCGCTCCCTGATCCGATCCGAACTCCTTGGAGTTTAGTGGGGAATCTAGTAGAAACCTCTGAAGGTGCTTCGTTTTACACGGCTTGAGGAACCCTTTAAGTTTCTCCGCCCCCAAAAAGCCTGGTGAAGCTGAAAATGCCCTGTAGCAATTAGCAAGTTCTCTCCAAAAAAAATCTTTGAATAAGGTGTAAAGAAGCAACTCTCGGGTCGGCGAGGCGAAGACGGTTAGTGCAGCACAATCCTGCTTCCGCTTTAGATAGATAGATAGATAATACTTTTATTGCAACACTATAAAACATAAACATGAACAAAAAAACAATTATTTACAAAGTTACAATTTGGCGGTGTTATCGCTTTCAAGCGATTTCTTCCAGACAACCAGTTTACATCAGGTAACTAAAATACGAACAGGAGCTCGATGGCGCAGTGGTTAACGCGCCCGGTCTGCGAGTGCTGAGGACAAGCTACTTTCGCAAAGGCCGGTCATCGGATGGGTGACCAAAAATGTATCATCTAGAGCTCCTCCGTGCTTCGGAAGACACGTTAAGCCGTTGGTCCCGGCATTAGCAGTCGTTAACAACCACCAATCCGCACTGGGCCCGCGTGGTGGTTTACGGTCCGTTCTCCCGATACATCTATAGGGAAGCCTCGAGCCCCAGCAGTGGGGGCATAAATGAGCTGATGATAATGATGAACTATAATACGGACCTTCCGACATGTTGACCACGTAGTTACAAGATACATTTATATCCGAGTATATACGGGTTCAAATACCGCTCATGTACCTATTTTTTTTTAACTTATCTAAATTAAAATTTGAAACTAAAATTACCTGAAATTTATGTTTTAGTGACTTGTATTTTCATCGTGTAGAACGTGTTACTCCAAACTTATTATCAACATAGATCACAGACGGGCAGACAACACGTATTGTCAAAGAAGACAAAAAGCGAACGCAAAATGAACAGATGCGCTTCAATAGTTCGTTACACATCGGATCGCCCACTCAATAAAAACATCATAAACGACACACTTAACAAAACGCATATGACTACTCGCGGTGATCAGGAATAATACAATTACATACAATTACTGATTTTTGGAATTTTGGAATTTTGTTACAATTTTTTCTACTATCTCGCAAATTCGAAATAGAATAATATTAGTATTAATTCCCAAAAATTGTATTTTAACTTTGTTCCCGTTTTTGGTTTTAATGTAAAATTTGGTTTTGTATTTAATTTATTTTTTTTAATTGATTTTAATTTAAATTTAAATTTGTTTATAAATTGATTAATTGTTATTGTTTTTTCTCAATTTTGTATAATATTGTGGTCTGTCCTGTTACTCGCTATTTTATTTTTATTTTTTATTGCATGCTGTCCACACCTATAATTGTAGTGGCATTTGGTTTGTGTCGTTCTGTGTGTGTATTTTATTTAAAATTGTAATGGTGTACACTATGTTGGTGCTCGTTTATATAAATAAATAAATAAATATAATTTTGGGAAGATAACTTATTTACTAGTCTTGCATATTCTAAAATATGAATTATTAATTTCAATGTACTACGCTGAGCTTAGAACTATGTAAGTTTAATAAATCTTATTTCCTTACGAGCACTATTTAGCTTTTTTTTTCAACATTTCAATAGTGTCGAAAAGAAATTGTTACGCCCAAGCTCAATGTAATAATTTGTATCACAACTCAAATTGGAATCATTTTACAAAATGGTACAAAAATTATTTACTAAAAGAGGTAATCAATCTTACTGTCGCCACCATCAAAGACGACTAAAGACTTCAATTAGCGTAGCGTTAAAATAAAAATAGTTTTGAATAATGAGGACGAAAGTATCTTTCGAAGTAAACAAAAAATTATAGGTGCCTAAGTACCTAATGATTAACTTTCATTAATATTGACATCTCTGAATGCACAACAAAACTGTTACATACTTATGTATATTGTGTGAAGAGAATACACAACTCATATACACATCTAGCGCACTGAATGCTTTTTAATTAGTGAAGAAATTTTACCACATTTGGACATTTGATTTGTTTTATATTGGCTATTTGTATACTACACGAATTTCATTCATTTATGAAAACATCAGTACAAAACTATAATAATTCAATCATTGTTGTTCCCTAAAACAGCCCCATTAATTAACGTCACAAAGAATGCGAACCATAAAAAGTCTGTCCAGCCCCGTTCGTAGTCCAGTCAACTGCTTAATGGCTCAACAAAAAGCTATTTAAAGAGTGGGCTTGCCATCGCGGCAGAAGCGACGCTGCTTATTAAAAATGTGGCCGGAATATCAAATTGCTATCTACCTATTGTGTTGCACCCTGTGTGCAGGCGCACATTCTCACCCCTGTGTTAGGTTGCACATAGAGTATGCTACGATAGAGACTGCTATTATTTTCACTGCCCACATTACTTTGTCAACCACACTGTACGGTTTCAGAATCTTTAAATAAAACTTGCATACTTTACAACCGGGACGCTTACACGAATTAGCAAAGTGTCCACTACGGAAACAATTAAAACATATTCTATAGCTTGGCAGCATTACGACCATTTAAAAGCATTATTACAAAACTTAGCCTATAAAAGTAACATTGTCTTGAGTATGTATATGTTACGGCTAATAGCCGAAGTGCGGCTATACATAGTTTTAGCCGGCTATAACTAGGTGCAGAAAATGTATTTTTATATAATAGACAACAGAACTACTAGCTGCCCTACTCCTGTAGGTCACGTGATAGTTTAGAAATTTAAGACAATTGTCTTGAATTTTGAGGTTTTTTATATTAGACAACAGAAATCTAGCTCTATACAACGAAGATAAGTGCGGCTTCACCTAGTTGTAGCCGGTTAAAACTAGGTGTAGCCGAACTTCGGCTATTAGCCGTAACATAATAATATGTATTATGTAATAATTTAATTACTTAATGTACCCTACGTGATTACAAGTGAAATTATATCTTTTTTAAGTAGGAAGTATTTTTTAAGTAATAATATGCTTTTTTACTATTTTGATTTTTTAAAATGCTTAGATGCTTATTACAAGATAAAATTTTACTAGAAAATATCAACCAGCCTTAGAAAACTCGAGCTTCCTGAGGCTGGTTGGTTTTAGTAATAGTACGCTTTTAAAATATCATCAACATCAGCCTACACAAAAATAAAAACAAAAATTAATAAAATGTTTTTGTTTTGTTTATATAATTTTACGCAAATTTTGTTGCGAAACAAATTACTAAAACACACATGTTGAAAAAATTTCCACGAGCAGGATTTGAACCTGCACCCTTCTGACAAACCGGGTCAGGTGCTCTTCCAATTGAGCAATCGTGGTTCTAACCAGCCCGCCGAAATTATTCAACACTATTTACTTTTTTACTTTGAAAGCCAAAGGCCTACTTCTTAACTGATCTTTAGTATTTGTAAAAATATTATGATCAGATGTTAATGACGGTAGTTGTTGACATTGAATAGGCGCCTTTGGCTTTCAAAGTAAAAAAGTAAACAGTGTTGAATAATTTCGGCGGGCTGGTTAGAACCACGATAGCTCAATTGGAAGAGCACCTGACCCGCCCCCCAACCGCCTAACTCTATCGACATCGCTCTCGCTATCGCGCTCTATAGTTTATGGCGTCATTTTGTAATTTCTAAAGCGATATGAAAGCATTAAGAAAGCAATATCGAAAGCTTTAGCCTATAGCTTTCGATATTGCTTTTATATAGCTTTCGAAATGGCAAGATTACGCCATAAACTATAGAGCGCGATAGCGAGAGCGATGGCGATAGAGTTAGGCGGTCGGGGGGCCGGTATGTCAGAAGGGTGCAGGTTCAAATCCTGCTCGTGGAAATTTTTTCAACATGTGTGTTTTAGTAACAAAAATTAATAAAATATGATTCTAACTAAATGCAAAATTGTAATAATTACTAAATGTAAAGTGCAAAGTAACTTTGAATATAAACCTCTGTCACTCTAGTTACTCTGCTCAAAAAGGTATGGCACTTGCAAAACTGTTACGCAGGGGCACAGCTCGAGCCCATCACTATTGTTTGTTTTTTTAGAAATAAATTCAGTTGTCATATTGCGCATGATAAATGGCGGCAGTGACACCATGGTCATATGGCGAATTGGTGCCACTTGTTACTGCGATGTTTGAGGGGCTTTTCAATGGATGCTTAGATGTTTTTTTTTTGGGAAAAAATATGCTTGTCCGCCTTTCGACGAGACATTGGGACTCCTTGGCGGGAAAGCTAAAAGTGCAGTTTGTTTTATAAGACAAAAGTAGGTGTAAAAAGTTTTCTTTCAGGCAAAAGCAGCATCTTGTATGTTGCTGATGTCTGTGGAGGTCGTTATCAAAATAAAATATAGCCTCTATGTAGCATTCTATCAGTGAAGGAATTTTTAGAATCGGACCGGTAGTTCCAGAGATTAGCCCCGACAAACATACAAACAAACATTATCACAAACGTTACCTCTTTATTAATAGTATAGATATAGATTATTTAACATTGAAGCCTTCGCAAAGGAAAAAAATGCTAATCTAGTGGCACATTACTGATAAAGTTTCATAACAAGGAAGCAGCCACATAATGCACAGCTAACAAAGCAAATTGTGGGATGTTTTAATAAATAATCGGGCTCCCAAATCCATCTGCTTGGTTTTCGCGTTTTTTTTTAACTCCATTACTTTGGAGCGCGGCCAATTTGGAAATATTGAATAAGTAAAGCTTCCCGAAATATGAATACAGAGAGTGGGTAACGAAACAGAACAGACAAGCATCTGAGAGGCACGGAAGGAAGAATGGAGTTAATACTGCAGAGCTCTAGATGCGACTGTGTGTTTTCAAATCGAAATTACAAATTACAATCTGTATTTTAAATGAAAGTTATGGAATTGAAATTAAAATGTATAATAAACATCTTATAAAAACAACGTGCTATTGATGCCGGTGGTTTTGCTAGCGTCTTTATTTCAGTAACATGATAATTATGTAAGAACAATTGAAACAAGTTTGTGCAAAACCATTGCTTGGTTGAGGCCAATACCTTTGAAAATACTACAAAAAAAGTACTCGAAAATATTGCAACTACATTACTTTTTTAAACTTTCTTACTGTTGGCTTTATATATCATTTCAATGAGTATACCCTCAAATCGATTGTCGTAGTAAAAGGTAACTGTTTCTAATTATTCTGCCTACATATTCTTTGTCCGAAAAAAAGCATCAGCTAAACGCATTACAGCGAGTTACCGGTGTTCTATCATACACATACCGTCTCGCCGGCCGTGTGGGAAAATACACCATGAAAATATCACTCTCACACCATTAACGTTATACGAATTGTTCTCGGGAGTTTTCTTTTCTTTCTGAAAATGCAAATGGCGGCTGGTGTAGATCTGTGTTTTGTTTACATTTTTTCCTCTCCGTTATTCGGCTGCGCCGCCTGCCAGCACGTTTTACTCGGCATTTCATAGTTTGTTAGTAGTCTTATTAGTTTTTGACTGTTCTAACTGACGTGTGGAGTGGTCAGTCTTTTTGTGGGAACGCTTGTCCGTTCAGCTGACTATTAAATAAAGACTTATTTTTGTTGCTACTATGCCAGTTCTACTTTTCGTTAGCGGTTACCTAGGATGTCATAAAATATCATTTAGCTTTTTTGCTTGATCTGCGTTATGAACCTTTTTGGTGGTTGAGTTTTTAAAAGCTTAATAAGCATTTGAAAATATTAATGTTGAAAAAGTTTTTGACAGTTAAATACTCTTTTCTTTCTCATAGGAAGCCACAGAGTAGTAGATAGAGTGAAAGCTTCCTTATAGCGCGCAAAATTTACACTTACTTTGGTAGGGTTGTCACATGACGTTATGATAAATGAAACAAAATATTTTATTTTATTTTTTATAAATTTATAAACTTATTTACTTAGGTATATTACTTAGGTAGGTACTCTAAATATTATTTTTGGGTTCTACATTCCAAGGGTAGCCGCCAAATTTGGGGAGGGGAGTGGAGGAGGGGGTATACCCCTACCCCTTCCCAAGAGCTGAAAACTCGGAGTCATATACTTTTTTTAAAGGAATTTTCAATTAAGGAAAAAAAATATTCTACCAAGTTACCATTACCGTACCCCCCCTCCTTTGGGGGAAGAGGGACGTGGAGGACTATTCCTCCATTGTGGTCCTTTAATATGAGTTTATAAGAATCTACAAGGTCAGTTGAAAATAAAACAAGGTTTTTTTGAAAGATATTTTTATTTAGAAGAGCTTTACCAAACGTAGGTTTTAAACATCTCCTGCGCTACGGGAAGAGCAGCTTTTTTTTTTTTTTTTTTTTTTTTTTTGAGAGAGATTGCTGATTGCCGCTGCGGCATTTTCAGCTTCACCGGGCTTTTTGGGGGCGGCGAGGAACGTAAAGGGTCCCTCAAGCCGTGTGAAACGAATCACCTTCAGAGGTTATCTAGAGGGAACGGCATCGCGCACAAGTGCGCGTCCCCGTGCCCTACTAGATTCTCCGAAGGGTTCGGATCGGATCGGAGGGAAGAGCAGCCCTCACCCGTTGCTGTAACGATACGCAGGTATCAAGCTCGCCGCTGCGGCTGAGGCTGGTCGCTACAGCATAAAAACACTCTAGCGTAGGGCAGACTAGTACCACGTGGAGTCGGGGTAGACTAATTCGGTTCTGTGATTAACTTTGTCGCGTATGAAACATTTTTTTAACTATATTATACTACTACTGTCAATTATTAATAAACAAATTATAATAATCTGAGGACACAGTTGCACCAACTGGAGAAATGGCAGTTGAACACCCAGCAATGGGCTCCACATCACCACCTAAGTGCACAAGCGGCTCACTAGAGTCTGATAATGACAATAATTTATTGTGAGAGTCCTAGTTGATCCCTAGCAATAAAAAGTCGTGTACTTGTTCCTAATTATGAGTTCTTTACGCAAAAAAAAAATTACCTCAAAACTCGGCGGCACCCCTTGAAATACTGAGCCTTATTTTTATTTTTATTTTTTTTTTATTTTTAGAGTAAGATAAATTCTAATCAGAAATAAAGTTTATTTTAAAATACTGAATTGGAAAACACGCACATGGCCGATCAAATGTATTGTCATTCATTATACACGTTCTAAGATTCAGTGCCAATATTTATAATGTTTGCTTTAAGATCGAAGTGTTTGTGAAACTACGTGAAATAGGCAATATTTCTATGTTTCTGGCATTGTTCATACTGTACAATAATTAACTCTTATTTAAATCAAACATAACAAAACCTCAAATAATTACAATATTTTACGAGCGATGACAGTTCACAACACGAAACAACGCGTTTGACACTCACTGAGATTGTCCGCTGGCTGTGCCGGTGTAAATCGGTCTGTCTTCTCGCGGCGCGTACGTGAACCCATCGGTGAGAGGTCACGCACACATAATCGTGCTAGTAGTAGTGTACCTACACCTGAGCCTGTGTGCGCTCTTTTCTTTCTTTCTTTTAGTTGATGGCTTCGTGCGATTAGCACATTTAGCCAGTGTCAAAGTAATTTTTCTTACATGTAATACATAAATATACAATATTTCCTTCCAGTCAGTATGATGATGAATGATAATAAAAATGAGAAGTGAGAAATTATATACCCCCCAACCCCTCGAGTATCTCAGTAAAGATGTGGGGCTTTACTAATTCCTCGGCGGACTTCTTGAGAGAATTTGAAATGTAAAGTTGCACTGTTTTGTTTCATTTGCCAACACTCATGCACACTTACGAACACTTAACGGTTAATAATCCACCATTATTTCACATTAATATTCGACATAACACAAATTTTTGAAAATAAAACAAACCGCAGGCATGACTCTTCACTTTCCCGGCAAGAAGTCCCGCAGCGCGCTCTAAGGAAGCTTTCACTCTATACGGGGGGTGTATGTACTCTGTGGTTATGCCACAGAGTACATAATACCCCCCGAAGTTATGCGGTGTCTTCGGGTTCGCAGAATTGTCGGCGATCTTTTAGACAGTTAGCGAACAGTAGTACGATTGACAGGCGTGTAACCCTTTTACTTCGTCATTATCTACACGGTTTATTAAAACCTCTTTTTTTAAATGTTTTCTTCGACTCGTTTTCGGTATATTTGTTTTGTGAGAAATGCCACTGACGGTGCATTCATGGAGCTCGTTAGTTACATGATGTCAAAATGTTTGTGGAATTTTTGTTCGCAGCATGGTGTCTTTTCTTTTATGCTGAAGTTTGTCATGGCCGAGTAGAAAGATGATTGCCGATTAGAATTAGGACGTCTTTTTGTGACTGGCCAGCCCTTTATATTATCTTTGTAAATAATTTTACAATGTAAGATTGTTTTTTATACAGATTTTAATGTTTGCTTGGTAATAGTATCAAATGCTTGTGTTAATTTATGCTTAGTGTGATCATTTATATATTTTGGTAGGTTTAATTTCATTTTAATATTTTTGTATTTATGTTAAGTAGGTAGGTACCTAAGTCAAAGTCATTTTCGTAGAATGAAGATCTATATTTATGCGGAATTGGCTTAACATATAGATTTTTCGGAACGAAAACGATCGGTAATTTTTAAAATTAACTATAACTAAACGTCTCATTTATATTCGGTATGAATACAGTGCTTGTAAAGTCTACAGAATGTTGTAATTTTACCTATAAATAAGCATTCATTATTTTTGTTTGCAAAAAAAGCGGTACAAAACCTTAGCATCTGTTTTGCAAAAAAAAAAAGCGAACACCACAAACCGGCAGCAGGAAACATATTATTTGTCAAAACACATTAAAACAAAACACGTCAGCTACAAAAAAGAACCACAAGCGCCACTTAAGAACACTTACTAAGTAGGTAAGTGTGAAATTTAAACTGGTCAAATCCCAATCAAGCTTATCGACCTCCGTAGCATCTGTCCGCTTTTTGCCCATCCCTTCATAGAAAAGCAATCGCGCAGTCGTAAACGGTAAGGGTCTGAAAGCACCCCCAGGGGGCAACTAAGGGACAACGATGTTCCTTGACACCGTCAGAAAAAGTATCCGATGGTAGCCCTTAATCCGGCACTGCCGTCGGGGGTGTCGTATTTCGGCAAAAACTGTAATTTAAAGCTGACTTTAGGTTTCGAATTAAAATGGAAGGCCGCGTTAAGGATATCGGAGGTCAAGGAAGGAAGCGGGAAATGAGAGCTCGGCTTGTGAGCTCGTGTGGGCTTATGCGAATTTGTGTTTTCAATGTCGGTGGGTTTGTTAGTATGAAGGGGCGAGAAGACATAGGTATCTTTCATCATCATTTGTCATGATAAGGCCACTTCACTCATTCATAACCCTCAACTGGGTAGGTACTCAGGAATTGGTTATAGTCATATTCCGGCAAAAACGTTAAAGCTGGCTTTAGGTTTCGAACTAAAATAGAAGGATATGTTAGGTCAAAGAAGGAAGCGGGAAATGGGAGCTCGGCATGTGAGATGCTCATGTGGGCTTATGCGAATTTGTGCTTTCAATGTTGTAATGCTCGTTCGTAATGTGGCATAAACAAGCAAGGGGAAAGTGTTTGACCTTCATCTCACCTGATGGAAGATTATGATAAGGCCACTTCACCCGTAACCCTAAGTAGGGTTCGAGATAATTTATTATCGGAACACAACAATGCTATCGACATTGTTGTTTTAGACACAGGTTTAGATAATATGGTGATGATGGTGCAAGCCAGGCTACTTCGAGGAAATGTTACCACTAACCAGCCTAAGTACACAACATCATCATCATAGTACAGTCACGAGCATTAACATGTAAACAATACTCTCTTTATACAATGGAGTCAGAATCAAAACCAGTCAAAAGTGTATAAATGAAATGAAAATAAATTAATTTGGGAAAGAAGAGTTCAAACATACATATAAAAAACCGGCCAAGTGCGTGTCGGGAACCTCGCGCAGTGTAAGGTTCCGTAGCCCATCTCAATAATGCGGACTCTGAGAAAAGGGCTTTTATGAACATTTATTTAACGATGGCTCATATACTTAAATGTAGATACTACCGGTTTCACACACCTGACAACGTTATTTAAGTAGTTCCCAATGAGGAATTTGTACTGCGCCAAGTACATTTTATAAGTTGGTCGACTGTTACTCGTAAACTTGTAAAGCCTACTTAGCTGTGATAGTTTTCCTTTTAACTTCATCATATATACAGAGAGGGGGGGGGGGGGGATACTTGACTCTAACAAAATTTTGCATTTTAAAGCTTAATAGTTCACAACAACTATAAGGGTTCCTTGTTAACTACAGAACCCTAAAAATGGAAAAAAGCATAAGAGAGTCCCAAAAGCGATAGCAACACAAACGTAACACACAAAAATGTAGGTACAAAATATAAAAACAAAAATAGTAGCCTTATGTATCAAAAATAAAATAGATTGATTAAAAAAAGAAAATTATAGGCTGTATTCGAATCCCGAATCCTATATTATAAAAAACGGAATATACATTCAACAAAAAATTTTAACGGAGGGACAATGACAGACAAAATGGTTATCGTTTTAGCAAAACTTTAGAAAGAATTATATTCATATAATCATATAATCAAACCTATTCGACAAACATTACTTCACATAAACAATGATTTAGATAACAGAATGCTTATAATACAACAAGGAGACATAGGTAACCAGCTAAAGCAGCCACCACAAGACGCCTCGTAAATAAAACATACATTTATGGGACAGACAAACAAGGTAAGGTATATAATATGTTAATGCTCGTAACTGTGCCTACGTATGTACTATAGTACTTACACCTCCTGCTGGAAACCTACCTTAGGACTTCTGGGTTTCTGTATTAAACGAGCAGAACTCGTACGGCAGCAGCTAGTATTTTGGGAAATAGTTAGTTAAGTTTCGGAAAAGTTAAGCAACTCTCGCAATCCCTGATTCAAATCGAATCGAAATCGAATTGTCTTTGACACTTAACGCCAATAGGTACTCTTACCTATACAAAATTATAAAAAATTGCTTGTTGTTCATTAAATGAATCTACTTAACAACAATATAATTGTGTAAAAGTAAATGCAAAATCGTGGCGACACGACGTCATGAGTTTTATTTGAATGATTCCAAAACAAATCTACGCCACAAAGTGATTTGAATCATAAATCTACGCCACAAAGTGATTTGAATCATTAGAAAAGAATTCTGAAAAATAGTTTTATAATGCGAAAGAGTTTATTCTTTAACCGCAAAGTCACTTGAATTATAAAGAAATTCTAGAAAAGAGTTTTTAATTTAATTTAAAAACTGTTTTCGCAATCGTCGCATAAATGAATTAGCATTCACCACATACCTAAATTGATGCAAATGGCCGCCTCCCTGTAGACTGTGCTCTAGTTAGCGCTCACAATAGTAACCTAATTGTAATGCCTGGATCTAGACGCCATTGTCCTACCTATGGGCATCAGGAAATAGAATCACTATGCAAATTAGAATTTGCTGTTAAATAAATATTAATATAATAATTATACAAAGGTAAAAGATTACGAATTTTGAAATATAGCAGAGTTTACTGGTAGCTTAGATATTGCTGCTTAAAAATCTAAATATTAATACTTAAAGCGAAAACTTCGTGACCATTTTTAAACAAATTTCGCGCATGGAGGAGTGTGAGATTTTTTTCAAGAGGTGAGACACCCTGATGTGTGATTGCTATGGGTGAGTAAAAAAGAATTCCAAAGTAGCTGAATTAATCCGCCGTAGAGTCGTGTATGAATGCGCTTGTCGTTTGTTTCAGATGCATGGCGCGTAAAGTTTTATGTTTTTTTATTCAAGAGGTTGAACTATATTCAATGCTTTTGCACCATGGAGTATCTATGGTGTGTAAAGTTGATTCATAGAGTGGGTTCCAGTAAATATTCAAATATTCGAAGTAGCATGCAGTATTCGAAGACTCGGGCTCGACTCAAAAAGCACTCGTCATTTGTTTTATGTTTTATTTTCTTTTAAAGAGATTGAACACCAAGAAGTATCTATAGGTGTGAAAAATGTTTAAGATGTTGAATACTAAGAAGTACAAATGCTATGATAGATTCCCAAAGTAGGTACCTACTAAATTGATCCACCGTAGACTCAACTCAAAAAGCGATACTTTTATTCTCCAGTGGCGAGTGGGCGGGGCGAGCGGGGGGCGTGCCGGTGGGCGGTCCTCTGAGACCTTTGAGGCACCGACTTGTTTGCTGAAACTCTGCATTAGTTATTGTTGTCGACTGTACTCTGTTTTAGTATGTACGGCACTCGGGTACTCCCTGTAGGTATCGGTGAATACTATGCCTTTTTAACAAAATTGGTATCGGTAGCGATAATAGTTTTGCCTGTGGAGCAAACTTCGGCGTAAAGTTCCTTATAAATTTTAATTGTTATATTATATAAATTAAATTATTTGTTTCAAAATAAAATGAGATAAAGTTTGTTTGTATAAATTGATTGTTATAAATATTATTATGAGGCTTCACTAATTAAAAACTTTTTATTACAACGCTTCATTTTTTATTTCTGGCAACAGTTACGATATAAAGGAAACCTTTGAGTTATGACAAGAATGACATGGATTTACACGAAAATTGTAACGTAAAGTCAAGAGACTTACAACGTATTACCCAACATTTCGGTCGTATTGCATTGGCCGCAGTCGCAGGATGTATTCGACGTCAGCATTTATTACTGTAATATTTCATTTATTAACGGTTATACAAATTAATTTACATACAGTTATGTAGTTTAAGGTATTACAGGTTTATATTAACTAATGTCCGATTCAATGTCAACGGACTACCATCTAAATCGATACACTCTTTTGACATGATAAATTCTTCGTAAGCTTTTTCTTATTTTTTTCGAGAGAGATTGCCTCAGACGGCATTTTCAGCTTCACCGGGCTTGACTCGACTGACTTCTTAAGCTATTTAAGTATTCAAACAACTAAAACAGCCATCAACATATTGAGCAAAAACAAAGGTTTTTAAAATAATATAAAAAAAATATGTTAGTAAAACTCATTGGCACCTACTTAAACATATTTAAAAGAAGTCTTATGATTTGCTTATTTTAGTATTTAAATTAACTTTAGAATAATGCAGAGGGATGCAACGTCTTAAACATGTTCAAAAACCTTTGAAACAACATACTGTTTGTAGTCAACCACGCTTTCATTCGAGATAACTTTATGTTTTTAAGATAAGTAATCTTATTTTAGTCTGGCGGCGATAAACTTTTACTCAGACACCAAGAGTCGCGAATTCTAATCCTGCTAGCAAACAATTGGTAATACTAATTATACTCAAAGTGAGAAGCACTAAAAAAGTCGAAGCAATAATCGGAAGCGCGGTGTGGGCAGGCCTCCAACAAGGTGGACCGACGATCTGGTGAAGGTCGCGGGAGGCCGCTGGATGCGAGCAGCACAAAACGGTCGTTGTGGAGATCCTTTGTGCAGCAGATTCTTTGTCCAGCAGTGGACGTGTTTTGGCTGAGATGATGAGTAATCGGAAATGAAAGGGCAGCTCAGTTTAAAGTTGTCTTGGATAGCGAGTGGCTAGCAAATCAGACGTTATCAGATATTGTATTGAGACCATAAGTCGCGAATTCCAATGCTGCTAGAGAAAATTGGTTCTAAAAATTATACTCAAGTGAGAAGCTCTAAGAAACGACAGAGAAATGAAAGGGCAGCTCAGTTCACCTAAATATGTCGCCATAACATCAATGTTAATGGCATTTTTGTGTTCTGTCACCTAGACATAAGATAGCCGTGCCTCAGTAGTTGAAGATTCCGGGTGAAGTGCGCTTCCACCTTCAGCCTTATCATCACTTAACATCAGGTGAGATGGAAGCCTAATGCTTATATAAAAAAAAACAGATGTTGTAAGCCACACCACGCCACCACCACAATAATCGCACCATCTACTAATTTTATCTGTACTATTAATAAAGAGGTAAAGATGTGACATGGTTTGATTGTTTGAAGAGAGTAATCTCCAGAAACCGAATCCCAAAAATTCTCGCACTAAAAAAAATTACTGACTTTGAGACAATATTAAGAATAAGGAAGTTGAAAACAACAATCAATTCCAGAATATTAAATGTGTTTTTTTAAATTACATCACCTAACAGTTCTTTAAAACATTAACCTATTTTTTATTTGCCGTGCCATTAATTTCTGTTACCTAAAAAGTTTTTAATAAAACACGCAATAGACAAACACAATAGTGACATCATAGTTTGCAATTCCCATACATTTAAAAAAAAATAACGTTTTAGCACTAACACCCGCTACACACGACTTTAAAGTTTATGACGACCCCCATCAACTTTACGGTTATAAAGTTAGGTGTTAGACATCCTTGTGCAAGCACAAGGGACCATCTGCGTCAGGTTATAACGCCAGATCAGGACGCGCCGAAGCGCATTCTTCATCCAGTACTTTTAAGACTAGTCTCTCGAGCGAGTTGCTCCGTGGACACGTATAGTCCACTACCTAATATCCAGATAGGTTACCGGAGCTGTAAGCTCGCTCACTTCTCGTTGCACCAAGAGCACAACTCGCAGTTCCACTGCTCGGGTCGTCAACTCTAAAGTCGACTACCAAATGTCCTCATTGGCGGAGTTGAAGCCCACTCACTTCTCAGTACCCATCCAGGCACCTCATCAGTTCCAAAATCCTACGCGGCTGATTCAACCGTAGACATTGCATCTAGCAGGCGCCTCTACTAGTTCTCCAGAATAACGTTTTGACAGTTGCTGAAAAGTTTATCAATTGACTAACCATTCAATTTCCCAATGCAAGCGAGCAACAATGCGTTGACTGCTTACGACCAGGCGGCCTTATGCTTGTTTGCCAGCTTCGACTGAGACAAGCATTTTACTCGGAGACATAAAAATATGCTTTTAAATGGGACCTTTTTGCATAGAGCTGGTTTGATTAAAACAAAAACCAGACAAAACAATAAAGTCGTTTTACGAACAGTTGTCATTTTAATTGCTATGATGGACAAGGAAGGTAGATTGTTTAAAAATTTTAATTAAATTTTAAATTTAGGAAAAACATAGTAAATACATATTGATAAAGCACAGGTTAAACAGAACCACAAGACGACACCACGACAGAGCTAGTATGATTGCAAGTAGGCATACACCTAAAAAAACATAAAAAGATTACCTACATTTTGAATTAATTCATCAAGATCGTTTCAACGAATCTTACAGAGCGTCAGATGAACCTAAATAATAGTTTAGTTCTAAAATACAACCTTATACACACGCCTGCAGTTCAACCTATCCAAAACGGTCAAATTTCTCTAATTGAAATTGATCTTTATACCCAAACACTAAGGTTCAAAATTTATTAAATAAATTTGACATTTTGTGGTAAGTTGATCTGCTGCCGTCTGTACCTTAGCTTAATAACTCTATGTGATGTGACTTTTAATACTTATAGATATTTTATTGGAATAAACTTTACCTTACCATAAAACCATTTTTATAATAAAGCTTTCGCTTTTGCGGTTTCGATTGCGAGAGTATCGGTCTATCCCAAATGGGTATATCCCGAGTACGTAGCGTAAAAAGTATAACTGGGATAAAATAACCTATGGCTCTTTTGAACCCTCAAATCACTGCTATGTTTCTCTTATGCCCTAAAATTAGGTTCTATTTCTGTGCAAAAAAATAACGGAATGGATTTTTTTTCTCCACCTGATCATAAGCTAAGATGCAAAGATTGGTACTATTGGCGAAGCAGGATTGTGCCGCACAGCCGACCCGCTTCAATTTGCTGACCCGTGATTTTATCTAAAATATTCAAAGTCTAAGTCACTACTTTTTGTATCTTATGACAGTCAGTCAGTTCGTAACAAAAAATAACTCAACATCAACATATTCTAAAACAAATTACACGTTGGCAAAGCAATCGGATTCCGAACGCGTAAAATCTTTTAATATGACAAATTCCAATTCAACCACTTTGAAGTCAATTCCCACTGAAATTTCATCATCGTCTATCTAACTTGGTTTAATAAGTAATACTTGCTGTGGGCCGTCCCAGAGCTGAGGCTGACGAGTCCAGTGAGAGGCTGTGCGTCTCAACTCTCCCGCCATCCCTTACCCGCGCGAACTATAAGCGGCTGCCAAGGGAAACCTTAGTAGCACCGCGAGCGATCCGCCATTTTCACACATGGCGCACCGAACTACACTCGTCTACAACGTCTTTAAACAAATTAAAATTTAAAAACAAATGCTTCTTTAGAATATGGCAATAGAAGTAATGCTTTTTGAATTTGGAACGTGCGGAAGTGGCGCCACCTGTGGCGGTGTTGTCGTCCCGCTCTGGAGGCGAGGGCGTGTCCCAGGGGCGCCTCCCACAGTCCGCGGGGACGGGCCCCCGCGCCGCCGTCCCGGGCACTCGGCGCCACGCTCCCGCGACGCTTGTTAGTGTTCCGCAAATCCACAGCGGGATCGCCCGCACAACCGGGACCCTGATCCCTGAACGCACATACGATAATACAGAGCCGCCTACCGGATCGTTATAGGTACCGTGCGTCGAAGTTGGCAAGCTTTATCCAAATACGAAATTTGCCAGTGCTTTGTTTCTCTGTTACCGAGTGAATTCGTTTGATTTATTTGTGTTCATTTTTTAATTTAGAATTACGTACTTTTTTAAATTGATAATATTTTGGGAAAAAGTACAATCGTGAACAAAACTTTTGCAAACAACTTTATTTGTTTCCCAGTATTAAGAATTATATTGAGTTGCGTGTTTTTTTTGTGATATATTTTTCTGGGCGTCTTCGCAATTTTCCGCGGGTGTTCGTGCGCTGTCGGGCGCCTAGTTGCGGGCGCGGGTAGTGAGTCGCGATTCGGTCGGACGAGTTAAACGCGGCGGCGAGCGGGTACACCGGCTCGCCGTGGCCGCCACTAGAGCTAGACCCCGTGGGATGGGGACGCAAGCTGTACCCTTCGGGAGCGCCGAGGTCTTCCGGTAAGTTTTAAATCATAAAATAGACGCTGTTATTTAAAATGTACAATTTGTAAGTGTTTTAATTAATTAAAATTTGAGATTAAAAGATGCATGATATAAGATTAAAGTTGACTAGATACTTCAAAATTAAGTTCTAGTAGTTTTTTTAATAAAACGAATAAAAGTTACAGTTCAAATGACTGTGAACTACTCAGTTAATATTTTAAAGATAAAAGTGACTTAACCTGCTAGAAAAAAGAAACTTGTAACTTAGTTATTTCTTAAAAATATGTTTTAATAATAATTTTGTGTCTATTTAATAATTAAAGAGACTTTGTCAAAATTATTATAATATTAAAAAAATAGATATTTAAAAAACATTAAAAAAAAATTTGCTTCATTACAATTGATATAATATTAATAAAAGTAATTAAAATTTTGACTTTTTTCGAATTGTCTGTTAAAAAAGTTAACATAACATTTACTTTTATTATTTCTATAGTAGCTTTAAAGATAAATTCAAAAAGCCAA
Source organism: Eudonia truncicolella (assembly GCA_949315975.1). Lineage (NCBI taxonomy): Eukaryota > Metazoa > Arthropoda > Insecta > Lepidoptera > Crambidae > Eudonia > Eudonia truncicolella. Next base: position 12,170,897 of record OX438836.1, read on the forward strand.
AAATCCAAGGTATGTTTTTTCTCATTTACCTAGGTGGTTTGATGTTCGGCCTCCACCATCAGGAGGCTGCGGGCGGGCTGCATGCTCAGCCCCGAGGGCCAGTCACCTCCCTCAAGGAAGAACCACTTACCAGAGCTTGGATGACCCCCAGTTCCTTAGTTGATAATACCAAGTGAGTATAAATTTTTATTTTGTTGTCTTAGTGAATATCATCATTGGTTGGTTATTTTACATAAAAGCTCTTTTAGGACTATTGGCCTGTGACTTTGTCCGCTTAATCAGCTGCAATCCGTGTTCTTAAAGAAGTTTTGAAAAATCCCGTTGTATCTCTCACCCTTCATGATCTTTCACCATGTCTGAAGAAAACGCATTAATATGCTGAATAGACTGTAATTTAAATTAATGCAATATTCATAATTTTATATGTAAGAAAAAATCTAGCATTATAAGTTATCTTATCACCACTCACTATATAGTCATAAATTTTATTGTCCTGAAAATTCATATTCCGTTAATAAATAAACAGATGTTGGGAGCAACTTTCTCCTGAAACAGTTTGAACTTTAGAGGAGCTAAAGTTACAATTACTCAATGTATACTTTAGAACCTTTCTTAGCGAAACATTATTAATACGCAGTTTTTAAAATGTATTGAGAAAATAGAAAATACAAGTGAAATAAAAGGGAAAATACAATTTTTAAACAAAATAATAACTAAAAATGCATCTAGTTTACTGATGCAAATTTGTCAGTGCTTTGTTTCTCTGTTACTGAGTAAATTCGTTTGTTTTATTTATGTTCATTTTTAATTTAGAATTACGTACTTTTTTTAAATAAATTGATAATATTTTGGGGAAAATACAATACAATTTTTAAACAAAATAATAACTAAAAAAGCGTCGAGTTTACTGAAGCAAATTTGTACACATTTTTAAGGGTATTGAAACAAAACTTTACCTTATTAACTTCGTCGTATACGTGTGTCTAACTGTCGTTCTGTATACTACAAATATAAAAGCAAAATATTGCCTTGATTATAATACTTTTAAACGAGCAATTCTTGTATATAGGTATATAATCTGAATCTCGGAAACGGCTCCAACGATTTTCATGAAATTTAGTATGCAGGGGGTTGCGAGGACGATAAATTGAGCTAGGTTTCATTTTTATAAACATTATAAAAAAAATAACGAGCAAAGCTCGGTCATCCAGGTACTATCTATTAAGCCAACAGAATTATGAATTAAATTTTGTAAAATAAAAGAAAATTAACATAATAGGTCTAAATTTGTTTTTATGGTATATAGGTATTTTAGCTAATGAAACAATTCACAATAAAATCAAGCGTGGTTTATATTACTCAAAAAATTATACGCAACTCCATATATTTACAGGTTTTGTAAAAATAAATTTTGTGTTACAATTTATATTTTTTTTACTACCATAAATTTACAAAAAAAAAATATAATAATTATTGTTTACTAAAGTTTACGCAAACACTACACATTGAAATGAAACAACTTTTGTCTCCTTGTGACCACGGACCTTGCAAAGGGTTCGAAACGTTAGGATTAACATTAATTAAAAGTAATGTATAAAATAAATGCGATTAGATCCGTAAAAGTTGTTTCAGTTCAGTATATAATTAACCTCACTTTGTCCTAGAACGATCAGTGTAGGTATTAGATAATAGACTATCTTTACAATAACTATGCACTTTTAAACAATTCGCAAATTCGCTTAAAACAAATTATACCCACTCGACTGCATAAATGTATAGACTATTACCAAACCCAAATTTTACAGAAGGTTAATTTAAAGAAAAATACTTTAGTATATCATTATTAAGGGCTGTGGGATTTAGTGAAAAAAATACATATCAATATGTTATTTGCACATTCGAAGGGATGTTATTTGTACAGTTTAATAAACCTTTTAGTGAAAAGAGCAACGCCATAAACTGATTATGTCCACAAATTGTGTTAAAGTACCGCGAACTGAGCAAACCGTAACAAATGTCTACTGGTTCTACATTAAATAACCGAATGGGATTAAGTCTTACTGCATGAGGGGTCGGAAATAAGCCATCAACATTATGTTGGTGCATACGTTGGTTCTGTTTAAATTTATTAACCAAAAGCAAAAATATACAGGATGTAATCGTTAAGTGTGACCAGGCGATTATTCCGTAACTATATTATATATTACAGATTACAGAGATGACAGAGATTACAGATATCAAAAACTTTAACCTGATATCGAAAGTACGTTACCTAATGAGTTAAATTACATCAATAACTTTTTAAAAACCAAACGAGAAGTATCCAACATTTTGGCATTAAATACTCCCATTCCATACATTTAGTATGAGATTAGTAGATAGGTTTTAGTTTCCTTATTTTAAGTGGTCTTGTACTGATTTTACCTTAACCATATTTTATGATTACGTATGATATGATAATAATGATTTTCAAGTAGATACACGTGCAGATTATACAGATTATACAGATTAATTATCTTACCACTTCAAATTAGTAGTAAACCTTGATTCAATATCGCATTAACTTAAACTGGCTGAAAAGCAACACACTACAAAAATAACAAAAAAAAGATACTCTTTGGTGTTCGTTCTAAATTCAAAACCTTTATCGCGGGTTGTCGTTCCCACCAAAAAAACCTAAAATAACCTTTTAAAATAAGGAAACTAAAATCTTTCTACGATCTCATACTAAATGTATTATTACAGAGTATTTAATGTCAAAATTTCGGATACTTCTCGTTTGATTTTTAAAAAGTGATCGATGTCATTTTACTCATTAGGTAACGTACTTTCGATATCAGTTTAAAGTTTTTTAATATCTGTATTAGTTACGGTATAATCACCTGGACACACTTAACGATTACATCCTGTATAATCTGGACATTTTTTTTCTAAAATAAAGAAAATACCATATATTTACGTAATCCATAACATAATATTACTTTTATGTATGCAAAAAGGTCAATAGCCCGTAGAATATGATCAGTTATGCCGGCACATACTTAACGCATACCATTAATCACCACTTGAAACTGCAGCAGGTTGATACTCACAATGCGGTCTTTATTATCGCACAGAGCAGGGTCCAATCAGGGGCGAGCGAATTTTGCACGATAATGAACTCGCCCGTAACAAGTGCGTATTCATAAACGCAAAGGGCGTGATAAATCATGCCGCGGTGTGGGGAGCGCGGAACAGTTTTGCTTATGACTGTACTCGGTTTTGAATAGCGAGAGTTTGGGAGTAGGAAAATTAAAATTTCGCTTGTTTTGAATTTGGAAAGTTCTTCGTTTGTTTTATTTTTTGTGCTTTGACTTTGTTAACTGAACTCGCAGTAGCAGTGCCTTTGACTAAAAACGGGTCTGTATATTAAAAACCATGATATTTTATATTGATTTATTGAAGCGTCCTAACGTTTTGTCAAATAATTAGAAAACATTAATATAAGGTAGTTAAGGTGATAGCTAACATAGATAGCTAATACAAAGATAACTTTGAACCTGAAAGATAGAAAAATATCTTAATAAAAATATTGAAAAGCAACATTTTTTATGAATTTTCTTGAATTCATTTTCCGTATAATGTTTTAATGTGTAAAAAACAATATGTAAATCGAAATAAACTATCATGTAGGTATTTTAAGTAGGTAAAAAATTTGTACTAAAGTACCAATCGAAAATATTTTTTATTATATAACCGTTATAAATAGCGGCAATACTTTCGAATAGAGTATATCACTGCCTTTTCTCCCGCCAGGTGGCGCATTAGCGTTGGTACCCAATTGAACTGTCAGTTTCATAGAAAAGTTTTCATAAATACTGCGATAATGCCTCAGTGCGTGGCTTTTAATTAAAAAATCGAGGTATCCATCGTTTTCCGAAAGATAAGAAACGTTGTAAACTATGGGAAAAGGCTTTGAAGAGGAAAAATTGGAAATCAACAGCGTCGTCGAGGTTATTGAAGGTTTACACTGCCCTTGTAGATAAGTTAAGTCACCTACAACAGCAACTCCAACTGTTAACAAATGGCCAGCCTCACACAGGTGTGTTTGTTCTTAATAACAAATTAATTAATTAAGGTAGGTATCAAAGTAGGTAAGTATGAGTTTTGTGATCATCAGTAGGTATGTGAGGTATAAGTTGCCAAAACATGTATATTTATTACCTTTCTATAAATTCCTGGATATTATGTTAAGACAGAGGTGGCAAAACTGTGCTAGCATTTATATCCTTGGAAGTCTCAGCTGGTGGATGATCATATTTGTGATCATCTAGACAGTCTTCTTCTATAGCACCAAAGTTATAATTTCGGTCGTACGATTCCAGTCTGCGACAAATAAACACAATGTTGAATAGAAATCGCCATAAAGTACGTATAATTGTCGAAAAATCTGAATTCGGCAAGTCATTATTTACGACTATCCCTTACTCACCTCTCTAATAAATCAGCCTTTTTTCCTTTTAAAGATGCTTTCCGCTTACGTAATTCGTCTTTTAATTGAGTCACTGATAGTTTAGAATACATTATTTCCAGCTAAATTATAATAAATTCGCAAAATACAAATATCACAACTTGACATTATGGTACCATTGCCGAGAGCGCCATCTATAAAAGTTTTAAGTAACACTCCCCATTAATGGGACCTACTTATCTATAAAATTAAATTGATACACGTACTAGCTCTAGATTCTGAATCCAAAGTCAGATTTGATTTATTTATTTATTTCTATAGGTACACAAACAGATTACAATCAATGCATGAGTACAGTAACATATTTGGTTAACCTTACTAGCTAGACGGTAATCCAAAAGGAGTGTACACAGCATGACATTTTGGGTATAATTTGAAACGCATGATCAAAATCAAAGTACTGGTGATTAAATCGATATCATGACTGGATTTCGTGTGAAAGCCGAAGTACAAGATCCGAAGTTTTTATAAATGTTACAATACATTCAGCAAAAAACTCCGATTTACCGTTGGTATTTTCTAACTTTTGCAACTTTCTTGTGTATATAACTCAAACTCAACAGTTTATTTGCGAACCTAGTCTAAATATTTAAGTTGGCTACCTTATCCAAAAAAGTATTCACAATTCGCTTAGAGAAGTATTAAAAAACAAGTAATGTTAACTATAGGTAAGATAGCTAGTGCCTCACTAGTTGAGGATCCTGGGTGAAGTGCGCTTCCATCATTGGCTTTGTCATCACTTAACATTAGGTGAGATCAAGGCACTGTGCTTACCTGTACAATATAAAAAAAAAATACTGTCCCACTGCAGGATGATTGCTTCCATCAATAAAATCAAGCCACCTTAATCACCATTAGGCAAACCCGGGCTATGTAACGAGGCAACACAATTTACCCGACCTGGGAATTGAATCTGGAACCGCCGGATATCGGGCCGTGCGCTGTAAGTACCACTAAACCACCGAAGCGTTCCGAGAAAAAAAAGATATAAGACAAAAACGAAAAAGGTTAACATATTTTAATCGGACTTTTTGTAGTTGTTATAAATGGTCTATTACTATAAATAAATATGAAAGATAGATTATTAAAAATACGCCTTTTATTAAGCATAATTATTATTGTTTACTAAACAATCTTGAACTTTCGGTTGTGTTTAGTTATTGAGTAAACTTTGCACAACAGTCAACATTTGAGATAATGCGGCCCATTCGGTGGGCGAAATTAGTGAGCATTGTTTGTAGAGGGCTCTCCCTACATCTGTCACGTTTTACTAACAAATTAAGTTTTATTTTTGTAATAAATTGTTAGCTTTTCATTTGAGCTATGATTCTTTGTTGTTATATTTATTCTGATAGCATTGTGTTTTAATTTGTGTTTATTGTGTTAAGCTAGGTAATGGTTACTAGGACTTAATTTTCTTCAAAATATTACGTAGGTTTCAAAAGAAGGAAAAACGTTTGTTTTCTTATTAAAACTTATTATAATGTTTATTAATCTATGTTTAGGTAGTTTTAAGGTAGTTACTCTTTTAACTGTCATTTTAAAATTTCACGTACGTAAAAGTGGATTAAAAAACCAAATTTAAAAAGTTCTACATAGCTTACAGTCGAGATTTAAAAAACTATAATAAAAAAAGAATAGAAAAGAGCATAAATGCTTGCTTATGTTACTGTAAAAGAGTATTATTTACTTTATAAGTATAGTATTGTGCAACGGGTAATCAATATTTTAATTAAATAATCTTATTTAATAAGTAGCCACCGATTTGTATAATTAAATTAATCACCCAAAATCATCAGGAGCTCGAAATGACGAATGATGACAGATAGCCGGCCGGCGGCGACGACAGCGTAATTTATAAAACTGACTCGGGATCATTAGCACCGCACCCTGTCGATTAGAATTCAGTTTTTTAATTATTATTATGATGTAGATGTTCTGTTATTTTAAGTGTCAAAAAAGAAACAAATGCCTTTTCTTTGAAAAATTCATTGAGTTTATAGTATTAGTATTGTGCACGATTGTACTTTGATAATAACGTAGTAGAGACGTTCCAAAATTGTAATTTAAAAAAAGTAACCCATCTTACGATAAAAGAATAGGTATACTTATAGTAGGAATACTTATTTTATTGTGTTTTATAGTAGGCGTCTGTGTTCACAGCCTTAATAACGAGCAACAGAAATAAGAAATCTAAGATAAAAATAGTCAGAACAAAAACAACAAAAATATAAAAATCTATTGTTTATCCAGCAACCCGCATTAGGCAAACATGATGGGCTGTGGTTCTGTTTACTAATTAGTGGATTATTATTCCTACTAAATGCTATTGTTCATGTGTAAAGGCCTGAGCCAGTAGTAAGATAATTTCATAGGCTGATGATAATGATAAAGATGTCGACTATTAATTAGTAAATTACTAAATAGTTTAAACGTATTTTATTCCCCAGTTAAAAGCCAAAGACAGAACAGCAGTCAGCGTAACTCATTTGTTTTACAATGAAGTTAGTCCAACATACAAAGTTTCATCCACATCAATATTCAAACCGTAGAAATCGAGGACCACCGATCCGTTGATCTCTACCACAAGCGTACAAGCGAAGCAAGCGCCACAAATCACAATCGACTTCAACCTTAAACCCGTAACAGTCAGAATAAATACTCAACAAAATCCGTTCCAAGATTGATAGGGCCGCGATCCGTGAGCGAAAAAAGCGCTGCCTAAACGCGAGCGTTGCCGAAACTGGTAGCGATAAATAAAACAATGGAGTGTCGCGCGCGAGAGTATAAAATGGCAATCGCGAAACCAATTTGTTTACGCAAATTCTGCAGCGGGAAGAGATGAATGGGCGACCATAGCGTAATACGGTGCCGGCGAGTAATGCTGCATGTAGTGGCGCTGCTAATATCGATATTGAGTATCGATGCTATGCCTGCTTACCGTTAAAAAAATCTGGCCGGGAAAATAATCTGAAAGAAATCTCATTTAGAGATAAGCTCACATTTGTATATGTCTTGTGAAACGTGTATTTCAATGTGTGTTTTATATGTGTTCAATAAAAGATTTAGTGATTTCTATTTTTTTTATTAGCCGATAAACCGATTATTAACTAGTTTTTAATTATTTTAATCAATTGTAATTCTTGTATTAGATTTATTTAATCAATATAAAAAGTTGATTGTTAATGGTTTTTTGAAAGTAGTATTCTCTATTGAAGTTTAATGTGATTTTAGTACTTGTTTGTTCACGATAACGCAGATAACAGCAAGCTTAATGAAAAGTAAAGCCTTAGGAAATTAAAGAATTAGATCTGCCAGCTCGTTTTAGAACATTTAACATAATGCGAGTAGTAGATATCTATTGTTAGGATGATGTGACTGCGATCGGTAGTGTTCAGTAATATAATATAATAAGACTAATAAGATAATAACACAAAGAAATAAAAGACTCTTAAAATACTAAAGCGATGAACAATAAAACTGTACAACACTAAACAAAGCAACACAGTCGCAACAGCAATGAGAAATGAGAACGAAGATTTGATGAACTACGCGCATTTGAAATTCTCTATCGATGTATTTATTGCACACATACTGGTCCGTATACATTTCCTTTGTGCTATTCAAACATGTGTCTTGTCCCGTTGTAATAAGAGCAATATAAAAGCAAATACTTTTTGCGATGTCTATTTAAGCCGACATGTGTGGCTTGTGGTGGCATTTGTGAATCGTCACTTCATTTGCTGTATCGACATCTCGAATTGCTCAATACCATCAGTAATGACAATAAACTGTAATGAATAACAATGTATATTTATAAAATCCTTTTTAACCTGGCCTTCATAAAACCTGATTTTAAGTGATGATAAGGCAGAGAAAGTATAAGCGCACTTCACCCGGAATCCGCAACTATGAGAGGCACTGGCTATCTTATCTCTACAGCAACTGATCTGGGCCTTTAGTGGCAATTGAATGCAGACCACCTGCTTGCTAGCTATCATCCAGTAAATTTTACTGAACTTTTTTTATTTTTAGGCGGCGAAAACTGTGTCTGGGCTTAATGTGCACCGTAGTGCTCGACAGCACTGGTGGCCCTACGGTAGTGGCAGCTAGTCCTACCACCAACCAAACCCGATCCGATCCGAACCCTTCGGAGAATCTAGTAGGGCACGGGGACGCGCACTTGTGCGTGATGCCGTTCCCTCTAGATAACCTCTGAAGGTGATTCGTTTCACACGGCTTGAGGGACCCTTTACGTTCCTCGCCGCCCCCAAAAAAAGTCCGGTGAAGCTGAAAATGCCGCAGCGGCAATCAGCAATCTCTCTCAAAAAAAAAAAAAACCAACCAAACCGTGTAAATACAAACAAGTACCCCCCGCTGGGAATCGAACAGTGGACCTTTGGCCTGAGACCGTTAGTCAAACCACTCCACCACACCACAGATGCGGTTAAATCTAACTACAACAATCGGAATGAAACAACTTTTACGGATCTACTCGCGTTTATTTTACACATTAGTTTTAATTAATGTTTATCCTGACGTTTCGTTTCTATAAGCCTAATGTTACAACTAACGTGCTATCCGAAGCACGCTAACTTGGCTTGGCTATGACAAAATAATTTGTTTCTCAAATCTTTTGTTCAACACACGCTTTATGAATAAACAGCCGTAACAGTAATTCCGCAAACTTTTTGTTCGCTAACGGGGTACAGCCATAAATCAATTTTAAAAGGATTATAATCTGTGCGTTTTGTTAACTTTAAAACTTTCTTGTCTGTTGTTTCATTTATAATGCGCGCCAAATTATATTGGTGGTAACGACTCTATTGACAAATAGAGGTAAGGGAATGGAGTGACTGCCGAAAGATTTTATGACCGCGTTTGAATAATAGTCTTTTTTTTTTTGTATAAAACCATATGGTTAGAACCTATTCAGAAACAGATGTAGTTTGGTGTTAACGTTTTTAGGTACTCTACGTTCTATTTATTAAATTAAATTTAAAAAGAAGGGAAGTATACGACCGTACGTTAATGTACACCTAGTCGCACAGTGGTCCAAATTTGACTGTAATCCACAAAATAAAATATGAAAGATTTAAAAATATTTATTTTTGTCTATCATATTAAATTAACAAACAGAACATTTAAATATACAATGTATTTTTATAAAATGAATTGTAACACATACATTTGAAATGTTATATAATGACCAACACCTTAGTCTCTCTGTGACCAAGGGCCCTGTAAAGGGTTCGAAACGTCAGGATAATCATAAATTAAATCAATGTGTAAAATAAATGCAAGTAGATCCGTAAAAGTTATATCATTTCAATGTGTAGTGTTTGAAGCTACCGGTGGTAAGGGCTGCAAAGTGAATTCTAATCAGCCCTTGATTGTCAAAAGCTTTAAAACATATTTCATACAGAGTCTATGCTTCGTCTAAATCTTCGTCTAAATTTATACATGTGACAAAAAACAAATTTAAAAAAAAATCTATTCTATTTCATTAACGAAAATGTTAATTTCAATGGCTCTTTTTTGGTGCAACGAGGTGATTTACAATTTGTCTATAGAAATTCTCGTTTTCTATCGAGCGTTACAAGATTGACGATTAACACCAACTGATCAGAATATAATATCTGATATTTTTTCAACAGTAGCGTGGGCGTAGGGCGCGCACACTTCGAGAAGCAACCGCCCAGCAACCTGCGCAAAAGCAACTTCTTCCATTTCGTCGTGGCGCTATACGACAGAGCGGGACAGCCTGTCGAGATCGAGCGGACCGCGTTCATCGGCTTCATAGAGAAAGATCAAGTGAGTTTGTTTTGAATGGTAACAATACGTAATAGGATTCACCATATTTTCAACTGAAAAAAATATGGAGGAGGTTCTCAATTCGTCTGTTCATTGTAATCTGTTGAGTAAAATAAGCTTTAAAAAAATACGTATTTTCATGAATATTTTTTTATTATAAATTTTTTATTTATTTTTCTTTGTTTTTTTTTGAAGTCATGTTATGTTTTTGTGGTGTACATAATACATAGTTTTATTTAATTTATATTTTATCAAAAGTGTCCATAAAAATGGTTTCTATAAGAAACATTAGTTAAGTTAAATGACTTTAATTCCATAAATCTGTTCCATAAAAAAATTGTACTATTAATTGAATATAACTTGTTAAAAAGGCTAACGAAAAAAATTCGAATAGTAGGGATATTAATCAATAAGTTTGCCGATCAGTTGATGACCTAGTGCCTTACAAATAAACAAAGAATAAGGTCCGAATAGTTGTTCCGTGTTTTGTCTCTTTTACTCTAATTTGAAATGACGTTTGCATGACAGGAACAAAACACGGTAACTATTCGGACCTTATCCTTTGTTTATTTGTAAGGCAGTTAAAGTTTACATTATACGTTCTTATAACTATACGCAAAGATTCAGAAAGTATTTCATTTTCATTTAATTACATCAATGTTGCAATGAGTGTTGTGATTAAAACCATTGATTATACGTCCATCATCGAAGCATAATCCTCCCCTTGAATATTTAAAATGTAATTCTAAATGCACATTCCTTTCAATGCTACTATTACCGGTGTTATCAATAAATCCCTTATTCGAGATGGTATCGCGAATCAGAGGAGTCATTAATCAGGATCGCACGGGCGTGATGTCTATTGTGTGTACAATGCCTTATTTACATAATACGAGAGCACGTTTGGTGGCATGTGTTTGAAATGGTTGTTTTTTATTATAAATTGTCACTCTCTGACATTGTTTAAAAAAGTTTGTTAGTCTAATGTTTAAAGATAAGTAGGACAGAACTCATATTTTAGATTTTTGTCCCACCGCTAGTCAAAGTTCTCCTCCAAATATCTTCATACGTCTCGTACTTTGGCGGTCTCCTCTCTAATAACTCATATAAATAAAATCAAATAAGGAAGCTAAGTGTTCGTTGAACCTCAAAACCTAAATCATATGGCTTTGTAAACGGCAGAGACTTTGAACCGAGAAGAAGTTGCTAGAAACGCGGCAAGGGCTATTTCTTCTTTCGTATTTAGGAGGGTAGGGGGAGCCGCTGGTCCTGATTATTGTAAAATAGCATTTGATAAAGCCCAACACGCATTCGCTAGGCCGGTATCTCCAAGATCGAAAGGCCACATTCTGCTATTTTATAACATACACTTTGGACTGGGAAAATTAAAAAATAAGCAACTAAGTCGCGGTTGATTGGACGGTGGCCGTTTTGAAATAGCAGAGTCGACGCCCATTAGTGGAATATGTATGGATACAGACACTATCATCAGCATAGACTGATGCTGATAGTGATGATGTAATTGTTCTACGTACAAAGAATCGCAGTAAGCTCTGAGCCCAGCATCACAAAATAAGGAGACTGCCGAAGGTAAGGTTCACACAAACGCGCTCGAGCAACGCACACATAGACAAACACTCACGGGCACGGAATCCCGCAACAGCTGCGCTCGGAATCTCCCGAGCTGTTCCGAGATCTATGTCCGTGAGAGTCAAACACCCGTAACTTAGCAATTACTTTGTTCTTAGAAATGTCACTAAGATCTAATTTATTTTTATATATAAGTAACGTTTAAATTAGAATAGAAGTTTTATTATTCAATAAAATAAAAGTATAAGTGTTATTATAAAATTCATCAATTTAATATTATTTTAGACATAACAGAAACTGTCACACGGAATATAACCTCAACTCTAGTTTGTCACAAGCTTGTCACTATGAATTCTTTGAGAAACCTAACTAGATTGCTTGAGTAAAGATATTGGTGACTATTGCTTGGCTAAGAGTTCTAACTAAAGAATTAAAAAAAAATACTTAAGCAATTACTTTGCTATAGTATGAGCTTTTACTCGTTTATAGATACGGAGGTATGTGTGCGTTGCTCGAGCCCGTTTGCATGAAGCTTACTAGCTTGTTTGGTGGTAAGGCATGTTTATCCGCCTGGCTAGCTACCACCGTCTTATCTAAATATGTCGCCATTACATCAATGTTATCAATGTTTGTAGCATTGTTGTGTTCAGCTAGATATAAGATAGCCAGTGTCTCAGTAGTTGAGAGTTCCGGGTGACATGCACTTTCATATTCGGCCTTATCTTCATTTAACATCAGGTGAGATGAAGGCCAAGTGTTAACCCGTAGATAATAAAAAAAAACCTTCTGCAGTTTCCATATTTTGTGCCAGCATCGACGACGTTTACTTTATAGGTTATTTAAACTCCTTTGTAATTTAACAAATTTTTCAGATACCACTGAGTTGAAATTTTAAAGGAGAAAATACAGTCACTTCTCGAGTAGCGTAGAGACATAAAAACTAGTTTCAATGTATGTAGTCATGAAGGTTGCGCTATACAGTCAAAGGGCGCATTCACACTTGTTGTTAGCCCGCCGCGCTGTCTTCTATTATTCACGCGGTAAACAGTCACCCGTGTTTTTACGAAGTGTGTACCGTACTTTATGGTGTGGGTACTGTATTTATTATTAGGTGCTGTTTTTACTTCTAGCGGGGCAGTTGTGACCTATTCTGTTTGTTAATGAAAAGGGTATTAAAAATATTTTTTTTGCAACAAAATAGCTTTAGAGGATCACAAAATTTAATTAGAGATATTAAAACATGATGTGCATTAAAAATAAGAAAGTCCAAAGTATTTTTTAAAGACAACCTTAAACAGTAAAGAATTTTCGTTTTTTTTTATGTCGTCTTTCTACATTCTGATTAGAGAAGATTTTTTATATTATCTTTTTCTTTATAGGAAGCAGAGGGTCAGAAGACGAACAACGGTATCCAGTATAGACTGCAACTATTATATGCGAATGGTAAGTTTTCTTAAAATTAATGAATATGTTCACTTTCAACTTTCGGATTTCGTTAAAGTTATAATGAGAAATAGGATCAAACTCTTTCGTATCAAGTCTGACTTTATCGTTGAGGTAAGTTGAGGTACTCTAGCTTGTGACCCTTACTGCCGTACTCAGAGACGTCAATTAAGTTTAATGACAATTAAATGTCTTTCCTTCTCTATTTAGCACTATACATAAGAAAGTGACAGCAAGAGAGTTAATTGTCATTAAAACTTAATTGACGTCTCTGAGTACGGCAGTAAGAGCATTAAAATGCTCTAAGTTGTGACCACATGATCGAATGTCTGTGTCAAACCCCATTTTGACAGCGTTATAATGATGTATATTTAGTTATTTAACGTAGGATTTTGGATATCCTTGTTGATTATATACTATATTATATTAATTGAAAAAACAAAAAACAAAATAGTTTATTCAAAATTCAAAATTCAAAATCATTTATTCAGTTTAGGCTACAAGTAGCTCTTGTGAATGTCACTATGCCATCGGTTTGTAAGTCTACTCTGGTTTGTAGCCCGATCTTCTACTGAGAAGAACCGGCAAGAAACTCAGCAAGTATCCAGTTAAGGCTTCAAATTAGCTCTTATAAAGCGGGAGACCTTGTACTGATAAAAACCGGTAAGAAACTCAGCGTTTATTTTCTCCTTTACAACGTCATAAAATTTAGAAGTCTGAAAACTGTCGAATAATAATAATAATATTATTCGACATAATTTAGAAACAAACGATAATTGTCAAGCCTTCCGAGAATTCTCTGTAACATATTATAATAATAATAATATAGTAATCTAAGTGACTGGTTTATAAGACACCAACTTCAATATTCGAATAATTAAAAGCCATGACTTAAGCTCGCTGTCATTCTAAATTCGATAATATACTATCAACAGCGCTAGGTACAACGCTAGGTATAGCTTAAGGGTAGGTATAGCTGGAAACATAAAAAATTGTAACGTGGACATTAAGATAATTTATTTTGTTACAGTTTGAATTACCTCTACATAAATACTTGGCCGGCTTCTCGAATATTCTGTACTTTTTTGTCCCTTTTGCAATAGTAACTAACTAACTAACTAACTAACTAATTTAAGCGCTTCAAGTAGGTTAGCTACTTGAAGCGCTTAAATTACTATTTCCTAAAGTTTATATACGAACACTATACATTTAAATTATTAATATAACATTTTATTATTATTTTGTACCGCACACAGTGTTTCCTTTATATGATAACATATTATTATGTTGCTTTTTATAGCTTACGCAAACCGAAACCGAAATAACAATATAACAAATATTGTTATCTTATCTATAGACACAGTCGTTCTGTGACCACTGGTTGGAAACTCTTGCAGAGTTTCGAAATATCATTTAGGTTAAAGTGATGTGAGATGTGAAACTAATGCTAGTAGGACCTAAGGAAATATGTAATTTCTATGTCTAAAATATGATTGAATATAAGGAGAAAGTATTTGTACTGTACACTACTTATCTACATACGTATAATGACTTGTCCTGACTAACTGATTCATCATCGCTAAGCCGAAACCACTGAAGCTAATAAGATGAAATTTGGACTGAAGGTTAATTGAGTGACGTAACCAACTATTAAGAAAGGATTTTTCGAAAATCATCCCTTATGGGGGTCAAATAGGGTGTGCAAGTTTGTATGAAAGTCCGTCAGTTTTGAAGTAAAATACATGAAAATTTGTATTTTTGATATAAAATTAAGAAAGACTTGTCTCAGGAATTTTGTTTATTTCTTTAAAAAAGAGAAAAACTTTTTTTGGGGAAATTGTTGTTTTTAAAGTAAGAACTATAAAAATAAAGAATTTTATCAAACTTTAAATTTTCAATAAAAATAAAGAATGACGTGTTTTAGCATTTTTCGAAAAACCTCTCCTAGAGAGGTGAAATAGGGGTGAAAAGTTTGTATGGAAATTTGTCATCTTTAAAGTTTAATCCATTAATTTCGGTATTTGTCCGGGTTAGAAATTATGAAATGTTTCAGGAGTATCCTTTTAGATACATACCTTTAATAAATAAGTTTGGCTTTTATTACAAATATTCACAAGTTATTGTAGCCCACGTGAGCAAAGCCGCTAGCAAAAGCTAGTATTGCATAAAAGTGGACAGTGTAATTACAGCCTTTTAAATGTTACAATACACGAAATTTAAAAGAAAACTCCCGGAATGATTGATAAATCTAATTAATCAACACATTAAGATGCGGGCACGATATGGTAATGCACAAAACCTAAAGAGATTGGATCATTGAATATGCCATTATCATTATAGTCTAAATGAGCCAAGGTACAATCGTCATTCATAGCCCTCACGAACCATGGAAAATTGGCATGAATAGACGCACTAAGGACAAGACAGCAAATATTTGCAATCCGACGGGTGCATTGTCTGTGGTCTTTGCTGAATACACGATCTAGTTGAGCTTGAACCGCCTGTGTAAACTGTAAGTCAAAGGAGCAAGGCATATAGTTGATTGAACAGACGGCAAAGTATGTTTGTAACATTGGAGAAATAACGCTGTTCGTTATAACAATGATATGCAAATATACAATACTTAAGTGAAATCGTTTTTATAAAATTGTTATCTTATCTTTTTTTGACGTATTCTTTTTACATTATATTAGTAATGAAGAATTTTACATTTATTCAGTTCTCAAAAGTTGTATTCCTCCAAATAATATTTTTGTGTGCCTAAATAATTTTACTTTCATTTAAATGTGAAATAGTAGTGTATTATACTTGTATTAATAAGCACAAATGTTTGGCATATTAGGATGCTAATAATTTCATTCAAACATACAACATCGACATAGATGGCAGTCATTACAAAAATATCTAATGAAATAACCAAATGTAAGTTTGCGAACCGAATCGCATCTCGTGTATACTTGAGTATGACAACAGGACGGTATGACAATGCCCCAAGACTGGCAATATTGACACAGCTTCTGAGCGCCTTACGACCTGCATACAGAATATTCTGGATTGAACGCGAATCACTTAGCAGGCTTGCTTGAGACTGTCTATTGGACTATAATAGTATGACCGTTTTGTCAGAGTATTTGTTGATATATTATTATATTAAAATAGCATAGCGCCATAAAACAACCAGTTAACTACTTCATGATGTAAAAAGA
Organism: Eudonia truncicolella; assembly: GCA_949315975.1. Lineage (NCBI taxonomy): Eukaryota > Metazoa > Arthropoda > Insecta > Lepidoptera > Crambidae > Eudonia > Eudonia truncicolella. Next base: position 12,187,460 of record OX438836.1, read on the forward strand.
TGTCTTTTTTCACAATTTGATTTTCTATTTATGTTAACAATATTCTTTTTACCGCAATAGAAGGGTATTGTTTTTCGCGTGTATCTTGTATGTATGTATGTATGTAATATTCTTTATTACTTCATATCTCTAGAACCGGTCAACGGATTCACAGAATTAAGGTATCGTTAGATTCATCATAGCTGCCCAAGTGTTCTTAGATAGGTGACGTTAAAAAAAAACAAACATGGCGGGTGTGCGGCGCCATTGGACTTGGTGAAAAACAATTTTTTTTTTCGAATACTACAACATTGCTACCAACTTAGAGGGCTCAACACAAGAATTTCAAAAAGGTATATCGTGATAATCATTACCGTAATACTAAAAAAATAATACATAATCAGTCTACGATTATAATAATTATGCCCCACTACAGGGGCTTAGACCAAGCCTCATTAGAGAATTGGCAGACTCCACAATTATGAAGCTTTAGAATTTCTTCTTCCATGTATATGCAGGTTTCCTCACGATGTTTTCCTTCACCGTAAGAGCGTAAGACCGCAAGAGTCGATATGATGCACTTAAGTTTTTAAGAAATTTAAAATTGCTTTATTTGAATTGAACCGATTACGTAATTTGTCTAACTAAAACGACATAAATAAAAAAAAAACAAAAAACCCGCCTGCAAAAAATAAGGTGATGCTGTGTGTGTGGCGGGATTGGAAGGGCATTATTCATTATGAGTTGTTACCACCAGGCAGGGCCATCGATTCTGAACTCTGCTGCGAACAACTGATGAGATTATAGCAAGAAGTTAAGAGAAAGCGGCCGAAATTAATCAACAGAAGGGGTGTGGTTTTTCATCATGATAACACTAGACCTCACACATCTTTAGCCACTCAGCAAAAATTAAGAGAGTTTGGCTGGGAGGTGTTAATGCATCCGCCGTATAGTCCTGACCTTTGTACCTTCATATTTCCACCTGTTTCGGTCTCTTCAGAATTCTTTAGGCTTGTTAACTTTGTGTCAGGTTAACATCACGAGAGGACTGCCAAAACCACTTACCCCGGTATTTTGATCAGAAGCCCCAAAATTTCTATAGCAATTTGATCATGTCACTATTTACAAGATGGCAAAAAGTTATCGAACAAAATGGCACCTACATGCTTTAGTTAAATGTAAATAAACTATATTAAAAAATGTTTTGAATTTTCTTAAAAAATGCGAAGAAACTTTTCCCCTAACCTATTATAATGACTTGTCCTGACTGACTGACTCATCATTGCCGAGCCTAAGCCGCTGAAGCTAATTAGATATAATTTGGACTGTAGGTTAATTGAGTGACGTAACCAGCCACTAAGAAAAGATTTTACGGAAATCACACCCTAAGAAGGTCAAATAGGGGGTGAAAGTTTGTATGAAAGTCCATTAGTTTTAAAGTTAAATACATGAAATGGTATTGGGTTCTTGAAAAGAATCAAAGAATGACATGTCTCAGGAATTTTGTTTATTTTTCTTTAGATGACTAAAAAAAGGGAAAAAGGTTTTTTGGGGAAATCGTTATTTTTAAAGTAATAACTATCAAAATGAGTATTTTAATCATTCTTTAGATTTTTCAACAAAAATAAAGAATGTAGCATTTTTCGAAAAACCTCCCATTCTCTGAAATCTGTCATTTCTTAAATTTCGGTATTTGGCCTGGTTAGGAATTACGAAGAGTTTGAGGATTTTTGGAAAACGATCCTTTAAGTAGGGGATGACAATTTGTACAGGAGGTTTCAAAACGGAACAAAATTAGTTACACAAAGTGATCTTTATTACGCGGTTTTGTGTTACACTTTTTACTAATTCTAGCTAGCATGGATGGGCTTTTTAATTATACAAAATGAAAATCTTAATGTTGAAATGACGTGACATGTTAGTTATCTAACCCTAGATTTACCTTTTATAAGTTTGGCTTTTATTACGAACAAACATAAGTCATGTAGCCCACGTGAGCAAAGCCGTGAACAAAAAGCTAGTATTACATACAATGCAAAACATTTTTTTTGTTAAATCAGTTTAATTTTTTTTTCATTCAGTATTATTATAGTTTAAAAATGTTTGGTACCGAGAAAATACGACGTAGCTTGATGTAGCGACCATTACACGAGGATCATTGAACTATTGTCTAGCAATCGAGCAGCTGACGAAGCAAATTTCTTTCCTAAAATGCATGTAAATAGTTGCAACTTAAAAATGCTATAAACATGAAGCGGGCAACACATTTATTACGTACAATATATTAATTCGTTCTCGCGTAGCGAAAGAGCTAATAAATGCTACGTCGCTACGTCCAACTACGCCGTAGACAGCTACGATCTTTATTGCGATGTGTAGGGAGGTACTTGTACATAATGTTGAGCAAATGGTGTATAATTCTGGAACAGGGACATTCAACCAATTGTAAGAAGCACTGTGATTACGAGTATAACATATTATCATAACGGTTTAGTAATGTTCTGAAATATTAATAAGACTGAAAGCCTGTGTCCTTTCAAGAGCATGAGCAGTTGATACTTATCACACACAAGTGATGATATCTGTATCATCACTTGTTTTTTTTTTATTATTTACATAGCCAATTTAAGGTAGGAAAGTTTGTGACAGGATTTTCATGGTGCGAAATTAACAATAAGTTTCTAATACTGAACTAGTAACTAGCCTACTATTTTGTGCTTGGCAGATACCTGATAAATATTTAGCAAACGCTTTAAGGCTGTTTAATGAAACTGTGAATAAACAATAAACACTGCTAAGCTCAAGTGGCAGTGGGCAGGGCACATTGCTCGAAGGACAGATGGCCGCTGGGGCGGAATAGTCCTTGAGTGGCGACCGCGTACCGGTAAGCGCAGTGTGGGCAGGCCTCCAACAAGGTGGACCGACGATCTGGTGAAGGTCATGGGAAGCCGCTGGATGCGAGCAGCATAAAACCGGTCGTTATGGAGATCCTTGGGGGAGGCCATTGTCCAGCAGTAGACGTCTTTTGGCTAAGATGTTGACGATGACTTTAAGGTTAGATAGAGTACCAAACTATTGCTAAGATTTCATTGACTTTTCTTAAATATGATGTTTTCTTTTCAGGTATTAGACAGGAACAGGACATTTTCGTCCGCCTCATCGATTCTGTAACGAAACAGGTAAAAAATATTTTTTTTTGTTAAGTAATAACTTATTGAATAGTTAATAACTAAAAATTATAAGACATTTTTGAAGTTTTCTTCCCCCGTTTGAAAAGCCATAAGGATCTAGCCCGTACAGCCTAGTTTAAAGTAATAGATGATAACTTTAGTAAGAAGCCAGAACTCGAAACACTCGAATTATAATATAACATACGCGACTCAGACTTTCCCGCCACCAAGTCAACTCTGTATTCGAAATTCTCAAAACAAATACCGATCGCACCCAATTAAGAGAACCAACTCAATCTGCCTCAAAACCGTTAGGCCATCCCGTCCGCTACCACAGTCCCCACTCACGCGGCGCCGCCGCCGGCGGCCACGCGACCACCACGCGACGCGCACGCGACAGATTGTCATCGCCGCCACCCGATTACGGCCTAATTCCGCACGCCCCTACCACCGAAATTGCATTGCATCCGAGCACACTCATTACCGTTATCTCGTGTTACAATTTTTATTTCACTCCCGCACCTCATTTCAGGTCCGCAGTGACCCCGCGTTGGGCCTTTGTGATCGGTGTCATGAAATTTTAGATGTGATTGAACTTTGAAAGGGTTACGGGTGAATCGCTTCGATAAGTCGCTTTGAGTGACGTGGGAGTAGAATGGCATAGGTTGAATGAAATATTAATAAGTATTTATACGTACCGCGTGCTCATAAAAGGTTTGATTTAAAATATTAAGTAACGGAACTAAAGGTGGTCAGAATCATGGCCAGAATGTAATATTAAGTAACGATTAAAAAGTATATAGTTAGTGTCAAAATTATTTAGTAATTATTTATATTTTCGATCCGTTTGGGGTTGAAACCCTCGGGCCATGGGGTCCGAGTGCTCATGTTTTATTTACTGACATCTCTAAACGGCTGGTTGACACTTCCCATGACCCAAGGGCTACCTTTTACCTTGGCCAGAGGCTAAGCATTGCCATACAATGTGGCAATGCCGCCAGTCTCTTGGGTACATTACCAGTCGACAGCGACGCGGAGGAATTTTTTGATGCCATATTTTAGTTTCGTAATAGTTTTAGTTACTTTACGTTATTATATTATTGTGAATTCTATTATTATTTACTTGTAATGTCAACTATTAAAGTGTTTAAATATAAATTTTAGTAATGTAACGTGTTGTGTTTGTCTATTTTTTAATTATTAAGAACCAAGGCTTTGCGTTTTAATCAATTTTAAACAATATGTAGATGTTTAAAAAAAAAATATTTTTCTAAAACTGTAAATATAGTAACATGATATAATACCTATTTTCACTACAATGGTCACTATCAGTATATATTTTATTATTAACATCGGGATTGTAACCATGTTTTTAAATACTGTTAATTATAATTATTTTTGGTACACTGGCAAAAAACTAAAACAGCATGTGAAACAGTTTACTTCATATTTTCGTACATTTAGTCTAGCTAAAATTGATTATACCGTATTAACGAAATCCCATTCTACCATAAACACATAATAATTTACCAAAAACATCATGAAAGTTGGCCGCTCTCACATATATAATTTCAACACGTCCCAAGCTCTTAGTGTTGTGAAACAGGAGGCCAATTACGAAAGATTTATACCGTGAACATAATTAACTTAGGCCGAACATTGTTAACTAAGAATAACGGAATGTGCTGCAATGTGTTTTGTTTTGTGTATTTAAGCGAGCGTGGTGTTGACGATGGAACTTTTGGATGAGTACGTTAAAAAAAACCCTCAAAAAATAATTCGGTTGTCTTTCGGAAGGTAATGATAAAACCGTTTCCGGGTGTTGCCCTAAGCTCTCTGACTTTAACATCCATGAATTCGTATTAGGTGTGGTGGATTATCTCCCAATCTTTTCCTTTATTATTAGGTTTAGTATATTATATTTTAATATCAAGATTCATTATTGAATCAAGTGGTGGTGATGGCAGGTGTAATAAACTTTTTCATCATCAATTTTCTGTATTTTGGTAACTAACTTTTTATTGACCGCCACGTTGTCCCAATACAGTTTTAACAACTTAACAACAACAACAACTGCCAATAACAACTTTAACAACTGCCATATTTTTACTAAAGCTTTCGGGACCAACGACTTATCGTGCCTTCCGAAGCAGTTAAAAGCTGAAAATATTTTAACATGGTCACCCATCCGTTGATACAGCCAAATTTCTATAATTCGCAAGATCGTAACCGAAGCCACAGCTCCATAAAGCTCTATGGTAAGTTCATTCCTATTAAATTAAACTGAAATGTCGTTGACATACAATATGGATTTAATAAAACAGCGGAGCATCACATAAGTAGGTACCGCTTAATCCTTAAGTAAGCAAGCGTCACGCAAAACAGTCGTTGAGGTTAAAACAGCGATGCAAAGATGGCGGGCCATGCCGGTCAAATTAATCGTATTAAAACGTTAGGCCGGCAATCAGCTAATGTCCGACGTTGTCCGGTGCATGCGAACACGACACGCGACTATCTGGGAATGGGAAGATGGTAATTCCCAGTTTCGGTGTGGGGTAGAGTGGATGTGACTACGTACGAAGTACGTAAGTATTAACAAATTGTAGTTATTTTATTTATAAGAAATAAAAGTAATAAGTTTAAAACAGACTTATTAAGTACTTACCGCTCGGCCACAAGTTCGACCACTGGCGATTTGCGCGCGATTTTCTGTTCGTGTCTACGCTTGTGTCTGTGACCGAGGCCTTACGTTATAGTTTTGATGTAAATATTCAAATTTTGTAATGCCATATATTTTCCCAAAAATTTAGATTGACTTGGTAGATATGGGTAGTTCGTTTGTATATAATTTAACGTTGAGTAAGTCCCTTGAAAATATTAACAACGACAAGACAAATTAAAATTTAGGAAAATTTTCATTTTTATTGGAGTTGTTTGGGAGATATCATTTCGTACTATTTGTAGAACATGTTTTCAAAAAAAGTAAAGTGATAATTTTCATAACGAACTCTCAATTGGGACCTCAGGCAGGAACATAGGTCAGCGGTCGGACGAGGCTGCTAATGAGTTTACTGATTTCAATTTCTTCAATGTTAAAAAAAGACTTATAACGTAATAAATCTGCATAATCAAATTCTTTGTACAATAATAAAAGTGATGATTGCTTACCTAATTTTCTTTTGATGAATACAAAAGTTGTGCCCCTAACTACGGATTATTTGTGTTCCCATAGTAAATCACTATCATATCAATATCTAAAACATCAATCTGGCTCCCTCTGTTTGAGTATAGTCTTAAGATAGTGACTCATGGCTCGTCGAATGGGATTCAGGCAAATCCTTTGGAGCACACTATAGTTTGAATGAAGCGGCGCGCGCAACGCACGTGCCCAAATGATTATGTTTACTTAACTATGTTCAAACAACATATTAATTTGGTGCCTTTTGTTTGGGAAATTGCTTCGGAAGCTGGTTTTAAATTAATGTTGGTCAAAAATCTTTACTTATGTTGATTTTTTAATAGACTGGATTAAGTTTATAGTTTTATTTTATGTCCTTATAAGTTAATTTGGGAGGCCTTTGCCCAGCAGTGGGACACATAATAGGCTAATAAAAAAATAGGTGTAAGTTAATTTACAGGGATGTATGTAGATTTTAACCAATAATTGCAAATTGCAAAAAAAACATTAACTTTCTTTTTAAATGTACTTAAAGACACTTTCCTTTACACAGTTTCGTTGGTTATTTAAAAGCAGTGCAACTTTCTCTACTTATTATGTATACTTTTTAAGTATTATATATTTAAATTTTGCTAAGTATGAGCTTATTTCTTGTGTTTACTGTTTTTCCTTATTAAATGCATCTTTAAGTACCTCTTGTATAATTATATTTTTTTTTCCCAAAAAAAAAAATGTGTATCGATATGAATGACCTTTTATTTATCAAGGTTACCGTTATAATCCGTTACCTGAATAAATAATCATCGTATGCGCAGAAAAATAAAAGTTTATTATTGACAATATGATTAATAATAAGATCCCTGTTGCTACCTACATGTTAACCGTGCCAACAGTAGCTTAGCCCGATAGTTTTTTTTTCGATCCCTACAAATTCCCCAGAGATTGAATCCCATGCGGCGCGAAATGCCCAGAGCGGGACACTGCTCGTCCCAACCTTCCTGAGGGAGTTCATCTGGGACTAGCTTGCTCTACCCACTAATAGTTACATTGTGTCCCTCCTAGGGACCCTGTGTGCTTATGGGACGCCTATAATAAATTGAGCAGCACGGACTGACTTTCATTTGGTTTGGCTTTTTATTTCTTTAAAAATGCATTTATAGTGGCCAGTACAACGAAGTTAGTTGTGATAAGCCATGATTTTAGTTCAAAGTTGCCATGAATTGTGCATGTTATATATTTTTTTATTATAGTATAACACGACTTTTGTCGTAAGGTGGTCGTTTTAAACCGACAAATTTGCAAGCGACCCTCCCGTGGGACAATTGATTTCAGTATAACAAACTACGTATTCGACAATAGACCTAATTTCAGGATCGTGGAGCGTCATCTAAAAACCAATAATATTTCTTTCTCTAAGATTCGACAAAACTTACATATGCATTTTGTGCTTTGTAAAATAAAGTTCGAAATTGCGTATACTTTATCATAATGCGACATGCGTCCTTTCCCTTTTAAGGTTTCAACCATAATCATTCATAATGCTTAATTGATCTCCGGGCACCTGATACCAGCTACCCCGATTTAGCAGAAGACCCCAAGCTTATTTGGCGTGTTCATCTAAATACTTTCATATGACCCTTGAATACATATTACAAAACACGCTACAAAGAGAAATCCTGACAAATCCTACGTACAAAAGATGATAAGACCTTGCTATTTCATATTCAATTAAATATTTGATTTGGGGATAGAAAAATCTATCTTTTGGACTTAGGGGATTTTGACTAATGGCGGCTTAGTGTAACTAAAATGCAACTTAGCTTGCAAACACCTGATACGTTATTTTTTTATAAAAATATGTTTTTTTTTTGTAGACGATGAGCTAACTGCTGTATGTGCAAAATATTACTTGTCTCCATGACAAATGTAACTTTATTTAGAAGAAAACATATTTAGATATAAAAAAAACAAAATACTTTTTTATGAATTAAGTGGGAAGTTGAGTAATGTTTCTTATTTTTTTAGCTATCAGTCTTGTATACTTTCATTGTGTTCCTTTAATTAATTGTGTGGGAAAACATGATTTTATTGTTAGAAATTAGGTAAATAATTAAATTATCGTACCAATCGTAAGTAAGTGTAACTGCTAATTGAAAAGTACTCTATAATTTTGTATATTTTTGAAGTTTAGCCATTGGATTATGTTTTAAACGCATTGTTTATTTATTTATCAAAAGGTAATTCGAGAACTATGCAAATGCTTTTTGGTTGGGATTATAAAATGCTATTATGCATAATAGAGGGGTGCATAAATTAGCTATAAGTAATAATACTATGAAGATGAAACTTCTATCTAATCTTTACGCCGATTTTTAATTGTTGTGACTAATTTAAATTAACATGCTTTCATTGGCCACAATGCTATATTGTACGAATAGTTAAACTCACTGATTAGATAAAAATAGCAGTCTTGAAATATCTATTTTATCACTCAACTGAGTAGTGCTTAGTCTTCAACTCACCTGATAATTAGATATGATAAGACCGAAGGTTTAAACACTGAAATACTTAATTCTGAGAAGTTACAGGAAGGTTGTGGTATCAACCCATGTATGTGCCTTCGAGTATTCGTCTCTTGTGGTCCAATTCGGTTCAACTGGGATGGCCTGCGCAGAAAACCTGTGTAGTCTAAAAGTATATCAGTCCTATCCAGTGTTGGCAACTCCGATATAAAAAAAGGCAAGGCCAGATTAGAAAATTACGTAGAATTAGTGGCTTATGGACAGTTCATAGATATACGTATTTTTTCTTAAATTATTATTTATTTGAAGTTGGCTGTGTTCCTGTGTAGGCTCGGGGTTTGAGCAATAACATGATAAATATTGAACTCAAACAAACAAACCACTCCTTCAAAATCTTAGTTCGAAATATTTTATTTGTTAGGTTATGTTTCACTTTTATAACGGAGCGGCGCGCGGCGCATCGAATGACGCGGGACGACAAATTATTACTGGAAATTATGCCCATTTAGTCAAATAACTTTGCAAAGTTAAATTTGATAAAAAATTCGTAGATTCTGGGGCCCAAGTTCGTAGGTTCGCCGGAAAGGCCTATAAACGTAGACAATCAAATACAACAAATTGTCATTTGTCTAACAAAAAACTGTCTTTAAGTACAAGAATTTATTCATGTTTTATTTAATTCGCTATTTTTCTTACACAACACTCATACCTACATGTTTACTGTCGGTTGATAAAAGTTTAGTTAGTGGCGACGTAAATCAGAAAAATATTTTATCGGTAAACGCTTAGCTGACCATGCTTTATCAAAGAAGTTAGATACAGAAATATTAGTACCATAGGAGCGCGCCCGCGCCGTGTTCGCTTCATGCAGCGGACGCCCTAGGCTATGATATAGCTAGATTTTATAACTGCCAACCTGAAATGATAACTACGAGTGACTTTGTTTTTTTGTTTTCAGCCCATCGTCTACGAAGGTCAAGATAAGAATCCAGAGATGTGCAGAGTTCTGTTGACACACGAGGTTATGTGCAGGTAATGTATAAGAGTGTTACAATTCCAACTTTTTCAAAGCAATAAACTAATTTTGATGAAATTTTCTATGCTAAATGAAGGCCCAGAGACCTAAATTATTAAAAGAAAATTTAATTTAATAAAACGTTTATTACGTAATCATAAAAAGTTTCATTAAAATGTATTTATTGGTTTTAAAAACTTGTATGGGATATCGAAATGTATAAAAGCTTATAAACATATATTATACTACTCGTACACAGACAGACCTATTGGTCTATGTACTCGACCATTCCGAAATGAATGAATATAATAAGAAACAAAATGCTATCTGGAAATGTAAAAATTTTGTGTTATCCACAATTCTTCGAAATGTAAAGGCATTCCATTTGTCAAATTTTATGACACATTCCATTTCTGCTTATCACGTTTCTCCAAAGTAGGGTCTATTGTGACTGCGGGTATATACATCGTGTAACAGAAAGGTGAGGTCAAAATGAAAAGATTCAAAGTGTATCTAGATCGGCTAGAGCATGTATCTAAAGTTACTTAGTCATAATTAATAACTTTAATTTGTTATGCAATTTTTTATTTATTATTTCAATTGTGGCGTCACAACAAATCACAGCCCTAGTGGTTTAGTAATCTCTGTGGACTTCCATTTTATGATCACTGCTGCTTGCTTATGCGCGCCTGACGCGCATGACATCACTAATATAAGTATTTTATTTAAAATTACATGACAAACTAAAGTTAATGACTATGTATCAGTAACAACACATACAAGATCTAGATCGGATACACTTTGGATCTTTTCATTTTGACCACACCTTTCTGTTACACGTTGTATTTTTCGCTTAACAAAATTATTGTCTTCTAATTTTTTTTTACTATAGTGCACATTGCATTTCATCATTACAATACTACTATTTCATAATGTGAAAGTGGAAATACAAAACATGACGCAACTTCTGTAGAGTAAATCAAAATTTTATCACCAATCGTGAAATAGATGGTTTATTTTGGAAAGCCAAAATATAAACTGAGTACAATAACAACTCAAAATCGTATGTTATTGTTCTCAAAATAGAGCTCTACATAAATCAAACAATATTTGCAAACAAAAGGTTGCGCGCGTCAGATATTCGCGTAAATGTCTCTGAGTTGGAGTTCCCTAATTACTGGAGCCCAAATGTCTTTCTTACAAAGAAGTGAATGTCCTTATTAATTTAAACATTTGTTTGGGGTGGTTTTTCCGGTCGTAACGCGAGTAGATCGTCTCGCCGGAGCGTAGGGTTGCCCCACAACAATTTTATTGTCGGATCGTTCTGTTTTCTCATTTGATTAAAGTTGGTGTTGTATTTCTAAGAATATTATTATTATATACTATTATATATTATATTATAGCTATAATCAACATGATTATTGTTCTATATTGCAAAATAGGCAATAGCCTAGACAAGGGTTGATTAATAAACCAACCCTTGTCTAAATCATATTTGCTATGCAAAGTACTTACAATAATTGGGACTATAAAATTAACTTAAGACTAGTGGCACAGAAACAGTGTCATCTGAACATAAAATGTAATGCACTTGATTGACATTTGACATTTGACCACGACCTGGGTCTTCCAGACACCATAAGGGATAGAACGATATTGCGATCGCCAACGTTGTAATAATAAAATATTTAAAATGAAGAGCTCGATGGCGCAGTGGTTAACGTGCCCGGTCTGTCGCTTCCGCAACTTTCGTAAAGGCCACTCTTCTGATGGGTGACCAAAAATTTATCATCTTGAGCTCCTCCGTGCTTCCAGAGGTACGTAATGCCGCTGGTCCCGACTGTATTAGCAGTCGTTAAAGCCACCAATCCGCACTGGGCCCGCGTGGTGTTTTATAGGTAATTTCCAGGGAGTTCTCTATTTATAGGAAAGGCTCGTGCCCATCCATTAAAATGAGATGGTGATGATAATTACGATGCGAAAGTAATATTATCTTAAAACAGCTCAACGCATTCCCGCAAACTCAAAACTGCTGGTAACACTACCTGCGTATCGTTGTGTTGCCCCAACAATACAACTGCGTCTGTGTGAGCAATTAAAATTTTATTCCACCTTAGACGCAGTGGTGGCGTCCCTGTCGACTAGCTATCGGTGTCTCGCTCGCACGTCTTCAGGGGAGGAGTCTCAGGGGAGTCTGTCCTTTCAATGTCTTTGCCCTTTGCGTCAAGGAGGCCCGATAGGGCGCAATGTACACCGCGGAATAGTGTAGACAAAGCGGATATACTGTAGTTTTTTTATTCCGTAGGAAATTTTATGGCGAGACTTTCGTGTTTGTTTGATACGTCGCTTGTGTATCGTAATGGGATGTTGCATCATACCGACTTCTGTAATGTAATATACTAACTTGACAAACAGCGTCATTGTTTTTAAAGTTTACGCGCATTTTACACGTTGAAATAAAACATTTTATACGGATGTAGGTACCTCGCGTTTATTTTGTATACTAATTTGGCCTGACATTTCGAACACTTCTCTCTCGCAGTATCTGTGGATACAGGTTTTCTTTCTTAACCGGGAAACGCTCGGTCTTCATCGATTGAAATAGGAATAGAATGTACGGCTATCTGCCGATTGTTTAACTCTTAGATAAATAGATAATCATACATATAAAAGACACTCTCTATGATTATTTGTTATATTTCAATTCATAAAAAACACGTTTTCAGGATATTTCAAGACATTAATCTTAGTAGCTAACATGACTTGTTTTAACTATTGACTAATAGGTAAGAGCCGAGACCAATGACATAAAGTGAGTTGCGAAGCAAAAAGAAAAATTTGAAATAAAAAATCGGTCACCCATCACGGAACCACCATGCCAAAGGTTACTTAACTTTAACGATCGTGCACTGAACGCAGGGCCGTGGCGCTATCGACCTCTTTGTTTTTTTTTACAACTACTTTTTACAAATTCAATGCAAAATAATAAGACAATTTTACTCCTCAAACGAATTGTGACCTGCATCAGTTCTGAATACAATTTTGTATGCGACATACACATTTGCACTAATACACAGTTACAGCACTATAAATCGTACAAGTATGGGAGACGCTCTCCCCGAGACCCTTCTTTTACTGGGAAAATTGGGAATATATTGATTTTTCCCTCACGATATCCCTTTAAGTACAATTTTATCTGTAAGGTGTATCTTTCAAAGGGACATCCGAACTTGTACAACATTCTTAGGATTAGTAAAAGCAACTTAATATTATTTCTTTTCTACACGATGTATCTTCATCATACTGTCTATTTATTACCTAACGCTAGTCCCGTAACGCTGTAAAAGTCTTCTGGAGGCAACAAAAAAATCTAAAAAAAAATCCTACTCAATAATCATACATTTACATATATCTCTTTATTTTGTCATTAACCATATTTGTAACTTGTACGTGTTTTATTACAGCCGGTGTTGTGATAAGAAGAGCTGTGGTAATCGAAACGAAACACCATCAGACCCCGTCATCATTGACCGGTAAGTACCTAGAGAAAGTAACTTAAAAATAACGTACTTAAAACAAAATCTTCATTCGGTAGCCGGTTAAATAAATCGTAGTAGGGTTATGATCGCGCAAATAATTTCAATAACTCCATTTCCACTTAACATCAGGTGGTGTGGAGTCATTTGCCGTGCTAAGCATAAAAAAAAAAAAATTTGGTTTAGGGTCAGCAACGCGTTTGTTACGCGGTACACCCTCGATGTTGTAAGCATCTATTAGTAACGCTGCGTTGTGGTGATCGCTTTCCAAAGGCGTTAGGCAGGTCGTATGCCCGTTTGCCGGTTCAGTAAATCACACATAATAATAATAAATTATAATACGTCACCGTCTGAAAACAACTTAAGGTAGGTTTATCCCCGTATTGCGGCAAAATGCAACTCGCAACTATGCTTACTTTGAAATGAAATTCTTTTAATATGATGATGTTTTTGTTTTGTTTATATAATTTTAACTCAAATTATGTTGCGAAACAAATTACAAAAACACAAATGTTGAAAAAATTGGCGCCTTTGGCTTTCAAAGTAAAAAAGTAAATAGTGTTGAATAATTTCGGCGGGCTGGTTACAACCAAGATAGCTCAATTGGAAGAGCACCTGACCCGGTATGTCAGAAGGGTGCAGGTTCAAATCCTGCTCGTGGAAATTTTTTCAACATTTGTGTTTTTGTAATTTGTTTCGCAACAAAATTTGAGTTAAAATTATATAAACAAAATAAAAACATATTATAAATAGCTTGCCTACTTCTTAACTGATCTTTAGTATTTGTAAAAATATTATGATCAGATGTTAATGACGGTAGTTGTTGACATTGAATTGGCGCCTTTGGCTTTCAAAGTAAAAAAGTAAATAGTGTTGAATAATTTCGGCGGGCTGGTTAGAACCACGATAGCTCAATTGGAAGAGCACCTGACCCGGTATGTCAGAAGGGTGCAGGTTCAAATCCTGCTCGTGGAAATTTTTTCAACATTTGTGTTTTTGTAATTCTTTTAATATGATCTGCTGACCATAGCAATTCTAGTTGAGATGCCATGATTGCCGCAATTAACTATACTGTCTTTGTACTAGTTGTGTTAAGTTGCTGGTTTCCAACTGAAAAACACTGACTGTTTTGACCATGGTTTGAAAAGTTCACTGAGAATCGAGGTACACGTAATCTGGGCCTTGTTGCTGCTGCAACTGGCAACCGTTAACGAAACCTTTTTCGAAATAAAAAGTTGATTGTTTCTGCAACTAAAGTGGCTCTGTCTGCGGAGCGCCTAAGTCAATACAGAAATACCTATCGCCCGAAAACAAAAAAGCATCATACCTGTCGCAATAAAAATACAATAGGTACAGAGGAACACTCAGAGAAGTTTCGGCGCGCAAATGCATTTTCCGGCGAAGTTTAGAGATTGCCGTCATTGTAGCCTGATGAATCGCCGCAATGCACTTATGCGAGCAACGCCGCCGTCTCGATTCTGCGCTCCTTTTTTTTGTTATTTATCCTCCGTTTCCGAATATTGTTTTCGTTGAAGGCTGTCGGAATACGAACGGTGGCAATTAAAATTTATTTAGATTAATTTTTCTTGGCAGTCGGAATGGCAATGGCATGCGTGCCGGTGGCAATTTTAGATTTATTTTTTTATAGATTTTTTTACCGGTATATTTTTTTAGTTTAATCAATTATAAGTTGTTGGCACCTTTGTCAAGAGACGCTTAGAAAACCTTAAAGCGTTAAAACGATTCAAAAATGTAAGCAGATATTAGTGATAAATGAAGTTTTTAAGCATGGTGAGTTGGCGATTGCCTAAAATATATCAAAGAGCTCACTCACCACAGGAGTGTCATCAAATCTTTTCGGCACCAAAAAGTTCGGTAGCACTTAGGTTTGGCTAATTAAAAAAAAAAGAACAAAAGAGTCCAAATACCCGATTCGACCTCCCGCGGTTACATTCACCAGTTCTAATAATTCCTATCGGGAGGAACATGGGCTAATCAGGCTGACAAATATCGAAATTTCAATAGAACATGGCACTATTGATAGGTGAGAGGGGTAGAGGGGCTAGGGCGGTAGTGCTTTTATTTCGCGTCCTTTTTCGGGAATTCAATAGAGATAGGCGTCTCCCGTTTGGTACGTCGTTCGATATTTGCAATTTAGGGTTGACAATTTGTGGAATTTCGCTAGTTTGAATTGACATTGCCAGTATCTATATATACAGTAGGACGGATGGCTGTTGATTCAAGTGAAACACTAATCACTGTTTCTGTTTTTTTTAATTTGTCTTCTATGTTAGCACACAGTATGATTCTGACTAAAACCGTCTAGAACGTTAGGGAAGCTCATTTTAGAAGCTACTTAAGGATTTAAAGCTGTGATCAATGTTAGACTTCATTTAAATGATAAGTAGGTAGGTATAGCGGTTCTTAGAAGCAGATAATAGTTTTTTGAAATTGATATATTTAGTCTCTTTTAAGACCCTTTAAGTAACCCCCTCTCTTCTCTTACTGGTTCAATTTAAGTTTACAATTCGTTTCAATAATTTTACTTAGTTTCATGTTTTTATATTTTTTTTCACATCTTTGACTGTAATAAACAAAAACATGTTTTGTACACAAACACCACAAAACAATGTATGTGGGCTAGCCCTATCCAGTCGTACGTCGGTTTTGTAATTCGATCGATTCAATTTTTTTCTACCTTGGAACAAAAACCGAACGACGGCCTCTGTACTGTAGGGAAACTCCTTTGCATTTCGCCGGGACATGAAGTTGGCCGGCCGAATTTGCAAGCTGCCATAAAAACTTGTGATGTTTCAGCGTTTGATGTGAAATAAAGGGCTTTGTTCTCATTTTGATACGGCGATGTGTGTAATTGTGGTGGTGCTCTTGGTAATTTTTCAATGAATCAATCAATGAATCAATTATTGATTCTTTTTTGTTTTGAAGTTTCATGACTATGAAGGAATAGGGTAGTGTTTAAACTGATTAAAGGGAAGGGTCGCATTCAATTGCTTAAAGATATAATGCTTTAGTTATAATAATGTTAGATATCAATTATACGTAATTTCTAAAAAAATAATTTTAATTCAGAAAAGGTTATTAAAATGTTGCTTTGAACCTTCACTTGGTTTGGATTGACAGAAAGTGCAGAAGATTATTCAAACACTACCCATGAAAATTATTACAATTCTTTTTTTCTGTTGTCTACGTTTATAGGTATGTATGCTTTATCTTCCTACATGAACTTGAAGGATTATAAAGTTCCTTATTTAAAGTGAAACTCCATTTAAGTTTTACTTCCTTGCAGCAAGTCATACATCATTATTTTACATGCATAAAATTTTTATTTAACAAGCTCGCAAACTTCGCGTATCAACATGCCTGAACACGGCCTATGTCAATTAAAAATATTAAAGAAAAAAAAGGTAGAAAGTACTATCACTAGCAAAAGTCACAAGCGAATGCGACAATAATCCATCAGCGGCCGCGCCCCGCACACTCGCCAACTAATGCGATAATTGAAATTGTGCAATTGCGTGCGAAACGCCCAGCACCGAATTCATTAACGTCGTGTTTTTCCCAATTTGTTTTTTTTTGTTTTCTTTTTTTTATTCACATTGTCGCTTTTCGCGGAGTGGATATCTTTTTTTGATTGCTCAATTATTTTGTGATAGCAATATTTGAAAAGGAAGGAAGATACGATTTTAATCCTTTTATTATACATACTTACAACAAACTGTAAGTATTGTAACAAGTAAATAGATAAATAAAATAATTTGTAAATGCGTTTTGATAATGAACCTGGATTTAATATATCTAATAGATTACATTTTAGTACATTGTCAAAATCAAAGTGGTTACTCTAGATTATTAAGATTCTTTACTCAGATAAAATTAAAATATTGTTCGACCAAAAATGAAATATTTACACTAAACGTATGTAACTAATTGAAAGCAGGTTCACCTAAATTCTAATCGTCGACGGCATGACGAAACAGCACGCAAAAGCGTTCGAGTATCGATAACATGAAATAATTGACGTAAAAGCAGCCAACAATCCAGAACCCTTCGAATCAGCAGCAATTTGTTAAGTGGATTTTTGCCCGAGACACGCTCGCGGCTCGTTGCGCTCCTGTACACAATTTCATTATCTCTGCCCGCCCGCGCGGCCGGCTACTATTAACTTATGCGATGCTGTGTTCGGCTGTACAATTTTTTTGAATTTAGTTATGATACGTGTTCTCTTTTTAAAATCTTGTTGTTTTATTTTTTATTTTTATTTCTTAAACTTTATATGAGTAATAACTTTTTGGTAGCTAAAAAGACACCAAATGATGAATTTATTTAGCTCTAACAAAAGTCTGTTATTATACTCGTATTATGACACAATGTAACACTTTTGGTCCGAATGAATGAAATAAAATTCAACATTGACGAAAACTTTATTCAAAACATCGATAGCGTTCTTTCTTTATTTTAACTTAAAAGGAGTTCTCATATTTTGTAAAGCGAAGTTACTAGAAAAAAAAGAGAATGATTTCAATATCAAACGCGGACGAAACATTACGTTACGTAAAACAACAGTAGAGCTGAGCCACCCCACAGAAATTGTCTCTAATAGTATATGAAGCAGGTACTTTACTAGATGGACTTTCAAAATCAATCCGTGCCCACGCAATCGGCCCCCTACGCAATCACTTAAGAATTTTATGGACCGTGATGATTAAGATGTTTTGTACTAGAGTTTAAAGTGATCCAGTTGGGGTGCGATTGGCATTTGAATAACATATTGTGACCGGAATAACTATTAAAGGATTAAGCCTTGGTACATGCCTACTCGTTTAGGGGTTGATGATGCTTTATAGCTTTAAGTGGTTTCAGCGTGAGAAAAAATCTACTACAAAGTTTAAATACGTACTTTTTTCCTCTTTATTTAATTTGAGGCTTATGTCCACATGGATATGCCAGCCCCATTGTATCTTCCCAATTACAATCTTAAACTAAGCTTATAAAAATAAAAGTTATCCTAGATAAATAAACGTATGGAAAGTAATCGCTGACGCTGTAAGAGGGAAAAGAGCTGGACACTTGCTGAGTTTCTTGCCGGTTCTTCTCAGTACAAGATCTCCCGCCCAGAGTAGACTTACGAACCGATGGCATAGTGACATTCACAAAAGCTACTTGTAACCTAAACTGAATAAATGATTTTGAATTTTGACTGTTCAGTCAACTTTATTTACTAATATACAATTTTTTTTTCGCCAGATCAGATTTTGGTTATGATAAAATATGTTGAATTAATCCTACGTCTTTAATATTTAATTGAAATTCATTGAACAGTGATTCCCTTTCGGCTCGGTTCTTGACACAGTCCATCAGAATATTATGTTGCACATCTTCAATTTTGCCACAAGAGTTCCAATTAGGTGAGGCAGCTTTCTTTATTAAATATGCAAACTTCGCAGATGGATAGTGTCCCGAACACAAGCGTAGAGCAATTTTAATATAGTTTCTATTCAAGTTGGTATCGTCAAACCATGGTATACGAATAGGTTCCTTCTGGATAGATTTATACCTATCCCTTTGTCCATAGAAACCATATCAAAATGCTTTTTACACTTTACAAAACATATGTTTTTATATTTAATTTTTTTATTTAAATACGTACTTGAGAAGCATTAATTTTCTGTACTACCTACTCGAGTAGGCATGACCGAAATATTCTGTGCTAGATAGTTACGTGGTTGACAACAGCAAGCACAATCGGTTTTTTAGTGGGTATGCCCCTCTAGCTATTAGGCAATAATTTTCTGTACTACGTACTCGAGTAGGCATGACCGACATGTGCTGTGCTAGATAGTCACGTGGTTGACAACAGCAGGCACAATGGGTTTTTACTGGGTATGCCCCTCTAGCTAGTAGGTATTAAGTTACTATAGTACGTACTCGAGTATGCATTACCATAATATGCTGAGCTAGATGGTCACGTTGTTGATAATTATTAGCAGGCACATATGGGTTTTAAGTGGGTATGCCCCTCTAGCTAGTAGGCATTAAGTTACTATACTACGTATTCGAGTAGGCATGACCATAATGTGCTGTGCTAGATGGTCACGTGGTTGATAATAAAAGGATACGTTTTTAGTGGGTATGCCCAGCTAGTAGGCATTAAGTTAATCAAGTAAGCATGAACAAAATGTGGTGTGCTAGATAATCACGATTCACGTGGTTGACAATATCGGTTGCGTATGGGTTTTCAGTGGGTTTGTTACCCTTCTCAAGAATCTAAGTATATACCACCCCGAGTCCCTGTCGAGGCCTTCAGACCTGGACATGGAGTTGGGAGCTGGGGGGAGAGTCCCACATAGCACTACACACTAGCCGCGACAACCGGCCGCGATGGTACATGGCAAAGAGTCTTCCCATGAATTAAAACAAGTTGCCCTGAGATGCCTTGCTTGTTAGAGTATGAGATTTTCTCACTACTTGATAATGTATGGAGTAGAGGTAACGCTACTAAGTGACGTAAAATTATTATTTTTTTAACTTTAACTCGGTCAAAAAGCTAAAGCTAAAAACTAAGCACAGCGCTTTAATCCGTAGTACATCATTTTTCAATTACTGTATAAATTACAAAATACTAAAATTAGGAGCAGATATGTTTTGTTTTTTCTTATAAAGCTTACTTTAATACTTTGCAAAAAGTCAAGTTAGTCGCGTTATTGTTTTAACGTTACCAAATGTATTATCAAAGAAGCAGCATATTCATACGAGGTATTCCTTCTGCAAGATAATTTATAATCGCTACGTGACATGGGGTAAGTCTCCTCGGTGTCTCTATATATAAACATATATTTTGAGACTGGAAGTTACAAATTTCCATATATATCTTTTCTAGAGTGTAGCTATGGAAAATATTTTTTAAGAAATCATTTAAATATTAATCGATTACTTTTTTTTACATTTCATGAGTCGTGAATTTTATGACCAGCATGTCTAAAAATAAAAGTATAGCCCTCTTACAAATAAACAAAGAATAAGGTCCGAATAGTTATTCCGTGTTTTGTCTCTTTTACTCTAATTTGAAATGACGTTTACATGACAGGAACAAAACACGGAATAACTATTCGGACCTTATTCTTTATTTTTTTGTAAGGCACTAAAAAAGTGTATGCTTTCATTAGACATATGGCCAAAATCTGTGTTACAATGGGATTTTGACACCCCAGTATGGGTGCGACAAACTCGATTCGATATGACCCTCATGTTAAATTGAGATGTTAATAATGTCACATGTGAGAAAAATGTGAATTATATTTTTTTATGAATAGACAGTTTGTAAATTGTGTAATGATTTTCAAATTGCAAAAATCTACACTTTAAATTCAACTTTGCGGTAACTTGTACTGGTATATCTTTTATATAAATTGCATCATATCATCATATAACATAACTATAGGGATACTTGTTAACCATATTATAAAATTAAAGCAAAGTATTCCCCTGCCATGTTTGAACATACGTAGCTTTTGAAAAACGACGACCATATCAGAACCGGTTTCATTTCACAACCCTTCGAAATTCAAATGAAAAATCAATTTCGAAATTCTAATTCGAATTGTAAGGATTATCCCTCCGAGTTTTCTAAAAGCGTGTTCCTGTGCAGTTTTCCGGTAATTTCCGCGCTGCAAACGGCGCTGGGGCGGAATCGCGGCTATTATATTATCTCATTAGACACGGCGCTGCGGCGCGCGCCTCTTTACCCAAATAAATTCCTTTCCAAGTGGATGATATCTCTATTACCTGTCGGGGTTCGTTTTTTCTCATATTTTCATGTTTAGCTGCGAAGATAAAAAAATGTATCAATACAATGTTAGTCTTACTTGTTACCCCGCTGCTCATTGATTTGTTGAATTTATTACAGTGCATTTTAAACGCTTATGATTAGTAAGAATATAGCGTTCATCGTTAATAAAATCGCAGTAAATAGAATGTATATGTGTTCTAATTTACCTAAGCCTTCAGAATTAAGTTACCCTTTCAAACAAGAAATAAACGAATTGTTATTATACCCAAATAAAGAAAATAATTTAATAAAAATAACGTCGCGATAAATAAACAGTGTTAACCCAAAGCTGTAAATTCATGTTCCAAATAGTTTGCAGTAAAAAGTTTGTTGGTGCGCGACCTCGGAACGGTACGCCTGTGAAAGTTTCGATAACTTCATAAGTCTCTTTATTAATAGCTTTGCACTTTCTTCAGTTTGCGTATAAATATAATAAAGATCAATTTATATTTCAGTGAAAAACATTTTCTCAAGTGCGTTTCATGCATTTATTGTCAAACTGAATAATTAAGACAATGCAAAACAAACCACCAAAATCTGTACAGTAGAACGGGCGCGACAAAAGAATTCGGCACACTTACAGGGTAATGTAAACCAAAAAAGAAAACCGGTCCCAAAAGTATACCCTGGGGGACACTCGCGCGTTTCGCCGGTCCCGATACAGACACGACGACTGGTGATTAGGCTTCTTATCCACGAGATAGCGGCAGAAACTGTGCAAGACTTAACAACTAGGACCATTTTCTTATTCCCTCCGACCAAGCATTTTCTTGCTCGCCGACTTATCTAATACCTCCTTTCAGCTTAAAATTCCTATGGATATTAGGCGCTTATGAATTTTATCCTGTATATTATAAGTATGAAAATGAAAATTTTGTTATTTATTTATAAAGTTTGCATTCGCTATTCTGTATAGCTTAAATAAATCACCTCGGTAATGAGACATCGCATTTTTGATTTATATCAGCGCATTGAGCAAATGCCCCTGTTTTTTTTCTACTCGGTAAGTCTGGGTGACATCGTAAATTGAAATATGATAAAGTCGCATAATGAGCCCTGGTAGTTGACGTTACCCTGCGTCTATGCTTATTCATATTACTTCGCAGATTTCATGCTTATTTGAAAGTTTTATTTTTGTACTTATTGCCAATTATTATATTATTATTATATTATTGCTTATTGCTTATTGCCTTATACACAATATAAAAATATTGTGTATACTTTAAAAAAAATGAATAAACTATTTAATCTATAATGGCCAGTTGCGTTAGAGTAATGATTTACGGTAATGGAGTTAAATTTAAAACGTTTGTGAATTTTTATGCAATTTTTTTCTGTCGTCTCTGTAAAGGTATATAAGGATCAAAAAACTTCTCCGAATCGGGACTGTTAAAAAGGTCTGAAACGAAATTAGCTATTCAAATTACCTTACATGGCTCGTCTGGAAATAACGCTGGCTATCTTTCGTCGGCCATCATTAATTATTATTATTTCCATTATCTTCCCTCCGAAATCTTTTCCTCCACTTTTATCGTGTACCATGTTCGACTCTTCTATCTCAATTTCGAGCTCATTCCAGATTCCAATACGTGATTCGTCGGCTTTCAAATTATTCGGTGAAAATTCACCATCTCGTTAGAATGTGCGATCCGGTCGGAGCGAACCAACCGCTTGATAAATTGTCTGGAATAATAATGATGAATTGCAACTAGCCCGATCCCGATGTTGGATCTAATCTATGGAGCGATTTTAACACTTTATCCCACTTTAACCTGTGTTTTATGTCGAATTTATTCGGTGTTTTCTTTGTAACCTTTTCGAAAATGTTTATCAAGACTCGTGAAAAATCTCAATTGGACTCTGTATGTATAATCTACAAGAATAAGGACTAAGATGTAATAATTCTAGTATACATAATATACTTCAGTCATATTCAATTGCCTATTTCTAAAAATATATCTGATGAAATTTTGATTCGACTTTGGGCTCGATGAAATTACACCAAATTAGCGACAAATCTATTAAGAACAGGACGTCTCGGGCTCATTTAATTAGTGGCGGAGTTTTATCATCTCCTCTTTGCTTCCATTCGTAGAGAATTTCAAGTGTAATGCTGCCATATTGGCGAAGCTTAAATATAGGCTCGTCTTATGATAGAATTTGTTTCCACAGGAATTTTGTGGTCGGTTTTATTTAAAAGATTTTCATTCAGAATGTTTATAGTTTCCAGTGGTACGCTAAACCAGATCGTTAAATGTAGTGATATGTAGGTGTCATTAAGTTTGAATGAACATTCATACATGACATCTCCTTTGAAGACAAACACGCCTAGTTTGTAGTAAAACAAACCAACATTAATTGTTACTTTTATGTTGGCATCGCGTGCGTCGGGGTCAGATAGCTAACATATTGTTACTTAGCTATCATGTTTATCTTCTACCAAGTTTAATATGGTACAATATTCGTGTCCAATATTGTGTTTTGTCTTTATTTTAATAGGATACTAAATAATTATCGTACTTACAGATTTTATCACTATAAGAGGTTGGTATATTGCTTTATTTGTTTTACATGTATGTTACTATGTGACCATGTGTTGACTTGAATAATCCTCTTCAATCATTCCTTCAAAAGCAATTAAGCAAGTACTTGAATCTCTCCAAAAATAAACTAATAAAGATTGGACAAACATAAAACAAACAAAACATTACTTAAATTCAATTAGAACGAGTGGCCCTTTCAATTAGCAATCTAGATTTGAATGTAATCATCTTTTCATTTGATTGATGACATCAATCTCCAACAATTTTACGTTTCGTCTAATTGCGTGGTAGAGGCAAATTTCATAACCATTACCCTGATGACAGTGTGTTACAAGAATTGAGATTTTAGTAAATCGTGTTTTGTTTTGACGATGGATTGTTGGATACGTTTTCACAATTAGAGCCTTTGAGGTATAACTGATTGTGTTTGAACATTAATTTAGGTAACTAATCTAGGAAAATGGTTTTGTCTTCTAAAGTTTATGTAAATTTAGGTTAAGGTTATGTTAAATGTGATGACATTTAAAACAAAAACTTTTTTACGAATCTACTCGTGTTTTATTTTAATATTATTATTTTAATCTGACACTTCGATGGTGACTTACATTTCAGTTACCTCAGTTCAGTTACCTGTACCGTGTTCACATAAACTTTAGAAGACAAAATATTTTTCCTAGTTTAGCCCCCTAAATTAGTATAAAGACAAACAGTTACGTCCATCCTAAAAGCTCTAATTGTAAACACGTATCTAACAATCCATCGTCAAAAAAAGGAAACCACGTTTCAATGTGTGTATCTCAATAATGACATAATCAATGCTTAAAAATAATCTAGTGATCTAAAAATTTAGTATAAAATATTTTCAAAAACTGATAGAATGTATGCAATAGAGTACCAAGGATCGTTTCTAATTGCATAAAATCACTTGACTAAACGTTTTTATAAAAACGTATCAAAAATTAGACATTTAAAGTTTGGCGTATCAAAATGTATAAACGCCTATAACGCTTAACTTGTAAATGCGAAAAACAACTTGCAAGCAAATACACTAATATCATCGGGTAAACAGCTGACGTCAGATAATGCAATTTACAAAGCAGGCAATCACGAGAGCCAGCCACATTGTTGTGCTACGTCAAAGAGCAAAGGAAGGAGCTGCGCCGCCTTAATTATTAATGGCCGTTTAAGCGCTGATGTCGTGGAGTCTCGAGCACTACTCGCATGCATATGCGGCTCACAAGATGGCTTTGCGATTGTTTTGAATTCGTAAACTGTGAAAGCATTTTGGTGCTGCTGTGTGTCGTCTATCAATATGATACATTTTAGCTGATAATATGTCATCAATATTTATAACGAGCTCGATGGCGTAGTGGTAAACGCGCTCGGTTAGCAATTGCTAAAGTAAGCAACTTTCGCAAAGGCCGGTCGTCGGATGGGTAACCTAAAAATCGTCTCAAGTTCCTCCGTGCTTTTTGTTGAATGATATTATAAAATATTTTTTGTTTTGTTTATATAATTTAAAATTTTGTTGCGAAACAAATTACAAAAACACAAATGTTGAAAAAATTTACACGAGCAGGATTTGAACCTGCACCCTTCTGACATACCGGGTCAGGTGCTCTTCCAATTGAGCTATCGTGGTTCTAACCAGCCCGCCGAAATTATTCAACACTATTTACTTTTTTACTTTGAAAGCCAAAGGCGCCCATTCAATGTCAACAACTACCGTCATTAACATCTAATCATAATATTTTTACAAATACTAAAGATCAGTTAAGAAGTAGGCAAGCTATTTAGTGACTGATATTATGTTAAGAAGTTTTGTGTTAATATAACATAATAATTGTAACAATTGTTTTTCACTAAATAAATAATTTTTTTGTAGTATATTCCGTCAACTAAGATTTTGATTGAAATTGAAAATCTTTGTTTTGATGTTTTTTGAGCCACTATCCAAATTATAATAAAAAAATGTGTGAGATCAATGTCGAACATTTCAAATCATTAAAGTTAATTAATATTACGTTTAAAAATACATCAATGTTATCTATATTTAGCAAATTCATTGAAAGTAAAGACAGCACAATGTGCAAAATGGTAAAATACTTGGACCCGGAATTCACTGTTACTATGTTTGATATCATGACGTGTCTAGTAGACCGGGGAGCTTTTAAAAATTGTATTTCGGTAAATATTTCGCTGGGGTTGCCTTTGATGGTAGCGCCTTCTCCAATTGTCAGTGCAAATCCAATTTTCACTGTATATTGGTAGTTCCAAGTCGTAGGGTGTAGTGCAACGATAACATGAATGGAAACGTAGAAACTACTTTTACAATTCTGTTTCTTAACTATGAGTTTTGGTTTAGGTCATAAAAAATAATTTAAATTTATTTTTAAGCGATAATGTATGAAATAAGGTAATCATCTTTTGGAATGTGTCATCTATTAATTATAGCTTGTAAAGCGCTTTGGACTGTTCGGTAAGCTTACGCATCTTTTTTGAAATAACTAAAAAATAATTGTGTTAGTAACCGACTGACCCACAGTGTGGTGAGTTATCCCTTTTTCCCAACGTTTCATCATCATCAGTCTACATTAGTCCACTGCTGGACAGAAGCCTCTCTGAACACGATCCGCGGCTCCTCTACACGATCCGTGGCTACTCTAGCGCGATTCGCGGCTACTCTAGCACGAGACGCTGCTGTTCTAGCGCGATCCGCCGCCGCCGCTACTCTAGCACGATCCGCGGCTACTCTAGCACGATCCGCGGCTACTGATGCGTGATTCCAAATAAAGTTAATTGTATAAACTGATAGATACTGTTATACGAAAAATCAGAAGACTTTTTAAAAAATCATTCAGTAAATATTTTTTTTTAATAATTTTTTGCATTCACAATCATATAATAATAATATGTAGTTACAAGAAAAAAATGTAACTGATTGTTTTCTTCTAGTAAAATTTATCTTTTATGTTTTTATTTACTGATAGAAAAAAACTTTTTTTCTATCAAATTTACTTCGTACTCTTCAATTATGGCAAAATAACGTGTCTATCAGCGTTGTACTACTGTATTCACTGATATTACTACAAGATACTATCTCGTACGGGGCGCAAGAAATAAATTCACTTACACTCAAAGTGGGGATGCTAAAATTGCATTGAGCCACCCATTAACGGCTTGCCAGATCCGATTTCAATCCATAATATTGGATGGATTGAAATTATTGCAGTTGGGTTGCAAGCTTTACTTTGTGACAATTTTTTTTGTAAATTGTTTTTTTATTTTTTAAAAGTTTTTTGTTTTCATATTTTATAGCGCGAAAGTGCTAAGTCTGCATCGTATCTGATATCAACTCAAAAACTATTTATCTTATCTCTAACTTATCGAACACAACGATCCTGCTTACATTGTTGTTAGGGCGACAGACTAAGATAGGATGGTGGCAGCTACTAAAGTGGACTTAGAACAAGCCCTACCAGTAATAAAACCTATTTGAATAAGTACCCTTACAAGGAAACCAACACAGGACCACTGGGTCTGCACCGTGGTCATACCACTTACTGGTTGGTGTAGAGGCGGTTAAATTATAAACCTTCACTTAAAAACAAGTCGTTACGTAACTTCCGAGGCACAAAGAATCTCGATTTTAATACGTTTGAAATAAAACTTTACGTTAATTTTTGTCACCCATCTGTATCGTAAAACAGCTTAGATTTAACGAGACTTAATCGAATGAGCAAGACGGTGCCCTTTCTACCTTTTCATCGATCAGTAATTCTGATATGCAATTACAACAAAACAGCTTTGCATTTTGGATGACGTAGCGTCTCTCACAAAGTTTTTATTATGATACAAGCATGGACATTAAAACCTAACGTCAATGTAATAATATAGTCCTGTCGCAATTATGCAACTGTAATCGTTACAACGAAGATATTTTTTATTATAAAACAAAAGTCGAAGTGTCAGCTCTTAGTACATACACATAGAGTTGCCCCTCTACATTCGTTTTCCTTTAGATTACAATTTTTCCCGTTGTCACGGAGAGTTAATGAAAGAATTAGCTTTCATTACAAGTGTAACGTTCCTTAAAGGTATTCCCGAATGAAGATGAAGTGCCCTTGTAACCTTTCCGATGGCAAGGATCAATGTGGGGAGAGGTCGTCTTATCTCTGATTAGTTTTTTCGGACGTGTAAAATGGCCTTATGTACTTAACTGTCTTATTAGACGTTTGAAAATGTAGTAGGATCTACGTATTTATTTTCCTAAATTAAAAAATAAAAAGGGAATACTAATAGTAGTTTTTTTACAATTCGAATCGATTATAACGGGTGGGGCAAAAGTTATGACATAATGTAAATGTGCCAGTATTTTTGCAAATGGCGTCAAATGTCATGCTTTGACATTTATATTGTAGACAGATAGATAATTATTTGACAATAAGCAATGGTGCGATACACACCTGAAGAACACGGAATTATTGTTACTGCCTATTTGACCAATTTGCAGGCCATGTGATCTCCCACTTTGGCGATTTAAACTGGCCATCCAGATCGCCAGATCTGACGGCGCCAGACTTCTTTCTTTGGGGCTTTTTGAAATCTCGCGTTTACCGCAACAAGCCACAAACATTGCAAGTTTTGAAAACCAACATTGAAGAAGAAATTACCAATTTAGGGGCCAGATGTCTTGCGAGCAACTATGCAAAATGCTGTGAAACGAGCACAAATGTGCATTAACTCTGGAGGTGGTCATTTGACCGATTTAATTTTTAAAACTTAATGACATCAATTTTACACCTTTAAATAAACTTAATGTAAAAACTGAACGCATTTTTTTCATTTCGAACAAAATGGCAGCCAATTCACATTATGACTTTACTTTTGCCCCACCTGTTATTTAAATCGGATATCATAAAATACCGAAAATGGCAAATGGCTCAAGTGGGATTCAAACCCACGATCTTTCGCATTCGGGGCGACTGCTCTTCTTATTGCATTCGCGAACGCTGCGCTGGTTTCCTTGTCAAGTTTTAGAAAGCCTTGTCTCGGACGCTGGTGTTTTTTTAATCTTTGTGTTAAAACCAATCAAAATAATAATAATAATAATAAATCCAATAACCGCCTGGATTATGGCTGTAAAACTAAATCAAAACTTCTCGGGTCAGACTTATCATGAGGAGAATCACTCTAATCCTAATGCATTAATTAACTCAGCCTGATCCCCTAAAATCGTCAACAAACCTCTTTGTTTTAAATTAGTGCAGAATTCATTTTCTTTTTTAATTCGTCTTCCAAATTCAAATAAGACTTTTTTATTACGCCGCATAAAAGGGTAGATCTAGTCTCGTCGCTTCGTTCGGGACGCTAATTCCTTCTCGTTCCCCGAGATACTGATTGGACGATATATTTAACAATGCTACCGACACGCTTCTCTGCGAAAAAATACATCTTACGTACCTTTTTTTCTCGCTGGGATTCTTTTATTTTCTTATTTTCTATTTACTGCGCAACGAAAGGTTAGAAGTTTAGGGGAGTAGTGCGCGCGTTAATGAGACTAATAACAATTAGACGAAGGTTCGGTTTGGCTTGCTCGATTTTGGTGTTTAGTTATTGAGAGATCTGGCTATAGGAGCATATTACCGGGCACCCAGCCCGTGGAGGGTCTTAACGGGAGGTCGTTTGCTGCGCTGCCAGCCTCCTAAGATTAATGACATTACGCCAAGACAGTTTGTAAGAGACAACGTGACAAAAAACTGACTTGCAATTATGTACGGAGATTTAATGTAAGGACCTAACATGTATTTCATTTGTTTAATTTAAAATATAAGATTTGTTAACAATTATCATTCGAAGTAGTAGTCGTAGTTATGTTAGGTTAGATTTGAAAACAAATACACAGACACGTACCGTCATTTATGTACGATTATTTCACTTTGTAAATATGTATCTAGTAAGTATAACCTATTTCGAAGAATAGCTCTTTCTTACAGAAAAAAAGAATGCTGTGGTAAAAATTTTTGGAGCAAACTCAACATCGACTGGACATCATAAAATATTTAACACTCATAATATCTGGCGGTCCAAATATTATCAGTTTGGCTATAAAACTGCGAACTGACGTTAGAGGAGGACGTGCATACACATACCCGTGTAAAAGAGCGAGACGTATGAGCCGTTATTGCACGATCTTTGGAAATTCGTCGGGGCCATTTGCTTTCTTTCCCATCGTTTTTATCGGCCTCGTTATATTTTGATGGCCTTTTCGTAGCTCCGTGTAACGTTCATGTTACGGTCTCGTGTATGTAAGTGAAGTGCGGTTGTTTACATTCTGTTACTGTTTATTGTTTACTCGACGATTGTGCGTTTGAGTGCTGGCATATAGATGAGTTTCGGCGGAACACCTCTGTCGATCTTGTGTAAGAGGGGAGTTCTTCGCGTTCTTTTGTTTATCCGCTTGTCACAATCTAACAAATGCTTCGTGTTAATATTTGATACAGATTAAGTTGTTTTGGCTATGAAACGAAATTTTAAAGTAGGTTGCGTCTGCTAGATGCATCATCATCATCAGCCTGAATATCCCACTGATGAGCTTAGTTCTTAAGTCTGTCATATTCTTTATTTTTTTTATGAATAAGCAGAACCGCATATTGTTTCGTATGATAAGAAATAATTGAACATATTATTACTGTTTTCATCATATCATACTTTAAAAAAAACTGTCAACAATCTAAATTGAACCGATGCGTCTGAATCTTAGAGAATATTTTATAAATAAAATATTGTCAGTGAACTCGACAGAAGTAGGTACGTAAATATGCTTACCTTAAAAGTGGCCAGTGATAAATACTGGGTAGGGCTCGCGAATATAAAGAGCCTTGTACAGATGCGCACAACACTGCTTACATTACAGAAAATCCAAAAAATACGTAGTATAATTTCTTATTTTTAACCAATAGAGAGAGAAGAGGACTATGTCCAGCAGTGGACTAGTATAGGCTGATGAAGATGATGATAATGATGAACCAATAAAGTATTTTATTATATGTTTTTTTCAACTGTAAAACTTATTCAATCGTTCTCTAATAGGCGTGACGAAAGATTTTGAAATCCTCTTCCGTAATGTAGGTACACATTTACTATTTACTATTTTGGTAATAAACTTAAGTTTAACGTAGTTTAAAGCCATTTCTCTAATATTTTTTTCAATAGTGTTCGAAAACAGCTCGCAGGTATCATGGCGTTGGCTCTGACGTCACGATTAGGTAAACTTGTCATTGCAATGTCATTGTGTATATGCGTAGCGAAGAAGTAAACCAAACATTAAATTAACTCGTGTGATAAAAATCAATTCCAAAGTTTAT
This sequence comes from Eudonia truncicolella, assembly GCA_949315975.1. Lineage (NCBI taxonomy): Eukaryota > Metazoa > Arthropoda > Insecta > Lepidoptera > Crambidae > Eudonia > Eudonia truncicolella. The sequence continues at coordinate 12,218,616 of OX438836.1, forward strand.
AAGTGGTGTAGGTACATCAGTACATCAGTGTAAAACACATCAATAAGAACACCCAACAAAGTGTTTGTACATGTTCCAAACAAGAAAATAATAAGAGTTAAGTGGTTAAAGTTCGTACGGTGAAATTTTAGGTGTTTACTATGAGGAAAAATAGTACTTGTAGATGTTTTTAAGTTACAGAAATTTACTCTTTTTATCGGGTATTAACTCAACAAAGTAACAACTTACAAGCTTTGAGAGAGCTAACCTCAGAAATAAACAATGACAAGTTTTTTGTAAAAATAACCAATGAAAGTAAAATAAAATAAACTCGCATAAGTTCAAAACGAGTTTGATTATATCTAAGTTGGTTATTTAATTTGTCGTTTAACTTTTTCACTGTATTTTATAAATTTTATATATATTTAATTTAGCTTCATTGCAACAAGCACTTAAAAAAATACAAAAAAAAAGTAAAAATTAAGTTGGTTATATGTAATGGTAAAGATAAATACGTACAAAATTTACTTACAAGGATGTTTTCACATTTTTAATCTAAACTCAGACGAGCAAAATCTTTATTTGTTGCGAGGAAATCGCCCAACATCAAGACATCGATCCTGGGCAAATTTGAGCTGTTTGCATTAACAAAGCTTGGTTTCATTGTTATAGTCGAGTGGAGTCAATAAATCACACGTAAACGAATAAAAAATCAATCCAAATGCTTAATTAGTAAGTAGTATTCACAACAACAAAACACAGTGAAGGACTGTAGAGTTCAAGTAATAGTGTTCTGTGGCGGAGTTTACCTAAGCGTGACGTAATGCGGTGTTTCAATCAAAATGGCCGATTGCAGTATTTTAATGTTTTATTTTATTGAAAATCTTAATAATCTCATTTTTTTTATTAATCTAAACCAGTGTTTAATTTTTTTTTAATATGTATTTTTCCCTAAAATCATTAAATCATCGATTTTTTGATACTGTCGTCATGCCTATTCAAATCAAATCCAATTACTTGCTAAAATTCTATTAAACAAGACCAATTTATGTTTAATTTTTGAAAGCAGTTAATAACTTGAGAGTAATCATATTAAAAATATATTTTTAGAACACGCCGTAAGAGTTTTGCCTAGGATTGTACTGACGGTGTAATAAGTCAGATCAAGGTATGATAAAGTTCTTGGCGGGAAAGTGAAGAGTCAGGTCTGCGGTTTTGTTTTATTTTCTAAAATTTGTGTTATGTCGAATATTAATGTGAAATAATGGTGGATTATTAACCGTTAAGTGTTCGTGAGTGTGCATGAGTGTTGGCAAATGAAACAAAACAGTGCAACGTCACTTTTCAAATTCTCTCAAGAAGTCTGCGTGAGGACTTAGTAAAGCCCCACATCTTTACTGAGATACTCGAGGGGTTGGGGGTATATCATTTCTCACTTCATTTCATTCATCATCATCATATTGTATATTTATGTATTACTTGTAAGAAAAATTACTTTGACACTGGCTAAATGTGCTAATCGCACGAAGCCATCAACTAAAAGAAAGAAAGGTATGATAAAGTCCAGTAAAGTCATATTTACTATCTCTCGAATACTACAAATGTCAGATCTATTAGGTACAAAATACATGCTTAAAAATGTAATAAAATTGATATACTTATTGATATTTGATGTGTCTTCACTATTAATTGAAAATTAATTAAAAATTATTAAATGTTGTAGAAATCGCTCACACTTCGCATCCAATAGTGGATTTAACACACTTATTAATTTAGGACAGGCAAAAATAAATCGGTATAAGTTTTTAAAATACCGTAGACGCAGTCCACGCCTCCAACAAGGTGGACGGACGATCTGGTGAAGGTCGCCGGTAGCCGCTGGATGCGAGCAGCACAAAACCGGTCCTTGGGGCATTTGTGCAGCAGTGGACATCTTTTGGCTGAGATGATGTAATGATGATAAATTGAACATAAAACTATACGCAAGTCTATAGTGTAGAGACTTACCAAAATTATCGAACAAACACACATGGCAAGTACTTCATTTGCCCGGCACCTGCAATAATTATAGATAACAATATGATCGATAATATGAAAATGCGTGCCCGCGAATATCCAATCATAAATTATACTTGTCCGCTTACCTCGGGTTAACCGGCTTTTATAAACTACCCGGATAATTTATAACTATCACCCGGGAAACGATCACGTTGTATCACTTTATAGGGCATTCAGCCGGTAAATATGAGGGTAGGTAATATGTTACTGTATGAGCGTTAAGTGGAGGTGAAATTATTATTATGCTTGCGGGGGCGAGTTTCGGGCAGCCCCGGTTATGGAGTTGAAATATTTTTTCAAAGTGTTGCCTTTGTAGGTATTATATAATATAGGGTGATGGTAATGGTAATGTAATGTTAATTTGACATCATTTTTTTTGTACAAATTGTAAAAATTATTGACGGCTTCCGTAGCCGAGTGGCTTGCACGCTGGACTTTGGGCGGCGCTAACTCTTAGGTCCCGGGTTCGATTCCCGGTCAGGTCAATGTCGAAAACGAACTTTTCGATATTGTGTCAGGTCTGGGTGGTTGTGGTACCGTCTTTGTTTCTGATTTCCATGAAACGAGTGCTTTAGCTACGTCCCCTTGGGATCAGAACAACGTATGTGATGTTGTCTAAATATATTGTCTAAATATATTAAATTACTACAAAAACTTTAAATATATTCTGCTCATCATTTTGCAATACTTTTACTATGGGACCAACTGTAAAAACGAAAAAAAAATCATGTAGGTAATCTTAGCTAGATCAAAATATAAGGACGAGTTGATTATTTTTTACGAAATCAGTGTTGGTCCCATAGTAAAAGTTTTGCAAAATAATAAGCAGAGACTATCCTTTGAAAAAAAATGTAATACAAAATGGGGCTGTATAAACATGAAGGCAGACTAAAGAACTCTTCGCCACAGATAAGTATGCAAATAAGGTACACAAGTCGTAAAGCAAGCTATGATTACAAACACACTAGTCTATTGAAGGCATGGCTGGCTAACCAGACTCATGTCATACATAGAAAATAATCAATACATAACAGGTAATTTTTATTTCATAATTGATAGATATTCTTAATAATTAATAACAATAACTTATGCGTGAAACTAAAACAAGGTTTCGCAAGCTTTACGGATTTGTACTTAGTTTCATTGTAAGGCTGGTTCTTAGTTCTGTTGGCCAATGACTTATTTTTGAGAGTTAACATAAGAATATACACAGCATTAGTGAGTTTCAGCAATTAAGAGGTCGATTAGGTAGTTCCTCAGTGGATGTTTTATTGTCACTTACTTAGATGTAGGTAAAAGTCAGTCCTGAATATAGGTAGCCTTAATTTTTTTAGGCAGATTAATGGTCAAAATATCTTATAAGAGTACTTAGGGCCCTAAGCTTATATTTATTATTTACAAGGATGTTAAGTGGACCTATAATTATTGTTATGACGGGTCATTTTGGACACCCGGTCACTTTGTTCCGTGAAGTCTGATTGTAGCATAGGGACAGACCTTCATGAATAACGTGTATAATTATGTTAGAATGAAAGAATAAACAGTTAGTAGAGTGGAATATAAAATGAATTCGTTTAAACTGGATCTAGATTATGTTTAGTAGATGAGAAGCTACATTTTGTAAAGTCGTTTTTTTTAATTGAATTGAACATTAAAGCCTAATGTTTTATTTTGATATCCTTTGCAGAGTCTCCTAGTCTCTGCACGACTGAGGTCGTCTACAATATTGCGTCACATAAAAGCAATTTTAAAATCAGAAGAATGTCGGCATCGTCTTATGGCATAGTAAAAACTTAAACAGGATGCTTTGTAAGTTCCATTTGCTTAGTCATGCAATGTCAATGTTCTTAAAAATCAAACTATATATTAACTAGTTCCACTTCTACACCTCAAACATAGTAAAAGAGTCGAAAACAGACTATCTCCACAAGCGAGCACTTAATGTAATCGCGCTCAATATCCTTTGTTCACTTTCAGACTCATTAAAAAGGCGATGCAATTTAATGACTTGATAGTGTGTGTTAACCCTCGCTACGTTGGCAAATACGGTTGGTTGGTGCTTACAACTGTGAACTTTAATAAGGGGTTGTTAAGTTGGGATTTCGTTTGCGACGCTGGGTCGACGTATTGGTATGTAGGGTCGAAGATTAGTAGCGCACGCCTACTCGACGGAGCGCTGAGCGGGCGATGGTGCCCAAGAGTGTAGTTACAATTAGAACGGTGCCCACAATGAAGTGATGCTCTCGTAATGTTTCCTCTTGTCTTTGTATGGTGATTGTGTCGGTTTTGTTGCGGTTGTAGCCGTTAGCTCTTATAGTTGTTCAACTTAGGTCAGTTGTAGAGCGTTTTAACACAATTTTTGAGTTGTGAATTTTTTTGGGTTTTAGGTACTTAAACCGGCTTATACGTCGTATGTAGTTACAATAAGGACGGTCTTTATATGGTGGTTGTGACGGTTTTGATGCGGGTGTACTTGTAGCCGTTGGCTCTTATAGTTGTTAAGCTTAGTTAGAGCTTTTTTAACACACTTTTTTAGTTGTGAATTTTTTTGGGTATCTTAAATTCGTTTAGTAGTAATTTAGGTTGTGTTTTATAAGTACTAGTGGTCGCCCAGTGGTTGATATTCGACTGTAATTTTTATTAAAAGTTGTTAACTATATCGGCTGAAGGGTTTGTAGGTACCAATGGCCATGACAATTTATAAAAAAATATGTGTTTGACATTGACAAATTAAAATTATTTGCATTTTTTAATAACCCTTGAAGTTTTTTTCTTGTAACACATATTATACATACATTTTATCTTTATAAACTCCGTCTCCTTATGAACTGTAACTATGCTAAGTCTTTAAAGTCCTCTGTGCGCGCATTGTTAAGCACATTGCGCGCAAAAGGGTGACAAAGCTTTTATTACTTAGGGCCGATTTTTCAATTGTCGGATAAAACTTATTCGTTTGATAACCATTTTAAAAATGTATTGTCATAACATGACTTTTCTTTTTAAACAGGTGACATTCTAGCTTGATTGCGTAATACTTTATCAGAAGTATAAGTTTTATCCGATCATTGAAAAATCAGCCCTTAGTTAAATAAATTTAAACATAAATTCCTTTAAGACAATCTCTATTCTAGGCGACTGTATGACCACAGGCCAATATGGAGTTTTTTCACGTCAAAAGAACGTGGCCGTCAAAATTATTGTATTTCAGGTTTGCACATCGACTTTCTTTTGAACTAATAATGGTGTTTTTTTTGCTGGCTCGACTTGTAATTAGAATGTTTTTATAATTGGCACCCATATAAACTTAAATTAATCGGATACCAACAAATGGTCGAAAAATAGTTTAAGCAAAAATTTGACGGACAACTTACATACATACGAACAGTGCAAGTTAAATAAAAGCTTGTAAAAACGATACCCATATTGACTTTTGAAAAACAAAACACTTTTTGAGTTTCAAAACAGATGTCATATTCACATTTTGGATCTCGAAATAGATGTCATATACATTGGCAGTCACGAAAACCTTAAAAACCATACCTATATTTTTTTTAAATCACGTCCGCCATCTTAATCTTAATCGGCACCCACAAAAAAGCGATACCTACCCATATTGTTTTTTTTTTTAAGTTTTCAAAAACGTATGGAGCCTCAGAATAATAACTAAAACTGTAGTTATTATTCTGATTCTGACAATATAGCTATATTGTTCCGTGGATAAAGCTATACTTAATTAAAAAAATATACCATACAATACACCCCGCCTTCTTGGACTTCCAAATATCTCAGAACAACGTCTTAGTTATTATTCTGAGCCAAATATAGATGTCATAAATTCATAAACAGCACCTCTGATTTCAATATGAAAATAATAAAAAAAACATTAATGTAGTGTTTGTCATTAACCCCTATTAATTCGTTTCCTCCGATTCCATTTTAGAAACAATATTGTATTACGCTGCAGGGATTGTATCCTCTAAAAAAGATAGAATGGGAGTTTGGATTGGCATGGCATCGAAAGATTTCGGCCGCCCTTCCATTTTTGTAAGTTTATTTAATTGAACGTATTTGTAAATCATATATTTTAACGTTTGTGAGATCTACTCCATATCAACTTTAACCATACCAAATCTCACATTCCTCCATGCGCGCAATTTGCTTAAAAAAAGATCCAAAAGAATTTGTTTCACGTATTATAAATAGGGAAAGTATACCACTGTTGACGCTATTTACTTCATATGATAACTCTTTGACTTAGGTAAGTTTTAGGTTTTGGGAGGTTTTTTTTTTTGAAAAAAGTGGTTTTATTCCATTACGGGGAAAGGCTTTGTTATTATCACACCCGATGAAAAGTGACGCGAAGGCCGAAAATGGAAGCGCACTTGAACTAGAATTTTTAAATGGGGACTGGCTATCTTTTTGACTATCAAACAGTAATGCTACTAACATTGGCGGCAAAAACAGATAAACAAGCCGTATCACCAACTTATCGAAACACACGTACTAAAAATCCAACCCGGGACCTCAGGGCCTCAGACCGATTGTCTCACCACACCACAGCAACGGTCACAGCCAGCTACCCTAAAAATCATTTATAGAATATTGAAGTCCTCAACAAAAGCCGAGTACTACATAGGAATTGGAGTAAGTACTCAAATTTAATACAGCCGAAATGTTCGACGAAGCTAACCGCTATCACGAACAAGTATAATGTATTTTTATCTAGAGTGGAGGGGTGGGGAGGGGGGGAGGCAAAGGCGCTTAAAGCCGCGAGCGATCGCCCGGCGTCATCGGTAGGTATATTGTCAATTGGAAACTACTACTCGTACACAGCAAGCGCTTTCGACTCGAAGAGTACCTAATGTAGTATATGTGAAAACTGACGATGAAACTATAAATGAAATTGATTTTATTAATAGCACCAACTTACTAAGAAAATCTTTGAAAGAATATATTATGTATACACCTACACACTTCAAAGTATTATTGTAATTGGATTTGAATAATAGCAAGGCACTGTGCCAAGTCTAAATAATGTGTATTATGACGGATCAAGGTACGCGGAAAAACATTTTTTTGTGTAACATATAATTTTTGTTTATAAATAAAAAAATATAAAAATGTTGTCAAGAAAATAAATAAATGAAATATAAAAGCCATTGTTAAGTTAGTTATTATTTTATCGCTATCTAACCTTATAAATATCACGTTTCTAATAATTGATTTATTTTATTTTGTACAGTGATGAAGCCTTCTTTACATGCCTGCCTATTATTAACATAAAGTAAGTTAAGCTTTATTATAGAACCAATATTATATTAAACAACAATTTATACAAACAAGAAAATAAACAATTATTAAAAACAAACAGGTTTAGGTTTTATTTATTTTTGATAGTACGACTTACTGGCTGGCCTTGAAAAGAAAAAAAATAAGAAATAAACATGACACGTATTTTACTTTGAAACTAAACGTAATTCACATTTACATGTCACTATATCAAACGGTTGTGTCAATAGTACGAGTATTAAGCCGTTTTAATAAGCATCTGACTTGTCCCTCTTTACTGTTCAGTCAGAGGGCTATGAAAAGGCGAGGCTTTATCGCGTTGCCATAGCAACGGCGGGATGCTGCGTCCGCAGTACCCTCGCTCGTAGGAAAAACTAGCACTTTATATTTACTACCGCTCGATATACGGCAAGCAGGAATCAGTGAAAGTTTTCGATTGGTTTGGTTATGACGACTTATGTGTGGACACAGAGCTGTTGAAATGTAGAAATTCAATCGGGGGTATTAAAGTGACTTATCTTGCTTAAATTCGACTGCCATTTATATACACACATAGAGGGCAGTATAAGTACATATAGGATAACTAATGTACTTACTTTACAAGAGACAGTAGCCTACAGTGACCACTTACGCAAATCAATCTTATTCGTAGGCCAAGCACCTGACCTAAAGGTCACTACACTACACACACACACACACACACACACACTACACTAGAGTCACAGCTAGAGTGTGGAGCGCATATTTTGCGTAGCATAAGTGTTGTAACCTTCGCACAATTGGTTTTTTGTTTCTCGTTTTGAACTTATTTATGTACGCAGTGGTAGTAATTAATGTATTAGACATCTAGTAACATTCCTACTATAAAAGCAATACATGCATTACATACATTATAAAATAATATTGTTTTTCGTTTATTAAAAGAGGAGTAATAAACACTTTTTAACCTAACCTATCGTTGAAACAATTATTTGATTTTATTGGCTCATCTCATAAAAACTCTTACGTTAGTAGTATAATTGTTGAGTTCTGGAAAAGTTAAGATAACCAGTTTCTCAGTGTAGTGAGCATTCCGGATGAAGTATGCTTCCACCTTCGGCCTTATCATCACTTAACATCAAGTGAGATGAAGGCCCGGCGCTTTCCATAATGTTTCGGTCAATCGTACTAAAGTCTTATCAGAATGACGACCTCTCTTCCTTTCTTCCATCCCTCGGAGAATCTAGTAAGGAAAGAAGACACGCTTGCATAATACTATTACCTCTAGAAACCCTCTGACACACCCTTATGACTTATGACCCTTCGACCACACGGCTTATGAAACCTTTTTATGTTTCTCGCCGCCCCTAAAAAGTCCGGTGAGGCCTAAAAGGCCGTTTTAGGCCTTCAGCAAACTGTCTCCAAATAAAAAACTTACAGGGTCCATAATTGATCCGATTGTAAAAACCTACCGACTGTTTCGTAAAAATTATGTAAGTAATGCATTAAAGTATAAAATTATAATGAGTGTTGTGAATTAACAATAAACGTCTCAGTACAAGGTCGTCCCGCCCTATGTAGACTTACGAACCGATGGCATAGTGACATTCATAGAGCTAATAATAGTGATGTATTATAATGTATATATTTATAATATAATATTTTATTTTCAATTAGTTATGTCTTTGGTAATTAGTTTAAATATGTTTGTTAGCATAGTATTATTTACAACTTATTAGCCCCGCATACTTGCTTATTACACCACAGCTAGGGTTAGCTGGAAGAGATCTCTTCTAGAGATAAGCTCACCTTTGTATATGTCCTGTGTAACGTGTGTTTAAATGTAGTTTCTTTGTACAATAAAGGATTATTTAATTAACTAATTTGTAGCCTAAACTGAATAGATGATTTTAGAATTTTGTAAAAAAAAAACATTTTTACATATTATATCTGTGATACGATCAGATCACAATAGGCACCGGTCAATTGTTAGGATCTATTTACAGCGCGCGAGTCGCAGTTAACCCTTGAATACGTTACATGCTGAAATATTAACGCGCGCTATGGAAGCATGCGGAAAAACAGAGTCGAAAACTGAGCCCGTTATGGGCCGGTCGTGTGGACGCAAAGATTATCGGCGAGGGATAGACACGATAAATATTAATATTGTTTCTCTAATCTTTTTTACCTCTGGTTGTTTGGAAGATATTTTTTTTGTTAGTCGTATATTTTATAGTTTTTTTAACATTATTTAATCCTAAATCTTGCTTTATATTCATAATACTTTAATTACAAAAATTAAAATATTCAAATAATATATTTGGAGAAAAACTTGATTCGGTATATAATTAGTAATAACATTGATATATTCAATAAGATTATTGTAACAGCTATTATCCCATTAAATAAAAAAAAATATTTTTTAACAAAAAAAATCCGACTTCAAAAAACAGGAAACTAAAAAAGTATAAATAGCTCTAAAATGAAGAAATAACTGAAATTATATTATTAGTTACCTAGATACGCATATCAGTTTTAAAGAAGGTCTAATTGAAATCGGGTGGCTGGTGGTCGGCTGGGGGATAAATGTTTTATTTAAACTTTTATAGTTGTTCCATTATTTCCACTTTTTATTGTACTAGCATTGAAGTCGGATTTTTTTTTGTTAAAAAATATTTTATTTTACGATTTTTAGTGATGGGTAGACCTAACAAGAATGCTTCTCGTATGAGGAAACGACGGCCTAGTAGGTAGTGGTATTCCTATGTAAAACTTCAATCTTAATGAGGTATTATTTTTGTACGAACTGAACATTTTGACATATTGAACCGTATGAAGTAAGCCCAACAAAAGGTAAATGCTGTAAATCGTTGAGAAATTCCCTCGACTACCTATGGTCTCCATCATCAGACCTGTAATGGCACTTATAACCCGTATGAGTGCAAAGTTCTCGTCAATAGAAATGAATTAAGTCCAAACACAAGGTAGCTACTGTAAAACATTGAGGAGTTCCCTTGACTGTCCTTCGTCTTCATCATCAGACCCCTAATGACAGTCACAACCCATCTAGGTGTGAAGTTCTCATTAATACAATTTTCGGCTCCATCATCAGATCTACTCCAGACCTTCATTAAATAGTAGTGCTTTTTAGTACTGCTTTCGAAGGTTCCCCTCGATTTCTCTGGGATGCCATCATCAGATCCTGGTTTCCTTATCATTGTACCAAAAGAAATATATATATATACGGTCGAATTAAGAAACCTCCTCCTTTTTTGAAGTCGGTTAAAAATAAAAAAACTTCTATTATACTAAAGATTTTCTTTAAAAAATTACATTTTAAAAAACACAAACTGCAACTGTAAAACTAATTTTTAATTCAAAAGAGGTTGCGTAACAAGTTCTCTTTAAACTGTACGCGTTGACACCTCTGCGTATTCTATCGGGCAAGTGATCTTTGGCGTCCGCATCGCGTGTTGGTATTGAGTGGCGGCGGGGGTTGGGCGGCGGGAGTGCTGCCCTGGGGACCGCCTCCCAGGGGACCGGGCCGCGGGGGGACGAAAGGTTAAAAGGGAAAAGTTATAAGAGACCGCTTGTTGTCAGATCCCGCGTTCTTCATTCGTTCGATTTACGAATGTAGGCTCGCGACGCGAATCTCTTTTTTTTTTCTTGCCGGTATTCGGCTTGTAGCGTGTTTTGAAAGGTTTGTACAGACGCCTGCACATCAACCTATCCAAAACTGTCAAATTTCTTCAATACATTGACAACCATATGCCTAAATCATAAAGTTCAAAGTCTATGTCAAATGATGTGCAGGCGTGTGTACCTAGTTGCTTGACTATTTTTAATGTGTTTTATTGACGTTTGGTAAGTGCCAGTATGCGAAGTCAAGGTCAAGCGTATGAGTCGAATTTTGTTTGCTTGATTTATAAAAATTTACATTGGCGTTTAAATGTTTAGGAGAAATACCTATAGGAAAGAAAATGAAAGATTGGATAGATTTTACTTTTTATCTTTAATAGGTATTAATAATAAAAATAAAATGAAAAAAAATAACTTGGATAGCTATTAGCCATGTAGGTGAAATTATACATAATATAACATTCGAATCATCACATCAATAAATTTTAACCGCCTCTGTGGTCTAGTGGCTAAGATCACCGGTTTAGACCCAGAGGTCCCGGGTTCGATTCCCAGCGGAGGGTACATGTTTGTGTACTAGGTTTGGTAGGTGGTAGGGCTTGTTTGTCCGCCTGGCTAGCTACCACCATCTTATCTAAATATGTCGCCATAACATCAATGTTTGTAGCATTGTTGTGTTCCGGCAGCTAGAGATAAGATAGCCAGTACCTCACTAGTTGAGGATCCCGGGTGAAGTGCGCTTCCATCATTGGCCTTGTCATCACTTAACATCAGGTGAGATCAAGGCACTGTGCTTACCCGTTAATATAAAAAAAAAAAAAATGTTGATGCAAATTACCTGCTACTGTACAAATCATAGATTTACACAATGCAAACTCATATAACTCTATTAAAATATTCTACAAAATGTTTTTAAAACTATTGCTTACATATAAGAAGAGTTAACTTTACAAAGAACTATGTTTTTCCTCCGTATCGGATGTAAATTAGGCGGTGGTATGGGGCGGGGGGTGCGTAGAGGGCCTAACTCCTCACTCTAATGCGGTAAGGGAGCTTCTTATAGCTGTAGGTACTGCAACTATGTTACTACACATTTAATTTGTCTGTTTTTATTTGTAATAGTGAAACACGATTAGTTAATACAGCGATACTGAGGATTTTAATCTGAAGCTTTATCTTAAAACGATATTTAAAACATGGACTGTTCAACTTTTTTCTTTGAATTCTTGTTTTAATCTGACATTGTTTGTAGTATAATGTGTGAGAGTGATTTGTTAGTACCATAGTTTTGTGAAATAATTATGTTCTAAGTATTTAAGGGTACCTACTTTTTTAAATTACTTATAAGTGTAGTTCTAATTTTCGACTGAGCACATCTTGCTTTTGTGATCATCATCATCAGCTCATTTTATGACTCCCACCATTTTATGCTGGCGTACGAGACTTCGGATATACCATCCATATCAGGGAGAGGAGAACATGCCATTCTGACTTTTGCAATATTTTATTACAAATGTTTCTACGTTTCTGAAGATTCTGACGTACATATTAGATGACATTGTGTGAACATTTCAAATATACACTTTTATCATGTTCCGCCCTGAAAAGTTTCACATCGTAAACTAAAACGATATGGAAAAGCATTCGCTGTCTCAAAGATTATATACGTAGGGCATGAGCGAGGGCAGAGGGTAGTTTTTACGATGCCAACGGCTTCCTTGATGCGATAGGTAAAAATCCCTGTGTACTGTAGGAGGGACTGATTCGAGGGCCAAGGTTTTAGTTTTTACGGCTTTATTATGTAAGTGGAGTGGATGCTTTATGTTGAGGGACGCTCTTTGTTTACATCGAGACGTATAAAGCTTTGGAAAATATTAGTACCTATGATGATAATTATCTGAATGGAGAAGTTGTGTTTAAACATTTAGTAGGGGAATTTTAAATTAGTTTTTATTGATATCAGTTTGATAACTTGCAACTTTTAATATGCGACTCGGTTAAGTTTATAGTAATAAATAATTTTCATTATACAGCAGATACAATAATTAAATCTTTACTATATACACGACGCGAACCTGTATCGTAGGCAATGAAACCTTTCTTTGTGTAATTCAAACTGTATAGGTCAGGGGTTCCCAAAGTTGTCTGGGCTACGACGACCCATCAAATACAAGCTTACAAACTCCGGACCCACCTATAGGAAATTTAACTGTTACCAATATGAATAAAGGACTTTTCAAATAACAAATAAAAGTTTTCAAATAAAAACACACCAACCGACCGGCCGTTGGCTCGGTCGGTTGGTGTGTCGTTCTACAGTCAGGGTCCACTCAATATTTGCTCGCGACCCTTAGTTAGGGAACCCCTGGTATAGGTACATTATAAATAAACAAAAACATTAAATTAAAAATTGGTTTGAAGGGTAAATATGTGTTATTACCTTTTTATTTATCACAGAAAGACACTTGGATTAAATTTGAATTAGGTAATCCTAATACTACGTGTCATTCATAGCGGTGTAACATATAGAAAGCGCATTGTTAGCCACCGTGGTGTAACAAACTCCGTATACATCACCACCTCAGTCCAGATTATAAAACCATAAAGGTTACCCCATAGATTCTACTTACTGCCCTTAGGTCGTAACTCCCGCGGCTTACCGGCCAGCTATATTGGCGGATAACGCGACTGTCAGGTGACCCTTACGGAGATATTAATGATCTGAGCTTAAGGTATTCAATAGGGTACCTTTATACGGCTGGGGGGTTGTCCTACGGATATTAGTATTTAATAGTATTGAGTTCTTTTTATGACCTTATTTAGTTCTTGTGTTGTTGTTATAGTTAAGCTTGCTAGTTGGAAGTTGGATGCATCAGAATAAAGAAAATTTTAAGCTATTGATAATATCGCATTTTAATTCTTTAATATATTTTGGAAGAAGAGGGGCACAAGTTAACTCCTAACTAGCATAGTTGCACAGTGTTCTGCAACTTTATTATTAAATACTCGAAGAGATTTACATCAATAATTAAATGAAATATACAATAATATATAAAAAATTATACGCATAATCTCCGACACAAAAACAAACTCAAATTAAATACACCTAGGACTAAATATAGGAAGAGACAATTCTGTTTGAAGGAGTACAGCTGTTAATAGGTTACCAGATTAAGTAAAAAATTGGTGAGACTATATACATGTTTAAAAATAAACTTAAACTGCATATCGCAACGAGACCACAGAGTGACAATTTGTATACTGTAATATATATATTGTTTATATCACATTATAAGTGAAATGTAATTTCATATGAGAATAAAGATCTTTAAACCTAAAACCTAATTGTTTTGATTAATATGGCATTAACAACCTATTATTGTGAATGTGCAACAGTTTCTGCTCAGGTAGTAATCATATCAAATTATTTAACACAACTAAATAACATATTTGTCACAAATACTCTAACACTTTAACGAGTCGGTACCAATAACGGAGGACTCGGTAAAAAAAATACAAAGTATAAAATTAGGACATCCAAGGTCAATTAGTGAATTCCACGTTATTACAGTCGAACACTTAACATAAACATCTGAAACAATTAACACTACTTAATTACCCCAACTAAAGGTAAGTCAAGTTAACGGTAACGCCGAGATTTATTGGCCGTTGTCACTTATTCCAAAAATAAAGACTCCAGTGCCGGGTTCTAACTCGCGATATTGTGACATAAGGTGTTTAACATAAATAATGCGGGGACAGATGTGCGTTGCCGCAGGCGCCGCAAATACGCGGCGCGACGCTTTCGTATCTGGAGTTCTAGAGCAATCCAGTTGGGGTATAGAGCTGTTAATACCGTGAGATGTTTAGCGTACTAAGTTAGTGTAACAGTAATAAAATTGAATTATATATTTTAGATATTGCACTTGATAGATATTAATATGGCATAGAGCTGTGAATACCGTTGATATCGTAATACCTAGTAATTATATTTATTTTTGGACAAACATCTGATATAAGTAAGGTATACCCACTTTTATACTGTGATTTGAATTTGAACAGTATATTTTATGTATTTGATTTATCATGAAAAGGATATTTAAGATCATATTTGGTATCGTATTAAGTTTTTTTTACTATGCAATAGGAAGGTTGCTGGTTGCACATGCTGTCATGTAAAATGTCATATTATAATAACGATAGACATCGAACCCAGACTCAATGAATTTCATATAATGAGAGTTTAATAAGTCAACTTTCTTTAGAGAGCTGAAGATTGTCTGTTTACAAAAACACAAATGTTGAAAAAATTTCCACGAGCAGGATTTGAACCTGCACCCTTCTGACATACCGCATGGTCAGGTGATCTTCCAATTGAGCTATCGTGGTTCTAACCAGCCCGCCGAAATTATTCAACACTATTTACTTTTTACTTTGAAAGCCAAAGGCACCCATTCAATGTCATTAACATCCGATCATAATATTTTTACAAATACTATAGATCAGTTAAGAAGTAGGCAAGCTATTCATAAAATGTTTTTGTTTTGTTTGTGTATAATTTTAACGCAAATTTTGTTGCGAAACAAATTACAAAAACACAAATGTTGAAAAAATTTCCACGAGCAGGATTTGAACCTGCACCCTTCTGACATACCGGGTCAAGTGCTCTTCCAATTGAGCTATCGTGGTTCTATTGTCTGTTTGTTTCTTTTGAAAAAATAATAACGTGATTAACTTTTAACTTAGCATTAAAAAAATATAATACACGGTGTTTAAAAAAGAAATATGTTTTAAGACATGAATATAAGTAATCACAAAAGATCGAGTCACCCAGATAAATTCCGGGTAAGTACAATAAAATAAATCACAGTGCAAAGGGACTGCTCTATTCGCCTCCACGATTGTTGACACAGCGATATTCGGCGGCGCCGCCTGAGGCCATGTAAAATATTTCTGCTAAAGCATTCATCGTGATCGTCTGCCAGTACGCTACGCACCAAACTCACATTCATAGTCGCACGCACCTTCCCGCCCGACAATAAAGTCCAATTTGCTTTAACAACTTAGAAGGTAAAGTTGTATGAGTAAAGCTATTGTTGTAATCCGATACCCCGATAGTTGCCGATATCCTTCGCGCTCGAAATTGTTTGATTTCGTTTTGACATTCGATGAAAATAAAATACGTTGCTCGTCAGCGGGTATCTTCGGCGACAAATTTTATTCTCATTTTTTTTTGTGAAATTTTTAACGCTCTTTTGCATTTGTAGTCTCAGATTTTAATCAGTTTTTTGTTTTCATTCTGCTGAAACGAATCTTCGTTTCTGTTTTTTATTTTGTTGGTCATTGAAATATATAGAAATCTGGATTTAAATCTCATTTCACGTCACTATATATGTACGAAATTTTGTTATTTTTAAATGTAACCATAGAGAGCGTTATTTTGTTTTTTATCAAAACTACAATTAACGATATCTATTACAATGAAAGTAGCGTTGACAATGAAACAAAGAGCTATGCAAAGCTTTGTATTTATAATTGGAGAGCACAAGTCCCAAAACTATTAAATTTCTCTACGTGTTTGTCAAAAGCGGCACAGGGATTCTCATAAAAAAAATATATATTAATGTCTCTTTTGGAAGGGCGGAAAATACAAATTCGAGAACACGAGAAACAAATTATATCAGCCTCTTTAAGTGGAAACATATGGCTTCAAAGGTGAGAAAAACAGTTTAATGCGTTAAATATTGTTGGCCCTTTTATGTTCTAATTTGTTTTAAGTCAAGTGGTTTTTTTACAATAATAGGAGTTAACGCGAAAACAATAATTTCAAATAGTATTGCGTACTTGCGTTTCTTTTACTTGATATTTAATCACGATGTTTCGGATCCTTTGCATTTTATGCTATTTTCATAGGAAGACTAGGCTCAGACTCGTATCTATTGTTAAATTACAATAATATTTGTTTTCATTACCTCTATGTAAATTATTATAATATATTTAAAATACGTAAAAAAAAAAGCGAACTTTTAATGTCAGTGGTAGCTATGCACGAAATGTATATTGTATATTTTTAAATATTTGTTTATCCTACGATTGCTCATTTAAATCTTAAAACATATTATTTTTAAAACAAGTTCTTACTTGTACACTACCTACAAATTAAAAACATTAGCTGCATCGGTACACTTGGCTGTAAAAAAAATTATATTGTCTACATCATACGTACTTCACATGAAAAAGTTGTTATGTACACAATTAACTACAAAAGATCTTTTATTTCCCCCAACCTCCTGTAAAGCTGCCGTTTAATAGGAAACACTTCACCAACTGATTTATGCGTCCGCATCATTTGTGTCCCATTATCTGTTCACACGGCTGCCACGTGATATTTTATGGACCACTTAATATCAGTGACAGCTCCTGATTTCTCTGGTATTTTTTATCAAAATGATTTTAACTAGTGAAGACCACTGTGCACCTAGTTGTATCGTGCTAACTCGCTGTAAATTGTATTTTATGTTTTTCTATTATTGTTTGGTTCATCAAATCTAAGGAGTATTATTGAAATCTAATATTGACTACATAAAGATTTTGCTCAATACAATTCCAAAAAAAAAACATTTTATTGTTGCGACAATTACAAAAGGGAAAAACTAACTTAAAAAGCAATTTATTTGTACTATAGAAACAATATTACTTAATTATTATAAACTTTGAAGGTCTTACTAGTTCTTTGGATCTTTAATTAATAACGTCAGGTCAAATAGTATGAGTACTCAATACAATTTCTTTTGTTGCAGATTCTTTCTAAAGTTCTTTCTGAAATGCAACCAAAACTGTTTGAAAAATGCCGGCAACCCAAGAGACATGAGGAGGTTTCAAGTAAGTGCTATTACAAACATACATAATATCTACCCATATAATATTATGAGAGTCATAGGAACTGCTGGTATAAATATCTATATAAAAAAACTTGAACTTTGCTACGTCACAGACAGACACGACTGAAACTTATAACACCCCTAAGAAAACAATAAACTACACTATTTATAAAGGTGATGCTACGTTAGATACCATTATCTAGATAGATGTATAGATAGATTTATCCATATACATCTGATTATAACGAAAAAAATACTATACTATATGTAAAGTTAACTAACGCAAAAGTATTACTACGCATCTTCCAAGGACACATACATAAGACGTAAGATACCATAAACAAACAGAAAAGACGCTCCATATAATTTCTACATTGCTTTTTAAAACTATTTCTTACAACTCAAGTTAGGAAAGATGTTGCATCGCCATCTTCATGTTTGAACGCGCCTATTGTCGACAGTTATATGCCAGTTTGTTTACTAGGCGCCTGGAAAAATTACCCCGGCCCCTGTCTGTCTGTATTGTCTGAAAGCTGCGTTCAGTGATAGGGTTGTAGCGGTTTCATTAAGTAGAAATACAAAAGAAGAATTTTTTGCAGACGGTTTTTCTATAGAACGCATAGATTTTTAGGAAACTCATTCCTTGGGACCATGAAATGGGGTAAAAGTCTGTAAATTTTAAATAATATTTATATATTTTAGTAGGCAAAAGTTTGTAAAAAAATATTTATATCTACTGAAATATTCAATTTAATACATTGCACAAAAACTGATAAAAAAAGTTAATTCACTATATCCCCCCAACTGTCGCCGCCATCTTGGGCATTAAGGGTCATCTGTCACATTACTGCCGTATTACTTCCGGCTACTCATTAAAATGTAATTTGCAATACTTTACTTAGCTTAATAACAAAGCCACTATTTTTCATACTTCACTCAAAAACAAAAATCAATATAAGTAAGTACTTATATTTTATTACGATAAAATATATACATATATATTTTTATTATTGCATATTCTCTATTCCCTATACCGAAAGAGTGGTGTATCACCCTTAACTATAGGAAGGGTTGCGTTCACGACTCCTGAATATTTGAAACGGCTCCAATTTACGGAGGGATGAAATTAAATTTATTTATTTCACTTTATTTATTCACATTTCAACGATCTCCGCCTGTTCTTTTACTTTACAACTGATTTAGTAGTACAGAATTGATAAGTAGGTAACAATAGTTTCTGTATACATTTTTGGTAAAAGTGTTCCTTTTTATTATGTAGATTAAGAGATAGTTTTGTTGCTTCAATGTTATGTTATATTTAAAGATTACACAAACAGAAGCCCATTTTCGTTAATTTTCGGTATTTTTTATCACATGTCCACATTTTTTATTCATCCTATTTCGTCCCACTACTTTGCAAATGCCTCGTCCAACCCCTATCATTTCTTTAGGTCCTTGGCGATTCGCCACTATTTCTCTAAACGCATTTTTTTTCACACACACATCCGTAGGCGTTACTGAATCGTTCTTTTGAAATTTTCGTACGACCTTGTGTAGAATATTAATTTTAACAGCTAAATGTTTTATTTAACCAACTATGTGCTGTATAACTTTATTTAATTCCGAAATCATAGTTTCCAACCTCATAACTTTTCGTTAAGACTAATTAACAAAGTCCCATATCTTGTAATACTAATTTAATTAGAGACAACCCTGGTAACTAACTGTAAAGGTGCATTCACAGTCTACTTATGAGTACAAATTTGCTACTGCCGTTGGCTAAGACATATTTGTCTTACGTGTCCTTTAACAAACTTTGTGCAAACATGAAACTTACTCCACATACATAGAACACAATTCTGTGTACATTAGTAACACTAGCAATATCTAAGTTTGTGTGCGTAGTTATGTCTACATGTGGGCTTTTCTGTGTGTCATTGAATAATTCAGTGGTCGTTCCCCACCGTTTCAAGGGTAAGAATATATGAGCATAATATATATCTATGTACATATTTATGGCTCTCGGAATCGAAATAATGCAGTCTCTTTATCGGTCTGAATAATATATTGGGCGTTATTCGCGAATGCATTTTAGTGTGCAAGTTTAAAGTTACGTATATTTCGGCTATTTCATTCTGGAATAGTGACTTCCGATGTGTGCGATAGTGCTAATTTATGTGTTCACGAATATTGAAGTACTTTTGTATTAGTTTATTACATAATCTAGGTCTGTTACATTTGTAAAAATAACGTATTTTTAACCTTTGAGTAGATTAAGTTTTTTAATTACCAAACAATGAGGGTTTAAAAATGACGAAGATAAAAAACCTGACTAACGAGATTTTTTTTTAGAAATAAATATTTTTTTATCGCGTCACACATCAATCTACACACGTGTACAATAACACCACTCCTTAAAATACAGTCTCTCAGAAAAAAATCTATCAATCCAAAAACCTTTCGGCCACCCACGCCACGGTATATGCACACAATGCACTTCGCGTACCTATTGGAGTTCGTCCATATCGAGACAAGCCCCACCTCCCAAGGGACTCTCCCTTTCGGCCGGCTGTGCGTATGCGTGTGTGCGTGCCCGGAGTCGGAAGGGTTTTATTTTCGACGACTGTACCGTGATCTTGAACTTTATACGATTGTTTACGCGATTTTGAATTTGTTGTTGTTTTAAAACTTGATTGCATGATGTTTTTTTAGTACTGTTATCCGTAATCATTAATAATAATTTATTGTTGTCAAGATGACAAGAGAAACCTTGTTTGTTATGTTAATTTTGATATTCTGTCTACAATTAAAGTTAATGAGCAGTACAAATATATGAATAAGAATTATCTAATTGGCTAATGTATTGTGTTAGTAAAAATTAAAATAGACTGGTCCTTTTGTTGTTGGTGTGTATGTGCAAACATTTTCTATTTTGTTAGAAAATATCGAGCTATTACGGGCTACAAGTTACCTTACTTACCTATGTGTTAAAAGAATTTTTCGTTTGTTTTTAAAACACAATTTGACAGAGCTTTTTATTCCAGGTGGTGATATCAACTCAAGTGATGGTAGACGGGCCCCTTCTAGCAATATCGGACAACATGTTTGTCCACAACAACAGCAAGCATGGCCGGCGCGCCAAGCGGCTGGACCCGACTGAAGGTATTGACGCAGCGCCAGAGACAACTTGTACGTTTTTTGTTTTATTTTTCTTTTTTCTTTTTTATCGACGACCTGTTACAATAGCCGCATCGAAACAATTTAGGTTGAAAACTTGTTGGAACAATTCAACGTGCCTCCTATTTAGGTATGTTATTTAACTTCGAAAATAGAACGCGTGAAACAAGTGCAGATATAACAAATAAAACTATTTACAGTTAATGCAATCTATGAATAATCTTACGTAATTCCAAATAAAGATACTCTATTCATAGCTTTCGTTTTATGAATAAATATCGCAAAACTCCTATAATGACAGTCCTTTCATTCAATGTTGGTTATATCTACTGTTTTCATTGAATCGTTATAGTTTTATTAAGAGTGAACATCATGCGTTCACTGATAAATCATTCATAGATATTTTACAAAAAAAGTTTTGAGTATAAAATTAATTCTTAATAATCTTTTTGCTATGCTGGTGTACGACGTGCAAAACTGCACATAATAAATAAGACAGTCAATCGGCGACAAATTCGGAAAAGTCATAATATAGCGTTCAAAACCGTCGTTTGTATGCAAGGAATCACTGTAGACATTTCGCAAAGAACTTCGTGGGGTGAGCCGGGGGGTGTTGAAGCGAGCATGAAGCGGCCGGGATAATATAGTGAGGAATTATGCTTTTTGCAAAAAGTTTCCACATCCTACGAGGTTACAACAGTAACTCGTTGTGTTATTAATCTCATTTTAGAGAATATTTATACCTTTTTGGTAGGTTGTTTTTTTATTTTATTTTTACGTGACAAATTATTATTTATCTGCACCACAGATTAAGTAATAGTTACTAAGCTATGTGCCAAGTTCAGATTTGTATGTGTTACATGGTTACTAACATGTTTACAACGATATGGTAATATAGCAAAATACCAGTGCTTTGCCTACATATAACTACACAGCACTGTTATAATGTGCGTTTTAATTTTTTGTGTGCATTAGGTTTTGCCTTATTGCTTGATTTTGTTTTTATTTTTTGTCTTTTGTTTTTATACCTACCAACTGTTTTTGTTTATTGTATGATGGTGTGTGTGATGAAGTACAAAATTAACGTTTCATCCATCTTTTTTATCTTATGTTGGAGCAAGTTGCCTTTGACGTTACAGAACGTTCGGTGTCGATTGAAATTGCAAATAAAAGTTGCGTTTTATATAACAATCTTTTTGTAATGTTAATCGAATTACCTACGCAGACAATTAAAACGGAGCTCTCTCCCATATTAAATGGGCCGGTAAAGTTAGAGCGTGGAACCGACTCCCCGGATTACATGGTGCAAATGGCTGGATTGTCGACTCGCCCCCCGACAGCTACTTGCCACGATATAAGGTGACTGCAGAAAGTAAGCGTCATACAGACGCGCTCGAGCACCGTAGAGATGTAACATCATCATATCAGCCAAAAGACGTCCACTGCTGGACAAAGGCCTCCCCCAAGGATCTCCACGACGACCGGTTTCGTGCTGCTCGCATCCAGCGGCTTCCCTTGACCTTCACCAGATCGTAGATCCACCTTGTTGGAGGCCTGCCCGCTTTCCAAACGAGGCGTGAAGAAGCGCCTTGTGGGCCAGCAGAGTGTAGTTGGCTGATGCTGCGTTGTTTTCACGGTGCACCAGTTGTCTTCGCGTCTGGACTCCATTTCCACTTAACATCAGGTGGTATGGAGTTATTTGCCGTGTTAAGTTTGTATTAAAAACAACACATGGACAACCTCTTGCGGACACGGTATATGACATGAGTAAAGAAACGGAACAGAGACAAACCTTCGTACAACCGCGCCGTCTCGTAGGTAAACTACTACAAGCATACGGCGCATGTGTGCGTGTCAACTAGCCGCTGCGTCGCGTACGCGCCGCCACTGGATGAAACCGGTTTACGCTCGCTCGGCCAGTGGACAAACGGAGAGCCTGCACAAAGTACGTCTTATTTGTTTTGTGTTTTAAGTGGAATAATTTGTAAATTAGTTCTGGACCTGTAAAATGGTTGTTTACTGTACTATTTGTATAAATAATACTAGAAAAATAAGATATTTTATATTTCAATTATCCCAAAGAGTCTACTAGGTAGGTAAATGAAAACCAAATTATACCTATTTAAAATTAGATACCTATGTTTAAAATAGGTCGCATAAACATTTATGTCATGTAGGTATGTATGTTAATAATAATAAAAAGCTCATAAAAGTTTGTTTATTTTATTTTATTCTCTTTTGCCAACCCTACTAAAATAGGTAAGAATTTCTTATGCTCCTTAGACGCTTTGTCTTTGTTCCGTTTCTTTACTCATGTGGTATATGTTCGTGCTCGAGCGCGGAATGTATGAAGCTTACCTTCTGGGGTTTCCTTATTTTGTGTACTTGCGTGGATTCGGAAAGGTACCGGTTGGATGTAACTGAGACTCACTTTCGGTTGCTTATTCAATTTACCCTTAACACTGCAACTTATGTTTGCTAATAAGGTAAAAAATAACGGTATTTTTTTTAAACATAATTAGCCTTTTAGTAGCAGTTTATAACTCGTGTCATTGTTATAAGTAGTCAATATTTTATACAAAAATTGCTTAAAAAAAAATATTTGCGAAATGATCCTAAAATGATAAAAATTGTAGATAGATAATTATTTTACTGCAACCACACAACAATAAACATAATTAAAAATGGTTATACAATTTGTCGGTCTCTATCGGCATTGTAGATAATTATGTATCGACAGAGTAAATATTTTAAATTAAAAAAAAAAAGTAACATCGCAGTAGGGATACGGCAATATTAATACTGTATTAGTCAAATTAAAAAGAACCACAAGCGTAATCTCCTTTCGTCCCCTTAAATTCACTTTCTTGTCTCGTCTTTATTACTGAGCCGTTTTGTTAGCGAGATTTCAGCTCCCCCTGTCTCACGACGCGTGGCCCCCTAGAACCTTCTTGCATCGCGGCGACGTTTAACAACGTCACAACAACCGTAAAACTCCGATCCAACTTCAACTTTAAGCAATGACATCAAAATTCATTTTCAATTAACGATGACAAAGCTCTTAACACCTTGTCTATTGAGTTCCGTTGCAATTGTCCTTTTTCTGGAGCAGTCAAAGATAAACGTCCGAGTAGGACGGAACGAGTTTTAGTAGTTTGGCGTTTATTCAACTTTTAAGTTGTCGGGCATACAATTCGGCCTTTACTTTTGCAGGGCGAGGGACTTTCTGGAGCGACGCCATTTATAGCTTTGGATACTATTTATGCGTTAAGAAAGTTGCTGCGAGTTTCTTAGAAAGTGTTGTTACTGTTAGTATACATCCTATTATTCGTGTGTAATTATCAGAGGCATACCAAAGATAATCCTAAGGCGCTGTGCACACGTAAGCAACGTGACAGAAACGTGATTGTCCACTGTCATGTAGCATGACTCTGGCATGATATTCAATGAGATTTCATTGACGTCAAATGTTTGACAGCTGGGGACAGAGTGGTTTTTTATGGAAAAAGAAAATTGTTGTTTTTACTGTTTTCCCTCGTATTTTTTACATTTTTTCTCTCCTTAAGAACCTTCTTCAGACTTCATCAAACACAACAAAAAAGAAATCTGCCAAATCGGTTCAGCCGTTCTCGAGTTTTGCGATTAGCAACACATTTATTTTTATTTAAATAGATTATATAAACTTATTGTTTATTTATTTACTACTTACTTATCAGTTTTACTTTTATATTATATTTTTTGAAAGATATACGTTTTATTTTTTAGTTGTTATTGCTTTATTATGTTGATTGTGTGTGCGGTCTAGACAAATCTTATACAGCATGTGTATTCCATACGTTCCTAAATTTTAACATACGATAGATTTAAGCAGTATTAAGAGGTACAGTAATAAATTTTAACAAATACTTTCAATAATTAAGCGTAATGATTTTTTTTTAAGTTTTTCCGGCCAGCAATGTAATGCAAATATTGAGTTGACAATTTTGACACTTTTAATAAAGTGCTTACGTAGACGACTTGGTTATTTGAATACATTGCGTGCCGAATTAATTTGTATGAAAAAAAAAATGTTTTCTTTTGTTAACTTAATGTACCAATTTACGTTAATTAGGGTCTTATCTAACTGCCCTTAAAATATAGGATCGTATGGATTACACACGCTGTATACTTTATAAAGCTACTTTTAATGATTTTAAAAACAACACAACGACGACGTTGAGTCAGTTTTTATTTACTGTATTTACTTCTCGTTTTAATCAAAGCGTTCCATTTTGATCAGAGCGTTTAAATGGGATTACCGCTTACACTTAGGTAGTATAAGTAGAAATAGAAATAGTAAAAAAAAAGAATTTGGTACAATACATCACACATATAAATATATCATAGGCATATCCTTATACCCGTCGTTGCGGTCGTGGTCACGGGCTGACAGTCAGCCCGTGACCACGGCCAATGCAACTCTCATGAAAACGGAATCTCGGAACAGCTTACAATAGCCCGAGCGTAGCTTTTGCGAGATTTGTTACGTTTTCTACGTGTGCGTTTCTCGAGCGCGTTTGTGTGAAGCTTACCCTTTTTAGGGTTCCGTAGTCAACATGGAACCCTTTTAGTCTCGCCATGTCCGCTGTCTGTCTGTCTGTTTGTCTGTCTTCAGTCTAGCTCATAGACTCTTAGTACTAGAAAGCTGTAATTTGGCATGGATATACATATTAATCACGCCGACAAAGTGGTGAAGTATGTTTGAAAATGAAGCTAAATTTCTGCAGTCTCCATATTATGTGTCTATACTAAGAGTTTGCGTTGATCCCCGTTATAAAACTTAATGTATTCATTATACAAAATCTCAGTTAAGCAATGTAAATTCTTTATAACATAAAATAGTTTTCTTTTCTCGAACAGCGGGTCTCTACCCTCCGTTACCAGTGGCGACGCCTTGCATCAAGGCGATATCGCCGAGCGAAGGTTGGACGTCAGGAGGGTCGACGGTCATAATAGTAGGGGACAACTTCTTCGACGGGCTACAGGTTGTGTTCGGAACGATGCTGGTTTGGAGTGAGGTGAGAATTCAATCTCTTATAAAACATGTAATAATGGTACCTAGTGGTAATTTTTTGTAACATATTTTTGCACGTGGAGCGATTATAGAAAAAAAAACTGTATTTTATTATTTGAACTTGTTGTATATTATAATATATTTTTCATGAGAATTTCTCTTACGTGTACGTAAAAATTTAAACGTAAAGGCATATCAAGAATCTTTCTTAATAGTGTGTTCGAAAATGTGACATAGGACGAGCGACCTGTTTTGTGAACCACATATCGACCTAAAGCACATCTTGCTCTCTTACCATATAATTTCAAATTAGCATTTCACATTAACCATCATCATTTCTGTTAACAGTTAATAACATCGCACGCGATAAGAGTGCAAACACCTCCGCGACACATACCTGGCGTTGTGGAAGTCACTCTTTCATATAAAAGCAAACAATTTTGCAAAGGGGCCCCGGGAAGATTTGTATATGTTTGTGAGTATCCGTTTTTGTATATTATTTTTGTAAGTTAAGCTGTATGAAAGTCCGCCTGGTTAGCTTACACTATCTTATCAAGTCTGTTTATAGGTACTGTCTACTGTCTTATCTTATACAATTTGTAAAAAAAAACTTTGTCCGATCGGAAAGGGGTAGGTACATAAGTATACAAACAACTCTAACAAAAAATATTATTCATGAAATTAAAAGAGTTATCGTAATTTAAAAAGCAAGTTTTTTTAGTGAAATTGCTCAAATTACCCCAATATTATGCTAATTTTATAAATGTGACCACACTTTCCATCAATGGCGGCGGCGCCTCCTACCTACCGAAGTGCCGACAAAAGTATTGCCATGTAAGTTTTGTCATTTAACAAAATTTCTTATGGGTGTCATTTTTTTCTCTTGTTATTTTAAAATAATTACGTAAATAGAACTGAATCTCGATACTTAATAACACCTTAACGGATCGGACAGGGGTATTGGTACATATTGTATAAGATTTGTTATTATTGTTAATATTATAACAATTTTCCTAGCTATTCTACTATCATCTACCTAAGTGTGTCACCATTTCACCAGATTTGGTAGCATCTTTGTGTTCTAATAGTTATCGATAAGATAGTCTGTGCATAAGTAGTTGAGGTTTCTGGGTGAACTTCGCTTCCACCTTTGTTCTTAACTTTTTAAGGCAAAGCGCTTTTCCGCTGTGAAATGAAAAAGGTTCCAATTACGCACGACACTCAATAGACAGTTCGTGTGTACACTTGACCTAGGTGAACAAAAGAATCCCTGAAGTGATAGCACAAAGGTCGTAAGTCATACTTTTAGAATGAATGTTATACCCGCTTTAAAAATATAATTTATTTTTTATATTTTTTTATTTGTTTACGACTTCACGACGAAGTGATTGCATGGACCAGGAAAATGTCTCAAACGACTTTTTCCTCGTAAGCCGTAATTCGGGAACTCTAATAAGCTCGTACGATCCATCAATTAGTTCTCCATTTGTTAGTGTGCCAACTAATGATTGATTTTGTTTGTGTCCGTAAGTATAACTAACGATTCAACAAAAAGGTCTGAAAAAAAACATTAACTTTTCTTATCTAATCTAATCTTACCTCATAGTAAGTGACAATAAGGCCGAAGTTACAAGTACACTTCACCTGGAATCGTAGACTGTTTATGAATTTTGTATCTTACTTCTAACTGTCAGAACACTACAATACTGTGAACACTGTTATGGCGATAGACTAGCATCTTAGAATATTATAGAGGGCTTATTACCAGTAGGACCACAGAGGCAAGATAAACAATTTGTAATTAAAATAAATTGAAAAATGAATATTTTAAGTCAGACCTTTCTACTGGCTGGCAGCCTGTAAATGAAAAAAATCATAGGATCATTATAGTTTATGTATAAGAAAGTGTAAGAAAGAAGAACTAATGATTGTAATGTTTGTCTATCCGCATAGCAGCTCTCAATGAGCCAACGATAGACTACGGATTCCAAAGGCTGCAAAAACTCATACCGAGACATCCTGGCGACCCGGAGAAATTGCCAAAGGTAACAACACTTACTTCAGATCATTAACACGTTTTAATAGATAGGTACTTATATCAACTACGAGGGTATGGTCAAAGAAATATAAAATTAAAACATGATGATAAATAAAACTCTATCTCTCCTACTAATTTTTATTATCTCTATCTCATTTATACTAGTATTTATTGTTTAATCAACCAGTGAAAAAGTACCTGCAAATGGCCATTAAAATTTTAATAGTTTAGTTTTTATATATTTATATAAATAAGATTTTTTTTATCAAAAGTACACTGTCTTTACATTCTAACCAACTAATTAACGTAAGTTACAAAAAGGAAGGTTACTTAAACAACTGTTTAACATCGAGACATTTGATTGAATTAAAATGCCAATCCAATTAAATTTCAACCCCTAAAACCCGTTTCTCCTATTAGGAAATAATCCTGAAACGTGCTGCCGATCTAGCAGAAGCGCTATACTCGATGCCCCGCAACAATCAGCTGGGGCTAAGCGCGCCGCGGTCGCCCCCCGCGAGCATGCCCTTCAACTCTTACACAGGCCAGCTGGCGGTCAGTGTGCAAGACACCGCCGCGTCACAATGGACTGAAGGTTTGTACCGTTGTTTATCAATCGCAAGCATTTTACCTGCATGATGATTACACTGCCCAGTTAAATGTACAGACCTTCTTTATTAAGTTATATATATTATTATGTGCTATTATTTAAGGAAGAAATAACAAAGTTACCAATTAAATTATGTGTAAGAACTTTGCATGTTAGCATGGTACGATCAACAACCCAAGTCGCTTAATACTTTATTTTAACTTTTGCAGCTTTACTGTTTCATTTTTTAATTGTTTTAATAATTATGTCCTTGCTATAAAGCGACTTTTTTTTTGCTATATTCACAATTATAAAAATTAATAATTAGATATTTAAGATATGTAACTTAAAATAAAAGCCTCAGCAAACTATTTTTTCCTTCTCAAAAACACAATTTAAGCTTTTAGAGTTACTTTATACAATTTTCTAACACCAAAATCCTAACGGTAATTTCGTGTTGACCCCAGGCTTTTTCTTTTAGAGGACTACGCGCGAAGCGGCGGATCTGTCTCGCCGCGGTACTGCTCCGCTGCATCGACGCCGCACGCAGCGCCCGCCTCCTACCCGCACCCGCAGCACTACCCCGCGCCGCCGACCTCGCTGTTCAACACTACCTCACGTAAGAGAAAACCAAACATACCCCAGTAGCAACGAAACAATTTGTAGTACCTACTATTTTCGTCTTCAACGTTAATGAACAGAACAGCAAAACCTTACGTAAGTACGCGCGCAGCGGCGAGTTAGCGTCGCGACGATACATATCGAGGTCTTCTCCGCCCCGCAGCGCTACCCGGTGCCGCCGACCTTGCTGTTCAACACTACCTCACGTAAGAAAACACAAACGTCGATGCCTTTTTCGCGCTTAAGAAGTTTTCACTTTGCACTGACGAAGACGTACCACACCAGTAGTCATTTAACTCTTCTACTCAACAGCTGGTGAACTTTCTAATACGTTAAGTAATTTAGTTTACACGAAAGAGACTACTATCAGCGAAACAATTTGAGGTATCTACTAAGTATTTTAATCTTGCATGCTCGTAAGAAACCTTAAGTAAGTACGCGTGCGTCGGGTTGGTGTTGCAGCGGTACGTATGATGGCTTCTCCCCACCCACTCCTTACCCGTACTCTTAGCAGTACCCCGCGTTGCTGACGTTGTCTTTTAACTCTTTCACTAGCCAGCTGGTGAGCTACGTGCAAGATGCTGGTACAACAGTTGTTGGTAACTTTTTAATACAGTAGACTTTTGAGTAAGTTAGTATCACCCCGCGGCACTGACCTCGCCGAGTGAGAAAAAACAAAACGTAACCCACGAATATTTTTTTAAACTCTTCCACTGGCCAGCTGATAGTCAACGGGCAAGATTCTACTACAGCTTTTCTGGACTTTGTTGATAAGGTTTATTGGAGTACATATTTTGATCTCTCACACTCGGGAATACTGTTCCTGTTCAACATAACTTCACGTGAGTATTTACTGTACCTATAAGCATACAATTTTAATGGTATTAAGTAAGATGTAACCTATCTCGTCCCACACTACCGTGCATAAGTAACAATAGTTACTTAAAAATGTTTTTGATTTCTATTAGTTCTAATTAGTTTGTAGATATTTGTTTGTATGTTTTAATTATACTGCATTAAATAAAACGACTTGTATACAAGTTTCTGTTTAACTTTGTACTATGATAAATAAAAACATACTCAAAGTTGCATCAAGTCACACGAACTGAGCATTTTTGCCATACAAACATTTCTTTTACGGCTTTACTAACTAGTTAGTAACTAAAACAAAACTAGGTATCATATTTCTGACGCTTTTACCGCACGCAATTTTTTTATTCCGCTTTGTGTTAACCCCTGTTTTTTGTTCGTCCAGTGTCCCTTGGCCCGTATCATCCAGCGAACATGAATGGACATTTATCATCTGACCATCACTATAACGCGTATAACACGAAAGATAGCGGACATTACAGTGAAAGAAATGGGAATTCTAAGAGCGCTGACTGTCCGGCAAACACTCATACAAAATGCACCGAGAGCGATATGAAAGGGCCTCATAGTAGAGAGAGTAAACTGAGGAGCGCCTTTGCGGTAGTGAGACATAGTCCGCCGCGGCCAAATGTTCAGCACCATCAGAATTGGCAGCATCTCGCCGTACAGTGTTAGTAGATTCACTTTTGTTTTTCACCACTCTGTACTAATGTTTCACTTCGACATCGTCTTTTGTTTCACGAGATGCTTTCTTGTTTGTTTTCGCTTTTTTGTGTTGCTTACCGCTATTTCAGTTTGAAATGTAGCTTAGCTTAGTTGGTTGTTTTTTGTTCATAATATTAAAAACACATTCAAATTAAACACTTTATTCAGATTCGGACTCTCTTTTATTTTACACATTATTCTATTATATTCCTAATGACTCGAACCTTTGACTGGGTCCAGTCACAGGGAGAGTGTTTTATTTGGACGTAACCTTCAAAATACAATACTTAAAAAATAATAATTTGTAAAATCTATTATATAGAAACCGACATCATTTTTTCACATGAAACATCTTTAACAAGACGTTTTGTTTCAACCCCATACCTTTGTCCACAGGAATGTCCGGGCTGGTCTCATCACCGTTCTCAGTGAATCCATTCTCATTGCCCACATGCAGCGCTCAGCAGTATGCTCAAACGGCACCACTCGCGTCCAAGTAGCCTCGGCTATGTACGTCATCATGGGCGTAGGACAGTGACCACTATGTGACACGGTAATGACATTTGTAAGCACAACTTCAGTAGCTTTCGTGGTTAATTCTCGTGTTGGTGAAATGAAATAGTTCTGAATCTGACAATGTCAATATAATTTGTAAATCTTCTCCGTATTTTTTGGTGGTTGTTAATTTGTCCTAAAGGCAGCAGATGGTAAAGCTTCGGCGAAGGTAGGAAACATTGTAAATAATACTTTGTAATTTTTAATGTAAATATTATTACATAAATAAGTAATTTGAATTTTTCATAGATTGGTTGCTAGGTTCGTGTAGCAGTAGATTTTTATAAAAACTAAACGCCCAATTAACCAGAAAATATCTGAGGTATGCTCAGGGCGGTTAGTTTGATGTGTCATGTAAAAAGATATTCTGATTATAATGTTAATTTTACAATCATTATTTGTACCTTTTTTATGTTTCTGTAAAATCTGTGATATATTTATTGTAAGTATTTTAAAATTAATGTACCCTAACATGTAAAATTGTAAATGTTCCAATGTTAATTTTTGGCAAGATAGTGATCGCTTGTTTCCATCATCGAACGCATTTGAAATATCGACCATATCTCGTAACAAAACATATCTGTATTTATTAAAATAGAGGATCTACTTGAATAAGGAACGACAAAAAAAGAAACTAACTTCGATACGAAGGAAAGTGTATACGAAAATAGAATTTCCCGATCACATTGCTTGGATTTTCAAGGGGATGCGAACAGTATATCGATATATACTATGTGAACAAAAGTGTAGTTATGTATTGTTTATCGCAATTGTGTATCAGATAAGAAATGTACATTGTAATCGATCATGACAAGTCGCGAAATAAGAGAATAAAATGCGTAATTAATTAAGCATTGTAGTTTTAGTCCACCCTCATTCTTGTTTCAGTATATATTTGAATTACTTAATGAACCATTAAGTAACCTGAGAAAAAAAAAGTATATAATATATCACGTTGTTTTATCAAATAATACCTTATTAGCCTTTGGTCTTGGTTGATAGACTTAAATATTAAAATTAATAAGATCGCATACGTAAAAATAAGCTAGAACATCTCGAAAGACTTGACTATAATTACATGTTTTAATTCTCACACATACATGTCTAATTTAACTCATTTAATAATACTATCACGAACATCCATCGATCATGGTTGCATCAAACCAAACACCATTTTGAACTACTCGCACTTCGACGTCACACATGGTCATATTCGCGCCCCACTTGAAATATTATACTAACAATTTTTGTACAACAGCAAGGGTAATATTTTCCATTGTTATATCTGACTAGATAATGCATGGGTTTATCTTTGCCTCTAATTGTACGAGCAAAGAATGGAGATCGTGTTACTCCGAGATTAGCATCAGAATAGGAGGAACGTTATTAGGACCGGCAATACTTTTTGTGAACTTAAATTAATTATGGTGATTTGATTTTGTTGGGGGTGTTGAATTGA
This sequence comes from Eudonia truncicolella, assembly GCA_949315975.1. NCBI lineage: Eukaryota > Metazoa > Arthropoda > Insecta > Lepidoptera > Crambidae > Eudonia > Eudonia truncicolella. Next base: position 12,251,508 of record OX438836.1, read on the forward strand.
TGGCTAGTTTGGAATAAGGAGTGATTTAAATAAAATGAAAAGGTTGAAAGTTTTGAACTAATTTTACAATGGCCTGGAATTGTAGACCAGAAGGGTCAATATTTAAAATATGATAATGGTTAAATATAATTTTACGCAAACTTTGTTTCGAACAAATGGCAATTTGAAAAAAATATTGAATAAATTTTCTCGAGCGGGATTTGAACCCGCAGCCCATGACATAACGGGTCAGGTGCACTACCTTTATGCCATATTGGCTCTGTCCAATATTAGTAGTTAGTGTTCATAAATTTCGGTGGTGCACCTGACCCGGTATGACATGTGGTGCGGGTTCGAATCCCGCTCGTAGAATTTTTAGCAACACTTTTTTCAAATTTTTCAGAATATAATATTGGTAAATATAAATAAAGACTACTTTAGTAAATTAAAGTAATTTAATAACATCAAACTCCAATCAAGTCCCCACAACATTAAAAAAAAATGTTTCTATCCAATTGAAACGTAATATTGTAAGGCGCGGTGCACACTGCAAATTTGTCTAACTAGATTACGCCTCAACCAAAATGGCTGTTTACTAGCGGCAGTTTGTCGCCGTGTGCGGGACACGTGCCGCGCTCGTGCGTCCGGACTCCGGTTCATAGTATGGAGCCGTCCATATATGTATGTGATGGGATCGTGTGAGGTTTGTATTTAATTAGACTGAATTTTCCTTAAGATATGCTTATTAATGGTTTTAGGAATATGAAATTTCTTTAGCGAATGTGTAAGGAGGTTTTGTTTTACAAATTGTTTGTCTTGAACAAATTTGTGACATTTTGGTAAAAAAGAACCTTACGACATGACGTAACGCCTTAAGTAGTTTTCACCTGAGGAAAATTTTGTATGATACATAATTATTAAAAATGCTGTATAACTTAAAAAAAACATTAGGGTTATCCGCTCAACTGTCAATAACGTATAACAATGGTGAAATCAATTGTTAGCGACCAGTTGGGACCAGGGGTCGTTCAACGCTGGAGAAGTACATATCAAAAGCCATATTATGATTAATGTAAAAGTGTATATTATAATTTTTTTTTGGATTACTTACAAGCCTATCTCAATAAATGCAGTTTTTTTTCACTTACTTAAAGACTGATCGTATCAACTTTAATTATATCGATTACCATAATAAGCAAAGCCATCGATACCCAACAACAAATGCATGTGAAAATTTGAAACATCTTATTCAATTGGGTATCACATATCAAAGGGGGGCAAGGTGACATTTTTATTTGTCTACATACATTAGTCATTATGATAAACAAGTTGAGCGGACAAATCGCTTTCCGTCAATCTGTCGTGTGGCGGACGCGCGTGGCGGTCACGTGTCGACGTCGCGTTTTACCGAATTAGTATCCGATGTGCATTTAGCTTTATATCGCATTAGCTGGAGGCCAAGCTTGTTAGCGATTGCATTGTATGAAATTAGTGGTCAGATTTATTTTAAAGATTTATAATATTGTTATTATAAAGATACGGTTTTACATCGAAGACATTTTAAAATAAAGAACAACATTTTAAAACAAGCTTATAAGACATAGCCTACCTAGCAATGACATAAAAGACTAACCGAACATTTTGGCACCACGTCATATTAATTTTGAAATAATTCGACTACCGTCTGTTTAAATCTTTGATTGCTTTGACAAAATACAAAAATGTTTAGCGACTTTTGACTATACTACATTTTGTTTTGAAACTATAACACAATTTCAGTGGTTTAGTGCAGCAACTTAACTTAAACTAACACAAACTTAATTAAATGAGCAAAACACTACGCAATTAAATAAAACACTAACAGTTGTAGGAACTCGATTTTTAAACTTTTTACATTGTATCTTAGCACATTCGTTGGTAATAAATTAGCAGTAAATATGTAAATGTGGCAAGACCAAACATCTAAAGTACGAATAAGTCTACGATAAAAACTTTTTTCAGAAACTTAAAAACTTTTAACCATGTCACCTGTTTATTGCTACAAAATCAGCGCATACTACGCTGTAGCACACCGTAGCAAAACACAAGCGGACATGAATTAAAACGTTCAACTTCTACGAAAATAAAAATGTAACGCATAAGAAAGTCCCTCGTCGGGCGGAGGGGGGTGGGTGGGGGCGACAATAGGTGTACAGATAACTTTCCTTCCATAGAGTCAATACCGACCCTGGAGAGTTTTACCCTCGGGGCTCGGTCGCTTGGGAAAACTAGAACCAACAATATAGAAAGGGACAGATTCATAAGACGCTGTGCGTTCGAAGAGTGCATCTGATCGTACTTATGTATTAATAATATATAGAGGAAAAATGTCGAGGACGTGCGCCGAGTGATATGTTGCGACTGTTAGCTAGAGAGGGATGGATGACATCAATTTGTCGTGTCGTGATGGGGTTTTATTATGTTTCTGTTTTAGTAAAATTTCGAATGCTTTAGGGGACTATCGATACGGTCAGTAGTAAAACTTTTGCTTTTATAGTATCTGATGTAATTAGTACTGTTATTAAAATTAGTAGTTTAGAGAAGTGTTCGAGTATATTATAAGATTCTCTAACTAAGCAGTTACGGTCAGATAGGTTATGATGTTTTTAAGCATTAATATATCAATTTGGTATCTTATAATTATTTTATTATATTATAAAAAATAGTATCGAATGTAATTTGTGCTATTATTAAAACTAGTAGTTTAGAGAAGTATTCAAGTATATTTTAATATTCATTAAACAATTGAGTAAAAAAACATTTTTACTTTATATTACAAGGTGAAGTTTTATTAACATCCCACAGTTGGGCTCAAGACTTTCTAGATGAACGTTATCAGCACATAGGGAGGTCGGTCATATACATATAACCTATCACGCTCTGGCCCAATGCGGGTTGGTGGATACTAACAACTGCCATTTTAAGGCAACTATTACCAACAAATTAACGTGCTTTTCCAAAGCACGGAGGAGTAACTTTTATTGTATAATGGTCACCCATCTGATGACACGACATTTCGAAAGTTGCTTAACTTGCAAGACCGCAATCCGAATGTACGATGAATGAATTCATTACAATTCTACTTTTAAAATTTAGTTATAATATAAGAAGAAGTTTTATTTGTATTACTAAGTAGTCAATCTCCAAAATAACGGAATGTCGTTACTCAACATCTTGTACATGGTTTCGCGCTTATTAAAAGTTTATCGTCAGTGTTACAGCGGCGTGATCGCGGCGTGTCAACGGCGCCGAGCGAAATTGAGTGAAAGTCGAGTTAAAGTATTAAAAGTTTCCAGGCAAGCGATCCCTGTGAGTCAAGCGAGAGATGTTTTTACGGCTGTTGTTTTGATATCGATAATGTATTTCGATAAAGCGTTTTTACACAGGGTGCTCAGTGCGGGTTTTATTTACTACTAGCGACCCGCCCCGGCTTCGCACGGGTGCAAACCTCTAAAATTATCAGTGATTCTCTACTATATGATGCATGTATTTAAACATATAAACCTTCCTCTTGAATCACTCTATCTATTGAAAAAAAACCGCATCAAAATCCGTTGCGTAGTTTTAAAGATCTAACCATACATAGGGACAGACAGACAGCGGGAAGCGACTTTGTTTTAAACTATGTAGTGATTTGAATTAATTCACTCTCATGTTTTTTGATGTTAAAGCAGCGCTTTCTTGTGACAAACGAAAATAATTAAATTTTACTATTCAAGTTTTCATTTTAGTTTACGTTTAGTGGCAAGTAAAACATGCATCAGGAACCCTGATGTGATGCAATTACTGTAAAAAGGTAACATAAAAATCGAAATCTTCACTTTTGTTGATTCTGATTTATGACACATTTTGTATACAGTTATGTCAGTCATTTAATAAATCTCCATAGAAACTTGTCAATGAATTTTATTGTAAAATTGGTGAGAGTTTATCGCGGCGTGTCAACGACGCCGTGGAGCGAAGTTGAGTTAAAGTGTTAAAAGTTTTCAGGTAAGCGATCCTTGCGAGTCAAGTAAGATAATGTTGCTTGATATCGATAGCGTGTTGGTTGGTTTAACACTGATTTGATACAGTTGCGCTTAGAAGGTCACATAAAAATTTAGATCTAAGCTAAGGATTATTTTTTAATAATATAAATGAAAGTTAATCATTAGTGTTATAGTGAAATTAAGTTTAAGTCGAGTTAAAGTATTGAAAGTTATAAGGCTAACGATTCTTGCGAGTCAATAGAGATATGCCTTTACGGTTGAGTGATATCGATAAAGGTATTACGTAATTATACTGATGTGATACAATTGCTGTAAAACACACATACAAATGAAATCTTAGCTAAGGAGTAACTTTTGAAAATTAAGCACACTGATTACTGATTACTGATCACTGATTCATAAGAGCACTGATTGATACATTTGCTATGTTTTTAAATCATTTTACGAAACACCATAGTTACTTATCATATATACAGTTATTGTAGTTGGTTTTGAAAAGACACATTAGGCAGTTCTACCAAAACTATTCTTTATAAAAACATTTTCTCCTTATAAAAAAAATACTTTGCTGTTGTTTGACACCTTTGACACTAAGGATTTGGGCCCTAGGACTATCACCGTACATGAAATCACATAGATCCGTATTTTGTTTTAACGTAAACGAATGACAACAAAAATGAAAAACTTTTCTGAATTTAGGTAAATTATAAAGGAACTATAGGTATTAGTATAACTGAAAGCTGTTAATGCGTAAGTACATCCACAAATTCCAGCTCATCTGATAATTATGTTGACTGCTGTTTTATATTTTCATCGATAACTTTTCAACACCGCTTCCGTCCCTACTTCCTTAACACGGTGTGAGTTAATAATGTAATAGAATTACGAGGGAAAAACTGTTGAACTCCGTCGGAGCGGGTCGCGACTTAATTGTAGCACTTTGTTTAGCGTCTGACTGTCTGACGGGTGGGTTTGTGTTCTCGGTAACGTATGGACATGCGGACCAGTGCTCCAGAAGAGAATAACGCGACTAGTGTTTTTGTACTAGATGTATATGCATGCAAACCATACCAGTACGCGAGATATACCGTCTAGTGTTTTTGTACTAGATGTAGGTATATGCATGTAAACCATACCAGTACTCGAGATATAGCGTCTAGTATTTTTGTACTAGATGTGTATGCATGCATACCATACTAGTGCTCGAGGTGAGAAAACAGAGTTTAGTCTTTTTGTACTAAATGTGATACAATACGTTCTCAAAATGAGTGCTAGTGCTAGCGTCTCGTGTTGTTGTACTAGATTTATCGGTAAACTACATGCATACCAGTGCTAGAGATAAAAGTGCAGCGTCTAGTCCATTATAATAATTTTGATATTATTGTTCCGTCAGTTGTAAGTTCCTTAGTAGTTGAGGATTCCGTAAAAGGTGCGACGAAGAAAAACCTTCGGGTGAGACGAAGTATAATCACCGTTGATATATAATAAAAGAGAAGAAAAGGAAATCAATGGTACAATTCATCGGTAGTCGATTAAATAAAATCCAAAATCAAAGTTATTGAACACTTTATCACTTTGTCAAAGCTAGCAAACAATCTAACAGGCGGTTGGCAATTTCTAGCAAACTTACTATGACATGGTACCAACGTGTCGTACCAAATTTCGTCGCTGACCGTACACCGTAAACTCACTCAACTCATTCCAAAACAAAGACGGGCCATTTGAATATGCATAGGCTTAAAGAACTGTATTCAAATGCATCCGAAATAACTGACACCAGCAATAGCCGCAGAGACGAAAGTTTGCGTTCAAAAATCATGCGAGTTTAGTGCCGGCTAACGAATGTTTTAGAACTGCAATGGAGTGCTGTCTAGAAAATTTTGTACGAAAACAAAAATAGACTTTGCGAGGCAAAGTGTGGCCATTTACATGTTTAATGGCAGAAAAAAAAAGAAAAACGCTTAAATTTAACGTACCTTATAAATGTGATTCAATTGGCAATTGGTTTGTGTATTTTTTGATAGACAGATGTCCTCTTTGCGTGGAAACTTTTATATCACTTCATTAGTACTGACAACTTAGTGAGTAAATAACTAAATTTTATTTTTAGAGGGAAAACCCTCAACCTTCCAAGTCCAAAGATGGAAACGAACTTAGCTCAGAATTTTCAACCATCGATTAACTTATCTGTACCTGTCGAAGCCTTAGAAGAATAACTAATAACAATAACTCTACTAATAACATTGTCGATATGGCAACAGAATTAGGCAAGATAGTGGTATCAAACCCCTATTACCTAAAAACAGAGGAAAAAATACCTCCCACTGAAAATCAAACCCGGGGCATCTGTGTCTAAGACAGTTTCACTCAATTAGTAAAAACTATTTTAGTTATTCATTATTTCCACATTACTTCCACAGGTATAGTGATTGTTCAATATCACACTAACATTATCGTGTCTATAACTCAATAAAATTTCTTGTAACACATAAGTAGTTTTTATACGAATCAGTTGAGCTGTTTCACCAGCTCGTTTTATGTTCGCTACTGCTGGCGCACAAGCCTTCCCTATGGATAGATGGAGAACGGGCCATAAACCACCATGCGGGCCCAGTGGCCAGTGGCAGTGGCCCAGTGGCCAGTGGCAGTGGCCCAGTGGCGGTGTGAATTGGTGGTTGTTAACCGACAAAACACTGAACAAAGCAAACACTGACAAACGACTGACAAAGCAGCCGAAACCAACGACTTTACGTGCCTTCCGAAGCAAAGACGAGTATGAGATGATAAATTTTTGGTCTTTCATCCGATGACCGGCCATTGCGAAAGTTGCTTAACCTAAGCAACCGCAGACCGGGCGACATGACCACTGCGCCGTCGAGCTCCTCAGCTGTTTATTATTGCACTTCTATAATAATCCTTCAACATAACTATAAAGAGTCGTGGCGGCTACACCTTACTCAAAATTTTAGCAGCACTAGTTTCTATATGAACCAGTCAGTTACGATTTTGAATACCGACTCGGTATAAATCGACTTGAGCTCACCAGCCGACCGCGGCACAAAATAAAGAGACTATAGAAAGTAAGCTTCATTCAAACGCGCTCAAGCAACGCACACATATACAACCTCTCATGGACGTGGTATCTCGCAACAGATGCGCTCGGAATCTCTTGAGCTGTTCCGAGACCCGTGGCCGTGCAAGAGGTCTAAGTGTGGGTTGCTCGAGCGCGGTATGTATTATTCCCACCACCCTAACCCGCTTGTCGTGGCGGCCGCCACACTAGTGCGTGATGCCGTTCCTTCTAGAAAACCTCCGAAAGTGATTCGTTTCACTCGGTTTGAGGAACGCTTTAAGTATCTCGCCGCCCCCAAAAAAGCCCGGTGAAGCTGAAAATGCCGTCGGAGGCAATCAACAAACTCTCTCCAAAAAAGGAAAAAGCGGTATGATATTAAGGTTGCCTTCTGTAGTCTCTTTATTTGGTGCCCGCAGGCAGCGGCCAGCCACCAACACAACCATAAATTTCACGTTTCACGTGTACAATAATGCAGAATAGGTGCGTCGGTCGGCCCGTTGTCGATTTTCGCGCGTCCCTTATCAAGATCGGTCGAGTTTTATGGGTCTAATCGCGGCAGCCGCAAATAGGGCCCCCGTGGCCGATTCTCTAACCTGACCGATTACAGGATTACGGCTAATTAGCTATTACCGATATAATGCGATCGTACACCTAATTTTGGTCGGGTTCTATTTGAGGTTTCGATACCTTTTTTAGGAAGGCGTTGTCTGGAGTTAGTGCTTTTAGCTTAAGTGCTTACATGCGACGAAACGCTTAGTCTTTATCTTACCAATGGCTATAGCAAGGCCGAATTTGGAAGCGCATTTCACCTGAATTTCTCAACTTTTAAAAACATACCGTCTTATATGTTAACTGCCGGAACCCAACAATCGGTCTGACACATAAAATAAGAATGTGCAACACCCCGATAAACCTAAAAAGGGTTATGGGTATCAAAACATTGTAGGTCAAACAATGTACAATTATATTAAAATGAAATAAATTAAAAAACAGACCAAAACGAAAAGTACTTAATTAAAATAATTATGGAGATGTTTCGGCACCGCATTTTTTGTCCATATTCATTCATATTTATATTGCATGGTGCACCCAAACTTAATTGAACATAGTTTTGTATTTATAGCATTTTAAAACCATTCAGTTAGATTAGGTGACCCGTGTAACCCACCAAACTAACCGAACGCGGGTTAGTGAGTTTTAACGACTGCCTTCTCACGACAACAGAAGGAACCAACGGTTTAACGTGCCTTCCGAAGCACAGATTAACCTCAAGATATTTTAATTCGGTCACTATCCGATGACCGGCCTATGTGAAAGTTGCTTAACTTCAGTATTCACAGACCCGATGCGTTAACTACTGCGCTTCGTTCCTAAATAATCTTTATGTCATCGTCATCACCATCTCATTTTATGTCCCCACTGCTGGGGCACGAGCCTTCCCTATAGATGGATAGAGAGCTGAGCGGGCCATAAACCCCCACGCGGGCCTAGTGCAGATCAGTGGTTGTTAACGACTACTAAAGCAGCCGTGACCTTTCCGCGCCTACCGTTAGCACGGAGAAGCTCGACATGATAATCTTTTTGGTCACCCATCCGATGATCGGCCTTCGTGAAAGTTGCTTAGCTTCCATAACTCAACCAGAACGCGCTATCCATTGTGCCAACAAGTTCTTAAATAATATCTACGAGTATGTACCTCATGTTAATTTGCAATTGTAAATGTCTTTACGTACGGAAGCCGCTAAGCCGCACAAATTGATAAGCTCCTTACAAAGATCGATAGCGTGGCTCCGTACCTATTATTTTACGACCGTCTCTGTGAGGCTTCAGATATTTTCATGAGTAAAAATGATGTTCTTCATTTGTCTTATAATTTATGATTTAAGTATTTATTGAGCAATTATATTTAAAAAAAATAGTGTTGTCCGAAGCTGTCGATTTCTTTTCTCTTACAGTATGTTCATACACATACTCGTACTTCATACAAAAACATTTTTTTTGCGAACTTTGAAATTCTTTTAAATTTTACTTAAGTACAATAACTTCGTAAGTTAGTGATCGGTGAGTCATATTATAGTAATTTTATATTTTGTAAAGTCTAATGCAAAAGCTAGTCTCCATCACCCGTCTATTTTTTTATTTCTCTACCGGTAAGCTTTTGGCCTTCATCTCACCTGATCGAAGGCACCTACTTAATCCGGAATCCTCAACTACTGAGGAACTAGTTAGTTCTTCAGTAGCTGAGGATTCCATCTTGTCTTTAGCTATCGGAATCTAACAATGTTACTATAAATAAAAATAACTAAATGTATTATTTAGACAAGATTTCTAGGAATCGAACTCGGGACGTTAAAAGTATACGATGGGTACCATAGTAAGTACCATAAGTACTCTGGTATTACAAACGTCCATAGTCAACTACGGCAACTGGTTACCAACAGGCAGTCCATATGCTTATTTGCTTACCTAAGTTGTAACTTAGGGTTAGTCGCGATTTTCCCCGCTTTAGTGGTAACTTAGTGGATTTTCCCCGTTCTCGTTTCCCTCTTACAGTAATAGATACAACAACAATGAAACTTAATGTTTCCCCGACGTTGTCCTCAACAATCAAAACTCTATTTTAGAAAATAGAGACAATAAAAATCATCGATCGTGAAAAAATAGGAATTTATGATTGAAGGATTTTTTATTTTATTACCAGGGATAATTTCAACTAAACCAGTAATTCAGAGGTGCTAATTCCATTAAGTACCCAATTAACATTAATAATATATAAGTATTTTTGTTATTTTTGAATAAAAAGGAAAAAAATATATAATTAAGTAAATAAATTCCGTTAAATACTTACTTTTTTTATTTAGAATTTAGGTGTTATTTTTATGTAGCATCAGGAACCGTTCAAGCGGCCATCGCATAGCGGTCACCGACGACTGACAAACAATTAAATTTCTATTGCATCTGGTTTTGTGGCAGTAACGTGTTGAATGAAATGTAACTGAAATTGAAACACAAGTGTCACGTGTTTCGTTACCTGGATGCAGACGTCCTAAATAGGAACGAGTACTTAGGTACTACCACGGGGTAATACTCATATTATCTACCATATTATCTACATCTGTTCACTTTAAGGAAGATTATAAAAAAACATGGAAAGATCTCACAGTGTCATCACTATGGCAAACATATAACAATATGTATGTTTACTAAAACACCAAGAGAAAATCTACATAGCATTAAAATAAAAGAAATAAGAGCAGTTGTGCAACACACTATTAAATGAAACGGATTGATTTTAATTAATTAAATAAAAATTATATAATTATAATTTTTTAGTTCATAAGTCGCAAGACAGTGTTGTGTATAGTACCATTAGTAGTACCATTTTTATAAAAGAGTTATTACACCATATAAAGTGGCATATACAAAGTGAGGTCTATGCCCAGCAGTGGGAAAAGACATGATGATGATGATGATAAACTAACAGCATTCACAATATCTATAGTTGTATTAAACTTAAAGCCGTTCAAGTTTGTATTCAATATTCTTAATAAGAAAAAGACGAACAGTCTTTCTAAAATAACAACTCTTCCTTTACCCGAACTTAGAAAATACTACAAACTTTTCCGTGAAAACCGCTTCGCATGCGACACTGCGCGCCCTCTCCAGGCTTTATGCTACTAAGTAGTACAGCTATCCGCCGCAAGATGGCGCCCACCGCTCTCCCGGGACTTCGACGCGAACCCCCGTTCCGTGCGCTCCGTCTCTAAACGCTCCAGAAAGGGAAGGAGCAAGTCTCAAGGCCCACTTGGCACCGTCGCACTGGGAACGAGCTGTAACGTTGCAATATTCCTTTTTGTTAGAGCGGTGGGTGTGTACCGCCACGGCCAATGGGAGTGTCTTACGGTTCCGACCACTCCCACCCAGTTTTTGATGCCTACTGGGAGTTGGACTAAAAATGTTGGCAATGGGTAATTTTGAAAGCTGTTCTATGACGTAATTGTCGGTTTATGAGATGTCGCAATGTGGAATGGGGTCATCAAAAAACAGGTGGATTGAATGGAATTGATTGTCGTGTTGTACGAGCTTGTTATAGCTCGCTAGAATGGCAGTAACCATTTAATGCCGATGTGAAGATGTAAAGGTTTTACGTGGCAATAAATGTGGTGTTTCTGTTTACGTACTTACTGCGGGGCTTTAAATTCTTTTAATATTATAAGCTATACTCGTATGATAATATTAGTAGATTATTAACCAAGGGGATAAAGCAGTGTCTTCTGCCGCGGGTGATGATTTAAATCGCGAGCGTAACGAAGGACTCGAGGTTTACTCCCGAGCGTAGCGAGGGTGTTAAAAACTTAAATCACGAGCGAAGCGAGGGATTTAAGACGAGTCCTGAGTGTAGCGAGGGATTTAAGTTCACCCAAGACTAAGACACCTTTATCACCGAGGAAAATACTCTACTTTTCGTACCATTTGCTAAAAAACTAACACAATAATAATATGAGATAAGCCTTTATTAAATATAATGACAATTAAAAGTAAAAGTTAACATTCGAAACATTGGTCCAATTATTGATAGTGAGAGTTACATTTTTGTTTGGTACATTTATTGTTGATGAGTTGATTTGAGTATTTATATACAAACTCAATGGTGTAAACACAGATGTAGTTCAGTATAAGTTTCGGTAAGTATTCCAAATTTCCTAGAGGATGAATGAAATTCAGTACAATTTTCTTTCCCTGTTTTTAACAAATTAAAAATGACTATTGTTATGTTCGCTTTTTGTGGCATAGAATGTCACTTTTTTGAGCAAGTGGTACGAAAAGTCGTATTTCCCATAGATTCAATACAATTTTACGTCATAACTGTCGTTACAAATTGGTTACGCTATGGCAAATCAGTTTCTCCGGTGCAACTCCGTCAAAATGTCTGGTTATTCTGGATATCTATACTGCAAAGAGTTTGTGTTGGGTTGAACACGTTTGAACTTTGAAATAATAATGGAACGGAAAAATTAAGGACACAGATAATGGTGCGGTACCCATATAACAAAATAGTTCTTATCGATTTGTGAAGGTTTGAAATGCAGTCTTCTATCGACATGAGCCCAGGCAATGCCTTCAAAGTTGCTCTTTTAACCACCTTTTACCAAGATAGTTTACATACTAAAATAAAACGATTCTAAATGAAATCCGTATTTATCCGTACAATTTATACTTGAGCACTTTTCACGCTTATTATATGTCAAAGGCAACAAAAGCTTTATCTAACTTTGGCCTTTTTTTAAAAAACAACCTTATAGTTCTTGCCGTCTTTGCTCGATAGAAGATTGCATTTGGAGCCGTGCGGTCGCAGAATTACTACTTAGATACCTTTATTATTTTTATCATTATAACTTCACTTTAAATTAATTAGATAATTGCAATTAAAAACTATTAAGCTATTGCTTAAACTTGAAAAACTCAGACACCAGGTTTGATATCGATCAAAAGATAATGCAGAAATCAGTACGGACTCAGTTCACTCATGTATCAAGAAGCCTGTTGCAAGCTAAAAGCAACACAAAGATAGTGATGCACTGAATGATACTTAGCGTTTTTAATTAAAGTATATTTTATAAGTAAGCATATCCCCCTGTTACCATGAAAGTGTGTAACAATGGTAGTATGCAAAAGTGAAACAAGTCTCGAGTCACATTTAACACAAACAAAGCCGTGACACGAAACTGTCTTAGTTTTGCCGAACTCACCAACAAACAACACCCACCTACATCAAAAAAACTAAAACAGAAACTTTATCGGCAAACCCAAACTCCACTTCCATGGCGGAGCAAAAGCGATTTTCCTGCACCTCGAATATCACCGGGACACATCTAAAACTATAAGCGGTAGTATGCAAAGATATTGATGGATAAGCGAGGCGCAAGGGGACCGCCCGGTCCCGACATGGCTTAGCACTTTTAAGGGAACCGGCACGAGTTTAAACTTGGACGCGGGTGGAAGGATGCTTTTAGTGCGTGTCATCACTGGCAGCAAAATGTGTCGCGGTTTTAAGCATGACCTGTTCGGTTAAAGTAAATGATATACTGTCAGGGTTGATTTCGCATGTACAAAAAACATCTTTGAATGGCTCAATGAGATTGATGGCGCAGCTGTTGCTTGTTCGTGCCACAATCTTGCAAGTGAAGCTGTTTTCATAAAGTTCATTACACACCGAACCCCCTGACCTGCCGCGTAAGTCACCTCAACGATTCTATCAAACGTGGTCGGTGACACTAAGCCACTGCAAGTCGCTGCAGTTTAAATCGACCTCATGAACATCTCCTCATCTTTCTTGCGCCTCAGTGACTCACTCGTTTGAAACTAGGTGCCGTACCTAAGTCGTCTTTATACTCGTATATGTATAGTATCTAGTGTTCTTAAGTTGACGTGTTCTAACGTGTTCTAGCAATGGTATAACACTTTTAAGAGAACCGGCTCGAGTTTAAACTTGGACGCTGGCGGAAAGTTGCTTTTAATGCGTGTCATCACTGGCGTGCTGCGGAAAATGTGTCGCGGTTTTAAGCATGGCCAGTGTTACTAGCCAAAGTAACATTAAGAAAACGATAGCGCAGTTCGAAAAGAATAAAATGTATGGGATTGACAGAAGCCGCGCTAAATCACGTGGTCAATCTTACGTCAATCCCATACATTTTATTCTTTTCGAACTTCGCTATCGTTTTCCTAATGTTACTTTGGCTACCGCCCCTGTTAAGTTAAAGTAAATGTGTACTTAAGTTAAGGGTGCTGTGTTACGGCCGTGGTGGAAATGAGTTCCATTTCACGTGCATTTTTGTGCCATAATGTACGCGACGAAAGCTCAACGGCGCAGCGGCTTGTTTCTTCAGGTTGCGATTTTGCAAGATAATCAACTTAGTTACTTATTAAAATGAAAATCTTTGAACGGATCAACTAATAGAGATTTATTTTACATATTATTATTTTATCCTGACGTTTCAAGCACTTCATGTAACTTGGGAAATGTCGACATGTACTAACATGTACTAATAATAATATAGCAGAATCGGCATATGTTTTAACTTGGACGCGGATGGTAGGATGCCTTTAGCACAGAGTACTATGTACTTTTAGTACGTGTTGTCTGGCGGCTGCGGAAAATGTGTCGCGGTTTTAAGCATGACCTGCTAGGTCAAAGTAAATGTAATACTGTGGTATCGCATGCACAATAAAATATCTTTGAAAGGCTCAAAGAGATAGATGGCGCAGCTGTTTGCTTGTACGTAACACAATCTTGCAAGTTAAGCAATTTTGAGGAGCTCGAATGGCGCAGTGGTTAATGCGCCCGGCCTGCGATTGCTGACGTTAAGCAACTTTCTCAAAGGCCGGTCATTGGATGGGTGACCAAAAATTTATTATCTTGAGCTTCCCCGTGCTTCGGAAGGCACGTAAAGCCGTTGGTCCCGGCTGCATTAGCAGTCAGTAACAGCCACCAATCCGCACTGGGCCGTTGTGGTTTATGGCACGTTTTCCCTATGCATCCAGAGAATTATGAACTGGTGATGATGACGAAGCAATTTTCGTAAAGTTCATTAGACACCGAATCCGCTGACCCGCCGCCATGCGTCTGTTGGCGGATAGCCCCCGGTAGGCGTAAGTCACCGCCATGATTCTATCAAATGTGGTCGGCGACACCAAGCCGCTGCTAGTCATTCGATATCGTCGACATCTCCTCACCGTCATTACGCCCCAGCGACTCACTCAGAAAATTTGTCATTTGAAACTAGGTACCAGACCTAAGTCGTCTTTATACTCGTATATGTCGGCAGGTCGGCGGGTACAGTATGTAGCGCTCTTAATACGGAGATATCCTAGATAATGGTATAGCACTTTTAAAGGAACCGGTGTAAGTTAAAACTTGGACACGGTGTGCTGCGGAAAATAAGTTGCGGTTTTTAGCATGACCTGTTAGGTTAAATTAAATGTGGACCATAGTTAAGGGTGCTGTATTACGGTTGTACTGGCCAAGGCCCTAACTATGCAGCTTGGGATAATTAACCAGTAAAAGGCAAGTGGACTGTATATTAAAGCGCTGGTTTAATTCGCAAACGTCCCTACAAGAATTTTTGGATGATAAAAACCTCAAATAATATTTATATCATATTAAAGTTGTTAATTTATAATGTTAATTGTTAATGTATAAGCTAAATATATGGATTTATCTATACATGATTTATATAAATATAATAAACTAAAAAATAAAAAAATGTGAATACGAGCATAAGGTGACTCCTTGCCTCTCCTACTTGCCGTGCCCTACAGGGTCCATAAATGTACCTACTTATATTTATAACATCTTTGTAACTTATGGAGTGCAATAAAGATATGAATATGAATATGAACGTACAATTCGACCCGACAAATCAAAGCGACCGCGGTGTGACGTGCGCCCGAGTGGCTGGTGCGTCGTTGAAGTCGTGGGGGCCGACACGATATGTCCGCCGTTGCGGTGGAGGCGCGGCGTGGCGTTAAGCCCGCGTTCCCCCGCGCGCCTCTTCCGTGGCCGCGGAGCCGGTCCGTGCGGCCTTGTCTTGACCAACGGTCGTAGAAAAAGTTATTTCAAATTTCAAGTGCATTTTTTTGTTTTAGAATAATAACGCCTTTTTTTGTGTATTTATGTGCCTTATACCTGCACGCGACGCAAAGAGCTCGATGGCGCAGCGGTAGCGGCTCGCTTTTTCGGGTGGCGATCAAGCAAGGTAAGCAACTTACTTAATTTAAATGAAAAACTTTAAACGAATTTACAGGCACACAAAAATGCTTTTGAAATATTTAGTGTCAATTCCGGTAAATCACTCATTTCATTTACTAGCGTTTTATTTTACATATGTGTATATATATATATATTATTGTGACGTTTTGAACCCTTTAGAAGGTATGTGGTCACAGGGAGACAGAGGTGTGTGTAGTCTCATAATTTTGTAACTTGCATAGCACGCATGCAAATCAGACTACCACAAAACTGTTAAATTCTCCTCAATAGTCTTTTAACTTTATATAAATGGCATATGGTTGAAAATTTATTGAAGACATTTCACAGTTTTGGATAGGTTGATGTGCAAGCGACTGTACGTCAATCAATTTCATAGTATGCGTTCCGATTTACGCTAAATATGCTTACAATATACTGTATACGATATCAGTTTGTCACTTAGTAATTTTTTTCCTAATTAAATTCACCTTGTATGTACGCGTTTACAGCATACTCATAAATCACTAGAAAAATTATTGCTAACAATCATAACTCCTTCGCTTCGCACAGACGAACACAAAAATTACACATCGGAAATTGATTTAACTGCACTGAATGGATTCTAACGAGCATCAGGCTGACACTTTGTCACCCCTTTACCGGCCACAATACCATGTGTTCCAGCCATTACCACCAATGGCACCGCATCACAATGCAACAATAACAAGTGCATGGAATTTGACAGGCAATAAATTTAATTTGCAGTTCAATGTTGTTGCTATTGCAATTCAATGGACGGATAATAGTTACGACAATGTGTGAATTGTTTTGATTTGAGACTACGACGCGACGTCATCGTTGTTAGAATTTAGGATCTGAGGAAGATCAGGCGTATTGGATTCATTAACGTTCATTTACGTGATAATAAATAGTGAGGCCGAAGTAGAAGCGCACTACATTCGAAACCTTAACCATTGAGATACTGGCATAATCTTTTTTATCTGTAGGAACTAATGTTTTAATTATTGTAATTACAAACTTAGACACTATGGTGATAGCTAGGCAGGCTAGTAGGCGGACTACAGAAGCGGTAAAATGTATTGAGGGCTGAAATATGTTCCTCATATTTTTGCCTACTTTTCTTGTGAAAGTCATTGGTGTTATTTAGACGTTATAACTTATTTGGTTATATATGTATATTACATGTTCTCACCCAATATTCGATGTTGTAACTGTGTTTAAGTACAGTCACGAGCACCGATATATAAACACTTTGTCTCTTATTCCCTCGTATTAAGAGTTACAATTGTTTACATGTTTTTGCTCGTGACTGTACATCATCATCACGGCGCCTTTAATTGAAATTTTTGCATACACAATTATGTTATTTAGTTTTAGTTTATTTAGTAAGTTACAAGATAAAATTTTACGGCGTTTAATTTTTACCTTCGGGGGCGGTTGCAATTTTATTTTTTTAGCCTTGGCAGCTCAACGGTCAGAGCATTGGACCGGTTATCCAAAGGTCGTGGGTTCGATTCCCGCTCGAGCTTCCTAAAGCAGGTTGATTTTTTTTAGTAAAAAAATGAACTTTAAATGGGGTCTAATAAAATCACAATCAAATCAAACATTAAAATGAAAGTAGAAACTTGTAACATCTTAGGTTCTATATACCCTATAAATGGTTCTTACCCAGCTAGAAATGTAATAATATTCAACATCGGGGCGGTGAGGGAAATCTCTTGCACCATTAATATTGCTTTGCCAGTAACGCACGGCGACAGGTGCGCCGATTGAAATTCTCGCGCATAAACACGCATACTTATCAGATTTGCGCGCTCGGCGAAATTTTACGCTGTTACTGGCACAGCTTGGCTTCAAAATTCAAAATATTTTTTTCTGGTTAAGCTACAGAAATTTGCTCACAACAATATTTCTACCTCGTCATAATTCCATAAGTCAGTACAGTATCATAAACCTACTAAGAAGAAGCGATAAAATAATAACTAATATATTAATACACTTTCAATGTATTTCTAGAATTAGAAATTTGTAGATTTGTAGAATTTATTGTATTATTTCTAGTCTGTATCATATTTTTTTTAAAGTTCTGTTATCCGAAACAGTGAATCATTGAACCGTGGTCACAGAAACCCCGTGACTACGGATCCAATTCAACCTGTCACTGCATAAGCATTTGAATCAGAAGTTCGTTTACAGCAGAAGAGTTTTATAGGTTTTTTGTCTAATTACACATAATGATGATATACATAATGGGTTTTACATCAAGAACTTCGTTTTCTAAAACAAAATAAAACAAAGAGTTTAGATGAAGATGATTCAAATTTTTATTGTATTACGAAGAGAAAAGTTTGGCAATTATGAATGAAAAATGATATCTGGCAAATGTCCACCACGTGCACGCTAACAGATGTCGATTCTTTCATCAAAGTTTTTAATCACTTTTTGGCAAAATGGCGGGTCTATTTCGTTAATCACATCACGGATTTTGAGTTTTAAGGCTGCAATCGATTCGATTGGCTCCGTATAGACTCTGTCCTTAACATAGCCCCACAAAAAATAATTGAGTGGTGTTATATCTCATGATCTGGCTGGCCACTTAACCGCTGAATTTGGTGAAATTATGCGATCGGGAAATTTGGTTTGCAATAAATTGATCGTTTCATTGGCTGTGTGACTTGTGGCACCGTCCTGTTGAAACCACATGTCAGTGATATCAACGTCATCAATAATAGGCCAAAAGTTGAGTTTGAGCGTGAGTTGTTAACATCTCGCGACAGCGTGATTCATTGACCGTTACCGCATTTCCAGCCTCATCTTCGAAAAAAAACGGCCCAATCACGCCTCCAGACCACATAGCGCACCATACAGTGACACGTTGAGCATGCAAAGGCTTCTCAACAATTGCTAACACAACAGCAACTAGTGCCATTGTTTCACGCCGATATGGATTCACGGGTGGTATTACGCCGGGTGAGCCGGCCCATTTCGTGCTGCAACGCAGCGTGGCTCTACCACTCAGACAGTGTCACTCATTTAGCACCACCCAGGGGTCACGTGTAGGGTCTCAAGGGTAAACCTACGGACGCGAGTAACTTTAACCCCCAAATACCATACCTATACCTTTTCACTATGCCATTTCTAACACACACAGTTCCTGTCGAAAACTCGATGACAGGAACCACGTAAACGCGCCCCGCAGTACCGCGCGCGTAGCTTATTTAAGAAACGCCAGTTTGTACCCATCTACATCTCTTTGTGAATTTAATTTATTATTCCGCTCAAACAGGAGCAGACAGGGAAACCGGGAAATGTGTTAACACTCTAGATTTTACGATACGATTATCTGCGCGCCTTTTTATTGGATGTGATAATCTGCTTCGTCTAACGTAAATGGGTAATGGGCACTTTTAAGTGAATTCTGGTGTTAGGCAATGGGATTTTGGAGTGTATGATACCTACTTAGTATTTGGTATATTGTATTATTTCATTAATATTCTCATTGTTAGACAGACAAGCAGGTGGCGAGATATGATCTAGTCTATACATATACTCGGAGCTCGATGGCGCAGTGGATAACGCGCCCGTTCTGCGAGTGCTGAGGTTAAGCAACTTTCGCAAAGGCCGGTCATCGGATGGGTGACCAAAAATGTATCATCTCGAGCTCCTCCGTGCTTCGGAAGGCACGTAAAGCCGTTGGTCCCGGCTGCATCAGCAGTCGTTAACAGCCGCCAATCCGCACTGGGCCCGCGTGGCGGTTTATGGCCCGTTCTCCCTATCCATCCGTAGGGAAGATGATGATGATGACGATGATGATGATACATATACTGATTTTTGTGAACGTCATTATATTACTATATTAATTTAAGGACTTTTGTCTTTATGTACACATATTGACAGTTTATTTCTTATGTTAGTTCATATACCACATAAAATAGAGGTAAGGTTAGAAAGAGGTTCAAAATAATAAGGTATGAATCATCATCGTCAGCCTATACTAGTCCACTGCTGGACATAGGCCTCTCCAAGTGCACGCCACCGAGCACGATCCGCGGCTACTCTCATCCAGCTCTTGCGAAGAGCGTCTCGCTACAAGAAAAAATAATAAATTACTGGTATTTTTTTATTATTGGTTAGGCTGTCTAATTAATTAAAAAAAGAAATGTTATGTTGTTGCCGAAAAAAAACTTGTAAAAAAACAGACTTTAAAATAAATTATCGATGGCATAGCGGCTTATGTGTTCGAATTGCATTCTTGGAAATTAAAAAAGCTGGGTCGCCAGATGAGTATTGTGACCCAAGTAACATTGTTGTTTCTTCATATTGACTCCGCTTAGTGAATTATATATTAAATGTAGTAGATTTTTTATAAGTTTTTGTTTTTAATTAACAGGAATAAGGGATCGGACCGGACAAGATAATCGTTCAATGGATCCGATCGGATTTTATTAATAATAATTGTTGCAAATGGATCCGTTTAAAGGATCAGATTAGAATAACTCATTTTAATTAATTTCATTTTGTGTTTTATTTTTGAATTCATATTGTATTGACTGTAATCTGTCTGTGTGACTTATATCTTAAATAAATAAAAAAAATATCTTTGGCCCCTCCGTGCTTCAGAAAGCCAGTGAAATTGCAGTCATTACAAGCCATCGACCTGCATCTGGCCAGTGTGATAGGTTATGGCCTGATCTATCCAATCCTGAGCCCATTAGTGCTACGTTTTAGCCTAAAAATGATTAGCAGAATGCCTACCTAAATAAAAAATCCCAAATGTATATTTAAAACAGAGCTTGAAACACTGTTACATAAAAGTATGAAAAAAAAACTAGTATCCAAACATCAATACGAAGATGGCACTAAATGAAGATGATAAAAAGTATCGTGCTCTCCTAAAGCCGGCAACAAATTGGTACAAAATCAAATACCCACTTATCTAATTATGTTTATAAACGGCTCATTGATCACCAAGAGCGGAATGGCGCGACAATAGTACAAACGCATTATACAATTGTAAATTGAGTCGCCTGCGCACAATGCATCACGGTCTGTGTCGCGCTGGCAAAGCAGATGTATCACATTACAACTTCATTTTAGAGGAGACGTAATCGCGCGGGGTCTCTGCGAATTCGGTGGGCGATGGGATGGTATGGATACGAATTTGACGAGATTTTTTCTTCGATTGTTTTTAAATTATTATTTGCATTACACAATGCTATAGCAATTAAAAAAGACGAATACCTCACATTATTAACATTTAGATTGCGAATCCCACCTAAGACAGTTGTCTGTTTCATCTGCTATTTTCATTTTCAACATGTTTAAATACTCATTATCATAATACTTGCATAAAATATGACTTATAGGATTATTTACATATACTTTTACGCAAATATTGTTGAGAACAAATTTCAATTGTCGACATGGAATAGGGTTTTGGCTTATAAAGTAAAAATAGATAGTGTTGATTAATTTCGGAGAGTTGGATTGAACTACGATAGCATAGTTGGCAGAGCACCTGACCCGGCATGTCATGGGGTGCGGGTTCGAATCCCGCTCGTGGAATTTTTCCAACACTTTGTCTTGTTTTTTCAAAATATACCATTTTGATTTTTTGTTTTTCAAATGAGTTGGTATAATGCGTATTTTAGGAGTTAAATGAAAGTATTCCTTAACAAAAAGTAAATAAAGAATCATTATATAAATATACTTATTTTACTATTTTGTAAATTGGCCAAGGCACCCAACATTTGATATACCCAACAAGGGGCATATCCACTCTACTCTAACATCACCCCTCGCAACAACGCACGCATACCCTAGATTGTGTAAAGTACAAAATAATTTCACGCATCACGTGTCCCGCTAGCGTAATGACCCCGGTTAGGCCCGGGTAGGCTCGGGTATGCCGGCCCGAGCAAACACTTAATAAACGAGAGGCCTCCCCAAAGAAAAAGGGGAATTAAAAGAAAGAGGTAGAGGAAATTGAAAGTACACTCCCTTAGGATCCTTGGCAGAATTAAATGTGGAAAATGGACTGTTTATTCGCGTCAAAGTTGATTTATTATTGAAGTCAAATTTTTTTTCTGGGTAATTACTTAGAGCCGTACTTAAGAAGTTGAATTAAAACACTTTTATTAATGCAGATCGTTTTTTTTTCACAAAATGTAAGCTTCCCAGGGGTTCTAAATGCAAGTAATAGTTTCGCACAAAATTACGTTGTTAGTCTTAAGTCTTTACAGTTTGATACTAAAACTCACTCAAGAAATAACTGTATAGTTAAAAGGCTTTTGTTTTTGAAACTTTAATAGTCACAACTATTATACTTTTTTAAAGAGAAATGAGATTATCACTATTGAACAATATACTCTTGAATTTTTACACCTCTAAATATAAAAGAGTTAGGATTGAACAAGTTTTAATTAATCTAGTAATATTAAAAAAATATGTATTAGCAAGCATTTCATTTAATCATTATTACTAATGGTCCAATGCTTATGGCTTGATTAATAATTTTTTAGACTAAATAGAGTTAGTTAGTTAGTTTAGTTTAGTTTAAACTTTAAAAAATCAACAAACCAATCCCAAAGCTTTATTGTACTGGAAAATACCAAAACAATATACCTACCCTCGAAGCAATCACACCACAGCACGCGGGCCACAGATTGTGTTGACGAAACCAATGAACATTCTTAATTATTTGCCCAGTTTAAGTAAACAATGACCCTAGCGGTAACCACCACAATGCGATCTCTAAAAACCAATCAAATTGTAACTGAAATGTCACGAATCGTTGGGGGGATAGAGATCATTGAAAACTGGTAATACACAACTATTGTTTGACGACATACGCGCGGTCTGTCTCAATTAAAAATATTGCTAACAAGTCAAACAGTTGTCGCGACGCGATTTTCCGTTTTTAATTGGCAATTTGGACTGCGATATCAATCTTTATAGTTTTGTGACAGATTACACACCTGTTTTTAATAGAAATTGCTATTTGATACTGCTCTGCACTTTCATGGTTATTTATTAAATAGTTTTTTAAAATACACCGATAGATACACATAATATGACATGAAGCATTATAGTTTATGGTGGATGGTTACTTCACCTAGAATCCTCAACTTATGAGGAACTATATTATTTCTAACTTATTTTAAATTTTCCTTACTATATACCTGGGATCTCTGGGTCAGTGACCGGTGCCGGTTGTTTAACAATATGACCAGCATAAAAATATTGTTTGAGCTTTTTTAAAGTTATAAGATTAATTACAAAAACACAAATGTTGAAAAAAATTCCACGAGCAGGAGTAGAACCTGCACCCTTCTGACATACCGGGTCAGGTGCTCTTCCAATTGAACTATCGTGGTTCTAACCAGCCCGCCGAAATTATTCAACACTATATACTTTTTACTTTGAAAGCCAAAGTCACTCATTCAATGTCAACAACTACCGTCACATAATATTTTTACAAATACTAAAGATCAGTTAAGAAGTAGGCAAGCTATTTATAAAATGTTTTTGTTTTGTTTATATAATTTTGTTGCGAAACAAATTACAAAAACACAAATGTTGAAAAAATTTCCACGAGCAGGATTTGAACCTGCACCGTTCTGACATACCTTCCTTCCTTCCCCTTCTGACCCCCCCTTCTTCTTGACCTATGTTTCGCAACAAAATTTGCGTTAAAATTATATAAACAAAACAAAAACATTTTATAAGATTATCTTAAGTCATTTTTGTGTATGGTATAGTAGGAATAAGCTCGTAACGGTTTTTTAATTTTTACAATGCTGGCTATTAAAAATAAATTTTAAAAGCGTTTGATATACCTACTTATGTTTAAGCTTAACATTAAGTTGTGTTGTGTCTGTTACTCTTATAGTATTTTTTAAGTAAATATCGTCATTATTGTTTTCTTACACCTCTTGAAAAGTCAAGAATTTAATAATAATAGTAATAGTAATATTTTAACTTTTGTCTATCATTATATGGAAGACAAAAGTTAAAATATTACGAGTTATCTTTAAAATAAATAATACAACATTAGCAAGTGCCTTTTATCAATCACAAAGTAGCTCTCAATTTGGAAAAGGGCTCTTTGCCACATGCTACCAAAGGGTTATTCTATTATAGGGATGGAAAGCATCTATGAAAAAGTATCGATGATGTAAAATAACTAGAATATTTGGTCAATTTATGATAATAAAACTCTTATTAATCTTATTTTTTAATGTACATTACGTCGTTTATTGTACCTGTTTTTGGTAATTTATTAATGAGAAAAAAAATTGACATTGTAAATTGCGCTTAGGGTAATTAGCATCACATCGCATCGATTTATTTTTTATTTTGACGTCTTTATTTTTTTTTACCTATTTTTTTATTATCTGAGTACTTAATACACATTTTAATGTGCATCATAATTTATAACGTTTTTCCGTGTACTGAAAACAAAGAGATACAAAATATAATGAAATATGTTTTTAGCAATAGTAATTATACCTACCTATACTCGTACTCATTTAAAATTTAGAATACTTTGACAAAATAGTGTAAAACGAAGTAATTTTCAATAATATTTAAATGTAATTATAAATAAGCAGATGAAAATATATTTATATAAATGTAAATATAAATATGTAGGATCCCTACAAATATTTTATCGATGAAGTTGCAACTTGTCCACACTAGCAAATAGCACCCTAATTTTTGACCCGCTATGAGACATTTAAATATTTAGAAAGCGCTCGAGTTATTTAAAATTATTTATTGAACTAGTTCGAGAGATGTAGTGTTTGTTTATTATAGTATTTTAAATTTTATTATTCTGTAAAATTAAAATTTTTGTACTTGTTTTTTAGTTTATTATGATAAAGGTATTATTGATACATATAATAATAAAGATAATGTGTTTTAAAAAAAAACACATACATACATACATAATATACAGATCGCAATAGCTCCACCCTGCTATTAAGCAGTGGATCACAGTAATACATTATAAAAAAGACGGTTACCAATATCAATAAAACCATGTTCATTGATTTCACCCAAGTTTTGTAATTAAACAAGAACCTAAGTAATAAGTATTTTTACAACAATTTATTTTTATATTACTAACAAAATATAGATCAGTTATCTGTAAATAATGATTTTAATTTAATTTAAAAAATTGAATTTACATACTAATGAACAATTACGGCTTTTTGCTCAGAAAAAACCGAAAAAACAACATCTAAAATTAAAACTGTAACCCGAAGGATCTACTTGATCTTCGGTCTTCCGAGCATTTCAGCGTTTATCAGTACAGTCGCAGGACGTCCGAGGGTTATCACCGGCGGCCATCTTGGGGGTCGCGAGTCGGTCAAGCCGACCCGGGTGTCAAGATGGGGTTATGATTGGGGTCGCTACCCGCTAATAATGATTATGATCCGTCAGTTAATTGGACTAATAATTAAAATATTGTTTGTTAAGTTAATTACGGTGGTTGTTTTTCTGAATTTAACAATCTGTACATGGTAATTTTGTAAAATACTTGCAGGACCCAATTGAGGACATAATATTTGACTCTAAACCTGATAGTGCTAAATAAAGCTGACTTATGTTAATTATCTTTCGCATATAGTATGTGTATCTATAAGACTATGTAATAGTGGTAACATTAAAACTGTAAAGGAGTCGTACATTTAATATTGCCTAAAAAAGAAATACGAATTACCTACATAATTGTTTGATTCAATAAACAGTAATTTCGATCAAAACCATTTTATAAGTTAAAAAAAAAAATTTGGTGTCCTCAAACATTATCTAAGTAAAAAAACAAACATTGTATTCTATCAAACATGCTATCAAGGAATAATCTCTTTGTATTCTACCAAAATTTTGCGTCTCACAATCAAACCGTAAAGTAAAAATTCTTTGATGTATTTCTTTACCATAACATTCAGTCAATTACCGTAATTATTAGGGAACACAACTTGTCATAACATCAATAATCGAACGCAAATCCCTGAGGGCCGAAGACGAACGCCTGAACCGCGAAAGCTTTTTAAAATTACAGCCTTTCAAAATCGTCGAGCCTTTGTCACTGGCTCCCTCTAGCCGCAAACAATGGTTTCAAAAAAACACACTGCTTGTAAGGCCTAGAGACCGGATGCCTTTTGACAACATATTAATTAATTAATGAACAACTTTTATCATATATTTAGTAACTAGTAATTATTATTACAGATTAGATTAATAAGTTTTATTGGTATGAAAATAAAAGTAAAGGAAAATGATCGTATGTATCTTCTTAAAAGCGACAACATTGCAACCTTTTCTTATAACTTAGTTTATAGATTTTTTTACTTTAGGCACTCTTGTTAGGTATGTAAAGCATGTAGCTACTTAGTGTTTTATTATAATTGTAGCTGATCCCAAATTTCGGCTAAAATAAAATAATAGGCTTGTGTTGAAACGCCTACCAAAAATGTATCAATTTTACTACCAATAACAAAACGTTTACCAAAATTGATAAATTATCACCAAATTGTGTTTCCTAAAATATTATAAAAATAATACAATTTATATTTTTATTAAATGCCTTAAAAATATATAAATACCTTTTAACTGCATTTCAGACCAATTATGTTATATTGTCACCAAATAGATAATACCAATATATTCAATATTATATGCCTCGAGTTTCAATTTGGTAAATTTTGCTTCCTGTTGTCTAATAAAAAAAATAACCATAATAAATAAATAAATATATAATAACAATGTCTAATAAAAATAAAAAAAATCACTCAATTTCTAACCTATCACGTGACCTACAGGAAAAGGGCAGCTAGTATCCTCAATCATTTGAATAATAGTGTAAAAATTGTTGGTATCAATATTACTGTTTCAGTAAAACAATATTTGGTGAGCATTAATCCATTTTGGCAAGCAAAAAGAATATATATACAAAACGTACAATTATTCTGATGTGTGTATATTAGGATATAAAAATTATTTTGGTGAGCACTTAAAATGTACCAAAATAAATAGGGATTATATTACCCGAAAATCGGGCTCAGCTGCATGCATTAGGAGAAGTTTAAACAGCAGATCACAAAAGTTTATGATGATGATCACAATTACGCTTCTATGGTTTCGTAATGAATCATTGACAACTGAAGCGAATATGTCAGTGGCATTCACTTGAGAACCTCGAGACGAACGGGCGTGGTAGCCGTTGTATCGTAAAAAATTATATGTATCCGCTCAACTGAAAATAACGTATAACAATGGTTAAATCAATAGTTAGCGACCAGTGGCCGGTCGTTCGACGCTGGAGGGGTATATGCATCTTTGACTTTTAATTATGAAATAGACTATTGTCTCGCTCACCCAATGACCCACGCCAACTACCTACCACATCGAAGAAAGGGATGCCAACACATTCTTAAGATGATAGCAACGAACCATTTTGGTATCAGCATGAATATGTTTTATGTGTCCTAGCCTTCCGACTACATCTAGAGCCATAAAGTAAAATAAAGATTCAGATGCTTTGTCGGGCGCGCAATCCCAGGTGAATCCCGCATCACAAACGAACGGCGTGTTTATTGATTATGCATTCCGAACACGCCTGGCGGCAAGACATTGTGGCTAGGTTCTGCAACATATAACACTATTACATTGTTATATTTATATATTTTCAGTAAGAACTATAGGTGTAAGTACAGGCGCAATAGAACGTGCATATTGCATCATCTTTTTTGCGGGGTAGAAAGCGCGCGAGAGGGGGGAAGCATACATCGTTGGGTTGGCGGGCTCATAAGCCCGCCAACCCAACGATATGCTCGAATAAACTCCATAGAGTTTAGTGACCATGAGTCACTTCGACGGGACGCGTCGCGCATTTTGCGTGCGCTAATTTTACGAGAACCCGAGAAACATCGATCAACTCAAGGAGAATATCCGTGGTGAAATGGTAGCAATTACACCAGCATTACAGAAAGAAGAAAAAAAAGAGAAGAAAGTTTTAAATAATTTCCGTTTGTGGTTAGAGGAGTGCCGTCGTAGAGACTGTCATCATTTAACGATGTTATTTTTAAAAAATAAATTTTATCATTCACAACATAAAAGTTTTATCTTAACTATACCTTTTGTATTTATTTTGAAATCTATTTTGCAAATATGCACGTTATATTGCGCCACCCTGTATAAATAAAAAGAATAATACAGAGATCGGTTTCTAAGTTAGTGTAATTTATCACTGTACAATGAAATTTTAAGTAGCTATCTTTAGATACTTTAAAAATACACTAACCTAGCTTTCGATGGCATTGAAGGTGGTATCTTCAATGCCAGTTAATTTAATATAACTTATTGGAAAAAATAAAATTGATTACGCTGTCATCATCATCATCAGCCTGTATTAGTCCACTGCTGTACATAGACCTCTCCCATTGAGCCTGTTTTTTCCGGCTCTTATTATTTTTGTATGCTCTTCCAATTCCTGCCAGCTGCATGCAGATCGTATGGGTTAAAATTAGGACCGGTCCTTATCTACAAAGAAAAAAATTTAATAAAAATTAAAATTAAAGGACTATAATGTATTGAAATGAAACAACTTTTACGGAACTACTCGCGTTTATTTTACACATTAGTTTTAATTAATGTTTATCCGGACGTTTCGAACCCTTAGCAGGGTCCGTGGTTACAGGAAACGTCAGGATAAACATTAATTAAAACTAATGTGTAAAATAAACGCGAGTAGATCCGTAAAAGTTGTTTCATTTCAATGTGTAGTGTTCGCGTACGTTTAGAAAAGAATAGACTATAATGTAACAGGCAAAAAATTTTGTTTACCTCGAAAATATCATTATTCTAAAATGCATATTACGCTCAAAGCGTGCGCTCGCACTTAATTTTCATTAGTGCTTCGAAATGAACGCGACGCAGTCTTCCGCTCCGCTAGCTTGTCTTTGGATGCATTCTTGTTTATCTGTGGTTCCATACGTGCGATATCCATTAGTCAACGCAATGAGATATTGTGCAATCATGTACGTATCGTTAGGAAGGGTGAAAGAATAAGCAGGAATGATTGTAATTTGTGGTACAAACCATCATTAGATATAATGCTCAATTTAAAAAAAGAAAATAAATAATAAAATAATAAAGTTTAGCTTCCGTTTCATAATATTTACGTCATCCACAAACTATTTTGAATAACTAAGTAATATAATTATGTTAGTTATTTAACAAAAAAATCAAGACGGTAATAATGCCGTCTTGATTTTTTTGTTAAATTGTTTTAAATAATGTAATTAATTGGATTTTTCGGTCAACGCCTCATTCTACATGTAACCCTCGTGAACCTTAAGAACCACTTCATGGACCCTGCAAAAGGTTTACAAAGTCACTATAAGAAAAGGGTGTTGACCCGGATTTATTTTAAAAGTAATTTCTTTTAAATTAAATTTCCCTATTGGCGCCCACCGAAAAATTAAAATACATGCATATGCATAATCGCGCGCATATTGTGGTCACAGTACACTTCAAGTAACCATTGACCCTGATGTAAGTAAAGGGTCATAATCGCTAGTAACCCAGTGCTTCGGAAGGCACGTAAACCCATTGGTACCGGTTATGTTAGCAGTCGTTAACAACCGCTAAAACGCACTCCGCCCGCGTGGTGGTATATCGTCCTTTCTCCCTGTGGTATTTCCATCCATAGGGAAAGCTCGTGCCACATCAGTGTACATTATCTTTAAATTCTTGTAACCTTAATAAACAGTAGTTACAACCTTAAAACTTTTTCCATCACCAAACATTAACGTTTTTGTATAAAACTAAAAACTATTCGAGTTGCCAACAACCCCATAACAAGAAGCGGAGCAAGAAATTAAGTGTTGACTTCGTGCCTCGAGGGAAATCCGACCAATCGCGTCGGCGAATTGCTCATCATCGCACGCACGTACAACAGGAAATGGCGGAAAGAGGATTGTTATAGTTACGGCAACGTATACGCCATACTTGAATAGGCATGACGACAGTATCAAAAAATCAACGATTTAATGATTTTAGGGGAAAATACATATTAAAAAAGTTTAAAACACTGATATTTATAAAATTTATAAATACAGTGAAAAAAATTAAACGCCCACCTGACCCAGCCAGGAATCGAACCTGGGTCTTCCGCAATCCGGGCGGCTGCTTGGTTTAGTAAAACACTGGTTTAGTTTTATTTAAAAAAATTGAGATTATTAAGATTTTCAATTCAATTCAAAAGAAAACATTAAAATACTGTAAACGGCCATTTTGACTGAAACACCGCATGATGTCACGCTTAGGTAAAATCAGCTCAAATTTGGGTCAGAGTTGCCAAGGATTGATGTCTTGATGTTGGGCGATTTCCTCGCAACAAATAAAAATTTTGCTCGTGAAGTGCGCTTCCATCATTGGCCTTATCATCACTTAACATCAGGTGAGATCAAGGCACTGTGGTTAACCGTAAATATATTTTTTTTTAAAATAATCTTAAGACTGATTGAGCTGCAGTCGGGACGAGTTTTAGAATTAGAACAATTTAACTCTTGAGTTCGCCAATTTGTAAATCTTCGTTATAATAAATGTGGCATTAGATTTATTTTAAAAATCACAATTGAGGATATTTTCAGTCGGTGAGACAGACTTGACAATTTTTTTAACTTTTATTTATGCGAAGCAAAATTTTAAATTAAATAAATGAATTCATCGTTCATCAACTCATATATATGTATAATTAATTACCACACTGACCTAATGATATTGTGGTTAGTTAATCATTACTTTACCAAAGAAATTAATGACGTAGGTACTCAAAATACAGGTAAACACGTAACCAAACTTATTAACTCAAAAACAAAATATATTTTAACACAAATAATGTGTAACAACAAATTATATGACATGAAGATCAACAGTTCTGATACATCCCCGACCCCCAAGATGCGCAAATAGATTCCGGTATATTGTTGAAATAGAAAAACATACAACATTTTGTGTGGTTCGTATTTCTTTCGGGCCATTCTTCTGTATTTGATATTCAGCTATTATTACGCCGACGGACGCACGATGATGGATCGTCGGCTCAAATCGCTGGAGATTTAGCTACCTTTCTGGAACGTTTCAAAAATAGGAGCCACCCAATTATTAGTTACGCATTCTATATCTATACTTACTATTAATAAAGAGGTAACGTTTGTTACTTTGTTTGTTTGTTTGTATGTCGGGGTTAATCTCTGGAACTACTGGTTCAATTCCAAAAATTTCGTTCCTGATAAAATGCTTCATCCTTTGCGGGTAACATAGGCTTTATTTCATTTTAAAAATGAGTTTATTTTTTTAATCTTAAATCCATGCGGACGAAGTCGCAAGTAAAGTGCTAGTATTTAAACAAAGATGTGTTCTTAAAAAGTAAATTGTAAATCCTTTCCTCTTAATGGATATTGGCTTAATTTTATTATGTTGTAATATATCGATAAATGCCTTATCGATACGGTGGTAAAATAGATTCTTTAAAGCAATCAATGTATCTCTCTTAACATCTCGACCCTAATAAAGCTGTACAAAAATATACTACACTTCAACTTGTAATAACACTCATCGCAACACAGATTCGCAAGTCTTTGCAGCTGCTGCTGCATTCTTACAATAACTCTTTAATTAAAAAGCAAAAAAAAAACTTTCAAATATTATAAAGGTTACTTCACTATAGCCTTTTTAAAAGTTTTTACAAAGAGTCTTAACCTCTCATCAGCGACGGGCACTGTTCAGTGCCCTAAACAATTAAAATTCTATTTTGACTGTATTCACAGCAGACGACAGGTTAACACACATCTAACACATTATTACCATGTTTTAAAAGAAGAAAGAAAGAAGGAGAAAAACCTCCATTTTTGTGCCCCGCATCCGCCGCGTACCTCAGCGGTTACGGTGCGGTCGGTTCGACCCCCGCGTAAATATTTGAGTTGGTTGTGACGATTCGCCGCCGACTGTCTTATGGTTAATTTATTTTGACAAATCATCCACCCTCCACTCATTTCCTGGATAAAAGCGAAGGTGGAATATGAATAAGATTTATTTTTGTTATGTGAATAAAGCTACTTACCTTCCTAGGCACATTTTGAAGTTGTCTCTGTTAAAAGAGCCTTAAACATTTCTGTATGATAAACATATTTGAAAGGTTAATATTTTTCGAACCAATTAGCGAATTTTAAACATGTTTTGTTCAAGTAAATTTCAAAAAGACAATAGAAAGAAGTATATTTAACAAATTTTATTCGTATTTTAGACACCCATGATAGTTTCAAATCGCTTAAAATAAGTTGATTATCGTTTTTTTTTAAATTGTTTTCTACTAAAAATACTATCAAACTAGGTCTCTGTATTTTCTTAAAAATTATATTTCAATTACAAGTCTACGTTACATAAATATTATTTCCTCACAAGTTTATCTTATCTAGGTACTTATAACATTTAGTAAAATCATTTTTCCTTTTTTTTATTTATTTATTAACCACCAGCCTATAAATGTCCCACTATTGAACTTAAGACTTCCCACACAAACAAACACCACATGGAGAAATCGGACCATAACCTATTGGAAGTCAGATAAGTCTATTCTATAGTATAAGTTCAAGTTTAAGGATGTCCAAAAATACACTTCTAACGGCATTGCATTAAAACTGTATCCCCACATTATCTCCGAATCCGTACGGAGACAGTCACACATAACTAAATAATGTAGACACAACCCTGCATGGCCGGCATGCAAATATTGGACGAGAGATAGTTCAGCTTCAAGTTAAATAAGTACGCTCCCAGAGGTCTGCGACATTCGCGAGCCTTTATTTTATCTCTGCCACCCCTGTGAGTACAGGGTGATTGAGAAGAAGATAATGTTTAAAGGGCTTACCTTGGATTTAGGCACTTAACGATGACTCATTCGTTAAATCCATAGCTAAAGACGTGGTTTTCGATATTTTTTTCAAACGACATGTAGAGCAAAATGCGTTTTAAAACTAGGAGGTAATCTAAAATAGTTGTAATTTTAGAAATATATACAAATATTATTTTATTATATTTTGTATAAGTACCGGCCGGCACCGTTATTACATATTTATTTAACTTACATTAATATACCTGACTAATAAATAACATACATATATACATATAATCACGCCTCTTTCCCGTAGGGGTAGGCAGAGACCACTTCTTTCCACTTGCTACGATCCTTACATACTTGTTTCGCTTCGTCCACTTTCATTATTCCCTTCATACATGCTCTTCGGTTTAGGGTAAACTTGACCTGGCCTTTTTTCAAGACGTCCCTGATTTGATCTCGAAACGTCCGCCTAGGTCTACCCTTACCGACACTTTCATTCACACTCGCCTTATACACTTTTTTCGTCAATCGTTCTTCATCCATTCTCTCAACATGGCCAAACCATCTCAGCATGCCTTTCTCAATTTCAAAAAATAACTAATAAATTAATAGATCCTGTCCTTGTAATGGAAAGTGTCCTGCTATGATATTTTCCAATATTTTTGACGCTGTAAGGGAGAAAAGAGCTGGGACACTTGCTGAGTTTCTTGCCGGTTCTTCTCAGAGTAGACTTACGAACCGATGGCATAGTGACATTCACAAGAGCTACTTGTAGCCTAAACTGAATAAATGATTTTGAATTTTGAATTTTTTGAATTGAGACATAATCGCACATTGGTTAGTTTGCAAACTAAAATCACTAAAACACAATACAAAGTTAATTCTCCCTATCCATCCATAGGGAAGGCTCGTGTCCCAGCAGTGAGGACATAAACAGAGCTGATGATGATGATGATTATGAACCGACAATATCATCTGATTAATATTGCCGATTTCCAGCCATCGCCGTAAAACTACGACCAAAAAACAAAGTTGATATGAATACGGATTACAATATTTTCTTTTATTAACTTGATTTAGAACTTCTTTGATAATATCCAAACAAAACATTTTAAATTAAACAGATGGAACATTCTTCAAAAACATTACAAAATTACGAGTACGGTACTTTTCTTTTTAAATTCCTCGTTAGATATAAATATTATTACCTTATACTTAACGCTTTTTAAAAAGAGGAATAAAAATCTAACGTATTATGCCACAATTTGCATTTCCGAACACGCTGTATGTCGGGAGTGAGCTACATTTGACGGAGCTTCATAATATATGAGATGAGTTAACAAGCCGGTTAGCTACTGGCTACCTCAAATCGTATTCCCTAGGAGCGGCTAGGACGTCTGCATGTTACGAATTTACATCATATTATTATAATAATAATAATATATTTTTTAAAAATTTATACTTTTAAGTTTTTCGCCGTCCTAACTGTATAACACAGCAAACCAAGCTGGGATGGGTACTCCTAGGCAATGTTAAAACCTTTAATTGCCACGTAGTGCTGAACAACGTAGAAGAGATATCTCAGTTATGGGAAGCTGAAGAAACTAATGACTACAGTCACACATTATTGTCGTCTTTGTTGAAAATCTCAACTATCAAAACGTAAGCAGTGCAAACCTTACAATGAACAGCTAGAGTCCATCATCATCACCAGCTCATTTTATGTCCTTACTGCTGAAGCACGAGCTTTCCCTACGGATGGAAACACCACAGGGAGAATGGGGCCATGAACGACCACGCGGGCCCAGTGTTAATTGGTGGTACGAATAAGAAACAATTATTAACATCAACATCAACTATCATCGAGGAAGGATGCGTCGGCTATTTACCTTGTAACTTAACTTAAACTGGAGTGTAATAAATCTATAGTGACGGACTCATTTTTCTCTCGTGTCTCATCTCCATAACTAACTACAACTAACTTCAACCGTGCCTGTCAACGGCAACTACGCGCCAGCAACAACAGCATCAAGAGTAGTGTCTGCGGTCAACTTAGCGGACAACCTACATCCTGGTAACTACACATTACTTACCTAACTTAACCGGGCCTGTCACCGTGAACCACGTGCCAGCCCAACAATAACTTCTACACAACTTTTGCGTGTACGGTGTTTGTGGTCAACTAAACGAACCCTACATTTTGACCCTAATTGACCTGCACAAAAAGAAACATGGCGATGATTTTGATGATGATTCAAAATAAACTTTCAATACAACAACTAAAGCTCGATTTTAGGTCATAGGCGGCTTGTAATTTCAACGTTCAAAATTTGAAACGATAACATTATAAGGGCATGTCTTTAAATTGTAACACATTTACGCTCTTGGGGATCTATTTTTGAATCGCACGTATGACATTGTGTTTTCGCATGCGACTTAAGTCATACTCGTCTTCCAAGTCGCATGACACCGATTTTCCGTATTTTTGAATCGTTCGTTTCCGGTGCTGCCACCATAATACGAAATGTTGGATGTTATCCATTCCACGCAGAATTTAGAGAAAACCGGCAACAACCGCAATGAAAACGGATCCATGTTTCTATGGGCTGTTAAAAAAACCTATGCTTTTTAATAGAAAAGACTATCAATGACACTAACAAACGAGTGATATGACATTGACACAACGAATTGATTTTGGGACTTCTTGGCGGGAAAGTGAAGAGTCATGACTGCGGTTTTGTTTTATTTTCTAAAATTTGTGGTATATCAAATATTAATGTGAAATAATGGTGGATTATTAACCTTTAAGTCTTCGTGAGTGTGCATGAGTGTTGGCAAATGAAACAAAACAGTGCAATGTTACTTTTCCAATTTTTACAAGAAGTCTGCGTGAGGACTTAGTAAAGCCCCACTTCTTTACTGAGATACTCGAGGGGTTGGGGGTAATATCATTTCTCACTTCCCATTTCTATTATCATTCATCATCATCAATACTGTTTATTTATGTATTACAATGAAATTAAGAAACTAATGACATGGCAGCATGGTCTATGACCTTAGCCGGTTCTTTAAGGAACGACCTAAACTTAAAAAAAAAAATATTAATTGATTTTGACAGTTATTCTATCAATCGCTTAGTATCGCTCGACTGCAACGAGTGGGTGAGGGTACACGTTGCGGTCAAGCGATTCAAAAATATGGAAAGTCAAATGTCGAATGAAAATCAGTAGAAACCAAGCGCTTGACTCAGGGCGAAGGAATCAAAAATAGAGCCCCTGACTACCGTGTACCCATGCAATTATTGGTTTCCTCTCAATCCGAATCAAAACACGTAAGCATGTGCTATTACATTCAAAGGGCGATCCAATTGAGAACCCCATCCGTTGGTCTGGTCGTCTTTAAATGTTTAAGGCGATATTACGAGACGTAAATGTAATTACGTGCCTACGCGTGTAACTGTTAAGGTCCGATTTCTGCTGCTTCAATATTTTAAAGGGTCGGTTTGCTTGCGACTCCAATGATGGGGGTATTGGGCGTTAAGGTTTTTGATTACATTACTGTGAATTTAATAATACGGCTCCTTTTTTCAAACTGTGCAATTTGATGAAAAACAAAATTCGCAACATTTACGTAAAATGTATATATTATAGCTAGCCTATTCTTAACTGATTCTTGATATTTGACCCCGGATGTTGATGACGTGTTACATTGAATAAGGCACCTTTATAACTTATGAATTAACTTCAAAAATTACGTCTATGTTAGTCTAACAATAATTTTATTATTATATCATCTCTCATCAGATTATGTTTCCTTAATAATGCCTCAATGGAGGAGTGGTAAAGTGCTCGGCCCCGTATATAAAGATCCTGGGTTCGATTTCCACGTCAGGCAAGGGGTGTTTCGAAATTTGGCAATTGTTAAGCCTTTTGCACACATGTAGCTATGACTTGATTTCAATAATAGATATTTTAAACAGTCACCATTACCAACACTTACTTATTCACTTATTTCGTTAATTAGAAAATACTATATATTAAAACTAATAATACACAACATAACGCCATTTCAGAATTAACCCTAAAATATCAAATTTGCCAAACTTATCAGTCAAATTAATAGCAATCAGTGGCAGGTAAAGTCGGGCCACTTCTGACCGAACCTAATCTGTCCCCCTAATTGTGTTAGCGACAACTTTCATCCTTATACCCGGCGTCCCTCTGGATATGATCCGACATCATATTAGATTAGTTATAGTTGTTGGCTTCGCTAATAAAGGGCAAAAAGTTGGGATTCCGATGGGGCATAAGTAAGTTTGGTATATCTACATACACACATACTTACGACATTGTAATTTGTGTGTGTATGTATTTGGTAAGACTTTGAGTTATGTCTGTTGCTTGCGGCTATACCCGAGTGTGTTACATTAGGATTCGTATAAAATATATTTCGGTAAGACGCCCTCAGACTAGGTGGAACGACGATCTTCGCAAAGGGGCTGGTAAGAGCTGGATGAGAGTAGCCGAGGATCGTGCTTAGTGGCGTGCCTTGGAGAGGCCTATGTCCAGCAGTGTGTAGGCTGATAATGATGATGATATTTCGGTATTGAAACTTTGGGAAGCGTCGCTAGATCTATCGGGTTGAATGCAAGTAATCGTGGTTCAATCCCAGCTCCGGTAGGCTAATGGAACTCAAACCTAATACATGAATATATCTAGGTGTGTGGGGGGTGGATAAGCAGCTTTCTAGGTGGGTTATCTCGTGGGAGGATTTAGCAAAATCTACAGCGCTGAATCAAAGTGTGTTGGTGGGTTTTAATGAAGGCTTTCTTACGACAATAAAAGCCTTCAACGGTTTAACGTGCCGTTCAAAACAAAAAGGAGATATTAAATTTGGTAACCCATTCGGTGACCCGGCATTGTTAATGTTGCAAAAGTTGCAAAATAGCAATTTGAACGCGCTAGCCTCTGCGTCGAAGAGCTCGTAAAACACCTTGCACTGCATTTAAAACTATTTATTTAATAAAAAATATGAGACTATGAGTAATTTTAAATAAATGCATGGGAGAGATCGTTATTGTAGATTT
Source organism: Eudonia truncicolella (assembly GCA_949315975.1). Lineage (NCBI taxonomy): Eukaryota > Metazoa > Arthropoda > Insecta > Lepidoptera > Crambidae > Eudonia > Eudonia truncicolella. The sequence goes on from OX438836.1 coordinate 12,289,356, forward strand.
ATCACTAACTTGCTGATTTTGTAAAAGTTTTCCAGACACACAAAAGGTTAAATATAAATTATTTATTCGTTTATTAGTTTATTATATTTTTAATAAACATAATTTTTTGTCGACTATATCGGTTCTTACAGCAATATTAACCCTTACTAACAGAGTACTCACTCGAAAGTATTTAACGAGGCGCACTGGCCGCGCATTGTGATATTAAATAGAATATTACAGATAATATTCCTCCGGGATCCGCATTAAAACTATCCAGCAGGTACGGTAATGTCCGAAATTTGCCCAATAATTGCCCAATTTGCCCAATAAAGTTCAAATTGAGCCGGCTCGCTCTATTTGAACGTAATTGCGACAAATTGATATGTTTCACAGTTCGTTGGGAGATATTTGAGGGCCGTTGTTAATGAGATACGTATTGTTATTGAAGTGAAGTACTATTTCTTGTCATCATCATTAGCTTGATATCCCACTGCTGGGCTCCAGACTTCCCACATGAAATAGCTATAGGAATATTAATACACCTCACTGACCCAGTGCGGGTTGGGTCATTTACCTACCACTTACCTTATTTAAGTCAGAGAATTAAAACATACAGTTTTTTATGTCTAGAATCTGGATACAAAAATTTTTATAAAAACCCAAATAAAAATGTATTACATTTTAAAACGTAATTTTAATCATTATTATATATAAATTTTAAAAAAATACATTTTCAAATATACAACAATTACAGAAATACGATCATATAGGTATCTATATGATCGCATTTCTGTATAACAGCAACAGTGACTTCCACGAAATCTAAAACAGATAATAAATTGTACTCAAATCGCTCACCCAGTCCAGACATGCATCGCATTGGATTTTGCAATGTCTCCCGTGGACGCGACCGGTAAGTGGCGTTACGAAATAAATCAATGGCACAAGGGTCTATTACGGACCTCGAAGCATCGAGATTCAGCTGCCTACTTTTGTAGTCAGCCCACAAATTCTTTCGACCAACTTTCGAGATTGTTTTGTGTCAGTACTACCCGTTTTCTACGACGACGGCGACGCAAAGTACCTAAATACCCCTAAGTTTTACCCCTTAGCCATGTTAGGTGACACTTGTCAGAGTAAAACCAGAGTGAAATCCGTCACCTAATTGATATATTGATTTATTTACACACAACTACAGAATACAATTCAATACATTCACACCAGCGGGTATTATAAACTAATTCTCACATTAAAATGGAATACCGGTGATTGTTGCGCACCGCGTTTAAATAGAATAAATAGTTTAACAATTGAAAATAATAAATACTTGTACTTTTAACAAACAAAGTCTAATAAGAAGTTAAAAATGAAATAACAATTTAAAAGAAATAACGACATATTCTTACAACATATTAAAACAGTTAGGTACTATTACTTTTAATACATCATTAATTAATATTATCCATGATACTGTGATGTTGACTTTCAATAAATATTTAATGTCGACTGAGAAAATATTGTAACTAATATTTGGAGGCGATCAGTCGTCTCATACAGCAAATTGGGTAGCTGACTGGTTAGTCAATATAGAAACTTTTTAACAACTGTCAAAACGATTATTTTTAATAGAAATTATATAGGATTAGAAAACTATGACGTCACTATTTTTTTCCGTCAATTGAGTGTTTATTAATAACTTTTTAGGTTACAGAAATTCATGCTTAGGTCAAATAAAAAATTGGTCAATGTTATAAAGAATTGTTACGTGATTTTATGTATACGTTTATTGTTCTGGAATTAATTGTTGTCAATTACCCAATTGTAACTAGAGTAGTTGCAGTATCGTGGGTTGCGACAAACGAACGTAAGCACGAACAAATTAATAAACGAACGAAAAGGAACATCTAAAACAAAATAGCAATTAGTTGAGAGTGCCTAATGCAAATTTTTTTGCTATGTTGCTCACATTATTGTTATAAGATCTAATTACATTCGATGTCATGGATCATTGAAAGTAACATTATTATTGCAATAAGGTGTAAGGGTCACCTAAAATTTAAGAGAGTCGTTGGTAAAAATGGGTATGAGCCAACTAACCAGCATACGGCCCGAGTGTCGCGCGCGCTTCCACATGTGAGGTTTCTCTATAGTTTAGGATTCCGGATATAGTGTATTTCCACCTTCAAATTACTTAATCTGTGCCTTCAGCCCATAGTAAGATAATGTCATCAGGTAAGTTAAAGGCCAACCGCTTCCCGTTATAAAAATAAAAGAGAAATGGAGGTACTAGCTTGGAGCTCTTATTTAGAGTTTTAAACTGCCCTTGTCGAGTGTCAATGCATGAGATGCAATGTCTTTGATTTAATCCACGTAGGATTTTGGAACTGACGAGGTTCCTGTATGGGTACTGAGAAGTGAGTGGGCTTACAACTCCGCCACCAAAGAGGACATTTGGTAGTCGACTTTAGAGTTGACGACCCGAGCAGTGGAACTGCGAGTTGTGCTCTTGATGCAACGAGAAGTGAGCGAGCTTACAGCTCCGGTAACTTATCTGGATATTAGGTAGTGAACTATACGTGTCCACAGAGCAACTCGCTCGAGACACTAGTCTTAAAAGTACTGGATGAGGGATGCGCTTCGGCGCGTCCTGATCTGGCGTTATGACCTGACGCAGATGGTCCCGTGTGCTTGCGCAAGGATGTCTGACACCTTTAACTTTATAACCGTTAGGTTAGTGAGGGGTGTCAGTATAAACTTTAAAGTCGTGTTTAGTGGGCTGGCCTTCCCGAGTTTATTGTTGTTCCTTATCTGTACAAGATCTCCCGCCACATAGACTAACGATCCGATATCGTAGTGACAGTCATAAGGTTAATTATTATAGCTGTAAACCATTTGAATTTTTCCGTCTTTTTCTTGGTGATCTAAGGTCAAGAGTCACGGAAAGATAATTGTACCACTATAACCTTATGTTTTGTACCACTGGTTCTCATTATCAGCGTCTAGGAGCGTAGACATTCCGGAGCTCAGGAACTCCCAGACTGACCTTTACACCAGACTGGTTAATCACTTTTTGAATAGTTTAGGAATAGACATACAATACAAATACAAACAAATACCATTATATTTATTTGAACATGCTTACTAACGTTAAATTAGACATACAAAATAAATAAAAAGAAATACAAAAACATTGATTAAGATAAATGAAAAGTAAGTAAAGCACAATTTTTCCATGAGGCAGAGGCGATTTCCGATGACCCCACACTAGGCATTGCCTGACCTGTGGCGGTCAAATATATACCTACGTTTTAAAAAGTTAAGCGGGTGCCAGTAATAAATATCTTTTTACAGATTTTTAACTAAAATTATGTTAATGTTATCCATGAAAAGCTGAACTTCTCTTAAGAGAATCTAAAATATTACAAACTCATTCACATTCATTGTGCCCAGTGGTTTGAGTTGAGTGCCTCAGTCCTCATTGGATTTTGCTCCAATTTGAATGTTAAAAACTAGTTATGTTAATCACCTTACCTTTAACATTTGATGTCGAAGAATGTAGATAGTGGAAAGGAAAATTAGATTCACTTGCAAACACTTTATTTTACACGTGAACTCTGAACATTATAAAGGGAGTCCAAAAATATGAATCGCCGCAAATAATATCTATAAACGTACAGACACTTAATTGACTCCGGAAAGACAATGCCGGAAGCTTTCAAACCGCCATATTGCCCGTATAGATAAGTGAAGAGACAGTTGGGTACATCGCCGATGCAGCCTTTGGGGACCCAGACAACCCAACGCGGACTGACCAGACAGGATAATCTGTTTTGCGTAGATTTGGATAGAGGACGTATTTGGGATTTAATGTTTGTTATAATAACTTTGCGTTGCCCAAATATGCCAATGCTTGGAAGGGAATATGAAGTACAGTAAATAACTTAATTATGGAATTTGAGAACTACATAAGACAATGACTTGTAGAGATTATTTTAAAGATAGTCGTTTATTTATTGACACTTGCTAAATAATCAAACCGGAACTTGTATGAGATTTTCACACAGATTGGGAAAGGTGAAGACCGAGACGAGGATGGCGGATGGATGGATGATGGAGGAGGAAAATTTTATAAAATAAATTTGATTTTCACAAATTTGATGACACAACTTTTTGTGGTATTTCATCTGCAAAGATGAATCTGCACGGCCATCGGTTGCAACGACCGTTGGATAGATGGCGCTGTGCTGCTATAAAAGCACTCTAAACACATTAAAAAGCAGTGACAAAATTCAGCGCTTACGTCAGCATTCCCGGTAGCATAGCGGTCAGTGCAGCCGCCCGGATTGCGGAAGACCCAGGTTCGATTCCTGGGTCGGGTGGGCGTTTAATTTTTTCACTGTATTTTATAAAATTTTATAAATATTTAATCTAGCTTCAGTGCAGCAATTAGCACTTGAAAATAAAAAGTAAAAACAAATTTTTATCCCAACATACAAGTAGAAAACTTAATTATCCGTGCTCATTTAAAATGCATAGCCCATTATAAAGGCAAGTTTACAGCGATTTCGCTTTTAAACAAAACGTTTGGTGTTTTTTTCCGCCATCATGAATTTTCGCCTTCACATAGCGCCCCTTAAATATTAAAGGCGGTGGTGGGTTGTTTGCTGGCATTTCGTACACCTCATTGAATAACATTGCTTCATGCATAATTTTTCCGCTTGGAAATTTGTCGCGGACTAGACGTGGACGGAAACAAGAGGGTGTAATAAGGAAGCTATTGCATCATTTTTTTCGGATTACTGAAACCTTGTTTTTTTTTTTAAATTTTATTTAGGAACAAACAGTTACACATTATTTATAAATTTAAACTAAAATCATCAATCATCATAGAGATAAAACAACTACAATACCCACTACATTATTAACAGGAAAAAAATAATAATAATTAAATATTGCGAATTACAAAACAGTCACATAACAGTAAAAATTGATAACGAGTTGATAACATATTTTAAAAAACAAACAAGAAAACTATTTGTTATGGAAACAGCATTGTATATAGTGTTCTGACGAAAACGCGGTTTAAACTCTCTCTCTGGAGAGAGCTTGGAAGCTGTTCGTCAGCTTAGACTTAAAACTCTGAATTCTTTTTATGGACACCAGACACCTAGATCACTAACTGCGCCTACGGATACTTCGCCAATTCATAATTTAAAGTTAACGTGACTAGTTTTACATAATCTATAAGCTAGGTTGCGTTGCGCGATCCGCACTGGGCCTGCGCGCGGTGGTTAATGACCCGTTCTCCTTTCCCAGCAGTGGGGACATAAAGATGAGCTGATGATGAGTACAAAATATAGACGCCTGCACATAAGCCTATCCAAAACTGTTAGTCTTAAATAAATGTTCAACCATATGTCATAGGCATAAAGTTCAAAGTTAATTGAAGAAATTTGACAGTTTGTGGTGGTTTAATCTGTGGCGTGTGTACTTTCAAAGCCATTGAAATGTGTCATTGTGCGTGTCTATCATTATGTGTGTGTCATTATGCGTGTGTGCCATATTGCGTGTGTGTCATTATACGTGTACTCACACATTGTGCGTGTGTCTCATTGTGCGTGTGTGTCATATTGCGTTTTTTTTTTTAGAGAGATTGCTGATTGCCGCTGCGGCATTTTCAGCTTCACCGGGCTTTAATCATATTGCGTGTGTCATTATGCGTATTAGTAAAATTGTGTACACTTGTCGTTAGGCGTCAAAAGCCATTTTTCACATAATTTTAAGTCACCATTATTGACCGCATGTTGCGTAAAGCGCTTGTACGACTTGCATGAATTCGAGCCAGTTCTGAACAAAATATTTTGTGCACACTTCGATTTAAATAAACGCCTAAATATTCAAGTAATCATAAAGTGCTTCTATCAAGAGCATATACAGGCAAGTATCATATAATATATAATAGTGAAAACAATAAAGAATCTTATGTATATACAACGTACAAATGTATAAGAATATAATACCTATGTATAGGTTATGTGAATATGAAAATGGGTTTGCTTCACATACTGTTGGTACAAAATTAACATGATACGTTTAATTACCCACGCATAAATTATATGCAATAATGAGTGTTTACGATCGCATGGTAACATAGAGTAGTGTTGTAACGTCAGCAATTTGGATATGCTTTCGTTATTGTCTAGTGTTGGGCTTGGCAACTTTGAAACATTAAAATTTTTTGTTTTATGCGGTGCCTATAAAGGAGAATAAAAAAAAGAGACTGTATGCCTACTATTTCCAGAGGAGCAGAGTTGAATTCCCCTTTCGTAGTATTGATAATAATAAAATAAAATGCATTTATTTTCTCATAAAACATACCTTATTCTTAGATGTTTTCTATTCTTACACATAAACATAAAGCATAGCTGACCACTATACAAACTTTTGTATAGTGTTTAGCTAAATAATTGTTACCGAAATATTACCAAGATGCAACTTCCTTTAAGTAATAACCCCCTTATTCATAAAAACTTTTTGAGCATTATTTAGTTAAATATTGTTTTGTCAACGTCACACAAACGTCATTTTGACTTTGAGAAAAAGAGACAAAACAATGATTAACTAAATAATGCTTAAATAGTTTTTATGAATAAGGGGGTTAATATTTATGTAACTAAGACGTCACAGCGACCCGGAGTGACAGAATGAGTGATTGAGTCATCTAAGTTTAGAAAAAGTGACAATAAAATCACTGACAGCAATATTTCGTACATGAACGGAACAAAACGGCCATAAATATCGGCGACAAATTGCCGCCAATCGCGACAACGGGCGCGCCGTTTGTCGCGCGCGGTAAATAATAACGCCGTGCGACGCCGGCTTTATCCAGCTTATTTATAGGCTCATTATCGAGTGACGCTTTTTAAAACTCAATCATTATGGACATAAGGAAGTCTATCTTTATTTTAAATCATAATTAAAAAATAATCTATCTTTGATTTCAATCATTATAAAAGTCCCATAGCTGGGCCTTTCTACATGAATGACAGCTCATTGGATGATGCGATTCATTAACCACTACGCTAGCCTAATGCGGGATGAAAGTCTCTTACGATTACAACCGGAACCAAAGGGCTTTCTGTGTCACGAACGAAAAAAAACCTGGTTCTAGCTCCAATTCTCCATAGATTTGTTTCAACTATACAAGCAATTTTGGCGGGCTGGTTAGAATCACGATAGCTCAATTGGAAGAGCACCTGACCCGGCATGTCAGAAGGGTGCAGGTTCAAACCCTGCTCGTGGAAATTTTTTCAACAATTGTGTTTTTGTAATTTGTTTCGCAACAAAATTTGCGTTAAAATTATAATAAACAAAACAAAAACATTTTACACAAGCATGTTAGTTTTTACTAGATGGGTTAACAAGACTATAATTTAGTAAGAATCTTAAAAAACAATTGCTTACTTGGTATTACGACAGTTGCCAAACTTGCAGCATCACAACTAGAACGCGGAGTTATCTATGTATATATATTCAATAAATCCATTTATATGTAGAAATCAAAAGAAAACGTTTTCTAACACAAAATACAACTTTTGAAATGTTCACTGACATTTATGTGGTTTTGCTTGCACGTAGTTTTTAAAATGGTATAGATACGAAAATGTATCTTTAATGCCTCCGTAGCTGCTACGCGTTACTAGTTAGAACGTAAAAGCTATAAATGTTTATCGTTTTTTCTAAGTTGATTAAATGAAATGAAATACATTTTAAGATTGTTCAAAAAGTGTAATATATTATTGTATATTTGACGTATATATGACGACCTCCGTAGCCGAGTGGCTTGCACGCCGGACTTTGGGCGGCGCTAACTCTGAGGTCCCGGGTTCGATTCCTGGTCGGGTCAATGTCGAAAACGAACTTTTCGAGATTGTGTCGGGTCTGGGTGGTTGTGGTACCGTCGTTGTTACTGATTTCCATGAAACGAGTGCTTTAGCTACTTACCTTGGGATCAGAACAATGTATGTGATGTTGTCTCATATTTATTTATTTATTTATTTATTATTTATATTTATTATGAGTCTTTAACAAAACTATAGAAACGTAGCCAGTATTCAATAATATCTACGTCCTTGATCCTAGATTGTTGTGAGTTGTGTATAATGGCCAGCATATGAAATGTGTTGGAACAATAAATAGTCTTGAACCCCATGAGAGGCATTTAGCATGCAACATTAATTCGAACACATTGTAGCTTGAATCTAATATACTACGGTACTACAGCCGATATAAGAAAACCAATTATTAGAACCATGTCTTAGTGATGTTAATGATTGCATACATAATTATTATAATATTTAGCACCAATAATACCCCAATCTAAGTTTCATGTAACTATATACGTAGTTACCTTTTCTTCTTTAAGTATTAAGCCACGCTCTTGACGTGATATTGGTGGCGTAATATTTTCCATTCATCTATATGATTACATTGGTTGTTTTTGTTAGTTTATGGCTTTATATTCGATGATAATGAATAATAATAGATATGAGTAGTGATAAATGATATTCCCCCAACTTCGGAGTATCAGCATGGACTAATAATATATCAGTATCAGTAATAATAAGTCAAAAATTGATATTTATTCATTTATCTAATTAAAGAGAAGGCGAACGTCGTCTATTCTAATTATTCAAAAAGTTATTGTATTGTATCTTGTGTCTCTTAAAAAAGTAAAAGAATTAGCTTAGTGTAGATAATTGCAATATCGTAAGTGCTAATATACAAACCTAAGCGTAGGTACACACGCCTGCATATAGACTACCACAAACTGTCAAACTTCCTCAATAGAATTTGAACTTTATGTTAATGGAATATGGCAGAACATTTATTGAAGAAATTGGACAGTTTTGGATAGCTGGATGTGCAGGCGTCTGTACAATCGCTAATAGTGCGTGACAATGGCAGCTCAAAGCCTGGCTAATCTAATTACCGGGACATGTCGGACGGTCGTATGACACGGCGGGCGGGACATGGCCGTCGGTGTAGAACGGTGACACGTTTGATTTAATAATTGCTGATCTTAATAGGTACCTGTTTATCTTATGTCATATGGTGATACATTCTAAAATGCTTAATTAAAAAGTAATACTAAACTTGATCAATGACAGTGACAATAGAAAAACGATGACGATCATAACTTTATTTAAAGCACGTATAAAAAAATATGAAATTGCATGGCACAATACATTTGATTTTTAAACCTTTGATTTTCTTCGAAAACTCGTAAAAGGAAAATGAAAAAAAAAATATTTGTAACAATTATTTGCCATATAGATACAAATATAGGTACACTAATTTAAATAAATATATACGTGTAGTCTAAACGATTTAACTGGAGCTTAATGAAGGGCGACCCTGTATTTCAGCACTCAAAAGTTCCAGGTCTCACCCGAGGATCGACGAATATGTAATTTTGTGCATTTTATGTGGATATGTGTGAGTGTGTGAATGTGTGTGCATGCAAATAATAATCAACTATAAAATCTTTTTTATCCGAATCCAATGTATGATTGATGATTAGTCATATAATATTGTAATGATTAGACACACAATTTATGTAAAACATATAAAAACTGCTCTGGATTGCCATAAAGTAATAAAGCAAAATCACAAAAAAAAAACAATTATCACATTTAAATACAGTCAAATCTTAAAATTGCATGCCCACTCTAAAACAATGCAGATTGCATAGCACTCAGCGGTACAGTCAGATGCTGCATTTGCCTCCATAAATACATAACCAGATAGTACAATCGGCGACATTGACGCTCCACCGCTGGACAAACGCCGCCCCAAACATTTATTAACGAACAGTGAGAGCTGTAGAGACATATTTGATAATAAATTTATTTAAAATATTGATTTAATGCATTTGCTCAATATAAGTGTTTCTTGATTTTGAAGCTGCTGCTGCAAATTGCTGCTGTTTCAGAAGAACCAAATGCAACAAGAAAACCAAAACGAAATTTGCAATTTTGAAAATTATTAGTGCTTGTGATTTCAATCGAGAAGATAAGTGACGAGTATCTTCACAGTAGTCTCCCGTGTTTTCTTTTGATAATAAGACATGCCAATGTGATCTAATTTGGTTACAGATTTATCTCAACATTAAAGTAATCGTTTAACTACAAAGTCTAGTCAAGTTCTCAACCCCAGCGCTTGCTTCGAACCCGTCGTGCATACATCACAGCTTGTGGATGGTCCGTAAGTTGCAATGTATAATTGGTTACATATAAAGCTAGATCGGGTTAGCGTTTAGCTTCAATATTTTTGAACCGTCGTTATACCTGGACTATGGACGGCCCGTCAAAGACGTTTTCAATATCAAAGTAATCGTGGTATAAACTACAAAGTCTACTCTACCCCCGCGCATACTCCGAACCCGTCGTGCATACATCACAGCTTGCGGACCATTATTCTAATTGGTCACAAATTATGCCTGATCGGGTTAGCGTTTAGCTTAGTTTCGCGCAGGGGTCACTAATTTAGTTTGCCCTCTATTGTTTTTGAAAATCATGCATTGACAGTTTGGTTGCTTATGTAATTACCTGGTTTTCTAAGTAATCGTTAATTTTATTTTAATGTAGAAGTAATCATGCGGATATTGTAATAATAGTTTACTTACTTTTTTATTTACTGACATCTCCAAACGGCTGGTTGACACTACCCATGACCCAAGGGCTGGCTTTTACCTTGGCCAGAGGCTAAGCATTGCCATACAACGTGGCAATGCCGCCAGTCTCTTGGGTACATTACCAGTCGACAGCGACGCGGAGGAATTTTTTGACGCCATTTTTTAGTTTCATACTAGGTTCTAGGTTTCTATAGAAGTTGTATTTCTGTATGATATTGTGTTATATTTACCTATGACATAATTTAATTAATAAATATGTTAACTTACATGGGATATTTATATTTTTAAGTAGGCACCTAATTTTTAGCAAACCTCTCCCACAAAAAAATCTCTATGAGCAGGATTTGAACCTAATTTATAGTACCTATATTATGAACGTGAAAGCTTCTTTATGTTTATTTTAAGTTAAGGTTTGTTATTATTATCACTAATTTAAAAGATTTTTCGAAAAAAAAACTCATACATAATTATAATAGACACCAAATAGGTCCGAGTGGCCCACACATTAATTAGGACCAATGTTCACACTTGGGAGTTTTTTTCTTTCCATTTTGACATATAGTGGGCACAAAGTTTCTTAGATAGTAATTGCAGAAAAGGAGTACCCATAAATTAGGCCAAATTATCTATTATACTTACAATTTATTGTCGCAAAGTCAAACATCTCCACAGAAGATCAAAACACTGAACAGTTTTAAATTGAAGATACACTAGAGCTTTTAACCGCAAACATTCGGCTGCACATTACCATAACACGGAAATCCCATAAACATGTGACATTTGTTTTAACACCCTTTTGGGTAAGCTGCCCAACTTCCCCTTACGGTAACCAAATCTACTTTATAATAAACATTAATCTTTTTTTGGTGTGTGTGTGTTTGTGTTTAGACGAGTTTAGACTGCGCCAAAAACGGTGGCGGCAAACGGTCGGGTCTGTCCGTTTGTTTGTCAAAAGTTATTATATTTGTTTAGGTAGTAGCGAGTAGGTATCTATAATAATATGTTAATCAATAGATGATTTAAAAAATGCTCGTGTTTAACCTAGCATAACTATTATTTAGATTTTAAAGCACGTGTAACAACTTTATACAAGCTCTCACATGCTTGTAAGAGTTACTTGTAAAAGTTAATCATAAGCGAACTTAAGCTTAATTTTCCATCAATGGATAACCAACACATACAATATCATCATAATCTTCATCCTTAAAATGTCCTACTACTTTTCTCAGGCTTTTCTACATAAGCTTACCTAATGCTGGTTTTAACAATAAAGCTAGATAAAATTAGACATCGTCTTCTGTCCGGTTGCCTAACATTACTTATTACTTATTATCTCTCTCTTATTATCTCTTATTATCTCTCTTTATTTATTTTCTTTCTTAAAACTAGATTTTTACAATATTATTATCTTTATTACTCCTCAAATATAGGATAGGCTTAAAAATATAGGATCTGCTTATATTTAATATCTCCAATAGTCCTTTTGTATATCGTAAAAATTTACTTAATATCAGCGCCTTGGCACGTCAATGTCATGGCATAAGCTGACTATTTTGGCTGCATATATAAATTATATAATGTCCAATAGGTTAAGTTGTCATAGATAGTATACATATTTTTCACCTCACTTCATTTGGGGGCTGCGGTAAGAGCTGAAAATCGCAAACGGTATAAATACGCCAACCTGGGTCGAAATTATTTATTTGTTCCGTTTGCGGTGGAGACATTGGGTCCATAAGGGCCGGAGGTCAAGCAGCTTGTTAAAGAGTTGAGTGCTCGCCTTATTGAAGCCTCCGGTGACAAGAAGGCTGGCAGCTACCTCTGCCAGCGTATTAGCTTGGTAATCCAAAAAAGGACATTTTTGATTTATAGGTTTTATTTTGCCTTTAATTAAGTTACGTTTCTTTTGTTTTATTTTTTCTTTAATATAGTAAGATAAATTATGTTTATTTAATAAATTTCTACTTTTAATTTTTCATTTCATTTCATATAACAAAAAGGCAATAGTGTATCGTTGTCTATCGATTTTACGCGCCACATTACACATCGTCTCCACAACCCTTTCCGTTTTAATGTCATTAATTTGGTGTGCGATACTGACGTAAATTAATGGCTAACAATGTACCTACATTACCTATATGGCTTAATTAAATGGAAGACATGTGGAGTCGAGATATCGATTTGGTGTCTTAGTTAATCTTGATAATAAAAAAAAAATAAAAAAACAATAGTTGAAATTGAAAACATCATGAGACATTCATGGAGGTACTAAAGTAGAGATTTGTGAATGTGATACACCTTTAACAACAATATTTAACTTTTTTGAATCTCCCTTTTTATATACTTTAATCATTCTCATTGTTTGTTTTTGGTAATAATTTGACTTTGATTACTTTATTTATTTATTATCTTAGGAAGACTATCGACTTAAGCAATAAATGAATAGCTACAAACTTATAAGTAAAACAGAAAAGTCATTATAAAATCTCCGCTGTTAGAAACGACTTCATAACAAAGGAGCAATACTCGCACCAAAGCACAGTTGTAAAAAATGCTTAACGTTAAAGCTAACTACAATATTTCGCGTATTTACTCATGTGCTCTATATTTAATTACGAACAATAATCGTCAAGTCGAGCGAGATCACTCTGAAGAAACTGACAATCATTAATAGAATTAATATTTCTAAAAATTTTTATATCGTCGGCAAAACTTAGTAAACATGAATTTAGAAAATAGCTATCTATGTCAGAGACAAAGATTAAATAAGTAATGATCCTAATAAGTTAATTATTTTTTAATCCTGAGGCACACCACTTGGAATGCTCATCCACTGAGACATAAAATTACCCAGGACAACAGTACTGCCTGTGAACGATTATCGATATATGAAGAGAACCATCGCAACAAATCACCTCTGATTCCAGCAAATTGCAATTTAGTAATTAGGATGCGAAGGTCTCAAGTGCTCATCAATTATTTTTTCTAACACTTTCGCATAACACAAATTACTTATTGTAATTACATATTTTTTTATGTAATTACTTAATTTTAATTACATTTCCCTTATTTTTAATATAACATATTTTTAATTACATTTCCCTTTTTTAATGGTAATAATTAGTGCTGGCACCCGTTTAACTTTTGGAAACGTTTACTTGACCGTCACAGGACCGGCAGTACGGAATCTCCGCCTCTTTGAAAATTATGCTTATATTTATCACTATTTTCTTCTGTTTTTGTTTTATTTTGTAAGCATCTATCAAATAAACTTATTTATATTTATTTGTATTTGTATATGTTTTATTTAAAAAAGACGATTTACTTCAAGTAGGGTGACTCATGACCATTTTGCCGAGCCGGCGAAAGCTCTCAAGAAGAAACTGGGTTACCGAGACATCGGTACCCTATGTAAAATTTGAATATGTATATAGGGATGGTCGGTCGTTGTGGAGATCCTAGGGGAGGCCTTTGTCCAGCAGTGGATGTCTTTTGAGATGATGATGATGATGATTTATAGGGGAGTACCTACACATTAACGAAAGTACACTGTATAACATAAAATTTCCAAAGTCTTGAAAAATTCTACAGAGAAACCAGTTTCTATACTTAGCTCATTTGGATGAGCGCCCGGATTGGGAAAAGTCGTGGGTCCAAGTCCCAGCCGCCAGTCAGTCGTTATTATTAAAGAGCTTTTTAAACATTATTGTAAATACAATAAAAATAGTTTCATTGCAAATAGAGATAGGTAAGCTTGCTTTTATAACTTTTAGCTTATACAAGACGGTAGCAGCTAAACCGAGATACTGTGTATCTACTGGGATTTGAGAATTCATAATTCAAAATTATTTATTCAGTTTAGGCTTTAAATTCGTTCGGCATCAGTTCGTAAGTCTAAACAGGGCGGGAGACCTTGTACTGAGAAGAACCGGCAAGAAAGACAACAAAACCATTTCTTTTTACCCTACCTTTTACAGCGCCAATAATATCGGAAAATGAAGGAAGAACTCCTCATCAAGGAAGAACACTGCATCCAAGACCTCTGAGCTGAGGCTGGTTAGACCAAAGAAGACGACGTATATTGTAATTTGTATAGTATATCATAAAAAAAGCAGGCAACTTTGTAACGTGTGTTTTGTGCAGCCATCACCGTCCGACCCCAGGCAATGTTTTATTCAAATTTACTTACATTTATACTAACGGGACGACCTACGCTCCAATTGTATTCCCCCGCCACACAATATATCTTCTTCACGCCGCTCCACTTATTTATTTCTGTAACGTACTAACTTGGAAAGGGGGATGTTTCTTTCTTGGAAAAGTGTTACGCTTTTGGATTTTGTACACAGTTTTTTTGATCTCACCAGCAACGTTACAAATGGTGGGAAAATTACAAGCCAATATTGTAAGTTCACATATTAAATAAATTATTACTAACATACTTAACTTATTTTTAGTATTATTCACTATAGTTTGACTTTGTTTTTCTTAAACAATTTTTTACTTTTACTATAGTACTGTAGTGGTAGTATATGACATTGCGGAAATTGAAACTTTTACCTGATGTAAACTTGTTAACTTAGATTTTTTATTTTGTTTTTTTTTTACATGTTGTGGTTGTCTTCTATTTTTTTTGTGTTTATTTGTAATGGAAAAAGTCCTGCTATGATAGGGCATTTTCCAATATTTTTGACGCCGTAAGGGAAAAAAGAGCTGGACACTTGCTGAGTTTCTTGACGGTTCTTATCAGTACAACATCTCCCGTCCAGAGTAGACTTACGAACCGATGGCATAGTGACATTCACACGAGCTAATTGTAGCCTAAACCTAATAAATTTTATTTTATTACTGGTATATAATAAATGCTTTTTGTGTTTTTTCAAAATTGTTTTTTTTTTGTAATGTCGCCGATAAATGGGGAATGTCGAGTCGTGATGCACTGATAACATGCACACATGTATATTTTGTATAAATTATTGATGTCATAGACCTTGTAACGGCTGCAGTCCAGCCCGCCTGTAGTTCGCTTATACGTTCCACAGCTGGGCTCTCGACTTCCAACTTGGAACATAACATGTTGGATACTTAGCACGCCAGCCTGGTTAACCGTCCCATTAATTACTTTTTGTATCAGTTGAACATGAGATTACAAAAACACAAATGTTGACAAACAAAAAATTTCCACGAGCAGGATTTGAACCTGCACCTAACCAGCCCGCCGAAATTATTCAACACTATTTACTTTTTACTTTTTTCGGCGGGCTGGTTAGAACCACGATAGCTCAATTGGAAGAGCACCTGACCCGGTATGTCAGAAGGGTGCAGGTTCAAATCCTGCTCGTGGAAATTTTTTCGACATTTGTGTTTTTGTAATTTGTATCGCAACAAAATTTGCGTTAAAATTATATAAACAAAACAAAAACATTTTATGAACATGAGATATTATTTGGAAACCTATCAGGTGACACAGCCTTGCGAAAGTTGTCTAACTTGTAAAGTCGCATCGCGGTTGCACAAACTTCTGCGCTAGTGTCATACCTTATATCCGGAGATCCTCAGTATAATTCTAATGACACTACTAAGTGTTACAAGTACATTAAAGTTAGAGCACTAGCGCCCCCGCTCGATAGTGACCGATGTTTTAGTCGGTGAAAATAAAACGTATGGAATTCTATGGTACAACGCAAACGTCCCACAAAAAGTCGGTCTCAAAACCGATGATAAAACCTGTGCAAAATAATCGGTCCCATTGTCGGTCCTACAAAAATTCGGTCGTGGGCGGGCACCGTTATGGTCATATCTATCTATATATTAATACGTGAAGCAAAATCTTTGTACCCCTTTTTACGAAAATTGCGCGGACGGAGGAGTATGAAATTTCGTACACTTATATGTATAGTTTATATAGAGAAGGAGTGCAGAATGCTAATTGATGTATTTTTTTTAATTATGCATAAACAATACAATAAATTAAATAAACATTGTTTCATACATTTTTCAAATTTTTAAAAAATGGAAGAGGAGCGGCCGATATCTGTCAATGTCAATCCAAACTCACATTCTATATTTTTTAAATTTTCATTGCTTAGGATACAATCCGTGCAGCTTTAATAAAAAAATTACAGTCGTTAGGACGTGGACGACGGTGGTACTGGAAATCGTCTCTTAAATAATAGTAGTCTATTATTTAAGAGACGATTTTTTTACTTTAGCTAGCTTAATCATGAGCTGTCAACGCTTGTGTTAGGTATGGCCTCATGTCAGTAGTCTACCAAAGCTATAAACATTGTACCACGATATCATGTCTAACTACCCAAGCAACTATTCGTCAGTTACCAACGCACACACGATTGCCTTTCGTAGGTACTGCCGTTATATAGTAACCTTCTCAGACAGTAGCCAACCTAATACTCTAGTGCTACAAAAATTGCGTTACACGGAGTCCGCTATAATAACTGTAATAATAAATAACCGTGGCAGCCTTATAAATTATGATAGCGCCGGCGCGCTGCTCATTTGCTGACGAAGTTGGAGCCCCCGTGGGACCATAGCCAATCACGGCGAGATGTGAACTTATTATGGGAAAAGTACGGCCTATACGTATCATGTACAGCGCGGATTGAATTACTTAGAGCAGTATGATATTTTGGAGTGCGATGTGGTGGTGATTAAAATAGCGATATGTCAAAAATTGGAAATGGCGGCTGAGAAGTATACCTTAACACAGGTAGGTGCTGTTGGGATTGAATACTTTATGTCTACGAGTGGCGTATAGGGTAAGTAAGTATACGTATAAAATTGCAGTATAGACAATGTTTTTCAAGATCAACAGTAAACAAACTGGATCCAGTTATAGCTGTATCAAGAAGGGAATACGACACATTTTTATTTGTTTGAATTCTATAAAAAAACTTATGTACATCATTATTGTCCTAAAACTATTTACAATAATAAACAAAAAAAATATTTTTTTTTAAATTATAATAATTTAACATCTACGAGTTGTAAAAAGAATCCCCACATAATAGTAATGATCCCTAACCCTTCTTAACCAAAGCATGCAAAACACAATATAAGACATATCTCGCCATCACAATATTTAAATAAATAACCTATTTTTAGAAACACAAGCAACTCCCCAAAACAAAAATTAAAGTATTTCAAATTTCAAATAAATAAACAAGTGAGAGTAGATGAGCGATGCATCACAGAGTTATTAGAAACGAGGCGCCGAGTCGACTGATGGTGACACTTTTTCACAGCGGAGTGGGAATGGAACAATCCCTGATTAATCCACCGTGAGACTGTTAAACGAGCCAGACTTGAATTTTGGATCAACCTCTTTGACACTTATGGATAGGAATTTATTTTGAAAAGTTATGGTGACAATCAAACTGATCGAAGTAGACTATTTATTAATTAGGTAAACTTTGAAAGCAAATAATTTAAATTTTTTGGTAATGATGTGACTTTGATGGACCTCACAAAATTGGCTAAGAGTAAGATACCTGCTCCATGGCATTTGATTCTGGGGGACAAAGAAAAAAACAAAAAACAAAAAACTCTTGACCTCTATATAGATATTAAAAATATAATTGTTTTTATTTTCTTATTAGTGTTAATAATGTTTTTTGTACTACTATGAATCAGTACAATTATTATATATCTAACCAATTGTAATAGTACGCTATTTGTGATAGACTATAAAATTTTTCTATACTATAAATTAATTCGTCTAGAACTTCTAATTAAAGGATGTTTTTATCCAAAAAGTATCAAGACAATTTTGTCCTTCTTAATTTTCGCGCCAATACTTACCTTAGCGCTATGCATTAATATTTTGGTTGAGTTTTTCGCCGCCGTCAATTCCCGTGAGTTGGTCCCGGACAAATGGGGGGAGCCGTTGAGGGGGGAAGTGCTCCGTCTCAATAAATTATCGAAGATGAGCTGGAACATTAACTAATTACCGACACCGATACTGATAGCTGGGAGAGAATATTCCGCCCTTTAAATGGAAAGTGTTTGATATTATAATCGATGCTTACTTAATTGATTGATTTTGGATAATCCATTAATATATTTACCGTAGTGAGCGTCTATTATATTCTATGATAGTACAATTGACGAGACTATTTCGTCTATAAAACGAAATGAGTTACGTTTTAGGGCCAAAACAGTGCTCGACAAAACGTCAGCACGTACGTCAGTTGCGTATGCTTAAATACAAAGTCGTTTAGGAAATACAAGAGTACGACGGTCGGTCGGTTTAACTAACGCAAATTATCATTTTTTTTTGCCAAATCCGTATTATTTATACTCATCATTATATTAGCCATAAGACGTTCACTGCCAGCAGTCTAGCAGCAGTTTGTCCAGACAAAGGCCAAGACAAAGGCCAACCTCCAAGGATCTCCTTGACTGATTTTGTGCTGCTTGCATCCAGCGGCTACCTAAGACCTTCTACAGATCGTCCGTCCACCTTGTTGGAGATCTGTCTACACAGTGTTTTCCGGTGCGCAATCGCCACTCAAGAACTATTCCGCCCTAGCTGCCATCAGTCCTGCTACTTGAGCTTAGCAACTCTTCGGGCTATGTCAGTAACCTGTGTTCTCTTACGGATCTCCTCATTTACCTCACCAAATAAAACTGTATTGGTTTATTACATTTATTAAGCGTTAGTTAAAGGATAGAATAGAACATTCTGTGACGTCTGCAATATGATATGTTTACCATTAACTTGCTTGCTTGCTTGCTTACATAATGAAATATGGTTTTTTTGTTGATTTTTACTTCCCAGACTATTTTAAAATACTGTTTTATTATTTTGAAAAAAGACAAAGTGTTGAAAAAATTCCACAAGCGGGATTCGTACCCGCACCTCATGACATGCCGGCTCAGGTGCACTGCCAACTATGCTATCGTGGCTCAATCCAACTCGCCGAAATTAATCAACACTATCTACTTTTACTTTATAAGTCAAAGGACTTACTGTTTTATTCCTTAAGGGTAAGAACTTGGCCTACATCTCACTTGATGTGTTAAGTGATTATAAGGCCGAAGATGGAAGGGCACTTCACCCTGAATCCTCAACTGCTGAGGCACTGGCTATCTCTTCTCTAGCTGGTCGAAACACAACATAGCTACAACATTTCAGTTACACAGGCGGAGGTCAATCATAACCCGATTCATAGTGTCAATACAACCGTATTACAAAGCATTACCACACAAGAAACAATAAGAAAAAAAATCAAATCAACAACAATGGAATCGGAGCATTCACAAACTTATCCCGCTCGGCTCAAACAACCAATCCGCGCTCATTGTTGCAGCGCAATGCAAATCCAGACATACCCTCCTTCCATATTTAATTCAGCGGAGTCAGGTAACAATCGCACGAACACCGGTAACAGTAAGTGTAAACGAAGAGAGCCAGAGGAAAACTATACGATTTTTTTCTTTGGGTACCTCTCTACCCCCCTTACCCGACCCGGGGAAAAAAAACAACAAAGTGAAAACTCCACCGGCCCGCCTTATTTCCCCTGGCGATACCGCCGACGTTCCCAGTTTTACCCGGAAATGGAAAATATTGCGATAAGGCGCATTATAGATTAAACATGTCTCGTACTTTAATGTGGTGATCAAGTGGCCCGATACCTTGTGTGCGCCCTTAAAAAGTTTGTTTCAGACATTATGGTCTGATACGCATTCGATTATGCAAAACGCAAGGTTTTATTGCGATTCCTTTTAGATATGTTTTCAAACGCAAAGTTTTGCCTATTATGTGTTTATGCCAAAACGTCTATGGAAACAGAATATGTTTTTACTTAGTAAACACTTTATATATTTAAGTATTGAGCTCGTTATTTAAAGTAGAACCAAATTTGTGCATATATTTTTTTCTGTTATTCAAACTGTTTGGAGATCAGTATACAACATTTTGCTTGTAAATCTTATAAAGCTTATAAAGCTTATTTCAACGGGCGATAACTAAGTGTAGTGCACTTTAAATTATGTTTTAGTAATGAAATAGACAAATTGTTTAAAATAAAATAAAAAATCGTGTGAAATTTAAAAAAAAGACTTTTCACTCCTTGTCCCTGGTATCTGGTATTTACCTATATCAGGATCTAAAATAAATGCTTTCCTTATTTACAAAACTGCACTACATATTTACGATAGAATAGATCACAAAATACAAATTCGCCACTTGCGCTTATCATTATCATAAAGCATTAGAGCCGTAAATATAACTTTCCATTATAAGCTCCATAATCATCCTCCTTTGTTATACAAATAATTGTTTTCATACAGGGGCGTGTGTGCTACTAATAATTTATTCAGCGCAGCGGGTGTTTCTTGCTGTGCAAATTGGTTAACATGTGTGCCATACTGGAATCGATAGTGGTATTGATGGGTTGACAAAATGGCTTTTCTTGAAGAATTATTTTCCTCAAAGAAAGCTCTTTTGCAAATAAAAGTGAACAGTGGAGAAGATCTACTATGACACAATAATAGAGTTTTAATTTTATTTGACCACTGTCTGATTATTGAAATCAAATTATTAATATTTAATCAAGTCTACCGAAGCATGGTTTTCTTTAATTCGGAAGATTAAGATTTTGGTTACAAAAATTGTTTAACTTTCATGACATTTTCGCTGCTGAGTCATTGAGCTCCTTTACCCTACTATGTCATATCATGTCTGTGTTAATGATTTGTAGGCATTACATATAGTGTAAATATTAAATGAATAAAGCCACAAGTGCCAAAAATAAAACAATAACTTTTTTCCTAAACAAATAGATCTTAAATAAAATAATTACGTAATAGCAAACGTTATAGATCATTTTCATGACCATCTTCACGGTTATAACATCGAAAAATATTCTCGTAAATGTCTTCATAAATAACTGATCACTGATACTTGTGCGTTAATGCCGAATCTCGATGCGAGCGTATAATGGAATTTATCAAAAATCGAAGGGGTGTGTTGCATCATCTTCCCCTAATTTCGTTTTTATTTTATTTCAACCCCTAGCAGGGGTAGTTTGAATTAGTCTTACCATATGCGCGTGTACTTGTGTTACACTTCGCGATCGACTGTTCATTTCTGCTTTGTGTGTTACATTGGCAGGGCCATATATGGATTTGTTCAAGGTCTCAATTCTGCTAATATAAAACGTCCACACGTACACGTACATTTTTCCCATAGTCTAGATCAAAATCAAGCCAGTGAGACGCAGTAGTGAAGGTTTTAAAATAGCGAAATCGAAGTCCTGGTGACGAAAATCTGGTTAAGATACCATGTCAATTACTGTGATGATATTTTTAGTACCTTTTGTTTTGTCAACTAAGTCATATAAAAAACTGTAAGTGTCGTTTCGTGAAATATTTAACTTATGTCAATAATAAGCTACAAAAAATATTTTAGGTAAATTTACTGATTTTCTTAATATTATCTATATACAATTATAATGACTTGTCCTGACTGACTGATTCATCATCGCCGATCCAAAACCGCTGAAGCTAATGAGATAGAATTTGGACTGTAGGTTAATTGAGTGAAGTAACCAGCTACTAAGAAATGATTTTACGGAAATCGAACTCTAAATCGGTCAAATTGGGGTTGAAAGTTTGTATGAAAGTCAGTCAATTTTGAAGTAAAATACATGAAAATTGGTATTTAACTTTTTGAAAAGATATAAAAAATGATTTGTCTCAGGTATTTTGATTATTTTACTTTACAGGATTAAAAAAGGGAAGAAGATTTTTTTGGTAAAATCGTTATTTTTAAAGTAATAACTATAAAAATAAATAATTAATTCGATATACAGATTTTTCAATAAAATTAAATAATGACGTGTTTTGCATTTTTCGAAAAACCTCCCCCAAAGAGGTGAAATAAGGGTGGAAAGTTTGTATGGAAATCTGTTATTCCTTTAATTTCGGTATTAGGTCTGGTTAGAAACTATGAAGTGTTTCAGGATTTTTGGAAAATGATCCCTTAAGTAGGGCATGACAATTTGTACAGGAGGTTCCAAAACGGACCAAAATTACTTTTACAGAGTGATCTATTACATTGTTTTACGTTAGAAACTTTTTACTAATTCCAGCTCACATTTGTCACTGCTTTTTAATATTTTTTGAGTGCTAATAGCGGCACAGTGCGCTTAATATTATTAAGGTTATTGCAACCGATGGTTGCAGAAGACCCAGGTTCGATTCCTGGCTGGGTCAGGTGGGCGTTTAATTTTTTCACTGTATTTTATAAATTTTATTAATATTTCATTAAGCTTCAGTAATTAAAAGCAATTGAAAAATAAAAAGCGGTCTGTGCTTACGTCAGCCTTCCCGGTAGCATAGCGGTCAGTGCAGCCGCCCGGATTGCGGAAGACCCAGGTTCGATTCCAGGCTGGGTCGGGTGGGCGTTTAATTTTTTCATTCTATTTTATAAATTTTATAAATATAGTTAAAGTTTTTATGGAGAAGATCTCACAAACGTTAAAATAATTATGTGCATACTATGTCTTACAAATACATCAAATTAAATAAACATTGTTTCAAAAATGAAATCGGAGAAAACAAAGTAATAGGGGTTACTGACAAACACTATTATAATGTTTTTTTTAATTTTCATATTGAAATCGGAGGTGTTGTTTATGAATATACGAGTATGACATCTATATTTGGAGATCTAAGAAGGGGACTTTATTTTTTTATTGACTCTCTCCTCAGAACAAGAAGTAAGTAAGAAGAAGTAAGAAGAAGAACAAGAAGAAGAAGAACAAGTTTTTCTAGAATAGTACTATATACTATTCTAGAAAAACTTAAAAAATTTAAATATGGGTATCGCTTTTTTTGTGAGTGCCTATTATGAGATTACATTTATTTCGAGATCCAAAATGGCGAATGTGACTTTTTTATAGTAAAGTCATTAGGGGTATTGTTTATAAGTTTTGTAGGTCCGATTATAAAAATGACAACTGTTTTGAAATCCAAGATGGCGGACGTGATCTGTTTTTAAAAAGTCAATTTGGATTTCGTTTTTAAGATTTTCGTGGGTGTCAATTATGAATATGACATCTATGTCGAGATCCAAGATGGCGGATGTGATCTTTTTTTTAAAAGTCAATATGAGTATCGTTTTTAAGATTTTCGTGGGTGCCAATTATGAATATGACATCTATTTCGAGATCCAAGATGGCGTACTTGTCTTTTTTTAAGTCTATATGGGTATCATTTTTATGGTTTTTGTGGGTGCCAATCATGAACATGACATCTACTTCGACACCAAGATGGCGGCCGTGATTTTTATTCAAAAGTTAAAATGGGTATAGTTTTTAAGCTTTTCGTGGGTGCCGATTATGAATATGACTTAGCATCCTGGTCGCATGAATTTACTACATATAACTACAAGTCGACTAAGCAAAAAAAACACCACCTTTGGTCACAAACAGTCGGCTCTTTTTTATCTAAGTAGGTAATCTGTGTATTGAAGAAAAAGCTTTGTTCCTGTTTTACGCACACAGAGGACTGTAAGACTTGGCATAGTTAAAGTTCATAAGGACACGGAATGCAGAAAGATAAAATGTATGTACAATGTGTTATAAAAAAATCAAATGATATTTAAAAAATGCGGATTATTTGAATCTGTCAATGTTAAACACATGTTAATTATCATGGCCATTGGTACCTATAAACCCTTCAGCCGAAATAGTAAACATCTTTTAATAAAAATTACGGTCGAATTTCGACCACTGGGCGAGCACTACCAAATATTATTATGAGCACCTTTGTGTTAAAATTTGTTCATTATATTAAGCTTATTTTATTTCTACCTATTTACTTTTATCATCTGTTTTACACTAACAGAATATACTCCTAGTATTCTATGTATATAACTAACTTAAATACCTATCTACAATAGAGTTAGTGTGAATAACATTTCGGATTTTCAAATAAAATACATTTTGCGTCCTTTAATTCCGTTGTTAGTCTCGCTAGGGTGACGCACACGGCTTGAGTACATTGAGTAATCCGAGCTAGGAACATGTGTATGCGGCTTTAAACTCTGATCTAATACCGATTACTGGCACGCATTCACTCTTAGTCAGCGGTGGGGACGAATTGGCCTTTTATTTTTACTTACTGAACTACGCTTTGTAATACATTATTAAGCTTGAGTAGGATAGTCAGTAATCTGTACTTAAAAGTGGAATTAGAGATTTTTCTCTAAAAAAAAATTACCTAAATTTCTACTGGTCCACGATGGCATCAATTGGATTTAATTTTCGGAAATACTTGTGGAGCTTTTACAATTGATGGTCAAACAACCCCGGAGGAATTCTCCTTATCATCAATAGCATCACTCCGAACTTTTGAAGAGTGTACCCAAAGGTATCTTCTGTTTCGTCTAGCTAGACTAACAACATTCTTCAAGCTTTGTCCAAGAGTTAATAATAGTTCTATGGTATAATCGACGTGAGAATTGCTGTACGTCTGCCCAAGTCAACCTATACCCCAAGCTCTTAATTTTTCTATTTAAAACTAAAGGGCGACTAAGTTTTAAGTTCCTTTTAAAAATGTAACACCTATACTTAGTTAGCAATAAAGATTCTCATTTGATTTGATTTGACTACCACAATCGTGTCTCAGTCTCCGAATAATAACTAAAGCTATAGAAACCGGACCGGAATAGCAACACAAATACATCAGTTCGTACTATTTTTACTAATGAACCTACTATTTTTACAATACATCACTATTGGAAAAAGTTAGATTGTCCCTTTTCTTTCGTAATTTCGAGGGCTGTCAACAGAAATGATGAGTCATATTTGGGTAATGTTATAACTTTATCGACTTTATTATCGATAAAAATAATTGAAAACAACAATATAGTATTTTTTGTCACTATATTTATTAAAAATATATTTTAAATTGACAAAAAGTAGACAATAATGGAACCCAAACAATCAATTTGCACTATCTAACAGCGAACTCATTGAAAAGAAACAATATTAATGAATCACGTATTTAGTTTTTACATTTAATTTTTGCTCAAAACAA
This sequence comes from Eudonia truncicolella, assembly GCA_949315975.1. Classification (NCBI taxonomy): domain Eukaryota; kingdom Metazoa; phylum Arthropoda; class Insecta; order Lepidoptera; family Crambidae; genus Eudonia; species Eudonia truncicolella. The sequence continues at coordinate 12,315,100 of OX438836.1, forward strand.
ACTAACTTTATTTAATTAAACTTTAAAAAATAATTTAAAGAAGACGTAGGGCTAGTACCTATATATACAGAAGAAAGGTTAAATCATCATTGAAAAACAATAAGATATAAATTAATTAATCTAACAGAATTCGTTATAAAAAATATAAATTCGTAAATAATAACAATAATCTCAAAATTAATTGATTTTTGTAGTCAAGTTCTGAATATGTCCTACTTGTCATGTTAATCCTTGGCACAAGCCAAGGATTTCTGCAAAAAAATAATTTCACATTATGACAAATGTTTTATGGATTCAAAATATAAATCAAAAACTTTTTTAATAAATAAATAACTTACATGACTTCGGTGCAAGATAATTGAGCAAGATGTCAAGGAGTTTTTCATTAATTAATTTGGAAAGACGTACGGCCGTGTCTCAAAAATATCCGTCGATATGATACAGAAATTACATTATTTTTTATTACAAATAAAAATTATAAGATTATAAGATGACGTTTATTTCGAGATCCATGATGGCGGATGTGATCTTCTTTTTTTAAGTCAATTTGAGTATCGTTTTGTGTCTTGTCTTTCTGTACGACATATCATTGTGTTAAATTTCTAAAGTGTGTCTTAATCTGTTGACCTGTGCTATATTTTCCTTCACAGAATATTAATACATACATAATACATATCATACCATTTCATCAGATCCATCCATAGTAATAAATAATGTCGGAACCGCATGTTCTCTAAGTCGCCTTCATTTCATATTTCCTTTACATACAAATGAATCCATAGTAAAATGCTTAGAGCTAATGTGATTATGCCTTTTTGAAGTCCAATACAATTTAGCCACTATTATTTTTACACTTCGCCTTTAGCCTTTTTCGATCATGCACTTACTTATTTAGTGCAAGATATTTAAGAAATCTGTAAAGTAAAAGTATCGATAGTATAAAAACATACACATTGTTTACGTCACTATATATGATAAACCTATCCCGATGCAGTTTCAGAATTATTGCTAAATCTGCTATTAAAATTGAATTCACGGCTGCTTTTCGGAACAAAATGGTTCTACCAAATTTTGTTTGTTTTTTATTCGCTGACAAATAATATAGTAAAAATATACATATTGAAAGCCAATAGCCCTTGACTATTTTCTTTTCGAGATTAATAGTACTTAAAGCCCCCAACTACAAAATAAATAATGCCACATAGACCACACATTCACTATTTCTAGTAATCCAAACCATTCGTGCAATCTAGACAGAAATACTATTCAAATCTGAAATAATTATGAGATACTAAGACAATGTTATTGTCCGAAGTTATTGACAGTCGATACTATTAATACGCGAACAAGTCAAAAATATCTATAACGAACTGTCAGATTTTAGATCAAATTACTTCTGAATATGGCCGGGCAGAGGGCCTCAGAGATCTAATTTTTGAGTTTAAATGATGACTGATGGCATAACAACACAAAAAATAAAAACTAAGTGTCAACCATTTGTCGCACTCCAACCTTCTTTTCTAGCCATAAGATAGAACGGACCTAAACATAGTTGCACGTTTTTTATTTTAACCTTCCTTCTATAACTTTAGTTATTGTTCTGAGGTCTCAGTATCATAATTTTGACATTTGAACATTTGACAATTTGACAAGTATGTCAGATTCAGAGCACGTAAATACGATTATGTCTAGCGGATAAAAATAGCGGGGGCCAGGGGCCAGTTAGGATGATTGTATTATAAATAGTCTAAGTACACACGCCTGCACATCAACCTACCACAAACTGTCAAATTTCCTCAATAGACTTTGAATTTTATGATTAAGGCATATGGTTGCTAATGTATTGAAGAAATTTGACAGTTTTGGATATGTTGATGTGCAGGCGTCTGTACCTAACAATTTAAATATTATAGTAATAACTTGATGCTAAAACCAAGTCTGCAAGCTTATAAGCAAACACATTTTTACCTATAGCTCCTTCAATTTAATCATATTATTGATAAATACAGTACAAAGTCTAATAAACCTAAATATTAACCACTTTTTACGTATTTGAGGATACATCAGTTGTCCTACAATTTTCACCCGGCTACCTCCGTCCATTGTTCAGCGGTATTCCGGGCAATCAGTCCCGCGTTCCCGGGTAATGAATCCCGGAGGAATGATCCCGGCTGCAGCAGTCGTGACTTAACTCCTGATCAAATCCCAATACGTACAACGACTGATTTATTGCTAAACCCTCAGACATGTGTAAAGAAAAGGCTTTGCAGATACATCGTTTATTTGTTCGGTAAACCATTTGTGTTCGGAGACTGTTGCATGCGCTTTGATACTTCAAATTGTAAACTCTGAATTGAACTGAACTTGGTATATAAGTGTAAAAAGCTATATGAAAGTGTCGATTTAGATTTTAAATCAAAATATTCGGTTTTCAGAAGATACTTCTCCTCCCTGTTCCATTTGAATTAGACTATTCTGGTTTTCACATTTAAAACTTAAATAAGAAGTACTTAAATGTTCGCCATTATTTTCAAATAAAGATAAGTTGATTGAAATACATTTGTGAGTTAACATAGACCTAAGAAATGTTATATTATGTGACTTTATAAATTTACGGGCCGCGTTGTTTACGTGTTCATATAAAATTATTAGGTAAAAGTAATGTAGATAATTATACTAAGCACTAAATATATATGTATGTAATTGTATTGTATGTTATTTTTGTGATCATATAAAGAGGTTTACATGATTGCATTAGGTTTAAGCCTGTAGTGATCAATGTAAATATAGTAAAATAAAAATAAATAAATAAAAAATAAATAATATAAAACATTATTAATGTCCTACTATTTGACAAAAAAATAATTGTGTTTCTTTTTCACAGAATTTACTGTCACCGTTGCGCATATAGAGTAGTGGCACCAGTTTGACAGATAATAGTAATCGATATTTAAAAAAAAATACTTATAATAATTAATAATAAACTAATATTATGAAAAAAAAATACAAAAAAAAAATAATAAGTTGTTACTAACCACACACTAACACAAAATGTATTTATAAAGAAAAATTTAATAATATTATTTAATTATTTTAATTATTATTTTATTTTATTTATTTTATAAAACAAGGGTCAGCATCTGATTTTAGTCTTTAGCAATAATTGAATACAGACCACCTACTGCAGCTGCCGTCCAGTAAAATTTTAATGAAATCCTATAATCTGGTGCCACTATATGATTGCTTTTACGACACTAGGTACCTAATAGAATTGTTCTAATAGAAATAAAATAAAAGAAATATATAAAAATAAAATAATGCTTTGCACATTTTTGCATACGTTGGCGTTGTTACATGCGCAATTTTGTTAAACAGGGTCAGTACTCAGTATGAGCTAACTGATTAAACATAGCGCTGATTTTCAGTACAATCACTCTTCACACCATGGACTGCAATGCTCTACGTAAGGAAATTGAGCCACGTCATAAATTGTAAGATTCAAGTGGAATACTTTATACTGACCTACTCGCGTTGGGCATGTTCGCAGACTACAGACTTATTTTTGACCTCAGCCGTCCCGTGACCACGATAACAGCAAAGAAAGACATGCGAGACAAAAAATCTTATTCGAACTTAAATAGACCATAGGAAAATTTGCAATCAGATAATTACGCTTTAATTAAGCCACAAAAACTTTTCACTCACAAAATGGAGACAGCGTCTATACAACTACTATTCAAAGAGCATCTCGTCTTTTTTACTGCCAGGATTTTTTCCGTCGAATTCTCAATGTAATTAATAAAAAACAGTCCATTACCGCCATCGGGGCTCTTCTTAAAACAAGTTGATCCAAACAACCCTCCTGTGTATTAAGCCAATAATGCAAAAAAGAGGGGCTGATGCCTAAATGAGCCGTCTCTTGTAACTTGTGAATATTTATGAGCGGCGATCTGTTCTTGATGTTTTGGCTAATGTACTTTGGTATAGGTACTATGTTAGTTTGATCGGTAAACTGATACTGTGAATGGTGTAAATCTACAAATATCTATGCGTTGTTTAACGACATTACTTTTTCTTCAAAAACCGACATCGCTTGCGATTTTTCAATGGTTGCAGGTGTCTACAGGTTGATACTATACATTAGGCGGCACGCAGACTCGATCGCCACGTCTTACATAGCATAATAACCCGTGAGCATTGTAACTGCTAATGAAGCCGGGACGGTATTAACGGCCTTCCGAAGCATAGAGGAGCTCGAGATGTTCAAAAATTCAAAATTCATAATTCAAAATCATTTATTCAGTTTAGGCTACAAGTAGCTCTTGTGAATGTCACTATGCCATCGGTTCGTAAGTCTACTCTGGGCGGGAGATCTTGTACTGAGAAGAACCGGCAAGAAACTCAGCAAGTGTCCAGCTCTTTTCTCCCTTACAGCGTCAAAAATATTGGAAAATGCCCTATCATAGCAGGACACTTTCCATTACAAATAAACACAAAATTATAGAAGACAACCACAACAGGTAAATAAAAAAAAATATCACAAAATAAAAAAAAACTAAGTTAACAAATTTACATCAGGTAAAAGTTTCAATTTCCACAATGTCATACAGTACCACAGTGCTCTAAAAAAAAATTGGTTAAGAAAAACCAAGTCAAACTACAGTAAATAATATTTAAAATAAGATAAATATGCAAGAGCAGACCAGCTTCCACAGGCAGCACCCGTTCACGAGTATGACATATGAATCAGCCATCGCTTCGCTCAACCATATTTTAGGGAACGTAACGACCCGACGCACACGCCACCACCGCAGAGACAAATAAAGAGAGCATGACATACTCAAGATACTCTAAATAAAAACTTAATGATCTATTTAATTGTTATATTTTTGGATGTCTCGCTGTTGCGAAAGTGGCTTTAAATTCAGCAATCACAAACCGAGCACTTTTACCATAGAACTAAGATAAAAAATATAAAAAGCCTTACTACTTACCTTTATTTACTATTTGTGTTACTGTGTGGTTAGTACATTATTTAGTATGATTAGTACTAAAAACTGAAATATGGATTCCTTCTTGGGTAAAGGACTCCTCCAAAGTTATCCATTTGTTCCGTTCTATCCCGATTTCCATACAATCGTTGCTTGCTATTTGGATGATATCATCGGCCAATATATAGGCCACTTAGTTACTAACTATAAGAAAGAAAGAAGAAAGAAAAAATATTAATCTAACTTACAATACTAAGTATATGCTAGAGAACAAAAAATCCGCCACATTTCCGCAACATTTCCCCAACTTTGCCCGCAGAAAACGTCATCACCGAATTAGCATATGGCTCACAAAAGGCCCTTCGAGTCTCGAGCACAATAAAGCAATTATAACTGTCATATTTCACCCGTACCACACCTATTTACATTTATATTGGGCTTTGCATTCGTCCGATACACATTGACTTTGTAATTTCGAGCGAGCGAGAATTTGACGAGCCTTTTGATTTGTTTATTGTTTGAACTTGAAACGAATTATGGCCCATGCATGTGTTTGATTTTGTCGCTTTTAAGGCAGAGCTATGTATGTTAAATAGCTATATATAGCTAACCGCAACGCAGGGTGCCATCTTTTTCTTCTACTTCTTCAGCCTATAGTCACCCACTGCTGAGTGCAGGCCATCTTGTCCGGTCTTGGGCTTTTTGTAACCAATTCTTCCCCGTAACATTTATGATGTCATCCGCCCATCTAGCCTTCTGACGGCCAACGATTCGGGTGCCGGTCGCCAGCCTTATTACTTACTTACTCCATTGGCGCAGGGACCCAAAATAAGTCTTGGCCTCCGATACGACAACTCGCCACCTTCGCCTGTCCAATGCAGTCTCTTGCCAGTTGATGGTTCCGAGGTCGCGCAGGTCGTCAGCTTCCACCCCATCGCTCCAGCAGTACCTAGTGCCATAATAAACAAATAATAAATAAATAAATAAAATTTCCTACACTCACACCAATTATCTAGCCCAAGAGAAGCTTCGTTGTGAAACTTGTTAAATGGTTACTAGACAACGGATAAACATACTTAAAATACTTAAATACATACTTATTATACATAGAAAACACCCAGACTCGAGACAAATAGAATAAATAGCTTTAATAGAAGTAACGACATTCACAAAAAAAAAAGTACAAATGTCGTTATCAAATCATACAATATTTACAATTAAAAACTTTCAAGAGCCCACTTATACAAATAATGCTTACCCCTATACATTTACTTAACATTAAACTTTATTCTAAAAAACGTACGTAGGTACTATGTATGTCTTTATAAACTATAGAATGACGCTTTATACCTATACAGTGTGCGAGAATTAAAGGAAGGTCAGTTCCACGCATTCTTATCATGAACATAATCATTTACATTGTAATAGCCCTTTTTTAAAAGTGTGTCCTTAAATTTCTCAAAGGGCAAAATTAAAACATCATTCGGGATTTTATTATGATAAGTGACACCTTGTCCCATCGTCGCCAAAAATAATATAGAATGCTATTGAAATTTTACTGGATGACCACTAGGAAGCAAATAGTGGTCTGTATTAAATTAGTCGCTGACTCCTGAATCACTGGTTCTTGTCCAACACCCCTAAGTAGAAATAGTATATTGTACACCAAGGGGATAAAGCACTGTATTATGTCACGGGCGCGATATTGAATCCTGAGCGTAACGAAGGACTCCAGATTTAACTCCCGAGCGTAGCGAGGGGGTTTTGAGTTGATTCCCGAGCGAAGCGAGGGAATTAAAATGGAGTCCTGAGAGCAGTGAAGGATTTAAGCGCGCCCAAGGCAAAATCAGTTTTATCCCTGAGGAGTATACTCAACTTTTCTCACCTTTTGCGAGACAATAAAAACCAAGGCTACTAGAAAATCACTTTCGTCACTCGACATTTTCTTAATGTTTTATTCTATCTTCTTTTGCAGTTTTGTCTGATACTGATTGCACCGTATTGAAATACTCGCGGCTTTTGTTTTAAGTATTGATTTTTTTTCGTTCGGCTTGCCGTGGCGTGGCCAGCTCGATTTTCGAATAAGTTCGATTTTCAAATAAATGAGGCGCGGCGCGCGCCGCCGTCCACCTCCTCGCCGTCGGCCACCAGCAGCTGCAGCAGCCGCGCGCCGCGCGATTTTGACGAAATTAGACTTTAAATGCATAACAATAAGAACTAAGAGAAGTGAGAATCACATTACTGCCCGGCGGGTTATAATGAAATTCAGTACAACATTACACCCCGGCAAAAGACAAGGGCTATAATGATTTACTTTGAGTAAGGTTTGCATGATATATAATGAGGCATTGTCTTAAACATTGATTTAAACCCCCTCGCTACGCTCGGGAGTTAAATCTGGAATCCTTCGTTACGCTCAGGATTCAATATCGCGCCCGTGACATAATACAGTGCTTTATCCCCTTGGTGTACAATCTACCATTACATGCCCAGTTTCATAGGTAGGTAAGAAGGTACTTAAAACCATTGATTCAATTTAAAGTTTATTTTCTTCTTTTTATAGCAATTAAATAAAAGCTTTTTTTAAATATTTTTTTATGTTTAAATTATTTTTTTTTTTAGTTATTTTCTTATTCCTCTCAGCAAACCCTTTCATTTGATATTATGAAAGTGAGCAAAAAATAACTATTCCGCCATCTTAGACCGTCCGCCATATTGGATTTAGAATGACATTACTTAGCTAACCATGCATCGTCATCCAAGCTTAACGTGTATGCAAAATTTCATCTCAATCGATTGGGGATAACTACTTTAAAATTTAGTTGCATGATTTAACATAGAATTAACCCATATTTAACAGAATACAAACAAACAAATAAACATACTTTGCAAGCAAAATAAAAGCTTTTAAAAAACGCTTCACGCTTTTACACTCAAATATTATAAACTTTTACTTTTTATTTTTTAAGAGCTTGCTGCACTGAAACTAATTTAAATATTTATAAAATTTATAAAACACAGTGAAAAAAAAAACTACAGTAAAAAAAAAAATTAAAAGCAGTGACAAAATTCAGCGCTTACGTCAGCCTTCCCGGTAGCATAGCGGTCAGTGCAGCCGCCCAGATTGCGGAAGACCCAGGTTTGATTCCTGGCTGGGTCGGGTAAGTGTTTAAATTTTTCACTGTATTTTATAAATTTTATAAATGTTCAAATATTATACTTATTTACAAACAGCTTAAGTTACTGCCTTTAAAGGAAAAGTAGGTAACACAAGAAACTGATCGGTCAAAGTATATTTTTTACTACAATTGTACTATGTACCTACATTAGACAATATTTAAAGCCACTATGTTTTCCCATGTAAACCAGGCCTAAAGTAACACACTGTATCACATAGTACCACACCAGAACAACACACAAGTCAATTCTAACCTATATTTGTTTTTTAAATTAAAAATATGTGCCTTTTCTACGATCTAAACACAATATCAAAGCAACACTATTTATTGATTGTTATAATGACTTACCTTGTCAAAATTCTCCTGTTTGCACTAAAAAAATTATTCTCTTATTTTTTTCTACGTATTTAGACGCGACGTTGCACTTGCAAAGATGGCAAACTGTCATTTCTGTCTAAATAAACGTCAAATACAAATGTTGCTAGACTAATAAATCTGATTGGGGTGGTCGTATTATAAAAAAAAACTGCTAAATCATAGTAACAAATTTGAGAGTATCACACCGGACAAAAAAGGAGCCATAAATGTTTTTATGAATTATAAATATTAAAAAGTTATAAATAATATCTTAATAATGCATTAAATTTTGATTAAAATAATAGCTAAACTATAGCAAATTTTATTTTATAATATAAATGCTTATTACATTTTTGACAAGTAGTCAAACTTTTAAAAATGCCTTGTGGTCAATGAAATTTTGTATGGAACAAAAAAAACATATTTCAAAAATTGAATTCTGAGTTCCAAATTAATGTTTAATACATTATTGTTATTGTTATTGTATTTATTATGTAATCATCTACAAAACTGATTACAAAGGAAAGTGAAAGGACCTTTAGATAAATGTGTATTAATGATAGCAGTGAGGGGTCACATGTTCATCACAAAATGTACGAAGTCAGCGGGCCTGACCCAAATAATATTCATTAAATATTTGTTTATTGAATGTGCACCGACATAAAGAAATGGAGAATGAAACTCGCCTAGGCAATCCACCACACAACGCATAAACTGAGCAACATATGCGAAGTTGCGATTCCAATGCGATTCGTAGTTCGGACCGCACGCCCGCACTCCGCTGATTCCATTTGGGAATACGTCGCCGCCAGCGCGACTCGTTACAAGTATTTTCATTCCAACCTCCTACGTGGTTACTTGACGGTATGCGATGCGTGCAGTCTTAGTCTACATATGATTATGAAAGGAATCTGGTTTCCAACATCTGTGATTTTTTTATCATTAAAAAAACCTTACTGTAAATGCGGCAACGTTTATCTGAGTATAGTTAAGATTTCCACTCTATATCTTCATGTATATCATCATCATGATCATAATAAGCGTCCGATAGCTAAAGCGGGTTGGGAGAATACATTATTCTGTAGCGTGTATTACTTTTAAGCCAGCAAAGATTCACCAACGTATGAGTAAGTTTATGTAACTTACTTCTTCTATATACACAATCTTAAACTTACACTGTAAAACACAAAAATAATGTTAAGTACGGATAAATATTATTAGGGACTGGTGCTCTCCTCCTAAGATGTAGTCGATAAATAATTTTACATATTTTATAACTTAAAGTATTTTACAATACATTGTTTCATAACATTGTTACTAAATTAAACTAAAAAATTCACTCACAAATTTTTAAGGTTTAATATTGAAATGAAACAACTTTTACGGATCTACTCGCGTTTATTTTACACATTCGTTTTATTTAATGTTTATCCTGACGTTTCGAACCCTTTGCAGGGTCCGTGGTCACAGGGAGACTGTCTCCCTGTGACCACGATAAACATTAATTAAAACTAATGTGTGAAATAAACGCGTGTAGATCCGTAAAAGTTGTTTCATTTCAATGTGTAGTGTTCGCGTAAACTTTAGAAAACAATAGGTTTAATATTGCTTAATAGATATCATACCTTTAAGTAATTACCTGTTATACGTTCACGGCTATCAAGCCAACATTTTTATCTCCGTGTCTAAAAAGCTTACATCAGTCGGCACACACGTGATATGCGTTTCAAAACACCAAAACTGTCTGAAATAATGCGAAAATAATAGTAATTCCCAAACTAAAATGCCCCAGGTGGCAAGTGCAACTCCACACGAGACGCCCCCAATAAAACTTTGAAATCCCATGATAGAATAAAAATTCACAACCACGCCTGCAAATAAATAACATTGACAGTGGTAGTAATAGGTTCGGCGCTCTGGTCAACAGCGCCCCCCCCCCCCCCCCCCCCCCCACACACGTAACCATTATTGTTTCTGAGAAATTGTTACAGTTTTGACGAGTGACCGGGCCGTTTTTCTTTCGGCCGTCTGTCGCACCGAAATGAAAATTTTTCAAGTCGGTCCCCCCGTCCCTCGGGCGCCGTAAAACTCCGCGGTCCGGCTGACCGACCGACGTCCAACAATTTGTCATATTCATATGTTAACGTGTCCCGCCTTTTCTTGCAAAAAGTGGATAACTTAATTCCGGGGGTTATTCGATTTGTGGACATTCAAATTTCACGTCTTGTTATGGTAAAACAGGTGTGCTCGAGGCGGATTTTAGACGTTTTTGGGGGTAAAGTTGACGGTTTGTTAGACGCGAAACGAATAAGGTTTGGGGTTTTTAGGATTGTTATTTTGTTTATAGTAAGCTGAGGTGACAAGTCGGTCTTCAAAATATAATGAATCATTTCTTACTTTCTCTTTAAAATATTATATTTTACAGAAAGTAAGTAAGTACTTATTACTGTCACGTGAAAGCAATAGAATCTGTCTAAAGTTTAAGGCAGCCATAGGAATTAGTTTTAATGTTGCAATTGTAAAAATATCAGTCCAAAAACTATTTCAATTCTTTTATATTTTTTGACATATTAGCAATTATTTGTTATAAAAAAAATGAGAAAAATAAAGTCATTGTTGAGTCTCCTTCTAATTCTTCAGCAAAACCATTATAGACGTTCGTCATAGATTACATGTATCTATAGTTGTTATCCATAATGACCATAAATGTCCCATTACACTAACTAATAATAAGTTACTCTTTGCGTGTATGAAATCGGTTACAAATAGTAGTAAAGTAGCATTTACGCTAGAGGAGACGAAAGTAGCTCGATGGCGCAGTGGTTAACGCGCCATAATGTGCGATTGCTAAGGTTAAACAACTTTTGCAAAGGCCGATAATCGGGTGGGTGACCAAAAATGTATCATCTCAAGCTCTTCCATGCTTTATAAGACACGTAATGCCATCGGTCCCGGCTGCATGGGAAGTCGTTAACAACCACCAATCCGCACTGGGCCCGCGTGGTGGTTTATGGCCCATTCTCTCTATCCATCCATGTGCCCCAGCAGTTAGGTCATAGAATCAGCTGGTGATATATACTATAACTTACCTGGTTGTTGATAGTACCTGTAATCCATAGCCTACATTGTATAGTAACTTTGAGTTAGCGTTATATTATTGTGTCTAATAACTTTGTATTTATAGTTCTTTGTATTTTAGTATAGACGACCTCCGTAGCCGAGTGGCTTGCACGCCGGACTTTGGGCGGCGCTAACTCTGAGGTCCCGGGTTCCTTCCGGTCGGGTCAATGTCGAAAACGAACTTTTCGATATTGTGTCGGGTCTGGGTGGTTGTGGCACCGTCGTTGTTTCTGATTTCCATGCAACGAGTGCTTTAGCTACTTACCTTTGGATTAGAACAATGTATGTGATGTTGGCTCATAGTTTGCATTTTTTTATGTAGCTAACTCTGTTGATGGTCGACATATAAATAAATAAGTAAAAAACAATAATGGTTAGTTTATATAATTTTAACGCAAATTATGTTGCGAAACAAATTACAAAAACACAAGTGTTGAAAAAAAATCCATGAGCAGGACTTGAACCTGCACCCTTCTGACATACCGGGTCAGGTGCTCTTCCAATTGAGCTATCGTGGTTCTAACCAGCCCGCCGAAATTATTCAACACTATTTACTTTTTTACTTTGAAAGCCAAAGGCGCCAATTCAATGTAAACAACTACCGTCATTAGTCATCAGTTAATTTTTTCAACACTTGCGTTTTTGTAATAATGGTTAGTATCTAGCAAACTTATTGCGTATCTAAGAGCATACTAATCGTATCATCATGTCCAACCTCTTGCTGTACACAAAAATCATGTTAAAGTCTTTTGCTTTAAACTTCTTGCTGTGAACTTCAAATCTAAATGCCCATATATGCAGAATGCAAACAATCTTGCAATGCAACAGAAACGTAGTAAAAGCGTCTGAAGACATCACTAAATAAGATACAAAATATGGAGACCCAGAAGGTTAATAAATACCGCGTTCGAGCAACTCACACATAGACCTTGCAAGGACACAGATCTCGGAACAGTTTGAGCGCCGCTGTTGCGAGATTATGTGCCCGTGAGAGGCTGTCGACATTTAAGTTGCTCGAGGAGCTCGATGGCGCAGTGGTTAACGCTCCCAGTCTAAATGCTGAGGTTATGCAACTTTCGCTAAGGCCGGTCATCGGGTGGGTGACCAAAATTTATCATCTCGAGCTCCTCCGTGCTTCAGAAAGCACGTAAAGCCCTTAGTCCTGGCTGCATTAGCAGTCGTTAACAACCACCAATCTGCACTGGGCCCGCGTGGTGGTTTATGGCCCGTTCTCCCTATCCATCCATAGGGACGGCTCGTGCCCCAGCAATGGGGACATAAAATGAGCTGATGATGATGATGATGATGACGTTGCTCGAGCGCGTTTTTATGAAGCTTACCTTCTGCAGTATCGTAGTTTAGTGCCACTAACCAATATCAATAATGTGGGGCAATTGATGAGTCTTCCGATTGGCCCCGCTCCCGTCCGTCACAGGCTTTACGACGGACGTGGCCGGCACTGACACCGCTCACCCTACCAGCCAGGAGGTGTTTTATTAATATTGCCGTTTATCATAGACGAATGGCAAGGGGTTTATTGAAACATGGTCATCAAAAGCAATTTGGGCAGTGCAGTTTTGACTGATGATAATGTAACCGAGTTTTAGGCACAGTCTAGTTTAGTCTTATCTTACAGGTAAGCACATTGCTTTCATCTCATCTGATGTTAAGTGATGATAAGGCTGGAAGCGCACTTTACCTGGGATCCTCAACTACTGAAGCTCGGCAATGCAGCTGCCGGAATAGTAATTTAGCTTTTGTAATTTGTATTTTTTTTGTAACAATTATGTTATGGCGACGGCGATAAGATGGCGGCAGTTATCCATCAGGCGGATAAACAAGCCCTACCACCAACTAAACCACACAAGTACACAAACGGTCCCCCCCCCCTGAGAATCGAACCCGGGACCTCTGGGTCTTTGAAACTAAAGAGGCGGTTATAAGCAAGTAACTTAAGTTATCGCAATGATTTTTATTAAAATGTAAGCGAGTACCATTTTGCATGAAACAATAGGAGTTTTATGCTGCCGCAGAATACACTAGAACAATGTCAATAGAAAGTAACGTGACACACAAATCTTTAAGGTTTTCACCAACATAGGTATTAAAAAATGTATGGTAGTTATCTTCACTGAGGAAAAAGAGTGAAAAGCTGGAGTAGCACAAAAGATCTCGATGCGTCGATATGTTATTGGAATAGGGAAACCTCAGCAGGCAGGCTAACATAAGACAGGTGAGTTCTAAGCACACACTTATTAATAGATCTTCTTTGAGAGATAAATAGGTAAATATACAGATAAACACTTTATTGCTTGCACTAATATACAGAAAACAAAAAACAAAAAATTTAAACATAAAAGTAGGTTGAGAGATGAGGATGCCCTTAAGGATTATTTCGGGTGAAGGCCTTATCTCATTTACTAAAGACAAGGGAATAAAATAATACTCTAATATCTGTGATTCGGGCCCATTTTCATGGTTAATTACCAACGTAATAAACTCTAATTTCTTTGCAATAAGAGTCATAATCTATAAAAGTTTATGATATTAAAACATATTGACACGACACAAAATAGTTCCACAACACTCCACCTATCTCCCAAAACACAACGGTAACCGCTCTAAAAGCCATAACACAGGAATTACTTAATTAAAACCACTTCATTAGCATACTTATCTTACCATCCCTCATTACTTAAGAGATCATGCATTTAATCGGCAGGGTGGAAAAGTAAACAGAATTTTTGTCACTATGTCCAATGATATTAACAGCCGCGGGCTAGATGACTTTAACTTATGACTTGGGCGCACGCGATCGTGTCATAGTAATGACAGAATAATAAATAACACTATAATAACTCATTATAACGTACACTGTAGTGGATAGCTGGCTAATGGATATGGGGTAAGTGGTTTTAATTAGCAAATTTATTAATTAAGCGCGCGTGTCTGGGTTTAAGGTGAGTAATAAAGGGTTAGTGTTACGAATTTGGGTGTTCGTGTTGGGAATGGAATTGGGTTTGGTTCGGCGTTTTGTATTCAAGCGTCATTGAATATATTGAAATGTATGTAGGTATGCGTTAGGATTTTTTTCTTTTTTTTAAATCGTTACATTAACAGCCAATAAAACAACTATCATAATTCGATAAACGCTACAACTAAGAATATTCCCAAAAAAAAGAAAAGGCTGATAGCCACAAAATAGTCTTTACAATTTATTATAAAACACATTAATACGTAGTGGTTAATTATACTCGTAGGAGGTAATTCAATAGTACGTTGAAAATGTTCGGGTTATTGATTGGATTTTAAAATGAAGAAAGATAAAAAACACTTGACTTCCGAAGCTCGTAATGAAAATCGCAATCGTTTAAAAGCCTCTGACATGGCGATTAAACAATAAGAAAGTATCTAAGAAGAAAATTTATATTAATTCTACCTACTACCTAGTCTGTTGTGAATAGAGACACAATTATATTTAATAGATATATAGGTTAACTAGCTATTGCTTGCAGCTTTACTTACGTGGAATAGTGATTGTTTGTAATAAAAGCCAAACACATCAAAATCTATAGGCATAATCCTGAAACACTTCATAATTTCTTTAAAAATTACAGTTTTCCGTACTTACTTTCCTCCCATATTACACCTCTCTAGGGGAGGTTTTTCAATAAATACTAAGAGAACACATTTTATACAAAAAAGTATATATAATTCCACAAACAAAAACTATGCCAGGTATAGGGTCAAACATAACGGTTTCCCCAAAAAATCCTTCTTCCCTTTTTTACTAATTTAAAGGAAAATAAACAAAATTCGTGAGACATGTCATTCTTTATTTCTTTTCAATAAACCAAATACCAAGTTTCATGTCTTTTACTTCAAAACTGACGGACTCTCATACAAAATGTTCACCCCCTGTTTGACCCCCTTAGGGTATGATTTCCGTAAAATCCTTTCTTAGTGGCTGGTTACGTCACTCAATTAACCTACAGTCCAAATTTCATCTTATTAGCTTCGGCTCGGCGATCAGTCAGTCAGGACAAGTCAATATAATATAATGACTTGTCCTGACATGTATATAGATAGATATGTTTACATGCAACAAATAATAAAATTAACAAAACTGTACAACGTAGGCTTAACAATGTTGTTGTTCCGTTCACATATCCAAAACTTCACACCGACCGACCGTCACCATTACTTAACCCAATAAAATGGCTTGTAACACCCGTTATGAATAGTTTATTTTACTTAGTAGTACACAAAACGTGAGCCGTATCGGCCTACTTACTATTCACCCCAAGGGAGGCGGCTTGTATCAAATAGTTAATTTTTAATTACAATTTTATTACCGCCCCGCGTCCCATCCAATTACCGAAAGAAATATTAGAAGGCACCGGTACAAATTGATTCTAATGGGGACGTGGCTCTGTACAGGGAAACTATTGAGTTTGTTCTACAAATGGTGTTCTGAAAAAAAGGAGAAGGAGGTTGATCGGAATGGTGTAGTAGAAACCTTTTTTATTGTGCGCGTTCCGTTTCAGTTTGAAACGCCAGGATGAATAACCATTAAAATAATATTTTATTAAGTAAAGTATTTTTAAATTCTTATTCTTGTAAAGTAAATTGGCACTCCATGAAGTATTTATTGTGACTCTTTAATCCCTCTTTCTTTTAATTTTTGTTCCGTACATCCCCGTAAACCCTTTGTTTAATCGCAGTTTTTATAAAGCTCCCTCAACTAAAAAAAAACAGTTGTATTATAGAACTGTTACTTAAGCCAGCCTGTCATCCGTTTCCGGTTAAGTGTTTATTTTTAGGACACTCTTTTTAGTTCATATCTTTTCACCTTTTCTTTGACAAGGTTAGAAATTTTGGATAATACGTGGAAAATACGAGAATAGATAACAAATCTATGAGTGTCTTACAAATAAACAAAGAATAAGGTCCGAATAGCTATTCCGTGTTTTGTCTCTTTTAATCTAATTTGGAATGACGCTTACATGACAGGAACAAAACTCGGAATAACTATTCGGACCTTATTCTTTGTTTATTTGTAAAGGGCTTATAGTTTTACTTTTATTTTTTGCTTATTGTCGTTATTGTCGTTGTTGTTGCTCTTGCATTCCTCCTACCTTTGTACAATCCAGTATTCCATTTTTCCTATATACGCCTTCGTTACATTGTGTAACAAAGTAATACATGGTACTAGAAACTAAACAAAGTCATATACAGCAAATCCAAATCTCTCATCTAAGTGCTCGTTAAAAGCTTTGCGAGTCCAAACACAGATTGAGAGCTTCAAAGCCTAATACTACAGCGTTCCTCATACCGAAGACCGAAAGTTAAAGCGATTCGGGATCCGTCAACGTACGTGTAACTTCCACTCGTCATTCTCGCAACAAAATAGGTCGCAGAAAAAAAACCCTTTGAAATTCGACTCGCGATTCCAACATCCGATGTAAATCTGTACTCCCCACGCTTTTACCCGATACGCATACGATATGTATGTTATCTGCTAATGCCACTTGGGATACCGTAGTGCTTTGTACTCAAAGGCACCTGTTTTTCTATAAAACAGAATCTATTCGGTTTGCGTACGTGAATTTCATAAGCTGGAGATCTGTTACCGGGCTTTTTGCAGATGTATCGTCTTACAAAAAAGTCTTTTGGTTTTTATTTTACAATGGGAGAGTTTTTACTTCACATCACCTGATGGTAAGTAGGGCTGAATGAAATTGCGCATTTCACCCGCAATCTTGGTCTAGTGGCTAAAACCACCGGTTTAGACCCAGAGGTCCCGGGTTCGATTCCCAGCGGGGGGTAGGTACATGTTTGTGTACTCGGTTTGGTTGGTGCCTACCACCAAGGTACAAGGTAGGGCTTGTTTGTCCGCCTGGCTAGCTACCACCATCTTATCTAAATATGTCGCCGTAACATCAATGTTTGTAGCATTCTTGTGTTCCGGCAGCTAGAGAGAAGATAGCCAGAACCCCACTAGTTGAGGATCCCGGGTGAAGTGCGCTTCCATCATTGGCCCTATCATCACTTAACATCTGGTGAGATCAAGGCACTGTGCTTACCCGTTAATATAAAAAAAACTCTTTACTACTGAGTACTTGGCTACTTTATCTCTTAATTGTCGGAACACAATAACGCTATTAACATTTTTGTTATAGCGATCGCAACAGACTAAGATAAGATAGTTAGCAAGACAGGCGGACTTTCGGCTTTAGCCATAGGTACACTACATTTAAAAATCCACCCCGTCCCTCACTTATAATTAACCGTCAAAGTAACAATGATTATGAACCTTCCTAGTAAATAGATATGACATACCACTAACCTACTTTACATTTTCCGAAAGTAACTCACTTAGTTTACAACTAGAAATGTACCTTACTGCAACATACACATAATATCATAAAGTAATAAAAAGTTTGTGTATAAATTACAAAACTTATACACATACTAAAACTTATCTTATCGAAACGGTCAAATGGAACGGCGCTGCGTGGTTCACTAGGCAGAGGTCAAAATTGAAAAATACCGAAATAATTTTTCTTTACGATTATTATTATTTGTCATATTTTTAATCCTACGAGCATTTCGTACCTTTAAACACAGAATATACCCCATTTGAATGTATTTGAAACAACATACAAATGCACTCGCGATCCTCTCCATTTATCAGTCAATAAATATGATACAAAGTAGGTATTGGGGCGAAAAAGCGACCGCTGGGACCAAGTTGCGATATTATTGTTTTATTTTCACCCTTTATAGGAATGTATTTTATTAAAGTGATGTTTTTCTGGATGATTTGTACTTGTAGGTGTTATTAGGCTTAACGGCATTGGTTATTGAATAATTTATGGACGTGTAAAACGTATCATGTTACCGTTCATAAAAGCTGTTCCTCTGCACGACATTGAATTGTTTAAAATGTATGATACGAATGATAAAAATAAGTCGAAGTCTCTACATCGAACGTTCAAGAAATATCTTCGTTCTTTAACCGCCTCTGTGGTCTAGTGGCTAAGACCACCGGTTTAGACCCAGAGGTACCGTGTTCGATTCCCAGCGGGGGGTACATGTTCGTGTACTAGGTTTGGTTGGTGGTAAGGCTTATTTGTCCGCCTGGCTAGCTACCACCATCTTATCTAAATATGTCGCCATAACATAAAGTTTGTAGCATTGTTGTGTTCCGGCAGCTAGAGATGAGGTAGCCAGTACCTCACTAGTTGAGTATCCCGGGTGAAGTGCGCTTCCATCATTGGCCTTATCATCACTTAACATCAGGTGAGATCAAGGCACTGTGCTTACCCGTTAATATGTATATAAAAAAAAACTTTTTTAAACCCTGATGATCACGGGATACGAAAGTTTATGCGTACAAATTCGTGGGCAGCCCACTAGTTGGTTAAAGTTTTTTAATGAAGTACATTTTAATAATAATTGGAAGGTATTTATGTATTACAATTAACTTATAAATGCTACATCCTTTTTTTTTTCTATGTTAAAAGACAGCAAACGATGAATCTGTAGCATCCAGGGCTGCCTGATTTTGATACAAAGTACTAAAAAACCAGTCGAACTAATGACATTATGAATTAAGTTAAGTTGTAAATAGAATGCAATCAGCAATGGATACAAATCACATTGTGCACAAAGCAAGCAACAGTATTAAATCACCCGTACGACTGATTTCTTGTCTATACTAATATTATAAAGAGGAAAGCTTTGTATTTTTGTATTTTTGTTTGTAACGAATAAACTCAAAAACTAGTGGCCGATTTAAAAAATTTTTTCACCATTAGAATGCTACCTACATTAGCGCTGAGTAACATAGGCTATATTAAAAAAACCGGCCAAGTGCGTGTCGGGCCACGCGCAGTGTAGGGTTCCGTAGCCCATCTCAATAATGCGGACTCTGAGAACAAGGCTTTTATGAACATTTATTTAACGATGGCTCATATACTTAAATGTAGATACTACCGGTTTCACACACCTGACAACGTTATTTAAGTAGTACCCAATGAGGAATTTGTACTGCGCCAAGTACATTTTATAAGTTGGTCGACTGTTACTCGTAAACTTGTAAAGCCTACTTAGCTGTGATAGTTTTCTTTTTAACTTCGTCATATATACAACTACCGTGAATTTTTGCACGTATCCAAAAACAACCATTTGGCTGGCAAGGGGTGGGACACTTGACTCTAACAAAATTTTGCACTTTAAAACTTAATAGCTCAACGCTTAATACAAACGGATGCCTCAATCAAAAAACTGTTTTTGAAATTTCTATCCAACGACACCTCACACTTAGGGGTAAACAAGAAAAAAAAATTACATCCCCACTTCACGTGTAGGTAACCTAAAAAAAATACTTTTTTTTTTATTTTACTTTACCACTTTGTCGGCGTGATTAATATGTATATCCGTGCCAAATTACAGCTTTCTAGTACTAAGAGTCTATGAGCTAGACTAAGGTCAGACAGACAGACGAACATGGCGAAACTATAAGGGTTCCTTGTTGACTACGGTACCCTAAAAAGAAATGTCCACACGTGCGAAGCCGGGACGGGCCGTTAGAACTAAATATAAAGAGAAAGTCAATAAATACCGCCAATCAAAAACCTAAAATTCAAACCAATCAACAATGACACCTCTGTAATTTCGCGAGTTTAAATAAAGATTTTATTTTTTTATTTCTAGATACCATCAATATTATGACATCTCACGTACCAAACAACTTGTAGCTAAAACAGCTTACCTTAAGATCCAAAGAAAAAAAAGAAGATGCAGTTAGAGACCGTAATAAATACATTGCTACACATTTTCAAGTCACTGCAACAATAAAAGATCGCATTTTCGACTCCTTTATTACAACCTGACTATAACGTTCTAACGTGGTCAAAAGGAAATGGCATTGGAAAAAGGTCCTATTTCCTTGAAAAGCAAAACCCAAATTCGCTTGTTTCTCCCCTGGACTGGACTATCACAGTCCAAGATGACCAAAAAGAAGCTGCTACTGCAAAAAAAACCTACGCTAACAAAAAACAAAAGCGAAAATCGCGTGTATCCCAAAGTCTGATTGTTTGCAAACTCGCCCCAACCAATGTTTCCGATAGCCGGCCTAATGACGTCCAGCGAATTTTTCGTGTAAACAAAACCCGCGTTATTGTCACCAATAGTGGAGCAATAACAGGGTAAGCGTCCCAGTTGGCGGTACGTCCATATTTACTTATTGTAAACTCACATGACAGGTGCCTTAATAGGCGGAATAACATGGCGGGTGCGGCTCGGCTGTCGTGCCAAAGATTATTAGTTTGTCTATTTTGTTAGTAATTTTACAAAATTTTATTTTTAACTATTAAAACGTACATTTTAAATTTTACTCCCAAAATAAAAACATAAATATAATATGGTCATCATTCTATCCAAAACTGTAAAATTTCTTCAATATAATTATGTTCAACTATTGTGCCTTAGGCAGAAAGTTCCAAGTTTATTGAGGAAATTTGCCAGTTTGTGGTAGTCATTCTTTGGTCTGTCACATCACTGTGGATGTCACAGTTAGGTATAGTAATACTGTGCTGACGTGCAGGCGTGTGTACAGTCAATTCATTTTACGGAATTCGGCTATTTTCTTTTGTTTCTTTGTTTCGGTTACAATCGCAAGAAAGATTGCATTCTCTTTGGAGTTCCGTTTCTATTCTGCGCCAATCTCATCTTTGGCGTACGTTGAACGAGGACCTCCTGGGAAATCGACTGTTGCTCGGTAGTTACGGGTGCCACGGCGTAACCGGGCGCGGCCGCTACCTAACTATAATTAATTAATTATCGATCTTCGCTATTGCTTTGAACTAATATTATGTGAAATTAAAAATATTCGCAAATTATGATGGGCGGGTGAGGAGCTCGATGGCGCAGTGGTTAACGCGTCCGGTGTGCGAGTGTTAAGGTTAAGCAGAGCTCCTCCGTGCTTCGGAAGGCCCGTTAAGCCGTTGGTCCGGTGGTCGGCTGCATTAGCAGTCGTTAACAACCACCAATCCGCACTGGGCCCACGTGGTGGTTCATGGCCCGTTCTCCCTATCCATCCATAGGGAAGGCTCGTACCTTTTTTTTTAACAATTATACCAAAATTTTTCTGAAGTGGAAACCGATACAGCTAACGCAGTTTAGGACGCCCTCTGACTAGACGGAACGAGGAATATACGCGAGGTGGTCGGCAGTAGGTAGATGAGAAAAATGTTATGAAACTGGTTAAATGGTTACTAGACAATGAATAAACATACTTAAAATACTTAAATTCATACTTATTATACATAGAAAACACCCAGACCCGAGACAATTTAGAAAAACTATAATTTCTAAATTGACCCGACCGGGGATCAAACCGGGGACCTCAGAGATGGCGACACCATGAAAGCCGGTGTACAAACCATTCAACCAAGGAGGTCATCAAATCAAAAATGATTGTAGGTATATATTGTGTAGTGTGTATGATACTTTTAAAGAAATCACATCAGCCTTACTTAACTTAAGAACCTCTTCTATTCTGTGCCTTTAGTATTTTTTTTTTACAAAATCAAAGAAAATTTATAGAAAACCCATGTTTCATGAAAATTTTGAAGCACTATATTTTAGTAAGCGCTGTTTCTAAAAAGTGTTCATTACTAAAGAGTAATAAATGTCCCACGGAAGTATGTAAGAAAGGTGTTCACGTGTAAATTGACAGGACGTGACGTCACGTTCAGTAATTAGAAATGTGACGAGCGTTTCATTGCCCCCGAAGAGTTCGGGCATTACGTGTCCTCAAAATGAAGTTATTAACTGTTTTGAATTTCTGTAAACCAGTATGTTTCAAAAGAATTATATTTGTGTTAAAAAAAAGATCATACCACAATTCAAAACTTAAAGCAACAAGCAGATCAGCGTTTTATACCCATTCAAAAAAAAACACTATCGTCAATTATTCTATTTGTCGCTTGTAGAAAGAAAAGTAAACGGCAAGTGTAAATGCCACAATTAATAGAAAGAAATAGTATATTTTTCACATTTAAAGATTATCCGTACATGCACTGCAGCAATCATTAACAATTCTGATTTATGAAATCATTGAAACCTTAATTTAATTGATCGTCATTTTCAGCCAAATTCGCAAACTCGGTGCATATATAAAGCTGCGCGCAGACGAGCCGCGATGGCACGCACCCGCCTAATCACGTCACGCGCCAATAAGCACGCTTGACGTGTTTAATTGGACACGGCGGTGTGTAATTCGCTTAACTCGATCACTGCGCGTTTGCTACAACGCAATAAAGCATAGTTTTGTGTTACTCGAGTTACAAGTTACGAGATTATGATTATAATTGATACAGAATACACATAAAGGTCGTTTCACATTTATATTATCTTGTTCGATAGGTGCTAATAACTTAGTCACAGCCGTTGACTATTGTAACAAAATTTTATATTGCACCTAATACAGAATTTTAAGATTTTATATTAAAATGGAATATAGTAAAGCTATTATTGCTGCTTGCTAGCTGAAGTACTCTATAATTTAACACTAAATATTAAAAAAATATCAAATAATGATTACGTGCTTTGCAAAAATACAACAACCAATGATAACGTGCGATAGAGCAATAAAAGCATAGAACTGGCAAACGATAAAGATGGCAATGTAACGACGATCCCAATTCGCCGTGACGGAGTCGGCAGCGGCCGGGTGTAAACACCGACCGGCCCGTTTAGTACGGCGATGTTTGTGCGAAGCCGGTGCCGTGAAAATGGGAAGAAAGGCACAGTCTACCTTGAATACAGAAACAGTACGGTCTAGTTTAAATGCGAGACTTATGAAAATGAGTAGCGACCTAATAATTACGTTGTAAAAATGAGAGAAAATGTGTAATGTTGTTTTTACGAGATATCAGTAATGGTAAATGGTGACAAGTGACAGGCGTCATACGTCAGTGGTTGACGGTTATCTCAGAACAATAGAGGCGGGTATATTGATAGTAGGAGCTTCGCCCGAGTTCTTCCCGTAATAACACGTGTTGTGAGACTCCATTTTAATTTCTATCTACCGTACAATTGTACCCTTAGTATAATAAAAAAAATACGTGAAATTGCCTAAATACTAAACGCGAAGCCATTAGTTAAGATAATTAATTTATTGATAGTACCGTAAAACATAGAGGTGGAAACCGTCGATACCGATTCATCATATTTTTAAGAAAATACCAATTTTATGTAAAGTATGGAGTGTTTTTATTTTTTTGTAGCCTCCCCACAGGAGGAGTAAAAGATCCACATTACAACAGACGATACAGAGACAACAATAATGTATATATAATGTACACACGCCCGCACATCAACATACCACAAACTGTCAAATTTTCTCAATAGACTTTGAACTTTATCATTAAGATACCTATATGGTTGAAAATGTATTGAAGAAATTTTACTGTTTTGGATAGATTAATGTGCAGGCGTCTGTACATTGATTACTAGTCACCTTCATCGACATGATCGGCCTATTAACTCATATCGGGTGCCGCCTGTGGAAGCAGGTCTGCTCTTGCATACTTATCTTATTTTTAGTATTATTTACTAGGTATATACTATTTTATAGTTTAACTTTGTTTTCTTAGACGATTTTTGACTTTTATAGGAGAAACTGTAGTGGTACTATTTATGACATTGTGGAAATTGAAACTTTTACCTGATGCAAATTTTTTAACTTAGATTTTTTATTGGGTTTTTTTTTTATATGTTGTGGTTGTCTTTTATATTTTGTGTGTTTATTTGTGAGTGAAAGTGTCGTGCTATGATAGTGCATTTTCTAATATTTTTGACGCTGTAAGGGAGAAAAGAGATGGACACTTGCTGAGTTTCTTGCCGGTTCTTCTCAGTACAAGATCTCCCGCCCAGAGTAGACTTACGAACCGATGGCATAGTGACATTCACAAGAGCTACTTGTAGCCTAAACTAAATAAATTATTTTTAATTTGAATTACCATGTGATAAAAATAGGTCATGCAGAGATTCCGCTATATATAATGTCGTCAATTTTCGCGTCAGGTAGGTCTCCCTTTGTTAGCGTCTTCATAGATCAGTAGTTATTCCAATAGTTATAAAACGTTTTTACAAATTTTAGGATATTATTTAATGAAGTGAAGTACAAAAGAATCAGTTATTTATTGAACAAAATAACACAAAAAAGGACATTAAGAAATTTTTTATCCAAGTCAACCTCTTCTTGCAATTACTCTGTGCATAGAGAAAGCACAACACCATATTGGAAACGCTGATATGTGTAAGGCTGTGAAAATTAGACATTACGACGGTTGGGAATTGGCGCGAACGCCGCATACGTCCGTGCCGACTGCTGTGGAATGGTGTGATGGGGAGATTAGTGTTGCCATAAAGAAAATATTGTTCGATGATTCTCTTTTGTTTTGAATAGTTTTAGAAGATTAGTATTTAACTGTCAACAAAGACTTCTTGGCGGGAAAGTTGAGAGTCATATCTGCGGTTTTTTTTTATTTTCTAAAATTTTGTTATGTATAATATTAATGTGAAATTATGGTGGAATATTAACCGTTAAGTGTTCGTAGTAAAGCTCTACATCTTTACTAAGATACTCGAGGGGTTGGGGGCATATCATTTCTCACTTCTCATTTCTATTATCATTCATCAACATCATACGGGAAGGAAATATTGTTTTGTTTATTTATATATTACTTGTAAGAAAAATTACTTTGACACTGACTAAATATGCTAATCACACGAAGCTATCAACTAAAAAAAAACTGTAAACAAAACAGCCAAAAGACTGTATGTCTGAATGTCTTTTGTTTTCCAACTAAATCGTTGTATTTTGAAATTTATTTTCTTTTAAAAAAAAGGGCGGCAGGTACATAATTAAAAAACAATTATTTAATTTAAACAATTATATATATTATTATTTACTTTTATTACTATTATTTTGCAGTGTCTCAAGACAAAAATCTTTGACCAGTGTGTGTTGCCAGTGATGAAATACGGGACTGAGACGTACTCGCTCACTATGGGCTTCATAAAAAGGCTCAAGGTCACTCAAAGAGCAACGGAGAGAGCTATGCTCGGGGTTTCTCTGTGTGATCGAATCAGAAATGAGGAGATCCGCAGAAGAACAAAGGTAACCGACATAGCCCGAAGAGTTGTTGCTAAGCACATTGCTCGCAGGCCTGATGGCCGCAGGGGCGGAATATTCCTTGAGTGGCGACCGCGTACCGGAAAGCGCAGTGTGGGCAGGCCTCCAACAAGGTGGACCGACGATCTGGTGAAGGTCGCGGGAAGCCGCTGGATGCGAGCAGCACAAAACCGGTCGTTGTGGAGATCCTTGGGAGAGGCCTTTGTCTAGCAGTCTTTTGGCTGAGATAATGACTATTATTTTGTAACACAAACCGATTGACAAAAATAAGTATTAAAATGTCTTTTTGGATTAAAACTAATTAAATTTTCTTTAGTTTTTGACCTCATCCATAAACAGTCTTAACAATAAAAAATCATAAAACCTAGCTTAAGCATTCAATTCATCATCTAATTACATAAATTATATAAAAACTAGCGATATTCTAATTTGAAAACAAATACCGATCAGTATGTTAACTAAACATAACAGTTCTGATATTACTATTTAAACTGTCATGATCACTTGCATTAGAATAATTACTAACGGGATTCTTACCGGACTTATCTTACTTACGTACGGGTACTCAATTATAATAAACATGGTAAAAATCTACTTTTATAACAACATATTCGAAACAAAAGAAACACGCCACTTTATACCAACCAAAATTGTAGTTTAACAATTCAAACACCAATACGGAACAGACGTGTATTTCTATGCAGCATTTATTTGCAGTGCGATAGTCGCGTATTCGTGCAACGTCTAAGTGCCGGTGATGGAGACAGTTACCCTATCTCGAAGCGATAATGGCGGGAGGTCTCCAGGCGACCGCTGTCTCGGGTGTCTCGACGATGTGACCAGGGGCTAAGCCTTACGCTGCATGGAACAATTATGTTGTCTATCCATTTTGTTGTCACCAAGCAACAACCAATGTCAATGGGTGCGGACTAAGACTACGATTTTATGTTGTCTATCCATTTTTTTATCGCTTTCCTAAGCCTACCTACGACCTAATTCCTACGACCAATTACAGTGCATTTAAGCTGAAGCTACGATTTCAACAATGCCGTTGTGTTTCCGTATTTAACTAGGTCAACATTACGACTGTAGCTATACATCCCTAAAGGCTTTAATCCCTCACATGTACTAAATAATTTTGAAGTTGACTGGTTAAATAACAATACATTGTAATTGGACAATAGATAAACTTTTTAGCAACTGTCAAAACGACTTTGTTAATGGAAAATGTATGTAATGAATAGTAAACTTTGACGTCACAATTTTTGACTTGTTCGTTGAGGAGCTCGATGGCGCAGTGGTTAACGCGCCCGGTCTGTGAGTTCTGAGGTTAAGCAACTTTCGCAAAGGCCGGTCATCGGATGGGTGACCAAAAATGTATTATCTCGAGCTTCTCCGTGCTTCGGAAGGCACGTAAAGCCGTTGGTCCCGGCTGCATTAGAAGTCGTTAACAACCACCGCACCGCAGTGGGACCGCGTGGTGGTTTATGGCCCGTTCTCCCTATCCATCCATAAGGAAGGCTCGTGCCCCAGCAATGGGGACATAAATGAGCTGATGATGATGTTGATGATGAAGTCACACTTGTGTTCCGCCTATTGAGTGTTTATAAAAAAAAATTTTAGGTTACAGAAATTCATGCATAGGTAAAAAAAAATGGGTTAATGTTTTAAAGAACTGTAACGTTATGTTGTTTATACTTACAACGTCTCTATTTATGTTGTCGATCCATTTTGTTGTCACCCAGCAACCACCAATAGCAATGGTTGTGAGCCCACGCTACAGTTTTGATAACGAGTATGTTTCAATATTTTACTCGCTCAGCCGTAAGTCTAAAGATACGTCTCCAGGGGCTTTAATCTCACACTGCACAAAACGGAACAATTATAATATTTGAAGTCCATTTAGTTGTCACCAAATACCAAAAATCTGGCTGGCTAGTTATTGAGTTTTGGAAGAGTTGATGCTATGATTTTGACAACGCAGTTTTGTTTCCATATTTAACTCGCTCAACGTTAAGGCTGCAGCTACGACCCCCGCACTGTTTGTATAAGTTTAAAGGTTAAAATGGCGTTAAGGTGAATTTGAGCTCGCTGCTATTCTGCAATGCGTTTAGCTTACAGCTTACGGCAGTTGTTGAATTTCGGTTCATAATATTGTGCTTTGTGCAAAGATTGCGAAGGATGTCACATACTTCTTACTATAAAGGTTTTTATTTGTTTTACAGTTTTTATTTGTTTTACAGTTTTTTTTTTGGGTCTTATATTAGTTAGTATAATATAGATTTTTTTAACGTACAGTATTTATTGTTACATCAAAACAGGTAATTTAAGAAGATTTATATGTTTTTCTACTATGTACATTGAGTTAAGTCATGCGCATACTAATTAAGAATCATTTTTAGACCCTCAGTTGCATACAATTTCAGGAAAGTGATTTGCCCGTTTTCTTTAAAAGGGAGTTTTGTTGTAGAGAGCTGATCATCTTGTCACAGAGGGTTCAATGGGGTAAAGGTCTGGGTTGCTGGTTAAAAGCTATGGAATGGTGTTTTAAGCTAACGCCTATAGTCTTGACCATTTTTCTACACAGATCTCTATCTTGTGTTATTCTACCAGTCTCTATATCAACTCACTCAAATGGATCAAATAGAGGTATGCCCGAGTCCCGACATCAAAGCTGGACATCTTCATGAAGGAGGAATTCTGGCCGAAGGCGCCTGTAGTCTACAGGCGCTTCCATTGAAACTTGCCTGTGGCTACCAAGTTGGCACAGTAGGTGCCAATCAAATAATACTAACATAGTTAATTAATTATTTTATATACTAACAAAAATTGTTTTTTTTGTATGTATATTAGTCTGTAAGGTATTTATTATATGGGCTGCTCTGTATTTTTACTATTTGTTACATTGTATGTTGCCTGAAATAAAGAATTATTATTATTATACTCTTTATTCATTTTCTTTCTTAGCCTAGGTTTGTTATAATATTAATATAAAAGTAAAATACAAAAGTACATACAAAACATAAAAATATTATAAAAAACCTAGCCTAGGGTGCCGCCGGCAACGGGGCAGGGCTCAAGTTGCCGGTGGTTAGGGCTGCAGAGACAGGAACCTTCGGACTATCCGCGCCGTGTCCAAGAGTACCGCCTTCTGTATCTGGCCCTTGATCCAACCATTAAGCGAGAGTCTCTTAAGGTGTTGGTCGAGACTCTTCGCTACCAGACCGTTTGCAGACACAACTATCGGCACAATGATTGTCGAGTCAACATCCCACATGGCGGTTACCTCGTGAGCCAAGTCAAGGTACTTGCTAGCCTTGTCCTTCTCGGCCTTTACGAGGTTCTCGTCATGCGGGATGGTGACGTCAACAAGCACTGCCCGGCGTTGCGATCGATCTATCAGCACGATATCAGGCCTATTAGCTATAATAGTCCTGTCCGTGATGACAGCTCGATCCCAATAGAGCGTGGCACGGCCGTTTTATTATTATTATTATTATGCATATTTGCTTGAAATCAATCAAAAGGATCAAATGTATTCCTTGTTAAAAAATGCCCTTTAAATCTTTCTTGTGGTGCCTTAAATCGTAACGTTCCCCTGCAAAGAAGTTCGTCTATAATTAATCACAGGCAACGTTACTGTTCAAGACCTTAGGGTTTTGAAGTTTTATTGAAAAATATTTATTAATTGCAAAGTTGTAAAGCCTCCTGGTTCGTCGCCCATGTACAATGCGTCTATTTTATAATGTCTATCAGCAATAATTGCATTTCAGAGTGTAACCAATTATTAATTTCCATGTCCATTTGATTTCATATTGATTTCTCATGTAAAATTATTTGAAAGAGAGACATTATGAAAATAAATGCACTGTACTTATTTTTATTGTGGGAATGCTTGAGTAGGTACAGCAGTAGGCCATTTATAGGCTGATAATGATCTAGCACTAATGAGTTGTGGATGCATTATGCTGTTTCCTTGATATAAAATAAAAAAAAACTACATAAATGTTAACATTAATGCGGCAGGTACAATATCCAATTGTCCATGTCAGTTACAATATTTACATCGCCCCTCTGGCACCACCGTAATCTTTGACATCTAAATCACAGGGGTACAGTAAACCAGGCGCGAGTAATTAACGCGACGAGAAATAATTCACGGACCGACAAAACGAGAATTTTAATACGCAAATGAAATAACTCCTCAGATTGATGACGCGGATTCCTCTGGCCATTTTTTTTGTTTCGCCCGCCTTTTTTCCCCGAATTGAATTTTTAATTATGTTTTATGGACTCGCGATTCGCAATTTTCCAGATTAACTACTGTTACGGGGATTCTGCGATGCTTTTAATAGCTGCTTCAATTTTTACATTAAATTTATTTTGTCTAGTGTTAGTAATGGTGTTGTGTATAGGAAATGTATCTTTGTTATGGTGACTATTGTCATGCAGGGGAGTTTTATGATGGACTGTATGTCAAATCTGTTATCTCATCTAAATATTTGTAATTTGTCACTGTTTGTTTATCCTAATAAATTAAAAAAAAAAAAAAAAATCTAAAACACTGAGAAATGGAGAAAAGTATTATAAGAATCCAAGATACCATTAAAGAGCTACTTTACACCAAAGTTTTTTTATTTACTTATTATTAGATACACCATCAATTTACAAATTTAAATTATAACTAAGTAATTAGAGTTATAGTTATAGTTACTCTTTTATTGTATATTAACTATTACAGATATATAGAACATCGCAGACCAAGTCTGTGCAGAACATTAATTTTAGAAGTGAAGTAACGTATTGTCTATCGGATTTGTCAAAATAACCCAAGAATACCAAGATCTGTAGGTAGATCCTGGTATTATAGTATGGTAGTATATAGTATGGTATTATTTATTATATAGCTATAAAATATGTATCTATAGAATTTTGTCATATACTTTTTATGTTACTTTGTCTAAAATATTTTATATGATATACAAAAAAGTATATTTATGAGATAAATACCTATATTTTTTTGTATAATCATATAAATATATTTTTTTTCTCATCTCATCCAACTTTATGTAAACAAAATAATATAGATATATTACGAGTACATGCAAAACTTTCAAATCAAGCTACCCGAAGGCCCTCTGCAACATGTAAGTCTCAAACTTACAGCATTACAGTTTTCTTACACGCTATATACATTAGACAAACAGGCGACCGACGACGTACAATGACCCCCGCTAACGTGTCCGCGGCCCTAATTAAGGCACACGAGGAGTCCAAACTCACTCGACACATTCGGCGCCGAATCATTATAATAACCTCAACTTCGGTGGTCCAAAATGACGTTCATGTAGGAGAGCGTGTGCATACTATGCCAACTTAGTATTGGAGAAAGGGAGCAGAGTGTAGATAAAATTATCTACAATTTTCAGGAAAGGTGTGAAAACTTCTATGTCGTCGGGCACCCTACCTTTTATGCTAACGTGGCTCTGACCCATACACACATCACACACCACCAGCTAATTTATGTCCCCACTGCTGCGGCACGAGCCTTTCCTATGGACGGATAGGGTGAACGGGCCATAAACCACCACGCGGGCACAGTACAGATTGGTGGTTGTAAAAGACTGTTAATGCAAGACAAAACATTCAAGTACTTACATCAAATTCATCACCATCAGCCCATACTAGTCCACAGCTGGACATAAGCTTCTCCAAGTGCACGCTACTGAGTACGATCTGCGGCTACTCTCATCCAGTTCATGCCAGCCACATTGTGAAGATCGTCGCTGTCGTCTGAGGGCATCTATGTTTGCCGATACGCAGGCTCCACTCGAAAACTCGTTTACCCCAACGGTTATCAGCGAATAACATTTTTATTAATGATAATAATAAATATATTAAGACAGTTAAAACACGATGTTAGATGAAAAACTGTATTAAGAGGAAATTGCAAAGAATTAATGTTGTGAAGAGCGGAGCGTTGCTTACGGCTACTGGCTTGGCAAACACGAAAATTTGCGTATGAGCATCGCCTTTTTTTAAATACTGTCTAAATTCTCCCCTGTGTTGTGGGACTGTGTTCCCCTGTCTAGCCACGGAAAGCTCGACGAGGGGAAAAGGTCTACCCACTATAAACTCCAGTGCCCTCGGCTTCCATGGGGATAGCTTGGAACCATTAAGGCGAGCAGAGTTATGGCCACTTGCACTATGCTACCTTTATCTCTTTTTTTTTTTCATAAATTGTAAGGAGGCGCGTCGCCTACGCCTAATGAAGCATGAACGGCAACGTAGCCTGTACAACGCTTTAAAATCATATGCGTGTCATTTATAAACAGAGAGACGGGCTCGACCCTCAAACAACCTCCCTCAGGAGCAAAACTTTCCGTCCACCTAGCGACAATATTTGAAAGTTATTTCAACGTTCACAACTCTCATAGGCGCCGTTAAAATTTTCCCTGCCACCTTATTCATAATACACACTGTACTACTGTCTCGCACGCACACTAGTCTCCTTGACGAGTGCGAACGAGACGGGAATATTTATAAACTGACAACTCTGAATTAACGGTGGTCGGCGTATGATAATTTACATATTTAGGTGAATTAACCTCGCTGCGTTAAATTGTATTATGAATATTAATAGGTGTGCGTGTGAGGGTATGTTATATGGTGCGGGTGACTGCAGAATCCTCTTTATGGCTCAGATTTGGGTTTAGATGAATAAATTCGAAATTCAGGAAGGTTCGACAATCTGCGACACATCCAACAAAAGACATACGAACGTAAGTTAAAGACATCTGTGTATTTTTTTTTATTACATTGATTAAGTAGTAATGGTGGGCCAAGGCATCCGTCATTGAAATCAGGACATCGCTACAATTGATGGGCTAATGAATGACCACGCTTGCCAAAATCTGGTTGGTGATCACAAACCATGCATCGGAGAATCAGAAACACACTTTTCCCGATCTGGATTTGAATTCAGGACCTTTGTATTTAAGGCCGAGCGGTTTTTATAAAGTTTATTTGCCAGGTAACTATCCCATAAATTACAAGCAGCTATCAACACTGACACACACACCTACATACACACACACACACACCCCCCCTCTCACACCCTCACACACACAAAAATATTGTAAAGAATTTCAACAACCACATTTAAACTAACAATAATCACGTCAGAGTCACCCTTCAAGTATTAAAAAAAAGAATGCCGCGTAAAATCCTTACGGCGAGCAATAATTCGAAGGGCGGCGAAAAATGTGGGGGATTTAAATTTAATTTTCGAACTGGAACAACGTCAAGGAACCCCAGCGGTGGCACCAACTTGGCCTCAAGGACCAACGACTTGGCCGGAGACGTTAAGAAAAAAATAAAATTAAAATTGGAACACTTTTTGGGCAAAACTTTTTTCTTTTCTGCTGAGGTGATTGAAAAAGTTTCAAGTACGAAGGTGCTTTAAAATTCTTTGTTTATTTTCTATACTCTTACTGCTGACTGTATTGTATGAGCGTATTAAATAATTATTTAGAAGAAATCTATTTTTTATGAGACTGTGCAAGGAGCTGACTCCGTCAGGTCTACGTGAATGTGGTACAGTCGTCGGTCAAAAAGGTCGTCTACTTACCAGAAGATTACACACACATCATAAAACGATACGGTCTATACTTACCGTACTGGTCTTAACCAGTAGACCACAGAGACGGTTAAAATGGGTAGGACATAATAATATGTATATAGGATTGAAGCCAGAATGAAATATATTAATAAATATGTAATCATGCAAATACATTAAACTGTTTCCTCCGCCGCCTTCTCAATACACGTTAAAGATAAACAAATATTAAAAGGTACGTCCCAGGGCGCGTCGGACTTGTACCGGGTAATTAACAGGGACTCCTCGGGGATGCTCCCGGGTCCACCATCGCAATATATTATATTCCAGATGACATTTGCGCGCCATGGGGCGGTTTGAAGGATGATACGTATCGCGGACGGCCTGTGACGTCATTATAATGTTCGCGTACCGCGTTCGTAAGTTCGGAGTTCGAGAGCTTTATCTAACAATAGCAAGCTTTTTTCTGTACGGCTTTGTATAGTACATTTTATTTTGCATTGCTAACTAATTGAGATTGTTAACGGTGTCGTCGCTGAAGGGATGGTCTGTTAAACCCTATAACAAATGCAGTATATAATTATATGTTTTTGTTGGGAAATCTGGCATTTACACTTAACACTATAAGTTACTTTTTGTTACAATCTGTCCAATATTTAAATTTTATTTTTCATCCAATTGAGATTTTTTCAACGAATAAAAGTGATCATATCCTAATTAACTTGATAGTAATTTTATAAAAGTAATAATTCTAACTTTAAATAACTCTTATTATTTTATATTAAATTAGTTTTTTGTATAGTTGGTACATGCGTACATGTTAGGGTCTAAAAACTAATGCACATTAAAACTGGGGCTCTATTTTTGATTCCTTCGTCTCGAGTCGAGCGCTTGGTTTCTACTGATTTTCGTTCGATATTTGACTTTCCATATTTTCGAATCGCTCGACCACAACGAGTGCACTCACCCACTCGTTGCAGTCGAGTGACACAAAGCGATTGATAGAATAACCGTCAAAATTAATGCGTTGTGTCAATGTCATGTCACTCGTTTGTTTGTGTCATTGATAGTCTTTTATATTAAGAAGCAAAGGTTTTTTTTAACAGCCAATAGAAACATGGATATTACGATCCGTTTTCATTGCGGTTGTTACCGATTTTCTCTAAATTCTGCGTGGAACGGATAACATCCAACATTTCATATTATGTTGGCAGCACCGGAAACAAACGATTCAAAAATACGAAAAATCGGCTTCATGCGACTTGGAAGATGAGTGTAACTTAAGTCGCATGCGTCAATACAATGTCATACGTGCGATTCAAAAATAGATCCCCTGAACTGATTTCAGTTAAACCTCCTTACCACACGAACAAGGCAAATGGCACTTCAACCTGAGCTCCAACCTCCTTCGAATTACTCATAAAATCCGAACCGAGAGCTTTGACAATCTGTGCTCCTAGTGAGTTCCCGCCAACTCAAGTTTTTACGATGAACGATATGACAGCCACCGTCTACGATTAATTCCTAAATGTTTGATGAGGTGTAAACTCTTTGTGAGAATTGTTTATGGTTTGCAGTAAAGCGGACATAACCTTTTGTTTAACGGCGCACGGGCACGGGCGAAATTGTTATGTGCCAAGTTATTTATTAATCTTGGATTGTTAAGGCACTGTCTGCTATGGGTGGATGAGAAAAGTTATGCCTTGAATAGCTTTGAAAATAGTACTGCATGGCTAAACGATTTTGTTGTTTTTGTTGTTAAAAAGTTTTAAATACTTATGTTACGCATTAGTCATACCCAAAGACG
The DNA here is from genome assembly GCA_949315975.1 of Eudonia truncicolella. Taxonomy (NCBI): domain Eukaryota; kingdom Metazoa; phylum Arthropoda; class Insecta; order Lepidoptera; family Crambidae; genus Eudonia; species Eudonia truncicolella. The sequence goes on from OX438836.1 coordinate 12,350,384, forward strand.
TCATTCATTGAATAATAGTCTGTAATGATAAAAGTTAAGCACTTTTTTGAATGTAAAAATGTTGCTTCTAAGTAATTGTTAAAGTTTATTGTCGTCTCTTGAGTGCGGCAGATAAGGTATATTTCCAAAACTGAAAAAAAAAGAACTATACAGTATCGTTAACTAAAAAGTCAATACGAATTTGCTAATTTCATAAATTGTATGTGTTTCGATACCGTAACAAGGATTTAATACTAAAAAGTGTAGTGGATAATATAAAAGTTCGACTAGATGACCAATAACTAGATAGTCACATATAATATAATACACATAGCAATACACGAAACAACAAAAGCGACACCGTTGTGTGTTATTTACGCATCCCAATACACAGCGGTACCTAAATCTTGACCGGACATTTTTATAAGAGCTGCTTCACCCCTATTGCTTAGCCAGAATTAGGAATTACCGGACCGTTTGCAGAAAAAAACGTACGGATTTTTTATTTTTTCGGTCCTTTACCTGCTACTGCTGGGCTCAGGGCCTTCCCACATAACATAGCACGTTGGTAGATAAGATTATTAGTATTACCTACCACACTGGTGATTTTGCGACAAAATAACGATTTTGAGATGATGATTAGGATAACGGCTTAATGTGCCGTCTAAAGAGATGTTTCAATTTGGTCATCCATCCGGTGACTCGGCAATAATTAAGTTGCTTATTTTGTAACATCCACAGACTTACAGACACAGTAGAGCTATGTAATATCGCACCCGTAAGCGCTTGCTATACAGGGTGTAATCGTTAAGTGTGCACAGGCGATTATTCCGAAACTATGAGAGATATCAAAAAACTTAAAAACTGATAACGAAAGTATATAATGTATAAGTAAGTAGTATTGCGTTATCTAATGAGTAAAATGGCATCAATAACTTTTTTTAAATCATACGAGAAGTATCCAAAATTTTGACATTAAACACTCCCATACATTTAGTATGAGATTAGTAGAAAGGTTTAACTTTCCTTGTTTTAAGTGGTCTAGTGTTCATTTTACCTTAATCATACACAGAATACACAGTCTGGAAGAGTTGTAGAATCGTGTACGTCGTGCTTTAATTACTCCGCAAATGTTACGGAAAGTTCATTTAGAAACTGTAAATAGAGCTCGTCATTGTATCGCACAACAAGGACGTCATTTCGAACATCTACTTTGATTACAAAATTTTGTGCTTTTATACAAAGAAATAAATATTCAATTCAAAGATAATAATATTATTTTTGATATACATTATTTTGTTATGTTATTAAGCTAAATTAACCTTTTAAAACAAGGAAACTAAAACCTTTCTACTAATCTCATACTAAACTTAACTACTACTTCAATACTACAATATTGAATACTTCATTCAAATTAAAGCTCAAAGAGCACTTTTTAAGACTACCGGTATAACATGATCATTATATTATGTTTTATTTATATTATACCATTATGTATTATTATTATATAAGTATTATTATTTGTAATTTTATTTATTTGTATGTTATTTATTTTTATTTATATCTGTTTTGCATTTATTTAGGTTTAGGAAATAGTGTAGTTTTTTTTTTTTTGTTGTTGCACTTTGTGTCACCCTTGCTACATTTATTTCGCACACTCTCTGGGTTGACTGGAAGAGATCTCTTCTAGAGATAAGTCCACCTTTGCATTCAATGTCTCTGTTGTAATTTTTTTTTGTTACTATGTTTCTGTGCAATAAAGAATGTTTAATGTGTTTAATAAGTGTTTAATGTCAAAATTTTGGATACTTCTCGTTTGATTTTTAAAAAGTTATTGATTTTACTCATTAGATAACGTACTTTCGTTATCAGTTTTAAGTTTTTTGATATCTCTCATAGTTTCGGAATAACCGCCTGTGCACACTTAACGATTACACCCTGTATACTACGCCATAAACCTAATACATAAGATTTTTTTTTCATATATAAGCCAATACGCCAGTGCTTACCGATTCTCTGGTTTTCTTGTATGTTTTTTTGCGTTAACTATCTACTTGAGATCCTCATGGAAGAGTATCAACTCAAAGTTGAAGATGTCAAATATAATAAAATAAGAAATAATAATAAAACATATAAATCTTTTTTTTATAATAGATAAAACTTTCCTAATCAAACTGAAAACTAAACTTTCAGACTTTTCTTTTCGGCGTATTCCATTTTTGGCAATCTTAACTTTTTTGCAAACGGTACTCCACCGGTCGGACAGCGGTCGTAACTAGTAGTTTTCACACAAGTTTTATGCGCTATTATTCGTTAGTAGGTATAAAAGTAATCCAGCGCGGGCCATACCACCGGACTAATCCGCCAGCCGCCGCTCCACCCCTTTATGGGTTCTGGACAGTGAAATCTCAGATAGACTATTGTATATTTACATACTGGAGTGTGGAGTGTACTGGCGGCATAGTATTTTTTTAAGCCTAATCCAAATACAAACACCAAAGTAACAATTTTTTCAAACTATGTTAAGTCTATATTTATGAAATTTTCTAATTTGGAAAAGTGTTGAAAAATTTCCACGAGCGAAACTCGAAACCGCACACTATGACAAACCTCGTCAGGTGCGCTTCTAAATACGCTATCAGGTCACACCAAAGGAGAAGGCTCCTTGATTCACATTTGATGGACATTGCATAAGGATTCAATGTCAACAACAACAACATCATCAATAGATCTTAATATTATTACAAAAACCAAAAGTCTGTTAAGAATTAAGCAAACTATGTTTCAATTATGAATGTAATCGTTTATAAATTAACTCAAATTATGTTACGAACTAATAGCAATTTGGAAAAGCGTTGAACATACGAGTGGGACTCGAACTCGGGTGCAAATGTTTATGGTGTTCCATACTTTGTATAAAGGTATAGTACTAGAACTTAGAAATAGAAATAGTAAAAGTTCTTTAATTGTTACAATACACCAGCAATGTAATCAAAACCAACTCTTCCAGTTCACAAATAAATATTTCTATTCTATTCCATTTGATGAACGAAAAACAATTACTGAATTGTTATAGCCACATGGGTAAATATTTATCTTCTTGATGACAAGGATTTGCCAAAAAACATAGTTTGCTTTTAATAAACTTTCCTTCAATAGTTTTTGGATTGTCACCTTTTCCTACCAGCCAGTGTTGCTTCAGTGCGTTGATGTTTTTTGCATGCGAAACAAAAGAAAAACACCATAAACATTTCCGCCGTGCGCACATTTACTCATAGCAATCCAAAAGCCATTTTCCACCATAAATAAAACGGGTCTCATACGCCCCATACCTTTCAATTTCTACTACCTAAGGTGCAACGGAAGATGCGCGCAACTTAACCTTTATGTGCACAAATATAAGGTCCAATATCGTGTGCGAGCGCATGTAAATGGGCGCAGTTGAGTAATATTCCCGGGTCTATAGTAAACAACTGTCATTTTATTTTATCACCTGGCTTCAGCGTAAAGTCGCTCACTTGTGATAAATTTTAATGTGGCTGCAAAATATTGTCGCGCACCCGCGCTTAATGCTATACAGTTAAAGTTGGAGAAAGGTGTCGCCCTGATAAATAAATAAATGTCTAATGCTCGCTCTTTTGTTTATTGAAATAATAGTACTTTTATCGTATATACTAGTATTTATTACAAATGGAAAAGTAACAACTTAACTTAACCTTGTAAATGTTGCTGTTGCGTTAAGTTATAACGTTGTTATCTGTTATAACTTGGTTTAAATGGGTTACCACAGATCACTCATTAATAATAATAAAAGAGAAGTGAAGTTGCTACTAAACCTTATGCCATAATAATTGTACTTTAAAAGCAGTGATATAATTATTAAAAAGTAGAAAACAGCTTTTTTAGGTAATAGTCAAGGTGTTGTTACAAAATGTCTTATTACAAGCATTTAACTTAAAGCGCGTGTCCGTGGCTGGATAATGTAAATATTGTACATCCCTTGTAAAAATTAGGCTATCGACACACTATCGAGACGTTTTCAACTTAGCAGACATAAAAGGGTCAAACAACGGCTTGACGTGAAATGTCCATTTGTCTAGGAAAGTCTTCAGGCCATGCAATAAAAAAAAGGATACAACAACGTAAAGCTCGAAATACTTTTAATTTGGTCACCCATCCGGTATTGAGAAACTTTACATAGCTTGCACAATGGTAGGTAACCCAAACGCTCAGTGGCGTGCACTTGTATGGCCCCTAGAATTTCTGGTTACTTTTCAAATGACACCGAGTTGTCAAAGCGTTACATTAAAATTGAACAGTGTAAAAGTCGCGCAGTGTTCGTTAACATGAAAAGTTACCCATTCTCCCTCCACACGTTTCCGCCCATCCTCCTTTAACACTCGCACAACAACAAGTTAACTTTTTCCAAAATTTGTCAACAAACAAAACAAAACAGCTTGAAATTATTTAAATTAATTCAACGAGCACATTGTGTAAAGGCAGTTGCTATGCCGTTATCTCAGCGGGGAGCCCATAAAATTATTCAGGACGTTCTCCAAGCTTTATGTAACCCATTGTAAAAGTGTCTTTTTAACAAACTCTTAGGAGTTCGGAAGTTCTCCGCTTCTCAAATCGCGCTTAGTCTCTAGAGGCGCTCCATAAAAAATTAAGGTACAGCAGAGGCTAAGAAAATAAGGTTGAAACGTCCCCTCCCTCTTCGGTGGGAATAAACATTTTACGTTCGCTTAAGAATTGGAAAGGTTGTGAATTAAAAAACGGCCTTTGTTGGACAGCCGGCGGTTATCGCCGTTCAGACTGGGCCGTCGTCGGCTTTTCCGCAGGAATGAGGGAATTATGAAACATTATTAAACATACAATCCAGGGAGTATGTATTTCAAAAGTTGCATCGAAAGAGCAATCGTATCTGAAAGGCCATGGACTTAGATGCGGAGGCCTACTGTAGTTCATTATAACCATATTTGTAGTTCTATATTTTCTTATAGTCGACCAGCAATACTGATAAATATACTGATCCGGAACCATATAGTAGAATGACGAGATTCGACTCGCAATGTTTTAAAAAAAAAGGTGCGACGGAATTCCACTAAGTTTTAGGTGTGTTGAGATTCTATTAAGACGAATGTGGAACAACCCTTTTGTAAATACTTTAACACTGAAATACTAAACAAAAAAAAACCAATAAACACAGGTCTAAATATAACAAACATATTCCATCCCTAATACATGCTAGCGAGCGCTAAGACGCCTTCTTTCTTTCTTTTAGTTGATGGCTTCGTGCGATTAGCACATTTAGCCAGTGTCAAAGTAATTTTTCTTACGATACATAAATATACAATATTTCCTTCCAGTCAGTATGATGATGATGAATGATAATAAAAATGAGAAGTGAGAAATGATATACCCCCCAACCCCTCGAGTATCTCAGTAAAGATGTGGGGCTTTACTAAGCCCTCACGCAGACTTCTTGAAAGAATTTGAAAAGTGACGTTGCACTGTTTTGTTTCATTTGCCAACACTCATGCACACTCTCGAACACTTAACGGTTAATAATCCACCATTATTTCACATTAATATTCGACATAACACAAATTTTAGAAAATAAAACAAAACCGCAGACATGACTCTTCACTTTCCCGCCAAGAAGTCGCTAAGACGCCTTACTTTAAACTAAATTTCGATTTTTTTTTTATCATCAACCACAAATATTTCTTGGTGAAAATGTAGTAGTAGTAGTAATAAGTTTTAAACAAAACCTTTAAAGCCAAATCACACAAAAAATTGGATCCTACATAAAATGTCAGTATCGCACTGTGTACTCACCAAACTCCCGATTATGCCACCGGGCCGCGGTTAATTCATGTTGAATTCATTAAGTTCTAGTCCGCCGCAACTAGGTGTCTTGATAATTTAATCCTTACAGGATTGCCCAATTAAAATGTTTCCCAACGACTTTTTAAATATTCACGGAGAAGGGTTGAACTGAACCAAAAAGTGGGCAAATTTATCGCACCGGGGAGAAATTATTCGTGTTATAATGACATTTTAGGTGTCGATTAGGCGAAGTTGGCAACTCCGCAAAGTGCCTGGATTAGAGTTGTGGAAAGGCTCGGGAATGTTCTGAAAAGTATCCGGGGCATTGATTGATATATGGACCTATTTGATAAAAAAATATAATATTTAAACTTTGACATGACTATGTTATATACCTAGGTACTGTCGTATCGTTAAATTCATCAGCCCCTACTTTGGGGCTGGTTCGGGCTGCGAGGTCTTGGCCTCACTGCCCGGGCTCTCCTCTCGGGTAAATTCAATTGCTCCGGGTCTGTCTGGGTGGCACGGCAGGGGTTATTTTTATGTTCCATTTTTTTTTTGTTATGGTTTGTTTTTTTTTAACCCTCACTGCCGTGCCTCGAGCCGAAGCTCCGTGGCGATGCTGGCCACCTTTCTCTTCCCCCTGCGAAGCCCTCGGCGCGGTCAGCCCCCCCGGGTGAGACGGCGTTGGCCGAGGCCCGGTGAGCGCCAGCGAGCGGGCCGCGACTTAACTTAAGGTCAGCAGTGACTATTGTTTAATAGGGAGTCAGTGTCGGCTTCGCCGTCGCAGTCATACTCTGGGGCGTCGGTGCCGTCGAGTTTCTTCATCGTAGCGCCGGTATAGGCGACGCCGCTTCATCTGTAGATATTAAATTGTTGCCTTCCTCGGCCGCGGTTTACAAAGACCGCGGCAGGGGTCTGTAGGGTCCTTCAGGTGGGCCCGCATGGAGCGGGCCAATGTTGTGGAGGTGTTCATGCGGTCCATTGTCGGCGCGGTCGAACATCCGACGTGCCAGTCGGACCACGAACTCCTCCAGGGTTTCAAAATCGAGGTCCCGAGCGATGACGTCATTTCTGACGTACCGCCCGGCATCCGTTATCGCCCGTAGGGTGATGCTCTGTTGAGCGATTATTCTTCGGCGTTGGGCGTGGCTGATAAGAGCGAACCACGCCGGGGCTGCGTATGTGAGCTGCGAACGGACATACATCTTATACAACATAAGTTTCGTTCGCAGCGGCAGCCGAGATGACAGAACAGGGCGCAAGAGGGCGCGCGCGGTCTTGGCGCGGCCGACAACATAGTCGACCCTCGGCGAGACGCAGCTGCCCTGCGGCACGCCAGTAGCGATGGCTCGTGGTGATGAGACAGCCCCCTCGACGGAGACCACAAAATTGCGGTCTGAGGAAGCTGGCTATGAGGAGCATAATAGCTGGTGGTAGTGGGCTGTTGGCCAGCTTGGCCAGGAGCCCCGTGTGCCATACGCGAATGAACGCTTTCTCTATGTCGAGAAAGACGCCGATGGTGTGGCGGCCTAGATTGGCCTCGTTAGCCAGGAGATGCAGACCCTTGTGAGCTGGAGCGTTGTGGAGTGGTCGTGGAGTGGAAGGGTGATCGGCCGATAATATGCCGCATGCCTTCTGTCCTTTTCTGGCTTGGGGATGGCAATTACCTTGCCGTCCTTCCAAGGCGACGGGAAGTGAGTGTGGAGGATGGCATTGTAGAGCCGGGTCAACACTACCACGGCTCTCCAGGGTGTCTAGCGATGGCCGCCGACGGTATTCCGTCGGGGCCTTCTTTTTGGGAAGGCGACGAATCGCCTTCAATGTCTCCGTTGGCGAGATAAAGTTGCCGCCACGGAGAGGGGGAGACGAAGCGGCAAGAAACTCGTCCACCATCCGGCTGACTTCGGAATGGTGAGCGATGGAGACGTCGTCGGTAGCTACGGGGTGCGGTTGGAACTGGCCTTCCAGGTGGTCAGCCAGTATATCCGCGCGGTCCTGCGCCGCGAAGCAGTGCTTGCCGGCGCTGTCCAGCAGTGGGTAAGTAGGGGTGGGCGTGGCGGTGAGTTGGCGAGTCAGTCTAAATAGGTCGGCCCGGTTGTCGATGCCAGAGTCAATATGGCTTTCCCAGCAGTCACCGCACCATGCCTTGACCGACTCAGCCAACTTAGAAGTCAGTCGAATGAGTTGCGTTTTGACGCGTGGGCAATGCGAGTGCGCCCACAAGCGCCGCAGGTCGCGTTTCTGTCGCCTAAGGAGGGCTAGGGCTGGCAGAAGTTCAGCGGAGCGGTTGCTCTTAGCGGTGGCTGGCATACTGGCGGCCTCCTTGACCGCGTGGATGGCCTGCGCTACGTAGCGGACCGCCGCTTCTACCTTATGGGTGGTTGTTAGCGGCCTTCGGATTAATAAAAAAAAATATTAAAAAAGAAAAACAATTTTTTTTTATTAACGTGTATAGGAGAGTGTGAACCTCTTTGTGTGTTGTATAAGATATATAAATATTTTGAATTTTGAATTTTGACTAATGTCGTTGAGAGTTTAAAAATTATACAATTTTAATGAACTTTATTTTGTTAAGGCACAATAGCATATAAGGCGATATTATTTTTGGGCATTCTCCTTTATGTCGTTACTTCTATAAGCTGTGCAGTTTCTTGCGCCCATTCTAAATGTAATAAAGTATGGATAAAGTAAAAGCACAGACCAACATAAAGGTCTGTATTTAAGAGGGTAAAAATTATCTAAGAAGGTGCGTGCCTACATACTTGACACAAAATTCGATGATACGTCTTTCGCACTCAAGTAGGTATCCCCTTGATAACATATGTCTACGATTCAGTAAAGCCATCTCAACTCATGATCTATCCGCAATAGCCTAGGGATGGCATGGATGGACAGAGAGATGAGGGCAACTTGTAACATTTTCATTAGATTCCGACTCCCATCGGTCCGCGGCCATTCCAAACTCGTAGCTTGTAGTAATACTCGTATAACTACTATTCGTATACGCCCATAACGTACCAACATACTAAAATAATGTAACATAGACTTTAAAAATTAGACAACATCACATACATTGTTCTTATGCCAAGGTAAGTAGCTAAAGCACTCGTTTTATGGAAATCAGAAACAACGACGGTTTTTTTTTTTTTGAGAGCGATGCTGATTGCCTCAGACGGCATTTCAGCTTCACCGGACTTTTTTGGGGGCGGCGAGGAACGTAAAGTGTCCCTCAAGCAGTTTTTTTTTTTTGAGAGAGATTGCTGATTGCCTCTACGGCATTTTCAGCTTCACCGGGCTTTTTTTTGGGGGCGGCGAGGAACATAAAGGGTCCCTCAAGCCGTGTGAAACGAATCACCTTCGGAGGTTTTCTAGAGGGACTTAGGTTTACTTAGGTTTCTAGTGCCCTACTAGATTCTCCGAAGGGTTCGGATCGGATCGGGGAGCGGAGCAACCCGAGGGTGCCTCTAAAGGTACGGACCTCGGCTCGGGTTGAGCGGGCCGTGGAGGAGGAGAGAAGCGCCCAGGTACATGTCTGTACCTGGTGTAGAGCGAGTGTGAACCGGTTCTTCGTACCCTTGTTCTACGAGTACGGTGTCTTGGGCCTAAACTGGTGTGCATGTTTAGTGTATTCTGTAAATGTGTGGTGTCACTTAGAGGATCGGGCGGGCCATCAAGCCGTGTGAAATGAATCACCTTTGGAGGTTTTCTAGAGGGAACGGCATCGCGCACTAGTGCGCGTCCCCGTGCCCTACTAGATTCTCCGAAGGGTTCGGATCGGATCGGGCAACGACGGTACTACAAACACCCAGATCCGACACAATATCGAAAAGGTCGTTTTCGACATTTTTTTTTATACGTAGCTCGACAAATGACTCCTCTCCACCTGATGTTAAGTGGAAACGGAGTCCAGACGCAATTACAACTGGTGCAACGTAAAAACAACGCAGCATCAGTCACCCTCACCCTACCGGCCCACAAGTTGCCTCTTCACGCCTCGTTTGAAGGACCCCATGTCATAGGAAGAAGGGAAAACGTGTGCTGGTAGACTATTCCAGTTTTTGGAAGTGCGACAAGAAACGAGTCACCAAATTTCTTTGTGCGCGATGGAATGGTCGAGACAGTACAGGGGTGACTCCGGAGAGCAGCACGCGAACTCCTATGGAGGAAGGGAGAAGGTGGGATAAGGTCAAAGAGTTCCTCAGAGCACTCGCCAGACGGCAGCAGATCAACCTACCACAAAACATCAAATTTTTTAAATAAATTTTGAACCTTAGTATTTGGGTATAAAGATCAATATCGATTAGAGAAATTTGACAGTTTTGAATAAGTTTGATGTGCAGGCGTGTGTACGTATATTTCTCTAAATATTTTTTTTATATTTTATTTTAGCATTATTATCGACTATTTTCAGTGCTTTCTTTCTTGTTTTGGAAACATTGTTAATGGTATATATGTTACGGCTAATAGCCGAAGTGCGGCTACACCTAGGTGCAGCCGGCTAAAACTAGGTGTAGCCGCACTTATCTTCGTTGTATAGAGCTAGATTTCTGTGGTCTAATAATAAAAAAATAACCTCGAAAGTTTTAGCCGGCTAAAACTAGTGTAGCCGCACTTCGGCTATTAGCCGTAACATATTTTTTTTTTTTTTTTTTTTTTTTTTTTTTTTTTTTTTTTTTTTTTTTTACCCAGGGAAGGTGTAACACCTACCCGGACCTTGAAGAGGCCCGTGGTTATGTGGGACTGCCCGTCCGCCTTTCCACACCCACTGACAAGGAGTGAGGCTCCAAGTCAGCTGCCAGGAAGAAGTCCCAGCTGGGAGGGCGAGACGGAGGGGATACCGCACTAAACCCTGGGGGTCGCAATCCGATCAGCAGAAGGCTAGGGTGGCAGTCACGGGACCTGATCCACGAGGGAAATAACCAACGCGAGGGCCACCCTGTCGCCCATGTTCCGACCTACAGCCGCTGAGACACAGTCCCTCGAATTTTCGAATGACTGTACAACAGCAGCCGCGCGCCAGGACATGGGCGAAAACGCGCACGCACACACAAACACATCGCACCGTCTCACCGGTGCGAAAGGACATCACAAAACCTACCCACACACAGAAACAAAAGACATACATTCACACTAAGAAGCGCCGAGGCGCTAAAACATATGAGCTGTGCGCCGTTAGGCTTACACATAGCTCCCACAGCACATTAAACACTACACTACATATATACATAAATACACCACCCAGTGGCCAACCATTCGCGTCAGTCCCTCCGACTTGCGCCGGTTTGGGGGCTGTTCGCGGATGGAAATCCGCCCAATTGTTGCCTGGCTGATCTGACAGACCGCCTACTCCTTCTAGGCAAAGTAGGGGAGACACTGCGTCGGACATCCTCGTCGCGCTCAGACTCCCCATCTTCTCTATCCTCTCTCAGATTCTCCCTCTCTCTCACCACCTCCTCCACTCCCAGACCCAAAACCTTCTCAATGCCCTTTCCAGAGGAAGGGGCGTTGATATCAGCCCCGAAGTCAGGGGGGGGGGAAGGGGGGGATGACGGCAGCGAGGCAGCAGGAGCCTCAGCTATCAAGGGCAACCCCTCAGTCGCCTCCATCCTCTCCGGAGTAGCAGGCCTCTTCCCCTGTACCTCCGGGTCCTTCATCCTTGTGACAGGAGGGCGGCAGTCCCTGCTGCCCATGACATGCCCATGGGGCAGCGCCGCCTCGGCACACACTAGGCAGTGTGGCGGCTTGGTGCATGCTCCGACCTGGTGGCCAATCATGCCACAGCGGAAGCAGCACCCCGCTCTATCCTTATTTGAGGAACACATCGGCCGCGTATGGCCCATCCCCATGCACTTAAAGCAGCGCATGGGTCTGGGTCCGATAGCCACAATCTTGGCTAAGCTCCAGCCAAGGCGAAGCCTCTCCAAATTCGCGAGTCTTCTCGCCGCCCTCATTGGACACTGGACGAGCACCGACGTAGTGCCATCGGGGCCCGGCCGGAAGCCTCCGACCCTCACCTTGTCTGCAAGGCAGCCTCCCTCTGCCGAAACAGCGGCAACCACCATCTCCAGCGTGACATATCTGTCGAAGTCGTATAGGCGGATATCCGCCCGCTTCTCCGTGCGGGAAACCACCGCCACGTCCGATACGACGCCCTCAATTTCCAGCGCCAGCCTGTCAGCGGCCTCTCCGCTGTCAGCACCTGGCACTTCAATCAACTTGGCCCCGGATTGGGCCGTCTTAATTTTGACGCCAGGGATGCCGAGCGCCTCCAAACGAATGGCCTCCCTGGCTCTGGTGATGGTGTCCGCGTAGGACACCCCTCGGGCAACCGCCTCCGGCCTGAGCTGGAGGATTATGGCCGTTGACCTAGGCTGCCTAAGGGTCACCGTGCCTTTCTTCAAGCTCGGCAGTGCCGAGTTAGTATTGGGCACCGTCGGTGTCCCAACGTCCGTCTGGACAGGGCCTCTAGCCCTCTTCCTCTTCCTCTTCCCCTTCCCCCGACTATGGACACCGGCGGTACGCTCCTTAGTAGGGACCACTGGGGCCCGGGCAGGTTGAGCCCTCTGTTGCACCCCTCCTTTTTTAAGCCCAGTGCCCGCAGAGAGGGCGGGACACTCCTCCGCACCATTGCGCGCAGCCACTGAGCTGTACGTCACCCGTTCGGGCATTGGGAGCCTGGCTTCCAGGCCATCCAGCCGTTTGACTACTCCTTCAATGGAAGCATCAAACGAGCGCTGCATAGCTGCTAGCGCATCCATCACGCCTTCAGCCGATCCCGCAGCAAAAGGAGCGGCGACCTTCGCCTCCGCAAGGCGCCTCGCCTCCTCTGCAGCGTGCTTGCTCTCAAGGTCTTCAATGGCGTCCAAGGCCGTCTTTTTGGTGGTCCTAAGCTGGTCCTTGAGATAGGAGATCCTGTCAGTTAGGCCAACAATGGCATCGGATAGGCGCCGATTCTCCTCTATCAACTCGGTTTCCCTATCAAACCATGCCAACCTCTCAAGCGCCCTATCGCAACGATGGACATGTTCCCTCCTGTCCCTGAAGTCCTCCTCGCTCTCTCCCGGCAGCCTTACCACAGGCTTCCTCTCATCTTCCACCTTCCTCCGCTTGTGTACATCTGGCGAATCTTTGCCCCCCCCAGAAACGGTGGGGCGGCCTGGAACCAGATCCCCGACCTTGGCCGGTGAACGAGTCCCAGGGAGGGATTCTCCCGTCTTACGACGGGTACCCTCCTGGGGTAGTGTATCTTTAAGTTTCGCTGACATATTTGACATCTTGTGGGATGTCTCCCAGACAATTTTATAGGGTTGTCATCCCCCTGGCAATTTAAGGGCTGCCGTTCCCTATGAGGCAATGACGGTCACCCATGCGAAGCCCACTCGCCAAGGGAACCCTATATACCCACGGAGGGCGGGAGGTATCCGCGGGGTTTTAACGACTTTTCCTTGTCAACACCCAAATGGGCTGCAGGCCTGACCCAGAGCACCACGTACCCAGCTTATGCCAGGACTGGGGTCGTTGTGGCGAACGGGACAGAACCCGCGACACTACAAAACACAAACGAAAGCTGGCATGAGGCCCCCGTTTCCTCAAGTTGCGTATAAAACGCTTGAAAGACACCCAGAAGGGGCGCCGTCCTACCCTGTTCCCCCCCGTGTAACGACGCCCAGAAGGGGCGCCGTCTAAACTCCCCTCAAAGCCGCTCAGAAGGAGCGGCGAGTGTACGGCCCAGAGTGGGCACGTACATGGAGGTGCAGGGCCCAGAAGGGGCTCCCGCCTGTGTCGGGTTGTTAGCCGGTCAGTCTCACAGCAAACTCCTCTCGGGGAGGAGGATGTTGAGGCTGCCCGTTGCCCAGGGTGTACCACGAGAAGGTCACCCAACACACACCCCAGCCGTAACATATACATACCCCAGAACGAATAATGTACTTATATGCTTCGAATAGTTGTTTCGTATTTTATCTCATTTACTCTAAATTAATCGCTTCAGTGACCGAGTGGTATAGTGCTCGGCCCGATACCCAAAGATCCCGGGTTCAATTCCCAGGTCGGGCAAAGTGTCTTTCGGATTTTTTCGATACATAGCCAGGGTTTGTGATCACCAACCCGCATTTGGCAAGCGTAGGTGATTAGGTCAATTCCTATCATTTGTAGTGATGACTTGATTTCAATGATGGAGGTCTTTGCCCAGCTGTGGGACAGTTATAGACTATCTACTACTTACTTACTCAGAATTGAAATAAAGTCCACATGACGGGATCAAAACACGAAATATCTATTCCAAGTTTACATTGTTTATTAGTAGGGTCCGGTGTGTTAAAGGATCATGTGTAAAAACTTTAAAATTCTCGTGTTATCGACCTAAGCTGCGTGTACATTTGTATTAGGCCTTGGCTGATGAGATAATAGTTATGTAAGTAACTACCTACTGGTTAAAATTTAAATAAAAAATATGAGCTGAGCTGACATAATTAATCCTCAGGAAAATTTAATTACTTAGTCTGATTGTGAGATGCTTAATACGGGGAAGCTGGCGCGTTCGCATTGCAATCTTGCAAGTTAAGGTACCAGTTGGTAGCCGACTCCACGCAGCAGCAGTCATAGAAATACATAGAAACCAGAAGTGGCGCGACGACAATGATTTCAATGACAAATAAATGCCTTCTCTTCGGATAGATGACCGAATCAAAATAAATGTCGAGCTACTCCGTGCTTTTGTAAAATAGTTGTCTCAAGATGGCTTTCGCTAAAACCCACTTACTGGGACAACGAGGGACGTTGAATGATATGACGCTATAAAAAAGATTAATGACATAAAACTACATTTATTTATGAGGACAGTGGTATAGTATCATCAGAAAGGAAATAACGTTTTTTTATTGGCCTACCCGCTAGGAAATATTGCAATTTGACAACAGTTTTCATTTCAATGATCCATAAATACTGTAACAGTGATCTACAATGATTTTGGTCAGATGGTAATTTGAAACCATATCGTAAATTTGCCAGACTGCGCAAGGCCTCGGTAGCGCAGTAGGCAGCGCGTAAGTCTCATAATCTTAAGGTCGTGAGTTCGATCCTCACCCGGGGCAAACTTTTTGATTATGTATTTTTTTTTTATTTTTGCTACATTAATATTATTTTAGAATAAAACAAACAAAGTTTTCAAAGTATTCAAAGTTGATCGACACAATAGCAATTTATACTTTTTACTAGTTAATACAATTTAGTGGCTAACAAGCGCCATCTGTACATCAGTTCAGTACTAAAACTGTCATGATATTTTTATCATCAAAATAATTTACAATGCAGTTCCAACTGTTTATTAGAGATGGCGCTGTATTCATTGTACAGCGACATCTAGCGTTTCATATTGATACTATAGAACATTGCAATGCTAGCTGTAGTACGCTTCCCTGATGGGCGTCATCTGAGTCACTAGTGCTGGTATAGCACGTTAGATGGCGCTAAACTAGCCGTCAAGTATTTTTCGATAAAATCTAGGTATATTTTGAAAAGTTTCATATTTGTTCAATATTTTAAAATAAACTAATCAAATATTTAACTTTTAGAATATTACCTACATATAGTAGTTGTAGTTTATAGTTTTATTTTATTAAAGGTTTAATTTAAAGCATTTTAATATTAACTTGTGAAATAGAGGTCAGCTACAGATTTTTGGCTTCAGCTACTGTCGAACTGTAGTGATCGGGACTCCTTGCTTCGGCCAGCTGAACGTGACCTGAGTTTGAACGTAGGTAGATCGCTAGGAAAAAGGAAGAAAAATAACAAATGAAGATTTTGTGGATTATTGATTTTGGGACAGCGAGCTAAGGCTGTTATTGTAATTGCTCTCAATAATACATAATTGAAGAGATATTGTGTTCCTAATTAAACAAAGCTCCAAAGTACCTATATACCTCCTGCTGCCTGCCTTTTTAGTAATATTTCAATAAAAATATTTTTTATTTAATACTAGACCATTACCCGCGACATCGTCCGCGTGGAATTCAGATTTTAAAAGGAAACTCTTTTTTTATCAAAAATAAAGCCTATGTTACCTATACAATGAATGTAGCATTCTACTAAGAATTTTTGGAATTGGACCAGTAGTTCCAGAGATTAGCCAACATTTATTTAGCTAACCAACAAACAAACAAACAATCCAACAAACAAACAAGGTCACAACCTTTACCTCTTTAGTATAGTACTTATACAATTTGTAAAAAAAACCCAGTCCGATCGGATTAGGGGACCATAGGTATACAAATAACTAGAACAAAAAATAATAAAAAAATATTATTCATAAAAATAAAAGAGTTTATTGTACCGAAATTGCTAAAATTATTAAAATAATGCTATTTCATAAATGTGACCAAACATTCCATCAATGGCGGAGGCGCCATGGTCGTACTTACCGAAGTGCCGACAAAAGTATTGCCGCTTATTGCCATGTGAGTTTTGTCATTTAACCTTTACAGATCGGACAGGGGTCTTTTTACATATTGTATAGATTATTTTCTTTATTTATTTTTAATTTCATATTTTGACTACGAAAACTATTGTCGAACACTGGTTAGCTATGTTGAAAACTGGTGCCACTACGACACTTACTTAGATAAACATTAACTGAACTTGTTAAGGTCTTCAAAGTCAAAATATCATCATCATCATCATCAGTTCATTTCATGTCCCCAGTGCTGGGGCACGACACACGAGCCTTCCCTATGGATGGATAGGGAGAACAGGCCATAAAACACCACGCGGGCCCCGTGCGGATTGGTGGTTGTTAACGACTGCTAATGCAGCCGGGACCAACGGCTTTACGTGCCTTCCGAAGTACGGAGGAGCTCGAGATGATACATTTTTGGTCACCCATCCGATGACCGGTCTTTGCGAAAGTTGCTTAACCTCAGCAATCGCAGACCGGGCGCGTTAACCACTTCGCCATCGAGCTCCTTCAAGGGTCAAAATATCATTATCGACCAAAAATGTTTTTTTCACCTTCACTAACCCATTCAGGACGTTTTTAAGTCAGTTGAGAAGAATGGGTGCACAACTTTTGTAGAAGCAGCAACCAGCCAGTTTCCAGTTGAAACGTTGGCCTGCTACCGGTGTAGTACAAATCCAGTTCAGTAAAGGTTCGCAGTTCGCAGTTGACAAGGCGTTCGCATTCGAGCAACAAAACCTCGTGCGAAGGAGTATTGTTTCGAATTCCATCACGCGTGCGCGGGCGCCGCCGGAGGTTAAGGCCAACGGTTAGGCCTACTGTAAAAGACGATTTGAAATAAGAATGCAACCAATGCGCAAGGGCCAATTACAAATAAGAAAAAAAAATATTAAAGAAATTCAGACGGGATTATCGAAAAGTATAATTAGTGATGCCACGGTGTAATGCTAAGCATAGGCGTACTTTTGTTATACCCGACGTTTCGATTGAGTTGCACCGGCCGTGGTCACAGGATGACTCGTGCGTGAACGTCGGATATCCTATTTTTATTATTATAATGGAACGCGAAAGTTTTAAAGCGTATAATAAAAAAATAAAGACTAACGGAGTGGCGAAATACTCGGCTCGATATGCAGAGGCCCTGGGTTTCATTCTTATGAACGCATGCAAGGTGTGTTATGATTTTTCGATGCATAAAATAGCATAGAATACCTTTATTTCGGGTACTTACCTACTATGGTCCATACAATATTATAGGTACCTTAAATATTAACATAGATACAATTTTTGTTAGTAAATAATTTGAAAGCTTATGTTAATATTTTAATTATAGTCGTGACGCATAACATAACCCGGGTCTGTAACCAAACCGCATTTTGCAGTTGTGCTGATTACGCTCATATCTCAGTTGTAGTAATGACTTGATTTCAATGATGGAGGTCTTTGCCCAGTATTGAGACAGTATACATTTACCAGGGCTAATTGTTTCTTATTAAATAAATTAATCTTAATTACACCAGGTGATGAGACGTGGACCTTCATGTTGAGTGACGTGTATGGTCAACTTGTACATCGGTCAGACGAAAAATCGGCTAGGTGCTTGTCTATATTAATAGTGTGCAATATTGTATGGTTAGTCACTGAATTATCCGAGGACTAAATTGTCTAATAGATTTAAATAATATTTTATTGGCTCACTAGCCGTAAGTTGGTTCAGATCCGATCCGAACCCCTCGGAGAATCTAGTAGGGCACAGGGACACGTCTTAGTGCGTGATGCCGTTCCCTCTAGAAAACCTCCGAAGGTGATTCGCTTCACACGGCTTGAGGAATCCTTTAAGTTTCCCCCAAAAAAACAAAAAAAGCCCGGTGAAGCTGAAAATGCCGTTTGAGGCAATCAGCAAACTCTCTCTAAAAAAAAAGCAAGTTGGTGCTCTACATCTCGTAAACTATTGTAATGAAATACTTATGAAAATTATTTTTTACTAGTTGTTGCCCGCGACTTCGTTTGCGAAGACTACAGTAAAAATAAAAAAAAAAAGTATCCTATATGCTGGTCTGGGTCATGGTCTGTATTTGAGGAAAGTTTCATTAAAATCCATTCAGTAGTTTTTACGTGAAAGAGTAACAAACATCCATCCATACTTACAAACTTTCGCGTTTATAATATTAGTAGCTATAAAAAATAGTTAGAGTTAGCGTCTTTAGCTAAAGTATACCTACATGTGAGACCATGCACTGATGTAATTATTCTGGTAAAATAGGTAGGTACTTTAAATTTTACACATAGTCAATACACAAGTAGCACCATTTATTTGAAGAATATTAACAATAAGTATTCATATTATTTTAATTTGCTATTTTGCATTCACGATGCAACATTTATATTAAGTTAATAATTAGCCAACAAAGACTTATTTTAATCTATACTAATTCAAATTCAAAATTATCTATTGCATGCCACTGTGTACTATGATATAAATCATAAATACATACAATTTTTCTTAAATATATTCTTGTACCCATGTTTAATACTTTCTATTATTTTTACCATCCAAGGTGACCTGGAAGATATTGCTTGTTAGCATTAAGGCCCCCTATATTGTACTCTGTATCGGTGTCACTTTATTTGTATCTGTATTCTTGCGTGCAATTAAAGCAGGCCTCCAACAAGGTGGACCGACGATCTCGTGCGGTGGTCGCGGGTAGCTGCTGGATGCAAGCAGCACAAAACCGGTCGCAGTGGAGATCCTTGGGGAAGGCCTTTGTCCAGCAGTGAACGTCATTTGGCTGAGATATTATATTGGAACTATTTTTTTACGAATCATCTCCGTACTACGAGTAGGTATGCAATAAAACATCGCATACAAAGAATTAGACAAATTTTATTAACCCTATAACTAAGTTCCTTTGATGAACCGCTGCGCTGCCATAGTTGCTATTTGCGAGACAAAAGACCCTCGATAAATAAATCATGTTATTAAAACGATTCTACTCAGACTCAGACCCACATTTCGATAATGAGCGTTTAGCGTTAAATGGAAGTTCATATTATGATATTTTTTTTTAATTCGTGTCTAAGAAATAAGACCAAAAATTTGTTTAATGAAATTACGAGGTACAGAGTTAACTTTTAATAAAAATGCAACATAGAGCAACTCGACGAATAGCAACATACGCTTAGTGCAGAATAGAGGTACTTAGTTACTGTGTTGTTGTTTGCCTATTTAAAAGAAATAGCTATAAACTCGTATTGTCATTACTTACTCCATCCTTTAACAAAACAGTCATATCCCATAGCTCGAGATCAATACTTGGTATCACAATAGATCCCTTATTCTTTAAAGATACCATATCTTCAACGAACAAAACATCAAAGCTTCCCTTTAACAGTGTACAATGACTTGCACCCTTAAAATAACCCAATTATACCCCTTTTAAGGGGTGCCGCCCCAGCTATTAATGTTAAACTACAGATTTATTGACAGTCATTAGGGACCTTGTTGATTAGCAACTGGCAACACAAAAAATGGAACGGTGAGTATAGAGCTCCACTTTGTCAATTTAATTGTGATAAATAGTTCGTTCAATTATGTTAAGCTCCTAGACTAATGCATGATATCACTTTTTAAGCTATCGTCTGACGTGATTACAATATTAGAGTATTTATTAAATGCATTAAATACGAGTATGACCATGTTTTTTGTTGTTTTTTGAGTGGTCCATACCAATAACTATAACTCCATAGGTATTTTGTCAGGCACGGATGCGCTGGTAATAGCGCGAATGTATATTTATGAACAAAACGGTCCACCCACGGTCGAGGAAGTTTAAAAGTTGAAGTTTCTATATGACAACATGAGATCGAGTTCCTATCACAATTATGTTTCATGGGATTGTTTGGATACGAAAGTATCAAGGCAATTAACTTTAACTCTATACAATAATGACATGTTAATGACGGTAGTTGTTGACATTGAATGGGCGCCTTTGGCTTTCAAAGTAAAAAAGTAAATAATGTTGAATAATTTCGGCGGGCTGGAAGATTGGAAGAGCACCTGACCCGGTATGTCAGAAGGGTGCAGGTTCAAATCCTGCTCGTGGAAATTTTTTCAACATTGTGTTTTTGTAATTTGTATCGCAACAAAATTTGCGTTAAAATTATATAAACAAAACAAAAACATTCTATACAATAGTTCAGAGAACTCCATTATTTCAATCGTTATTAGAACTCGTGTATTGTATTATGCTCAGCCCTTACGTATTAAAGTAACCACGAGCCTTCGTCTCACCTGATGTTAAGTGATAATCGAAGGTGAAAGCGTACTTCACCTGGAATCCTCAATTACTAAGGCACTGGCTATTGTCTCTAGCTGCCGCAGCACAATAATGCTACAAACATTGATGTTATGGCGACATATTATAAATATAAATGGTGATTAGCTAGCCAGGCGGGACAAACAAGCCCTACCACCTACTAAAATGAGTAAAGAAACATGAACTCTCCGCTGGGAATCGAACCAGTGGTCCCGTGGTAACCACTCATTTGGTCTAGACCACAGATTTGGTCTAGACCACCATTGCGTTATAACTAGATCACTTAATTTATTTTGAGATGCCATTTTTTTAGTACATCATCAATCAAGTTAGCTGTCAAAAATCGTCCAATTTAAAACAAAAGTAATTTTTCACTAAAAGCTACTCAGAGGGAGCCGCAGGCGAAAAAGTAAGCTTAATTAAAATGATTTGTAAGTGATTCAACCGGGATTGTGTTTTGATGTTAACGATAATACACGTGTCACTATTAATATTCAACTTGCATCTTCACAAAGGGCACCGACAGTTTGGCACAAGAAAATCTGTGTACTGAATTACTTACTGCATTTTTTAAATACTTAAATATGTGTATCAGTAAGATATACCATAATTTTGGTACTTTTATATTTATAAACCGTAACTGTAACATATATCTAGTTTTCACTAAGAAACATAGGTCAAATACATACAAATAAAGCATAGTGCTGTACAAACAAATATCGAAACTAAAAATGGCATTGGGATAAAGATGTTAGTCCTACGTCGGTCTAGTAACTGTAAGTAAGCCCATATCCAAGTCGCAGTTGGAAAAGCTCGAGCGACCGAGAGCTTTTCCAACTTAGGAACGTGAGGTAAGTTATTTCAAGTGTTATTTTCAGTAACGTCAAAAAAAGATCTTCTAACAAAAGCAAACAGCTGACCGTCATAGAGTATTTCGACCCACGTTCCTTGAACAAAGTTAGTCAGTACCATGTCTCCCTGTGTCCATACGGAAACTGTACAGGGTTTAAAACATCAGAATAAACAATTTCGGAAACTCATTTCTTTGACGCTTAATCAAAAAGTGGAATGCTCTATCAGCACACGTATACCCTCCTTCTTACAATGCAATTCAATTCAATTCAATTTAAAATCATTTATTCAGTTTAGGCTACAAGTAGCTCTTGTGAATGTCACTATGCCATCGGTTCGTAAGTCTACCCGGGGCGGGAGATCTTGTCATATGTAAAAAAAACAAAATTAAAAATATAAATTAACAAATTTACCTCAGGTAAAAGTTTCAATTTCCACTACAGTACTCTAAAAAAAGTCATAAATTGTTTAAGAAAAACAAAGTCAAACTATAGTGAATAATACTAAAAATAAGATAAGTATGCAAGAGCAGACCAAGCTCCACAGGCGGCACCCGTTCACGAATATGACATATGAATCAGCCATCGCTTCGCTCAACTATATTTTAGGGAACGTAACGACCCGACGCACACGCCACCACCGCAGAGACAATAAAGAGAGTATGACACACTCAAGATACTCTAAATAAAAACCTCATGATCTATTTAACGCAACGCTGTTTGTTAACTGTTGGACACTGCTGATAAAGGCTATCATATCAGTATAAAAATTATATAAATTAATTTAATTATATTGATACAAATAGAGTATAATGTTGTTTTTATTATAATCAGGCTGATTTTCACTAAAACAATATGGGGTCCTTTAAACGAGGTGTATAGATGCTGGCGGGTCGGCAAAATGAGAACGGCCAGGGAGGCACAACCCAGCTGGACTCCTCTTCTGCTTAACATCAGATCGAGTGTTCTGCCGTATACTCAATAAAAAAAATACATAGTAGGTAAACGTGAGAAGATCTTTATTAGTGTTTCTGCGAGTAAATAAGATGTGAAGTCACAATAGAGATAATGGGTAGGTACGTAAAGTGTTCAATTTCTATGTAGTGTACGCACTAACGCATGAACTTTAGAAAAAAAATATACCTTCGAATGTGAACTTCGATCCTACGGTCTCCACTGTTCGACACAACAGCCGGTCAAAATTGAGTTATCAACTTTCGTGAAATTCATTGTTTTTAAACTTTTATGCCTTTTTGTGCGCATACGTGTTTAATAGTCAATTAGTGGGGCTACCTGCGGCGCTTTTTATCCTAAATTGATCACTAAGGGTAGTGACCAGGGTTTTATATCGAATCGGTAGATTAATCTCTACTACGCGACTGCCTTGTCTTTTGGAAAACTCTAATGTATTGTCATGGACTAATAATAGATTTGATATTGTAAAGATAATAATATTAAGCTGTTTCATTAGAATTGTACGTTTTACTTTTCATTTTCATACTATATTATAATACCTATATGAATGGAGCGGTGATCCCGCTATTTAGACAACTTATGCCATGTTAGGAAGAATGATAAAAAAAATATTTTTCTAAATTTTGGATTTTGGAAGTGATTTTATTTTTGGAGAGAATATGCATAGTCTCTGACATCACCGGTCTTCTTTGGGGGCGGCAAGAAACTTGAAGGACACCTCAAGCCGTGTGGAACACCGTCAGAGATTTTCTAGAGGGAGTGGCATAACGCACTAGTGTCGTGTCCGTTCCCCACTAGATTCTCCGTGAAGTTCGGATCGGATCGGGAGCGGAACAACCACACTAGAGCTCGCACTTAAGACGGCTGACTGCTACGGTCCGCAAATTACCGTTCCGTGTCCGGCAAGTTCTTTCAGGCAGGTCACTGCCAGGGTAAGCTGCGGTGATTTCCAAGTGCGATTCCGGACCACTGGTGGCTAGATAGGGAAAGTGCTGGGGTTTTAAGTGTGTATGTCTTTCTTTTCCCCTCCGTGTAGGGCTCTTAGAAACAGCGTTAAGAGTCGGGAGGAGCTCGAACGCAGTGGTAGTTTTAGTCAAGTTTTGAATAAAAAGGTTATATACCTAAGGAGTAATCTTACTGTAGCCACTGTTGCTGTCACAAAAATACTCTTCTAGTTCAGAGAAGTAAAATCTACGTTGTTAGCGAGTTCCGATAGGCGCCTTCCTAATAGCAGGGCGTAAATAACATCTATAATAGGTCAATTATTAACCTATTATTGCCGATTGATTGCTGATCAAAATCTGTAATGACTCTAATAGGGTGCTGAGGCGAAAGTGGTTGTAAATATCTACTTTAGCTTTTGAAAGTAATTCTGTTGTAATAATTAGGTTTTTAACAAGGGATTAATTTGTAAAAATTGAACGTTACAATTATTTTGTACCTTTGCTGTAACGACAAAAGAAACATTTTTACTTTTCTTTTTCCATATCGATTATTGCATTATTTTGAAAGTAATATTAATGAGATCGAGCCTATTATACGATCTTTACAAGGTCGTATATAATATTATTTAAAAAAAATGGCCGATCAATAACAACTCATCATTATCATTATCATTATTATATTATTGGTGGGTTTTAATTGCCATTACCGCAACAACCAGGACCAATGGCTTGAAATTCTTCCGAAGCACGGTGGACCTCGAGGTTTATTAATTTGGTCACCCATCCGGTGACCAGGCTTTAGGAAAGTTGCTTAGCTTGCAAGAAGAGAAAGAAAGAAGAAAGAAAAGAAAGAAAAAACATTTATTGGCTCTCACATACACAGACACAATGACATGAAATACAAGACACAAAAAACAAAATAAAAATAAAAATAAATAAATAATTAACAAATAAAAGAACACAAGTGTGAGGAGCTAATCAGGACCCCACCTCAGCATATGTCGCTACGGTGTGACAAAGCCACATCGCAACGACGCTGGTATTCTGGCAGGGCCTGTACGAGGTGACGTTTCCTATATATCCATCCTATTCAGACTAATAAATAAATAAAATATAAATATATATATGTGTATATAATTGTACTTACTATACTATGTACTATATAATTGTAGAAGAGAGCAATCTCATTGCCGTTTAGCGAGATTATTAACTTAGTTTTGCAATAATAAGATACAGGAAAAATTGTTGTCTAAAGGTGGCGAGTAAGCGGAGCGTATCATCGTAACGTAACTGTGACGTACCACCACCACGTACGTGACCATGCGAATGCTCGCATTGAACATGTTACGTTACGAATGCTCCGTTCAATTGCCACCTTAAAGAAAATATATAGGTTTATGCAGCAAAGTTTGCTATTGTTATTTTCGACGGTTACATTGTCAGCCGAAATAGCTCAGTTGGGAGAGCGTTAGACTGAAGATCTAAAGGTCCCCGGTTCAATCCCGGGTTTCGGCAGTTTCTTTTTTTGGGTAGAATAATAAGATAATAGTTAAGTAATTAAAAGATTATTATTCAGATGATTTTTTTTCATAGTTTTATTTTATTTTTATTTTATTTTATTTTATTTGGGAAACAAACAATACAAAAAAGTAAATATAAAGATGTAACACAGTAACCAGTAAAGTTTCCACTAGTAACTAGTTTTACAACAAATATTACAACAATTAAAATCATTTATTACCACTGATCTATTTACAAATAAACAAAAAAAAAACAAGAAAAAATACATTTAAATTATCCATATTTTACATATCAAAGTTTAAAAAATTTATACATAGGTATATTTTTTGTTTTAATTGTGTTATCTATGTTCTTTTATTTTTATACACGGATAAACTGTTTACACATTACTCCTGTAACTCAAGTCTAATTGAATTAATAAACGTTGCGTAGAACAAAGACGATCGTACGTACATCATATGAGAAAGCCACAAAACGTATGACCTAATAGGTAGGGTTTTTTTGGAGAGAGTTTGCTAATTGCCTCAAACGGCATTTTCAGCTTCACTGGGCTTTTTTGGGGGTGGCGAGAAACTTAAAGGGTGAAACGAATCACCTTCGGAGGTTTT
Organism: Eudonia truncicolella; assembly: GCA_949315975.1. Lineage (NCBI taxonomy): Eukaryota > Metazoa > Arthropoda > Insecta > Lepidoptera > Crambidae > Eudonia > Eudonia truncicolella. Next base: position 12,375,863 of record OX438836.1, read on the forward strand.
CTAGAGGGAACGGCATCACCACTAACGCGTGTCCCCGTACCCTACTAGATTCTCCGAAGGGTTCGGATCGGATCGATAAATAGGTAGGTATTATATTAGTTTCCTTAAAGGCTAGTGAGTTGTAAATATTTCACTTGAATAATGAATACAATACTAAACACCCGTAAACACCCGTTTCCTTGATGATTTTACCAGCTCGAAAACTTTTTTTTATTTGTTTTATACAAATTGACAATAATTATTAAGAACACAACAAAAAAATAAATCAGCTAAATCGGTCGCGCCTTTCTCAAGTGATGCTTCAGCTAAATCGGTCGAGCAATTGATTTTTATTAATATACTATTTGTATTAAACGAAAACATCGACTTGTTTTTGTTTTGTCGCAAACCCTATAGCCGGCGTTGTTTGTTGAAAAAACTGGAGACCTCTCCCGTGACATGCCGATACAGCAATTTTCACAGCGTTTCTTCTTTGCGCTCTTACGCGCACATATTTTAGGTTTTACTTTAAAGTTATAAAATATTTATTTTCTTAAATATAAATATGTTCATAAATACTACAATATAGAAATAGTTAAAATTATAAAAATATTAATTAATGGTTCTTTATCATGCATCGAGGAGCTCGATGGCGCGCCGGGTCTGCGAGTGCTGAGGATAAGCAACTTTCGCAAAGGCCAGTCATCGGATGGGTGACCAAAATCTTTCATCTCTAGCTTCTCTGTGCTTCGCACGTAAAGCCGTTGGTCCCGGATGCATTAGCAGTCGTTAAAAACCACCAATCCGCACTGGGCCCGCGTGGTGGTTTATGGCCCGTTCTCCCTATCCATCCATAGGGAAGACTCGTGCCCCAGCAGTGGGGACATAAAATGAGCTGATGATGATGATGAATCATGCATCCAAGAAGGTGGACCGATGATCTGGTGAAGGTCGCGGGTAGCCGCTGAATGCAGCGCAAAACCGGTCGTTATGGAGATAGTTGGGGAGGTCTTTGTCCAGCAGTGGACGTATTTTGGCTGAGATGATGATGATGAGTCAGGTAGTAACTATACGTTTAAGAGACACCTTTTTTAGCCTAAGAATTCGCAACCGATTCATCCGGCGGAGCTCCAACTACGCGTGTTGGATGTTGCTAGCATTAATAATATAACAACAATGATCTTTAATTTGTCACCCATCACAATGGCAACTATTGCAATATTATGCACTCTCTTTCACGGCGTTCATGGAAGAAATACACGTATATTCAGCAATCCTGGTATTTTTTATTTCAGAACCCAGCAAATCCAGCATCCATCAACCCAGACACAGACGCTGCTGCACCGCGGAGTATGTGGGGCTAGGTTAGCCTGATGTTATAGCCGACCCACTAAAAACCTATTGCATCCGTCTACCGCTTAGGCAAGACCCCAGGAACCCTGAGGAGTCGTTCACGACCCGCCACGGTGCATAACAGGCACCTACAGATACATACGTAACACGTTGTTATATACAAAAACACAAATGTTGAAAAAATTTCCACGAGCAGGATTTGAACCTGCACCCTTCTGACATACCGGGTCAGGTGCTCTTCCAATTGAGTTATCGTGGTTCTAACCAGCCCGCCGAAATTATTCAACACTATTTACTTTTTACTTTGAAAGCCAAATGCACCCATTCAATGTCAACAACTACCGTCATTAACACCCGATTATAATATTTTTACAAATACTAAAGATCAGTTAAGAAATAGGTAAGCTATTTATAAAATGTTTTTGTTTTTGTTTATATAATTTTAACGCAAATTTAGTTGCGAAACAAATTACAAAAACACAAATGTTGAATAATACAAAAACAAAAACGTAGTTATATCACAAATGCATAGGTACTAATGTAGGTACTATTAATAAAATGTTACTTTTTATGATTTCTAACAACATTGATTGTTTCATAGATAATTGCGAGCACATCCTATCAATTTTGATTTATTAGACAGACAATGACTTGTTGCCGCACTTATTGCACTTAGGTAAGGTACTTACTTCAGCTCGAGACTAATTAAATATCTACATTTATATCAGTGGAGATAATTATTAGCACATACAGCAAAATGTCTTCCTTTAAACGTGTGAAGGAGCAACCTGTGGATCGGCAAGGTGCGGACCATAGACTATGTTTGATGTGACGACGGCTGGTGATGGTGATGATCTGGCCCGCCAGGTGTCTTCGCATTTGCTTCACCTTCACAGTCCTTTGTTTAGATTTAGTTAGTTGAAATTCAAAACTGTTGATATCTTTAAAACTATTCTAATAAACTGACATATTTTATTTATTTTATTTTTATTTTTATTTTTTTATTTAAGGCACAATTACAGACAACAGATAGGAAACATACTAAAATACAATTATGTACAGTTAATAAGGTATATCCGTGCCCAATTACAAAAGTGCTCAGCATTTACCTATAACTTACCAAATAACAAAAGCAATTAACATTAGGTTAAGCAAAGTTTGGTAACATAAAATTAAGTTAAATAAAATATAGTTAAGTAAAATAAAATAAAATTACTAAGCTCAAAAACAAATATGCAAACACAATACCAAAACATATAATTTAGTATTGTCGTCAAAAACAGTCAGTGCAAATCATTTGAAAAGTTTTCTAGTAATTCTACGACCTGGAATTCAAACTTGCAACAACACGCACATACAATTAATAAATTGAGTACTAATTCAGGTCATCTACGTATCAGGGATATACGTATGAAAATCTGGTGATCCGCGTATATGGTAATTTGCGTTTCTGGCACTTAGCGTAATTTAGCATTCTGGCCATTTGCGTAATGGAATTCAGGTAATCTACGTATCAGGGAATTTACGAATGAAATTCTGGCCATCCGCGTATGAGGCAATTTGCGTTTCTGGTAATATGCGTCTGAAGGGTATTAACAGTACCTACCTACAAGAAGTTGGTAAGCGCCTGTTTGATTATTTATTTGCTCTGACAAACTGCTAATGTGTTAAGTGGCTTTCGTTGCAGACGTTTACTAAAAACTTGTATTTTATCAAGATGATATTTTTATAATAAACTACATTATAAAAACAAAATTCTCTCCTTTTACTTTCGTAGCAGCAATCATTCAATGAAACGTCTTTCTACAATAATTGATTCGGTTCCACAATTTGGACGGCCCCTTTACGAACGCGCAATATGGCTAAAAGAAACTTATAAATTACATCACTAAAATATCCTATAATTGCAGACATACGTTACCTGTTAACCATTGGATATCAATTTGTATGTCGTGGTGATTCCCCTTCATTACACCCGTGATGCATCGCGATTTCACACGAGGACCCTACAAATGGAAGGCGCTGGCACAGTTTAACTAGAACGGTAGGTCATCTTCTGTAGCGAACGTAGACTTCGTAGGTTTCTGGGGAGAACTTGGTGTTTGCCATTCGTGGTAGTAGGTTTCTGTAAGTATACCTCCCCTTTCCACACCTCGTAGAGCTTTAGATACATCTATTTTTAAGCTACGCTTATCGGACGTGTTCATGCCTTCTGAAAGTTTAATCTGGAATTTTCATATTTCTTATTGTTTTTGATTTGTTTTGTAAGTTCTTTTTAGTAAAAAGGAGTTTTTTATGATATGATGAAAATGCTACACCCTTGTATTGTATAATTAAAATGTATTTATTCAACCCCGCAATAGTTTCTCATAGAAACACCGTAATTTTGTTTTCTTTATTAGTTAATGGTACTTATATATCAAGAGAGCAAAGCAATATCTGACATAAAATTAATAATTTTTGACAGTTATCAAGATTAGTTGCTAGTAGCAATCATGACCATTGAGTCTCGATTCGGTCCCTGTGCGTATTGTGAAGAAACAATGCGCTACTCTATGGAGACGAGTTACTGCATTAGTTATACTGTGCCACTGGAAATAGTCCTAATAACAGGGGCTTGTTGCGTAGCCTACTCGATTTATTATGTAAACGACGCTTTTATTCTCATGAACGGAAGTATACCTATGCGATACGCTCGTGATTCCTGCATTTAATTCTTTACTTAGCTAGGTACCTACTATTTTTGACTTTACAAATATTATCATTAGTCTAAACACGAAATACACATTACTAACTTTTGTTTTCTACATATTTAAAAGGGCTTTGCTTATTCTGTTTAATCAACTTTTTGAAGAAAAAATCGATTACGGAGGAAATGTGTTTCACAGTTATTTAGGTACTGTTTAGCTTCCGCGTTCCACTTTTAACTGTCTGTAACACAAACTTTGTCTGTATGGCATCTTTGGTATACATTTTTATACCCACCAGCCGGCAACGGCCTGAATGACTCCATCCCAAAATAACGTACCTAATAAACTTACCAAAATCAATATAAATAAAAAATCAGAAAAAAACAAGTAATCTCTTCCAAAACTATATTTTTACGCTCAATTAAAACTAATGTGACGATCAATGTCCCACCGCTGGGCCTGACCGTGTAATAAGCGGCGATTACCGCTCGTAAATTACCGCGTAACATAATAGCCCCGATAATTACAACCTACCACCGTACAGTACAGTATTCAGTAAGTATCATAATAAATTCAGCTACTTGTGGGAGCCAATTATGGGATGCTTTCAAGGAGTATAGAACGCATTTTTCTCATGGCTTTTGAGAAATTATGGACAAGGATCAAAGAAATGGCTTCGGTGGCCGAGTTGCAAAGCGCTCGGCCCTATACCCGAAGGTCCTGGGTTCAATTCCTAACAAAGTGTTTCGGATTTCTCCAATCACCAACCCGCAATTGGCAAACGTGTCGATTAAGCCAACTCATCAATTGGAGTAATGACTTGATTTCAATGATAGAGCTTTTGCCTAGCAGTGGGATAGTATATAGGCTATTTACTTTGTTTTGCGAAGATATCTAAGGGCTTGCTATATTGAAGATGGAACCGTGACCACCGTTAGGCATTCTTTCTGTCCGGCGGCTTTCGGCGATCTGAGCGAGTTTTAAACAACCGAGGCGTCACCCTCACTCTGCCGGCCCACATGGTGCCTCTTCGCGCCTCGTTTCAAGAACTACATGTCATAGGAATAAGGGACAACGCACATGGTGAGATCTGACCATAAACACTAACCGGATATAATTATGTAAACCATGTTTATCTCTACTTTACCGTTTTCCCAGAAATAATATCCTTATAATATTAAGTGAAAACATTTATTTTTTATTACCTAACTATTATAAACATATCGTAAAATTCTATTAGGTAGTCTATTGAAAAGAATTTAAATTAATATGCAATCAAAACCCGGATTTATTAATATTGGGCCAATAAAACTCTGTCAAGACTGTAAATCACTAAATGAGCGAAATGAATACCTTTGTTTGGGTTACGAGAATAGAAGTGGACAATGAACATGTAAATTAGGATTAGGGCTCGTTCATAACGATTAGATAGTTTTTAGTCCATTTTTTATTAATCTATACTTAATATTATAAAGAGGAAACCTTTGTGCTTTTGTATGTATGTATGTTTGTAACGAATAAACTCAAAGACTACTGGACCGATTTAAAAAATTCTTTCACCATTAGAATGCTACATTAGCGCTGAGTAACATAGGCTATATTTAAAAAAAAGTACACACGTGCGAAGCCGGGGCGGGCCGCTAGTACTTAATAAGTATAACGAAATCCATCCAATAGTTCCGAGTGATGCTTAAACAACAAACTTAGTACACTTTTAATTTGCTCTATTGTAATGTAACGTTTCGTATGAAAGATGGAAAAGGCTTTGTTTTAATTAATTATGAATACGGTGATAAATGTCCAGTTAACCCATTTAGAAATCTAATCTACTTATATATGCATTAGCTCACGTCAGTAACACAGAATATAATACAGCAGACTGTTAGACAGAGTTGAGGGATTTGAACCACGGTTTCTCGCACGGTTAACTGTTCTGTGGGTTCTCGCACCTAACCCGCGCATCAATCCATTATTCGTACCGATACTTCCTATAATAATAGTTAATAATTTAACGTTTAAAGAGCTAGTTTGAAGAGTTCGACGGCGCTGTGGTTAACGCGCCCGCTCTGCGATTGCCGAGGTTGTGCAACTTTCGCAAAGGTCGGTCATCGGATGGGTGACCAACAATTGACCAACTCGAGCTCCCCCGTGTTTCGGAAGTCGCGTAAAGCCGTCGGTGCTGGCTGCTTTAGTAGTTGTTAACAACCACCAATCTGCACTGGGCCCGCGTGGTGGTTTATGGCCCATCCATAGGGAATGCTAGTGCCCCAACAGTATGGAAGTAAAATGAGCTGGCGATGATATAATAATATTTTAATGTTTACGCACTAAAACAATATTATTCTGACAAAGTATCAATTTAGCTTCCTAAGGAGCGTAGGCGTGACGCGGCGCCACCATTCCGAACTAGTTATATTGTATGCAAATTTTACACGATTTGGAATAATTATTATTATAATAAAAAAAAAAATAGTAGCTCCTTCTAGCCGCACCGTAACTAGTTTCGGTTCATGGCACATTAGGCGTTGATTAATCTTTATTGCATGTGGCAACATCATTCTTAATCAATAGCATTTATTATGGTAGTTTTTTTGGTTCAACAACAATTTTATACCATTTGTGGCACAAACTTATTAATTAGTTATAATCTAGAAGGTTTAAGGAAATATTATACAGCACACAGCGCCGGCCCTAGCCCTTGATCAGGGTAGAGTGAGATTATTTTTGACGTCCTTGGTGCTAGTTATTTGGTTATACCAGTACAATCCCGAATATTTCATAGAACGTACCGTACATAATATAGAACCCCGGAAAATAATGAATAGACCAGAAAAACACGATATGGTCGAGCTATTAAGGTTGTTTTTTAATAAGTAAAATTGCAAAGTGACTACTCTAGGTCATCAGCTGATACATTGTTCTTGGTCGTCAGCATCATGGTCTTACAAAGATAAAAGTCCAGACATGTCAAGGTCAAGCAAAAATAATGTAATAAAAAAATTAGTTTTGAATGGGAATGCATGTTATCGCGGTGTTCTTTGTATTTGGTTGCATAAATATGTTTCGGGATTATATAAACCTTTTACCTAAAATCCTGTAAATTTTTTATCAGACTCGAACGCCTCGGATTCTTCTCTCGGATTCGCCTCTTATTTATTTATTTTATTTTATTAATAGGGAAACGATTTTGTTTTGTCCGAGGATTTCGGCTTGAGAAACCTTTAAGTTTTTCGCCACCCATAAAATCCAGCTGCTGTTTAAAAAAAATATATGTTGATGTGTTAGTTGAGAATACTTTTTTTTGGCATAAATGAGCTTTTTTTGTTTGTTTTCGTTGATACAATTACTTGTTTTATATGAAACATAACATAACTACATTAAAGAAAAAAAAATTAAGATAACTAAAGACAAAATAAAACCTATAAATAAAAAATGTCCTCCAGCTGTGGGCTCATGGGAACGGTCCCAAGAATGCTGGCAACATTACCTCTTTGGATTGCCAAGATGTTATATTATTATTTACCTGAAGTTTTCACCTCGTGTGTATATCGAGATTCGTAGGCGAAACCGCAAGCGGAAACTAGTTCTATGTAACCTATTGATCATTCTAAAAATATATTAATTAAAAAAATATTTTATCATCGGTTTTATCTGTTTTTCAGATGTAGACAAATCACAATATCATCGCTAAATCATGTTTTATAAGAAATGACGTTATATATATAATAATATGATAAATATTTATGCACACATAATATTTTATCGTTACAAAAATAACTTTAATAGATACGCAGGTATGTTGTACGCACTTCTGATTTTTTTTATCTTTTTAGATATTTTTTGGTTATGTAGTTTAGATCGCAGATATAGATGTTCTTTGTTATTGGAAGGTGTATGGTAGATATATATCTTCCTCTTATTGAAACTGATGGTGTCATCAGTAACAACATTTACGTGTAGGAGAATACACACTAGAACAAAAAACATATAATACGACTAGGAGAAGATACATAATTCAAAATTCAAAATCGTTTATTCAGTTTAGGCTACAGGTAGCTCTTGTGAACGTCACTATGCCATCGGTTCGTAAGTCTACTCTGGGCGGGAGATCTTGTACTGAGAAGAACCGGCAAGAAACTCAGCAAGTGTCCAGCTCTTTTCTCCCTTACAGCGTTAAAAATATTGGAAAATAAAAAAAATATCATAGCAGGACACTTTCCATTACAAATAAACACAAAATTATAGAAGACAACCACAACATGTAAAAAAAAAACACAAAATAAAACAAATTTACATCAGGTAAAAGTTTCAATTTCCACAATGTCATACAGTACCACTACAGTACTCTAAAAAAATTGGTTAAGAAAAACAAAGACAAACTACAGTGAATAATATTAAAAATAAGATATGTATGTAAGAGCAGACCAGCCTCCACAGGCTACGGGGCCACAGGCATACCAACGTCACTTACAGTATTCACATTCTGGGGGAAGATAAACCATGGGTAATATAACATCGCATATAATATAGCATCGCATCACGGCTCATGTCAGTAAATGCTGGTGTCCCTCAAGGTTCCGTTCTGTCCCCCACGCTGTTTCTTCTGCATATCAATGATATGCTTCCACTTGGAAATATTCATTGCTATGCAGATGATAGTACAGTGCACGGTGGGTATAACGGTCACCCTGCGGCTGGGCGAGTCGAGACTGAAGAGAAACGAGTGAATCTTGTCATTGAGCTCAATCGGGTATTGGACCTCATATCTAATTGGGGCTCCAATAATCTGGTTGAGTTCAATGCCAAGAAAACACAGGTGTGTGCGTTTACGGCCAAAAAGTCACCATTCCTTCCTCTTCCAACTCTTCAGGGCACATCTCTAAGCCTGCAGAACAATATCAACATGCTCGGTATGACGATTCGCTGCGATCTGAATCAAAAGGACTATATCGAAGCCGTGATCAAAACAGCCTCACGAAAACTCGGTGTCCTGAACAGAGTGCGGCGATTCTTTACGCCTGACCAGTTATGTCTTTTGTACAAGACACAGGTACGGTCTTGCGTGGAGTATTGCTCGCACATCTGGGACGGTTCCGCAAAGTATCTTCTCGATGCCTTAGACGGATTGCAGCGTCGCGCTGTACGTATTATCGGCAATGCAGAGGTAACTAATACTCTCGAACACCTGCAATTGCGTAGAGATATAGCGTCACTCAGCGTCTTCTATCGCTTATATCACGGCGAGTGCTCTGAAGAACTCTTTGACCTTATCCCACCTTCTCCCTTCCTCCATAGGAGTACACGTGCTGCTCTCCGGTGTCACCGCTTCACTGTCACACATATCCCATCGCGCACAAAGAAATTTGGTGACTCGTTTCTTTGTCGCACCTCCAAAAGATGGAATAGTCTACCAGCACATGTTTTCCCTCTTTCCTATGATATGGGGTCCTTCAAACGAGGCGTGAAGAAGCACCTTGTGGGCCGGCAGAGTGAGGTTGACTGATGCTGCGTTGTTTTCACGCTGCACCAGTTGTCTTCGCGTCTGGACTCCATTTCCACTTAACATCAGGTGGTGTGGAGTCATTTGCCGTGCTAAGTATAAAAAAAAACATTTACAGCTAAAGTAAGAGACAGTTGCACTTTACATTTAGGGCGTCCGCTACGTTAAGCGGGTCCCGCGCGCGGGCCATACAAAATCAACCACGCGCGTGCACGCGACGGGCGATTTTGTATGGCCCGCCCGCGGGACCCGCTTAACGCAGCGCACGGTATTAGAATTAGGGGAACGTACACACACCGTCAATATCAACATTTACAACAGGGTGCCTATTGCGAGTTTCATACGCTATTCGATCACGTTAACGAAAACGAGAATATGTATGGCCCATTTTTTAATTCCTCTCGTATGTCGCCAGGAGGCGCTGCTTCAATGCCATACTAATACTCGTTTTCGTAAACGTAATCGAATGAATACGGTTAGCAAACAAAACTCATACTAGGCACCCAGTACTAGGGAAAGACACAATAGTACTTTTTATTACATTCAGAACTAGGGTAGGGCAAGATACACTTGCACTTAATACACTCACAACAAATTCAAATTCAAATTCAAATTCAAAAATCATTTATTCAGTTTAGGCTACAAGTAGCTCTTATGAATGTCACTATGCCATCGGTTCGTAAGTCTACTCTGGGCGGGAGATCTTGTACTGAGAGGAACCGGCAAGAAACTCAGCAAGTGTCCAGCTCTTTTCTCCCTTACAGCGTCAAAAATATTTGAAAATGCCCTATTTTAGCAGGACACTTTCCATCACAAATAAACACATAAAAATAAAAATAAAATATAGAAGACCACATGTAAAAAAACAAAATTAAAAATCTAAATTAACAAATTTACCTCAGGTAAAAGTTCCAATTTCCACAATGTCATACAGTACCACTACAGTACTCTAATAAAAGTCAAAAATTGTTTAAGAAAAACAAAGTCAAAAGTAAGTAATATTAAAAATAAGATGAGTATGCAAGAGCAGACCAGCCTCCACAGGCGGCACCCGTTCACGAGTATGACATATGAATCAGCCATCGCTTCACTCAACCATATTTTAGGGAACTAGGGAGGTTAATAATAATAATAACGAACAAATTTTGGATACGACCTAAAAGAAACTGTTGCACAAACTATTTACCCAAATACGGGAAGAAACACCGGCACTAATAAAACTCATATTAGGAAGAAGATATGCCTACTAAATAAAAATTGTTCGTTAGTTTTAAATAAAAGTTAAAATACATTTTAAGGCATAGTTGTAAGTTTGGTTATCTATCCTCATAGTGCCTCACAAATAAACAAAGAATAAGCTCCGAAGAGTTATTCAGTGTTCTGTCTCTTTTACTCTAATTTGAAATGACGTTTACATGACAGGAACAAAACACGGAATAACTATTCGGACCTTATTCTTTGTTTATTTGTAAGGCACATAAGGTATTAATGCTTTAAGGAGTTATCCTGTATTTTTTTTAAATAATATTTATTTAAATATTCATATGAAAATAGTTCAATACACGACTACAGGTGTTGTTGTATTGAAACTTCCACATGGTGACTACTGAGTACTTGTATGTAGTTTAGGTAATTTTGGTATTTAAATAAATACCCTGACGAATATTATGTAAAACAAAAATGAATAATTCATACTTATTGTTTCACATAGAGGTAAATAACATTGCCAAGGTTGGACTAGTTTCTGAAGTAAGTCTTGTCACTAAGTATATTTTAAACACAAAAAATATCATTCATCACCAGCATCATCATCAGTCTTTATTAGTCCACTGCTTGATATAGGCCTCTCCAAGTGCACGCCAACTAAAAACAAAAACATTTAAAATTACGTTTCTGTATGGATCGATCGAAAAGATTTGATCTATCTCAGTTCGGATTTTATGATTAATCTATACTAATATTATAAAGAGGTAACGTTTGTATCTTTGTATATATGTATGTATGTATGTATGTATGTATGTATGTATGTATGTATGTATGTATGTATGTATGTATGTATGTATGTATATATGTATGTATGTATGTATGTATGTATGTATGTATGTATGTATGAATGAATGTATGTATGTATGTATGTATGTATGTATGTATGTATATATGTATGTATGTATGTATGTATGTATGTATGTATGTATGTATGTATGTTTGCAAAGAATAAACTTAAAAACTTATGGACCGATTTAAAAAATTCTTTCACCATTAGAATGCTAAATTAGCGCTGAGTAACATAGGCTATATTAAAAAAAATGTCCACCCGTGCGAAGCAGAGACGGGCCGCTAGTAGGCATTTAAATATATTTACTATCATTCTTATCAATAAGGTAGCCATTATACATTTAACAATTCCAATTTGTTTTCTAAAGTTTACGCGAACACTACACATTGAAATGAAACAACTTTTACGGATCTACTCGCGTTTATTTTACACATTAGTTTTAATTAATGTTTATCCTGACGTTTCGAACCCTTTGCAGGGTCCGTGGTCACAGGGAGACTGAAACACTAATGTGTAAAATAAACGCGAGTAGATCCGTAAAAGTTGTTTCATTTCAATTCCAATTTGGATACGTTTAAAGATTTGATGATGAATTGTTGGTTCTCAATTCGGATTTTATGACTAATATTAAAATATGATTATTATCGTCTTTAAGAATAAAGTAGCCATAGTAATACTCGTATGACAATGCAGATTTGAATGCGTTTAAAACGCTTTAGTTGCCCGATTCACACAAGGCAGTCAGTGTGAATAAATTGGTCTTGAGAAAAATAAAAATGGCCACTCATCTCAAATTTGCTGCAGAAAACCTCAAGCGGCGAAAGTATAATAACCTTATCGGCAATTATATTTTCGAGCCGTTTGGGGTTGAAACCTTCGGGCCATGGGGTCCGAGTGCTCATGTTTTATTTACTGACATCTCCAAACGGCTGGTTGACACTTCCCATGACCCAAGGGCTGGCTTTTACCTTGGCCAGAGGCTAAGCATTGCCATACAACGTGGCAATGCCGCCAGTCTCTTGGGTACATTACCAGTCGACAGCGACGCGGAGGAATTTTTTGACGCCATATTTTAGTTTCGTAATAGTTTTAGTTACTTTAGGTTATTATATTATTGTGAATTCTAATATTAAATGAATAAACCTATTTCATGAATCGCAATATTATGTTCATAAAGTATAATCTGCGTGTGCAAATTTTGTTTGATTTGTATTTTTGTATATGACCGCGGTTATCAGTACGTCATCAAATCTCAGCTCAGAAAATACGTTACCATGATACCTTCGAGTGCTTAAGACCGATTTGCGTCAATTAACGCAAACCACAATCCTTTCTATTTAAACAATGCTGCGTACAATTCTTATTAACGTGTAATTATACCCTCACGCTTTTGCCGTAAGTCTAGAACAAGGATCTAAAAATTAGGATGGAGATTTGGTTAATCATCTACCTATAGTATTATGTTAGGTTATGATATCAAAATAAAGTTGTTCATATAATTTCAAAAGCAATTCCAGGTATTAAGAGTCGTCTCTCTAGACGTAGAAGCAATATAGCAAATTAAAGAGGGTTTTTTTTGTAGTTGAGGATTCTGGGTAAAGAGCGCTTCCACCTTCGGTCTTATCATCAATTAACATCTGTAATCATCAGGTAATTTAAATGACCCATAATAACCATAGTTTAAAAAGTGTCGTTAATAGGTGGACGTCTTCTGTACAGAACCTCTCTTAATTGCTACCACCCTAATACCTATGTCTACTACCAAGCAGCAACAATTCTTGATAAGTAAGATAGTCGGTGTCAGCTACACGTAAGTCAACAGGATGCAATGGTCATAGTTTGTATTCGTGCTGTGAATCTAACCCAGTATTCGAATCTTAGACAGTCGGTTTAAGTGGTCAAAATTTCATTGTGAATACCTCTTAACAATATAAATTCATCCAATAAATTATTTATAAAAAAAATGCTCGATAAATATGCTCATTACATGTCGGAACGCCTACCGAAAGTGTCGATGCATATTTTAGTAGCGCTTTTCAAGTACAGTTACATAGTAGCAAAGAGCAGGCATAAGACAGAAGTGCAATTAATTGGCTAAAAGCATATTGGTGTTGAAGTTTGGGCGAAGCTTGTAATTTATTTAATGACTCAGTATAAAATGTGTAGCTGGCTGGATGGCTAGCAGGCGATAACTACTGGAAGTAGAGCAACCACTAACATTTTTGTGAGTCGCACTTCGTAAAACAATAAAAAAAATTAAAATGTATACTTTGAATAGCAACTACGATAGAGTTATTTTTGTGATGATGTGTTTTTGATTGTTTTGTGATGTACAGCTTATTTCAAAATATGTTTTTTAGGACAAATAAAACATAATTTAGTGTTTTATTATTTTGATTGCATGATTTTATTATTAGCTGGGTAACTTTAAATATATACCTATATTTCCTCCGATGTACAATAAATGGTTGCCTTTTTGTTCAGTATGTATAGGAGAGGATGAAAATGCAATGAATTGATTATTAACAATGCCAAAAGTACCTAAGTAAATTTAAGTTATTAGAGTATGGTTTACATTTTATGAAACGTCTCTAATTTCTTTTAAATTCTGGAGACGATTGGGATTTCAACGTTTCGCCTAATAAAATCTATTCACTTGATAAAAGACAATAAAGCAGTTAGTAGTCCTATTTGGAAACGATAGACACGTCTACACTCGTTTACTCTTTATTATTCACGGAGCCAGCGTTTTCTGTGTCGATATCAAAAAAATAGGTAAAAACATACCAAAAAGAGGAGCGCGCATTCATCTTTGCGCGTTATCTATGCTAATAACGATAGTACGTACACGGTTATGCACAAAGTGTTCAGAAAAAAAATCGTATTTTACAACCATTAGCGGCTCATATCGTATGCAAATTGCCGTCGGAGCGAAGCCTACAATTACATGGGAGACGGTTTCTCTTAATTTTTCGTGTCTCATTTCCCATCATTTTCATTCTTATCTCCTTAGTTTATGATCGGGGGAATACAACAAAGGTGATGATTTTGGGTGGTCCCGCTCTTAAGTAATGATGTTATTATTTATATGGTATTATTAATGGAGAGCCTTTAGAACTGTCTCATCAAGATAAGTTTGTTTTCAACGGACACTCATTAGTCGGTTATCGTGGTGATTGACTTCTAGTTTCTTATCTATTCTTATTCGATTATTTTGTGCTTTGATGAGTTAGGAGCTATTGTGGATTGACAGCGATCAATATTAAGGTGAAACCTTTTAAATGGAGTAAGTACCTAGTAATTATTTAAAAATAATCGTTTTACAATATAAATTCTTATAAGTTTCTTTAAGGATATTATAAGTGTTTTATTTATATTTTATACTAGCGGCCCGTCCCGGCTTCGCACGGTTGGTTATTTTTTTAAATATAGCCTATGTTACTCAGCGCTAATGTAGCATTCTAATGGTGAAAGATTTTTTAAATCGGTCCAGTAGTTTTTTGTGTTTATTCAATACAAACAAAAATACAAAAATACAAAGCTTCCCTCTTTATAATATTAGTATAGATGATATAGGCTGATAGAAAATCGCCACCGCATCCAAGGGTGCTACGCGCGGTACTGAACCTGACGTTTTGGTTGCTATGCCTCTATGCTCTGTACGGACGCCTGCACCTATCCGAAACTGTCAAATTTCTTCAATAAATATTGAACCATATTCTTTAAACATAAAGTTCGAAGTCTATTGAGGAAATTTGACAGTTTGTGGTAGTCTGACGTGCAGGCAGGTGTCCATTTTTTGGGTATAGTACCTACTCTTTAAACTTGAACAAAACGATTGAAAACAATGCTTCTGACTTCTTGGCGGGAAAGTGAAGAGTCATGTCTGCGGTTTAGTTTTATTTTCAAAAATTTGTGTTACGTCGAATATTAATATAAAACAATGGTGGATTATTAACCGTTAAGTGTTCGTAAGTGTGCATGAGTGTTGGCGAATGAAACAAAACAGTGCAACTTTACTTTTCAAATTCTCTCAAGAAGTCCGCCGAGGAATTAGTAAAGCGCCACATCTTTACTGAGATACTCGAGGTGTTGGGGGTATATCATTTCTCACTTCTCATTTTTATTATCATTCATCATTATACTGACTGGAAGGAAATATTGTATATTTATGTATTACTTGTAAGAGAAATTACTTTGACACTGGCTAAATGTGCTAATCGCACGAAGCCATCAACTATAAGAAAGAAAGAACAATGCTGCTGCTAGGCGGCAATACATAGGTAATAGTCGCCATCCAGTTGGATTCTGGACAGAAAACCTACTAGGGTAGTGCCACCAATGTCCGACAAGAACGAATAATTGACATTTTTTTTTAAAAAAAATTTCGATCGACCCCTGTCAACATCTGATTTTGCACTATGCTGCTGTATTGTAGGTGCTGTTCGTGGACAAAAATGTAAAAATACATTTTAATCCACTAATAAGCACCTGGCAAAAATATCAATAGGTGCTGAATGTGGACTAGGCCAGGTGCTATTTTTGCAGGTGCTATTTAGGCGGGTGCTCAAAGTGGATTGCCTTATAATTTGAGACCACCTGTTTCCTAGTTATCAACCAGTAAAATTTCAATGAATTTCTTTTTTTTTGGCCACGAATACTAGTCTCGAATCCAAAAGCCTAGTGGGTTACTGTGTAGATAACAGGAACTTCCACCTCCATAGGAAAAGGAAAGAAGACACAACTTCTTATATATATCGCTTAAAAACATAAATATTATGTAAAATAACTGCTATGCTATACAATTATCACATGTGGTTTCTGTATAAGAAAATAGTGTATTTGACCAGTATTAGTGTGACAATCATTAGTATAGCAAATATTTATATCTGAAGCGGTTGCGTAGATCCATTTGTTTGGGAAATCCTTCTGTGTTAATTTGCACCTTTACTTAGAACCTACTTCGAACATGGAAATCTAAAAGGTACTATTTTCCACCGGTCACTATTTTTATTTACATACATAATATAAGTATATTTATGCAAGCTATTTAACATAGTATTTAGAGTTGTAAATAATACGCCTATATGTTTTAGTGGTGAGAAAAAAAAGAAAAAGCCTATAATTGTTCCACTGCTGGGCAAAGGTCCCCATCAAAGAAATCAAGTCATCACTATAATTGATGGGTAATGGCTTAATCACCACGCATGCCAAATGCGGGTTGGTGATCACAAACTAATATATAATATTTAGAATCTGCATAACCAATCCTCCAATCCAGCCAATCCAGAACAATTTATTGTTCTGAGAGCCAATCGGTTGCAATAACCGTTGGATAGATGTCACTGGCTAATTTTGATTTTAAAATATTTGTGGTAGTACAGGGAAGGTGTACACTAGTGCCGCTAAAAAGCAGTCATTAATCAAAGTAGTAAAAAAATTTTGTGCTTACGTCAGCCTTCCCGGTAGCATAATGGTTAGTGCAGCCGCCCGGATTGCGGAAGACCCGGGTTCGATTCCTGGCTGGGTCGGCTAGGCATTTAATTTTTTCAATACTACTATTTTATAATTATTTAATATTTAATTCCTAAAAATATTACATTGGCATTATATAAATATATATATATATATATACTACTCGTACGTTTACAAAATAATACTTTATTACGTATCGGCACATAAAGTTCCAAGTTTAGTACTAAATCCGTTTTGCTACTATATTGAATGATCTTATTTAAATCTGTCGCTGTAATAAATAGTTATAAATAATACCCAGAAGTAGTATTGTTGTGTTCTGTCAGTTAAAGATAAGGTAGCCAGTTCCTTAGTAGTTGAGGAAGGTGAAATAGTCAGGATATAACTGTATCCATCCTAGAAAAGTAATGTTAATATATCCAATGCTTTGCTATAATAGCATTGACACGTCAGCCCAGCGTCAGCGTGTATGGACCCAAAGACGTGATCAACATCGTCACTGACTGGGTTCCATGTGATGAACACCGGAGACATGCCAGGCCAAAGCGGAGATGCGGGGACGACTTGGACACTTTTTTGCCGGAGTGGTATGGATGGCCCAGGGTAGAAACGAATGGGGGGTGTGTGTCGGGTGACCTCCTCGTGGTACACTCTGGGCAACGGGCAGCTTCAACATCCTCCTCTTCATGAGGAGTCTCCTTGAGACTGGCCGGCGAACAACTCAACACAGGCGGGAGCCCCTTCTGGGCCCTGCACCTCCAGTGCGTGCTCACTTTGGGTCGCACACTCGCCGCTCCTTCTGAGTGGCTTTGAGAGGAGTTTTGACGGCGCCCCTTCTGGACGTCGTTACACGGGGGGGAAAGGGTAGTTCGGCGCCTCTTCTGGGTGCCTTTCAAGCGCTTCTGTACGCACAAGGATGTGTGAGCGATGGCTTCATGCCGGCTGTCGTAGCTGCTGTCGCAGTGTCGCGGGTTCTGTCCCGGCCGCGACAACGACCCCAGCCCTGGCATAAGCTGGGTACGTGGTGGTCTGGGTTCGTCCCGCAGCCCTTATGGGCGATGACAAGGAAAAGTCGGTAAAACCCCGCGGACACCTCCCGTCCTCCGTGGGTATGTAGGGCGCCCCTAGCGATTGGGCTTCGCACGGGTGTTGGTTGTTGCCTCTTCAGGGATCGGCAGCCCTCAAAGTGCCAGGGGGATTACAACCCTAAAATTGTTTGGGAGACATCCCATAAAATGTCGATTATAATGGAAGCACAGCCTAAAATAGTATTACCCCAGGAGGGTACCCGCCGGGAGGCGGGAGAATCCCTCCCTGGGCCCAGTTCTCTGGACCCAGGCTGCCCCACCGTCTCTGGGGGGGGCAAAACTGCGCTTTCATTATCGGACTCGTCCGACACGCTTCTTGGGGTAGGCAACCAGGCCCCAAGGAGTGCTAATACTTCTGGAAGTTTTATGGAGGTTCGGCGCGAGAAGGGGACAAAGGATCCCATAGTGCTGAGATCAGGGTTGACGCTCACGCTTGGAGCGAGAAAGGCCGTAGAGGTCGTCCGGGTCTCTAAGGGTGGATCCGAGGCCGGTTCCGGTTCCGACGAAAAGGTTCCGAAAAAATCCGGAAAAAATCGGAAAACGCCAAATGACGTGCCTGGTTCGGGCGAATTTCGGGAGACGACGGAACTGGAGCTAGGACCGGATTTGGTGCCGGCTCCGGATTTGGAAATGGACTCGGAGAGCGCGGCCACCTCAGTGGGAGGCAAAAGGCCTCGCGGTTTTGATGATGAGGAGCAGGTCGAGGAGGCCCCTCCGCTCAAATGCGGCACTTCCCAGAGGGGGAAAGGCAAGGGCACGAAGGGCTTAACCCGCTCCGGAGTGTACATCGGCGTCATGGAGGGCAAAAGGAGGCTGAAGAGCCTTAGTGACGACGAGTACGCTGACATGGCGAACCTCCAGGGCGATGCACTGGTGGGCCTGATGAGGAATCAGGACCCGGCTACGCGAAGGGCGAGTAAGAGACTCGTGGCCAAAGATGTTGGCCGGTATGCGGAGTCTCCCCCCCCACCGGAGTCGGAGAACGATTTTGAGGAGATCGACGTCCCTGGACGCTCGTCATACCTGCGGAGCCACAGCGCCGCGGAGAAGTCGGACAGCTCCAGCGTCGACATAGAGCAGATCCGCAGGAAAAAAGGGAAGAGGCTCGTTACTGTTGCGGATGACGAGGACGCCACCAGGTCTGACCTCCTGACGGAGGCCGAAGGGGCCATAATGGCCATTTTCAATGCGGCCAAGAGATCAGGGAACCTCAAGGGGGAGGTACACGGGCGGATTAATGCCGCTGCGATCTACTTGGCCAGGATGGTTGGTGCCTTCAGGCACATGAGTCCTGATGAGGAAATACGGCGTCTGACGAGGCGGAATGAGCTGATGATGGGTGAGATCGCTCAGCTGAAGGACAACGTACGCGCCCTCCAGGAAGGTTTGGAGAACTCGAACCAGGCCAACAACCAACTGCGGACCCCATCGCCCCCCATCGTCGTGGAGGGGGCAAATGTAGACTACCTGGTGAAGGCCCTGGGAGAGGAGATGTTTGCCAAGCTGACACGTGAGATGGAGCGCAGGCAGGCCGAGTCGATGGCCTGCATGCGGAACATGGTGGAAGCCGTAAAATCCGGCATAGACCAGAGGTTTGGGCCGGAACCTCGACTCAGACCTCCCCTAGCCGGGGATAAGAAGAAAGCCGCTGCCGCCGCCACAGTTGCCGTTGCCGCCGCTGTAGCCCCGTCCTACGCTGTCGCCGCCTCTGCTGCTCCCGCTGCTCCTGCCAGTGTCGACGATGGTGCCGTCGCTGGACCCTCCTGGGCCCCTAATGTAGTACCTGAAAAGGGAAAAAAAGGGATTAGTGGCGGCCCTAAAACTTACCTCGCTGCTTCTCTGCGAAGGGCTCCTGGTGCTGCTGCTCCGTCCGCTGCTGCTCCGTCTGCTGCTGCTCCGTCCGCTGCTGCTCCGTCCGCTGCTGCTCCGTCCGCTGCTGCTCCGTCCGCTGCTGCTCCGTCGGCCTTCGTCCTGACTCCCACTCAAGAACCGGCTCTTGCCGCTGCTGGCACGACTCCTGCCAATGAGTGGAGGAAGGCGGGAAGCCGAAAGAGGAAAAGGAAGGCGGCCAAGAAGGCCAACCCTGCTGATCCCAATGCGGCCGTTCCCACTTCGGCGACGAAAGCGCCGGTCAAACTGGTCGTGCCCCGCTCGTCGGTCGTAACGATGACCCTGAGCAAGGAGGCCATCGCCAAGGGCGTCACTTACGCCGAGGTGATGACCAAGCTTGTCGGGGCCATTAAGCTCGAGGATATCGGTCTGGAGGCCTTGAAGGTGCGAAATACGGCTAGCGGGGGGCGAAAGCTGGAAATCTCCGGAACCACCAGCGGGCCCAAGGCGGACATGTTGGCCGCCAAAATAAAGGAGCTGACCGGCGACGACGTGCACATCGGCAGACCGTCAAAGAGAGCGGAATTTAAGCTCACGGGCTTAAACGATTATATGTCGCTGGAGATGATCGTCACGGCCGCCGCGCAGCAGGGCGGCTGTGCAGTCAACGACATCGCAGTGGCTCCAATCAGACAGGGGCTGGGATGGGGGGCTAAATACACCCTAGTCAGGTGCCCAATCCCCGTAGCCAAGGTCCTGGCCGAGAAAGGCTACATCAAGATCGGGTGGTCTGAAGTGCGCCTCACCGTGTTGGAGCCCTCCCCAACACGGTGCTTCAAGTGCCTCGGAATCGGCCATACGAAATACTCGTGCCCGGCCAAAATAGATCGCAGTGTCCTCTGCTTCCGATGTGGGAAGGAGGGACACAAAGCAGAGGAGTGCTCGGCCAAGGAGGCCCACTGCCACGTGTGTCATGCCGCCAAACAGCCGGCTAATCACGCCATGGGGAGCAGGACTTGTCGCCCACCCCCCACCAACAGCACGACCCCCCTTTGGAGGGCGGTCGTTCCAGAGCCTGCGCCTATAGAGCCCATGGAGTGCACAACAGCGGGACCCGATGCCAGCACAGCCTAGCATGACCATCCTGCAGGCGAACATCAACCACAGCCACGTCGCAGCACAAAACCTGCTGGTGCAGCAGATGACGGAGTGGGATGTTGGTGTGGCGCTGGTGTCGGAACCGCATTCCGTGCCTTCCAGGCCAAACTGGATTGGGGACACAGAGGGGCTTGCTCTCATAACCACCCCCTCAAACAACAGTACGGCGCCTATATCGCTGAAGGAGAGGGGCCAGGGCTATGTCGCTGTGACTTGGGGCGACGTAGCCTTGGTTGCTGTATATTTCTCCCCGAATCGACCCCTGCGGGACTTCCGGTCCTTCTTGGTGCGGCTCCAGGGTGTGGTGCGGCGTTTGTCCCCGCTACAAATCATCTTAGCGGGAGACTTGAACGCAAAGTCCACCACGTGGGGCTGCCCTCGAACGGACCACAGGGGTTCGGAGGTCGAGGAATTTATAGCGGAGAGCGGCCTAGTCCTCCTGAATAGAGGTGGCGCCAGCACTTGTGTCCGGTGGCAGGGGGAATCGATTGTCGACATCTCCCTCGCGTCCCCCGCCACTGCGCGTCGCGTTGCGGACTGGAGAGTGATGGAAGACGCGGAGACCCTCTCCGACCATATGTACATATGGATGAAGGTCTCCCCTACTCCCCTCCTGACAAGCCTCCAGCCCAGCGCAGGGTCCGCACAGCCCAATTCCAGCGGTGGGCCCTTTCCAGGCTGAACCCAGAGGCGGCCGATGAGGCAGCCCTGGTAGAGAGTTGGCGCCGAGACCCTCCTCCAACAATGTCGGTGGACATCCAGGCGGAGAGATTCCGGCGTTCCCTGGTTCGCGTCTCAAATGCCAGCATGCCCAAGGTCGGGGATCGTCCCCACCAACGGGCGGTGTACTGGTGGTCGCAGGAGATAGCCGTCCTGCGTACCGCCAGCATCTTGGCGAGGCGCGAATACCAGCACTGCCGAAGGAGACGCCACACTCAAGCCGAGGAGCAGCGACTGTACGCCGTCTTTAGAGCGGCCAGACTGGCGCTACAGATCCGGGTCTTGGACTCAAAGACGGCTGCATGGAACGAGTTCCTGGCCGATCTCGACAGAGACCCTTGGGGGCGGCCCTACCGCACCGTGCGGAACAGGTTCCGCAACCCGGCCCCCCCAACGGAGTCATTCGAGCCGGGACTCCTCAACCGGATAGTGACCGGTCTGTTTCCGACGCGCGTGTTCACGGCAGTGCCGTTCGAGCCCCCGGAACAGACCCCCCCCCCGGATTTGACCCTTATTCCTCCCATCTCTGATGGTGAGATGGACCTTGCTATCGACCGCCTCCGCCTTAAACGAAAGGCACCTGGGCCGGACGGCGTTCATAGCAAGGTTTTGGATTTGTCCCTGACGCATTTGAGAGGGAGACTAACTGGCCTCCTCAACTCCTGCCTGCACCAGGGGAAATTCCCCAAAGTGTGGAAGGCAGGCCGGTTAGTGCTCTTGAGAAAAGGCGAACGCCCGGTGGACGAGCCGTCGGCCTACAGGCCGATCGTCCTGCTCGACGAGGCGGGAAAGCTGTTTGAGCGCTTGCTCGCAGCCCGCATCGTGGAGCACCTGAACGCCGACGGGCCCAATATTGAGGATTCTCAATTCGGGTTCCGTCGGGGCAGATCCACTGTAGACGCGGTACTTACCCTAAAGCGTACTACCGAAGAAGCGATTGCAAGGGGGGAACGGGTGTTGGCGGTGTCTTTAGACATCGCGAATGCCTTCAACACCCTCCCCTATGACTGCATCCACCAGGCATTGCTGTACCATCGCGTGCCCTGGTATATTCGTCGTGTCCTCAGAGACTACCTACAGGACAGGTTCATCCTGTACCTGGAGAAGGGCGCGGGGCGCATAACATCTCGGCGTATGGTGTGCGGTGTTCCGCAGGGGTCGGTCCTAGGACCACTCCTGTGGAACATCGGATACAACTGGGTCCTGCGGGGGACTTGTCTCCCCAGGGTGAGTGTCATCTGCTACGCGGATGACACCCTAGTCACTGCACGGGGCAGTGACTACCAGCGTACGCTGCGCCTCGCGTCGGTGGCCGCCACCATGACCACATCGAGAATCCGTCTTCTGGGGATGGAGGTCTCTCTCCCCAAAACGGAGGCCATGATATTCCATGGTCCCCGAAAGAAACCCCCCCACTACTACCACATTGTGGTCGACGGGGTGAGGGTTGAAGTTAAATCTCAGATGCGGTATCTGGGTTTAATTTTGGATAGTAGGTGGAATTTTCTGCCCCATTTTTCCGAGATGGCGCCTCGATTAGTGGGGGCAGCAATGGCCCTGGGACGTGTCTTGCCCAATATTGGTGGGCCCGGCTCTAGCTGTCGCAAGCTGTACGCCGGGGTGCTGCGCAGCATGGCGCTTTACGGCGCACCCGTCTGGTCGGACTCGCTCTCCCGCCGAACCACCGCCCTCCTGCGGAGACCGCAGAGAGTGGCAGCGGTGAGAGCAGTACGAGCCTACCGGACGGTGTCGTGGACGGCAGCGACGGCCCTAGCCGGGATGATCCCGTGGGAGCTCGAGGCCAAGGTCTTGACCGAGGTCTACGAGCTCCGCACGGTGATGTTGGCGAGAGGAGAACGCCCCGCGCTGGAAGAGATCCAGGCGGCGCGAAGAGAGGCGACAGAGATGGCGATATGGCAGTGGGAGCGCGACCTTGAGTCCCCAGTTGCCGGTTCGCGGACCATCGATGCCATCAGGCCTGTACTCCCGGAGTGGCTCAATCGTACCCATGGCGCCCTGTCCTACCACCTGACGCAGGTGCTGTCAGACCATGGGTGCTTCGGGAAGTACCTCTGTCGGTTGGGGAGAGAGGAGAGCTCCATTTGCCATGAGTGCGGAGCTGCAGAGGACACTGCGCAGCACACTCTCCAGGTGTGTTGTGCCTTTTCCTCGCAGCGACGGGCTCTGGAAATGGAGCTGGGCGGACGTGGTAGTCTCGCTCTGCCGGACATTGTGTCTGCGATGCTGGAGAGCGAGGCTAACTGGTGCGCGGTGGCGCATTTCTGCGCGACGGTGATGGGCCTAAAGGAGGATGCGGAGCGACGACGTGAAGACGCCGTTGATGCCGCTCCTTCCCGAAGGCGAAGACGTAGGCGGAGACGAGGTGCGGATCTCCGCCCCCCGTAGAACCCCGGATTGACGCGGTGAAGGCCGGTGTCGAGATCCACCCCGAACCGCCCGCATGTGCCGCAATTTTTGTCGCTTCGTTGGACTTTTGAGGTTTGGCTGTGTGCCCCCAAGGACACTGCGGCCTCTTTTTGAGGTGTCCCACTGCACCCTGTCACTCGGGGGTGGTTTTTCTTTGATTTAACTTCTGTTTAATGCTGTGTTATCAGTACGTGCCCGTGCCCTGGCGCGCGGCCGTCAAAGCACACGTTTCCTGTGCAAACGCGGGAATAAGTGTGTGGAGATAGCTGCAGGTCGGTGCACGGGCGCAGGGTGGCGGTCGCGGTCTGAATCTCTGACAGATACCGTGCCGTCGCCTTACTTTTGTACTCGGATTGCGGACCTCCAGAGGTTTAGTGGGTATTCCCCTCCGTCTCACCCTCCCAGCCGGGACTTCTTCCTGGCAGCTGACTTGGGGCTTCTCCCTTTGTCAGTGGGTGTGGAAAGGCAGACGGGCGACCCCCACATGCCCCCTCGCCCCTTCAGGGTGAGGGAAGTCTAAAGTGATTCCTCTGGGTCAAAAAAAAAAAAAAAAAAAAAAGGGTAGAAACGAATGGAGCATAGTGGAAGTCTTTTGGATGAGATCCAGTGAATTTGCAAGGCGTAGAAGCATTAGAACTAAAGCTGTAGGGTCGGCAATGCACGTATCGCAAGCGTCCATGCGGTAGCCGTTTTCCATCAAGCGGTCTGTAAGGTTGTTTACCTCCTCAGTAATATTTTAAAAAACGCGTGAATCCCACTTTAACCTTACTCTAAGCGTTTATTTTAACGTTCCTACAAGCCTGTTCTTCAGTCATGTCCTAATCAGGATTGAATGGATAATAAGAACAATACTTTATTTCCTTCATACTCGTATATCTCAATCTCAACCATTGATTACCATATCCTATCCGCACCCTTTCCTTCATCCCTAATAATTACTTTATCTAAATTCCCAAAATCAATAAGTTGGGTCACATCAGGTCACCAGTAAAGCACCAATCCGTGAGAACCCCAACTATTTGTCTATTTGTTCATCTCTCCAGACGCCAAACACTTGAGACCTTTGTCCAAAATCGTAATGGGGATAGACAAACAAAATGGTCGACTACAATGGGAGTGGCGCTAGGGAGGCTAGCAAGAAATAAACATTACCAATGGAACCTGTTTACCAGACGGGCCGACTGATATTTTCAATGAAAACTGGTCACTTATTTCCATCGATATTGATAAAAAACAATAGCACATGTATGACGAAGCATCACTTGAGGACGATGTGGCTGATTTATATAATGTTGTTTATCGTAATTGTCAGGAGAAGCTTAGTAGTGACAGTGCTTCAGTAGTTGAGGATTCCGGGTGAAGTGTGCTTCCATCCACCTTCGGCCTCATCATCACTTACGTAACAGCAGGTAAGATGAAGGCCAAGTGCTTACCCGTAAGACATAAAAAATAGTATTTAAAAAAAATTGTATCATAAATAAAAAAAAATCAAGAGTATGGCTATACGGCTGTGCACGCGGATGGCTAGTATTATTAAATGTGGTAATACTAGTACTCTTTTTTTGTCTAATTGCTGTAACATCCAGTCTTTATTGTTACCTATATTGTATCAGTCCACTGCTGGACTTATGCCTCTGTAATGCGTGCCACTGAACACAATTTACAGAAATTTTCTGGAATCTGTATAACAAAACATTACTTTCAACCAACCTATTTGAAATGCGTACCCTGTGCGTGCTAGGCTATTTAGGAAATCTAAAAGTATAAGAGATAGGAAAATTTGTTCTAAAAACTAATAACTACTAATGTGGTCTATTTGAAATACAAGTTTAAGGGTCCTTTACAGACGACCTTTAGGTACATAAGAGTTCGCTCGTTTTCATATTCCATATTCTATTACACCCGAACGAAATATTAAAAATTTTAGAGATAAACCCTAACCCAGAATAGACATCCAAAATATATGCCATAGAGGCTTATGCGGCCATCCCCTTCTCAACTCTGTGGGCAAGCCGAGCATATCCGCAAGCTAACCTAATGGACTTGTAATACCCGACGACTTCAAACATACAAGTGGCGTTAAAAGGACCAAGGGCCTACACAACGCTATTTGAAACTGGTACAAAATACATGCGAAAGCGTGTGAGAACCAAAGAGTTCGTAGATTTTTATAAATATCATACCGATGTCTTTGGCCAGTCCGTCAATGACAATTTTTTTTTCCATTTTATATCAGATAACAAATCTAACGGATGTGAGTGTGATGAAGACTGCCTCGCAGCCGTAACACCGTGACATCAATCAACCCGTGGCCACTAATCAATCATCATCATCATCATCAGCACTGCTGGGGCACGAGCCTACCCTATGGATGGATAGGGAGAACGGGCCTTAAACCACCAAGCGGGCCCAGTGCGGGTTGGTGGTTGTTAACAACTGCTAATGCAGCTGGAACCAACGGATTTACGTGCCTTCCGAAGCACGGAGACACTAATCAATAACTCAGTCAAAACGTTGGGTATTTACTAAGCTGTTTCCGTTATTTTCAATTATATTATATTTCAAATATAAGTTACTGTTACTACTGGTGATTTACGTTTTATTTGTATTGACATTTGAAACCTTTATGAGGTCAAAGTGAGAGTTTATAACGTAAATATTAGTTGTCGAAAACTTTTAACAAGCTACCGTCAAACAGAAAAACATTTATCACTGACACAACATACAATTTTAACATAAATTAAGTGTGTGTTTTGTAGACTCAATCTTAACAACTGATGTCAATAAAATTATCTGCAAGCTAAGCTGATTAACATTACTACAGCACTGGATTTAGCTTCCGGTTTATTGCTTTTTACTTCGATAGTTCTTTTAAATTGTGCCAAACACCTCGACACTGGACGTTCAATATTTACCGAGCGGAGTATTTTTTGTCAAGCCCAAGTGGCAGGGTGTTTGAAGAGCCTTCGGTAGAATCTGAAAATTATACCGCCACAATACCATAATGGGACGCGTTGTTGTGGCATGCGCTATTGAGTTTGCATAGAATTTGAGAAGTTTAATTACCCATGTCGGAGTTTTCACCCTTATTGGCATTTCAATATCAACTGTCATTTATTTCAACTTTTATTGTCATACGGAAAATGAAAAGAGGAAATTTAGGCTAGCGTTGCCCAGTTCTCTCTCTCATCATAACTGAGGTATCAATATTTTAAACATGTATGGAGAATATAACGTAGGTAGCCAGACCTGCATTTGCACCTAATCATCTTTTAACAGTAGTCGACTTTTTTCAAAGATCACCAGTTATTAAGGAATAACATAGAAGGCTATGTTTTGCAAGCCGAACCGGACTGATGTGAGGAAAATATATTTTATTTATCGAATCTAATAAGCTATTTCTTAAAAAAAAAACTACAAATCAATAAGGCCACTTTCGAGAAATAATATCATTTCCCTATAATTATGATTATTGTCAGTTTATTATCTACTTGATAAATTTATACAAATATTTGCATTTATCAATTCGTATTTTTTACATTTCATTTTCAAACTTGTCAGTATCTACAGAGATTCGTAAAATGCAAAATGAAGAATAATAAAAAAATACTCAATAACTCTTCTCTCTTTACAATGTGGCCTTCATATTTGCATTGATTGGAATGTAAATCATATAGAATTGATGACAATGCTAAAAATTGCAAACCTTCCAAGACATTGGGGTAATTACCAACGCCGATCATTAAAATTTGAACACGTTGAAGTGGCTGTTGATATATTCCGTCTACTTTCCCTCAGTGCATTAGTGTTTGCGTCGACGATTCACAATCCGTAGCTTGTTTGCAGATCTCTTCAATGCCCTGGTTGGGATTGATAAATACATAGCGGGAGTGAATTATTACTTTCAGTTAAAAACTCACTGTTTAGGAATGTTCTTGATTTTTCAACTTGTATAACTTTATCCTTTTACAGACAATTCTAATCTACAGCTGGCCATCTTCGAGTACTTAAAGGTTCATTTAATTGGACCCTCGCTTGGACGACACTCGACTTGCTATTAAAGCAATTTGGCCGGTGGTAAGGTTCCTGCACAGAAGTAGTCTGGATTCCTGCCACCTTCCGGTTTTAAGGACATTGAGGCTTAATAAGTAAGGCGTTAAGGTCGCCAGGACCCTTGGTGATAAAGGGCATTTATTATTGGAGAGTTTCCTGATTGTCTCACACGGCATTTTTCCATATTCCTACTGGTTCTTACGTAAGTTTCAAAACTGTCTTTTGCATAGGAAGAACGGGTCTTACAACACCACGCGGGCATAGCGCGGATTGGTGGATGCAGCCGGGACCTTACCGTTTTACATGCCTTCCGAAGCACTATCTACTAGCCTACTGGTGCTCACGTTTCAATTCAAGTCTTCTGCATTTAAAATGTACCGGTACTACAAACAACTGGTAACTATTATTTAAACTGTGGTAACATCGTGACGTGTGCGTCGCCAAGCGTCCGTTCTAAGCGGTTACACCTCCCTCAGAAACCAGTTGAGCATTCGATTCATGAGTTACCAGGTAGTTTCACCGACCGGTCGCGTTGTTTGCTGAAAATGTTAGCGAGGCCCGCCTCGTTGGGAGTATCATGCATCGATGAACGTCGATTTTGTGGTTACCGCTTTTCAGAGAATTCTTTTAGGTTATAGTTTTGAGATGGTTTAATAACAATTTTTGAAATTGGAACGTCTTCTTTTTACAATTGTTAAGGCAAATAACGATAGCAAGCTTTAACTATTTAACAAAATGAATGAAAAAAACATGTTTTTTTTAAATTAAATATACACGACGTATTGGAGTATGCTAGCTTTACGAACATACAGAACTACCTATACGAAAATTGTTGACCGATATTGTGAATATAATATATTAATTATAACGCCACTGAAACGCTAGAGGCACCACAAATCCCAGAAAAGAATGATAGTAAATAAAATAAAAGCTCTGGAGTAACCAAATTTATTCTCTCAGGGATGAGTTTCGTCGGTCGCTGTAGTGTTCAGTGTTGTCGCGCGATTTTGAGAGGGGACTTAGCTTCTAGCGGAGAAAAGAACGCGTGCACAGTAAGTTCGGCGCCTAGTTCAGCCTAGACCCGAGCCGTAGTCTGCGCCGGTGAGATTTGGATCCCGATATTCTGGACCCGCCGCTGGTACTGCCCCGGGATGCAACAAGTAGGATGTGCGAAGGTGCTGGGTAGTTGCTGCCCGGTAAATGTATAAAATAAATATACAAATATGGATGGATATACAAATAGAATATGTTGTTTTTTTAAGTTTTCTATTATCAGTTCTAAACATGTAATTCTAGACAATGTAAGAATAATTTTAAATTCATTAATTGTCATGAGACACAATTTTATCACATAAACTTATATAAAATATTTAAAATTGAATAGAAGTTTGTCATAAAATTGTTTTCCATTAGCTACTTAAAGCATGTATATAATATATAAAAGTTAGTACTAATCTGCAATAAAATGTCAGCGAAATATAATTTAACATATTGAACGCCGTTTATCCGATGTTATTACTTTTTTATTTGACATAATACATATTAAACTTATTTACTACCGTATAATTTATATAACTTGCAAATCCACATACCAGACATATCAAATAATAGCTAACGAGTAGGTATATAAAATTACTAAAAATAATTCTAAAGTCTTTTGTCACTTATGTTCGATAAATTCTGCAAAGATGAGTCTTTTCTCCCTTTATTTACAGCTTTGAATATTGGAATATGCACTATTTGATAGGACTTATCGTCACAAAAAACATATTACATAGTAAATTGTTTGGTACCTAATCTTTTTATTAGTACCTACTCAATACTCGATTATATATTGCAAAACTATAATAATATAGTATAATGATAGTAAGTAACAAAATATAAGAACAAATCGTGGATCTTGTCGGGCACGCAATAAAAATGAAAGGAGAGAAGATGCGTCTTTTTATTCAACTGTAAAGACACTTACCCAGTAAAGATAAAATAGCATCAAATATAAAATTAATTAACAATAAAATGTAATTTGCCAAAGTTAGATAATAATGTTTTTGTTTTGTTTATATAATTTTAACGCAAATTTTGTTGCGATACAAAGTGGTTCTAACCAGCCCGCCGAAATTATTCAACACTATTTACTTTCAATTGGAAGAGCACCTGACCCGGTATGTCAGAAGGGTGCAGGTTCAAATCCTGCTCGTGGAAATTTTTTCAACATTGTGTCTTTGTAATAAGATAATAATGTTTTTTAATCTAGTAAAGCAAAGCATTATTATCCAGAGTACTCGTGGTTCTACAAAGTGTACATTTTCACGAACTACCTTGTCAAATGCCATAGCTCTTACAATGATCCTTGCAACCTACAATATATATTTATATCACATTTGTAAATAGATTCCAATTTTAATGTTTTGTAGTATTGAATTAATTGAATTATATAATTTATCTGATAATTTAATTTAAAAATGTAATCGATTGTATTGTTTTGTAATTTGTAGTCTACTAACAAATATGGATCTTTGTTGTATTTATGAAATGAATAATAATAGTAATATAAAACACAAAATATTTTATTATGACGTTAACGTTGTACGTACTGTGCGATAATTACGTTAAAAAGCATTTATACTAACAGAACTAAGCAATACGTTGTAAGTATCTAGTTCTATTTATTTTACTATTTAGTATTTATTAATTAGACGTACCTAGGTCACGTTCTGTCGACGTTCACGTGTCATCAGTTAACGAACGATTAATAACAGCAATCGTGATAATGTACTCTTGAGCATAATTATTAAGTCCAGTCTAGACTTTGTCGGTGTTATTTGATGTTAATGCTAATCATCGGGAAATGTCTGCAACAAAAGCTTTGCTTGTATTATGTTTACGTACACGGCTTCAATCAGACTATACAAAACTGTCAGATTTCTTCAACAAATGTTCAACCGTTGATTTTAATTTCTAAGTCTATTGAGGAAAGGCAGTTTTGTGATGGATAGTCTGATGTTCAGCTTAGTACCTACATGATACTTACACCCGTTTGCACTAACCTTAAAAATCGCCTAAGTCTTTGCCTAACCACTACCCGGTCAAGTTAACTCGGCACCTGAGTGTAAGCGACGTTTTCAAGCCAGGTGCCGAGTTAACTTGCCCGGGTAGTAGTTAAGCCAAGACTTAGGCGATTCATAAGTTTAGTGCAAACGGGTGTAAGAATGCTAGGAATTCTTGAGGAAATAATGTTTAAGCGTATCATCATCCTTTAAATGGCCGATAGATAATGACTCAATAGTTGATTGCATTCCATAATGTTTATAACCTAACGTATAATACGATAGCCTACAATAGGATCAATTATGAATCCTTTGCAGCAACGCTTAGTAGGAGAAAGGAAATCAGCAACTCTATGAAATGAAACGGTTTTTCGAATTTATTGCTTGCTTTATTTTATTTATTATTTTATCCTGACGTTTCAAAACCTTTACAGGGTCCATTGATCACAGAAAGACTGAGGGGACTGAAGAGACTGAAACCGACTGGCTGAAGACTGAAGAGGTTATGGTCGTCTCATAATTATTTTCATTTCAAATGTACAGAGTTATAAAATGATCTGTAACCACTGAAACATGGTTCTTTTTATTTCTGTTTTATTGTTGCTGCCACTTAATAATATTCATATTCATAGGATTATAATCGTTTGTAAAATTAAACTGTGTTTAAGAAGAAAATAAACATACTATTCTTATGCCCCCAAAGTCAATCATAATAAATTTTTTACACCTCAGTAGTATAAATTTGCATATTAAGAATCATAATTATACGTTTAGATGTAAGGCTTTTTTTCCACTAGAACTATACGAAGTAGCTAAGCGGTGGGAGAGATAAAAGTTACCAATAGGAATTCGATTTACACCGCAAGGAAAAGAAAGCAATCCTATTAGTGAATTTTTCTTCGCGCTACGTTTAATCACTTCGTACAGTTCTGGTAGTTCCATCCGATCCTCTAAAAATGCCACTACACATTAACATGATCACAAAGCTCGCCTTATTGAGGCCTCAGGTGACAAGAAGGCTGGCAGCTACCTCTGCCAGCGTATTAGTTTGGCAATCCAGAGGGGCAATGTTGCCAGCATTCTTGGGACCGTTTCCATGAGCCCACAGTTGGAGGACATCTTCTATTCATAGGTCTTTAGTTTTTAATTTTTCTCTGTTTTTTTTTTAAGTTCATTAGTAGTATTATGAAATTGTTTCTATATTTGTGACATTAATAAATAATTTCACATGATAACTACAATAAACATGTAGACTCCATAGACACCGTACTTGTAGAGTACTTGTAGAACAAGAGCACGAAGACCCGGTTCACACACGCTTTAAAGGTAGAGACAATGCACTTGGGCGTCTCCCCCCCCCCCCCCCCCCCCCCGCCCCAAACGACGGTCAACCTTAGCCGAGATCCTAGCCTTTTGAGGCGTCGTCGGGTTGCTCCGCTCAGTATATTGTTGTAGAGAAAGAGCACGCTTGTATGACGACATTACCTCTAAAACCCCTCTGACGGTGTCCCGATCACACGGCTTGAGGAACCCTTAAAGTTTCTCGCCGCCCCTAAAAAGGTCCAGCGACGCTGAAAAGAGCGTATGAGGCCTTCAGCAAACTCTTTCCAAAAGCTCTGGTAGGATAACAGCCTAACGATGACACTTCAATGAAGCGAAGCGGAGTTGAGCTGTGTGGAAATCAACCAATAGCGGAAAGTGTGGGATTCTTTTTCAAATTTACGGGTAACCATATGCCTTCATCACACCTGATGTTAAGTTATAATAAGCCGAAGGTGGAAAAGCACCCGCGATCCTTAAGTACTGAGGCACTGGCTTTCTTATCTCTTGCTGCCGAAAACAACAATTATACTAAAGTTGATTTTGTGGCGACATATTTAGATAAGATGGTGGTAGCTAGCAGGCGGACAAACACGCCCAACCACTAGACAAACCGAGTACGCTAACATGTACTCCCCGCTAGAATTTAACCTGAGACTTTTGGTTTGAAACCGGTGTTCTTAAGCGCTTATCAATTTATAGAAGCGGAGCGGAGAAGTGCCGCTGAAATCAAGGAACACTATCGGTCGATTTCCACTCAGCTCGCCCTAACGTCTCCGTTATTTATGCTAGCATTTTGAAAATCATAAATACGCTTATAAATCTCTGGTCACGTGTAAAATGTACCAACAGTTGCATGTATGACGCAATAATATCCATTGAGTACCCATTGAAAGACATGAAGTAAATATAATTCAAGAGACATTGTAATACAGCGGCCATAAACCGGGATATACTCGTACCTACTATTCGATGCAAAATATATTGTCTAGCGGTAATTTTTGCATGCACATAACACAAGCGCGTAAACATAGTTATTCTAAATTATTATGTAAACAATGGCAATGACCGGTATGTGGCTAGGTATATAATTTATACTACACCTGCTTGGAAAGTACCTTGATACTTTATCAAATTTACGGTAGAAAGTACGTCATTGCATATCGAACAAATATGCGGGGAGAAAACGCATCTGAGCGGGAGAGAAAAGTGTATGAAAATCCATTTCTTACGTGGTTTTTCTTTTTTAATTTTGGGTAAGACTATGCGCCGGTAACCTAAATATCAAAAGCCAAAAAGTTTTTACAGTGAGTTTTTATCTCCAACTTTGCAAAATGACACTGGCCACTAGCTGTGTGTTGGATGGTGTCGGGCTGGCAGTGCGACCCTGCGGCGGCAGGATAAACAATTTGAAAAAAGAACATGTGAAAATTGCAGACGCCATTGGCGCCATTTCCAATTTGTGTGTTGTTTGAGGATTCAGTTTTCGTAGAAAGTAAAATAAAACTATCAAAGTGATAAGTAGTGATAGTGATGATGAAGATTTTTTAACTCCGCCGCAGTTGAAGGAAACAGCAAAAATAACATTAATGGAAAAAGTGTTACATTAAGCTTCACTAACTGCAACAATTTCGATATATATTTCAATTAGTAAAGATTTCGTTTTTTATTTTCCTTGTAGGTGTAGTATAAAGCACTATGTATCACTCGAGAGAAACTGCGATTCCCGATCTCAGGTGTTTTAAAGCCCTCGCCTACGGCTCGGGCTTCAAACGACACCCTCGACGGTAATCGGTCACTTTCTCCTCTCGGTGAACAATGTACTATTATTTGTAACTTAATGGCATCAGTGCCGGCAGGAAACAGGATAGCATTATTAAAAATAGGGGTCAACATTCAGCAACTGGTTTTTGACTAATTGCAATAATTGAACACAGTCTTAGTAGTTGAGGATTCCGGGTGAAGTGCGCTTACCACCTTAGGCCTTATTATCTTAACATCAGGTGAGATGAAGGCCAAGCTTTATTTTTTTAAAGGTAAGTTAACCCGTAAGATAGTTTTAAAAAACCGGCAAAAAGGAGCCCCCTTAAATATTAATTTTATTCTGTTTTTTAGTATATGTTGTTATAGCGGCAACAGAAATACATCATCAGCTATGAAAATTTCAACTGTCTTACTATCACGGTTCATGAGATACAGCCTGGTGACAGACGGACAGACAGAGGGACGGACGGACAGCGGAGTCTTAATAGTAGGGTCTTACCTTTTGGGTACGGAACCCTAAAAAGAACAGATTACTTGCTTCCTATCAGTTATTAAGTAAAATTTCAATGAAATCATATGTAACTTCTGGCGGCAAAAAATAATTAGTGTCGATCACTGCTGCCATTTACTAAACTTACAAAATTCTCGTTTTTGTTAACGTGAGCCAATGGTGAATCAAACACGCACACAGCTGTCCGACTTTCATCGTTTATTAAAAATTCTAAGGGGTGCAGTGCGGTTGCATTGCGGTTGCAGTGCTGTGCAGTGCGGTTGCATTGCGGTTGCATTGCGGTTGCATTGCGGTTGCAGTGCTGTTGCAGTGCGGTTGCATTGCGGTTGCATTGCGGTTGCAATGCAGTTGCAGTACGGTTGCATTGTGGTTGCAGTGCAGTTGTATTGCGGTTGCATTGCGGTTGCATTGCAGTTGCAGTGCAGTTGCAGTGCGGTTGCATTGCGGTTGCAGTGCAGTTGCAGTGCGGTTGCATTGCGGTTGCAATGCAGATGCAGTGCAGTTGCAATGCAGATACAGTGCAGTTGCAGTGTAGTGCAGCATTTGTGTGTGACGGTCGCACCCATACCGCACATGAACTGCACTGCAAATGCACTGCAGCTGCATTTGGTGTGCTCCAGCCATTAATTAGTAATATAGTCGGCTCAATTTCCATGAACATTGCATTTGTTATTGTGCGATTGCATTACTCTTTTTGCATTGTCATCGGTAAACAATTCAGAAATCGTATCATCTACCTGTTTATCGTTCGTATTGAGGCCGGATCCTATCGAACAGTAAGCAATTTTGTAACCAATTGGAATGTGACATATGATAACGTTAAATAATTCATTAATTATGTCGTTTTAAAATTTTCAGATTATCCACTGTTTGTATGTAGTTTAGATTACGAAATTCTTGCACTTTGTAGATATATCCAGATAAGCGATTGTAAACACAAAATTTATGGCCGGAAGTTTAGGCGATTATAATTATAAGTACTAAATAGCCTTTAACTGTCACACTGCTGAGCCAAGACCTCCATCATTGAAATCAAGTCATCACTACAATTGATGGTCACCACGCTTGCCAAATGCGGGGTGGTGATCACAAGCCTGGGCTACGCATCGAAAAATTTGAAACAAAATTCGCCCGAACTGGGAATTGAGGCCAGGACCTTCACATATCGGACCGAGCGCTTTGCCACTCGACCACTGAGGTGTTAATTAATGTAAGTATTTTTTATTGTATCAGTACAATTTGTAGTAAGTACAACTGTACGAAATTACACTTCATAAAGAACTAATGTATTGGTACCACAAAATTAACAATAGCATTGCACTTTCATTGACAGAAAACAGTTTTTTTTATATAAATTTATAGAAAAATCATAAAAAGTTTAATCGCTCAGTTTAGTCTCTTCTCTTCTTACTTCTATTTAAGTCTGTTCCCAATTTATTTGTATTATAAAAACTTTACTAATTACAATCCTCTTACATACGTAATTAATATTAATTTCCTTTGATGGATAATGTTTCCCAAATAAACGATGGCATAGTGACTTTCATACAAGCTAAGTTTTGTAGCTTAAACTGAATAAATGATATTTAATTTTTAAAAAAACCTCTATACTTTCCTGGTCGAACTATTCGAGCGATTATTCCATCTGTAAAATTTCCTACTCTATGGTAAGGAGGTTTCCGAGGTGCTAATCGAGGCTCGCACGCGTCGGCATCAGCCCAGTTAGGGCCACTTACCCTGTTTGTTCTAAACGTTACTTTTCACCCGCAAACGCCCTCTTCCGGCCGATCATTGGAAATGTTACCCTTTTTTTGTGCCACCTCCTCATGTAAACAGCGTTTAAAAGTTCTCAGTAGTTCATTAAAGTTCGTAATTAAGTCACGAGTTTCGGTGGCTTACAACCTTTTCTGAAAGCAGTGCAGCGCTGTTCTAATAAGTTCACTACAAATAATGCTGGCACGGATTGCATTGTTTCAAAAATCGAACAGGTGAAGTCAATTAAAAATACAGAATGACAGTTGAAGGATAGATGGGATTTGTTTATTTTTTACTTTTAAAATCATAATGGCTGCTTTCAGCCAGAATCAGAATGCAAGTTTTTATTACTGAAAGCGAGGTAATAGTGGTAGGAAGATTGTTGAATATATTCAGGATTTATTATTAAGCATAAACAAAAAAACAGAACGCATGAAACTTTTGCCTTGTCTCACTCACACTCACCAATAAAGAAAAAAAAAAATAAAAACCAACTATTGCGAGTTAAATATTTAATTTCGTAATTTTTCTTAGCAATTATACGATTTCGTCCAGCGTCTGATAACTTATAATTAGACACAGTAATACAAAAGACAGTGTCGAACTATTTTACAATTTGTATATGTAATTAAGCGCATATTTTGTATTTGTATGTGTTTAACTTAATTGCATTGATTTGGAATGTATCGGTGTCATATGGTATACTCGTATTTTTATTATATAAATATATGGAATATTGTAAGGAATGTACTAAAATATCTTCAGTTTTTCATTTTGACAAGCAAGTACCTGATTGACTTTAGATATTAAATTGGTTAGCCAGTGGGAACAATAGATAGCTAATAGTATTATCCAAAAAGCCTTTTTTCATAAATCGAAGATTCCAATATGTATGGTTTTTTTTTCATTTCAGTCGCTACTACTACCAATATCTCCATATTCAAACGACAAGACGCTAATAGAATAGAAAAGGAATAGAATGATAATGGTATGGAATTGACATAAGTCAACGATCCATACCTATAAATGACGTTTGATTGACATTATATCAACCCCATACGTTTTAATCCATTTCTCTATTCCATATCTATTCCGCTAGCCTTAAGCCACTATTTTGTGGTAACATTAATTTTAAGCGAACGTTGTCGTCATAAGTACCAATAGTCGAATGTTCGATTTACGGAGTTCAGCTATCCAGAGGCGGATTGTGAACAAACAAAAAACTAAATCAGTTATTTACCTTATGTTAAACATTGTTTATCTACTCATAGTTAACAGACATCAACTTAACATACTAGTTACAATGCGAACACAGGTCGTACACTGCCAGCTCATTATGGCACAGATCTCGTTACAATAAATATTAATAACTTCTATTATATAGGAATTCAAGGTTATTACGAAAAAAAGAATTATGCTTTTTTAATATACTCGAATATATTATATATAACAACACGAATTAAATTGTGTCAATGGAAAAGACAGGGAACAAGGTGGCGAAATTGCTTTAGGAAAAGCTAGGCGTCAGACTACGACAAAGAGATTCAATGACCTATCACGCTCATACGAAACCTTAAAATAATATATACAAAATTCTCTAAAACATTCAATCAATTATATTTAAAAAAGAAACTGAATCGTCGTGAACTTTACTTTAATCCGTTTTCAGCACGTGAAGATAAAGAAATGTAGGTTATATCAACTGTGGCTAATCACAAGAGAGCGGTTGGTCGAATAGATTAAATACCCATAACTAAATACAAAACTTTTTAATACAACTTTACAACTAACTTCTACGTTTACAAATTTTCTGATTAAACTTTTCGATAAATAAGTAAACACAAATGTTTATTTTTATTATATTTACAAGCATAAAACGATCCGTACTTAATTTAACAGTAAAGCGTTTTAAATAATAACACACTGAGAATTGACGTAAAGGCATTTTGCTACACTTATGGCACGCCAGCCGGAGCATTCGACTCTCGTCACTGCCATCCATGAAGTCGCTGACGAGCTCGGACAAACACCGGAGTCCAGCGGTGGTCCGCCGGCCGGCTCGTGACCGACGAGACTACTATTTGCTCATTCTATAGAAAATCATTTTTTCCTTTTAGAGCACGAGTCTGGCCGCAGACGTAAGCAAACGAGCGCCACGATGTTGCACGGGCTTAAGGAATTTCACAGGTCCGGACGTCGTCCCAGTCCGGCCCTCTCCCATTCAAATGTTTGCTCGCCCGCTTCAGCTAC
Source organism: Eudonia truncicolella (assembly GCA_949315975.1). Classification (NCBI taxonomy): domain Eukaryota; kingdom Metazoa; phylum Arthropoda; class Insecta; order Lepidoptera; family Crambidae; genus Eudonia; species Eudonia truncicolella. The sequence continues at coordinate 12,414,839 of OX438836.1, forward strand.
CATTCATGCGGCGTTTGAGACGCCGCGGCCACCGCCAAGCTAACCTAACGCTATCCAGTCGTCACTGTAATAATACTGCGATAGTTGACTAATACTCTGTTCACTCACAATGTCAACAGCTGGCAACGGAACGCGTGAAGCGTTGAAGCGTGAAGCTGCTAATGTCGGGGGTCTGTCTACGTTCCGTCGCAATTCCTCCGCCTCTGGTACCTGCCGTGGTGGTGGCGGATGCCGTGGCAGGGCGGCTTAATGGCGTTGGGCGACTGGGCGCGGAACCTACGCTGCGGGCGCCGCAAGTCTCCCGCGAGGACATTGTTGTGCCTGCTGATGTCGAATTCGTGGGCTACTTTCATGAAGGAGAAACAGTTGTGCAGCCGCTCGGACAGACGGCTCTTGCCACGCCGCAGCTGGAACCCTCGCCGGTTGAACCCTATGTAGCGGTCTTCGTTCTTCGTCAGGTGGTACCTGTTGTATCCGTCGACAAACTCTTCTTTGAACAGGCAGTTGGGCTGTCTCTCCGCTTGAAATCGCGTCTGTGGACAACAGAGATGATTTTCAAACTTCTTTTTTATATATAACATTTCAAATTAATTTATGATAGTGAACAGGAACTTTTATTAAAAAAAAAACAAGTTTTTAAAACTTTGACTAGTGACTAAAAGAACTCTTTAAAAGCTAAAATAAATAAAATAAATAAACGTAACGAAACTTGAATACACAATATGTTCTACCATTCATTTTATAGGTATATCTTCTATCCATATTTTATCTTACCAATCGCCTGCCGACCAGCCGGGACCGGTTGAAGCACAGGTACATGTCCTGCAGTGGGGAGTGGATGAGCAGCTCGAGGCTGAACCCGCGTGTGCTGATGGTGAGATTCGCTGTAACAAACGAAATACATATTAATATTATCATTCACGCGAACTATTGAAGCAACTGATGTTTGCCTGCCCTATTCAATCGTCACTGTTAACGATAGTGTTCATTATCACCAGCACCGGTTAATTTTTCTACCCCTACTGCTGGAGCACGAGCCTTCACTATGGATGGATAGGGAGGCCGAGCCATAAACCACCACGCGGGCCTAGTGCACGTTTGATGGTTGTTAACGACTGCTAAAGCAGCCGGGGGTAGTGTTAAGAAGGATGAGCTAGCAGTGTCATGACGTATCATCATCATCATTAGCCTATACTAGTCCACTGCTGGACATAGGCCTCTCCAAGTGCACGCCACTGAGCACGATCCGCGACTACTCTCATCCAGCTCTTGCCAGCCACCTTGCAAAGATCGTCGCTTCACCTAGTCTGACGGCGTCCTTCACTATGTTTGCCGATACGATCTCCACTCGAGAGATGACGTATCAGACTAACGTGATTTTTGAAACAGAAATAATCGGTGGATCAAAAAAATATTATACAATTATATGCTCCTCTTTAATATACAAATACAATGTTGTTATTTGAGGCAGACAGAAATCCTACGGGCAAAAACTTAAAAAGCATTGATCATACAAGTATTATGACAAAGTTTAATGTTGAACCGTAGTTTATGAATGATGTCTAAATAAACTTTTTATTTGTAACAAGACATGAAAATTAGAAGAGACAAAATCGTCTGACAACAGTCGTGCAATTAAATTGTTCTTTTCAATCAAAATTATAACGGGTAAGGTTATTAAAAAGGACAATAAAAAATTTGGTTAGATATTTAATAAATAAAAATAATATATACAATAAATTAAAAAATATAGGTGTACTTTAATTCCTGTTCAATTCGAATAAAACGATACAAAAATATTAAGAACAACATAGAATAACAGCTATTACAAAGGTCAGCTATGTGGCATTGAATACATAACAATGTTAACAACATACCACACTAATTGAGTAACGAATTCGACCATGTAAAACATAACAGCCGTATATAATTCGAATTGTAATGAACATTAAACCTAGCAAAAACATAAATATTTTTCCCCCCATTATTCATATTCCCATCATATTATAGTGTTACTATGCATTACTAGCATGATACTATAAATCGGAAAAGCCAAAAAAAATGGTTCAGTGTTGCTCTAACTATATCTCAAGCTTAAATCCAGTATGTTCATCCGAAGAAACTCTCTGCCAATAGAAATCAAAGCTAAAACAAGAAACATTGCTTAAGTATTTCAGAAAACCCTGTTTAAATTTTTGTTAATATTTTAATTTTTGAACTTAGATGACGCAAAAAATATGTTAGTAAAATAACGTATTTCTATTTCCAACACATTCATTGTACACGGCTTTTCTCGACCGCCCGTGCCTAAACGAATTAATTAACCCATCAGGGGAAAGTATTAATAAATACAATTTAAATATTCCAGGAATTTTCTAATACAATATTAAATACCTCACCGCAGGTGCACTTTGAAGCAACGTAGCCGCTAAAGACACGTAATAAATTCAATTACTAACAAGAAGGAGAGAGAATGCAGTATTTATTTACTAATTTCGATGTTAGAAAGAGACACACTGTGTCGGACGCGACAAACTAAGCGTTAATGATATTTGAACACTAATAAAGTACAAAAATAAAATGTCCATAAATATTAATCTACAGCTCGACGCAAGATATTCAATACTGTGACGATAAGGTAGGCCCACATAGATATATTATAATACTTACCTATCTTAATTCGAAAATATAATCCTACGAGACCCGGATTATAACAGAAACGGTAGTGTAAAAAAAGTTTAAATAAATTAGTTGTTCGTAGTGCATATGTCTCTGCGTCATTATTAAAAAATATTTCGCTCCATAAGTGTACCTACATACAAAACGATGACGTTCTGACCGAATTTGGTTACGGCGACTGATTATGGAGTAATATTAATTTGAGAAATATCGATGAGGGCTCTGAAAGAGTGTGAAGTTCTACCTTTCGAAGCGCTCCGTGGTAACGTAGTTATATGAAATGGCAACTTATAGTCTTGCCTTCAAGACAATATAGAAAATAGCGTGTAAGCAATGGGTATAACAGAAAATTAAAAATTAAGCGGACCCAGGCACGTTAATTTTAATACAGAAAAACAATGCATTACGCACACCACTGTCTTAGGGAGAACCGAATGGTAGCGAGACTCTCACCGCCCCCGTTAAAAACTCCCATACCTATCCTCATGTGCCTCCAAATCCAGAGTTATCTGAGACTGATGCAAGATGCTATTACCGGAATGAATTTATTACAGCCTAGCTAGGTCTTCATGTGTAGTATGAAGTGTTTCATTATAATTTATTAAAACAATTTTAATCAACCAACCACCATGTAAACCAATCTTTCCCATCAATAGGAAACATAAAAGTGGAAAGTTCGAATATGGAATCTGATGACCGAAAGCGATGGAAATCGAATAAAAAGAATTAATATGAACACAGGTTCAACATGTAGTTTAGTGAGCTTTGTACCGTAGTAATAAAGTTAAATGTCGCGTGTAGTTGTTTCGGGAGTGGGCATGTCATTTCAATTAACATTAGGTGATATAAAAATGCTTGGGATCAAGTCTCGGATATTAGAGACATAAATTTGATATAATTTAAAGTATAGAAGGAGAAAGTGTGAAAGTGATAAAATTAGGCATCCAGAGATAAGGACTTCTAGGGATTAACTTACCTACACAGAATTTATTTTGTGGTCGACATGATTTTTCAACGAATCGATAGCTTACGTCATATTTCTTCACGATTACTCTTTATTACAAGGTATATTATTATCATAACATTGGAATACGAAACCTTTTTAAATGTACGATTACTCCGAACTATAAAAGATAAAAAAGCAGGTTTCTTTTTGTTTTAAAATAAAATCAGCTGTTGGCTGCGTATGGCCTTTACAGCGTAACCGGGCGGGGCAATGAGAATCTTAGAATTATGTTGTTTAAGGTAGTTGTAAAATATGCTATCTGAAAGTTATAAATAAAATGTTTACCCAGGGCTTAAAATTTTCTCAAACCTTTTTAAATACGACGATACGGGCTAAATACTTTAATAAAATCAACTCAATTTTATGTCCCCACTGCTGGGGCACGAGCCTTCCCTATGGATGGATAGGGAGAACGAGCAATAAACCACCACGTGGGCCCGGTGCGGTTTGGTGGTTGTTAACGACTGTAAACGTAACCGGAACCAACGGCTTTACGTGCCTTCCAAAGCACGGAGGAGTTCGAGATGATACATTTTTGGTCACCCATCCGATGACCGGCCTTGGCGAAAGTGGCTTAACCCCAGCACTCGCAGACCGGGCGCGTTAACCACTACGCCATCGAGCTCCTCAAATTACCGGTAATGAAAATGTACTAGAAATAATGGTAATAAGCGCAGAACATAAGCTTTCTTGTGTTCTGTGGCAACAAGTATTCCTAACTCTAACTTCAAAGTGCATAGAAAAGAGCTGGAAGAGCCAGACAAAAAAAAAAAGAAAACAGTCAGCGTCAAGATGATAAAGCAATTTATAAGATAATCATTTTATAGTTTTATCTCTTATCTTCCTTTGTTTTTACAAGATAAATTACCTTACATAATTTGGTATAATTATGTTGTGACAATACAATAATTCAGTAAACGTAAGTAACTGTACACAAAATACCAGAAGAATAATACATACAGACTTACTATCGGTCATAAAGCCAGCGTAGTCATGTCTTATTGCGGGAACTTTTGCACAGATGTGGGACATAACTAATTAGCCTATATACTGTTTCATTGCCAGGCAATGAACTCCATCATTGCAATCCTTTAGCTACTGACGAACTAGTTATCTTATCTTAAAACAATGCTACTAACATTGTTGATATAGTAGCTAACCAGGCGGATTAAAAACAAGCCCTAAGACCAAATGTGATCATCTATATCTATACATACATCTACACAAATAAATAAAATTGGAGTGTCTGTTTGTAATATTAAAATAACCGCTTTTTACTAAACGCTTATAGATGTGTTTACACGGTGCATATACCAAAATAACATTTTTTACAATTTTTGTCTGTCTGTCTGTCTGTATTTTTGGCTGGACCAATTTTGACGGAACTTTCACTGGCAGATAGCTGATGTAATATATAGTAACTTCGGCTACTTTTATTTTAGTAATTTATTCATAAAATAATAACTATTCCGCGCGGATGAAATCGCGGGGCACAGCTAGTCTATATTATTGATAACGAGGTAAAGTTTGTTAGTTTGTTCGATGAGGGTTACTCCAAAAAAAATTCAATTCCAAAAAATCTTTCACTGATAGAATGCTATATTATTTGCGGCTATATTTTATTTTCAAAAGAAGTTTATTTTTATAATCTTAAATCCACGCGGACGAAATTGCCAGAAAAGTGCAAAGTATTATACTCGTATATACTTGATTTAAAAGTAACCCCTCTCTATACTAAGAGTTTACACTATAAATAAACGTAGGTATACCTAATCACTATGAGCGAATAGTTAAAAAGTAACTACTACTTCTACACCAGGTGTTAACACTATAAACGTTGGTACTCCTAACCACTATGAGCGAATAATAACGCATTGCAAAGGACGACTGTAGACTTGTACCTAAACTACTTACGTACATCAGAGAAATGTGTGAAATTTCTTCCCCAGATATAGTACCTGCGTTGCGTCAGCGCTGCGAGATCGGTTTCGAAACTGTCCACACACTAGCCGACTATAGGCCAAGACTAATTTTGTAAAGACAACATAATTGTGGAGATGAGCGCAAACATTCTCGCTTTGACGAAACGCCGACAAATTAACATTTTCACTTTTGTTTGACATTGCACTGTGTTGCAGAGCGTGCGAATCAACATAGGATATTCATTAAACCATTTCGTGGACGTTTACTATAGGTTTTACAGTTATTTTAAATCTATACCCCCTTACAAATTAACAGAGAATAAGCTCCGAATATAGTTATTCCGTGTTTTGTTCCTGTCATGTAAACTTTATTTCAGAATAGAGTAAAAGAGAAAAAACACGGAATAACTATTATACTATGTTTGTTTGGAAGACGCTTAGTTTAAAGCCTCAGTACGAAGTGGCTATGAGGTCGGTGTGATTACCAGATTTTTTTCCTAGGTCGGGCAAATCGTGTTTCGGATAATCTGATTCATATCTCGGGTTTGTAACCCGCATGTGGCAATTGGTAATGAGGTCAATAGGTACCAATCAACTGTAGCGATGACTTGAATTCAATGATGAAGGCCTTTACACAGCAGTAAGATAGTAACTTACAGTAACTAACAGTACTTTTTATCGGTCACATCTGGGATTAATTCTGTGAAAATTACTTTTTTTTTTGATTTTTTCGCTTTTTTCCTCTTTGTATTTTAATATGAACTATGCAGGGTGGCTGTTGCGAGTTTAATTCAACATACGACAACGTAAACGAAAACGACTATCTGTATGACAAAATTTTGTTTCTTCTCGTCTCGTATTCCACCAGGGTTCGCTGATTAAATGCCATACCAATTCTCGTGTTCGTTAATGAGATCGAATGAATACAAATAGTACAGTACGGTTTTTTTATGAACGCATATAGTCCTTGTATATATTACATATAAGTACTATGTAAGTATATATACGAGAACGCCTTTACGTAGCATTGTTAGTACGCCAGAGTAAACAGAGAACGTTTGTGAGTGACCGGCCGCTGCGGGGTCACTGACCGATTATCGCCACTGATACAAACGATATCGGTGCAATCTCGCTGGTGAGGTACCTACCTGAATTTCCATTGCAACATTTGTGTCGAAGTTTTTGGAAGTACAACTAGCTTCCTTGTTACTACACCGATTTTTCTTTACAACTTCCTACTTTTTATGTGGGAACAAAAAGATTTTAAATAAAATCTTACATTCACAAACTAATTTTATTTCGGCTTAAATGAAATTGAAATGTAATCTAGTAATAGGCTAGAGCTCGAGCTAAAGACTAGAGCTAGAGCTAGAGGAGGAGCTCGATGGTGCAGTGGTAAAACGCGCCCGGTCTGCGAGTGCTGAGGTTAAGCAACCTTCGCAAAGGCCGGTCATCGGATGGGTGACCAAAAATGTATCATCCGTCGCTAATGCAACCGTTGGTCCCAGCTGCATTAGCAGTCGTTAACAACCATCAATCCGCACTAGGCTCGCGTGGTGGTTTACGGCCCGTTCTCTTTGTACCTCTTTTTACGAAAATTGCGCGGAGGGAGGAGTATGAAATTTCGCACACTTATAGTTTATATAGAGAAGGTTATCCGATTGTAAATATTTTTTTAATTATGCATATAAATACATTACATCAATGAAACAAACATTACACACACTACCATGTTTTTGACACACACGCATATATTTAACACACACGAGCGGTCGAAATCTGTCAATGTCTGTCAATGCCAAACCAAACTCACATTCTATCTTTTTAAATATGTCATTGCTTAGGATACAATCCGTGCAGCCTTAATATCTTTTAATAAAAATTACGGTCGAATATCGACCTCTGGGCGACCACTAGTTCAAATAAACTTACGAAAAGTGCTTTTGAATCGTCCATAGATTTTTTACCTACTACCCTACCCATTCAGGACGTCTATTTTTTAGCTGTGGAGAAGAATGGGCGCAAGAAACTCCACAGCTTTAATAGAAGTAACGACATTTAAAAAAAAAAACAAAGTATGGCGTTACTAAATCATACAATATTTACAATTAAAAACTTTCAAGAGCCCGCTTATGCAAATAATGCTTACATCTACACATTTACTTAACATTACACTTTATTCTAAAAAAACGTACTTGGGTACTATGATTGATATGTATAATTCAAAACTATAGAATGACGCTTTATACCTACACAGTGTGCGAGAATTGGAGGAATGTCAGTTCCATGCATTCTTATCATGAACATAATCATTTGCATTGTAATAGTCCTTTTTTAAAAGTGTTTCCTTAACGTGTCTTAAATTTAGTAGCCGTGGATCGTGCTCAAATGCGTGCACTTGGAGAAGCCTATGTTTAGCAATCGACAAGTACAGGCTGATAATGATGATGACATTGTTTCCGTATAAGGATAGTTCTTCAAAAAAATATATAAAAACCGGCCAAGTGCGAGTCGGACTCGCGCACGAAGGGTTCCGTAACATTATCTATAAAATATTTCAAGTTTCTACCTGTTATCGTTATTAAGACTAAGAAAACAATTCGAAAAAAATCATGTTTGTTGTATTAATTTTATTTTAATTTAATTATTTGTTTTTAAAGTGAATAATTTAACTCAATATTCTTTGAATATTTCAAGCGTCTACCTGTTGCCGTTATCAATATCGATCACAAACGAGCAAAAAAAAAAGAACCCTCTTAAATATTTATTTTATTCTGAAAACAGAACTACTAAACAATTACTACTAAAAAAAATTGTATTTGTTATTATAGCGGCAACAGAAATACATCATCTGTGAAAATTTGAACTGTCTAACAGATACAGCTAGTGATATACAAACCTCGAGGCATCGAGTTCTGCTTTTGAAGCCTCGAGACGGATTGGCAGGGCTCAGTGAGCTCGGTAGGCTCGTAGACCCGAGCCTAGCCGAAACGCGAGCTCTGTATGCCACGCCTCAAGGCTTCAAAAGAGTTCGAGCTTTCAAAAGAACTCGAGTCTTAAAATCAACGCGAGCCTTCAATAAAAGCTCAACTTTACGTTTATCACTTTAATATCTCTGTTAGTTATAATATAGTTAGTCGAGTGCTTTGAGTCTTGAGTCCTTTTACTTAGGGTTTCGGAGTCGTTTACAGAGCTCGACTCTTTTAACGACTCCAAAATAAGAACTCAAAAAAGTGAATATCTATGTCATAAAGCGCACCGTAGATGCAGCTATTATGCTTTACCTCTACTTATTCATCAGCAGTCTATCACAACTAGAGCACAGGAAAAGACTAAAGCGCTGAAAAAGATTCGAGCCCTGAAAAAGCCTCGAGATTGATCAAAAAAAAAAGTAAAAAGGCTCGAGCACTTAAAAAGGCTCGAGCACTCAAAAAGGCTCCCGAGTCGTCGAGCGTCATACAAACGAGGCGAGCCTTGTATACAACAACGAGCTCTAGACAAAAGGACTCGGAGGCCTCGAGCCTTGTACATCACTAGATACAGCCGAGTAATAGGGTCCCGTTTTTTCCTTTGGGTACGGAACCCTAAAAATGATTAGAACTAACATTAATTTAATCTACGATAAAGATAATTACTTGAACATATTGTACAAATTAATAATAAATTATTAAAAAAGATATTTTATAGTTTCATAGAAAAAAACCCTTAATCTATTCGGTAGCGATACAGACAAAAACATATAGCTAGAATTGTAATTGATATCTCTATTTACAAGAATTAGGATAAGATTGTTGTTGAATTATCATTGAATTAGAATGTATCTATATATATATATATATATATATATATAATAAAGCTAAAGAGGGTCGAAAGTCTATGTATATGTATATGGAAGATATTCGAAAAAAAGTTGGCTGGGGATACTTAGAATCGATAACAGAACACATTTCAACCGTTTTTAGAATTTTGATTTTTGTCTGTTTGTCTGTTTATTTAACCGCGCATCACGTGAAAATGTCTGAACGGATTTGAATGAAACTTTGCACATAGACAGACCATGATCCTGACTAGGATATAGAATACTTTTTATTATTCTTAAAATATACATGAGCTTTCATATCATAAATCAACACGTGGTCTATTCAGTTTTACTTTTGTTACGGTGACAAGGAAGGGGAATGGTCCTGTAAAAGTTGTCAGCGATGACAGGATATTCACTGTTGGTAGCTCCAGCTAACAGTAAACATCCTTCTTTAAAAAGTGCGTATTTATTTATTAATAAATATGCTTTAAGTATTTGTCATCACTTCGGAGTGTCCACTTACTTCCTAGATTGACCGGGGTATTGGTACCGGGCAACTAAAGTACTTGATGAACTTCGTAAAATTTGGGTCTTAAGGTATATTATCATCTCGGACATTAACTGTAGTTCCATGTCTAAATAAGATAAAAAAATATCTTAGTGCTTACATTAAAAAGACAGAATGTCTAACAAGTATCCCGTTATCTGCTCTGACCTTGTGAACGCGTATAAAATTGGGCAAACATTTTAATAAGATAGTCTTACGTAATTTGCGTCACAAGATAACGTACCTAACCTAACGTACCGGTGTTTTCTAAAATCCACGAAAATATTGTAAACTAAAACTCCTGCGCATATAAAGCGTTATTGGCGTTTCAGGGATAACCCACACACTTTTGTTGAAATAATCAATATCATAGATATTTTAAATAATGTTTTATGTTAGTTCAAAATGTCACATAAATATGGAGTTTCCTACTAATTGAACACCTATAATAAAAGTATGAGCGATATCGCAGTGGTTAAAGCACCCGGTCTGCAAGTGCTAAGGTTAAGGTGACCAAAAATGTATTATCTCGAGCCCCTCCATGCTTCGAAGGGCACGTAATGTTGATCCCGGCTGCATTAGCAGTCGTTAACAACCACCAAATCCGCACTGCGCCGGCGTGGTGGCTTATGAGCCGTTCTCCCTATCCATCCATAGGGAAGGCTCGTGCCCCAGCAGTGGGAACATATAATGAGCCGATGATGATGATGAATGAAAGAATACGAAAATTCAAAATTTGTTTTGAATAACGAAACAGATTATCTTACTGTACACCAATTATTCACACCGACGACTTTGATGTATCCCTATCCATCAATAGCTTAATTCATCAACATATCCAAGTACATACACATTTGCTTGCTGATAAAGCTCAGTCGCCAAGTGAGGCGTCAGCCAGACAAACAGCCGGGATTAGGATAATCCCAGTAATCCCTGTTATCCCACAGGATGGCGCTGCGGTAGGTAGACTTGGTATCTAAGCTCCTTTGGTAGCTGCGATTAAGTCCGATAAAACACGACTTTTGGTTGATATCACCAAAATATTGTGGACTTTACAAATTGCTATAACATAGACAGGTACTTATGCTTTTGTAACACAGAGTTGACTAAACTTTAAACCTGAATTAAAACTGATTTTGTCTCAACACAATTTGTGCCAACTTGGCTAACGTAGGTACCGAATATGAAAAATAAAATGATCATTGTACCGTATATAGATTTACTATCTCAAAATTAAAGTCATATATTTGCCAATTTCTGCCCAAACAATGTCTTTTCTAAACATATTCTTATAAATTTTACTTTTTATTTTCAAGAGCTAATTGCTGCACTGAAGCTAAATTAAATATTTATAAAATTTATAAAATACATTGAAAAAATTAAACGCCCACCCGACCCAGCCGACCAGAAAGGTGAATCGATTGCAACGACCGTTGGATAGATGGCACTGTGCTACTATTAGCACTCAAAAATTAAAAAGCAGTGACAAAATTCAGCGCTTACGTCACAGCCTTCCCGGTAACATAGCGGTCAGTGCAGCCGCCCTGATTCGCCCGGAAGACCCAGGTTCGATTCCTGGCTGGGTCGGGTGGGCGTTTAATTTTTTCACCGTATTTTATAAATTTTACAAATATTTAGATTATAGTATTTGTACTTATAATATTTTAGATTATTTTGCCGACAACAATAGGATATTCTATAAAGATACAATTATTTACAAGCGAAAATTCCTCAGTTTCGCGTATCTCGATCTATCAAATTATTATCGAGTTACCGTCTAGCCGGCTTAGACGACCGCAAGAGTCGTGGCAATGACACCAATACTACTAATACGTTATCTGAACTTGTATCATCCGTGAAACTGTGCTAAATAACTTATAATATTCAACAAATTGTAGGGACAAACATTTTTAAGGTGTCAAAATAGGTTTTTGGTCATGACCACTCTTCGGTAGCCGATAATGTTTTCATATTTATCGTTAGTATATTAAAATCGTACTATGATGAAATAGTGTGTTTTGAAGTTTTGCGTTTGTCAATTTTGCGTGTGCGCACGGTCAAGGACTAACGGAAAATATTTAGTTATCAGCAATAAAAACTGATAACTTAAATCCAATTTTTTGTATGTAGACGGGTGTTACTGTTAGGTCAAGGAAAAGATTAAAACGATCTCTTATTTCTCATTTAATTTCATAGCTAAGAATTAAAAAATCATTGTCAATAACATCTCCCCGTGAACCTTCATACGCAAATAAAAATAATTTCATTAATTTTATTTTATTGTTTCATTTCATTGCTGTCACACAATAGAAATGCCTACGTGGTCCTATAGCATATTTAAAAATTGGTGTGAGGTGAGAGAGGGCGGTGAGGAGGTCGATTGCGCAGTGGTTTACGAGCCCGGTCTGTGAGTGCTGAGGTTAAGCAACTTTCGCAAAGGCCAGTCATCGGATGGGTGGCCAAACATTTATCATCTCGAGCTCCTCCGTGCTTCGGAAGGCACGTAAAGCCACTAATAAGCACTGGGCCCGCGTGGTGGTTTATGGCCCGATCTCCCTATACATCTATAGGGAAGGCTCGTGCCCCAGCAGTGGAGACATGAAATGAGCTAATGATGATAACATAGGGGGTAGAAAAAAATTGGTACTTCTATAAATAATTATAAATTCTAAAGTAAATTATTTATTTCAATTGTTAACCAGAATTGAAAGAATTTATAATTTCATTTATAATTTCATTGCTTAAGGGTGCGCCGTCCGTAAGTGACAAGTGTCATATATTTTATTTGAAATGTCTTCGTCCATATTTATATGATTTAACGAGTTAATTTGAATAATAATAATTTTAAAACCGCTAAAAATCGAAAATGTGAGACGGACGATTTGTAGTTTAGACCATTGGTGATTGTTTAGACCAAATCAGAGGTACAATGATTTAGATAAACTATAAGATATCAACTAAACACCGCCACTCGTTTTTATGATTTTTGCCCAACTTTAAATGATATTGTAGAAAAATTATAGTGTGTTATGAATTTATGGATCAGACTAATTGTAAATACGTTCCCCTTGATACCAAATATATATTTTGTTTATTTAATACGATAGTATTTTCAATTATATCAACTTAACCGTGACTGCATATTTGGCATTTTTTGGTCGGCGCACCCTTAATTTGTGGCGAAAGTGTGTTTCTAGTATCATTAGTCCATGGTGGTAGTGTAGAATATTGTCTTTATGTGTTTCTTAAATCAATTATTTAATAAACAATGTTGTATATTGTGTGTGTTGGGTAAACATAAGGTGGCCAATATTACATTTACAAGCTGACATTATTATCAAATATATTATTTACCTACACGGTCTACGAAATCCATCAAACCTTGTAATAATCTTTGTAATCATACCATAGTAAACTATGTCATTTATCTAAAGTATACAAAATGTGATAATAGAAAGTGGGACATAGTTCGGTGTTCGGAAGAGTCACATTGTTTACTTTTTCGATAATCAATTTGAATTCGATAATTTTTTTTATCATAATCAAAATCGGGTCAAACTTTTTAGATATCAGATACGTGGACGTCGAAGCAATAAACATTTCTGATACATTTTCACAGTAAGGATTGTAAAAGTAGGTCTGAGTGATATCATGGAAAATGATAAAAATTATGGTATTTTCCCTTTAGTTAATTGCATTTAATACTCAAATAATTTGAGGTAAAACTTTAAATAATTATAAATTTAAAGTTCTGTTTGATCTTTCCGAAGATTTAAGCATTACATTTTTATTTCAATCAACTCTAAACACATCTGTTGGAATGCTTATAATCGTCACTTAGCAATAACGAGAATTAAAAATCCTAAGTTAAAAGATCACGGTTTACTTTTAGATACCCGAGTTTTGGAAAAAAATTATAACGGGTGTTTTTTCTTTAGTCCTTTGCATTTTTTTACTTAAACAACTTGAAGAAGCACTTTGAATAACTAAAAAGTTAAAGATCGGCCTGATCCTACCGCAGATTTAAGCATTTAATTTTTGTCTCGATACAACCGTACATATCTTTGGGAATAATAATATTTATTTATAAGTAAGCAATTCCACAAATTAAAACTCCCTCGCAAAAAGATCACAGGTCACTCTTAGATACCCGACGAGTTGGCCGACCGACTTCAATCATCATTGTCGACACAGAAAACTCGACAATCTAAAAATTGACACAAATACTTTCCGTCAACCGTTACCTTGTAATTGAACAAAACAATATTATTGTTTGAAACGGAAAACATTACTGCGCGAAGACGCAACATTACGAGCTTAAATAATATTGCTTGTAACAATGTTTACAGACCTGGCCGGTTAATTTTTTTCCGTTTGCGACACTCCGCGGACCACCCGTGTAGTTGCTATACTCGAGACAAAACCTGACATTGCTTGAAATGATATAGCTGCATAAAGGGCTGTCAACCGAGCACCTATATCCATTTTAGCTTTTGGCTAGTAGAGCATATCAATTGCTACGTTAGCTCTTTATATCCCAATGAAATAATTATTTACGCGTTTATTAAATTTATGAAATGTAGACGACTTCGCTACAAGTATGCTAAAAAAGGCAGCCTCGATGATACTGCGAGCTCAAGGGAGCGCCAACACAGTCCTAAAGATGGTTGGTGACCGGATGGACTCGGCACTTTTCGGACGGTTCTCTGAATTACATGTTTTCAAACGTACATCAGTGTACCGACCAATGAATAAGTTAAGTTAATGATTTATTTTAATTGTAATTTAATTTTATTTTATTTTTATTTAATATTGTATATTTGTTACTAAAATAGTTATTGAAGTATAATTAAATAATTATTATATACTGTGTGTAATTACACACAGTTACACATCATCATACCATATTTTGAGTGTCCGATATATTAAGCATGCTCGCGTGTTCTCCCTGTCCATCCATAGGGAAGGCTCGTGCCCCAGCAGTGGGACATAAAATGAGCTTATGATGATGATGATGAGGCGAAACGACACTTTTGTTCTTTTTGCGGTTTATCATATTGTGATAGTTTAAAAACCCATTTTAGTGACAATATTTCTTAGGAACTTTAGTACATCCGTGAGCGGCGCATACAACTGAACCGACAATCCCGTTAATAATTATTCTAGTGTTAGTGGGTATGATTGGTTTAAAAATATATAATTTACAATTAATATTAGGTACAGGTATAAATTGAGACGATCATGATACAATTATACTTGTCCGTCTGCTTTAGTAACAGATTTACTGCTCAATATTGTTTTTATTTTTCTAAATCCTTTCGACCCTTTTTTAAATATCTATTCGATTTAAAGTATTAAACAATCTTAACAGATACTTACTCAAATACTTCGTTAATACAAAACGACTTATATGACGGCATATTTAAAAAAAAAATCATAGTAGAAAAACATCAATTCTTAAAAGAGTTATTTGTAGAACTTATATTTAACTAACGAACACACAGACCGATCCTTTTGCTATTTAGCTTTGATAACATAACAATCACGAGAACAGATGTTATAACAACAGCCATGAAATGTTGCGATAAGCGACAGTATCTGCCAGTGTAAAGGTTGTTGATAAATTCAATTAAATTTCGATGTTTCATTAGATTTAACTAAAACATTTTACGTAAACACACACGATGTTTCTTTGCACGTAACCTTTCATCGAAGTAATAAGTATTTACCAACCGTATAAGACGTACTTTTTATCAATTCATAATGAAGTCAATAACTTTGAAGATAGCACAATTAAGATTAACTTATGACCATATGGCCTATATTTTTAGCAAACAGACCGTGATTACTGGTAGGAAGAGTTCATTAGAGCAGTGTTTTTCAAAGTGTGGGTCGCGACCCCCTGGGGAGTCACGAAGCCTTTTTAAGGGGGTCGCGAAACCTTCCTAAAAATGAAAAAAAAAAAACGTATCGCCTTTCCGTAGAGCCGCTTGGTGACGAAATTGATGTAAATACATTTCCGTTATATGTGCTTCATTATGGATACCTAATTATGAAAATAAATAAAAATGTACGGATATGATATTTGTAACTTAATAAAATACTTGTTAGAAACAGGGAAGGGTAGGGGGTCGCAAAAATTTATGCATATTAAGGGGGTCATCTCATGAAATAGTTTGAAAAACACTGCATTAGAGGATTGAAAGTAGGTATATTCAAAACACATGATCGATCAAGAATTTTACGGAAAATTGTAATAAAGTCTTTATTTAATTTATTAGAGTGGGAGGATACGTTTAACGTCATTTATATGGACTACTGTTAGATTTAAATTTTAAACCCAAATATTTTTTTTTGTCAATCTGCTTAATAAAGTTTCGATACCTAAAGCGATCCATTACCGATCGAAATAAATGGAAACCGCAGTCACTAAATTAATGTCTTACACAAATTATTTAATTGCTGTGTGCGACTATTGAATTTGAATTCGTTAAAGTAAAAACAATACTATACCAAAATTAATATTTTTGCCAATGCAGTTCCAAGCGATCTAAAGAATAATACGAACGCAGTAGTAGACACTAGTATAATTATCTGCAAAAAGGTCGGATTTAATTGAATACTGTACAACTATCAGACGGGTCAACCACATAAACAAAGAAGAATAACAACAGTTTACAACCAACACGTAAGTTGTAGTAAAGTATAAAAAAGTTAATCATTACAATTTTTAACGTGCGCGTTGACTCGGAAACAATAATATGTTATTTTTTATTATATATTTAACATTTCGATATTACTTCCGTTGAAATAAGTTAGATCACAAATATATATTGCTGATTGCCTCTACGGCATTTTCAGCTTCACCGGGCTTTTTGGGGGCGGCGAGGAACGTAAAGGGTCCCTCAAGCCGTGTGAAACGAATCACCTTCAGAGGTTATCTAGAGGGAACGGCATCGCGCACAAGTGCGCGTCCCCGTGCCCTACTAGATTCTCCGAAGGGTTCGGATCGGGGAGCGGAGCAACCCGAGGGCGCCTCTAAGGGCACGGACCTCGGCTCGGGTTGACCGGGCCGTGGAGGAGGAGAGAAGCGCCCAGGTACATGTCTGTACCTGGTGTAGAGCGAGTGTGAACCGGTTCTTCGTACCCTTGTTCTACGAGTACGGTGTCTTGGGCCTAAACTGGTGTGCATGTTTAGTGTATTCTGTAAATGTGTGCTGTCATTTAGAGGATCGGGCGGGGAAAAAAAAACCTAGTTCAACAACTGCTATATAGCAGTTCTAAAAATACCATAATCAAATCGTCTACCGCCAATGTCAATAGATACAAATCAATAATACGAAAAACTCTAGAGCACTCAAAATATGTTTTCCTTTTAAAACAAACTCATCCACGTCGCATCCTACTCTAGGAAATAAAAAACAACCGGTTCAAATCGAAACTATTCGAATAGGATAATTTCGAATCGATTATCTCGTATATGGCGATTACGACGTTTCATTATTTTTATTAAATTATGGGTCTCTAATGAGGGTGAATGCGTGTGGTATATCGTTTTTTGCGAAACGGTGGGACTTTTGAGTTGATCATTATAATATTTTTATAACAACTCAATTTGGGAAGGCGCCGCGCCGCCCATGTCGATTGATTTCATATAATTTTCGTATTGCGGCAAAAAACGAGATAAACTAAGGGTCGGTCGCACGGAATCCGTGAGATATGGTTAACTTTTAATGGAGGTTTGAAAGGTTGTATAACCTTTTGTAAGACGCGTATGCATCTTTCATCATCAACTAGCCCTATCTTTAGCCTGTTCGACAACCAATGCTGAGTGACCTCTCCTACGCGCCCGCCATCTTCATCTGTTTATTTATTTATTTGATTTTTAAACAATGTATACACCACCGTCAATAACCAAAAAGGAATTGATTATCCTAGTGACACATTTACTTACAGACAAGCGCTACTGCTGGTAGCCATTGCAACCCAGTTAACTATTTTTTTTACCAGCACCTTTTTAAGTATTGACTGCTGGGACACGAGCCTTCCCAGTGCATGGAATACTACACAGAGAGCGGGCCCAGTGCTGATTGGTGGTTTTTAACGACTGCTAATGCAGTCGGGAGCAACGTGTCTACCATAGCACGTAGGAGCTCGAGATGGTAAACTCATTGGTCACGCATCCGATGACCAGCTTTTGCAAAAGCCTAACTTCAGCAATTGCAGGCCGAACATAATATCGTGTTCATTCATTTATTCCTGAATGCAAACGCCACCGTTATGTCGACCAATCGCATTTCTAACTTGTTAATAATTAAATTTCGTTATCAGCACCTTTAAATCTAATTTTAATTAAAATGCGTCACATATTTCACGTGTTATTCGGTAGTGGGCGGTGCATTGAGTTCAAAGACGATTATTAACTGTCCAGTTGGGAGAGACCTCAGCAGCTTTAGTTGTACTTTGAAAATTATCACATATAAGAGCTCTTTTAACACCGGCAGTGCTATATTAAATCGTTAAATTTAATATTGGCTGCGTTGTTGCTTTTATTGCTTCACAACTTACACGTATGCTAACACGGGTCAAATGATTAATTTTTTTTTACATGCCAACAAATAAATGTATGTTTATTCTCACGCGATTATTGTTCTTATTCGATTAATGGCTGTGGTGGACGTAATTTATCTATAGAAAGTCGGTATGGCGTGTGAAGAGAATTTTAACCCTAAACCATAGACCGTCATATAAGTATTCCTCATACCTACTAAAGCAGGCGTTTGATGCAGTGGCTAGCGCGTTCGAGTTAGGATAGTGCAGGGTTAATTTGCAGCAGATATTAGACTGATTAGTGCCATATCGAAATATCGTACTCAACACAATAATAACGTTAATTACTCTAATGTTAGTAAAGTAAGTAAACATTTAATATTATAGACCAACGTTGTTATCGATTTCTGGTCTACCATCATAAAACTATAAAAGCATCACTTCCACTGCTGGACTCAAGTATGTGCATCACACACATCACATTGGGCCAGAACCAACTATGTGGGCACAATACGCCTTTCTGTATTATGAACACATATGTGTGTGTCTTTCTAACGCAATATAAGTAACGAAAACAGAAGTATATAGCCATTTATATATCACACATTAAGCATTTAACTTTTAAGCATAAGACATAAGTAATCGTTTTATTTTAAGAACACTTAAATATGTAATTTGCTTAAACGAAACCTAGTAGGTTGACGCAATATTACGCTTATTGTAAGTCATAGTATCCATTTGTATTAATTACGTGTCCAAATGCTGATACGCAACTGTCTCAACCTTATTGGGTCACCGTACAAATCAACGTGTTTGTTGTAATACGAACTTCAAGACGACCCTCGATGCACGTACGCACTAACGCTTAGACGGCGCTGTCGAATAAATGGGAAAATAGATTTTACACATAAATTTTAAAGCTCAAACTCAATTGATGGCGTACCTATACATCACAAGGGTCAGAATAAAGAGAACTTTCAGAATATTGTAACTTCGGCAGATGTCACAGAATTATTTTGATTAGATTTTTCGAATCATTTGTTTAACAAAAGACGGCAATTCTTCAGTTGTCATTTGTTTCTTAAATTGTGTTGACGGCATGACGTCGGTAAACTGGTAGGTCCAAGCGTGTAAGATATGTTTTTTCATTAATGCCTAATCGTTCTTTATAAAACAAATAACACCTTAGTTTACATGTGACCACAGACCCTATAAAGTCTAAACGTCGGTACAAAACATTTGTCAAAAACGTGAGTAGATCGAACAAAACATTTCATTTAAACGTGTGGGCAATATAAAAGAAAGTCATCAAACTTAGAGTTACTTTAGAACATAAGCTTCTTAACTAAATCTATGTGCAGGTAAGGCGATGGACCTATAATCACTAAAAGAAACGACAGAACGTGAATATAACAAATTCGTAGAGACACGGAGCATGCGAAGCAATTCACGGGCACATCTAGTAGCGAACACGACATGGTCTTTGAACTCTTGAGAGTGTGCGATAATTCCTGAGCAAACCTCAAGCGCGAGACAAAATAAAAAGAAAGAGAAAGCGTGTTTTATTTAAACAAGTGACTGCGCTTAAAGATGCGTGCTTTTACAACAAACATTAAGTAATTTGTCAGCGACAATAATATATTACATATTCGCGAATGCTTTCGCCGCGAGACAAAAAGGAAAATCACCAGTCACAACGTGACACGACGAGTTAATTGCCAAGTCCTGTTGGAAAAGGAGCAAGGCGGTCGAAGATTTATAGTAGTGTTGTGTTAAAAACCGTTTTTTGTGGTTTGTTTTGACTATCAAATTATAGTAAACTTTGTGGACCCTTAAAGATAGTTAAAACTGTAACTGTTAATCTTGGACATAAAAACATACTTAATTAATTAAATTGATTAGCGAGTAGAAGAACTGTACGAGTATTTCATCATCATCATCCTATAAACAAGCCGTGAGCTCGAGAAGATACATTTTTGGTCACCCGTCCGATGACCCAGCCTTTGCGCAAGTTGCTTAACCTTAGCAATCGCAGATCAGGGGCGGTAGCCAAAGTAACATTAAGAAAACGATAGCGTAGTTCGAAAAGAATAAAACGTATGGAATTGACATAAGATTGACCACATGATATAGCGCGGCTTATGTCAATGCCATACATTTTATTCCTAGAGAGATAGATATCGATTCCTAGACATTTATTTATATGCAATCATAATTTGTAATCTTAAGTTTAGAAGCAGACATCGTTTAAAAAAATTTTAAGAAAAAAATGCGAAACTTATTTTGTTGTTTGTTGTTATTCTAGTAGGTATGTAATATAATATGTTACACACGCGCATATGTTCGTGCCAGATACTGGATAAAATATTAGGCGTGACATAATTATGACGACAATCGATTGAATTACGTTGAATTTGTTGAATTTATTAGCTAGGAAGCGGAATTTTACTAAAGGGACCAACGATTATTCACAGATAAAACGCCAAAGCACCCGAGTAGCCGATATTTGTCATGATTCAATTAAATTAATGATAACTGACCTATCTGTCGGCGTTAAATCTTTGAATATTGACATTTAACAAGCATTCCCAACATTTATTTGCTCGGCAACTTTGTAATGATAATTAAATTAGTTTACAGAATGGTTTTCTAAAGGTTACGCATAATACAGTTTATACGGACCTAATCGTGTTTGTTTTACATATTATTTAATGATGTTGCTTTGAACCCTGTGAAGGGTCCGCACACCGAGACTAAGGTCGACTGTAATTAATTTATAACGTGGTACCGTCTACAAAGTTTTTTTTTAATAATTTTATAGTCAAGTAAAAAAGTGTACGAATGCAGAAATTATAACAGCTGTTTATCTCGCCTGTTTTCATAGTCATTTCATAGGTGACCTACATAATTTTAAAAATATATTTATATTTTAAAATTTACAATTTTCTTTAATTTCTATCGAAAGACAAATTTCTAAGTCCATTTTAAAGAAATTTTCGTCGCTTTTTCTGCTAATCCACTATTTTTTAATTACCTTTTGTTTTTTTTGTACTCATTTGGAATTGTACTCCACGGCACACCAAGGTAATTAACATAAACCGTATAGCTATTGCATTTGATGGAGATGTCTTAGCACGTATATTTGTTTGTTATAGACATTAATCAAGATTGAGCTAATTTTGAACGAAAATGTTCTCATATTATAATAACACATTATTTATATTTACAAAATATGTTTTATTTAATGTTCTGCACAATATTGTGACTACAACAAAGTCCTTAAATATTACAAAGTTTAAAACAAATTGAATTGACAGCATTAGAAAAATGTGGAATGTAATTTGTCGGCTTCATCAATCATCGTTTAAACAAATTATCATCACGCTGAAGGATTGGAAGGTTGGGTTGCATAGATGTTTATAACGCCACTGGTATTTATCTTCCTTTATTATGAAACTATGACTTTGATGTTAATATAATTATAAAGAAGTATATATAAGAAGGTTGAGAAGATTAAGAAGATATATTAAGAAGATATTAAGATTGAGAAGATAAGATATAGAAGATATAGCAAGATTTAGCACATCATTTTAATATATAAAATAATTATTATATTTTAATTTTTTTTATTTATTTATTATTCTTTTAATTACAAATTCTTACTTTCTAAATTTTGTATTACCTACCTTTACCTAATAATTTCTAATCAGTAAATTAACTCATTAAAAAGTTTATTGTTTTTTAATGTTTACGCGAACACTGATGCAGATTGAATTAAAACACTTTAATACGGATCTATACGCTTTTGTTCAACATATGTATTTTTATATATGTCCTGAAGTTTCAATATTCCAGTGAAGGTTTTAAGTTGCACTCAATGTAACGTCCGATCCGATCTGAACCCCTTGGAGCATCTAGTAGGGAACGCGGACACGGACTAGTGCGTGATGCCATTCCCTCTAGAAAACCTCTGACGGTGTTTCGTTTTTGATGCTGAAATAGCATACTAAAGCAACCAGCAAACTTTCTCCAAAAAAAATCAATGCGACATATACTATTCTGCCATATAATCTATACCGAATGTTAGATACAACCACGATAGCCTAACGGCTAGGGCAACCTGGACCGGCTCACAGAATATGCGACTTACAATCCGACTCGTAAGAAAATTAAAAAAAACACTATTTCGATATATTTAAATATATTTGAAATAACGCTAACATTAACATCACAATATTGTCAGAAAGTCATGGTTTAAAAAATTGCAAACACGAAATTGTAAAATAAAATTTGTGTTACAGACCCACGTTTGCAAGAACGAAGTCCGTACATTCCGTCACAGTTGCTACTATAATGCGTAGGGCTCTACCTGTTGCGACTGGCCGTTGACCCTTCAAGTATTGACATATTCCTATAGTTTCTCACGTAACGTAAGCCCTACCAATACGATTACAAGACGGTATGTTTTTACTACGGGCGCGAGCGTGGGCTAATATAAATGATGGACTTTTAAATGTTTTGTCAACAGACAGGTGTGCTTAGACATGCTTACAAGAACACAAATAGTCGTACCGACGACATTATTCCACAAAAATATGCAATACAAGCTTCATTAACAACTTTTTTATTATTTATTTTACTTTGTTACTAATAAAAGATGATTTGTTGAAACTAAAAATGTTTATGACCCATATGGCGTGACCTACAACCAAATGCTAAGGAGAAACACCAAAAGAAGTAATTTAAAAATTACAAATCTATTATGACTATGTCTATTACAAAGAATAATTAATAGCTAAAATCAATTGATTCTGAAAATTATTGAAAGAAAGAAAAATACATGAATTCAATCACACATATACACATTGCTGCTTGTACAATAACCCTCATCCTTCCAATAGACCATATTGCAGTCGGAAGTCACATACAATTATTGAGCACAGTTGTCCAACCAACCCAGCACCATATCAATAAAAATAAACCATTTCATGATATTTATAAAAGAATTAAAATATCTATCAAAGTATTAGATATATCACTTACGTTGGTCGTTTCCATCTGAGCGAGCCATGACGGTGCCGTTTGGGAACACGTTGACGTAGAGATGGGAGCACTGGCTGTACAGGCGAACTGATCGGACCATCGATGGCACCGCACCGCAGATCACCACCTGCCACAGGAGTAATCACTTTAAAACCAAACATCTTTAACAGCACTAAGCTAATAATTATCACACAAGACTTGTTCAATAATGGGAAACTCAACAACCCACCAAAAAGTGCCGAGCAAGTACAAAGTTGATACCTTACGAAACACTGAAAGGATCGTTATGACATTACTACCAGCTGTCATGCCGGAGAACGCACATGCGTTAGGTACATAGTACAGACCGTCAACCAATTAAGAACTTGGTGGAACCACAGAGGTGGTCTCTAGACTTTAACAATCTTCAAAATTATTACTGATAATTGCTGACATCTTTACCTTTAAAGTGTTCGTAAACATTGGAAGGTCTTTCTATAAAACTTACAATGTTTTTAACAGCACTATCTTCATCTTAACGAACATGAACTACCATTATGTCTACATTACATTTTGCAGATATATGGAATTATAGAGCGTACAGAATCAAGAAACGAATTGATACCAATGAATCCTTGGCACAATGTATTAGATAATTATCATATTTAATCTCTTTTGCGTCAAACGCTATGAAAATAAGCCGGTGATTCGTCTACTGTTCAACTTCCAGTAACACTGCCTGCCACAATTTTATCGACAAGACTTAAGAAAGTAATAGTAAAAGAATCAGAGGAGAAGGACGTTTGTACACATGCCGAGACTAATAATAAGCCACGAAGAGGCCTATCTAAACGTAAGTACGGTCGTACAACTAATGGTCATGCTAAATCAACTGTGCGATAACACGGCCGGCTGTAAAACACTGATTTGTGCCAGGGTTAGTCACAAGTTCTCGTACCATGAGCACTGTGACGGCACCATGATGATGACACAATACGTTACGTTACAGAAAATCATAGCAATCAAAACAAAGGAAAGAACGCAATAAAAGTTTTGCGTCAATTACGTCATATAATTTTTACAATGCCATTCCAGGCGATACGGAAAACAAGTGACATACAATTGTAAAAACCAAAGGAAATAGCCAGCGGCTCTGTGTGGTCTGTATCAGAGTAATTCTATCACAGCCTAGCAACACTGTTGATTGCTTTAAATTAGTTTCCTTATACTGTTACTTTGCTTTCACCGGGTTTTAATGGCGCCAGTTGTATAGCGACACCTCATTACGAAGATATTGATCAACGACCTATCTCGTACGACACTCTGAACTTCACGAAGTGAACTCCTGAATGTTTACTAAAAAGTCAGCCACAACTTCATTTAAATCTAAACATAATTGTGAAACCTCCATGTTTGCGACAGCTTCAATTCTGATGCCTTCATTAATAAACTTGTAATTGATGCCATTTGATTAGGAGAGTTATTTTAAATTCTTCGACTGCGTCAAACCAAACCCATATCAGTAAGTTATATCAATTTACATAATCAACGATTGCATATCAAATAATCTTCCAGACGTCAAAGAAACACTTTCACAATCGTATTTGGTTTTGGAATTATTACATACTAGAAACCAACATTTTCAACCACCACAATAAGGAAACAATCGATCGTTTTAATGGGTCAGCCGTGCTCTGCTAATCCGTCAGGCTGGGGTTCAATGTTCGGGGTGCACTCGAAATTATATCTTAAACGGCTATTTATAAAAGTTTACTTTTGTTCTTGATCATTAGTCCGTTTAAGACCTTCTGTGACTGCTTATGCGGTGTCATATTCAGGTGGGAAAGCATAGGCTACCGCTCCGCGGTCACTATTCAGCCGTATTGCGTTTCACGTAGACTTTTTGTAAACAATACCTTATTAAGATTGAACGCTTTCATCAATTCATCCAATTCGAAATTGTAATTGTAAAGGCCAATTCGTTTCATCTAATTTGATTAAAAAGCATAGAAGTAAATTAAGTATATTATATTTCTCGCTGCCTTGTTATACATGTATGTATATGAAGTAATATAAAATCATAACTTGTCAAAATAAACTATAAAACTGACGACCGTTTTTTTAAATACAGTGTTAATAATTATGTAAATGGAGTTACAGTAATGTGCTCATTAATATACCTAAGTGTAAAGTCCCGTACGTATAATGTGGTAAATTTTTATGTAGATTTTATATTACCAGTCACGTCGTCTTCAATGCATGCTGTTTTAATAGTATTTACAAATGCCTGTTTGTAAATAACAGCATGTTCAACTCAATGAGTTCCAGCAATTAAAGTTAGTGCAGAAGATTTGGTTCTAACAGCCTCATTGTTGTTTGAACCAGCATTTCCTTTTAAAGGTACTTAAGAAAAACTCAATCAAAAAATATTTCTTGAAATTATAAAATCATAAAAATTCATCTACCTGTTCAGATACTATATAAAGGTCAAAACAAACAAGTTTTACCCTAATCAGAAACTTTCAAAGTATGATCAAGATGATTCGATTTGACTTTCTGAATAAAATTCTTGTCCTTCTACTGCATACGGATTAGTTGTTTTCTATTCTTAGAAATAGAACTGAATTATTGGCATTATAATATTACACAATCTTGATAATCCTTGAGACAAGTGTATTGGATATTGAATCATTGGCAGGGTGCTTGATGCGTATGTAGTCTGTTTCAATACTGGATTGGATAATTCTAGGTTTTAGTCAGTGTAAAATTAAATAATCTTTAACGACATGCTGCTGAGACGTAAAAAGAGGTTTAGGAGGAGAAGAGAAAAAGATTTTTTCGTTTATTAGTTTCAATAAAGAAATATGTATTGTCATTCACCTATCTTATTTCTCTATTGTTATAATCAACTGAATGCAGTAATATTTATTCCAACACATACTTTTCAATACTCTACAGATAATCCGTCCAGACAATTTGTAGCCTTATCACTTTCTTCATAAATATTATTTTTGTTTGTGCGATAGCCCAATTTCTCATATCTGAGATATTAAATGGTTAGCAACTGTTTACCTTGCTCGCCGGATTACGTTGGCCACACGCAGAACAGATACCAACCTCATAATAGTCGTAGTTATATAAAAAAAGATAACATGAGTCCGTCGAGTACATGCTATAGAATAAAAAGTAGGTATGCCTGCTTGTGAGAGAAGAGGAAGAGATTCCCACATATTCCCGGGTCGCCCCTAGTACCTGCGCCGCAAAGCATTTTATCTCGTTTAAAAAAAAGGATATATTTATACCATAATATCCTTTTTTTTTAATTACTAACATCATGTTATTTAATGGCATTGTCAAAAACAAAAATACTTTTTTTTATTGTAAGATGGGCCTTAAAAACTTTAGGGTTATATGCACTCGGGAACACAGACGCCGGTAGGGAATTCCACTCTATGGCTGTACGCATTATAATGTAGAAGCAAAACGCTTGACGCGCAAGAGTGGAATGTCAACCAGGTGGTAGCCAGCCGTACGTCTGGATCCCCGATGGTAAAATGGGGAAGGTGGAATGAGCTCATGCAGATCAACACACTATCCGAAGTATAGCCTATAAAATACCGACAAGCTGGCAACTGTGCGGCGCCGGCGGTGAGCAAGACTGTGAAGGTTGGTTTTTACAAGTTTATCGTCACCTATAATTTTCCTGGCTCTGCTTTCCACCGAATCAAGCGCGGCAAGCTGGTGGTGGTGAATCCTCCCAAAGGTGGCAGCAATAGGTACTCCATACACGATCGGACTTGTTTCGCTTTATATAGGTAAAGTTAGAATGAACTTACTACGAAGTGTATTGATAATGATAACAATAAGGTGGAAATCAGACCACCAGACGATCCGCCGTACTACAACTCCAAAGGTATCATTCACGTTGCAGACTCTATACTTACGTTACGTTTTATGTTTATAGGTCTTTCAAAATAATGGTATATACTACACAATAATTGATTTGCATGTGGGAAATGAATAGCATTAAACATTTAAAATGGTTTTTTGCTTCTCCGAAATCGTTTAATGAAATATTAGTGATTCCCCAAAATATATAGCACAATTAGCGACTAGAATTTAGCAATTATGATTGTAAACAAAATCCGAAGTCAATGGTACACGAAGAAAATAAATCTTGTAAATGTTTCTGGGAGTTGGTTCAGCCCCATTTTTGAGGCAAACTCTTATTATTTTCCTGTTGTATATTTTGGTAACACATTTGGAATTTGAATGTCCCACTAAATCGATTTTTTATTGCTGGGGACGACACCTCTTTGTGTTACTTTCAATTATGGTAATGTATTTTTATGTGTTATGGCCTTTTGAGGTAGTTTCAATTAATAATAAAAATAAAATATTATAAGTATTTTTGTTTTAAAAAATGTTTTTGTTTTGTTTATATAACTTTTACGCAAATTTTGTTGCGAAACAAATCACAAAAACACAAATGTTGAAAAAATTTCCACGAGCAGGATTTGAACCTGCATGCACCCTTCTGAGATACATAATTATACATTTTTTTTAATTTTTATTTTTGTTTTCTTTTATTTTTCATGGCGTACAATTATTTGGTATAGTGATGTTTATAACGAGAAAGCGTAATATCTAGACACAGAAATCGAACAAGCAACCTTCAAAGTGTCACGGACTAAGTCCAATAGATCGAAGCCCTACTTTACTACAAAAGACACTTTATTATTCACCAATTAGAAAAACAATGAATACGCTAAAAGTGGCTGCGCGCTTTACTAAGGATATTAAATCAATTTCTATAAATAATAGCTCTATTGGGTAAAGTGAAATTTCTTCATCGCATAGCGTGCTGTGTCGGGTAATCACGACAAATGATAGGTGCCGATCGCTAAAGACCTTATGTGATGAGCCTGATATTAGATGTAAACTGATTAACAACCGGATGGATGCCACAGAAAAGCCTATTCCCAAAAAGAGGGTGAAGCTTATTTTTCTTCACAAGGAATTTATTAAATTTTTTAAATTTTTAAGTTATTGGTGTTTTTTAGATGTAAACATTTATTGGTTGGGTATTTTGTTATCTTTATAAAGTTATTGATTTTGATTTTGTTTCCTATTGATAGAAAATATATTCGACGTCGGGCATCAAGAACAGTTAGGTATGTATATTTTAACTGCATTATATGTTTTCATTCTTTGAAAACCTTTATTATAATGCAGATTTAAATACATAAAAACAGTATTCATAAATGGATCGGAATAAGACAATTATATAAAGATAGTTTTAATGTGCTCACAAAGGTTTAATTTTCAATTATTACCTATGGTTTGGCAGTACCTGAGTGAAATTTATTTATTTGACTGAAAGCATAAGAATGGTCAAAGACAGAATTAACAAAGCAATACCAAAATATTGCTGCACTTTTTAAATTATTACATACAAGAAAAATCTACAAAGCTTAAAACAATTTGTTTAATTTGCAAGCCGGATGTTGTTTATAAAAAAAATACGTGTTAAAACACCAAAAAGATATGCACCGTGTCCAGTCGTATGGCCTATAAAAACTAGCGGCGCGGGCAGACGTTTTCTCATCAGACGCGGCTAATGCGAATAAAATGATACTCAGTTCAATTGAAAATACTAATCCTTTTATACCGGTCAAGTGACCTTTTTTAACTATGTTACGTAAATCATTTTACTCAGTACGCTATGTGTGCCAACTGCCAATCGGCTGCCTGACGCTGCATCTATTAGACATCTATATTTGTTTACGCAAACCACTTATGAAATTATGTGACAGGCCATAAAGTAGTGTTTGACGATCATTAAGGTTTGGCCTTAGGAAAATAACTAGTCGGCAGTGTTATGGTTCCGGTTCGTATTATTTTCTGGTCATCCAGCCTTCCTCTTAGTTATTTCTCCGTTAAGCTGCGTTATTCTACATTGCTGAATGGAATAAAATAGAATAGAATAAAACGTTATTGCATTACTGTTACATTTTTGTTTGCTAGGTTAGGTACATTACATTGAAGTAAGAACAGTTACCCATAACGGGCATACAATAGAAAAAACACATTCAACAATTAAATAATTTTAAATTAAACAATTTCACTCACATTTTGTTATTATACATTACAAACAAATTAATTGACGACCTCCTTGGTCGAGTGGTTTGTACACCGGTTTTCATGGTGTCGCCATCTCTGAGGTCCCGGGTTCGATTCCCGGTCGGGTCAATTTAGAAATTATTGTTTTTCTACATTGTCTCGGGTCTGGGTGTTTTCTATGTTTAATAATAAGTATGTATTTAAGAATTTTAAGTATGTTTATCCGTTGTCTAGTAACCATTTAACGAGTTTCATAATGAAGCTTCTCTTGGGCTAGATAATTGGTGTGAGTGTAGGAAATTTTATTTATTTATTTATTTAATTATTCTTTAGGCCAAGCAGCTTGTTAAACAGTTGAGTGCTCGCCTTATTGAAGCCTCCGGTAACAAGAAGGCTGGCAGCTATCTCTGCCAACGTATTAGCTTGGCAATCTAAAGAGCTAATGTTGCCAGCATTCTTGGGACTGTTCCCATGAGTCCACCAGCTGGAGGACATTTTTTAATTATAGGTTTTATTTTTTATTTATCTTAATTTTGTTTTTTCTTTAATGTAGTTAGTTATGTTATGTTACATTACTGTGTTTTAATATTGTAATATGTATAATAAGTGAAGTATATAGTCTACAACAACAAATTAAAAAATAATAATATTTATATTCAAATTATAGGTACTTATAAATAAAACAAATGTTACGTTTTATTCTTATTTATTTTTGTTAATTATAATTATTCTCTTGATTAAATATGTATGTAAAGATATTTTTTGCAATATTTTATATAAAAACATATTTACAATATAAAATATTATAAAAAAACTTAACCTAGGTTGCCACCGGCAGCGGGGATAGGTCCAAGCTATCGGTGGTTAGGGCTGCAGAGTGAGGAACCTCCTGACAATACGTGCCGTGTCAAGGAGTACTGCATTTTGCATCTGACCCTTGACCCAACCTTTCAGCGAGAGCCTCTCTAGGTGTTGATCGAGGCTCTTGGCTAAAATACCGTTTGCCGAAACGACTAACGGTACAATAATGGTTGAATCCACATCTCACATGGCGGTAACCAAGTCAAGGTACTTATTGAGCTTGTCCTTCTTGGCTTTCCCGAGGTTCTCATCATGAGGTATGGTGATATCAACCAGTAATGCCCGACGCTGGGTTCGGTCGACCACCACGATATCAGGCTTATTGGCGACAATAGTCCTGTCCGTAATGATAGAGCAATCCCAATAGAGCGTAGCATGACTATTTTCGAGTACTGGCGCAGGTGCGTACCTACTTATAGTACGGCACCTCCGATTCAACAAGGCCATATCCAAGAGCAAGTTGCTGGTGAATTATTCTGGCTACTTAGTTGTGTCTCTGCAAATACTCTCCGTTATTATTATTATTATTAATTATTAATAATAATATAATATTCATGCATGCCTAATCAATTAATTATT
The DNA here is from genome assembly GCA_949315975.1 of Eudonia truncicolella. Taxonomy (NCBI): domain Eukaryota; kingdom Metazoa; phylum Arthropoda; class Insecta; order Lepidoptera; family Crambidae; genus Eudonia; species Eudonia truncicolella. The sequence goes on from OX438836.1 coordinate 12,445,930, forward strand.
AATATTGTAATATTCATTAACATTATAAAATGCTTTACTAATTAGCCACTCTTTCATCATTCTTGTAAAATAATCGGGAAAGCACTTTAATTCAATAGGCAGTTTATTGTAAATACGTACATATGGCAGACACATAAGTACTCTTTTCAAAAATCATAGAATTTATTCGCAGTAGTTGCAAAGCATCGAAGTGTCTCAAAGGAGCTTGTCTTATTCTTGTATTTGATATTTGTTTGCTGTATTAGCTAGCAATAGTAGCTAGCAATAACTAGCAGTTTAAAGAACACCCACTTCAAACTGGTAAAAAGTATATTTTTAGCCATAAAGGCGCTATAACTAAGGCTATATATATTATATATAAGTGTGCGAAATTTCATAATCTTCCGTCCACGCAATTTTCGTAAAAAGGGGTACAAAGTTTTTGCTTCACGTATTAATATATAGATAAACCATTTTAACTTGATATAATTCTTGTTCTAATGATATGACACTTTGATAATCTCAATTCGTGTTATATAATGTAAAGGTCATTATTCATATTGTATTAAGAAAATAAAATATATTTAGTCAAGGACATCGATATAAATAAATATCGCGTCGTTGGTCAAATATCATTAATTTTAATTTGATTAGTTTTTAATCAAATATAACATTATAACTTTTATAGCTACGATGTCAGCTTTTATGATTTTATAGACGATTTAGCACGATTATGTTAGAGAATTAGAATAATCTCGATTTGAATAGTCCTTTTAAATTCTCATAAAGTAAATAATGCACGCTTACCATCAGGAGGCACAATATCTTCGCAGAGACGGCAAGCTGTGGTAACCTGAAAATAATACAAAAATGCGATTATTTACATGTTCAAATAATCAACCAATATTTAAAAAAAAACAATTTATTTTTAACTTAAAACAAGAGTTACTATAAACTCAATTCCTTCAAGTCACAAAAAACGTATAAGCTCCTTCTCATCTGACGATAAGTGACGGTAAAGCCTAAGATGGAGGCGAACTTCACCCTTTTTTTTTTTTTTGAGAGAGAGATTGCTGATTGTCGCTGCGGCATTTTCAGCTTCACCGGGCTTTTTTTGGGGGCGGCGAGGAACGTAAAGGTTCCCTCAAGCCGTGTGAAACGAATCACCTTCAGAGGTTATCTAGAGGGAACGGCATCGCGCACTAGTGCGCGTCCCCGTGCCCTACTAGATTCTCCGAAGGGTTCGGATCGGATCGGGAACTTCACCCGGAATCCTCAACCACTGAGCTATCTTAGAAGCAAAACTGTCAGAACACAACAATTCATTACATAATATATTTTTCTTTTCTACAACAAAGCGACCATGGTTGTTGGAATAAATTTATGGAGATCTGGGAACGACTCGATTAAGCCTACCTAGCAAGGGTTTAAGTTTCGCGCCTTTTTAAGGACCTACGTTGTCCTAATGTTTAAATACGTCCAAACTTTTGACCACCAATAATGTAACATAACGATAATGTACAACAAATAAGTTGAAGTAAACAATTAATTATGCATAATGTTGTCATAGCCGCATGCAGGTAACATGATACCTTGGTATCAATGCAAATAAAACAAAAACCTAGGTTCATAGGCCATCTAATCACAGTTGAGTAATTGATAATTCCCTAGTACTGTCTAACGCCATCTTATAATAGGCGCATTATATAGTTTTTTATAAAGGAATAAACCTTGTAGTAAACCACTTAGAGTTGATTTTTCAATCTTGACATAGAACATACCAGTCTATTGACGTATTATACAACCAATTTGAAAAGTCGTTATATTTATATAATATTAAAAGTAACGTTCCCATCTGTTTACGTTAGTTCTTGGCTAACCTTTACAAGTATGTTCCTCAAAAGTTCGATTCAACTTATCTACATTAAATTTCTTACATAAACGATAACAAATCTAAAGAGTCACTATCCATTGAAGCGTCACCAGTATCTCAAGAAAGATGTACCTACGTGACATTTTAAGCTTACTGTACACATAAAATAGATAAGACTGCTTGACGCTTTCATGCAAAAGGCTACTACTCTGGTAGCTGGACTGACGCACAGGCCATAAGCGTCATATGGACGCAGCGACGCAATTTACAACGCATGTAGTAATTTTCAGCTTCACTGTGCTTTTTGGGGGCGGCGAGAAACTTAAAGGGTTCCTCAAGCCGTGTGAACCGAAGCACTCTCAGAGGTTTTCTAAAGGAATCGGCATCACGCACTAGTGCGTGTACCCGTACCCTACTAGAGTCTCCGAGGTGTTCGGATCGGATCAGGAGCGGAAAACCCGAGAGCGTCTCTAAAGGCCAGGACCTTGGTTCGGCTTGACCGGGTCGTGAGGGGTGGGGAGAAGCGCCTAGGTACATGTCTGTACCTGGTATAGAGCGCGTGTGAATCGGCTCGTTCTACGAGTACGGTGTCTTGGGCCTAAACTAGTGGGCATTTAGAGGATCGGGCGGGGTGCATGTAGTTAAAGCTTGACTGATAGGCACTGATATTAGGGGTGAACAACTTAGTAATAAGAAATACTGGATGATGCTTTCTTGCGTATTGCTCCTAATGTTGTTGGGACTATCACACACGGATGCTGAACATGAACACATCACATAACATCACTAGCACATTTTATGTGTCCACTGCTGGGGCATGAGCCCCATCCATAGGGGAAGGATGGATAGGGAGAACAGATCATAAACCACCACGCGGGCCTAGTGATTCCAGCCCGAACCGGTTGGGTCTTTACGTGCTTTCCAAACCACGGCGGAGCTCGAGTTGATACATTTTTGGCCACCCATCCGATGACCGGACTTTGCAAAACTTGCCATACTTCAGCAATGGCAGACCGAGAGTGTCAATCACTGCTCAAGCTAATGATATTGTTATACCAACTTGTAATAGGTGGCACTGCTACCCCATGCAAATTGAATTTAACTTGACCAAGTAATAAAAAAACTCAGACTGCAGATTAATAAATGTCCGTTGGCGTCAATGACCGTTAAATTCTTAATATGAATAATATTTCACAGGTTAATATGACTGACCATGTTACACCGATTATTTTATTTGTAAGCCTTGGCGCCAAATCAATCAAATCAATTTAATTTCTAGTACGAGTAAGTTTCTTTCTTTTAGTTGATGGCTTCATGCGATTAGCACATTTAGCCAGTGTCAAAGTATTTTTTCTTACAAGTAATACATAAATATACAATATTTCCTTCCAGTCAGTATGATGATGAATGATAATAAAAATGAGAAGTGAGAAATGATATACCCCCCAACCCCTCGCGTATCTCAGTAGAGATGTGGGGCTTTACTAATTCCTCGATAGACTTCTTGAGAGAATTTGAAAAGCAAAGTTGCACTGTTTTGTTTCATTTGCCAACACTCATGCACACTTACGAACACTTAACGGATAATAATCCACCATTATTTCACATTAATATTCGACATAACACAAATTTTTGAAAATAAAACAAAACCGCAGACATTACTCTTCACTTTCCCGCCAAGAAGTCCTACGAGTAAGTTAAGAAACATTTAACTTTAGTATGTGTCATCGACATTCATTTGTCACATTCCAAAAGAGTAAAATATGCAAAAGTATGATTGTTTTCCTTCTAGACCTCCGCGAAAAGATTAGGAACATGATTAACCTTTTTGATAAAAACTAGACTGTTTTATTAACATCAGTCTTAGTGAGACTTGATTAACAGTGTTGTCCAAAAGCCGTTGGTCCCGGCTGCATTGCAGCACTGCTATGCGCCCGCGTTGCGTTTATAGCCCGTTCTCCCTGTGGTGTTTTCATCTATAGGGAAGGATCTCGTGCCCCAGCAGTGGCAGCATACAATTGAGCTTGCGATGATGATTATGACGATGTTGTAAAGAAAATGGAACAGACCTTTTTTACAAAAATATATATGAACTGCAAATTATATAATAATAATTTGGAACTGCACCGATAAAGAACTAATAAAGAGGATTCAACAGAAGGTATACGAAGCTAATGCTCTTTAATTTGACATTGTGAAACTGAGGTGATAATTATAATAATCGTCTTAGATAGAGACATCAATTCAGATTTACTCGACCATTATTCAACTTTAAGACAACGTTCAATGGGTTTTTTATGTAAATCACATCCTAATATTAGTAAATATAATTTATTAGACGTTACTTTACCAAGCCATCCGAAAAATACAAATTGAATGGTAGAAATAGGTACTTACATACAAGTTTTTTTAAAAAAAAATTAGCGATTAATGCCACATTAAGCATGGGCTTAGTAGTGAGGTTTATGTATCAATATAGAGACGCCAGCACATCAACCTATCCAAATCTGTCACATTTCTTGAATAAATATTCGATATTCCATTTTTTTTTTATTTATTTATAAACATAGATTGTACAGCTCTATAAACATATACATAAAGTTTAAAGTCTATTGAGGAACATTGACAGTTGGTGGTAGTCTGATGTGAAGACGTGTGTGTGACGTAGCTCAACTATCCTCATAGAGTATTATTTATTTATTTACTTCTAAAGGTACACAAACAGATTACAATCAATGCATGGGTACAGTAACATATTTGGTTAACTTACTAGCTAGACGGTAATCCAAAAGGACTGAAATAAAGGAACAATTCTATACTAATATGTATAAAGAGGAAAGCTTTGTATATTTGTATGTTTGCAACGAATAAACTCAAAAACTACTAAACCGATTTAAAAAATTCTTTCACCATTAGAATGCTACATTAGCGCTGAGTAACATAGACTATATAAAAATATATGTCCACCCGTGCGAAACCGGGACGGGCCGCTAGTAATATATAATTTTGAACTAACATGTGATATTAAGATATAAAAATTAAATACTTTTGCTGTTTAATATACGTGTGCTAAATTCTTTCCAAATAAATATCAAATGGTTGTCTTAAAAAATATTAGCGTAACAAATTCAAATTACATTTATGTCTTTACTAGCTGTCCCGGCGGACTTCGTACCGCTTTGACAGTTTCTATGACAACAAAACAAACAAATTCCCAACATCAAATCCAAGACCTAAGTAGTAAGTTGTGGAATCAAATATAGAGAAAAGGTATGAGTTTCATTCCCGTGGGAATATCGGGATAAAAACTATGTGTTAATCCAGGTTATAAACCAAATCCATCCATCCGTTGCAGCGTGAAGAAGCAACAAATATACACACATACACACAAACTTCGCATTTATAATATTAGTGTAATGATATTGAAAACTAAGAAAAAAATTATACCTAGGTACTTAAAAAGTTTTTTTTAAGGTATACAGTAGGTAATTAAAAGCACAGGAAATATACAATGTTTCCAACTACCCTGTTTTGCTATAGGTATGCTTGACAAATGCGGGTTGGTAAACAGTGATCAGCCCCCCGACCGCCTAACTATATCGAGCGCCATCGCTCTCGCTATCGCGCTCTATAGCTATAGCCTATAGCTTTCGATATTGCTTTTATATCGCTTTCGAAATGGGGGCGGTAGGCCCCCCGATCACAGACCTGGATTATTCTTCGAAAAATCTGAAACACATTTGCCCGACCGATTTTGGGAATTGAATCCAGGACCTCCGGATATGGGGCCAAACACTTTGCCACACGGCTACCTAGGTGAATAGGTATACAGGTGTGTTTGATATAAACACTGAGTTATCTTGAACAATTGACGTTTTCAAAGTTGGCTATCAGGTCATGAAGGGACAGTTTAATCCTAATTGGTTTACAACTAGCTATAATCATAATCACAAAGCACAGAAACACAGAAGTGCAACGTGACACTCCAAAGTTATATATTGTGCACATTTTGTTTTTTTTTATCTACATACATATAATGTCTTGTCCTGACTAACTGATTCATCATTGCCGAGCCGAAACTGCTGTAGCTAATTAGATGAAATTTGGACTGTAGGCAAATTGAGTGACATACCTAACCAGCCACTAAGAAAGGGTTTTACGGAAATCACACCCTAAGGGTCTCAAATAGGGGATAAAGTTTGTAAGAAAGTCCGTCAGTTTTGAAGTAAAATACACGAAAATTGGTATTTGGTTTTTAAAAATAATTATTTATCCCAGGAATTTTGTTTATTTTTTTTTAAAGGAGTGAAAGAAGGAAACATGTTTTTTTTTGGGGAAATTGTTATTTTTAAAGTAAGAATTATGAAATTGAATAATTTAATCGATCTTTAGATTTTTCAATAAAAATAAAGAATGACGTGTTTTATAATTTTTTTTAAAAGTCCCCTAGAATAGTGAAATAGAGGTGGAAAGTTTGTATAGAAATTATTTTTACCTTTAATAACTTTGGCTTTTATTAAAAACAATTACTAGTCGTGTAGCCCATGTGAGCAAAGCCGCGATCAAAAGCTAGTATATATATATATATTCTTCTGTACTTATGTTTGTCACCTAACTCCTAAACGGCTGGACCGATTTGAATGAAATTTTGTGTGTATATTTCAATGGGTTCCTGGATGGTTTGAAAACACAATTGCACCGGTAGGTGGCGCTGCTGTCGGTATGTCACCAAATTTGATTTGCTTTACAAGAGAACATTACATAATTTTGAGCGGTACTTTTTATTGCCTAGCTAGAAAGAATAGAAAATCCTACTAATATTATAAACGCGAAAGTTTGTAAGTATGGATGGATGTTTGTTACTCTTTCACGTTAAAACTACTGAATGGATTTTAATGAAGCTTTCCTCATATACAGACCATGACCCAGACCAGCATATAGGATACTTTTTTTTTGTTTTTACTGTAGTCTTCGCGAACGGAGTCGCGGGCAACAACTAGTATTATATGATTCTTACGTACATCACTGAATTCCATCTAAACGTTAGGATAAATTTTGATAAAACTTTTTGTGTGCATTTGAGTGGATCCCTGGATGGTTTAGATTTACAATGGAACCTGGCATATGACGTTGCAATAGGGTTCTATGATTGTTTGATACCATTATGGGAAACGGGTCTTCACTCAAGCGGACGAAGTCGTAAACGGGCCGCTAGTTACTTATATAACGCCTCGGTGGCCGATGGCAACGCGTTCAGCACGATACCCGAAGCTCCTGGATCCAATTCCCAGGTCAGGCAAAGTGTTTCGGATTTTTCGCTAAATAGCCCGATGACCAGTGCCCAAAAAAATCTAATGTGTCTGTATTCACAGCAGACGACGGATTGAGGTTTTTTATTAACTCCTTACCCTTGACTTTACAAAGTACCTAGGTGTAGGTATTGTATACGAAATTTTGCCTCTTCGGTTCGATTACTAAAATAACAGTGATTAGTAACATACGTATAAAGTATTCGAACTAAATATACTTAATTTATTAAACATTTACACACAAAAGGAAAAACTTTTTTTTTATAATTGACGAATACATATTCTTTTTAAAATGTTATTTATTAATCGCTTCAACAATAATAAATTAATTGCCAATAATAATATTGTAACTATCTATGTGAACATATTTAAGCGCCATAACATAATCAATATTTAGATTACGGAGTACCCTCGATAAAGTTGTAATCGATTTGAAATCTGCTTTTTATCTTTAAAGTACATTATTTTCCATTCATAACAACACTACATAGACAGGGTGTATTCGATAAGTGTGGCCGATTATTCTGTAAATATAATATGAGCTATTTTAAAAACTTTAACCTATATTTACTTTAATATAAAATAAAAATCCAAGTGAACGGTGATCAATTTGTTCTTCTCTAAGAATCTTTAAGAAATCATCAAGTTGCCAATGCAGGCATGCAAATGCAGGAAAACGAAATAACATTATCTGTTTGACGTTCTTTAAAAATAAAAAAGAATGCACGTACTAACTCTTCTCACGATAGTAATACAATGATTTACCTATCCTTAAATAAATTAATAGAATTAATCTTGTTTATATTATTCATATAAACACGAACAACTAGTATAGAAATAGAAATCCTCTCAAAAAATAGTCTTCTCAGCAAAAATGAATACTACAAAAAATCAACAGTTGAATATGTGAAACCCATTTTGAAAAAAGTAAACGACTACGTAGTTGGTTGAATAGTTCAAAGTTGCAGTTTTCCTTTTGAAAACGATATCGCCGACCGGAAATTGTAGAAGAACATGCACTGTGCATAAAAACAATAAAACTAGGTCAAAAATACACTTACATAGCCGAACTTTGCCGTCATGTTGTGTCCAGTTGTATATTATGATGAACATACATCTAACTGAATTAACTGCCGCTTTTCCTTTAGCAAAACTGTGCGGCCCACTTATGTAATATTCCAAAACACACGTATTCAATAGAACAAAACACTGAAATTTGTATACTTTTCGCGGCTGTATGCAGCTTAGTCACAAACAATCGGTTATGTAGTCACAAAAAAAAAGTATAACGTGAAAATTCTGAACGTTAGAAACACGTAGTAGGAATCACAGCACTTTCATAATTTTCCGAACGAGCACGACGGACGTAGCGGGCGCAGTTTCGAAAATGGAACACTTTGTCAAACGCCTTTGACTGTTGGGGCTTCTTTGAATTTTTTATTTTTTTCATTCGCCCCGGTGTGTTTTTTTTCACGCGCGTAGTTGTGCGGCTTCGGCGCTAGCTTCGACATGCGCGCTGCGCGGCGGGCGGCCATCGACTACGAGATAAAAACCTCGCTTGATTATAAACTTATAAGCTAAACTTTTTGTCGGTGTGCGTGCGTTTAAGCCAGTGTGTACGCGAGGCTTTGCCGGTGACCTTACAAAGTTTTCACTTGCGTAGACATTTTTATGAGTTCCTACTATTATGTTTTTTGAGAAAAATCTTTTCGTGGTCTTCTTGTGACGTCAATGCGATTGACACAGTGACCTATGTTAAAAAAATTCGATTTATGTTTCGTAATTACCACTAAAACAGGTAAGCAGTTATCCGCATAAGGACTACTTCAGTGTGAAATTCAAATTATTGTAACGCGTTATTTTAACCGACATTTTAAAAACTTACAAGTTTTCAGAAGAAGTTGTAAACACGAAAATAAAATGTTGAAAAACAACAGCTCTGCGCATTATACCTGAGTCATTTAAAGTGGAAGCGACGTAATCTATGTGCGGCTTTATCAAAATAGGCCAATGCGGTTGTACCTTTCTTACTCCTACTACTGCACTCTACAAATCAACGTTAAACATGACTTGTTTTATAAACACTGCATCGCAGCTTCAGACACGTGAATATATGAAACTATAATCTGAATGACTTTTTTAACATCGAAAAAAAAATTTTTGAACTAGGTGGTTTAACTCTGCAATTATACTTGTCATAATAACGAAGCCTAACGATAACGAGTTGTGTTAGTTAACATGTAATAGTTATTTGTAAGACAAGATAGCTGTCTATACAGTGTTTTAACATATTGTGTAATCATACTGAATTGAATAAATTTAATTGTAAAGTAAATTTAAAGTTATGTGTAGGTGTGTGCAAAATCTTACTGTTATTGATCGACATTTTACTTGCGGCGTGTTAATTAAGAGATAAAAGTTTAATTGACAGAAATCTTTAGAAACATGTCGTCATATACGCATAAGGACGTTTTTATCAGCACTAACACAGGAAAGGTTCCAAGGAAAAACGACATTTAAGCCCATGAAGATATCGTAGCAAATCGATTAGAAGGGTTGCCCATTTTAGCCTATGACCTACTGATCAGTGTCGGAAATTATTTTCCAAATCTATCGACAACATTAGTTCACTGAATGTTAATAGGACGGTCATTTTGCCACTAGCATCTCGTTATGTTACCGTGTCGATGTGTTTTTATTTGCATTTTGCATACCAATCTAACGATGTTTGGATGGCCAACTTGAAATTATGTCATTGTTGAATTGACATGATCATGTTTCTGCTGCCGAGTTGTGTAGGCATGTAAGTGTTTATAGCACTTCAGCATTGCAATGGTCAGTAAATCTATTTATTTATTTGTATAACAGGCTAACAACATGCAGACTATTTTAATTGCCAATGCCATGGATTTTCACAAAGTAACGCTTGTTTGCATCAGATGACTTCATCATCATCATCAGCTCATTTTTTGTGTCCCCACTGCTGGGGCACGAGCCTTGGAAGGATAAGGAGAACGGGCTTATGCTTGGGACCATCGGCTTTACGTGCCTTCCGAGCACGGAGGAACTCGAGATGATACATTTTTGATCACCCATCCGATGACCGGCCTTTGTGAAAGTTGATTTACCTCAGCACTTGCAGACAGGGCGCGTTAACCACAGCACTATCGAGCTCCTCAACAAGATAGATAACCAAAATTGATTTAATTTACCCTATTTCATACCATAGCTAAGTAAAGGTCTAGCCAAACCTTTCCATAGATCTCGGCCTTTGGCGGTACCCCCTCAATCTCTTTGATAGACCACGAGAATCCCTCCAATGCTTTTTCGGCTGACTTTTACGCCGCCGCTTCGCCTGTCCCTCGGATACTAGAGGTTGATAGGTAAATAAACTTAACAATATATATTTTTAAGCATGTATAAGTTGCATGCGCTACGTGCAACTGTGCCGGATATCGGATTACAACAAAAACATGCTAATGTTAGTGACCACGATTTATAATTGCTTTTATACTGACAAATAGTAGGTACGTCTCTTCTCATGAGGGAATATTACAAACATAAAGTTATTTATTACAGTCGTTTACATACTTAATATACTTAATAAAAATTAGAATGAAATTAAATTATTATTATTACGCAAATATTGTAATGATGCTTATCGAATTTTATGAGCCAGCACATAAAAAAATCCTGCTAGATTATTAAATGATGGCTTAAATAGAGAATATTATTATTTTATTTTAATTCCCATTTTTCTTATCGTCATTCAGAGCTACTCAATTATATTTGGATTTGCCCTATACGGTAAGACCTATACGGTATACTGTGCCTATACTGTGAACTCATATAGCGTAAAACGAAACGCAGATGATAAAAACAATTGACAGTGCGCAAGTTACAATTATTAGACGACCAACACCTCAGTGTCACTGTGGGAACGTTCATGTAAAGAGTTCGGAGTGTCATGATAAAATATAATGTAAATTAAACTTAATTTTAATGTTGTGTAAACCTAAATTAGAAAAAAACATTTAAAGACATATTGTTACACTGTGGTATACAATAAAGACATTGAAAACATTTAGGTACTATTTTGTTTATACTCTGCCCTTGTTGACAAGTTTGTTACGAAATAACCAATGAGGTCGTAGACCTTATGTCACGTATTTCCTTAGATGCTAAGCATATTTCCTTCTTCCTCACGACTAGAGCCATCGAATTTTCCCGCTTGTTGTTTAGACTGATAGTAGCTTTTATACTGATATTACCTTTTTTAGGCATTTTAGCCTAGTTTGGGTGCCAGAGTCTTCATAGGAATTTGTTTATAACTTTTAAGTCAATAAAGAAAATTATTATACTCTTTATTTATTTTCTTTCTTAAAACTAGATTTTTACAATATTTTAATAAAAAAAAAAAAAACATTATAAAAAACTAATTCTAGAGTACCACCAGCAGCGGGGCAGGGCCCAAGCTACCGGTGATCAGGGCTGCAGAGTGAGGAACCTCCTGACAATACGTGCCGTGTCAAGGAGTACTGCCTTCTGAATCTGACCCTTGATCCAACCATCAAGCGAGAGCCTCTTAAGATGTTGGTCGAGGCTCTTCGCTATCAGACCGTTCGCTGAAACGACTATCGGGACAATAATGGTTGAATCAACATCCCACATGGCGGTCACCTCGTGAGCTAAGTCAATGTACTTACTGAGCTTGTCCTTCTCGGCTTTCACGAGGTTCTCATCATGAGGTATGGTGATATCAACCAGTATTGCCCGGCGCTGGGATCGGTCAACCACCACGATATCAGGCTTATTGGCGACAATAGTCCTGTCCGTAATGATAGAGCGATCCCAGTAGAGCGTTGCATGACCATTTTCGAGTACTGGCGCAGGTGCATATTTATAGTACGGCACCTCCGATTCAACAAGGCCATATCCAAGAGCAAGTTGCTGGTGAATTATTCTGGCTACTTGGTTGTGTCTGTGCAAATACTCTCCGTTAGCAAGATTATTATTATTATTATTCTCTTTATTAAATATATTTCTTAAGAATTTTTGTATACAATATTTTATATAAAAATATATTTACAATATAAAATACTATTAAAAACTTAACCTAGGTTGCCACCGGCAGCGGGGATAGACCCAAGCTATCGGTGGTTAGGGCTGCATAGTGAGGAACCTCCTGACAATACGTGCCGTGTCAAGGAGTACTGCCTTTTGCATCTGACCCTTGACATTATTATTATTATTATTGTTATTACCTAACAAAGACAATAACGGAAGAACCAAGTATATGCCAAGAGATCAAGTTAAATAAAGTAACATATTATGCCTATTTATTTACTTATATATGGGTTGCACACACCGCATCATAGATATATGAAAAAAAAAGGTAACAAACCAAAGTATGTCTTTTAAAAATATTAATAAGACATACTTTAGTTTGAGACAACTGGTTAGATACTACATTGTTCAGTGCATTCTAATTAAAATTCCAATCTTTATTGTCTGTCACATAGTGGTAAGTTGAGAATCTTAAAATTCGCCATGGGAACGGGTGAACCGCCACATAACTTAGACCCCCTTCAGGGGTTCTCGTATCCCAGAAAGGAGGATTCACAGGGTCAAAATAAATGTGTTTTTTTTTTTGTAGAAAGAAGAACGTATTGAGTTTTGTTTATATGAATAAGGCTATAGAGACAGCTATTCCGAAAAAGGCTCATCAAGAAAAAATGTGTGTATCTCTTTCTGTATGGTGTATCTCTTTTGATCAAACACAACACAAGGCGTAGCATACGAAAGATCAATGCCGTCGTATCTCTTTAGTCTCTTGAATACATATATGTTAAACCTATAGTACCTAATGTATATCAGACAATAGGTAAATTCATAAAAATATAACATATGTACTTATGAAACAGTAAAAAAAACGCACACAAAAAACGTGGGATCTACAAAGGTGACGAAATTATAATCAGAAGGTTATATTGTTATTTACAGTGCAGTGCAAATAAACGTCTAGCATCTCCTTCAATTGTTTTCGATAAGTCACACTAAAATATTAACTAAGGCCGACCGCACATTGAATGCGTTTTCGTACGAATACGTACGAATACGCACGCTACAATCCCGATCCTCCGACTGCTAGGTGCGAGCTACTCGGGCGTGTAGTACGCGCGTATATTTTCGGCGTCCGAAATCAATCCTAACTTATTCGAATTTTTTGCATTCAGTCACGCACAGAATATAACTAATAAGAATTAAAAATTAATGTCACCAGTGACGCATCAGGCCAGCCGTACTATGGATGCTTTTTCATACGAATTTCACTCGAACGTAAACATAAGATATTGCCGAACGAATTTAACGCGCACATTGTGATACAGTCAGGTGACGTTTATTCGTACAAACTCATGAAAAATTTGAAAAGTTGAGATTGTTTCGGACGTGTCGGAACTAAAAGCGCTTGCACTCACGACTAGCTCGTACCTAGTGTTTGAGGTACCACAGTAGTCGGAGGATCGGGATGTATCGAGCGAATATAACCGTGTTTGTACGAGTATGTACGAAAAAGCATCCAATCTGTGGCTGGCCTAAGACGTTTAACCATTCTTACCCATCTCGACCTCAGCACGTCCATTCACGTTTTGTATTTAAAGTGAGATACTGTTTGACTTCACATTAATGTTTTGTCAACAGGGCTGCCAGAACACACAGTTTGTATCAAATTAGGATACCGGTAGTTGTGGGGATCCTTGGGGGAGGCTTTTGTCTAGCAGTGGAAGTCTTTTGGCTGAAATTATGATGATGATAATGTACATAGTATGATTTTCGAGGTATCCTGTTTGTATAACAAATTGCCTTATTGGTATCAAAAATACGATTTCAAATGTGAAACATAATAAATTTTATCCTTAGAAAAATCTATACAAACAAATTACTTAGTTATTTCCCGAAAGTTAAGTTAAGTGTGAATGTTAAGTGGAAGTAAAAAAAAATTATAATTTTTGCCATTTTTCCAAACCGGATCTCCAAACTTCAGTTTGAAAATGGCTCTAAATGATGATGATATTGTATCATTTCAGTGTATAAAGTCAGTTTTTACCGGCAGCCCTGTTTGCCGGTCTCCCATTGACCCATCCAGTAGTGACCGCTTCATTGTCGCGACCGATGTGTGACCTTTTCACGTACAATTTCCTATCTTCCTTTTTTATGGTTATCCACTACTCTTGATGTGTTACGAATCACTCACTCAGATAAGGTTTTCATACAAAAAAAATGTTATATCCACATGGACGGAAGACAGATACAAAACTCCAATATTACCGACTCCACCGTATAATTCCGATATGATTATGAGGGTTTTAAAAATTAGGAAATTGAACATAATTGTAAGCTTGGTTTTTCATTTTTCCTCCTAGTCTCCTTGTTACATTGTGTCTATATACACTAAAACCTGAGGTGAGGTTGGTTTGTCGGCTGATTTTGTATAGGCTGATGTTGACCGCCGACAGGCTCAGACACAATAGAAATTCAATTATTTGTCGGACATATGGCGTTTAAGGTTAACGTTAACGTTAACTGTGTATGATTAAATCTGATAAAATCAAGATAACTTCTTTTGTATGTAAAAAGTATCTTAAAGTTATTGATTGCGTCACAATATCGAGCTTCTGATTATACTGTTAATATGAAATAATTTAAAATGCTTTTCAATTTGTAATTTGTTCTCAATCAAATTTTCATTAAACCATAAAATAACATGATTATATGCAATGTGTCGGATTGATGAAGTATTTTAAACAATCTTTATTAAGTAAAATTTAAAATTTAAACACTGAAAAAAGACGACAACCTCAGGCGGGAATCGAACCACGCACCTTCCGCATTCCGGGCGGCTGCCTTAACCACTTGGCTACCGAGGTCTGGCTTTCACCCGTCGAAATTTTTCAGTGCTTGATGCTTATGTTTTTTAGTCAACATTATGTGTTTAAATTTTACTTAAGTATATTTAAGCGTTAATAAAACGCTAAAATATATAAAAAAAAACACTAATCTTTATTAATTTATAACATAAATATTAATCAATCGCTTTTTAACGCCTGATACTATAAACATTAAGATATTTTTTGTTGCATAAAAAAAAAGATATTACTATTCTCAGTCTTATAAGCAGTCACAATCAAACCTTCGATTGAACGATTTTTATGTAATTGTCGTAATCCTACGCAAAAGCGGGTCCAAGTTTTGTCAATTTAAGTAAAATATCTCCATTCAAACATTCTATATATGTCTATGAAGTGATTTTTATTATATTAAAATAATATATTCAAAGGCTATATAGGAAACAGCCATGATATTGAATGTTCTCAAGTCCATGTCAAGTATAAAGATATTACTTGTAACTTTTTAAGCTACATAGCTTATTGAGAACTAAGCGATAATATAACGCACATTAATCTATTTTGTTTTTTTTATATAAAACAAAAATTGTGTAATTTCTAACTAAATTAGAATGCATTGTGCATTTGAAATAATAAAACAAAAACTTAGGTTTCATTTCCTTGGATTTCATTTTCCTTTATAGTGTTGTGGCTCCAGTGTTCGACAGGAACCATTGATCGACATTTTTTCCTTTAATCATTAAAAAAGGGGGTCAGCAACTGATTTTTGAATTAACCCTTTAATGGGCAGAGCAGATGTTTGTTTTTTTTTGGAGGGAGATTGCTGATTGCCTCAGAACGGCATTTTCAGCTTCATCGGGCTTGTTTGGGGGCGGCGAGAAACTTAAAGGGTTTCTCAAGCCGTGTGAAACGAATCACCTTCTGAGGTTTTCTAGAGGGAACGGCATCACGCACTGGTGTGTGTCCCCGTGCCCTACTAGATTCTCCGAAGGGTTCGGATCGGATTGGGTTAAAATTATGGTGTCCAATATATCGACAGAGCCCTATTAAGAGTTAAGCAATAATTTAATACAGAACCTGCTTTCTAGCTGTCATTGCATCCAGTGAAAAAATATATATTAATTTTGGGGGGACGAAAGCTGTGTTGAACAATGGGATTAAAGTGTCGGACACTAGAGCCACTACGATACTTCTACTATTAATAAGAAACATATTTTTTTTAAAAAAACGATTATCGTACTGATACTTTTCAATACACCAAATATCTCAAACAGCGCAACAAACATTCCAGAGACCTCACACAATTTCAACTAAACCATACAGGAGGCTACAAAGAAAAAGGGACATATAGAACATTGGACATATACAGCGCAGCCATGTATGCTCTTAACATATCCCACGGCTATAATCAGTGTCCAGCGAACATATAAACCTGTCTGGGGGACACTCAACATCGGTCGCGCACTTAACCTAACCTTTACTTAGCACACGTTCCACGCTAATAAAAATATCTGCCTTCAAAGGTGACGTCTCACTCCTTTACAACCCACAACAAAGTGGGCCGAGCGACAACCGACAATTCTGAAAATTTATGCTTCAGCTAAACTTCTTGGCGATGACCACGGTAGAATAAGGTACAGAGGCATAGAATATAACGGGTATATTTTTATTCGTTACAGAAGTTGGGTGTTACAATAGATATAACTTTAGAGTTTGCGAAGGATTATATTATAATAGAAAAAATACTCAAAAAAAATAATAGAATTCTGATAGGTTGAGTATTTTACAAAATTAATTTAATAACAGTTTTCTTAACAATATGTTTTAGTGAAGATATATTGTCAATATATCGCATTATTCTTAAGCTTTCATTAAAAGCCAGTTACAATAATGGATTAACGTATCTTCAGGCTGTATATTAAGCTAAGAGATATCAATCGAGAAGGCTGATATTATAGAATGCTGACATAACATTCTGGTCCTAAGAACCGGATCAAAACAATAGATCGATTTAATCAGCTTTACGGCAACTATTGATAGGCTTGTTGCGGATGATTAATTTGATTGACGTATATAAAGACACGTTTCGTTTAGGATTACGGTATTGTTTAAAAAAATATTTTGTCATTCAATATTCAATGACGAAATATCTTTTTAAACAATGTTCAGTCTCAGAGTTTTAAAACTTAATTAAATATCATTTTCTTTAGTACAGCTAAAGAAAATTATTGAGACATAATTAAATGGTTGCATAAGGCTGCTGATATAAGCCGAATTCTAACTTGTGTGAGATAAAAATAAACCTCTTCAAAGACTTATATATCATAATCTTTCCTCTACTGTTTATTTACTTGACACGCACAAGCTTCTTAACAAAGTTCTATGTAGGATAGTTGCCGTATAAACCTGTACTTTACGACAACAGGATAAGGGATAAAATATATAATCTTCCATTTTTTGTACAAAGTTAATTTTTTAACATTCCTAAGAGGTGGACGGTCTTAAATATTCTTGAGCCAAGTGCTATGAAAGGCGTGATCGAATCAATCATAGTTACATCATTGATGTTACCTTTGTATTAAAAAAACGCAAGTTTCCGCATCGACGTACACAGTACGAAGGATGTCATTCCAGTGTCAAGAACGCCATATTTATTCACGACACATGTCATGGGTAAAACAGCCATTGATTGAGTCTCAGAAATATAAGTAAAGCTATTAGTTTTTGTTCGAAGGATTTGCAAAAAATATAAAATTAATAAAAATGGATTATACTCATATTTATACCAGCCAGCCATACCATTAATGAGGATAACGCGCCCGGTCTGCGAGTGCTGAGGTTAAGCAACTTTCGCAAAGGCCGGTCATCGGATGGGTGACCAAAAACTTATCATCTCGAACTCCTCCGTGCTTCGGAAGGCACGAAAACCCGATAGTCCCGGCTGCATTAGCAGTCATTAACAGCCACCAATTCGCACTGGGCCCGCGCGGTGGTTTATGGCCCGCGTTCCCTATCTGGCAGGAGGTGGCTCAAAACAGACCCAGATGGAGGCTATTATTATCGGAGGCCAAGACTTACCTTAGGTCGCTGAGCCAATTTAATTAGTAAGTAAGTTCCAGCATTCAAAGCATTCAAAGCATGCAAATCATGCTGCCTTAGTTTTTCGGTAAGCATAGCCATTCAGTGGATAATAAATTATACAGGAATTATTTTCACTGGAGCATTTCTCCCTCTATACTATTATTAAATAGTTAGGGTCTTACAAATAAACAAAGAATAAGCTCCGAATAGTTATTCCGTGTTTTGTCGCTTTTACTCTTATTTGAAATGACGTTTATGTGACAGGAACAAAACACGGAATAACTATTCGGACCTTATTCTTTGTTTATTTGTAAGGCACCAAAAGTTTGAGACTTTGTTTGTTTGTTTATGGAGGTTAATCTCTGGAACTACTGGTCCAGTTCCTAAATTTCTTTTACTGATAGAATTATTATTTCTTGCGGGTAATATAGGCTATATTTTTATTTCGATAAAAAATATAGATTGTCAGAAATACCAAATCAACGTCGACGAAGTAGCGGGCAAAGTGCTAGTTTTTAAAATAGAGAAATATACCTACATTTGATAGGAAGTTTTGAATATACATCATTATAAGCATGCATATGTTTGTGTTAATTACAAGCAAAGGACAACAAACTCAATTCTATGAAATATGGTTGTGTAGTTATAAATGTGATACCTGTCTAAGTAATTGACGTGACAATGAAGAACCCACAAAGATGTTACAATTCATTATATTTTAATACCTGCTGCTACTTGTAAAGTATCTAAAAGTTAAAACTTACTTGTAATAATTAGACACTATTTGTCGGTATTGAAGAAGAACAAAGACAAACTTAAATCAAAGCCTTTTAAGTTAAAAGTTCTGTTCTTAGTATTTTTTAAGTCAACCATTTCATTTTTTTTTTAACAAATCGGAGTTTGGCGTCACCCTGACATTCAGGGAAATTGCCAATTTTCTGTGTGCGGATTACTTCATTCACCGAATGCGAAAAATGAAAGGATTTAGCGACATGTTACATAATGTTATTTGCAGACCAGTTTGTTTATTATAAGAGCTAAGTGTGAGAATAATTTGCTTGATGATTAATTTTATATATATGTTTTTCTTCTACAGGATGTTTGGTAATATGTATATATTCCCGAAACGTACCTATGTTAACATGTCAATATAATACTATGCCAACGTCAGAAAATGGAAATTGTAAAAAAAATGTTCGACTCCATACAAAATGACCCATCAGCTGATCGAGTTAGTATGGAAAGTCAAATTATTATTTTTTCAATTTTTCTTTGCTGACTTTGGCATAGTATTATATAGACATTATAACATGGGTACGTTTCGGGAATATATACATATTACTAAACATCCTGTATATCTATACTATTCTATTAATAATTATTATTATTCTAAAGAGGTAACGTTTGTGATAATTTTTTCTTGTTTGTTTGTTTGTTTGTATGACGGAGCTAATCTTCGGAACTACTGGTCTGATTTCAAAAATTATTTCACTGATAGAATGCTACATACCTTGCGGGTTTATTTTGATAAGGTATATAGTCTTCAGCTCGAAATCTCTAAATTTGTAAATAAATCCGTAAAAAAAGCGCTGCTTAGCTGCTTCATCGGCATACGCTGACCAAACGGATGGGTATACATAAAAATTATGAACTACAAAAATGTTATTCATCAGTTTATGAAAAAAAATGTCAGCGACACGATATATCTAGCTTTTATAGTAAAGCCACAATAACGTTATTTATCTACACTAATGTTATGACGAGGTAAAGTTTGTAAATTTAGATTTAGGAGGTAGTCTCCGAAACTATTAAAAAAACTTTAACCAATATTTAAAATGAAATTTCAAGGTGAATATTGGCTATAATTTATTTTGATACACAATAGTAAACACTTTCAAATCTTAAAATTTGTTACTAAAGTCGGGAAAAAAAGCGCAGCTTAGCTGCTTAATCGGCGTGTGCCGATTAAACGGTTGAGTATACATGATAATGATGTACTGCAAAATTATTAATCATCAGTAGATCTAAAAAAGTCAGCCTACCTAGACGACCTCCTTGGTCGAGTGGCTTGCACACCGGTTTTCTTGGTATCGCCATCTCTGAGGTCCCGGGTTCGATCTCCGGTCGGATCAATTTAGAAATACCTGTTTTTCTAAATTGTTTCGGGTCTGGGTGTCTCCTATGTATAACAAGTATGTATTTAAGTATATTAAGTATGTTTATCCGTTAACCATTTATCGAGTTTCTTAAGGAAGCTTACCTTGGGGCTAGATAATTGGTGTGAGTGTGGGAAACATTTATTTTTTATATTTATTAGCTTTTATATTTAAGAAACAAAAACCGTTTTCAAGTAACTTTGAATTTTTCAAGGTAATTTTTCAGTGTACTTATGAGGCATATTAATAAATCTTTACTAAAATAAATAAATCATTAGGTTACCTGGGGAATTTCATGACGATACGATTTGGTTCTTACGGGTCTAATTTGGTCGCTTAGTTTTGGAAAAATTGCAAAAAAGAAAACAATTCACAGACAAATTCGCGCAGATATTATTATTTATTTTATTACCGTCTACTTTAAGATAAGATAAGATTTTTTTTATTGCTTTAACATTATATAAATACGTACTGTATGGAGTCAAATTCAAACTTTCAATTTGCGCATAAGATAAGAACCAATTTAAGTAAAGATTACTATGACGATTATCCATCACAACTTTTTTTATCTCCAGCGGACACTTGGCACTTGGCCTTTTATCTCACCTGATGTAAGTTCATAATAAAGATGGTTTAAGTGTAGTTCACCAGGCATCCTTAACTACTGACGAACTGGTTGTCCTATCTGTAACTGTTGCAATGCCATTTTTATTGATGCATGACATATTTAGATAAGATGATTGTAACTATACTAATATAATAACTAGAAGCTCGATGGCGCAGTGGTTAACGTGGTCTGTGATTGCTGAAGTTAAGCCACTTTCACAAAGGACATTCGTATGATGGATGACCAAAAATTAATTTTGAGTGAATTAAATAGTAATGAATGAATTCAATAAAATGAATATGTAAGTACGAAAAGCCGTTGGTCCCGGCTGCATTAACAGATATTATCTAACAAAAGTCCGCACTGGGCACGAGTGGGCTTATATGGTTAATAGCAGGTTCTCCCTATGGTGTTTTCATTCATAGTGCCCCAGCAGTGAGGGCATTAAATGAACTGGTGATGTAAATCGACAAACATGCGTATCCAACCAGCCTGATAGTGAAGGGTGAACGCAGCTTTTTGACGCTTGCAATACCATGGGTATAGCTCGACCGATGCCAACCTTTAGAACTTAGTTATTATGCCTCTATGCCCAATAATGTAACTTGTTTGACCCTTTAAACTTGAACACACAGCAATATGATGCTTTTGAATCATCATCATCATCATCATCAGCTCAGATAAGTCCCCACTGCTGAGGCACTAGCCTTCCCTATGGATGGATAGGGAGAACGGGCCATAAACCACCACGCGGCGGGCTCAGTGTAGATCGCTTTTCATCATTGCTCATTTGTGTCTACTACGAAGGTTACTGACTTTAAAACTGTTTTTAATTCCGTACTCTTCACTACACTTCTTCATCCAAATAGTAGAAAAATCTCGTCATATCTCAAAAGTCGGCTTCTGACCAATCCGATAGCTCCAGCTTATCCGCTCTTGTGCAAGTGCTAAAACTAGATACATTAGTAAATCAGACGTCTCGACACTTGTGTGTTTGTTCGAACAATTACTTATGAGAGGCGCCAGTCGACAAACATTCATGGCAAACTTTATACGTGTGTATTAATGGAATACAGACGTTAAGGTAGGAACACATTTTTATTTAATTTTCTTAAAAATATATATTATATACACACTTTACGCAAATTTTGTAGCAAATAAACAGCAAACAAATTACAGGACAGTTTGTAGTGCCCCTGACCCGGAATGTCATGGGTTGCGGGTTCGAATCCCGCTCGTGGAGAGTTTTTCAAATTGCAATCTTCTTGTTTAAAATTAAATACGACTAATAAATAAAATACAAGATTTGTTTTTATGAGATTGGTGGGAGACCGACAAAGTAAAAGACGTATGGCTCTCCATAGTCACTGATGGGCAAAGGTTAATTTAAAAAAAGAAATAATAGTTATAAGCCTAAATATGTAATATGTTGAACTTAAGTTTGTTATCCGAATAGTGATAAAACATAATCAATTATTTTCCATAACCCCTTTTCAAATATAGCTTAAACTATAAATGAATAAAAAAAAAATAATAGTACCTATTTATGTAAGTATAGTATAAAGTATTTTTTTAAGTATTTAAATATTAAAGACCAAAGTACAGTTCATACAATACATGCAAACAGATCGGGGATTGAACCCGGAACTATTAGATCATTCTGGGGACCTTTTCTCGGTAATGAGGATTCGGGGAAAAGTGCGTTTTCACCTTCGGTACAATGTTAAGTGGCGATAAGGCCAATCACCTGATGTGGTGAGGTAAAGGTAGAGAGCTTCCCGATATGGGATATTGTTGTAATATCAACAACAGAGGCATCAAAGAAAAACTGCCAAAAATTACATTATATTTTTTTAAGTTCTTTTGTGTACACCTGGATTAACAAATTAGTTTTATAACGATTGTTGACTTATCTGTACACACAGCGTTGTAGTAAAATATGTAGTTTGTAGTCTCGAACGGTAATACCGTGGCGAAAGTGTTTCGACAAACGACACATGCACAAACCGTTTACAATGCAGAATATTAGATATATTTTATTTAAAATATTTACATGAAACGTCATAGATATATTAAAATCTGCAGTGCCAGGCTACTATCTTTCTTTCTATAATCTATATCGATATTAAATCGAGATAAGAGCTATAATTATAATATTTATCTTAAGTAAAATCTGTATTAATAAATATATTATTTTAATAAATTTATTTCCTTGTAAACGTACCACAGAATAAAACAAACCACTCAACTGCATAAAAGCGTCAATTAAAGAACAGATAAAGACTTTAGTGCAAACTTTCTTATGGCACTTAGCAGTGTGTACTGATTGAGCATATTGCATGCATACGCTATTGAACTTTTAAAATTTAAACTTATTACACTCCTCTGAATCAGAACTTCCAATTCTGGAAGTTTTTAAACTGTAGCTTTAGCTTTAGCTAAATCGATTGTGTCTACAAACTTATAAGTGAGGCAGTGAAAAACTGAACCAGAAAATCAGAGTACGGAAAGACACTGATAAACCAACGGATTTTAAACCTTAACGATGAGTCTATAGTGGTGCCCTCTCCTACGCAAGGCGGAGGACGTCTGCGCATACGCAACGACGACATTGACAGTCATGTGGCCAGGCGCTATCGATGTGTCAACGAACTTAGTATGTCCCAATTCGATGGAAGATCTTTAAGTGTTGAATGACGTGAGTCACATTGAGGACATGAGGAAGGCGTCAACTTCAAAACAAACTAAGTGACAACATAAAGAGAAATTTAAATTGTTGAATGAAAAGTCTGAAGACGTTGTTTTGAATATTTTCATCGAAAAAAGTCTTAAGATCTAAACCTTACCTTAGTTATCACTTAAATTATGCAAAAATTTTGTCATCTTACCGCATTTAAATATTCTATAAACCATTCGCTAACTTAAATTTAGAGACCCAATTTTTTCGACATTCTTAATAAAAAAAACATTTATAATGGCCGATTAACCGCTTAAATAATTGCCGATGTTTTTCCTTATTAAAGTTTGAGTATACATATTAGCCAATTAAGTAGGTAATACAAAGTTAATAAATCGTCTGGCACTTAAACCCAATTTATTAGAAATACTGATGAATAGATATTCTCGTAATCTTATTGAGTCATTTAAAGAACAACATTAAATTAGTGAAAGATATGATAAGAAACATTCATATGAAATTTTTAAAATTTGCAATATGTTTACCTAACAGTCTAAGGATAAATTTACATTCACAAGTCGTGGTAAACAAACCTATATTTATATTCCAGATTTGCGAACTTTGTACACATCATATTATTATATGTAAATAGTGTTAGGACTAGCTTCAAAACTCGTATTGTTTGGTCAAACGAATTGTATATATACCTACTATCACGTTGCCACCGAGTGCTCAAACGTTTGAAATTTTTCGATTTGCTAAATTCTAGCATTAGATTTGGTACACATGCAAAATATATAAATGGGAACATTACTCATTACTAACCACGAAGCTGTTAATCACATTAACATGCAAAGTAATTATAAGCGCAGAACTATGTAAACGCTGTTATTGGGTCAAGACCAGTTTAATGGTAGAAAAATAGACGTCATGGTGCTTTTGGTAAGCTAATTACCGAGTCGAGTGGCTATAGCATGAACAAGAATTCAGGACTATGATTATAGGGTACCAGTAAACGTATAAAGAATATGAAAACCTTTTTTTAGATTACATAGTAAAATTATTACCTTACTTTGGAACTTTGATAGGCTTTTGACAAGTACGAAATTAGATTGATCGACGCTGCCTAAAAAATTTACTAAATGTGAAAAACCAGCTTACTCGCATTTAGTAATAAATGTACAATAACCTAAACGTTTCAATAAATAAGACCTTTGTGATATTATGCATCCTAAAGGAATGCATGACGTGTATTATGCATCCTAAAGGAATGAAAACATATGCACTGACGAATGTTTGTGGAGTAGATTCCTCACCACCGGCGCAAAACCTCTTTGCAAACATAGTGAGACACAAAAGGGCTCTGTTGACCTTCCAGACACGGTCAAGAGACTTGCAATGTAAGCTCCATTGAAGATGGCAGAACCTTCGTTATTGCAATACAATGGTATTTCTATTCAAGATAAGCTTCCATCATTAAATTTCTCTTTTCCAAACCTTTATTTAGGTCAGTAGTTTCATTTTAGCAGTTAGTTTTTCACCTGTCTTTCTTTCATACAATTATGATAATATAGTATTTACTCTTATGACAATATAACGTCAACATTTGAAGAATATTATAATACAACCCGGATAACATACTAAAACAACATTTTGTTCGGCTTACAACAAAATGTACTCAACGACTTTACCTGATAATAATAAATAAAGTGTGCAAATATTATCTTGATCCGTGCCAATTTACTAAGTCAAGTGGGGTTTGTTTAATTATGTGTCACACTTAAACGAACAACATGTTGCATATGGAGTTCTTTCTTCATATTTAAATTTTTTTTAAATATTTAATGGCTAAGTTGAATAACAAAAGAGTCCAAAATAAACTTCCATTAACACCTTTTACTCATCGATTCGACTTTGAGTTCAATATTGTAAACATGCCATAAAACCTTATACGCTTAAAGAAATTTTGTCATCATCATTTCGGAAAATTTTAGGGCAAAATAATGACGACAAAGTGCCGAGTTAGTTCTTGGTAACCATCAAAAGCTATGCCTGCTATGGATGATTATGATCAACTCGTAATAACTTGGTGATATCAAGTACCTATCAGAGTTGCATACAAAACAGTCCAATACAAAACAGTATTTCCAACTAAAGTATGTACCCATACGAGCAACGAGGTCACACTGTTTGGGTATAAAATTTGTAGTCCGGAATTTTCTCGGCAAATATATTTAGTAAAACCTTAAGTAGCTAATTAATGCAAGCGCACGCGTTCAGTCGGAACTTAACATTTTCCTATGCGGCGTCGATTTTCAAATCATAATACAAATATTATGATCAAACAAACTATATGTCGTACAGCATTCCGTTAATCGTCTTCTATTAATAATGACGCTATGTAATTACGTAGACGTACGTAAGTAAAAATCTATCTTTGATGAAATCATGAATGAATCTCGTTGTAGTACTTGTAAGCAAGAAAAATGGAAATTACGTAATTATATTAAAATCTCTACGGAGATATAAGAAGGTACTACGCTAATCATTTAGAATAACGGATCCTCAATAAGTCCATTTTTTTTGCCAGAGAGCAGTTAGTCAAAATTTCTTAATATTAAGAAAATTTGAAACCAGAACTATTTTTTTTTAGTCCTTTGGAATTCCGGATGAAGTGCAGACAGAGAAGTAATGGACTAAAGGACCCTTTATGTACACACGGCGGCAGATCAACCTATCCAAAACTGACAAATTTCTACAATCAATTTTGAACTTTTGTGTTTGGTTATAAGGATCAATATTCATTGGAGAAATTTGACATGTTTGGGTAGGTTGGCCTGCCGCCGTATGTACTTAAAAAAAACAAATAAATAAAAAAATAACATAATATAGTCTAACAACCTGATCATACGCGTATAAGGTGACGAGATCACGACTGCCTCAAGGTCCAGCATGTCAGATCAAGAACATATGGTTATTAGGATGGCATTGCGCAACCGCACGCCACAACAATTGCACACAAATATCGAACGAAAACCGCAACGGATAGAGATGCATCTTTGGTTATTATAAGCTCGATCACTCGTGTCTATTAAAAATCTTGTTACAGTCTCAACCACAGGTCACAATCACAACCATAAAGTTATGTTATTTGGCTTAGTAAATTACCTATAGCTTCCAACGTTTTTAATTTAAATGGGGTTTACTGCTATAGCTTCAAGGAAAAAAATAACAATAGCTTTTGCCTTAGTGACGCCAAAAAAAGGAAGCATGTGAAGCATCTAGACTTTAGCAAATTCGATGAAATTATAATTAATTATAGTTGATCGGACCTGATGATGGAGTCAAAGGACTAGTTACACAATTCATAATTGATGGACATTCGTTACATTGCATACTTCTAGCCAAATTAATGGTTCCAGTAGAACTTTATATTTGGTCTGGTGTTCAGTACCTATCTAACCAATATTTTGTTGCATTCGATACGATTCCTGGAATGAATACAAATGAAAGTTTTTGTCCGACAAGATTACTACTATGTCGCTATGTTCTCGGTACTGCATAATCTATTCGTTGAAATCTAATTATGAAGCGCTTCACTTTACATTATAAAATTAATATTTTTTATATCACAACTGACTTTTAAACATAGATCTAATTCAATAAGATCTAATGAACTTTAAACTCTGTTGATGTGAATGACACTGCGATAATAAGTTCATTACCATTTTGGAAAAATTATGGAAATATAGTCCAGATCTCCCGGTAAAGGCATAATATATAAACGATTAACACTAACGATCACAATTTTATTTTCAAAGCATTACATCGTATGTACCAGTATAACAAATTGTAGCTCATACTCTTTCGAGAAAGAAATTAATCAATACAAAATATGATAACATTTACATAAAAGTAGGCATGATGATTTCAACTCTAAAAGTAATTATTAGTAACGTATTTTCTTATTTTTTTATGAAATTCTATCACTTATTTTCGAATGCCAACATGAAACACTTTATATAACTACTTTATAGAACTACTTACGTAGAGTTTACAAAAATATTGTATTATCCTTCGTAGGGTTTGTGCTAACAACAAGTCTGAATCATATCAAAGTTAATTTTGTGACATGCTACCGTCAACTGTTTTTTGGTCACACAGTGCGGTATTGGGACTGGGGTTTCATAACCTGTATATAGATTTTTCTATTCAAATTTGTTGTTTTTCTTATCTCAATAGGATTGTGTTTCAACCTATTGAAATTAATTAGGTAGTTGTTCTTAAAATGTGTATTGTTTTCAAGTCAATTACAAGTACTAGTAGATGTATCAAATGCCATCAGACACGAATTTATAGCATCCGCACAAGAACCTGCGATATAATAGGCAACATGAGTCTTTAGACCCAACTGCTTTAATAAATGAGTACCGGTCATACTTAGTTTAGAATTAATATAGGTGGCTTATACTAGACCCTGTATGACCCAGTGAGTCTAAACATTGTACCAAGGAGAGTTAATTGGCTTTTCAAGTCGCAACCCATTAAAAATAGCATGAATCACAATGATTCGGCTATTCTAGCCTATAGGAGAGCTGTGGATTTTGTTAAATAAATAAAAGGAGGTTCTAGTTCAATGGTTGTTTGACCAAGGCTCGTTTAATATAGTCGTTAATATGAGCAACTTTTTCTAGATGGCAAAGTTTTATTTATGTAAATTTCGTAGTTATTTCTTTAGGGCAAGTTGCTTGTGTTGTATTAAAAGTCATATTTATCTTTTATTTTATAATAATGTCTTTGAGAACTCTCAACTTATATATGTAAACCATATATTAACTCGTGCTTTAATCGCCTCTCTAGACTTGTGGTTAGAACATCAGTCCCAGACCAAGACAGAGGCCACGGATGCTATTCCCAATGGAAGGTATATATTGTTTACAGTTTGGATGGTGCTAGAGATTGTTCTTAGTCCGCCTGGCCACCATCTTATCTAAGTCTGTTATTATAACAACAGCGTTGTCAGCGTAAATTGTGTTCCGATGCTATAGTTTCCAGATGTTTCCAGCTTCCACATTCGTCCTTACCGTAACTTACCATCAGGCATGACGAAGGCAAAGGGATTCCCCGTGGTGGAACAAAAAATATGTTAATACGACTGTCACCTTAACAAAATCTCCCGTAACACGGAAATTTATCTAATAAATATGGGCAAGGACGCAATACAACAACACACGCATAAGCCAAAACGCTAGGGGCATTCTAAACCTTTATAGTTACCGTTAAATGGACAAATATAGTGGAACGCTAGTTCGCGTGACACCAAATGTAGGTGACATGGATTGGGGTTGTGGTCATACAATTAATCCTATTTGCGCGAAGCCCGATAGTGATTCGTGTCTAGATATTATTCGCCATATGACGGTCCTTTAGTATTCATTGTTCTTGTTACCAAGGTCGTCTAGTCAAGATAGCAATTCTGCCCTGAAAAATTGTTCCACTCATAAATGTCATATTCCATAGGTTAATCAAGAGTTGATCAAAGATTTTGCAACTATGCTTAGAAGCACTATCATCGTAATTTTCTTCTTCTTCAACTTTAGAGTCACACTCTTCTCGGTGTAGCATTTTCCATTCATCTCTAATCTAATCAAGCTAATTCTTTTATTTCTTTACTACTCGTATGATTGATAGCCAAATAACCTTTAACTGCTCGTGAAATTATAATTGCCTAGCGAATTGAGTAACTTAGAATTCATTTTATATTGTTTTTTTTTTATACATAATTAGGTTAAAAAATATTTGCGGTACGGTGTTAGGCACAGAATTTTCAATATAAGATCAATATGCCGAAGATATGTGCACTATTGACTAAAGAATCTTGTAGGAGCCAGTGGCTTGAATATTCATAGAACCTTCCAATAGATTCGTTTGTACTGCAGTGTGGAGTGACGTGTTCAACTATGTTAATTTTAATTTCACCCATAGGACACCGACATTCTTATAAACTCCCGTCAGCGTACAGAGATTTTGCTTGAATAATATAATTAAAGAGATGCGTTCAATTAAACTGAAACATGATTAGGACAAGAGTATTAATCAGAAGTAACCCTTTGTAGACTCCTTGAGGGACCCTGTAAAGGTTTCAAAACGCCAGAATAAAATAAAACTAATAATTAAACGCGAGTGAATTCGTGTAAATAATGTTAAACTTTATAAAACTTTATAAAACCTTAATTATAACCAAAATATAAACTTTAGTGATTTTAAGTATTTTCTTACATATGAATTGAACAGATCAGATCAGTAAACAAAACTAGTTTCCAAAAAAAAACAAATACAATCAAACAGCGATAATAATAATAATTAACAAACACTAAAATTTAAAAACTGCTAAGATATTAAAATCAATTCTAGAGCGTAGACTAGAATATTCTAAAATTGATAAATCGACTAATTGCTCAATCAATTTCGATACAAATCTAAAAACATAACTGTCTTAGATTAGCATACACAAAGCTATATTTGTATCTAAATGACATACAACTTTTGCTTTTGCCCAGGTTGCATCAAGTCGTTTTGTATTTAAGACTCCACTAAAGCAGTATTTATTATAATTTTGGATAAAAGATCATCGAATAAACTTGAGAACCGGCAGTTAAGATAAACGTCAATGAAAACTGTTAAAATTCAATGGAATGCCATCGTAAATTCAAGTAAACGTCAATTTAAAAATAAGAAAATGTGATGTCACTTTCTTCGGCCTCAACCTACAATATTAGGTGATATCCAATAAATATGTGTTGTCGACCTAGTTGTAGGTCTGAAGATGAATAGTAAGTGTCAAATTCATGCCCGGGGGAGTTAACTCAAAGCTTTCATCTTGTAAACTAACTAAATTGTTAGTAGTGAAAGTCAGTTTGTCACGTTGCTTAAAAACCTTTTGTTTTCAATTAACGAGTTCTACTAAAAAAATACTCTCAAGATTCATAATGCTAGTTGGCATCGAGATGCAGAAGAAGCAACAATGATTTCGAAATCATTGAATAAAGCAGTCACATTTTAATTATTGAACCAGACCATTGACGTTATCAGTCGTTGAATCTATTAATTTTCGTAGCAAAACTTCATTAAAATTGCTAATGTCCTAAAGAAACAACGGCGAAGACTATTTATTATTGTTTATTTGACATATTACTGCAAATTCCTAAGATATGTATCTACCTCCGTGTAGATACCCATAACTATTTGTCGAAACAATAATTTATTGTTCGCATATGCTAATAGCAAGACTACTAGCCGACATAAGCTGGTTTTATGGAATTTTCATTGGTTTCTTTATTGTTTTTTTTGGGAATTTGAAGATAAAAGTATCTAAAGTATGATGATAAAATAAAACTTATTGTTTCGAAAATGTTATAATGTATTCCGATTAATCTCACGATCTGTTCTGTTGAAATTTTAAGATTTATAGCCCTTTTAATACCTAATTTTCAAGACATCCTAAAAATGTTCTAAATGTTATTAAAACCCACGTTAATTGACATTTTTTGGTTTTATAGATCAAAATAAGCAAACGGTGCGCTGTTACTCTCATATCAGACTATCAATGGCTCTCTGCGGTACATATTCCTTCCCACACAGTCAAAATACCTGTTAAATTGTGCCATTATTCACTACTGTGGCCTGATACGGGTCAGCCGCAATGTACCATCAACAGCAGTGACTTCTCAATTTACATGGTCCAGTGAACTTACAGAGCACAGAGACATTATTACTGAAAGTTCATAGTCGTCAACGGACGTGTTGCAAGCATCCATGGACTGCGAGGGCTGGTTAGCATAAGTGAGATCATTTGCTACTTTTCTAGGTTAGTAACACAACAAAAAAATAATTTGAATTGAAACAATTTTACGGATCTACTCACTTTTATTTTATAAATTAGTTTTAATTAATGTTTATCCTGACGTTTCGAACCTTTTGCAGGTGTTAGTCTCCCTGTGACCACGGACCCTGCAAAGGGTTCGAAACGTCAGGATCAACATTAATTAAAACTAATGTATAAAATAAACGCGAGTAGATCCGTAAATATTGTTTCATTTCAATGTATAGTGTTCGCGTAAACTTTAGAAAACAAAAAAATAACAGTATCAAGGCAAAATTAAAACAATGTATCAAAGGAAAAGCTCAACACGCACACGCACTAAATGACGCTACATTAATACAAACGAGTACGTAATTCCGCTAGGCAGAATCAACAACGATTTATGACGTCTGCAATAATGCCCTTAGAACATTAAACCAACCTCTAAGATAATGCCGCTACAAACCATAAATTTTATATGAACCACACGAAAACTTATACAATGAAACTGGTGTAATCATATGTAAATTGGCAATTTACAATCAATATTGTGAGCCGTTTCGCTCAATTATCGTGATTTTATTAGAGACTTTATCTGTAGGTACGTTTGTTGTGTTTTATGATGGCTTCTGTAGGCATAGCAACAACAGCTAACAAAGTCGTTGCATTATCATTGTAATAAATTATAATGCTAATCGTGTTATTGTCATTTCTTTGGAACGTATGGAGATTAAATAACGTTATGCTGTAAAGGAAGGCAGGAAAGTAGAGGCCCAGCTGAGTTTCATGCGAGTTATTCTAAATACACAATCTTCCGACCTAGACAAACTTACAAACCGATGGCGATGGAAATGTCACTACATTCATAAGAGCTATATTTGTAGTCAAAATTGAATAAAGTAATAATGATATATTGTGTATAATACAATCTTATTTTTCCTGTCTGCAACAATATATCGAATGGTGTTATATGAGCAAAACTAAATAACGACTCCACAAGCAATTTACAAACAAATCATTATATTACTATTATCTCTTGCTGTAACAGAAAAGAGTTTACATAATATTTAATACTTATATAATAATATAATACAAATATTTAATTTGCATCTGTTTAAAATTTAAATCCCATACACAATTTAGGTTTCAACATGCATTTCTAATACTACATACAATATTGACTTACGTTGCTGACGGGTTATTCTATATGCCGGACCTCCGCCCATAGCTGATAATCATCTTCAACATCAGAATCTGGAACCTAGTCAGGATCATCTTCCTTCTCGCTTTTTCTTCTTAGAAGCTTATGTAAGTTTATAAACGTAATACTATAACATATCTTTACACGTAGGCATAACTTGGCTTAAACTTACACCTCTTGTAATGAAATTGTTGAAACCTACAAAGCTTCGATGCCCTTGGGAGATGCTGTCCAGTTTCCTAGTAAATCTGTAAAACAGAATACCACAGGCAGTATTCTTGGTCCACTATTATAAAATAAATGGCATTCAATAATTTAATTGAGAATCGTTGTGAACACTTTGCAATAAACGAAAGCCTACGAAACTCGTTGCCTTACATTATTCTTAATTGTATTAACAATTTACCTTCCCAAATACCGGCTAATTTGTATTCATATGGAAGGAACAGCCGGTGTGTTCGCATTGGTATGCCCGCAGGCACGCTCTATCGATTTACAACTGATTTCAATTTGTAGTTAATGTACGCGCTACGAATAATAAATATATACCTTTGTAGTGTAGTGTTAATAACCGAAACTTTTAAGCATGGGGTTCATATTGAAAGAAGCAGAAGAAAGAAGGTAAAAGATATTCTCTATCTAAGACAGTGACTTTTAAAATAAATATTAACTATAATTGGATAATACAGATAATCGCCTTGGAAGATACACTAGTCGTGAGAATCTACTCATATATGTAATTTTAACACATATTTATACAGTTAAGATTTTACATATAAATTACATTTTAGTAAACGATATTAAAAACACATTCATGTCCTTGTTAACTTCTTCATGAATAGTAATAAAAATTTTATTTAAACACATTCTTTATAATTATACTTCTA
Source organism: Eudonia truncicolella (assembly GCA_949315975.1). Classification (NCBI taxonomy): domain Eukaryota; kingdom Metazoa; phylum Arthropoda; class Insecta; order Lepidoptera; family Crambidae; genus Eudonia; species Eudonia truncicolella. Next base: position 12,479,468 of record OX438836.1, read on the forward strand.
ACTATTGTATTGTTTGTACATATTCTATAAGCCCGTTCTAAAAGAGAAGGAACTAACGAACAGTTAAAATTGTAACTCACGAATCAAGTAATCACTCAAAGTTTATCGATAATGACTGTAAGCGTAGCGTGTAATGCATTATTCACCAATTACGAATCTCTCGGCGTAGTTTACCGGCGGTCCGCTATGGCGCCACCGTCGCATTATCAGGTTGACGGCTCTTTGACTCGCCGCGGTTTGGGATACCACAGGAGACGGATATACGGTTGCGGCACACTGGGTGGTTCGTTAATTTATTATGACATTAAAGTATGGTGCAAAATATTTTGAGTTGGATATGGGATTATGATCTCTGTTTTTATTGTCTTTGCTATAAGCTTACGGATGTATTGAAGTATCTGCGGGTGTATATAGGAGCTGATAAATTCGCTTACCGTCTTTAGGTATGTTTATACGTGATAGGATGACCATTAATAAGCACGTTATTGGTGCTGATGGTATTGTAAAGTCCGGTTTAGTTGTAATTTTAATAAAAGATATGCGACTGATAATGACGTATCTTAAACTTAATGATCTACTTATGAATCACGTTCAAAGTTAGATAGATGGATAATATATGAGGGAATTTTTTGAAACAGCGTTAATGAATAGCAAATTTCTTAGTACACTACAACGACACGTTTACTGCCAATCAACATTAATCGGAATCATTCAACGGTGACTGATACATACCTGAGATCACGTTAGCGAACAATAATTTTATAGTGTAAACATTCCAGTATTTAAAAGCTGGGTAATGAATTTCCTTGTAATGAATTACGATGTGTCCAATGGGTGTCGCAGGCTTGGTACACACGCCTGCGCATCAACCTATCCAAAACTGTGAAATTTCTTCAATACAATGTCAACCATATGCCTAAGGCATAAAGTTCAAAGTCTATTAAGGAAGTTTGACAGTTTGTGGTAGGTTGATGTGCAGGCGTGTGTACGTAATTAGTATCACGTAATGTACACACGTTTTAGCTTACCTATTAGGTACATCACGATTCACAATAAAATGTAAAGCTGATAAATATTTATAAAAATATGTATAAACACCCAGGCTCAAGTAGACATTATCTTGTTCGTCACACAAACATTCATTGCTAGATCCAGCAAAATTACAATTACAGGGCATGAAGACTAAAGAACGACGCTCTTGGCATGGCATGGCAACTAGGCGGGCCGTATTTTTTGGTTCCCACTGCTTGTAGCACAACCCCTCCCTATGGATAGGAACACCACAGGGCTATAAACCACCACACGGGCCCAGTGCTTGTTAACTACTAATGTTGCTAATACAGCCGTGGTACCAACGGCTTTACTTGCCTTCCGAATTACGAAAGAGCTGGATATTTTTTAAACCTATCCGGTGTCTGGCCTTTGCGAAACTTGCTAAACTTCAGAAATCCCAATCCGACCGTGTTTACCACTGCGCCAAAGATCTCCTGGTTTATTCGTCAACTCGACCGAAAAAAAAACTCGTTTGTATAAAAATAAATATTTTTGCTCTTAGTGTGCTTAAGGCACAGTTAGTAGCAGCAGCGATACCAAACTCCTACGTGGACGCTATCTCGATTGTTTTGCATATCTCGCACCGGCTTGCGGCAGATGCGAAGCAAATTAAGGATCAAACAGGCGAAAGCCGCTCCTTTGCTACTGCTCATGTCAACATAAACATTTACAAATAAATCAGACAGATACGATTGTTTTATTGTTTAAGTATTTTGTTTTGAAGTTTTGTCTATTTAATGAATTTTATCGCCTCTGTGGTTTAGTGGTTAAATTACTGGTCCCAGACCCAGACCATAAATCTAAACAGCATGGTTCCGATAATATAGTTTTAAAGATAGCAACATCTAAACTGTTAAGTTCAAATCAGCCATTAACTTATCATTTAAAGTTATGTTCTGGGCGCACAGCACACAGTGCACACAGGGCATCTTTTTTATTTTAATTTCATATAAAAAAAATATGAGACGAGAATGTTCATGTAGAAAGCAAAAACAAATCTCACCAAAGTAGGTTAAGGAAAACAGTGAATTTAATATTTTGTTTTAGTTACTCATTACTCCGAAATAAAATCTGAGGCGTTTCTTTCGCAAGAGCTATTCACCTCCTGTTCCTCGAAAGTAGCTGTTCAATAAAAGATATCCACAAACAGCATACGTCATTTCTTCGACATGCATATTCCCCATTTTGAACTTGCATCGTCGTTTGACGCGGCTCTATGTGAAAAAATTAATTTGGCATCATAATTCAATTACCATCCGTCCTTGCAAACGAGCGGTCCATCAATCACACTTTAACTATATCAAGTTTTTTTATTGTCTTCGTGTTAAGAGGCCACCTTAGGTTGTCTACACACTGTCTACAGTTAAAGTTAACGACAAATTGTATCGGATCGAAGCTGCGCCACCTAGTGTCGAACTTGTGAGATCAACTTGTCACAGATGGCGTTGTTTCAATAAAACTCTTGTTACGAAGTGAATACTCCTTTTTTAGTTATATGTGTATATATTTTTCTACTTTTCTAATTGTCGACCTTCTGTTGTTTTGTTTTTCTTGCCCTTGTCTTGTTATCGTCGTTGTAATATTTGGGTATGTTCTATTCTTAGGTTCTATTGTACTATTTTCTCATTATAATTATACTTTTACCACATGAGTAACTTTTACTTAGCTTTCTTGATTCCTAATACAGACCACCCTTTCACTTTCGCGTCTTTCCGTTCCGACTCGTACAAAAAAAACCTTTGTACACAAGAACTAGCAATTACTTCATAAAAGATGATATCGCATTTCAAAAGTTGCTTGGTCTCCAGACGTTGCTTGTAGATTTGTTACTTTTTGAAAAACCACGGATTAGTCAGTTATGCAATTGCCGCTATAACAACTGATAGATGCATAAACAACTATTTCATCATTGATTATCGGTATTTTAATATTCTACTGCTGCAGACGGTACCAACAACTTAACGTGCCTTCCAAAGTACGAAGGATCTCAAGATATTCTCCTTTGGTCGCCATTCCCAGCAGCGACAAATGCTTAACTTGCAAGATCACGCTGGAGCAATAATGTGTGTGCGGTCAGCCTTACGGTGATCGGTAATATGACGATCTTTTTATTTAGTTAATTGATCACCGTGACTAACGTTGACTCGCATAATTTATTAAACTCCTTATTGCATATAGAACATTTACATAAACGAAACACGGAAAGACATGGTAGAAAAGGGGGTTAATCTCAAGACAAAATATCAAAACATGAAAGCTCTTTTAGCCAATCTTGCACTGTAAAGAAATAAAGTGACATACGAGAAGGATATTGCAAAGTCAACACTATGTTTATTACGTAAACTTTAGACATAATTTACATAAACAAAATTAATTTATACAATCATAAATACACTTCACCCGGACCTGGTAACAACGGCTCTGTCAATTTCTTTTTTATTGAAGTCTTGGCATTAAAGCCCACCAATAATAGACACTTTTAATAGCACTTATCAACACTTCAAATAAACTATACAAAGTTACACTACACGCATTGAATCTTGGTTTTAAATAAACAACTTATTAAATACTTTATGACTTGCAAATTATTAATAGTTGCCTGCGTTACCCTTAGCACACAGTATAGGATGGCGAAAACCTTAGTGAACTCACTTTAAGCCTAAAAACTTTGTACCCCTTTTTAAGGAAATTGCGCGGACTGAGGAGTATGAAATTTCGCACACTTATAGTTTATATTGAGAAAGAGTGCAGAATGCTAATATTTTTTTTAATTTATGCATAAAAATACATTAAACTAAATAAATATTGTTACATACATTTTTTAAAAATTAAAAAATGGAAGAGGAGTGGCTGATATTTGTTAATGCCAATCCAAACTCACATTCTATCTTTTTTAATTTTTCATTGCTTAAGATATAATCCGTGCAGCCTTAATAAAATTATAGTCGAATTTCGACCACTGGGCGACCACTAATATACCTATATAAACTTGCTATAATTTTGTGCCTTTTGTAAAGATTTTATATAAATTGTTTTTGTTTATATAATTTTAACGCAAATTTTGTTGCGAAACAAATCACAAAAACACAAATGTTAAAAAAAAAATTCACTAGCAGGATTTGAACCTGCACCCTTCTGACATACCGGGTCAGGTGCTATCCCAATTGAGCTATCGTGATTCTGACCAGCCCGTCGAAATTATTCAACACTATTTACTTTTTACTTTGAAAGCCAAAGGCGCCCATTCAATGTCAACAACTACCGTCATTAACATCTGATCATAATATTTTTACAAATACTAAAGATCAGTTAAGAAGTAGGCAAGCAGAAGAAAACATACATACATACATTCACGCCTTTCCCCCATAGGGCTTGGCAGAGACCACTTCCTGCCACTTGCTACGATTCTCACATACCTCTGTCGCTTCATCTACTCTCATTAATTTCTTCATACATGCTCGGCAGCTTAAGGCACTCTTGACCTATCCTTTCGTTAAAATTTGCTCGATTTGGTCAAGAAACGTCCCCCCCACGACGATGGGGGGGACGTTTCTTGACCAAATCGACGACATGGCACGACAGTCCCAGTCACATATCACGTCCGTTTCATATCTCTCCTCACTCATTATTTTTACTTAACCAGAAGTAGATAAAAAAAATAGGAGTGGAGTGGTCCGATATTGAGACAGACAGATTCCTTTGAAAAGACTTTCCAGACGTTCTCCATTTGACTCATGAACAAACAATGTTGAAACATGTTGCACGGTGACATTTAGTGGCACATCATCCCACGGTCCATCATCTTATTGTCGATACGTTTTATGCAAGACGTCACAATTAAAATTGTTTTATGAATAGTTCGATTAAGATTTAATCTTGATAAGGCGGAGACTTATGTGGAATACGTTATTAGTCTTCGGTGACGTATCTTGTTAACGGGCGGCATGTGAGAGTCACAATTTAAGTACTTGCCATAATGCTTCATACCTACCACTTAAGTTGTTACTGGTTGATCTAAGCTGGGCGTTGATATTGTAATCGAAGTTGTATTTAATCTTTGCAGATGATGTTATTATTTAAAGCTATTCTGAGCTATTTTACATTTTGTCGACCTTTAATAAAACAGAAACAATATTTGATATACAGAGCATTTTTCATTGTCCAAACTTTTGTTCCGTCGTTCCGTTTATTACACTATTATCAAATCACTTAGCACCAATATTCGACACCTTTTCCCTAAATTAATTATTAAAATAGGGTCAGCAATTGATTTTTGACTTTACCGACAACTGAATACAGCCCAACTGCTTTCTAGCTGTCACAGTAAAATTTCAATGAAAATTCTATATTATTTTCTGACGACGATAACTGTTGGCGATCACTGGTGCCCCTACGCTGTGTATAATATAACATGTTTTATTATTACTACCGCACTTCTGCCTGTTCACATTCATAAATATTGTTTATATTCACAGCATTTCTCCTATATACTTATTGCTTACATTTCATGAGCTATTGAAGTTACAGCACAACAGCTTCAAAACGGTTCGCAAGCTTTACACAATACATAATTATACGTTCATTTGTATAGCCATTATTGCATCGCATGTGGGTGACGAACGAAGGAATATTCATGACAACAAGTGAACAGAAAACCCGGGAAACGGTACTCGGGCGTTTATTGAAGTTTATAAGTATACAGTTTGTGTGTCACGTTCTCTATATAGGTCACGGAAAGCATGGCACCTGTCCATGATAATGTTTAATATACACTTTTAAGTCCATGGTATTTAGTTTTCAGTCAAGATTAATTTCCACGATTTCGTCATGAAGTGGTGTTAAAATTTGGCTTGGAAAACTAGGTTTCTTTGTTTTTAAAACAGTTAAAAGTGTATATGAATAATACGAGATTATACGAGTAAAAGACAATATTTTTTTATTTAATTTTGGAAAACTTAAAAACAACTGCTTTTAAATAATCTGTATTTTTTTAATTACCACCCAGTCAGAATGTATATCTTTTAGCTGTGGAGAAGAATAGGAACAATCCTAGGGTCGGTTTTATATTTATAATATATAAATCTTCTGTGCATGTGTTTGGTTTGCTAAGTGTGTTTGTTATTGAACTCCTTCTAAACGGCTGGACCGATTTGGATGATTTTTTTCGTGTGCGTTCAAGTGGATTCGAGAATGGTTTAGATTTACAATTGGACCCGGTGGCGCTGCAATAGGGGTCCATCATGCGGTACGAGTGTTTTCAAGCGGACGAAGTCGCGAGCGGGCCACTAGTTCTCTATATTTTTTTACCAAGCCTAGATAAGACAAGTACGTATGCACATATTCAAACGCAATATAATATTTTGTTTACTTTAGTCATAATTATCCTATGAGTACGTTAATGCCACCCAAATATACAAAAAAAAGCATTCACATCTCAAGTACTTCCATTTTGCAAATCACGCCCCTGGTTGCCATACGCATACGGTGGTTACTATAAAACACAATTCTGAGAAATATTTAGAGAAGTATGGCAGGGATAGCCAACCTTTATAGATAAACTTAAAGACATAAAAAAACAAGATACAATGCTATTAAAAGCTATAGTAAGGATTAACAATACCGTTGAAACTTTAATCTTTAACAAAAACCATATAAAATATATTAGCACTTTCCCAAAGAAACTCGTGTAGAAAATCTCTAACTCATTACGTTAGACATCCAAGCGTCGAGAAACTGTTCGAATTGAACCAAGTGAATACTCCAAATATTAACACCAACCAAATATTTTTTTTTTTGCTAATGACTCCGCTCTTCCTAATGTTAAGCAGCAGCTGAGCCCAAATGTGAGGACTAGTGGAGCAATATTGTGCCTCGCTAGCCGTCCTTATCTTACCGACCAAGTTGCAAAGTCAAGTCTTTACACCTCGTTTAAATAGAAGCACGTTTTAAAATGAGCAACATGTTTCAATATTTTTACTTTAAAATCTTATATTATAAGTTAATGTCTATCCTTTTATAACCCAGCTTTTAATGCTGATTGTACCAAACATTCTCATGGACCTGGGAAAGAAAATGTATTTTATTTTTAATGTCGTGGACCCGTTGGGAATCAAAGTATAAAATTAAATTTTTTGAAAACAATAGAATCGTGGATCTTTGGGAAAAAGCCGTTAGAAAGGCAAGCCATACCATGGCAAGTAGACAATCAACGGCATCTATAAACATCTGCAGTATCTAGAGACCTGCAAAAACTTTGCCGATATACATATTAAATTTCATTGCATCTAAATTTTTTTGCATAATCATAGCATATATATTATGCAATATGCAATATTATGTAATATTTTGGTGCTCGCCCAAGGTTGGGCACCACTGCCCAATGGCCTCGCACCATCATAACCCGGTCGTAAAGGCTGTAGAAGTAGCCGGCGCCGCGCGGCATTAAATCCTCCAACACACTTTTTATCGTTTGTGAAAACTTTATTATGGTAACTTTTTCGCTTTCTTTGGCACTGGCAAGAAGAGGTAGCAAGCGCTCCAAACTCTTTTGTAGAGCTAACTACTGCGTTAGGAGGTATTTATTAATGGTTGATTTTTGCCGTAACAAAATCTCTTCTTAGTTTATATTAGTCAGTAAGTTTTAGAGAGAATCAAATTGAATTGAAGATGATGTTTTAGCTTATAACCTACATGAACATGCAATGCATTGAATTTCTATTAATACCGTGTTCCTATAAGTAATAATTTAAATTCTACTATACGCCTATATCCATAAGATGAATCTCACTTATAATTTCACTATTTATACTTAAATTAACAAATAATCACAAAATAAGCCTCAATGATAAATGCCAACTTTTATATACGTCCAGACAACCCATTCATATCTCTCAACGAAAATACGACAACAAAACTTAAAGTATCGAGTACGGTGCTATTATATCTTCAAAGCATTTTATTGTCTGTTCAAAAAATGTCTTCATTACTACATATAATTCCTTTAAGCTGCTTCGGAAGCAATAAACGCTGTCGTTTCGCAACACGAATAAAAAAGATTTATTGTGAAAGTAAAACATGGAATAACATAATAAAGTCTTATTAAGCTGTTCGTCTCCCATTGTGAATTGGATTTCACATTAACATACTTTAAAAGATGAGTGCCGTTTTGGAAGATATTCCTCTTTTCTGAATCGGATAAATTATACGTTTTCCAGACAGTTGCTTGTCTCATAATGATTACTTATGTTGGTATGTACGTGTACAACAGTGTCCAACGAAAGGAGGAAATTTGTTGCACCTGTCCCTTTAAAAATAATAGGTCATGATAATGTATTATTTTATAATTATAAAAACGTACCTAATTTAGTCTGAAAACCTAGTACAAACAAAGGTAACCTTTTTCATTGCCGTAATTCGAATTTGTATTATATTTATTCGCTTTGGTAAGCTAGCTCTACCAGCTTTTAGCCTGCCTAGCTACCGCCATTTTATCTACTTAAGTCTGTAGCTAATAGGTACACACAGTTAGAGATAAGAAAAAAGCCAGTGCCTCAGTAGTTAAGGGGTTCCAGATGAAGTGCGCTTATATCTTTAGCCCTATCGACGCTTACAATCAGTTGAGATAAAGTCCAAAAGCTTGCGTAGTGAAATTTAAAAAAAGGTATTTCATTTTAAATGTCCAACTCAGCAAAACAAAAATTTATTTATTTATCAAATAACTAAGCTTTATACGCCTACCAATGTAGTTTTCTAACGGAACACATTAGAGGAATGGAATCTGGTAAGTCTCATGATGGCCGCCAGTCGGGGACTGCTTCATTAAATGTGCATTTTATTGTAGCTTCATCACGTTGGTACTTATCAGCACTATGAGTTTGCCACAGTATGTAGGAGGTAGGTAGCTTAGGCAGATAGGTTAGGTTTGTCCGCCGTCCGTCAGTAGTCAGGTTGCTGAGAGCGAGTCCTTTTTTTTCCTCCTTGAGACAAATAAAGTGATACTGCCAAAAAAGAATAGTTTTCCGCTCCAAAGCAATCTAAAACAACTTAATACAAATCAATGCATTTGAACGCATCGCTCTCAATGCAGCCTCTGCCGTTGTTATACAGTTTATTTTAAATTCTTAGGCCACAAACTGGACGACAACCAGCGCAGGGCGTTCGCGCAACTTAATGAGTATGCCTAGAATGTCTATATCGACGACAGAAGTAAGTGAAGCGGCGCGACCCATACATTTGGGGTCCTTCAAACGAGGCGTGAAGAGGCACCTTGTGGGCCGGCAGGGTGAGGGTGACTGCACGCTGCACCAGTTGTCCTTGCGTCTGGACTCCATTTCCACTTAACATCAGGTGGAGTGGAGTCATTTGTCGAGCTACGTATAAAAAAAAACATCTCTCGCGCAACCCGGCCACACGGCGCTGCTCGCTGTTGTCCAGTTTGTAGTCTAACGGGGAAGCACTTTCCTTCATCCACCTGCTATTGTGTGATAATAAGACCGAACATGGAAGTGCACTTCACCCAGAATCCTCAACTACTGAAGAGCTAGCTATCTTAAATCAAACTGTCGGAACACAAGAGCGCTATGAAATGGCCTATGGGTTCTTCGTCGCCCGAAGTCATTGCAATTTATGCTGATAGGAGTCCAATTTGTCGTAGCATTTTGATTTCAAGTATTCGTTTTAATGTTAGAACCTAAGCCTTACTGTGCTACGTCAAATAAATGTATTGAATTTGAATATTGATTGTTTTGAATAATGTCTAACATCATATCTGCCATTATAACATAATAATCTGCTTTTTTTAACTTTAAATTGCTTCAAACTGCATTTTCAGCATCGACGGACTTTAAGTATGTCCAACATGACCAAGCCAACAAAGTCCTTAGACTCATTGGGCTACGTCACTACAAAAACCACTTCAGTGACACTGGCAAATAAAATCCGTTACACGTAACGAAATTTCATAAGACTAATAACAACAAAGAAAAATTACTCAACCTAAATATTGGCATGGCGCCTACAACTAAAACAATTTCAAACATTATAAACAACCATTTAAATGGTGTTGTCTGTCTGTCAAATCGTGACCATCGGCGATGCGTCGAGTAATAGACGAGAAGCTCAATATTAGTTTCATAACGATTTGTTTGACGTACCGATCATTAAAGATCGATTCCGATATCTATCGAGTACTCGCTTCCGCATTATTCAAGATCACTCAAGCTCTATTTGTATTAATGCTTTGTTACTAAACAATTTGCTCAGTTTTGTTCTTTTTGGACTACGATATGCCGGAAATAGCCTTTCATTTACATTTTTTTTATGTTTAGTAATATCACAGTCATTGTAACCTTTTATGCTGTGGTGATATTAAAAGAAATGTTTTGCAGCGATTGAATTCAACTTCAGATGATAGGTAGATTTAATGTTATGTAATTTCAATTGTAAAACCCATAAAATTACCGAACAACTAAAAATTAAAAGTCATTAATGTAAGGAAGGTGATAAAGTCCACAGATTACTATAAATAAAGTTCACAAAACGCTTCTTAATTATATTAATAAATAAAATAGTTAATAACTATTACCAAATGACGTCTCGCTACCAATCATAAATGTCAGTCAACTTTACACAGATTAGTGCATTCCATCATGCTCATGCATATGCAGAGGGCTATAAAAATCACAAAAATAAACGAAGATCGTCATAAATAAAAACAATAAACGATATCGACTCGAGAGATTGTGCTCAGATTCTATTACAACATAAATATTCAATCAAACTTAGCAATTACGTCAGTGTATAGCCTAACCTATGCGCATGCGCAAGACCTGAATCCAATATTAATTTTATTGCAGAATAACAGTGCTACAGACAATCGCTAGATTTGAAATAATTTATTTTATCAATGCTAATAGCGGCTATGTTTCTTCATTAAGAGCACCATTCGTCGGCGCGGCCGCCGCACAGCGAGATCATTTGCTTTTAATGATATAATGTTTTTTAATGTGAGATTAAGTTATATATTGTGACCCTTATTTGACTATGAATACAAAGATCGCGGAAGTCTCTGGAGTAAAATGTGTATAATTATTGTCCATGCCCAAATTAAATCGGCTATAGGTAGGTATGATTTTTTTAGGATTTAAAGGGCTTTTTTAATATTTCGGAGGTTCCTTTTTGCTAGTTTGATGACCAAAGTTTAATATTGCCAAGCGTCATACCACCACCATACAACTACCTACCGCCTGCAGCTTCACCCGCGGGAAATAAGGAGAACCCAGAAGGCGAGCTTCACCTTTCGTCTGCTTAGTGCCAGAACTGCCAGATTTATTTTATTTATTTAATCTTTATTGCTCAATAAAATAAAATAAAGTACAAAAGGCGGATTTAATGCCAAATGGCATTCTCTACCAGTCGACCTTATGGCTAGGCAGAAAAGTTGGTAAGCGGTGCGACGAAGAACGTAAATGAAACATATACTACATACATTTATAAGAACTGAAATATACATATTAAGTTTTGGGTTTTATTTAAACGGTTAGCAAAGTATTCGTATTTTTGTTAGCAAAAAATTGGTAGTTGGGCAGCAACTTATGCCCAGCATTTGCTGACCATAAGTTGCTGCCCAACTAGATTTCTAAATCAGTCTCCAACTTATATCATTCTGAACAGTAGTCTTATGCCGCTCCCGCATTCCGTGACTGGCCCTCGCTACGCTGCGCTTCTCTCGGGAAAAAAAATAACTTTACCTAACCAACAGTAAGGATTTCTTATGCTGACCGATTGTATAATTCTGCTAACCAAATTTTTATTTTGTAATACAAATAAGTTATTTCTTTTAAGTTTATTAAATTGAATGATTATATGCAATATAGACTACATAAACATATTTAAACATAACAGAAGAAAAGATGATGGGAATCTCTTACGTGGGTGTTGATTCCTGTAGAAACAGTTTATACACCATTGTTTTAAAGACTAATTTACTTGGAGCTTGTTTGACTTTTTCGGGGACAGCGTTCCGTAATCGAATGACGTGAACTGTGAAGGAATTTGCAACGAGTCCTGAATGATGCAAAGGAGTGGCGAGAAGATGATTATTTGACGAGCGAAGCTGGCCAGATCCGTCGTACAAACAATTAAAATTCTCTCTATTCTGTCTGTCTGTCTGTCTGTCTGTCTGTCTGTCTGTCTGTATGCCAAGACCTTTTATCTCGGGGACGCATAGAGGTATCGAGTTGAAATTGAAACCATATAATCAGGTCTGCGGTCCATTGAAGCTGTGAAAAAATCTAATTTTTAATGTAACGAAAAAAAGGATACGGCCGTATATGTCGCAAAAAACTCTATATATATTTATATATTATATATGTATATGTATTATATATGTATATTTCGACACTCTCAAGGGAATCAATTTTTTTTTTTTTCATAGGGTACTTGCCGTTGACCTAGAACTATGAAGTTTGGCAAGTAATATTATCGTCTTAAACTACAAGTATAAGGAAAAATCTGAAAACTGTACATTAAACACAATCCTTAATAGGTACCTACCTACTTATTTCTGCCTTTGTCACTCTCGGGGCCTTAAAAATATTAATGACAATTTGCGTTTGAGTGTGACGAAATATCTAGATAGACTATCGACACATCGAGAAGTGAAAAGTCAGCCACATAAGTAATGCCGTTTATGTAAACCTATTCAACCTGATTATATTCTTTATAACCAACTAGCGGCCCGTCCCGGCTTCACACGGGTGGAATTTTTTTTATAATATAGCCTATGTTACTCAGCGCTAATGTAGCATTCTAATGGTGAAATATTTTTTTTAAATCGATCCAGTCGTTTTTGAGTTTATTCGTTAAACAAAAATACAAAAATGCAAAAATACAAAGCTTTCCTCTTTATAATATTAGTATGAAGTATGATTGACCTTTGCCCAGCAGTGTAACGAACCGTCCGTAAGTGACAAGTGTCATATATTTTATTTGAAATGTCTTCGTCAATATTTATTTGATGCCGCGCGGCCATACTAATTTTGTATGGGGAATTGAACGTATTAATTTGAAAAATAATAATTTAAAAAACTGCTCGATAAATCGAAAATGTGAGACTGGCGATTTGTAGTTTAGACAAAATCAGAGGTAGAATAATTTAAATAAACTATAAGATATCAACTAAACGCCGCCACTCGTTTTCATGGTTTTTGCCCAACTTTAAATGATATTGTAGAAAAATCTATAGTGTGTTATGAATTGATCGCACTAATTGTAAACACGTTCCCTTTGATACTAAATATATACTTTGTTCATTTAATACGATAGTAATTTCAATTATATCAACTTAACCGTGACTGCATTTTGGCATTTTTCAGTCGGCGCACCCTTAAAAGTCATTTTCGTCTAACATTCGTTAAGTTTTTAGGTCTATAAAAAAATTGTGTAAGAAATCTTTTTTGCCTTTACTAAGCAGTGGGACAAAAGAGGCTAATAAAAAAAATGTGTTGTCAAACAGTGTACAAATTCTAATAATGTGCTGCCAACCCGATATCATTAAACTTTTGTTACAAGGTTTGATAAAAGGAATAGGTAGCACAAATTCTTCTCACCTGTTAAACGCTACGTTTCATCTAAACAATGTAACTTGTGCATCGATTAATCACAACACGTTAACGATCGAGTGCTCGGATCGATACCTACCATCTATCTTTGTCGATAAATATCGTGCTGACATTTTGTTTTGCTTCTTCAATTGATCCGATGTTATTGGTAATTGACATCAAGAATATTGAATTAGAACATATAAAATGTTTTTGTTTTGTTTATATCATTTTAACGCAAATTTTGTTGCGAAACAAATTACAAAAACACAAATGTTGAAAAAATTTCCACGAGCAGGATTTGAACCTGCACCCTTCTGACATACTGGGTCAGGTGCTCTCCCAATTGAACGAAATTTGCGTTAAAATTATATGAACAAAACAAAAACATTTTATAAATAGCTTGCCTACTTCTTAACTGATCTTTAGTATTTGTAAAAATATCACGATCGGATGTTAATGACGGTAGTTGTTGACATTGAATGGGCGCCATTGGCTTAGAACTTATAGTTAGTTAATTTTTATAAGATGTTTTTATTCGTTATAATAAAAAGTGCGTATACTATCAGTCATGTAAGACGTTGCCAAACTTATGGCATCTATCTTTACAGAGGAAGAAAAGTGAAAGGATGGGGTTGCACGAAAGATCCCGATGGGTCGACGTGTTACTGGGAGAGGGAAACCTTAACAGGCCCCACTAAGATAAGATAAGATAAGATAAGATCAGTCATGTAATTAAAATTTTATTAGGAAAGAAAATTCTTTTTTTAGTTTATTGTAAGTTTATTGTACTATTACGAACAACGATAACCACCGTTGTTATAAATTTGATTCCATTTAGACAATGAGAGACGTTTCAAACATGCAACTTCTATAAACGGATGTCGCTTTACCTAAATAATTACTCCCAAATTTTTTGATAGTTCAAAACTATGTAAAGTAACTAAGTAATTGACTATGACTATCCCACTGCTGGGCAATGGCCTCCATCATTGAAATCAAGTCATCCTTACAATTAATATTTATTGAATTGGTTGGCTTAATTGTAAATAACGTTGATATTAACTAAAACTAACTGTTAATTAATTTAACGTGATTTCTTTAACATTTTCCTCGAGCCTCCTTAGCTTGTTACAAGTAGCCAACCAATTGAAGACAAAAAGTCAACAGCCCAGTTCAAGATCACCGCTCAGACGTTGATAAACGACGTAATAATGATAACAGTTTTTCTATTTGCCAATGTAATACAACCTGCGGTCTGTATGCACGTTTGCACGTTAAATCAGTCGGGGGCCGGCGAGGGGCGTGTTACCAATTTGCCATGGCTTCTCGGTATTAATCCGAGTTGTATCAACCCGGCCTTAATTGGAGGTGGTAAAAGCCACCCACTGTGTGTTCTACAACTAAAACAATTGGTGTCTTTCGTTGGTGAGTGTTAAAACAAAAGAAATCATAAATCGTTATTTTTCTTTTCTTTTTTTTAATGTAATTAAAGAGGCAAACGAGCCAAAACTCGTAAGGCCATAAGGTAATAGTAAGTGGTCCTTGCCACTTATGGACATCTGTAGTATACTGAGAGCTCCCTAAATGGGTTATCCATTCCAGAATTTCCTAATTCAGGATGGCAAAGGAATCTAGCCCATGCAGCCAGGTCTTCAGTTATTTACGTTTCTTAATAGTGATAAACATGTATAGTGTTGAGTGGAGATTGGTGAATGACAAATGATGAATCAAGAAGTATACGCCCCGAATAAATAACCAATACCCAAAATATCAACGTTATCTTTAAGTCACGTAGGGGTTTCCAGAAAATAAGTGAATGCATTTTTCACGGATGGTTTCTTATAACCACTTTTTGTATCTCTTATAGGGTTCTCCTAACTGACCGGTATTTGTGAAACATCTTGATTATGTTGCAGCTACTGGAGAAGACAGTAAGTAAGGTAAGTTTAAAAAAAAATAACACTAATCAACCATCAACATTAATTCAACCATATAACCGCATCTACGTTATCTCTCAAGTTCTACCTTGAGCATATAATAAAATTTCAGATTATGTGAACAATTATCACCCGTACATTAAACAATAAAACAGTTTAATAACATACGATAATGTTATTGAGGACAAAGCAATAACTGCTTACCGCAAACAAACTGTTCAATCAATTAAAGTAAAGGAAAAACACTAAGTACAACATGTTAATTTGCAAGCCTACGTACGTTTTAATGTTTCGATCGTCTTTCGCGATTCTGTTAAATACAGAGATAAGATAAAGTTTTGAGATAAAAGAAACACTCCTTTCCGCAGTTGAGCCACAAATTAAGGAAACTGCAGAAGGTAAGCTTCATATAAACGCGCTCGAGCAGCGCACACGTAGACAAACTATCGAACACGAAATCTCGCAACAGCTGCGCGCGGACTGTTGCAAGCTTTTGGGAGATTCCGTTCCGTGTCCGTGAGAGGATATGGGGATCTATTTTTGAATCGCACGTATGACATTGTGTTGTTGCATGCAACTTAAGTCACACTCGTCTTCCAAGTCGCATGACGCCGATTTTCCGTATTTTTGTATCGCTCGTTGCCGGTGCTGCCAACATAATACGAAATGTTGGATGGATGTTATCCGTTCCAAGCAGAATTTAGAGAAAACCGGTAACAACCGCAATTAAAACGTAGCGTAATATCCATGTTTTTATTGGCTGTTAAAAAAAACCTTTGCTTTTTAATAGAAAAGGCTATCAATGTCACAAATAAACGAGTGATATGACATTGACACAACGCATTGATTTTGACGGTTATTCTATCAATCGCTTTGTGTCGCTCGACTGCAACGAGTGGGTGAGGGCACTCGTTGCGGTCGAGCGCTTCAAAAATATGGAAAGTCAAATGTCGAACGAAAATCAGTAAAAACCAAGCGCTCGAGGCGAAGGAATCAAAAATAGAGCCCCTTGTGTGCGTTCCTCGGGCGCGTTTTTATGAAGCATACATTCTGCAATCTCTTTATTTTGGGATTGAGCTTTTACAAGCTCGCCATTACAGTTTTAATTGTAGCCTGCAACGTCATAAATTCGTTATTTTATTATCATTAAAAGCGACACTTTACGTTGGTCGTTGTTACATGTCGATTACTAATTGAATGGCACGGTGTACAGCGCCAATTGCAGTTAGGTAGTATTGGACGAGAGAAGCTGTTTAAATGATAAGCTTAGTAGGATTGTCAATACAGAAATGTAAACTGGTATAAAAGATTTACTTAACAAGCAACGTAAAATAACACAACGGAAGAGCTATGAAGAAGAGAGCATGAGGTTGTACAAATTATTGTTGTTAGGTTTAAAGATCTTTATTCTCATACGAAATTACATTTCACTTATAATGAGATTTAAACAATATATAAATTACAGTATACAATGTCACTCTGTGGTCTCGTTGCGATATGCAGTTTAAGTTTATTTTTAAACATGTATATAGACTTACAAGTTTTCACTTCATCTAGTAACCTATTAAACAGCTGTGCTCCCTCAAACAGAATTGTCTTTTTCCCATATTTAGTCCTAGGTGTAATTAATTTGAGTTGTTTTTGTGTCGGAGATTATGCGTATATTTTTTATATCTAATTGTATATTTGATTTAATACCCTTTGTCTATTATTTTTTTATTAGAATGCATGTTGTATATTTATGTAGTTGGGATAGGTCAATTAGTTTAGTTTTACCGTACAATTGTTTAGAAATGGATAATGGAACAATTTCTTTATTATTTCATTTTGAGATCTCTGTAGCGACTTTAGGTTAGTTGGTGCGGCTGATCCCCAGATTTCAATTAGGTATTCTAAATGTGATTTTATTATTGAATTGTAATAGGTTTTCCTTTTTTTGGTATGCAGTGTGCTATATTACGAAGTGCTTCCAGTACAGATATTAATTTAGATTTGGAGTGCTCAATGTGTGGCCTCCAAGTTAGTTTGTCATCAATCAGCAACCCTAAGTATTTTTCTTGATATGATGTTTATCTATTTTGAGTGGTTTGAAGTCAGGAATATCTTTATTTGTTGCAGCTAGTATCATGTACGATGTTTTTGATGTGTTGATTGTCAACAAATTAGACAGCAACCATTGATTTAATTAAGGTAATAGATCTTTTTGGGCGTCGGCGATTGTGGTTCTTATGTAAATGCTCATGTATTATTAGGCAGAAACAGGTGGCGAAGGCCTGGGTCTTAGTGGGTCTGGGCGTGGGCCTTTAGCACACCACGATACTAGGGGTGCGCTTGAACTTCTGCTAATAGTAAGTGGTGATAAGGCCGTTGGTGAAAGTGGCACCCAGAATCCTCAACTACTGAAGCAGTTCCTATCATTAACTGATGGAATACAACAATGCTACTTAATGTGGTCAAACGACGAGTTTCCGGATGTTCCACAGCATCGGACGTCTAATTATGAGATGATAAAGTGACACACTCAGGGCGCTGATATAGAATTGTGAGCCTTTTTAAAAATAACAGAAAGGTTCCTGATAAACCCATTTCGGTTTTAAATGACACTACCGCACGATTGCCGTAAGTGACCGTGCTAATTGGCAAGCAGTCTTACTAGTTAAACCACAACATTTTTTATCTTCGGTCTTAATTCAATACGTTTATGTCTGCGATTGGTACTGATAATCATTTAACAGGCTTGCCAACATGCAAATGCATGTATTGATAACTTAATATGTTAAATTCAGTCAATTGTGTTAATTTTAATATAAAAGAATCATCTCCCATTGGACAGGATTCATTCTTTTCAGGATTCATTCTAGAACGAAAGTGTTTTACTTTTAATAATGTCAAGATTTTGTACAAGGAAGATAGTAAACGAAATGTAAAATTAACGCGACAACCCAAGTACGGGGAAATTCTAGTAGATACTAAGCTATTATACTTTGGCCACCTATCCTGAAACCCTGCATTGCAAAAGTTGCTTATCTTTTAAAATCGCAACCAAACGCGCAGACTGCTGGGCCATCAAGCCAGAGAACTTTTATACATTGAATAGAATAAAATAATGTCATTCAATGCAAGCTAAAAAAGCAATAACAACAAATGCTTAGTTTAAACATACTTGATAGTTTACTTACAGTCGTTATAAATGTTTCGACATAATTTAACTTAAAAATCATTTACATATTTAATTAACCAAGAACAGACTATTGATTGGCTATTAATTAATTGTCGATTAATTACAACAGAACACAACTTGTCAAGGCTTTGAGGAAGCAATAAAATTTGAACTTGATTAAGCCACAAATATTATACACATATTCAATATGATTTTGAACAAATGGGAAAAAAACTGTAACCTATAAATTTTGAATAGATTGAATAGATTTATTAGATTCTAATAGATTGAATTGAATAGATCCTGAGGTTTATAAACAAAAGTTACGTTTCGAGCGGCATTAATCAACATATTGCTTTATAATTCTTACATACAATTGTTCGTACCAAAATAGCGTTTCTATAAAACGTTCCAACTAATTTCCAACATCCTCAAACAGACCGACGAAATCAATACACAGCATTGAAGTAACAGTTACGTAAAGAAGATTTCAAAAACTGATAAGCGTTAAGCTTAGATCAAGCGGCTAGATATGGAAACATGAGCCCTAGAAGCAGGGCACGGCCTTGCTAGAAGTATAAAACTACCAACCACTTGGGTATACACGAACGCGAAGATTGGCTTAGAATCTTGTATGCTCGTTGCTATGACAATGTAAAAAAAAAATATTTTCCCAAAAGTAATGCATTTGGTACAAGAAACACAGCTGTTATCTGAAAGAAAAAGAGAGAAAACTAAGGTTGGTTAGGAATGGTTCGCTTTTATAATATACTATCTCATCTTATCTTATCTTAACTTAGTGGGGCCTGCTGAGGTTTCCCTGTCGCTTTAGCACTTTGACCCAACGGGATCTTTTGTGCAACCTTTCACTCTTCTTCCTCTGCAAAGATGCCAGAAGTTGGGCAACGTCTTTAAGAGCGAAAAGCCTGAAGTCCTCTGATTGAAGCCGATCCCAGGAGTCCCGGATAATATACTGTACTATAAGCCTATACAAGATCCCATTGCTGGGCAAAAGCCTCTATCATCAAAATCAAGTCACGCTATAATTGATGGGTGTTAGAAAATCTCTACGTGGGCTAAATGCTGGTTAGTGATATTTGCATCGAAAAATACGAAAGTTAACTTACACGACCCGAGAATTGCACCCAGGACCTCCGGATATCGGGCTGAGAGTTAAAATGCTTCTGCGTTAAACAATGTTGCCCTAGGAAAAGTAGCTTCTGATTTTAAAATAGTTTTACTATAAATATAAAAAAAATATTAGGTTATAAACAATGGTGAAGTCGATTGACTAATTCGCCGTGTTTACTAATTATAAAATTTTAAGACTTAACAGATTATTTAATTTTACATTTTGATTCGATTCAAAGGCTTTTATCTAATAAGTTTACTTGAATAAAGAATAATTTCATTTCATAAGCAAAAAACGTGCCCCCACAAATATAATAGTTACTTAAACACTTCAAAACGACAATCAAAAACACTGAATCCGTAATTTACATCACATATTTAAATACTGTTAAAAGTTATCAGCGCCGAAAATTAAAAAATTCTTCGTTAACACTTAAATCATTCGGTGAAAGACAGGAAAAACGGTCTGACCGCAAGTTATAATCACACAGTGGTTAATCCAAATTAACAAGCCTTATGACCATACGGCTTGTACGTAAATTGGTTACCATCGCATGTTAACGTAAAGGGCTACGTACACTAGTACCGTCAATGTCGGAAGACGGAATGATAAACCGAACTTTACATTAGACCTAGTTTGCCTGGTTAGTGTACAGTTTTGACTTTTTGAATTCAAATTACATTAGTTACATTGAATACATTCTAACAATAAAACTATCACCCGTTTGCACTAAACTTATGAATCTCCTAAGTCTTGGCTTAACTACTACCCGGTCAAGTTAACTCGGCACCTGGCTCGAAAACGTCGCTTACACTCAGGTGCCGAGTTAACTTGACCGGGTAGTAGTTAGGCAAAGACTTAGGCGATTCATAAGGTTAGTGCAAACGGGTGTAAATGTTTTTTTGTTAGAACCTAAGCCTGCTACGCCGAATAAATATTTTGAATTTGAATTTGAACTTATGCTGAGAGGAGTCCAGTTCCAGCATAAGTTGCAGCTCCAAGAAACTGCAACGCTGATTTTCTAAGGATGCCACTGATCGCTAAGCTGTCTGTACAGATACAAAATTATGAAACAATGGCATATACATGGACTATTTAGAAAATGTATTTGAAAGGGCATCTCAGGAGTTACACTGCTTTAAGATGAGACTATCCCTATTTAACTTCCTTATTAAAATAAATATTTTCCAAAGGGACATTGAACTTTTTTAGCATTAACTTGATAAAGGTTTGTTAAAAAAAATGGTTTAATTGACCATCCGATATATGTAGGTATTCAACAAATCCGACACGTAATAGTAATCAAAAAATAAACAAAAACCGATGATAATGTTTCACTAAAACTAATTTGAGAGTGCAGTTTTGCGACGAAGGTGTCTGCGTAGTCCCTAACAGCTTGATACTACATATATTTCGATTATAAAACTTTCAAGACGAATTGTAGTAATATAGTCGTGTTAGAGCAAAGCGGTAGTTGTATAAGCCTCTAAAATTATGTATTAACAAACTGTCCGAAGCTTGTAAAATATGAAGTGCTTTATATAAAGGCTCCATAATTGTTATGAGTGATTACGTAACGCAACGCTTGAAACAACTTCATCTGACGCTCTAACCGCGTTAAACCAGAAACCTGTAATAAGTTTTAATTAGTTTATCGCGTCAATTTAATTATTGATTACATTAATGGCAACCACTTTCTTTAATTAACATCTAATCAATCAAAGATAACATTGAATGGCTTAGTTGATAAGAGAAAATTTCGATCTGCATTAGTTACATAACTACAAGACTGTTGCTTTACTTTGCTTCATGTAGACGCTATTAACATATTCAAATAGTTTATAGCGCAATTGTGTCAATGTAAAATGGTCCTAGGGATTCCGTAATACCTAAACCACGCCCGCCACGTAGAACGGGGCCACGAAGATGGTCACGTACACGTTGTTACAACAGAGATAGCCTGTATAAAAACATTCAACAAGATCCACTTCCGATTTTCAGTCTAAAAGTTCTGAAGGCTTCTGAGAATTAAAATAAGTCAATATTATAAAGTCTATAATCTACTAGCTGACCCGGCGGACTTCGTACTGCTTTGACAGTTTCCAAGACAACACTACAAACAAATCATTTTGTATTGGAAAAATTTCAAAAATCTAAAAAAAAATTAGGGGGGACCACCCTTAACATTTAGGGGGATGAAAAATAGATGTTGTCCGATTCTCCACCCTAGCCGATATGCACGCTAAGATTCACGAAAATCGGTCGAGCCGTTTCAGAGGAGTTCAATAACGTACACCGTGACACGAGAATTTTATATATTAGAGATATAAATAAAAATGAATGTTGCTTTGCGCAAAACTCGAGAACGGCTGAACGGATTTGGATGAAACTTTGCTGATAACCATGACCCGGACTAGGACATAAAATAAACTTTTTATCCCGGTAACAGGTTCCTGTGGGATAGTGTAGTGTTAACAAACGAAGTCGCGGGCGACTACTAGTAGTAGCTATATAAGAAGCTAGCTAGCTAATAGGTGTACTTACCTACCACCACGGGTTTTGAGATCCATCTTAGATCGGCAGTCGAACGACTAGTGCTTTCTCATTTTGCTTACGAGACCAATCGCCTCGCTACATGAGAGCTTCAACTAACTATTAGGTACTTGTGATGTCCACCCCTAATGTTTCCTTTCCGTCAAGACCTTTCAGTCAAGCTCCAAAACTACGAGGCTTCGTAGATGACGTACCCGCGCTAAAAGTTTATTCAAAATGCCACTGTAGTACCTAACTATCACAAAACGAACGTAACTCTTTGTAGTTTGATAATGAATTAAGCCTGATTGTCATGAGGAGCTCAATAGCGCAGCGGCTTGCACTTTCAAGTGGCGATCTTGCATGTTAAGACGCTTTCGTAATGGTGGGTCACTGGATGGGTGACATATTTAAAAAACCTCGAAGCACCTCCATTTCTTCGGTTGGACGGTTATGAACCGATCTCCTCATATACTATTGATCACGTGGCAAGTCTTGAGCCCTGGGACATTAATAGGCTGATGATGATTGGTGCAGTACCTATCCTAAAACAAAAGCATCGTGCTACATTTATAGCCAGCTTGTAACTGTCACTACATACGTGCCGAGATAGCTTATAATAATTGTCGCCATGTAGAACAGTCGACATTGGCTCGTGTCAAATAAATTTTAATTAAATCTCACGTTTCCGATGAGCGGGTTCGCTACTACGAGTAGAACAATAATTGACAACCGCTTGATGAATCGGTGTAGCCACCTTGTTATAATAATATTAGAAGCCATCTGTCTTTCGAAAGTACCATTTTGATGTTGAATCTGAGTGATATATTGGAGTGTGCGTTTCACTTTCTTTTTTCGGTTTAGCTTATAAGTACTTACTTGTTATTTAAATTAAATGAGTTTATTTGCATTAAAGAAAACCTAAATAAAACTGAAATGCCGCGCCACTAATTTATTGAAAATATAAAATGATTTTATACGTATACGCATATCAATATGTAACATGAGTAAACTAAAGGAAACGAAATGAAATTGCAAATTTAAATGTCTAGATTATTTTTCAAGCGTGGTACCTACCAAGTAGTTATTATTAATTTATTATTTATTGATTCCCACTGTAAAATTATTACGGCGCTATAAACTCCTGGAATGGATGTAACCAGTATCAGGCAGCATACAAATATCATTACAGAACCTTCATGTTGGTCTAAAGTAGTATGGGAATATCTTGACTGGGATCATGCTGAGATTAAACAAATGAAGTGGGTGTCTACTTCTGCCACCTAATGACAACAATACCGCCTTAGACGTTTCCTTCTTTTTTCTTTCTTTCTTTCAAACCAAGCCCTATTAGCCGGTTATACTAGGATCTAGGATGCTAACACAAAACAAGTGAAGTGGTGGTCTACTACTGCAACAAAACAAGTGAAGTGGGGGTCTTACGAATACGGCTTAATCAACCATACTATATTTGAAGGAGTTTGTTCTGATTGGTACACCAAGTCCAAGCGTCAGCAATCCAAAAAGCTGCTTAGTTATCGTGATAAACACCCGAAGGCTACACCATCGGGCTCCTTAACAAAAGCGCTTAATTAATTGAAACATATTCAAACCAACTAACACATTAGAAAGCTTAATGAGACATTCATGGGCAGTTAAAAAAAATGTAAGACAAATTAATAAGTTCCGTCTCAATTAATAACCTGCCAACGGGACTAGGCTCTTAGGAGAGTGTGTATTCTTACCTTACGGGTGTGGTATGAGAAAGGAAACAAAAAGGCACTGATATCACTGACCGGTGTAAGTCTTCGCCTATTGAAGTCGCTGTCTTATAAAACGGACGGGGAGTTAAACATCGGTTAGGATGGCATTTGTTTTCAATGTTCGAGATTCTCTTTTACAGTAGGCAATTGCTTTGACTTTTTACTAATACACTTAGCACTTAGGTTCTAAAGCTCGGCTGGTCTCTATAGCAGCCATTAAAATAATTTCGAATTCAAATCGTTGATTTGCAGAGAATAGGTTTTCAATTGTTTTACAAAAGTTGTTATAAGTAAGTATAGTGCTCCATTCTGTTAATAAAATTAACATGCAAAATCTGAGTTTAAAAAGTCCTTTACACTGTAAAACTAACTGTCTATTAATCATTTCCGAAGAAAGCCAAAGTAGTGTCTGAAAATGTATAAGAGAATAATTTAAGCTGATATGGTTTATCTTTAATTTTCTGCGTAAGGGACGCTGAGGTTGTAAGTTGATGTGCACTTCGGAATCCATAACTGTTGAGGTGGGAAAGATATAGGTAGCTGTATAGTGTGGTAGTTATTTTGATAATAAATTGTCTAAAATATATCAGATACTAGAGGCCTGCTCGCGACTTCGCCCGCTTTAGTGAACACCCGTTGTTCTTTTTTTATATAAACATTGTCCTGACAATTTCGAACACAACAAAAAATAATTCAGCCAAATCGGTCGAACCGTTCCCACGTCATGCTATGACATACATGTGGCAATTAATTAAATTAGACCTATTCAAAATATTAACCTAACCCTATACAAAGTCACGCCTTGTCACACCTACGCAAAGAGTAATTTAAAATACTCGTATTTTAAGTTCATTCATTGATTTGAGATAAGAGACAGTATCTCATTATAATCAAAGATTGACGGTTAAATTAATTAGTAGCAATTTGACACAGCCAACTGAAGTTTAAACTTACATTTTACATAACCACATACTTAAACTTCTATTATACAAATGATACGTTTTAAACGTTGAAAAAAAAACTTTTGTACATACCAAACATTAAAAAAACTTTCTCGTTTCATAAAAACTTTAATTAAAACAAGTAATATGTTAGTTACTGGAATTAAAAGCCCAAAAGGAAAGTCACAGTACCGTTATATGAAAGGACACAGCTGTGCGTCACACACAAAACTCAAAAAAGGTTCACCAAAAAGATCGTATACGTAATTAAATTAGCATCATTCGAATTAAAAAACGCCGAAGAGCGCAGGACGTCCTACCAGTCACCGTAGGGTGCCGTTCGCAGCATACAACCATTGCGTTTTATACCAATCAAGTACGATAATTGAAATGAGTTTCTTGTAAAAAAGCCAGAAAAACGATTATCGTCATACCTTTTAAGACGTCCGAGATACACAAATGGACTTTGTATTAGAATTTATGTCACTTAAGAAATGATGTAGAAAAGGGCCGACTGGCTTACACGCTATAAAAATATGGGAGAGGACAAATGCCTTCCCGGTTGTCAATCGCGGCGTGTAATAATCATAAAATGTTTTTTGATCTACTCAACGTGTCGGCGAGTGGTGAGAGAGGTGCCTTACGTTATATTGAGTGCTTTTCATTTGAACAACATTACCGAGGACGCTTCATTTTGGAAATAAGTTTTATCTTTGGTATGCGGAGTGATTAACCGAAGGACGCCTTATATCAAATCCTGTGACTGCTGAATTATGTATGGCACACAAGTTATACGTTGTTCCTTTAAATTGGTAATTACTAAATAGATAATAAAGAAAATTAAGTACTAAAATATTTTTCATAGTAATTAGTATATAATTTTACAAATTTCAAACACATAAACTAAAAGACCATGCTCTAATCATATAACCTTTTGACCTGATCCAATGTCAACTGTTTTTCATAACGATCATTAAAAGCTGTCTTGAAACGTATGTAGTGGCTGTTACCTACAATTTGACTCAAAACTCTAGAACAATGGCTTTAGTTTGGCCTAATGAGGGTTGGCGACTGGCATTTTGCAATTACTGGGTCCAACGGAATAACAGCCTTCCGAAGCACGAAGCAGCTTAGGATATCATAAATTAGGTCATAAACCATAAGTCAAGACCAATAGTCAATTCCACAATTCTCGCTGCCCACAAAAGTACGGTAACGTTGTAAAATTCATTGACAGTCAACAACAATCTTACCAAAAAGAAGACGCTGGTCCCGGCTGCATGAGCAGTCGTTTTTTTATATTTTACGGGTAAGCACAGTGCCTTGATCTCAGCTGATGTTAAGTGATGATAAGGCCAATGATGGAAGCGCACTTCAACCGGGAATCTCAACTAGTGAGGCGCTGGCTATCTTATCTCTAGCTGCCGGAGCACAACAATGCTACAAACATTGATGTTATGTCGACATATTTAGATAAGATGGTGGAAGCTAGCCAGGCGGACGAACAAGCCCTACCACCAACCAAACCGAGTACATAAACATGTACCCCCCGCTGCGAATCGAGCCCGGGACCTCTGAGTCTAAACCGGTGGTCTTAACCACTAGATCACAGAGGCGGTTTATGTCCCGTTCTCCCTATCCATCCATAGGAAAGGCTCGTGCACCAGCAGTGAATACATAAAATGTGATGAGTGATGATGATGATAGCTTTTTAAGAGGAAGAAATAAAAATTTAATACCTTTGCGATATAAAAAAAACACCTCAATATTTTAGAAGTAGAATAATATTAAATCACCTTCGCCACCTAAGTGTTGTTTGTATTAATGAACATAATAATTGTGTAGACGTACATTTGATATGCATTAAAAAGCATACACGCTGTGATTCCAACGTATCCGACACATATTATGTTTATGCAAATATGGATGTAATATTTTTATTAGGCAATTATATGAAATGTTTATTTCAAAAAATGGATGTTTATACGCTATGTCATTGCCTATTATGTGAGAACCAATAATTTGTTGTTTTTTTTTATACGTACTCGCAAATGACTCTATTTCTACTGATGTTAAATGAATTTGGAATCCAGATGCGAAGACAAATGGTGCAGCGTGAAAACAACGTAGCATCAGTTACCCTCACTCTGCCGGCCCACAAGGTGCCTCTTCACGCCACGTTTAAATTATTTCAATCATATTTATTTTTGTGTGACACAACGGGGAAGCTTTTAACCTTCATCTCACCTGATGATGAGTTACGATGAAACCAAAGATGGAATCGCACTTTAATCGGAATCCTCAACTACGAACCGGCTATATTACCTTGTTGAGAATTACATTATGCATGTAGTCCAGACGTGATGACAAAGCGTGAAAACAACGCAGCATCAGACACGACATAGTAAAAGACCAGCAATGTCACCTAGTAGAAACAGACTACAGCCCCAGGCTTCTCATTATAAAATAGATTAAAAGTTATTTTTTTAAAAAGAATAACAGTCTTTTAGTTCTCGGTTAGGATCGTAGACTCATTCTAAATACTCAGAGTTCATACTTTGTTTCCGTTAAATTAGTAAAATTTCAGAATAACTTTAAATGTCAAGGCAAATTAAAAGACTTTAAATCACTAAATGTATGATCTCTACTAATAAAGTAGGTATGTACGATCCGTAATTACATTATGTAATTGTGTTTCATCAAAATATTATAGGTATCAAAGCAACTGTTAGCGTAAAAATATTCATGCTGAGCTAATATTTCAAAACCCCAATAAAGTTATTGACAACCTGACAAATGCTACTACAATCGATTAGTAATTTATTCACCGGGTTTCCTAAGCCTTCTTACAAAAAAAAAACTTTTTTATCGAGTTGCCTATAAAAAGGATGCATCGCGCGGCGTTTATTCGATCACTTATTGTTCGATCGACAAGTCTCTATTGTACTCGGTTGAGTTTTTATCGATAAACAGTACCTAAACAAATACAAAAGGCAAGCAATTAAAAATCGTAATCGAACAAAAAAAGTAAAAAAACTTTTAAAACCAACAGCTTCAATATTTTATTTAGTTTATAACTTATTAAATTGCTAACTC
This sequence comes from Eudonia truncicolella, assembly GCA_949315975.1. Taxonomy (NCBI): domain Eukaryota; kingdom Metazoa; phylum Arthropoda; class Insecta; order Lepidoptera; family Crambidae; genus Eudonia; species Eudonia truncicolella. Next base: position 12,507,684 of record OX438836.1, read on the forward strand.
GTTAAAATTTTGTGCATGTTAAGCAATTTTTGCAATGCGGCCTCATCGGATAGGTGACCGAATAAAAATATCCGAAGTATAATAACTTCGGTTACTGTCTTGAAGGCAGTCGTTGAACCCCACCAATCCATTGGGCCAATGTGGTGAGTTATGGCCCGAACTCCTATTGTGATACTTGTCAAAATGGGAAGCCAGCGCAAAAGTGGTATATTCTAGGTAGATTGAGGATGACTAAGTTACTAAATACACTAAAGTGCCACAAACGTTTTTTACTCGTCCTTTACAATTAACAATACAAGTAAAAAATATCGTCAAGACAGCTTTTATTACTCTATTGTTTATGGTAAAAAACTTAAAAGGCAAGCAATTAAAAAGTTTAACGCTGAATATATTTCAAGTTAATCGAGACGCAACATTGATCCTGGTAATAATAAGACATCAACGGTTAAAGGTAAAAAAATCAGCCTCCAAGTAAATGCAATGCCTATTCATTAAAAACACTTGCGCCACGTAAAAAACAAGTGCATTACGGTGGTCCAAATTAAGGGAGATAGCGACACAGCGGTAAGATGAGCGGTGGCGTTTTAAAGAACCGCAATTTCATTTCAAATACCGTAAGATAGTTTTAACATGACGCGAAATTATCTAAAGAATTTCAATGCGTTAAAGTAAAATAAGGTAATGCTCTCATAAAGTGTACTTGAATGTCACCTTCAGCATATTGAAGCCAATCTTGAAGCTTCACTTCTTACGCCCTGTTTTCACAGGATCACCCTTCAAACCGAAACATAGCAATGCAAAAAAAATTGGCAGCAGAAATATATATTAGTGTTTTCGCCATATAGTCGGGTTTTTGGCAGAATCCTATTACCAAGCCGCTTAGGCCACGTTCATGCTAAGTGTACCACCACATTTCGCGCCCTCCTGTGCCCGACACTAACCATTTAAACACTAACCCACAATTACGCATATTGGACGATCAGATCAAAAGCACCGCTCGCTATTATGACGTACACGAAATTAAAACGAACATTTAATTTCGCTATTAATACTACATTATGGGAAGTGTTACCCGAGATGCGGGAGATAAGGGAACTTTCAAAAGAAGTGGTGAAATAATTGGAATACCTTGAAACGATCGTTATCTGCTCCGTGCGAGGGTGTCCTGCTATTTTAATATAATATATAATATACTAAAATATATATGAGAGGAAAGGCAATTCACGGCAAGTTCTTAGAATCTACATACTACTTACCGCTTAATAGTCATATCATCATCAGCTCATTTTATATCCCCACTGCTGGGGCGAGAACCTTCCCTAAGGGTGGAAACACCACTGCAACAACGGGCCTTAAACCACCACGCAGGCCCAGTGCGGATTGGTGTTTGTTAACGACTGCTAACGCAGCCGGGACCAACAGCTTTACGTACCTCCCGAAGCACGGAGGAGCTCGTGATGATATTTGTTTGACTAGAGTTATCGAAACTGAAAATAGTAGTAAAGAAGGACTTGCCTCAGGTAACCCTATCCCACGATCTTTCGTAAGTCAGTTAGTAGAACCACCCATAGAAAATTGTTTTTTTAAACTGTACTAAAGTTTCGATTTAAAGATGGCAACGTGAAAGCGATTGTTAGTCAAATAAACTGAACATTACAACGTGGAAAAGTATCAATTATCGAATCTCATTTCGAATCGAAATGAAATTGAAATAGTTGGAAACAACACGAAAACCTCTTTGGCAACGAAACAAGGTTTCGGCGTGGTGAGCCAGGTCATGTGCTTGGAGCCAATGACCTAGGCTCGTTGCTCCTTCGCATTTTGTAGAGCTGACCCAATTTCCCTTTGTATTTGGCCTCATCTCTAATTATCAAGGTAGTTTCTTTGGATAACTTTTTAAAATACCTTAGTGAAAGTATTTTTATTTTTCAGGCGAAAGGGAAAAGGTAGTCTGTACTTGAGAAAGAGAAGGCAATTTAAAGGTATAATTACAATAAAAAGAAGAAAATATTACAATGAAATATACAAATTATCAACAACCACGATGACAACACAACAGAGATAAAAACAAAAGAAGGTTGACATTAGTAATTGAACGACAGTCTAGTTATTTCAATTTGGTCAACCAAACAGTAGTTCTTTAAATACTTATGTGGTTTCCGATGCGTTCAAATAGGTCATTGGCGTGAAATTACACATTTTAATATTTAACGAAAAAACACAGTACAAAGTCCATATTATTAAACTTCGGCCATGTTTATTGACTGTGCGATTAAAATCAAACATAAATTAATTAACACATGCCTACTAATAAGTTTGTCTTTCAACAAGCTGTTCCTCGGTCGAGCTTGATTATGACGTCCCCCTGTGACCTCACACACGGCGATAGTAAGGCTGCTTTTCCACAAGATTTTTTTTGGAGAGAATTTGTTATTCGCCTCATACGGCTTTTACAGCGACACCGGACATTTTGGAGGTGGCTAGAAACTTAAACTCAAGGCGTGTGATTTCAAAACATCGTCGGAAGATTTCAAGAGGAAACGGCATCACGTAAGTCCCCGAGTCCCCGTGCCCTACTAGATTCGATCCGAACATCGGAACGGGAGCAGTACAACCCAAAGGCGCCACTAAAGACTACGACCGGCTTGGGTTGACCGGATCGTGGGGGTCGGAAGAAGCGCCCAGATGTCTGTACCTGTTATAAAGCGTGTTTGAACTGTGAATCGGGTCTTCGTACTCTTGTTCTACGAGTACAGTATATGGGGCCTATGCGAGTGTACATGTTTAACGTATCAGGTGAATAAGCACTGCCAATAGTTTATCTCCATTTTATACCGCAAAGAAAAGGCAGCGATTTTATTAGTGGATTTTTTCCTTGCGTACCTCTTAGCTACTTCGCTCAGCTCTGGTGGAAAAGCAGCCTTAGGTATGAAACAATAAACATCCGTTGCATGTACGTGACTCTAAATTAATTAGCACCAGATATTGGGCAGAGGTCCTATTCCGTGCTCCTCTCATAGTTTCGTCCGGGATGACATTTAAGTCATCCCATCACCTTTGTCGTGACGCGAACGCTTCTCTTCGTCATCGGTCTACGAAAACTTTACAGCTACGTTTACAATGCGGCTGCTTAGGTTTTTTAGGCAGTTTCAGTGTTTAATCTTCTCTAGAATATTCTAGGGAAGATTAAAACATTCCAACATCCTGCGTTTCTACATTTTAACCCGTATGGGATTGGGCTATTACCTTATAATTTTGATCTTATGTAAGGAGGTGATCAATTACGTGAACATTGCTTATTAATTAGTAATGTAATGTATGTAAATACAAAACAAATTGCGGCTGAAATGCATAATTCAGTTATTCATTCATTAAATCAGAAGGTTTCTTTTTAATCTGAAGAAATACTAATATTTTATTTGACTGTAACTGTAAAGTACCTATAATAGGATTTATCTTTTTTGTTGTTCAGTAATTCACGTTTCTTGTCAATACACATTATATTGGAGTTCCAACACGCTATCCGGTTAATAGGCCAGAACGTAGATGTGACCCAGAAATGGTACGCATCAAAGCAGATTTACAACGGATATATACAAAATGTATTATACAATGGTTCCTTTGATCCCAGAATAGGTGCTTCTAGTTTGAAAGCTTCCTGAGGTCAGGTGGTCCCATCCACGTGATGAGGCTAAGAGGGATGCGGATGCGGAGGGTCCGACTTCGATTCTCCTTTCATGGAGAGAGCATGCGTGTATAGATGCATTCATCCTATTCATGCCAGATAAGCAATCATAATGAAATACTTAAAATTCTCTTTGTAAATGTCGTGTGAAACAAACCTCACAAAGTTATTGAGTTAAACCTTTTTTTTAAGTTTTAATAAAACCGTTTAGTTTTTTTTAAATATTTATATATTATTCAAAAAAGTATTACATCATTTACGACATAAATTATGGCATTGTGAAATCAAACATTTCAAATAAATGTAATGTTCTTTTCTGTCTTATTCAAATATTAACTTTTACTAGCGTTTAATGGTTTACTCAATTCAAAATCTACAAAGGGAACATCGTAATCCTAACTACGGCTTCTTACTATTCAATTTAAATTACCTACACCATATATCAAGTAAAAGCTTAATAATAGACAAAATAAAGGGTACACAAGCAATACATCACGAAAATGGCTTGGGACTATAGTTCGAAAAATACTAACGCTCCTTGTCCCAAATATGGGCGCCCACGCATTCAGCCACAGTCACTTTCCAATTGTACGTCCAGCGTGACACTCCACAAAGAAATATATTGCTTTTACGTCCGTACAATTTATTCTCTTATCCAGTTGCAATAATTTACTAGACCAAACCAATTGACTGGTAACAAATCCGAATGTACGTATTGTAATTTATAATAATTTGGTTTTAATGTGATTTATTTTATAGCAAAATAATGTTTGACTGGTCAAGTTGTGACAAGTACCTACAGGTACAGAAATTGTAAGTAACGATACAAAAGAAATAGCGCCCTATGTTTTACGTATACTGTCGATTTATGTACGGAAGATATTGAGATAATAAGAAGTATTTACTCACACTTATATCGTGACACTTGACGAGAGATACTACAGCTGTATTATATATTAAAACTCCGATTGACTAATAATGAGTATAGTTTTACTTTAAATTTTTTAAATTAATGTTAGTAGCATTGTTGTGTTAAGGTAGCTAGAGATAAGATAGCCTGTGCCTCAGTAGTTAGTGCCTTATCATCACTTAACATCAGGTGAGATAAACACCAAGTGCTTACCAATAACTTATTTAAAAAAATATTACAAATAATATTAAAAATTTGACGTCTTCAAAAGTAGATGCGTACTAAAAACTCGTCTTCTCGTATGAAGATATTACCTCGGGGGCCGCCCACGACACCATTTACTATTGGAACAAATCATAATTAAATACATTACCACTGTATAATTTGAGGTATACATTATGAATTTCAATGGGCCTCCGCGCGGCTCCGTTCGGTAACGACAGTTACTTCGCACATCTATGATGGTAATGCAGAGTTTGTTTCCATTATCACGTCTGCGTGATGTTTCGATAAATATAGACTTTCAAAAAAAAAAGTTTGATCTCCATAAAAATCATAGTTAATTATAATATATTTTGTTAAAAAGGGAGAATATTGTTTATTCAATATTAATAGACAAAGTTTTAAACGTCTGAACTACGATAAATTTTTGCGAACCCTACAGCAGATTTAAGGAAGCCACAAGAAACTCGGCATGGGCTTTCCATCTTCTTGCTTTTCATTTTTTTATAATAATAACAGGTTTCTCCACATAAGTTGTCATAAATAGGTTCGCAATGATACTGAAACATCTTAACTGGCCATTCATAACATATTCTACGTATTGCACAACCATGCCGTCGTAAAGTTTAAGTTACTTTGCAAATTACGGGAAATACTACATGGAAAAACCACGTAAAACTGACATTCTAGAAATCCAATACCTTTGAATCATATCACAATAGTGCTCAAATCTCGTGCCGGAAACGAACCGTGGAAAACTTCTCCACAACAAACATTCGTCGTCGATCACAATCAGTAGAGAAAACTAATCGTACTATTAGTATTGGGACGCCATCGCGACACTTTACAGGTTCAACGATAGGCGACGCTTGTCATTGAGACGTCTCTCTGAATCCCAAGTACGTATTAAATATCTAATACACGACGAACAAAAGCCCTTGACGGAGGAGGAATGCTTCACTGTCCTTTTATATCTCTTGTGTTTCATGGTCATCTGTCAGTAACGTGAAGGCATCTTGGAATAAGTCTCCTCATGTTTCATCTATTTAATGTATTGAAATACAAATAGGTTTAATTAACTTCGGAAGGCACGTAAAGTTGTTGGTTTCGATGTTGTCGAAAGAGGTTGTTCGTTTAAACACCCATTGATTGGGATTTATCAAGGTTGGTGAATTATAGCCTGATCTCCACATGTGCTATTGTTCCTATAAGGTTTAAGGTCAGCTGTGGGACGATTATTGGCTGATGATGACATCTTTGTAATTATTTTTTTTTTCACTTTGTAAAGTTGCTTAAATGCTCGTGTTATTTTAATAAGGGTCGTACGTGCAATTCCATTGTCGGAACTTAATAAATGTTGCGTTTCGCAAGGATATTTCACATACCATGTCCTTCCAATCTTATGTTGGAACCTACATTCTTTCAATCATTTATTGCAGTTACGGAATTATGTAAGAGCACTCCCATAATATGAATTGTATGTCGTTAAATCGCTATGAGCGTAACTTCTCCATTTAAATATTTATCGTTATGTCAATACGTTGTTTAGTTGTACTGTAAGAACGGCATGTGCTTCATAAAATTTACAGCTACAACTCGAATTTGCACACTCCACTTGCGACTTGAGAAGTTAACTAACTGCGTTCACAAAAAAATGTGTAAAATATCCCCAGTGTTCTAAATACCTACGTTAACGCCACGTGTTAAAACAAACTACGGTTACATACGCTATTTATTACACATCGTAGACATAAATACTGATCAATATTTGTTTGCAAATTGTTATATAAATATTACATTTTAAAACTCCGCAAGTGGAGTTACATATTTAAGACAACTCCAGAAACAAGCGATGTGCTAGATTTCTTTTTTCTCATATTTGGTCGGTCTCGTGACAACTGTTTCAAGTGAGTCTTTACGTCAAATCCCGTCTACCAAGAGCCCTTTAGACGGCTACTGAGTCACCCCTACTCACTCTTGACTGTTTTATTGGCACATTAAGAAACTTTCTGGTAATGTCAGTAGGCGGTCTCCTGTTTTGACTAATGGTGAGAAATTTACCAACGAGTTTTTTGATTTTGTATATTATTAAGTAGGTTTGTGCTGCTAACACATTAATAATAGTCCCATTAGCCCCTCCAGAAAGATTGTGCTAGATGTGGGTTCACGGCATTAGTAACGTGGCACGGAAATAGAACCACGATTTCGCACATTCAACCAGACGGACTCTCCCGATGTTTTCAATTTAGTGTTTAAATAACTTTTATTAAAATCCGATTTTAATAAAAGTTTTTCATACAGGTGTTTTATGTAAATTCTCATGTAAATGGTGACCAGCAAGTAAAATAAAATAAATTTCAGTTAAGGTGCTTTTTGTTCTAATTAACTAGACTTATTTTCATTGCGAAGAAAATTTTAAATCACAGGTTATAAACACGACTCATGCTTGGCTCTCCACAAAACTTTTGGGTCTTCCAGTAGGCTTAGCCAAAGTAACATGAAGAAAACGATAGCGAAGTTCGAAAATAATAAAATGTATGGGATTGACATAAGCCGCGCTAAATCACGTGGTCAATCTTATGTCAATCCCATACATTTTATTATTTTCGAACTTCGCTATTGTTTTCTTAATGTTACTTTGGCTACCGCCCCAGACTTTGCTTAAAAATTAAACTAGAGTAGATAAAGTGTTCAATTTAAATTCTATGTTTTTTCAACTACTCTTCCATCTACATTAAACTTCCTAAAAAATTTAGGCTACATATCCTGTTAAACTACCAATCAATCACAATGAAACGTCCATACCACAGTCAATAAGCTGCCAAAATTAAAGTGAATTTGTCGTGTTCAGTTTCATAATGATTGTTCTTACAAAAGGTTAAGAAATCATCAATCGAGTGGGCCGGATTGTCTGGCCCAGAGGTTACAATATTACCACAACGTCTAGACACTAAACGGTAGATTTTTTTGTTTCCACCATTGGACAGTGGGCGGGTGTTTTGAATTCGCATCTGATTATTGTGTGTTTTTGAATTGACACACGGTAGCGTGTTGTGAAGGTGTCGACATGTATCTAAATGTAACACATGTTGACTAAGAATACGTAATGAGAAGGCGCAATCTAAAAATAAGTGCTAATTAGAAATTAAGAACCATCAGCTTTTTAATCTAGCTGGACCTGACAACAAAGCTCACTGTTGGATCCCTCAAGCAGAAATTTTGTTTAACAACTTTCGCGTATGTCTTATATAAATTTATTGAAGAAATCAGAAACACAACTTAATTATTTACAATTATTTATGACTTGTTATCTTATAATTGCGTTTTTATCACAGACCCATTTTTTTTTATAAATAAAAGCGTGTTACATTTTAAATGGAACATTAAAGAACATTTAGCATATTACAACTTCATTATTTTTCTTTGGCAAACAGAACGTAACACGCTTTTATTTATAAAAATAAAAGCGTTTTATTTATAATAATATGTCTGTCATAAAAACGCAATTTTTGTTTCTTATTATAGGGTTTAAATTATTTTTAACTTTTTAGTATTATTATTAACAAGTAACAAAAGCTTATTCTTTAAAATTTTATTTCTTTTATTTTTATTTTTTACTTTTTAGTGTTTTTGTAGCGGGATAAGGGCTTCAGTACAACAGGGTACGCACTAGGAACCCTGAGGCGCAACGTTAGCGATATGACATGTTTATACACCCTCATACCATTCAGCCCACGGCACGTGCTCACCTTGGCATTAGGTCATCCATCTAACCCATCTAATCAAAGATAGAATCCACATTCATAACAAACGGAACGAACAAACGAACGAACTTATTTTCCCAAGTTCCTATGGCCATCTTCCAGCTCCATCACGAGACCGCGGTTGACTACTAGCACCAAAGTACTCGTCAAGACAAATCATACGAGCCCAGACTCGATAGGGTTGTGTCGGTTAATTACCGAGTTCCTATGACCATCTTTCAGCTCAATCATCAGACCCTGGTTACCATCTAGCACCAAATTACTCGTCAAGACGAATCATATGAGCCTAAACTCGATGGGGTTGTGTCGTTTAATTACCGAGTTCCTATGGCCACTTTCCGGTTCCATCATCAGATCAGCTCCATGTTATAATAATTTAGCATTGTCATCCGATTTACATATGCGTGCAAAATTTCAGCTCAATCGGTAACCGGGAAGTGGATCAAATTTAACTTGCAAGATTTGATTACAGACAAACTAACAAACATCGGGACAGGTGAAACTAAATAAAAGCCTGTAAAAAGCAACTGCCGCAATTGGAACTCGAACACACGATATTTTCTCGTCTCAGCTCATCGTCCGTTGTTCCAATGAGCAACCAAGACATCAGCTTTCTCGACAAAAATGAAACGTTACAGTATAAAAGGTTAAGACATAAGAGATAAAGGCAAGAAAGTTCAAGTCACAGTCTATGGTACAAATCCTTAAAGCATTTAATGAGTTTTGAATAAATTCCATTGTATAGATTAAAATTATTTTAAAGAAGACAGAGCACATTAAGTAATTGCACAGTGTAAACACCCCTAAAAAAGTGAGACAAAACGTAACGCGTATTATATTGGCTTGAATTATGAAAATAAGTACGGTCAATAAAACAAATACTTATTCGGAATCAAATAAAAGCGATCGTATCTCATATCTAATTGCCTACTGTCGTCGCATGACATTGCTATTGGTTTTAAACAACACTCCAATGGAACTGTATATAATTATGAATTAACCCATTGTCTCCCTATTTGGTGGAAGTGGAATAATTTTAGTGGGTGGAACGAATCGGTCAAGGGCATTATATTTCATCTGTGTAGTAGGTATTTTATAGTGAGTTTTTGCCAACGGAAAAATATTTATAAAAATTTTGTTAAATTGTCTACAATTTTCATAATGATAATGACAATTTTAAATATGAGATCGAGAGTCAATTCCAAGCTTTGATAGAAAAAAATTATGTGTATGTGTTAGTATTTAAATATATATTATAGTACTTGTCTTTTTTTTCTCACTAATAAGCTGGCATATTTATATAAACTAAAAAAAAAAAATGCTTGTTGTTGAATAGTAGTAATCATCTAATCGATAACAATAACAATAACTATTTCCTTGCTTTCAGAAGATATAATTATGTACATAATTTTAATCTACTCATATACAAATTAATATGTTGGCAAGTTTAAGTAAGTCCACTTTCGGGACAATTTATTAACTGATGATGAAGATGATAATCATTTGTACTATAAAAAAAGAATGCCTTGCCTTTATTACGACAATATCTAGGAATATTAATAATAACGTCATACAGTCAGCCACAGAAACAGCCAGCTTTCCGTAATCTAACATACTTTATAGAATTTTAGATAAGCTAGCCGCATATGGAAAAATATTGGACACAAAGCATTCATCTCAGTTGTCGCTATTCGATTTTTATTACCTATTCGTATAAGGTTTAAAGATAAACATAGTCCATAGATTTTCGATATGCATAATCTAACAGTTTACGATGAAATAAATCCTGATTTGGATAGTTTTGTGAAAAATATATATAAATAAGTATTTGGAATTTTTGAATTGCCCCATTGTATCTTGAAATGTTCGTATTTTAATGAGGTAAACCCGTATTCATTTTGTAACCAATTTTGTAGCCTCTTGTGTTTAAGGCTAGCAACGACAGATCGACATGAAAGCTCAACTCGTAAAAACGAAAGATTATAAGCCTAAAAAGAGGCTTCGGTACCTAAATAATTTAAAAAAAAAATTATTAAGAAATAAATAAAATCTTTTTTTGAAATTTTGAAAGTCAACATTCTAAACAAACCCTTAAACGTGGGTACGGAAGTATCTCGGCGGTGTCATTGAGTAAAGCTATAAAGCCAAGCTTGAGAGGCCATTTTTTTGTAGAAAGATTGCTGATTGCCTCAGACGCCATTTTCAGCTTCACCGGGCTTGTTTGGGGGCGGCGAGAAACTTAAAGGGTTCCTCAAGCCGTGTGAAACGAATCACCTTCGGAGGTTTTCTAGAGGGAACGGCTTTACGCACTAGTGCGTGTCGCTGTGCCTTACTAGATTCTCTGAGGGGTTCGAATCGGATCGGAGGAGAGGCCTATGTTCATCAACAGTTATGGATTAGTATAGGCTGATGATGATGATGATGAAAGTTAAAGCAAAATTTTACTCAGCTTTCTCTCAGAAGCGTTTCTCTATAGTCGCAATTCTACCACTGACCCGATCGAAATGCAGTCTTTTATCAAGAAGAGTCCAGAATTAAACTCAAAGTCAATAGTACTAAGCTCTTCTGATAGAAACCCCTTAGTCAAGCTAACAAACATTTACTTATGAAAACTTTACTAAAACGATTCTCACATTAAAATCTTATGCATGTTTCTTTCTCACAGAAAATTTAAAAAAAATCATTAATATATAAAATATCTCTGTAATAATAAATAATACAAAACTTGAAAGATTATGTAAATCTACTTAAAGATGAATAATTACCTATATAAATACATTAGTACATGACCTCTTATCAGGTACTAAAAATTGCCGAAATTAATTTAAAAATCCATTAGCTTTATACCCAACTAGCGGTCCGTCCCTGCTTCGCACGCGTGGACATTTTTTTTTAAATATAGCCTATGTTACTCAGCGCTAATGTAGCATTCTAATCTAATGGTGAAAGAATTTTTTAAATCGGTACAGTAGTTTTTGAGTTTATTCGTTGCAAACATACATACATACATACATACATACATACATACATACATACATACATACATACATACATACATACATACATACATACATACATACATACATACATACATACATACATACATACATACATACATACACGAATATTTGTAGGTATGGCATTGAAGCAGCGCCTCCTGACGACATACAAGAAGAGTTAATTTGCCATACAAATTCCCGTTTTCGTTAATGTGACCGAATGTTAAATGAAACTCACACTAGCCACCCTGTAATCGAATGTAACAACGAATTATCTGAGCAACATTAAAAATGTGACTGTGATGTTCTGACCAATTTAACACGTCGTCGCGACTTTTTTCACAAACTTTGTGCTCAAATATGTCGCGTGGTTGCCAAGTTGTGTTCGTGTCTGCGCCACGAAGTGCTGTAGTTACGCGATGTCTGTGCCTATGCAGATGGTGTTCATAAACCGAAGGAGATGATTATATTATTTGTGTTAATTTTTTCTAGGTTTTTTATTGTCTTGCGCCTGTATATAAATTACACTATTAACACAAAATAATATATTTATATCTTGAAGTTAAACCAATTTTTTCGGACGTTTCATTTCAATGGGTAGTGTTCGCGTAAACAGTTCGATTCAGTAGTTATCACATTTTTTCATAAAACAATATATCTAATGAGTACCTCTCTACTTTAATGATACGTATATGGCTCGCTCGATGGCACAGTGTTGGCACACGCCCGGTATGCGATTGCTGAAGTCAACCAACTTTCTCTAAAGCCGGTCATCGGATGGGTGACCAATATTGTATCATCTCCATACTTAGGCACGTAAAGCCGCTCGTCCCGGCTGCATGCATTAGCATTCGTTAACAACCACCAAGGCGCACTAAGCCTGCGTGGTGGTTTGTGACCCATTCTCCCTATCCAGACATGGGGAAGGCTCGTACCCCAGCAGTGGGGACATAAAATGAGCTTGCAATGATGATGATGATAATGATGATGACGATAATAATGATATTGTAGGAGACAAAAGAGCATAACAAGCATCAAGCGCGGTGCCGACCCCGAAGCTTCAGTTCTTGTGTTTATGCTTTGTAACTATGTCAAATCTAGTACGGTATAACCTGGAACACAGCTATTTAAAACAATGATGATTAGCGACAGAATCTCTTCCAATCGGATTCTGAACATCAGTCAGATACAAAATACAATATCAGATACATTATACAATATACAGATACAAAATAACATCATCCTATAACATCGCCTAAGAACTAGACAATGATAGCGAGCCATATAGCAAGTAATTTAATATACTAGTACGTTAGGAAATTAAAACAAGTGTCAACGAACTATTATCTATGGCTATCTGGTTGCACTTAGACTAATCTATCGATGAAAATTAACTATCAATGCAGTCAAGGCCCACTGAAATTACGACACAACGTATTTGTGGGAATACGTTCAAAAAGTTCAACATCATCAGCTTGAAGGCGTCGCACTGCTGGGCTTTCTCATATAAACAATGAGCTTTAAGCTCTTTTCAAACTACGATATACTATTGTGCTATACAGTATAGCATAGCAAGACTTCACCATACAAACCAATAATATTATATTATAGCTAAGTGTGAACGTGCTCTAAATAAAAGTATCCATGGTGAGCGATATTGTTGTGCTATGAATTACTCGTATATGCTTTAAGCTATAATATTATAGCGTAGTCTAAAATGAGCTTCATTAATTAGGAGAGCGTGCGAGACCGCGTTAGAGCAGTTTGGAAAAACCGCGTATCTGCTTTGATACAATTTAACAGGAAGACGAAAAACATGAATACCATGTCCATCCAAATATATTTTTCCGGCTGACGTTGTTTGCTTGGTCTTTTGAAATTTCATTAATTTTATACGACGATATGCCCTATACATACAGGTGTTTATGTGGGAGCATATGCCCATTCCATAACTCACCAATCTAGCCCAAGGCGGGTAGGGCGGGCAACCTATTAATACCCACCAGGTTTTAATAGGTATTACTGTTATATGACAACAACCGGGATCAACGTGTTTATGTGCCTTCCGAAGCACCGAGAAGTTCGAGATATTTCAGTTTGGTCACCGTCCGGTGGCCTAGCATTACGAAAGTAAGGCTACTTGCATGATCGCGACTCGAATATTTCAAATATTTCATGGGGCTGATGGGGCTGCCCCGACATTGTAGTGCGTCAAGGATGCTAGCAGCAGCTGATGTTGATAGCCTCTCAGTTATCATTAGAAAGAGCATTGGAAAGCGCTGATGCATCGGGTGCGGGGCAGCACCAACAGCATCCTGAGGACAGTCGCGACGAGTGTGGACAGTACTTATGCGTAATTATGCGGCACTGAACCTGCGTCCACCTCGTCAAAGACACCAACATTAATTATAATAACTTTATGGCTATACAATAAACAATATACACTAACATAGGTTTTTAAGTTAAACAATGTTGCTAACACTGACGTCTGAAATAAATATTATGTTTTCGCATTGTTAGAAAAAAGCAGTGTTCTTTTTTCAAATAGGACTCTGACTTTTTTTTATTAGCATCATCTCACGTACCAGTATGAATCAAATAACCGTATAATGAAACGAATGAATGATGAAAACCACAAAATGTCCTAAATATAACATTAGCCTGCCACTCCCTTCGTGTTCGAAGTTTAACGGACCGTATAGACACATTTTATGTCCTTTACATTGATAAGCATGAAGCATAATAGGTCGTATAGCCAGTTCAAGTGAGACATTAGGCTGGTGTCCAGTATACCCCGAATGTCCTGAACAAAGCCATGTTAAACTCTGCAAAAAATATATTTATGCAAGTTGTAATTTTTTGGTACATAAACCTTCTTTCTCTGTCGGATTTTGTTAAATTATAAAAAAGTGTTTATTGTATATTATTTAAAAGTCTCTTCGGTTAGACTATAAAATTGTATCATAGATTATTAATATCACAAGTGATAATAATATAAGTATTCGAAGCATATTTTGTTACAAAAATAATTCAAAGATTCAAAGATTTAGAAACTCCCTAAAGCTATATTTGGCACTAGTTATTGAGAAACTCTTGCATACATACATTACCGTAAGAAGATATTTACAAAATAGTTACATACGGGTAGGCTATGTCTTGCCACAGCTTAGCAAATCACATAAATTATAATTATGATGAGGAGCTTTTAAAGTTGGTAGTTTAATGTAATGAGTTGAAGTGTCATTAAGTTCTCTACCACTCTTTAGCGGAGAATGTAATTAACAGGAAAGGATGGCATTTTAAAATTAACATCGTCATAAAACAACAACCAGTATTAATAGCAACGCTTATATTTTAATTAAGTATTGGACTTACACGATGCTGGCGCTACACCTTCAAGTAATTCTACTGTTTAGTTACTATACCTAATCCTTATTATAGTTCATTTCATTGCATTTCATTTTGAATTCTTTTTCTTGGACTTTATCTTCGGTATTCTTTCATACATGTTCGTTAGTTGTTCATTGATTTTTGCTGAGAGAAATGAGACGTTTACACATTTATTTTATTAATGTAATATAATAAAATAATTGTGTAAATGTGTATTTTTATTAAGTAATAATATAACTCATAGGAAAATTAGTTCTAAGAAACCAAAACGCTCATAGAGAAATAACACGTTTACACATTTATTTCATTAATGTAATATAATAAACTGAATTATATTATTACCTAATAAAATAATTATTTTATTTTATTTTTAACATTTAAATTTACTGCATTCTAGCAACTAAACTTATTATCTTACAGTTTGGGACTTTCCCATACTGACTTATTTGTATTAAATTTATTTTACTCATGTAATTAAAGGGTCGGCCTCTATTACAAATATTTCAGTATATAGTGTATTACCTCGTATATATGTATATGTGAAGCATCGTCGGAAACAAAAAACATCGAAATGGCAGTCTTGCACGATGAAGCACGGTCATGGAAGTTAATATAAGTACTTGTAGTAATTAACCTAACTATACGAGTAAATTACACTATCCCACTACTCAATCAAAATGGGTATAGTCTTATTCACCACGCTAGAACTTAATTAAATATCTTAATGTAATAATATAATGATAGATACAATGTACTCACGTGTATACAGTTAGTAGCATCCAGCACTGAAGTCGCGCGCCGGGAAGCCACGTGACGTAGCGACCAGTCAGCGCACAGTCGATCCAATAGGCAATATAACGCATACCACGACAGTGGCTGAGCGGGCTCGTACACCTCCGTGACACTCGCGACTTACTACTGGTAACTTGTTACTATGAAACTTGACTAGTTTTGTATCAGAATTTATAATACCAATACAAATTTTACTATGATTCTCTATTTCGAAATTTTTGCCCAAATTTTGCTTAGTAAACCTTCGTCAGAACATCTACTTATCTAAGCACCGGCTGTCGTCAGCCGAGCTGAAGCTCACGTTCTTTGCCGCGATGGAGATGACTGAAGTAACTCTCCACAGAGCACACCCCAGCATCTTTGTTTTATCGCGGATATTGAAAACGTCTTATGTTACAAATTAATTTCTAAATATCTTCCAGAAGCGTGCCGGCCGAACACGAAATTTCCATATTGTTCCTGCAACAAAAGAAACGAAACATTAACCGATTTATTGATTTTGATCGATTTACAAACAACGGACCGAATAGTCGGCGAGAAATCTTAGAAGCCACCCAAACTCGCTGCAGCGGTCGAGCGTTCACAAGGTAAAGTCATAAATAAATCACACCTTCACACAAACCCGAGCCCCTTTTGTTTAAATGCTACCAAGACATACAAAAACTTTTATTTTTCTCGCAAGTTCAACACGAAAAAATTATGCCGGCCAAGAATTGTGCAAGATCACAACAGAGAATCATTAAACAATGCCCCTGCCAGGAATTGAGGTGTTTATTATATCGTCCACGTTCGTTGCGAGTCATTCAGCAAAAAAATAGGAATCCAGGTAAACTGTGTTTTTGCAGTGGGAAGAACTTATTATGCGGGATTTATGTCACTTTTTGTTGCGTCCAAGCTAATTATTGTTATCTCTTTTCTGCTTGACCAAAGCGTTTTCTATGGGGCAATAATGGGCCACTAATTCTAGTGACACCTTCGGAGTTAAAGCGTCAATCAGCTCGACGTTTCCCCCATTGTGTGCGTGGACAAAGCCACCCGCAACTTCTACTGTGCCTTTAACGTTTTTATTATTTGTATTGTCGATATCTCATTCAGCGAGCTCGTCACTAGCTTCCACTTTAACGATTCGGAACTTCATACTAATTAATGACTTTTTCGATTTTCGTTTGGACTGCTAATTACTATATAGCTGACTCATTCGATCACAGGGTCTAATGGCCCAACAAGGACTTGCAAATTTAATTTTCGAGAGAGGCTTGGCGAAGAGAAAAAAGTAACAATAAAATATCGAATTTAGAACAGCAATCCGGGCGCTGCGTTATTATTTTAGCCAACAAAGTAGAAAACCATTTACAATAAATCATTTTGAATGCTTTCTTGGTTCGCAGGCGAGGAGCGGGCGACGCAAAGGGTGATTTCTGTTTGAGTATACATAAATAAAGGTGAAGGTCCTGAGTGCGGATCCCAGGTACCTTTGAAGCTTCCAACACAAACATTCGGTAACTAGATGCGGCATTGTGACCATAACCGAGTTGTTGTCGCGGATTTCCCAGTTAATGGATACGAAAGTTATTTCAAGTTTTCTTATCATCGGAAAATATAATTGGAATATTTTAATTGTCTTGGTAACTAAGTAGTCTTATGCCTAATTTATAAAAGTCCAGTAACATTAAATTATGATTACTTTGAAATGGTTTTCTGGAGTTTTGCAGTATGGTGCTTCAAAGAGCTGTAAAAAAAATTGATTGCAAAATTATAAAAGAGTATTTATTTATTTAATCTTTATTGCACAATACAATAGGATAAAGTACAAAAGGCGGACTTAATGCCAAATGGCATTCGCTACCAGTCGACCTAAGGCAGAAAAATTGGTAAGCGGTGCGACAAAGAACGTAAATGAAACATATAGTACATGAATTTATAAGAACTGAAATAAACATATTAAGTTTATTAAATTAAGTGATAATAATATAATATGCATACCATGAAAAAAAACTTAATTAAAAATAGACTACATGAACATACTTAAACATAACATAAGAAAAGATGATGGGAATCTCTTACGTGGGTGTTGATTCCTGTAGAAACAGTTTATACACCATTGTTTTAAAGACCTTGTTGACCTTGTTTTACTTGGCGCTTGTCTGACTTTTTCAGGGTGAGCGTTCCATAATTGAATGGCCTGAACCGTGAAGGAATTTACAACGAATCCTGAATGATGCAAAGCAGTGGCGAGAAGGTGGTTATTAAAAGAGCGAAGTTGGCGGGCATGAGTAGAGCTAAGGAAACTGAAACTACATTTTTACTACATAAAAGAGTATACACATTTAATGCTGAAGGCCTCTCTCTGCCTGTTATCTGTTGCTGCCTCTTATGGGGCGAATTAAAAGTCAACTGCACTGCATTTTGACCGTTTAATGATACATCCACTAGTTTTTACAGTACAATTTGCACTTGATGAATTTGAAGATTGTTCAATGTAAACGTACCAGATGACTGACAAATGACTGTACCACCTCCAGCCACCAACCAAATGAACGTCCTATGGCTTATTCAATATTTAAAACTCAATATCCTATTATTTATTGCATTCTACAATGGTCTATATAAGTAAAATAGACGATTGACGAGTTAAGAAACGTAATATATACAATTAAGAAAGCACTGAAGAAGTAGTTGTTCAGGCTTGTTTAATTTCTACATTAACTATATACCTATACCTATATATTTATTTAGAATCTACTAAAGAACATATTGGTTGTCTAGAAACATTTAATTTCTATACTGGTCTCAATTGCTGACTTTCTACTATCCCTGGGCCGCATCTAGATTTGGATTTCCATTGTTTCTCGCACGTGTGGCTTGGCTCCAGACCACACTGCAATCCGTGTGTTTGCCCAGCGATTAGGTATACGCGCGGCAACCATGCTATCCCATTGTAATGAACAACTGTCTTGACTCATTAAAATATTACAGCGCACGCATAAGCTTCAGGTTTTATTTTATTAGTTACACTTGAGGATTTTGAGGTCTGCCTTTGAACTTTTAAGTGAGGTCAGAGTTAAAAATGTTGAGCTGTAAGTGTACCTCTATTATCTAAACTGCATTTTAAAACACTTTCGTACCTATTGTTAAAACCAATAGCTTTATCATGTTGCTTTGCTCCAATTTGAAAGGATAGTAGTATGTATAACCATGAATACATACAATAAAATAACTGATCATAATGTAGTTATAGTCATATGTCTTGACTCACTAAAATTTCACAGCGGCTGCATAAGCTTTGGTTTTATTTTATTAATTACACTCGAAGATTTTAAGATCTTTGAACTTTTAAGTGAGGCCAGACTAAAATAATACTAAAATATTTCAATACTTCAAGAGTAGAATCGAAAACACACTTATGTATAGAACCTATTACCTAAAATGTACCACCCTTGTGCATATTGCTGAAACCAATAGCTATATCATCTAGCTAAGATAAGACGTGTAGTAAAATAAGTGAGCATATAGTCATATAGGCATCTTAAACCTCAGAACCACTCCCGCGTCTTATCGAGCGGTAAAAGTGGTACTACTTAACTCGCTTCCGATCAGGGGCCCGACCGCCTAACCGATTGCTTTGGCTACGTGTATAGTTTATGACGTCATGATGTCATCTAGCTAATAGGTATAGGCATATATCTATAGCTATAGCCTATAGCTTTCGATATGGCTTTCATGGGCGGTACGAAATGACAAGATGACGTCATAAACTATACACGTAGCCTAAGCGATCGGTTAGGCGGTCGGGGGGCAGGTGAGTCGTAGTTGTTTGAAATTCTGAATTCCGATGTTAAAGTACTTAAGTTGCAGTATAAATAAATAAATAAAATTTCCTACACTCACACCAATTATCTAGCCCAAGAGAAGCTTCGTTATGAAACTAGTTAAATGGTTACTAGACAACGGATAAACAATGTAAACAAAACTGTCAAATTTCCTCAATGGACTTTGAACTTTATACCTAAGTCATATGGTTAACATTGTATTGTAAAAATTTGACAGTTTTGGATAAGTTGATGTGCAGGCGTCTGTACCAAGTTCTTCAGCGGTAATGGTTCAAAAAGTTATTTAGATTAGTTGTTACTGGTAGCATAGGCTTCATTATCGTCATCATCATATGATTATTATAATGTCTAATAATAAATGTATTATAAAAATTGTTATATGGATTTATTTTATTTTAGTCTATTTGGGAAACAATATACTATAGGTATTTTATTACAGGCAGGTTTTACCAATTTTAAAAGATTATGTAATTTAATATAAAATAAATATTGTAATGTCAAAACACACTGATGAATATTAACTTCAAACCCGTATAGGTAATTAATATTTACCCTATTGCAAAAAGAAAATCAGTTTCATTCCAAACGTCAAGTCTAGTACTTTGTTGGTATAACAAAATACTGTGACCTAGCATTCACGACTGACATTTACATGACCGTAAAATCGTAAAATCGTTCATATCCACTGATGGTAAGTGATGATTAGGCTGATGGTGGAAGCTCACATCAGGAATCCTCAATTACCAAGTAACATTGGGTTGGCATTGTGAGAACGATTTTTTGAACTCAATTCTGCTCCTCTAGCTACCATTGCGTCTGGACTCCGCTTCTGCTAAAATCTGGTGAAGCAGAATAGTTTTCCTAATCTTCGCTAAAAATCATATTTCTACTTAGATACTTAAAACAAGTCCTACCCTACCACCAACCAGACCGAGTACACTGTCGCTGGCAAACAAATCCACCAGACTAACCACTAGACCACAATGGTGGTAAAGTAATGTTATTGCAATTTCGTGCAACATTTAAACCCGAAACTGGTTTTGTGATTCTTTCGTCAAACACACGTTCAGGGATGCCAAATGATATATTGGACAAAAAATGTATAAATATAACTATCTTGTTTTTACAGCAACCTATATACAAGAATAGGAATCCAAACGTGTTCAAGCTTAATGTAAAACAAAACTATTTTCCCATACAAAATTTCTTAATACTAAAATTAGTTCAGGTTAATAATTACAGATGGCGCTGTTCAAAATTGAATCACGGCTATAAAGATTTCTGTACGATTAAATTAAGTAAAAATGTCTAAGAATTATTTAGCTTATACGTCTCTAATATAAAAGTATAGTAAACTATGGTTTGATATAATCTTTATCACCTAACCCAGCCCACAGACAGACCTATTGTTAAAAACAAAATGTGAAGTAAACTATGCGAGAAGTTCTGGTCAACTTTCGTTGTCCAAAATTAAATAGCTTAAGTACATCTCGACAGCTTTGTTGGTTTGTATAATAATAGATTTGATTTTGTATAATTTGTGGGACTCAGCGGTATAAAGTAAGTTGGCTCTGCTGGCGGTACGTGATGCCATCCTTTAAAGTAACCCTCTGAGGATATTCAATCGCTACGGTTTGAGGTACCTTTGAGTTCTCGCCGCCCCTAAGAGTCCCGTTACACTGCAAAGTCCAGCTGAGGGCAACAGTAAACACTTTCCGAAAAAATAAAAGAAGGCAGTACTGTACACAGAGTCCATGTTGCATATCATGTGTGATATATGCAAAGGATCGCTACGTTTGACTTGACTTCGGGGAACTAACGGATTCGGCGTAGGGCTTTGTTGAGCTGCTTTTGTCTTGAGAAAAGTGGCATACATTTGCATTTATTCTCATAGGGGTTAATTTACTTGCTGACATACCCACTTAATTTTAATTATGTATGTTGAAGTCTAATCTTATCTGGAAGAGATCGCTTAAAGCGATAAGACCGCCTTTGCCCATGCTAGCTTTAAGATTTTTTGTATGTACCTGTTTTTGGTTTTAATTTGTGTGAGCAATAAAGTATTTATCTATCTATCTATCTATCTATCTTATTAATAATTTTTTTCTTATTATTAATTTATTTATAACTATTACCTATAATTGGAATAATTGAAATTGGAATTGTATCAAAACATGAATTTACATTTATTTTTATAATTTTGCATGCTGTATATTCAGCGTAACACGTTCGCCGATGCAAATTACAACTTTACAACAAGTATATGACCATGTTT
This sequence comes from Eudonia truncicolella, assembly GCA_949315975.1. Classification (NCBI taxonomy): domain Eukaryota; kingdom Metazoa; phylum Arthropoda; class Insecta; order Lepidoptera; family Crambidae; genus Eudonia; species Eudonia truncicolella. The sequence continues at coordinate 12,529,551 of OX438836.1, forward strand.
CTAGCATAACCAAAGTTTGTATATTCTATTCTATTCTTAGACTACAGCAAAAGTTGGAAAAAAGATGGGTCACCGACAATTATGTGCACCTCATTCATTACTCTGTAAAACATCGTAGCTATATGAGAGTTAAAGGTTCGAAGCGTTCATTATCATCAATCAGCCTACAAGCGACCCAATGCTGGGATCAGGCCTTCCCACATGAACCATATACCTAGGTTGGTATCGTCATCATCAACATATATTAGTCTACTGCTTTAAAATCTTGAGTAGGTAAATAATAACATATTTTAACGATAAGTATAACCAACAAATTAACTTACGAGTACCTAGCAGAAAAAAACTCTACATAAATGAACACCCATCCAGTGACGAGGCTTTTCCAAAGTTGCTTAGCTTTCACGATTGTTATTCGAACGCGCGATATGTGTACACCGAACTTTATCGTTGTCGTTTAAAGATGAAAATAATTAAGCCCCATTCGCAATGGCTGCGATCGGAATGGGTGACCAAATACAACCCTTCCGTCAGTGCGTTTGTTTTAGTTAACAATATCTGTGTGGTAACTTTTTCTAACATAGAAAAACACAAGTAGATCCTTATAAAGTTCGATGGTGCAGCGGTTATCTTGTTCATGTCGCAATATTGCAAGTTATGTAACTTTCGCAGTACCTGGTGACCGGATGGGGATGAAATTGACATGTGTCAAGTTCGTCCATGCTCAAGAGGGCAAATAATCCTTATTCACTGGAAAAATGGGTTACGGCGTGATCTCCCTACGCTATATTGAAGGAAGTCCTACGGCTATAGCTTCAGTCCTAAAGCCCGCCAGTTAGCTGCCCAGCCAGCTAGGCAGTCCGTCAGCCAGCCAGCCAGCCAGCCAGCCAGTCAGCCAGCTAGCCATCCAGCCAGCCAACCAACTAACTAGCTTGCCGGCTTGCCAGCTTGCCAGCTAGCCAGATTGCTAGCTTGCAGCTTGCCAGCTTGCTAACTTGAAAGCCAACCAGCCAGCTAGACCACTTCCTACTGGTTGTTTGGTTTATTGCTTATCTACGGCCACGGCTGACACCAGCAGTGGACTGTTTACATACTGATGAAGATGATGTCCATATTACAACGCTAACAAATCAAATGTGTACATAATGTTATGTAAAAAAAAAAACAATAAAATAATGCTTATTACATTGGCAATCGGCACAAAAACAGTGACGCGGGTGGTCCGCTCGTATCGAATCAAAACATTTCATTATATCATATCATATGTTTTTTTTTACGTTTCCGTGACTCACATAGCTAGATGAGTAATCTATATGTACATAATTTAGATACAACGGTCCATTTATTAAAATCGTACAGATAAAACAGCAAAAAGCATAAGCCAGTTACAATAATCTTTAAAAAGCAGAATGTAGTTAAAAACGCCACTTTACATACTTATAAATATGTAGGTTATATATTCGTGGACTGGAGCGGCCCACCTCTGTAAGATGTAACTACACTACTTGTGGTAATCTATAATTTTAAATGACTCTAGTATCTACGAGTCTATATTTTAGTACGTGAGGGAAAACTTCGTACCCATTTTAAAGCATATAGCGCGTCTGTGTGCCTACTGTGGGATTAGGGATAGTTAATGATCATATGGAGAGTAGTGCAGAAATATAAAATCTCACATTGTATTAAAATTTTATATTTCGTAAATTACGGTCGAATTTCGACCACTAGGCGACCACCAGTAGTTATTATTTTTCGAACGATGAAACGTTTTGGTATATGTCTCACTAGATACTAAGTGACGATAAGGTCGAAGATGGCAGTGCATTACACCCGGTATCCACACACTACAGTCATGGAATAAGTAGAATAGAAATGGAATAGAATGATTAACGTACGTTTATCATTACATAGCGGCCGCTCGCGGTTTCACCCGCGTGTTCCGCGGTTCCCGTTCCCGTGGGAGTATCGGGATAAAAAAATTAAAATTCTATGTTTTAATCCAGGTTATAAACTACCTGTATGCCGAATTTCATCCAAATCCATCCATCCGTTGCAGCGTGAAGAAGCAACAAATATACACACATACACACAAACTTTCGCATTTATAATATTACTAGTTGACCCGGCGAACTTCGTACCGCTTTGACAGTTTCTATGGAATATCGGGATAAAAACTATCCTATGTGTTGATCCAGGTTATTAACTATCTGCATGCCGAATTTCATCCAAATCCATCCATCCGTTGCAGCGTGAAGAAGCAACAAATATACACACATACACACAAACTTTCGCATTTATAATATTAATGTGATAGTGTGATTTATCATTGATTCCTTATCTTCCTACTAGTAGGCAAGTGCCATAACGTTATGCCGTGTCTAGGCCACTTGTCTAGACCCTCTGGCCCCTTAACAATGCTGTTGATATTATCGTAATGGATAGTTAATTAAGTTTCAACTAACTAAGCTAACTAACTAACTCGACAACTTACCAAACCGAGCACATTGTGCACGGCTGGAAGTCGAACACAAGACCGTGTGTCCGTTTTAGAGTGATTGAAAATACCACCTCTGTGGTGTAGGTGTTAAAACAAAACAGATCACAGTAACAGTAGTCCCGAGTTCTATTCCCATCAGAGTACATATAAATGTACTGGGTTGGTTGGTGGTATACCTCGTGTTGGTAGTATAACTAGCCTGGCTAGCTACCACTACCTTAACTAATTCTGCCGCCTTAACGATAATGTTAGTAGCATTGATGTATCCCAACAGTCCCAACAGATAAGATAATCAGGTGGTAATTGTTTAGGTATTCCGGGTGAGGTACACTTTCACCTACAGCCTACCACCCTTATCGTCACTTAATATCAAGTAAAATAAAGGTCAAACCTTGCCTGACGTGTAAAAGAAATATTAACCTTTTATCGATAGGTACTTTCGCGTTTCTAATAGAAATATGGACTTTAATTCTAATTTCCACTGAAAGCAGGATGCTCACACAAAAGTGCAAATTTATCGTATGCAACGTCTCAAGAGCCATTAGGTACGTCCCACCAGATTTATGTGCGAAAAACGAATCGGTCGCTATGTATAAGTGTTATATTGGAATTGCTTTGCCCGCCCCTTCCGCGTGAACTGTCTGGATGCAGTTTTTCGTGTATAATTTTATGTGGACGTTATACATTAACGGTGCGCAATGGAATCCATTGTCTTTTATCACTGTTTAGGGAGTATGAAACAGCGACGCAACGATACGTGCTCAAAGCAATACATGAAAATTTCTATCTTCTTTTGTTTTCATTGTAGGAACATTGTAGAGCGCGATGTTACATATATTTCTGTGATATAGCGCGGAGTCTTGTTTTTTATTTTGACAAAAATAGAAATATATTTTTTGTGACCACCTATATTTTCTGCGTTGGTGATGATTAGTTTGATCTAATGACTGGTTACGTTAATTATAAATACGTTTACTCGTCTCTGTAAACTCGACCCAGAGCTTCTGCATTGATTTCCATTAGTGGTAGGGCTTGTTTTAAGTCCCTTAACTGACTTTCAACATCTTATCATGGCTTAGATTTTAACAATAAAAAAACTTTGTTCTGTGTTCATTTAGGACCTATTGTTTTTATGTGTTTATACACTTTTTAGGATACAAGTGTTTACAGTATTATGTTGTGAAGGCAAAATTATGAAAAGAATATAGAAACGAACCGATATTTTGTCTCTGCTAGTGCTTACGTTTTAACCTGCCGTCTGCTGTGAATACAGACACAATAGAGTTTTAATTGTATGTACGACGGATCTAGCTCTAAGCAGACGAAAGGTTAATTTCGAAACATAATTAATTGTCACGAAAATTTCCAAATTTCTTTTTGATTTAGTAATGGCGTGCCGTAAACTCATAGTTGAAGTCGTAACAATAAAACGGATACATTAAATTCTTTCTCAACGAGTGTTACGTTTCGGTTCTCATATCAAAACTATTAAAACAGAACCTCTCTTCTTTATTTACCTTGCATTATTAATTTTCATGAAGATATAAATTATAGACTACATTTTCTTTTTTTTAATCCTCATTTATAAGAATTATTTTTTTCTTACTCACTTCACCCGGAATACCCAATTACTGACGAACGAGCATCTTATCACTAGCATCCGGAACACAACAATGCTACAAACATTGATGTTATGGCGATATATTTAGATAAGATGGTGGTAGCTGACCAGGCAGACAAACAAGCCCTACCACCAACCAAGGACTTTTGGGTCGGACACCGGTGGTCATGACCACAGAGGTAGGCGCTACAAAATGTTCATATAAAAATGTTTATTGGTTATGTACTAATGTGCGGAAATTTTGTATTTTTACTTCAATATATATTCAGAAAGTTAACGCAAAAATAACGACTCCATCTCATACCTTAGTGCACACGTATCTACTTCGAAACGAAGTTCAAAACTAAAAACTGCAAGCAACATTCTGCCAAAAATACACGGACGTATTCTATAAAGAGTCGAGCTCGGAGACATATCTATTTTAAAGCGAAATGCTTATACACTAAAAGTTCCCAAGTCGCAGTAACAAAGATACGAACTATAGTCAGACGGGGTTGTTATTCCGAAAGTTATTTTCTATGAGTCAATAACACTATTCAAGTCGATAACATTCCTCAGGATATATGGGAAAACAACTTTAATACCTTTCCTAGCGGTATGTTTCAGGTGTAACTTCGCATGATAGTTGGAACTTTAAGACTATGATTATGATTATTCTGAGTCTGCACAGCGCTTATTTCTGCGCAGCTCCTTTGTTTATAACTATTGCATATTATAATTAGTTTCGAGAACAGAAATAAGTCTCCTTTTTCCTTTTGAAAGGATTTTTGCTATTTGGCTATACATAACCTAAATGCGCTGGGCCTTTCCACCCTGAACCATCAGACCAATGACGGAAAGTCCGAAGGTGAAAGCGCACTTCACTTGGAATCCTCAACAACTAAGGAACAGGCTATCTTAACGCTTTCTGACGGATCTCCACAGTCTAATTAACATAGTTGTGGCAACATACTTATACGAAATGGTCATGAAATTGTTGAGTTACCAGAAAATGAGGAAACTACTGTAAGGGTTCCTACAACCTCACTAACTTAATCGAATCGACCCTCCCTCGAATCGACTCTGGCTCGACTCGTGCTAGAAACCATAAAAGTCTTGGATAGGATACGTGGTCAAAACCAGAACTTAGTTCCTGATCATATGTAAATCCACGGCAAATATTGATTGATTGCCATGGTGAATGCATAGCATAGTTCGAAACCCGTAGAGTTCAGGCCCTTCACCTTTAAAGACATTGCCAAGCATGTGGCAGCCATTATCATTGATAAAGAAGAGTGAAAGGATGTGAAGGTAAAAATATCGCAAAGGTTAAGTATAATAAAGGAGGGAAACCTCTATAGCCCTATTAAGATAAGACATCAGCGTTATAGCCTTATCGAATTTAGTAAGCCTACGGAACTTTTATTTAGTATGTTTACAAAAACTAGTCTCAAAGAAATGAAACAACTTTCACGGATCTACGCGCGTTTATTTTACATATTACTTTTAATTAATGAGATTTATTAATTAGAAAACAATATAGTCTCAAAGACTTTGAGAGATTAATCCTACGCCCTTTCACACGGATCATGTATAATGTGATTCATTTTTAGGGTTCCGTACCCAAAGGGTAAAACCTATTACTAAGACTCCGCTGTCCGTCCGTTTGTCTGCCCGTCTGTCACCAGGCTGTATCTCATGAACCGTGATAGTTAGACAGTTGAAATTTTCACAGATGATGTATTTCTGTTGCCGCTATAACAACAAATAAAACAAATACTAAAAAACAGAATAAAATAAATATTTAAGGGGGCTCCCATACAACAAACGTGATTTTTTGCCGTTTTTATAAATAATGGTATACGGAATTCCGACTCGCGCTGGGCCGGTTTTTTAAAATGTGTTTCTAGGTCCAATGTGGTCTTTGTAGTACACCAGGGTTCATGAGCAACGCGAAACTTAGTAGCAGTACTTAGTAATACTTCAAATAGTCTTTGCTACTGATTGAACCATCCGGTGCAAAAGCCTGCATGTTTCTAAGGTTTTTTTACTTTATTAGAATCTCTCGTTTGAGTCGAAAGTTTAAAAACATCGCTATTATCTAGCGTAATACTGAATGTGTTCTACTTAAACTATTATCTCACGATGGCTAAATTTGGGTACATGAACCTATTTAACTAATCACGTAGAACGTTCGGATAACATACAAAATATTCATTATTTACACGAAGCACAAAATTACTTATCACGACGTTTTAAATGTAATCAATCAATCAATAAAGAAGGAAATTGTTCGATCCGATGCACCATAATTTGTCTCACATGAAAAATATCAATTTTCTTGCTCATACGAGTGAACATTTTCTTTTTTCCGCCTCGCCTTCTCGCCTCTTGATGGTGGGAGGGAGTGAGCATGCACAATGTTAAAATGGTAGTATGAGCTTGCGATTCGATCATTAACGAAAACCAGACTTTGTATGATAAAATTTTATCTCTCCTAGTTTGACAGAAGGCGCTGTCGGTCCCATACAAATTCTTGTTTTACAAATAAAACTCACACAGAGCACCCTGATGGTGTAGTTAAGATTAAGAGGGAGACAATATGTCTCCCATCATCAGCAAATACATCAGAGACATATTAGACTCCAATAAATTTTAATGACACATAATAATGCGTGGGTATTAAAATCTAGTAAAAACAACTGTGTTTTTCTGAAACTTCAAGCTTATGGAGATGTCACATTGGTTTGCCTGCCTTTACACAGGAAGATCGGCCCAAAACACCCCGATTGCCAAATGCGACTTGGTATTACCGATAGCCATCTTACGATAACGTACGGGAAAATGCTACTAAGGCACAGATGGGCTCGATTTTTATTATAACTTGGTCATTTGCTCAATCGCAACCCAAGAGCTCTAGCCGCTCCTTTTTAACAACATCAAATATTACACAAAAATGCCATTGAAATAATATGCAGTGTTAATTCCGCTAAATTCTGCATATTATTTCAATTGCACTTTTATGTGCCATGGATTTCCGCAAAGTAAGGCCTTCAAAAAGAAACTTCGAATAGGTACAACTTCTAAAGGAAACTTCAAATATAACTGTTTTTTCATGATCACTTTTGAATAAAATGAAATGATTTTTCATTCGTAATAAGGTAGGTACCTAACTTTCTAATATAACTACGCTAAGTGTCAGCACATTGTAGTGATTCTCTGATTGTTGTGATTCCCGTATTTTTGTTGCAGGGAACCGGAAGGTATGGAAAAAGTGTGGGGAGGCCTTTGCCCAAATGTGGGACAGATATATATATACCTACTATTTCTTTTGATTTGTCTTTATTTTTTTGGATCCCTCTTTTATTACATTACCTTTGAAGATATTTAAAAAAATTACAGCTATCACAATGACAATGTTAATTACGACAGACATTATAATTTCTCATGTCATATCACTAATCCTACTAAACTTTAATTCTCACAACACAACACTTCTTATTTTAATTATTATTTTAATAATTAGTCTACCAGTATGTAATTATTATTTTTATGTGTTTTATTTTGTTTGTTTTGTTTATTAAAAAGATTGGGTAAACCACCAAAGATTAAGATGCATAAAATAATTTGGAAGACCTCAACCCGGACACAGATCAAATAGAAAAAAGTTTAATAGTCGTGTTAAGTAAATAAAAACATGTATTAACTTAAGTCGTCATCATCTCAGCCAAAAGCCGTCTTTGTCCAGCAGTTAACTTAAGTGGCTGTTGTAAAAACACAATAAGTGCTTATTTTGAAACAATTTCATAAATGCACATTTTTAAATTTTCTTGGTGTACGAAATATTAACGCAACTCAAAAAAAGACATATGCTTATTTTAGTTTTGTAATTCCAACCGCGCGGCTATTAAACGCGATCGTATTTGTCACTGCAATTAAATTAATCGAGTTCCGATCTTATAAAAAAAACACAGTTTTTTCACTTAAACATCACATACTGAGAGATATTTAATTAAAACTTTTTACAATCTAATCATCATTGATTTAACTAAAATTTATTTGTGCAATGTTTGAAAAATGTGTTATATTTTTATTGTAAAATTTTGCATACATTATTTATTTACAATTATATATTATTATTGTTTTAAAAATTAAATTTCAATCTGTAAAAAACATCACAGATACAATCTAACCAAGAAAGTGGGGAACTTAATGTTAGTGAACGCAGCGCGACGCGTTTAGCCGCCGTTACCGCTACGGACGCTTTTCATTTAAGATTTTCCTCGTCTCATTCAACATTTGCCGCTTATGAAACACCAAAACCGTGAAAAAGTTTATAAGCAAACATAAATAAAAAAAGTTTATAACTTTAGAAAAAAAGAAAAAGTATAACCAACCAAAATTTCCGGAGCAAAATAATCCAAATAAAATAGGGCACAAAATTAAAAAAATACACTTCACACCAATACAATCTGTCGGCACAACGATACAGCACACAAAATAAATAGAAAATCTTAGCAAGCTCTCAACGTCTAAACGCACTTTTGCACAACACAACTTTACCGTTTGCCCGCCAACTGCAACTTTTCTGACAAAAAGTTTCGGAAAAAGTTTTTAACAAATATTCAAATTTCAAAATTAGAATAGGTACGCTCAGTTCGATTTCGTTTCGTTTCGCGCCGTAAACGCGTGGCGCTCCCGATCGAGTGCGAATGGTATTTCGGCTATGATGGGGAGGATGTGCGCATAGCTGCGGCTTAGATGAGACTGTGGCGTGGTACCGCGACGGTCCAACTGTGTGGCCGAAGCCGACTTTCGCCCCGACCGGTCGCCCGACAGATCGACCGACGAGTGACGCATCCAGGAACACTTAATTCAGTCTATTTAACACTAATATGAATAAAGTTTCTTGGTATCTCCTGTTATACCCGCGATATTAATACAACAGTGAAAACTAATTTTTGTTTCGTTTTTTATTCTGTGACAAAAATTTTACTCGAGGCAGGATCGCGTCGCTTCAAAGTTAGGGGTGGCAAATGAACTGAGGCATGTATTGACATATTTTTTGCGCCATCATAGTACTGTGAACGCTTGTAATATTGTTATTGCAAATATTCAAATGTCTGATAGGAAGTGCGTTGTCATTAGAAAGAATTGGCCGTATTCAAATGTTAATTCTTGTGCAGGTAATGTTTTAGGGTGTGCATTATGACTGATAGTTACTTATTGGTACATAAATGAAGATTTCAAAGCTACTTTTCTGTCTAATATTCCGAGTAGTTCCGTAAAAGTGGTTTCATTTGAATACTTAAGATTTATGTGTTCTGTGAAGGTCATTGGTTCTATATGTTAAAAATCCAGATGGAAACAAAATCTAGACGGAAAATGCTTCTCGTAATGCTATTCGTTTTATGTATTTAATCCTGTTTCTTAGAAAATCAGACATCACATTAGGTACCATCTCTCTTGGAAATAAATTATTATTCAAGTAAGTAAATAGAATTTCCTCAATGCTTAATATGTTAATAATGTATAAATAAAATATTAATTCCAAAAACTATTTTATCCGTTTTAATTAGAATCATTCATAGCTATTTTACCTCTTACTGAATTACCGTGCAAACTTAAATGGACTAAATTTTATTTGGCATAATTAAGTTATAAATAAATTTATTTACATATTGACCGCTAACCGCAAGTGACTAAGTGCAATAGTAGGACGCATCGAGCATAATTGTTTTTTATAACTTTTCGAATCCCACATTTTAATGAAACAGATGATGTTACTTTATCGAAATGTTATTATTCTCAATTATTTTCAAATTGTGTAATATTCTTTGTTCTTAGTCAGCGTAAGTAGACAAATACATACTATGATTTCACAAGGAAGATCTACATTTATAATGCAGTTAATGGCCTTCCTCTTCCTTAACTTATTTTCATTGTTTAGTAATTATTTTTTTCGATAAGCTCTATGGCTCCTGCGGCTCGCGCATTCGGTTTGCAATCTTGCATGTAATGCTATTTTTCAATGGCGGGCCGTCGTTTGGGTGACCAAAATACACCTATCTCGAGTTCCTCCGTGCCTCGGAACGCATGTTAAGCCACATCCCATTATTGGGTCCATTCCTCCATCAATGAAATCTAGTCATAGCTACAATTAATCACCGCGCTTGCCAATTTGCGTGTTGGTGATCGCCAAACTGGCCTAAGTGCTAAATGTGCGAAACACTTTACCTGACGATCTGGTATTGAACCCACGACCTCCGGGTATCGGTCCGAACCCATTCTTGTACGGTCCTTTGGTGAGGAACACACGGACTTTATGACCAGTTTCGAAGCCTTTTCGCCAAAAAATAACATTGGTCGCCATTACAGCAGCACAAAATGGGCCGGCTCGCCCGGCGTAATACCACCCTCTCACAGAATATCGGCGTGAAACAATGGCACTCGTTGCTGTTGTGTTTCGTCCGGTGATTGAAAGTGCCGGAGGCCCATCTCTCACCCCCCCCCCTCCCAATTCCTACTCCCTCCTCAAGATCCAACTCCTTCCTCGAGGCCGGCAACGCATCTGCGATTACTTTGGTTTAGCGGATGTCCATGGGCGGCGGTGATTACTTTTCATCAGGTGTCCCGCCTTCTCATTTCCTCCTTCTAACATATAAAAAAATTAAAAAATTTAGCCCCCAAATAAACAAAGAATAAGGTCCGAATAGTTATTCCGTGTTTTGTCCCTGTCTTGTAAATGTCATTTCAAATTAGAGTAAAAGAGACAAAACACGGAATAACTATTCGGAGCTTATTCTTTGATTATTTGTAAGACCCTAAAATTCTACAGGATGACAGCTGAAAAGCAGGTGGTCGGTATTTATTTGTTGCTAAAGATTAAAACCAGTTGCATTAAAGGTTAAAATGTCGAACACTTTCAACCGTCTCTGTGGTCTAGTGGCTAAGACCACCGGTTTAGACCTAGAGGTCCCGGGTTCTCGATACCCAGCGGGGAGTACATGTTTGTGTACTTGGTTTGGTGGTGGTAGGGCTTGTTTGTCCGCCTAGCTAGCTACCACCATCTTATCTAAATATGTCGCCATAACATCAATGTTTGTAGCATTGTTGTATTCCGGCAGCTAGAGATAAGATAGCCAGTACCTCACTAGTTTAGGATCCCGGGTGAAGTGAAGTGAAGTGAAGGTGAGATCAAGGCACTGTGCTTACCCGTTAATATAAAAAAAAACACACGGGCGCCACTATTGTATTTAAAAACAACGAGCGAGCCTTACAGTAGTCGCATATGATGATATGATAAGATATGATTTGACATCTCACCTTAATAATAAGCAATTTTAACATTGTATTCTGAAAAAAAAAAAAAGTTACTTATATTTCAAAAAACAATGCTCAAATATGATAAAAAAATATTTTTCTAATATGATAAAAAAATACGGAAGTTTTCCCATTAAGCAGTGACAGAAATTAATCTCAACATTTAAAAAAGCTAAATACTGAAATATTTTATTCGAATAATTCATTATTACTTACTTGGATTTTTTATCAATGATCTGCACTTTATTGAGACTCATTGCCAACAGTAAATATTTATTAATATAGTTTACGTATATAAATTAATTTACATTACACTTAAATGTAATTTCTTTGTACAAGGATTAATTAAACTTTATACATGACACTGTAACTTAAATGCACAGCTCCCCTATAGAAGACATTTGACATAGTCAAATGACACAATGTGTCACATATAATAATAATATGTCATGTTCATAATATCGATTTCAGGATTACACTGTTAAACACTTCCGTCCCATTTCACGAAATCACTCCCACAAATTGCAAGAAAGCGAGAGGAAAGAAGTTACACATCAAAAAGGACAAAAGGACTAGAGCAACAACGAACCCCTGCCTATCAAACATTGTTAGGTACCAGGACATCAGAAGCGCGCAGAAGTTTCCCGTAACCCAGTTACGCGTAACAGCGGTATCGGAACTGTAGCGCCAGGAAGCGACAGTGCCAGGATACGCCATCCGCTACACAAACTGTAGCCTACAAGTCTACAGCGTTGTCCTGTGGCCTACTTTGCGACAGAGTTGCAATATCGAAAGCGGATTATGACTGTGTATTATCATCTACTTTCGTTCTATTAAAAACAAAGTTTTGCGTTTAATCCTTTTAAAAAATGAATCATTATCTTGTGTGTGTAGAGATAGCTCCTCATAATCATCGTCATCATCATCTCAGAAAAAAGACGTCCGCTGCTGGACAAAGACCCCCAAGGATCACCACGGCGACCGGTTTTGTGTTGCTCGCGACCAGTCAGTCGTCAGTCCACCTTAGAGACTTGCCTTTTTGAGATAGCTCAACTAAATTAAATTTTAAAATGTTTAATTCACAAGATATTTTCGCAATATCTTGTGCAATATCTTTTAATCGCATGTTGAGCAACTTCCGCAATAACACGTTACTGGATGAGTGACCTAATTTCGGTTCGTTCATCGTTCACATCATCCGTAAAAGCAGGTTAAGCCGTACCGCTTATTGTCGTAAAATGGTGGTTCTTAAACAAACCCTCCAACCTGTATTGGGCTAGAGTTGCAGGTTAAAGTCCCAATGTTCTTTTAATAAATAATATTGCCTTCCTATAGAAAGCCTGTTCCCAATGGGACGATCATAGACTGATAATAATGATGATGATAAACTTCACTGTGTAAGTCTAGTTTAAATCTAAGTTCAGTTTAATTGTGTAGCTGCTCTCGTTATGTAGCAGTAGTTCGTAGCTAGTAAACCCTATACCCAGATCAAAAGTTATTATCAGCACAGCTTAGCTAGTTGAACAAATGTACATACGGAGATCGGGCCATAACTTATAACACTGGCCCAAAGACAAAAAAACAAATATCGCGTGTAATTAAAGTTTTATAAAAAATCTGTAGCACAATCAACAAAGTTTTACATACAAACATAACTTTTTAAAAGTCACACTACTAAAATATTTAATGATCGCTTTACTAAAAAAAACATATGTTTATTCTACTTATGGTTCAAGACACGTGTAGACTACTAACAGACACATAACAAGAGGGTGTTAATATTTGATTTCGTTGGCAGCTTTTTCGAGGTAATTTCCATAGATTTTGGCAATTAAAATAATGAGATGATAGTTTTTTTTGAATATTTTCACTGTCTCCCCCATAAAGATCTTCCGTATTTTCTTCCATTTCTTACGATTTTAATTTTCTCTGGCAGGCCTGGGTGGATCGAATCCAGAGCCTCGATTTTGTTATTTTAAAACGTCTACAAATGCGTCTTCTGACCGCATAAGTCGTAATTGAGAGCAAATAGTATTTAGAAATGCTTAATAACAATTTAAAAGAAATTGTCATTTGCTTATGTAAATTTTGTGTATTAACTTATCCTATAATTTAATAATATAAAATAGGAAAAAACAAATTAATGAAAAAACAATACATCTAAAAAATACTAAACATGTACATACTTCAAAGAGACCTTGTACAATAGAGAATCCTTTATATTTAATATTAAGATATCATATTTTAGCAATAAAAAAACAAAGACACAAAGCATTCTGCACTCCTCTCATAATAAAAGTAACTGTGCATCTTCAAACAAAAACTACACATAAAAAAGCAAACTGCACAAAAAAAACCGTGAAAGCAGAAATCTCTGCTTTTATACACTTACTTTTATGTCCATTAAAGTCAGATTCAACAAAGATGGGCTCTTGAATGAAGTTGTATTGCATTGGACGTCCTTGTTAGCATGAGTAAGTTCGATGTGGGACAATTGGCTGGAGTCCGTTGTTCTTAACCCATTACTTTGTCTGGCTACTTCAGAGCTTCTACAATTGTAAGAGGTGTCATTTGAGTGTGCAATTGTTGTGAAATAACAGGTAAGAGAGTAGAGTATTTTAAAGACAATCTACAAAAATATAAATATAAATATAATATAAATAAAAGCACATCAAACGTCTCCCTCTCCAGGGTCCATACTGTTCTTGACAGTATTTTAAGATCCTTGTAATACATATGGAAAAGCAATAAATACCTAATTTAAAATTGCAATTAAATATATACCTATATAGTTCCAAACTTTCACGGTGCAAAGTAAATATTTTTTTAACAGGGTTCAACGCATTTCCCCGACTACGACGTTTCGACTGAGGTAGTTCTTTAAAAGATATGCCTAAAATTAGGTATGTCTATTAAGCAGTTTGCTTTACACGTTATATAAAAGTTAAAAAAAAATATTGTCATGTAAATAATAAATATTAAAGATGAGCTGAGGATAGGGCACGAGCAATGAGACCACTTTTTCCCGTTATTGAAGTTTATTGTCAACTGTTCTATTTACATTTTTTTTTTGTATAAAAAAATGTCACTGAAATTCTGAATTTCGAAAGTAGACCAAAGAGAAATCCAAAGAGGCTGTAACGTTGCTGGTCGGTAACAAAGACAAAATGATTTTAATATTGCAATTTATGAATAGGCTAACACAGGTAACTGAACTACGTGACTTTAAAATAACGTCTGTTTTCTGCTTCAAAGTAGCTCAGTTTTTTTGATTTTGTTTTAAATAACGCATTGAGAAAAAAACAATAAAATAATTAGAAAACATGTCTTGATTCAGGTTCTACTCATTTTTGTTTTCTAGAGACGTGTAGAACAGCAACTTTTCATATTAAACCAAGTTTCAGGCACGCATCATAAAACAGGTGCCGTGTTCTCGGATAAATGTGCAATATTTTATAATAAACTTCGACAAAAAGATGTTAAAATACCTATACATACATTTTAAATACCCACATGTCAAAAACCTCATAAACAAGGGTATGCTACAGTCAATATTTTTTATTTGTCTTTACAAACAAGTGTCATAATTCAAAACCTTAGTTAATTAGCAATTGTTTGTTTCACATTTGTTAGATACGAGTACCTGAGGTATGTTTTTAATGGTTAAAGTTTGAAGAACATACAAATTCAATAACAGAGACGATACAAGTTAAATATCAAGAAATCATAGGTCATTAATGCCTGATTTCACCATTGACCTCTAATTTTTAGGTGACCCCTAAGCCATTTTAGGTGACGGTTTTGCTCCAACAACTGTCACCTAACATGGCTTAGGGGTCACCTAAAACTTAGGGATCAATGGTGAAATCAGGCATAAACATAGCAAAGTGTGATACAAAATTTTGAAAGAAATACATACATACATACATATGTAAACATAGCTAAACAGAGCATAAAAATCACCAATATTGAATAAACTCACCGCTACTGACCTCGACGCCACATTTAGCATAATCAAAGTAGGGCTCCGAGGTGAATAAATAACATCAGTGATGGGTTGCTAGCCGATCGCCTGACGTGCGAGCATCTTGGAACCCTTGTTCCTTAGTCGGCTGTTACGAGACGTAAGGCAGCTGATACATTCTTACAAAAACACAAATGTTGAAAACATTTCCACGAGCAGGATTTGAACCTGCACCCTTCTGACATACCACCGGGTCAGATGATCTTCCAATTGAGCTATCGTGGTATTTGTTAACATTTGTGTTTTTGTAATTTGATTCGCAAAAAAATTGCGTTAAAATTATATAAGCAAAAATAAAAACATGATACATTCTTTTCACGTCTCAGACCAGCAAGGACTGGCATGAAAGAAATATTTACAGAGCAACTGTTAATCATAGATATCGCAGCCGAAACAAAGAAAACGTCTGAACCAAGCATAGATTTAAAGAAAACCGCAAAAAGAACGAGCCACACTAACTAGTTTGATAATGAACCTTATCTACTGGATCTGATCGGACATCTCACTCGTTGCTTCTGGTCGGTAGCAGCAATAAACAGAAATCCGATACGGCTGCTGAGAAGGCCACTTAAACCAACAGATCTCAGATAAGAATCGTTCGCTGTATTATTTACGGCCTACTCTTGCGCCAAAATCGGCCGGTTTTTACGGCGCAACTGCAACTCGGTACTACCCGCGTTTTTATGGGCTAGCATCATTTGAGCACTTGCACTTTATAGGCATTAATTAAGGACTTGATAGGGTTTTACTGAACGCTTCAAATATTGCCTTTCTAATACAATCTTACTTTATAGAGTCGCTAATGTTGGTAAGTACAAAGCAATTGTTATATTTACATAAACGAAAACGTTCTTAAGTGCTGAGTATATTAGGTAAAGTGCGTAATACGGTGACATAATTTTAGGATCACTTTTAAAACAAGATAAGAGAAAGAACATAATTGAATAAAAGTACCTTGTAGAAGAAGTAGTAGAGAATTGAACTCTATAAATAAATCTCTTGAAATTGAAGCAATTATATAGTTACGATAAAATTCCTATGATTATCAGCTAAACAGACATGTATCGCGTTAAACAATAGCATGACATATATTCGACATCTCTGTCTGTTACTATGTTCTTAGTCGGCATTATCTTATTTCAAATCAAAACACACCACATTTTTACGACAGCTTCATTTTTAACTGTACTGGGGAGACAACAACACTACATTCAACACAAATAAAAATAATCGGTACCTAACGCTCGTTCGCGGATTACGACTCCGAGAATCGGAATGACAGCTGCGAAGCGAAAAGCGGCCCGATATTAATTTATTCATTCACCCTTCACGCCCCAAATGCGGTCGCGGCGAAAGGGTCGGCGCGCGCGCACGCTATCAATCACGCCGCCACCGATGCACGACAAATCGATTATTATTTGTGATATTAACGATTTGTTCGTGCGATTCTATCCGCGTTTGGGGTAAAATCGCGTGCGAAGTTGAATAGAAATATTTATTGCATTTGTTATTTTATTATATTTTATTGGTGAGATACACCACGGACAACGATGTTTGCATGTTACAAGAACCTATATCCCCGTCTTTGGCTTCATTTTATGTGTTTATAGACACACGGCAAATTTAAAATTCTGCTAAGAGTGTTTAAACGTATACTGAAGTCATTTTAATTTTGATCGAACATTCGATCGATCGATGGTTGTTTTAGTAATCGTTTCGTGTAACTGCAGGAGGGAGATGTTACTAGTTTTATGTCACATGTCGCATCTTAGTTCAGTAAAATCGAAAGTACCTACAGCTTACTATTAATAATAATTTCTGTTTTATTACAAAACAAATTGAAAAAGCCACTTGCGGGCCGGCACGGTGAGAAAGTTTAGTGAAGCACAGTTATGCTTCACCATAACTCTTTAGGTCATCTGGATTCCACTTCTGCTTAACATCGGGTAGAGTACGGATTAATTTACCCACTCAAATATTAAAAAAAACCGGCCAAGTCCGTGTCGGGCCACGCGCAGTGTAGGGTTCCGTAGCCCATCCCAACAATGCGGACTCTGAGAAGAGGGCTTTTATGAACATTTATTTAATGATGGCTCATATACTTAAATGTAGATACTACCGGTTTCACACACCTCACAACGTTATTTAAGTAGTTCCCAATGAGGAATTTGTACTGCGCCAAGTACATTTCATAAGTTGGTCGACTGTTACTCGTAAACTTGTAAAGCCTACTTAGCTGTGATAGTTTTCCTTTTAACTTCGTCATATATACAACTACCGTGAATTTTTTCACATATCCAAATACAACCATTTGGCTGGCAGGGGGGGGACACTTGACTCTAACAATTTTTTTCACTTTAAAGCTTAATAGCTCACAAACGGATGCCTCAATCAAAAAACTGTTTTCACGAACCCGCTATATTTTTGAAACTGCTATCCAACCACACCCCACACTTATGTGTAAACAAGAAATAAAAATACATCTCCACTTCACAGTAGGGCAACCTAAAAAAAAATATTTTTCAAAATTTTGCTTTACCACTTTGTCGGTGTGATTAATATGTATATCCATGCCAAATTACAGCTTTCTAGTACTAAGAGGCTATGAGTTAGACTGGGGTCAGACAGACAGACAGACAGACGTACATGGCAAAACTATAAGGGTTCCTTGTTGACTACGGAACCCTAAAAACACTTAAAATGTCAGCCAGTATCTGTCAAGATATTTGAAGTTTAAATACAGGTGTATAAATAAAACTATTTTATTTACAACAACTGTAAACTTGTAAACCCATTTCAACTTTTTTCACTTCGCTCAGGTCTAAGTAGTTGATGCTATCAGTTTATTAATTAATTATTATTTAGCACATGTCCTTACGCAAAGAATTTATATCTGAACTATTTATCAGTGATCGTGTTATGACGCATTTTACATAATACGCTATTTACGTATCAGTTTACATGACTGTTAATTAAATTTCATATTTGCATATATGCCGCTGAATGCTGGCTGCACAAAACCGGTTGTTATGGAGATCCATGGGGAGGCATTTGTCCAGCAGTGGACGTCTTTTGGATGAGATGATGATGATGAGAACTGCAATGGTAAAAAGTATATACATTTATTAAATGTTTTTGTTTTGTTTATATAATTTTAACGCAAATTTTGTTGTGATACAAATTACAATTACACAATGTTGAAAAATTTCCCAAGCAGGATTTGAACCTGCACCCTTCTGACATACCGGGTCAAGTGCTCTTCCAATTGAGCTATCGTGGTTCTAACCAGCCCGCCGAAATAATTCAACACTATTTACTTTTTTACTTTGAAAGCCAGAAGTCAGAAGTCAGAGTCAGAAGGGTGCAGGTTCAAATCCTGCTTGGGAAATTTTTTCAACATCGTGTTTTTGTAATACATTTATTAAGTATATACTATACTACTTTTTAATTGTTATCCGTACTTAAAAAACAATAAGCGATATAGTGGCCTAAAAAAGCGTTTATTTCAAACATCGATTGAACTCAGGACCTTTTTAAATCTGGGAACAGAAGCGTTCCTAACAGCTTAGGAATCAGCTTCGGCATAACGTGCAAGTTATAGGTAGGAGGGCTAGGCATTGAGGAATTGGCCTCAACACGATTGTAATCAACTTACATTCTGTCTATCGAGTGAGCAAAGTCAACATTTTGTCTTAGTTTTTTTTTGGGATATGGCATGTTACCACTGTAAGTCCGAAACGGTACTGCAACTTGAAAAAACTATTTGATCACCCATCCAAGTACCCACTGCCACGCTTTGTAGTTTAACATTTGTTATCTTTTCTAAGACCACTGCAATACTGACCTCTTCATTATACCAGCAGACGTCAAGTAGAAAGTCATTCTACATTATATATTATTTATTGCACAAAAAACACACACACAACGAACAGTTTACGAACAATGGTGAGCAAGGTGGACTTATCTCTAAAAGAGATCTCTTCCAGCCAACCTAAGGTGGAATGGGAGCATCATGTTTAAAAGGAAGCGACAAAAGTGCAAACAAATATATCTATAATAAGAATAATAGTATTAGATTTTATACATCAATGCCGCCAGATTCAAGTCCACAGTAAAACCCTTATGGCAGCCGTGATTCAATTAAAACGTTCACAATCATGTCTCGGAGCGGTAGCCTTACTTTGACAATTTTTCCATAGTTCTAACGTCAAAATCAGGTTACCGACGCAATACTGAGACTTCATTGAGTTAGCAGACTCGACGCCCGGAAAAAGTTCTGAGGTGTTTACGTAGCAAATGACGTCACAGCTCGTGCCCTAAGCCCTCAGGTGTTGAAAGCGAAGGGTGCAATAGGAAGTGATACTGGTTTTATTTCCGAGCCACTATCGATTGCTGTCACCGCAAGGGGAGTGAGCCCTTTGATTAATACACCGGCATTGTGCCGCGCAGTTTGTATGAAAACAATTTATCTTTTATGGCGGTTGTCGAAAACGTGCAAATGGACAATACCGTTGATTCGTGTGAAAGTACAAGGGCGACAAGGACAAAAAATTTATAAACTTGAAAAAAACATAACAATTTTTTTGTTGGAAAACGCGAGAAAAAATTAGAGATCCATAGATCTCATTGAGGAGTTGTCTTTGTCTAACTATAAATTCCAACAATGCTACTGTATCATTGGTTGCTAGTCAGACGTAAGATACATTACCAGAAAGTCTAATTTCAAAATAACTTCCCTACCAGATATTCATTCTAATGAGCGACTAAACTAAAATATCTTAGTGGTAATCAAACCTAGAGCCTCTGGTCTTACTAACACAGATTTAACCTACACTAACCAATCCCAATCAAATCCCAGAGGAGCTCGATGGCGCAGTGGTTAACGCACCCGGGCTGCGAGTGCTGAGGTTAAGCAACTTTCGTAAAGGCCAGTCGTCGGAAGGTGACCAAAAGTTATCATCTCGAGCTCCTCCGTGTTTCGGAAGGCACGTAAACCCGTTGGTCCCAACCACCAATCCACACTGGGCCCGCGTGGTGGTTTATGGCCCGTTCTCCCTATCCATCCATCCGTAGGGAAGGCTCGTGCCCCAGCAGTGGAGACATAAAAATGAACTGATGATGATAAACCAATCCCATAGTTGCTTAGCTTCAATAGTTACGCGACACGGACACCTCGATTTCATTTCAAACAAATCACTATACAAAATATGCGACAGACGGACGCAACGAAAACGAATTCCAATTAAGAAAACGTGTTTCGTATAAAATACTTCAACGTTTTCAACTAGCCGGCAACTGGTGACATCTCCATTTCCATCTACGTTAAAACCAGTCGCCATGTTTTCTAATTTAGGGTGTAGCTGTGACCCCTGCTCTATGTTAATCCGCGGTAATGCCAATTAAAATGTTAACAATAACGTGCCAGGAACGCTACAACTTCATTGAATAACCGGTTTGGCGCAAGCTTATCCTGTTCTATCCTTATCCCACAAAAATAGGGCAGTGCTAGCTACACGATAATTAATAAAAGTTTGTGCATCACCCTTTCTGTAAGCTTCGAAGCGTTGATAAGCGATGATATTGTTTTTCCCATGCTGATCTGGGACTTACAAAGAATGTGCCATCTGTGATACTTATATACCACGTTAATTAATAAACATCAAGCATGTTGTAAAAGGCGAGTAATGGAATATTAGATTTGTGATTGTGTGGGCGAAGGACTAGCCTACCTATTTCCACAATTTTCCATGTAACCCCATACTTTTTGGCTAAACGTGACCCAAGTATATAGCTCGCTGCTGATTGGACTTTGCTGCCCACGGGGATTACATGCGTGGCGCTATGGCTGTACCTATGTTATGTTTTTTTTTTATATGTTATTTTATAAGCCCCAGGAGAGGTAACCAAAATAAAAATACCATGAGGTCCTTCTTGTGCTTTAAATAATAATAATATAATTTATTCAAGTATCAAAGACTCGATAGATCGAAGGTCCGAATAGTTATTCCGTATTTTGTTCCTGTCATGTAAACGTAATTTCAAATTGGAGCAAAAGAAACAAAACACGGAATAACTATTCGGACCTTATTCTTTGTTTATTTGTAAGGGGGTTAATGGTTTAGAACAATGGAACTTAAGAGCTATGTCAGTACATAATATTTTGACTTGCATTACAATTAAAATTAAATTAGAATAAAATCAATTCAATTAAAATTAAAATTAAAAGGGCATGCCAACCAAGTGCTCCCGCCCGGTTGTTGTCTTGTGACAGTCGTTATATCGCATTGGGCAAGTGTGGTGGGTTATTATCATGCGTACACTGTCAGTTTCTAATAACTAGACTAATCACTGCTTTGCAGACACGCGACAGTTTAAACCCATCTTCACGATTGATTTTTGTATTTAATAACTTCAGTGCATCCGTAACCGTGGCGCATGCAACTATGCCGAAATATCGGATGCTCAAAATTAATATACATGGTAAAAATAATATACATGGTAAAAATGATATACAAGGTAAAAGTAATATACATGGTAAAAATCCCATTAATAATTGTTCTACTATTCTCTACATGAATTTACAAAGAAAGCTTTGTTTGTAATAATAAGTTACCTACTCCATTGAATTTGGTCAAAATCCTGTAAAAGTAGATAATAAGTAAAGTGTATAGAAATAAATAAGTAAATGGACTATTAATATAATATTACTATTTCGTATGGGAATGCCTAGGCCCATCAATGGAACGTTTAAGTTCTGAAAAATAAGAGCTAATTCTACCAGAGCGTCTACCAAAGAAAACTATCGCATTTTTAATAAAGACATTTATGATTGAAATGAATTTTTAGTATCGCAACGTTTGTACGCATTTGCACGAATAACGAAATGGGCAATGACCAAGGACTACTTTCCATGCTTTTATATTGCCAACTCTTATAACAGCCAAATAGGTTAGTGTGAAAAAATGTTACGCCCCAAAACATAATTTTGTTTGTTGGGAGAATATTTTTGGCTTTAAATCTATATTTAAGAAAAAAAAGACAAAACTGTTTTATTGTGCGTTTACTTTGATAACGTTAAACTTTAACTCTTACATTTTTCTAGATTTCCAATTATCAATATAACAAAATTTAATACCATTTAATTTAATACCATGCGAGCGTTTGAGATGTGGACTCTACGCAAGATGTTCAAGATACCATGGACTAGTTTCTCCTCAAACGCCAAGGTACTTGAGAAGGCCAACTGCAGAAGAGAGCTGATGTCTACAGTCATGAGACCCAAGGTCGCCTTTTTCGGACACATACAGAGAGGTTTCTTATACGAGTTGCCACGGCTAATCCTCGAAGTCAAAATTTCGGGAAAAATAGCTCCGGGACGTCCGCGGCGCAAATGGCTGGACATCAAAAAGTGGACTGGAATTAGTTATCGCCAATTAAAACAAGCTATATGGGATCGCAGAAACTTTTGTATACTGATGTCCAAACTTCAGCATGATGATGGCACTAAATGATGATGATCTGTATTATAGAATGGTGAAGCACTAAGCTGGAAAGTCATAAAGCGTACTGTAAAGAACTTAAATCAATTGTAATCACAGCTGTTTTTAAGAAAAAGACAGCGTACTTTAACACATACATAAATAAAAATATTAATAATCCGAAAAAGCTTTGGAAGAATGTTAAGCGAAACGTTAATTTCAATAAAAAAGATGACGGTTTACCCTCATATTTTGATGATCCAGACAAAATCAATAACCATTTTCTTGATATAAGTGAAGGTAGCGCTGTTGAAATTTCTTCTCTTACTTATTACGAATACAATAGATATGGGTCCTCAACATTCTCATTACAACCAGTCACTGAGACCACTGTTTTAAATATAATTAAGTCTATTTCTAGCAATGCTCACGGCGTAGATGGTATAACCAGAGATATGCTTATTTTAACGTTACCCAGCACATTGACCCTAATTACTGCTATAATGAATAATTCAATTTCAACTAATATTTTTCCTGACTTGTGAAAGGCAGCTGTTGTCAAGCCTATACCGAAAAAACCTAATCCTACCGACGTTAAAGATTTAAGACCAATCAGCATTTTGCCCACCATGTCTAAAATACTGAAAAAAAATTTATGTAATCAGATGACTGATTATCTTGAGATTAATAGTACCTTTAAAATATAGATATATTTAAATATAAAGATATAGGTAAGGGAACTGTCCTTGTGCTTTTAGATTATTCTCGTGCCTTTGACACTATTAATGCTACCCTTCTAAACTGGCTTACTACGGTTTTAACCATAATACAATTAAATGGTTTGCAAGTTACTTACATGGCCGTACGCAAAATGCTCCCGGTCTGCGATTGCTAAGGTTAAGCAATTTTCGCAAAGGCCGGTCATCGGATGGGTGACCAAAACTGGACCATCTCGAGTTTCTCCGTGCTTCGGAAGGCACGTAAAGCCGTCGATCCCGGCTGCATTAGTAGGCTGACCGTTGATCCCGGCTGCATTAACAACCACCAATCCGCACTGGGCCCGCGTGGTGGTTTATGGCCCGTTCTCCCTATCCATCCATATGGAAGGCTCGTGCCCCAGCAGTGGGGACATAAAATGAGCTTAGGCTTCAGTCCATCCAAATATTCATATAAAAACTGTGCACAAATTATACTTAATACAATATGTACAATATATGTATGTATGTATGTATGTACATAAACACAAATACATAGAATGTCAGAATCGAAGTAATTACTATAAAATATTCTAAATCAAAACTAAAATTTTAAACAAACATCGTCTCAATTGAAAACGTGAACTATTTCAATAATAATGTTTCATTAATAAACGTAAAACCCATTAAAAATGTAAAACTCCGATAAAAACACTACTCTTTATTTTCCCATTCAACTAAATCAAATTACTAAAAGTCCATCTCGTACAGATATAAATTCCTCTACGAATGCAATAAAACGTTCGAAATGGTGTATTTAGTGTTCGAGATATAAATAACGTATTTATGGCATATCAGAGGAAAGTAAAGACTCAATGAACGGAAAACCTTGTAACAATAGTATACTTTTACCGCTAAATTCGAACAATGGTTATTGTATCTGTGGGTCATTAAATAAAAATGTCAAAGAGTTTTAGGTATCTCAGGTGCGTATCAAGTTAATTCCTGCTTATGCAACTTGTCTGTTATATAAAATATGAAAGGTTTTTATATAACACAACGTGGGTTTCAACTGTTGGCCTTCATCTTACTTTTTTTACTGCTGTAAAAGTGCATTGCACTGCATTACCGTCGCAGTACCGTCCACTTGCGGAGATGACTCGGGCCTCGCACATAACAGGCACCGAGTACCAAACCGCGCCCTTCGTGGAAGAGTACTTTAAAAAAAACTACTTGTGACATAATAAGATTTCAACATATATGGAGGTCCTGGGTTTAATTCGCAAATCAAAGCAATATAAAGAAAGAAAGAAAGAAAGAAAGAAAGACAGAAAAACACAAAAAACACACACACACACACACACACACACACACACACACACACACACACACACACACACACACACAAAATAAAGCAAGAAGAATAGAAGGAAAACAAAACAAAAATAATTAAATGAAAATATAAACAAAAAGCAGTGTGTGAGGCCAACAAGGACCCTGTCTCAGCTTATTACCCCCACGACACTCGAAGATGGGCCGAGTACCATAGGAGCGCTGTTATTCTGACAGGGCCGCCGGAGGGAGACGAGTGACGACGCACCGTGACGCCGACAAACAAAATAAAAAAAAACAAAGTAGGTAATTAAATTACATAATAAATTAAATATTTAAAAGTGAATAAATATATTTTAGGATATAATATTAAATTTAAAATCTTGGCTGTATGGGCCAACCCCTGTGTTGTGTGTCCTGCTACAGAGAAGTTGTTGATGCTAGCTTTTTAATGCCACCCACGTTAACACTTTGGTTATTTATCACGTAATGTTTGGCCACATGTGGGCCACATGGACAGCCACAGCCAGACTTGAGCTCATGACGTGGTGAGCGAATGTTGGATGGAAGCACAGACTTAGTGGGACGCTATGGAAGTCAGGAAAAAATTCGGGAAGGAAGAAAACGAATTGCTTACCTCTACGGCAGTGGGACGCGATCTCAAACCTGCGCCAAGCAAGACGTGCAGAACGAGTAGGTAAATCAAATTGTTACTTATTGAGAGTCACCCATTTGTAACTTTAATAGATGCATTTTACTACTATTTAATGTATGGCTCGATCAATATGTTATCACCAACCCGCATTTGGCAAGCATGATGATTAAGCTTATACCCATCAGTTGTAACGATGACATGATTTCAATGCGAACCTTTGGCCAGCAGTTATATAGTACATAGGCTATTTTCCAGTAACGATTCGACTTATCGAAATCTTTCGTGCAAAAGTAGTATTGCTTCACAGAGTTAACTCTAATTTAAAATGGGGGAAACCTTGTCTCGGCTACAACCAAATCAACCGAATGCACTTTTCTATACGAACACGACTATCTCACTATATTTATGACGTTGCCGCACAAACGCATCCATTACGAATCATCACCAAATATAACACTTACGACACTATCGCCGCAATATAAATGTTTCGTAACACCGCGAGCGGGAACCGAGCTTTTGTACCAATAAAACAATATAAAATCGTATTGATAATAATTTATTCATCTCAGCACATACCAGACGTGAACGCAGCGATATTTATTTGAAATGCACTCTTAATGTTATTAGTAAATCACACGATAACATCTACTAATAATGTTAGAAGATAAGGGCTTTGCACGTGGCTATACGAGTATTTACTTTACTATATCCCATGCTGGTCTGGGACGTTAAAAATAATGTATCAGCTACCTTAACTCCCGTGCGTGTCGTAAGAGCCAACTAAGGGACAAGGGTTCCAAGATGCCCGCGCATCAGGCGATCGGCTAGCAACCTACTCCATCTCGGAGCCCTACTTTGATAATGCTAAATGTGGCGCCGGATAATTATCTATAATAACATAGTTTTGTATCACATTGTTGGGGATAGTTCAAAAGCGTGCAAGAGCATCGGTGAATACTTACCACGTAAGTGTAAAACACCAAATTTTCAGAAGGTAGTCAAACTAATCATATTTAATTATTTACTCAGTGGTTTTAGGACATAACAATTGTTATTGCTCCTGTATATAATAATGAAGTTATTTTCTACTAGCGCTTTTCCCGCGACTTCATTCACACGGATTTCGCAAATTATGTACATAATTAATGATTCCCAGATAAAAAAAAATTTAACATTATAGAACCTTTTTTAATCAAAATTTTTATTCAAAATATATTAAAACATATACTATGTTACCCGCAATGAATGTATCATTCTATCAGTGAAATATTTTATGGTATTGGACCAGTACTTCCAGAGATAACCCTCTTCAAACATCACAAACACAAACAAACTCACAAACTTTAACTCTTTAATAATGTTTAGATAGATAAAAAGTACGTCTATATTTTTTACATTATAACATTAATTAACATTAGGCCTAAAATTTCCTTTGGCCTTTCGGCGGGCTGGTTAGAATTGGAAGAGCTCAATTGGAAGAGCGCCTGACCCGGTATGTCAGATCAACATTGTGTTTTTGTAATTTGTTTCGCAACAAAATTTGCGTTAAAATTATATAAACAAAACAAAAACATTTTATAAATAGCTTGCCTACTTCTTAACTGATCTTTAGTATTTGTAAAAATATTATGATCAGGTGTTAATGACGGTAGTTGTTGACATTGAATGGGTGCCTTTGGCTTTCAAAGTAAAAAGTAAATAGTGTTGAATAATTTCGGCGGGCTGGTTAGAACCACGATAGCTCAATTGGAAGAGCACCTGACCCGGTATGTCAGAAGGGTGCAGGTTCAAATCCTGCTCGTGGAAATTTTTTCAACATTGTTGTTTTTGTAATTGGTTTCGCAACAAAATTTGCGTTAAAATTATATAAACAAAACAAAAACATTTTATAAGGCCTATTTATGTAAATGCACACCTTTTACACATTTTTCATATTATCCTAACTAATATTATAAAAGCGAAAGCGAGTTTGTTTGTTGCTTGAAACAACCCTTTCACGCGTAAGCAATTCAACCGATCATCATGAAATTTTGTACACATATTCTCAAGAGTATAATCATAGACATAGGATACTTATTATTAAAAAAGTGAGTTTGCCTGTTTGTTTGATACGCTTTCACGCGTTAACTATTTATGTTGGCGCCTTTCTGAACAAAGCTTTATATACTTGTATACAGTAAGGCAATATTTTAAATAAAAGAGAATTAACGAGTACCAAATGAGAATATAAAAAAGGAAAGATTTAAAATATTATGACTACGACCCATAATAAAACACGCAAAGAAACACGTGGGCGACCTAATCTGCAGATTACAAGGAATTATCCAAAGAACTTCCAATATAAATACGTAATTTGCTTAATTTCTTATATAAATTTACTTAATTCCACTATCGTAACAGGTATTTATAGCATTAAAATGTGTTTTCCGATAGATTCCTATGAAAATATACATATCGACCATTAGAATTCTGGAGCGTATTATTGTATTTTGTGTAGGATTTGTATTGTGAGATTAACCTTTTCGATAAGTTTTATGGATCTATAAACGTTGGCGATGTTAAATCTTGGCTTATCCGTTGATTTAAATAAAATAAAAACTCATTAACTTGGTGCACAAGTAAAATCTCCAAAACTGATGTCAGAGCTATAAACTATCATCATCACTCTATAGACATCGCACAGCTGGACTGAAAACTTCCAATATTAACGACTGGTATTGATATGGTTCATGACCCACCACGCTAAACAAAAGCTTGTAAAAGGGCGTTGATAAAAGTATTTACCACTGCAGTAGTTGCTTAGCAATAGCGATTATTCAACTAGTGCTCAGCACTGTCTTATGGATCTATATACTTTTTCATCTGATTAACCAAACATTATGAAACTTTCCATGCTCCATGACTGACTGAGCACTGGCTAGACACTGATGAGTAGACAGGAGATTTTAAAAATAACCCTTAATTCTCATTTTTTGCTATTTGGTACTTTCCAAAGTTGAGTTTCAGTCGAATGGATTCGAATAAAAGTTTTTTAAAAAGTTATCTACTAACCTACAACATCTCTGTATTTTGCCTAAGCGTAGAAAGTTACATTACAAATGGCTTATTGGTTTAAACAATATTGAACTCTGCAATTTGTTTATGTTGAACAGAAGCGGAGTCCAGTTCAGCGAAGACAGCCAGTGTAGCAGGATTGTACCTCACCAGCCGTCTTCACCTTGCCTTCCCACACGTTGCTTCTTCAAACCTCGTCTAAAGGACCCCATGCAGGAAGGAGGGAATACGTGTGCTGGAGAGAATCCCATTTCTTGGTAGTTGGTAGTTGGTAATAAAGAATGATTCACCAAATATGTGTGGAAGACCAGAATGTATAAAGGCTTTTAAATGCCAAATGCAAGAAAGTAGACGCCTGCACATCAACTTATGCAAAACTGACCAATTTCTTTAATACATTTTCAACCATGTTTTAGGCATTCAGTTTCTTTCTATTGAGGAAATTTGACAGTTTGTGGTAGGTTGATGTGCACGCCTGTGTACAACCTTTACTATTGGTGATAAGGGAGGTGGCAACCTCGCTAATACAATAGGTACTCCTATTTGTTCTTTTCAAAGTTAAGACCTTTTAACATTGAAACCAAATTTACTTTTGAAAATCATCAGCCTCATACGACCAATGTGTCTAAAATAATAACTGGTTTGACGGCCGAGATGCGCCTGCGCCGGCACCGAGTCATCGCTCCCTCAAGTGTTGACATTCGATTGTTTATCCGTCTCGACAAAGTCACATAACAGTTGCAGAGACTAACTATATACGTGCCCGCGCCGGTACAAAGTCATTACGCACCGGACACAACAGAAGTTTAACTTAATATTTTACGTTTTTATTCCGCACCGTGTGGCCTTGGCATGTCGTCGTTCTGTTATTTCTTCTCGTGTACGAACCTTCGAAGGTGAAAAGTTTATAGTGTTTATTTTTGTACATTATTAGGCACTTGTAGGTATATTGTTCAATTAATCGTTAAGTCAAGGTTCCACAATGGTCACTAAATTATGGTATGAATTTTATCTATAAAGGTGTTGTTCCAAAAACGAACAACCTTCTTTTGACTCTTGTTAAGGAGGGGGAGTACTGAGGAGCACAGTGGTTAACGCGCCCGGTCTGCGAATGCTGCTGTTAAACAACTTTTGCAAAGGCCGGTCATCAGATGGGGGGCCAAAAATGTATCATATCGAGCTCCTCCGTGCTTCGGAAGGCACGAATATTCGTTGGTCCGCATTAACAACCACCAAACCGCACTGGGCCCGCGTAGTGGTTTGTAACCCATTCTCCCTATTCATCCATAGGGAAGGCTCGTGCCCCAGCAGTAGGGACATACAAATGAGCTGGTAATGATGATGATAATGATGATAATGGAAGTACTGAGGTTCTTAGTAAACATACCTCACTAAATCTTGGGCGGAGTGCAGAGAGGCGAGAGTCCCACATAGGTAATTTCGGGTAGAAACCCGGGCGTTGGCTGTTGTATACATAATTGCATTGTAGCATAGTATGAGAAAAAACGTAGCTTGGTGGTGGCCACAGTAGACGGATTTTACCACCGCACCGGCCCGGTCTCAATAGTGTGTCGGTAGCTTGTTATTGATGTTTAGGACTATGGAAAAATTGTCAAGATTGGACCACTTACACTCAAATATGGACGGTTGAAAATTGTAAAATCGAAATACTGGTAATCTGATTGTTCGATTGATTATGATACAGTTGCTGCTTTGATAAGTGTATAAAAATAACATATTTAACAAAATATTTGTGAGTGCATTAATGTGTAATTTAATAAATTGTGCATAACTGTCGTCATTGTAATCTTAATACCCTTGCGAATTGTTTGGCAATTCGAACCAATATCAACTTATCGAGCCCCGTTGACAACTGGATTCTTTTTATTTATCTACTTATAGCATTACTTTTTAAAAAAAACATGATAAGCATATTTTTTTTAAATACTTTTATAATCTGAAAAATTTCTTTAGATAGTACTTTCCGACTAATTGAATGCTATATATTACTATTTTGTTTATTGCAAAACTGTGATTGATCGTGTATCATTCTATCACGTCTCAACGGAGCAACGAATGAACGTGCTTTTTACAGAACTATACCTATACTATACATAGAAGGCCTACGAATGTTATAGACTATACAGGTTGTGGTTTTGAACAGTTGCCAAATTTAAGGAGGCGATTATGTTAATGTAACTGATAATAAATCCATTAAAAAAAAATAGGTAAAAAAAAATACGAAAAAGATTTTGTTTCTGTTGCATGTCATTCTTTTGAATATACTACGCTGTGCTACTACTTTGGCTCTGCGCTAGGTGCGCAAAACAAATGCCTACAAATGCCGCCGCTTGCGCCGGCTTTTGTCGGCTAGCCGCCACCCGCTCAAAGCGGGAACCGACGACGATTCAACGGTCGCCGCTCGCTCAGTCTCCCGCTAACCGCGAGCGCGCGCACACGTTTGACAAAAAAAATCCGGGCCGTTTTCAAACGTAGGTACGATGTCGCGTTATTCTAATCACGACTACGTTGAAATGGTGCGGATGTATGCCCTCGCCGGTAACAGCTTGAGGGGTGCAGTGCAGATGTTCGCGGAGAGGTGGCCAGACCGACCAACGCCGTCCCGAACGACGATGCTGGCTGCTACACAACGCCTACTGGATTACGGGCAGTTCAGTATCCCAGCGCACGCCAGTGGTCGAGGCAACGTGGGCCTGCCCGTCGACTTACAGGAGCAGATCTTGCAGTTCTTCGACGACGAGCCACGCGCCAGTACACGTGATGCTGGGCGGCACTTTGGCCTTGATCACACCATCGTTTGGCGCTTGTTGAAGAAGAACCAGCAGCATCCATTCCATTTTCGACGAGTTCAGGATTTGCTTCCCACTGACCAGTCCAGCCGAGTCGAGTTTTGTACGTGGCTCCTCGAACATCAGCACGTTAATATTCTGTGGACTGACGAGGCGCAGTTCACAAGGGTCGGCGTCTACAACGTGCATAATGAGCATTGGTGGGCACACAGAGAACAGAACCCTCATGTCACAAAAAAAGACTCCTTCCAAAGACGTTTCAGCCTAAATGTTTGGGCTGGTATTATTGGCCCTTATTTACTGGGGCCTTATTTCATTGAAGGTCATCTCAACAGCCTTACCTACCTAGATCTGCTGCACCACGTTGTAGATGAGCTGTTGATGGACATTCCACTGGCATTCCACAGAGACCTCTTCTACCAGCAGGATGGTGCTCCACCACATTATGGACAAGTAGTGCGCAGCTACCTAAACGATACATTTGGATCGCAGTGGGTGGGACGTGGCGGTCCAGTGTCTTGGCCTCCTCGCTCCCCGGACCTAACACCGCTAGATTTTTATTTGTGGGGTGATGTAAAAAGGCTAGTGTATTCTGAGGAGGTTACAAGTGTAGTGCAATTGCGTACGCGAGTGGTGTCCGCTTTTGAAACGGTGAGAGAAAACATTTACGTTCTCAACCAATTAAAAGAAAATTCTCGGCGTCGTCGTGCTGCTTTGTGTATCGCTCGTAATGGGGCTCATTTTGAACACTTATTACGAGTAACATAGGTAAGTCAAAGTTTTGCTTAAGCACATTTTCATTTCATTTCATTTCCATACCTACATACTAATAGCATAGGTACGTAGTTTATTTTTTTCTGAATCGAGTAATTCTGTCGAGTAACTGGGAATCGAACCAAGAAACTTTTAATAGGAAGTGGCTAAGTAACATTCATACCTAGACTAAATAACGCAGGTACCTATTTAGTTTCTAGGATGTAGTAGCGTTAAATAGCCACGACAGCAATGTTTGTTTAAGTTAACGGTCGTTGACCTCGGAGTAGTACATGTGAATTTCGAATAGAAACGTGAGATGTTACGAAAGATATAGGACACCAACCAATAGGTAATATTTTTTTTTAATATTTTTATTTAAATTATAAGTATTTGTTCTACACTTGTGTACAATATGGCGACTGTTCAAAACCACAACCTGTATAACATAGGTCAAATACATTGTTTTCTGGGGCACGGTAACAAACAACATTTGCGACAGACAAATATTTGTGCAAGTTAAGCTGCTTGTGGCTTGAAGAGCTCGATGGCGCAGTGGTTAACGACCCGGTATGCGATTACTAAAGCTAAGCAACTTCGCAAAGGCCGCATCGGATGGGTGACCAACAATTTATCATCTTGAGCTCCTCCGTGCCTCGGAAGGCACGTATAGCCGTTGGTTTCGGCTCCATTAGCAGTCGCTAACAACCACCAACTTACATTGGGCCCGCGTGGTGGTATTACGACCCTTTCTCCGAGGCACGGAGGACCTCGAGATGACAAATTTCTGACCACCCATCCGATTACCGGCCTTTGCAAAGTTAGTTTAACCTTAGCAATCGCAGACCAGGCGCCTTAACTTCTGCGCCACCAAACCGAAAATACTACGTAATAATTCGACCTCATAATTCGAATGATCAGAATCAAGACTACAATTAAACCTTAATCGTTTTATATGTCATCCAGTGATACAGGCCTAAGTGTGCAAGCTCAACCATTGGTCGACATGATTGACATCAATGTCCATCGTAATACGCATTTCCTTACAAAACGGTTATCGGAAACGATGTTCAAGTGCTGTTCATCGGAAAACCCTTATCGAGGAATGTCGAGAGCATTGCCACCTCAAACGTGATTGAAAGACTGAGACCTTAACACCTAAAGAATAGCACTCATTTTTCATTGCCTTGCAGTCAGACACGGACATACTACATGAACTTTGATTAAAAATATAAATAAATAGCAAATACGTTATGGTATCTGATTCACGGCCATGCTTCTTGGCCTCAGCTTACGTAGGAACTATTAAGGAAAAATCGTACATATAACAATAAAAGAAACATAATCGACTTATACTATGTAAAGATTTCTTTTCAGGATGTTTACTTTTATTATACAGGATGGCCAACATACAGGTATACAATTTTTTTTTGCCGCCAAATTTGACAGTTGTTTGGTAACAAATATTTTGTGTGGATACGGCAAATTCAATATGGAGCATTTTTCGCTTCAGCAACGTGTTTTAATTATCAAAACGTTCTACTCAAATCAATCTTCTATTGCGGAAACGCTGACAAAAATGAAAATTGCGACCAATATTCGGTAGAAATCACTTACCTTCGCGGCTAACAATTACTCGATTGGTGAATAAATTTGAGGAGCATGGCATTATAACAGATTTTGAAAAAATACATAGTAATTTTCTTTTCAAAATAAATAAATTTT
Source organism: Eudonia truncicolella (assembly GCA_949315975.1). Taxonomy (NCBI): domain Eukaryota; kingdom Metazoa; phylum Arthropoda; class Insecta; order Lepidoptera; family Crambidae; genus Eudonia; species Eudonia truncicolella. Next base: position 12,563,494 of record OX438836.1, read on the forward strand.
ATAAAACAAGTTGTATACCTCTTTACTGGCCGCCCTGTATTTAATGCCAGTTCTGTGTAATCTTAAAAGAAGCTGTTCCTTTCAATGTATTTTATTATTTATTAAAAATAAATTCTAAGCTCTTATTTGTGTTTAATTAATGTACTTACACACGAGCAATTAAATAAATAAAAAAATTGAAGATAAACAGGGTCAAGGACGCTGCCTATTTCAGAATTATATCAAACCTAAAAATTATAGTACGAAAAAATGGTTGACCTCAACAAATCCAATAAAGTATAAAATAAACTTAGGTACTCATAACTATGTCTTCTAAAACATAATACATACAACCATAAATTACGTACAAATAATAATCAAAAATTAATATAGACTTAAAGGAATGATGACATACTCAACTTGACAAATGGTTAGTCCTCTAAGTTTCTCTTATGCGGGCATAACAGACAGACAGACCCCTTAGTTTTAAATAAGCCAAAAAAGCCAGGTTAGGTTGCAGACTTGGCACCTACGTAGAAGCCGCAGGGTTGAAGTGCCCTGAAGTGCCCTAGAAGAAGCTACTGCGGTCGACCACGAATGCTCGAGCACTTGTGGATCCTTCGATCAATAATGTTCTAGATAAAGGATCCGGAACAAAAATGCATTTCAATAGATAGCATCAACAACTTTAGCTTACTTTGAACCTTAAATCTTAAACATAAAGATTAATTAAGGTAGCAAAATATTTGTACTTAATATTTACTGTCATCGCCACAAATGTCATTGTGGCCCCATGGCCCCAATGTCGCCTTCCGTTTTTCCAGCGCTCATCGAGAACCTAGTACATTATTGATCGAAGTGTGGATCTGCCCTAGCAGAAGATGGATGCCCTGTGGTTTTAGTGGGTCGGGCAGACCATCGCTATCCCACACGCCTCCCGGGTCTTAGCAACAACCGGTCGAGACGGTTCCGGAGGTAATTTCCACAAGAAGAAAAAAATAAAAAAGGGGTAGGTTACGGACGTGGTGTAAATATTTACCAAAACAGCATCTTGCAGATGTTTTACAAATTAACAATTTAAAAAAAAACACTTTCAAGTTAATTGGCAGCCATCAGCAAAGATCACACAACTAAAACTCATGGAGTCTCGAAATAGGCCTATGGCCAAATGATAGATAACGTGATACCACTGATAGATCTAACTTGTTTCATAATCAAAGATAATAATCAATTAAGATAATAATGGGGAACTCCTTTGCGTTTTTATTTAATTATCAATAAAGGGCATTCCTGTTATCATTTGGCGCCATTTGGCATGTATCACTTGTGCGTAGTTAATTTGAAGTGAAGTTTTAAAGATTAATATCTGATGCATTATTGAAAAGTGGTATTTAAAACATACTAACTAACCTTAAAATAGAAGTAAAAGAGGCGACTGATATTTTAGAAATTGAATTCATAATTTAAATGAAATAAGGTATTAAACTGAGATGCATGCTTCAGAAGACATAATTCTTTTTCCTCTTACGGGTAAATACTTGGCCTTCATCTCACCTGATGTTAATTGATAATAAGACCGACCCGATCCGATCCGAACCCTTCGGAGAATCTAGTAGGGCACGGGGACGCGTACTAGTGCGCGATGCCGTTCCCTCTAGATAACCTCTGAAGGTGATTCGTTTCACACGGCTTGAGGGACCCTTTACGTTCCTCGCCGCCCCCAAAAAAGCCCGGTGAAGCTGAAAATGCCGTCTGAGGCAATCGGCAATCTCTCTCAAAAAAAAAAAAAAGACCGAAGGTGGAAGCGCACTCTACCCGGAATCCTCAACTACCGAGGCCTGCCACTGAAGCCTTTGTCCAGCATTCGTCTCTTGACGGAGGTAATGATGGCGATAAGGATTACTTCATTCACTTGCTACTGGTATATATCCAACCAACGAGATCCGAAGGCCATCTGCCAGTATACCTCTTTTGATCCAAAAAGAATGTTATCTCCATTTTGTTAATGATCAGCATTGAATGAATTGAGTGGGAGGAGTCTCATCGGGATCGGCCTATCCGAAACCAGAAGACTTTAGGCTCTTCACTCTTAAAGACGTTACCAAACTTATTTCTTCTGTAGCCAAACTTATGATATCTATCTTTACAGAGGAATAAGAGCGAAAGGATTCTGAGGAGGACAAGAGATTCTGATGGGTCAATGTGCTTCTGGGAGAGGGAAACCTCGGTAGGCCCCAGGAACATAAGATAAGATACTGGTTATTGCAACAGTTGCTTTGCAACTTGCTAACTCCTCAGAAACAATACCCATATACAAAACGTGAAATGACTTAAATGCTTTTCGTTATCGACTGCGTAAATGACTTGCTCAGATTAGAGCAAAAAAATTTAAAAATTTATTTATTGTTTTTGTAAAATTTATTTCTTCTAGTATGTTTTGTACAGAAATAAACTAAGATCTTTATTGAGCAAATACTAGAGCTAGCTTCTAATTTCGGCGGAAACAAAAACGCTTTCGCTTGCCGCGAATGGTTCATAAGGGCGGCCATACACGAGCAGCTTGAAGCAGTTAGGATGCGACTGCATAGTGAAGAACAGTCCTCTATTTACCAACATACATGAAACCGCTCAAGCAGTTGCATAGTCCACCATACATAGTCAGGTTCGACTGCGTTAAGCTGCCCGTGTACCTATAGCTGCCCGTGTACCTATAGCTGCCCTCACGACTACGTTACGATGATCGCTCCGGTCAGTCGCCACAATAATAAGGCTCGCATTTAGTAATTAGCCTGTTCGAACACGTAACGAAAACGAATCTTTATGACTGTAGCAAAATTGTAACTCTCATTTCCCATCAGGAGGGGTGCAGCTTCAATGCCATATAAATTTTCGTATTCGTCAACGTGATCGATATTCGAATGGTTCGAATGGTTCGAATTCAGCACTCTGTACCTACGTCGACTCTATATAAATAAACTCATTTGTCAGCTGCTTTGGAAGAATGCGAAGTGTAGATCGTTGAACGAAGTGAACGCGGTTTTTATTTTTTAAATACCACTTCAGACGTCATACTTATCATATGAACATTGTCAAAAAGTGACCTACATCAACTCAACCAGCACGCTGCAGCAGCTGCCACGCTCGTTAAAGTGATGCTTGTGTAGAAATCTCACGGATTCAGATGTTTTGGGTCTTCATTGATGATAAAGCCGAAGATGGAAACGCACTTCACTTGAAATCCTCAACTACTGAGGCACTAACTATCTTAGCTCTAGCTGCCGGAACACAACAATACTACTGATGGAACAATGAAACAATGGTATTCATGATATGGCGACATATTGAGATAAGATGGTGGTAGCTATACAGGAGGGAAAACAAGCCAACCGAACCGAGATACACAAATATACCCACCGCTGGGAATTGAACCAGAGAAAAGCTAAGACCTTTCGATCAATAATAATACTACTATTGATCGAAACTAAAAACCAAAACTGTGCCATGTTTCCAAAAAAATAATTTATGAAAATTAAATTTATTTTCTTATTGCTATTGTAAACTCTATTAATTATACACACTTATTATAATGTTATAATTAGAAGTAGGATACGCCTGACAGTTGATAACAGCTACACATATATTGAAGTGGCAAATAATATGTCGATGTAACCTACTTATTGTAATACAGATTGATAACAATATTTCAAAGGAACATTTACTGATTTCCGTTCGATTAATGTCAACAGATAACGAACTAATTGTGTCTCATTAATCGCACGTTAGGTTAATTTTATTATAATTATAGCGCAGGGGATTACCTGGACAATAATGATTTTTATTTAGGTCAATCACCACTTAGTAAACAATATGTTTATAATTTTAACCTCAAGTTCGTTTCCGTTATCGAGGCTTCTTTGATCTGGCACTTACATAAACTTTACATAGTAGTAAAGTAAATAGCGTACATATTGTCCCATTGCTGGGCAAAAGCCTCCCTCATTGAAATCGAGTTATCGCTACAATTCATGAGTATTGGTTAAATCACCACTCTTGCCCAACGCGGGTTGGTGATCACAAATCCTAGCAATGTATCGACATATATGAAACACACTTTGCTCGAATTGGAAATTGAACCCAGGATCTACGGTTATTGGGCCCAAACGCTTTGCTACACGGCCACCGGGGCGCAAACTTATGCGGAGATGACATAAAATTTGCTTTAATTCGATTAGTTAGCTTAGCTCTTAAGCATGATATTTGATATTGATATTTACAGTAAATAGGTCAAACTGTCTAAAAGTATGTTCCAAAAATGTGCAATTAAATTATTGCTTAAAAAAGCATTAGCAAAAGTCTATTTTTGCGGGACTAATATTTTAAAACGTACCATCTATAAACTTTGTCATCTTTCTTTCCTAATAATAGACATGCGTGCAAACAAATCGATCCATTGTAACATTTTCTTATAAGTGAGAGTATCAAACTAAACAACTTTGTTTGTGTGGGTTTTAAAAGCTTTGTTTTGTTTAAGACTGAATGGAGGAAGTCCAGCTTCATAGACTCCTAACTAATCCGTTCAGCCCCATCTGAAAATATCACACATCTGTATATGTAACTAGATAGATTGCTTAAGAAATCGCCGTTATAAAATACGTCTTCACGGAAATTATTTTATTGCAGGACAAAGCCTTTACGAACGACGCATACAGTAGGTACAACAATAAAAAGTAATATACAGATACCATACAAACCGTGGTTTTACGATTTCCCGAAAACCACATTATTTCAGAACTTTACTGCAATGCAATACAAAAATTGTTGTTATTTATTGATGAAAGTACACTCCATACGGTTAAACCAATTAGTTACAGTGACTATAAAGGCTATCATCATAATATAATCATCATCATCATCATCGGCCTATCTTAGTCCACAGCTGGACATAGGCCTACCCCAATGAGCGCCATAGCGCCCTGTCCTCAGCTTTATGCATCCAGCATCTGCCTGCAGTCTTTCGCAGGTCATCATCCCACCTGGCTGGAGGGCGTCCTACACTACGTTTACAGAGTCGTGGTCTCCACTCAAGAACACGTTTACCCCAGCGGTTGTCGGTTCTTCGCCAGATATGGCCGGCCCACTGCCACTTCAACTTGCTAATTCTTAGAGCTATGTCGATGACTTTGGTTCTCTGTCGGATGTAATAATAATATATAATATAACACATAATATAACATCCAGCTAAATCTCTGGCGGGAAAACTAAAAGTTTTAAACTAAGCTTCTTTATATTAATATTTAACGGTAGTTCGATTTCTTTGCACGCAAGTGTATAATGGAAAATATTAAAGCGCAATATAAAACTATGGGCACAATGAGTTTGAATCGCACAGCGAATAAAATCCACAATAAATTGGACCACAGTGGCAGCAGGCAATCCTTAAAAGATATTAAAACGTACATTCAGCATTATACGAGTCGTTTCAAGAACAAATAGAGCACTGCTATGACGCAACTAGACCACACATAGACACACAATTCTAAGATTTTATGTTTTAGCATAGACTTTATTCTCTATGTATTATTATGTTCAAAAACTTACACACTGGTTACACGGAGTGTAAATATACTTTCGTGATACCTGACATCAAAAATGATACCGAATGATTAAAATAATATCTTACTGATATAAAAAAATATCAAACAAGCTCTAAATGGAAAGAAATCTGCAGAGAAAGTACCAAAAGCAGCATATAATTTAGCACCTCTATAGTCTTTTCGTTAGATCACCGGTCTCCGACCCAGAAGGTGCGACAGGCGGTACATATGGTTCTCCGTTTCGTTGGTTAAAGCTTGTTATAATTCCGCCTAGCTACCAACATCTGCTAGTAGCATTCTTGGGTTCCGACAGAGATAAGATAGCCAGTTCCCCAATATTAAGGATTCTTTTAAAAGTGCGTTTGCCTTGACCTTATCATCATTTACCATCAAGAGAGATGAAGGCCATGCTTCCACGATATGAATAGTTATACCAAATAGATTTAACTAATTGAAAATATATCCTACTAATATTATAAACGCGAAAGTAAGTATGGATGGATGTTTGTTACTCTTTCACGTAAAAGCTACTGAATGGATTTTAGGGAAACTTTCCTCATATACAGACCACGACCCAGACCAGCATATCTTTTTTTTTTTCACTGTAGTCTTCGCGAACGAAGTCGCGGGCAACAATTAGTACAACATAAATATCTCAAAACTGCGTTTAATTCAAATGACCCACACGTCGACAGTAATTCAAATTGCTTACTAAATTATGAGCCGAAATAAAATCCCCTTCACCACAACAGCATGAAGTCCGTTCACTGCAATTAAACTTTCCACCAATTAGTGATTCGCTGTCAACCGCCAACCACCCCAATAGGAAATCGATAACGACTCGATTTATCAACATCTATAGTTGTCACTCCCCTAACGCCGTCAAATTACCAACTTACACACTAAATAAATAGGAAACGTACAAATTCGCGGCGAAATTGCTCTATTTCCGTCAAAAATCGACGATTAATTCGTCATGGGACGGACAATAACTGTTTGCCGCTGACACACCAAAGTGTACTTTAAATACAGTGGCATTGAATGTAAGATTGACTCCAGCGGCAATGAAAAGATCATTCAAGTAATCCGTCCTTCATAGTGACTAAGTGCCAAAATAAAGGACAAAGGGAGATAGGTCTATTATGAGGTGAGTTATAACAAATTTCAATAAAAGCACACAATTCGTTTAAACGCCAGCTTTCACCATCTGCCGGTGAGGTGAAAAGGAATATTTTTGTCACGTGTCCTTCCACAAAGGCGATAAATCGCATTAGTCACGATTATTGTCACAATAGACGTCAAATCGGCAATAATTCACAATCGCATTGTGGTCAATCGGATGTGAAGCTATTCGATATTTAAAATTTTCCTATTGGTCGAACTTCGTCTCGTACTCTGGTTGGTAACTGCTACGTTAGCGGCTGCGGTTGTTTATTTCGGGATTTTAAGCAGTACTGTCGTTGTCAGCGTCTATTATGGTTTTGGTTTAGAAATTCAATTAGCTCTTCTCGGTCGAAGGCTCTCCTAAAATCTGAACTTGGTGGTAGTTTAGTTAAACTAAATTTTAGTTTATTATTATTATAGTTTTGACGTCAATTAGTACCTGTGAAGGCTTATCTATATATATATATATATAAATCAATTGCTGTCCGTTTGTCTCGCTAAAACTCGAGAATGGCTGGACCGATTTGGCTAATTTCGATTTTGAAATATTTGTGGAAGTTCAGGGAAGGTTTAAACGGTGAGAAACATAAACAATAAGTAACGGAAAATACTAAAAATGACAATTTAATTTTCCACTGTGAAACATTTGATGTCTTTTGTCCTTTTAGAAATTAAAAATTGTCACTTGGTTGTCAAATATTTATAGGTGCGTTCAGAAATTTGTCTGTTTCATAGCTGTAGTATGAGGTCCGATCTCTTTGGTTTGTTTTGTTGGAATAAAAAACAGTTCTGTTTATCGGAAATATAAAATGTAGGTGATACGAAGTTCACCGGGTCATCTAGTATTGAATAAATGATGAGTTTGATTTTGTATTTCAACCTTTCCTGAGTTTCATATCAGTTCTATCTAAACAGTCTCTAACTGTAACACCATGAGCCGATGGCGTTGCACCGAAAGTTAACTAAAATTAATTTAAATCGATGTTCTATACACATTTACTCTGTTAACAAATGAGAGGAAATTCATTTAATTATAATGAGAAGTGATGAGAAAACCATGAACTTTCATATAAACACATTCTGAAAATACTGTGAAAATTTAATAAAATAACCAATTTGATATAATGGACACATGCTCTTTCCATGTTCGCCGCATAGTTCCCACTTGGATAAAACTGGGCCCAAAAATGACGGTTTCATAGATTTGTTACCGCTACTGGGTGTCATTTAATACCAACGCAAATAATTTACTGTTCATGTCGCACATATAAAAAAACCATGTACGTTAACGACAAGAAACGTTATTCTCTAATTAATAGGTTATGTACGCCTACGCGAGATACAAATTAATTAACTTGATAGTTAGAGATATGATAGAAATCTAAAATATTCAATAGTAACCCATTTCTGCTTACCTTATTAAAAAACATCCACTTATATTTAATACTGTGGCGGGACTTTCTAAACCATATTGATTTCTCTGCTAATAAGTGAAAAAGACTTATCGTTCAATTAAAATAAAAAAAATATTAACCACCATAATTTATTATGCAGTGATAAACTTATGAATAAATCGTTATTTTTAATAACATATGATACATATTTGTTTTATTATACGCCATTTAAGTCCTTCACTTTCTTACAAGACAAGCCACTTAAGTTTGCAAAACCAATAAACTCAATTTGTGTCAATAGAAAATAACTGTTAAATTGTCAAGTAGACAGATACCCATAAAAAGTGTAGAGTAATAAACAGCTAGAGCTGTTAAGTGAGATAATTAATTAGTACCATTGTGGAGAATATAAAGCTTAGTCACTTCATCGTGGCCCGACTAAGGCATCAATTAAAGCTTTGTGTTACCTACTGACAGTTGAAAAAAAAATGGCACAATGTACTAGAGTAAAAAATAATACTATTCGCTAGTCTGGTACGTACGAGTAGACAGCGTGCCGCGCGCGTTACGGCTAATAGTGGGCGTGGAGCTACGAAAGTGTAGACAGGAAATGTATGACATCAATTTTTTTTTATTTTATCGAGTAACCTGAGTATCGAGTAACCTATCGAGTAACCTATCGAGTAACCTAAAAAAAAAGATCTAGATACCTTAAACCAATGGTTGCGGTCTAATTTGTTAACAATCAACACATCAAAAACATCGTACATGATACAAGCCGCAACAAATAAAGAAATTCCTGACTACGAACCACTTAAAATAAATAATGAATCTATTAAAAATCATATCATGAAAAATACTTAGAGTTGCTGATTGATGACAAACTAACTTGGAGGCCACACATTGAGCACGTCAAATCTAAATAAATACCTGTACTGGGAGCACTTCGTAAAATAGCACACTGCATACCAAAAAAAGTAAAACCTATTATATACAATTCATTATTAAAATCACATTTAGAATACCTAATTGAAATCTGTGGATCAGCCGCACCAACTAACCTAAAGTCCCTACAGAGATCTCAAAATGTAGATATACGTGACAGGTAAACTGTTTTCACAAAGACCCTGGACGGCGTACACCCAACTACCGCCAAGCCCTGAAACCTAGTGAAATTACTATCTCAAACTCTTACTTATACCTTAAGTTGAATACGCTACATTATTCATTCTGAAATAAGGTAACATTAAAACATCAAAGTAAAGCTCATTATTTAAAATGCTACTTCTACTGAAAGTAAGTGACCTTAATAACCATACATAATTTAAACTAAATAAAATAAGTATGAAAACAAAACTTTAACCTTAGAATTGACCTTAAATTAATATAATTTAACAATGACATGTATGAGCTGCACTACATTACCACCATATCTAACAGGCGTGCATTCATGCAAACACGACAAAATATATTTACCGTGTTTGCCATCGAAGACCCTTGAATCAAATATGTTAAAAACAACCTCGAATTAGAGACAGACTTAACGATTTCCTAGTCATGCACCACTCGCAAATTTCATTTGTAATTCAAATGTCATGTCTATGTAATTATGTAGCTCTATGTCTTTTAACATCTGGACGAATCAAGGTCTGGGAATTGAGGAAACCGATCCAAATAGTGCTCAAAGAAAAAACTAATAATCGATTATTTCGATATCATTATCATTAAAGATCATCGCGAACAAAAACATCTAATACAAATATATGATACGTTGAAAAAAGCTTCTAAACATAATGAGCGTCGAAACTGGATCAACTTCCTTGGTAGGTACAGTTATAGTTCGATTTATTGCTTGTTTGGTTTTGTTAAGAAAAAACTGAACTACATGTTTTGCGGTTATTAGCCGGCAGTTTATTGCCATTGTCCGTTTGGTATTGTAAAATTGCTTCGGTATAAATAAGGTTTCGAAATTACAATTTCATTAATAAAAATATATCGACTGATCGGTACTTCTAACTAAAGTTATGTACATTTTTATCACTATCATCGTCACTTTATGAATGTCCCGCGACTGGGCTCAGGATCTCAAGTATTCCGACACAAACAGCACATTGGGATCTCCCAAAAATCCCAAAAATATATATCTATATATATCTATATATTTTTTCAACCAAATTATTTGGTTAATTGTTAATAAACGTTTTATCCTTGAAAGGAAAATGTAAGGTCTATAATTTTGAAATAACATGGAAACAGCTAAAAACAAAATACTTGTGTAGACTTATGAACCGTAATAAGAACTATTCGTAGCATAAAATGAATAAATGATTTTGAATTTTAAAATTTGAACATACATGTACAGTACATGTTTTGGTAACGTATAAATATATGATTTGATAAACTTAAAAAAAATTTTGATTATTATTGATAATATAACAAAATATATAAAATTATTGATTATTGATAACTTAAAAACTTTGAAAACTTTGAAACTTTGAAATATTCTTAAGTGCTGTGCAAACTAAGTCCAACAATATAGTTCAAAATCCTCTTTAATCATTACAAATGCCCAATAAATAACTTACCATACTTATTCTATTGTTACATAACAAACGTTGTATGTCTTTCATTGTAATAGCTATAAAAATATAATTTTACTGACGGAATTCAGAAAGTATAGCTATAAATTAGTTTTAACAATGATATCTATTAAAAGTATGCTTTATTGGCGGCGTGGGGTATTCCAAAATGTTAAAGTGATTCTGTTCTACAATATAGTGTGTTTATTCAAGGTTCTTATCACAAAAGAAATCATGTACACTAAAATCATTGTTTTTATTACATTCTAAAGTATGTAATTAATTATGACAATTTAACTTCTGTCAGGGATAAATATAAAAAATTGGAAACTATTTAACTATTATTATTATTACTAAATCTAGCTACGATCGATTTAAAAGTATGTCTTGTAATCATTGAGTGTGTGAACTCATGCTAACCAGCATTAGCTAGTGGATCAGCTTTCACGACTAAAAACCGACCGAGCTGTTCATTACGCCAACAAACTCCTTAGTGTACCAGCTTATTTAGGATAACCAGAAATAGGATACGGATATCCGAAGACCGGGCTCAATGGCGCGCCTTTGGGAAAGGCCTATGTCTGGCCTGTCCATTATAATATAATAATGATGATGATCTTGATGAATTATTATTCTTTTTTTTCGTTTAGTTGATGGCTTCGTGCGATTAGCACATTTAGCCAGTGTCAAAGTAATTTTATTACAATTAATACATAAATAAACAATATTTCCTTCCTGTGTGATGATGATGATGAATGATAATAGAAATGGGAAGTGAGAAATGATATACCCCCAACCCGAGTATCTCAGTAAAGATGTGGGGCTCAACTAAATCCTTACACGGACTTCTTGAGAAAATTTGAAAAGTGACGTTGCACTGTTTTGTTTCATTTGCCAACACTCATGCACACTCACGAACACTTAACGGTTAATAAATCCACCATTATTTCACATTAATATTCGACTTAACACAAATTTTAGAAAATAAAACAAAACCAGTAGTAATCCAGTCGTATATTTCGGACACAAAAATATTTTTTTTGTTTAATTAAATTTATATTTGATATTTTTTTTAAATTTAAGTTGCTACATTAACAGCTAGCGGGAACCAGTCAGCGTCCCAACCGTTTGGGCAACACGTCATCGCTCTCTCAAACACCGAATTAAAATTGATTGATTGGTGACATAAAAATTTAACGCGTCGACCATTACATCAATCAAGAGTCGAACTGGTATGCGACTGCCGGGTGTCGGCGGCTTTCAAGCCTCGGAGGTATACGATGGTGTTTTATCTTAGTCTATTAATGCCGGTGACCAGAAAAAAGGATTTTATTTGGATATTTTTAAATGAGATGATTTCAACTATATAATAACTATAAATAAATAATATATTTTATTTATCATTCTAATTATCATTCTAATCAGTTATCGTCTCATTCTACTAAATACTTGATTTTAAGAGAATAACGTTGGCACGTTTAACGTCGCTGTAGTAGTATAAACTAAAAACTATTTGAAACAGATGAAAGTGTACAAAATATACATACACTCGGCGTCAAAAAAATCGCACCTCTTAGAAAATCACTTTCAAATGTCATTTACTCTTGATATGCACATGCAGTCGCATTAATTATGATTTTATTTACAAGGTTACTTAATTAACTTAATAAAAAACATTACTTTTCATTATCAAATAAAACCTAATGCAACAAATAAAGTGTCACAAAAATTCGATGCAAATTTTGCTACCCGTGAGAGTTGCTAGTTGCGCTTCCTTTGTGGGTATAAAACGGTCAACACGGGTTCAATGTGGGTCATTCGCTATTCAACCGTTGAAGAGGACACACGCACAGATTTTGATGGATACCACAGCTGATAAAGCCGCTCAAGTGGTTGCACTACTGCAATCAGGGGTGCGGCAGTGTGATGTCGCCCGGCAACTGAACCTGAGCCGTTATTCCGTTCGAAGAGTGTACCAGCGCTTCATAGAGACCGGTGGCTATATCCGCAGACACGGTTCGGGTAGACGTCGCTGCACTTCGGAAAGAGACGACCGGTTCGTTGTGTCGAACTCTTTGAGAAATCGTTTCTCCAACGCTGTTGAGTTGCAACAGCAGCTCCAGGCAGTTCGCAGACGCACCGTAAGCGTATCTACGGTTAGAAGAAGATTGAAGGAGAAGAAGATAGCGGCCCACAGAGCTGCTACGGGTCCAAAATTGACTGCAGCGCATCGGCGAGCCCGCTTGCAGTTTGCTCGTGACCACGTCGATTGGACCCTTGAGCAGTGGAGAGCTGTTCTCTTCTCAGACGAGACGCGAGTGTGTCTTTTCTGCAACGACCGACGGAGAAGAGTATACCGGAGGCAGGGTGAACGTTTCGCCCAAGCCTGCATCCAGGAGACGGTGGAATATGGTGGCGGATCCTGCATGTTCTGGGGCAGTATGTCTGCTGCCGGCAAAACCGACCTTGTCTGCGTCTCCCGGACTGGAGGTGCTCGCGGACAAGGGTCGCTGACTGCTCGCCGCTATGTCACTGAGGTCCTGGAAGTGCATGTGGTCCCCTTTGCCGAATCTTTTGGCGAGGGGTTCACATTAATGCACGACAACGCTCGCGCTCACACTGCAGGCATCGTGAGCGACTTCTTGCAGAGGTCCCAAATCTCTGTGATGCAGTGGCCAGCGCGAAGTCCGGATCTGAATCCTATAGAGCACCTCTGGGACCATCTTAAACGTAAGGTTCGATCTCGGGATCCAGCTCCTTCGACTCTACAGGAGCTCCAAGACGCGGTGATTGAAGAATGGGGGCTTATCCCTCAAGAAGAGCTCCTGAAGTTGGTGAGGTCCATGAGGGACCGTATGGAAGCCGTGATCAGGGCAAGGGGGGGTAACACTAGATTTTAAGTTAATTTTAAGACACTTTTTGTACATTTTTCTTTGTAAATTATCTGTTGTTAATTAGGACTTAATTAAGGATTTTTATTATTTTATTAATTTTAATGTTGTTTGTATAATTATAATTAAACAGAAAGTTAAATTTAATTGTTTTTTGATACTCCTTTTTGTTACCTTTCTAATGATACCCAACACTATCCTCTACATAAGGTTTAAGAATTTTTAAAGATGATTTTTAAAAGGTGCGATTTTTTTGACGCCGAGTGTATAAATAATAATAAATAAATACAACTTACATTCACACCAATTAGCCTAGCCCGAAGTAAGCATTGTAAGGCTTGTTTACGGATACTAGGGTTACGGATAAATACATATTATGATACATGTATAAGTTTTTTTTTAAATATACATAATATATAAACTGCCATGACTCAGGTACAAATGTGCTTTGTATTAATCATCACATATAAATTATGAAATAAATTAAAAATATGATAAAAATTACAAAACAGATGGAGATCGTCAGTAAACAGCAAATTTTATTTTATTTGAATATTTAAAAAAAAACCGATAGCTTTATTTTCCTAAGTGAGCGTAGGTGTCTAAAGTCCGGGCAGGCCAGGTACCAGGGGGGATGAGGTTGAGAAGAACGCGAACACTACTCTTTAATGCATTAAAGTTACTGCTAATTGAAAAGTGTCCATATTGTTTAAAAGAGTTTTTGAAATAAAAAACGTAATTTTATTATAGTTTTAAGTAAATTTTATGGTTTTGTTATTTCTGTCAGAAAATTACTGTTATTTTGCTGTTTATAATGTTGTATTAATTTAATAGGTTTTCTATTTTGGTATCTAAATTGTTTATTTTAAATATTTTTTTTACATACATTCATACATACATACATACATACATACATACATACATACATACATACATACATACATACATACATTACATACACCAACATTACGGACACCCTACCGAGATTAATAAAATTAACAACATCAAAGATATTTTCCACATACATTTTTGGTTACGGTTCCACAATAAATAAACATTAATCTAATAATGATTCCGAGATAACGGCCCCAACAACAATGAATACATAATAAGCTCCGACGAAAATTTAATCGATAACTTGTTAATCTCCTAACCTCTTTACCGAAACATCGATGAATATAATTACAATGCTTATTTATCGACTAGTTCACTGCACGCGTTTCACCTATTCTAATAATTAACATAATGAGCATTTCAACATTTTAAGTTTCGAAAACATTGTGCACAACTGTTTTGATTGTGCTGTTTTGTGTCTGTGTATTATCATTCTTGTTTTTAGGTTTTTATAGTATTTATATTGATTTATAAACAAAAAGTGCTAATTAATCGGATGATTCGCAACTATTTAGTCAGCATAAGCCTTAATTCATTGATGGAAAGGAAAAACCAACAACAGAAAGGCATGCATATTATGTAATAGTAAAGTCTTGGTACAGCTAACAACAGTATTGATGTTCTGGCTAAAAAGAAAATCAATCACATCTCCCAATATACGCAAACAAAGTCGCTGACAGAACCTTTTCTAGGCCAACGTGAGGCACTCATAACATAGAAAAAACATCATTAAGTCTCAATTATTATTTTACCTTAGTAAGACGTAGATAAACAATTCTCATAATGCAAAGAAGATTCTGTTCTATAAACAAGCGTATTCATTTCACGAGTCTTCAAACTATACGACGACGGCAACGCAGCGATTTCAATTAGTTACAGATTTTGTAGTGCCGCATTGCTTAGAGCGTTCGGTTGTAAAAGAGCGTCATGCAAACTCATTTCGACCATAATTTACGCGGAAATATTTTCGTCTGCGTCAGCGTAAAAACACATTCAGAATGTTTACGTGAGCACGAATACTCCCTTACGGCATGCCACCAGTTCCGCTGTGACAAAGTCAAGGAACTTTATAATGGGTCTAACTTGTAACTAGCGATGTAAAGTTTTTGGATAGAAATCGGGAAAAATATGTCAATGTTAATGTAAATACATACATTTTAAAATATCTCGTAAAATCTTATCATGCTGTGTGAAATGACTTCAGTGAAGTACACGACGATGGTCAGCTTATCGTGTATGAACATTATATATAAGACACTTGAAAAATGTACATGCAGCATGTATGTATTTCAACGATTCAACTTTTTTCATAATCTACCAGTAGATTCATAATAACTAGTAAAAAATGTTATAAACTATCTAGATAGTTACCAAAAGTCTTGTTTTATACAAAAGTTGAAATTCTAGGTCCCACATGAGGCAGCCGCTGTTTTCAAGTGTTATATCAATTTTAGCTTCAAGCAATACCAAAAAAGGACACGGTCTTCCGCTTAAGCCCAGTCGGATTTTCACAAGCTAGGATTAAATTTTGTTCCGTTAGACTGACGAAAACAAACACGTACGAAAGCCCTCTCAAAACTCAGTCTTCACTTGCAGTGCTAACCACTCAATTTGGCAATTAGAATCAGAATGAGGGATGAAAAAAACAAAACGCGGTCGTTCTTAATTAACGAATGTTCTGGAACACCCTTTCTGCGACACGGCGGAAAATGTACTTTAAAGCTCCGACATAAAGACTGTAAAAGTGGAATAAAGTATGTGAATGCAAACGGATCCAGACAAATCGCTTTATGGAGCGTGTGATTCGATTTTTACAAATTTTATCGGTATGTTTGCATCGTGCGCTCGGCTTTCTTGTGACGTTAGTGAATGCAACGTACTTACCTATACAATTTATATTATGTCATAAATACGACTTAGGGAGTATAACGAATAATCTATAGACATCCTTATTATTCTTATAATAAAGGTTAGTAACAATAAGCAAAATGGTTTTAAATGCAACAAATGTTAAGGATGTCTAAATAAGAATTTTTATGACATAATATAAATTGTATAGGTAAGTACGTTGCATTTACTAACGTCACAAGAAAGCAGAAGCCGAGCGCACGATGCGAGAGAGAGAGAGAGAGAGAAACATTTATTGACCACACACACATATATACATAAAAATAAAAACAAACAATAACAATAGGTCAATCCGGACCCCACCTCAGCTTATGTTGTTGCGAACGAAGCGTGTCGCAACAATGCTGGTATTCTGGCGGAGCCTGCCGCCACTGGCGCGCGATATCAACACTTATCGGTCTGTAGGTCATTTGTTTTTTTGTTTGTCCACCATAAACTTTAGAGCTCAACCCTTCAATCATTTATTCATTCAAGAGAGCTAAAAAAGAACAAAAGAAAAACAAAATCAATCGCAAGTACCAAAGTCAGAAAATAACAACCGTCAATGCAAAACTAAATGTTTCACGGACGTTTTATACAAACTTGTCGCCAACGGCAGCAAACCACCACCACTTCGGAAATTCCATTTTTATCAGCAACTTTTCTCATCAATAATTCCAACGAACGAATGAGAATGAAAGGTGTGAGAATGCAACGTCAGCGTTTCGAAAAATAATACACAGCGAAGTGTTACGGTACAATTTCCGATGGCAGGGGCGCATAAATTAAATCCACCGGGTGCACCACTCCTGCTGCATTTGCTAACTAGGCCTTTCACATTTGAATACCTTCGGAGAAATAATTTGTAACAGTTGAAATTTTAATCACTTCTGCTGTTTGAGGACAAGGAAATGATGAAAATCATAGTTTACGTCAGACAATCTTCTGAAATGATTTAGGGAAGTAGGTGAAATTAGTTTTAACAGTAATGGATAATTGTATTCACTAAAGCACAGAGGAATTAGAGGTATTTATATTTGGTCACCAATCCGAAGCATTCAGGAAATTACTGAACATGAAAGAGCGCAACCCCAAACCCGCTAGTCGCTGCGCCATCATAATAAGGAGATTTCTTAAAATAACTCTAGGACAATAATTTATTATTTCTGTTTTCGTAACTTATTTACGAAAAGAGCTACAAGCCCATTCATCTTAATAGTTTATTATAGTTGTATCGCGCATCACACAAATTACGAAAGTTCATCATGACGTAGGCGAAAGCGAAATTTAGAATAAGCATTTCCAACTTACATCAAATCACTTGGAACAATGCCAAAAGAGGACGTAACACGAAAAAAGTACTTCTGAAATGTTAAAGGTCCAACATTAAATTTTATCTCTAACTTTCTTATACAATACCACGAACCTGGGTCTCATTTGCCACAAAAAAAACATAAAGGTAACTTTCAAATAACCTTAAATAACAAATATTGTACTTAAGCGTTAAAGTTTGTCAGTTTCTCATTCTTTTAAAATATTTTCAAATACAATTGCAAACTTTGTTCGTGGAAAACATGCACTTATACGATGATTCAAACATTTCAAAGTCAAACCATATTTTGCTAAAGCGCACATGTTTTAAGATAAACTTATCACACAAAACATAAGGACTCGACGTATTAAAAAAGAAATGCAAAAAAATCGAGTCAATGCATTATAATAAGCGAGTATCAGTTCTACGAGAGATTATAACACGATATTACCATAGGTGAAGCCGCGGGCCGAGTTAGTAAGACCGAGTAGTAAGGACGGACGAAGGAAGATGTAGATCTGATTTTTTAAAGAGTGACCTGAAAATAATATTAATGGAAGTTTTACAGCTCATGTATAAACATGAGCTGTATTTAAAGTTAAAGTATTTTTTTGTTAAGAGCGATCTCTTCAACACATCTTTGTGTGGAGGGATTCATGGTCACTAGGATGGGCTGGAGCCAACAAACAAAACAAAATGTCCAAGTAAAAAAAGATTAATTATCATAATATAATTCGATACAATGATTTTTCTACACCCTCAGATTGTATAAGCTGGACCTATTAGACCTGGTCCAAGAAGTTCTCATATAATGTCGCTATACCATTAGAATCTGAAACGCAGCACCAGAATCAGGTGGGTGCAATATCCCATCCAAAATCGATACGAAATGTTTCATAATACTAAAGGAATGTTATAAAAGTGGGGAAACATGAATGGAAGGAGCCCTGGATGGCAGCCAACAGCGAGGCAGTTGCGTGGGTCGGTCTGCCCGACAAGCTTGCAAAGGTTAAGGGTGAATTAAATAATGTAACGTACCAATTTGTGACGCAACTTAAGAGGATAACCATATGACCTAGAAAGGCCACTTTGGACAATTCAAATTATTCTATGCTGCGTACATATTTTTATGATTCTCGTAACGTTAAAGTCACATGTCGAAAATTCATAATGATTATCCGCGTAGGTACCTAAAATTCGTATTTACAAGATAAATCTATCCATCACTCCTCACCATCATCTTCCATCTTCAGTCTCCATCTATCATCTATCGGTTTGACGAGTTGTTAGAAAGACTCTTAAAAGGCTCACAAATCTGAATTAAATTAAATATTACAAATCGCAGAATCATAAAACGTTATTTTAGACACCCTTCTGACATACCAGGTTCTCTCCCAATTGAGCTATTCTGGTTCTAACCAGCCCGCCGAAATTATTCAACACTATTTACTTTTTTACTTTGAAAACCAAAGGCGCCCATTCAATGTCAACAACTACCGTCATTAACATCCGATCATAATATTTTTACAAATACTAAAGATCAGTTAAGAAGTAGCAGTATTTTTTTTGTTCAACATTTGTGTTTTTGTAATAAAGCAAAATCATAAAAAAGTACATGAAAGCTTAATTTTTTAAATCATTGTATTAATTTTAAAAAAAAAGTTTTTGGTAGAATTTATCTATGTGCCCTTTTTACCAACAGCAACGAAGCACATTTTCGCAATTTTCGGTGTTACGCCACTTCGCCTAAGGGTTTGCTAAAGCAAATGTGACAGGATTGTGCTTATGTAGCGCCTAAAGAGAACATTTTCTCCAATAAATGTTGACTCTCTTGACTT
Source organism: Eudonia truncicolella (assembly GCA_949315975.1). Taxonomy (NCBI): domain Eukaryota; kingdom Metazoa; phylum Arthropoda; class Insecta; order Lepidoptera; family Crambidae; genus Eudonia; species Eudonia truncicolella. The sequence goes on from OX438836.1 coordinate 12,583,026, forward strand.
ACAACGTACTGTATTATGAGTGCGCATATTACATTAGACGTGCCGTCACATTTTCTTATCTGTTCTTCTTTGTCATCATTAAATTAAGTCGTACGCCTGACTGATAGTCAGTAATAGGTTAGTTCTTTTAGTGGCAATATTTTTAGAAGCGCAAATTTACAACTTCAAGTACTTACGAGTAGGTAAGTGAAAATAATAAAAATGAAAATTTGTTAAAAAGTACTTTGTAAGTAATAAAACTCATAAGATTTTCATGAAACAAAAGCTTTAGTTTTTTGTTTTTCAATGCGTGTACTGATAAACGGTTTTTCCTTTCTTTCTTTCTTTTTTTTTAATGACATCCTACTATTGAAGTTCGTCACGAAAAAAGAAGTCACTAAGTAAAAGAAAGCGAATAAAAAAAGATTTCAACTAAAGGGTAGGTAAAGTTTAAAGACAGACTTTTACTGCTTTTACAAATTAAAATTTTAGAGCATTCATTCAATTTAGAAAAAAAAACACAAATGTTGAAAAAATTTCCACGAGCAGGATTTGAACCTGCACCCTTCTGACATATCGGGTCAGGTGCTCAATTTAGTGTATTAAAATAGTACATAATTAGAAAATACATGTTTTTAAAATGAAAAGAGATTCAATAACAAATACAGTAGAAATTATGTACATAATTTCTAAAGTTGTAGTTTTGGTAGTTGGTTTTAAGTCTCAGTGGTCTCGTTAACATTATTTGTTCTGTCCTACATTTACGACGCGGAAAATTAGAGAATCTTTTCACTACCACATTTGGTGCGCGGACATAACCGAAATATTTATTGAACTATAAAAATGTCCATGACAATTTCATCATGGACACAAGACAACAAGCGTTTACGATCTCGCATGCGCGTAATCACAATAAATCTTACGCAAAAAATGTTATAATATAAATATATATGTTATTTTTTTAAATGTTCATTACTAATATACCTTTATATGTCATAAAATATGTCATAAATAAATACTTTTTTATTAATGTAAAGAGTGTGTATTAATTTTTTTTGTAAATTTTATAGTTTCAATTACGTATTTCTGAGTTTGTAAGGAACACTGAATAGTAATGATAATTGCTATTAATTTTACTATTGGCTGCTTAATCACTGCGCTTGCATTTTGCGGATTGGTAACCATTGGTGAACACCCGGGCTATGCATTGAAAATAACACTTTGTCCGATCCGGGAATTGAACCCAATCTACAATTTATATCTTCTAGTTTAAAATAAACCTATCGATTGAATAAAGTGTACCTAACTGCCATTTATTATATGAGTTGCACCAAGGCCGAATCGGCGCCTTACCCGCTTATAGGTACCAATGTCCACACAGCATTGGACGAAGACAGAAGGATTACTCCAAATACTAGTTATCAAAAAAGGGGTTGTATCGTACTTGGTAATGAAGTTGCGTTTCGCAAAAGTCTTGATGATCTAAAAAAAAGCTGTTAAAATTTTTTAGGCCATCGCCGCCTATCGCCAGACATCAGCCCCCTAGACAAGTCGCAAAACGCTAATAAAATAGATTTTAAATAGAATGATTATTGTTTAGGATCGACATAAACGTCATTTATACGTATCGTTGATTTATGTCAATCCCGTACAATAATAATTCTATTTGATTTCTATTCATTAGCGTTTTGCCACTTGTCTAGGAGGGCTGAAGCATTCGGGAGCTGCCAATGAAATTGCAAAGCCGATTTGCTACGGGAGTTAGGCATGTTTTTGCAACACCATGTGCCTTTCTTATTGGCATCTAGGTAAATATTTACTTACCCCAAGGTCCAGGATTCGATTCCCATTTACCATAACCTCGAAGCCATAAACGTTCCCAGCAACCAAACCCAGAACATGTTTGTACTTTGTACTGGTTGGTGATAGAGCTAGTTTTAAGTCCTGGCCTGGCTTGCTACCACCATCTTGTTTAAAGATGTCAATCATAACATCAATGTTAAAAGCAGTGTTGTGTTCCGACAGTTAGAGATAAGATAGCCAGATCCTCAGAAGCTGAAGATGCAGGGTGAAGTGCGCTTCCACCTTCGGCTTTACATTAAGTTATAATAAAGTGAGATTAAGGCAATGTGCTTACAAATAAAAATATAATTTATTAAAAAACCGTTTCAATCGAAACTCAGCCATGCAAGAAATTGGTGTATGGCTCCAAAAATAAGTACGAGGGTGGTCCATCCAGAATATCTAATTATATACGTCACAGATAATTCACATACTTATATCATACATAACATAGTGCACTTTCCTAATCTGAATACATTATTAAAGAACTTTATAAAGAATAGTTTCTGCAGATCTCCATTGGCGATACGCTACGAATCTATTAACCCTCATCGCCTACGCGCTGAAAACCAGCGTGGGAGTTTGAGAAAACATATATACAGGACGATTGAGTTCGTTAATCGAAATATTATTAAATTCAAACTAAAATCATACTATATTATTTATTTACTTATTTATTTTTAATACACAACTATCCTTGCAGACTAAATCCAATGCGATAGTTGCTTACATTTAACCTTATATCAATAACATATTATTATTGACTTATCTACTAATATTAAACCAATTTAACTGTTAAATTGTAATGTTAAAAACCAGTCTGTGATCACATGGAATCTGTGGTTAAGTGTTGGGTTCAGGGATTTACAGGTGGCTGATGCCTGATTTCACCATTGACCTCTAAGTTTTAGGTGACCCCTAAGCCATTTTAGGTGACGGCTTTGCTCCAACAACTGTCACCTATGGCTTAGGGGTCACCTAAAACTTAGGGGTCAATAGTGAAAATGGGCATGCAACTTTGGTAAGACACGGGTAAAAATCCTAATAAAGTGACTTGGTTTAGAGGTGTCCTTAATTAATTGAAAAAATAATACTTTTTTTTTATATTTGTAGATTCTTAGTTCTTTGTAAATATCTAAAGGCTCTCTTTATGGCAATCCAATGTTGTGCTGTTGGACATTTATTATACCGGCTGAGCATATTTACCGCATAGCTAATGTCCGGACGTGTACCCTGTGAAATGTATAATAAGCAAACTATTGCTTCCTGATAGGGTATGTTTATACTTTCAGAAGATTTAGCAAATTTAACAGCAAATTCCATTGGGGTTCCCACAGGTTTGCATTTTTCCATACCAAACCGCTCCAATGTGTTCTCTATATATTTTGTTTGGTCTATACTAAATCTTTCTTCATCATATGTAAATCGGAGACCAATATAATAACTTGCTTTTTCCAACTCTTTCATTTTAAAGTTTGTCATTCAAGTTGTTTCATTTCAACGAAACAAATTTTTACGGATCTACTCGCGTTTATTTTACATATTAGTTTTAAATAATGTTAATCCTGACGTTTCGAACCCTTTGCAGGGTCCGTGGTCACAGGGAGACTCAGTCCGGTTGTTTCCGTGATTTTAAGTGTAAATTGCCTCCGTGTTTGATGCATTTTAAAAGTTCCTTGGTCATCCATGGCTTTTTCAGAACTTGTTTTCGCGTTGATTTACTTAATTCGTTATTTTAAACTATTGTTTGCACTAAAAAAACATGAAGTTCATTTACAGAAACATGTATGTCCAAATTAGTATATAGTTGTGCCGGGTTAAATTTTTCTAATTTGGATAGTATAGACCGCACATCAACCTATGCAAACTTGTCAAGTTTCTTCAATACATTTTCAACCTTAAGCCTTAACTATAAAGTTCAAAGTCTATTGGGGAAATTTGACAGTTTGTGGTAGGTTGATGTGCAGGCGTGTGTACGTTTTCGTAATTAAATTTGGATAGGTACCCTTTTTTATTATTTCTGACAGCGGCGTTACCACAAACACACAACAGAGTAGAGTAGTGATCAGTAAGTGTGGACGTCCATCAAATTAATGTTTATGTCCCATAATAATAACATTTTTATAACAAGAAAGCCTCTCTAAAATGTATGAATCTATGTAGTTAGTAAAAACAAGAATGAATTTATTTCTGTATAAAACTTAGTCTAAATACATCCAACTTATAAAATAACATTGTTTATAATGATATTGTAGTGCATTTTGAGTGTACTCCTTATTTTGTGTAAGTAAATTCGTGTAAACTTAAGAAAACAGAAACCATTATGACAATGAAAATGTTTACACAGCTGACTACTTTCCACACGTTTTTTTTTTTCAAATTCTTATCTTAGTATGTACTTGCTCATAAGCGGCTCGTTGGTCTAGTGGTATGATTCTCGCTTTGGGTGTGAGAGGTCCCGGGTTCAAATCCCGGACGGGCCCTAATTTTAACTTCCAACTAAAGTTAATTAGCTTATTTAATTTAAGGCTCTATCAAAGAACTAAATGTATGTTATTAGCTTTATTGAATAAATATTTTGTCTGTTAGCTGTATTCTTATATATAATGTCTTAAAAAAACTTTGTTTGTCCACTCAACGCATTTACACTTGGTTAACATCGAAATGAAATTAAAAAAGATTTATGCTTCGTTTGTCCCACTGAGATTCGTCCCACATAAAAAAATCCTGGTTCGTCCCAAGCAATATGATTCTTTCGTCCCAAAATATAATTTAAATTATTTTAAATCGGTTCGGTTCGGCTCGGTTCGTCCCATTTTATATTCCTTTTACGGCCCATATTTTTTTTACATGCCTAACTTACTTTAATGTTATTGTATGTACAATCAGCAATAAAGGGTTTAGTATTGCTTAATATTTAACATCAAACAACCATTTAAAATTACTACTCTTGTCTGTCTTCTACGCGAGAAAAAAATTACTCGTACTATTTTATAGGAATATCTACCATATTATTATTACTATTTAGCCGCTCTTATTAAGCAATTAATACGCATACACTTCCTGTCGTGTCTTGGTCACTGGAATCTGGTTTTGAAGAGCAGGTAAAAAAACCACCCTTGTTTATGTTGCGTCCATTGTTTGTTTGCTATTGTTGACTCATTTGACCAATAGTATTACTTTGCGATATCAGCAAAACGAGCTTCCGTGATGTGCACTTGCAAAGTGCATTCAAGTCATTCGTCATTCAGTCAGAATCCCTTAAAAGTGTGTATAGTGAGTGTGTTGATCAAGTCTGTCATAGGTAAGTTAATATTTTTGTGTTACATAAGTGTTACATACTTTTTGCCTTTAAAATGAATACCTCTTTGATAATTTACACACAATTCAGCTAAGATATTAGTTTACTTATATTAACATAGTATTCGTAACGATCTCGTGTAAAGTAGTATACATAGTTGATTAAAAAAAACAGTTTAACGATTTTGTTTGTGGTTATAAATGTTTCTACCAGTCTAAAATGATAATTATCTTTTTCAAATAAATCAACTGATTTATTTGACTGTTCTGGGCTGGGCTGGTAAAAGTATAAGTTTCGTATTACAGCAAATCAATTAATCAATATTATTTTACACAAGAACCATATACATAGTGTATAGTGATATAACTTATTAAGTGGCGTGCTTTGGTGTACTGATAGTTTTTCTCTAATATTTCCCGCAGTACATAAGAAAACTTAGTAGCATGATAAATTGTTAAAGATACTATCACACTGAAACAATAAGGAATAGTAGAATTTTTCAATCTGTTGTTGTTTTATAAAAGAATATTTGTTTAAAAAAAACTTATTTAAGTATTTACACTATTTTGATGACTTTACTTTTAACTATGTACTTGTAATTTGGGATGAAGCTTTGTTTTAATACTCTTATATAATTGTTCGGTAAATTCAGTAATTAAAATTATCACCTAGTGTCTTACATATTGACTGTTCTGTACACGTACGTAGCTTAGGTATTTAAACTGTATTTATAATAAGATGATAATATCCAATTTCTGTGATTTTTGATTGTGATACTGGATAATAAAGATGATTCATACCAACATGCTTAGAGTTGTTTTATTATTGAAATATTGTTTTAAAAAAAATAAAAAGTATTAACACTTTTTTTGTTGACTTTACTTTTAACTATCTACTTGTAATTTGGGACGAAACACCACTTCAATAGTGATATGGGACAAACTAAGAATTTTTTGGAATGTGGGACGAAATTGTAATATAAAAAAAATCCTTGACATTATCCATAACAAGACAGTTATCTAAATTTCATTCTTCTTCTTTAAGTGTTTTCGTGAAATTTAGATAACTGTGTATATATATATATATTATATATATATATATATATATATATATATATATATATATATATATATGTATGTAAGTATATCCGTAGAAGTGTTTGATTCTTGTTTAAGTGTTTTCGTGAAATTTATATATATATATATATATGCGTTTAACTTATAAAATATTAATATTATAAATTAAAACTGACGTTTCTTTTGCAAGGTCCGTGGTCACATAGAGACTTTAGGTGCTGGAAGTCTCATAAATGATTTTTAACAGACTACCGCCAACAACTTTTATCGCTTACAAATTCTCTCAACATTTATGACCAATCCTAAAACTTTAAAACATTCACAATCGCAGTCAATCACTATCGAAATAAAAACTGCAAACTTAAAAATAAATCACCCCTTACAAAGATGTACTCTATTGGCGTCTCTGTGTCTCAGACGCGACACACTTTCCATTGACGGCGAAGCTACCCCATTTCTACCCACCAGTGTGGAGGGGGGGTTAGGAGCCCTCCTCACCCCTAAAGCCGGAGAAGAATGGCGAAAACACGAAACAATAAACTGAAATAAGGAACATAAAGAACGCCATGATAGGCCAAATCATGGAGTCCATTCATCATTGCGATTTGTGACGATACAGTGGAACTGAGTTATGGCTCATAGGATGATTGGTTTATCAGATTTAGGTTGTGCTCATTTGAATATTTTATTCTGCACTAATTGAATAAACCATTGTACCGACATGAGCAAATATACAATGCTATGGACAAATCATAAGGATATTAAAAAATCTGTCTATACGACTAAATTACCGAAGATAAATGTACAATAAAAAATAAGTTTTTTTAGCAACTTCAGTTTTTTCTTTAAAAAGACAAAGAGTTGAAAAAACTTTAGTTCGTCATGCATTTACATTAATTTCTCCCATTTTTTGTGTAGGTATTATTCAAATGTTAGATTTAACAATCAAACAAAAGTGTTCCCCATAAAAAAAAATAAAAGAAAAATAATATTATTACGCCGCTACCCTACCCAAGTTAACGTAACTGCACAAAACGACTAAAGGATTTACCGTTACAATGTGATCATTTTTTGTTACATCACCAAATCCGTTGTAGGTCCTGAGACGCACGCAAACATGTCCATTGGACTACTTGTGACGTCACGCGACTATCCGACCGCCATAGACACACAAATGGACAGGATGACAGAAAAAGTACACACTCTAAAGAGCTTTTGTGCACAAATAAGTAAGTTGGGTGTCGCAAAAGTGTCAATGAATTTGGTTGGCTCTTTTTGAAATAGGCCTCGTAATTCATACACATCAATGGTATGGATGACTTAATTTCTGTTTGTAAGTATTGAAAGAGAAACGTGATTTGGCATTTGGCAGAAAATGGGAAGGTTATTTTTTTCTTGATAATTTTTATCTTAGTCATTAGTAGGCAGACGCTGCTACTACGCATTCGTTTCCCGATCCACCACCAATCTCATCTTTTGTACTTGTCATTGTTAAGCTGTAGGTTTCGTTATGTCATGATTTTTACCTAATACCATTTAAAGCCTCTGTCTCTTGATTATAATTCTTCGATTTAAACTTACTAACCCAGGAAAGCTCGATGGCGCAGTGGTTATTGCACCCGGCCTGCGATAGCTAAGATTAAGCAACTTTTGCAAAGGCTGTTCATCGGATGGGTGGCCAAATCTATGTCATTACAGAAAGCAGTATCAGTAGTTTCCAACCACCAAGCCAGTACTGGGCCTGCGTGGTAGTTTACGGCCCGTTCTCCATATCCATCCATAGGGAAAGCTGGAGCTCCAGCTGTGGGGACATAAAATGAGCAGGTGATGACCCAGGATAGAGAAGCTTGATTGCTTTTATTTTTATTTTTGTGAGGATTTGCTGATTGCCTCAGACGGCATTTTCAGCTTCACCGGGATTTTTTGGGGGCACTGTAGGAATTTCATAATCTAGGGGGATTTAATTATCAACAACATTTAACATAGTTTTTTGACAGCGACTAGTTGTGTTATGTATTGGAATGTTATAATAAGCTAATAAAAAAGGTTTTAGTGCAAAAAACTTATCATCTTATAATAAAAATAATATAAAAACTTAGTCACTTAAATCTTCTCTAACTGGCTCTTATGACGTTGGTATAGCAAGCAATTTCAAAACGTCGGGTTCCAGCGGGCTTTTTTTTTCTTCTATAGACATATGTCCCTAAGAATCTTAAGATTAAGATCTTAAGATATCTTAAACTTGTTACATACGGATCTGATGATATCAGAAGCCTATTAAGAAGATCCTCGTCAGTTACGATTCGTGATGTAAAAAAAAATTATGGGTGTCGCGCAAACGCGCAAAATCTGTCAGCTATATTTGATACTCAAGACTCTAGACTATAATATAATGTAAGTTTTGTCATGTAATATTGTGTAATCATATAACTTTTACACTATTTAATTTGACCATTATGAAAAATAGGAACGTTTCTTTCGGCTTATCCAATTAAATCCCATTATGTCACATACTATCACTATACATACAATAAAATATTATAATTCTTACCTCAAAGACACTGTGTTAACACAAGAAACAATACAAAAGTATAAAGTTATAGCGGTACACGGTGTAATCGAAGCAAGAATGCACGTAAATAAATGGTTTGTTTGGTGTCAATTAAATGATGAATTTTATATAATACCTTCAACATTTTTTATTTTTAGATTTAAGATACCTGTAATAACTTCAAGTATACAATGATTGTAAGTAGCTACTATACAGAAAAAAATATATAATTGCTCATTGACACCAAGTTGATATTTCGAATTGAATCCCCCTAGATTATGAAATTCCTACAGTGTGGGGCGGCGAGAAACTTAAAGGGTTCCTCAAGCCGTGTTAAACGAAGCACCTTCGGAGGTTTTCTAGAGGGAACGGTATCACGCACTAGTGCATGTCCCCGTGCCCTACTATAGATTGGGGAGCGGAACTACCCGAGGGCGCCTCTAAAGGCTCGGACCTCGGCTCGGGTTGACTGGCTCGTCGTACCCTTGTTCTACAAGTACGGTGTCTTGGGCCTAAACTAGTGTGCAAATTCAGTGTATTCTGTAAATGTGTAGTGGGATCAGCTAGATGGCGCTGTGGCTTGCACGTTCGGGTTGCGATCTTGCTACTTGCGTCAACTTTCGTGATGCCAGATGTCAGCGGATTTGTGACCAAGTTAAAAAAACGAGTTTTTTTTCTCATTCATTCGTGTTTTGACGTTGCCGTTGGTCACGGTTGTTATTGTAAAATTGCAATCGTTTCATACCTACATTAGACTAGCATCGGGACATGTATCGGATGATCATGAATGAATGAAAAACACTTTCCATGATAATAGCTTAAGAACTCTTAGATATACCTACTGAGCTGTACAATTTATAAAATCAATGTTGTGAGGTCCAGTCAGTTGAAACTTTTCATTCATATGGCCGCTAAAACTAAAAAGTTTGAAATGTGAAAAAATTAAAAATTAATAAGTTTGTCTTTATTTTAATCAAATTGAGTAACGAGTGCGATCCAAAAAGTTCCGTCCACTTAACGTAATTCAATACACACGGCGGCGGCCAGCAGTCATACTTTTTAAAAAGAGAATTAGTAAAAAGACAAAACAACAATACAGCATGCGTCGGCGGGGTTACTGGATTTAAAGTTTACAATTTCACATTCTCAGAAGGTATTGTCCAGGTAGATGTTATTTTGGTATGTGGACGCGACTAGTTGTAAACTGCAAAGTAGAATGTGCATGTCTTTGTGTGAAGCGTTTTATGAATTTGCATGGTCAGCGTTTGTAGAAACTTGTTACTGCGCTGAATAGGCAGTAACGTATGCTTATTAGGATACAGAGGCCGTGGAAGCCTTTCTTTTAACGATTTTGACAGTAGAATAGATAATAAATACTAAATTGACATTTCGAATAGATAAGTCACGAAAGTTTTTATTTTGCGTGCGTTCGAATATGATCTTTACTCTGTAGAATAGAAGGGTCAATATTGTTATAGCTAGATTGAGTGCTAACACTTCAAGCCGCTTCTTAACATACGCTAGGCCTACTGGGTAAAGTTAAAGAATGAGTTTATTAGAAAATACACAGATAAAGCTTATTGATTTATTAGTTAGTCATCGTGTTTATTTTTTTTTAATCTATGTGGTCTCCTCGCCTCAATGAATGGGAGAGTCGCAAAGCGGTCTGCCCGATAATCGGAGATCCTGGGTTCAGTTGCCAGGATGGGTAAAATGTAGTTTACCAAGCTTGTGATTACTAACACACTTGGCAAGCCATTGTAGCAAATTACCAATGCCCTATTTCAATGGTGGTGGTCTTTGACCAGGCACAGTAGTTATATAGGTCTAATTAATTAACTAAAGCACCACACTTTTCAGATTTGTACTTTTTACTCTTAGGCGAAAAGTGTAATACCGAATTTATTTGTAAGAAAAATCTTAGTCACTTAGTAACCTTATAAATAACAATCTACTACTATAATACACTTTTGGGGTTGTAAATTATCATTTATTTACTGGCTAATTAAATCGTCCAGTTAAATTAAAAAGGGCCCGTCCGGGATTTGAACCCGGGACCTCTCACACCCAAAGCGAGAATCATACCACTAGACCAACGAGCCGCTTGGAAGTGTTTACGAATTTAGTAATCAAAAAATTGCTTTTTGATATGATGAAATTCAGCTGTGTAAATACTTACTCGTATATTCTTTTCACATTTGTGTGACCACTTTTTAACTTTATACATAACTGAGACGATCATTAGACTTTTTATTATTAAACAGCAGTTAAATGTCTTCATGTCATCTGTTGGTGACAGACGTCGTCGTCTTCCTGCTGCGCCAGTTGTCTTCCCGCCTGGACTCCATTTCCACTTAACATTTGTCTGGCTAGCTGGCAAAAAATAAACGCACCTCACTCTTCATCAACTACTGAGATTTTTTTTTTTTTTTCACTACAATGTGCCTCAGTAGTTGAGGATTCCAGGTGAAGTGCGCTTCCACCTTTGGCTTTTTCATCACTTACCTACCATCAGGTGGTTTCGGACGATCCGATCCGAACCTCTCGGAGAATCGTGTAGGGCACGGAGACACGCACTAGTGCATGATGCTGTTCCCTCTAGAAAACCTCAGAAGGGGCTTCGTTTCTCACGGCTTGAGGTACTCTTAAGTTTCTAGCCGCCCCTAAAAAATCCCATGAAGCTGATTGTTGAAACATGATTGTCATTTGTCTGGTCAAGTCATGATACCATTGATTGCCTCAGACGTCAAGAGACAACGTCTGAAGCGATCAGAAAAAGTTTCTCAAAAAAAAAGCTGGTATCATGACAGTTGACCAGACAAATGACAATCATGTTTCAACGTCAAGAGACGAAATCTGCGGCCACCAGAAAGCCTCTCCAAAAAAAAACGGGATCATGACTTGACCAGACAAATGACAAACATGTTTCAACAGTAACTTTTTTTTTTTATAGTCTTACACCTCCAACATAATTGGAGCTCTTTTTAATCTTATTACCCTTTCATTTCAGTTCTATCTTTCATGCCTCTCGTACTTCCATACTTCATACTAACTCTTTCATACTTCGTCTTTTATACTGTATTTCTACATCTATGCTAAGCCTATCTTTAATTTGTTTATTTTTAATATTGTTAGGGAAAGAAAAAGGGGGTACACAGGTTTTTATTTTAGCATCGGTTTGCTAGAGTATCTTATACTACTTATATTCTATTACATTTCTTACTGTAGGTATTACGGTACAACAGTAACGTTACAAGACAAGTCCTGTAACCCTAGTAAAGTGAAGTTACGTAACTAATGATACCGAGTAAGGAATATTATGTCCAATATAAGATTACCACAATACGAGAACCGCGAAGTGAAAACCCATAAAATTATAGATCACATGTTTTATGGCGAAGGCAGATTATAAATCCACGTTTCATCACCTGAGTGGGACATGGTCTAAATGAGAACGTTGGAAAGTGTCTTAGATATAATTATAATGTAAAACAATAAAAATAAAAAAATAAAATATTTTCAAATAAATTATAATTCAAAAAAAGTGCTGAAAAACGATAGCCTTTTATAAGATAGCCGGTAGTGGGTGCGCCTAACCTAATATGATAGAAAGTACGGGTTCAAGTCCCCGAGTGGAATTTTAGAATAATTTCCACTCCGAACTTTTTCCAAAATAAAATTAAAATTAAATTGTTTTCTATAAAGTTAAAGGAGATTGCCCATTTTCTAAGAGCACAACATCTCACTGTAAATATTTTTGTGCCTTAATAATTTTAATTGATTTTAGTAACTGACAGATTCCTTAATTAAAATCAGTAATTAGTTTTTGATATCTTACCCTAGTATAATTTATATTATAAGTTTTCCATAACCTTTTTAAGTTATGTTTTTTGTAAACGTCTTGTTAAATAATTGTAAGTAAGTAACAAGTTAATGGGAGGAGTTCGATGGAACAGCTTTGCAAGGGTTACAGGATGGGTGACCCAAAAATTACTATTTTCTCTTCCTCCGTGCGTCAGAAGGCACGTTAAATCGTACTTAAAAAGTACGGTAGTAAGTTTAACTTAAAAAGTACTTACTTTTTTATTTTTTATTACATTACTTTAAGTTTCTTAAATATATTATACTATTTATATTAATTTGCATTATGTTGTCAGTTTGATGTCTGTTAAGTGAAATGTGACATCAATTCAATTCAAAGTCCCATGAGGTTTGCTTACAAACATTTCCCTGTAAAGTGTTTCAAGTGTTGGTATTGGACAGCGATGTATGTATTGGAATCGAAAATAAAACCAGAAATATAGAAGTAATCATTTATTGTTTACATTTCCAATATACTATCTAAGAATTGAGCTGGGGCAGTGACACCATTAAACCGACCCCAGCTTAAGTACCATAGTACAGTTGCTGTATGGGCAGCATCCTACCGTACGATTTCCCACAAGACACGAGCAACAATATGCAACTACACTATCTAAAGTATTTGCCCTATTTTGGTCTTTGCTTATCAGTACATATGTGTAATATGTTCTACTGCTAACATGTCTGGACTTTATTCGAGCCCTAATTAAATAATTTTGGCCGAAAATTAAGGGCAAATCTTCCTCGATATCTTCACTTATTTCTATGCTATATGTACCATTACTACGGACATGCTTCCCATAGTATGACTGATTTAATTTATAGGATCCTAGGGAAAATCTTTTTAAATCATCAGTTAATCTCGGAAAGTCATTTAAATGGGGAGCATTACTGTCTATACTTTGGAAAATCGTACGTCTTCGATTAATATTTTCCCTTTTAACAAATTCAGACAAATAATTTACTGAGTTTAACCTTGCTTGAGCGATGGATAGATACTCTACAGCATGAGGATTGTTGGGAATGGGTTCATGAAACTTTAAAAGTGCACATGCTATTTTTAAATCACTCATAAGGTGAGTAGAGGCCCTATTAAAATATTCTTGCCGGAAAAGCTTAAAATCTCGTTTTATTCGCCCATTCATAACCTCCACTACCCATCGACACATGGTCACATATCTAGATTTATTAGCTTGCTTGCTTGCTTTAGTTAGTAAACTGTATCAATATCTAGAAACGGTTATCCATATCGGTTACATGTCGGTTTTGGTGAAAAAACGAAAACGCCCATGTTTAATTATTTGGCTTTGTTTTATTTTTATTCTACTTAAGGAGTTTCCGCGAGGAAACCATTCAAATACACTCATATGAATCAAAAATATAATTTTTTAACATGACTATGAAACTATTTTCACATAGTAGACCATCAACAAAAATAATCGGATTCGGTATACATAGAAATCGATTCTTATTTTAGATCTATACTTTTATTGTGTAACAACATTTTCAATAAAGCCAAGACAAGATGGATCGTTGGTAGTTTTAAATCCGAAGCACGGAGGAACTCGAGATGTTAATTTTGTGTCACCCATCCGATTACCGGCCTTCGCAAAAGTTAGTTAACCTCAGCACTCGCAGATTGGGCACGTTAACCACTACGCCATCGAGCTCCTCGCAAACTCACAATCACTACACCTTAAATATTTGGCTTCATAAGAAAGATACTGAATAAACGAAAAGGACTAAAGTTAATTGAGCTCTATTGTGTTAAACGCGGTACAATCAACCGCATATTAACATAAACAAAGCCAAGGTAAATGATGACTTGTGTCCTTACAGGGTTTACAGTTAGGTCAAAGTTGAGTGTTAAAGATGTCGCTGCTCGTACTAAATATATTGCCAGCGGCTTTAAATAGGGAAACAATGTCGGGCCGCATTCCTCGCCATATAACTCCGAAGCATGTTGCTAATCGTGCTGTGTATGCGCCATCACGGAGTAAAAAGTGGATGTTAAAATGACGCTTCCAAAAGGATCAGTTCCTGTAGCACGGAATACTGTTACCCGTAGAATTTATATTCAAGGTGTGACTTTCTTTTTAAACAAAATAGAGTTGTTTTTTCTTCAGACAAACAAATAGAATTTTTAAATTAATTTTTCAAATTAATATTTTTAATTATTAGGCAGGCAGTTGTGACAACTGATACCTATCAGTAACAGCAGCATGCACTTGCCTGCTCTGCTATACGCCACTGGTTATTATATTATCTTTTATTCTATTTTATTAAGAATATATTTGTCGAGTCTGTTTTTAAAGTTTTACATAAAATCTTTCATTCAGATCAAACTTTAAGATAGCTTATTGTTTTCTAAAGTTTACGCGAACACTACACATTGAAATGAAACAACTTTTACGGATCTACTCGCGTTTATTTTACACATTAGTTTTAATTAATGTTTATCCTGACGTTTCTCACCACCATCCTAGACAGTTGGCTACTGTAGGGAAATCTTTGTTTCAGAGAGCACGCGGTATCTGTGACACCCAACACCTGGCTGCTGAGCTTCAGCATGTCAAGCATGTACTACAGGATAATAATCTGAAAGTACCACGGCTTCGTCACAGAAAACGCAATAAACCAACCACAGTCGAGCGCCAACCTGCTGTACTTCCATATATGAAAGGTGTCACTGACAAGATTGGGCATATCTTAAAGCGAGCTTCAATCAATACTTACTTCAAGCCGCCGAAGAAGATCAACCAATCTTTACGACCTGTCAAGTGCAACATTCCCCTTCAAGATGCAGGCGTGTACAAACTGGACTGCGACTGTGGGCTCTCTTACATCGGGCAAACAAAGAGAAGTGTAGGAACCCGGGTTAAAGAACATATAGCCGACGTCAAGCATAGGCGCGAAAATAAGTCTGCGGTATGCGAACATTCACTTGAGGGGCCCAACCATTACATCAGATTTGATAAACCACAAATACTCGCCAGAGAACAACGATTCATCCCAAGGATGATACGCGAGGCTATTGAAATTAAAAAACATCCTAATTTTAATAGAGAAGATGGTTGGAATCTACTACCAGCCTGGGATCCCATCATACAGAATATTAAATCCCAGCCCCAACACCATACTGCCAGACCAAAAGATACTGTAAGCTCTTTCTGCGTGAAACGGAATTCACCTGATTAATTTAAATGAGGGTATACAAGCTACTAACTAATTATGAGACGACCAACACCTCAGTCTCCCTGTGACCACGGACCCTGCAAAGGGTTCGAAACGTCAGGATAAACATTAATTAAAACTAATGTGTAAAATAAACGCGAGTAGATCCGTAAAAGTTGTTTCATTTTAAGGTAGCTTTTAGCTACTAGATGTAATATTTTTATACTATTCCTGACGTGCACGATCCTCTGAAAAATCCCATAGAAAGTTATCAGAAATTAATAAAAGCATGCAACAGTTATCTGAAATATGTGTAATACCTTTGAAATCAAAGAATATTAGTAATGAAAAAAGGACTCTATTCAACATCAGACCATTAGCTAACATAATCAAAAATTAAAATAACACTTGCACTCAGCACGCTACAGGTAATTCTACACAAGCCCTTATCAGTTTATCTCACCTGAAAGCGCCATTTTAAATCCCCCGCTGCTTTTGTATCCGTTCCCGGAGGGGACTTACAAGATGAATCTGCGGAGAGTCGCGCCCGTGTCATGCATACACTCAATTTTATTGCCGAACCGTAAATAATACGGGAAATGACCGCCGCATTGCCAATACGAGCTTTTCATAACTAAGCGACGATGCTCTGAGCGCGCTGATTAGGTACAATGTGATGCGACCTAGTTTAGAGTTTTATGACGAATCTATTGTATCAAAAGGTGGATCTTTAGTGTTATGTCGATTTATGTGTACATATGTCAAAGAATGCTTACACTACCGCGAATGTAGTATGGTATTAATAAAACGCGTTGTGTAATTATATAAATATTTGTTTATATAGATGTTTTCTCTTCTGTGCCAAGCCCTATGATTCACTGGTAGGTAAGACCTATTACATTAATTCAGTCTTTTTGTGCCTGGGGTAATCAAAGCCGAAACCCTAATACTCATCTACCGGCTTAGCTACTGACTGAGGTACCAGTAGGTTCACCTCGTTGCAGGGATTATCGCTCTTCTGTGGCAAGTTCTTTAACGTGTTTGAATGGCAAATAAAACTCGCACTCACTCGGCACCTAGGAGGCGTTGCTCGTGCTCCAATGCCTTACAATTACCTCTGTTGTCGTTAACGAATGGTAACCAATCTCGCACCCAGCCTTACATACTAACGAAACTATAAAGACGTTGTCGGTATAGCTTTGCATAGCAGAATTGACACGGACAATAAAGTCGGCAAGTAACTTAACTCCACGACAATTACATCTGAAATGCGCGCCGAATATGCTGGTTGCGGGAATACGACGGATCAGAGTTATGCTGAATTATACGCGAGAAACGGATGAAATATTAAATAGTATTTAGTAAATAGCCTATATACTGTCCCACTGCTGGGCAAACGCCTCCATCATTGAAATCAAGTCATCGCTACAACTGATGGGTATTGGCTTAATCACCACGCTTACCAAATGCGAGTTGGTGATCACAAACCCGGGCTATGCATCGAAAAATCCGAACAACCTTCGCCCGACCTGGCAATTGAACCCGGGACCTTCGGGTATCGGGCCAAGCGCTTTGCCACTCAGCCACCGAGGCGTTGAAATAGTACCTATTTCTAGTGAAATAAGTAATACCCTCTATTATACTGTTCCACCGGCAAAGCAAGGCTTACTTGATTGATTTTTTCTTTGAGTTTTGTAAATGCCTTGGATGGCATTTTCAGCGTCACCGGACTTAACGCCTTCAGTGAAATGAAGGCGTTACTACGGTTATTGGGTATTGGCTTTTTATTAAGGGAAATAATTTATTTGTATTACAAAATAAATATTTGGTAAGCAAAATTATTATTTGGTCAGCAGAATTACACAATCGGTCAGCATAAGAAATCCTTACTGTTGGTTAGGTTAAGTAAATTTTTTTTTTCTCGAGCGAAGCGCAGCGTAGCGAGGACTAGTCACAGAAGGGGGGAGCGGCATAAGACTGCTGTTCAGAATGATATACGTTGCAGACAGATTTAGAAATATTTGCTGACCATAAGTTGCTGCCCAACTAGCATTTTTTTTTTACTTAGATATACTAAAGTATTTATAGATTTGCAAGAAAGATAAAGAAGATGAAAAACATAATGATGCCGTTCTTAATTCTATGGTAGGGCATGATCTGAGGGTAGGGCCCACGTAGGGTCTTAGGATCAAACCTCATCAACAACAACAGTGCATCAGTAGTTGAGGATTCCGGGTAAGGTGCGCTTCCACCTTTGGCCTTATCATCACTTTACATTCGCTGAGGTGAAGGCCAACTGCTTACCCGTAAAATGTAATAAAAAGCCCCTACTCTAAGGGCAGCCGCACTTTTCCGCCGCGTTTTCGCAAGAAAATGTGGCGTGAGGTACCGTAATATTCGAATATGGAGGAGGAGGATTCTAAACAAATAAATAATAATAATAATAATACTATAAGTACGCACCTGCGCCAGTACTCGAAAATGGTCATGCAACGCTCTATTGGGATCGCTCTATCATTACGGACAGGACTAATGTCGCCAATAAGCCTGATATCATGGTGGTCGACCGATCCCAGCGTCGGGCATTACTGGTTGATATCACCATACCTACCTCAACCATTATTGTACCGATAGTCGTTTCGGCAAACGGTCTTTTAGCCAAGAGCCTCGATCAACACCTAGAGAGGCTCTCACTGAAAGGTTGGGTCAAGGGTCAGATGCAAAAGGTACTCCTTGACACAGCACGTATTGTCAGGAGGTTCCTCACTCTGCAGCCCTAACCACCGATAGCTTGGGTCTATCCCCGCTGCCGGTGGCAACCTAGGTTAAGTTTTTTATAATATTTTATATAGTAAATATGTTTTTATATAAAATATTGTAAAAAAATAACAACAAATATATTTAATAAAGTGAATAATAATAATAATCGGTGAAAAATTTTGGGAGTTGAAATTTTCCACCAATTCCGTCAGATGTCCTAATTCGCGCAGTCGCTACGACGCGCCATCTGAACCTACAAACAGCAAATGAGTAATGTCGGTAGGGCCGTCTCGGTGGGCAATTTGGGGTTCCAACGGCAGCGGCGTGCAATGCTCGCTTCGCTGCCAAAATTGCCATCTTTCCGCTCGCGACGCTGACGGAGCGCGGTGGAACCGAGCGTTTGGGCTAATCTTGGATTAGCACAGTTGCTGGTTTAATGAACGCCAGATATGGTTCTGCATTTAAATAGATGTGCTAGGTACGCCTTTAGATATCCTGAGAACTTAGACAATTTAGGGGCTTGGACTTTTTTGAAAAAAAACCACGAGCAAAGTTGGTCTCGCAATCTCTAATGTACCGGGTGCATTACGGGTTAGGCTAACGTGCCACGTGTAAAATCAACACCTAAGTCTTTTATAAGCTAAAAGAACTTTATTCAATGTCATCCGCTTTTATGCATACGCATATATACATAGGTATACCTACTTATCGAATTATAATTTGTTAAAAACATAATTTGCGTAATTGATGTAATCCAAATTTGTTGATTCTAGGTATCCTAAGGAATTTGTTTTCTAGTGTTTTGTGCCTTGTTTTGTAATCATCATTATTCAGATCCTGTTAAAGAAAATTAATATACGTGGAAGAATTATATCATCCGTTTTATATCACTGCAAACGCTTAGCGTGAAAACCTGGGTTACAAGAAAAATTCAAGTTTACAGATTTTATAGTTCTGAAATTAGATTGCAAGCAAAATGTGCAAAGTTCAAGAAATAATTTAATATAGTATTTATTATATAGGTACATTGCCTGTTTATTGGTTCAAAAATCAGAGCCATAAGGAAAACAAATAGTCAACTACAATTCTAAGAAATTTGTCGTTGTTCTCATTTCTATTTACCATTATTGCTTTACCACAACGAAGGTGGAGTGCTTTGTACATTCCAGTATCTCAATACAAAATTATAATTATAGAAATATAATGTAAATAAAAAAAAAATACGGATTATTTTACACATTGATTTTATATTATTTAATCATGACGTTTCGAACGCTTTGCAATCAAATTGAAATGAGGGTATCATCATTATCATCATCATCATCATCATCATCAGCCTATACTAGTCCAATGCTGGACATGAGGTTATGCAAGATACTAATTAATTATGAGACGACCAACACTTCCCTGTGATCACCGATCCTGCAAAGGGTTCAAAACATAAAGATAAAAATATAAAATCAATGTGTAAAATAAACGCGAGTAGATCCATAAAAGTCCATAAAAGACGGGTGAAAGCCAGACCTCGGTAGCCAAGTGGTTAAGGCAGCCGCCCGGAATGCGGAAGGTGCGTGGTTCGATTCCCGCCTGAGGTTGTCGTCTTTTTTCAGTGTTTAAATTTTACTTAAGTATATTTAAGCGTTAATAAAACGCTAAAATATATAACACTTATCCATAAAAGTTGTTTATTTAAACGTGTAATGCTTGCGCAAACTTAAAAAAAAAAACTAATGAGGGAAGTTTCCCTTAAAAAATCAGTTTGTTTCACTGAAGTCTGTGTCACCGGGCCTAATTTAACAGCCTTCGACAAAGTTCACAGAACTCATAGGCTCAATATATCGTCAGCTCAACAGAAGAACACATGTGCATTTATTGTTGTTTCTCTTTTCAACTCTATCAACGTAGATTTAAGAATGACTTTGTCTTAAATCAGTATTAGTAGGTGCAGATTCTAGTGCCATATCACAAAACTGCAATGGCTTCTGTCCAAATGTGATGTAATAATGCTAGCAAACCTTAAGACCAGGCGCGGATTCGAGAAACGTTAATAAATAGATTGTTTAGAAATCATAAAGCATTAACTGTCTCTCTCTCTCTCCTCATCTCAGTCTCACTATCTATCTTCTAGCTCTTCCCCTTCTCTTAAACTCCCCCCCCCCCCCTTTATTTTCTCTGAGCCCGCATCAACACATACACTGGGTAATTTGGATGAAAGCCTCTTTTCTATTTCTCTATGATATTATTTTTTTAATCTACTTAGTTGGCAACTTGTCGGTAAACAGACCGTCGCTTTGTCTCATGGTAACCATCATCACCGCCCATATATGCTCTGCGCGTTCCAATTTATTTATTATGATTCTGTATTGAATCATTCTGGATCCCGTACCCTATAATTCGATGGCTGCTTTAAATTAGTTCCTTTCTAAGGTTCAATTGGAACACTTAGCTACGGAAAAAAGGCCAAAGGCTAGTAGCTATCCAGACGATATCTACGCGGGTACCGTCATTTACTACAAAATAAAATGTTAGTTAGTTTAAGGTGCTAAAATGTTAGTATCAGAGCCAGTCAGATGCAGTTAAAAGAAAATTAAGCGGATAAATCCAGTAAAGTTTCAGCTTTGTGTAAGGAGCGGTTCACTCATCATAGCAGCATATAGTGACTAATCGGTTCCAGTATCCAAAAAGTGGGCCCGTCCGGGATTTGAACCCGGGACCTCTCACACCCAAAGCGAGAATCATACCACTAGACCAACGAGCCACCTGTAATGAATATTAAACATAACAGTCTAAACTAAGTTTTTGTATAATTTCTGCAGCTGAATAAATATATGCCGAGGTAAATGTTCAATCGATTGTTAACATAACAGCATGGGTATTTGTGACACGAATATCCACAAGTTTATAAAGGTTGAACCTCGATGGATCGTCAACACACCAACCAAACGATATTCAAAAACACAATGTTGAAAAAATTTTCACGAGCAGGATTTGAACCTGCACCCTTCTGACATACCGGGTCAGGTGCTCTTCCAATTGAGCTATCGTGGTTCTAACCAGCCCGCCGAAATTATTCAACACTATTTACTTTTTACTTTGAAAGCCAAAGGCACCCATTCAATGTCACCATGACCCATGTCAACAACTACCGTCATTAACACCCGATCATAATATTTTTACAAATACTAAAGATCAGTTAAGAAGTAGGCAAGCTATTTATAAAATGTTTTTGTTTTGTTTATATAATTTTAACGCAAATTTTGTTCGCAACAAAAATTTGCGTTAAAATTATATAAACAAAACAAAAACATTTTACAAACTATATTCGTTCTTCTAGTCCGAATCATGCGCTGAACCATTATTTCACACGGACCTACATCTTAAACCTACAATCTAAACTCTACTGACAACTCTACTACGACCTAAAATCTACTGGTAAGATTAATTCTACTAGCCTTTTAAGGCTATTTGGTTATCTACAACAGTTTTAAAGAAGTCAAGAAGCCAACATAAAAGAAATATCACTAGCAAGTTCTTCATTAGTGCAGAATTCTGGGTAAAGAGGATTTCCACCTTCGCTTACTCAGGAAAGCTAAAGCTCTGTGATGCTTCATTGTTAATTAAAACAAAAAAGGTTGCTCAGTGCCAGATAACTCTTCTTCTTCTTCCTGCCCTGACCCCCGACCGACTAACTCGATCGCTTACGATCGCTTTAAAGGCGAGGTGAGGAGGTGGCGTTATTTTATAATTTCAAAAGCAATATCGGAAGCTAGCTAGCGAAAGGGATCGAGTTAGGCGGTCGGCCCCCTGGTCCCATGTTAATTGGGGTTGGTGCCGTGTCCGTTTCTTCCACTCTCCTCTATCAGTCGTCACCTGTGCCGTCACTCCCTTCACCTTCACATCATCGGTCACTCAATCATCCATCTTTCCTTTGGTCTCCCTCTCCCCCTCCATCCATCAACACTTATTTTCATCACTCTCTTAGTTACATGCGTTTCATCCCTTCTCATCACATGCCCATACCAAGACAAACGATTTCCCTTTAACTTTTCGGTCATTGGCGCCACTTCCAAACTTCCTCTAATATACTCATTTTTTACTTTATCCATTCTTGTTACTCCACACATCCATCTCATCATCCTCATTTTCGCTACATGTAATCTTTTTTGATCCTTCTTCTTTAAAGCCCAGCATTCCGATCCAAACAGAATTACAAGTCTAATTACAGATTTGTAAATTTTGCCCTATAACCATTAAATTAATATGTGGTTGGGCTGTGGTCCGCCAGGCTAGCTACCACGATATTATTAAAATATGTTGCCTTATTAGTAGTAGTATTGTTGCGTTCCGTCAGTAATAGATGTTATAACCAGTTTCTCAGTAATTGAAGATACCGGTTGAAGTGCGCTTCCACCTTCAGCCTAATAATCACTTAACATCAGGCAAAAGAACGCCAAGAGCTAAGCGCCCGTAGCGAAATAAAAAGAAAAGAAACCAAGTGTCACATTCAACTAATGTTGTACCTTGTCGATACTCAGAAACCATATGCCGAGATGGGGTTTATGCCAAACTATCTGTTTGAGGTTCCGCCATCCAATTCGCACAGTGGATCGTAAACTTGCGGTCTCTACGTAGGGTTGCCAGATTTGCTGAAGTGAATTTTGGGACAAAAAACAAAAGCAATAATAAAGTTAGCACAGCTTTGTTTACCTATTATTATAACACATAAAATTAACCTGCTTAATTATAATATTTACCATTGATTCTCGCAGCGGCAATCATTTTATGGCAGTCTGGTTCACTTAACATTTGAATAAATTCGGAACCGGCGCCGAGAGTTTTGGTGGTATTTTAAAAACAATTATGCTTATCCGCCTCGGTGGCCGAGTGGCAAAGCGCTCGGCCCGATACCCGAAGGTTTCAGGTTCAATTCCCAGGTCGGGCAAAGTGTTTTTTGATTTTTTGATGCATAGCCCGGATTTGTGATCACCAACCCGCATTTGGCAAGCGTGGTGAGTAAGGCAATACCAATCAATTGTAGTGATGACTTGATTTCAATGATGGAGGCCTTTGCCCAGCAGTGGGACAGTATATAGGCTATTTACTTTACTTTATGATTATCCGAGACGTTTCTGAGGATTCCGGGTCCCGGGACGTACCTACTCTCAGGACAATCCCAGTGGGTCCCGGTCATCTGGTAACTCTAACTCTACGTAACGTATCGACTTTGATTCGAAAACACCGCAACCCGTTTAATACATCGCCAAAGTGTAACTGCACTCCGATAGATAGGATTCTTTGGAACTTAAACTTTATCTGTTCGGGAATAAGGTTACTATATTTTGAATTAAAACACTTTAGAAATTTGCCACTTTGACACGGAGAAAGGTATCGTGGGAGTTTGACTCTTCAATAGAACAAATTGTATGCCAATGTTAGTCATACTCAATACATATAAATTACAAAATAATCTAAAGGCAAATTATGTAATAAAAGGATTTTTGTGCATAAATATCCAGCTTTGAATTTGTTTTTATAGGCAGATTAGGAAGATTTTAATAAACAAAATTCGGTCTATTATGAATTCGCCAAGAAAATGTTTTTCCCGATAAAAAATGTTGGCTACATTACTCAGGGATAGGGTAGCTTTTTATTAGCGAAATATTTTAGGACGATCGCCCTCTACAAACAAACAAATCATAGTTTGTCGTAATATTATGTGCGGGTCAGATCTTGCCCAGAGACAAAGTGCCTCCTGATCTGAATATGGTTTATTATCCCTAAAACTTAAACCCAAAGTGAAAACCTTCGATCAATTCTATGTACTAGATTCCCGATGAGCGCTTGAAAAACGGTAAGCGGCTTTGAGACCACGTAGCCACAATGACGTCTGTGGTGATGACAATAAATATTAAGTACAAATAAATTTAAATGTTTAGGTATAATACACTCGAGAGCAATGAATCCGGGTTACCTAAAGAAACCTATAAATCTCGGAAACTAAGAATGCTAGCTTAATGAAATAAGTTATGTTTAATAGACAATTACATACACCTTAAATGAAAGTAATAACATTTTTGAGAAATTGCATAAAGTAAAAAATTGCTGATCTCGCCTTAAACCAAAAAAAGGAAACATGACATTTTTGAACAACATTACGATTTTCTTGAATGTTAATACTTCGTATTGCCTTCTCGTGCTTCCATTACTGCGTTTACGCGGTTTGGCATGCTGTACACCAAGTTCCTTATACCATTTTGGGGAATATTCTTCCATTCCTCTGTGGGAGTCATTTTGAGCTCACGAAGCGGGATTGGGGGAGGGTTTCGTTATTTTACGCATCTCCCTAGCTCGTCCCAAGCATGCTCGATCGGGTTGATATCCGGGCTGCGTGCTGGCCACTCCATACGAGTAATGTTCATCTTTTGAAGGTAGTCATTCACAATCCAACCTGTATGAGGTCGGGCATTGTCATGCATAAAAAACATCCTCACCCAAATTGGCCGTAATGGACCAACGTGTTAATTAAGGATTTCTTCCACATATCTTACGCTAGTTAAAGAACCGTCTTCTATGAACACCAGTTCTGTGCGACTCTCAGAAGAAATTCCGGCCCACACAAGTACAGACCCACCACCGTAGGCTACTTTTTCTTCGATGCATACTTGCTTGAATCTATCGCCTTAGATTTTTTATGACATAACTTTTTAATAACTAAGTAGTTTACTTTCATTTAAAAAGTATTTAATTGTCTATTAAACACAATTTATTTCATTAAGCTAGCATTCTTAGTTTCCGAGATATATAGGTTTCTTTAAGTGACCCGGATTCATTGCTCTCGAGTGTAGGTAGGCAAACAGAACCACTTGAGATGCATTTTTGTTTCTGATCCTTTATCTAGTACATAATTGATCGAAGGTGCAAACCTACTGTGGATCACATAGCAGGCATGCTGGCACCTTTTAATTTTTACCTAAAACAATTGTTACTAAAGAATGAATACTACAAAATAACATGATCGCAATATTTTATTTGAACAGATGTATGTAAAGAAAAACAGACATATGAATCTTTTCAGTTACTTGGATATTTTATGTGAAGAAATTCAAGCGGCTCGTTGGTCTAGTGGTATGATTCTCGCTTTGGGTGTGAGAGGTCCCGGGTTCAAATCCCGGACGGGCCCTTTTTGAGTTAACTGTCCATTTAATTAGCCAATATATACGTAAATGTTGAATTTGTACACTAA
Organism: Eudonia truncicolella; assembly: GCA_949315975.1. Classification (NCBI taxonomy): domain Eukaryota; kingdom Metazoa; phylum Arthropoda; class Insecta; order Lepidoptera; family Crambidae; genus Eudonia; species Eudonia truncicolella. Next base: position 12,608,813 of record OX438836.1, read on the forward strand.
TACCAAAAGAGGTCGTCAGTGAAAACATGTCCCACTCCTATCACCATCATCATCATCATCATCATCAGCCTATACTAGTCCACTGCTGGACATAAGCCTCTCCAGTGGTATGTACTTCTATACTTCTTTATTTGTATAACATCTAATTACAAGTCTACAACTTCCAAAAATACCTTAAAATTATTCTTGAACCGGCTTCCGCTCTATGTGCGTTACAAATAAACAAAGAATAGGGTCCGAATAGTTATTCCGTGTCTCTTTTACTCTAATTTGAAATGACGTTTACATGACAGGAACAAAACACGGAATAACTATTCCGACCTTATTCTGTTCATTTGTGAGGCATTATATACTTTTTTAAATAAACAAAAAAAACATGACCGACGCGATAACAAAGCAAAAGACATTTTTATATGACACGATCATGATCAAACTTTAATAAATCGCTTCCTGTGGGACTATCGATTTCATATTAACTCAGATAAAGTTGTTGGAGCATACGATGCAAATAGAAAAAAAACTACATAACAAACCGTATCACTTTTTAGAAAATTTTGTATTAAATTCTACGTGCCCCGAATAAATCGTATCCAGGCTGAGATCCGTGAGTTTTTATAAGCAGGTTTATTTATTTTTATCATCATTATCATCAGCCTATAAACTTCCCACAGCTGGGCTCTGCCTTTTGCTCTTAAACAGTAGCACGTGAGAAATTCAGGCCATAACCAACCACCCTGGTCACAGTGCGCTGATAGGATTTAACGACTGCTATTTAACGACAAAGATTCTGATATATATGGAGGAGCTAGAGATATTTAACGCACAAACCGCATTGGCTTTAAGGTCTTCGTGTTTCTTTTGTATAAACAAAAGAATTATGCCAAAAACAGAGAGGCTTTTAGTAAAGTATACTCGTAGAACCAAAAGGTGGAAGACATGTTCGTAAAAAAATATTTATAGCGTAGGAAATAGTCCCTGCCGTGTTTCTTGCGGCTTCTTCTCGGTATAAGGTCTCCACCATAAGATTTAGGCCGCGATCCCAGTAGTTAGGAGCTATTTTCTAGTTTATGAAGAGCTAATTTGCAAGGTTATAAGGCATCTACAAGGTTAGACTTGGTTAGAAATGGCAATATACAGCTGAGCCGAAATTTTAGCTAATAGATAAGGATAGTAGCTACATGTGACCCGAAAACTAGTTTATAGTCATTTCTGTCTAACATTTTAGATCAAATTGCAGTTATGCTCTTCTTGAACTACATAAAAGCTCCTAGCTACTAGTTAATTGCTTTCAATGGGACCGTGCCCTCAAGAAGCTCTAAGCTATAGCTATATTTGACGTTCAAAAATAAAAAAATCACCTGGATTTTAATTTTGAATTATTGTATCGCTCTTTGTCTCTTGATAACGCCAAATTTAAAAGAAGTAAGTACTTTTCAAATCTGATTTGAAAATCGAAAACTTACCCATTCACCAATGTCTTCTATCTACATTGTTAAAAAAACTGCCTTACTTAATGACTTGACTCATCACCGCCCAGCCTAAGCTCTTGGACCTAGAAAGCTGCATATTTTGATGATGACGATGATGACGCAATACTCTACTATAAAAAATTCCTCAAATACTTAGCATTTAGAAGCATCATATTTTGTGGCCTTTCTTATTATTATAATTGTCTCTTCTTGTAGCTTCTTACCATTCGCAGAATTTAGCTTACCGCATAAGAGACAAGGTGACAATATGTATGTTCATGAACAATTAGTATGTTTATTAGGAGCCGTGATCGTGTACTTAATGAGACTAACAATATTCTAAAACTAACACATGATGGGTACCAAGAACTTCTTGACTTTTGTGTCGGTAATTGAGGATAAATACCAAGAATGAAACCAAGGTTCGTTCAAGTAGATCCTCGTAAATATGGATGTCGAACAGGAAAAGCTGTTAGCTTCTAGAAACCAATAAATATAGTACCTTATAAACGATTTTAAAAATTAAAAGTCTCATTTAAAATGGCTTTTCCTTGTTTTATTGATTTCTTAATAATATAAAAGGTTTTTTTTAAATTTAAATCTCGGACCTGCCTTTGCATAATTATAATATTTTTATACATAACTAGCTGACCCGGCGGACTTCGAACCACTAAAAAAATGTTTGGGGTGGACCACCCTTATCACTTAGGGGTATGAAAAATAAAATACGACCGATTCTCATACCTACCGAATATACATATAAAATTTCATAAAAATCGATCGAGCCGTTTCGGAGGAGTATGGCAACTAACATTGTGACACGAGAATTTCATCTATATATTAATACGAGAAGCAAAAACTTTGTACCCCTTTTTACGAAAATTGCGCGGACGGAGGAGTATGAAATTTCGCACACTTATAGTTTATATAGAGAAGGAGTGCAGAATGTTAATATTTTTATAAATTATGCATAAATAATACATTAAATCAATAAAACAGACATTACACACACTACCATGTATTTGACACACACGCATATGTATGTATTTGCGACACACGCATAATACTCTTTTCAAAAATTTTAAAAATGGAAGAAATGAAATGAAATTAAATTAAATGAAATGAAATGTTTTGGTTTTGTTTATATAATTTTAACGCAAATTTTGTTGCGATACAAATTACAAATACACAATGTTGAAAAAATTTCCACGAGCAGGATTTGAACCTGCACCCTTCTGACATACCGGGTCAGGTACTCTTCCAATTGAGCTATCGTGGTTCTAACCAGCCCGCCGAAATTATTCAACACTATTTACTTTTTTACTTTGAAAGCCAAAGGCGCCAATTCAATGTCAACAACTACCGTCATTAACATCTGATCATAATATTTTTACAAATACTAAAGATCAGTTAAGAAGTAGGCAAGCTATTTATAAAATGTTTTGGTTTTGTTTATATAATTTTAACGCAAATTTTGTTGCGATACAAATTACAAAAACACAATGTTGAAAAAATTTCCACGAGCAGGATTTGAACCTGCACCCTTCTGACATACCGGGTCAGGTACTCTTCCAATTGAGCTATCGTGGTTCTAACCAGCCCGCCGAAATTATTCAACACTATTTACTTTTTTACTTTGAAAGCCAAAGGCGCCAATTCAATGTCAACAACTACCGTCATTAACATCTGATCATAATATTTTTACAAATACTAAAGATCAGTTAAGAAGTAGGCAAGCTATTTATAAAATGTTTTGGTTTTGTTTATATAATTTTAACGCAAATTTTCAACATTGTGTTTTTGTAAATGAAATGAAATACATTTATTGGCACACACTACAAAATATCACGATATTCACAATAACAATACAAAACAAAACAAAAGATAAAAGTGTGACCAACTAGACCCCAGCCTCAGCACGTGCTACAGCGACCTAGAGCCGTTGCAACGCTGGTATTCTGGAGGGGCCTAAATCGGTGACATGTCCACAAAACAACGACAAACCAACATACATATGAAAATAATAAAACGCTAAAACACACGAGAAGAAAAATAAAATAAAAATAATAATAATAAAAACACACAATAATTATCTATGACACTAAACATTCAACACCACTCAGCAATATCTTGGCTGTTTGCTTGCCTTCCCGTGCTTAATGCAAAAAAAAAAATAAAGTAAAAAATAAAAAAACAAAAGTGCTCTATGGATCGTTGGATTGGAACGATAATTATATTTCTCTATGATTGGAACAAAACAAACAAAAATATGACAATAATGAGCACAGAAACAAACGGCAATTACGGCAAGCAACGGCATGATAGGATGGTTGTGTTGATTGCTTGACACACGATTCACAATACATTCACACGGACAGCACAGACAGGCCACTCTAAATAAAGAACAAGTATAGGCAATGCCTATCGTGGCAGAACCAAAAGTAAGTCTACGAGATTGTACACAAGAAGACTAGCGGAAAAATGCCGATTGTGCCGCGTAATCAGTGCTGGGACCCGTGCCCCTCCGACTTGCGTGGATCGTGTCGTGCAGAACCTGAAGGTAGGAGTGAAGCTTTTTGCAATGCCATAAGGTGAAGAGGAGCGGCTTAAATCTGTCAATGCCAATCCAAACTCACATTCCATCTTTTTTGAATTTTTCATTGCTTAAGATACAATCCGTGCGGCCTTAATAAAATTACGGTCGAATTTCGACCACTGGGCGACCACTATATTATACTCGTGCGAGTTTTATTCACCATCAAGAATTCGTCCTCGTTTGGCACCAAGTGACTTTGCTTTAATGCTTTGTTAGCATCATAGTCGCATCATAATTTTTATATGAACAGTTATAACTACGTTATAACTTTTCGTTCTCTAATTTGACGCATAAGACTTAAAGATTATTAACGGAATATAATACTTAAATTAAGCATGCGTAGAATCGTGGTCTTATAGTATAATATTTATTATTTTTTTTTAAATTCTATTTTATAATATTATTTCATACTAGTTGTTGCCCGCGACTTCATTCGCGAAGACTACAGTAAAAAAAAATTGTGGTCTGTATATGAGGAAAGTTTCATCAAAATCCATTCAGTAATTTTTACGTGAAAGAGTAACAAACATCCAGCCATACTAACTAACTTTCGCGTTTATAATGTTAGTAGGATAGGTATTACGTACAATGAAAAACAAGTGTTTATTTTTATGTTTTTCATAATTTGTTTATTCGTTAACGATCGAATGGTTCATAAAACTCGCATTGGCACCCCACCACATTGGTTTGCTTAATAGACGAGTGAATTTATTGAAACACAAAATTTTAAAACGCTCTTCAGTACCTATTCAATTATGATTTTTAAAATTTAATTGAATTCGTAAGCATTGGTTGTGATTAAAGCACGTAATAAGTCGTTTAATAGGTTATTAGTGCGTATAAATTAAGAATATACACAACACAGGTTAATTTATTTCTAAAACGCTCTCACTTCTGACACGGGAGGCGGTAGTGAAAACTATCAAAGGAAAACATCAGATAGTGATTTCTCCTTATCTTAAAATCAAGATCGGAATCTTTAATTGGTCGTAATTTTTTTCTTAATTGATTCTTGACCAATTATATTGTACAGCTACACTTATCGATACTTAATTGAATATGGTAGTACCTACCTAAGGAGATAAAGTCTTGGGCGGTTAATTTTATATGGAAAAGTTTGTGTTTTTTATTCTAATGACGTCATGGCACCCTTCTGCTTTTGCTGCGATAGATTACGGAAAATCTTTACAAAATATATAGGACAAGATTGCGGATTTTAAACCGGTTACTATTTAAGGTTTTAGATAAATTTCAATAACTTCAAATAATGTTAATATTATTATATGTTATATATTAAATAATGTTAATATTGTATATTATTATTATTAACATTATTCACCGGAAGAATTTACTTTCACTTACATATTCGAGTATGATACTTTTGTACTAATTTATAATACGAATGTATTAAACTTTGAATATTATTGTAAAATTTAATACTCCATATGTAATTTAAAAATACTTATAAGTTTTATTTAAAATTAGGTACCTACGTGTATGTTAACATTGCGCATATCGAGTTAAAGGGTTATCGAGTTATCTACTACACTACACTAAGCTAGGCCTATCCTATCCTGGTTATAGAAATGTTTTAACGCATTTGCCGGAGAAAAGGGGAGCGATATTTGAATTAGTGACAATTTCTCACGCTATGATATCAATTCGAGTGCTCTTTTTTCTCTTATTCCAGGTAATTTATTTTTGACACCAAAATTTTCGAACGGTATGTTTGTATATTATACCTACTCAAATTGTAAATAATGCAATAAATAATATGTATTATATTTGCGTAGGTTCGTGGTCTTTTAAGTATAATATAATAGTAGGTAGATTAGGTCTTGTTTATAATATTATTTCATGTAGGTATTACATGTATTACTGTGTGACACTGTGTAAACAATTGTTAATTTTTATGTTTTTCATAATGCCATGCAAATTGTTTATTCGTTAACGATCGAATGGTTAATATGGACTGGACACTTGCTGAGTTTCTTGCCGGTTCTTCTCAGTACAAGATCTCCCGCCCAGAGTAGACTTACGAACCGACGGCATAGTGACATTCACAAGAGCTACTTGTAGCCTAAACTGAATAAATGATTTTTGAATTTGAATTTAAATTTGAATAAAACTCGCAATGGGCACCCTGGTTTGCTTAATAGACGGGTGAATTTATTGTAACACTAAATGTAAGTCATACAGGAGTAAAATATTAAAATGTTAGAATAAAAATAACTCTCACACTACGATTACAATTAGGCAAGAGTTTTCCCTCCTACTCCTATTAAAAGTCATCGGTGACTATTTTGAAAATTAAAGCGTACCTTAATTAATTCAATTCAATCATTTATTGCTCGCCATAAGTAAACATGAGATGTAACAATATTATATTGTTAGATAGAACGCTATAGGCCCGGATTGGGCACGACAATGTTTTGAGAGGAAATTAATATCTAATCTTATTCTACTGCTTATATAATTTAAAATATTGATTTATTTTCTATACAAAAATTATGCTGTTAATTAATTACATTATTTATTAAAATTATTTATAAATATATATATTCAGATTATAGTTATTATATTATTTTAGTTACAATAATTATTATTAAAAAATTGTTGATGATATTTTCAAATATATATATTATATATAAGACCTTTAAAAGTTTTGTTAAAATAATTGAGAAAGAAATGGAGGGAGGCCTTTGCCCAGCAGTGGGACAGTGAGGGCTAATAATAAATGAATAAATGTATACTGCGTACTTGGTTTCAATCCGTTTTTACTGACTTTATATTCATATACCTACTTTTGATGTCGACTTAACTAAAGATAGATAGATAGGTGAAATCAAAGCGACCACTTGTCCATTTGTTTCGGAAGGCACGTAAAGTCGTTGCTCCGGCTGAATTAGCATCGTTAACACCCACCGATCCGCACTGGGCCCGCGTGGTGGTTTATGGCCCGTTCTCCCTATTCATCCATAGAGAAGGCTTATGCACCAGCAGTGGGGACATAAAAAAGAGCTGATCGATGATGACTTGTCCATTTGGACAAGTTTTTTTCCGTAGAATTGACGAATAATACCATAGAGTGAAAGCCTAAAGCTATCCTATAGGTAGATACTTGTTCCTACATACAATATATTACATCTACCCTTGACTTAAATCTTCAAAGTATGCCCTACAATTACCATCAATATATCAATCGTTAGAGGAGCCATCGATTTGAGAGGGCGATAATTAAAACATGACCCAGTGTCACAAATTTCGGTATCGATATCCGCCGCATCCACTCTCTAATTTGATCATCCGAATATCAGATTTCATGTTTATTACACGTAGGTTTAATCGATTCGAAACATATTATAACCCCTTATTCGACAAAGATTAAAACAGTATGACACATACCAACCTAAGTCTAAGGTAAAGGAATATCCAAAATTTCAACTTTAATTTGTTATGCAATTTCTAATTAAATTAAATATTTATAAAATTTCATAAAATACAGTGAAAAAATTAAACGCCCACTGGACCCAGCCAGGAATCGAACTTGGGTCTTCCGCAATCCGGGCGGCTGCACTGACCGCTATGCTACCGGGAAGGCTGACGTAAGCGCTGAATTTTGTCACTGCTTTTTTTTTTATTTAGCCGCCCGGATTGCGGAAGACCCAGGTTCGATTCCTGGCTGGGTCGGGTGGGTGTTTAATTTTTTCACTGTATTTTATAAAATTTTGTAAATATTTAATTTAGCTTCCGTGCAGCAATTAGCACTTGAAAATGGAAAAAAAAACATTTTCTAATTAAATATTTCAATTGTAACGTCACATCAAAACAAACAAGTCACATCACAGCCTGTGTGTGCCTAGTGTGCCTAATGGTTTAATAATCTGTGTACCTACATATTTTATGAACACTGCTGCTCGCTGCGCGCCTGGCGCACATGTCTTCACTAATATAAGTAAATATTTAATTTACAATTGCATGACAAATAATTGAAATGAAACAACTTTTACGGATCTACTCGCGTTTATTTTACACATTAGTTTTAATTAATGTTTATCCTGACGTTTCGAACCGTTTGCAGGGTCCGTGGTCACAGGGAGACTGAGGTGTTGGTCGTCTCATAATTAGTTAGTAGCTTGTATACCCTCATTTAAATTTAATCAGGTGCGTTCCGTTTTACGCAGAAAGAGCTTACAGTATCTTTTGATCTGGCAGTATGGTGTTGGGGCTGGGATTTAATATTCTGTATGATGGGATCCCAGGCTGGTGGTAGATTCCAACCATCTTCTCTATTAAAATTAGTTGTTTAAAAAAGTTGTTTCATTTCAATGTGTAGTGTTCGCGTAAACTTTAGAAAACAATATGACAAATAATGTTAATAATTATGTCTTAGTAACAACACATACCAGATCTAGATCGGAAATACTTTGGATCTTTTCATTTTTACCACACTTTTCTGTTACACGTTGTATAATGATACACTAGCACTAACACTTACTATACTGCTACGTTATACGCAGCAATAAGAACAGTCTCCTACAGTTCATACTGCAAGGGAAAAAAAGGCCAGAGAACACCAGGGCCGTAGAAAGGAGCAGTGGTTACAGAACCTCGCCGAGTGGTACAGACGCCTGCACATCAACCTATACTCTTATACTAACTTACCTATGCCTCTTGCATACTTATCTTATTTTTAATATTACTTACTATAATTTGACTTTGTTTTTCTTAAACAATGTTTGACTTTTATTAGAGTGCTGTAGTGGTACTGTATGACATTGTGGAAATTGGAACTTTTACCTGAGGTAAATTTGTTAATATAGATTTTTAATTTTGTTTTTTTACATGTGGTTGTCTTCTATATTTTTTTTTATTTTTATGTGTTTATTTGTGATGGAAAGTGTCCTGCTAAAATAGGGCATTTTCCAATATTGTTGACGCTGTAAGGGAGAAAAGAGCTGGACACTTGCTGAGTTTCATGCCGGTTCTTCTCAGTACAAGATCTCCCGCCCAGAGTAGACTTACGAACCGATGGCATAGTGACATTCACAAGAGCTACTTGTAGCCTAAACTGTATAAAAGATTTTTGAATTTTGATTTTTTTTTAATTTTATACAAAACTGTAAAATTCCTTCAATACAATTTCAACCACATTTCGATGTGGTAGGTTGACGTGCAGGCGTGTGTACAATCCGAGTACTTCAGAGCTTTACCGAGCCGGACATCACGGGCCCAAATGGCCATAATGATAGCTGACCTCCGACAGGCGATGGCACGTGAAGAAGAAGAATGGTATACTTTAAACCACCTCTATAGTCCAGTGGTTGGTTCACCGGTCTCAGACCGGGGTTCGATTTCCAGCGGGTTCAGTTTGATTGAGGGCAGAGCTGTTCCCAAGCCCGTCTGGCTAGCTACCTGCTAAGTTGTCTTCCGGTGCGCGGTCGCCATTCAAGAACTGTTCCAACTCAGGCTTTCAGTCCTATGAGCTGTGCCTTGCCCACTGCCACTTCAGCTTTACAGCTCTTCGGGCTGTGTCAGCTCAAGACCATTAAAGAAAATGGACTAATCCATTCAATAGAATCTCAGAGGCTCACAAACGGTATCCATAAAACTAAGCGCAGTCTTAATCAACGTTGCGCCGGAGCGGCGGCGGTGGCCGGGGGCGCAGACAATATCGGCCCAGATTGAATTATCGATCCGATAATAGGATCGCGAGAGTAATACCCCCGTAGGTATATTGTTGCAGCTACTTTAATTATCGAGGATATCCACCTAACTTGTTTATTAAAGTGATCAGTGTTGGGCCGCGGTTGGTTGTAGTTTTGTTAATGTTTAAGTCCAGGTACTGTGTTTTTTAAATGGTAAGCACCTTATGTGGTGCGTTTTTTTTAAATCTCACCGGTGATATTGGAGTTTAATATTAAGAAAATATAATTTGCAATTTAATAGTTTTCGCTTTAATTTACAATTTAAGTACCTAAGTAGGCTGAAAATTTCAGTATTGTAACAGGTAACTTCATATACAGTTAACTTTACTTACTTTACTTATTTACTTAACATATTATTGTTACATAAGTATAAAATGTAGTGGTCGATTTTTATTCAACACAAACATGTTCCTATATTTTATTTGTAAGCGATGATAAATAAAACATCAAAAGTATTGTCGGCATTCACAAACTCATCGCGAAGCAACATCTACAAAATATCAATTTCACAGATCACCAAACATTACAATATACGTAACTGACCTACAGACAGCATCAAGTCGTAGATAACAATCAAAATGGCGCCCGAGGCGTCACAGACATCACTGAAGCAAACGAACGCATTAAAACGAAACTAATGGACATAAATTAAACAGTCATCTACGTCGCGCAGGACCTTTGATAGCTGACGGAAGCCAGGTAGTTAAGATCCAGAACAAAAATATTAGATAACGCCAGTTGAGATGTTCACTTTTATTAGTCGCTAACAAAGTGGAGCTAATTTACGTCTCTCTCGGTCGTAAGTTCGGAATTAATCATCCGAGATCGTGATCATGAATCATTGGGAGGCATTGTCGTGAGAATATAGAGCGGACAAGGATTGCTCTTTTTTTTTGTATCTGTTGTCGCCTTGTCAATACGTCCCTCATGATCGGATTGTAAACGTTCCACTGCTGGACACAGGCCATCCAACATTAACTTGGGTGGTGGTGATTGCTTGCTTAGCCACTTACTTCTTTACCAGCTCTTACATAATTAAAAAAGACCAATACCACATCAACAACCGGGACAAGCGGCTTAATGTGCCATCTGAGAGTTGCTTAATTTGCTCAATCGCAACCGCTGGGCCATGAAGCTCCTTTTTGGACACCCCACAATTGCTGCCAAGCAACTTTGCCTGCATTGCTGTTCCTAGCAAAATAAACAAAATCTTGAACCAAGCATCCTGGTATCCGTCAAAACTAAAAGTTCTCAATCTCAAAACTAACGTTCACTACACTACAACTAAATACAAAAGTACAATTTTCTACCTCTAAAATGATTGTTACTACAACTTCGGCGGTTACCACGGGCCCGGCGGTACATAACAGAGAATCGTTCATTGCACAAAACGTATTTTCTTTACAGCAATAGCTCATATTAAAGTGTCGGCAGCGGTCGTCCCACAAGCGATTGAACCGCGACTCATTACCGCAGTTAGGCCGCAAAGTCGCTGCAGCGGGGCATGCAGCGGATCGTTTTGAGTGTGCAGTAACGAGGGTGGTGAAACCAGTGTAGTGTAACCAGTGTTCGACTCAATTTTCGTTGCCAAAAATAGTATAAATTTTCATTGAAATTTTAACAGAATTGACAGTTAGGAAGCAGGTTGTCTTCAATTCAATTGTTAAAAAAATAAAATTAGTAGCTAACCCCTCCCCTATCTTTAATGATTAAAAAAAAGACGATCTCTGGTTCCTGTCGAACACTGGTGCCATTACCCTATTTATTATTTAATCTGTGATTTCGCAACTAGTTTTTTTTTTATTTTAAAAAGAGGCAAACGAGCATGCGAGTCACCTGATGGAAAGTAATCACCGCCGCCCATAGACACCAGCAAAACCAAAGTAATCGCAGATGCGCTGCCGGCCTTGAAAAAAGGAGAGGAGGGAGTAGGAATTGGGAGAGGGGAGGGGTGAGAGATGGGCCTTTCACTCACCGAACGAAAAACAACAGCAACGAGTGCCATTGTTTCACGCCGATATTCTGTGAGAGGGTGGTATTACGCCGGCCGAGCCCATTTCGTGCTGCAACGCAGCGTGGCTTCACTTTCGGACAGTGTCACACATTTAGCACAACCCAGGCGTCACGTGTAAGGTCTCAAGGGTAAACCTACGGACGCGAGTAACTTTAACCCCCTAAAGATTTCGCTAGAGCGGCGGCCCTGTATTGCCAATCAGAAGCAGTCACTAAAGGAGATTTCTTCTGCTTCTATTTTCTTCCTCCTCTTCTTCTCTTATTCTTCTTGAACTTGCGCATAACAATTCCTTATATTCGTTATTTTATTGAGAAACCTCTTTTAGTGACAAATCTCGAGACAAAACAAAACACCACCTGTGTTCGTCAAAACTCTGAAACAGTCAACGCTTTCGGAAAAGGTGTTGAAAACTGCACGTTAACGCTACAGAGACACTTCAAGTCTGTACACGTCCAGAAGCGTATCGTTCGATGCCCCATTGCAACAAATTTGCGGCCTTAGGCCAAAGCTGATAGCGGCATCGGCGGCAGCGAACGGCTGCTTTCGAATACATGGATTTTATTGATATGTCTGCGACTTGATAGCAGCAACGCGTGGAGCGACGCCATCGAAACCGGCAGGCTGATTACCGAAAAAAGCAACCAGTTGCTAATTGCACAACGGCAACGCGACTGCTACTAGTTGCGGTTGCTACAATCGGTCGGTTTATTTTAGAGCGCCTCGCTGTCATGCACTTTTAGTTCGTCAATCGCTCGGTTGTAGCGCAATCGTAGCGTTGTAGGTTCGTTCCGTAATACAAATACTTATGTGTTTTGATAGCGATAAATTGTAAATGTCGCAATTGCGATTGTCACTTAAAGATCGATAATAAGCCTGCCGGCCTTGGTTGTCGCGCCGCTGCCCGCCGCCGCTGTCGCTTCCGCTACCGCTGTCATTCAGTAAACGGCCTTATGCCAACCAGCGAGAGTTACAATGCGCCTTTAAATTACCTCAAGCAACCGTAACCTACGCCACGAAAAAAAAATTGAGTTATAAATCCGACGGTATCCAACAAGACGAGAAAGCGTCAACCGTATCGACAACAAATAAATTAGATACAACCACCAAAACAAGTAACACCCCGGAAATTTAACGAAGAATGTTTGTTGCAAGCGAACACCGGGACATAAGTCAATTCTCTGTTGCATAAAATACGGCGCAGTTCATTTCATAGAAATCTGGCGCTGCTGCATGAACTTTATACTTATCTGCCTCATCTCTATACGCTGATTTATTTGTAAGAACCGAACCGCTAGCGGTTTGCCCAGACAATATCTCGTTAGTTATCGCAAATTTTCAAACAACACATTTCGCAAATAAAACTTTATTTCACGTTTTAATTTTAAGTGTCTCTTTGAGCATTAAAATATTGTTTCAAACAATATTTGCTGGAGTTTTTTTCAAAACTATGTTCACTTACATTAATTATTCAACAAAAAACAGCAATAATCCCATTAATAATAAATCTAATGAATCACATTTGTTCAGAAGTTTCGAAACCTTACTTATGTATGACAGATTAGGTGAAAATATGTTTATTAATGTCAATTAAACCACAATAATTAAGTCAATCACCAATCTAATTTATGAAAATCTTTGTTTACAACTTTATCATTAACACCATTCATAAACGTCTACACAAATGTCTGAACAATATCCTCCGTCCCATTTCCATTGATCAGTCACACTCATCTCTTGAACATTGATATTTAAACATACCATTACGAATAATTTGGTTCTAAACCAAACTTTCCCTGCTGTAACACAGGCTTCATAAAAGACGACATTAAATTTTGATATCCTCCAGTCAGAACACAACGCCGTTATCGAGAAACTAGCTTCCAACACCATTGTGCAACTTCAAGTGGACGACAAACGTCCACATTATGTATTGATCAGCTACCAACATCGGTTTGTTCACGTCTGGTTCTATTTTCCAAAAGATAAGGAGTCATGTTTTATTGTGCGGCGTACAGTGGGCAGCAAAAGCTACTGAACACTTTAGTACTTTGTCAAACCAACTAAATAATCAAACAGACGCTTGTCAACTTCAACTCATAATTAATTGAGTATAAGCTTTGAATGAGGAGCTCGATGGCGCATTGGTTATAGCGCTCGGTCTGCGATTGCTGAAGTTAAACCACTTTCGCAAGGGCCGCTCATCGGATAGGTGACCAAAAGTGTATCATCTCGAACCTCTCCGTGCTTCGGAAGGCAAGTAAAGCCGTTGGTCCTGCCTGCATTAGTAGTCGTTAACAACCAATAATCCCCACTGAGCCTGCCTGGTTTGTTTTAAGGCCCGTTCTCCTTGTGATGTTTTTATCGATAGGGAAGGCTCGTGCCCCAGCAGTGAGAACACAAAAAAGAATTGGTGATGAAGCTTAGAATAGCTTTTCAGTGTTTTGTATAAGTCACTCAAACATAATTTTGAAACGTGTGAAGAGGGACAAAACACTAAATAACTATTCCAAGCTTATACCTAGTCTAGATCAAGCTAACAGAACTGGCGACCAGCACAGTGTGTAATATTGCACGAACCATTTGGCCTCACTTTTGATCCCCTCATAACTCAAAACTACTTCACATAACCAAATATATCCAAATTTCATAAACACACCTAAAACGGTTATTTAAATATTAACGTCCAAAAATCGACATTTTTATCACTGACTGACTCACTGATCTATAGACAGATCAAAACTCTAACCCAGTTCTAGATGACCTAGAAAGTTCAAATTTGGCATCCAGATAGGTAGTTGAGCGAATACAAAGGAATAAATCAGAAACTAGTAATTTTTTATCAATTAAATATATTTTTCAACTAATTGACTTTATTAGAATAACACAAAAAAGACAATCATACCTCGTAAACGTAGGAAAATACAGTAGATTTACAAAAACCATTTGGTATTAATTTAATCATGAATATTTCTACTAACTAATACCTACTTTCTGTACAAAAAGTAATGATATCCCCTCAAAAACATAAATGTGAAATGAGAGCCAATTTCAATAGTGAGATCTAAATAGGTGCCAAGTTCAATGGTCAGTCCTGAAATTTATTTATAACAACATAAAATATCATTTCTTCTTATAACTTAGGATAATATATTGAAGCCTAAGGTCTAACTTGGCACATATTTAGATCTCATTTCTTTTGTCGTTGAAGTCAACAACCAAGGCATATATCATAATATTGAACTTGGCTCTCATTTCACATTTATGTCTATACCTACAGCATTTGTAAGAGCAGTAAGAGGGTTGGTAAAGTATGGCATGGGACTAAATTAGTCAGCTACTTCCGCCGCTGACTGTACCAACAAACACTCTAGTGGCGGCCATCACGTAACTTTTATGGGCGACAATAGTTTCAATTATATTTCAACCTGGATTCTTCCACATTTTTTTTCGTAAGGGTAATGTTGAGGTCATCGGATAATGGGGATCCGTTAATAGCACGCGTCTTTAAATAAAATTTTGTTAGATTTAATCAGTTTTATGCGTAGTAAACGTTTATTTTTAGACTACATTCAGGGACGTGAAGTACCAACTTGAATCTTCAATAACTCTGGTGCTAGCTTTAATACTATTATACCGTTTACATTTTAATTATTTGGTCTATAAATATTTTAATTGTAATAAAAAAATCTAGACAACGAAAACAGAAAAAATTACCTAATCAAAAAATTTTTTACCAATCAAGTGAAGAAAAGATATTCTCTGTTCTATTAGAAAATAGAGAGAAGAGAGAATTTTTTTCTAAAGAGAAGTTATAGAAATAACTTTTAAATTTGTGGCTTCTCCGTTACTTCTTCTTATACGTCTTCCTTATTGACGAATTCTCTCCAGCTTTTTTTTATCCTATATAGAAGTAAAAGATTTAGCTTGGAATAGAGTTTATTCGAAAAGGCTACACCTAGACTACATAAGCTGTTGGTCCCTTTTGTTGTCATAAGATAGCCCCATCCCATCAACCAGCATGGGTCCATCGTGGTGGGATGAGGGCCGTAATACCCAGCAGTAGGACGTACCCATACCGATGACGACAATCATAACTTTTCTAAGCTCGACCTGATGTTAACTGGAAATGGAGTCCAGACCCGAAGACAACTACTGCAGCGTGGAAACAAAGCAGCAAAGAAGTTGGTAGAAGGTGGCGGTGGAAGCTACATTTATATAAATCTCACAATGTATTTAAACATTAGCATTCTCTTCGTTGACAAGAGTTCGTAGTGGATTCAACAGAAATGCTCGATGTGTCGATATACGGCCGCCGCCCGCAGGCGCCCGAATCCCGAAGCTACCGTCCCGATACCATCAGACACGCAGCATCTTCTACGTGACCTACCGACTTCACTATAATTAGACTCGTTCTCATGAACCATTGTCTATTTGGTAACAATTACTTAACCTGCAGTGGATTTTCGGATGGCATGCTAGTTTTTATCGTATCTTAAAAGACGATGTAAACAAATTTTAATGTAACTGTTTCGAAAGAAGAGAGAGAGATATATATATATAAATTATAGTAAATTATAATAAACTTAGAGTAATTTCATGGATCATTGTCAAGGATATGAAAACAATCATCATCGGCCTATACTAGTCCACAGCTGGACATAGGCCTCTTCAAGTGCACGCCATTGAGCACGATCCGCGGCTACTCTCATCCAGCTCTTGCCAGCCACCTTGCGAAGATCGTCGCTCCACCTAGACTAGGTGGAGCGACGATTAAAACAATGCATTTTATTAATTTTAGACATCATGTTTCATAGTAACATTTGCTGCTTAAGAACTACACAATCGATACCTAAATAGAAACAGTGTTAGTTTTATTTTTCAAAACGTCCGGGTTCGATTCCCAAGCTGAGTACAAGTTTTTTTTTAAATGTATGAATGCAGTTTTTCTTGTTACAAAATCGATGACATGGTTCCTGAGAACAGATCTTCGTATGTCTTATAGTTTCAGACTTTCCCATACTGACCGATCTAAATGTTACACCCTGTATACTATATATATTTATAAAATTTTAAAAAATACAGTGAAAAAATTAAACGCCCACCCGACCCAGCCAGGAATCGAACCTGGGTCTTCCGCAATCCGGGCGGCTGCACTGACCGCTATGCTACCGGGAAGGCTGACGTAAGCGCTGAACTTAGTCGCTGCTTTTTAATGTTTTTGAGTGCTTTTTAGCGGCACTAAGTCCTTTTTAGTTTTCACTGTATTTTATAAATTTTATAAATTTTTAATTTAGCTTCAGTGCAGCAATTAGCACCTGAAAAAAAAAAATTGTATATACACTCGGCGTCAAAAAAATCGCACCTTTTAAAAATCATCTTTAAAAATTCTTAAACCTTATGTAGAGGATAGTGTTGGGTATCATTAGAAAGGTAACAAAAAGGAGTATCAAAAAACAATTAAATTTAACTTTCTGTTTAATTATAATTATACAAACAACATTAAAATTAATAAAATCATAAAAATCCTTAATTAAGTCCTAATTAACAACAGATAATTTACAAAGAAAAATGTACAAAAAGTGTCTTAAAATTAACTTAAAATCTAGTGTTACCCCCCCTTGCCCTGATCACGGCTTCCATACGGTCCCTCATGGACCTCACCAACTTCAGGAGCTCTTCTTGAGGGATAAGCCCCCATTCTTCAATCACCGCGTCTTGGAGCTCCTGTAGAGTCGAAGGAGCTGGATCCCGAGATCGAACCTTACGTTTAAGATGGTCCCAGAGGTGCTCTATAGGATTCAGATCCGGACTTCGCGCTGGCCACTGCATCACAGAGATTTGGGACCTCTGCAAGAAGTCGCTCACGATGCCTGCAGTGTGAGCGCGAGCGTTGTCGTGCATTAATGTGAACCCCTCGCCAAAAGATTCGGCAAAGGGGACCACATGCACTTCCAGGACCTCAGTGACATAGCGGCGAGCAGTCAGCGACCCTTGTCCGCGAGCACCTCCAGTCCGGGAGACGCAGACAAGGTCGGTTTTGCCGGCAGCAGACATACCGCCCCAGAACATGCAGGATCCGCCACCATATTCCACCGTCTCCTGGATGCAGGCTTGGGCGAAACGTTCACCCTGCCTCCGGTATACTCTTCTCCGTCGGTCGTTGCAGAAAAGACACACTCGCGTCTCGTCTGAGAAGAGAACAGCTCTCCACTGCTCAAGGGTCCAATCGACGTGGTCACGAGCAAACTGCAAGCGGGCTCGCCGATGCGCTGCAGTCAATTTTGGACCCGTAGCAGCTCTGTGGGCCGCTATCTTCTTCTCCTTCAATCTTCTTCTAACCGTAGATACGCTTACGGTGCGTCTGCGAACTGCCTGGAGCTGCTGTTGCAACTCAACAGCGTTGGAGAAACGATTTCTCAAAGAGTTCGACACAACGAACCGGTCGCCTCTTTCCGAAGTGCAGCGACGTCTACCCGAACCGTGTCTGCGGATATAGCCACCGGTCTCTATGAAGCGCTGGACACTCTTCGAACGGAATAACGGCTCAGGTTCAGTTGCCGGGCGACATCACACTGCCGCACCCCTGATTGCAGTAGTGCAACCACTTGAGCGGCTTTATCAGCTGTGGTATCCATCAAAATCTGTGCGTGTGTCCTCTTCAACGGTTGAATAGCGAATGACCCACATTGAACCCGTGTTGACCGTTTTATACCCACAAAGGAAGCGCAACTAGCAACTCTCACGGGTAGCAAAATTTGCATCGAATTTTTGTGACACTTTATTTGTTGCATTAGGTTTTATTTGATAATGAAAAGTAATGTTTTTTATTAAGTTAATTAAGTAACCTTGTAAATAAAATCATAATTAATGCGACTGCATGTGCATATCAAGAGTAAATGACATTTGAAAGTGATTTTCTAAGAGGTGCGATTTTTTTGACGCCGAGTGTATGTTTTATTTTTTGTATTTTATTTTAAAATGAAAGAGTGCATTCTTACTGAGACACCCTTAGTTCAACATTTACTTAACCTCACTGTTCTTTTATTGAATGGGGTTTGATATGCGCGAGCGCTGATCAGCGCCGACAAACAATTAAAATTTGTGTCTGTATTCACGGCAGACGACGGGTTAATTAGACCAATGTCGTGCACTATGTGTATAACAACTGGTAACAACACACATTTAGACAATAACCTCATAAAGGATTTAACTTGTAACGTATTATATAAATAATCATGGAACACAAAAGCTGCCTCGATTTATACAACAACGGAAAAAAACAAAAGAAAATTTTAGAAAAAATTTTAATATTATGCGTTTTTTTTTTAAATAACAATAATAATTTTCGTAAATTTGATGTACTTAAAAGTGTCAATAATGATATATTTTTTTTAATGTTTTCATACAACATATTGTTAAAAACAGCTAGGTACATTTGGAATTTCATGTAGATACCTAACTCGACTATATTCCCTATTCGGGGACATAATACACAGATCAGCCGCTATCAATAATCATGTTTATAATCGTAGGGCCTGTCCAGGTCATTACTTTTTCTTCGGTCCTTTGAGTAATTGATCCGGTGGCTTTTCTTGTTATTTCGTATAAAATATTTAGGGTGCCTTACATATTTGCCACCGATGTAATCATCATTTGAGTCATCTGTACATTTATTTCTCCTGAATTCTCTATTCGAATCCATTGAAGAACATTCTCCATTTACAGCTATTATGTTAGTAGGCTTTCCAAAATTGGGAGGAGGAGGTTCTCTTCCAACTAAATCGGCTATATAATTATCTCTCTCTATTTTATAACCACGCGCTATTTCAAATTCTGAAACAAGAAAAACTTATTTGTAATTATTATGGTTATAATACTCAATACGCTTTATATTTAGTTTACGCAAAAACGACCATATTTCTTCCTATCGTCTTCAGCTTAAATGGCTGACCATCCCGCAACGTCGTAAGTCCAGAATTCTAACAACCCTAATTCTCCTTCTTACTTAAAATGTAGTTTCAGTTTCCTTAGCTCAACTTATGCCCGCCAATTTCGCTCATCAAATAATCACCTTCTCGCCACTCCTTTGCATCATTCAGGACTCGTTGCAGATTCCTTCACGGTTCAGGCCATTCGATTATGGAACGCTCTCCCCGAAAAAGTCAGACAAGCTCCAAGTAAATCGGTCTTTAAAACGATGGTGTATAAACTGTTTCTACAGAAATCAACACCCACGTAAGAGATTCCCATCATCTTTTCTCCTGTTATGTTTAAGTATATTCATGTAGTCTATTTTTATTTAAGTTTTTTTTTATAGTATGTATATTATATTATTATCATTTAATTTAATAAACTTAATAAGTATGTATATTACTGTTCTTATAAATGTATGTAGTATATGTTTAATTTACTTTCTATTTCGCACCCCGCTTACCAATTTTTTTGTCTAGCCTTTAGGTCGACTGGTAGATAATGCCATTTGGCATTAAGTCCGCCTTTTGTACTTTATTTTATTTTATTGCGCAATAAAGATTAAATAAGTAAATTATACCTATATAATTTTACATATGTCTTGGAGCTTGAACAATCCCCCAAAGTAATATTACCAAATGATTGTTTGTTTTTTAATATTATTGAAAGGAACAATTTTTGTTTAAGCGGAATTTTATAAAAGCTACATGGTATTAATTCATTGTTTTAAAATTAATATCTTATATACGAGTAACGCGTCGGTGGCCAAGTGGCAAAGCGCTCGACTCGATACCCGAAAGTCCCGGGTTCTATTACCAGGGGCCCGACCGCCTAACTGATAGCTTTGGCTACGTGTATAGTTTATGACGTCATCTTGTCATTTCGTACCGCCTATGAAAGCAATATCGAAAGCTATAGCCTATAGCCCAGCAGTGGGACAGTTGTAGGCTATTTACTTTACTTACTATACGAGTACATGCAAAAATAAATGAAGACAAGAGGAAAGTTTCGATAATATTGCAACAACTGGACAATTACATTTACATATATTTGCAATTGTTCATGTTGTTTGTGTTTTTTTTTTAAATTTAACGTATACTTTACTTAAATGGAACTTACTCTTGATAGCGTCCATGCCGACCATACAAAGACGATCGCGCATATATCGGCAGACCATGTAGCCGGTTCGGTTCAAACCGTGTGT
This sequence comes from Eudonia truncicolella, assembly GCA_949315975.1. Classification (NCBI taxonomy): domain Eukaryota; kingdom Metazoa; phylum Arthropoda; class Insecta; order Lepidoptera; family Crambidae; genus Eudonia; species Eudonia truncicolella. The sequence continues at coordinate 12,629,775 of OX438836.1, forward strand.
GCAGTGAACACCTACAAGAGATTCTGTAACAAGAAAAAAAACATTAGTAATCAGTAAGCCGCGATTCTACTAAATAACTGCAACACACTCCAGCGTCGCGTGTGTCAAAATGAGCAAATTTTGACGTTTCGGTATTCTGATAAGCAGCGCTGCTGCCGCACAGTGGGACGGATTTCGAATTTGCGGACGTACGACTTTTTTGTTACATATCATTATTTTCATTATGCCAATCGATAGCCCTAATTAAGGCGATCAGGTCTTATTAGGGCAACTTTTTTGTAAGCATAATAATATACGAAAAAAATTAAATATAAAAAAAAAATTATGGGACGATATCTAACATGCTCTATAAGTACCAAGTCTTGGCAGATCCCAGCTTGATATTTTTTAGGGTTATATATAGTGTGTGTGTGTGTGTGGGGTTATATGTAGGGTGTTTATATATAGTGCCATATACAAAGCATTGTCAAGTCCTAGACACAAAATGTTTGGATTGTTGTGGCAAGCGTTTGCTGAAGACGTAGTTCCGCAGCCCCAGCAGCGAACACGCCTACGCCCGCCAGCAACCTAGAGCAGTTGTGCCAGTGCCAGATCCCTTTATATGTCTGTCGGAGACTGCAAATCCTACAGGCTCTCAAAAAAACTGGCTTCCGACCTTATAATTATTTTGACACCTCATATGCGAGAAGAGTTATGCCATTTTATTTTCAGATTTTATCAAAAATTTAAGATCCTTGGAATCATAGGGGCTATTGATGGTATTCATGTGGCTATCATTAGACCACATGACTATGAGGAATGATATTATAACCGCAAAGGTTACCACTGAATACTATGATAGTAAGTTATAACTTTGTATTTTACATAGGTATCACATTAAAAGCATTAATAAAGTACGTAACTATACAGGGTTACTTTTTTTTCACTTGCCAAATTTTCACAGAGTTTTCCTTTTAAATTGTTCTAAAGAGACCGTTTTTTAATCTTTTTCCATTACTTTATTTTTTACCAACACATGGAACAAAAGTTTTTCAAATTCTCCAACTTCAACTTTTCAAATTGCAAACCGCGCATTCAACTAGTTAACAATTGACATTGTCAACGACAGTTAAGTATTTTTCAGACTCTGGACATTGCGTTTTTGGCCAAATTTATGGATTCTTTCAAGTTTCCATTCGTTCATTCATCGGTAGAAAATATTTTTTATTATAAGGTAACATTAGTCCTATTAGTTTCATTGCAGGGTTATTGCAGGATTCATGCAGCTGTAGTGTAGTAGTCGCGCAGTTGTAGTGCAGTTGTGGTGGTGTTTAATAGAATACAACTATTTCCACGGCACTGACGGCACTGCTCCTACACGCGACAAATGACAGGCGTAAACGTGCAGGTGCAGTTTTTTTTTAATAGAATTGACCTACATGAACTTACAACACTGCGGACATAAATAAACTTATTTGTTTCATTGCATTTCATCGTAAAAATAAGGGTGTCTTTTCTATAGCGCGTTATAGGGTTAGGTAGATTATTTGCTGTCAGAGGCTGTCAACTATTCAGTTCCTTTTTTCTTTTTAGTTTTCAGTATTTCACACAAACATTTAAGTTAAATATAAATTTAGTACAAAGTAAGTTTTAAATAAATTCAGTTAAATAAACTTCTTTTTTCTTTTAACTTACTAGTTATTTTCATTAGTTTAAAAAATATAAGATATAAGTGGTTAATATGATAATCCGAAATGTACGAGTATAAAGGCTGGTAATTAATCCATTCTGTTGCCCTTACAAAGAGAGTTTACACAAAATTGTATATTGTACACAAAACTAACTTACTAAAACTTTTTTTTTAATATCTGACCGAGTGACTGACAAGTGACTCCACTTCACTAGATGTTAAGTGGAAAAGTCCAGAGGCAAAGACAACTAGTGCATCGTGAAAACGACGCAGCATCAGTCACCCTCACCCTGATGTCCCGGAATTTCTTTACAACAAACTTTAAAGCATCGGCAAATAAATGACTAATGGCATTCAGTTATAAAAAGTAGGTAGCGCAAGTCAAATCTACAGCACCAAGAGATCTACACCAAAGGAGGTTAGAGTAAACGAGGAGTTCATATTTGTGTGTTTAAAATCGCACCGCAAACAACGAAGTCCCGGGGGTCGTTGACTTGCACACCGTCGCCCCAGCCGGGGGTGGCTAGGGGGGAGAGGAAGGGGGAGGAAATCGCGGCCGCGGTTTGACACATCCTCAGGAAGACCTTTGATGTATCACGAAAGAACTAAAAACGTCCTGAATGGGTAGTAAGTACGTGAAATTTTTTGGGACGATAAATTATTATTTTTTTAATAAAATAAATTGACTGATAATAAATACTACATTTGAAGAGTTAACTTTATGATAAGTCGGTTTCGCTTTATGATAATAGTTAAGTGTATGTTAAGGTGCGTCCAGACTATATAACAAAACATTTTTAAATGGCGATTGACTCGCCACCTGTCGCTCTGGGCGGGCTTAAAGATCCTGTATTTTGAAAGGAGTACTCTATAAAATATACAGTCTTTTGCTTATGTAAGTTATGAATATACATAATACTCATCATTATCTAAGTACAAGTCAAGACAGAAGACAGGCATTTTTACTTACCTGAAAATGTGCTACTCTTTATAAATCATAGTTGTTACGGAGGGTTCCACCTCACCCTCAAGGATAGCCATTTTTTAACGTCAACCATCGTTCATTCCACATTTTTACATTCTCCCTGTGAAAATCTCATTTAGATTAAGACAAATGTCCGAGCCAAATTTTACTCGAGAAGGACGCAAACAGAAAGAGAAAACCACAGTTCGGAACCCTTTGTTCCCAACACAATAACAGGAGATCAACATACGCCGAACGCTGATGGAGTTAAATAAGTGTTTTGTTTGGGAGAACCGGGTTATAAACAAGAAAAATCGCACGCGCCTTCAACATTTCTTTAGCACGAGACAAAAAAAGAGCAAACACAAAATTGTCGAAGCGAAATTCCCACGGCGAAGCCAAGAGGTAATGCATTTGAGGCATTACACATGCAAATTCATGCCAACTCGGCTCGGGCCAGACAAAAAACATATCCATTTACTACAATCCATCAAGAGGCTTTCGCCGGCAACTTTATTAACGAGTGAACATGTTTTCAATTACAGAAACAAACAGACTGCAATGATAATTAAGAGGGAACTCGCTCAGAGATAATGCAAGTATAAGCACTTAATTTTAAGCTTCAACTTCGTTGTCCTTGCACTCAGTCTGTATAATTTCATTCGGTATAATACATTTTTGACTTTTCGCAGAGAAAGTAAGTACCTACAATATATATTTAGCTGCAATAACATATTGAAGAACCAAACATTTATTCGTCTGCTTGTTGATTCAATACTTTTATCTATCATAAACTATCATTAATGAGACAAGTAAGTAAACAAAAAAGAAATATTTATGAGCTAAACAAACAATATCCATTCTTTCTGTAGCACTTAGCATATAAATACTATTTAAATAAACTCCAATTGTTAGGAATGCTAAAGAATATAAACTCGATTGAACATGAACACAGAGCATGAGCAACCGAACGAGTAGTATACAAAAAAATGGACAAAAGGCAACATATAAGTATGAAGACGTTACGCAATTACAATAAAGTTATGGGACGAATAACATTATTACGTAATAAAAGGTTCCGCTGTTCCGCTAGACCAACAAAGAGAACTATAGGCGCCATCAAACTGGCAAATATCGAATGTTTGTCCTCTTGATGTGAATTGGTGCTAAAACGTTTACCTATGTAAACATGGTTGATACTTAAAATGTATATAACGTCACGTGAATTAATATTAGGAATGTTAATGTATCACTTGTATGATAAAAATAAATTTTGACTCAAAACTTACTAATTCCCAATGTATATTTTGGATTGGCTTATCCATTCCACTTAGCAAAGATCCTCCCACCTAACCCTAAAACATTTGCGTAACAAAGTAATATATCTGTCGTAGAAAAAAATAGAAAAATATGTTTTTTTTTAGTTTGCTGTTAGTCGCCTATGGCCTTTACGTAACCGGACTTATTTGGGAGCGACGAAAATTTAAAGGGTTGCTTAAGACGTGTGATCGAAATATGGTCACAGGTTTCTTATTTTGCAATTTTGTAGTTTAAGTTTGTAGTTTTTTTTTTTAACTGTTACTATGACCGATTACCGAATGCATAATATGGTATTAATTAATGTCTCTACTGCGTGTTTTGTTAATATTTTGTTTTATATATGAATCACGATGCGACATAACCAAATAAATCTATAATTATATGCCTACATTTCAATTATCCTAATAAAAGCAAACCGTCACTAGCAGTATTGAATATTAAGGCAACCATAATAGTACATGCTTAATAATATACTACTCAAAACAAAATAAGGGCCACGAGGTATTTTGTCTGTACCATGAAAATAATAAAACCAATATAAATTTTTTTCTCTCCATAACGAAAACTAATGTTGTTTTTACCGTGTAGACCAATAAATTTATTCCAATAATAATGATTAAAAAGTTTATTTGCTTTTGAAAGAAAAAACACATTTAAGGTTAAAAATAAAAACAATGTAAAGTTACTGAAAACAAAAGAAAATACTCCATGCTCATCTTTTAGTAACGGGTATGCCCCCCTCGTTTCGATACGCACTCCTGAAGCCTGGAGTGCATGCTCTCAATCAAATGCCTGACATTTTCCATTGGAATCTCTTCCCAGGCCCTTTTAACGGCGTTGATGAGTTGCTGTTGGTTGTGGATTTCCTGATCACCGTCTCTAACTCTTCGTTTCAACTGATCCCACATGTGCTCTATTGGATTTAAGTCCGGACTGTTCGCCGGCCACGGCAAGACTTGAATTTGAGACGCTTCCAGTACAAACCGAGTCGCTTGAGCCGTGTGTGCACGAGCATTGTCTTGCATCAAGATGAATCCAGGACCCGCTCGCTGGGCAAATGGGATCACATGTGGTCTGACGACTTCCTCAATATACCGCTGAGCAGTAACAGTACCCTCATTTAAAATAGCGAGCTCAGTTTTGCCGTGTAAGCTTATCCCGCCCCAAATCATTACATTTGGACCACCAAAACGATCGACTTCATGGATGCAGGCTTCTGAAAATCTCTCGCCGCGTCTTCTCCATGCTCTAATACGCCGATCGTCGTTAAAAAATTTAACTTTGCATTCGTCTGTGAAGAGCACCATGCCCCATTGTTTTATGTCCCAGTCCAAATGTTGACGGGAAAATCTTAAACGATTTGCACGATGATTTCTGGTTAATGGAATACGGACAACTCGCCTTCTTGATGCCTGCTGGTCTTCATGCAATCGATTACGAATAGTTTGGTCACTGACACGAGTACCCGTTGTGAGCCGTAAACGATTTTGCAGCTTGCGGGCCGTCGTTGTGCGATCTCGGCGCGCACTTAATCGAATGTAACGATCCTCTTGAGCTGTTGTAATGCGAACTCTGCCCGAACCAGGTCTTCTTCTAACACTGCCGGTCTCTTGTAAACGATTCCATAGATTTTGAATAGCTCTTCGAGAAAATCCCAATTGCAAACCCACAGATCGCTGCGAATGACCTTCTTCAATCATTGTAACGGCTCTGGTTGCTGTCAGCGAGTCCATATGACGCCTGCGTGCTTGTGGCATATTGCAAAAGATGTTTCTGACTCGAGATATCAATGAACTCTGATAATTTCTAATAAACCAAGAAGCTAAGGAAAGCAAAACGTCAAAGAAAATGGAATCAAAATTTTCAAAAATAATTTTAAATCAAATTTTATTTAAAATTGTTGCCAGCATTAGATGAATACTACAATATTAAAAAGTTTAGGTATCAAAGAGTTTGTATACTCAATATTTTACTACTTTCAATATGTAAATGTTTAATAATTTACACCAAAATGAAAAATACCTCGTGGCCCTTATTTTGTTTTGAGTAGTATATAATAATACACATATATAATTGAATTGACAGAAATAACTAAAATGAAATAAATATGGAAATATATATATAATATGTTACGGCTAATAGCTGTAGTGCGGCTACACCTAGTTTTAGTCGGCTACTAGTTGCAGCCGGCTAAAACTAGGTGTAGCCGCACTTAACTTCGTTGTATAGGGCTAGATTTCTGTTGTCTATTATATAAAAATACATTTAATGCACCTAGTTTTAGCCGGCTAAAACTAGGTGCAGCCGCACTTCGGCTTACATTTCAATTATAACAACGGTAACATATATATATATATATATATATATAAGTTACTTATGCTAACAAGACATATCTTAACTTCTAACCATCTTAACTATCTTAGCTATCTTAACTTGTTAGATAAACGCTTTTGAATCGTCTTAAAATATTTTGCCTAACACATACCACAAGTAACTAAACATTTAGTAAAAAATCTAACCTTTTGCATAAAATCAAAGAGTTTGCAATCATGAATTACATGTGTATAGTATATAGTACAAGTGTTCACCAGACAAAACACTTTTCTTTTTTTTTTCAATTACTTCACATCGGCTCTACTCGGATATAAGTTAGTATCGAGGCGCAGATCGATAGCCAAGAATCGATGCATTGTGAACAAGTCGAGTCGGTATCGATACGCTCCGCCTACACAAAACCCTATACATCGTAATCGGCTTATTAGGATTTTTACCACACGCATTCGTATGACGATCATCGTCATACGAATGCGACATCATATGTCTCAGTTACAAAACGTTTGCATTTGTTGGTTTTTTAACGATGTCGCAAAATGGGCTTCTCTCTTCGATCAATTGTACATAATTGATCGAAGGCTTTTCTATATGAATTCAATTCTATATAATTTTGATATAAGTTACTTGAGAGCATACTACGAGTATTTGTGTACCATAATATCACATGTATTTAACTTACGAACCCATTATCATTTAGTACCAATTTTCATAACCGTTTTATATGTAACTAGATATTGTTCGCGGCTTTGCTCACGTGGAATAGAGTCAAAAGTCAAAACCCATCAAAATCAATAGGGACAATCCTGGAACACTTCATAATTTCTTTAAAAATAACACTTTTAACTTTCCTGCCCTGTTAAACCTCTCTAGGGAATGTTTTTCGAAAAATGCTAAAACACGTCATTCTTTATTTTTATTGAAAAATCTAATTATTTTAAAAAATAACAATTTTTACAAAAAACCCTTCTTCCCTTTTTTAGTAATTTAAAGGAAAATAAACAAAATCCCTGAGACACGTCATTCTTAATTTCTTTCAAAAAGCCAAATACCAATATTTTTTACACTATGTACGAGTATTCATGTAAATAAATAACTCTGTGTTGGAATGTAGCAACAAATTATTTATAGTACTTACTACTCTGTACATATTACCACATACTGGATTGGATAGGGTTGTCGGACGCAATATCATTTGTAACCTAGAAGCAGATTTGATCCGCATATTTTTTTATAGGGAATACTTATAGTCCTAACTAGACCTTACTCTAGGAATAGCTACGTTCCGCACAATCTACCACACCCTCCGCATCCAAAACAAATTCTGTATTTTTATGTAAGTAAATGACGGGCTTCAATACCTATACGTAGTAATAAGTAGTTTGCGTTAAACACCTTTAAATAATATATTTAATTCAATTAAATTTCTAGAGGCAACCTTACACGGGAGGCGCCGCGCGTGGGCACAGCACTGATCATCAGATGACTGATTATCTTATGAGTAAATTAATTATTACATAATGAGTCCCTACGTTTTGATCGGTATTTTTATGATTTCCGTCATAGGAAGCATTTATTGGTCACCTGTGTACAGTTTTTTAAAGTTGGTAGATTTAAGTGTTTTCATTACATGACTAGGTATTCTACATGAGCCACTTAAGTGTAAAAAGTAACCAGGATTTGCTTGTTTTTTTTTTTAAAGTAAGAACTTGTTTTTTTTTGCCTCGGGGCCTTGGTGATCTATAGTGGCAAGACCAAAACCTTGTTTTGGATTAAATCCTCAGGACGGGCGAAATTAATTCAAGTTTTTATCCTGGGTTTGTGATAGTGTAGGTAGTATAGTGACGAAGTAGCGATAACCTGATCTCAATGATGGAAGCATTTGTCTAGGCGGTGAGATCTAACTAGTCTGGCCATAAATACTGTTACATAAAAACTTTTTTTTATTCAACTTTTTAATTATTTTAAATGTGGAACGCGTTTATTATTTTAAAAACTTCTTTCGATTACGCGCCATTTCACATTTTTTCGTGTTCATAATCAAATTACAATATGAATGGGGTGTTATATACAATTACAATATGAAGAAAATAGGATTGCAGTGATCGCCTTGCACAAAGTGGGTATGGAGCCGTCGGTCATATTCCAGACACTACAAAAGCTTGGTATCAGCCGTATGTTCGTATATCGTACTATCAACAGATACAACAACACTTCCTCAGTCGAAGACCATAAAAGATCGGGGCGACCGCGTGCTGTAGAACTACAAAGGCTGTTAATGCTGTTAAAGCCAGAATTCGTCGAAATCCCATTAGGAAGCCTCCAAAAAATTTCAAGAAGAAGCCTCCAGAAGATTCCAAAAAATCTTATCGCGTGAAATGAAGATTCCCGCTAGGACTTGGTTGCGTATTATAAAACAAGACCTGAAGCTCGGTGCTTATAGTCGATATAAAGGACATGCCCTAAATCAATCTTTACAATTAAAGAGAGTGTGGATTAATCAAAACGCCTTCTGTCGCGATACGCAGGTGAAGGCACAGAAATATCCTCTTTACCGATGAAAAAAATTTCACGATTGAAGAGCACTACAATAAGCAAAATGATAAAGTGTACGCTCACAGTTCTAAAGAAGCTGCTCAAGTGGTCGGAAAAGTACAACGTGGTCGTCATCCTGCGTCAGTGATGGTTTGGTGGGGCGTGTCTTATCAAGGCGTCACAAAGCTACATTTTTGTGAAAAAGGAGTGAAAACTTCAGCCAAAGTGTATCAAAAGACAGACTCGATCGTGTTGTGAAACCTCTCAGCAATACACTTTTTAAAAATGTACCGTGGGACTTTCCAGCAGGACTCTGCACCTGGTCACAAGGCACGAACTACCCAAGCCTGGCTTGAAACCAACGTTCCGGACTTTGTAAGAGCTGAAGACTGGCCCTCATCTAGCCCAAACCTTAACTCTTTAGACTACAAATTATGGTCAGTTTTAGAGGACATGGCTTGCTCTAAACGACACGGCGACATTGAGTCTTTTAAAAAATCTCTGGAACAGTGGCAAAATTTCACATGGAAACAGTGCTTAAACCCATAGATTCGTGGCCAGACAGATTAAAGGCCTGTATAAAAGCCAAAGGTGGCCTTTTTGAATGGAATATTGTTGTTTTTTGCTGAGACTTTAATAAATATGTACACACGCCTGCACATCAACCTACCACAAACTGTCAAATTTCCTCGATAGACTTTGAACTTCATTACTCAGGTGTATAAGGTTGAAAATGTATTGAAGAAATTTGACAGTTTTGGATAGGTTGATGTGCAGGTGTCTGTACATATAAGTTTCAGTAATATTACGTTACTTCATAAAAAAAAATGCATTTTCATTTGTGAACTTATGGCCGGACTAGGTATAGGTAGTATAATTCATTAGATACTTAAGTAAAACATTTAAAGTAAATTTACTTTAATAAATGTCTGCCTTAAAATTAGGTACATAATTTATTGTGTTGTATAGGGGTTGAATTTTCAGTCTATTAAAACAAAGCACTCTGCGTCTGCAGAAATGACATACGACTGGGAGTTGTATATTTTACGAAAATAGAAGTCTAATACGACTTCTATACTTAATAGCTTTTTAAGTACAAAACTTTCGCAAGTTCCATTAATAATTTTATTTGTGCAACTCAGGACGAGTAGCATCGGAATCATAAATCTAGCTTCATCTGCTGTTCTATAAGTACATAATGATATCATGATCACCAAAATCTATTATTTTTATTCGGGATTTAGCTCTATCACCTTCTTCTTACAATTTTTTTTTCACCTGTAGCTTTGCTTCCAGGTTTACTTTACTTACTTTTCTAGTCATTCAGTTCAGTAAAGGATCAATAGGTACCAAAATTTCCGCAAATTAACCTTACTACATTAAAAAATAACTATTAATGTGTTTTTTTTTTTTCTTAATAATGCAATATACTTTTTAGATAGGTAATTGAAGAGAATGTAATTTCTATAAAGTACTTTTTACCTGTCCAAAACAATGTTTTCGGGAGCAAGTGATTACGACTTTTGTGACAGGTCAAAACGCATGTTGATGAAACTACGAAATAGTGCTACTAGTAAAAGATGAAACCATCAGCGGCTAAAGTTACTCACGTACGACGCGTACCCGTTCACCAGAGGCCCTCGCTCTTAGGCCGCTAGTAAGAGCTCTTGCTGCGCATTCCTCAAAAGAGCAACCCAATCACAAATCCGAAATCGAAGTCTAGCCGCTAAGGCATAACCCACGACGCCCTACAGAGTGATATTCATAATCCTGATCCTATATTTAAAACAGTAGGTACAAGTCGAACTTATTCGTACTTATATCAGATACCGCTAAAGAACGTTATCACTCTATAACAGTAGCTCTACCATGAGTTTTCGTTGTACGGTGACAGCTCATTAGCGCAAGATTTTCATTGGCGTATCAAACGTTTACGCTGTCAGGTGACCTACGATTGTGTACGATAACATAAAATGCACCTGTTAGTCGATCACACGAGCGCGAGTTAAATTTGCAATATAAATTAATTACGTTTTTGCAAGCGAGTTACATGTAACTGGACTCATGGTAGGGCTCAGATCAGACATCCCGGCCACATTTGTCACTCTGCCGTAGTAGGTACTTGGAGTTCGAAAGTGCAACTTTGTAACTCCGATATCTATCTCTGTATGAGAACTGCTTCTAACGGGACGATATATTTGAAGCAAAGTTTCCAACTAAATTTCGAGCAACTCGTTTCTTTGTGACGTCAGCTAGATAAGTTCACAAATGGAAATGCGTCGTCTGCAACTTCAATTCATATTGTTTGTTCTAATACGAAATAACTAATTTAATTATTGTGTTTAACATTGATATGAGAAGGTCCGCCTTTGCAAGATCCGTGGTCACAGGACGGGAGGATTGGAAACTACAAAACAAAGTAATTATGTAAAATTTCGGTCACTGGGCAACCACTAGTGTAAAATAAATGCGAGTAGATCAGTACAGTGTTACCTTTCAAACTAATTTATATACCATAATAAATGGTAACTGAAAAAATTAACTGGTTACATACCTTAACACAAAATAACAAATTCACAAAAAAAATTAAACCAAAAAAGATTATTGCACGAAAACAAAAAAACCACAAATGTATCATGCGTGATCCAATCAAATCTTAATATTAGGAAAGAACAAATTTTTATTTCGCTTCAAAGAACTACCTAACATTTTAGAATAAAGAGTTGTAGTAATAAATATTTATAAAATTTATAAAATGCAGTGGTAAAACTAAACGCCCACCCGACCCAGCCAGGAATCGAACCTGGGTCTTCCGCAATCCGGGCGGCTGCACTTCAGTGCTTACGTCAGCCTTCCCGGTAGCAAAGCGGAAGACCCAGGTTCGATTACTGGCTGGGTCGGGAGGGCGTTTAATTTTTTCACTGCATTTTATTATAAATATTTAATTTGGCTTCAGTGCAGCAATTAGCACTTGAAAATAAAAAGTAAAATTTAGTTGTAGTAATAATTATTGTTAAATAATAAAAGGAGTTCCTTGTAACGAAGCTTCTATGTAAAATATTTCGTAGTGCACGTCTGGAATCATATTTCTAAGCAGTAAAAGAGTTCGAGATCTGTTAACGTGGTAAGTAGATACAAAAAATATAATTTAATAAAATTGATCCACACTTTTATAAAATTAGCACGTTTGATTGTTTGCATCTCCTATTCTATAGTTCTACCCATCATAAAGCCGCTTTAAAGCGAAAAGATTGCCGTATTGTAACTTGGTATTACATTTTTACAAATTTTGTATATTGGTCAAATATATTTTTATGGCGTTGTAATAAAGAAATGTCTCTATCTACACGTACATATATCAATAGAAATAAGACCACCCCCGTTCACAAGAACGGTAGCAAACGGCCGCCGCTCGCATCTCACGCGTGCAGTCGCGTAAACCGAGACGGGATCGCGATGTTGCGATACCGTGTGAAATATGAACATCGTCGTATTACCGCCGCATATCTAACGATATGTATCGCTGTACAGTCAGAGTCAGTTGATCGAAGGATATATACCTACGTTACGGTCAAAAAGATAGCCATATTTTTTTATTTTTGTTAGTGTTAAGTATGAAGTCAATGAAATATTGTTTCTCTTCTAGCACACCAGATAAATCTCAGTGATTTTTGGTGTGTTATGTTTTGTAAGTTTTACATTTTGTTAAAAAAAAAATTTTAAAACTTCATAACAAAATTGTAGATAAAGCTACAAAGACTGCTGAAAATTAATAAAACATATCATGGATTATAGAACACACATGTTAATCGTACAAGGATATTAATATGAAAATCAAGGCCTAGCTCATAATAAATCATCAATTAGTGGTAATTAATAAACATTGTCTATTTTATTCTAAAATTCTTTTAAAAATCAGCGTTGCCGTTTCTTAAGAGGAGTCTTAGTTTTTTTGTTAGAACCTAAGCCCAAATGTGCTACGTCGACTTTTTTTGTTGATTTTACTTTTAACTATCTACTTGTAATTTGGGACGAAACACCACTTCAATAGTAGTCCAAGAATTATTTGGAATGTGAGACGAAACTTCGGGACGAAACAAAAATAAATCCGAATAAATGTTTTAAAGTTTGAATTGCAATTTTAAGTGAATATAACATTGCTAAAGTATAGCATAGCTAATCTCTATCTCTAAACTGAAGCTTTGACCTATTACAAAAAAATAACGAATACAATAATAATTACATCATACAAATACAAAATCTACTTAGCGACGCCGATAACCGGCCGTTACTGACGAAAACGCCGACCGATATCAACATGCACACAATTAATTGAAACTACCCACGTAATCTAATCCAAGCTAGTTCTGACGATCAAGACAAACAAGGGCCTCCATTCGTAATTAGAACTTAATGAACATTCTGAATATTAAGTTCGGCACCGTGAGAAGAAGTCGATAACTACGATTTGTGTCAATGTAATTAAATGTGTAGCTGCCGATTATCTCGGTCGCGCTCACTGAACTTACTAGTTTTGACTGCGATGAGTTATTGATCAACCAGCGTGAGTTGACCCGTTCAGATGCGTTTAACCCGTACGGAAAGACGCGAGGTGCGTGCGCGCAGGAGAATCATAGGGATCTACAGTGAGTGATCACGCGACACATTCCTCGTTAAAATCGAAGCGGTCTTTAATTGAAATCGTATGTTGAGTTCGACGTTCGTGATAAGGATGCATTCGATGCTGGATACGCATTGACGTAACCACCATACGCTGCAAATTGAGACACATTCGAGCAAATTGTAATTTAAATATTGAAGAAACACATAAAAAGATTGCAATCATGTTTCTATGAACAACAATCATATTTATAAGGATTTAATATGAAAGTTTGTATGTGGTTGATGCACGAACCAATGCCAACGATGTCTTAATTTACAACGAAAGGGATTGCATAATACGACGACACACAATAGTTGGACATTTTATGGCCGCATTCACGATACAGGCGTGACACATATAGCCATATTTATCTGAGAGGACGCGCACAATAGAATAACGATTAGTGACTATAAAGACTCGGTTCATCGAAACTCTTTATGGTGGTCTCGTAAAGAAATACAATTAGGCAATAGGCGTGCATTAACACCTCGCCTGCTCACCCACGCGAAACGGCTCTAAAACATCCGACGAATCATGAATTTAACCTACATCTACAGTACACACAGGCTAACCACACATGTGAACTAACAGCACACCCAATTTGTAGAAACTACATGTTTATATGTTTGGAGTGTACGGACGGATCTCACCTGTGGTCGACACGCCGAGGCGAGCTCTCCTCACTTGGACGGCCACTAAAGAAAAGAAAACCGCAATACCAATGTGAGTCCGCACACAAGAGCCGTCATTAGCCACGGCCCAAAAGTAATCAAGCGCGTTAACACGTTGTACCAACAAAAATTTGACTCACCGCAATCTTTTCCCAAGAACTCGTCAACAGCGTCCATAAATCTGGAAGCAAACAAAGCAAATTAATACACCCAAAAATGTTTACTTACACTCCTACCTACTCAATACGACGTAAGTGTAACTTCATTATACAACTTCAAAGAATATAAATTACCTCATTGGAAAGTAATAACCTGATATTTAACACGGTGTCACCGCACATTAAAGCAGAATTAACAATAAAATTAGTCGTGGTGTAAGTTTACTAAATTCCATCAGTCTAGACAACGTACGAGCCAAGCAGTCCAACTATAAAAATTTAAACACGATGTAAACTGATAGCGATAGCCATTCCGCCATAAAACATTTAATTGAATTTTACAAAAATACGAAATCTAAGGCTACCTGTCACGAGTGAGATGAAATATTATCATGTATCGATCGCAGCGTGTCGCCAAACTTTAATCGATTTTTTACACCTAAAACCGCATGACCTGTGGTTTCTGGGGGCGTGTTGGAATTACAAGGCGTTTCTGCCGACCGAGGACTGCATATTTCTGGCGGCACGTGAAATATGTCCGTTTCCTTCGTAAACGATGTCTCGTGGCGTGAGGGGTTGCCGAGATTCCCCTACGCGCAACGCCACATTATTGGAATGGTTCTCAAATAACCCGCTAGGGTGGTCTAATCATTCACATTGTAACTTGACAACTTTATGAAAAAGTAATGAAATATTCAGAAACGCCTTACACAAATTAATGACCAAGTTTTGTTATGTAAAGTGTTACATTATAACGCTAGAAGAAGTTAGTAAACTTAATGCTTATTTGAACCGATGAGTTTTCTAGGCAGTCAATCATCATCATTATTCTCAATATTATTAACATTTTAAAAGGTGCAAATGAAGCCTTATAAATTATTCAAACGTAAACTAATAAGTCTTTATGCGAATGTTTGATTTATGGGAAATGGTGGCAAAGAGTTCCGTCTTAATGCCCTCTGACGTCGTAAAAAGCTACGTAGTAGTAGGTATGATGTCAGTGGAGCGTCTTTTAGATTAGGAAAACATAATTTTGATGAGCCGTGAAACAATAGTGTGGCGATTATTGATCATAGTGGTATGCTAACAACATGTTCCACGGAATTTTGGCGCTTGGTCCAATAACGTTTGCTGTACAAAACAACCTGCGACGTGTGGCGCCAACGAACAAACAATTTAATTAGGCATAAAGTCACGATTCCACAAAATCCATGAAGGCTCTTTCCTGAGATAAATAATGTTTTGACGTAAGTTGAAGTGAGGTTTTTATTTCTGAGGTAATACTGTATGGTAATTAAGTACAGACGCCAGCACATTAACCTACTACAAACTGTCAAATTTCCTCAATAGACTTTGAACTTTATTCCTGAGGCATATGGTTGACATTGTATTAAAGTAATTTGACAGTTTTGGATACGTTGATGTGCAGGCGTGTGTACCTACTACGGATTAATCGTTTGCTTTAATAATAAGCATAATATCTCTTTAATTTTTTTTAACCACAGATTACTTACATGGGTACCGCAGTAGTAATGGTTTTATGAATTTATATTTGAAAAAGGTTTTAAACTTCTTTCTTTTTATTTGTCTTGCTTGGGGTCTCGTCGATGCAAAGGGTGCGAAACGTCAGGCCAGAACATGAAACATACATTTACGCGAGTAGATCCGTATAAAACGTTTCGTTTCATTAACGTTATTTCCAAAATTATGAAACATAATAAATGTTATGTGACAGATCAATTTGAAAAAGTATATAGTCATCGCACAAGGATAACGAATTAACATAACTTTCTCCGTCCAATTGGTTGTACAAAGAATTACATGTTGTCACGAAATATTCGAAATGAATAATAACACCGATCATAGCGGCAACATCACAACCAGAATTTAATCAGTAGTTAGGCTCAGTTACGTTTTATTTAATCAGTAGTACATATGAAACGTAACTGTTTGAAAAATTAAGGCGCTGACAACCATGAGCGCTTTGTGTTGATCTGCATACGAGGAAAAGGTGTGCAAATAGTGCATTATCCACTAAATTCAAACGAGGAAAAGAAAAAATGCTATTTATTTAAAATCGCGTATTTCTAATAAGCAATATGAATAAGTAAACTAAATTTCTTTGACATACTTTAGTAAATGAAAAAGACAATCATGTAAATAGATACTGTTTAGAGGTAACTTTGGAGTTTTTTTGGAGGAAATTTCATAATTCTACATTTTAGAAACAATAACATTGTTGCAAATTATAGTCTATTACAACTTATGTTTTGCCTTGGCGTTGTATGTTGTACACTGATTACATACACCATGCAGCGCATAAAGTGTAGCGCATATCACAATTGTCAGCGACTTAATAGTGTTTCAAAGAGTGCCTTTATTGTGTAACACGTGTACTGCGGCAATTAAATTAGTTTTAAAACATGCTTCCAATATATCATTGACAAGGTCAGCGTGAACATTGGACGACTTTAAAGCAGTGTCCGAACGAAACTTTCTAAGCATTTCCTGCGCCGCGCGGACGTCATTATTTAGAATCTGTCAAAACTGTGTATTTTATTGCTCCGCCCGCAGATCGGTGTAAGGTGAATTACATGCCTTTTTTATTTAATATCAGTAACGTCTTGCGTCTGTGTGATAATTTATATCTAAGCGCGTTATCGGGTCTTCGAATCTGGCGGAGCTTATAATCCGGGTATTTTTCATACGGCACGGACCGCGGTGCCTCTGTGCGGTGCACTTCAAAATTTATGATACCGCTTGTAGGAACCGCCGCAATTATTATCACTCCCAACTACACTGAACTACGCAGACCAAATGCTACGTTGCATTAATAATACCATTTATCTGAAGCATATAGTTGACTACAATAGTTATTGTACATTCAAAACTACGAGTACGCCTACCTCAAAGTTTATTAAATACTAGCGAAAGTATTAGAGTAATTCCAGGGCCGGCAGACTAAAGCACATAAGCCAAAAATGGCAACTTTACAGAAAACAAAAAATAAGTCCTTATATTATGAAGGTGAAAAAGTACAACCATTTTTTAAGCGATACATTGCTTCTTCTTCTTGCTGCTTGATGCGCTTCTACGCATCGTTCTATCAATAAGACATATGCAAAATAAAAATAAAAATATTTTTGTATGTGCTTTAGTCTGCCGACCCTAGAAATATTAACGGCATTCTTACCATGTTTCGATAGTATTCGATATTTGGGCACAGTTGCATGCGCCATGATCACGGAATCATCATCATTGAAAACAAGTCATCACTACAATTGATGGGAAATGGGTTAATCACCACGCTTGCCGGATGCGGGTTAGTGAACACAGACTCGGGCTATACAGCGAATACAAGCTACAACTACATATACAACTTTAAAAACAACATTCTTATATAGTTTAACATGATATTCCGCCACAACTTTGTAACGACCAAGTGAATAATGTATTTAAATTAATTTAAGTAGATAATCACAATCAGCAATCGGTGGCTTTTAGTGAACAAAATCATCGAGCTTTAAAATTTTTGTGGTCCATAAAACGTCAAATTTACACGGGCCATTACGCAGATTTCGACCATGTATGATCATAAAACGCTTGTAGAGCATATTTAATAATCCTTTTTGCAAATTAATGGCGACGTTAATCCGGCACACTCAAATCCTTGTGCGACGAATTTATTTTTATTTTTATCACCAGTGTTTACTTATTGTTAACTTTTTAAAATATTACTACTGCCCAAATTGTTAATAACCAGTACCATATAATACTTGTCACACATCTTCTAGAAACTTCCACTGGAAATTCTTACTCTTCTTACCTTTAAGCACTTGGCCTTCACTTGATGTTAAGTGATGATGAGGCCAAAGGTACTGAGAAACTCGCTATTTTATATAATCAAAATTTTTCTTTAATATTCAATATACACTATAATTCCGGCTCGGAATCGAACTCGGAAAGTCTAGATCTGAGACCGGTGCTCTTTCCACTTGACTACAAAGGCGGTTTACTTATTTTTTTACACTGTTTTGTTGTGATTCAATCTAAGCCAAAGAAAGAAGAAAGGTTTTTAAAGGATCATAATAAACATTAAAAAATTCAATTAATTCGGATGGACAACACAGCAATTGGTTTTCATCTGCATTGACACGTCCAGTTTGAAATTGAGACATGCTTTCACAACAACACGGCGGACCCCACATACTCGGCGCCCGCGCATCCATCATGGTAGGAGCGCACACGTCAACACGTTGCTCCAACTCCGAAATAGAGATAATGGCCGACATTTCGATACAACGCGAGATAAGGGCATACAAGGGTTCCCATGGCAATCCACTGCGTCCTTTCCGCTTGGGAAAGTCACAAGACAAAGGTCAAACGTGTACAAAATACTCAATCGAATCACAATACGGTACAAAAATAGGTTTACGAGAAAGAGGGCGGTAACTTTGAATTTTACGATTCCGAAAATAATAGACTTATTAAAGACCGCTCTAGGTGGTATTAAGACACCGTGTAGAAATGTTTATAGCTCATGAGTGCTGGTGATAACTTAACATAGAAGTTTAAGCGTAATTTATGCGTAGGCAGTCCGTTTGTGCCAGTCTTGAGTTTATGGCGTGCGAAGTACTAGGAGGCTAGCGACCGACTGCCGCCGTCGTGAAGTGATTTGCGGATGATGCATCGCCATTCGTTTCAGCTAGGGCTACCAAGCATTTACGTTTATAACAATTAATATATTCTGATTTTATGACATAAATTAAATCAATATACAGTAAAGATTAACAGGCAAGTTAGATTATGAATGAACAGTATTACTGCGTCACGAATGTAAACGTTTCAAAAAACAACTTATAGATCTTTAACGACAATTTAACGCGTCCTGAAAAAGGGAACTTAACTTCTAAATTAAGTAGTTATATATCTCCTTATTCATAAAAACTTTTTGAGCTTTATTTAGTTAACGTCATTTTGAATTTGAGAAAAAGAGACAAAACAATGATTAACTAAATAAAAATAGTAATTAAGTAGTAATATATTCTATGTAAATGTCCAAAATATCAAATAAATGTAACATACTTATTTCTGCTTATACATGTAAACTATTCGACGCAGACTATTAAAATTTCTAATTCTAATACTTTATTTTGCATTAAATGTGGTACTACATAGATAGTATAAGACAATAACAGTCTCAAACATTAAGCCAAAGTATTGGCATACAATACTCTCATACAATAGACTCAGGTATATTATTATAAATGTCAATGCACATTGCGTAACAATTTTTCCCAAAACGGTATCATTACAAAGTATACAGAGAAATCATACTCTATTTTACAATACTCCAATATTTATTATATTTATGATCAGCTTAAAGATAACTTTCAAGTGAAATCATACAATTTTAACAGTCGACTTCATACTTTATTTTTTTTCATCTACTAGACTAGGCAATGACAGCCATTACAGCAAATGAAATATACCTACGTGCAAATTCTGACATCAACTTAGCAACGGCTAGGTAGTGACAAGCCTTCAGGGCAGCACTTGTCATCTCAGCTAGAGTTAGAAGATTACTGGTTCGAGGACTCCACTGTTTACGACGGGAAGTCAATGCTAATAGGAGACCATTACAAAGTAGCCCTGATGACACGTATTTCTCTAATGTAATGGTGACGTGCAAATTGACGATGGGTATTTATTTTCCTACCAGCATAGATGATTTATTATTACATCTACAACTTTTAGTCAAACTAAAGGGTTACAATCTTTAAAATTGTAAGTTCTTAAAAAGCAAGGAAAGGAGTATTAAAAAAAGTGGTTGAAATCTATAATACTATGTTCTTCATATCATTTACCTATGTTATATGACAAGAAATAGAAAAGTTAATGAGCCAATCCCTTAGCGATCATGCTAAATCCACACGAGAAATGTAATGACGTAATAGGCATGATGACAGTAATGAAAAGTCACTAAAATCATGGTGTTAATCTAATGTAACAGAAATAATAAATTATTAAATAAATATTTATTTTCATATTCATAGCGAGATTGTTAATTTATTTTATAAAATAAAACTACAAAATACAGCAATCCGCCATTATAAGTTGAACACCAATCAGATCGAGTTACGTCATCTCTATACACCGATGGAAGTGTCACTTTATTTCATACGAACTTCGACTATACCGCGCTGTTTTATTGTTATTACTTGCATTTATAGCGTATTTCGTGGCTTCTAGCGATCAGTTGTCTAGTTTAGTGTTAGGGAAAAAAATCTAGTCATGAAACAAGGATTTACCAAGGCTCTATTTTGCCCAGAGTTGATTTGTTGATGCTGGGAGAGTTTCTGGCATCAAACAAAGACTTTTGTTCAGCAGAATTTAGGAATGTCAAAACTTCAATGTAAGTACCTATCTTTACGTTCAACTTAAAGTTGTAAACACGTAAAATTAAGTTATAAAAACTTGATAAATTAGAGGTTATGTTACTTAAACTTAATTTTTTTAAACCTTCTATAAAAATATATTTAAATGACAGTGAAAACGGCATTAAAGTGGTTTCTAAACCACTCAACGGTTGTTAGCGTATGAGCGATGATGATAATGTATTGATGCCATGCTTACATATAGATTTCTCTATTTCAGATCCCCCAGACCATCTTATGGGGATGACGCTGTAAGCTATGTTCAGCTTAAACGCACCGGAAATCTGTGCACAATAAAATCTGCCCGGAACACAAGGTTCATGCAAAGTTATATGGAGTAACTTTAACAGTTGATGAAGTCGATGAAGCAGTTAAATCGATAGAATGCCATGATGCCTGTGTTGCTTCACAAGGAGGCTGCAAACATGCTATAGCATTTCTCATGTGGGTCTATCGCCTGTACATCTGTAGAATGCTATTGGTAGAAGTCCAAATGGTCCAGGGTTGGTACTACGCTAAAAATATATAACAAATTATCTAGTGGTAAACCTAGCTACCATCAAACAGTGGGGTATTTCAGAAGTTTCTAGAAGAAGACAAGAAAAGGAAACTCAGTAGTTGTAAGTTATAAAGATTATGTTTATGATCATGTAGAAGGACTATCGATGCATAAATTGGTGCTGAAATACAAGGAAAAGTCCTGTGACGCTTTTTTGTAAAAAGTGGTATTGACAGATGCAGACATTCTTAAAGTTGAGGAAGAAACAAGGGAGCAACATCAAAGTTGCCTTTGGCATGAGTTAAGATATGGTAGGGTGACAGCCTCACGGGCATTAGAATGTGGTGCAAAACCAGCGACGAAACTGTCATTGTCCTGTTAATGGGAGAAAAAATCCCAACACCAGGGATGAAGCGTGGTAGAATGTTGGAAGATGACGTGAGGAACACAGTCAGTACCAGCCTGGGGAAAAAAAAAATGTGGCGTAATGCATATGGTCGGTCTGTAGTGGATGTTAGTTTTTTTCTATCTGGTTGACATTCACATTCTTTTTTCATCCGGATCTGTGATACAGGCCCCATCACATTATATTCCATATAATTAACCATATCATTTGGCATCTGAAAAATAATGAATTTTAATAAAATGGTTAATGTATACAAGCCTTGAAATCTAACCACAAAATTAGATTCTGATTAGATTGTTAGAATTTCACCTTCATTTCACATATTTTATTTGTTTTTTAGAGTAAAAATGATCGTCAAAATGATCTTCACAGAAATAAATTCGAGATTTTAGACATACAGCTGACGGATGTCTTCGTGCAAGATTAAGACACATTTTCCGAACTGTTTTGTCGTGAGGAACGTAAACAAATAATTTGTTCGAAGTTTTTATTGATGTATTGAGGAACGCACTGAGGAACCGCACACCACTTATACACTTTTGAATTCATTTAAAACAAGTAAAACAATGAATTTGTCATAAACGGTCGTAATATTTACTGTTGAGTTACATAGAGGTGACGTCACAAGCAGTTGCCATAACACTGGAGAGTATTTTGGCGCGAGTTTTAAACTAAAAAAATAAGTTTTTTTTGACTAAAAAATTTTAACTTTTCACAAAAATAATATTTTTATGTAAATATTAGATGCATTAAAATGTTATAGTACAGTTTTTCAAAATTAGTCATCATGCCTACTCAACAAAAAATCTCTTTGAATTAGGTATATAAAAAAACATTGGAATAATTCCATTTTTATATTCAAGGTAACAGAAGTAACATGAAGCGAAGAAAAGTAGTTTTCCATAATAAAATGCTAATAACGGTAAGTTACCTAATAAAAACAACAGCTGGTAATCTTTTTTCGTGAAAGTTTTTGTTTCTATCTTAAAATTTGTTGAATGGAAAACATTTCTTTGCATAAAAACACAAAAAAAGGAAAACTATTTCAAAAATTTACGTCTCGAAGTCAAATATGATTTTTCTTTCAGGTTACGTAAAAGATAAAATTTACATATTTAATGATAAGTATCAAAGTTAGAATTGTAGCAGTCGTTGAAATTGAAGTGTTATGTTCAGTATCACAATAAAATGATTAACAAATTTTACGGCGAGCACAGATTCAAAAGTAGACAGAAAGTTAGAAAATATTCCTTGAACAAATTAGACACTAGCGATCGAACCAATGTCGACTACTTATCTTAAGAGAACATAGCTCATACAGATTTATCTTAACACTTGCAATAAACATTGGCGAGAGTGATAGTTAAAGTAGCAATTCAATCAGCGCAGAAGCTATGACACTCCATTGTGCGGCCATGAGGGGATGTTTTCGTCGAGAAACTTTTCCGATACGATCGCCTCCGGGATAACCTTCAAATCTTTCAACTGTCTGCGACTATTTGCGATTGTAAAGGTGTATTCTCGAAAATCTTCAATCGCAGAGGAAAATATTTAATGCCTGACACTTCAACGGAAGAGTATAGATATTTTTGCTTAGTAAGTTTAAGTAAAGTTTACTACCAACAATTCTATTTTGAACACATGAATACTCAGCACTTATAATAATGTTGTATTGACTATGCAATTAATTTTTAAGCCCGTTATTAACCAATGTCAACAAACCAACAATATTAAAAAAATGTTTTAACACTCATACTATGTAGGTTTCTTGAAATAAAACTGTACATAAATAAACAAGGCAAATCTCAAAGCACATGGTCAGTTATCTCCAATAAAGCTGAAAGTGTCATTGCTGCATTGAAGCTTTCTTACTAAATGCTACAGAATTTTTTTTCTTCATCTTTGACAAAGATAAGAATAAAACTACCAAAAAGTCTTACAATAACATTTGAAATCTGTCGTGATCAGGTAACAAAGGCAGTGATGTATTAACTTCATTGTTTACAACATCTTTATTAAACACGGCATAAAAATATTCTTATAAATATATTTCTACAAATTAAATTTTTGATCATTGCAAGAATGCAACTCATATTGTATTGTTATCTTACTTTAAAAGAATCATCTACTTTACTGAGGAGCTCCATGGCGCAATGGTTAACGCGCCCGGTCCCTGAGGTTAAGCAACTTTACCAAAAAATGTATCATTTCGAGCTCCTCCGTGCTTCGAAAGGCACGTTAAGCCGTTGGTTCGGACTGCGTTAGCAGTCGTTAACAACCACCAATCCACACTAGGCCCGCATGGTAGGCCCGTTCTCCCTATCCATCCATTTAGAAAGGCTCGTGCCCCAGCAGTGGGGACATAAAATGAGCTGTTGTTGACGATGATGATGATGACCTACTTAACTGAAAAAATTTAATACGACCATCGAAAAAACATCTATGAAGCAAGCCTAACTAAACCCGTATGAAAGAAAAACCAAATAATGTTCCCACTGAATGTACAATAAAAAGTTACTGCATTGAGAGACCTTTAAGATACCCATTCATGTCTGAGAAGTTTCCGAAGGATAAAACTGATTTGGGGATTGTTGTGTCAAAACTACATCCACTAAATAAATCTTGTTTTCACGGAGCAGACAATTTACGGATTTATTAGTTAGTTAGTTTTCAAGGAGATGGTTCCTTTTATTTCGTATTTAAACTTAGAGCATGATAAAAAGTAAGAGTTCATAAGTTTTATCTTAATTTCTTATTTTGAAATTGCAATTTTGTCATACAAAATCTTTTGACATTATGTCAACCATCTTTATTATATTATGTTTACCTATATCTACCTCTACAACTACTACTGCATTTATTATTGCCACTCTTAACTTGTCAAGATTAACAAAATAAGCAATGATGAATAACGAGTATTGAAGGGTTTTAATATTAACTTAATACGTTATGGGTTTCACGTTACACATAATACACTCAGGGGCACATCTAACCGCCCACCCCGTAATTTTCATACAAACAGGCTCACTTTATGACTCTATACACAAAAATGTCAATATATTTTTGCAAAAATGCTAAAGTTTTGAACAGTTTTAAACATTTCTTCCCGTTTCCAAACCTTCATATAAGCAAGCATTACTTTATTGCCATATCACATTGTATGGAATGTGAGGAAGCATTCATTTTCTATACTGTTTTCGCTACTCTTTCAAAATGCTAATGCTCAAACGCTTAACCTAAACTTTAGCATACAGATTTTCGCAGAAATGTATTGACATTTTTATGTATAGAGTCGCAAAGTGAGCATGTTTGTATGAACATAACGGGGTGGGCAGTTAGATGTGCCCCTGAGTGTAATATATGACAAAAGCTTAGGGGGTCTATCCTCAAAAAAACAAAAACAAACAAGCTAACATTTGACTAGTGGTAATGCAAAAAAATATAAATAGCTTTTTAGTGTGTTTTAGGTTTTTAAGCTTTTCCATTGTTCTTTAGTAGTAACTGATTCGGTTCTGTAATAGTTGCACAACGTGAGTTTAAGTTATTGCTCAGCACCGCAGCAAACGTTCAACCACAAAACAAAGAGACCTATACAGAAGGTAAAATTCATACAAACGCGGTTGAGCAACGCACACATAGACAACCTCTCACGGACACGGAATCCCGCAACAGCTGCGCTCAGACTGTTCAGAGCTGTTCTGAGATTCGTGTACACACGTAGACACGTGTGCGTTGCCTCAGCGTGGTATCATCATCAGCTCATTTATGTCCCCACATCTGGGGCACGAGCCTTCCCTATCGATCGAGAACGGGCGATAAACTAACACGCGGGCCCAGTGCGGATTGGTGGTTGTTTACGACTGCTAATACAGACGGGATCAACGGCTTAATGTGCCTTCCGAAGCACGATGACCGGTCTTTGCGAAAGTTGCTTAACCTCAGCACTCGAAGACCGGGCGCGTTTACCACTGCGCCATCGAGCTTCTCTAAATTCAAATTTCAAATTCAAAAATCATTTATTCAGTTTAGGCTACAAGTAGCTCTTGTGAATGTCACTATGCCATCGGTTCGTAAGTCTACTCTGTGCGGGAGATCTTGTACTGAGAAGAACCGTCAAGAAACTCAGCAAGTGTCCAGCTCTTTTCTCCCTTACAGCGTCAAAAATATTGGAAAATGCCCTATTGTAGCAGGACACTTTCCATAACAAATAAACACATAAAAATAAAATATAGAAGACAACCACATGTAAAAAAACATAATTAAAAATCTAAATTAATAAATTTACCTCAGGTAAAAGTTCCAATTTTCACAATGTCATACAGTACCACTACAGTACTCTAATAAAAGCCAAAAATTGTTTAAGAAAAACAAAGTCAAATTATAGTAAATACTATTAAAAATAAGATAAGTATGCAAGAGCAGACCAGCCTCCACAGGCGGCACCCGTTCACGAGTATGACATATGACTCAGCCATCGCTTCGCTCAACCACATTTTAGGGAACGTAACGACCTGACGCACACGCCACCACCGCGGCTCTAAGAGCGCGGTATATATTAAGCTTAGTTTCTGTGGTCTCCATATTTGGTGGTTTAACTTTATCGCTGACTATACGATTTAACGTCATACCACAAAAACTCGGCTTCTCAGGTGTTGGTATGAAAAACTTAGCAACCCAACAATGCTAGGAGAAAGTCACTGCATGTAACATGTTGTTGCAAAAACAAAAAGTGTTACTTAAATATTTTCTACTTTAGTAAGTGCTGCTGGTACATACATACATTCAATATACATACATTATCTATTCTAACATAATTATGAAGTCACAACAAAAAAACTTCTTATAATATTTCATAGCGCATTCGACTTGCCTTGTGTTAGTATACAAGCATAGTAACACAGAGAAAAGTCCATATAAAACTATCAAATATACGTACGGGAAATTGCAGTAAAACTATTGAAACAGATAAAGAAATGTCAGTTATTTTTTTTTATAAGAAGGAGGCAAACGAGCAGGCGGTTTACCTGATGGGAAGCAATCACCGCCGCCTATGCAAAACCAGAGGAATCGCAGATGCGTTGCCGGTAAATAAGAAGAATGTATGTAACGATAAAGTTTGAACTAAACACGTGAATATTGAAAATTGACGTAATTGGTGGTTATAAGCAAGCATACGTCTCTCCTGTAGGACGTCCTCAGACTAGGTGGAACGACGATCTTCGCAAGGTGGCTGGCAAGAGCTGGATGAGAGTAGCCGCGGATGCTCGGTGGCGTGCACTTGGAGAGGCCTATGTCCAGCAGTGGACTAGTATAAGCTGATGATGATGATGATACGTCTCTCCTATATTACCACAACATGACGCATACAAACAGACAACTATGAGTCCGCAAGGAAGTTGTAAAAACTATCACAAGTACACAACAGTGAATCAGTCGGTTATGCTTCTAATTTATAGTTGATATTATTCTGAGTATACAGCCTCCATTGTGGTTAGTTACTGCGGCGCATAAAAGGACTTTTACGTGAAACAGTATTATTAAATAATTATAACCCACAAAGCTATATTAGAGCATAGTTAAAGTGGAGTATCGCAGTCAAAATATATTATAGGCACATATAGTTATTGTTAAGCTAGAATGGCAGTTTGGCAACTCGCCTAGTTAAAATTAAGTTACCGGAATTGTGGACATACCGTCATTTTTATCGTAAAGCTTGTAAATAACTACGATATTTTGCAACACTTTTTCTGAGTGGTAGAGCCACGCTGCGTTGTAGCACGAAATGAGCCGGCTCGCCCGGCGTTATACCACCGTCTCACAGAATATCGGCGTGAAACAATGGCACTCGTTGCTGTTGTGTTTCGTCCGGTGAGTGAAAGTATCCCGGAGGCCCATCTCTCACCCCTCCCCCCTCCCAATTCCTACTCCCTCCTTAAGATCCAACTTCCTCCTTGAAATCCAACTCCTTCCTCAAGGCCGGCAAAGCATTTGCGATTACTTTAGTTTTCCGGGTGTCCATGGGCGGCGGCGATTACTTTCATCAGGTGATCCGCCTGCTCATTTGCCTCCTTTTAATATTAAAAAAAAACTCTAAAAATAAACCATCTGCATTTTTGATATTATGCCGACTGCATATTGCAGAAAAACCCGTAAAGCGTACCGAATCGATAATATACGTTTTACTGATGTTCCTGCTAGAAGTTTCCATCTTCGATATAAATCACATTTAATACGTTTTAAACAAAATTTGTGTTTCGCTCTTTATGACATGCATTTTTGAAATAAACATAATAATTAAAATTGTAATACCCAAAAAGCATATTTACGTTTTTAAAAAAATGTGTTTAGCCCTTTGTGACATGTATTTTTAGAAAACTTGAATTATTAAACTTTTCAATGACGACGTAAGGAGGAGAAAATTGACATCTCAACCACAAATATTATTTACTGAACCCTGAATACCCTAAATAAGACAACAATAATTTACATATAAATTAAATCCATTCCTTTATTTATTGCCTTTTTGCGATAAAGCGGTCATCAAAATAGGCCACAAAAATCACGATTTGTAGTGTCATACCGACTCGTAAAAACAATAATTGAATAAACAATGACAAACAAAGACTGTTTACTACAAGGAACCAGTAAAAATATATAGAGCATGAATACCACTGATTTAGACTAGGAGGGGGACATTTTACTTTTTTACAACAGGCCAACGACTTCGAAATTCTATTATGCTACGTGGAGCATACTGAAAGATTTTGGATCTGGCCACTTACAATAGAATAATGAAAAAACAATTATGTAATTTGAAAATGGAACTCTTTGGTCTCATGTTACATTTTATTTTGCGAAAATGTCATTTGTTTTTCAATCGTGACGTCCGCTCCTTTAGGAAATTGTGTGTCGCTATCAAAATGAATTTAACTCGTGAACATTTTCGTTCAATGATTTTTTATAATTGTCGTTGTGGCTTAAGTCAACAAGAGAGTTGCCAGAGACTTCAATTGGCATTTGGTGATGAAGGACCATGTCGCAGCTCTGTGTATTCGTGGTTTGGAGAATTTAGACGTGGACGAGATCATTTACATGACGAGGTACGTGAAGGTCGGCCGGCGACTGCGGTTACAGACTCTAATATTGACACCGTACGACAACTTATTGAAACTGACAAAAAAATTACTTGGCAGCAAATTCGTGCTTTGTTAGGCATCGGAATGAGCTAAGTGCAAAAAATTTTACATGTGCATCTAAGGTTCGGAAGCTTTGTACCGAAGAAGCTTTGTACTCGATGGATACCGCAGCACTTAACGGAGGACCAGAAACGACTGCGCGTCCAGTGGTGCCGTAAAATGATAAAAAAAGTTTAACGGAGGACGGTCATTGGCTGTCTATAATATCGTGAAAGGTGACGAAACCTGAGTCTACTGCTTTGAGCCCGAAAGAAAAAGCCAGTCGGCAGAGTGGGTCTTTACTTTTAAAGATTTGCCGACAAAAGTTAAGAAAAGTAAAAAAATTGTTGCTTTTTTTAAATCAGGACATTACACTACATTATCGCTTGAAGATCAAAGGACAGTGACTGCAGATTGGTACGTCAACACTTGCTTGCCCAGAGTCTTAGAAAAAGTTCGCGAAAAGTGTCCTCGAAGTAATGTTGTCCTTCACCACGATAACGCATCCTCACATTCCGCTAAGGTAACAGAAGCTTAGCCTTCAAGGCTTCAAATGTGGAACTAATGACGCAACCGCCTTACAGCCTGGACCTCGCACCCTGCGACTTCTTTTTGTTTCCAAAAATTAAAGACAAACTTAAGAGGCACACGTTTTACGAGCCCTGAATCGGCGGTGAATGCGTTCCATGAAGCCATTGAAGAGGTCCCTAAGGAAGACTGGTCCTACTGGTTTGTACAGTGGTTTCAGCGAGCAAAAATGCATTAATTGCGAGGGAATATACTTTGGAAAACAATAAATGTATCGTAAGTCTTATTTATCAGAAACCAGAAACTTTCAGTATGCCCTAAGTATTGAGAAGAAGCGCGCACATTCTTATCTTTTAACTTTAATGATGAATGATACTTGTATATTGTACAATGAATTCTCGTTGTTTTTATCATCATTCATTACCAATTTATTTTAAGTCTCCGCTGCTGGGGCGCGAGCCTCCCTATGGATGGATAGGGAGAACGGGCCATAAACTACCACGCGGGCCCAGTGCAGATGGTGGTTGTAAACGACTGCTAATGTCGTCGAGACCAACAGCTTTACGTGTATACGGAGGAGCTCGCGATAATAAATTTTGGTCACCCATCCAATGACAGACTTTTGCGAAAGGTAGCCAGTGCAGATGGTAGTTGTAAACGACTGCTAATGCAGCCGGGACCAACAGCTTTACGTGTATACGGAGGAGCTCGCGATAATAAATTTTGGTCACCCATCCAATGAACGACTTTTGCGAAAGTTGTGTGTGTGAGTGTGAAAAAAACTCCGGCCTTAAAAGTAGTTGGCGATCGATGTAAAGAGAAAACTCACAAGACTGTTACCAAAGTTTGTCGAGTTAGAATAACTCCTTCAAAGCCTCAGACGAAGTTGCCAAAATCACGACTGACGTGTACATGCCATTACATTGGCTTAAGGAATCTGCCGTGTGACGTTACTCTTAGAAGCTTTATCTTCACCGCACAGCTAAATGGGAAAGCGTATATCAATCGCAGGTTTTCCAAGAAGTCTTGTAGAGAGTTGCAGAAAAATTATATTCTCTCACCATACCTACTTATACACTCGTAATACCAAAGTCATTTAAAAGGCTACAAATTGTACTCAATTTGGTTGGTGATAGGCGTTGTTTGGCTACCTACCACCATTTTAATCTAAATCTTGACAGATGTAATTTGTTATAAATGAGCTGTGTACAGTCACGAGCATTAGAGAGTTGTCATGTGTACAACTCGTAGACTTACATACTTTTGGTTTTGCCACGATAGGCATTAGGTACATTGTCGGGCCTTGCGTTCCAGCACCCTTGAAGCGAAGCGAATGTTTTAAATAGTCTGCCGCGAACTTGTTCATTATTTTGAGTGGCCTCTCTGTACGTACTGTCCATATAATGTAAATCAACACAAAACCATCTTGCCGATTCTGTACTGTCAATTTGTCAAATGTCATCCATAGTGCAAACTTTTGTTTTTTTATTATTATTTTTTTGTTTTAAGACAGGAAGGCAGACAAACAGTCAAGATAGTGCCGAGTAGTGTTTAATGTATAGTGTCTTTTATATTATATTTTTATTTGTCTATGTCGGTTTATTTATCATTGTTTTGTGGACACGTCACCGATTAGGCATCTCCAGAATACCAGCGTTGCAGCGGTTTTATGTCGCTGTAGCACGTGCCTAGTTGGCCATACTTTGTCTTTTGTTTTTGCTTTGTATTGTTATTGTAAATATCGTGTAATTTTGTAGTGTGTGGCAATAAATGTATTTATTTTCATTTTATTTTTCATTTCATTCAGTTTTCATTTTTTTTTTTTTATTACGATATACTGTTTTGTCTCTTATTCCATTGTGTTAAGAGTTACATTGCTTACATGTTAATGCTCGTGACTGTACTATCCCTAATAATAAAAATTATAAAAAAATTGAAATGTTTACTACCGAACATATTAAAATTTGCCAAGTGTGAAGAAACAAATCGTAAGAAGTTGAAAATCTTTCAGAACACCGTTAAGAGCGAAGCAGCGAAGTAATAACCAAACATCAGTCATTAGCGCCACATCAAACGTAGGACTTAATGTTAATGATGTTTGCAGAGTTCGCCGTGTAAGTATCAGCTGAAAATGCAAATTAATTACAGGCGCCGCCAGTGACACATGGACGCCCGACGCCAAAGCGTTAAACATCCCGATTATGAGAAGCTTCAACCGCTGACTAATATCGAACTTAATATTACATACTCGTTATATCCCGAGGAGTTCGTTAGTTGTTAATTGTACAAATGCAACGCGACTGCTCTAGGTACGGTTGATAAATTGGTATTACGGACACAAATCGCTCGCTTAGTGCATTTACAATTTAAATGTATGTAAAAGTTTATTTAATTAATTATTTTTATTTTATTTAATAGGCAAGAAAAGAAAGAAGAAAAAAGATTAACACAAATACAAATAAAATTCTTTTCGTAGACTTAACGAACAACTGGTTACTTTTTTCGGTTTTAAGCCTGCCGTTGTTTCGGAAGTTACGCGTACGTTAGGTGAGTGAGCTCAAGTGCTGCCGTATGATGTTAGTCTGGCAATCGTTGGATCTATGGATCTATGGATATTTTTATAACAATTAGCTGTACCTTATTTTTTCATATTACTATGGTACTTCCCAACATAGTATACAGTCCATCCGCCCTGATTTATTAGCTGAAGTATAGACAGCGGCTATCACTTAATTTTGTGAACAAACGTTAAATTTCTTGTTAATGAAAGGATGTTGTAAAAGCTATATGCAACACTAGCGGCCCGTCCCGGCTTCGCACGGGTGGACATTTCTTTTTTTTTTAATATAGCCTATGTTAGCTCAGCGCTAATGTAGCATTCTAATGGTGAAAGAATTTTTTAAATCGGTCCTGTAGTTTTTGAGTTTATTCGTTATAAACATACAAAAATACAAAGCTTTCCTCTTTATAATATTAGTATGATAGATAACATACGCGAAAGAAACATTAATGCCGCGAGTGTATAATCGATGTATATCTCAATACAGTTGTTAATGTTGTTGTTGTATAGTTGTTGGTACAATGTTATTTTATTCTGACCATTTTCAATACTACTGATTAGTCTTGTAAAAAGCTACTACATCCTACTAATATTATAAACGCGAAAGTTTGTAAGTATTTATGGATGTTTGTTACTCTTTCACGTAAAAACTAATGAAACTTTCCTCATATATAGACCATGACATCATAGGATACTTTTTTTTTACTTTTTTTTTTACTGTAGTCTTTGCGAACGAAGTTGCGGGCAACAACAAGTGATAAATAAAGTATAGATTTTTGATGGTTGCCCTTGTTTCTCATCATAACTGAGCGCATTGGAAGCATACCTTGACCACTTGTTGGCAACATCACTACAGTCGATCTTTGACACGGATTAAGAGACAACAGTTAGCGCTCCTGTTTTTCCATTCCGCAGGATATTATTAAACTTAGCTAATTCAAAGGGAGCGTGACTAACACCATTATTTACGACTCATATTGTAATACACTCATAGATATAATAGTCATCTCTGTATTAATTGCTTCTGCGAAATAAAAACAATTATTCACAATTCTAATTTTGGAGTAAAACTATATTAGACCAATTTGACTTTGCATCTGGGCGGGTGAGTCATAGTTTCTGGTGAATATTCGCCATTTAAGGTTAATTCCGTGTGGAATTAACGGAATCTGGCGACCTATATTGTTTGTATGTCATTTTGGAGTTTGTGTAGGAATTTTGATGCGCAATGCGACATGACGTTACAATTACTTAGTACAACGGTTTTCTGGGTTTGATTGTATCAGTTCGAAAGGCATATCTTCATACACTATTATATCTGAAGATAGCCTGAGCCAACGAAGCTGTAAGGATAAATACAAGGTTCAATAAATGAAAACGTTTTTCTATTATTGGGACCGGGCGTAACTAAAGATCTTTAAAAGTAGTTCTTATGATTACTAAAACAAAACACTTTTAACAGTCACAATTTAAAGATAAAGGCAGAAAAAATATATTTACGACGAAACAGTTCTAAAAGACTTGCAATAATGTCTCAATTATATAAGTCTGTGTGGTCTAAAATAATTATATACCATTTGGATGAACGTAAAATACAACCTTGTCGACATTTAGATCAACAATTACTAAGAACAGGACGCTGTTACAACTAGTAATAAGTATGTTATTAGAGGGGTATTATTGAAAACCTCCAATTTATTTCATCTTACTAGAAAGTTAATTTTTGATATCACAATTTATGGACGTTTAATTTCTATATTATGACCGACTTTAAAACATCTACTTTGATACGAACTGTTGTAACTTAAACTTTAAATCGTGGCAATTACTTTAATAACTATTATTCTATATCATACAACAATATTAGATAGATGTGGTATGTTTTGAACCTCTTAAACATTGTACATTCTGTTTTTGTACTTAAGAAAGCACGTTCAGTATAAAAAAATAACCTGAAAAGTATAAGACAATAAAAAGACGAGATTACACAAACAAAATCGTATTTCACTTACAATAACAATAAATAAATACTTGACGAAGTATCCACAAACCTTTAACATCAAAACATTACATCACCAAGTTGAAACTCTGTGAAAAATAACTGTTCGATAGGTTTTTACCTACTGACACTAAATTCGTGCGATAGCCAGCGGTCGCCATATTTATGTGTTTGTTATCACGCCACGGAGTCCCATATCTTACTCTGATTTAGCCCCTCTGTTGAACAAACAATCAACAGCGTAAGAGTTTTAACACCTCACCCAGATAATGGGGGCAATAACAATTCCCGTCGCAAGACACATTACAAGTCATTCGATACGGTTCGGAAGGATTCAAGAAAACGTTTATAGAGAACGCACAAGGCCGCCTATTGAAAAAACTTTGTGAAAAAATTATTGTTTTCTGTTTTTATTTGTTGCAACTAAGGACTATTCAGGGCTACCGTGCACATGGTCTAAAGCAAAACCTAAATGACAAAGACACAATTAGCAAATATGTAAAATCCTCAGTTAAACAGACAAGCCAATAGCTAATACCAAACGCGGAGACCTGTTATTGGCCATCTGTTAATAATTCTATAATTTTAAATGTTTCACGTGCTGATTGTCGGTCTTTGTGTAAAATAAATAATAAAAAATAAATTAACAAGAGTATGTGAAATATAAAAGATTTATCTAACAAACAACAATAAAACATGGGCGCCTAATCTTGAACTTTGTATCCTGTATTTAAGAAAACAAACAATAATTCACAGCTAGCTTAAATAAAGTAAAAAAAAAACATGTTGGTGACGTTTAAACACTTAATAGCAATTAGGCCGTATGTTATTTAGAAGACAATAGGTTTTCCCGTCTTTGAAAAGCTGAGCGAAACGGCTAAAAATACAAAATGACTTAATGCAATGTCAAATTGTACCGCGATAACTCTCAATCATGCGCTAATATAATACCAAACAAAAAACGATGAAAAAAAAACGTCTAAACGCGGATTTGACATGTGTACATGATACGGAATCCGATGTATCAATATTGAATCCTCGAACATTACAACTGTGATAAAAATATACATGTTTATGCTACACAAAACAACATTATCGAATCTAAAAATATTATTAACAAAGCTCTAGAAAATTTAAAATCGTTAAATTGAAAATACTCAATTTTAAATTAAAAGATAATTTCCAATATACAAAATTGTTATAATAATAGTTTTAAAGTTTTGGTAACGAATGTCCGTTAACAATCCTACCCAACCAACAAAATCGGTGAGCATTGATCTAAACACACGGGACAATAAAACTATAAGGGCATGGACAGTAAAAATCTATTAAAACCTCTATGGTGGTCACAATTTATTGACGGGTTGATCACTACGAGATATAGTATGTAATGACGACATGATTGTCGACAGAAGACAAGAGAAACAAGTAAGAATACGGTGCGTGGTGATAAATGAACGGGCAATAAGGCAATGATCGGAAGAGGTCGAGGCGAAGGTTGGGATGAATTAACAACGATGTAATTATGACTGTTACGCGACGGACAGCGGGGTGATTGATTCATAGAAGACTTTATTTTACTTCAGATAGACTAGACAGAGGAAAGAGATGTAACGTAGCACTACAGAAATATAGAAGATGTCAATGAAGTTGCTGGAAAACAAAATTGTATTTTTGCATATTATTTAAGAATAAACAAAGTGAATGTTTACATCGCTAAAGATTTTGGATTAAAATCTTTAATAGTATATTTTAAACAGCATCCAGCCATCCTTAAGAACAATTTACAAACGTTTTTAGCAAAAATACAAAATCTGCAAATCATTGAAGCCTATAGGCAGAGGAACCATAACACATCTTATCAGATTTTTCTTGTTCTTAACATGATTTATATAAAAACACAAATGTTGAAAAAATTTCCACGAGCAGGATTTGAACCTGCACCTTTCTGACATACCGGGTCAGGTGCTCTCCCAATTGAGCTATCGTGGTTCTAACCAGCCCGCCGAAATTATTCAACACTATTTACATTTTTACTTTGAAAGCCAAAGGCGCCCATTCAATGTCAACAACTACCGTCATTAACATCCGATCATAATATTTTTACAAATACTAAAGATCAGTTACGAAGTAGGTCAGCTATTTATAAAATGTTTTTTCTTTGTATATAATTTTAACGCAAATTTTGTAGCGAAACAAATTACAAAAACACAAATGTTGAAATACCGGTATGTCAGAAGGGTGCAGGTTCAAATCCTGCTCGTGGAAATTTGCGTTAAAATTATATACAAAAAAAAATCATTTTATGATTGATATAAGCACATTATGTTAAAAGCAAGAATTCCAAATAACACAAAAAAAAATCCTAAGTATTTGTCTCTAGATCTTCCTCGAAGATGCGTCGCCATCGACTACAAATTAGTTCTTCTCGATAGACAGTTACGTTATTAGTAAGCGGACTGGCTATACGGGTGGTGCATTTATCTAAAATAAGGTTACTGGTCTTTGTGAGTTCTTGTGAATTACTTTTAAGTAATGTTGTTTGTTAGATAAAGCTTTGTTATTTTACAAAGCGTTATTATTTTTTAATTTTATGGTTTCTATATCTAAATTGGACAAACTGATCCTATTAGTAATTTGGGTTTACGAATGTGATCAGGTCGGATGAGGAAAACTATTGTTACAATAAAAAAATTAACGACGAATTTTAATTACTTTTTATTAATAACCTTTATTTACCTGCATATTTAATGTCAATATAATTAAGTTGCGTAATGTTTTTCATTAATTAGTTTATGATTAAGCAAAATCTGTTTCTGTATTTTCTGTTAAAATAATGCTTAATGAGACATGGTTACACTAACATGATTTTTTTCATATCTTATTGTTATCCTAGAAAAGCCTAAAATATTTTAAAAAAATCGTCTTCAACGTAACAATCTGCAGGCAGAAAAATGTCGTTATAAAAATCCTATCGTTCGGCATCAATCAACTACATATACAAGCCCTACCCCGCTAAACAAACTGACAAACGCGAGGCTTTACCGATAACAGGAGCGAACCGTCTCAGAAACGCCGGTGGTTATTAACGGCGAGGGCGAGCGACGACGGGCCGCAGCGACCAACAAAAGAGCAGACAAATGGCCGAGATAATCTCAACTTAGTTACGGCCATAGCTCAAGCAAACATCTTGTAATCCTAGTAAATAATACGACGTCATTGACGGCCTTAGATTAAATTCACAAGAGGCAGTCACTTATGCCAGAAATCTCCATTATCGCCTACTTAATCAATTGGTTTCTGTACAAATAAACATACTTTAACTAACACTCAATCCAAAACATTAACAGGCAACATAAACGAATATTGAATTCAAAATTGATTTCAAGAGCTGTATACGTTCCTTCATTTTATAGTGTCAAAATTTATGACTTAATAAAGTATATGCCTGTTTTAGTTGCAAGGGACAACTGTTACACGCGAAGCGACACGCACCGGGCAGCGACAAATGCCTTTCAAATTCCGAGAGCACCGAGCGTGGGCGGAGACGCCGCCGAACAAACGCTAGATGCGACCGGGTTCAATTGAATCCGAAATTACTGGCGGCCTGCTCCATAAATACCAACAAAAATGAAAATCTCTTATGTTCGACGTACAAGCCGGAGAATGTAACCTTGTGTGTTAAACTTAAGGCAGAGGATAGCGCAATGCACGACAAACTGAGCTTCGTACCTTTTGGTCGTGTTGTGCTTTACTACAGTAGTGGAGACCGCTCTAGCAAAGCGCCGGGGCCTCGGGCGCGCCGCCGCCGCCCACGCAGCGCGTCAAGATTTATAACATTACCCATATTCGGCCTACGAATGGCGCCAATTCGACGCTTCAAATTAAAATCCGCCGCGAATGCAAAACGATAACACTGGAACACGCCGTTGATAGATAGCTGCGTTGTTTCTGATTTACGCGCCTCCATGTAGGGATGTGCAAGTTGCAAATGATTTAGCTGCCAAATTAAGACGACCGCATGAATATTTCAAAATCAAACAAATTCTGATTTGGGTGGAGGTGTAATATGTATACAGCGTGTGTATTCCATACGATCCTAAAATTTTAACATACGATAGATTTAAACAGTATTAAGAGGTAAATTTTAACAAATACTTTCAATAATTAAGCGTACAAATGTTTTTTTTTTAAGTTTTCCCGGCCAGCAATGTAATGTGCCGAATTAATTTGTATGAAAAAAAAAAAAGAAAAAGCTATAAATATATTTAAATAAAATTAAATAAAATATATTTTATCTATTTCGTGAGATCGTAAGGTGATGTTCTCGTAGTAAAAGTTACAATGTTACGGTCCATAGAGAGAGTTAGTACTGGACAAAGTAGAGTAAACGTTCATTGTGAAAATCTATACCGTTGTCCCAAATAAACATCTTTCGACTAAAAAGATGTTAAGAAAAAAAATATAAAATTAGTAGTTTTAAATCCCAGTATTTGTTAGATAGCAATGTGGCCCTACTGCCTGGAGGATCTTAACTCAGAACTTACTCTTTCACTTTTCTCTCCGGTGGTATAATGTGACCCGGCGTTAATATCTTCCTGTGAAGAATGCCAGCATTCTGCAGTTCCTATAACAAAGCACACATTTTCACTGACTTAGCTAATGGAAAAAACTTATTTTATCAACAATTAATTTCATTTGTACACAAATTATGTAGTCCTAAAACTATGTTATACGTAAAAAAATATGTTCCCCATTATTAAGCATATTACGCGTTCGAAGGAGTGTGGGATTTGGCAAAGTTAAAGTCCAAATGGGGAAGGAGTGCGTAAGATACAATTTATGTATAATAGTATTAATTGTATAAACATTTGTGTTATTGTTCGCAACAAAATTTGCGTTAAAATTATACAAACAAAACAAAAACATTTTATTGTACATTTTGTGAATTACTGTCGAATTCCGACCACTGGCGACCATTTTATATATATTAATACATGAAGAAAAAACTGTGTAGTTGTGTACCCCTTTTTAAGGACATTACGCGCCACGAAAAGTATGAGGTTTGGCATAGTTCAAATGGAGG
Source organism: Eudonia truncicolella (assembly GCA_949315975.1). Classification (NCBI taxonomy): domain Eukaryota; kingdom Metazoa; phylum Arthropoda; class Insecta; order Lepidoptera; family Crambidae; genus Eudonia; species Eudonia truncicolella. Next base: position 12,668,776 of record OX438836.1, read on the forward strand.
AGTGCAGAATGATAAAATGTATGTATAACGGTCGAACATTGACCACTTGGCGACAAGTAGTCAAGATATAATAAGCATGCATGACAAAAGGTTTGAAAAAAGCGAGTTCCAATGAAAGTTCGTAAGTAAAAATATTCCAATTAAATGAATTCAACAAACTATATCAGAATCAGAACTAGTTTCGTACGAGTACGATGTTGTGATTATGGTTGGTAGAGCGTGAAAGAGATGACACTAAACGTAATAATTGAGTGGTAAGCGCAAGTAATCCCTGCATTAATGACAGCTTGCCACTAACCGGTAAGATTACTTGATAAGTGACGAAACGTGACATAAGATTATTATTGATATCAGGATGAACGCCTTAAGATTTCACTTAAGATGAACACAGACTCCGTCAAAAAATGCTTATCTTTTGTTTTTCTTTTGCATAGGTGTAAGTACGATTCATTATAAGTGAGATAATATCTTTATTTACCGCAGATCAAAGCTAATTTCACTGGATCTAGTATTACTATAAATCATTCCTGCTACGTCACTCACAAAGCTGATTTTCGCGAGATTTTCAGAAGCGTTATAAGGGACCAAATAAATTAACCAAGACATAATTGACCAAGAGTTACTATACTTATGGACGATAGGGTAACCATCTCAAGTACCCTTGTGTGACTTTCAATTGATTTCATATCAATTTTAATGTGATCTTCATTAATCCTAAAGCTCAGTCAGCCCTAAACTGCAATCGTTTAAATTATTTAACGTAATTATGTAACGTTAACCTCTTTAAAATAAACCTAACAAGTATTTTCGTTATCAATGCGCTCGGACTTGATAACGAAAATACTTCAAGACAAATGTCAACGTAATTGGATTTGACAGGTGCTGTGCGAGTCAAGTTGAGATACGGTGACAGGCGGCGAGGTGCCAACCCGCGGCCTGCTGTCACCGTGGTCATCACACCCGACACGTGCTGACATAATAAGAAAGTAAACTTCGTTGAAGAGACGACATTATTTTACTTTAACTTTTGAATTGTAGATACAATGTGATAAAATCTGTAGTTAAAAGTAAAACAAACTTAAAAACTAGTACATCTGAATCCCGATTTTATTTTTCACTTTGTACCCGTACAAGCCGTCTATTTTTACCTAATCTTAAACCTTTGAAAGTGACTTTTGTGCTAATCGTCGGCTATGGGGACTTTGGGGTAAACAACACTATAAAATATTATAATTCTATTGTACAATAAATTACTGGTAAAAGTATATGACACACTTTAAAAAGCCCACAAATACATCAGTGGAATATTAATAAGCTTGGTAATTGGTGGCGTACGGTCAAACGACTGCCGTTTGAAATGAGCAAAGTGTGACCGAATTCAAGCATAGAAACTCAGAAAACTCGTTTGAAAATGCATAAAGTCTACATATAAAATAAACAACGTCAGCTTTTCAGACACACAAAACGCACAGCGTGCTTATCATACTACAGAGCTTTTAAGCTAAGAACCAAACAATGCACCATTATTAATTTTTGCTAAACATCAATAAAGTTTTACAAGTAATAAAACGTGGCAAACGAATTTAGCCGTAGGAATGTTGTCTTTAAACACCTCGGAGATGTTAAACAAGCAATAAATACGTTGTATGCTCAACCATTACCGCCAACAAAAGATGGTTATAAATGAATAGCACGAGACTGCCGTTCTGTAAGTCAGGCACCGTGCTAATATGGCTTGAGAAACGCCTGACAACCGCTAATCAAGAGGATTAACGTAAGCCGAATCATTCAAATGTCATAAAAACTTGGAATGTGCAAAATGCACGCTTCTACGAAATCAACTAATAAATAATATGGGAGGAACAGTTTATTTCAGACAAACGAAGGCCGTAAATGAAAAGCGCACAGCGATCACGTAAACTTTACGTATTGGCAATGAAATCTTAAGAGAAAATTAAGGAAAGATGTGTCATAAGTAACGATTCTATGAATTTATGTAAAACATGGAGCTTTTAGAAACGAAACGTTGGACGATGATTTAAGCTTAAGGAAGGCTTCCATGTAATGCAAGTTGTTCAAGTTGTAGTCAACATTGATCGTTTAAACTTAAATTTCGGTAAATTAAAGTAACGGTCGGCCTGCGTCTTTGTATGCGTATCTAAAAACCCGTAGCCCATGCACACTTATTTAAATCGTCCGGCAAGAAATTTTGCAGACGTATTTACCCTACAGGCAACCTACTTGCCAAAATTTCAAGTTTATATACTTTACAGTTTTTTCAGATTTAGTAATCAGTCAGTGAGCCATAACTAACATGACGAGTATATTGATTTTACTTTATATTGACCTATTCGAATTAATTTTACATAACAGTTTATCCTAAATTTTCAAACTTTTTGCAGGCTGCGTGATCGCAGAGTTAGTTTTCATAAAATACATTTGTAACATGAAAGGAAGAAAGAAAGAAAGATAGAAAGCACTACGTCTGAATAAAAATATGTACACATAATAAATATTAAATATGACCACTTTAAAATATTTTTGTAAATTGTTACGTTTGCATTCACAATAATAATAATAATCTATAACGAAAATACCACGTGATCAAGAATCAGAAATGGGTGCTTTGATAAAATGTTGACTGTTTCAATATTTTATAATATATTGTGATGTGAACGCAATAACCTTCCACGTAACGTAAAAATATTAGAAGATTTTAGCAAACGCATCTATAAAACAATGTAATGTTTGTGCAAAAAGGTATTGTTATACTCGTAATACGGCTCGGGGTGGTGAATTAGATTTATAAACTTTGCGTCATCCAGCAAAGACGGGTTCAACAAAGTCGGCAGCGCCATGAAAACGTTGGTTTACGATTAGATTATGCCGCAAGATGAATGCTAGGCAATCAGACGCTGCTACGAACAAAGCATCGTAGCGGAAAATATGACTTTCAATCGTAAAACTGAGCATAATTTTACTTCTTCCAAGTTTTCTACCGTGGTGCGAGCTTGCTATACGAAACGCAACGTCCTAATGGTGGCAAAACGTACACAACATTTTTGGTAATGAGACTTAAAAGGAAATCAATATCAGCGATTTTATTGTACGTTGACTGCGAAACTTTTGTTTCGGATCACAAAATACTTACGCATACATATCACAACGTTGGGGGAGGCTTTTATCTGATGGAGGCCTGCCGGAGGAGGACGGCCGGAGGCTGATGATGATGACAAATCACAATGTCTTGAACTGAGTGACAACCTTCGTGCTTCGGAAGGCACGTAAAGCCGTTGGTCCTGGCTGCATTAGCAGTCGTTAACAACCACCAATCCGCACTGGACCCGCGTGGTGTTTTATGGCCCGTTCACCCGATCCATCCATAGGGAAGGCTCGTGCCCCAGCAGTGGGGACACGAGATTCGTTCACGTTAACGAATACGAGAATTTGTATGGCAAAATGTTAACTTTCCTCGTTTGTCACCAGGAGCCATAGCATACTCTCCGTTTCTGTTAACGAGATCGAATGGCAAATAAAACTAGGCAGTAGCCACACTGAATACATGATCAGTCCCAAATTAGTGTAAGTGTGTACTCTAGATCAAATTAACTTACCATTGGATTGTAATATTTTGCCGTGTTTGTCAAGTCAATAACTGCTCCCAATTTTGGTATGGTACGCAGGAGGGTCGGAATATCCCATCTGAAAATAAAAGCTTAAATTATAGTAGGAATTCCACCATCATCCTTACCGTCAATTTACCATCTTGTGAGATGAATTGCAAAGGCTTTGCCATTGTGTAATAAAAAACCGCACATTACGCTTAATAAAAATAACCATATCTTTTATGTCGTATCTTAACATTGACTCGGGGTGAATTAAACCCTTTTAAAATTCCAATTATCATATTATCATTACGAAGAAAGGGTCGGGGAGGTCACTGCAAAACTGTCAGTTTTTCAATTTGCGAAATGTCCATTGAACCGTTCTCACTACCAATTTGAAAGCAAGTTTATTTTATTACTCTTTATATGAACTCTATCACGGAGACATAAGAACGATAATTGTGCAAGTGTTAGAGCGTGAGATATGCGTGAAATTGATCCTAGCTTCGGAAACACCGCAGTGTTTTGAAGTTTATCCTCCACACACTTTCACTTTACCATAAATGTGTTTTTATCATTATGTAACTTCATTCTATGTCTCCGTGACGAATCAAATAAAAGGATCATGATTTCTGCGACACCAAAAAGATTTTTATTTGAGTGTTATAAGTCACACACTAAAAATATCTATAGGTGACTTAATTTAACGCAGGTGTAAAACATGTTCAAATAAACGTTTTTACTTTTCATTTTTTCCTGCTAAGTTCTAATATTCCTGCTATAACGTTTTACAAAAAAACTTACATTTCTGTAATTTCACGATTTGCTACTTGAACTGTCTGAAACAAAGAAAACAATATAAAAATATTTTACATTAAGGAAACACAAAACAATAGTACGAGCGGTAGTAACTCACGCCTAGATTGTCAACAAAAAAATACATACTATAGTAAACCAAAAAAAAATTAACAAATGTTGTTATTAAAACGAATAAGGCGTCTAAAATTTTCTCAGCCATTAGCACACGCCTTCGTGGCCAGAGACAATACCTCTTTGAGAGTGCCGGGAGGCGACGCGGGCTGATAAGGGCGCAGATCAATCATCACCGGCCCTGCCTGACCAGTGTCAACGACCTGTCCGAGACACCTGACGGAATCAAGTTTTGGACATTCTACGATGCACTCCAAATTAGAATGTCTCGCAACAATTTTTAAAATTCTTTCTCTTGAATCATATGTCATACTCGTGAACGGGTGCCGCTTGTGGAGGCTGGTCTGCTCTTGCTTACTTATCTTATTTTATTATTATTATACTCGTATACCTACTTTAACTTTGTTTTTCTTAGACAATTTTTGACTTATATTATTATGTAAAAATTGAAATTGGTAGGCACCTGATGTAATTTTTGCAAAGTTAGATATTATTTTATTTTATTGTTTTTTTTTCTGTGTTGTTGATTGTACTTTATTTTTTGTGTATATTTGTGATGGAAAGTGTCCTTTTATGATAGGACATTTTCCAATATTTTTAACGCTGTAAGCTTCGATCAACAAAGGCTGTAAGGGAGAAAAGAACTTGACACTTGCCGAGGTTCTTCTCAGTACAAGGTCTCCCCCCGCCCAGAGTAGACTTATCAACCGATGGCAAAATGACGTTCATAAGAGCTATTTGTAACCTAAACTGAATAAATGATTTTGAATTTTGATTTTTTTTCAAGTTTTCAAACATTTATAGCAAAATTAACGTTACCTAATTTAACACATTTTAAAAGGATTTTTTTATGGAATTTACTGGTGGAAGGTAAATCTCTAAAACTACACTCCAATAGCCATACATAAATCTTAAAACCCATTCCAGAAGCACCGCAGGGCAAAATTTTTGGGTAAAAATTTTCAATTTCGCTTAAAATTACGTTAAATAAAATGTCAGATCCCATAATAATAGGTTGTTATATTGCTCATAATTTATCGGCAGTGTTGACATGAGAAAAAGTATATCGTGAAAAAATGCCGAAGCGCCCAGGAGGTGTGTCCTAAATGGGGGTTAATTTTCAATTTGGATTCGCCGGTGGCCTTTATAAATAAAAGGGAGCGATTTAAATAAATTCACGTTGTACGATACTGAGAAATGTGCATAAATATTGGACATTGCCACTTGATCACGAGTTTGATTAACTTATATGATCGATTAAAATTAATCGGCGACATGAGAAAGTTGGCAATATCATAAGCGGACGTCTCTGTCGTGGTGGTACTGAGAATCATACAATTAATTAATGACAATACGAAGTATCCGCAACTGTAATGATGCTTCATTTTAAATTAAAATACACGAGTCATAATTTTTTTACGTAAATATTACGACATGAAGTTTTGAATTCTGTATGAATATATAAATGTATTATTTACTTATCCGTAAGTTAACCAATATTTAACTTAACAAAAATTCAAGAAAGGTGCAACGCATGGATCGTTACTTTAATATTGCATTATGTTGAGCAGAGCATTTAAAACCATTCGATCTCATCGTATCCACTTACCGCGAGTTTCAATTAACTTCAAGGCACCGGAACAAATAAAATGTTGCCAGGACAAAGGAATTTATTGGAACCGCGAATATCGCTGTAAAAAGTGCGGTGGCTAACAAAGTCGAACGACGCAAATAAAGCATTGGAAAAATATTTTAAATCTTAACTTGCTTATTTACAACCTCCGTGAGATTTATGGGAAGGAATCGATGGAAGTCTATAACCTAGTAAGAACATCAATAATTTCTAGAGGCCTAAAACATAACCTATAAAACATTGATATCATGCGATTAATAAGCAATCGACAGCAAGAACGAAAACAAGTAAAAAAGGTTCGTGGTACTCCGCAGACACGATTACAAATTGGCACTCTGTAATAACACTGCCTCAGAAATGTATCTACGAGTAGTATTAAATAATACAAGAGCATCGTAATAAAATCGATGAGATGATACCCGAACATAAATCAAGACCATTACGATATTAATGACAATCGTAATTCTCAATCACAAGTCAAATCAGCACGCACCGATATGCACAAGCAATATAGTAAAAAAAAAATACTTGATCAACCAAGCTATGATTTATAGAATGAGAATTCTTTATATAACAACAGACTATACCAATGTCATCAAATGGATCCAATAAAAGTTATGAAATACTTGGAGCAGCCAAGTCACCATTTAATTATTCGCAATATGCCAAGAATGTCAGTTCGATCAAGACCAAACTACCAAATTAACGGTCTTAGTAAAATCTAGTTAAGCAGACTGCTGCGTCTGCGTATCCAATTTATGGTATAGGTGCTTAGAGCACGTCAACCTAGATCTATATAGAGTAAGATAATAAATGCTGAATAGAATTAATTTCAGAGGGAATGTCGGAATAATATAAGACGCAACCCAAATAAAAACAAGCTTTAAGATTCGTATAAAATTGATTCGTTAACCTATCGACAATCACCAAAGAGATCCAAATAAAGAAAACGATAAAGCTTCACGCGAAACGGCGTGAATCGTGAATAAAATAATCAACAATGTCCTTTAATAAATCCTCGATTGCCCGCTGACAAAATCCATACAACACGACATGAGCATGTATTATTTACATGTGTCGTACATGGTAATAAAAGTGAGTTTGTCATTTTTACGACATACCATACGTGCATTTGCAAACAGTGAGATATGGAGAAAAGTCCCACCTGTAGAGATTTAGCCACATTGATTTAAAGCTGGTCAATTTTGAAAGTAAAGGATCTTTTACATTATTAATTAAATAATACTCAAAACAGTCAAATACGACAAAAACCAAATAGAATCTAAACCGAACATAAAGTAATCAAATAAACATTTTATCATATCTTATAACCAAATAGCTTCGAAGAATTTAAAAAACGACCTTGATGTGTCTGATCTTTACAATCATATTTCAATTACTCTACTACAAAAAGATATGTTTAATCTCGAGGACCTCCCATCAAATTACAAGTGACAAGCTCCTGACTTATCGTACGATCGCGTGTCGACAAAATGAATAACACCTTCGCACGACTCGATCATATTTGACAAATGCGGGGATCAAATAATTGCAAACATTTCTCAGCTACTATTCAACGAGAAACAACTTTTTGATGTAGGGAATAAGGATTTTATTAAAGTGACTATTTACAGCGATCAATCTCGAGATAGTGAACGAGATATGTTTAACATTGATATAGATTACATAAGCAATAGCGAGTAACATACTTATTTACATCGCGTAAAGTTAAATTGTCTCAGTCTGAAAAAGTCGTAGATAAGGACAAACTAGCAATATTGTTATTATATTACAGAACCGAAATATCGAAGTGAGTCACTATTATGTTAGAGTATTCAATTTCAATTTAAACAATGGTAGTTGTACAGATTCAAACAAGGGTGATAGATTTTATGGCAGTACAAGATACAAGAACAGCAATACCTTCCTAAACAAACCATTTCACAATAACATTTGTCTAAAAGTTTCCTAATTACTTTCAGTGGGATTTCACTCGTTTATCATGCAAAGTGTTCATTGAATAAAGAGTATATTACTTCGTAAAGAACCGGTTTTTAGAACTTAACCGGCTCGACAGCCCAAACTAGATTCCATACACGAAATTTATAATGAATAATAAATAATGAATGACTGATACTGTTTAAAATATTCACATAGCACATTAACGAGCGTGCAACAATTTTATTATTTAGATTCATTGTACATTGTTAAGTGACAAAAATTTAAACGGCGCCGCAGTCTATAAATCATTTATAGGGTAACTGTTTCAACATCTCAAAAATGCAAGATCACCGATATGAGAGCAGAGTAAAATAGACATTGTATTTATTAGCAACTAAGATTTACTTTTCCATGGTTACAAATTGATACGAAGTGGAGACCGCGTTGCGTTGTCATCATGTTGTTTTTTCGACAATCATCTGATCCGTTACGTCGTTTATTCCGATGGTAATGATGGCATAATTGACAGAGGGCAACTATTGTTCCCATTGTGTTCTATTGATATTAGAGTTTTGTCGCCTTGTAATGGCGGAGCATTCCGTATTGTTTCGGGATCGTTACGGGCTCATTCCGTTTTAACACCAGTGCCGCTGCTGCGGGCGCAGATTATAAAAAGGTGGGGCTGTTCTATTCATATTTGTATATGATTATAGGTACTACATTGCTTGGACTCCTTCTTATCGCTTTGTAGTCTAGTGGTGAAATCTTCGGTCTCAGACGCAGAGGTCCAAGGTTCGATTTTCTAGTGGGAGATACACTGTACTGTCGAAAGTTTGGTAGCCAGGCCAACTATCACCATCATATCTAAGTATGTTGCCATCACAAAAATGTTAACAGCGTTGTTGTTCCGATTGTTAGAGGTAATAAAGGATTCCGGGTAAAATGCGCTTAGATCTTCGGATTTATGACGATAAGCGACAGACGAATTATTACCAGGTAAGATGAAGGCCAAAAGTTTCCCCGTTGGCTAGTAATTTTTTTATCTTTTCAAGTTAATATAACAGCTGATAGAAATAAAATTATACATTATTCTATTGATAATTGATAATTTCTATTTTGTTTTTTCGATATATTGATGAAATGCCATAAGAAATAGTCAGCCTATTCATAGTAAGACATAAAACTTAACAAACGATAATTGATTAATGGCCAAAGTTACACTCGATGTCAAAATAATTGATATGTGACCAGTTTCTTATACATGTTGTATGCGGGCAGATAGAGTGTCTAACCCTAACTTCATGTTTTACTAATAAAAAGATCAGAGAAAGTTGTTATGACATTATACGGGTGGTACTAATAGGAGAAGAGACATAACCAAAAACTGAACTGAACAATTATAACAAAACGATTCTTTGAAAGGTAATACTTTCCGATGCGGTCATTTATTCACACTTTATAACGACGGTAATACAAACGGTACATCATTAACCTTATTATGATCAGGTTCATCGCATGAGAACACGCCGAGATAAGTATCGAAATATCGCACGAGGTGCTACATAAACAAGCAAAAGGAACGACCTGTTAAAATCGGATTCCGTGTTCGTTTCAACCGATTAATCGAATGAATCGAATAAAAAGCCGGTGTATCGGATGTCGGGGGCATTTATCGCGCCTAATTGCGACCACCGCGCCGAAATTCGGCTTGAGAGCGAGTTGGGTGGCTTGATGGGCAGCGGCGATACCTCGAGTGACTCGTCCGCTCGCCGATGCAGGACATCGAATGGAATGTCGATAGATCCTTCGTGTCATTAAACTTTAAGAACTTACAGCATAGAAAATTATTTGTTATTGTACGTTTCAACCAATAGGTACGTGTAACGTAAATACAACAGTTAACATTTTAAATAAACGTCAGCAATATGTATTCACAATAAATAATGTAAAGCAATTTAATTCAGCGCCAACCAGTGGAAACTTTTTATGACGATTTGTTTATACCGCCCGCCGGTGGAAAGAATGCAACAGTCGTAACCGTATCTCAAGATAACTCAATACTTAATGGTCACCCTACATGATATCGCTTTTCGGGTGTTGCAAAATTAAGAGTTAATCGTTTTCTTTTTGTGCGCACGAGCTTAATTCTCGAAGGTAAGATTGTTTTTTATGACAATGAAGAGAAGTGGCGTCCGGAATTCGCAGATAAGGACCTATTACGGCCAAAATTCATTGAGCCTTTCATTTTCTGCGGAAACAGGTAAAATTGAGATTTAAAAAATTAAGCACGGCAAAAGGTAGGTTTTATGTAAGTTGAATTAATTGCATTCCAAAATGGTAATAATATATAACTTGGAGTGGAACTTAATGATTGTGTTAAGACAATTTTAATACAATTCACCATGTTAGGTCGGAAACAAAATCACGAGTATTAATTGTTGACCGTCGGAAGTGAAGCGGTGCTTCCTACCAGAGTGAACGAGAGTGCGGCAACAGTGCCGTGACCTTGAATCGACGTACCGAGCTGTACCTACCGGCAAGGGTTGAGCTACACATAGTTAATTTATTATTGTGTGAATTTGGGTGTCTTTTATATTATAAATGACATACACAATTTAGGTGTACACTATATAATTATTATATAATTATAATAAAAGCGAAGCGAAACAAGTATGTAAGGATCGTAGCAAGTGGAAAGAAGTGGTCTCTGCCTACCCCTACGGGACAGAGGCGTGATTATATGTATGTATAATTATAATGTACAATCGTAATCAAATATTAATTTACAAATTGGACACAGCATAATATTTACGGCTCGCTCGGCTATTTTGAAAGCTGCGTTATTCAATTTAATAACGTAATATATCCGCATGCAAATGTATAATTTTTTTTAATATATTATTGGAACATGGAGGTACGTACTTAAGGCCGGACATATTATCAAAAATAGTTTTGGTTATTTTGCCGGTAGGTAATACAGTTTTTATGGTAAAATAATTTGTGTATATTTCATAATTTTTTTTAACTAAGTGTACAAAATCATCAGGTTTTATCAAAATAAAAGTTATCTGTAGAATTACTTCTGCATCTTGTGTACCTAGTCTCCGTACTAAAATTATAAGCAGTTTCCTGTGACCGAATGTAATATTTCAAGGCTGAACATTTGTCGAGTTCGGCACATTTCTTCAGAAGAAAACTACAAATGTCATCAATGAATTAGTTTCAGGCATGTCAAGCGAATTGTAATCAGAACATACTACATTATTAGTTTTAATATTATTATTATTAAAAGGAAACGCAGTACTAACTAATAAAAACTAATCTTTATGCGAGAGAAAAATCTTTACAGATCAGCGCTCAGTGACATACTTGTTATTCTCCGCTTACTACAGCAACATACGCTGCCCGATCCGCATTTGCGGGGACAGCCCGTGTCGTCGCGTACTCCTTTCGCGTGCTTTTTTCTATTTTTCGGAGCGCTTTTATGAAGTTGCCGCACTCTCGTTCACTCTGTTCCTACGCCTAAGGTTTACTCATTTCCTCCTCCGACCTCCTTGGTCGAGTGGTTTGTACACCGGTTTTCATGGTGTCGCCATCTCTGAGTTCCCGGGTTCGATCCCCGGTCGGATCAATTTAAAAATTATTGTTTTTCTAAATTGTCTCGGGTCTTTCTATGTATAATAAGTAAGTATGTATTTAAAGTATGTTTATCCAATGTCTAGTAACCATTCAACGAGTTTCATAACGAAGCTTCTCTTGGGCTAGATAATTGGTGTAAGTGTAGGATTTTTTTTTTATTCGTTAAAGGAGAGTAAAAAATAACATGTTTATCTATTAATTTTTAAAGAACGAAAACCTAGGTAATTTATTAATACCTACTACTCGTATTACGCGATAATGATGATGAAGAGGATAATCATGTCATTTCTTTATCTTACAACCACGAGGCTGTGCCACAGGTATTTCTTATGGCTTTTACTTTTGATCACAGTAAAACTTACACGAGAAATAAACGCATTTTTCGAGTATTTTTCCAAAAAAGAAATAAGAAAAAGTCGGAATCATTTGGCGTAAGTAAGTACATCGCACATTAATAAAACATGGGGCGAGCTAAGTTTATTATGTCATAAACTGCCATGTAGCAACAGATCTAGAAATATAGAGTATTATTAACCCAAAGGGAGCGGCAGTAATTAATTATTCATATGATAATAATAACGAATGACCTACTGAAAATGACGTAATAGAAATCTTTAAGCTTACTTTGTTTTAAGTGATTCTCCGAGACAGTTACTCTTAAATAAGCTGATCACACCACCAGAATTGACATGATAGTAACAGATAAGAAAATTATGGGGAGCAAAGCGTTAGATTGATAGGAAGCTTTTAATTTAAGCAAAAAATAAATTCCACAAAACCGAATCAAAACAAGGCGGTCAAGAAAGCTGATTACACGGTGCTCCCACGATCTCATGCCCTGGCGGCTGGCGGCTTGCAAGGCACGAAACTTGGCGCGTACATGTCAAAAGATGTAATTATGAAGAAATCCAATCAGCGGCCGCGCGAACCGGCGCGAGCGGCGACGTTGATTGAGCGATGAATTTATTGAAGATAAATTACCGGGCGACAAATCGGTAGCAACAATGAGCCGTTTATTTAATTGGGCACTCATTAGTGGCTTTGCGTCGAGTTGTAATATATATTGTTAGTTTCAAACACTTCTTTGGTTTTTAGTTAAGAAACCAGTTAGTTGCAGGGTTCATACTACACACAAGCAGGAACCTGATACATGTTTAAACATCAATTTTGACTTGTTTCCATATTTTGACAGACTTGAACGCCTCGGAGAATGTTAAAGGTCTAGTCCTTAGTAAACTTCCGGGGATTGTTGGGTAACTACGGCTTGAAAAGCCATAGATTTCCCGGTACCATTAAACCTAGATACAAGGCCATAGGCAGCCGAAAGCAAATTCCTTACTTAAAACTTGGTCCATACTACGCCTTAAACACAAATACTCAAAGAAATATTGGACATTTAAAAGTTAAAGATGATATATCCACGGCCAACCACTCGATACGACGTACCATACAACACGTCCATCCATTTTATAAAGTGGAACTGCATCAGGATTAAACATTCCAAGCAATTTGCATCAAAATGAAACCAATCGAAGTAACGGATACAATGATTCAGATTATTTTCACTGTTGTTGGCGCCGCTGCGTCGCCGTATTTCAGGTCATATTTCTGATTCAGTATCTTTCTCGTGACCCAACTGGCTTTTGCATTATCATCTTGGTTATTTAATGGCACAACCAATTATTTCAATGAGACCCTGATAATATCATTTAAGAGTCCTGTTAAAGCGCCATCGCTGGCTTAATTTATTAAACCTCTTTAATCCATTAGTGAAATTGCATTTGTGCTGCTTATCAGTAACAATATAAAACGCAAATATCACACAAATAGCAGTAAATTATGTACAAAGAAAAAACACAAATGTTGAAAAAAATTCCACGAGCAGGATTTGAACCTGCACCCTTCTGACATACCGGGTCAGGTGCTCTTCCAATTGAGCTATAGTGGTTCTAACCAGCCCGCCGAAATTATTCACCACTATTTACTTTTTACTTTGAAAGTCAAACCAATTCAATGTCAACAACTACCGTCATTAACACCCGATCATAATATTTTTACAAATACTAAAGATCAGTTAAGAAGTAGGCAAGCTATTTATAAAATGTTATTGTTTTGTTTATAAAATTTTAACGCAAATGTTGCGAAACAAATTACAAAAACACAAATGTTGAAAAAATTTCCACGAGCAGGATTTGAACCTGCACCCTTCTGACATACCGGGTCAGGTGCTCTTCCAATTGAGCTATAGTGGTTCTAACCATTATATAAACAAAACAATAACATTTTATAAATAGCTTGCCTACATCTTAACTGATCTTTAGTATTTGTAAAAATATTATGATCGGGTGTTAATGACGGTAGTTGTTGACATTGAATGGGTGCTTATGGCTTTCAAAGTAAAAAGTAAATAGTGTTGAATAATTTCGGCGGGCTGGTTAGAACCACTATAGCTCAATTGGAAGAGCACCTGACCCGGTATGTCAGAAGGGTGCAGGTTCAAATCCTGCTCGTGGAAATCTTTTCAACATTTGTGTTTTTGTAATTTGTAATTAAAATTATATAAACAAAACAATAACATTTCACAGAATAAACGTTAGTTGCATGAAGGCTACTTATTAACACAGCGTAGTCGTAAAATAGACTGTCTAGTCTGATTTAAGGAAACCATTCAATATACTCAGACTTTAGCCAACTACAATAAACTAAGAAAAATATGCTCCCACTGATATCTGTTGACAATGTGGCGTACCAAACATGGTGTTTTAATGTCGCTCGTGAATATGCGAATATTCTTATGAATAATAGCGAGATGATCTGCACACGACTGTTGAAATACGACGTCTCCGTTTAATGTGACGCGAAGACGTTATTATGCTCTTGTAGGCGTATTGATGGCGCCTGGACATACACTACTATAAATTCTTTTATCGGAATCGTTGAAGCTGACTTTTGTATCGTGGCCGACACTCACAAAATGACAAACGAATACAGTAAGATGAGCTATCAAAAATGTGTGTCAAGAAAAGAAAAGCAAAACTAAATACGTAATAAATATTCTTCATGAAAGAAATAACGAGGACAAGCAAAGAGTACAGTAAAGGTATACAATATGTTCAAAGAAAACACATTGTTGATCAATTCGCAAATATAATTCTCACAATTTCCATGCAATAAATAGTATGACCATTACAAGAAACTTAATCAAAACCTAATTCCTAATAAATTTTGCCACGCATTAAAAACATGGTTAACGTATCGCAACAAATCACATCATTTCACAGTGGACGGACCGTAGTTAATGCTGACCCGCGGCGAGTGCAGCACTAAACAGTCTGACTAATTAGACGCACTAGGCAACAAAGGGCCGTAGTATTGTCCTAGCTTTTTATCGGCGCATACGTGAGCCCATACGTTCGTCTTTAAAGTGTAAGTCATAAGGTTAACGCAACTGTACACATATAATGGTCGTTGTGTGCAGTGATACGTGCGATGGCGGCATATGATAGGCCGCCCACGCGCAGGCGCCGCGCCGCGAAATTCGTGAGAAAAGGTGCCCAAGCACAGGCTTTAAACAGGGTCAAAGAAGAAAACTCACCAGAGCTATATTGTGGTTTAAATTTGTACATACTGACTGACATCAAGATCCAATCAGGTTCTATCTTAAATGAGGCTTGACATGACAGTGATGTGATGAAATAAACATTTTTGATTTTCCAATTTAACGAAATTTTTGTAACATAAAGCGTGAAAACGAAGCTTCTGCACTATTATTTCTACATGTTATATTACATTCGTTGGCAAAAAGTAAATAAAATTTTGTCCTGAGAAATTATCTATTCTGCAATGTTAGGGATTCATCTTTGCCAGTACACCAGACAGCACGATCCACCTTACGTTCTTGGAAAAGCAGTATTAACAATATCTTACGTTGTCAAGGAGGCCGCCCGGCGCACATATTTGTACAATAACATTTAAACTTTTGAAATCGAGTTGCATTCAAACGAGTTACTCACTTAATAAGGTAACACATCACATATTTAAACTCTTAATTTTTAAAAAGGAGGTAAAACTTTATGCAAAAAAATTATACTTACAATGCTTTTCTATTTAAATTTACATACTGGTACTTTATATTTACATGATAGAATAAGATTTTAATCATTATTTTTATCAAGCGTCAAAATAAAATAACTACTCTTTTTTTTGATTGATTGCTGTTATGATACAAGAATTATAAGAATAACAAACACATTTACTAAAAAAAAAAATGGCCATCGCGAAAGTTTTAATAATCATAAAGATTATCTGCACAAGAAATATATTTCTCAAAAACTAAGGTTCATTCATTTGAAATTTCTGATTCGTAAATTGTGTGCGATAGTCATTAATCTAATTACACGGGAGAGCCTTGAACAGAACCAACATGGCGCAAGCAGCAGAGGCTGTCTTCGACACATCAGCGGCGGGGCGTGCCGCCACACCTCTCCATTACTGCGCTGCCCCTACTGCAGGTGTTGCTTATAGACCGGGACACTTCATTAAAATTGTTTTTCAAACACTAGCACTTGCCACAAAGGCTATTAAAGATACAGTTCAAGGAAGCCGAGACACTAAAGTTTTAATTGGAAACACTTTTGAAACTTCAACAGTTAACGGGCGAAAAGCAAATTGAAAAGCTATAAATAAAGTATGAGGCAAGGGATTCGACAATGAAGAAATTAAGATCGTTAGCAGATAGACGCCTGAATTATGGACGATAAATTGCCGATCGACAAGCTTGGAACGCGTGTAAATTGAATTAAAAGATAAGTGCCGAAGCACAGCCTTTCGCGGGAACGATTAATATGGCTGTTTGACCCGAGGTGTATTCAGAGTGACCCAAGGCACCGGCTCGTAAAGATAACATAACAACTTCAACCGCAGTGTTGAATTCAATTAGTGATATAATGACATGTTTATAAAGATTGAGAGAACTGATAACCTTGGTGATATGAAAGAATTTCAAATTGATCATTTGAATGAAAGTTGCGACTCTCCGTCCTAAAGTGTTTGTAACATACTTCTCTATCGTCGACAGAACGAATAACGTCATTAGCCTTATTTATATGATTAGGCAACAGCTACATGCTCTTCTTTGATTTATTCGTTTACGATATATTGTTAAATAAAATATGCAACTTTGAATAGACCAATTAAATGAAAAAGCATTAAGTAATAAATTAGTGCCATAATGTATTCGTTTATTAATTAATTACGTGACGACGATGTTTAATCATCGTGAAGATTAAAAATTAGCTGACAATAATAAATATGTATAAGTATTCCTATTTAGTCACGATATACGAAAATGCGTAAATTGTTTTTACGATGTGCCGGTGATTAAGTCTATGATATCTATAAATTAAAAACATAATAAAATACCGTAAAAGCACTTCAATTCCTTAAGTATCTGCAAAATGTTTCGACCTTGTTTAGTTAGAACATAAACTGCTATTAATAGGTAGGCATTTTGAATAAGCTTGATATTTATAAAACAAAGTCAAAACTATTTTGATTATTTACCTGCATCCCTCTGCATCTCGTTATCACCATCTTATTTTACCTATCGTTAGTCGATAGGTCAAAACTAATATCACACTTTACCCAATTTTAAATAGCATATAAATCAAAATGAAATTCCGAATGAATATCTTAATTTGCATCGCCGTGAACCAGTATCATTAACGGCGTATACTTAAGAAAATAACAAAATGAACTATCAATTTCAGTGTCCCCCAAAAGCGTCATTAGAAACATAGCAGCGGCAGCGTCGCTAACATTATTTAATACGTATATATATTATTCATTAATTTTCAATTATCAAATAAATTACGGTCAGAACTATATTACTAAAGTCGATGATTTCTACGACCTTAATACTTTCTTCATGGGTGTAATACAAGCGTTCGATGATGCTATTTCGCACCCATCTGTTAATGATATTTTAACAGGTAACGGTTAATCATACGTTAGGTAGATATTAAAAGTGCATTACCGTTCTTCGACAATATACGATCGGGCGTTAAATGATCAGTTGTTTATTAATGCAGGAATGCTATAAAATAATCAAGCCTTCTTGGCAGTTAATCACCGGATATCTTATTTAGTAGAAGCTAATGAGAGACGTAGATCACATTCGGTAATGAAGACACCAGTAGATTTATCAAACACTTTCGATCCAAAACTTATGTGTGGTGATTAAAACATCCGTGTTGACATAATGGCCGGGCAAACAGAGTTAAACACTCCCATTTTTCAAGAAACGTTTAGATTTGACTCTAAATAAATGGAATATGATGATCACGCGTGTGTTGTAACTGCGGACTATTGGAAAAAGGTGAAGTTTCGCAGAAGTAAACACGGTAATTATTCATCGTGAATTTGAATCTCTATTTTGAAATTACACACATTTGATTTCTGTATTGGACGTTATGCTTTACACTTGTAACTTGTTACTGTCCACTTGTCGTTTGCTTTAGAATTTTAATGACATTGTTTGCTATACTCACTCACTTTTTGTAGTAATACATATTACCCCATAATTGTATCTATTTTTTAAACAAAGACAGTTCCAGAACCACTTCCTTAGTAAGAATAACTCAATCTATGCCACAATTTAAAGCAAAGTGGGTTAAGCATCAAAAAAGAAATACTTACTCTAATAAATTAAAGTATCAGACATTGTACAGACATAGGTATTTTTGCATTTCATTTCAGAACTAGAAATAAATGCACTATCGTAAACTAGGCAAAAAGCAATGTAAAGTGTTACATGTGAATCAGTCACCAACATATTAACTAATGAATAAAGCCGTACTCAAACAACCGTAGCATAAATTAATACGGGTAATTTATACTACGGTGATGCACAAAGTGATGAAAGGACAGTTTAAACGGTTCGTTTCAGAGTTCGTGAGACGACATCAACTTGTGGAGATACTCTTAACGAAGCACACTTTCGTTGGCAAACACGTTCCAAAGCAACAAGCAAAGTTACAGAAATATCATAGTGTGAATAACCAACTAACTTAAACTGCTAGTATTTAAAAATCTGCATTCAAATCATAGAATGAACTCGTATCTTTAAAGATACGATATAACATTAACATTCCGGTCAGTTCAATAGTTTCTAATGCATATTACAGAAATAACAATGCATGTCATAAAAGTGACATTAATGAAGGCGCCATTGATTCTGTGGCGATGCAGCATAGTGTAAGAGGACCAACGACCCATTATGGCGTGAGAAGAAAACGTTTGAAAATTATTGGGTAGTGATCTCATCCACTAGCTGCTATCGACAGCACGCGAAACCGACCACTGAACATTGTATGTTAAATGGTGCACCATTAAATGCAACGGCGCTTAATAAACACATTACAGTGCGATATTAGGCGCGAGCGCAGACCCGACGTGATTAAGCGACATGAACGTGGGAACAAGCGGAGAAAGAAGATGTGGCGTTTGCATTAAACAAATATGTATAATATATAGCGAGTGTGATGACAAAAACGTTATGTACGTAAGTATGAAAAATAAATAATAGCTCATTTTTAAAAGTAACAAACTTTGACTTTCTATGATTGAAGTTGAAAGTATGATTGATAAAATCAGTGTTCTAGCAATAGTTTCGAAACGGCTACGACAGAAACGTACCTTGTAACGAGAAAACTACCGGAAGCAGAAAGATTAAATGATCAAATCAAACTGTACGAGGCAATAAAACTACAGAACCAACTGCCATAACATGCAGCGCCGCGCATTAAATATCAAATACCATAACGAAAACGCACTAAAACGAGACACGTATTGAGCGCCGTCACCGCACAATGGATACGTGGCTTTATGAAAATATCAATAATAGTATTCGAGGCAGTTTAGTGTGCTATTAATGCACGGCGCGCTTGCAGACAAATTCAATTGACAGGAGCCTCTGACGCAGCCCCGGGGTGTCCCTCGTTTACATCCCGCCTATCTATTTACGCTGCTATTGGATATAAAATTGAGCGGCGAGATTGCATAGACTTTCATAGGGTGCGATAGAAACTTTATGATCCGATTTTATTGTTGTCATCGACACCGTAGTCTTTATAAATGCCGCAAATTGTGGAATTCCCAGACACGCTAGATCGACTGGAAGATTGCATTTAGCATCTCTGAAACGCTAGTTGAGTGGCATACAATATGTTGATACAATACGTCAAATTATAAAAAACACATCTTTTTTTTGTCAAAACACAAAAAAAACTGAAAATTTTCATGTTTTATTTCGAAATAAAAAGCTTTAATTAACCATAACCAGTTCACTGTCCCGCAGATCACACGATACATAACAATTGATTTAACGACTGTTACAATTTTTTGAACAGTAAATCATAAAATTACAAGTTGTTATAATATAATCATAGTAAAACGTGAGTAATACAAAATGGCATAATGCCATCACATCGGTCCATTGTCACATAGCTGAGCTTCAAACCCGATCTTCTCAATACGTTACAAGACGCGTCCTAGTGGCGTTATCACAAAATATGATAGATCGTCGAACACTACGCGACGCTCTCCCACGCAGCAACCGTGATTAATTATAATTCGAATTTTATTCAAAGTGAACAGCGGACAAACTACGATACCAATCAATAAACGGTTCCATACCGACGACGGAACCAACATGATACCACAATTTACTGTTGCCGATAGTGCGTATGAAGACGTCAAGTGCTGAGAATAACTCGCTCTGATAGAGGAGCTCAGGAACAATGGGAGCAACATTCACATTGGGATAAAAAAAATCTACTTAATGGCTTGATACAAATCAATATTGACTTCAAATGGTTTATAACGTTGCCGCAAACGAAGTTACACGGACAATTTGCAATCATAAAAAATTCTCAACATTATCTGAACGAACAATAACTATAATCCAAGAAAAATTCTAAACTACCGGTTAAGTATGAATAAAAATATAGTGTAAGAACGAACATTTAATATACAATAAAATATAGAAGAGAGATAGCGTAAGCTTAGTAACAATTTAAATTACGCAACGGGCTTACGATTCAATAAACTAATTTGTATACACAAATTCCTGTAAGCCGTGTGTTTTGATCATTAGCTTCAGATATTAGACCCCCGCAAGTATCGTCTCTCACTGCGTGAGAAATAGACGGCCATTTGACAATATCGTCGACACAAATAATACTAAATCAGTATTCCGTCGCATTATCATACTAAGCTTGATTATTACAATAACGACTCACTATAGAGGTCCTTATGAATGAACAGGTTTCTGACATCTCTTCACAGGATGCTTAAAAGTACGCCATTTAGTCGCATGAAAAAGTACGTAACATAAACAATGTAATCAACACTGCATATTTATTACTGGCTTGTTAACATATCCTGTGGCGAACATGCTCTGCGACGTAAATTAGTGAAGACAGCAATTTATAAAAGGCAACAAGTATCAGAACAATCAGACTCGATTCCATGTCACAGTGATCACATCCTTATAACCACATAAATCATAGACGAACACACAAGCGCCACAAAGGTAGAGGCGACATGCATCCCCGTCTCTTGGTGTAATAAATAACATCCAATTCTCGCTTTCAAAGAGAGGCCGTGCAGCAATAAGTCGCGGACGGGTCAAAGGTGAACTGAATAAAAAACGGCCGACAATTAAATAGCGTTCTTGAAGGTTAATGAGCACAATAAATATGTTGTCGGCGCCGCAGCTGCGGACAAACAAATGCATAACGTCACACGTGAGAAGGGTACAGTAACACAACTATGAGAAGGCACGCTGGCTGGCGAGCTCATTGTTACGACAGGACACTTCCAGAACGTATTTTGAGCGAACTAAAGAGACGATGTTAAAGACACCTATATAATAGAGCATTTGAAAAAACCGCTTACATGTCTCAAGGTTAAAAAGGTTTTGAACTCTTTTATCCAAACGGGATCTCTATACATTGGCAACAGTTTAGTAAAGGAATTTGTTATAAGCCTCTAATTTATTTGACTTGTATGCCGACTTAATACTAACCCAGTTTTTTATGGCCCATAGACGTGTTTATGAAAACAAACTTAAGAAAATTGGTCACGGAGCATTAAGCGCTTGTATGAAATGAAATCTTTATTATCTATAATCTTAATATTTATTGTTCAAGTAGCTTTACTCTGTTATAAATTTTTGTCAATTATCGACTACTATATCATTATTATTTTAGTTTATCATTCATGGAATTTAAGAAGCAACATTAAAAGTAGCTGTGGCGTTGCTTTTTAGGGTTTCTTAGAAAACCAAGAACCTTATGGGTTGTAATTATGCAAACATTAGTATAGCGGAGAAAACCGCTTAAATTCTCTTATTAGTTCGTTCCGCTGTTATAAAGGAGTAGGTTACTAAACAACAATATTAAGGTATGGAATGCATAAACTACTTTTTAATTTTGTTATGTGTAGAAAATGTGACACTATGGATGTACTGAATTAAGATTCACCTATTCAAAACCAGAAGGAGCATCAACAGACTGGCACAAATCTCCCCCGCCAATGTTCACACACGACTGCGTCAGACAGAGTCATACCTGCATTTGATTTATAATGAGGAGGGGACAGAAACCGCGGGTGTGAATTCAATCGGTAAACTTGTACGTTATGGGACTCCGTGAACAATTTCGAAAGACCTCTATGGTCCCTACTTTGCACTCTTTGAAGAGCAAAGAGGAAAACGTGAGGCGTCACTTTAAACTGGGAGGGTTTGCTCCTCGCAGCGGGTTGCTAGGACTACAAGCGCCTCTGACAATGCGGCACCTTCGTGACCAATGACTATTACAAGCGGTTATAGATTTTTTCTCGCAACCTTTCACTGGAACGTGACTACACTCTTTAACGATCGCCGCCGACAGCTCAATATGAATTTGTGTATGCATAATCGATTTATTTCGAGGCCAATAATAATATTTTCATTTAGAGATTGTCGTTCGAAACACCGAGACGTATTAATATTAACTTACAACCGCAAGTAAACCAGTTTTAAATAATGATCCGGAAGTCCACACCGATAATTTGATTAACATCTGCATTGCGGCGACCGTCTTTAAGCACACGAAAAAATGCATTACCATAGTCATCATTACATCTTTGTTGTGTTTCACAAACTTCAGCTAAATACATAGTGTGAATTAAGCTTGACTTGCGGACGCACACCTTTAAGTTCCGTACAGTCTCGTTCATATATCTGTTGCAGTAGAGACCATGTTAACTTGTTTCAGATGTGAAATAAATTTGTTGAGACAACAAAATAAACATAGACATATTAACACTAGCCGGAAGGTAGGAAGCCGTGGGTGTTCCTAACCAGTGGTTATTTTACACGCTAACTACCGCAACGCATATTTGGTAATTGACAAAGATAAAAAAGGAGCACGCACAAATTTTGATCGTTGTTATGTTTGAAGACGCAAGACGTAAAGTTTTTAACGACCGGACTGTTGTGGCAGTGTAAGCTGCTGAGGTGTAATTTGACATATGTAACAATGAGTGTAAGGCGCGGGACACACAGAAAAGACGTAAGACGCGGGCGGGGCGCAGACAGGGCGCAGACGGGGCGCCATCGCGACTTTTTAAAACATATAGAAAAGACGAGGCACGGACGTGACGCTCGCTGGACGCCGCGTGGGGTTGACACCTTTTTTTTGAAGGTAAAATAGTATTTTTTTCAAAACATTGCAATACATATAGTACTATTGGGACATTCAAGAAAAAAAATAGTACTTTTATTTTTAGTAAGTAATTATTTATTTTTCCATGAGTATTTGTTATTAGTTTTTTTACCTTTGTTAGCAAAGTCTTATTATTTTAAAAATTATTATAGGAATCTGAGCAATTTAGATCCATATTAAAATAAATTAACAATTCGTTTTAAAATAAATTAATAGAGGCCCTATTCCTTTCTTCTCGCCATTTTATATTAATTATGGAAAATAATATTTCCGTAAAAGCGGAAGTGGCAGGTATGGAAAGTAAAAAGGAAATAACTTTTAATGTATTTGTTAAATATGTATCTGAGTTTTTGTAAAGTATTTATCTCATTAACTATAATTATTTCTGAATACAAATTGTTGATATTAATATTTAATTTAGTGACTAAATTTAAAGAATACAATATGCTCTCGATTTGTTTAAATTTAATTTTCGTGCTTAAATTCAGAAATTGGCATTGATTGAGCCAATTAGTTGGGTTAAAATCAAACAATTTATTTAAATATATTAAACTTTTTTCAACGGTCGACGGAATTCATCAACAAATTTGAAGTAGACGTTTATTGTTGTTTTTGAATTTATCCCTTTCGGGAAAGGCTAAGGAAACTAAGCCCAATACTGCCAAGAAGTTGACGTTTACTTGCCGTGACGTGTGAGTAAGGAACGACGTAAATGCGTTTCTTTCTGAAATCCCAATGCTGCGTTGTGGGTGCGTTCCAGTCACAGTAAATAATAACAAGCGCGACAACTGAATTACCGATGAAAATATAGTATTATTCGTACTAGATTATTTTTCTACAATTATAGAAAATATTATACGTATAGTACAATTTACTTAAATATAGCACGATACTTTATAATAAAGTACGGGTGGCAACCCTAGTGTGTGACAGCGACGCGCGAGTCCCGCCCGGCCCGCGCCCACGCCCGCTCCCCTCCTTCGTTCGTTCGCGTCTGTGCCCTGTCCTTTCTGTATGTTTTACAATAGGGCGCAGACGAGTAAGCGTCGCGCCCGCGCCCTGTCTTTTCTATATGTTTTGCGTTACGACGTTTCTATACATTTTGTATGAAAGGGACGCGGAAGAGACATTTGTCCGCGTCTTTTCTGTGTGTCCAGCGCTTTAGGTTAAGTAAAATGAAAAAAAATATTTTTGTGGATTAACTAGTGTTACGTACATATTTTAAAAGTAATTAAAATGTACGAAAGAATAAAGCTGCCACCTACCTCGATTCGCAAAGACCTCAAAAATACCTGACTAGTGTTGGAAAAAAACAGCAACAATAGGATTTTCAATCAATGTTTACAAAAATATTGTAAATATTTACATATAATTTTAAGCAAATATTGTTGCGAACAACAATAAATTGAAAAACGATAAAGTGTTAAAAAAAATTCCACGAGCGGGACTCGAACCCGCACCTCATGACATGCCGGATCAGGTGCACTACCAACTATGCTATCGTGGCTCAATCCAACTCGCCGAAATTAATCAACACTATCTAATCTTACTCTATAAGCCAAAGGAGCCCTATTTAATGTCGAAATTTGATGACGTCGATGTTGATGACGTAGTCATCAACATCCGATCTTAATATTTTTACAAATATTGAAAGGTCAGTTAAGATCTTTCAATATCGAGTCCCGATCGTGGGTTTTTTCAACAAGTTTTTTTTAATTTTTAGAAAACCCTTTTATTAATTCCCATAATTCAGGAATACAACACGTTCTAAAAATACACAACAATGTAATTACCACTACCGAGTAGAACGTATTTTTTTACATATCACATTTTATTTATTAGAAACCAATTTTTATAACTTAGTTTCAAGTATTCTCGTATATGTATATCTAAATAACTCTATCCGCCCGTCAGTATCGGTCAGTAACGTCACTATACCAGCTTTTTTTCTGTTTAGGGTTTGATAAATATTTCTACAGTACAATCTGTTAACATTGTGGTTGTAGCTGCAGTGTAACGACATGTTACTAAAAGGTAATAAATAAATGCATAGCGATCCTAGTTCAAAGAAGAACGCTCTGATACACGGTTTCCCGAGAAGATACCGATACACCTGTTTGAATAACGGTGTTTGTCCTTCTTCCTTTTATTTCTTTAAAAGCCTCACTAAGATTTATAATACTAATAAAATTATCTACTGTTGCGTACTAACAAATTTTCGTCGCTGCCAAAGACAGTCATGAGAGTGTTTGGTATTTATGGTTCGGGCAAGGTATAATTAGAAGCTACAATAATAAACATGAATTAATAACAAATCGGGTTGAATCTTCGCTGGTTTTCATATAGTTACTAATAACACGTAAGTGAAATTAAATTTATTAAAGGAGTAATTTAAATGTTTTACTTAGCGGGTGTGAATGGGAATAGTAACGTACTGAATAAGACGTCCTTGGACTATCATCATCAGCACAAACACCACCACCGAAATCAGGTCTTTCCACATGAACAGCACATGAGAAGGTTGGGTCTTCACCATGCCGGCGCCGTCCTAACGTTGGTTGGTGGATTTTCAACGACTATCACCTAAAACGAAACAACCTGCACCAACCTGGGTTTAACATGTGTATCAAAGCACGGGGAGTGCCAGACATTTTTAATATGATGACCTATCCGGTGACAAAGTCAAAGATGTGTAATCGTTGTGTCACACTTATTTTAACGTGATATTTTGAAGAAGCAGACCTTGAAGTGACAGTAAGGTCAAACAAAACCCAAAATCCGAGTTGAATGTAAAAAACCTCAAGCACTAGTGGCTGAAACGCCGCTCTCTGTTTTAGACGAGAGCAAACACGCCGAAGATAGTAGACAAACAAATGTAAATGACCGAAATGTGAACGTCATGTTTGGCATTCCCATAAAGCAACGTTAACACGTCATTAGAGGTAATGATGCCGTGATTACAGAGTGGAAGCGGGGTGAGCGATGGTCAGATGATTGCCTGCTTACTGTGTGGTCTCGCCTTTATAAACAAACACGGACTGGACTCGAATTGGGACCACGTGCCTTTGAGGATCCACTTTAATAGACGTCTGCGCTTCCAAGATTATTGCATCAATATTCGTTACATCTAATGGATTACAAAATTACTTATAGCTTTCGTGGTTACTTTCTAATTAGATGTTACTACATGTTTTACCGCAAAGATTATTAGTTTCAATCCCAATCCAATTCGGGTCGTCTCGTTTGTATTTTTAATTTCATGTATGGTTTATCATTAACATTCGTTTCACTATTTCGTTTTTTGGATTAGGTAAGCGCAACGTTAAAAATTTAACCCTTATCATTTTTATCAATGACAAAGGCGTTCATAACCCTCCGGTAAATCATCAGCAATAAACGGAAATTCCAAACGAGCGATGCCCAATCGAGCGGAGATGTTATCGCGCACACGATAATTTATCGAGGGCTTATCGTTCGATCTGCGTAATTGATACGGGTGAAATCACAGACAGGGACTAGGGCGCCACGGCCCTTAGATCTGTTGAAAACATGTGTTGAAGCAGACAGTGCTATCAAATACGCAGCAGATTAGCAATCGTGTGATGCTGTTAATAAATTATTTAACTCAAATTAAATTAATCATACCTACTCGTATAGTATTGTGAATGCGGAATCCTTCCAACTTTTTATAAGTTTTCAATGATCAGGTTAACAGGGAACAGTAGATCTTTGATGGTCTCAAAGACTCGCGGATTTTTGTGATAGGGTTGACCTATAACCAAAACCTCAACATTATAAAAACAACACAATTGGTATTTAATAGAACGTAACCTCTCAACTGCGACGAGCACTGATCAGTGCCCTATACAATTAAAATTATATTTTGTCTGCATTCGACGCATACAGCATTCACAGACAGCAGACGACAGGTTAAAGAGACATCATACAATTTTCTTAGAATAATCCTGTGACAGAGAATTAAGTCACTACGTCCAAGGCAGTCACAATCACAAAACAATTTAAGAACCTGAAAAAATAGTATTAACTGCAATGACAACCCTGCTAAGACACTAGAAGTTGCATACAAGTGTTACAATAGCGCCAATAGTGATTCGAGGCGCGATTCGCCGGCACGTGCGCAACGAGCTACGCTGATTGAGCACGGTATAAACCGCCACCCACTGACAATCGCATTGAGCGGAGTAGTATAGATACGACATCAAAAGAAGATGTCGATGAACAATTGTACGATACTAACACAGTAATAAGGAACTACGAAAAAGGTCGGAGATCACAAACGATAACACTAGATATTGCAGAGTTAGCAAACGACAGGGCTTCTAAACACTTTTCAGGTTTTCTGGCCGCTTGGAACTATTGACGTGTTTTTTGAAGAACACATATTTTCGATTCATGCTACAACTCACGCGGTATGTCAGGTATTGGTTGTTATTACGCAACTTACACCATAACTTTGTGTACGAATGTGTTACAAACTACAATAATGCTAAATAGTGTGTAGAGTCGCGTGCGCAACGCAACGAGCGTCGCTGATTAAATGCAGTAAAAGCCACACCACCCACTGCCGGCTGCGTTTTATGTATCTGTTATCAAAAGAAGCAATGGCAATGTAGTATGATGTACCTAGTGGCTTCTTGTACGAGGACTACTCTGTGTTTTTACATTTTCTATTTTAGCATAATGTTGGCGATTCTCGGGTGAAATCTGCTTATGTATTTATTCTGTATTCTAGTAGATCATACATAATGATAGATTACCTATTGGGTTTCAAGATCTACTTTGAAATTAGAAATTAGTTATAATTGCCCTTCATTATTTCTTTATTCAACACTGTGACACATCATCCTGACAACAAAAGGTTCATCGAAGTAATCGATAATATAAGAAATTAATAATTTATTTCAATTACCTACTTGAGTTCCTATTTAGTTTAATTCATATACCAATTGGCTGGTTAAGATGCTTGAACTATGAACAAGTTTGAGCTGATACAAAATATCCTTAAAAAGGGTTATCTACCCGTTATCGTCATATGCTACTTTCACTTCTACCACGAACATAAATGAGTCATTTTCTTATTGCAGTTAAAATACATTTAAGTGTAAAGTCTCAAGCAGACATTGTATAGACAATTAAACCCAGCAATGGACGATATATCACCGGCCAAATTGGCAATCAGGCGGCCCGCAGGCATCGATTCTGATAGGGGGCGCCTCTTGCACGCCTGTGCGGCCACTCAAATGTCCGGTCAATTAGTTAGCCTCATAATCATATATCAATTTCCCACAGACGCTTTAATGCCAACCCCAACTCAATATAAACAAACACTTAAAAAAGGAAGTGATCTCATAACTTAACATGGTAATAGACAGCGCGTTACGATTATCGTGTCCAGAGAATCAGCGGTGACATCACTATAATGATTGCGCTGAAGAAAAAATAACGCTTACTAAAATCATGGAATGACAACACCGGTCCAACAATTGCGTTTGACGCAATCGCACTCGTCATAGCCGGTACGATACAATGTTTGCTCACCTATTATCATACCAAAAATGCATAGATCACAAAAACAAAGTGTTCCCAAACTTCTATTATTAACTTAAACAGTTCGCTAAACGGCCATTAACACGCCCACATGTAACGGAGCAGCAATCATTGTGATGCTAATCGACTCAGTAGCGAAATCGATTTTACCACTTCGATACTAATTACCAATTACTACGGCCCAAGATGAAGACGACACTTACTACTAGCGGACCAAAAACGAATCAAGCATGAACTTCCCTCACTTCAATCAAGATTTTTAAGGAAATAAAGAAAGAGGCATTTTTAATTCTACTACATTTTTAAAAACTTCACCTACTACGCATTACAAACAGATGGTTTCCCGAAACCACCCCACAAGCCCACCGTCTGACGCCACGCGGAAGTCAGTCAGCGAATAAATTATTGCTCTCCCTTGGACCGAACATAATAGACAAGTCTGGGTTTTTTTCTAAGTTCTGCGTATAATTGAGGTGTAATTTCGCGAACAATGGCAAACAATTGTGCGGTCGAAGCGTACCGGTGCAACGCGACCGACGGACAAAGAAGAGAAGCTGAATTAGAAAGTCCTTTTGTCCAGCACGCCTTGTGACGACCATGATTTACGTCAATCTAGGCACCGGGTTGTTGGAAGCGTAAATAAAATCATTTTGACCAAATTCAGGGTTGTCAAAATCCTTGACGCTTAGGTATATGAACAAAAGGGATGCGGGTATGATGCGGAACTTTCAAAGGATCCCGTTAGAGGACGTCGATCAAACTGGCGCTGAATGATTCGTCGGCTCGTTGGTTATTGACGCTCGATCGGTTTCTTTATTAATTACCGGATCCTTTACACCCTAATGAATATTCAACACGACACGGTGCGAGAACTAATTCGGTCCGTCCTTAATGCGTCCGAAGACGGACTAGTTTATAGTTCGTATTTTTATGAGCATGTAACATTACACGATAAACGATAAGTGCAACATTGGAGCTTTTGCTGTTGTCGGCTCAATAAAATGTTCAGCCGATATCGACCTACATTACCACCCTGTGTTCCCAAGCCTGTCATCGGTTTATGACTTTTTTATTCGGCCTGATGGCCAGAGAAATGCAACACCACTCCCGATTCAGATTTCTCCGCCGATACTGAAGTGTATTGCACTATAAAAATTTGTAAATGAACCATTTTGGGCCAATCATAGCGCTATAAACACAGAAATGGGACGAACCGAGAATAAAATAATTTAAATTATATTTTGGGACGAATCATATTGCTTGGGACGAACCAGGATTTTTTTATGTGGGACGAATCTCAGTGGGACAAACGAAGCATAAATCGCCAAAAAACATGTTACTCTAACTAACCTAACTAGATTAAACATTCATGTACTTTATTCATGTACTCATGTAACTTTGGTATAAAAATAACACGTCGAAAACAATAGTTATTTTTATAGGTACTTGTTCCGTAAAGGGATAAAAAGTCCGTGTAATCGATACCATATAATAATGTGGTCTTGTTATGGCATCCTGTCATAATAGTCAATATGAAAGAAAATACCCTGCATAATTCTAATTCACATTTCCAAAACGTTTTTAATTTTGGGATCAAAATGTTCATACATAAAAGTTTGTCTATTTTAGGACCCCACAGAAATATAACGAATATCAATTGATAAATTTGTTGACATTGTTATGATATAAAATTTTAACTGGTGTCATTCAATACCCCAAAATCCGTATTTTATTAAGAAAATAAAATGTAATCGAGCTTAAACCCTTACACTCTTCCAACGATCCTAGATAGAACAAATCAAGGGGGCACAACAAAAGACAAAGAAGTGCAGTGTCATTTGTCACCAGCTAAGTTTTAAACGAGTCAAAACAAATAAAAATATCGCGAGCACAATAAGGAATGTCTGTCGTTGTAACTTTACAAGACATCTCCGTGTGTGTGCATAATGAAAACATGAGCGTATATTACAGTCGTTGCACCAATTGTGCGCGCTACTATAGGCGATATCGTAAAAATATATTGCTAAAACAAAATATTGTTATTGTCCAACGTCGAAGAAACGTTTGACCGATTGAAATAATGTGAGGCGTCTGGCATCTGTGCGATACATCCATCGCTTTCGCTGATGAAAGTCAAAACATTGACGTCAAAAATATTTATTCACTGTACTTTGAATCAACAAGCACGAAATCGGAAGATGTTACGTACGGAACGAAGCATTCGCTATCATTTTACGCTTCCACCTTTCCCTTTTACGATTTGACGACACCTGGGAATGTTCTATGTGAGGTAAAAGATGTCCTAACAATTAGCATAACGCCCAGCAGGACACTGCCATCTGCCAACGAATTAAAAGCTAACGCCCTCATGACTGTCGCCATTCATCATAATTTTAACAAAAGCCAAATAAGGCCATTCTCCACCAAATACAGAATAGCTTTTGACATAATAACTTGTAACAACTATATCTACACACAAGCTTTTTAAGAACCATATAGACAAGAAATAATGCCATATTAGTCTAACTCTGGGAAAAAGTTTTTTTAATATTAATTCTAAATCGCCAACAATCAAAATCTAGTCTAGCAATTCAAAAAATTATAAACGTCAATACTCTCGTGAAATTCAAAATAATAATAAACAAACAAGATACGAGTTGTATCAAATTACACCTACCGATTGCCATTAAGGTAATATCCCTTTATAATTCAAACAGAACAAAACTATCAAAATTTATGGGCAGGTCCCGTTGAATAAAGAAACGGAATCAAAGCGCCAGCCGAATAAAGGAGTGGTTTTGTGAGAAAAAAAATGAAAGATGTAGAGATTGTTACAAAAAGAATCCAGTACAGAAAGAACGGTAAGCACCCGCTGTTTTATCAAATTCAGGATTAAAGCCTTCGAAGCCGGGACCGTTCCTTTTATATGGTACAAATATTATGACACGGCTGGGCAAATAGAGGGTGGATGTGTAAAGGATTAAGGTCACAACTTTAAGCACAATTGCACGTTAATCTTCAGCCTTATCTCCGACATTTGATGTATGACAATAAATATGAAACTCCCGGTGCTTCACAGTCAAAAAAGTTTCTATTTACCTTGAAATTATTTAGATATAATGCGACAACTTCATCGTTGTTAAAAGTGCCGCTTTTAAGCGTACGTTGTTTATTATCTAATAAAGTTTCGTTTGTAGTACGTCGTACTTCATTAAATTCTATTTCAAAATTATGATATAGTACAAATATAAGCTTGTGTATATCGTACATATCTAGTGTTATGGTAATAGATAGTAGCAAACTTTGTATAAGTACAAAACTTTTAATACTGTTAGTAGCATTGTCGTTTCGTTTCCATAGATAAAATAGCCTGTTCCTCAGAAGTCGAGGATTCCAAGTGTAGTACGCTTCCATCTTCTGCCTTATCGTAACTTACTAGCAAGTTAGATAAATGCCAAGCATTTTCCCATTAACGATTTAAAAATCATTACTAAGTTAAGTAGGTATATTCAATACAACCCAAAAGTACGAGAAGATTAAAAAAGATTCTTATGAAAAGTAGAACCCTTTTCTTTTCTGCTATCTTAGTTAGATAGCACAACACAATGGTTGATGTGATGGCATTCGAGTTATCTCAGCATTGGGTCCTGTTCAGAATGGGTACGGAGACATCCCGCAATTCGGCTGTATTGAGAGAGAAATCGTATTGTGGAGGATTGGGACGAACGCAATTATAGTTTGAGCAGATCAAGAAAAGGCGTATTTGTATTAACCAAATACATCGCAACTATAATCGAAGTATATGAATATCTTATAAAATATCGACAGTAGATTGAAGATAGAGAAAATAATAATTACACTTTGCTCATCTTTTATTATTCTCAAAAACACTATTTCTGAATAACATGAAATAAATGTATGAAAACTAAACATTTCTTTAAAAACAGTGGTTCCTGTAGTCTAGTAAAGGGCAATGAAGTAGCTAGGTGCTTTAAGTAATAGGTATACCTAAATTAATTGTGTGTAAAGACACACAATATAACAGGTAGTTCTATCATTTCATTATTATGATAAATAAAATGGTAGAAACATTATCCCAATTTTTCATCTCCTTTGCACACATCTACCTATGTGTAAGTCCATATATCCGATGTATGCGAACCAAGGTTTGAATGAACACATGGGGTAGAAAGTTACAAGCTGACAGTTGAGCAATTATTTAGGTACTTAGCATGAAGTCGAGCATCATGAAGGTAGGCAAACCAAACAAACTTCCGATATCTGAAGCGACGTAAGCGCTATGCAGAACAAATTAACACAGAAATCGTCGAGCGGTGTTTGCCGTCTAACTGTGGAGTGCGGACGGTCAAGTGAACGCCCAGGCAGCCGAACAGTTATATAAACAGGCATTGTGCGTCGCACATGTGGACTAATAATGCATTTCATTGTCGGCTAGCCTCTGCTAATGCAGGTGCAAATGAGTAGAAAGAAACGAACGTTTCCCGCGCCTTTGCAACGGTTTGCACACTTTGGGGAAACAAAGCCACATGCTCTAATAACTCGCAACGATTTTGTCACCTTGATAGTGGTAGTGGATTGATGGAGTTCTATAGAAAGTAACGTAGTCTGGGATTTTATAATGATTACGCAATTAAGATCTACAGCGCTAAATTAGCCAATAAGGTCAGCACCTACATAGGCTTAGGGCAACACGTATGTCTCGGCTAGCACCGAAATAACAATTTAAAAAAAAACAATTTTCTTATAAAATCTAATAACTCACACATTATATAAATACGCTGAAAACGATCTGACAATAGTCTATAAAAAAGACATCTGCGACTTAAATAAATAAGTAAGATTTCTTTTGAAAGTGGTAGTTTGTCTAAAGATCCAAGGCAAAGGTTGCACGAGGCATAACATTTCCTTGATCAGGCATTGATGCCTTATCTTCAAAAATAATATAAGTTAGTCTATGCTTCAAATACCTCTTCAGAGATTATAGTTCATGTATGCTTTACTTGTAGTGTGGGATATTATAGTAAGTTCGGCACTGACATTGACACCCGTGGGGCAAAGCTACTTACACTTTGTTTTGAAAGTTCTTTTACAAATTGCTTTGGCTAAATGGTTTATTTTTTTCAGTTAGTTACCTAGGTTGGCAAAGACATTGCAGTTGAAAAACTACTTATAAAAACACTCTCAGCACCAGAGGCAACTACATACCGGACTTTACCGACCCCTAAGTGCGTTAATCACGTATTACACAGTTCTGTTCTATTCTAATGTCCAAGTCAGCGATAAAAATTCAGCTCAATGGCTGAAAAATTATAAAAGTAGCTGTGGATTAAGTTCCAAGTAGCTATTCCGTGCCAAATAGTATGCTTACCGACGACGGATCGCGATAGAGATTGACTACCAAACAGTACACATTGATAAGGTTCATAAACCTACAATATACATTGCCTCACTTAGATAGCTAACTAATTTAACTTATAAGTCTTTGGGTTTTACTCTACGATAAACACTATAACATGATCTTCGCAAGGTGACTGGCAAGAGCTGGAGGAGAGTAGCCGCGAATCGTGTTCAAAGCCGTGCACTTGGAGAGGCCTATGGCCAGCTAATAAAGGCTAACTAATGAAGGCTGATGACGACGATATAACACAAGTGTTTCTTGGAGTTTTAATAATTTCACAACGCGATCTAGCGGTATACAAATCAAACAACACAGCAAACAACATACGAGAGGGCCAGGGATTTTACTATTTTAAAGCATGTAGAATCGAGTGTCAGTCCGTCGTCTGATTTTGAAAACGTTCTCCTAAGCCTCTAATAGACCAAAAGTCAAAATAAGGCTACCGACCCACTATTGAGACGTTATTAAAGTACCTAGCAGACTTAGATCCATTTCGCGCAGCCAACGCAATATAGGTACAAAGAAACACAAAATAATTTTGTAGATATTGAATGCGATCACACACAGACATTGCCTTTTTTAAGATCTAATACACCGACACACAGATCTTACTTGCCTAAAATATGATATTGCTACTTGAGTCATTGTTGATTGGTATCATCAATTTATTCACTCTGATCCTAAACTTTACTAGTAGCGCTATCTTGCGGACACTCGCGTTATTAGTACCTATACCGCAGTGCGCAAGTTAGTTAATAGTACAAGCCAAATTATCATAGATGGCGCTCTAACGAAATAAAATTCGAAAGTAATAATCATACGAATTAGGAAATCGAACCAGGTATTTACTAGTTGCTATTAAAAAGGACTTTACGTAGTGTTTATAGTTTTGGTTTGAACTACATTTCACAGTATTCAGATTTCAAGAATTTCACTAACCTTTCTTAAGGGCACTTTGAAGCAAATGAATCTGGTGCCTTCAATAACTTTGCCACATGCTTTATACGGAATCCATCTAAAAAATAAATCAGTTAAACTTAATACAGCAGGAACTGGAAGCATCTCAAAAACTGAAAACAGTTCCCTTGATAGGAATCGTAACGCCATATTATGAGATACCTATCTGGAATGCTAGGTGCCATTCTTCTTTGAGTTATTCAATACAGGTTTTCTAATTTTAATTTTACAAAATTAATACAGAAACGTTTAAGTTTCGCCACAAATACATAAAACATAACCAAAAAAAATATAACGCTATTCTATTGACAGTTCTTTTTTATTGTTTCCATTTCCGTTTAATGTAAGCTTTGGGATCTAGCCTATACAGCCATGACTTCAGATTTGTCGTAAACTCGTGATAAATATCAAAAATAAATTATTAATGGGATGAAGCTTATTGTGCAGTCTATAATAAAATTGATAAAAGCATAGAATCATTAATAGTGCCAGTCACTACAATGATTATTATCATGGACTTGAATGATTGATAATAGTAATAATTGAGTTAAGTATTTGATTTAATTTACTGTAATTTTTGTTTTTTTTTTTTATTTGCAATGTATTTGTTTCTTTTTTTTTTGTTTATTGTGTTTTTTTTGGACAATGTTGTGTATGCCTGTTATTGGTTTTCATGTATGTCTTAAACTTATTATCTGTTACTTTCCTGCGAAAATTTGCATGTTAATTTGTTGTGATAATAAATAAATGGACTTAAATTTTTAGCTAGCACCATTGATTACTAAGTAAAATCTTAAGTGAAGACCATATTGGGGTAAGAAGAAGAAAAAGAGGAGGGTCCTTTTACCTAATATCTGAGATGAATCAATTAATTTGATCCCTTCGCCTTTAAAGAATAGATGCTTTTTTATGCATTTCACCATGTTGTTTATATGTATATTAATTTTAATATATATATACTACTCAAAACAAAATAAGGGCCACGAGGTATTTTGTCTGTACCATGAAAATAATAAAACCAATATTAATTTTTTTGTCTCCATAACGAAAACTAATGTTGTTTTTACCGTGTAGACCAATAAATTTATTCCAATAATAATGATTAAAAAGTTTATTTGCTTTTGAAAGAAAAAACACATTTAAGGTTAAAAATAAAGACAATGTAAAGTTACTGAAAACAAAAGAAAATACTCCATGCTCATCTTTTAGTAACGGGTATGCCCCCCTCGTTTCGTTACGCACTCCTGAAGCCTGGAGTGCATGCTCTCAATCAAATGCCTGACATTTTCCATTGGAATCTCTTCCCAGGCCCTTTTAACAGCGTTGATGAGTTGCTGTTGGTTGTGGATTTCCTGATCACCGTCTCTAACTCTTCGTTTCAACTGATCCCACATGTGCTCTATTGGATTTAAGTCCGGACTGTTCGCCGGCCACGGCAAGACTTGAATTTGAGACGCTTCCAGTACAAACCGAGTCGCTTGAGCCGTGTGTGCACGAGCATTGTCTTGCATCAAGATGAATCCAGGACCCGCTCGCTGGGCAAATGGGATCATATGTGGTCTGACGACTTCCTCAATATACCGCTGAGCTAACAGTACCCTCATTTAAAATAGCGAGCTCAGTTTTGCCGTGTAAGCTTATCCCGCCCCAAATCATTACATTTGGACCACCAAAACGATCGACTTCATGGATGCAGGCTTCTGAAAATCTCTCGCCGCGTCTTCTCCATACTCTAATACGGCGATCGTCGTTAAAAAATTTAACTTTGCATTCGTCTGTGAAGAGCACCATGCCCCATTGGTTTATGTCCCAGTCCAAATGTTGACGGGAAAATCTTAAACGATTTGCACGATGATTTCTGGTTAATGGAATACGGACAACTCGCCTTCTTGATGCCTGCTGGTCTTCATGCAATCGATTACGAATAGTTTGGTCACTGACACGAGTAACCGTTGTGAGCCGTAAACGATTTTGCAGCTTGCGGGCCGTCGTTTTGCGATCTCGGCGCGCACTTAATCGAATGTAACGATCCTCTTGAGCTGTTGTAATGCGAACTCTGCCCGAACCAGGTCTTCTTCTAACACTGCCGGTCTCTTGGAAACGATTCCATAGATTTTGAATAGCACTTCGAGAAAATCCCAATTGCAAACCCACAGATCGCTGCGAATGACCTTCTTCAATCATTGTAACGGCTCTGGTTGCTGTCAGCGAGTCCATATGACGCCTGCGTGCTTGTGGCATATTGGAAAAGATGTTTCTGACTCGAGATATCAATGAACTCTGATAATTTCTAATAAACCAAGAAGCTAAGGAAAGCAAAACGTCAAAGAAAATGGAATCAAAATTTTCAAAAATAATTTTAAATCAAATTTTATTTAAAATTGTTGCCAGCATTAGATGAATACTAGAATATTAAAAAGTTTAGGTATCAAAGAGTTTGTATACTCAATATTTTTCTACTTTCAATATGTAAATGTTTAATAATTTACACCAAAATGAAAAAATACCTCGTGGCCCTTATTTTGTTTTGAGTAGTATATATATATATATATATTATAATAATACTTTACTCATAATTTCTCACTTCTCACATCCCATTTCTATTATCATTCATCATCATCATCATCATCATCATCATCATCATATAGGAAGGAAAAATTGTTTATTTATGTATTACTTCTGAAAAAAATTACTTTTTCATTGGCTAAATGCTTGTGCTTAGCCATAAAAAAAAGTTAGTTAAAAAAAAAATTACATTCCATCTTAGAGCAATTTTATGCATTCCATTAACGCTCTAGTATTGTTTCGTGTTTGGAAGGCTACGCAATGTAGGATGATAATGTGTCAATGAACAAAATACAAAATAGGTAGCATAGATAATATACACTATATACCATGAAGCTGTGTAGGTAGGTACCTACCTAATTTAATTTCCATCCTCTTTTGTCAGAAATGTCAGACACCTTGTTTGATTTTATTATCAATAATGATTATTTATATAGGTAATATGTTTTTAATGGGTCCATGTAATCAATATTTTCAACAATGTGAAATTCTGAAGCAGTAATTATTTCTCTGACTGAATGCTCACGAATGTTAAAAATAAAAACTTCATGCAGGTAACCTCATAACTCGTTGCTATAGTAACAAAATGAAAAGAAAATCTAATTTGGTCGAAGCTTATGAAGATAAAACAGAAAGCTTTGAAAAGAAATTAAAAGCAAACTTTGCCAAGAGATACATTAACCAAAGTGCCGTTATGTATAAAACAGAGTGGTACAAATCCCTTGTGGATGCAGAGAAATCTTGTTTGAAGGAGGATAAAATAAAAAAGATTCATTATAAGTTTGATGATGGTAGAGAGATGGTTGAAGAGTATAATGTTGACACTCAAGTACTATTGCGAAGGGCTTGGAAATCGATAGGGAAACTAGGTGGGGAAGGAAAATGGTTAGTTGAAATTGGTGATCCTATTCCTGATGCTAACCCGACCATTGAAGCTGCAGAAATACTAGAAAGTAAAGACCAGGTACACCCTTAATCATTAACTGAAAAAAATATTATAAACTAATTAATAAGCAAACTTAACATTCTGATTATGTTTTAGCCTGTTGTCACTCGGAGAAATACTAGAGTCAATTTGGAATGGAGGATAAGGAACTTACCATACCCTATTGAGACTTATTCTATAAGTGCCAACAATGATGAAAAATGTGTTATTGTGCGTACAACAAACAAAAAGTATTTCAAAAAACTGCAAGTTCCAGAGCTTGAGAGACTCAAAATACCATTACAGCAAGCAAACATATCTTCCACACATCAATTTCAGACTCTTATCATAATGGTAATGTGCTCACATAACTTATTTTCCACATGATTACCCCTATGGCCTCCACAGCATAAATGTGTTGCCGGGCCCTGTACGCCAAGCATTCAATTCAGAGTAAAAACTTGTAACATAAACACGGATAAGGGATAGCAAAAATCTTTATTTGGTGTTTTTTGAAAACTCTAGGTAGGTATTGTTTATTGCCGTCTTTGGCAATTGACATGCAGGGCTGTTAAGGTCAAAATGTTATAAAAATTCTATGTTAGATCGAATTTTGCATTACAGTAGATATAAGCAGCACAATATAACATATAACATCATCCATCACCAGATCTTTTTATGTCCCCATTGCTGTGGCACAAGCCTTCCCTATGGATGGATGGAGGAAATGGGCCATAAACCACCACACGGGCCAGAGTGGGTTGGTGGTTGTTAACAAATGCTAATGCAGCCAGGACCATCGGCTTTACGTGCCTTCCGAAGGAGTCCGAGATGATAAATCTTTGGTCAACCATCTGATGATAGGTTTTTGCGAAGTTGCTTAACCTCAATTGCAGACCGGACGCATTAACCACTGCGCCATCGAGCTCCTCTGCATCATCATCTTAGCCAAAAGACGTCCACTGTGAGCCAATGGCCACCCCAAATAATCTCTACAACAACCGGTTTTGTGTTTCTTTTTTTATATAACATAGATTATTTATTTTCCAGTATAAAAAACCACAACAGCTTATGGATATGGAAAAGGAATGGTATGAAGAACTTAAAAAGGTGAAACCTATCAAGGATATACCTAGTGACTGTAAAAACCAATGAATAGCCTGTTACCTATTTAGGTACATATACTTTTAACTATTAAATGTATGCACATACAACCACAAATGTGTTTTTTTAGAACCTTTTAGTTGGATGTATAATTTTTGCAATTAATTACTTAGAGAATGCAGTCCCATTACAAACATGTACAGTTTTAATATGTTGTAATTATTAGGTTGCTATTAATATTAGAATAAATTTTTAACAATTAGAACCTTTTCTTTTTTTTTCTATTTTGCATGCTATTTGAAGCATGTAGTTTTCAAAATAGTAAAATTTAGTTAGGTACAGAGGCCTACACATCAACCACCACAAACTCAAATTCCCTCAATAACTTTGAACCTTATTACTAAGTAACATGGTTAAAAATGTCCTTTAGTTTCAGTAGTTCAGTTGTTAGTTTGGTCAACCGAACTAATGCAACTTTGATGTAGTAATAGTCCGGTTGATTTAAATGACCAAACTGTTGTTACTATTGAGTGCAACAATAGTTCGATACTTTAATTTATAAAATCTCAATTTTATAATTTTTTATAAAGTGCGCGCCTTTGTCTTTCTTGACAACTGGAAAAAAATCAATATGACATTGGAAAACAATTGCTCGCCTTCTTACACTTTCAAAAAAATAAATAAACCTACATAAGTTCCTAAGTTTTACAAAGTTGTATACTATAAAAAATTATAGATTTAAAATTTTATAAATTAAAGTAAAAAAACTATTGCTGCACTCAATAGTAGCAACAGTTCGGAGATTTAAATCAACCGGACTACTACTACTTCAAAAGTTGCATTAGTTTGGTCGACCGAACTAAGAACAGAACCACTGAAACTAAAGGGAAAATGTATTGAAGAATTTTGAGTTTTGGATAGGCTGATGTGCAGGCTTCTGTACATATCCAGACGAGCAGGGACAACCCAATAGTTGATGCTGCACTACTGGAATTTTCTAGTCTGTATGACATTAACAAATACTTAATGATTCATATGATTTATCAGAGTTTAACAAAACTACAGTAAGGACGTTTTAATGAGTAATAATTGAGAACTTTAGGTAGGTACCTATTACCATATTATATGTATATACCAAACAACACGTTAGTATAGAGATTTAATTTTATTCAAATATTTGTAATTTAATTTTATATCTTAATCACTATCATCCTTAACAAGAGCCTTTGCTTGTTCCTTCAATTCATTTTCATCTTCTTCTTTGTCTATTAGTCCTCTAGATCTCAAGTACTCTCCATACTGTTTTGGAATGCCCATAAAAGTCTTTATTTTAGCACGTAATTGTTTCCAAGTTTCTTGATAATAATTCTTCTTATCTCTAGTCATAGCTTTATAATCATGACCATATTTATCCAAAAGATATGTTATGAATTCCACTTGACCTTTTGGTAACCTGAAAATCAAAGGTTTATTAATACAAAATCACCAGTAAAAGCTAGTAATAACAAAATTATACAAAATACTTAGGTAAGTATACTATTGCAACTAAAATAAATTTTAATAATTACAACAATTACAATTACATTAAAAGTGTAATATGTAAGTAAAATTTGTAATTAACAATAATAGTTGAGTGTTTTGAAGTCTGAATGTGGCAGTTTCTTTCATGTCTGGATATGAGTGGTTAGATTATGCAAGATAAATTATTTTAAAAAAGACTTGCAAAAGAGCTTTTTAAGCCAAGCCTGAAGAATGTACATCTAAGGAGTAGAAGTTGTTCCCCGCTAATATATTCTCCTGAGCGAGACTACTTGGTAAAATATAATGATAAATACCGGTACCAAGTAAACAATATTTCACATAAGAATTATAAGGGGGAGGTTCTTGTTGGGGATTTCTGAACTCATTCTAAGAAATTTCTTTGTGATCCATAAAAATAAAAACGCCTGATTACACATTTGTCTCGTTACTTTAATAAATTATATCAAAACTTTATAGCTATAAATCTTTATCAAAAATACATCCGAAAACACAATGACAAATCAACAACCGAATCTGTTTTTTCTATTCTTGACTAACACTTCATAATATTTGAAAACGCTTCAGACATGTTTCTTAGTAACAAAAGTTACATCCTTCTAGTTCATTTAAATGAAATATAATTTTGCACATTTTGAATATAACTTAAATAAAAACTTACATAAACTTTCTTTCCCTAGGTGCAGATGCTTCTTTTTCTAATTTTTGCATGACATCTAATTTAGGTGGTGGTTCCAAAAGAATGTCCTCTGGTTCAGA
This sequence comes from Eudonia truncicolella, assembly GCA_949315975.1. NCBI lineage: Eukaryota > Metazoa > Arthropoda > Insecta > Lepidoptera > Crambidae > Eudonia > Eudonia truncicolella. Next base: position 12,711,128 of record OX438836.1, read on the forward strand.
CTCTTCATCCTTAACAATTTTTCTAGCTTTCTTAAGTTGATCTTGTTTGAAATTAGGGATTTTTATAACTTTGTTGGGATCATTTGCTAAACCCATTTCTTTCAGATTACGTAGTGTTGATTTTTTTAGATCCCATTCATCTTTTATAACTTTGCTGAAAATGTAACAGTTAGGGTGTAGCAAAGGGGGTCCGAAACAGCCGATTTTTCGATCATGTTTTGTATGGAGCTAGGACTTGTAAAATTTTTCACTTTTAGCTGTAGGTCACAGAAATCTCCAAAAAAACAATAAAAAAATAATAATTAAAAGCCAAAAAAATAAATCTCTAGATTAGCTATGTTTTTTGGCATTAGTAAAAAAAAAGTTTGTTATTTTTTGGGGCCCCCTTTTGTACACCTGGGCCAAAGTTAAGGTTTACAGGTTATAAATGCAACTTTTAAGTTTATTTAAAATCTTGGTCAGTGTCGTCGACACTCTGACCCTTAGTTGATTAAAAACCTTACCATAATACAGTGCCAGTGCTGCTTTGGTTTTTATTCATTCGTTTGCGGTTAAGGTGGTGTAAATATTTTTTTCGACGATGTTGCTTTTTTATTTTCATTTTGGTTTAAAAATACCGCAAACACAGAAGTACCAAAATTAAGATATTTACAATTTGTTTTGCAACACGTGAACACGTGTTTTCGTAACCTTGAGTTTTTTTTTAAGTGTAGTTCGTTCCCTGAGGAACCGGCTAAGGTCATAAACCATGCTGCCATGTCATTAGTTTCTTAATTTCATTAGTTACTTCTTTGTTACTTCTCCTGTCTTGTTTCCTGTATGATGATGATGATGAATGATAATATAAATGAGAAGTGAGAAATTTAGACCCCCCAACCCCAACCCTTCGAGTATCTCAGTAAAGATGTGGGGCTTTACTCCTCACGCAGACTTCTTGAGAGAATTTGAAAAGTAACGTTACACTGTTTTGTTTCATTTGCCAACACTCATGCACACTTACGAACACTTAACGGTTAATAATCCACCATTATTTCACATTATTATTAGACATAACACAAATTTTAGAAAATAAAACAAAACTGCAGACTTTGTTTTTTAATCTTGGGAGAAGGTATAAGGATATGCCAGTATAACCTGATCTTATTTTTCTGTTATTAAAAAGTAGTGTCCTTTAAGCTAGCGTACACATGGTCTAATTCACGTTTGTTGTAATGCCATATTTTAGTGCGGTAATTACAGCAAACAAAATAATTAGTGAGTGCCTATTTAGTTTAAGAAATAAAGACTTTTTTATTGTGTACGCTGGCATCACTATTATGCTGGCGTACACGTGATCGTTCTCGGAAACTACTTATATAATAGCTACGATATTTACACACACATGTAGTGCCTTTATTTCAGCCCCCGCTATGCAAAATTTCATGAGGATTGCTTTTAAAGAAATGGAGATATTAAACTAGACTTGTAATTGACATTTCGAGCTGGTGTCTATACAGCGTACCCATATTAATGCAATGAGTTTTTCCCATATTAGTGCACTGATGGGATTTCTTGGAGAGAAAGTGAAGAGTCATGTCTGCGGTTTTGTTTTATTTTTTAAAATTTTTGTTATGTCGAATATTAATGTGAAATAATGGTGGATTATTAACCATTAAGTGTTCGTGAGTGTGCATGAGTGTTGACAAATGAAACAAAACAATGCAACGTCACTTTTCAAATTCTCTCAAGAAGTCTACGTGAGGACTTAGACCTTAGGACTTAGACCCCACATCTTTACTGAAATACTCGAGGGGTTGGGGGTCTATCATTTCGCACTTCTCATTTCTATTATTATTTATCATCATACAGGAAACAAGATAGGAGAAGTAACAAAGAAGTAACTACTTAATGAAATTAAGAAACTAATGCCATGGCAGCATGGTCTATGACCTTAGCCGGTCCTCAGGGAACGAACTACACTTAAAAAAAACAAACATGACATCCTTTTTTAGGTTTTAATCGATTTTATACCTACCGATGAACTTATTCTTTATTAAATTTTCTTACTTACATCTAATTAGCTGTTAACTTATAATCCTCCTAAGATCGCACTCAAGAGGCAAATCTAATATACGTGATCTGTGACAGATTCAAATACAATTCATAACTATGTACCAATAGTTAACCTTAAAAAAACTACTTGTTCTTGAAATTTAGTGAAATTAATAAGATTTAGAAAATCTTACCATGCCTCAAACTGGTGCAACACGACATCAAAAGTTTCTGAAATCGGAAAAATCGAAAACTAAATTAAAGAATAAGAAGAAAGATTTACCGAAAGGTACCAATGTGACGAAGACTAATTTCAAAGTAAAGAAGATTGTCATCAAAGAACAATTAAAGAAACATGGAAAAACCGAAGCTTTATCTACTAAGAAACTCAATATTAAAGAGCTCTTATCTCGCCTTAACCATTTTAATAAGAATGCAAGAATTGAATCACTGGAGGGGTTGAAAGAAATAATTACTAGCCACTCTGAGGCTGTACATCAAAATCTTGGACAGCTTATAATGGGTGTCACTCCTTTAGTGCTCAATGTAGAAAAAGTGGTATGTAACTTGCTTTTATTTCTTTTATAGAATGTCAAGTTTTCTTTTGTTGATTAGGTAATTATTAGCTAAAGTATTTTTGTGAAGTAGTAGTAATCTATTAAATCCTGTTTTATAAAAATGAATGATAATTATAGTACCTACCTATTGTCATATAGGTGATGCTTTTATCTCTACTGTAATCTATGTTTTAAAAAGGCTTTCATAATTGGGAAATTTTTATTTGTATTACAAAATAAATATATGGTCAGCAAAATTATTATTTGGTCAGCAGAATTATACAATCTGTCAGCATAAGAAATCCTTATTGGTTAGGTTTCTGAGCGATGTGCAGCGTAGCGAGGGCCAGTCACGGAAGGGGGAGCGGCATAAGACTGCTGTTCAGAATGATATAAGACTGCAGACTGATTTAGAAATATTTGCTGACCATAAGTTGCTGCCCAACTAGCTTTTTTGCTGCTCAACTAGCATTTTTTTTGCTAACAAAAATATGAATACATTGCTAACCGTTTAAATAACACCCTTCATAATTATTGTGGAAATTGCAAATGTTGTAGAAGTAACTTTTATGGAAATTCTCTGAACTAGTCAAAGCATTTGTACAGGTACGCGGTATAGGCATTTTAAATGTAGCCTTTATCATTTAGCTTGTCTTTTCTTTATTTTTCAGGTGCGTCATGAATCCTTTAAAGTGCTTCACTTAATGTTGTCCAATACAGCTTTAGAAAAGTTAGAACCTTTCTTTGATATTATGTCGACATATTTGAGAAGTGCTATGACCCACATTGATGCAAGAATTCAAGAGGATTCACTGTTATTTTTGGATTTATTATTAACATGTACTCCAGAGAAGGTAGTACATGACTTCCATAAAATTTTACCAAATTTTTTGGACATGATTTCTAAATTGAGAGTTGATTCTAAACCAGGCAGAACATTAACTGTAAACTTGGGCAGTCAAATTACCAGTGTTAAATGGCGAGTTAAAGTGCTACATAGGCTGAAAGATTACCTCAAGAAATATGTTCTGTACAATCTGGTTAACCTGAGTAAAAAACCTGCTACTGATAATTTTTATGCTTTCGATAGCTCTAAAACAAATAGTTACCCATTATTCAATACTATATACACATCAGCATGCCATGTAGCCTGTTTTTCAGCAAAAGGCTCACAGGATTTAACACCTTTAGATGAAACAGAAAAATTTAAAGAATATGTTACTACTCTGATGCCCCTACTATTCGAAACATGGCTTGAAGTTTGTCCAAAAGCAACTTCAGAACTAAATATTGAAACTGTTATCAATGACGATGCTGCTTCCCTTTTAAAACATACCTTAGATGTGATTACAGTTTTGTTTAGTCTTGTAAAACATCAAAATCAGAAGAACCCAAGTTCTAACATTGAGCAAATATTTTGTCAAAAGTATAGACAGTCATTTAATCAACACATAATTTGTTCATTCCCATATGTGACTAATGTACGAGCAAAACAGAAGAAAGCTAATTCATCAACTTTTGATGACGTTATAACAGACCCAAAGTTAGTTGCTGAAAACCTAGATATATGCCACTTATTTGTAAAATTTAACACAAATGTTAATGTGAAAAACCAAACCAGAGAACTAACATCAGTACTAAACTATATTGAAAAATCTTTTGACATGTTAGCCTCAGATACAGTTAAGGATGTGATTATAAGTATACTTGATACTATCTTTTCGAGTCAAAGTAACTGGACCAAAACTACAACAATCATGGATTCCATATTTAAAAAAATTATAAAAGAATATTTTAATAAAAACTTGTCCAAGTCTTTTAATCAGCAGATTTTCAGTTTATTATGTAAAATTGCTCTCAATGAACGGTTGATTAATTTCCAATCTAATGATGCTTTTAAGGAGTGGTTGAAAGCCCTACCTAATATTCTGTTAGAAGAGTCTGTCACAGTGCAGACAGTCAACATACTGCACCTATTTGCCATCAAAAATAATGAATCTTTCAATAATGTTACAAAATCTAATTTGTTAAATATTATAAACAATCTCCCAAACATTGTTATATCTGATGATAATAATTCAAACAGCTATTACAAGCTTTTCTCATTATTATATTGGATAAAAAACTGGGACCTTGAATCATTAAATTTACTAGAACAGCAACTACTAAATAATGAATATAAAAGTGATCATGGTAAATATATTTTTGATACTCTAAGACTTAGGGTTGGTGGTATTTTGTAAAAATAAAAGGTTTAATTTCATCAATAGTTATTTATTTCGACAAATTCAAACAAAATGTAATTATTAGTTACCCAACACATTTGTTTGTAGTAATAGTATTGTTCATTTAACTAAAATCACATAATAGGGTAACTTCAAATCAGTATAAAATGCAGTCGTATTACGATTACAAAATTTGAAAATACCTAACAACACAAACATCTTTCACAAGAGTTACACACAAGTCATATAATACTGGTGACAGTATGAACAAAATCGTAATTACTCATTAATATTATTGACAATTTATTTCAAAACTACAAGGTACATCGAGGAACCAATATCATTAATGAGATTCTATCTACTTATTCAGATTTTTCAACATCAATAAATTGCACACATTCAGTTATTGTTTCATTTTAAAACATTCCTAAATGAAACATTGTTTGGTAACTACACAACTGACTAATATATCACAACAATGTATAGCAAGTAAATGGAGATTACAGTATATAACTTAAATTTTATTATACAGTATTCTTTTCCTGCAAGTAGATGACCAAATAGAAGAAGAAAAATCAAACAAAATGTTAAAACGAAATCTCTAATGGCAAACTGCTCTCTTTTGCACTGCCAATACCAGACAACTTACTTGTCTTGCATTGATATGAAAGCCTCGTGGAAGCTATTTAGTAATTAAACACTATGGACTAGTTTCTCTAAGAACTAATGCTAATAATAATAAATATAAATAAAAATATAATTTACTAGTGTTGAGTCATTAACTTTTTAATTTTGGCAAAATTTGGCTAAAATGTTTAGTATAAGAATCGGCAATTAAAGCATTTTTATACAAGCAATTTTATCATAGATCAACAATAGTTTTTTGAGAATTAATTCTCATTCAACATTGCAAAGTTTGTGCATTTTATGCTTAGGTAACTAATTAACCTCTTTTAAAAGTAATTAAACTTTTATAGTTCTAAAACATATTGTGAAAGGAATCCCGTGTCCCATGAAAATACCAACATGCTATCTTCAAAATCAGACTCGCCCAAACACGTTAGCTAGATGTTCATGATTAAGTTTTATTTGCATGCTAGATTATGGTCCGGGAGGTGATTATTATCATTTAATTGTCACTATTCCGGTTGAAATTTGACAATAAGATATTTTAATAGTTATATTTTAATAGGCAGGGGAGTTCTGTCAGCTGGACCCTGAAAGATACTGTGCATTGCTCGAATAATCTGTATCTTTACTGCGTCAGCTGACGGTCTTTCCACCGCTACACATACAGCTGATTGTTGTTTTCGTATTAATAATTTAAACAATCGTCTAGTTAAATTTCAACCGGCGTACTATAACTTTGTTTTACGAATTTTTATTATATTTTCATGCGAGCAGCTGACGCATAGTCCCCCCTCCACGATGCGGCTGACAATTTTTTTTCAGCTCAGTAGGATATCAACTATTTATGAAAAAAGTTTCAGCCGGCGGTGTACTATTACTTTATTTTTTTTACCGCTGACGGTCGGTTCACTCATCAGCCATATAAGATCAACTATCGATGTTAACATCAGCTGGCTTACTATGCCTTTTGTATTTGCAACGCTACTTCCCGGACTATATGTAATGTAAACATTAATATTAGACACATTTCCGTAAAGTTAAGAGTAACTTTAAATTTGAATGCTAGATACATGAAAAACACCATGCACTACAGGTAACTTTATGCCATTAATTTGTGATAGACCACGTCATGTTTTCTTAGAGGAGTTAAAATCATGTCTGATTAGAGACACGCTACCAAATACCAAATTCTGTATTTATAGAGAGCATTGATTTTGATAAAGTGCCGTTTACCTAACTCTAGGATATCATTATTATATTAATGAGTATATTATTGTGTTTTCCTTTTATTAGATTTTTTTGCGCGAGGTATTGTAGCAGATGCCGACAGCATAGCCTGAAATAAAAGAAATAAATTGAAAATTAATGCAAAATAAACACAAGCACATCTAAACAATTAAAATCCAATAGTATTAGTAACTATGAACTTTAAGAAGAGTTACTCATATTTTAATAGAATGTATAAACTTTACATATTTTAACATGAGATACCACTATGGTTTGTAGAGGAAATCTCTTACTGTACTTTGAGTTAATAGTGTTGGTATAAATAAGTCAATCCACACAATAAACACAAAAACCAAAATTAGTATCAAAGTAACATTTAAAATTCAAAACACAAAAGCAGTAAAAACAAATTAAAAGTAACATAAAATGAAGCGCAAATAATTAGAACTTTCTTTGCCACAATTAACGTAGATGATAAGGTGAATTTTGTAGTGAATATAATATAAAGGTAAGACGCATTTGATTAAAACTAACTGTTTGGACTTAATGGTTTTAGTATTTAAAATGAGTAAGTAGGTCGCGACCATTGTAAATAATATAGGTATTATTTCCCGGTTACAGCTATGGTCAAATTATTGGCCTAAAATAACATCATAAGTAGTCATAAGTGCTCGGCTAGACTGAAAGCGCAGGCGGCGGCGCGGCGTATATAGATTTCTTATAGAGTGACGGGCGATTCATGTCACAGTTTTTTTTTATACAGTTGGCCGTAGCGACTGGCACTGGCATCTCAAACTAGTTTGAACTAATTGCTGTAGTTATACCGTCATCTTCTTTCTGTTGTGTTTTAATATCGTCTTTGAAAACCACTGGATACACGACAACTTGCGCGATTCACTGCGGACAGAGGCAGCGCGCGTTCCCGCAACGCGTTTTCTGGCCAAGCACTTAGGCTATACTGGGGAGAGAAAAGCAAGCGTAGGATATGTTTTGAGAAATAATTTATTTGTATTACAAAATAAATATTAGGTCAGCAGAATTATACAATCGATCAGCATAAGAAATCCTTACTGTTGGTTAGGTTAAGTTAATTTCTTTTTCCGAGCGAAGCGCAGCGTACAAGACATAATGATATAAGTTGCAGACTGATTTAGAAATATTTGCTGACCATAAGTTGCTGCCCAACTAGCTTTTTGCTGCCCAATTAGCATTTTTTTGCTAACAAAAATACGAATACTTTGCTAACCGTTTAAATAACACCCATATGTTTTTACCATTGCCACGACCTATAAAAAATCTGCTGCAACCATGCACGATTCTAAATTCACACAATATCCAATTTACAGACTTTACATACAGTTTTTGCGAATCCTGATGGCAAATTAATGGACTCGGGGACTTGGGATACGTTTCTTACACGTCTGTACTTTTAGATGTAGCCGGTATTTCCTCATGCAACGAAACATACTTATATTCAGGATGACTCTCTATTTTGGCTTCTATAAGTTTCTGTAAAGCATCGCTTTTTTCGATTATATCGTTCGACACAATTTCGTTATCTAGATCGGTCGCATCTTTGAAACTAATCTGATCGTCAGCTATATCTGATTCTAATATCGGTATATCAGTATTATCTGTCAGGGAATTAAAATCAAAACAGTTTTGAAAATCATCGACCTGCTTTTCGACTGTTGAGGATCTTCTACTATGATCTCCAGATGAAGTAGAAATATTGTCTGCTTTAGTTTTGTCTTCAGTTTTATGCCAAAATACAAGTTTATTAGGCAACTGCAATAATTTTCCTAACCCTGAACTACGGCTCTTGGGAACGCGGCCCGGCGATTTAGATTTATGGCGTCTTTTTTTTTCGGTTATAGGATTTACTACGTGAAGTGAGCCTTTGTTACCACTATCTGTTATGATAGGCATTTGGTTTACAATGTCATTTAGACTATCTCGGGAAGCTGTGCTCACGCGACATTCTTCCTTTATATTGATTTGATCTATATCCTTTTCTACATTTAACTTTGGCGGTGGCGGAGCTTTGGCTTTCCCATACTTCCCTTTCGGCGATTTTCGCTTTGCTTTTGGAGAATCTTCTGGTGTTCCAAAAGAAGCTTCATCGTCACTTTCAGCAGAACAGCTTTCATTAACCGAGGTTTCAAGGCTTGTTGTCTCAATGTCTATTACATTGACGGATTTTGTAATAGTTTTAATATTTTCATTTTCTAATTTAGCGTCTTCAATTTGTTCATTACATCCAACAGTTTTTAATTTTGAAGGTTCATTAAAAACAGTACATTTATTAGTGTTTCCATCATCAATATTTTTATTACCATCATTTTCTGTCTGATCAGTAGTTTGCGCAAAGTTTTCTTTTTCTAAAGAATTGTTTTCTGACTCACATTCATTACCTACCTCTCTATTTTGAATTTCACAACTTTGAGTATCATGTATTGCGTGGTTCAAAAGAGCCTTGTCAATTAGTTCATTTTTAGGGTTTATATTAAAGTGAGATTTATCTAATACTTGGAGAACTTTAACTTGGTCTCCTACATATTGGTATATAAATGGAGGATCTGTATGGGATAAGAAGACTGGGGAAGGAACATTGACCAGGGGGGGCATATTAGCATAGTTAAAAGAATCGTCGTCGTGTAGTTCCTCGATGATTACTTCACTTTCCTTTAAATAAAAAGTTCTAAGTCTATCATAAGATAATCAAACAGCAAACATATAAGTAATAAACTAATAAATGCAAGAGCAGACTTATATATAAACACACGTAGTATTTGAGTATCAGTTGATTATGCTTTAAGAATGCCATAAAAATAAGTATGTAGACTTTTAAGTTTCATGCAATTTAAAAATATATATACGTAAACAGGCGATAGCACATTTATTATTCTTTACTAACGCATACACTAACGACATTTATTTCCAATGTACAGACGCCTGCACTTCAACCTATCCAAAACTGTCAAATTTCTTCAATACATTTTCAACCATATTATTAAGGCATAAAGTTCAAAGTCTATTAAGGAAATTTGACAGTTTGTGGTAGGTTGATGTGCAGGCGTGTGTACCACTACATATTTAAAGCGTTGCTTTAATAGTTTGTATTACAATTATTATAACTAAAATGATAAACATTTAATATTAAATCCGAGTACACTACTCCTACAATATCTTTTCGATCTTCACATCATTTCGATAATTATATTTTATGATATTATGAAGTATAATAACAGTTATATTGTCCTCTCAAACCAACTTCCTTAGGCTACTCTGTTTATAGCCTTCTGACCTCTTTCAGCACCGTTTCTACCCTGATTCAAATAATGTAGAATTGTCCTACAGGTCCCCTTTTTTAGAAAAAGGTAAAGATCATATGTAATAGCTTCAAAGTTATTAAAACCTGAAAAGACTATTCTACAGTATCATACAAATTACAAATCTAATGATGCTGTTTTAGTTTTTACTAAAATAGTCACCTAGAGTACCGTGCAAATTTCGCTCTTCACATGAAATAGCTAAAAAATGCGTTTCAGATTGGCCATCACGCCCAATTAAAAAATACGCCTTGTACACACGTCTGCACATCAACCTACCACAAACTGTCAAATTTCCTCAATAGACTTTGAACTTTATACCGAAAGTCATATGGTTGACATTGTATTGAAGCAATTTGTCAGTTTTCGATAGGTGCAGGTGTGTGTTGCATTGCTTGGAAAAGATATGTAGAGATCCGTCAACACTTTCCCAACAATCTCTAATTATTTTTATGTTATTTAATATCATTATTCCTCTAGTTTTAAATACTCATAAATATTATAACTTTATCATCATAATGTTTCAATAAACAATAAAGACAAATATTGCAAATGGTTTTTTTTTATTGGTAACCTGTATTTCATAGGTGAATGGTTCATAATATGATAATAACGTAAAATTTATTGTTTAACATTATCTTACAACTTTTCAACAAAATATAAAAGATTTTAAGGTTTCACTTATCAGAGGCATTTAACGCTTTTGACAGTTTGTGATTCTTATAAAAAGGTGATATTAAATCAAACTAGCGAAAAATTTAGTATATTTCATATTGCACTTGTAAAGTTCCGTGTATAAATATTATTAAACACTTAATAGTAAACATGATTCTGACAACGCGACAGTACTAACAATAATTTTAGAACCTTTAACGGTACAACATCTTGAAATTCTTAATTGGTATTCGACCTCACGTAATACAGTTTAAATTATGATGATGTCCAATATATCGAAAGGGCGTCCGTTAACACGCACGGGTACACGGTGTTTCGCAAACTAGTATCTCTTTTGTGATATAAGCAGCCGGGTGAGTGCGGCTCATTTCTGCATACAAAACTAAGGCGCACGGTGCGATTTTCGAACTCGTGGCAAAAATTATTACATTAGAGTCCTTACACTCAAATTCAAAGTCACCGGTGACTATTTGACACTAAAAATTCTCGTACATTGTCGTTCGACTTCGTACCTAAATTATTATGGTGGCGACTGACCGGAGCGATCATCGTAACGTAACCGCATACATATCATTCGCGGTAAGCTTGATACGTCAACAACAGGGTGGAGCGAGCGGCAAGCGGCTCAGCTCCATGCAAATGCTCTCTTCGAACACGTCACGGCAAAATTCTCCGGTCTGTCTCCATCTTTATATTGCGAATTAAATTTTTTTGTCATAATTGATTTTAAAACCATCAGTCGCACAAAAATCGCACTCCAAAACAGCACGTGTATCAACAGACGCCCCTGTAACATTAAAAAAGTAATCCAAAGTTACCACACCTCTGCGGCTTGTGGCCGCTTGATGGTAGTGACCGTGGTACGCGTAGATCTTGCTCGCGCCCGGGCCGCCGCGCCCAGCGACGCCGTGCGAGTCAGCGAGGCGGAGTTGTCCGCGCTAGAGTAGCCCGAGCTTATGTCCTCGCTCGATTTTATGTGGCTGGAATAAGGTACATATTTCATACTTTCCAATTATACGAGTAGTAGTAATAAATATCCTATACACTGTCCCACTGGGAAAAGGCCTACGTCATTGAAGCGCGTTGCCACTCTGCCACCCGACAAAGTAGTGTTCGGATCGTTTACGTTCGTGCATAAGATATTCCTGTTACGGTCATAGTTATGATACAATGTAATTTCCCAACTTTTATCAGATCTAGCGAGACAAAAAGGGTAATTGCATTTCTTCCATTACACTACTGTAATAATTAACTGACATTCCAAGGGTCTCGATAAGCAAATTGTGTAAGTACCGTCTTGTTATTTGTTATAAATTTCAAAATAAGTAAAAAGTTTATTGCTTGCAGTTTTGATGCTGACAAGTTAGTGCGCTAACTTGTCAGCATCAAAACTGCTTACTGTGTTGTGAGATTGTTATTATTTTTATGATGGAGCGACAAGTCGCTGATAAGGAACGCCTATAATTTTATAGAAATAAGCTTATTTCTATGTCAGTAACCTTTATTCTTCTGCGGAGATGCGCATCATGCGGAAGATATTTAAAAAAAAAACTATGTAACTAACATTAGCACACTAACCTGAGGTCGGGCTCGTCGGCGCGGCCGGCGCGCGGCGTGCGCATGTCCACGTCCACCTCCGGGAAGTACATCGGCGCGCGACTGTTGGACTCCGACGCGCTGCGGCGGGTGCTGAAGCCGCTGACAGTAACAACTTTATATTAACTAGAGTGGTGGTCAAATGGTCGAAATTAGACCGTTTTATGATTTACAATTGGACCTGGTAGGTGGCGCTGCTATAGGGGTCCATCATGTGATACGGGTGTTCTTAAGCGGACGAATGATTTGTTTGTTTTGTTGTCATGGAAACTGTCAAAGCGCTACGAAGTCCGCCGGTCAGCTAGTATTATACAAATTAAAAATCTTTTGAAATGGTAAAGTGGTCGAAATTTAATAAATATTTTTATTTTTGTCTTATTCATAGAACGATGCGTAGAAGCGCATCAAGCAGCAAGAAGTAAATCGCTTAAAAAATCGTTGTACTTTTTCACCTTCATAATATATGGACTTATTTTTTGATTCCTGTAAAGTTGCCATTTTTGACTTATGTACTTTAGTCTGCCGGCCCTGGAATTGTAACACGTCTTATACAAAATAAAAATATTTTGGAACTTCTTTCCTCATATCATTATCATCAGCATATACTAGTGCACTGCTGGACATAGGCCTATTCAAGGGCACGCCACTGAGCACGACCCGCGGCTACTATGATCCAGCTCCATACATTTTTTTAAATATACACTCAAAATAATGAGATCCCAGAAGTTAAGATTCATACATGACGGGCTCGAGCAACGCACACATAGCCCTGTCACGGACACGCAATCTCGAAACAGTCTGGGCGCAGTTGAGATAAATAAATTACAGTCACTTCCTAGTTTCGTTGTGCAGTCGACTTTTAACCAAATTCAAACCTGTTTGTTTAAAAAAAAAGTCTTATTGCCTTGACTTAAGTTTTAATTTAGTTTTATTCGACTGTACAACAAAGTAGTGACTGGGATTTATCTTAGTGGGGCCTGCTGAGGTTTCCCTCTCCCAGTAACACTTCGACCCATCGGGATCTTTGGTGCAAGACAGGGATTTATACACTAATCAGGAATCGATCGATTCGTCCATGTACCTTTTCCCGCCCCGTCGTATCAGTCTCGGCTCAGTGAGGACATCGTCGGCTTCGTCGTTTGAGCGCTCCTCACGCGGATCGCACTCGCTCAGGTCAGACAGACTGTAGCTTTTGCGAAGCTGCTGAACTAGACCTCCTCCACCCTGAGGAAATCGAAGATTAAATATTTCAAAAAACAAACTTTTACCCAGTTATATTAATACCTACTGGATAACAGAAACACTTGTAGGTATACGAGCTCTTGCTAAATTGACAGGAAACCAATCTCGGTAGCTTCATTAAAAGAGCAGTCGTTATCCCGTATTAAAAAAAAATGGGCATAAATCAGCGTTGCAGGTGATGTTTAATATGCAACATGTGCAAAGTGGTTCCTTTTGAATTGTCTAAGTATTTTTATTTCACTGAAACTTTATAATATTATATACTTTAATAAGTGAAGCTACCGTAGAATGCGTATCAGAATTACCCTTGGCTCTCCTTATAGAATAGTATTCCAAAAAAGGTTGGTGTTACAAAAACTGGAGGTACAGAAATTTTTTGTAAATATCTCTATGTGACAATTTAAAGAGTTCAGATAAACAGATTGAGTTGCCAGTAAAATTAAATGTTATTATATTAATGTTAATACTAACTACTAACTAACTACTATTAATTAATGTTAATATTAATGTTATTAGTTAGCCTGTATTATCCCATTGTTGGGCAAAGGCCTCCTCATTCCCGAATGTTATTTACCCAACCAAATTGGTTTGGCAAGTGCTTGGGAGTAAGTATGTCTCGTAATCGTAAAGTAACATTAAGTCGCAACTGCAAGGGTAGACCTTTCCATTATTATTTAGCATTTAGCATGATATGAAATAAGGCTTTATTGTGCAAACCTATACAAAACACTTAAATAATCGTCTATACTTGAATCGTGGACAATTGGCAGAAACGAGAGAGAAATTAATATACTTATGTTATATTAATTTCTATGGACAAATCGACAACGGAAACTATTTTTTAAATAAATAACTTAACAAAAAACTTTACACAAACATAATAAGTAATTATAAATGTGCATTGTTAACTATAAAAAATGCCTAATTATATAGAAGATACAATTCATTTAAGAACTTAACTTAGAAACAGTAAAAATATGGGATACTTACACAAAGAGTTGATGTCTCGGATCTGATCTACGCCTATTTCGTACAGAAAAGCTTTGTGCGATACATGCAGCAAGCAGAACTAGTTTCTGCTATTATAAGGCTATTTGCTTTCCAATAAAACTTTGCCATATTATGTTTTGTGTTTTTATTAAAATAATCAATTTATAAAACTAAATCAGTCACACGATTCTATACCTAGCGCCAATACATAAAAGGCCGTTTTCTAGTTACATGCGACACACACATTAGAACTAGTGTACTGTATTATCAATTCATCATGCAATGTAATATAAACAAGAATCTTTGAAAGTGAGATTGTGCGTGTACAGGAACATAAAGTAAAACATTATTTCATTCGTCTCCAGGACAACTCGATTGAGGACTAACGAAGTAATTAATCGCTATAAAAATCAAATTTAAAAAGTGACGTAAGTAGTTAATATATTAGAGACTTGGAACAAAACAAAATCGAATTAAATATTTGCAAACGAATTTACAATAATACGTTTCAAAAACAAAGCTACAGATTAATCTAAAGATTGTCTAAAAGTTATTTAGGAATCACAGTTGCGTTTCGTTCGTACGGTTCCTTAGGTCATTCGACCATCAGTTCGTTGTCTTCCTTTTCGGCGGCGGCGGCTTGACTTCGCGTCCTACGGCCTCTGGATTTGCTCCGCGGCCTCTTGTCTTTGGCTACCTTACGCTTGCGGGCGACGTTGCCTCTACTGCGGGCCGAGCTAGGCTCATAATCGGGATCATTGGTGTCACCTCCACATAGACCCTCTCGAATGGGATCATCCTTATCCAACTCTACGATCTCAACGATACCGGGCAAGTTAGCGTTATCAGATTGCTGATACTCTAAGTCTTCGTACGTGTCTTGGTAGCCATCTGTGACGTCACGACTACTCATCGTTTTAATAGCCCTTCCACTTTCTTGCTCGGGGCTCGGCAAGTTGAAGTTCTGCGTGAAGCAGCGATGGAAAGGATAATTGGGAACGAAAGGTAGGAGGGGGAGAAATTAAAAAAGCGTGTTAATAAAATTAAAAAGAAAAATTAAATTAAGCGGTAATGATGTCTAACATTGATGTTGTGTGAGGGTAAAAAAATAAACGGTAAAATGTGGTCATGCCTGATGACAAACAGTGAATGTTTTATTTGCTTCAAGTTGAGTGCTTCTAAACAACGGATGTAGGTATCAGAGGCTGTGTACAAATTAGCACCACACGTGTATAAAGCATAATAATTCCACTTGTGTGTTATTTACATAACGTTTTGTGATCAAGCAAGCCACGCCAGTATTCTAATAATTCAATTCAAAACGGAACATGTAAAAACAACATTTAGTTATAAATCTAATTAAAACATTTCAAACTCTCGCAATTGTTTGTTTAGAAGGGTTAAAGTCCACCGATACCCTTATTTCAGCTTGTGCAAACTCAAAAAGAGCCTTGAAATGAAAAGAAAAACATTGAACAACCTAAACAATTATTTATAATTATAATTCAGGCTTTGTTTGAGTTCATTTATAAATGGTTACAAGCATGCATTAACGAATAAAATTGGCGGGTACCTTTATAGCTGTCTGCATAATGACAGTGGTGGCGTAGTTGACGCCTTTCGTACCCAAGTTGAGCACTGTGTGGTAACCCTGATCTTTGGCTTTGGCTATGTACTCATCTATTTCCTGAAAACAAAATAAGTAACTAAATTAATAAAGGTTTCATGGGCAACTTAGATCGGTGACTTTCGTTATTCCTCAACTAGAGGCCCGCTCGCGACTTCGTCCGCTTGAAAACACCCGTATCCCATGATGAACTATTGCAGCGCCACCTACTAGGTCCAATTGTAAATCTATACCATTCTTGAATCCACTTGAACACATACAAAAAAATTTCATCAAAATCGGTCCAGCCGATTAGAAGGAGTTCAATTACAAACACGCACAGAAGATTTATATATATAAAGATGGAAAAGTCGCTTTCATTCCACTTGATAGAGAGTGACGATAAGTTCGATGACGGAAGCAATCCAGGGGGCCTACCGCCTAACTCTATTGCTATCGCTCTCGCTATCGCGCTCTATAGTTTATGGCGTAATCTTGCCATTTCGAAAGCTATATAAAAGCAATATCGAAAGCTATAGGCTATAGCTTTCGATATTGCTTTCTTAATGCTTTCATATCGCTTTAGAAATTACAAAATGACGCCATAAACTATAGAGCGCGATAGCGAGAACGATGGCGATAGAGTTAGGCGGTCGGGGGGCCGAATCCTCAACAACTGATGAGATGGCTATGTAACTCCATTTGACGGAACACACCAAGTTGTGTGCGTACAATGTTTCTTACTGCGACAAACTTAGAAAGTAATAGAACTAGTCCTACCAGCATCCTACCAGTACCGAGTAACAATATGTACACACGCCTGCACATCAACCTACCACGAACTGTCATATTTCCTCAATTGACTTTGAACTTTATGCCATAATAATATGGTTGAAAATGTATTGAAGGCATTTACAGTTTTGGATAGGTTGATGTGCAAGCGTCTGTACATCTGCTCCGTGCTGCCGTCGCTGGTAATAGAACTCTGGGTCTGAGACTCCTCCAGTCTCTCTTAACAGTAGACTACAAAAGCTGTAAATCCTTTTGGATTTTCTGAACACAGGTGTTTGAAAGTCATGGGCGGACTTCTACTGAACTTATATGGGTTACATTTGACAGATATAAATAAAAGAAAGTTGTCAAAGCAAAGCATCAATGTCAATCAATGAAAATAGCGCGGAATATTTTCCAATGCGTAATTTTCACATTCGCCTTACTGCCCAGTACAAAGAAGTTTGCATTTTTGCATTAGAATCGCATTAAGCAGTCGTTTGGAATCGTGGCTTTTCGGAAAGTACACTATCGCAATCAAAATGATGAGGCTCATGGCCATTTTGACTTGAATGTGTTAAGCAATATCCGAAATAGATGCATCTCGCTACGAGTCCGTGCACTACCTAGATTTTTTATAATAGAAAGGTTGGCCAATTTCTGTTCTTTCAGTTTTCATTACAAGTCGACAAATTTTAATCCAAAGAGCTATTTTACCTGTTCCCTCCTGCATAGCGCCGGATGGACAAACTTTCTGTACAATATGGAAGATCCCTTCGTAGCTGGAGACAACAGCCACAGCACCAGTACTATCTTCACCTCGTAGTAGAACGGGAACCATGACAGGAACATGTCCGTAAACGTTTCTGTGCATGTGAAAAGGGCGAATACTATCCAATACATCATCCATTTTACCTGAAAATAATTAACAAATTATAAGATAACTTTGAAGTTGGTAAAAACTTAAGAGATAATGAAAAATCTGCTAGTACTTTTTAATTAATAATACATATGGAAAACTTTTACTAAACTCCAGTTAAAAGAGCTCGGTAGTTGATTGGCAGTTGGCAGTCCTTAACACCCACCAACGTACATTAGATCAGCGTGGTTAGGGCTTCCAGCGTGGTTAGGGCTTCATCCCAGCAGTGGTACGTTTATGCCAGCCACGAACCTTACCATAAACTTTCGCAATCTAGATTGTATAAATTTATCTTAATGCCGGCAATATAGGTTGATCATGACATGATGATGTAGTAAGTACCTACTACTACATATGGCGAGCACTTAATGGCGTGTTTTTAAAATTAATTCAAATATAATAAACGTAATCGGTTCACAATCCAAAATATCAATGAAACAGAGCCATTAAAAAGGCAATGACCTTAATTCCGTTACATTAATAAAACAGAAAACATATCAGATATAAGTAGAGGTATGTGTATAAATGTATCACGCTTAAGTAATTAAGCATAGGAAGTCTGGAACAAGGTAAAGGACACAAGAACTGAAGCGTTTCAAACAATATGAACAAGTACGCGAGACAAGGTCACTTCTAAGTTCTAACTCACAACAATCTTACCGACACTGTGATTCATTTATACGCATTTATTTGGAAGTTACACCTTTTATGGTTTTTATCTTAAAGTTCGTGTTTTGTCATTTGTGTTTTTCACTCGTTATTTTGACGTTGATAGAGATACCAACACTAAAGGAAGAATAAAATATAAAAAATGAAACCACTTACGTATTCTTTCAAATTCTTCGTCCGTACAGCTTTATATGAAGCGTAAGCCGGGTAGAGGGTCCCGAATACCAATCTGCAAAATGGATATACGACCAAATAAGAGATCATTTTTGGAGCCAGCAATCCGACCAACACTGCTAATACTCCAAAGTTTCCAAATGTGACGCTAGGTATGCATCTGCTTAAGGCCACTCCAAGATTCACAGCGATACGATTCCAAACTCGGCCTCTCGGCGGCGGTCCGAGAGGAAAGTTGCCGTCACAGCTATAGTCTTCATCTATGTTTGGGTCGTATTTTACGAGTTCGCGGCCGACCCCGAAGCTTTCGGTGGCAACGACACGAGCGCATTCAGCTTCGATCTGGTTGACAATGAGTCGAACGCTGGACAGTCCGAGAGTTAGCGTCGCCCGTGGTCTGTCGTCACAGTAACGCGCGCGAGCTGCCGCCATGGATACGAAACAGCCGCGACATTGGCACTCGTTGCAGCAAGTATGCGTAAACCAAAAACAATGCCTGTCCGAGTGCACCGCGAAAGCAATATTGCAATAGATGCGCACACGATTGCTGTGGTACGGACACTGAGTTAAGAATCTGTCTCGACTTGTAGCTAATGTGATAAAAGGTATGTAACTTAACAAAAGTAAATCAATATCATCGCATTGACTTCGCAGTTCACCTAGCGGTGGAAGCATATAATATTTGAAACTGGTATTAAAATATTGTATTGAAAAATTATTGTTAAGATGGGAATCTGTATAAAACTCATAATACTGATGCCATATCTGTAGTTTATCGAGCCCGACATTTCGCAATCAAATCACGACTTAATTAATAATTGGGTACTTCAAGTCGAAGGTTTCATTAAACGAAGTTTCTCTCAACGCAGACGACTTTAATTAACAGCGCTTTTGCACTCGTTGATTTGTAAAGAGTTTTCATTATTAATCTAACAGAAACCTTCAACTGCGCACTAAAAAAATATAGTACATTGTTTGTGCCGTTTATTTCATTCTACATATTCATGCTCCAGTAATGTTCAAGAGCGCGTGACAATTTAACGAGTTATCACTAAATAGTTGGGGAACAGGCCAGACTGTAAACATCTATGCTCTATGACTGCCACTTCCGTTCTACCTATTTATTAACTTTCCAGTATTTTAATAGTTTAAATTATCCGAGAAACACGATTAGCTTTCGTAACTTGAAGACTATATATAGGTAATGCAATCATGTGTAGCGAATGATGTATAATAAAAACGGCGGCGTTTATGCCATTACCAATTTAGATTCTCATTCGGTCCCCTACGACAATTGTCTCAACTACTGTCGAGACCAGCTGTCCAGGCTCCCAACTACACTGGACGTCTTTATAAATAAACAGGGCAATTAAAAGCAATGTGCACAATGATACTTGTATCTACATTTAGTCAACAATCGATACTATTTGCAATCTTAAACAATGCGGTGTAGAATTTTGTGACATCAACTATCAACGTTAGTATTTTTTTACTATTATTATTAGTAAATCACAGTCGTGTTCGCATAACCATTCAGTTTATAACAATGCATAACTATCCTGTACTGTCCTTTGACCCATAAGTACCAACAAACTAATACCTGAACTACAGTCTAGCTAGACAAAGGCTGATCTAGACATCGTCAAGAGTGGCAAAATGTTTGAATGAAAAGGAAAAAGTCATACATTTGGTATTTTTATGAAAAATTCTTATCCATAACTGGCACAGTTGGTAAAAACAAGAAATTCGTTAAAATAACACAAGAATGATCTCACAGTCTCACTTATATACCCACGCTGAAAGAATAAATAAATATGCAGAGAAACGTCGCGGCGCAACCGTCTCGTTCCTTCACGTACCAATACGTACTCATTACCTACATGTAAGATATAAACATACAAAAATATTGTAAGATAAATATAAAAATGGATATTAAATTAATAAACACAGCAAAAGTAATCATGTGTTCGGTATATTGCCTATGTAAATACAATACAAATAGACAGTATCACTTTATGTAGACAAGGCGAGCAAATCCGACTTAGAAATATATCAAATACCAATCCTCCAAAAACTAAATACAAACTGATGAGTAATTCATGTCAGTACAATTTCAGAAGGAGTGAATGCACCTATAATTTTGTATTGGGACATAATACTGTTCGGCATACGAAGTATGTTTCTCAACTCTCTATGGATTAAAATAAACAGGGAACTAATACGCTCCACATACGTATATCGCACACAGATTATGAAACCAAACTGTTCTGGACTTTCATAACACTACGCGCCCTATATCAGTCGTGCTAATTTAAAACGCGGCAACGTTTTTTGCTACCATGTTTTGTGGATATAAACTATCATCGTTACTATTTTCCGAAAAAAGGAATATATTGACCAAAATGCATTTTAAAGGTGGAAGTATTCTTGAACGCTACTAACATGATATATTGCTAAAATAAGCAGTCAAAGTTTTTATTATATTAAATTTCTATTGCGCTGGTAAGCAAGTATGCGGCATTCCTGATGGTATGCGGTCACCTTATCTCGTTTTGTGATTGTATTCCAGCAACGCAGAATATTGGTGGTCGGATGTCTAGTTGAAATTAAAGTGTTTTCTAAGAAAGGGCCATTTAAGTTATATCCGATATATTATTTATATTTAGATTCAGACATGAATTACAAATAGGTCATTCTACGAACACTACACTGGCAACTTCCGCGCAGTGAACAACATAAACCTAATATAAGGTAAACTAAATGCTAAATAAACGTGTGAAGGCTAGTAGTGCTAAATTTCAGCAAAAAATTTTGTGATAAAAACTAGCCCACAAATTAATTACCTACAGCGTGTAACAAACGAAGCGTAAAACTCATCCAAGTATGGATTTCAGGGTATTTCCTAAGTTTTAAATCGACGCTTAGTTTTGTGCGGTTTTGTTCGAAATTGGTAACAACTTTCACCACCATATACAGGGCGTCCCACGGCCATGCCATATGGAGGGAAAGTACCTTAAATATTGTAGATTTAGACAGTTTAAATTGTTTTTAAAATTAAAAGTCTTCTTGCAGTAAAATGTTCCATCTACAATAATTTAGGTGCTTTCCCTCCATGTGGCAATACCGTGGGACGCCCTGTATATACCTACGTCGAATTGAGGCCAAATATTTTATTGAAAACGTTTAACGCAAAATATTATAAATTTTGTAATTTTATACTTTTCTAAAGTTTCAACTGCTAGCTGGCATCATAATTATAAGATAAGACCTTTTAATGTTATAATTATTAGTGATAGATAATACAAATGTCAATATCACAAAAAAACTTACGTTCACATTAAGGGTAAACGCAGAATTTCCCGCAACGGTTGCATAGCCTAAGAATAACAGGTAAAGAATGTTTTTGTTTTGTTTATATAATTTTAACGCAAATTTTTGTTGCGAAACAAATTACAAAAACACAATGTTGAAAAAATTTCCACGAGCAGGATTTGAACCTGCACCCTTCTGACATCCCGGGTCAGGTGCTCTTCCAATTGAGCTATCGTGGTTCTAACCAGCCCGCCGAAATTATTCAACACTATTTACTTTTTACTTTGAAAGCCAAAGGCACCCATTCAATGTCAACAACTACCTACTAGGTAAAGAATGTTCGCATTTGGCTTGTGCATCTTTTGTTCCACGGAACGTGTTACTCAACATTTTAACAAGAAACCTTTTTCTAAAGGCAACCAAGTATCGCCAATATTTTTTTGCCATTGTTTTAATAGTTCTCTGTGCATTTGTAGACAATTTAAAAAAAATTAAGAATTTCAAGAAAACATTATTTCCCAATTTGCTAATCTTTTTGTGAAGTCAAGAACCATTTTCAACGAAGGCTAAATAGCACAAGTATATTTCTACATAGTGTACAACTAAATATATCAAACAGTTAGAGCATACATCCTCAATCATTAAAACTCAATACTGAAACCCACTGCAATACGCATTGCCACGGGAATGCATCCGGTTATGGGTACAGACAGACGACTATACATCAGACTGTCCAAAAGTGACAAATTTAACTATTGTTCAACCATATGCCATAGAAATAAAGATCAAAGTACATTGATTAATATTCTGATATGCATGTGTAGCCGCGTGTACTTTTCTACTAACAGTTAACCGTGTAGATCCTTTCTATCGGGCACAGATATCGACGCACCAAATATGGCTCGTGCGCATCGTAACGTAACAAACGTTCATGCCTCATCCTTCAGGGTCGATGTAATACTCAGTGAGGCATAGATTTTGTTCAACTTCACGACCGAAACTACTTATGATTTTAAGTATGTCTACTGCAAATGTATGTACCGTGTGTATTTATTTGTCTGCGTTGGTATTTATTGCGTTTTTTCAACAACGAAACATGAATTGGTGTCATTTCTGTTCGCCAGCTATTATTAATTAAAAATTCATAAAGAATTTTCGAAGAAGTTTAAATTGTTAGCCTTGCTTTTAAATATTATTCGACTTTGAGCATTAGGTATATTAACCGCCTCTGTGGTCTAGTGGCTGAGACCACCGGTTTAGACCCAGAGCTCCCGGGTTCGATTCCCAGCGGGGGGTACATGTTTGTGTACTCGGTTTGGTTGGTGGTAGGGCTTGTTTGTCCGCCTGGCTAGCTACCACTATCTTATCTAAATAGTATGTCGCCATAACATCAATGTTTGTAGCATTGTTGTGTTCCGGCAGCTAGAGATAAGATAGCCTACTGGCTCACTAGTTAAGGATCCCGGGTGAAGTGCGCTTCCATCATTGGCCTTATCATCACTTAACATCAGGTGAGATCAAGACACTGTGCTTACCCGTAAAATTAAAAATTAAAAAAAAAAAACAATACTACCTCCCTGACTGACGAGCATTCGCCTGTTATGTAACATTTAGATTCGACTTTGAGCATTACATTACAATACTACCTCCCTCACTGACGAGCATTCGCGTGTAATATAACATTATAGATTCGACTTTGAGCATTACAACTACCTCCCTGACTGACGAGCATTCGCCTGTAATGTAACACTTAGATTCGACTTTGAGCATTACATTACAATACTACCTCCCTGTCTGACGAGCATTCGCGTGTAATGTACCATTATAGATTTGACTTTGCAAGCATTCACGTGTGATTTAGTTGATTCCATAGTGTCAGACGAAGCGTTCATTGTGCTTAGTGCGGCAATATTAATTCGACAGAGTGTGTCATGAATTATTTCAAAACCGGCGAAATACAGGCGGTTTGAATATTTTAGAAAGAATCAACCGACCTATAAGTAAACTTAAAATGTTTTTAAGAATGTCTCGTTTTGGAGCATTCGCGTGTAATGTAACATTATAGATTCGACTTTGAGCATTACATTACAATACTACCTGCCTGACTGACGAGCATTCGCCTGTGATGTAACAACATTTCGACTTTCATCATTACATTACAATTCTACCTCCCTGACTGACGAGCATTCGCCTGTAATGTAGCATTACAGATTCGACTTTGAGCATTACATTACAATACTACCTCCCTCACTGACGAGCATTCGTTTTGTATCATTACAAGGTGCGCGGTTTTCCTCCCTCACTGATGTAATGCTCGAATCTGAACAATACATTACACGCGAATGCTCTCGGTGAGGGAGCACCCTAATAGGAATAAGACAAAGACCGAATATTTGAATCAATATTAGTTAGAGTTCATTACGCAGCAGCAGGCTATCAGATAATGTAAGCAATACGGCTACGGGTGTGATGTGATGCGAATTAAGTCGCTGCGCGTCAATTTGCACTGCAAGGAAAAACTTGATAGGAAAAATTGTGTGTTAATTATAACTTACTAGATATATGTTTTTGAGATATCATGACAAAAACATTGTATAAAATTATTTGGCAAATAGATTAATAAATAATAATAATAATAAGTAAAATAAAAATGCATAGGTAATCAATATTCGTTGATGGCCTATAAATGAATGTAATAGTACCTAATATAACGTATTAAAGAAATAACAATGAATTATCGTTAAATTTATGATTTTGAACGTTTTATCTATCATGTTTGTCATCTATGTTTGTTTAAGAAATAACAATGAATTATCGTGAAATTTATGATTTTGAACGTTTTATCTTTCATGTTTGTCATCTATGTTTGTTTCAATCTAAAGTCAATAGTAAGCTACTTTTAGTAATCAGTACTAATTACAATAACAAATCCGCCGTTAGAATATGGAATCCTTATTGCTATTCAAGACAACAAACAGCAACGGAAATCTATGGTACCTACTTAGATGGTAGAGGTACCTATATCCTTTTATTTATTTTAACTTCTGAAAAGTTATCATTATCAAAATCTTGAAAGGAAGTCATTTTCATTGCCCTCGTTGTAATTTAGTTACAACAATATTTTTGAAAACCTAAATGATATAAGTAAGTAAACATCGATCAGAATTTAGTTTATTTAAGTCACGGAACAAAAAAAACTTTTAGATATGTAGGTATTGAACTTAGAGCTATAATAAATAATATAAAAAACATCGTTTATAAAAAGTATAAGTATCAAAAAGGTTAAAAATTAAATTTTAGTACAGTACAGAATTACTTAATACATCGTTTTAATAAAGTTACATCGACTGAATAAGTTGTTGGTCATTATTATGTAGCTGTCACTGAAAAGAGCATCTCTGCAATCTGCAGAGATTTTTGATGAATCGTTACACTGGGTATTTAAAGCTTCGTAATATTAATGCAGTGTTCAATGGAGCAATCTATCAATGGCGTTCGTTGAAATTAATATCGATCAGATGGCTTTCTAATTTACATAGGTTACCCTGCCCTGCAGGTTGTGATTATTTGATTTATTTATATAGGGAAAATAAATTTAATAACCAATTACAGTAAACCAACTTTTGTTCAAACATGTAGGTACCACATCTACAACGATACCAGAATTAATTATGGCAAAGTTATTTTCGTAAAGTAACCTACATTAGCCGGTACCTACGTACAAACACGTTCTCCTACCATTTGCTGTTTATTTCAATAACATGCTATTAACGAGTGACTCACACACAACCCATAACCCTTGTGAGTTACGGGTAGAATTTAAAATGCCACTGTAGAGTTTCAGTTTCAGTCAAGTTCAGTTCATCAGTACATTCGTATACCTACTGCTTACTTTTAGGTGAAAATGTGTTGATTCTATTAAAAGGCTATGAAAACAAACACAGTACCACTACAATAACATAATAATATAATTACAAAACATTTTACAATAATAAGTAAAATAACATTCTTCAATATTGTTTAG
Source organism: Eudonia truncicolella (assembly GCA_949315975.1). Classification (NCBI taxonomy): domain Eukaryota; kingdom Metazoa; phylum Arthropoda; class Insecta; order Lepidoptera; family Crambidae; genus Eudonia; species Eudonia truncicolella. Next base: position 12,737,108 of record OX438836.1, read on the forward strand.
TAAACCTTAGATATAAATGACAACTACATGATCCTCGTAATAAATGGTTATTCTTATTTCGAGTTTCGTACGCGAAGACATTATGAGCGAAAAAGAAACGTCAACAATGTAATTGGGCAATGAGATACGTAAAGCAGGCGAGGTTACACCTAAAGAGGCAAGGCGAGCAGACTGGATATGAACATAATGTGTCGGAGTCAAGGTGTACGACCTACAGGCAATATAAGACTGAGCGCACTCGGAACAGACAATAACTCAGGAAAATCGAATACCGAACGCGGAAAATGAATCACACTCAACAGTTAGGTGTCAACGCACTTCACTTTTGTTGCCTAGAGTATCGGCGCGGGCGCAAGCCGGGTGCGCCACAGACTAAAGATTCTTCACTGCAACCCAAAGGCGAACGGCCGGGCTCACCAGAAATAGCACCCGGCAGTACAGGGATACCCTGATGACGAATATGAATTGGCCCACACGAAGCTTTGTACTAACACAATGAGGATTGTGTTTCAAATTAACTTCACACAATCTTGTTTCTGTGATATATGTATGGGATTCAATGATCCATTGCACTTTGAATATTTCTGGTCTGTTGGGATCCTATATTTAATTAACTTTTACTGGGTATTGGTATTCACAATAGAACAAAATAAATTACTATCACGAAGCTAGTCTAGTGAGTGTCTGAAGGTGAAAACAAAATTATAAAAGCCCAGCATGCAACATTATGTTGCCAACATAGCTGCCAAATTTTAAGATGGCACATTGGGATGTGCGCACCAAATTGGAGAAGTGCCAATTTACTGTTAGACGATAGTTTAACAGTTAGAACAAATAAATGTCATCAAGGAAACACAATGTGCAAGTGATCTTAAATGATATAGATCTACATGGTGAATTAAAATAATATATGGATGATTGAGTAAACAAGAATCAATATCTTAGCCTAAATACATTGCACCTATTATATCTACAGAATTTTCCAAATTACCAGGTCCCTAAATAATTGTAGTAACTATATGTACATAAATAATACAATATTAAGTTATTATTACATATCTAAGCAACCTTTTTAATGACCAAGCTGAATAAAAGCATTATTTACTGTTTTTTTTATCGGGAGAGTAGTCAGCCATTTTTAATTGATTTTTAATCCACTTTTAATATTTCAATAAGCTCAGTTTAGGTAGCTGCTATGGCCATTTTTTCAATTTTAACTACAAATTAAGTGAAATTTAATTTAATTAAATTCAATTCATATTTGTACATTCTTGGTACAAATAAAGACCAACCATTCTAGTTTGTCTACTTTTAGGTACTAGGACCATAATAATTATGTTGTAAACAGGGCTTGAATAACATTAAAAATTAGGTAACATTACCTGTATCATTATTTATTTATCATACAAAGATGTTAACAGCAAAGGTAATCTTATGCTTGGTATTGTTACCTGGGTGGTATTTATACTGGTAAATTAACTAACTGCTTCATGCGGACTGACTAAAGCGCATAAGGGTAAACGAAAAGAGTAAACGTACTTGTACTAGATAATGTTACCTGCACTAACCATAACGTCAGTTAACATCTGCGCTGAGGACTGATCAGTGCCCTACACAATTAAGATTCTATTGTGCATTGTTCACAGCAGGTTATTAATATACTTATTGTGCGAGACAGATAAAAACTAATTTGTTTTGGGATAAATTATTTTATTTTATTGGCGGCATGAAATGCACACTCTGTTTTTACAGTAATGTTATTGCGACTCCTTTTCTTCTTTTTAATAACTACATTTGGTGGGAGAAAACCACAGACAATAAAACATACAAACTACAAGGAGTTTTAATTAAAATTAAATTTGTGTTGGCATGCAACACTTTAAATGTGAATTTGGTAACGTTTACATACATACATACATATAATCACGCTTCTTTCCCGTAGGGATAGGCAGAGATCACTTCTTTCCACTTGCTACGATCCTTACATACTTGTTTCGCTTTGTCCACTTTCATTATTCCCTTCATACAAGCATAATAAATAATAATAAATAAGCATAACAATATGAAATACATAGTAGAATAGTACTGTTTTCATAATTTTATTTTAAGCGTATATCAATTGTTAGTCTACTCATAAACTTGGTTTATCTTTCAACCATGATACACAGTAACATTTTATTAAATAAATAAACATTTAAATTTATGGATGGACTATTTAAAGTACAAGCTTACGTACTTATCTGAATTAATATAAACAAAGAAAAATACTTTTCTAGTACCTAGAACATGAAATCTGATTTCTTCATTGTCATTTTTGGTTTTCGAAGTGAGGTTACTTTAATATAACAAATTTTAAAGAGCTAAATTTTTTGAGGATACATACAGGTACATTGCATGTTTTAAAAATAAATAAACACTATTTAAGGAAACAAATCATATTTTCCAACATTATTATATTGTACCTACCTGTCTTATAAATGGATAATAAGAAGTTTAGTTTTATTTGATAATGATTTTGGACTAAATTTTAATTCAACAGATTAAACAGAAAAGTTGAACGCAATAAAGTTTTTATTCGAAGCATTGCAGATGCATGGCGTTCAAACATAATTTTTATCTAGTCAATGAATGAACAAAGGGGCAAGGGCCGTCGTAAAAATATATTTCGATATAACCCAACTACCTGCGTCACAAAGAATGATAGATTTTTAAAGATTTTTAAATACTCACATAACTAATCGGGAAATTATCGCCGATATCATATTAAATATTACACATGAAAAACTCACTAAATAATCACAAAAGTAAACATGACAAAACACAACCGTCCAGTAAAAGTCTAGTCCGCCATATTGGAAAATGTACGATGTTTTGATCACGTGACCTCTCTTACTAGTCAAAATCAATAATGACATTTGAAGCGAATAGCGCCATCTTTCATCCTGCCATAAAAATAAAATAAGCATGCGTTATAATGCGTAGATAGTACGTACTTTATCTGCTAAAGTATCATAAACTTCAAAGAAAAGCAATAATAGCTAAAAGACCTAAGTATTAATGTTTGAATTGTAAGATGGATTAAAAGCCTGATGTAAAAGTAATATTGTAATAGCGTAGCTTAGCTAGCGTAGCGCTCTTTTGAGCCTTGCCCTTCTGCGTTGCGCCGCGCGTTGTTGCCGTTGGGCGCTATGTAGAGGGCGCGCAATGCATTTTATAATAAAAATGTTTTACTTGCCAACGTTTCATTTCAAAGTTGTGTTACTTACAAAAAAGATCAACAATTTTTTTTAAAATATTTGAAAAGGGTTTCATGCTAATTCTATGTTAACAAAACTGGGTGGAGAGTAGTGGAGACTGGAGACCTTATTATTTACTAATGTGTGTTGTTGCACTTTTACTTTTGTTTTTGTAGCAATTTTACTTCGCTTTTTGTAATACACATCACACATAAATAGCATAATAATATAACATGTTGTTGTTGTAGCACAGATGAAATAATAGTAGGTAACTGTTAGTAGTCAGTTTATAAACACTGACTTTATCAGCTACCTACCTACTACTATTTCTTCAACCTCAATCTGAAAAAAAAACTTAATCAGAGCCACCTGCCGCATAAATGAGGAACGAACTACGACGACAGACTTAAACTTCGTTCTTCCAATTTTCGCTTTAGGAGGAGAAACTAAAAAGGTTTTACATTTTCGTTATTCCAAGGAACACAAAGACTTCTTCTTTTGGTAGTATTGTAGCACAGTTGATTATTAGACGTCCAAGTTAAGACGGCGTATTCGTTGCGGACTGAACAATACAGTTTACGTTCTTTATAACCTGGTTGTATAGTATAGTATGTACGTTCTGCAGAGAAGCATTTTACGTTTTCGCCAGTCCACGTAGCGTAGTTTCCCTTCGCTTTACGACGAGAGCGACGTGTTGTGCGTTCTAGCGCAGAGTTTCTTGACGTTTGTGTTGTTTTAAAGTGAATAATGTGATTGTGTAGTTCGTTATGGCCTATAAATACCGTGAAGATTTAGTTGGCAAACGATTTCTATCTGTGAGTGGTGTTACGAAAATTAACGTGAATAAAGTTTCCGAATGGGGATGGAAAGCTGGTGTTATCAGAGCAGCATCACTCAAAGATAACAAGAATAAGGAGCTTCAGGTAAAACCTGGTTTTCATAAGACTTATTTGATAAAATAATCGACAGTTTAATTCATAATTATTGTCCTAAATATGTTGTTTTGTAACATTGTTTTGGGACTGACGTTACGTAGGTAGGTAGTTGCTTCTTGCTTGTAAGTAACTTGTGAGACAACTATTTGCCTACCTACCTACCTCGTAGCTCAATCATTAAAATCTTGGCTTTGCTCCACAATACTATTGCTCTGCTTCTCAGTTTGGAACATATCAATGTCATGGCTCTTTCCCAAGTTGTAACAACACAGCTAACAGCCCCGATCCGATCCGAACCCTTCGGAGAATCTAGTAGGGCACGGGGACGCGCACTTGTGCGCGATGCCGTTCCCTCTAGATAACCTCTGAAGGTGATTCGTTTCACACGGCTTGAGGGACCCTTTACGTTCCTCGCCGCCCCCAAAAAGCCCGGTGAAGCTGAAAATGCCGCAGCGGCAATCAGCAATCTCTCTCCAAAAAAAAAAAAAAAAAAAAAACAGCTAACAGTATGCAGATATCTACCTATAGATACACTTGTAAAGGGTGGCTAATGGCTTAATCGGTAGGTAGATCTTCGACATTCGAAGACATACCTAATACTTACAGGTTACTACAGGTAGGTACCAGTTGTCTCTTATTATACAGCCACATACCTACCTGTCTGATAATGAAACTCAATTTATTTTGAAAAAGCCTATAATTAAAATAACTGTAAATTGAGTAGGAAGGTACCTAGATAAATATCTAGGTACCTACATACCTACTTTTGCTTATGTTCTGATTTTCTGATAGTTGATTCTGTTAAAACCAGTTTACATTTAAGTAGGTAATTAATGCATAAATCAAAATTTTGTAGCAGGTTTATTATGACAGGTCTTAAAATACCTTAATATGAGACAGCTAGGTATCAACTATAATATAGGTGGCTAGTCAAAAGCTTCAGCACATTTTACGATGGATTTGAGCCATCTCACCTCACTAGTTCACCACACGACCCACGCACGGCACAACTACAAGACCTACGATGACATAACCTACCTACTTACCTATACCTACATTAATTAAGCTGGTACCTAGGTACCGACCTACCTACCCATACTGACTTGCAAGTGGACGATGATGTGATGGATGATGGATAATTTGCTAGAGGCTACGTCAGTCGGTCGTCGGCGCAAGGAGGTAAATGTAAAATTGACCATCTCTCCAATTCGTTACGTCATTTTGGTTATCACCTCTTGTTGTTTACTCGTTACTCTCCTTACGTAGGTAAGAAGGTTCAGAATAATAGGTAGGTACCACGTAGGTACCTACCTAACCTACCCATCTGATTATAGATGCAATGTTGCCAAGAGCAGATGCTTGTTTCTGTGAGTTCTCCACAAACAGGGAGTTGGGAGTTGGGCGGTATGCGGCGCGCATCATCGCTACCAACACCTAATTAACAAAAAGAACATACCTAGTTACGCAGGTCGTAGTATAACGAGGAGCTAGGTGGCTCAGAACGTTAGCGCGTTCGGATTGAGAGTTAAGCAACTTTCGCAATGCCTCGTCCCGGGATGGGAAACCAATTTACTTCGGTCGGAGGGCACGTTAAGCCGTTGGTCCCAGTTATTGTCATAAGATAGTAGTCTTATTTATAATCCTACTGCCTAGTTTCGGGACTGCGTGGCCCAATCTCTCCATGCAGGTAGGTACCTAACCTACTTACCTGCCCATTCGAGAATGTCTGAGCCAAGCAACCAGTGGGACGTTTATAGGCTGATGATAACTTTTAGAACACGAAGCAGTCTAATAAGCAGTCGAACAATAAGGCGCTTTGCAAACGGCGGGGCGGGGCAGTCTTTTTGACTGCGAAGCAATAAAGACCGGAGGACCGCCGAGCACCGGGCGGCGGCGCGGTCTTTTTCGCCCTCTGTGTGCCTGGGGTAATACCTACGTATAGGATTCCCTTTGCGCTATCTTTCGCGGTGAAATTGGCCCGGACCGCCCCCGCCGCCGTTTGCAAAGCGCTTAAAACGCAAATAAGAATCGAATCAGTCTTATGGCAAATAAAATAAGTACATAGTTGTACGAAATCGAATGCACATGGCGGTGGGTTCAACGACCCCGCTCTCACCGCGTTCGATGCACCGACCACCAAGCGTCCGCCCGCCCGCCGCCGCCCGTGTCGCTGCCGCCGCGCCGCGTCCGCCGCCCGAACGCATCGTGCGACTCTGTCTTCGGGCTAAAGTCATGTCGGTTGGTCAAACAAAAGAGGTTTTTTCTGGTTGAGCAACTCTCCAGTTGATTTCATTTTTCTTGGCTATTTCACGAACAACAACTTAAATTAAAACAGGCTTGAAATCCTAGGAAAGTACCTACATGAAACACATGAAAATAATAACATTGTTTTCACGCAACTGTTTTCTGATTTCGTTTAGATAACACACCCACAATCTGTGGATAAACTGATATCACATCCACACCGAAGCACATCCAGAGTCACCCCTAAAGTACTGTAATCAAAAAGGTTGACATGAATCATTATCATTATTAACATCTCCTAATGCCTCACGTCACACTAATGTGATAGCCACATTTCGATCAGATACCTACCTACTTACGATCTATTCGATCTATTCCTCGCTTATCGCCCGCCTCCGGTGACAATTATTCTCAGTAGATCAATCGTTTTAATTCGTTGTTATTTTAATTTTAATGTAATGTTGTTTTAATTAAACAATTTTTGTATTGATATATATCACAAAAAATATTTGATATATATCGGATATATCGGATATATATCATGATATATATCCATTGATATAAATCCTCGAACCCTGAATGAAACCTTGGCAGAATCATCTCAGTAACGACCGATTTTTAAATTATTTATGAATTATTTATTTATGTAGGTATTTTTTTTTTTAAAGTATGTTATGTAATTGTAATTTATGTAGAATATGTATATGAATGTATTATAAGTTTGAATCTTGTTGTTACACTTTTTTCCACTTTTGTTGTCTCTCAAAATTTGCACCTCCCATTCCCATGTCATTCCTGCACCACTCTATGGTTAACTGGTAGAAAATGCCTCAGGCATTAAGTCCGCCATGTAATATTTTGTTGCAAAAGTTTAAAATAAATAAGTTAGGCTTATGAAACCAACGCCAAAATGACTATAAAACAATACCAGTTCCAAAGATAAGCATAGCAGCAAGTTTCTCTTGCACGCCGTTTCTGACGCAATGTGAAGTTGCTGCCACCAGCAGCTGACACTATCACAAAACGGATACTACGTACAAAACATTCAAAATCAAGAGACACGACAAAAGCCAACTCGCGCTGTGATGTGTCCGTGCATTACTCGCTGTTTATAAATAGACATATCTTGTACCATTTCGTTCTCTCCCACCGAGTGAGGATCGCCAGACCAACTTCAACACAGTGAGCTATTATAACGCACAGCACAGGTTATTTGTTTATATCGCCTGCACAGCGCGAATACTGGTTACTCTTGAAATGTGAGTTTGTCCGTTCGATGCCGGATTAGTTTCTTTTGTCGCATAGTCATACACGACACGACGTTTATTGTGATAGTATCACGAATGACCGCAGCAAATGTTCATCTATCTGGTTCAGAGTTTAGATTGATTTTCATAATTTTCGGTCTAGGCCTCGATTCTTTGATTTTAAAACGTCCACATCGTTTGTTTCAGACCTGATTTTGATATTTAGGACCTTTAATATGGGCAAAAGGAAAGGCTACCGTTTATACCGACCGACACACTTTGCAGACGTATTTTAATTAACAGACATGAGGTCCTAGACTCGAGAAAATTGAAAACAGTTTTACTTTGACGATTGTTTTAATCATAATGATGAAGTTGCACGTAAATTTAATTAAAATTCGCAGCAGTAGCGTAGTAGAAAGAAATATGCGATAGGCTAGAATAACCATATAATGGCGTTACTTTGATTTCAATTTTTCCAGCGATCTCATTGGTCCAGCAATCTGACGGCCAAATGCTCAAGTCGTTTTTCTATAATTATATGCGTTGCATTCGCAGCGCAAAGCCAGTGTGAGAGTGCAACGATGGAATGTTACTTACGTCATCATCGCACCTCCATTTCATAGGCTAGTATCAGAGTATTTATAGACGGTAGAGGTATACGCAACCAGTTTATTATAAAATGCTTAAGTTTATAGTTACTATTGGGAGAAGGTTTAACTCTATATATACCCCGTCTACGTCTGGACGTCTGGAGTCCACGCTGATTCCTATACTGGGGTGTCCCAGAAGTAAAGAGACAAAATTATCATAACAATATTTTATAAAATAATCTGATAGTATAAGTTTTTGGAATGCAAATGCAATGCAAAATGAAATGCAAAACTAATTTATTTTCAATATCTATATCAAATTTGCTCCAGCAATTCCTTTGTATCCAATTTTCCTCAAATTAATAGCTGCACGCTTTATGACCGCTTTTCCAGATGTAGCTGCTACTCTTTTGGCTAATCTGGTCCATCGGTTTTTGAAAGATGTCAACGTTTGTGGTATATCTGTGTATTTTTTACATTCTTTTTACATAGGGTCCAAAACATTTCAATACCTCGAGTTTAAGGCAAATTCGGGGCATTGTTTTGTCTAGTTATGAACTCAACACCTGCGGTCTGTAAATACTGAGTAACATTGAATTCGTAATGGCATGAAGCTAAATCCGGCCAAAATAAAACATCTCTCTGATAATGCTTGTCTATAAAAGGTATTAGACGTTTGATAATTCACTCTTTAAGATAAATCTGGGCGTTCATAGACCCTGTACGATTATAGGGTTCGGAAACATTGCCGTTTTCATCGATAGCTTGCCAAGCAAGGTATTTTTTAAAATACTCAGCCTTTGGTTTGTTTTTTTTTCAACAATGTCACGACCGGTCGCGTGGAAATATTGTTTCCCAGGAACATCGCTTGGGTCAACCGGTACATATGTCTCATCATCAATAATAAAAAAAAAATTAAAGTTTTTTCGTAAACTTTACCTACCTTTTAAGGTACTTCATTGGATAAAGATTAATGCTGTATTGCTTAAAATTGCTTCGTAAATAAGCCATTATTGCATCAAAATCCGTTGCGTAGTTTTAAAGATCTAAGCATACATATACATAGGGACAGCTACTTTGTTTTATACTATGTACGAGGGCCACACCGAAAAGATCGGGAATGGAATACTTTTGAATAAATTAGACTTAAAATCTTTTTGATATTTGATATTTAGTATTCTTTCGAACAGAATAAGTACCATTTTTGATAAAAAAAAAACAATATTAAAAAAAGAGTGGTAGCCATTTCAAATTAAGAAGTGAGTGAGAAAATGATCAATCGGCTGTTTGGGTCTAAGAAGGTGAGGTCAAGCCAACAAAATTTGTGCGCTCTCGTAGCGTGTCGAAAAAAGTGATCGCTTCGTTTTTATCGAAAAACGGACATGTGGCTACGATTCCTTTACATGAACGGAGAACAGTTACTGCTAATTGGTACACAACAGTTTGTTTGCCGGAAGTCATACGAGAACTTCGTAAAAGTAACCCGAATCGTCGCATAATCCTTCACCACGATAATGCGAGCTATTCCCACACAGCTCGGCAAACAATCGCGTTTTTAAATCAGGAAAACGTGGAGTTGATGGATCATCCTCCATACAGCCCTGACCTGAGCCCCAATGATTACTTTACATTCCCAAGAACTAAAGATTTGCTACGTGGTCAACGGCTTCAAGGTCCGGAAGAGGTAGTCGAAGCTTACAAATCGGCCGTTTCGACTAGACTGGAATTACTGTTACAATAATTGGTTTGAACGAATGCAAAGGTGCATCGATTGACACGGAGAATACTTCGAAAAACAATAAAAATAAATGTTATTGTATTAACTTTGTAGTTTTTTCTATTCCCGATAATTTCGGTGTGGCCTATGTAGTGATGACTGATGATACACTGGACTTAGAAATGTTTAGTTTATCCGCCGCAACTCTCACCGATGTTGAACATGCTTGTGCAAAAACCTTTTTTACTCGATTTATATTTCTACATGTAGATACAGTACGAGATCTGCCCGGAATCATTTTGATATCGGTATCGGTATCACGATTTTAAATCCCGCCTATTTTGACAGATATGGTATTCTATGGTTACCATGCAACCACTTTTTCTTTTTTGAAAACTTTTCCTATGGCCAGTTTGATTTTGAGAATTGTCTCTTTACTTCTGGGGCACCCTTTATTTGTCATTTAGTAAATTTACTAGGCTCGATAGATATTATGAATAAAGGGCCTGTTTCACAATGTCTGATTAGGAGATACTTGGCAGTTAAAGTGACAGTTTTGTATGGACTATCTGTGAAGTAAACGCTAATGGGAACTTACTTGTAGATGGTGAAAGAGGGCCTTAATCTAGCAATGCGCTAATTAAACCCTATATTGTTTTCGTGTTTGTCTTCAGAAGGTGTACTGCTATTCAAGACTGTTTTTCCCGAGTGAGAGGCTTTCTATTGTTCTTAAATTATATTCCCATTATCACATACTATTGATCTTATCTTATCTTATTGGGGCCTGCTGAGGTTTCCCTCTCGCAGTAGTACCTCGACCCATTGAGATTTTTTGTGCAAATATACTATTGATAATATATTCTTATTGGTATCCCGTATCCTTATATTGAACCGGTGATTACTTAATCATCAAGCTATGATATCAAGTATCAACTATAGTCCATTTCAACTGGGATGATCCCGGTGACAGTTCGATTTCGACAATTGTAGAGATGTCCTACAATAAAATAATTTCGATTGTTTCTGGTAATCGATAATACTATATATGGAAATGAAATCGATTTTACTTTACTAACAATACTTTAAATATGATTTGTGTTTATGTATTATATTGAAAGTTTATTGTTCATAAATGCATTAAATGTATGTTTTACACAGTGTTATTCGGTAAAATGAAACAGAATTTGAAAAGAGTAAATTTTTTATTCAGTAAGTATCTGAAAAATCACTGTCAGAATCGCTTGAAGAGTCGCTATCGCCGACATTTATTATAAGTTGGTCTTTCCTCCGATCTATTCTGACGTACCTCTCCCAGTCCTCTAATATAGTATTTTTTGTCTTTTCGACTACTTTCGCCCAATTTTCACCAGTGACGTGTTGGCTGTATATATATACTGTTTTTGTTTTATAAGTTTAAGATGTTTCATTTTAATATTTTTCGTAATGACGCTGCAATAAAATGAAAAAATGTAGACTAATCTACATGTTCACATAAAAAAAGACTAACAAATTAATTAATACAACTAGAATGAAAAATATAAAGTTAAATTTAATTGATTAGTTATTGAATGTCAATTGAACTTCACTTGGTTTACTATCCCAACACTAGTATTTCTTTGTTATGAAATGACCTTGTGAAGAGGTACGTTTTTTTATTATATTGTTTTAAAGTTGTGATTAATGTGTGTTATGCGAGAGTTTATTGAGACAAACCTAATCTAAAGTAAAAAATAGAATTATAAAAAGTAATTGTAGTATATTTAGTGATGGATTATATAAAAATATGTTATTTTGATGTAGTCAAATAAGTTCATACGATTTTACAAAGTCACGTCTTCGTTATTGATGACATCTGTCACCGGGATCATCCTAGTTGAAATGGACTATACAAATGCTCCTTATTCTCTTATTCGAGGGCACTGGTATCTTATTTTTGACTTTGATAATTTTTGAACGATATTTATCTTAACAATAAAATTGGTAATAAAACATAAAAATATTATATGTCCTATTGTATTTCATGTTATTTTTATTTTGCAATCACCGGTGATAATATTATTGAATATTATTCATACATCGCCTCCAGCAATACACTTGTTTCGACCAAGACAGTGTGATGTGTGAACACTCGGAAGAAATAGTTCACAAGTAAGTAACTAGTCAGCGGGTGTTATTAATTATTATAAAAATATTATTACTATATAATTGCATATGTATAGTACACCTCCCTCCCTTTTAACAACTCGAATATTTAGAAATATTAAATTCCAAATTAATACAAATACACCAGAATATTATATTACATAATATATATCTGTCATATTTGTATTACTCGTCTCGTAATCGCTAATGCCTCTTAACCAAGTACCAAAATAGTGTGTAATATATGTATATATGTAATATATGTATGTACATATGTATGTAATATAGGCACAGTATGTATATAAATCCGCAAGTCAAAATTTAATACAGCGGGATCTAACAGTAATCTCCAGTTATTAGCAAGATTATTTGATTTGACTAATGATTTACATTGAGATTAAGTTAATGGGGGTACTAATAACAACTAAAACGTGTACAAAGCCTACATTATCTCGCTCCTTGTAAATGGAAGATCAAAGGACGGGCGGTTCTAATTAATGCCACTGTGAGGGAAACACCTTTGCACAAGACCCGGGCGTAATCGCAAAAAATATTCGATAGTGCACTGAGGGACCAAGGGTCAGGATATTTATTTAAAATGTGTGACGCTAAACGCTAAGCACAGGCTTTTGTTCACAGGCCGTTGTGCACGCAAATGAAGGTCAACACACCGACAAATTTTGTATTTCTGTAGTTCATTTCGGTGGTAAAAGTATTTTGTTGGCATAATGTGCAGAATAGAATAGAATAAAAAAACATTTATTCAGTGTCACAAAATAACATTCATACAAGTAAAACATTCATAATTTAAGATACATGGTATAATACTGAAAAGGCATTTTCTCAGCATGTGTCATAGCACTTTAGTAATGCTACGACGCTGGTCTTCCGAAGATGCCCAGACTAAAACAAAACTAACAAAAAAAGGTAAAAAGGTTGGTGCTACTCTAATTTTTTAATTGCGTGAATGACTACTCTTGAATTCTAAACTAGCCCGGAACTAGGTTTGTGATTTTTCGTACTCTACTCTGTATCGATTAATGTACGAATATTACCAAACCGAGCGACTTACATGAATATACCTATCTAGTATCTGTGTTACTATAATAATTTTTAAAAGTTATTTATTACAGTAACATAGAACTATTATACTAGTATAAGGACTTCGAGATTGTTTGTTTACGTAATAAGCCTGCTGTACTAGAAGCAAGAACCGTTTTCTTGTGTCGATGAAACGATAATGAATATTTGTGAAGCTTCGAATTAATTCGGTTAACAGAGCTACTAAATAAATAGTCGACAAAACGAGAGACGATTATTAATACCTTGTTAATTCTGGCCTGTGATATCAATTGATTTTGTTAGATAACTAACTGGTAGAATAAAAAACTTAAGAATTTAATGAAAGGAAATGGAATGATTATTGGTAAGAAAATTAGTGGACTTTATCATAACTAAGTTGTACAATTGGAGAACTTTTTAGTAAACAATACAATAACATTCTCCCTAATTATAACAGATTTTTACTACTGGCAATGGCAACCGACATTCAAACTTCATATTGGAAACTAACAAAAAAGATAAAAATAGCACAGAGCAGAAAAATGTTCTCCACTATCTAGCCATACAGCTGATACGGAGTTGTGCAAGTGGCGTGTTGTAGCACAAAGATCGCTAGGGCGTGAGGGGGTAACTAGGTCGGCAGGGCGCGGGGGGAGCCCTTAGGCCACTTATCAAGCGGGGCCGAGCTGCGGGGAAAGCGAGTTTGTCTCTTGAAATTTTTGTTGGTTTGTACTACGATGCTGCGATAGACGCATTCTCGATTGGTAAAAAGCAAATACATTCGAGAATTAGATCAGAAAGGAAAGCAGATTTCACTACCTACTTCACATTTAATAGCTGTTAGCAGGTAAGTACTGTCACACCGTTGGGAAACAATTAACTTAGATTAATAACGGAGTCGTTCACCATTTATTGAAATAACATTGTTCTTCTCGTATTAGTAGTTTGAAGCTAAAAAACTTATCTTGTTTTCTTCTGTTATCATATTGACATTAGTCATTATCATTACACTTATTAACAAGCAAGACATCAGCAGGCATCTTATTAATTGCAATTTAGTTAGGACGCGTTCAACCGTTTAGTTAAACACATTTATTTCGTCTGATTTAGATTTATATTATAAGGACCACAAATTATAACTACCTATATTATAAACTGAAACAGCAATAGATCGCATTTGATTTTTCCACTGGATCCCAGTAAAAAGGTACTGTTTTAGTTTGTCCCAGTTTACGGTTGAATTAATGTAGCAGATCGTTACCTTTATCACACTTTTATACATTAAACAATTATTTTTTTGAATGTGTATGTGTAATTGTAACAAATAAAGATTTTTTCTATTTCTATTTTTCTTGGTAGCAGATATTCCTTACCGCTGCAATGGCATTTCATCACCAGCTTACTATATATCCCCACTGCTGGGGCACGAGCGATCCCTGTGGGTGGAACCATCACTGGGAGTACTGAATGCACTGTCCAGTCCCGTCCAAGAAAAATGGTAGTAGTCTTATTTGAAGTCGCTAAACCAGGAACCATATACAACCGTAACTTCAGCAAGTAAAGTATGGAAATTGGAAACGTATCTGCGTTGTCGTAATCGTAGCCTCACCTCTATTTTCCCGTTAACAAAATAGATGGATATGATTCTTCTATGAATGTGAGGCCACGTACGCCCCTGGACAGTCAAGAAACTTCCATAAGTACGATTTGCCCCTCGTTTGCGTTTCATGTTTCTTTAGTTTTATGGTAACCCAGATTTTCAATACATTTAATTAGATATATGTGTTATATGTTATGTTAGTAAATATACACACAACACATCCTTTCACATAATATACACGTCAGTATAATATTAGACTATTATGTAGGTATAATTTAATATTTGTGATGAGAATTTAGTAAAAATAAAACGTTATAATGACAGCGATGTCCAAGTAGGCGTCACAGTGACAATATTTACGTCACATTTAAGGTGTTGTGACCTCGATCGAGCCCTTTGCAACCTCTGCGGCCCCTACCTCAGTGCCATCGACAGAAATAACAAACCCGTTCTCATGAGAACAACGTTTGTGTACTTACTGAAATTTTCATCAAACATATAAAGTGGGCTTGACTTTGTTATCGCCAGTTAAAACAAGATGTATGGGATCGCAGAAAATTTTGTATACTGATCTCCAAATTTCAGTATGATGATGATGATGATGATGATATATATAATGCTTTGAGACAAGAACTAATGTACGATCACATTTATATATTTTATTTACTTGTTGCAAAAATTATATTCAACGTGTATTTCCACAAGGTAATAAATTATTACCAATAATAATAACCAATGATCGTTGGCATATGTGCAATACGCTTGCATATTGAATCAAATGTCATTAATGTCTTACACTGGCTGCGGCCCGCGGCTTGACCCGTGTGATGTTCGGTCTGTCACCGTAAGTTGTAGGGTATCCCCAAAGGAAAGAAGTAGCCTATCCTACAGCACTCTCTGGCCCTCCAACTATGCATGTGCAAAAATTCACGTTATCCGTTTTGACGTGGAGGAAGGGCCAACAAACAAACTCATTTTCGCGTTTTAAATATAAGTAAGGATATAATTATGTTAACCGTTACATACTTTGTCGACTGAATTGCCCGATTGAACTATTTTGTCTTTTAGATTACCTACTATGGAATGCTCTAAGGGTTTTATAAACTCACCGGAATCGCAATTAAAAGGTGTCTATTTGGATCTTTTAATATAATGTATACTTAATCGTTTCTAAGGTATAAATATGTTTACATAGCTATTTAAACAAAGATATCACGTTGAACGAAGTACTTATGGGCTTTTGTTTTGCACTATTTGCTTGCGAAGAAGTTTTTTTATGGTCTTTACTTTGCTAATTAGCCTCCGTTGGATGACCTTAAGAAACTAGCGGATTCTTCCTTTATCGTTAACACCTTCCGAGAAACGATTAAACTGAAGAAGAAACAACTGTAATGTTACGTAATAATGATAACTGTCGTAAGTGTAAGCGAGATAGAATATTTGCTGGAACTCATCGCACGAATGGGCCGCTCTTGGCATCTGATGAACGAGGAAGATTGGAAATAGCTTACCTCCCAAATTGCAGCTGACCTAAATACTTAATACTACACATTTCGAGTACATTAATGTAATCAAATTAAATGCAATGATGGTACGGTAGCTATATTGTCTTGATTTATTGAATTGATTGACGAGGAGAGATGATTAGCATGTGCCGGCCCGTAAAGGCGAAGAGCATGAAGGTAAAACTATGTGGAAAAAGATGACGGAATAAAAGATGGATAGACTGTGTGAAAGGAGATATTGCAAAGAAAGAAGTAAATACTTATTGAGATAACTGCTGATCAAGGAGAATGGAAGAATAACATAATAATATGTGAGGAGATATGATAAGTATATGCCGTGAAAGGCGAAGAGTATGAAGGTAAAACTATGTGGAAAAAACCGAGTAAAAAATGGATAGACTGTGTGAAAAGAGATATGGCAGAGAAAGAAGTAAATATTGAGATGACTGCTGATCTTTTGATCGGGATGGAAGAAGAGCATAAAAATATAATATTGTAGCGACCGACCCCAAGTAAGGTAAGATTTGGAACAGGGCAAGGGTAGGCGAATGATGATATAGTTCGTCAATATTTTTTTAGTGAACCAAGATTACCTACTTTAACTTAAAACAAACCAAGTTAGCCGAGCAAGATTGATTATACCTACTTATTTAAACGAAAATTGCATCAAGCTATGCCCGACCCCATCGATCAACCGGACGTAAAATGTGGGCTGCTATGTTAGAAGCCTTTGTCTATCATCTACCAAGTCAATTTTATTTATTCGGGAGCCTCGTCTTTCGAAATGGGTTTTAGCTAAGTGTGGTGGAAATAAGACTACATTTTCAAGTGCTGTCAATTAGAGTTTCAAAGGGATCCCGGGCAAGGTTAAAACTAGAAGCTATTTATCTAGGTTAGGTTTTGTTTTAATTGCTTACCTTGTTAATTTTTTGATACTTGCTGCCGAAAATCAGTATTTTTCATTTATTTTTCCTGTATAGATAGTCCTACTTTTTTCTTTCCGGTATCATCTAGGTACCTATCTACACCTATTATTCCATTATATTATACATATTATACAGGTACACTGATTCATTAACTGCAAACTGTAACTTTGTAATCCTATATATTTTTATGGGATTACAAAGTTAATTTTACTTTTTTATTTTTAAGTGCTAATTGCTGCACTGAAGCTAAATTAAATATTCATAAAATTTTATAAAATACAGTGAAAAAATTAAACGCCCACCCGTCCCAGCCAGGAATCGAACCTGGGTCTTCCGCAATCCGGGCGGCTGCACTGACCGCTATGCTACCGGGAAGGCTGACGTAAGCGCTGAATTTTGTCACTGCTATTTTAATGTTTTTGAGTGCTTTTTAAGCAGGCACTAGCGCCATCTATCCAAACGGTTGTTGCAACCGATGGCCATGCAGATTCATCTTTGCAGATGAAATACCACAAATTTGATAACACAACGCTATAGTAAATTTTACTTTTTTATTTTTAAGTGCTAATTGCTGCACTGAAGCTAAATTAAATATTCATAAAATTTTATAAAATACAGTGAAAAAATTAAACGCCCACCCGTCCCAGCCAGGAATCGAACCTGGGTCTTCCGCAATCCGGGCGGCTGCACTGACCGCTATGCTACCGGGAAGGCTGACGTAAGCGCTGAATTTTGTCACTGCTATTTTAATGTTTTTGAGTGCTTTTTAAGCAGGCACTAGCGCCATCTATGGCGTTTAATTTTTTCACTGTATTTTATAAAATTTTATGAATATTACAAAGTTATTTATGCAGTTGGTGTATCTAGAAAACAGGACCGAAATTGCAAAATATTTTAGTTTTTCCTTGATTAGTGTATAACTAAACACTAATTGTATTCTAAATTTGAAGCTTCCATATCTGCTAGAAGTGCCTTACAGTTTTGATGATCGGTCAGTCAGTCAGTCAGTGAGTGAGTGAGTGACAAAATTAAGAAACTGACTAGTTATGAGTTATGAATTATAATTCTTAAACTACTGGTTCAAATTGAATGAAATTTGAAATATACCATGCCTGCCATATGCATACCATTTGTTTATACAATGCCTGCTTGGTTACTGAAAATTCAGGCTTCTAGTTTTATTCACAACTAACTAAATAGGGGGTCGAAAATGGCCTGAACTGTTTCCAGAAAAGGATGGTACGGCCGTGCCGCTTCTTTGCTCGACTTGGCGGGGGCACTGCCGTGCCCCCAGATGAATTACACCGAATCAACACACAATAATATGTATATTAGTTACCAGTTTACACCTGCGCCTGCGGAAATCACAAATAGGTACAACACTGCATCACGTTTTTTCAGAAAACATTGATGGTTGGTCTGTTGTTAAACTTTTGATAATTCTTTATTTTGTACGTGTTCTTTTGTTTGGTACGAGTATTATCCATGACACAATAACATCGGAGCTTTCCTCGGAGAGTTCCTTGTCAACAGCGCTTAACAGTCAAATGCTTCCACTATGCGTATTGATTTATTCGTTTTGTATTCAGCAAAATACTGTGAGATACGTCGTCGTCGACGTTAGTCACGCACCACAGTTTCCTCCGTCCGTGGCTTGCTTGCCCTGCATTTTTTAAACACAAGAAACTCGTTCCTTACGTAACACGGGCAGTAAATACCTTGGAATATTTTGAAACCAAATAAAACACATAATGCGTAACTTTTAGCAGAATGTATCATATTATAATAACTTACGTTAATAAGTGAACGAATTAAACATATATTTTCTAAAATGTTTAACGACTCTGTTATTATTACATTAGTACTACTAAATAATGTAGCAACAAATACTAAAACTATGTAATATTATTAACCCTTACGCAGTTGAGATGTCAAAAGTCATATCCATTTCCAGCTATTGTTAGATGGCGTTGCGTCAAATATATCAATATAAATGAACGTGAAATGTTTAATCAGAACTACTATAACTTCACAATCACAATGAACAAGTTTAATACATTCGCTGACTGAACGTCAGGAATCTTTGTCGACAAGTAGGAAGAGTCGGGCACGCGACGTCGGCTAACGGAGCGTGACGAGAGAAATTAACTGTTATTTATACCACGCCGAAGGCCCGTTTGAATAACCTGTTACAACATTGACGAAAGTATTTCGCCATCGATTTCAGATTACACCAACCGCCGGCGCTAATGCTCCGTAATTTCACTTTGACAAGTTACTTTGGGCAAGGGTGCTCCGCGAATAACTTTTATTAACAAACTTCACTTCTCTTAACTTTGTGCTAACTCACGCTAAAGTCTTGGATAGGTATATTCTCCTTTGTATATTTTGTTTAGAGTATATCATGAACTGGTTTACCGTAAAGGGAGCGAGCACGAACATAATTATTACGAAGATATACGCTCGTAACCTGATCAGTGTCAGTGTTGAACCGCACAATATAGCGTGTTCGAATCTATTTTGTATAATGTTCTTTGAATATTACCGTATTCTTATGATATTTCTGTCTCCGGCGCATTGTTATGTATATCACTTAGACTTTTAGTCTCCATTGTTGATTAAAATTAATTTTCTAGATTACTTGTAGTTTTTAGATGTCAAATATGTTGTTTTTCTAGGAGCAAGTTTTACTATTTATCGTGATAAATGACAACATCATCGTGAACAGATATTCCGTCGGTTTTTGTGTTAGTTTGGAGCTATGTGGCACCATGGCCAGCCATGACCGTCGACCTTGGGCGGTGAGCGGGCCAGACCGAGGCTCGCTTCAAAGGTTTCTCGCGATTTCACAACACCAGCGTCTGCGCACTTAAGACTTGATTTTTAAATTGCCGCTTCCATTTTGCTCGTGACTTGTAATTTGTGGCGTATTATTATTATTGTTTGTGTTACAATCTAAAACATGTCAGAGTGCCTAATGCTAGTCTATTCACCATTGGATCAAGTTAACGAAACTGAATTTGAGGGAACAATTTTAACTCCTCGTTTTTCACCAGGACATGGCAATGGGAGACTGCTTCAATGCCATAAAAACTCTGGAATTGAAGTCTGGTCACCTGGTGAATAAAACTCGCACTAATCAGTACCTACGAGTACTTGGTGGTGGATTCCAGTTTTCTAGTTTACATAACTTTCAAGTAATTGTTAATTGTTATTGTTATCTCAACTACTAGTTTCTCAATGTTACGCTTTGTAATTAACATAACTGATAAATTTGTAACTATACTATATAGTATATCGTTTTTATTTAATCGGACAGATATTAAATCGTTGAAGTAATTACCAAACACTAGAAGCAAACACATATTTCTTTTAAGATTTTTTTTATTATTTATGGCATTTTTTCATTTTTTTTCACTATGCTTAGTTGTAAACATGTAATTTAACACCGGTGGGCTATATATTCTTTGTAGCTCGGTCCAGCAGGATCTGGCCGACACCGGCCCAGCACCGGCTGCATTTGACGATCGCAATTACGTAACGAACCAACTAGTTGTGTTAATGAAAACCCCAGACTAATTAAATTTGGTGAACAAAGTACCTTCGTGTACTTACCTACGTACTACGATACGAAGTATGTACTTTTACCAACCAGTAGCCTACAGAAGTCTACATGCTGTAAGTATGTTAAAATTCTACGCCTACGCGTAAACGCGAGTACCCAAATCCGAAAAAAGTGTTTTATTTCAAAGTAGTGTTTGTGAAAACTTTAAAAAACAAATTTTATAATTGATTCTGATAGTTTGTGAAGAAATTACACACTATAATTCTACCGAGATACTGTCCTACGCTACGTACAGTGACTAGCCGATAAATTCGACCTTCAAAACGAAACATACCATTAGATACGTCGTCGCTTCCACGCAATTGATCTCATGTTACTTTTGGCTCGATCGACGAGTTGCGGAATGGCTGTGAGACAAAACATTGTAATGGATATGTGTCTTCTTCTATATAACATTGTCAATGGACAAGAAGTTGATTTCGTCCATCCAATTTCAATTCTTGCTACGAACTAATAACATACGATTCTACATTTCACTGCACTTGAGCAATGCTATAACAAATAAAATTGACATGAGTGTAAATACAAAACTTAAAGATTAGTGAGTGACTCTCTACACTATAATTTGATGATATGCTAATTGCGACATCATCTCGGAAAAGAACAGTTTTGCTTTGAAAGCACAGATTGATTACTTTTACTAAAACCTGCTTATCTACTTACAACACCCACACGTCGAAAACAAACTATCAGCAATTGATGAGAGATTGTATAATCGATGCGTGGCTGCACAGCTGTACTACTCGTATACACCTGGGTATCGTCATGTTGTTTGTAAAGTCCATCGCGAAGTTTGATATTTTAGTAACATCAATCGGGGCATTGCAATCGAATAGTAAGCAATCCTCGTATTTTGCCAACAAATATAATTATGATTACGTCATTTGAAGCCAATTTACTGTTACATAACACAATTATGTATGAGTTAAATAGGAACATTAACACAGTATAGATCTAAATCCATATAATACAGAAGTTCCTTTTTAAGATCGAGGTTTTTATAAGAAATGATGATGTTACTGAATATTATTATTATTTGAATTGAAGACTATTATTTGAATTTGACAAATAGCTACATGCACCTATCACAATTCTATCTGTGTGACAATGTTTATGTCTTATTGTTCGTCTGCGATATCAGCTACACGGTGGTTTTATCACGCAACCAACTATAAATAGCGGGCCATACTGCAATCGTCATAAAATAGTACATATTGTTTGTTATGTGCTTGGTCAGGAATGTACTCTGCGTTTCAATATGATGTTATGATTGTTTTTGTAATGATATAATGTGTTCCCACATAGGTTTTTCCAATTCTCCAAATAATCTTTAAGTGTGTTGGTAGTTTGGTACTTAAACTTGAGAGGTAGAAGTACTTATGTTACTGAAGCTCATAGGAAAATTACAATCCTTCAATGTTGTTGTGAGAATTTTTTCTCTGTTAATATTTATATGTCCTAAACATGAGGTTTCTTAATTTTTTTTTTGTAGAGGTAATTGATGCCGTGTTTTTTGCAACGACCACAGTTGCAATGCAAAGATTGTTATATATAGTCTGTACCCGGACGGGTGATTAGGAATTAGTGCTATTAAGTATAGCGGAAGGCACGATAAGCCGTCCTTAGCCTCTTTCGGTTGCCATCACATTCACATGCTATATCAGAGGCCTAAAATGGAGGGCAGTTTGAGAAATGTCTGAAATCAGGTCAACCTTGGTTGATCACCCGTTGGGGATAGGGCAGAAATTGTGTAAACTACCATTCACTATTGGAAGTAGGTAGTGAAAATTTTAATGTATTCAGTTCTTTCAACTTATGGTAATAAGTAATAACTCTAGTGATAGTAATGTTGAAAATGTCTGGCACATTGACCGCGTGTCACTGTGCATACAAAATAACAAGTCAAGACCGATAATGTATCTCATTAGTGCTACTTAGTCGTTTGTTTTTGGCTTCTGCTCTTTGGCAGTTCGAAAGGTGTATTCTACAATCAGACCTCATTTTTTTATTAGAGAACAAACTTTTTGTTTCGGGCTTTTAGTCCTATAAGTTTTTAAGCATTGCGTTCTTGTTTTTTTTTTAAAGTAATAACTTATATTTTGAAGATTATCAACTTCGATCAATTAAGTTGATCGAAGATGGTAAAGAATATTTTTGTTTAACACGTTGACTGCCGTAAAACCAGACACAAAAGAAAATTTTTGTTTGTCGGTCACCGGTGACCACCACGGCGATTAAAGACTTAAAAAGTTAATGGCATAACTTGGATTGGACCCGGTTTTACTTTAATTTACTAAAAAGAAAACTCAAGCCCAGAAGTGGGACGTTTGAAGGCTGATGAAGATGATGATCAATACTTAAAAATTAATTAATTTAGGATCCGCGGTCATTGCTGGTGGTATAAAACGCGTTAATTAGCTATTAATTAGTTTTTGAATTTGCGCTCTATTGGAAACATAATATCAGTTTATGTACTAGCAATTGATCAGTCAGTATTTAATTGCTCCATGAAGGTCAGATATACCAGCTATTATCAGCATTCATTTATCTGTCTGCTCTGGCATCCACAGAAAGAAACTAAAGGTCTTAAAACGTTTTAACGAAGACAATTCTGATGAATTATTATTATTGTCTTTTAGAGAATATGAAGTCGAGTAATAATCTTTGAGTCATTAAGATAAATAGTAGATTGCTACTTTGTCAATTACGCCTATGTGCTTATTTGTAAAAAAATAATTAGTGAAAATTAATTAAAGTAAGTTTACGCTATCGTCAAAAATTCTTTAGTTTGACCATGAAGTGACTTCTAAGCGTTTCAATATGGTCCTAATAAAGCACATCGTCTTCATAACCTGTTCATAAACAGAAGTTTAGCGATTAAATTTTTCGATATCGACCTAAACAAAATTAATCAGTGTAGAACTTATATTATCGATAATATTATTATTACTTAGATCGCGATCGTTGTTGTTCTTGTATTTGTACACAACCGCCTACACTGCCTCGGTTATATTCCACCAGAGAAGTATTTCGACATTTTGTGCAGGCTAATGCGAACGAACGCCAGTGGGCTCCATCCAGTTTTACATACCAAAATCGTATTTGTCTTTTAATTTTTATTATTAATATCGTACATTGTACAAATTGAACAATCAACATGGTATGGCGGCTGCACAGAGCAGAGCAGTGTTGACACCGGTTTTCATAGTCAATAATAAATCTTCATATATTAAATCTTTGGTGCGGGTTAGTGGCGTTTCCACCCGTTCCCGTCTCCATCCGAAAAATTATCATTAAAAATAACGATTATTTATGTTTCCGATTCCACCCGTTTTTAAATAAAGTACAGTGAAGTCCAACAACCGTTAATATTTTTAGCAAGTGATTTATTGTGGTTAATTATTTAACAAGCTTAAATATTTATATTAAAACAAACAAAGTTTGTTTGTTTTGTTGTCATGTAAAAGCGGTACGAAGTCCGCCGATCAGCTAGTATTTATAGTAGTTTTTTATTGGAAGACCTACAGCTATGCTATGCTATAACACAACATAAAAACATAGTAGGTACAATATAAAATATAGTAACAGAAAGGTTATTATAGAATTTCATTATTTTACTGGATGACCGATGCTACTAAGAAGCAGGTGATGGTCGGTTGTTAAAGTCAAAAATGTGTTGCTGATCCCATTTCTAATGAATAGGGGAAAAAAGTGTCAATCGCTGGTTTCTATCAAACACTGGTGAACTGTATCATAGTAGCTCAAGAATTCGTCACATTGGTTCTTATATTTTAAGTATTTTTTTGCTTCTACGAGACACCTCTTCCGTATTTTTTTTATTTTTTTTTATTGGTTAATGGTTATGGTGGTAATTTTGCAATTATAAATATTTGAGAATTTTGAGTTTTACACATTACAAACTTGACCATTTCATTTTGTTAATTTATTGCTACAACAATAACTAAGTCCAAAATGCTAAATAAACGCATTATTTCATTTAAATGGTAAATATACTGTTCCCGTAAACTTAAGGAAACAATAATATCTCTCTATTAATTTTTAACAATTAGAAAAAAAGAAAGAGAAACTGCTTGGTTGTTTGGTTTGGAAAAAGTTGTTGTAGTCTCTAAAACCAGTGAAAATTCACCGTCTATAAATCCATCACGTCTATCAGTTAACTTCTATCACGGAACAAGTAACTGTGCTTCTATGTTAGTATTTAATTGTGCAACACGAAATAAGTCGACTGCGCTCTTTCTTTCTACAAAACCAGTCGGTGCGGTCCGCTCCTTCCGAATAGGGCTGGCTCGGTTCACTTTCACAATTTTAATGCTCTAACGCTGTTTCCTAAATCTAAATGATATATGTAGATGATATACGCATATAAAATCATGCCGCGGCGTTACTAGTTACACTTATTCCTTTCTTACTGCCGTACTCAGAGACGTCTATTAAGTTTAATGACAATTAAATGTCTTTCCTTCTCTATTTAGCACTATACATAAGAAAGTGGCAGCAAGAGACTTAATTGTCATTAAAACTTAATTGACGTCTCTAAGTACGGCAGTTAGACATCTTTAGATTAGAATATGAAAAAGTGATTTTTTGATGTAGGTGTACTAGGTACACATAATAAAAACAATAACACATGTGTATACGTAAATTATTAAACAAAATATACATAACTATTCAAGCTGTAACAATGTGAGTATGCGATGTACCAAAAATAAATCCAATTAGCAATCTCTTTTCTGTGATTTAGCATAATGTAGCAGCAACAGAAACCAAGAATCTTGCGTATTCTGAGGATGCCTTAAAAAAGGATAAGAAATAAGATAATTTGATGTTACAATTCAAGATCTTTAAAATGTAAACATGCCTGCACATCAGACTACCACAAACTGTCAAACCTCAATAGACTTTTAATCTTTCTGTCGATAACATGTCTATGACAAATGGTTGAACATTTATTAAAGGAATTTGACAGTTTTGGATAGTCTGACTGATGTGCAGGCGCCTGTACTTTATTAACTTTAACTTACTCATACAGTCTTCATAAATGGATCGAAACCTACCTACCTTGTCTTGCCAGACAATTTGAAATATTACGAGTATTAACCTGCCCTCAATATAGGTGAATAAAATACAGTCATGTATTTTATTTTCGCTCTTAGAAGTAGACTGCGCTAATACACAGCACAGCATGAGTGCGTACTAGCCTAGCACAGTATATTTTTAATACACGCGTCTGTTGTGCTTCGTATCGATATAAGGCTAAAGCTCTAGCCCTCTCGTGAGACTGAAGCCTTCAATGAGTTTTAGACCCTGGGGGCTCAAGCATTTCAACTATACGTACTGCCATCTCAAAAACGTCCTAAGTCTGGCTACCGATACAGCCTGATTTTGACGTTACAACTTTAGGAAAATTGTGAGTCAGACAATCGCCGTCGGTACAGACGCCTGCACAGTAACCTATTTATAATTGACAAATTTTTTCAATAAATGGTTATCCATATACCATACACATATAGTTCAACGTCTATCGAGGAAATTTGACAGTTTGTGGCAGTCTGGTGTGCAGGCGTGTGTACAAAATGTTTATAAACATTTTTAAATTGCAGAATCGAAACCCCAGGCCCTTTGACTGAAAGTGTTTGAATGTGAATGATTGTTTTCATTTAAAAGGTAAACAAATCACACAGTAGCAGAGGAGCAAGGTACTCGTCCCAATGACACTTGGAGCGAAGCTGGCCTGGCGAACGAGGTCAAGGGATTCAAACAACACGAGGAAAATCTTGAATGCCGTGTTAAAACGTGTTTATATTTAACACAACGCGTATTTCCAACGTTCTATTTACATTACGTACTTCATTCTTATGATGTTATGTTTATTTCTCTTGTCTAAACCAGCATCTACATACAGTAATCTACACCGCACACTTCGCCCCACAAATTATTTTGTGCAAAATTTGTAGATTAGGTTGTACTTGCCGGCCGTTTTCCGAAGAAACTATAATGTAACCGTAAAGAAAAAGGTTGGTTAGAAAATCTTCAATATATTTTAAAGTACCAGACTACTTTATGAAATAAAACCTAAATTTAAGTGCTTAAATGAAAATAAAAAAAATGGATCCAAGCTTTTTATTTTTTATCTAAATGTTAAATAAATAAAAATGCGTAGTTTTTCCAGTATTTTCGTAAATGTAGATTGGTTACAGACGTGCAGTTTTCACGCATTTTAGTACTTTGTGTTGCCTCTGAGAGCTCGCAGTACTGCTGTTATGCCATTTGGCACACTTTCTATACTCTTCGAAAGATTAGATCCAGTTTCATGGAAACGCTGGAGTACTCGCTGAACTGTTGAAAGAGTCACACCAACAGTTCTCGCTGTATTTCGCTGACTGCGCCCATCTTCAAGCATTGTCAGGATCCTGGAACTTCCTTCAGGGGTTAACGAGATGATGGATGACTTCAGAATAATAAAATTTATAAGGCAGATACACCATATTTATAGCATTTTTTATGTCAAAACTAAAACAAATGCGAAACAATTGATTTGAATTTTTTGGTACTTAATTCGATTTTTAAGCTTTCAGTCTTTTATACAATTATCAAAAATAAATAAAAAGGTTTTATATGTTATTTTATGTGGCATTAAATATTCTATAATTTAGTCTATATTTCATAAAGCTAGGTCAGATGCTTTTGAAGATATTGAAGATTTTCTAACCGACCCTTTTTCTTTGCGGTCCAGTGTATTATACAATGAAAACACTTCATGGATGACTTTACATTTTACAGTTTATTTTATAGCCTGAAGTTTCTAAATTTTAACCTATTTTTGTGAGAAAAACCGTGGAAAATGTAAATTTATCAACCAACACAAGTTGATATAAAGTTTTATTAAGGCACAATGCACTATCATGTGTTTTTATTTACAATTTTATTGATGATATGAAATACTTTATGATATAAAGTGAAAAGCTAGTAAAATAAGTTACCTACTAAAATCATGGACTGTTATTATTCTTTGTCCATGCTAAAATCAAAACTGTATGCTATGGAATAAAGAACTAGTAAAGTTAGTAAACTTTGGGAGGACATAAGGTTTCTCATACTATTCGAAATGTTCAGAAACAAACAACGTGTCTGGTTCGTGTCTAAATTTAGTTTAACAATAACTTAAATTATTATATGTATCTGGAGCGGAGTCAACGCATAAATAATGTTTGTCCAAACAATTATCGCGTTTCGCTCGCAACGGCAATGGCGCGCGTGAGATCAAACCATGTTTACGCAATCGTTTATTTGCTGTGCCATTTCGGCTGAATGCAGTTGGTTATGCAACTTGCCTAGCTTGCTTATGCTTATGCACTTCGACGGCTATTTAGGTAGGTACTTGGGAAAAAAATATTTTACGCTATACAGCCGTAATTTTCTTATCAGAACCGCGCAGATACTTTCACTTTTCTAACACACGTTGATTTTGACGCGCACCTGCGTAGCACCTACGTACTTTTTGATTGACTAATGACTTCTACAAATTCTGCGTATTAACTTGTAAGTTTGTACTTTAAAATATTTTGTAATCTGCCTACCTACCTACCTATAATTATCACTAGCAAAATGTACACAGTACCTGTAATAAATTATAATATCATTTTTGTACTGCTGGTATTCTAACTTTAATTGAAGAATTCTGTCTAGGTAGGTATTCAGTTTTACAAAACCAGTCTAGTCTGGAAAAGGGATTTGAGTTCATTGCGCTACAAAAGAAAGATGTTAATGATGTTAGCAACCTTCAATATAAATGTACAGAAGACCCTTTGGCATTCCAAAAATGTATCTATAACTTATCTAAAACTTGAGTGGCATTAACCCAAATAGTTTATTATATCATCATACTTCTAGTTTTAAAAGAGCTTCCTTCTTTTAGAATGTAGTATAACGTGCTAAAAATATTAACACAGGAAACCTGCTAACGGTCTAAGCCGTTAGTCAAAAAAAAAGATAAACACACGGATATAATTTAGTATATTTCAAAAAAGGAGATGACAAAGAAAATAAAATATGTTAGAAAAAACAACAATGGTTATAAAAAAGGAAACTCAAAACTGGACGCGCGCGCGCTTACGGTAGGTGCGCAAGTACAGGAGAATATTACTTTTATAAAATATTACATAGGGGAATTAGTTATAAAAATACAAAATTAAAAGCATAAAAAACTACATAAAAAGTTAGGGATACTTTAAAAAAAAAAAGGTCTTGAGAAGCAAAAAAAATTACAAAACGAAGATCCAAATGTATATACGGGTGCACGAAGTTTCAACCGCAAATAAAAGCGTGTAATCAAAATATCGGGTTGACCACTCTCTAAACCCGTCAGCACTAAAACTAAAAAGGAAAAAATAAAAAGAGATTTAATTATTGAGAGTAATCAGTATCACACTAATATTATAAATGCCAAAGTTTGTGTGTATGTGTGTATATTTGTTGCTTCTTCACGCTGCAACGGATGGATGAAATTAGGCATACAGGTAGGTAGTTTATAACGTGGATTAACACATGGGATAGGAGTTTTTATCCCAATATTCCCACGGGAATGAAACTTATACCTTTTCTCTATATTTGGTTCCACAATTTACTGCTTAGGATTTGACGTTGGGAATTTGTTTGTATTGTTGTCATAGAAACTGTCAAAGCGGTACGAAGTCCGCCGGGACGGGAAAATAAAAAGGAAACTCACTAGGGCTGAATAATAATATAATAGCAAGCAAATTTGATATTTATCTGGCTCTATGGTTGTGACATTGTCATTGTTACTTATTTACTACGTCAATAAGTCAGTTAATATCATCATACAAGAATGTATTTATTTACATAAGTAACAATGACAATGTCATTACCAAAGTTGATCCCCTTGGAATGGGCAACACCCACAGTCAACGTGGCCAAAACAAATAGCCAAATCAGAATTAACGGTGACTTTCGCAGCACTTTTAACCCTGCCATGGTAACACACGCTCATCCAGTCCCACTATTGGACCAGTTACGTCAAAACCTTGCAAACGGAGTTAAGTTTTCGAAAATGGACTTAAAGATGCGTACTTGTAATTCGAGATCGCCCCAGAGTCAAAAAATTACCTGACAATATCTACTCACTAAGGATATTACCAATACAATAGGATGCCTTTTGGAATATCAACAGCATCCTCGATTTTTCAACACTACCTTGATGAACTACTCGGTGGTATACCAAACGTAGCGATTTACTTCGATCATATCAATGCTGAATATCTCGAAACACTGTCTACTGTGTTTGACAAATTACAACGGGCTGGCTTAAAAGTCAATTTAACAAAACGCTCATTCTTCCAAACAGATATCGAGTACCTGGGACACAATCAGCAAGGAAGGAATACGACCAACTAAATCGAAGATTGAAACAATAACAAAAGCAACACCGCCTGCTAACGCTCAAGAACTACGATCATTCCTTGGCCTCGTAAATTTCTACGAGAAATTCATACCTCACCTGCACAGCTTCTGCGCGGACCTGCAAGCATGCACTAACTGGCGCGCGCCATAAGTAGCGATGGACAGATAAAGAAAATACAGCGTTTGAAAATTCTAAAATGCTGATTTGTGAATCAAAACCACTTGTGCCTTTGACGAGAACCGTCCGTTGTTTTTAGCGTGTGACGCCTCGGAAAAGAGTGTGGGTGCCGTATTATTTCATAAAGCAAATGATCAAATTCAACCTATCGTTTTTGCGTCAAGAAAGCTAAGATCAGCGGAAATATTCGGCATCCAAAAGTTTGACCAATACTTACGTGGCACAAAATTCACACTCGTCACTGATCATAAACCCTTGATTCACGTATACCACAGCGCAATTTACCGAAGCTTGTTAATAATCGCTTAACACGTTGGGCTTTGATCATTGGTAGCTATCACTATGACATCATCTTCACAAAAGGTCAATTTAATTTTATAGCTGACTACCTTTCCAGGATGCCCAATCCTGATGAGAGACCGTCCCGTGTAGAATTGACAGTACACAAAATAATACCTCAACTGAGACATAACAGTGTTTCAGATATAGCGTTCACAGAAGAAATAATAAGGGATGCGTCAAGGAATGATCCTATTTTCAAACAAATATCGGAGAACATTAAGACAGGTTGGCGGGAAAATTCATATTCAGACATCTTAAAACCTCATGCTCGGAAACGCACCGAATTGTATATCGAAAATAATATTTTGATGTGGCAGGGTCGAATAGTCATTCCGAATACTCTCAGGAAGTCTACATTGAAATATCTGCACACATGACACCCAGGAACTTGGGCAATAAAAGCACTCGCACGTTTTTACGTATGGTGGCCATCGATCGACGATGATATTGAAGAGTACATCATATACTGTCGTAAATGCCAAGAACACCGGCCAACTAACCCTGAATTGCCTGCTGTTGTTACTGATCTTCCTCATTCTCGCCCATTGCCTCCATCCACACCTAGGTACGCCTCATTCACTAACTTTTTCCACACCTATCAGACAGCGATCAACATCACCCACACTTAACAATCAGCCAGAGTCACCTCACCCAACGCCTCAACTAACCCAACCATCAATTTGGTCCTCCTGGCAGGCTACTCAAGACTCGCCTGATATAAATCCAAAGGTGATGGAGCACTTCGTTCCAAGTTCATCAGGCACACAGAATCAAGCGGGCACTCCACGACAAGCCAGCGCTGAGACACCTGATCTCCCGCTGACCACGGCTGTCTTGCAGGGAGCACCAGCAAGGCGCAGTGGGCGCACCACCACGAAGCCTTATCGAGGAGATGTCGTAACTTATTAGGATGTGGACGAATGATATATACCTGACTCTATGGTTGTGACATTGTCATTGTTACTTATTTCATCATCATCATCATCATCATCGGCCTATCTTAGCCTAATGAGCGCCATAGCACGTCAATAAATACATTATTGTATGATGATATTATTTTTTTTCAAAATTTGATTGTCTTTATTTGTCTGTTAGCAAGACTAGTAAAAAATCAATTCTTGATAACCTTTATCCAATTTACAAAACACAATGAGAGCAAAACATCAAAATCATAATCAGTCAAATTCAAAAAGAATTCCATAGGCTAAACGTGTAATATTTTGAAATATTCGGCCAGTGAAAAATTAAAAGGATCTCCTTACGCGGAAATTAAAAGGTTGAATGTGGCGAACGCTACAGTATAGTAGGTATAATAATGTCTGTGGCTAGGTATTACAATCAAGTAGGTATTTTATTTTGGCGGGCTTATCGTCATATCTACGGCCTTGCGGAGTCAGGTTACGACACTAGTCGGCTCGCGAACGCGGTCAATAACCCCTCGCGTGAGAGAACCTTGTTGTCTCACTTTCTTATGTTTTGAATAGAAGCGCTGAATAAATAGCTCGAATGCATTATTGGATAGTAATAAAAACTTAACAGTAAAGCTTTAAGTGCTTTAAAATACCTAATGAGTTTTCTTTACGTTACATCAATCTCATTTTCTATCCAAATTTAAATTTCTGACGTTGACAAATTAATACAATTAACTACAACCGATGGCGTAATGACGTTCATAAGAGCTCTTTGTAGCCAATGATATTTTATATACCTAATATCATTGTTTGTAGCCTAAACTGAATAAATGATTTTAAATTTTGAATATGTAGCATAAATATTTTCTAACTTTTTAAAATCTTTTAGCTGACTAGTCT
Organism: Eudonia truncicolella; assembly: GCA_949315975.1. Lineage (NCBI taxonomy): Eukaryota > Metazoa > Arthropoda > Insecta > Lepidoptera > Crambidae > Eudonia > Eudonia truncicolella. The sequence goes on from OX438836.1 coordinate 12,769,709, forward strand.
AACAAAAGGTATTGAATACCTGAAAATGAATAAAGAAAAGTGTAATACATTTTTTTTCTAATCTATCTACTATAATGTAGATTCACCTCCCTCGAATGACCTATATGAAATACCCTTTTCAAATGTCACTTGCCATCTACAGACCCTGCATCTGTAAATAGATAGGTAGGTATTCACATTTTTATACACATGTCGTAATCAGTTGCAAAAAATACTGAAAATATTGGTTTCTAAAGTTTATGCCATCCTTACAATTTGTCATGAAACACTTTTTATGATTCTATATTATTAATATCAAAATATTATGTAATGCGAGTACATTTGTTAAAAAATATCTGAATATCAAAGATTTTTTAAATCATTCCGTTCCTAAAACGATAAAATAGTTTTTAATCTTTGTGTCTTTATACCTATGTACATTATTGATTAAATTCACATTTGCTATTTAGCAAATTTATTCCCTTGCCAACATATTAAGTCACACTTGTTTGATTTCATGTTGGCATGGAGATGGAGACGGATTTTATGAAAGCCATCTATTCCTATCGGATACTGAACACTTGAAGCTATGCATGTATCGTCAATTCGGATTTCAGCGATTTGCAGAAGGGAGATAGAAGATTTACATTTGTGAATTGGAGCTCTGAATTGGGCAAAGAACGATTACATGCAACCCCATTTAAAACCTACGGCAAATGAGCGGGAACTGGGTCACAACACAGTTCGGAGGGTTGAAATTGGGGCAACCCTAAGAGGGACAGAGGGTCTATAAGGTTGACTTTGGTAGTGTTCACGCCGTTTTGAACACAGATGATGACGCGCAGATCTAAAGCTTGCAAGAACAAAGGATGGCAAATGAGTTTGAAATTGTAAAACCTGTTTTAATTATCTTCACGAGTATTAGCGTGATTAATGAGTCACGCTTGCGTTTACAACAACATCAACTGCGCGATGATAACTTATTGTATGTGTTACTTCAATATTTCATTTGCAATAAACATTCTTAAAATATTAGTATTGACCAAATTTAGTTTACTTTTTAATTTGAAAATTATTCTTTCTGGCTAACCGCTCGTTTGCGTTGGTTCATTAAATTCCACAAATACTTATTTTCTGACATTATTTTTAATTAATCAGTTTTCAATTTACAATCGTTGCATAATTATTTATTTTATTTATGATAATAGCCAATCACCATCATCGTAGGTACCAAAACAAAGTTCGTCTGCTGCGCTGTCTAAGAAGTCTTGTAATTCTTGTAAGTCTTGGAATTGAAGAATAGTAGTAATTGTTGTATAGTATTTCATTTTGAAAGTGAGACTTTATGAGATGTTACTTTCGACAATGTTCAACGAATCAAATTAGTTAAAGACGCTTTCAATATTTCTACTTATCATTGTGATATGTTTTAATACAACGTGCTTAAAACGGAGTTTCTTTTGATATAGCTAGATAGATCTTTCAGTAGCTACTAAAATAGGTTTCCCTGATGTTCTAAGTTTATCAGGAGCTGTGATGCTAAAGGTATGATTCCTATGACGCATGCAGACTGCAAACTGGAACTGCGCATTCGCACAACTGGTTTGTATAATCCATATGACATTAATTATTAGCGCTGTGGATGTCGCCGCGATGCATTTCATATAGATCCATACAAACGGGATACCTACTTGAGTGCGTAAGCCGTTTCATCGAATTTTGTTTCTTCGAAAACCTCAACGACATCTCTATACTGCGACGCCTTGTTAAATCGACGTCTTGTTACTGCGATGTTACGTTACATCGAAAAACTGTACTGCGAACGATTTTACTGCGAAACTATCATACTGCGAAGCCTTCTTCAATCGACGCGTCTTGTTACTGCGATGTTATAAATTATTAAACTTTAGGTATATACATTAACATAAACAAATTATTGCTTGTTAATTATTAATTAACGACAAACTAAAGGATCAATCACTAAACAAATAAAGATAATAAAGTTAATCAACGATTTTCTTAAGTAACTAACATCGCAGTAAAAAGACGTCGATTGAACAAGGCTTCGCAGTAAAATCGTTCGCAGTAACAGTTTTTCGATGTAACGTAAAATCGCAGTAACAAGACGCCAATTCAACAAGGCACCCCGCCCGATCCTCTAAATGACATCACACATTTACAGAATACACTAAACATGCACACCAGTTTAGGCCCAAGACACCGTACTCGTAGAACAAGGGTACGAAGAACCGGTTCACACTCGCTCTACACCAGGTACAGACATGTACCTGGGCGCTTCTCTCCTCCTCTACGGCCCGGTCAACCCGAGCCGAGGTCCGTGCCTTTAGAGGCGCCCTCGGGTTGCTCCGCTCCCCGATCCGAACCCTTCGGAGAATCTAGTAGGGCACGGGGACGCGCACTAGTGCGCGATACGGTTCCCTCTAGATAACCTCCGAAGGTGATTCGTTTCACACGGCTTGAGGGACCCTTTACGTTCCTCGCCGCCCCCAAAAAAGCCCGGTGAAGCTGAAAATGCCGTAGAGGCAATCAGCAATCTCTCTCAAAAAAAAAATCAACAGGGCATCGCAGTATAGAGATGTCGTTGAAAGGTTTTCGATGAAATGGCTTTCGCACTCAAGTAGGTATCCCCATACAAACGGCTTCGATAGTGTGTTATGTTGGTCGTCTGATTTTTGAGATTTTCCATAACCCTAATATGTAAACTTTAGCTATCGACTCTCAGTTAATACGTTATTGAATAAGCAGACTTAATGCTTATAGTAGTGTCGCTGAAGGACACTCGTCGTTGATTCAAAAGTGACTCTGTTCTACTGTACATAAAATTATAAGTCCTCCCACGCACCTCACACTCAATTGTCTACTAATAACTAAGAAAGGCGACAAATAACGAATGAAAATAATGACAAGGTTTTAGAGGTCACCAAATCGTTGTTGCAACTTGCAACCTGCCGTTTCGTAACGGTCAACTCACTAATTTCGTTTCTTTGATAACATGATACGTGTTCGTTCTCGTACTTCATTATTTTACAAATCACCTGTTTGAATTTAAATGGTTACATTGCACAACTTTTTTTTAAGCATTTCACGTCTTGGAGTACCACTACACAGGTGATGGTAATTCGTAGAATAATGTATTACATTACTTTTCCAACTATTCCTTTCTCATGAGTTATGTAAAAATTTGTATTTAAAATTGAATGGTAAATATGTTGAAATTATATAAAATTAAAGCAAAATTTTTTTCTTTGCAGTGTTGTCAGTTAGCACAGTCAATAAACAAAATTCCACAATGCTGTGTTTAGCCGTAGTTTTTAAACAATGTTTTATGGCCTAGATTTTGAGGCGGAATACTACTTCGTGTTAAATAATTAATTCGAAAATGGTTTTTTGACGTAACATTTATTTAAGTTTCGTTTTCTGATCATGTGACCAGATTCCCAGTATTAGTACATTATGCTTTGAGGCATTTTAATTAGTTAAAACCTGTTTTTGTTTTGAACTTGATACTAATTTCGCGGTTTTAATTTATCGTCTGTCGCCACTATGAATATCGTTTAAAAATCGTAAGTTTTTTCTGACTATGACATTTTTATTTTTTTAGAATCAGAGTATTTAAAATTTGCTAAAAAGTATAAAAGAGTATATTACTTTAAAACATGTTATAGCAACTATGAACATCACAAATTATACACTATTGGGCATCTTTGTCAGCTTAGCAATCCTTAAAAAAACACAACACGACGTGTTTCATTTGATTGGACGTCCTTGTAGAGGGGGGCCTGATTCTGTCGAGTCCCCAGTTTCCATCTTCCCGTCAATCGCCTGCCCAGAGCTCCCTGCGAAACAAACGAGGCCTCGATCGATCGCGCTCATCTGGGGGCGACCCGTGAATTATCCCACCGCAGACCACCTCTAATTCGACGCGACTGAAAAACGCCTCCAAGAAGTTACTAAGCGTTTTCTATTCTCAATTAATTCCTATCGGCCGCTCTCCGCTATCTTGTCTCGACAAGGCTTTGTTTTTTTCTCAGCGGCTACAGCTAGACAATGTGATTTACCACGGCTGTCTGCGTGATAATTTGAATATGAAAATCGGTGTATATTCCTATAATTAACAGTTTGCGAGCTATTCTCAGTGTTTGTTTGTAGGCTTAATTACTTGCTAAATATTTCGGAGATTTGTAACTATTGTTTGTTTATAATTTTTATTGTTCTTATATTTAGAAAGAAAGTCTTCTTAGTTTAGTTGAAACTTTTATTTGCGTACCCTTTATGTTTAGTCCTCTGTTTCTACCTATAATAGGTATATACTCGCAATCAAACCGTCAGTAACGCCTTTGATCTTTTAAAAAATAGATTATGCTTCTTTTGTTTAGTCGTTTGAAGATTCTTTTTTATTTTTGTCGTAAAATTGTAATTAAGCTCGCTTTTACTACGTCTACGTCAAATTTCGTTTACCAATTTTAGCTTTTGCACACGACTTTCACCTGGCTTATTGATGTAGTTAAAAATTTTAGTTAAATCCGTCATAATTAATATATTTTCAATAACACGTAACGTAAGCACGAAAATAACACAGAAAATTGTTGTTATTATTAACTGTTGCTACATTTTTTCATAATAAATTGTTTTATAGCAGCAAGAAATGACAAAGGCCTTTTTATAGGTGGCTTTGCAGATATCTTTCAGTGTGACCATTTTGTGATCGCATCGCATGCAATAGAAAATGTACACACGCCTGCACATCAACGTATCCAAAACTGTCAAAGGACAACATTTTTTTTGGGCTTAAAAATGAAAACTTAACAGAGATCATTTCTGTTGATTAATACGATAAACATTGAATACTTTCATTCTAAACTATTTGCAGATTTTAAAAGATGCCCATTTTATTTTGTAAAAAAATGTATTATTTTAAAAAAATGCGTCGAAAGGAACTATATCCGAGTTCTTTTATGACAGTTGATTGACATAAACTGACAGCTGAGCCATTTTTTAATGTCATGACGAGACTATTGGAGCATTTTATTGTTTATTACAACGTTTTTGTTGTTTTCCAATTCAGTAATTCTATTTTGATTTCATCGCTTCACTGACGTGCATATTATGGTATCTACATTAACAATCAGCAACTCTATGATAAATAGGGATACATAGGGGCAGCTTTCTAAAATATGTGAATATTGGTTGTAACTCTGAACTTTAAGTGCCTTAAAAGTGCTTGCCTACTCCATAAGCGATCAATCTTGCGCATTTGCACAACAGATATATACATCTTACATGTAGTTTTACTTTATTTATATGTTAGGAAAAGTATAGTATGAGTTTGATGATTGTAAACATGAGATGTAGACATGTATTTTTTATTTATTTAATGAAAAACGCACTGACCGCTGTCACGTCTATGTCAATAATATTTTTTTATTATTGCAACATTACTTCTATTGTTGCTAGGAAAATGTATTTTTGTATATGAATTAAATTAAAATGAGCGTCTATTTATTAATATAAATACTTTGATCGTAATCCTAATATTTTTTTCTTTAATTTGATGTATCATTTGCTTATGTTAATTGAGTTTTTATTTTAAGCCCAGTTCCCATAGTAAAAAAATATTCTCCTTTATCTTATCGATATTGATCTTTTTACCCAAACACTAAGGTTCAAAATTTATTAAAGAAATTTGACATTTTGTGGTAAGTTGATCTGCTGCCGTCTGTACAGTCCTTCATCCAGTTCACACTTCAACAGCCAATCCAACTACGTTTAGCCATAGTATAAATGGTATATAATCTTTCAATATAATCAAGTGTTATAGACTACTCTGTAACAATAAACGTGGTCGCGCAGCGGATGTGTGCGTGCGTGCGTTGACCGCCAGGAATGCAGCGCACGCGCCGCACCAGCTGTTCCCTGTTCCGCTGACGTCCCTACCGATGTTAATAATAACTGGAAGTATACTTGATACTTTGAACCCTGCGCCCGAACTTGCGATGCAGAACTATATCGGGTGTCGATAGGTCGAAAGTATCGAGTTGCATTTGTTTGTAACAATTTTGATTTAGTTTAGAGAATGAATTAACCCAGTACGTATAAGGCAGGCAATGCCTGTTATAACCAACCACCCTTTGAACCTTTACTTACACTATAGAAATAGGACTAAATAGAACGAAAGATTTAAAATCAACATTTACGTAGTAGGTACAGACGCCTGCACGTCAACTTATCCAAAACTGTCAAATTTCTTCAATACATTTTCAACCATATAACGTAGGTATTAGGCCATCATCAACCTACCACATACTGTCAAATTTCCTCAATAGACTTTGAAGTTTATACCTTTACAATGATTGAGAATGTGTTGAAGAAATTTGACAGTTTTGGATAGTTTGATGTGCAGGCGTCTGTACCTATAAAGATCAAAATCGGTATCGGTACTAATTTATTGGTTACATTTGTCGTAAGTAGTCATCTACGTCTACATAAAATTTTGTTTCGAAATGGATGAACGAAGTTACTGAAGCTGATGGTCTGGAAGTCAATTTCATTTGAACGTAGTAGGTACGTAATTCATAGATCTAATTTTCGTAAAAGCCTTCCTTTATTTCTGCTTCCCTAATGTTTATTTCATTAATTCTGGAAGGTACACTCTTTCTTTGATAAATAAATATTTGTCAACGTTACCTACATAGAAAAGGAAATGGTAAGTCAGTTAAAATATGAAATCGGTAATCGGTACTGAATTATGGTTAAAATTAAATTAATATATTAAATATTAAATATATATTAAATATTAAATATTATATTATATTATATTAAATATTTAGACAACATCACATACATTGTTCTGATCCCAAGGTAAGTAGCTAAAGCACTCGTTTCATGGAAATCAGAAACAACGACGGTACCACAACCACCCAGACCCAACACAATATCGAAAAGTTCGTTTTCGACATTGACCCGACCGGGAATCGAACCCGGGACCTCAGAGTTAGCGCCGCCTAAAGTCCGGCGTGCAAGCCACTCGGCTACGGAGGTCGTCAAAATAATGGTTGTCACCACGTTATCACTTGTGTTTTTAAGAATTCAATGAGGGAACAAAACTTGATGGTATCCCAACGTGAAAGACCCCCTAAATCCAGTATAGTTTAGTCTAGTCTAGTCTGTACCGATTTCATATTTTAAGACAAGTCATGTTTTAAGAGAAGTAAGCGTTGCTAACTTGCTAAGTTGCTAACTGACATTCATTTATCTTTCAAAAAGTTGTAAACGGCACACTTGCTGTGAACCTTGTTTCTGTATCTCGAGTTTATTCCGGTTGTATATAGCCAGATAAAGATAGATAGGGCTATTAAATGCCGGGTGCAGTAAGGAAGCGTCTTCGGAAGAGTATAATACATTCACGGTTGCTAGCGAAACGATCCACGGGGCGGAATGCCCGGAAATAAATTCCATACAATAGTATTACTTAGAGAAAGTTAACTTTTTTTTTCTGGTTTTTTTTTTAATATTTTTTTTCAAATTAATTATTATGACAGGTCGCCTTACTTTGAAAGCACAAGGGAATACGGGGTCATCTGAAGTAACCGGACTTTTGTGGGCAGCGAGAAACATAAAGATTCCAAAGCCACTGATCGAAACATAATATATGAGAGTTTCTAGAGTGTTATGTTGTTGTCACGAATGCTACCTATTGATAATAAAGATTACATAGATTTAAATAGACATAATGTTCATTAGTTTCCCAAAGGGCTTTGTCATGATTAAAAATCATATCTTACAAAATATATATTATTAGAGTTAAATGTGACAGCTTAAGAGTATGGATGACTAACCTAATAAGTATTTTCTTTTTAAATAATAATATTATTAGGCCTTATCTAAGTTATAATAATCATTATTGTGCTAGAAGCGGGCTAACGTTAGTAATCTCAATTAGTAACGTAGATATAGGGTTTAAAAGTAAGTTCGGCTGTTTTAACTTGAAATATAGCTTGAAAAGTACGTAAATTAAGCGGTTCGATACAAGAGAACAATTCTAGTATGTTCTCAGGTGGACGGTAAACAGGTTCCGGCGACCGACGACGTGTCTCGCCGTCCAACGACCGACAGTAATTTCTCCTGCGAATAGAGAAAAAAAGGGACTCAATTTATTGCTCATAATTATGAACAATTAAACAAAAGAGAACTGCATTCTAAATCTGAAATGTTTTACAATAACGAATGTGAGTTATTGTAAAACATACATACGCGTACGATGTCGAAATTCGCCATGTACTGCGCCCCAATTTTCGCCCACCTCCCCTTTTCCTCTGTCCCAGAGGAGACGGTGGCTTTATCAACCCGCTTTATGAGCAACATCAGAAGCCGGCGCACTTATAAATGGAATCAGGCTTTACTGCCCTTCCCATCCAGCTCCGGTGGGATGGCCGGGAACCCGTAAATATTGCGCGAAGCTATGTTCACTTTTATTTGAAGGCAACGGAACTCTACCATGAATTATTCTAGTGTTTACAAAATGTGTGTGTGTGGGTGGTGTAGTTAAAACGTTTTTAGTAACGTTGATAATAAAATGTCTTTGAAGCAGCCCTTAGTTTGCTTACGTGTTACCTACAACTAAATACATTTTTCACAACTTTAATATTGACTAAAAGTTATTTGATGTGTAAGAAAAATGTGTTATTTTCTATAAGTAATTTTAATATAAATAGAATTCTATATTCTTTGTTTTTTAACGTTTAGGTATGTACTAACAAAACCGCTAGCTGCCGTAAAATGCTAGACATTTACTAATGTTTTCTAGTTTGCTCAGGTTCATAGTTGGTTAGTTGTGGTTAGCTAGCATTATTTGCTCATTGAATATTATGGTATGTGTTGAGTATAGATAGATTACACGAAGGTCATACTAGTTATAAGTTTTATTACCTCATGAACCGTTTTAAATATTAAATTTTATATTATCTACGACTATGCATACTTAAAAAGTTACGAATTTCATGACATTTCATGACATTTCATCAATGTCATGTTTCAATTTACAAGACAGCAAATGGCGACGATTTGGTTAAGGTCGCGGGAATCCGCTGCTGGATGCGAGCAGCACAATACCGGTCGTTGTGGAGATCCTTGGGGGAAGCCTTTGTCCAGCAGTGGACGTGTTTTGGCTGAGATGATGATGATGATGATGATGATGAAATGGCAATATTTACGCTTTAATTAAAGTCATAATTATTAATTATTATCGGCACACCAACGGTTTCTAAGCAAGTATATGAACAATATTTTTTTGTTAGATACTGTTAGTTAGTTAAAGTTTGTAATTCTGTTAGTTTATTTAAAGAGTAAACTCCGGAACAGATTCGATGCCAATTTCTTTTCACTGAGTTTTTAATGTATTCATTATATTAAATATAAGTCATCGATCAACTACACCAGTGTGGATAGTCAGTAGTACGTAGATCCTCTACCTACCTCGATCAATGTGTTTAAAGAAACAGTTAACCAGTATGACAAGTATGTCTTAATATTTTAACAAATCTTATTAACCCAACACAACAAATACAATCTACCTATACAACACAAGCTATTCAATAACATCTTACCGAATATTATAAATCCGTCACGTCAGAATAGTCAAAAACTGTTTGATGTTATTTTGCAAGGTGATACCTAATTAGAGGTCCCGAGAGTGCTGAAGCTGTGCTCACCACCTGTAATATAAATTAACCTTATTATTAACGGGATTATTACTATTTTGTTAATAATTGAAGACAATGAACGTTATTTTTCTAACTGATACACATTTTGGTAGAGATTTAGGAATCAATAATTATTTTCTAAATTTTTATTATTTCAAAGATAAAATAACACGTGAATCGTGCTTTCATCTTGAATATCAATTTACAATAATTTGGTTATTTGTGCTTAGAGACATTTAAATTAAAAATAATGATGAAAATGTTCAAAGGTTTCACGCCTGCACATCAGACTACCACAAACTGTCAAATTTCCTCAATAGACTTTAAACTTTATGTCTATGACATATTATGGTTGAACATTTATTGAAGAAATTTGACTATTTTGGATAGGTTGATGTGCAGGCGTCTGTACATAAATTTATTAAATGATACAAATTGATGTATGTATATGACAGACATATTTTTGTGTGATGGAAAATGTAGTTTACCTTACCTTTCGCAATCTCTCTCGTAAAGTAATTAAAATGGGCTGCGAAAAAGCTAGAAACAGGCTGCATAATGCCAATGGCTATCTATTCATCCACCGTATCAACAACAATCTATCATCATAGTATCAACTGTCATCATAGTATCGTCGCGTTGACAAACAAGTCTCTTTTTCAATGTGGTCACAAACTATTTCGATCGCCCATCCGCCGGATACGGTCAGTTGATCAATGTACTTACCTCTATTTGTTATCGTCATCATGAGATGAGAGCAAACAAACCAAACAACATCCATTTCAGAGGTGGTGGGTAGTAGGGCTACTGTTATTTGTTCTTTGCAACTATCGCAAAAGTTTGTTTACATTGGTTTCGCTTGATACCGTAATAGTTTTAACCCTAACTGTTTTAACCCTAACTGTTTTAACCGCCTCTGTGGTCTAGTGGCTAAGACCACCGGTTTAGACCCAGAGGTTCGATTCCCAGCGGGGATACATGCTTGTGTACTCTTTTCTCTTCTTAGAAATTCACTTACTGCTGATTATCGTGACTTCTGGCTCTGTGGGCTCTGTCAACTAGCTGTCTCCGTCGGTTGCGCTCTGTCTCTTCGTATCGTCGCTGATAGGTATCTCTAGTTCTTTAGGTTTTAGATATCAGGTCTGACAAACGTTTGGGACTTCGGAATCTTTCTTCTGTGACTCAGCCTCTAGCTCTAGAACAGACAGGACCTAAAGGTCGGCCTCAATGTCGACCAGAATTTAAAAAAAATTAAACTTATACATGTTAACGTTCTACATTGTACACGTAGCTCCGAACCTCCGGGCATAGTCGGGTCTAGCTCGGTGAGGCCGTGATAAAATGCCACGATTTTTAACTTGCGCACAGACATCCATAACCGCTGTTTGTGTTTTATTAAAAACTGGTTGTTGGTAAATGGTGTTAGGTACAATAAAAATAGGTCCAGACTCGTTTTTGTGAGTCAGAGTCAGAACATTCAGTTCTGAGTGTCTGACCTACGCTTGGAGGCTGTTAATTTTTTGGTGTTGTTATTAATGACAATACTTACTTATGCGTATGGTATTTCTTCTCACAGACACTAGGGTGACTGGGACTACCGGTTAGCCAATCACCAGTATTTGCCCTAGCAGCAGCCCGCCAGAGAGGGAGCACGCCCGAGAATGCTTGAGTGTGCTCCAGACGTCCTGAGGCTAGCGGACGGATAGGGACTACCCGTCCCTGACCGTCACTTCAATCGCTTCGCCTCCTTCTCCTACTACGTCAGCGTCAGGATCGGATGTGTCCTTCGCAGCACCACACTCATAGCACGCCGGGGTCGGCTCTATCCTGGCGATATTGTGCAAGTACCGTCCGAAGCATCCATGCCTGGTCAGCACCTTAACAAGCCGGAAGGAGAGGACACCGTGTCGCTTCAGCCAGTCGTTTAGGACCGGCCGGAGCGCCTCTAGCGATTTGAGCATTTTCCATGAACTCCGCTCACAATCTACCGGGCCCTCGTCATCTCCTCTCTTTCTAATCCCACCTAACGCGCGGTCTTTTTTTTATGCCTTATAAGACAGCACTTGACTTTGATCTCGCCTGATGGTGAGCGTAGATGAGGTCTACGGTGGAGCGAGCTGCCACAGAAGATACCTACTAACTCTCACTTTGAAGGCATTTAGGTTATAAGTTTTTGGATACACAGACGATGGCAGAGAATTCCACTCCTTGCCAGTGCGCAGTAAAAATGATGACATGAAGCGCTTAATGCGACATAGTGGAACTTCTACTAGGTGGGGATGATATCCTGCAGTACGTCTGGAGGTTCGGTGTTCAAAGAGCGATGGTGGTATGGGCTCGAAAAGCTCCCCGGCACACTCCGTAGTAAAGTTGGAAAAGGTCTCTTTTTCAAATATTATATTACGAGACGAGACAGCACATTACTACTAACAGACATTACTACTTTATATTAAACTGGTTTAAAATTTAGAGCTAGAAATGATTAAGTGCTGAAAACTTTGCAACACGGGTCAGTGATGGCCTTAAAAGTCTTTTGTTGTTAAAATAACTAATGTAATCAAGGTAGGTATTGTAGCTGTCCTATAGTCAAATGTTTAATGTCGTTACTTTATCAGGTCGCCCCGTATAATAAGGTTTCTAAGCACAAAGTAATAATCGCGAGTTTCTTCACTATGCTTTTCGATCATCATCATGATCGATCGACATTGGTACTTATGGTCTCCCAAGGCGCGCCATTGTGCTCGATCTTTGGCTTTCCACATCCAGTTACAGCCACGCCGGGCGACCCAACCCAAACGTTTACACAGTCGCGGTCTCCACTTCAGAACTTGTCCACCCCAATGGTAATTGGTTCTGCGACGACGACGTTTCGATCAAGTTTGTCGAAGCAGCGCCATTGTTACTAGATCCTTCAATAGTTAATAATCTAACATTATTTCTATTAACTAATATATTAATACGGTAAGCAAAAACTTTGTACTTACCCCTTTTTACGAAAATTGCGCGGACAAAGGAGTATGAAATTTCGCACACTTTTATATAGAGAAGGAGTGCAGAATAATATGTTTCTATTTTTTTAAAATTGTGCTTATAGAATACATTAAATTAAATAAACATTGTTTCATATATTTTTCAAAAATGGAAGAGGAGCGGCCGAAATCTGTCAATGCCAATCCAAAGTTACATTCTATCTTTTTTAATTGTTCATTGCTTAGGATACAATCCGTGCAGCCTAAATAAAAAAATTACGGTCAAATTTCGACCACTAGTTCCATTAATATTCGACAAAACACTACGAAACAAAATAAAAATGCATGACATGACTCCCACCAAGAAGTCACCGAAAAGACTTCAAAACTTCAAAAGTTCAGGATAAATTATAATAAAATTTGTAAAATCGTTTATTTTACAAATTTTATTATAATTTAGATGAGTAGATCCGTGAAAGTTGGTCCATTTCAAATCATAGACATTAAAACTAATCTACAAACATGACTTGCAATTGCAAAATTTACGAGTGCGACTGTCAAATGTGCAATTTTGTTTTATAGAGAAAAAAAAGAAACATTTGACATGCTAGATGTGAAAGTATTGCCAGTTACAGAATCTTTATCAGATGTCGTATCCGTCAAATGTCATTGAGATCGGGAGTCACAGAACTGTGCGAGTGATAACGGGTACGCTTACACAGGAGAATATTACTTGTAGCTTATTATGTTCTAATCAATATATAGTTGAGTAATTAAAGAGCAGGTTGCTCAATGCATAGACAATGTGTCGTTTACCGCAGCTGCACCTACATTTATCGTTGTAAATTGAAAATGAATAATATAAAGTTGTAAGCTGAAATCGGTAACTGCTGTACTACTATAATAAATAAACTAATAAGAGAGTCAAAACAGAGAGCATACACTAAACATGCATACTAGTTTAGGCCTAAGACACCGTACTCGTAGAACAAGGGTACGAAGAACCGGTTCACACGCGCTCTACACCAGGTATAGACATGTACCTGGGCGCTTCTCCTCCTCCACGGCCCGGTCAACCCGAGCCGAGGTCCGAGCCTTTAGAAGCGCCCTCGGGTTGCTCCGCTCCCCGATCCGATCCGAACCCTTCGGAGAATCTAGTAGGGCACGGGGACGCGCACTAGTGCGCGATACGGTTCCCTCTAGAAAACCTCCGATGGTGATTCGTTTCACACGGCTTGAGGGACCTTTACGTTCCTCGCCGCCCCCAAACAAGCCCGGTGAAGCTGAAAATGCCTCCAAGGCAATCAGCAATCTCTCTCAAAAAAAAAAAAGTTACCCTTAATGTGTTTTAACTGTAGATACGGATTTCTTAGCGGGAAAGTGAAGAGTCATGTCTGCGGTTTTGTTTTATTTTCTAAAAATTGTGTTATGTCGAATATTAATGTGAAATAATGGTGGATTATTAACCGTTAAGCGTTCGTAAGTGCGCATGAGTGTTGGCAAATGAAACAAAACAGTGCAACTTCACTTTTCAAATTCTCTCAAGAAGTTCGCCCGTGGAATTAGTAAAGCCCCACATCTTTACTGAGATACTCGAGGGGTTGGGGGGTATATCATTTCTCACTTATCATTTCTATTATCATTCATCATCATCATACTGGAAGGAAATATTGTATATTTATGTATTACTTGTAAGAAAAATTACTTTGACACTGGCTAAATGTGCTAATCGCACAAAGCCATCAACTAAACGAAAAAAAAAAACTAGATACAAAAAGTAGGTAAAGGGTCTCTATTGGTTGATTTCCACACAACTCGGCTCAGCTCAGCTCAGCTCAGCTTAGCTTCAATGGAGTGTCTCAGTCACGCTTAATGTGATTATACGGTAGGTATCAGGTAAGTTGTCGGTATTTGCAATAATCTACGTAGTATATTTAGGCCAGATTCCAGACAGTCAGTTCTGTGCGTGCTTGTTGTCTCGTGTCACAGACATAGACAAGACAGACATCGAAATTTTCGTGTGCGCTCGTGGCATGCGCCAAGGTCGCACGGCAGTTTTGCAACGCAGCAGGGTGCTCGTTTCCCACCGATCAGTCTTTGCGTTCATTGACCCACTGAACCGGGCGAGCGGTGGCGACGACGGACGCGACGGTCGGAGACAGTTCGAAGCGGAGCGATACATCGTTTTAGCGGGAAATAATGCACTCTGACTGCTTTTCCACAAAACGATGACTAAAGTTAGACACTGCCTAAAACAGATGCTGTCACTTTTTAGCTAATATTTTTAGACAGAGACTCACTTTTTTAGTTAGTTACATATTAAGCCATTGTTTAACTTTAAACACTGTTTTTTAGTAAGAGGGTTAAAGTTCTTCTGCTTTACACACAAAAAAAAATATCTAAACTCGTGTGGCTTTAGAGATCACACACACGTGTGTGCGTGTGACTAAACAGGACAGCGTTTGTAGTAATTCCGGTCAACCATCATCGATATACTCTTACATACTACTACACCAAGGTCCACAGATGCACGGGGCGAATTGAGAATGCGTAGTCCTATTAGTAATTCATTTCCCATTCCCAGTTCGTTCCAAATTGGACCGACTGCGTACGGGGTCAAATGCGGATAGGATGCATTGCGAAAGTATGACGAACTGCGAATAGGAAACTCCGTTGAAATGTTGTTCTTGCGTCTAAGGCTTCTCTTCTCTTCTTTATTTTTCTTCCCAGACATAAGTTGTTTCTTTTTTGTGGATAGCGTGTTGCCTTCCGGTGGCATCTCCTGCGTGAAATTCGATCCGTCACCGACACGAAATAGATAATAAAGGAGGTGTCACCGAGTCCGTCCCAAAGAACTGTGTTCTCGGGATAAAAAATATCATTATTGTTCAAGATGTGTTGCACCTTTGTGTACTAGGTTTCACCCAAATCCGTTCAGCTGTTCCGGCGTGATTGAATAACAAACAAACATATCGATACTTTGCATTTTATAATATTGCCGAGCCCTTTGATTCAAGAATCTTGAAATCAAATCAAGTCAAAATATTTATTCAGTTTCAAATTAAAAGTAAGTACCTAATAAACAAAAATAAAATATAAAATAAAGCAGCGAAACTGAAAAGGACCCCACTCAGTACATGTTGCAGCATGAAATGACAGGACGCACATTATACAACGACGATTGCCACATGGAAACTACCATTAATTGGGCGTGGAGAGACAACTAGACAACCCGATGACGCTGTAATAAGGCTTGACAAGACAACAACAAAAAATCAGTCAAAAAACGTAAAGTGACTGGAAGGAATTCCATTCAAGTGTATTTTTTAAAACATGATCCAGTGGATTAAAACAATTCTTTCTCTTGAGATCGGTAGCGACTCAGTCAAGCTTTCTTTGCAACGATCGCTAGAGTAGAGCTACCTTCGGTAAAGCTATTTATTAATATAAAAAAAAACATATTTTTATCTCTTTCTTCGGAAAGCTTATTAATGCACTAGTCCCAGCTAAAAGTTTAGTCGTAAATTTTATCAAGCTGTAGTGACCAAGCATACCCGGGAGGTGTTCTAGGGTCCGGCATCACGCGAGAGTGTCCCTATATCTCGCAGATTCTCCTCGGGCTTTCGAGTAGGCTCGGTGAGGAATGGATGGGAATATGGAAAACCCTAGGATGTATTCAAAGACTATAGGACTTCGGCTCAGTTTAACCATGAGGTAGTTCAGGGACAAAACAACCTGTCTTATGTTATGACTCCTTTGACAATATCATTGAAGTAATAATTAGCCTTTATACTGTCCCAGTGCGCTAAGTCATCATTAAAATCGCTACATTTAATTAGTATAGGCATTGGCACAGATTAAGTAATAGTTACTGAATTGACTTAATCACCACACCTGCATCAAAATGCTGATTGTTGAATTTGGTGTTCACAAATCCGGACTATGCATAGAAAATTTGTAACACTGGGATCCTGGGAATAATTGAGTCTTAGATCTTGTTAATCTCGGGATATCGAGCTGAGCGTTTCGCCACTCTGTCACCGAGTTTTTGAGAATGTTATAGTAACTATTATGGTAATTGTAAACAAAGGCTTTTATACATTCACAATGATACACGTATTTGCATTTGTTTATTTTATTCTCTAACTCGACTGGACTCTCGTCTCATAACCTGTCCGTATTTGCTGAGCACTTGGCCAGTCATCTTCTATCCTCATAAACGTAGGACACAACGAACCATTGTTCATTCAGTAGGAAATAATATACTACGAGTATAACTATAACCTTTGTTCGGTATGCTTATTATTACACTCGCCTTAAGTTGGAGAAAATTACTTCTTTCTTTATGTTACTTTTGTTTAAAATAACCGTAACCTAACCTGAGTAACACGTAAGTGTCAACTAATTTGTTAAGTCATTATTGTAAAGAAGGTTACCTTGTTTTTGCAACATTGAAATATTTTTAATCAACTCATATTGGCGTGAGGTGTAAAGGTTGAATATAAAACAATAACACAACAATAGATGCTCATTTCTTTTTTATTATTATAACATGTAAGACCACCCAAGACACGTTCTAAAATAACGAGTAGGTTACATGTTCATTTGTTTATAATCAAGATGGCTTTGACATTGTGTTTGTTGACATAGCAGTTAGTGGGACTTCTTGGCGGGAAAGTGAAGAGTCATGTCTGCGGTTTTGTTTTATTTTCAAAAATTTGTGTTATGTCGAATATTAATGTGAAATAATGGTGGATTATTAACCGTTAAGTGTTCGTGAGTGTGCATGAGTGTTGGCAAATGAAACAAAACAGCGCAACGTCACTTTTCAAATTCTCTCAAGAAGTCTGCGTGAGGGCTTAGTAAAGCCCCACATCTTTACTGAGATACTCGAGGGGTTGGGGGGTATATCATTTCTCACTTCTCATTTTTATTATCATTCATCATCATGATACTGACTGGAAGGAAATATTGTATATTTATGTATTACTTGTATGAAAAATTACTTTGACACTGGCTAAATGTGCTAATCGCACGAAGCCATCAACTAAAAGAAAAAAAAAAAAAATAGCAGTTAGTGTAGTTTACGCATTTGTCTGTGACATTTATCTCTCAAACAGATTACACCAATTTCATTTTAATGTAGATAATTGAATCTCGAAATAAAAGTCATATGAAATACACTACGAAATATAATAAAAGTTACCGTTGGAATATTTTCAGTGTCAAAAAATAAGTTACCAGTGGCCTAGAATAAGAGAAAAAAAAGCACTTGTAATTGATATCACAGCGCGAGAATTAGTCACGATTCAAAAATCGCCCCCCATTTGCGCCGTCTGTAAGTGACAAGTGTCATATATTTTATTTGAAATGTCTTCGTCCATATTTATTTGATGCTTTTTGCGCGGCCAAACTAATTTTGTATGGGGAATTTAACGTGTTAATTTGAAAAATAATAATTTAAAACCCGCTCGATAAATCGAAAATGTGAAGCGGACAATTCGTAGTTTAGACAAAATCAGAGGTACAATAATTTAGATAAACTAAAACCCCCTTACAAATAAACAAAGATTAAGTTCCGAATAGTTATTCCGTTTTTTGTCGCTTTTACTCTTATTTGAAATGACGTTTACATGACAGGAACAAAACACAGAATAACTATTCGGACCTTATTCTTTGTTTATTTGTAAAGATATCAATTAAACGCCGCCACTCGTTTTCATGATTTTTGTCCAACTTTAAATGATATTGTAGAAAAACTATAGTGTGTTATGAATTTATGGATCGGACTAATTGTAAACACGTTCCATTTGATACTAAATGTATATTTTGTGATCGTATTTTCAATTATAACAACTTAACTATGACTTGCATTTTTACTTAATGAAAATGGAAATTTGTACGTCTTTTAGCTTTCCTGGTTTTCCACCAGGGTGCCTAGCGTAAATTGTATACTACTGTGTGTTCATTCGATTACGAAAACGAAAATTTGTGTGGCAAAATGTTTACTTACTCTCCTCGTACGTCGCCAGGAGGTGCTGCTGCTTCAATGCCATACTAATTTTCGTTTTCGTTAACGTGATCGAATGGCAAATGAAACTCACACTAGGCACCCAAATCAATGAAGGATTGAAACTCCCATCCATACTATTCCAGACCGCCCTGAGACCACCGTTATTCAAAGACCTGGCTGACGGCGAGTTTGATTCACCAAAACGAAAATGTCGAATGAATAAAACTCCCTCTTCTCAGCAGTCTGCGTTTTGATTTCCATTTGGATTATCTTAAATATTAAACTTTTAAATTTAGGACAACTGGATCCATCAGCCAGTAACAGAATAAGCTTACACATGTTGTTAGTAAATGACAATGGCATACAGTTTCGCTTCCTTGCACTTATTTAGGTAAACTTACTGACGAATTAATTAAAAACATAGTACAAGCGTAGTAACTAAATACCTACACTAAGCTGATAGACAAAGTAGATATTCTAATGAAGCAGCACAAGATATTTAGCAGAGTATGCCCCCGTTCCAACAGAATACTTGTAGTAGTGTAATAGTTCCAACGAAGCCCTGTTGCCATGAGCTGCATGACCTTGTCACAGTATCTCGCGGTCACGAGGCGTTTGTTTACTACTACCTACAACAATTCTTTATTCGCTGCTACTGTTTGTATTTGTTTGTTTGGATTTTTTTTTTGTAGTTTAATTCACGAGGCATATGCAACACTAAGACTGCGCTGTGTAAGCAGAGGGAGGACCGATTTAATGTCTGGAGTACCTTGTACCAATCATAAGACCGTACTTAACTATTTAAAAATAAATACTATTTACCTAAGTACTTACTTATGTGAAAATTTATCGTAAAATTGTGGATCTGCCCAAGGATCCTCCCGTCCTATCCTATGTAACTCCTTATTTTGTACCTATGTTTAGTACTTAGTACTAAACTAGGTCTACCACCTAGTTGCGACTGCTGAGTTGGTAGTAATTTATGATAAATATGCAGATCCGAATCACATCTGAACATGGTGTAATAAACAATAGAACGCCACATAAACTTCATAGCGTCTTGTGTTCGGTGGGAGTGGTCTAGCAGGTATAGCATCTACCTACGACCTACTGGTTATGCCATGGCGGTAGGTACACCTGTAATCAGAAAGTAGTTTTGTTATTGTTGTCGTCTCTCTTCAATGTCTTTTATCTCTCTCGAGCGTTTAAAAGGCGTCTAACGGGGCGTGGTCTGAGAGCATTGCGATTTGCTTGCATTGCCCTCTAGCGTCGAAATGCTTAACTGTTAGAAACGTTAAAAAGCACTGCTTTGAAAATAGCAGTTGCCAAGCCAAAGGCTACGTTATAAGTCCGCTACTTACCGTCAGATGGCGCCTTCGCTTAAAATGTGTTGCACTTAAATTTTAAAGATTTTCTCTAAATAATAATAATAATACTACTGAAACTTTATCCAATTTTCTTTTGTTACAGGTGTTAGTGGAATACGATGGTGTAGACTGGCAACGTCGGGAGTGGGTTGCAGTTTACTCGCGTAGGACGTTTCGAGTGTTTTTAGTTGAAAGAACATTAGTATGGGCTCCTAAGAACATCGAAGGCAAGGAAGTGAAGTGGCCAGCCTTGGTGAGTTTTTACTTTTATGGTTTATTAGTTATTGCCCGCGACTTCGTTCGCGAAGACTACAGTAAAAAAAAAGTATCCTATATGCTGGTTTGGGTCATGGTCTGTATATTAGGAAAGTTTCATTAAAATCCATTCAGTATTTTTACGTGAAAGAGTAACAAACATCCATCCATACTTACAAACTTTCGCGTTTATAATATTATTAATATGATTTAATTCCACCCTACGTCAAGAGATGGCGCTGTACCAGACTCCATTTTTTAAACTTATAACTTGTTGGTAGATGGCGTTATGAGTCTTAACATACGTAACATTATTTAATTTTTTGCTTGTGCTAAGTAAAGTGTCTTGTGAGGATTATAAATCTGTCTTTTCTTTTTGTATGTTAACAATTTAGATTTTGACCAAAGAATGAATGTTTCATTAAAAATTTCTACTCATGCTTATTATTAAATAACTTAATAATACGTACGTCGGGTAAATCTAAGAAAAACAGATCTCGTTTGACTACTTACGAGTTTAATATGACAAAGCCTAAATGTGGGTAACGTTATCGTGAGTAGCGCGTACCTTCAAAACCTCAACCCGTGCGTGACCTCCACTCTTGGCGAATGCACACGCCCCTCTTAGCATGGCACTCACGTCCGCAACACGCTACGTCTGGTGCATATCAATTACCCACGCCTGTTCGCGTCAACACAAAATATTGGGATTTATATTACGTTTTTACCTTTAAGCACGATCAGGGTTATTCGAGGAAGTGCAATTACTGGAAATACTGAGGTTGAATGATGTTTATGAATAAGTGAAAGTGAAGGTGCTCTCAGCAATTTGTTATTGGTCGAATACCTAGGTACGTATTATGTTTGAATTTGCTGTTTAAACACAGAAGAATAAATTGACTTTATAAGGCGTAGTAGGGATCATTAGCGATAAAGAGGACTAAAGTAGTGGTTGAAGATTATATCATTGTTTTCATAATTTTATTAAAGTTATTAAATAGGTATGTGATTTAATTTCTGGTGTACATATAGGTATATTAGGTATTCGTTTAATTTCTCACGCATATCAGGATTTTTAATTAATTGTATTACACATCAGTTTTCGTTTTCAAGTAACAAGTAGGGATGATAGGTCGATCAGCATGGCAGCGGCTTTTGTCAATAGATTGATTGATAATAGATTGTGCTAGTGTGACTAAAGCAGCACAATTTAATCATCATGCACATACCTACGCAGCCTCTCTACCTCCTTTTCTAAACCTTAGCAAAATGCCACCTAACAAACTCTTGAAACTTTATTTTTAAATCTAGAAAACATCATCCATTTTTGCTGTTAACTGTACCACATAAGTTTTCAAACAATGCTTCTCCTTTCAGACGTTTACCCCGCTAACGGCCGACGTGACGCTGCAGGCTGACTCTCAGCCCGTGGAGTTCCTGCATGATCATCAGCTCCAATTCCTAGACTACGCCAACCTACTGCCGTACCAGGTAGGGTCTAGCTTGCCACTGATATTATAAAATACTCATAAAAAACAAAATGGATCATTTTTTATTTGAGGGGATCTTATAATTGTGTACTGCATCTTAATACGTAATGAAATGTATGTTAATATGGCCTTCATATTATTATGTCTACCTCACCTTCGATGTAAATAAATACAGAAGGGTATGCGCTAAACGTGTGACGAGTTGACGACCATACGGACATAGAAAAGGGGTTGGGTGTCAAAAGGCATCTATCTGTGATTTGACTATTTAAAATGAAAAAAAAAAGTGTTGACACCTTTGAAGGATTACAAAACTAGTAATAATACGAACTATGAACTGCTGTAAGTTTATAACCCTTCTACATTTCTACAGAGTAAACAAGAATAGAAGAATAGATAGATTATTCTTTATTATACACAATTTAAACAGGGCTACTTACACGATATAAAGACAAACAGTTTTACCTTTTAGAAATCGTACAGGCCTTATGTCTTCTTATCTTATCTCTTAGAGCTTAAAAGCAACCTAGGGATGTAGAAAAACGATACAAAATCTAGATTTTTAGATAGCAAACATAACTTTGCTATATTTTTAACTTGATTGTGTTCATACCGGTTTTGCACGGAATTTAGAGTTGTTAAGCCATGTCCGTGTCCAGAGTTCGACGTCTGCCAGTGACAGTAAGCTGACAGCTGCCCGTTTAACAAATTCCGTACGTGCTTCGTACTGTAACAGCTGCATCGCAAAAACCGCCAATTTGCTATATTGACAGTAAAAACCTAACCTGAACTTAGTATTTTCAAACGTAACAATTGTCTCATTTGAACTCATTGACCTGATTTTTACGATTTTCCCATTCGCAAGGACAAATACTTTTAGTTTATTTTTATGTTTAGCTTTTTTTGTAAAACTCAACGAGAAAACGATCCCCTAAATAATACATAGATGGATACAACACTCTCTCTTGATAACAATATATAATAATTTCAACCGTCTCTGAGGTAGTGGTTAAGACCACCGGTCTCAGACCCAGAGATCCCGGGTTCGATTCCCAGCGAGGGTACATGTATGTGTACTCAGTTATCGTGGTGGTTGGGCTTGTTTGTCCGCCTGACTAGCTAGCTACCACCTTCTGGCATCCGGCAGCTAAAGATAAGATATAGCCAGTGTTGAGTATTCCGGGTGAAGTGCGCTTCTACTATCGGCCTTATCATCACTTAACGTAGCTGGCCAGGCGGCTATAAAGCAACCTACCTAACCAAGTAAAATTATGTAGCCGCTAACTTTAACCCTGGTCCTCAGGGTATGAGACCAGTAGTAACCACTATACCACAGCGATTAAAATATGAACAGTACTCTAAAGCTTTATAAAAATGTGGCCTTGTAACTTGAACATTGCCATTACATAATCAATAACGATACGTGTGAAATGACATGTCATGTGGAGCTGAATCGAGCGAATCCTATTGTTCACGGTCGGCGAGCCTGTAATATTATCATCGTAAAGGATTCCCTACTACAGAAAGTCCTACAGAGAACGATACAAAGAGATACATTTTCCAATCGATTAACTTTACTGTCGGACTTCTTGGCGGGAAAGTGAAGAGTGCGTTTTTGTTTTATTTTCAAAAATTTGTGTTATGTCGAATATTAATGTGAAATAATGGTGTATTATTAACCGTTAAGTGTTCGTGTGTGTGCATGAGTGTTGGCAAATGAAACAAAACAGTGCAACGTCAGTTTTAAAATTCTCTCAAGAAGTCTTCGTGAGGACTTAGTAAAGCCTTACATCTTTACTGAGATACTCGAGGGGTTGGGGGGTAATATCATTTCTCACTTCCCATTTCTATTATCATTCATCATCATCATACTGAAAGGAAATATTGTATTTATGTATTACTTGTAAGAAAAAATACTTTGACACTGGCTTAATGTGCTAATCGCACGAAGCCATCAACTAAAAGAAAAAAAAAACTTTACTGTCAATCTTGAAAGACTTGAAACGTGATAGATAAAATAGTTTGTCATGTTGTTGTCGCTTTCGTAATGTGTCATTTTGTGTCATTCTATCGTGATTAACAAAAACATATTAGGATTAGTCATGTTAACCCATGTTACATCACAAAGAGCATATAATAATAATGAATTCGTGTAAGCAGCTTTTATTAAAGAGTACTAATTATAGGTAAAAAAAATGAGATATGTATTATGACGGTTTTTTTTTGCTTACTGACTGTCAATCTGAAATTATTAAGGTAGTTGTATAGTTTTCAATTCAATTTTATTATCTTGTTTGATGGCTCGCTATGACATAGCCAGTATCTACCCATTGTTACATTACGAAAAACTTCAAATTACTATGATAGGTAGGTACTTCTTATTGGTTATGAATTACTACTCCCATTCCAACTCCCTACACCACACCGGCGCGGCAGGGATGATGAATTGTTAGCGTCAGCTTCATTTGTTAATCCGCTATTTGTAATTTATATTTATCTTCAATCTCGGTTTATGCCCGCATAAGCCTCAAGCTCTAGCCTGGGTGTTTTATGCGAACGAGAAATTGAATTTACTAGTTGAATGTTTATCACGTACTATACAGTACAATAAATAACTTAAACGGAGCGAGATTTATCTCAATGTTGTGTTTTATACGTAATGTATTCGTAACGAGCTTGCAATTGTATTTTAAGAACATAAATCTCCACGGTTTCCAATGAAAAATTAAGAGTAATAACAGAAATATATCTTTTTGACGGCAAACAAAGGGAATCCGTATTTTATTACTGTTAGGTTGATTCATAATTTAGTAATTTATATTTCAATTGATACTCGTATACGAATGAACTTAATGTTTTTATTTCACTAGCAACACTGAGTGTTGGCGGGAACGAATGACGGGAAACATTTCATAAGTGGGATGAGCTCGATTGTAATGTAGCAAAACTCCCTACCCTATAGTATTATTATTAATTTATATATTAGCACAATAAAACTCACATTCTTTTAAAAGGTGTATTTCTTCCAACAACCAGTACAACTAAAATCAACTGTCCACCACAAATGTTCCATCCAAAGTCTTCTAGTGACTTGATCTGCCATGTTGTTTTCCCGTCATTCGTTCCCGCCAACACTCAGTGTTACCAGTGAAATAAAAACATTGAGTTCGTTCGGATACGAGTATCAATTTAAATATAAATTATTAATTTATTAATCAACCTAACACTCGTCCATCCTGACGAGGTGCATGTCCCCATGCACTAGGAAACCTAACATTACATTAAAATAAAATTGAACAAAAAACATTTTCGTGAATTCAATTTAAGCGTTCGTCTTCTATTGATCGTATAATTGAGCAGTCAGATGTAATTTCACGTAGACTCTGAACAAAGGAGAGGCCATTAAATTTCGCATTTAATCCGGGCTCACATTTTTGTCGAATTCCTCTAGCAGTGTCGCTATAGATGCAAACTGAAGGGGTGGAAGGTAAAAAGTAAAACGCATAAGCGACCCAATTCAAAGTGAGACGATAGGAGTGTTTATCCAAACTTGCGCCCGGGCGAGGGGGAGATCAAGGACGGTGTCTGCCAAACACCGGGTGGGTGCGAGGGTTTCCCCGGGAGACGGGGAGGCGGGAGGCCAGGAGACCGGGAGACGCGGTGCGGTGCGGGGCAGAGCGCCGGCGGCGGTGCGGGGCGGGGTATGTTTTGATGCTCGCAGCCCGCTTTATTGATTTTCCGCGCCCGTTCCGCCCCCTCCACCCTCTTTATTATATACATATTCAGGTGGTGGGGCTCTGGTAGTGTCGTGCTATTTTTGGTTAGCCAGGCCACCTCGTGGAAACGTGATTGATTGGTGTTTGGACGCTCGGCGAAGTCACTTTTCTTCTCGTTTTTACAATTTTGTAACGACCCTGTATTGTCGCTTTGATTATTCTGGGATTCGTTTCAAAGTTTATCAATATTTTTTTACGTTGTTAAATGATAAAGACAGCGTTATGGTATAGCTAAATATTTTGTTATTGTACACAATAAACAATTTTTAAATTTTCTTAAGGGCTGTGATTTTTCTTTGTTTCCGTCGTACTTGGAGCATACGAAATTCTCACAAAAGAAACTCTTTGTATAATTCTTGCGTAGATATCAATAATATCTAAATTTGTATATTGCTAAGGAGGAAAGCAAAGTTTACAACATTTTGTTTTGAAATAGTCGTGTTGGGTACCTAGTCCTTTAGCGTATTTTATCCTTCTATTATTTAAAATAAACAATTTATTCTTAATATCAGTAAAAGCACGCACGTACTCAGATCTGAGTGTAATTGAAACTTTCTAGAATTGTCCAAATTGTGGAAAACGACTGTTTTTAGAGACAGCACTAACAAACATACGAAATACGAATACGTTGTCTGTAATACAAACATACGAAGTGATTAATTCCAATGTGTAGTGTTCGCGTGAAGTTTAGATAACAATATTCAAACAACAAATACAACGACAAAATGTTAACAAAAAAGGTAGAAATTCAAAACTGCCTTCAATAGAATCGACGTTAAGTTGAAATATTTTAATTCATACTGTTTACTAGACTAAAATATCCTAAAAAATATCTACCTACTTTGTATTTAAAATTAATGCCAAACAACAAGAAAGCAAGCATCACGTTGTTGATCAGGTTTACTTGGCAAATTGTTTGAGCTGCAAAGTTACATTGTCAAAGTTATTCAAAGCCCAAATACATTAAACAATAAATTAAGACCCAATTATAAGTAAGTTCTGAGATTTCTTAGCTCGCTCGCAACGAGCCAGCCAGTCTCGCGCTAATTTTAAACAAGTAAAGTTTGTTTTAGTTAGCTTTACCTCACTGTCCAGTTCTCCCATTCGAATGGGAGAAGGGGGATTTAGGGTGGCATTGAAATAAGCGTGTGGCGGCCACGAGACACACTTCCTTTGAATTTCGAAACGTGAAAAGGTCACATTGTCCTTCAAACTGTCGTAAACACGTTTTAACACTCGTTTTACGTTTGGTTTTTTTTTATGAGAAAACTTTGCTTTTACATTAAAATTAGTTTGTAAACGAATTTCAACTCTTCACAGAGCTGAGTTTTCTTTGCACGGGTGTTTTGTCAAATACACAATGTAATTACACAATTTCCAAATGCTAAAGTATTATTATTTCGAAGTCTTTGCACAGGAATACTGCTGTCTGCTGCTGATATAGAAGGAAAAGATGTTTGTTTGGTATCACATAGTTTTAGAACTTTCATATTATTTTAGGAACTCACAACTACATAGTAATATATAAAAAAAATCGTTATCTTTTTGACTCGGCATTAAACCACGACTGAAAGTCACTTCGCTGGCTTTCTAGATAATGTTTTAACATATTTTCTCGTGCTTAATCGATGAACTCTGATGCTGTAATAAATATAGAAATTTTACAGGAAGATTAACATCGGTGTGTGTATCTCGAGCACACATTTGTCTACTTTACAATTCAATCACGTTATCGAAAACGAGAATTTGTATGGCAAAATTTTAACTTCTCGTATGTCGCCAGGAGGCGCTGCTTCAATGCCATACTAATTTTCGTTTTCGTAAACGTAATCGAATGAATACGGTTAGTAAACAAAACTCGCACTTGGCACCCAGAATTCAGTTTTATTCTAAGAAACTAACGGTGGTATAATACAATATTTGTCTAGACAAGCATGTTGTCTCGCAAGAACTTATTACTATTTCAAGCCGCTAAGGTATTGTGCTTCTGTAGTGGTAGTCACAGAGGACCAATTTATTTGTTCGCTCGCTCAACGTAGCTCACATGTTTGCTCATGTGTAAGCCCATATATACGAAGCCCATGTTCCATATACGTGGATGGATTGTGCTAGCTGTGGCTCTCCGTCTCGTTTGAGGGAAATGTTACGTATATATACGAGTAGTTGGAATAGAATTCATTTATTCGTTCGTATTGGTATGGAAGTTCAGTTGAATTAATGTGGCAGACGTAGGTACTATTTTTCGTTATATATATCTATATGCTATGTAAAAAAAGGGTAAGTATTAATGTAAACTATATTTCCAGAATTTATTAAAAAAGACAGCGTAGATTTATTTTAAGATTATCAAACTTTGCTTTGCAGTTTTTTAATCAAAGTTTCATTTTTTTTTCATAACGAGCAAGTATTGGCTTATATGTTACTTGATGGTACGTGACAATAGGCCAGATATAAGCGCACTTCACCCAGAATCATCAGCTACTGAGGAACTGGCTGTCTTACAGAACATAGCAATGATAATAACTTGATGTTAGTAGCGTTTAGTCAGTAATTATCGCAACTGAGTCTGACACTAGTCCTCTACATACTAAACTAAATAGATCATTAAGTTTTTATTTAGAGTATCTTGAGTAGGTCATGCTCTCTTTATTTGTCTCTGCGGTGGTGGCGTGTGCGTCGGGTCGTTACGTTCCCTAAAATATGGTTGAGCGAAGCGATGGCTGATTCATATGTCATACTCGTGAACGGGTGCTGCCTGTGGAGGCTGGTCTGCTCTTGCATACTTATCTTATTAATATTAATAATATTTAATATTATTTACTGTAGTTTGACTTGGTTTTTCTTAACCATTTTTTTTAGAGTACTGTAGTGGTACTGTATGACATTGTGGAAATTGAAACTGTTACCTGATGGAAATTTGTTAACTTAGTTTTTTTTATTTTGTGATTATTTTTTTTATATGTTGTGGTGGTCTTCTATAATTTTGTGTTTATTTGTAATGAAAAGTGTCCTGCTATGATAGGGCATTTTCCAATATTTTTGACGCTGTAAGGGAGAAAAGAGCTGGACACTTGCTGAGTTTTTTGCCGGTTCTTCTCAGTAACAGAGAGATCTCCCGCCCAGAGAAGACTTGTGAATGTCACTGACTATATTTTACAATCTCGCAGTCGAAGTACCGGGCGTTACATTCAGTGCTGCGACACCCATCCGTTTGATGGCTGAGACTCCACCGTTGCAATCCCACCCTTTGTTTACACCCGCCTCAGATACTTCCAGATCGCAATAAAGCTGCAATTGTAAAGAGTTAGTTACTTTTTTTTATCTCTCCCTTCTATCTTTTTTAGCGTCCGTCTCGCTGTCGGTGTTTATTTTCTGGTTATAAAATTGTTAGGATGTGTTGTCCGACGTAGAAATGATCAGTTATTCTATGTATCCATTGTGTTGGCAGTTGTTTTGTCTGCAATTGTCATTTTTTGTTTTCTAGTATGTATATCATCATCATCATCGTTCTGAGCCTACAGAGGTCTAGTATTGAAGTTTAAAATTGCTTACATTATTGCTTAAAGTTCAGCACAGCTGGGTTAAATAATTCTTGAGGAATTAGCTTCTGTTGCTATTATTTCTGCTATTTCTTGTTTGAAATACACGAAAGTAGGTAAACAAAATTAGTTTTCATAATTCAAGATTTTTTAAAGATTTGTGGTTGGATCAAGAATAAAAACACCTGATAGTATGTTTTTAGAGAACCGAAAAAACAATTTCTCGTTAGAAATCCTTTCAGACACTCAACAAATTGCCGGTTTCACATCCAGAGACATTGCACTGACTATAAAATATGTTATCAATGCGGTATCAGACAGGATGGTGGCAGGAAATTGAATGAGAGCCGGGGACTGCGCCGTAAATGTGTGCCGACGACGTAATGACTTCCCGATCTGAGCCGACACTAATGTATCCTAGTTGATAGCGGTATGATTATAGACATAATTTATTTATTTTATATACGTTAGATAGGGGCAGGATTACTTTTGCATCAAAATTGATAACATTGATCACAGCTCCTGTTCTCTAAAATGTTCTCCCACATGTACTTCTCGATATGATTTTGGAGGTAGGCACACTAGAGACGTCTAGAACGCTAGGGATACCCATTTTAGCAGCCACTTAAGGATTCATAGCTGCGATCAATGTTGCACCACAGAATAAATAATAGTACAAGGTTGCACTTGATTCAAAAGTGCCATTTTACGGTGGATACACAAATAGATGGCATAATATAAAAAGTATTAACATTTTTCTAGGGTTGACAGTACTTAGTCCATAATAATAATTATAGTTCATATTTAGACAGTGTAATTTTGTATTGTAATTAAATTTTATATACAAAAATAGTAGAATGCTTTACACAAGTCTAATAGTCCTTAAAGCCGTTCCGAAAGTCGGTAAAAAATCGGTAGTCTAACATGTTTTTGTCATCGTTATTTATATAAATCTCCTGTACGTGTGTATGTTACTGAACTCCTTCTAAATGGCCGGACCGATATGGATGATTTTTTTTTGTGTGTGTTCAAGTGGATTCGAGAATAGTTTAGATTTACAATTGTACCCGGTAGATGGCGCTGCAACAGCAAAAGCGGACGAAGTCGCGAGCGGGCCACTAGTAGTTAATAAAATATAAGATATAAACACAAATTATACAATGTAACAATTGCAGAGAAAAATAAAGATTTTATTATTCATTTATTATTATATAGTTGCTACCTATAAAAAATTAAAAAAAAAAACAGTTCTGGACATTTGTACCTATATAATTGTTCGTTATTTTCTTTCTGCTTCATAGGACTCTCGGATGGTTAAGATTTTATTAGTTTTCCTACAAAAACAATGTTCATATATCCATCTCTTCCTTTATACCTTCTATGGCATTACTTATATTTTCTACATTTGTTTCTTTTAGTAAGTATATTTGTTATTTCACACCTGTATTGGAAACTTCTTGTTTCCCAGACGGGCACTGCGAGGCTATTCGCTCAAATCAATCTTTACGTCCGTAGACTATTGCGAGAGTCGTAATTTCCTTTACGATGCAGTTCAATCGTAAATTGCTTGGTAATTGACAGTTAACTATGTACTACGACATGATAAATTATGGTTAGGAAACATCATCGGGCTTCAATTTAGATCTTAAATATTTTTATAAAAAACATATACTTATAGACTGTGCAATCTGCGTGGGATCATTTATATTTTTTTCATTTTCATTTATTTATCTCGAGCATCAATGGCTCATTTGGGTTAGTTACAATAAATACCTTATCCTATGTTAGTAAAATTAACAATTTCAATAAAATTAAACGCAAATACAAATTGATAAATAAATTATAAGTTAAATTTTAAATCAAAATTACATTTAAATCATTTAAACAAATCAAATTAAATCAAAAATTAATCAATAAACTATATAAATTATAAAATAAATTAATCAAATTCAAAATCAACCAAATTACCTTAAATAAAATAATAATAACAATAAAAAAAATATGTATATATATATATTTTAAAAATCTAGTCTTAAGAAAGAAAATAAATAAAGAATATAATAATAAATTTTATTTATTTGAGCGGCTGTCAATACCGTCTCTCCGTATATGGTTTATGGATAGTAATGATTAAACTATATATCCGTTATGAGTTTTGTTGTGTGGGCGATAATTCACAAATTTTATATATCAAATATGTCATGCCGTAAAGCGTTTCTAATCAATGTTATCATATAAAACATATATCATTGTTTCTAATGCTATTAAACTGAAACATTAATTAGTTTATATCCAAATATAGTTGATTGATTCACAGCTCTTAAAATATAATGTTACACAAGCTTTTTGTTTAACATGGTAAACATGGTTAACATGGAACCGAGCCGTACAAATTCGGAGAAGGCAACATCTGATAATGTTATTGAACAACCCGAAGCATATTCATCACTTTCTGAACAAAAGCGAGATAATCCTAGAGTAAGCCGGCCCCTCGAGTGCGGGCCACGGAGTATTAATCACGGATAATCTCGCCGAGCACGCGGCACATTGCGTAACTATAGCCTCAAAATATGAAGGACCCAGAGGGTAAGCTTCATACATACCGTGCTCGAGCAACTCACACATAGACCCTTTGCACGGACACACGATTTGAGGAACTCGATGGCGCAGTGGTTAACGCGCCCGGTCTGCGAGTGCGAGTTAAGCAAATTTCGCAAAGGTCATCGGATGGGTGACCAAAAATTTATCATCTCGAGCTCCGCCGTGCTTCGGAAGGCACGTAAAGCCGTTGGTCCCGGCTGCATTAGCAGTCGTTAACAATCACCAATCCGCACTGGGCCCGCGTGGTGGTCTATGGTCCGTCCTCCCTATCCATCCATAGGGAAGGCTAGTGCCTCAGCAGTGGTGACATAAAATGAGCTGATAATGAGTGATGACGGACACAGATCTCGGACCAGCTCGGGACATTCCAAGCGCAGCTGTTGCGAGATTCCGTGCCCGTGAGTGTTAGTCTACGTGTGCGTTGCTCGAGTGCGTTTGTATGACCCGATCCGATCCGAACCCTTCAGAGAATCTAGTAGGGCACGGGGACGCGCACTAGTGCGCGATGCAGTTCCCTCTAGAAAAACTCCGAAGGTGATTCGTTTCACACCCTTTACGTTCCTCGTCGCCCCCAAACAAGCCCGGTAAAGCTGAAAATGCCGTCTGAGGCAATCAGCAATCTCTCCAAAAAAAAAGCGTTTGTATGAAGCTTACCTTCGGCAGTCTCATTATTTTGTGCTATAGCCGTTGGTTCACTGCAGGCTGGTTGTTGGTTAAGCTTATGATTAATACCCTTTACGGACGTCTTGTGGGCCTAGCTGTGCTAGCTAATACGTTTACGAGCTGTCCCTGTCATTAATCAAACTATTTTGGATTAAAAACATTGGGTCCTTAAATTTAGAGGGCATATAATGTTGTGGAAACATACAAGAGTTTGATTAAAGGAAGGCTATCTGAAATGAGTTGACCAGTAGTGACTCACTACAAAGAGTTCGAAGCGTTAGGGTAGTCTTATACTTAAAGTGTACTCCAATAGATCCGAATAAAGTGATTCATATCAAAGCGCAAAACTCACGTGTAAACTTAAGAAAATAATATGCATGTCTTGCCTTGGCGCACCGTCCGTCGGCGTCGCTACCAATTACATTTCACAAAGATCTTTGTTAATTTTAACACAATTAAATTGCGTAACAGCCTATAAATAAATCACATAAGCATCAAACGGTGTGTTCGTTTAATTTCTTCATAGCTTTCTACGTGGTAGGCAATGACGCATTCCTTTTGTAACTCTCGTTCGTTCTATTCTTATTTCGCTGCGCGTCTCTCATTATTGTTCCTGTTAGGAGACCGGCCAGGCACGTAACCGTTGTGCCACAAAATAGAAGACCCTAGAAGGTAAACTCAATTTATACCGCGCTCAAGCAACGCACACTCCTCACAAAAACAGAATCTCGGAACAGTTCGGGAGCGCAGTGGTTGCGAGATTTCGTGTCCGTGAGAGGTGTGCGCGTTGCCCGAGCGCGCTTAGTGCCTTGATCTCACCTGATGTTAAGTGACGATAAGGCCAATGATGGAAGCCCACTTCACCCAGGAACGCACTAGTGACGCACTGGCTATCTTATCTCTAGCTGGGTCTGGTCTGGGTCTAAACCGGTGGTCTTAGCCACTTGACCACAGAGGCGGTTAAAGCGCTTGCATGAAGCTTACCTTCTGGCAGTCTCGTTATATTGTAGTTATGCTGAGTCACCGGGGAGGCCGGAGCGTGACCACAACAAACACTCGAGATTACGACCACTCGCCGTTGCGACGGCCGTAACTCATAAACGGCATGGGAACGTTTTGTCTCCATTATCAGCCGATGATCTCTTCAAGATACTTTGTACGTGATGAATAATTGAACGTGCCGATTTGTTGTTATTGTAATGTTGCTTTATTGTTTTCTTTAAGTAGTCTTGATTCTTAATGTTGGTACTTGCGTAAGTTATAGAGATTTGCAAATCTAGTAAAATGCTTAAGATGAGTATTCTGAAGCTTATCTTATCTACAATATGTTATCAGGTTAAGTGAAACAGTTAGTAGAGATAAAACAGTTTCATCCTTTTAAAGCAAACGAGAAGCAACTATACCGTGATTGAGCTCATAATACGATAACGCGATTGCCGGTCGGATTGCGCGAAACCATTTGTTCGAATAAAGCTGGTGACCCTGAATAGTCCAACAGCGTTAGTTAGCAAATAAGCGAACACAGTAGGTAGCTATACACGTATATACCGGCGAGGGAAGGGGGAAAGAAGAGGGGAGGAGCGGGTTCAACGCACCGGATACGTCTGTCGCTGCTGGCACGGGCAGGCTCGTATGCATTCGAGGCACAGGTGTGGGTGATGCTCAGTGTGTGCGATGCTGTAACATTGACATAAATACTTATTGCGCGCGTGTGTTGCACTCACATACTCGTGCACCTATGGGGATCGTGTACGCTGAGTTATTGCTACACTTAATACGATATACGTACGCGACTGTACTAATGTTGATTTGTGGGTGTCCGATAATGTAGGCCATAGTGTTTACATCTGATACGCGGCCGTAAAACTAACGATCGAACACTTTTAATTGCGCTATTTATGGCCGCACGCACTTGATGGAATTATGTTACTGTCACGGCACGGGGTGATCGTTTATAACCATGGCCTTTATGAGGAAAATCAATCTGTTGTTGTTGTAGTTGTAGTCATAAAATAACGTAATATCTATGTATAGATCGTGCTCTTATCTTATCTAATCTCATCTGGAATTGTTACATTACGAGCGAGTTGACATTTTATTCATAGAATTTCGTTATCTTTGTTTTACGAATTGAGAGATCGGCTCAGTTATCGGACAATTCTGAATTCATTAGAATATTCAATGAACTCTATAATGTAATTTATTCATATTGAGACTTGCTTAACGCTATCTACCTATCTAGCTAGGTACGTAGTTTGTTTATCTAATGGGCACCTACTCTTGTCTGATAGTTTAAATGTGTTTTTCATGGATATTGGTAGTAACGCTTTCTAAGCAAATACTTGAGAATGAAATACATTTTGTATGGTAGAGTTGTGGTTTTAGATACAGAGTGGAAAAAATAAAAGAACATCACCTGAAGAGCGGTACTTAAATATCTAAAAGTTATTCTAAGGAAGTTTTGTATCAAAGGGGGTTGAAGTTCATAAAAAAAGGCAAAAATGTGATATTGTAATAGTATACGAGTATGTCTTATTTTTATAAATTTGTTTCCTAATAAGTTTGCAGTTGCAGAAAATTTCACAGTATTCTTTGATTCAGAACAGGCGTTTTGTGTAATGGCCCATGTCAATTAAAAACAATTTAACAGATGTAAAGAACGATTGCGCATATTTTTTTTTAAAATATATTAACGGGTAAGCACATTGCCTTGATCTCACCTGATGTTAAGTGAAATGTTTTTGTTTTGTTTATATAATTTTTAACACAAATTTTGTTGTGAAACATATTACAAAAACACAAATGTTGAAAAAATTTCCATGAGCAGGATTTGAACCTCAACCTCAAGAATTTTCAAGGGGTGTTAATGACGGTAGTTGTTGATATTGAATGAGTGCCTTTGGCTTTCAAAGTAAAAAGTAAATAGTGTTGAATAATTTCGGCGGGCTGGTTAGAACCACGATAGCTCAATTGGAAGAGGACCTGACCCGGTATGTCAGAAGGGTGCAGGTTCAAATCCTGCTCGTGGAAATTTTTTCAACATTTGTGTTTTTGTGATGTTAAGTGATGATAAGGCCATGATGGAAGCGCACTTCACCCGGGATCCTCAAATTGTGTGGCACTGGCTATCTTATCTCTAGCTGCCGGAACACAACAATGCTACAAACATTGATGTTATGGCGACATATTTAGATAAGATGGTGGTAGCTAGCCAGGCGGACATACAAGCCCTACCACCAACCAAACCGAGTACACAAACATGGGAATCGAACCCGGGACCTCTGGGTCTAAACCGGTGGTCTTGACCACTAGACCACAGAGGCGGTTAAAAGTTCTGTTCACCATTCATGTTTTGTTTTACAATGATACATGTTGTTGGTCTTTCCATGAAATTACATCCTTTTCATTCTGCCAAGTGCTGTATAAATAGTTTAACGACTTGCTTCTTGTTACAGGATTGGGATGGTCGTCATGCCGGTTCAGAGGCTGGTGTAGATGCCACCACGCTTGCTGCTCTATCCAACGAAGCAACGGAGTGGCGCACCATACAGGACGGCCAGCGGATCTTGACGACGACGCCTTCGGTCCTCGGTGGCTGCAGGGCGCAGGTGTATCGAGTGGCTGGTGCCACCCAGTGGTACACGGCCGTCATCGTCGGTGTCAACGAGCACACTGGTGTAAGTTACAAATGTATCGGAATACTTATTCACCCTGCTGGCTCAGCGACTCAAAGTTACTCCTGGCTTCTAACACGAAATGGCGCCTCTGCTTTCGGTCCCTTGCTGGTATGTTTACGAAGCAGTGGCGTACTATACAAGACGGCCAGTAGACCTTGACGACAGCGCCTTCGGTGCTCGGCGGCACTGTCTTCTCTGTCTCTTGATGGTATGTCTAACGACGATGTAATCAAGCCTCAGTCTTTGATGACCACGCAGCAGTTTCCTTTGTTCTCCCATTAAGTCTTTAATCGCCGTGGTGGTCACCGGTGACCGGCAAGCAATAATTTTC
This sequence comes from Eudonia truncicolella, assembly GCA_949315975.1. Lineage (NCBI taxonomy): Eukaryota > Metazoa > Arthropoda > Insecta > Lepidoptera > Crambidae > Eudonia > Eudonia truncicolella. The sequence continues at coordinate 12,806,088 of OX438836.1, forward strand.
CGATCCGAACCCTTCGGAGAATCTAGTAGGGCACGGGGACGCGCACTAGTGCGCGATGCCGTTCCCTCTAGATAACCTCTGATTCGTCTTCACACAGCTTGAGGGACCCTTTACGTTCCTCGCCGCCCCCAAAAAAGCCCGGTGAAGCTGAAAATGCCGCAGCGGCAATCAGCAATCTCAAAAAAAAAAAAAAGAAAAGAAAAAGAAGACAAACAATAAATTTTCTATTGTGTCTGGTTTTGCGGCAGTCAACGTGTTAAAATTAAAAAGCTTAAAGTGGCTCAGCCAGTTAATGAAATCTGTAGCCCACTGTCTCTCCCATTATATTAGGTTCTCCCGTTAGCTGTTCTCTCTTGCAGGTTCGTTTTGAACCGTCCTCTCTCTTTGTAGGCGCCTTCTGCAAAAGAAACATTATGAGAAAGATAAATTTAGCGAAGTAGGCGTTATGCGAATGGACCACCTTATCAGACAGAATACGGTGTACAAAAAAGGTTTTTTGGATTAAGAGTCGATGCGCCCGCCCCGTGCAAGAAAGCAGGGAATTTAAACTAGGTACAGCGAGTGCCATCTGTTTATGCAGCTGCAAAACATAAGTATTCTCATAGTCCTCAGTGGGTAGTGATAGTCTATGTAAATAAGTGTAGAGTAATATAAATGTTACAGTTTTAATAAAAGCGATAGAGTGAGCGTGCAACGATGTATAAAGAAAAACTACTTGATATTTTAAGTAATCTGAAACGTGGAAACTGCTGTTACCATACAAGGCAGAAAAAATATGTGTCTGCCTAATCATATTAACCTTTTACGTCTCAACATTACTGCCCATAATTGTATGCAGTCGCGCATGCAGCTTGAACGATTAAGCAAATTGCATTATAAGTAATTTGAGGTGATTCGTGCGTCAGGCCGGTATGTTCCGTCCATTCATCATTATAGTGGTACGCCCACTATGACGTAACGCTCGGGGCTTGCACAATGAGCTCGCCCGACCAATCTTTTAAACATATTTTTTTGCCCAGCCGAACCGCATTAATATTATGATACGAACCGTTATTTGCCATCATACTCCTACACAATTTATTTTCCATATTAGTTTCCCTTAACGATACCACCGGATCCTGTTTCTAGATAGAGCAGGTGAGCTTAAAAACCTGCACTTGTGCATGTGTAACTGTAAAGGCATTCTACCATATCATTCTTGAGCGGGAAGTTCTGGAAACCAGTTTGGTTTATTGAACGCGGCGGCATCCGATGGGGCACGGTGAGGTATTTATAAGGGCGTGCATAAGAATCCGTCCACTCCGCAATGCGGGTTCTTATGGAATCTTGTTGGTGCGCACTGGTGTGCACCACGCCATAAATGCCGATGTGGAATGCTGAACTTTCCACCTGTCTTCGATTTTATTAATTGCGCCCTAAAAAGGGTAACGGCCTATTCCGTATACGGTTATGGCTCTGTAAGTACGACTGGTTCTTGTGGCGCATGCTGTTTTGGCCGCTCAATTTAATTGTATGCTTATGCGGTTGAGGTGCAGTGATTAAATTTAATGTCTTGAGCAATGGATACGATAGAATTGTAAATTATGGCCAAATCAGCCGGACAGATATCGGCGTGGAAATTTCTACAGTTTTTTGAAGAACTTACGTACGTAGGTAGTATGTATTGTTTGATTATAATGAAATAAAATCTGTAAAAGAAGGGAGTAATGGCATTATTTGTAATAAAAGTTAAGAATAAAGTAAGAAGACGATTCGTTTCGTAATAATTAAACTGCATACTGATTGGTAAATTTATCTTATTGAACAGTTAAACAATACCCATGGCTTAGTTTGCGTAAAATTAGTCGTTTCGCAAAAGTTTTTGTCGCATACTACGAAAATATTGTGCTTAACACACAAAACCACAACACTCACCATAGGCCCTGTCAGAATACCAGCGTCGTTGTGGTGGTGTTTGTTTCACAGCACCGCAACGACACAAAGCTGAGGCAGGGTCCTAGTTGACCTTTACACACACTCATTGTTATATAATTATTATTTTTGTATTATTTTTAATGATATTTTTTTGTAATGTTCTCTGATTCATTGTTTTTTTTTCTGTTATGTCTGTGTGATCGTCAATGAATAATTTATTTTCTTTTCTTTTCTTTTCTTAACTAAGATAATAAGGTAAAATTATGGCCTATGTCACTTTCATACATTTTACATAAAAGTTTTTAAACTATCTATGTGCAAACAATGAAGATCAATCAGCTCGATCCGATGCTGCGTTTAACACCATGAAATAAACAACTCACATTTTCTTTACTTTAGATTCCTTCCTTCCTTCCCACTGCCCCGTATTACGTAGAACCTACGTAAAATAACAATAACGTCAATATTTTTTTTAATTGGCGTCAGCCGGCTGTTATAATTATAGAATTATAAGCTCATTAAGCCACCTTTGCGACGTAAATTGTTTCCCAACACAATGTATCAGTAATAACAGGCCCACCCCAGGCCCCCACGCCATAGCCACCACGGCGCCCCAGACTGCGCCCCCACGCGACCCAGCAACTTCTATTTTTTTTTTTTTTTTTTTAATACTTAGCACGGCAAATGACTCCACACCACCTGATGTTAAGTGGAAATGGAGTCCAGACGCGAAGACAACTGGTGCAGCGTGAAAACAATGCAGCATCAGTCAACCTCACTCTGCCGGCCCACAAGGTGCTTCTTCACGCCTCGTTTGAAGGACCCCATATCATAGGAAAGAGGGAAAACATGTGCTGGTAGACTATTCCATCTTTTGGAGGTGCGACAAAGAAACGAGTCACCAAATTTCTTTGCGCGCGATGGGATATGTGTGACAGTGAAGCGGTGACTCCGGAGAGCAGCACGTGTACTCCTATGGAGGAAGGGAGAAGGTGGGATAAGGTCTATCAACAAACTTTACTGTATCACATTATTGAAACTGTTTATTGTTTTTCTTTCATCTCCTTTGACGACGAGTTGTGTTGTGTCGTGTTTACGCACACGCGTACTTACGCTTTAACGAAGTAAAGAAATTGAAATTGACATCTGTTAATTACGTTTTAAGTGCTAACTAATGTTTTTAGTCTTCAGAAAACCGTAACATAGTTAATAATACATATACAGGGTGACTGGTACATGACCCGCCATAGCAAGTTACCATATGAAGGAGGTCATTTGCTAACTATTGACCCTTACTTTCCTTAACTAAAGTTCTATAGTTTTGATGATAGTAAATTTGTACTTTTTTAAGATTTTCTCAAAATTAGCCATAAAGCTGTCGTAACTTTTTTTCTTCAACGTCCTCACACAACAAGTTTGTGATCAATTTACGTCGCAACTTTGCTCAACCAAGGATTTAATAAATATATTACGCTAGAAAAAAGAGAAATCCTATCCTATCACAATAGTTAGTAAATGACCTCCTCCATATGAGATTTTGCTGTAGCGGGTCATGTACCAGTCACCCTGTATAATAACATAGTTAACCTTTATAGATAACTTATTTGTCTATAAAGGTACAGTTAGCAGCAAAAGCTGCATACTGCTTTGTCAAAGCCAATTAATAAATGTAACAGGTAAAGGCTTGTCAACTTCAAGTCAACGTCAGCGACTTACAGTACGTATTGAATATGTGCATTGTGCATTCATACAAGTCACACTTTTGATGAAATTAATTATTTTTAAATTCAAAATCCTAAAGACCCTTTGCTTGCTTAGCTTATGCGTCTGCTATTTGGAAAATCAAGAGACGTTATTATTTTGATGAAACGTAAACAGAACGCTAAGTATAATAACGTCAATTGCTCATCAAAACTCAGTCGGAGTTAGAGCGGTACTCTAATCTATCCCGAACTTTGTTAAGTAATTACAGTTAAAAAGTTGAACCGTTAAACAAATTTATACTGGGAATTAGCGACTGGAAAACTTTGTTCGTATTACTGGCGTCCGAGACGTCGAAAGTTTTGAGAAACACTCCCCCCCCGTGCCCTCCCCGCGTCCCCTCTCCTGGATACTCCAACTTTCTCGGAGTTCCCACTTTGTTTCTCGCAAGTTTGTTTCCAACTTCGTCTTTTGGCACAGCGACATGTTTATCGACACCGAAGAGTAATTTGTTGTTTCTGCCCAGTCGATATGATGATCGATTAGAAAACACTATTTGTCGCAATCAGAATGAGTCTTGTAATCTTTCATATTATAATGTGGATACAACCTGATAGATTGCACAGTTTTTTTTTTTATAAATTACTTATTATTCTATTATTAGTACCAAAACAAATCCCACAGATAAATTAAAATTTTAAATCCAAACCTTTTAATTAAAGTAATATAATCAGCTAATGAACGACTTGGAGCCGGTGGGAAATACCTTTCTAAACATCTAACAGAAGCGTAAAATCATATATTTTCAAGATATATACACCTTCGTGTACATTATAGGTTGTTTAGATGGTTATTGCTTGGAAGGGAATTTGTAATAACGTCGCTGTCGATTGAATAATTATTACAATCACGGGCAAGCAATTGCTTGACTACTCGTAGATACCTTAGAAGGCGAGTTTGCAATTAAAATGTAATTAAAATGAACGCTCTGAAATCAGAATAAAGACTTTTGTTCTATGATCTATGTTGATTGACGTAGTTTCACGTATTTTTTTGTAATGAACTACATAAATATTGAATACACAGTATAAAATATAATGTATTAAAATATTTTATTTGCTTTATGATATGGAGTAATACCATATTTTAGATAGTAAGGCTAGAGTCCAGTCATGTCTTGCCAATTAGAATAATATTATATGTAATACAAAGCATAGAATAGAATTTAATAAAATACATTATTTGCAATAAAATATGTAATTACAGATAATAAGGCTAAGAGAGTTCAGTCCTGGCTGCCCAATTAGAAAAAACATAATATAGGTATTAAATAAAAGAACTTGCAGCTTGGCATATGCGCTACATGAACTAGCCTCAATTGTCAATACCGATACACTACTTACAGCGTATTACGGTACAGTATAATCTGTACTCAGATATGGGATTATATTTTAAAATGCAAAAGCGATGTTTTCGATATAGATCGTAAACATAACTGATAGTTGCAGACCATTAGTTTTGAATTATTAAATTCTTACACTTCCGTCAATTTACATAATTGAAGTAAGCATATTATAAAAAAAAATATAATTATATTTAATTTTAATTTTAATTTTAATTAGAATATTAGAAAAAAATCCCACCTATTTCCACGTCTGTGTGACAAAGTAGTTAGAAACAGTCTACCGATACCGATAGATCGTATGGAATACATTCCATACGATTCTAAATTTTAACATACGATAGATTTAAGCAGTATTAAGAGGTACAGTAATAAATTTTAACAAATACTTTCAATAAATAAGCGTAATGATTTTTTTTAAGTTTCCCCGGCCAGCAATGTAATGCAAATATTGAGATGACAATTTGACACTTTTATTAAAGTGCTTACGTAGACGACTTGATTATTTGAATACATTGCGTGCCGAATTAATTTGTATGAAAAATAAATGTTTTCTTTTGTTAACTTAATGTACCAATTTACGTTAATTAGGGTCTTATCTAACTGCCCTTAAATATAGGATCGTATGGAATACACACGCTGTATATATAATATACAAAATAAAAATGAAACGCTAAATGTGTCGCTAATCGCAAATCTCGAGAACGGCTGAACCGATTTGGCGGATACCTCGATTTCTTTTTTGTTGTTATTGAATAAAGTCTAAGGAAGGCTCTTAGAGAGAAAAATCGTAAAAAATACGAGAAAAATAATAAAAACAACAATTTTCTTTTCCCATATAAACCATTCTCTACTGGACCTATTTAAAAAAATTCTTTCACCATTGGAATGCTACATTAGCGCTGAGTAACATAGGCTATAAATTAAAATGTCCACCCGTGCGAAGCAGGGACGGGCTGCTAGTATTATATAAAGTTGTTTATGTATAGTCACAGAACACAGAGCTGTATCATTAACCAAATTTACCACTTTTATTCCCAATGTTATGAACATAATTGCTATCAAGTTAATATTTGGTTGTCCGTTAAAAACTATTCCAAAACTTCTCCCGGAATCACGAGAAACAGGATACGATAGTTCGCAGGCGTTTGCTTGTAAATTAACCACCAGATAACGATATCAGGAGAATTTGTAAATTCCAGTACATGTGTTTACGACGAGTGTACGAGACTAATGTAAAACAGATACCCAAGCTGTTTACGAAACGGCTGAAAGGCCGTGAGAAAATTTTAATAGAAATTCAAGGAATCCTGTTTATTTACGAATAAGAAACACCTGTTTGTGACCAAGCTTTAGTATATAATTCTAGGAATAACATGGTTTTAAACACCTTTGAGTTTTTATGGAAATAACACAAGTATATCTGTCGACGAATTCTAGGCAGTACCTTTCGTAAATGTTTTTATCTGCTCTGGATTAGAAAAAGAGGTTTGTTCAAAATATTGCGTAATATCTGAAGTTAAATTTAATATAAGGATATTTTAAGATCAGCCGGAATACCAATATAGAGTATGTACATTATTAACACATTAATAACAAACCTTTGTATCCATATTGCATCTCAATGAGCTCGTGTTAGGAATGTGTTTATGACGGTGGCTTGCTAACATTCCTTGTATTGACAACTAGTTTGCTGCTAATTAAAATAATTGCAGAAAGCGTTTCCAATATCACCGGATATTCAGTGATACGAACGTGGGAACTCTACATTCGACCCGTCAGGTGGCTTTTGATATCTGATTAATTAAGCATATGATTTCTTAATTCAGCGGTTAAGGATTCCGTGAGAATTGCGCTTCCATCTCCGACTTTGTCGTCATCACCGTAAGACCCTTAGGGTCACGAGTTTCTTTGTTTATTTGCAAGGTCCCAAGGGTCTTACAAATAAACAAAGAATAAGTTTTGAATGGTTATACCGTGTTTGGTCTCCTTTACTCTAATTTGAAATGACGTTTACGTGACAGGAACAAAACACGGAATAAATATTCGGAGCTTATTCCTTGTTTATTTATAAGGCACTAAAGGTCTTATGCTCGTTTTCAACAAAGACCCTTAGTTTTTGGATAACCCAGATGAGTAAAACAGTCAATAACCCCTAAACCCAGATGAGTAAAACAGTCATCAAAAATGGCCCCTCTATGGAAACTGGCATTAGATACTACGACGATAACATATTATAAGCTTCTTATATTTAATTTATTTGCGCTCATTCCCTTTCTTTATACGAGACTAGCTGACCCGGCAAACGTTGTTTTGCCATATAAATTATTTCTAGGGAATTTGTAGGGTAGAAAAAAATAACTAACTTATTGTAAGTGTGTGAGGATGTGGTATATGAGTGAAAGAGGCATGGAGCGCTGCCCAAGCAGCATCACAAGCTGTATAACAGCTCTATTGAAGTTCGTTTATACTCTTAATGCTGTATTTCTTGGCCGCATAAAGGCTGTATAAGCGCTTATACAGCCCTTATACCCCTGAAATTGGCACAAATTATACAGCGCTTTGCGTTACATTAGCTGTACAGTAGCTGTATAAGCATAAAATAGGATGCATAATAGCTGTTTTGCGGCTGTACTATGGTGTACGAGGAAACCAATACACTCCAATTACTATATTGTAACTCACTTGTTAAGCTTTACGTTGTAAAAAGTCTGTTAAACAGAGTTACAAAAGAATTAAAACGAAACATAAGATATATTTTAATGATGGCGTTTATAATCAGTATTGATCAAAGTAACATTTATTATAAACGCTTTGTGTTTAAAGATTTGGAGATTCGATAGGCGCAGGATACAGTGCATTATCGTGCAAAAATAAATTTATTGTGGACATATATATGTTTTGTGATAAAAAATAAACGCGCCAGCAAAATAACCAAGGAAGAGATATTATATAAAGTAAGTAAATATGGTTTTTATAGGTTAGAATTTAAAAATGTTTGAATTAATGGACGTAGAGCCTCATTGGTGCATAGTAGGTTATTGGACAAACCGAAAATATTGATAAACATAAAAACATTAGTCTAATTTTTATGTACTCATGTTCGTAATCTTCGATTTGTAATTGATAAAATGGCGACAATTTGCTAAGCAGCCTAAATTCTATTTTGATGGTCTTATAGCATTAACAGCTGTACTATGTAGGTAATGGATACTAGTATTCAGCTTTTAGCGGTTGATGGGCTGTATAAACGAATAAATTTACTATTAATGTTGCATAGCAGTGTTTCGAACATAACCTGTAACTCTTTTTAGGGATACGTAATATTAAGTGAAAAACCAAAATGCACTGAGAGATCACATCACGTTTTCGAAAATAAAGTATTAAAGTTATTTTTTAGAAATTTCAAAGCAATTATTATAGATTTGCGTCCTAGAATTTGTAAAGAAATAAAGTGATGCAGTCCAAAACATATGCAATTCATCAATTCATCAATTCTCACAATGCACCTTCTACATCTGGGAAATTATAAGTTTAGTTTTATGAATATTATAATAACACGAATCCACTATGAAACATTAAACAGCGTCTTCTACAAAACCCTAAAATCTTTGTTTACGAATCTGCGATGCTATCTCTCAGTGCACACACACATTGACATCATATCGTTTTATTTGACTCTTTAAAGTAAACAAAAGCGAAGTCCTTACAGTATTATCGGTATCTCTTTTTTTCATATTCACTTTCGCTGTCACTTGAACTGCTGCATGATAAAATGTCGTCATCAGTTGCAGAAGGTAAATCTAATAAGTTACACCTGATATAACTATGATCATTCACAATATTTTCTACGGAACTTCTTTCATTAGATGTCGACGGTATTGACGCTTGACTGTAGGTGATCTGATCTGTTGCAATATCTCCATGTTCCTCGACAGTAATTTCATTTTGTTGCTAATTTGTAATATTTAAATATTCCTGTTCAATCTTTCTTCTAATAGCACCAAATCTTTTTCGCTTTTTCCACATATTTATAAAACAATCACAATATATAGCATACAAAGCACAATAATTCAAAATGGCGACTCTGTCACTTATACAGATTAAGGCTGTACTATAGGCGTCATTTATTTTTATTGCTGTTTATTACCCTACAATACACCATAAAAAGAAGCTGCAGAAGAGAGTTTGCCTACTTCATAATACAGAAATAAGATTTGAGGACCACCATAATACAGCTCTAAGCTGTATTAAATAAGTGACGGTATGCAAAATTCAGCTATTGTACAGCTTTAATACTAAAATGAGATTAAAGCGTTACAGAAAACTTTTAGCTGTACATGACAGTTATCATACACTGATTTAGAACTTTAAGCGTACTTTGACTCCTTAATACAGACTTAATACAGTTAGAGCTGAATAATTACTCCTAAACCGACATTATAACACTACAATGTCTTTTCAACGTTCTTATACAGCTGTAAAACAGCGTTAAGTGCTATATTGCCTGCATTTTAGGTGTTCATTACGCTTGGTTGCTGCTTGGGTGTGAACGATGACGGAATATAAAAATTACAAAACACCAAACATTTATTTTTTTAATTTTTTATAATTCATTCATAGAATTAATTGAATTACTTAATGATAAAAAAACATTATAGATATAATGTATTTATTCTTTGATTGTACAGACATACATATACATGTAAATAATAGTCTGTTTCCTAAAAGCGAAAAATTTTATTATTCCTAATTACTTATATCGAAAATATTTATATTGAAAATGGTTAAAAAAAATCTGTGGAAATTAGAGCTTGAATCAGGATTCATCTAAACAATTTACGTTTTTTTTATTTTCCGTACTTAAAAGAAAATTTTATAAGACATTTTTCGTATGGATTTTTTTTAAACAGTCTGGTAAATATACATATACGTTTACTTACTGCCGTACTCAGAGACGTCGATTAAGTTTTAATGACAATTAAGTCTCTTGCTGTCACTTTCCTATGTATAGTGCTAAATAGAGAAGGAAAGACATTTAATTGTCATTAAACTTAATTGACGTCTCTGAGTACGGCAGTAAGTGTCGTTCAATAATTAACAACGATGCGTAAACAATAATAATGGCCGAAAACTGTGTAGAGAGTGAAAGAAAGCTTATTGTGGAACGTAAAGGGTCCCTCAAGCCGTGTGAAACGAATCACCTTCGGGGATTTTCTGGAGGGAACGGCATCGCGCACTAGTGCGCGTCCCCTTGCCCTACTAGATTCTCCGAAGGGTTCGGATCGGATCAGAACTATAACTAAGAGCATTTGCGTTGCCAACTCTTAACGCTCGCATATTTGTATTTAGTTGTAACCTAATAACTTGGGGCCACAGCATTGAACTTTTCAGGCAATAACTAACTTCATCCGCTCTCGTCCCACGTGTTACAGCTGGCAAAGTATTTTTTTTTAATTGGAGGTAGTCAAATAAAAAGTATCCTAAATGTTGACCGGAGCTAATATTCTATCTACATACAACACTTCATAAAAATCCGTTCAGTAGATTATGAGTTATAAACGGATATACAGACAGAAAGACAGACAGACATTTAAAAAAAACATTTAGCTTACTCCCGTATCGTTTATATAGTGCACTAAACACGTTATTTCGTAAAAATATAGTATTTACAGAATCAACTTTTCTACAGACTAATTATATGTATAGAGGTGATTATTGCTTATCTCATCTGCCAGTAAGTGACGGACGATACGGCCGAAGGTGAAAGCGCACTTCGCCCGGAATCCTCAACTACAGAATTGCGCGTGTGATTTTGCAAGGGGCCCCGTTTAGAAACCTAAGACAAATGATACGCATGCCTCGCCCGTATAGTACGCAATATTTGTACAGCTCAGCTACCAAACCCTGAACTATCCTTCAAAGTAACGGCCCATTTGCCCGCAGGAGCTGACAGTGACGGATGACACAGTACTCGAGGAGCACAGCGAAGATCCATCCCTCGTGCAGATGAGACTCCTTGGAGACGGAGGTAAACTCTTTTAACGATATTTGAATCATACATAGCACATGACAAAAAGTATCATCCTTAAAAAGATTAAAGCGACCCGTAATACCTTCATAGTTAAGGATTTTAATATCAGCGCCAGATTAGTTTTAATAATAAGTAAGGAAATTATGGTAATGTTTTCGTCACTTTATGTAAGTTGTTTGGTAAAAAATTTATCTTGCCGAAAAAGGATTAAAAAATTTATTTATTTATTTATTTATTTGATAGGTACAAAAACAGATAACAAACTGTAACATTCAATTGGTCATACATATAGATTTTGAGTTCTTTCCAAATTTGTTAAATAAATAAAATTGTACACGGCATTAAAAGTAAAAAATAAAGCACATGATCAACAGCATTAGATACAATGTTTTCAAATCATTAATAAGTAAATTTTATAGCGCAGCGAAATTAAATACGTACCTACCTACTTGACCAATCTGTCATATACATTTAATCAAGTTGATGGTGTACCATCTCGGCATGGTACAATATTTTCTTACAGACTGCCTTGTATGCACAGGGGTCTTGAATCTTCCAAGACATAACGTTAGAAAACTAATTTTAACTCTAAACTTCACTTAAAACTAAATGTGCAGAGTCATCAAACACATACGTAACGATTTGATCCACAACACAAAGGTTTCAATAGTGCGTAGGATCAACATGCACTAATGATTAACTGATTAATTATTATTACAAAATGTTTATATGAAAACAATAGATTTGCTTATGTAATCAACATATTATGCTCTGTTCTCGTATCATTGTTCGATTATTCCGAGAACAATGGCAACTTAATATTTGCTATTATTAACGCCACCATATTAGTTATATCGTATATCATTCATTAATCATCGATACAGATAAGTAAAAGAGATTGCAAAAATATATTTAGCATAGATTTTATTTTTAAACGTAATGCTGCTTTTTGTTTTACTAGGTAATATACCCTAATAATTAGTAATATGATAACATCTGTTCAAAATAGCAAAAAAGCAATTTAAATAATTAATAGTATCTTAGTTTTGTTTTTCTTTCTTTCTTTTAGTTGATGGCTTCGTGCGATTAGCACATTTAGCCAGTGTCAAAGTATTTTTTCTTACAATACATAAATATACAATATTTCCTTCCAGTCAGTATGATGATGATGAATGATAATAGAAATGAGAAGTGAGAAATGATAGACCCACCAACCCCTCAAGTATCTCAGTAAAGATGTGGGGCTTTACTAAGTCCTCGGGCAGACTTCTTGAGAGAATTTGAAAAGTGACGTTGCACTGTTTTGTTTCATTTGCCAACACTCATGCACACTCACGAACACTTAACGGTTAATAATCCACCATTATTTCACAATAATATTCGACATAACACAAATTTTAGAAAATAACACAAAACCGCAGACATGACTCTTCACTTTCCCGCCAAGAAGTCTTTTGTTTTTGTTTTATATTTAAGTATATGTCGTTATAATTTTAATGATAGTGACCATGATAGTTTAAAAATGTTGTATTTATTGTACAACCTAAAAAAAAGATATTACAAAAAAAAAACTAAGGGTAACCGTATCTCAGTAGCTCAACAATTAAGAGTTGTAGCCCCTCGTTTTGCTGTTCCGTTTGTTCCAATGTTATTTCATTTTCAATAATGTAAAGAATACGTTACCTCTTTCTTATACAAAATTGGATTAAGAGAAGCCTTAAAACTTCTTGTCGTAAAGGTAAAACACCATAGGTTTATGCAACAGTGCAAAAATGTTAGGTAAATAAGCTTGAGAATGATAAATTTTGTTTATAGTAAACAATAAATTAAATTAATGAATTCTTTCGCCGCTGAACAATGATATTGAATTAAAAACAACTGCCGAGAAATAGAATCTCAAAACAAAGAAATTTTTATAGTAAAGTACAAAATGAGTAAAGCAAAACATGCCTCATATATGATTGTAGATATAAAAAAGTCACTTTTAAATTTGATATAGATAATATTTTACATTTCATTAGTCTATTTGCATATTATTTGTCTTTGTAGAGGACACAAATGTAGAGGATTGTAAAAATAGAGCTTTCGTCTTCTTAGTAGTTTCGTTTTCTAATTACACGGAGTCTTATTTCGTTTTTGAATATTAGATATTTCAAATAATATAAAAAATAAAAATAGAACCAAACAGGTTGGTGCGTTGCGTCAATAGTCCCATAATACCAAGTATCCCTTTGTAATTGAGATCTCATTGTCTGTATTACTAATGATATTGTTTGATGTTGCAGTAATCGAATCCATAATGAGGGGGGAGGTGGTAGGAGTGATGCCGAGGAGGTCACGCTCCAACCTTCAGGTAAGTTTATCTCGTTAACTTATTTTCATGTTAGTACCTCCTTTGTCACCTACATAAGTAGGAAGACCTAACGTTGTAATTATCAATATTCTAGGTACATTTTTCAAAGAGACGCTAATGACTAGTTTTAAACTACGTCCGAAACTACGAAAGATTGCGAAAAACGCTAATAATGTAATTAAGATTTAAAAAATAAGTAATTGGTACGAGAACGTAAAAAGGGAGACAAGAAAAAGTAAAAAGTAAGAATCTAAACAAAGTCCACCGTATACAATTACTTTGTCTCCTGTTAACTAATAATGACCTGAGATGGAGCCCAACTTCCAAGAATCATAGGGCTCAAGAGCTCGTAGTAACTTTTTATGTCCATCCTATGTATATATAGTAAGTATCCGTTTTGCCCATCACCCGTGGTCTATTTCTGTTAGCGCCCGCGACAAGTCGGCGCGGTGGCGCAGTGACGCATCGTCGGACTGATCCTGAACCATCCTATTCGCAACTAAATACAGCAGAAATGACTAAAAGGCTACGCTATTCTAGTCTCGGCTCGCAACAAACAGAAATATCAGACAGTTCTCGGAACCAATGTTATTAATGGCTGTACGTACACTCATTGTCACTAAATCCGTAAAATTATTTGCCTACCTTTAATCTAAGTTAGTAAAGCGAGTACAAATTGAATGATAACAAAGTTTCATGCCGCATAAATTTAGTATAGCCATAAAGTTGATTTACATCTTTAAGAATGACCAGGAATGCAGACATTTTGCCGTCAGCAATTCGTGTTAACGTTTCACCGGGGGCGAGGTCTAAACGGTAGCGTTTCTGCACCAGCGAGCTCATTTGAATATTGGAATAGAAACAGTTGTGCGCTAAGAACTTAGTTTAGTTCCCTCGACATTGTTTTAAACTAATGTTAATCGGGGGATGTTTGAGTTGGACGCAAGCGGAACACTACATAATTATACAATTTACATATACCGTACTGATACACGCCCGGCTTAAAACTCTCCTCGTGAATTTCTAATTCAGTCTCGCTGTCGGAGTTACAAGTGTAGGAGATAATTAGCTTTTAGTTTTGCTCCATTAAACAGAAGTTTTGCTGTCTATTTTTACTCGAGAATTTATTTCTAACGATAATATTTACACAAAGAAGTTGGTAGATTAGTTCTGTAGCAGGGCTTTATTGTTTTTTTTTATAAATTTCGTGGGTACTAGATCCTGTGTAATTATGAAGCATAGAAGTATAAGAGCTGAGACTCCCGGGTCGGCAACGCGTGTGTACATCAGACGAGCTGTAAACTCGTTTGACGGCTCAGTAGCCTTAAAAAAGACAAATATGTATTTCCAAAAATACAAGGGCAGAATTGCAAAGGACAATATCATTAAACCCTGGTTTCCAAAAATGAAGTACTTACATTTACATACAGTTGTTGTGAATTTTATTTCATCATCATCATCATCATAATCTCAGCCAAAAGACGTCCACTGCACAAAACGGCCGGTTTTGTAACCATAGCAAATAATGCTTTATTAAACATTCAAATAAAAAGTGAAATGAATTTTCCTCAAATACAAATATTCTACCCACTTTATGAATCTCTTGGAGCGTACGAAATACGAGCGAAACGATACCTTTGAGACGCTCGACTTGAGATCTCAAGGATAGGTCGTGCCAAGGTCCCGACAATGCTCGTCGACATCCATTTCGCCCGCTGGATCAAATTAGTCTTGAATAACTAATTACTGGTTCACCTTCAAAACAAGCTTTAAATGAAGAGCGATTGATTTATCTGGCCCAACCAACTTTTCTAACAGATTGTCGATAAAACCTTGAGTTCAGAGTGACCGTTATAATTATGCTTGTGAATTATAATTAAAACGCCATTTAGATTCACATAGAATTGAGAATATTATCTTTATAATTCTGTTTATTATTGATTTTATAACTGTGAGTTCAGATAAATTGTAAAATACTTTCGCTTTACTATTTGTAAAAATAGTAACATGGTTATACAAATACATATAATTTAACAAAGGATGTAGTGTAACATTTAACACGAAACAAAGGTAAAGAAACTGAACTGTTAATGCGCACTGATCCATTGAAGGCTAAGGTAATATAATGAACACAACCAATCATTCGAGAGCCCGGAACGCCTCCAGCTCAGTAATTCGGTTGAGGTCCCATGTCTATAATAAATAACAGATCAATGCGGGGGCGAGAGCTTATAAGTCTAATTAAATTGGAGTGTGCTAATATAGCCGACACTTCAACATCGCTTTAAAATTTTCTATTTTAGATTACATATGTACACAATGTGTGTGTGTATGTGCCTGCCTACCTCTTTATTAAATAAAGCATATATAAAATGTTTTTGTTTGTTTATATAATTTTAACGCAAATTTAGTTGCGTTTAATGACGGTAGTTGTTGACATTGAATGGGTGCCTTTGGCTTTCAAAGTAAAAAAAGGAAATAGTGTTGAATAATTTCGGCGGGCTGGTTAGAACCACGATAGCTCAATTGGAAGAGCACCTGACCCGGTATGTCAGAAGGGTGCAGGTTCAAATCCTGCTCGTGGAAATTTTTTCAACATTTGTGTTTTTGTAAAGCATATATGTTGTTGTGTCATAAACTTATAGAAATGATAATAATAAAATGAAATGATGCAACGAGAGAACATTCACTGCGGACTTACAAATATGTGTCAACACCCATAAAACCCTGTACTGTGCAGCAGTGAAAGATTTAGTGCCGTGCGCATTCCGCATGCATGTCACGCCGCACCGTGAAATGGCCGATATTGCTCATCTCGTATGCCACCAATACACTCCCCTATAATTTAGACGGCCGTGTTTGCCTCGCCAATCTCTACGAGAGCCACTAAATCAAGGGGACTTTGAACCTTCGCACAAAGGTTTTTCGTTGTTATACTCTTTGTATCCCTCGGGGGTTGGTATGTTTTCTGTAATGTCCAGGGTGGTCTTATAGCCAACAATAGCATGGATCTATACCCAACAAAGTAATTAGTAAACATGGAAAAGATAAACGGAATAACGAACAAAGAAATTCCGTTTTGGGTCAGTGTGCCCACGATAACATCTACTTGCATATAACGGTTCTTGTATACAATTGAAAAAGACATTTAAAAGTTTTTGCAATGCAGTGATGTAAATTATTCACGCTACATCCACTCGTTCCGACTACAAAGCACTCCAAACTATCTCGCATTTGCATAGGCGACAGGAATCTAGTTTCAGATTCATAAAGGTACAATTTGTGCTTAATTAGTACGCATTCCTCTCCCTTTTACCAATTTAAGTAGTCCGAACGTTCAACCAACGCAAATCCTGCGAATAATGCGATTAAAGCTGAACATTGCTCGACAATTTGACAGAGCTGAAGGGGAGCAAATTCTCGCTGATGTAATTTGTCTGGTTCACCGACCCTTTTGGAGACATGAGAATTCCCTGCGCTCCGATCCCATAAACAATTCATTTCCCAAAATCCACGCGTGGCACAGGAACATCAGGATTATGAATGCTCTTAGACTATCGATTCTGAATGTACACTCGCATCACCTCCACTTTTCTCTCCAGTATCGTGCAGTAATAGCACCGTCTCTTTCATTTCGTGAGCAGAATGCTAAACGGCAATCCTAACTCGTGTTGCCCCTTCATGTTCATCGAAAACGGCATGAAATAAAGTAAATGGAACTTTAGAAACTCCATTTAGGACTGTTTTTTGCATGCGCTCTGGAAACTCCGAGTGCAGGTGTAACGTGATCATGCAATTTTATTACTTATTTACCTACCGTACATTTCTGAAAATTTATTTTTCATGGTCAACGGCGCGGCGCGTTGGCGGCGTAATCTCCATTTCATAATTGGCAGAATAAAGTGACTGCGTTGAATTATATTAATATTGGCAGCAATTACTGAATAGTCTAATTCACTTCAAGTACAGTGTCGTAAAACATCTGATCTGAACGAAATCATATCGGGTTTACATTTATAGTGTATCCAAGAAACCATTTCACTTGGACGCGATCCAGATACGTAACGTCATGTTTCGCTGAATCTTAATAATTTATTATTTTAGACTGTGTTTATAAACATAAGTGTATATGTGTTTATCTTATTTATAAAGTAATAGAAATTAATTTTATTGATTTACTCGAACGTAAATAGTTATAACTAATTAGCGACTGGGACCGGTGTGTGCGATTTTGTATCCATTAACTTTACGAGGGGGAATTTGAAACAAGTTTTACTACCGCGTGTTGCTAATTAAATTTTAACGTTCTCTAATAAAATACCATACAATACCCAAATAATAGTGTTTTATGAAGTTTGTGACGACATTTCAATTGTTTTCAGTCATACTGTTGTAAATTGTTTTAATGACCTTCGAGATACTGTCAAAGCAGATTCAAGGATCATCAAAACTTACGGACGCTTTGTCGATTCAAAGCTAGCCCTATCCTTTTTGAGACAATGTTTTGATTATGTAACCGATAATACTACATCATTATCATAATTTTGTACCATCTTCATACTGAAGTTTGGATGCATAGTGTGTCTGAAACAAATAGCATTTGTAGTAGTACATTTCTTGGTCCCAATCATTCGAAAGCGGTCGTGTCTCTTCGCCGTGAGAGTGTTGCCGTGAACCGATTGAAACTTTTCCTATTACCGCGGTATTGGCTCCAGGCCTCACGCTTGTTTTTGCTGTTGTATTCTGTTCGATTGTTTCCGGACTTTTACTAACAGATGTGTATGGCATGAACTACTTCACATTGTTGCAATTATTACTTGCTAACGATTTGTCTGGCAACAAACAATTCGTATTTGGTGTTAATGAGACTATCATCAATGTTTTTCTTTGTATTTTATTAGGTGCCTCTTAAATGTTCTATATTTTATAACTTGAACTATGCCAAATATTTCTTTAATTACTAGAATTAGTTTAGTTACTTATTAAAACCCTTACCATTTTAAATGGTAAAACAACGGATTTTATCTAATCACTTGTAAATATAATATCTTCAGACTGAGTAATTACTTTTAGTACTACAGAGGCAAAACTGGCATTAAATACAAAAATAGTCTGAATTCTACTTTTTAATTGAAGTTATGATTATGTTACACCTAATAGGGAAAACTTGATCCTGAAAGTATAACTATAATTAGTTTGCAGTTTGTTCGCTCATGACGGCACAAGGTCGTCTCACGTAGACGCCATTTTATTACAATAACGTGAATTGTTCGTACAAAGTAGAAACGACGGTCCTCGTATTTAGTTTTTGAGAGAATATCAAAGAATTATTTGCTTTGTCAGACGTTAAGTTAAAGAGTTCACAGTCAATAAACCTTCAAGCATTGACAATTATATATATTTCTTGTAAGGAGGTTGTTAATTTGTTTTACTCTTATTACCAGACGCCACATGGCTGTTAATCATTGCTCATACACACATTTGCTTATCGCTCATGTCGTGACGTAATAACACAATGCCGTCTCCTTTGTTATCGTGTGGTTATACAGTTACTTTGCCGTTTAAACATTCATCAATCTCTGTTTTCCGTGGCTATTCACATACATGTTTAATGCATTATGTCGCGTTTCAATCGTTGAATTGTTATGTTTCATTTCCACATCATATTGCTGATTTCGTGGTATTTGTAGAGAAAGTTCAAACAATTTTGTGGAAAATATGCACATGCACTAGTTAACAAAAACCGTTTTGAAAGTTTACCGATTAAACATTATCAAATATAGTATAACCTACATAGAACTGTCCTGGTTATTATAGATAAGTTTACTAAAGACTTTATTATACTCATGTGGGATGATTATGTCCTAATTGTAGTTTATTAACGTTCTTTAACATTGGTACGTATCTACAAAATTCGATGCTGCTCTAACAAAACTCGGTAACAACATCACAGCGTCAATGTTATTACGCTATCGCGAGTTGTTGATTCATTTAAATTAACAAGAGGGAGAGAGTTTCTCGGAGCAGCTCTAATCGGTAAAGTTTGTAACAACATCGGCCGACTTTCCACCTCCATCGGGTAAGTTAGCCGTAGTTAATGCGAGTTCCCGTGCAGCGGATTCGGATATCGATCGCGACAAGTGCGGGATGCCGAGAATCCGAGATCCGTCTAGCGAGCGCGCCCGAGTAACCGCACACCCGATACGCCATGCGCCACCGCCCTACACCACCCACCCCGCCCGCCAAAAGGGTCCGTATTAACATGCCAATCACTACTTTGTTCTTATTTTGTTTGAAGGTTAACATTCCTTTTGACCCGCACGACAGTTTGGTTTGGTATTCCTTATTTCACCCAGATTTAGGCATTTTGTTTGTTATGGTTATTTTTAACTTTTCATTTGTAAATGTTAGTTTTAATAAAATCATACACATTGCGGTTATAATCATTCTTTGCGGTTATATATAATACACTATCTCATTATCATTTACGTTCTGACATAAACATACAGGTAATGTCAACAATGACATGCGCTGATGAACTGCAAGCAACGCATCGCAACGTATCGCACGTGTCTGTCAGAAAAACAATGACCTAACATGTAAGAAAGATGGAATGTGTGTGAAGTATAATTAATTATGCAAGCTTGTGTCTGGTGGCCGGGCGTCGCGGGGCGGGGCGGCCTGCCCCCGCGCCTCCCGCCTCAGTTTGCGCCATTCTCCCGCGCCGGCACCACACTACGCTCGGTTACTTGTTACTCGGAACTCGAAACCGTTTACGGGACGCATCTTACCTTTCACCGCACTAGCGTCACATGTTTTTATAAAGCAGTGACGAATCGCGTGACGCGAAGTGATTTTTGGTGATTTGTGACCATTGTGGACCGTGGTGCGTTGGCTACATGTTCTATGATACACAAGCTTGCTTTTATTTTGTATGAAGTAATTCGTTAGTTAATGTTTTATGTTTATTAGTTCTCTGTTCTATTTATTCCTTGTAGTTTATTTATATCACATTCGTTTAACATTAGTCATATTTTATTTATTACACTTAAACCTCGTAGGTATATTACAATTATTACTTATATTTACCCACATAAAAGTCTGAGTTTGAATAATTCTAAGTGTATAATATGCATGTATGGTATATTATACACTTTTTCTATCTTTATTTTGGCCAATGTCGTCGTTCTTACCATTTTTTAATAAACATTAGATCTCGTTTCTTCATCCTTATTATTATCTTCTGGCCTAATCTACAATAGTGCGCATTCATCGGAAAGCTAATTAGCATATAATACCATGAGCACGGCTGCCTCACATACCTACAGACTTGCACTATTATGCACTCGCGTTTAACTATCTAGATAGTGCATACAAAGTAGATCTCTACCTTATATGGCTATCTAGCCACACCCTGGCTCACTATCTCTTTCACAACTGCTTCCAATCTCCACACCAAATGCAGCTGTAACCACTTAAGTAACCATAACAAAGTACGACGTCGATAATGAACTATCTTATTCCGGAATTAGATCAATTGCGTGTAGACTCGCATCACTAATCGCGGTACGCACGCACCAACTGCTCCATATTGTTAGTTATAACATTACCTTCAAAGGAAACAGTTCATTAGACTCGGTTCGAGTTTTGCTTTTATTAGTTTCTAACTTTTGTAAATCGTTATTGTTCCTTTGTTAGTCTCGGAGAACAAGAACAACTGACGAAGAGACGCTATTTATAAACATTCGCCATTTGATGGAAACATTCTATAACACAATACGGTTAGTAGGAGCACATAATACATAATAGTACAAGTGTAGGGGTCACCTCTAGATTTTCCTTTTTAAGGCAACACAAAG
The DNA here is from genome assembly GCA_949315975.1 of Eudonia truncicolella. Lineage (NCBI taxonomy): Eukaryota > Metazoa > Arthropoda > Insecta > Lepidoptera > Crambidae > Eudonia > Eudonia truncicolella. The sequence goes on from OX438836.1 coordinate 12,827,351, forward strand.
GATGTTCAATTGTTGCGTAACTATGTGAGGCAGGTGCGGTTGGTTATTACCTTTGTTAGTCTTGCGTCGCGTTTATAATGTTTCCCCTTAAAAGGCAGTAAAGTCCGTATAGGGAGCGGAATAGCTCGCTAGCGTCTACAGCAAAAAGGCGGTACATAAATGTTTCGATGCCGGTCTACAACCCACGTACGCCCACCGGCGCGGCCGCGTGTTCCAGCTATACGTGAATAAATCTCACCTGACAACGCTGGACTGAGCCAGCCGTACAAAGAGCCTATGTTTATTTAAGAGTACGGTCGCCAATTTAATAAAATAGCCATGGAATTTCTTCGATACGAAGAGCGTCTTTGTGCGAACAATGAAAATTACTTCCGACAGTCAGTAGCCGAGTCAAAATTTAATATTCATTAGGTACGGTTTATTTCGTTATACATATAACGCTGTACATTATTGTTTTCTGGGAATATTAAGTTGCGTAGACGGAACGTGCTGAATACTGGTTTTTGCCTCGTTAAATCTAATGTGTGAGTGATGTGAAAATTCTCAGCGATTCCATTGTCTGAGCACAAATGTGCTTTTTATGGGTCGTCGTTAAAATTTGTTGGTCCGTAAAGTCCATGAACTGCAGTACGCAAGAGAGGTCGAATAAAAGGCGAATAAGTTTCCGAGTGGCGATGGCGGCCAGACCAGTATTACGTTCCGATTTACGATAATCGCCTGCATTCGAGATGCGCTATTATGTAAATCTTCTTGCTTTGATTTAATGAGTCTCGATTGACGTCATTTATTACCACTGCATTCAGAATGATATTAGCTAGTTGATCCGCTTTAGACTGTCTTAGTTTTTTTCCTTTGAGTGCTTTAACCACATTTGTTATTACCTTTCTATTATTCTATTATTAGATCACAGTTTTTGGTATGATGTTCCCTATACTATTTAAATTAGTCCTACAATGTTTATTCGTCTTTATAACATCGCCCCAGTTTTTCAACGCAAATGTAATTATCTATCCGTTTAGTTATAGCTCTGCATAGACATAAATACAGAAAGTTGGATCAGTTCCAAGGTTTGCCGTTAAACGTACCTATTGCCGTGTGGAGCTGTGTAAGCCGTTTATAGTCAACCTACTTTATTTGACTTTTACCTTTCGTTATTTAGCTTTTCTTACCTTTCCTCGGCTCATAACCGTGAAAAGTTTTTAAGAAAAGTAACTTTCACTCTCGACTGATTTCTCGAAATATTACCAACTATTTAAACAATGATCTTCTTATTTTTGTTGTTTCTCCTTTAGTGTTTTTATTTATGTTAGTATTTATGCTTTAATACAACTTATTATCGTTATGTTGGTTTGTTATTTAATAAAATACTTATCTATATTTATTTGTGGTTAGGGCAGTATAATTGGTAGTGAATTACTAATACGACATTACTAACTACAGTAATTGTGTGACACGCAGATTTGTGAGTTATTTACGTAATTCATAGTAAGTAATGTGTCATAGAGTTATGACATTACAGTGGGTGCGGCTGATAGTTCCGTTTATTTAATTTATTCTGTGAGCAGGTGCGGAATGAATTTATCTTGAAGTCTCTAATTTTCACGATTAAGATTTAAACGCTTATTTATGTTGTAAATATCTAAATACAAATAAAAAATTACAACCATGTGTTATTCCGTTTGACAGACAAATTTGGTAAGACAGGAATCATATAATCAAAGTCAGTAAAGACAACTACCAATAGCTACATTTTAAATTGCTGTGTGCAGTATTTGTGAGTACCAAGTGCGAGTATTATTCATTATTCGATCACATTAACGAAAACAAGAAGTTATTTGTTCGCTGATGAAGGTGAGACGTATTTTTGCCATACAAATTCTCGTTTAGGTTAATGTGCTCGAATGGTGGATAAAGGTCACACTAAGCAGTCAGAGGCGAGACTACCAGGTTACCAGAAACGATCGCAGATTATAACATCAATAGAGGTTTAAACGATAACAGGATTCATGAAATAACGCTGTACAGTTGTTCAATCTAATTTTATTAAGGCTCATAAAAGCTTTACAATGAGCTCGGTAGCCGACCACGCCACGATCTAATCTAGTTAGCGAGGCTTAGGGCTTAAGTATACCGGCTCTTGATACTGGCACCGGCCCTTCCCTTTACCGGTCTGACTAGTTTCATTTAGGGTCATCGAACGTTTGTTTTCATAGAATTGAACAAATTCTAGAAAAGCCGACGTCGCAAACAACTTTCGAAGGATCATTTTCGAAATTTTCCAAGTTTGAAGTCTTAGGATTTTGTTAAAAAGTGGATTTATAATGTAATGTAGTAATATAATGGTTTTATTAATACTTATTCTCAGCCGTAGACTTTGCTTCTTTGTAACATAGAGTAACATAGACACTTCTATGTTACGGTAAAGTAGAAGTAACGCGAAAATAACTCATAGTGTTGGTAAGGCTGATTTTGGCGTGAAAGTACCACTATTTTGTACCAATAAAGTTTGCCATTGTGAGAAGTTAAAGGAACATTATCAGAATAACAATCAACTTCTGAGTTGATGATGATTTGATTGATTTGATTTGCGTTGTTTTCACGCTGCACCAGTTGTTTTCGCGTCTGGACTCCATTTCCACTTAACATCAGGTGGTGTGGAGTCATTTGCCGTGCTAAGTATAAAAAAAAGAAAAAAAGAGTACGATAAAATGAACTACAAAAGTAAAAATATTATTTGTTTTCTAAAAAAAAAACAAAAAACCCTAACCAATAAAAAAATAAGAAACATTGATATTATTTCTTGAAAACTCTTCTAGTAAAAAAAGTCTGCAGTCAACGGCATCTGTGACAATATTTGTATTATTTAACCGTTAATCAGAATAAGTACAGGGTAACAAGTGATTCGACTGAATGATTTTGGTTTAATGTTTTATGTATGTTTGTTTCACAATTATTCCGCCCATTATGAATTAATTTTATTATTCTTCTTTTGTTTGCTAGGTCATACTTCAGAGGTGGTACCAAATAAATTTTATAGAAATTTAATCAGCGTTTAAGCAAACAATATATACACATATGACGTTTTGGTTTCTAGTTCCCTTCGGCAAAAGTTTTTATGAATCGAAAATCGGTTAAGTAATTTTTAAGATATCGACTTGTTTTCAATCGACACTAAAAAGAGTGATTTTTTAAAATAATATGTTACTCAACCTGTTTGTTATCTAGGTTGAATAGAAATAATTCTGATCGGATATCTAGCTACTCTACTGAACGGTGAAAATCTCTAGCGAATATATATATTATGTTGAGATGTATATGTTTTTTTAAGTTTTTTTTCTATGCAAACAGAATATTATAGAATCTGCGATTATGCACAAACCTTTGCAACACTTCAACGTTACGTAACATATAATCAACGTTATCAGTAACCTAGAAGTCACATCGAAGTAACGTAGAAGCTTGATTTTCAAGGTTAAAAATAGGCCTAAATCACAAAATTGAGCTGAATTTAGGCGCAAATTTGCGTTAAAATTATATAAATGAATTAAAAACATTTTATAAAAAGCTAGCCTACTTCTTAACTGATCTTTAGTATTTGTAAAAATATTATGATCAGATGTTAATGACGGTAGTTGTTGACATTGAATTGGCGCCTTTGGCTTTCAAAGTAAAAAAGTTAATAGTGTTGAATAATTTCGGCGGGCTGGTTAGAACCACGATAGCTCAATTGGAAGAGCACCTGACCCGGTATGTCAGAAGGGTGCAGGTTCAAATCCTGCTCGTGGAAATTTTTTCAACATTGTGTTTTTGTAATTTGTTTCGCAACAAAATTTGCGTTAAAATTATATAAATGAATCAAAAACATTTCATATTACCATGCATTTATTAGTAATTTGCACATAGAACTACGTAAAATGTGTGTAATAAAAACTACTATTTATCTTTGAAATCGCTCAAATTCACAAATAAAATCCGCTGACGAAACACACCCGTGCACCTTTGACAAATTCCAGAGAAAAATAAAAGCGTCTTTTTTTAAAAAATTGCGTTTTCTGGATACTTGGTGTTGCCAGTGATATTACAAAATACTTCTACAAACTGTTCTAAATACTTAGAAACAAATTTTGGTAACATACAAAAGTAACGTACAAGCGTAAATACGGAGACAAAGTTTTGAAAAAACCCGTATGTGAAGACATTAAAACCAGAATGTAGCTGCTTAATTTCGAGACATTTTAGCTAGTTATAATAAATTTGAGTTTCAGTAGAAAAAAATATAAGTTTTATGAATTTAAAAGTTTGACCGAATCAAAAGAGCAGCGTGTTTTTGGCAAAATTTGGGGGTCTGGACAAATTTAACTCGATATATTTTTTAAACTGTTTGATTCACATTCACTTTAAGAATGTATTCTAAGAGTTAAATGATATCTTATCTAATTAGGACAACTTCATTACAATTTACCAAGTACTTTTTTTAATAAGGAGTAAAAATTTGGGACATATTTTTTATTTTCAAAAAGTGGCAAAATCTACGGCCTTACGCAAATATGTTTATGATAGCCCTAGCCAGAGCCATGTTATACCTTGCCCTAAGGCGTTCTACCGACTTTGTTAGATTGAGAGATAAAATGTTAAGAAAATACGTTAGAGTAAAACGTATTTACTACAAGTGGCCTAGAGCAATACGGCCTTTTTTCTGGCTCTAGAAAGAGTCGTCTAAATATGTCGGGATCATGTAAACAGTAACAAAGAAACAACAAAGATGTTTCTTAATTTTCTGTGCGCCTAAAGTTCTATCCGTAACAAAAGTCATTGAATGCCCCCTGGGAACATTGTATTTGACTGGGATGAAAATTACCCTAAATTACTCAAATATAGTGAAGCTTTTTCTATTTCTTTTAGAATCCATTCAGTAGTTCCAAAGTTAACAAATTATGTACGCAATAAAAATATGTTAATTGGAGAAAAAGTTTATTCTACCCATTAATTCTATAAATGCCATTATTATGACTATTATTTTTATCGGTAAATATATGATAAATGTGCGTATGTAAAAACATATTGTGAACACTGATTAGCAATTCTTGTATGCTCAAAGTCTCTAGCAAAATTTGTAAAGCTATTAAGGACATACACTGCTTCAATCAACCGTCTTATTAGAAGTTAATCACAATACTCACGATTGACCAAACACGATGGAATCCTCGCTTTGACGCCATGAATAATCCCTGGCAACACGAAACAGCGGCATTGCTCTCATCAATTCCTGGCACGTTTAACGCTATTCATTAAACAACGGTCGATACGATAGCAGGTGAACGGCCCACTGAGAGCTTATAGGGTGATTTATAAAGTTTGCCTTCAGGGTTGTCGTCCGCCGACGCCGCTTCTATAAGAATAATGCCATCACCACCATAATAAAATGACCTGACCCTCTTAAAGCAACATTAAACAAAGTGAACTATTATTTATTTGGTCACTGTGGGGTCGGCTAATTTTGTATGCTAGGTTAACAGTCCAGTTCAGTTCACCAGTTTAAAGCATTTATGTTTGTATAAGAAGAAACATAGTTAATGAATAACTTCGTAAATTGTAATGTAATCTAAATAATGTCAGTGTGCGTTTCCGTATTAACAATGACAAGGGATAACTGTTTGATGAATCAGAAAATTAATAGATTCGCAGTACAATGATTGATAATAATGGTAAATTTTTGAATAATGTGATATTATTACTATGATTACTATTAATAAGAAAACTGTAACCAATAAAGATGATTGACAAATCATTAGAGAGAGAGCAATACACCTGATGAAATAACATATGCAGCGGCGATCTTAACGTGTATTACGAAACATATAACCTCATTAATTTCCGACAATACACCATTCACACAGCCGGAAGACACTACTGAGCTGCATGCTATAGTTAACCGGTGCGGTTGCATAACTCACGTGCACCGTTAGCGGCGATTACGTAACTGCACGCATAGTTTGACCTTTGTCTGCTTCATCGTCGCTTACCTTAATAGATTGCACGCTTCACTGCCTCATATAATTGATGGAAATTAAGTATCCCATTAAAAGCGTTTGGGTTTAAGAGCTTGTGGGCGTAGCAGCTATTTATAGCCGGCCAACGGCAAATTCTTTCCTAAAAAAACCCAGAGTTGACGCTCGCAACCTTTTTGGTTCTAATTTTACTTTTGATATATTTGGTTATAATGTATTCTAAGCGAAAAGGGAAATTAAATAAGTGGTATCTATAAATCTAAGAAGCTTTTAGCAAGCGTTTCTTCATCCACCATCAATACCAGGATAGGTGATTTATGTAGAATTATCATCCAAGTTTTTCGTACTTTCGTGAGTTTCGTGGTTTGAAAGCTGCTGGTCTCAGTTCCAGCTGTAGAATGTCTATGGGCTGATGGTGGTTATTAATTTAGTGATTTTTAAATGAAGTGTACTGTAGCAAAATATCTTATTTGAAAATAGTCATCATTATTTTGACAGATCAACAGAATACGTGGTGGTGCGATCTAATGAGGTCGCAACACCATGTATTCTGTTGATATGTGTAAGGCAAATGTGCTTTACACATATTTTCTACGCTACACATAAATGTATTGTCTTTTTTACTGTGCATATGGCAGTCCCTGTTGTTAAGATGAGAGAGGTTTATGAGAGACCCAAAGGCGATCGCACCAGATAAATTACTTTTGTGCTCCCATTTATGTGTTACTGGTTCTCATTCATAATGAATAACGACAAAAAAAACTAGACCGGATTCACAATCCGCATATTATCTCTGCATCCTTGCTGTCATAGCTGATAGTGTCTCATCCATCACATAAAGGATAACCTGCAACGTTGATATTGAACAGCGCCTTAAAGTTTTGGTCTCAACACTGTCTGTTGAGACCAAACTGTTTGGTCTGTCTGGACTAGATAAGGTTTTAGTAATTTCAAGTTAATGTCTTTAGAAAGGCGCTTTTACTTGGTGTAACATTTAAAACTTTCGAGCATAAGTACTAAAAGTCTTATTAGGGGACGTAATATTACGCGCTGAATCTTTTCACCTTTACCGTTTTGCGACTTCCAATCAGCTCGCGCGGCTGCTATTTTGCGGTTGTGGTTCTATGTAAGCCGAATGTAATGTTTTGGTTGAGCAATATGTCGATAGTTTATAGCATAATCTTTTAGCGTGTTATATTGCTGATATGTGGAACTGTAAGGTCGAATAAAAAGAGAAAAAATGGTACGTAGATACTAATATCTTCTTTAATGAAGGGAAACATTACCATTCCACTTATTATGAGCATTTTTTATAACATTGTTATAAAAAGATGTGGCAATATTTGTTTTGGCGATATTGCGTGCGTTTTCTCCTTATTTATTTGTCGTTAGGGATAAATGTTAAACCATACTTTAATAAGTGGCAAAACACTTGAACTGTCTAGATTTATCGGAATTCATAATTGTATATACCCCATTAAGTAGTAGCTTATTTATTTACCCTCAATAATAAAAAGACCTTATACTGCCGTACTCAGAGACGTCAATTAAGTTTTAATGACAATTAAGTCTCTTGTTGTCACTTTCTTATGTATAGTGCTAAATAGAGAAGGAAGGACATATAATTGTCATTAAACTTAATTGACGTCTTAATTGAGTTAGACAATAAAAGAAAATGCGGCGGTGACAAAGAGTGCTTGCGCGCGCCTATTGTCACACTTAACTGAAAGTGACATGTTATCACAAAGAAACTTGTCATATTATCCCGTTCATATTGCTTTTTTCCATGTTTTCGGTCTTGTATTGATTTGCAGAATAAATACTCCATTTTGACACCGAAGTTTTCATCTTTTATATCACACGAGTAAGTTGTCGCTCATCTTTTACAGTTGGTTCTTATATGAATACTTTCTCAAAGTTATTCTTTGGTTGCCGTCCTTGAAAATATCTACTTCTGCAAGGATGTTAAATTCGGAACTCTTTTAGAATTTTCAAGTTAAAATGTTCTTCTTTAACTGGGTAAGTACTATGAGGTTTGTCTTCATACCTATTTCTTTTATCAGTGACATTTTTAGAGTAACAATGGCCAAATAAATTTCTTGCAGTATCATTATTTGACAGAATTTTATCATCATCATCATCATCATCATCATCAGCTCATTTTATGTCCCCATTGCTGGGGCACGAGCCTTCCCGATGGATATATAAGGAGAACGGGCCATAAACCACCACGCGGGGTCCCAGTGCGGTTTGGTGGTTGTTAACGACTGTTAATGCAGCCGGGACCAACGGCTTTACGTGCTTTCCGAAGCACGGAGGAGCTTTGATAAATTTTTGGTCACCCATCCGATGACCGGCCTTTGTGAAAGTTGCTTAATGCTTAACCTCAGCACTCGCAGACCGGGTGCGTGACTTTAACCACTGCGCCATCGAGAATTTTATTACCTGCCTTTAATGCTCTTTCTGTTACTATCAATATTTATAACACGTTTTAAATATCATTTTGGCATAACACTCAATCTAGATTTACGTCTGATTGTTTTGAAGTAAATAAAATATATATTGTCACTGCTCATTTTAAGTATTTTGATATTTAAATATGACAATAAAGTTTTGTTTTTGAGTTACAAACGGAACGTTTTTTTTAGTGTCTTTTGCAGCACAAAAGAGCACAAGCACAATCTATCTACTTTGATTGAGTGCATACCTGTTTCCAGGCCCTAGGTTAGATATAATTATATTGGGATATACGTTATTCATCTGACAGGTTGGTAGCATAACAAAGGCACGGCACAAAGGCTCCAGAGCAAGGCTAGTGCGATTCGGTAGTGCCCGCCAGAACACACAATGCTCAAAGCAAATTCTATATCGATTTCTACAGTACAAACGAATACATATGACTACAAAGGTATTGTATTTACAGACCATTGAAGTCCATTCATGTGCCGTCGGGGTAACGTTTGCAGGGAGGCAATGTATCCATGGAGGCTGGAGGCAAGGCAGCTCGTTAAAGAGATAAAGTCCAACCCCTTAAGAAGCCTCAAGTGGTAAGAAAGCTGGCTAGCCTGGCGATCCAATGAGTTAATAGTAATGTTGCCAGAGTTTTTGAGACAATTTCTATGAGCAGAAGTATTTTTTATAAACAGGTTATAAGTTAAAGATTTAAAAATTATAATCATTACTACATACTGAGTCCACAGACTTGTGGTATACCAAAATTCACGAGCCGTAGGCGGAATCTATCTAGTAGTTTATAAATAAGCTTAAACCCTTTTCATTATTAACCGTGCTTGAATTTGAAACTGTAGGAAACATACTTCGTAATTAACTGCTCCATATACCACTTATATCTGGGGTATTCCCTGCCCGACATTCTCTTGAGTAAATTGCTTTATACACATTCCATTAATTGCTTCTACTGTTACAAACTTTGTAGCGATTGGCCCTAACCAATTTGTACCAGAGCAATTATAATAGCACCACGTCGAATTCAGATTTACTCCGAAGTTCGGTCTGGTGGCAATTACTGCCTATAACGTCCGAACTCTGCTGACTATAATTACTATAGTTGCTATTAATAACTTCGATATGTTGTTAAGTTAAGTTAATTCGCTATACCAACGTCTAATATCATCTTTACTTAGGAGACTGTCAGATTGCTTCTTGTTCTTTATTATTAAGTGATAAAATATTATTTTATTAATGAAGATTCATGTCTTTTATTTATTGTCTGAGGAAGGGAATTTAATGTTGTTTAACGTTTAGTTGTTCCAATGGGCACTTCAAATTCTGTGGTACCATTGGGAATTTCTTATTTAATATTCAGTTTTCTTTTAATGATTCAAGTATTTTTATTGGTATCAAGTGTCTCTCTTTTGTTTTCAACTATTTTTGGATTAGACATCGACAAAAACTGTTAAAAGGATTTTGCGATTTGCCACGCGCACCAATCATAAAGGGCGGAAGGGACGTCGTCGTCGTTACTCGTTACCCCGGGTCAGTGACACGACTCACACAGTAGAGGCACAGAATAACTGCAGAGGGCGAATTCACATAATAGTAAAACGGACCATTCGCTTTAATGAGAGATCGTATAGTGAGTTTATTTTTTTTTTTTTTTTTTTTTTCTTTATTTATTTAAGGTCGCTTTTTAACATCTAGGGTCATCAGCGACCACAATGAGTAATTACACTAATTTAAAAACATTAATCATTTTGATGAACTCAAGAGTTCGATTACAACCATCGTGACTTAAACAATCTTTTAGGTTATTTGGAACGTTACAAAATAATTTTTCTTTCTTATACGCTACACATTCTACCAGAAGATGAACAACAGTTAAATCCAGACCACACTCACATTTATTTATGTTGCTTTTAGTTATAAGATGAATATGAGAAAAGTTAGTATGTCCAATTCGCAATCTAGTAATAGCAATTTGGTCCTTTCTACAAGAGAATAAATTCGGTGATTTTTCAAAAATAGACTGTCTTATATTAAATAATTTACTAGTATTTTCAGCCTTCCAATTAGTATCCCAATGTTGTTTTATTTTATATTTTAGGTATTTTTTTAAATTAATTGTACTAATTTGGATTGTATCATCTATTTCTTCCTTAGAAGTAGCTTCTTTAGCTTCTTGGTCAGCTTTCTCATTACCTACTATTCCTTGATGACTTGGTATCCAAACTAGTTCAAATAAATAATTTCGTTTAAGTAGGTTTATCATTATTTGTTTAATTTCTGTAATGAGAGGATGTATATTTTGTTTATTTAATATTGCCATTAAGCATGATTTTGAATCTGTGAAAAGTATAAATCTTTGTAGCGGCGGTTCATTAGATATTATTTCTAAAGTTTTAAGTATAGCTATTGCTTCACAACTAAAAATGGACTGATAGTCGTGAAGTCTATAGCTAAAATTCTTATCATCTGAAACAATAGCACAACCAGATCTTCCATTTAAAACAGAGCCATCAGTATAAAATATCTTATCATTTCTACTATTATATAGAATTTCTCTAAAGAGAGTTTTATAGATATAATCAGGGGTATCGCTCTTATGATTCTCTGCTAGCTCCAAATTTATAGGAAATTTGAAGTCTTCCCATGGGCCTTCTGTCAATAGCTTTTTTTCAAAAATGCGTGGAAAAGAATAGTTCAACTCTTTTAAGTAATTTGCTACTCTGATTCGTAAGGGTTGGTGTAACTTTGGACGAAACTGATATTCTACATCTGAAGCTAGTGATTCTGTGAAGTACTTAAAAATAGGGTTGTTTGGTTGGGACAATATATTTGTGGTGTATGTTAATGCAAGTTGTTTTCTACGATAAGATAAAGGTAGTTCTCCAGCTTCAGCCAATATGCTTTTTATAGGGCTAGTTTTAAATGCACCAATACAAAGACGAACAGCAATATTTTGAATACTTTCTAAGGAATTAAGGTTTCTTGAACTAGCAGAATCATAAATAATTGAGCCGTAGTCTATTTTTTGTCTAATAAGTGCATGATATGTATTTAACAGGCACTTTCTATCAGATCCCCAGGTTAATGATGACAAGATTTTTATTATATTTAACCTTTTGTAACATTCTGATTTAAGTTTAATTATATGAGAGGTCCAGGACATATTTTTATCAAAAACCAATCCTAATAATTTTATGATCTTGACTTCCTTTATAATATGTTCATTTAAAGTTAATTTATTATTTACACTTTTCTTTTTCTTATTTGTAAATATTATATATTCTGTTTTAGTTTTAGAAAATCTGAAACCTGATTGGTTAGACCATTTTTGGAGATTATTTAATGCATTTTGTACTAATGTTAATGTAGGTTTTAGTGTTCTTCCAGGGCAAATAATTGTTAAATCATCAGCAAAAAGAAAACCCTTTACTGGTTTTTGTATACATGAGAAGACATCATTAATAGCTAATAAAAACAATATAACACTTAATACCGATCCTTGTGGAAGGCCATTTTCGATTGAGATTGAGTCTGATACAACATCATTTATTCGCACCTTGATAAATCTATCCGACAGAAAGTTCCTGATAAATACCAATAAATTTCCTTTAATACCAACATTCTGTAAAATCATTAACACTCTTTGTTTCCACACCATTTCATATGCTTTTTCAATATCTAAAGCTACTGCTATCACAAGATTGTCATTAGCAAATCCATTTAGTACTTCACTTTCGATATTCATTAAGTGGTCGACTGTTGATCTAAACTGCCTAAAACCATACTGAAATGTTGAAAGACATTTATTTATTTCCAAGTACCACCTCAGTCTTTTGCATATAATTTTTTCAAATATTTTGCAAAGATTACATGTAAGTGATATGGGTCTATAACTTGTCTGTGAAGTTGCAATTTTGCTTGGTTTTAAAATAGGAATTACTAAGGCTCGCCAACAATCTGGAAACACTTGTTTTTTCCATATATAATTATATAGATTTAGTAAGTATTGAAGACCTACTGTCGGTAGTTGTTTAATAATTGCATTAGAAATATTATCGGGACCTGGGCTAGAATTTCTTAATTGAGAAAGTGCCAATACTAATTCAGGCATAGAAATATCATTATTTATTGGATTTGTATTATCATGTATATCTAAATTATATTCGATTTCTTTATTAGTTTTATATAATAAAAATTCACTATCATAATTTTCTGAACTAGAGTTTTTGGCAAAGGTTTGACTAAGCAGGTGGCTCACTTCAACCGGGTTATCAGTTAATGTACCATCAGATTTTTCAAGTATAATAGTATTAAAACCTATAATGCGATTGATTTTACGAATTTTCTTCCATACCTCTCCTATTGGTGTGTTGCTGTTTATAGATGAAACCCAGTTTTCCCAGTGACTTCTTCTACTTTCTTTGAGAATTCTTCTAGAATATGCTCTTTTTTTTTTGTATTCAATTTTAAGTAGTTCATCTTTGGGATTTTTTTTAAATTTTCTGAAAGCTCTTTTTGTTTTCTTAATTGCTACTTTACATTCATTATTCCACCAAGGTAAAAAGTTGTTTCTTAAGATACCGGAAGTTTTTGGGATTGAATTATTAGCTGCATCTATAATAAGTTGAGTGAATTTTTGAACAATATCATTGATAGAATTAGTGGAGTTAGAATTTAAACATATAAGATTGAAAATATTATTCTCAATCTCTTCACGGAACTTAGCCCAATCCGCCATGTCTAGCTTCCATTTCTTAGGTAATTTAATTTCGTTAGAATTTTGTGTATTATTTTTTTTATGAGATTTTATAAAAATTGGGAAATGATCACTATCATACAAATCCTCTAGTGCATTCCACTCAAAATATGCAAACATATTTTGTGAAGCAAAAGTAAGATCTATATTGCTGGTGTGACCCGTACTGCTGTTAAAGTGGGTAGGTTGACCAGTATTTAGTAGCAATACGTTATCTTGGTTGTCCAGCCATTCAGCCATCAATCTACCCCTCGTATCACATGTTACGGAGCCCCAGTAGAAATGGTGACTATTAAAGTCACCCATTATAATAAAGGGTGTCGGAAGTTGATTGAAAAGATTGTTAAAATCATGTATATTTAGTGGGGTACTATTTGGGAGGTAAATATTACATATTGTTATTGTTATGGGAAATTTGATTTTAATAGCAACGGCTTCCAAATTAGTGTTTAATTGGATTTCTTCAGGGAGGCTATGGGATTTTATATAAATGGCAACTCCACCGCTTGCCCGGTTTCCATACAACCTGTTCTTGAAAAACCAATCGTAACCTTTCATAGAAGCACAAAATTTTGCTGTAAAGTTAGTTTCTTGTAAGCAAATGCAAGCTGGATTTAACTTATTGATTAATATTTTTAGGTTTTCCAACCGTTTATAGTAACCGTTTACATTCCATTGCAAAAAATCCATAATTGTTATTAACAAACAATAAATTTGTAAAAAAAATAAAATTAAAAAATTAAAAATAAGATTAATAGAGAAAAAAAATTAGGCGTTTTCTATTGGGTAATTAATTTCGTGTAATTTCCTTGTTAACCGAGAACATCTATTTTTAAGGCCTTTATTCATTTTGCAATGTAATGTATTACACATTTTTATCAAATCTTTGATATTATCTGTATATGAGTACACAAGTTCCTTAATGTTTTGTTTACCTTTAGAGTTGTCTAATAAACTAATGAATTGATCGAGGTTTATAGGAAAAATTGTTTCTTTGCTTAATTCTGTTAAACTATCTCTAATATCTATCCAGGTCTCTTCTTCTGTTCTAGTGTCATTCGTCTTTAACTTTTTCTTACTTTTAGTTTTATTATCCACTTCTTCCAATGAAACATTGCTACATGTTTCATCAGATTCTTCAATTTTGTCTGACGAGTCATATTCCGGATTCATTTTATGTTCTTCTATTTTTGAAGATTCACTGATTGATGGTGAATGATTACGCTTCGTTCCTTTAGGTTGTTGTGCGAGTTTTCCAGTCTTGTATGTAGGTTGGACAAACACAGGACTCGGTGTAGCATCGTAATTGTGATCAAATGTTTTTTTAATGACTTCTTCTAAATGATCATCTAACTCTTTGGAATGTGCTTGTGAGTTAGATATCATTTGAGGACAATTTTTCGCCACATGACCCGTTATATTGCATGAGAAACATTTAAGAGAATCAGAAGATACATAAATCCAATAGTTCGTATCTTCAAACGTTACCTGAAATGATTCTGGAAGGCGACTTTCATCTTCAGGGGTCACATATAACTGTCTTCTAAAACTCAATATGTGTGAAAAACCTGGTTCATTTGCTCCTATCTTCATAAATGTAATAGATGACATTATCTTAATATTGAGCTCATCAAATTTTTGTTCAATAATATAATGTGGAATTACTGGACAGACGTTCGATAACACTATACGTTTATTTCTTGAGATGAGGGGTTTGATTACCAAAATGTTATTTTTAATTGAAATTGTTTTCTTGTTTTCTACCAAGTCATCAGCTGTTTTCTTTGAGTCCAAATAAATACATATACGAGCGTTGGATATACGTGAAACGAATCGAATAGACGCCGCTGGTATTTTCGACGATAAGGCTAGAATATATTCTCTCAAGGTCAAACCGTCAATCGAATCTATTATAACCGCTTGGTCTTTCTTTGGGAAGAATGTTGAAGATGTAACATTGGCATAACTTGTTGAGGTTTGTTGTGACATTGTAGATTGTTGGGACGGTGGGGTAGTATTCATTTTAACATAAAGAAACTCCTATTACTAGGAGATACCTTAATTAGTTGTATTGATATTTGACGCGTAAACAACACGACAACCGGCCGAGCGGAGTGAGTCACACGCGTCCGCAGTGCAGTGGCATCCGCGCCGAACTGTGAGTTTATTTGTCTGCTCTCAAAAACATAAATAATTTAAAGTCTTTGTTAAAATGCTTTGTGCCTTTATAATTTAGACGAATCTTTGTGAGCTCTTTATTCATTTTGTTATCCATTACTTATAAAGGGCAAGGTAATTTTTTATCACCACGGTAGTTGAATGTTTAGTCGAAAGAGTAAGTTTTAATATAAAACATATTATTTTCAAAAATGGTTTTAGAATGTCGTCACTAGTACGGAGCACTAGTGATGACATTCTAAAACCATTTTTGAAAATAATATTTTTGTTGAGTGTTTATTAATCGTTTAAGGATATAGAAATTATTATATACCTGCCTACCTAGATCAAATAAAGAAAAGTCTCTATAGAACATAGAGATTAGACAATTTCACTAGACGACTACAAAACCGTGTTTAAAATATTCTGTCTCAAATTATTCGCAAAAAAAAAAGTGACTGTATCTTTTTTCGCACTGTATTACTGAAACGTTTCGTGGCAAGGTAGTGATTAATGCTTTAACTTATTAAGCACTTCTTATTTTACTAAGAAGTTCTTCAGTCAGTGGTCTTTGTTATTATTATTAATTACTAAAGTTACAAAACTAAAACTAGTGACCGCAACACGTGTTTGCGATCCACGAGATTTTATGAATATCTTTCATAGTGTATATTTATTTTACACCTTATAAAGAGTTTAAGGCTAGGTATTCCTGCAAAAGTAGCCTAGTAGTAAAATCGGGCCTTGCCGAGCAGCCGTATTCGCGCATTTAGTAGGTATTTAAACATAGTAAATAAGACAATCATTTTATCAAGTCAAACTCTGCGAATTTATCTGCGACATATTTAGTGCCTTAGAAGAATTTTTTTCTATCGAGTGAAGTTCATTGCATCTTGTAACTGAATGCGGCTTTGACTAGATTTGATCCTTAACTAATACATACTTTTTTCCAGAATATAAACCATTATTTTCCATGTCTCAGATGGTTTGATCAAAAGTGTGGCCTACCTAGCCTTAAGCTTGAGCTTGAGCTGTCAAATTTCAAGTTTGTACACTTAAAGTTAGTTCCTGAGATTGCGTGATTAGAATCACTGATTAGTCGTTGAGTGGCATTTCGTTTTTATATATACAACTTGTATAAAAAACATCACACAAAATCCAATGGTCGCGTGGCTTGCATATTGCATGCAATAAATGAATGTAGCCGTTAGTACATGTATGTCTGCTAAATTATGTCGCATACTGCCCGGCAATTTGCGAGTACGCGTTATGCATAATATGCAGTTCTTGTGCAAGCCAACCGTGGCCCAGTTCGCATTGCGTAGGTCACGCTGAGACGCGCTACTTTCTCTGTAACTACACAGTTCACTTTCACTGTCCATTCAGATATGTCACGATACTGTTCGTAATTAAATTAATGTAGTTCTTAAATAAATTGACAACAACCCACACGCTTAACGAGATTTTGAAGGTGAAATAATTAATGCTGCATTGAAATGTAAGCCGAGTGCTACGACCAAAGTGTCTTTACGCAAGAATAAAACAAATGACTTTGGGTCATCCTGAAAGTCGTTAGGATAGTAGTTTGAGATCTTGCGGGTCAAATCTCGTTATTATAATTATTCAGACGTTTCACGACACTGTTCGTGTAATGTTTGTAATTAAATAAATGTAGCTCTTAAGTAGATTGACAACAAACCACACGCCCAACGAGATTTGGAAGGTGACTTATTTATTAAGACAAAAGTGCTATGGTACGGCCTGGGTATCTTCTCGCAGGATTAAGACAAATGAATGAATCATGGATGGCTTTGGGTCATCCTGAAAGTCGTTAGAGATCTTCCGTAGTAAGTGGGCATTTAAATTTGGCTCATACACTTACCATCAGGTGAAATGTAGGTCAAGCTGTACGAGGTTTATTTATTTTAGGGGTAGTTTATTTTCATACTAGAAGCAAGCCTCCGTTGTGTAAAAATAAACTCTGAAGAAATATATAAAATTGCTCTTCTGTAATATAATATCATTAGTTATCTTTTTAGCAGACACGCAACAGATCTTAAACACGAAGTAGGCTACTGGTACCTGATACATTTTCAGAAATATACACTATAATAACATATTGGATAGCTGTTAGCTTTGTTTGTATTCTGTCAGTACGCCCACGATGTTTACCTGCCTAGAAGGTTTCTTGGTAAACGTGATTATTAGAACGCCAAATATATCAAAACATTTTCCTTTGTCAGAACATAAATAGCGCCTTTTATTACCCGACTTATCAATTTTATTTAGTAAACTAAATATTGAGTTTGTAAGTAATATTGGCTTAATACTTATGTTTAATGGCTATAATGACGATGACGATATATGAAGAAGACGTACTAGGAAACCCGTGGTGTATTTACAACGGTATTAGAACCACCGCAATGGTTTTTAACGACTTTACATTACGACAGCAACCGGGACCTTTTTTGGACTTGTTCACCGTTACGGATAGAGAAGTTGCTTACTTGCAAAGTTGAAACCCGAACGCGCTTGCTGCTCCACCATCGAGCTTCTTAAAATAACAATACAACTCCCATATTGTTCATAGCATTGTAATTTCAACCCGTTCAACGACCGACGGCGGCGCGTAACAAAACTCAGCAAACGGATCAAAGGCAAAAACAAGCAGTCGAGTGTCTCACAGCTTTCCCTTGTTCACGTGCGATACGATTGCAAAGTTTTAATTGGCGTTTTTAAAACTTTCTTCCGTTCATTTTAAAGTTGGTAAGGGTGTTGTTGTTTTGTTTTGTTTTAATATAACAATTTCCGAATACCTATAAAAATGTTAACAAAAAGTTTTCAGATAACATCAATTATGGCGTCACCGTGTAACTCGGAACTTTCATTATTGCCCTCTTGGGCTTGTCTTAAGTAAACGTTGTTCTTCTTTCACATGTGTTTTGTCTTAGCCAGGCATCGTAGTAGTCCAAAATGCTTTAGAATCTACTATTAGTCGATATAATTTTGGCTCTAGAGTATACTGGCACTGATTTCTGGTTCATTGTTAAGTGTCTAGTAAGTATAAAAAGTTTGTTTATCTGTTGACGCGGTGAGCTGACGAGTGTGAGCGCATAGTGTTATTTGAACGCACACAGCTCAGTCGAACTGATGCCCCTCCTCCCACCACCCTGCCCCCTAGGGAGAGTCTCCCCAACCCCTGAGCTGTCCCATTTTTCACCAACGCTCAGTGTGTTGCCCTCACCCAATACCCTCCCAGCTTTGCTTCGCGTGTTTTCTCTGTAAATTTATGTTATGACAACAAACGGTCAGCTGTGCCAATGTTTTTTTTGCGAAAGATGTGGAATACGTAAATGTACTTTAGGCACGCGCACATCTTTCAATTTTAATTCAGAGTCTTTGCTACAGAAAATTGGACAGTGTAATTTTATATCTTCACGCTTGGTATGTCGTTAATTAAATAGATCGTTTTTGTCTCCAGATTCTTGGTTCGTGTTGTTTTATTAAATATCCGGTGTCGTGTCTCCTTGAACACAATGATTTATTCAGTTGTTCTCCCGTTGTATTGGCTTTCGCTTTGTATTTCGTTTTCAGTTACTTAATAAAGCTACTCACATCGACATAGAAGATTTTTTTAGAACATTATTTGTGAAGAAAACAATTTGGTTTTAATTAAAGCATACCTAATATAGTCTTACAAAAACACAAATGTTGAAAAAGTTTCCACGAGCAGGGTTTGAACCTGCACCCTTCTGACATCCCGGGTCAGGTGCTCTTCCAATAGAGCTATCGTGGTTCTAACCAGCCCGCCGAAATAATATTTATAATATAGTCTTGTTATTACCGGATATCAATCAGTACTAGTGCAGTGAGCGGGCTTTTATTCTGGCCAGTCAGCGTAATAAGCTCAGAGTCGACGCTGCGTTTCCTTCTACCATGAGTTTACGAACATTATATTCGCTAGCGACAAATGGAGTATGACGGCAACATAGCGCCGTTTGATAGCCACTTGATTGCACGTTTTATTTTGCTATGCAATACGTTTCGCCTTCGCTAGCGAGAATCAGTTTAGCTCGTGGTAGGGCTATAGCTCCGGGTGACTCAGCATCGCCGTGGCTCATGACTCAGCGGCTTCGGGATCGTCGGCCGTCAGCCGAAATAAGTGGATTGCTGCTTCACGACTCAATGACTCCATTTAAAAGAACGCTCTGCGATGTTAATACTTTGGTCGCTCACGTTCTATTAAATTTCTCTCTTGCTCGCGTATTTTGATGTCTCCATCTCCATTAGAAAAAAGCGTTAGAGATTAAATAGTGACCCAAATTACTTTTTAATGAGATTATCACTGCTCCCCAGCTTAAAAATAAATTATGCCACGTTCTTGTATCTAAATTGCGATGACGTAATGCTCAAAGTGCTGTTGTCTTAAGTTATATTTAACGATTTCATCGTTTTGATTTTCTTTGTTTAATACCTAATAAATAAGATGAACAATTGCTTGGTAGAAATTGTTGAAAAAATTAATAATATGAATGAATGACTTTTAAAAGAAGTCAATAAAACTGTCTGTCGGATTTGGCAACGGATACTTAGAAAACTGTGCAACGAATATTTATGTAGCTTCATATTAAATTATAATAATAGTTTTGGCCGCTAACAGTGAAGATTTATTCGTTCTATTTACGTATATAATATAATTTCCCCGTATATCTTTCAAATCGTTTAACTACTCTTAACTATCAACATTGTAAAGACAGATTTATTGGACTTGATTTAAAAGATCCGCATTTCTGAGTCACAGGCGCATTGCGATTCACACGCCTCAAGTGCCATCTGTCTCTTTACAAAATGGCTAAACTTTATCGCAGTTTTAAGTCAGGTTGCTTCTTTTTGGCGTTAGTTGCACCAACTTCAACTTAAGCAATAGCTTTGTCTCTAAAAGATGTCACACTTAAATCAAATATGAAGTGACCCTTAAAGTCAAATGATACGTTCAGCTCTTATTGTCTTTATAGGGTAATAATTACAGATTTATTGTTACCAGTAGTTTTTGCGACCAATCATGGATAACCTCCTAGAGATCTTATAGAAACTTTAGATTTACTTTTCATTGGTTTTTTCTTCCCGCTTTAGGAAAGGCCTTCCCCAAACTCTTCCATGTCTCTCGCTGGATCCCTGGCGGTTCGCCGCCATCTCTAAAGGCAACGAGATCATCTACTAAATACAGTAATTTTATTAATTGATTGCATATATAAATAAAATTGATGTGCTTGTTCCAGAGGGTTGATCGGGAGAGCACCAAGAGTCCAGCAAGCACCGGTGGTAGGAAGAAGGGAGCCGTGAAGAGCAACGGGCAACTCGCCAGTGCCGATCCACCGCCACCACAGACAGGTAAGGATACATAATAAGCAAAAAAGAATAGCGTATATAAACTTTCCCACGCAATTGGGCAGCGGAATTTTCTGTCAGATTGTTTTGAATTGAAATCTATAAAACTATTCTCATCACATTTGTGATGTGAAAATGTTCAATTCTTTTAAAATAGTAAACACCATTAAATACTTTACTGGATAATTCTATCTAACCGATTTTTCTATTCATAATAGATCAATTAAAAACTACACAAGGTTACTTAATAATGCTTCTATTCATTAGTTTCATTCAACCTCTTTGTAGTTATATTAAAGTGTTTAGATAGCGAAGTTTAATTTGTTTAAAGCACACCAAGGTTGCTCTTTTTGACATTCCAAGGATGATTAAATGGCCGCCTCATTAAGTCTAAAACCTTCATTAAAAATTCTTAAAGGCTTTATTTTTGCACACCTGGGCTCAATTACTTACACCACAATTCCACCGTTGGCTCAGAATAGAGTCGGAAATATTGCTACAAAAGCTCTCTGGGGTACTATCCAGCCACGAGCTTAATAGGATAGGATTTAAGGCATTCAGACGTGTCTTTCTATAAACTTCTGTGCCAATACAATTCAGTAACGTTACAGCTATTCTACTTCAGCTTCCGTTTATTCCATACCCCTTTTAATCCTAGTTATTCTGTTCTAGCTAAAGTTCTTCTTCAAAAGGTGGTTTATAGATTACAGTTGTCTCTACTGTATACCAATTACGTTAGTTCTAAGTTTACATGAAATCTTAATATATAACTACACTTAGGCTGTTTAATTAATATAAATTCAAAAATAGCTTCCGTTTCTGAGCTATGTTTGGAAACCCGTATTTCAGCATCCGGCGCCACCTCCCACGGTCTTAACAAAAACAATAGTAGCCAAAATATCGTAATAAAGTTAAAAAAACTTGAATAACCGTTGCGTGTTAATGTGTAATAATTATACAATACTTGTAATATCTGTGTTCCTCTAAAGCATAACGAATTCGTTTTTTTTTGTTACCAAAGTATCAATTCTTTCTTGCTCCATAATACTATGAATCATACAAAAATAACAGAAACAAGCATTCGTACCGTAGCATTTCATTTTACTTCAGCTGTTTATGTCGGCTCTATCTTGTGTCGTCTTTGTCTCTTGTTTACCTTGAAAGTGTTGCTCACTAGACTGTATAACTTCGATAAAGGTAAAAACAAATGAGACGGTATTGTACAGACGCCTGCAACACAACCTATACAAAACTGTCTTTCTTCGATACATTTTCAACAATATAACTTGGTAATAAAATTCAAAGTCTATGGAGGAAATTTGACAGTTTGTGGTAGGTCGATGTGCTGGTGTGTGTACACTTTGATGTAAACAAAATGTATACTGTGATTTAATTGAAAGTGAATGTAAACAAACAAATGATGTTTGAAGATATCTACTGAATTTTCAATGTATTTTGTGTAAATGTATTTAAAGCTGATAAATCTCGTCATAAATGAGGTGTATTTACCGCAAATAAACAAGAACTACGAAAGTATATCAAAAGTGTTGTTATTTTTATATATTCTTTATATATTCTGCGAGACAGTGTGGAGTTGTTTTGTGGCACAGTGGGATTTGGATCATTGCCAGGGGCGGATAAACGGGTTAATACTTGCAGTGGATCCTTCTGCTACGTCTTTGGCTTATAGTTTTAGTTGGATATTTGCTTTGGAGTTAAGTTTTTTATATTTCTCGACTACTAACGATCTGCTCAGTTTTTTTGCACTTTTAGATCGGTTGGGTTTGTCAGGGGCTAAGGGACCAAGTTTGTAACTCAGCTATGATATAATTAGTAAAGAAATTTATTAATCTTGTATGTATATGTATCGCAACTACGCAACACAGATCCACCTATTCATCATCATAGTATTAAATCTATTTGTAGCTAATGTTCAAGATCAAGTTCACTGCCCGACGAACTTATTAATA
Source organism: Eudonia truncicolella (assembly GCA_949315975.1). Classification (NCBI taxonomy): domain Eukaryota; kingdom Metazoa; phylum Arthropoda; class Insecta; order Lepidoptera; family Crambidae; genus Eudonia; species Eudonia truncicolella. The sequence goes on from OX438836.1 coordinate 12,850,096, forward strand.
ATTTTATTATGTCGATCTTTATTGTACCAAGTAGTCGGTTTGCAAAAAGTGCTAGTCTACCATCTTAAAAAATCTCTAGTATATCTCGTGAACCGTTTTAAACAAACTCTGGATAAAATATGAAAGCATTTTTTCCTGGACTTGGAAAACAACGAGTCTAATGTATTTACTTTGCTTTTTTTGCTGAAGCAGAAATACTCGTACCTCAACGTTATACTTTTGTCTTTCAAAGTATAAATTTTGAATAAGAAACGCAGTCTTGTCCGAGCCATTTTTAAATACAAGAGAAGGATTGCGGTGGTTAGTACACAAAAGTTTCTTTTTCTTTTGTTAGATGATAGATGGGTCATCTCTCATCTCCATTGTTGGATACTTTTTATTGGTTTTTATACTGGACGTACTCTCATTAGCAATTTGTTTATCTGTACCTGTTCTATTTGTATTGTATACACGTCGATGTATCCATGTGATTTTTTGTATGGATTTTTAAAGGCCAATTAAACTTTGCTGAGACGGTTCCTAATACTGTCATAAAAACTAAACTATTGGCCATTGTTTCATTATGAGCTTGGAATTGAACATAATCAACAAAGCTAAGTACATTCTATGACCGCAAGCGTAGTCATTTAGCTAGCCGTGTTAAGTACTAAGGTAATCCTAAGTAAAAGCAGACTACTTAATTGGACGCGTTTCAAAATCCTAGTCCGGTATCCTGTGCATTATAGCAATGAATTTGATCGCTTTAAAAGGAGCTCGGCCCCAGCAGCAAATTTCCTTCCGAAATTTTAGAGTTGCATAAAAATTTCAAAGCTTTAAATTAGAAAAAAGAATACTAGAAGATCCTAGAATTTAAACTGACAGCTATCCTTGCTGTTCTAAATTTTTTTTATTTGATATTTAGAAGAGCCGGCCATGCTTTCGGCTCTATCATCATCAGCTCATTTTTATGTCCCCACTGCTGGATAGGGATAACGGGCCATAAACCACCAGGCGGGCTCAGTGCGGATTGGTGGTTGTTTGTTACCGACTGCTAATGCAGCCGGAAGATCGGCCCTATTTCCAAAGCTTATTGGCTGAATCCCTAACAAAACAAACTCGTATTGCTGTTTTGTTATTAGTTTAAATTCATTATTGATGACACTTTTTCCGACAATACCTTAGATTAGACCATACAACCAACCAACATATACACTGCATACATTTCCTCCCACAACATCCTAAAGCTTAGTCAATTTAGAAGCGTAATTAAACAGGAAATACAATTTTCTTTGTTCGTCGCACAAATGAACATTATCCTTCGGAATAATAGGTCCGCGATGGAAGCTGATAAAACGTGCTTTCATTTCGACCGACTGCTGCATGTGACAGCGGTGACGTCACAGGACGGGAAGGGGGGAACAGGGAGAGACCGCATACATACGTGTCAGATAAATCACGCTGAGCACTCCAGTAATATACTGCCGTGTACTATCAAGTGGAAGTTATAGCTTCACGCCGGCTTCTGTGCACGGTACTTACGCAAAAACATAATGAAAACAAATTGAATATATCGCTTATTTTGCAAAAGAAGGTAATGTAAATGGTACGTGAATGATTGCTATGATAAATTTTCCACGTTCCAAAAGTTCTTAGAAGGAAATCTTGATATGTAGGACTTGATGAATGTGAAAACATAATATAAATTTCGAAATCACGATGACAAAGTAAAAAAGAGTTTTTGTAACGGTAACGTTTCTAAAGAATTATTCATTTTATTCTAAAGCTTAGGCTTTCAAAACACGTTTGCTCTTCTAAAGAATTACATACATATTATTTTAACCGTTCAGTTTTTAGGGATCGTCCGTTATCTACATACTCAATTTTTTTCTTCAAATATTTAATCATACAATGCTTAAATAAATAAATAAAGTGCGAAATCACTATTTTAAAATTAGAAACTTTTTTAGGATAAATAACAACTACATAACACTAGATAAGAACTACATTACCTAAATCTTTAATTAAATAAAAAAAATTATAGAACGTACTATAGAAAAATTTGAATCGATCATTAAAATGATTATGATTTGTTGTTTACGTGTGAAAAAAAACAAAGATGAAACAAGAACCACAACACACTCTATGTTGTGTTTCTTGGTTCGTTTTCGGAACCCAAAGTCAATGCAGGTTCGACACGTACTTAACCTGTTTTTATGAGGTTACAGCTGATTATTCCCTGAATAATTCAAATAACATTAAATTTTGTAGCCTTGGGGCCAATGTATTTACATAATAAAGAGCAGGAATTTCGCATCTCATATTGTAAGCAGAGCGAATCTCCTATTAGCATAATTTTCTCGAGCGAGTTGGTGCGGTTTGTCCTTTCCCATCTGCCCGAATTATTTATATTTTTCTTAATAGAGGTACCATTTACTAACGTGCTTAATTTAAAATATAATCAGGACCCTTTATCAGATATATTTTTTGCAAAGTATCCGTTACGTACGGGTCTCCTCACCTGCAAACGAGAAAAATCTCTATCTCTATCTATTGAGCAAAAGTATGGATACATTATGACGAAAACAGGAGAGCGCTGAAAACCTGGAGAAGCGCCGAATATGACGCAAATAAAATTGCAAATACGAACAACACATACCAATTCGCTCTGAAGTATCTACTCAAAGCGAACGGGGATATTATTATATTATGCAGTCTTCAAAAAGCAGATAACTTTATATTAGCTTGGAACTCTCGGAGTTGAACGAGTGTGGGCTCCGAACAAATATTGCGCGGATCCGAAACTTTTGCATTGTTGTTCATCGTCGGAAGTTCGGTCACTTTCGTTGAACGCCCGCCCAACCGCCTCGGCTGGACGGGGGCAACTTTTGTATGAAACTAGTTAAGTTTCCAAGGTTGGTAACACGCCTCGGTGGCGGCGGTCCTCGTAAACAATACAATTTTACATAATTGCCAATGTTCTGTGCTGTTTCACTTTTGCGCCTGCACTTATAAGGTAGTCACGTTTCGAAACGCAGTGCAATCAAATAGTTTTAAGGTCGCCTCGGGTATAATTATTGCTTGTTTCGTCGTATCAGAACCTGTTTATTACAATTAATTATACAATAATTATTGTTCAGCACCGAAATAATGCATAGCACGCTACGATACGAACTGTAATGTTCATCTCTCACGCAAAAGATTAATTTCGTTCAAAGGTATGACACGTCACGTCCGTCGCCTAAGTGCGTTAAATTTTAACTGTAACCGTATTGTGTGGAATGAGTTGAAATGATGCATAATACACCTGCCTGGATGTAGCCAGCCATTCATGAGAGGACAAAGCTCCACGTGTGCACAACACCGCATTGTGCACAAAGCGACGTTGCCGCTGTAGATAGCTGTAGCGATGCCAGCGACAGTCCTTTGTGCCAGTGAGCGGAATTCGGATATTGTATAAGCTGCCTACCATCGCTAGAGGCTCCCTTCCAAACTGTATAATTTTACAGATACAAATTGCTTTAAGTTTGGAAGAGGTGTCACAATGTCACGGAACATTGTGAGCGCGGCTGAGTTAGCTTATCCCAGACAGTATGTTAATCTTATTTTGATATTATATTTAATAAGCTTAGGCTTATCGTATTAATGGGATTTTAAACAAAGATTAAAAAGACACAACACTCTCCTTAATCTCATTACACTTTCGTTTAATCCATTGTTAATTATAAGCCATTCACCTTATAAACGACTAGCGGCCCGTCCCGGCTTCGCACGGGTAAACATTTCTTTTTTATATGGCTAATGTAGCATTCTAATGGTGAAAGAATTTTTTAAATCGGTCCAGTAGTTATTAAGTTTATTCGTTGCAAACATACAAAAATACAAAACTTTCGTCTTTATAATATTAGTATAGAAGAAGAAATGTTGATAATTAACTTTATGAATATTTAGACTAACTTCTAAACAGAACACAATGAGCATTGGAGTGCTCTACGTGACGTAAAATCGTCTCCTCGTGTTTACCTATTCAACAATTTGATTTTAATTGCTTTTGCTAGTTCAGAACCAAACCAATGCGGTTTGGCGAATCTCTGTGTATTTAAGTCTTTATTCAATTATCTGCTACGCTGACCGTGTTGATTGTGTTTATTAATTGAACGATTATTTGTGTGCTACACGATGTAGTGATTTGTTTTGAAACTCTTTTGCAAACACTGTGGTCCTCCATCACTAAGTTGCTATTGCTAGTTGTATTGGAGATGTTTGCGTGACTTCAACTATAGCTGTGTTGCGGTTTCCTTTTACGATTTCTGCTGAATCCATTACGTGTGTGGCACAATGTTGTCTATGTGTGTCACGGTATTAAAGGTTTCTTTTTACAACGTCACACGACTCTTTAAAGGATACTTAATATTTTTTAGCACCTTCGCCGTGATATCATCGGTCTTGTATACAAATATTTGACGCCTGCCATGAACTTAGTATTTAAACTAGAGTTAGTACGTTTTCCGTTACTTGATCTTGCGTGTTTGCTAAAACCACAGTCACCTCTGTTTTTCCCCTCCTCATCGACTACCATATCCGGCTCGCCATTACCGAAATAAGGTGTTCTCGAAATTTTCGTGCATCGCACCGACCGTGTGATGCAGTTTGCATAACTTTACATATTAGCCGATGCCAACCGGCGCGCATACATACTGCCTGTTTAGAACCTATCTGATCGCGATAGCGGTTGAACAGGGTATGGGCGGAAATTATGGACACGAGATGTAGGCCTCAGATTTATTTAATAATGCCAGTGCTGTATACTATTGTTAGAATCGTATTTGATATGTAGGAAAAACCAAGAAGTTGCTAAGCTTAGGGAAAATAACTGAGAATGCACGAGTTTTGACCATGGTGTGCTACCGTCTATAGGCATTCGAGGAGCTGGCGAACAAAACCGGAGTAGTCCACTGTAATTCAAAAGATTTTTTTTTTCGAATCTTGACCCAGTTTCGTCGATCCCTGTTAATATTTTCAATCAAAACCGGCTCTAAGTAGGCAAAAAAGGCTTTAAAAAGTGCATTTTCAAACGAAACCGGATCAGTCCGATATCCAACATAAAGATTTTAATTTTTTTTATCTATTTTCGTTCTGAAGCGGACTTGTCCTTTAAACTATTTTTTCTTCAACACATTTTTAATCAAAACCGAAAAAGTACAACAAAAATAAAACACGAAATAGTACAATTTTATATTTTTTGCATTGCAACACTGGCATTAATCTGGCAACTAAAATATGATTAAAAAAATAAATCAGATGTTACTTGCAATTATTGTCGGTATTTTATATTCGTAATTTCAATTCAATTTCAGTTTAGTGTTAAAAATGGATGAGAATGTGACCGTGGAAAGTATTAACGATGGTTGTCGTAAGAAAAAGAAACGACGAACGTAGGTACTTTAGAAAACAATAAACATTTAAAGTAAGTAAATATATCATCAGCATCCAGAAATAGAATGTTAAGAGGTAATACAGACTGCGTCTGGATCTACAGACACCATTGAGATTGATGAAGCAGGTAAATGTAATGACGTTGACGATTGCGAATGTCTGGAACTAGATATTACGGTAGTTGTTATCTGATTTTTTAATAACAAAAATACAATGAACCTTTCAAATATATAATTTTTGTTTTCATTTTAAGTTCCTTTTTTATACAAAACCGGATTTGTCCGATATTAACAGAACCCGATTTGTTACACGTCTGCAGTCACAACCGGATAAGTCCACCTTTTTCAAACAAAACCAGTTTAGTACATTTTTATTTCTTTTACTTCCAGAATATAAAAGTAAATAAAAAATTAGTTACTTTGCAACAATAGAACTAATCCACCTACATATAATAATGCAATGTTATGTTATTAATCACCTCCATATATTGATATTAGTTTTTTAGCACATGTGTAAAATTTATTTTCGAGGACTAAGCCGGTTCTGTTCGCCAGCTCCTCATTGAGATCGCTCAACATTAGGCGATTAATATAATTAGCCGAATAAAATGAATAAAAAACAATAATATTCAAGTGCTAGATAATCTTGTACAAAGTTCTAGACAAACATTCTGGCGAACGAGATAACGAGAGAGAGAAACGAGAAAGTTTTGATTTACCCATAGGTATACACGTTTCGCATAGTTAGGCATTTGTTACCAAGTCGTAATAATTGTAGGTATAGTAATTATATTTGCTCAGCCTTCGCAAGTTCACGGTTCAGCATTAAATACGTTTGTTGTTTCCGTATTTCAACAACACCTATTGTCCTCAAATTGGTCTTATACAATTCTCCTGTTTTAATCTGCTACGAGATAGTATATTTATATTAAATCCAGTTATTTAATGATGTAAACATTTTTATTAGATAAATTATCTAATGTCTAATTATAACTAAATGTTGTATTAACTGATTTAATCATCGATAATGTGAATATGCTTTATAAAGCGCTTATTAATAGCGGCATAACATCAAAGTCGATTAAATAATGAGGAAGAATATAAATTCTTTGGTTGTGAACAATAAATGTTTTTGGTAGTACCATCTCATTTTGTTCACGTTGCGCCGTTTATCATACTTTGCTTTCCCCCACTGCCCTTGTAAAGTCAGAATAAAAATAACAATATTAAATTTGCATGCCGACGAAACTGGCGGAGACACGCAACACCCCAGCTCACCCGGGCAAAGCGGGCCGATTGGGGTGGGCGGGAAGAATGTGACACAGGCGCACGCTGCAGGGGTGCCTTACAAATCGTGCAAGAATGCATAATCACTTCCATTTTTTTAATGAGTAACCCTCACCTGCTTAACTGCTATTATTTTAGTGTTTAAGAGCCGATGCACTTTTGTTTTTGTAATGCCAGATTTTTGTTTTTGTAACTGGCTTCTGTTTTGTTTTCTTCTTTCTTACAAATTTTTGTATAGCGTATATATCTTGAAGTTGATTGATGACATTGGGACAGTTAGGTACTGGTGCTTGTCGCACGGCAAACCTGATACCGACATCGTGTAAACAAGTTTTTAACATAATAACCTGTGACCACGGAACCTGCAAAGGGTTCGAAACGTCAGGATAAACATTGATTAAAAGTAATGTGTAAAATAAACGCGAGTAGATCCGTAAAAGTTGTTTCATTTAAATAATAACAAAATTGTAAAGTGAACCGTCTCCTTAAATTCGTGTGAAAGTCAGTGACATTTCTGACGTATGTACCTATATGCTCGTGAATCACTCCAATGATTAATTGGATTAAATATCCCATAACTTTCCAACTGCTCAGAACACAGCGATGCTTTTATACCTATGTATAATTGAATAGGTACCTACATTAAAATTTATATTAGAGGCCTTAAAGATAATAAGACAGGTTTCGTGCTACTTAATCGTCTCTAATATTTTTGTTCTTTTTTGCAAATATTAACGCAAACATAATTTTTAGATAATGATCTATCCAAATTTTATTTTATATAATCATAAATGCTACTGAAAGATCTAATCTGTTGTTACTCGAAACATTCATTCGACGATGGTCTTACTTATGAACTTTAACTTCACGATCGACCACTAGATGGCGTTAGTAGTTTCGAATATTGTACGAGGCTCCATGTTCACAGCACAGTTCAACTCAACCAATTTGTTATTCCCTTTCGAAGCAACAACGATGTGGTTTTAACTGAATAGGTAGTTTGCAATGTATAATTATATGATGTAAATATGCGTCGCCGTTCGTTATTTGACGTTAAATATACTCGTACTGCTGCTAAAACAGTAATGTCATTTTCCCCAGTGTGCTTGCTAGTAAAGGCAGGGGATCGTTCGCCCCTACGTCGGTTACGAACGGCCTTTATTTTTCCGATCTCTCAACAGACAACCCAATGCCCTTTTTACGTAGCTGCGTTGTTCAAGGCAGATTATGAAAGTAATAAAGTTTTTTGGTTCAAAATTAAATTCGGATATGAGTGAAAAAGTAACAAATAAATTTGAATAAACCGTTACACCAGCATTAGATAATATCGAGAAGTCACTATTATTGGCATTTTATTAAGGGTGTCCCAAAATTTACGCAAGATTTAAATTAAATAGAAAACAGTTTTTAGTCTTCAGATTGTGATTTTTTTATTGAATCATAGAATATAGGATGGGACATAGGATAGGGTTATTTATGGAATAACACATTGTGCAAACGGCCTGCACGGCTTTGCTGGCACATACGAACTCTTTTATCGAAATTTTCATAGCTAAAAAATTGGTTTAAATCACTATAAATAATCTGAAATTGACATAAGCGATAACATTATGACAGATAGAGATATGAATTCGATAGGTAATAATGAAACGTAGTCGTTATAATAACAAAGATAAGTAAACAATCATATGACTGGCGTGTCGATAGTTTATCACGTAACAATAAACAATAACAGATGACTTAAAAGAAAATTGTGTAAAAATCGTGTAAGTAGGTACAATTTTCCCGATGGGTACTCAAAACAAGATTCGACATGAACAAAAGCAATTCTCATTAGTCAGAGAAATCGACACCTCGCGAGCGCACATAATAAAACGCTTTAGCGTCACGTAGCCTTTACGTACACAAAGAACAATGGCCGGTACGCGGCCGTGAACGAGGCGAGAATACTATATGAATCTGTTCTATTTATATATTCATAGCGTTGTCTCCGCTTTATACAATATCGTCGTGGAATTGCAAATGGCCGACAGTACCGTTTCCGTCCTAGCACGCTGCATAAACAACGTATTTGCATATTTTCGATTCGGCCTGCGAAACTCGATGGTTATTACCTTATTCCGTATCAAGTTTTTCTAGTTACCATTCGGTTTCATTTGTATGCAAAAGCGTGGACGGTTTTATTTATGCGACAAATTTAACTTTATTGCAGGTAGACAGATAACTGTTATTGTTATGTTCTATACCTACAAAATTTATGGTGGCTTTGTTATTATGCCTAAAGCTGCATTGTGGCTGCATATTCTTTTGTTTTTCAAGCTATTTATAACGACAACTTAATACTGTTCCAAATATTATTATCATTAACTTAATACATATAATATAATAACATTACCTACAACAGTGACTAATACAGCAGAAATCTTATAAACATTTTACGATTAAAGCGTATTCGTTGAGATTGTTTTACAGCCTATATGGCTCCATAAATAAAAATTAAATGCGTCGTACGTACTCCTTTGCCGGTTACGTTATTAAGTGTACTTTCACCCCGGCCTACCGTTATCCGAGCTAGTGGCGTGTTGTCTCGCTCACTCGACTACAATCTTGATTACCACAGCCGTTCATAATAATGACTTCTTCAACAGGATTCTGTACGCTGAGCCCTCGTAATCACGTTAACAAGATTTCGCGCCTTCCGTTAAAAAAACAATTAAGATATATAAACATCACTTGAAAAAGGTACTTACAAGCATGTAAAGGTTTAGGTATATAAGCAAAGTTATGTACTCTTTAGCTTTGCTTACTGTAGCTGTTGCTCACTGTAATCATTTATTTCCTACAAAGAACAATTTCCCCTATAATCCGCATTTTGTCTACTTCCGACTGTACTAGTCATTCTAAACCCATTATGGCTACCCTGTTCCCAATATCTCCGTCTTTATCTCACCCTCTTTAGAAATTTATTGAAGGGTTAGTGAACGCCCGATTTATAAGTGTATTGAGAAAGGGATTTGGCTTGTTTGAATAGCCTTTGAAAGGAAACAATGGCGGCTCGGATGAATTTCAAAGCCTTTCATCTAGGCACACCTACAATTTTCACAAACATACAACGTGGGTATACAAAGTGAATGTTAATCTCCAGAATATTAATTTCAGCGAACCGACAATCTTTTGAAAGTCTTTTATTTGCATTATGCTGAAAAAAATGCTTTTGAACGTATATTGTTATCAAGTTTGAAATTTAGTCGTCAGTGTAGCATTCCTCTTACTGAATCCGATAAAATCTCATTCCAGTTTTCGTTAGTAAATCATGTATTACATAACAATAAATCAAGTCATTAAAAAGAGAATAACAATTTCCTGTTTACACAAAAGTAAAATAAAAAATGTGAACATTTAAATATTCAAACTCGAAATGAATATTTTTTCGTCGTCTTGTGTAATCAACTAATCAAAACACACGTTTGTTTTGGCTTCTCATCGTAGCTTGAAATTATGTTTTAAGCCTACATTCCTAACCATAATAAATCTCTCGAATCTAGCTTATTAAAATCATTCAACCGAATTAGGAACATATTTATCAAAGTTAATGTCGTTGCTCGACAGGCATTTAATGTTAATGAAATTACGAGAATAGATATCGAACTCAGTTGAGATAACTATTTAAAATCATGTGCTTATCAATTCATATATAAATCTTTTGGACATTATCCACAACAATGAACTGTGGACTAGAGGTGATTGTTAAATAAAAGAGAAAGAGTATATATGGGTTGAATCCTAACGATGCGGATATTAATGGAGGATAAACTAACTAAACCTTCACTTGTCAAGATATAACCAGATCGGAGATTTCGTATTATTGTTGTGGCGTGGCCGCTCCGTTATAACTTGACTTCTATTTGCCCTCAACAACTTGATGCGTTCGGCGCAGACCGGATTCAAACCGGCTCCATAAAATAGGTGGAAGGCGAGCCATGCAAGCCTATCTGGATAATCTTCCACATACATTCGTCTCCCTTTAATCGCCGCAAACGGGAAGATTCATGGTGCCCTTAAAAGGGATTTCGCTGTCGATTCTGTAATCGGTTCCTAGGAAAAATTATCAGAACCCTTTCTGTAGAACCTGTTTCAACCCCGCCCATTATGTTCAACAGAGGTTGTAGTCTTGTTTCGAATGTGTTTATTGGGTTACTCCACACTAATAAAATCGGAATGCATTCTATGCAGTGTGCATGCTTAATTAACCGACCGCCTGTAACCTTGGAGGAGAAGAAAAAACTGTATTTTCGTCCTTAATCCTTAGTAATAAGGTTTTCTTCAAGTCCCATAATGTCTCTGATGGTAGTTTAAACTTCTTACAAAGACATTACTATGTTCTGTATTCGTGATATCAGTCTTCTGGTAGTGTGGGTTAACTTGCCCTTGACATTGTACTATCTAGAGCTCCAATTACTTTTCCTTAAGTGTATAAATGGTTGGGTCCTTTAAATTCACTCGCTAAACTGAAACGCTATTACCATCAATATCATATAAACTAAACTTGTTTGCATCATTTTTTTACGATTGACCACGTTCGCGCAGGTCAAATGCGAGAGCCGTATCCAAGATGGCGGCTGTGCGGTTACATCATCTGACTGACTGCGCGCGCGCAATTGATCGTTGCGCTGATTGACGCTCATGGCCTTTTGTGCACTTGTCTAGTAAATAAATAACTTGGTAACTGTACCATTCCATTTGCAGATGGTAATATCATTTGAAATCACATACACATTTTTGTGTTGGACTTGTATGTAATTAAGATTTTTCGAAGCTCTATTAAAAACTTCTGTATTAATTCTCTAATTATTATTATCTATCATCAACGAGATTTTATTATCGACTGCCTCGTTTTTGTAAGTAGGTAATACAGCAGTCAATGCCATGATTAGAAAGTTATTCCCGTATAACCAAACTCGTCGGAAATTCGCATTTCAACTATTGTGTTGGTAATCTAGTTTGATTCGCGATAGAAAAGTTTGTTCTATAGCGATAAGTGTCAATTAACTAACGAATAAAGCTTCGTCAAACAACAATTGGCGATCAGATTACACCAGCGCAGCGTTGCGTTCACAACGGGGACAATAGCCTCGCAACGGAAACTAGGCCCGGTTTGAGTCGAATTGCAATTTACCAAGACTATAAACAATAAACGATAATCATGGATGTTGCGGACACGCGATCGAGTCACGAGAACTCATCGCGGTTTATAAGGTCGATACTGTTGATGCTGATGCGAGGTTGTTTCACGAAACATCACGAGACTCCCCGTTTGGAGATTAACCTCATTAGACAGATGGTAATGCAGCAATTTGATTGGTTAGTAAATTATTTTCGGGAATATAAAGTGTTTGTTTGCTTCTAATTAAAAATCGTGTTTGCCGAAAGCTGTAGAAGTACTCGTAGTCTTCATATATAGGTATTTACTATTTTAATTTATCTAAATAAACTTTTGATAAAATGAACATGCTACTTAAATGTATAAATAGTAAATGGTATAAATAGTAAAACTTACTTAGAACGTATTTTCAACTAAAATTAATTAACATTACGAATCGGTATTGTATTTCAAATCTGATTGATCTCTCTTGTTTGTCAATAAAATTTAATATTAATTATCGAAATTAAATGTCCATTGTCTTAAAGAGATTTTAATCGTAGCAACAGCAACACCATCCTATTGTTATTAACATTCATTGCTTACAATTACAATTCACTCATTGCATTCAGGTTACCCAGTTATTACGAAATCAATCAGACATTAATCAATGTTGGTGATTAAGTCTCGGAAGCTCGAAATGAAGACCAAAAGCCATGCATGAATGTTTGTAGCTAATCAGCTAATCATAATCAGTATTCAAAATTCAAATTCACGCCACGTTTTTAACTAAATGTTTATCAGACTTCAGAATAGTGAGAATAATAAAGTCTGCTTCTAGAACCTTAACTAAAATTTCTTTATTATTTGTAACTTTTGACCATAATTCTTATGTAAATTCTAATGCTTAGTTTGAGAATGTTGTGAGTCCTCATTTCTCACCGATCTATGAATGTTTTCCATTTAATGTAATTTAAACTGATTGTGTGCATCCCTCTGTGTTCGAAGCAATGGGGCTAGCCGGGAAAATTGGATCACGCAGAGAGTATTACATGAAAACGTGGAGGGTGCACGCGGTACGCAAAATGGCTGCCGCCCGCCAAGTCGCAGCGATGGCGGCCGGCCTTGGTCCGTGCTCGCAATCAACTTATTATTCAATCTCATGTCGCGAATTGGTCCGAGGTCCGGGGGACGTTGAACCACGTTCCACTCTACTCGCTTTAGCATTCCGCCCGTAGGCTCATATTAAATTACATAACTTGAAGGTGTGTTAATTTTTTACTGTCAATTACTTTTTGCGTTAAGTGTATTTAGATTATTGTTATGTTTAAAGATAGCAATAAAATATGATTGCTTTAGTGGCATTATAAGTCTTGAGAGACTTTAGGCACTCGCAAATTCAAGGTTTTGTTTAATAGTAGTGTATAAGGTATATTAGGAATTCCTCAACGTAATGGATTTCCCGTAGTTATAAATAACTTCACAATCAGCCTGACTTTTGAGAAGTGATAACTTCGGTCGCCCGCGTTGACGTAAACCCGACACGGTCCGTTATGTCCTCTCGAAGAACAATAGCCGGTTCACGCTACTCGCCTAATGAGAAATGTTTGTTTTTCAGCTCCGCAATAGGCACAGCTTTGTTTTTATTATTAACATTCTGACCATACTTCCAACGAAAAATTCAACAAATTATTATTTTGAAATAGCAATCTTTTAATGTGTTAATTTATTTTTAAATAACACACTTGATACTACACTGAAAGTGCACTTTCGGTAAATGAGGTACTTAATACATTATAATGACTTTGTTATTTTTATTATTATAAAGCGTCTGAGATCACTTTGCTAAAAACATCCGTATCCGTAAAACAATCGAAATAGAATAATATAAATACATAAATTAAAACTGACGGGTATGAATGTAACGTAAAAAAAACATGTTGATTTATTAAAAGCAAGTTATAATTTAGCAACGTTTCGAGGAGTCGACCTTGATTGAAGGCTCATTAGCCGCGAGTCGAGACGAGACCACGCACCGGACCGGTCGCGGTCGTGCGTCCACATGATTTATGCTTTTGCCTCCACAAAGAGCATGTGGTTTTTTTTCCACTAGACCGGTTTACCCGCCGCTCCCCACGCCTTTTTGTTGCGCTACCTGGCTCGATGGATGCCGTCTAAAAAATATAGTGTCAGCTTTTTTCTCGTAATAATAATACTGAACATTCCTTTTGTAGCGCATGCGGACGTGGGCTTAGAACGTGATGCGACGGCGCTGTGGCTTCATTATATTAATGGACTCAACCGGATGAATACAAAGACAGGGCCTTTAAACTTTTTGCGTGTAGGAATACGTGTTGAATGCATACGTGGCGTGAAATTGGATTTATGAATATGATAGTGGCTCTGAATATTATTATATAATTAGTGCCGTAGGTATATTATGGATGTTGGAGTTTAACTGTTATTAAAATACATTTATATTTTTTATAATACGAGTATTACTCAAAATATGATATGAAAGTTTTAAGGCAGACATACCATAGTTTTAAAAACGCCTCTACGATTATTTACATATAATTTTACGCAAATATTGTTGCGCACAAATTACAAGGTTCGAATCCCGCTCGTGGATTTTTTTCAACGCAACGTTAGAAATATGTTCCGCCTGCCTTATGGAAAGCCAAAGAATTCGAATCCCTCGAAGAATCTAATAGGAACCTTCTCTTTATTTACCCTCTGACGGTGTTTAGATCACATGGTTTGAACCCTTTAAAAGTTTCTCTCCGCCCCCAAAAAAGGCCGGTGACGCTGAAATGTTTAAAAAAGTAAACATTTAATTTCGCATGTAGTGGAGCACTTAGGCCGCTTCGAATTTGTATGGAGGTTTTACAACCATGTGTCAAGGTGCAGAACCTTGGACGTTACGAGACTAAAGGGTTTCTCAGTAGGTTATCCACTCGGCGGTTCTGTAGCTGCGATTATGCGGTCAAGGTTAACACGTGGATTAAATTTAATTGCATATGCACGTGCCTGGTATGAATATCCGGTATTTAGGTCGACGTGATAATGTTAACATAAAAACCTCGCAAAATTATAAACATTCTTTCTTAATTATCGCTTTCTTGTTCGTTAATTATGATACTAATAAACAGAAGAGGATAGTAGTATCGAATGATCTTACATCTTAGACACGTTATGCCCGTAATTAAGATTTTGATTTATTAATAATATAAACTAGGTTCTAGTTGCTAGACAAGTCCTTAGCCAACAGAGTGCAAAAAATAAATATTATGAGCAACTAAATAGAAATAACTTGGGATGAAAACGTATCTGCAAATTACTGTCAACCAAGTCTTAGGTAAGCACTGAAATCCAATATAATGACGTAACTTCATTACGTACATATTAACCCCCTTATTCATAAAAACTATTTAAGCATAATTTACTTAATCATTGTTTTGTCTCTTTTTTTCAAATTCAAAATGACGTTTGTGTGACGAAATAGTTTTTATGAATTAGGGGATAAAAATTCATAATAGTTATCAAAACACAATAGCACTAGTGCTTAGAATGTATTCGAATATGTCCGCACGCAGTTATAACACAGATTATGTAATGTTATAATAAGTCGTACGCAAACGACCTCTATTTGACATTGGCGCTCCGCCCGCCTCATGCTCGCAGCGAGTTTTTGTTGCACTTTTTCTCTAATGAATTTATCAGTCGCCATTTTATGTACCACCTGCCGCGGTCGTTACCCGCTTAGAAAAACTCCCCTCCAACAAAAGAGATTCCCTTAAGTTATTTTTATAATAATTACGGTTCACAAAACATTTCGGCTAGAAGGTTTCGTTTTTGTATAGAGGTTAGTGTAGTATTTTTATCACCCAGGAAACAGACGTTCGTAATACGAGTCATGCCATGCGTCTATGTGTGCACTACCTGCCTGCTTTTTTTTTTGCGCAAAAAAAGCAAACAATACCCCTGCTTCGGAATCTCCTTCTGATCCCTATCGATTTGCAGCTTTATCGATGTTTTTGTTATGGTTGGTAAATTATGGAACGAGAATGGACGGTGTGTCTCCAGGGAGACATTTGAGCGAGTAAAGGTGTTTTGTCATTGTCTGACACGACACAGTTACTCTGAAAGGTCACAGTGGCGTGGGATAATCGGTTTTGGCTATTAATAACATTCGTTTTTTATACAAAGAATTTAGATTATTTGGACTGTAATAGTATCTGTCGTCGGTACATACACATGTTTTTCGAATCCAACAACAAATTAAAAGACATAAACAACGATTTGATAAGAATGGCTTGAAACGGTTCACAATATTATTTCATCTATAATTATTTGCCGTCTTT
The DNA here is from genome assembly GCA_949315975.1 of Eudonia truncicolella. Taxonomy (NCBI): domain Eukaryota; kingdom Metazoa; phylum Arthropoda; class Insecta; order Lepidoptera; family Crambidae; genus Eudonia; species Eudonia truncicolella. Next base: position 12,866,298 of record OX438836.1, read on the forward strand.
CCTGTTATATGGATTTAAAATAATTATTACTAGGCGTGCATGTTTAAAGTGGATACTCCCATCTTCTAACTCGGGAGTAAGAAAATAGGGACACTCATTTACTTAAAAGGAGTTCCCATAAAACATGCACAGTAATTAATTACAGTTTAAATTATATATTGAATTAGATATAGCTGTTAAAACTTGACACGAAAAATAATTTTAGCTAAATTACCTACGTTAAAGTGGTTTTAAAATTGCAGATACCATTTGTCTAGCAGATAACCATTTGGAAGCGTCTATCCAAAGCCGCAATATGAAAGTTAAAACTGTGCTCAGTTGGGTTGACCAAAGATAATTCAGCAAATGAAGACTTCGGAACTTTCACAATCAAACAAAGCATCGCAGACAGTTGTCAAAGAAGTTGTAAGCGGATATAAATCTGAGTTTCGTTCGATATTGTCCGGAACTGCTCCCGAGCAAGTTGAAAAGAAACTTTTCGAAAGAAACGGCTAAGTTTTAATGCTCTTTCTTTGCGTATTCTAATAATAGGGGACGGAAACTTTGTCCCTTTAAACTTCTTTGTTAGGTAAAACATTCGCCTATTCGCTAACTTTTGAGTTATGGCAATGGCAGAAACTTTAAGTTGACAACGAAATCTCGGAATTGTTTTTATAACATGCCCATATTTTTTTTTATCAAGGAAGAATATTATTTTGTCTTCGCTTTGTGTCATCAACCTATGTTAAATTTACGACAAGTGTTATTATGTTGCAAGAATAAGTTATGATGGTTGTTTGTACTGTAGAGGTCGCTTCAGTGCCAAGTAATAATTTATAGTTTCTTATACATTTTGTTTTGCGTAAATTTGTCTTACTAGTATGCTCAGACTATACACGCACTGTTTATTGATTTTAAGAAAGCCTACGACAGCATAGATCGATGTGCCTTGTACACCATTCTGGGGGAGTTCCAAGTTCCACTAAAGCTCATCGATATGATAGCCGTGGCCACTAGCGAAAGTAAGATGAGAGTTAGAATAGAAGGCGAACTTACTGAGGACTTCGCGATAATTACCGGTTTTAAACAGGGTGATGCTCTTTTGCTAATGCTTTTCAACTTGGTCCTGCAATATGTACTATGGGGGTCTCGAAGGCTTTACCGGTTTGAAGAACAAATCGCGTTGGAGATACCACGTTTAAAGGAACGGTGAAATTTAAGTACCTTGGTTGCACTATCACAGATACGAACACCCGTGAAGAAGAAATCCAAATACGCATCCAGAACTTCTTACGATGCAGTACCGCACTACCTAAGTAACTGGTATCTAGGCTTCTCCGCAGAAGAACAAAAGTGCGCATATATAAAACTGTTATAAGGCCCATCCTGTTCTTGCCCATCGGTTCTGAAGCCTGGAGGCTAACCCTTAAAGAGGAGAATCAGCTTCTAGTGGCAGAGAGGAAGGTTCTTCGGAAAATCCTGGGTCCAATAAGGAGGGAAGATGGTAGCTGGAGAGTCCGGAAAAATGCAGAGATTGAAGACCTCGTGGCTGAGCCTAACATAATAGGAGAATACAAATCACACAGACTCCGCTGGCTCGGTCACATGCTGTGAATGGGGGAAGATCGAAGCGTCAAGAGAGCATAATTAGGTCGACCGATCGGCCGGCGACCGATTGGTCGCCCTAGGTACCGCTGGAGCGATAGGGTGGAAGCTGACCTGCGCGACCTCGGAGCCGTCAACTGGCAAGAGACTGCAATGGACAGGGGAATGTGGCGAGTTCTCGTTTCGGAGGCCAAGACTCACTTTGGGTCCCTGCGCCAATGGAGTAAGTAAGTAAGTAGTTTGTCTTACTGCTGACCGCATCAACACTACCTATTCTTTACAAAACTATCGAGGGACGACGAGCAGATGATCTTTACTTGCTACCTAAATTTGGAAAAGAAGAAGAGTCTCGTCAGGTATAAATGTTTTGATAACCAAACCACGAAGTGCACAGTTACATACTAACTATTATTTTTTGCTTTAAGACCAATGTACTTAATATAATAATGACATAATATATAAAATATAGGAATTCACAAAGCATTGTAAAGGCCTACGAAATTATGTATACATAGTCAGTCACCGTGACACATTTGCCCGTTTAGATAACGCAATGCCAATACGAGTACTACGCGATGTCTGATAGTGTACTGTTTTAATTAACAATAGTTTATTATTTAGGAATATTTAGGTAATAAGTGTTGATATAAGAAATAATTTCGGTTCTGGCTTGTGTATAGGTTATGGGTTTTGTTTATGAACAAAATAATTTAAATTGAGAGAGCTTTATTCAATGTCAACAACTACGTCATCATTATCCAATCTTAACCTTTATACAGATATCAAGGATAATTTAAGAATATGCAAGCTATAGGTATTTATAATTTGCATGTGTCTCCATTTTTCACATTTTTGTTCTTTGTTTATTGTTCGCTTCTAATGACGTGTTCAGCAGCACAGCAACTTGATTCGTAAAGGAAGCTATGGGAACACCAAACCGCACTATCGGCTGTATCGAGTGACGAGTCACATTGAGACAACAGCATCTCATTACAAATTGCCCGGAATTCAATTGTTTGTGTAGAAATCCGACCCTAATGAACTCTTACGTTCTATTATGCGATTCGTGGCCTTAACTACTGCACGCAATAAGGAGACTGCAGAAGGTAAGCTTCATACAAACGAGCTCGAGCAACGTACAGACGCCTGCACGTCAACCTATCCAAAACTGTCAAATTTCTTCACTACATGTTCAACTATATATATAGTTTATCGTAAAGTTCAAAGTCTATTGAGGAAATTTGACAGTTTGTGGTAGGTTAATGTGCAGGCGTGTGTACTTACACTACACATAGGCAACGTCTCAAGAACATGGAATCTCGCAACAGCTGCGCTCGGACTGCCCCCCGACCGCCTAACCGATTGCTTTGGCTACGTGTATAGTTTATGACGTCATCTTTTCATTTCGTACCGTTTCGTAGAGTTAGGCGGTCAGGCCCCTGGTCTGCGATTCCGTGCCCGTGAGAGGGTTTATGTGTGCGTTGCTAAGCGCGGTATTATGTAATAAGCTTACCTTCTGGCGTTTCCTTATTTTGTGACCACTGCCGGATCGGATGACCGACTTCCAATGAATGTTAAGATAAGCCCTGTTTTGACGCACTGCCACGACCTTAGTCGTTAATAAAGAATTTTGACATTCGATCTTTGAACATCTGGCGTATCTAGCAACCAATAATATTAAAAACATGAAGTCGTTTACTGTTTGTTATTTGAGCGAAAGTGTTTATAAATGAAAGACCTTAATTCTTATAAAGCTTTTTAACTAATTACTGAGTTCTTTACGGATTAAATTAATTAACACAAAAGGTCAGCTGGTTCATTAAAACTGTCTGTCATTATCTTGATATGTATTTCCGAACAAAATGACATTGATTAGAACGATTTGTCTTTACAATATAACATGTTTTCTGACAATCTAAATTTGAATATTAACTTTCGCTAATTAAAATTTTAATAACGTTATAAATCGGTCGTATGACGCATTCGCTAATGAGACCGCTCCCTTCGGGTCACTGCACCCAGTCGCTAGAATTAATAGCCCTTTGGAATCTTGGCTCTTTAAACAGGTGTTATTATTTATTGCTACTATTTATTAGTATTACCATTAAATTGCGGTGCCCGAGTTAAGTTTTTGCGACGCGGTACAACAAATGACAGCCGTTGTAACAAAGAGAATCCATTTTAAATATAAAGGGTCTTTTTCACAAAAGGTTCATGGAATCTGCCACAAGTAAAAAAAAGGTTTGTCTCCTCAAAAAGTTTCTTCGTCAAACAGAAGGAAACAAAAGGCAATCTACGTTGTTATGTTAGGATGGGAAATACGTATACCCAATTTTTTTGGAGTTATTGTTTTTTGTGATACATGACTGAACGCTCTGATTCAACGACTGTGCAAAAAGTAATGACACCAAGTAAAACCGTTGTTTGACACAAAAGATCCCAATGGGTCAAAGAGCACTGTTAGAGAAACCTCTGAAGACCCTACTAAGATAAGTTGCTATGTATGCTAAACTCTTTACACATAGTTCACTAAACAATACTTAGCAACAGGACGACTTTCTTTCGACTTTTTCTGTAATTTTGAATACTTTAAGCAACCATTCTGCACTTTCACGGAAACCTTACCAGTAATGGTTTTCGTGTCATGCGGTTTAAGTACGCATTACTTACTTGTGACTTTCGCTTTCGTCACATGAATTTAGTGTGTCCGAACTGCTTTTATAGCTGGTCACTCAAATATAGTTCAATTAGCATTTACGGTTACATACTAATTTGTTGTCGGGCGCGCCACGAAATTGTGATCGTGCAAATTGCACGGATTGGAGCGGTTCTTTGTTCCGTTGCATAGAAAGCGAGTGGTACACATGCTTTCTAGGTTATTGCACCATCAATCTCTCGTTGGAGCGGTACAATGGGACCATCTATCATATTCAATTGCGGCCGCGGGGTCCGTTGACAGTTCCATACATTCTGCTCCTCGGGAGGACTAATAAGGATGGATTTATTTGTAGCTGTGGCCTCAAAATGAAACAAGGGAGATTAAACTGGTATGTAGGAGTTACGTGCGCTGAATACTGCTGGCACGTTACTACCATATCGGGGCGACTTGACTTTCCTTGTTTAGGAGTTGGACGACAGACGCGTCCTCGGCTGCACATATGTCGCAAATTAAATTATCATGAGCTTTGGGTGGTCGTGTCACAATTTAGTAGCTTCGTCTGTTGATTTATACGTCTAGATTAACTCCGTGTTCTTTTTTCGCATTGAAATGAGAAATGATAATACGAAGACTTAATTCACAGAAATGTTCGGTCGTTTGAATGTCTACACGTTTTGTTTTTCAAAGTTCTGCTTCCAAAACTTAATATATATATATTTTAATCCTATGACAGTTGTGTATAGAGAAATGTTTTTATCTATGGAGCTTACGTAAGTATCGATGCTGTTTTAATTTAATTTAAGGCATTTGCGTTACATACATCGATTTAGTATAATAAATTTTTGACGTTAACGTTATTTATGCACATTTATAGTTATGCGTAATATATTTGTTAATGGCTGCCATTATAATCAGTCCCGTAATCATGTTATTTTTCATGCATGATCGATTACTTATCAAAGTAGTATTTATTTTAATTCCGTTACAGGTAATGCTATGTAAGCAATTAAGCATACCAACGACAAACAAACAATTCCACGTGTCAGGGCTTGATACCGTTATCATTTTACTACTATAAGTATAGCTACGTAACGTCATTTCTATAAAGCTAAATAGGAAGCGGTAATGCAGGTGACGTTATCTAATTATTCTCATTGTTCTTTTGTATATATCTTTTATTTCTCTTTTTGTATAAATGTAATCGTAAGGCGATGAGTGCCAGTGTGCGGTCAAACCAATATTGGTTTTTGTCACACTGTTTCAAATTAATGCCTTTGTATTTTTTTTATAAATATCTACTTATCGATACTTATAGTGGTAAAACGGTATCAATCAAGCCCTGATTCAAAGCCCTGCTTCGTGGCTTATGTATGTATATGGTTACGCTGTATGTATTTATGGCTGCGCTCGTGAATTCTCGGTATGCTTCGACTCACTTCGGTACACAACGCCACACCAGTCGCGACTGCGCCGCAGTTATATACAGACGCATCGCATTTACGTTAATTATGGCACGAAATTATCGACTGTATTGTTCAGTGTATGGATGTCTGAATTCATCTTTATCAGAACCAGGATTGACATTCTTCAAATTACCTACAGATTCGGCAAGGTAAGACTATTAAAATACAATTATTTTTATTTATTTCTGTTAAAGGTTTATAGCGAACGTATTTGACGGTATTTCTGTTTTACTATTGAACACAGGGCGATCGATGCCCAAGTGAGGTACTACTACACATGAGGTCAGCTCTACCCGCGGCTTTGTCCGCTTGGTTTTCGTTCTGTCACACAGCATGTAGATGTTCCGCGCATCCCTGTATCAAAAACATGGTCGTTAAATACAAACTATTCATGATTAACTATAATATACATACATACATATAATCACGCCTCTTTCCCGTAGGGGTAGGCAGAGATCACTTCTTTCCACTTGCTACGATCCTTACATACTTGTTTCGCTTCGTCCACTTTCATTATTCCCTTCATACATGCTCTTCGGTTTAGGGTACTCTTGACCTGACCTTTTTTCAAGACGTCCCTGATTTGATCTCGAAACGTCCGCCTAGGTCTACCCCTACCAACACTTTCATTCACACTCGCCTTATACACTTTTTTCGTCAATCGTTCTTCATCCATTCTCTCGACATGGCCAAACCATCTCAGCATGCCTTTTTCAATTTTTGTCACTACATCTTCTTTCAAACCACAACGTTTCCTTATCTCACTATTTCTTATCCTGTCACTCAGTTTAACTCCTATCATACTTCTTAACGCTCTCATCTCTACTGCATTTATTCTGCTTTCATGTTTCTTCTGCCATACCCAACTTTCACTTCCGTACATGAGTGTCGGAACCAACACCCCCCTATGCACAGCCAAACGAGCCTTGTTAGACACCTTCTGACTGTTCATAAAGGAGTGCAAAGCTCCATTCACCATGTTTCCTGCATTCACTCTTCTTTCAATATCACTCTCACACTTTCCATCTCTTGTAAACTTTGAACCCAGATACACAAACTCATTCACCTGTTCAATTTGTTCATCCCCAATCACAATATTGCAGTCTGTCACTGCCTCATCTCTTTCAAACACCATCACTTTCGTCTTCTTTACATTCATCTTCATTCCCTTTCTAACAAAAGCTCCACCCATAGCCGTTACCATCTCCTGCAACTCGTCGGCCGAAGACGCAAGTAGTACTTGGTCATCCGCATAGAGAAAACATTTGACGAGTAACTCATTCATTCTCAACCCACTTTCATTCTCTTTTAAATCTGTCAAGCAATTGTTCATGAACAGATTAAACAGCCACGGTGACGCTACACATCCCTGTCTAACACCTTTTTCGATATTAAACCATTCAGTGGAATCCCTATAAAGAGATTGCAATGCTCGTATAAGGACACTGCTCACACCGTTCACGGACAATGCTGACCACAATTCCTTCCTCACCACTCTATCATAGGCCTTTTCTAGATCTACGAACGCGCAATAGACCTTCTTGTTTTTAGCCAAACACTTTTCGGCTATGCACCGCAAGGAAAAGACCTGATCCGTACATCCCATTCCTTTTCTAAATCCCGCTTGTGCATCCCATACTTTTTCGTCTGTTTCATTCACAACCCTTTCAATCAACACTTTCGCATACACTTTACCGACTACGCTGAGAATCATCATCATTATCATCATCTCAGCCAAAAGACGTCCACTGCTGGACAAAGGCCTCCCCCCAAGGATCTCCACAACGACCGGTTTTGTGCTGCTCGCATCCAGCGGCTTCGGTTATATTTTATTATTTTACGTAATATTTTTGCGAACAAATTACAATTTGGAACAAGACAAAGTGTTTAAAAAAAATCAACTAAGTAATCTTTCAAAATGTGTAAAAATATAAAGATCGGATTTTGGTGACTTATTTGTCGGTATTGAAGAGTAGATAGTGTTAATTAATTTCGGTGAGTTGGATTGAGCCATGATAGCATAGTTGGTAGTAGTGCACCTGACCCGGTATGTGGTTCGAAGGTAAACATGTACATTATAGCCCATCGATATAAGGGTTGTGGACGGGGGAAACCCCTGCGAAAGGGGGAGCTCGGAGCCCCCCCGTTCTTTATGTTTTTTTTTTGTTTTGAGGCTATCCTCGGTTGGGTGCCAGTAACTACAACACTTAACTACAACACTTTGCAACCATCAACAATAGGGATTTTGTCACCCAAGCTAGAAGGGTGGCCGAACTCCCCCACCCCTCCTTGTTGGGGAGGGGTCAAGCTCCCCCCCACCCCACCTAGCGGGGGTACATGATACTAAAATTTTGTTGTTTTTTGTAAGTTAAGGTTTAGTGGAGTGGGGTGCTCCAGACCTACCAAGTCTTTTCGTAAATTTAGGTTTTACTAACCATTTCGATGCTCGCTCGCATCGCTCGCTGCACTTGGGCTGTTTCTACGTTTTAACCTAACCTAACTATATCATCTACATCTGTATTCTTGTCTAGTGGCGTTTTCTTTCATGCGGGGGGCCTCGGCCCCCCGAACCCTGGGCAGGGGGGCCAGCCCCCCTGCCCAGGGCTCCTCCCGCGCCATGCCATTTTGACTTTGTCAATGCCTACTTTACTACTACATATTGGGCTGTATGAACTTTCAACCCTTTGCCTGTCTGAAAGCAACTGACAGGCCCAATTAAGAGAAAGAAAGGAAAAAATTATGTGAAACTTCAATAATTTATTTTGAAAAAATTCAAATCTCCGGCGTTTGAAACTTCGCACAATTACTCCCTATAATAATTAAAAAAAATTATGAACGTCCAACTTGATGGGCTATAATGTACATTTTATCCCAATTTTTATCTACATAAAATTTCTATGACGATTGGTTAATTTATTTCGATAAGGATTTAATAATATTTACTTAAATTAGCCTCGATAAAACTATAAGTCATATTTTATCAACTAAATTTATTTATTAATGCTAAGAGCATTTAGATGGCTTTTTTATAGAAAGTGTTTATAATATACGAGTATTATCTCGAGCGTTTTTAGTCGTCTTACGTCACAAAGTTTTGTACGGTGGTACTGACTCAGTTTTGTACACTTAATTACCGCGCCGCGTGGCGTACACATTTCCATAGTAGATTTGTTCTAGTCACTCCCAACAAAACACAAGAAGTTCCTCCGTTCGCGACGCCCGGATTTTTGCCGCATCTAATTTTTGTTTGTTCATGTCGTTAAAGTCGTTATGATAAAATTAATGTATTAAACAAACGAGGAGCTCGATGGCGCAGTGGTTAACGCGCCCGGTCTGCGAGTGCTGAGGTTAAGCAACTTTCGCTAAGGCATCGGTCGGCATTTCGGATGGGTGACCAAAAATGTATCATCTCGAGCTCCTCCGTCCTTCGGAAGGCATGTAAAGCCGTGGGTCTCGGCTGCATTAGGAGTCGTTAACAATCACGTCGTGGGCCCGCGTGGTGGCTTATGGCCCGTTCTCCTTATCCATCCGTAGGGAAGGCTCGTGCCCCAGCAGTAGAACATAAAATTAGCTGATGTTGATAATGATGAATCAAACATATATATACACGCTCCGACTTTGTTCGACAGGATTTCAAAGTCGTATTAACTATAAAAATATATTATGTAATGGTTATTTATTTTATTTTTTTCAGATTATCACAATGGCTTGAGCTAATGTGTCGAGAAGATTTGGCACAAAGACCTAACAAGGCAAGCTTTCGGGTTTGTGAAAAACATTTCGTTGAACAGAACAAACTACCTTCAGCACAACGCAAAGTTTTAAAAAGGAATGCTCTGCCATCATTAAATTTACCGGATTTTCAAAGTACAGTTCAAGAAGATTCTCCGAATGAAAGTCATGCTCATGCCACAACGAGTTTACCCTGCAAAAGAAAATATGAGAATGTTAGCAGTTTTAATGTCTTTACGCATTCAGCAAAAAAAATAAAACTGCATGAAACTGAAAATAAAACAAACAAAGCTGAAGAAAGTAGTACCTTTAATAAACTGTGCGATACATTTTTAACTAAAGAACTAGCTCTCCTAGTTAATGCACAGACTAATTTAAAACTTCATGGAGAGGAAAACCGATACGGCGAGGACTACATAAATTATTGTTTCAGTTTGTACCTTACCAGTCCACAAGCTTACCGGTTTCTGCAAAGTACGCTATGTCTCCCGTGTACTACAATATTATATGAACATTGTTTCCCTTTCACAACTGAAATTAATAAAAGAGCTATGTCTATTCTTAAAATTAAAGTTGAACAAATGACAGAGGCAGAAAAAAATTGTTCTGTTATGATTGGTTCAATGACATTAAAAGCACATCTCTTTTATGATATTAAAGGAGATAGAATTATTGGATTTCACGAAGTTGATGGTTGGCAGTCGCCGAAACCAGCTAACAACGCTTTAGTAATTATGGTTCGTGGTATATTTGCTAATTGGAAACATCCTATAGCATATGCATTGCTTTCAGAACGTAAGAACTATGAAAAAATTAATAAATGGGTTGATAGTGTATTAGAACAGTTACAGGAAATTGGACTTAACATCCGAACTTTTGTATCTAACCAAAGGTCCGATTTATGGAAAGCTGCCAAAAGCAGATCCGTGTCTATTGTAAGGCCTTATTTCTTTATTAATGGTAGAAAAATTTATTATATTTTCGACACACCGCATCTTTTAAAATATGTTCGGAATAACATGATGCAATTCAATTTTCAATTCGGAAAGTCTGTAGCAAAATACGAGCATATTGTACAGTTTTATAACCACGATGAAAAGAAAAGTTGCAGGCTCGCACCAAAACTAACCAACCACCATGTTACACCTAAAAATTCCAATAAGATGAAAGTTAGCCGCTACGCAACACAACTTTTCAGTAAATCTGTTGCAGCTGGCATTTCCACGTTAGTAGATTATAATGATATTGAGGAATCAGGAAGAGACACTGCTAAGTTTGTAACGATGATGAACGACTTGTTCGATTCTTTAAATTCATCTAATCTAAGACACTATTATGAATATAAAAGAGCGTTTGAAGGCTCTGAATCACAAAAAGCATTTTTCAGAAAGATGTTAAGCTTTTTCCAAGAATTGACGTTAGTAAATGTTATGAATGGCCGTAATTTTACCAATGTAAGATTTATTGAAGGATTTCGAATTACTATCACATCCTTAATGCTTTTGTTTGATGAACTGCGTTTGGAAGGTTATACGTGTCTATATACAAGAAGGTTAAATCAAGATGCTTTGGAAAATCTATTTGATCGGATAAGGACAAAAAAGGTTGTGGCTGTAAACCCCTCATCAAGAAAGTTTGCGTCTGCATTTAAAAAAATATATTTCTCGATAAAGCCCTCAAAAGAAGGAAACAGTGCAGATGGTTTAGGGCAACTTCTTGTTCAAACAACTGACGAAAAAGGTGTAAATAGAATATCTAAAACAATAAACGAAACATCTAAGACCGATAATGAGGAATCCGATTCCAGTGTTCAAATTACTAGTTCTGATTACAATCAGCTAGACATGTCTGAAATAAATTCGCTTTTTTATATTTGTGGTTTCCTTCTCAAGCGTTGTAGCGAAATACATAACGATTGTCAGGCATTGAAGTCATACATAAAGCCCTATCAAACAAGTCACACTTTCAGCACTGAAAGTCGCTACTCAAGGTACCAGGACTACAGCAAGAACTATTCACGAAATATGTTATTAGTACCATGTAATGATTTCGTTGAATACGTGGAAGGAATGGAGGAAATATTTCTATCATCGTTTATTGGCAAACGTATTGACTGCAAACTATCAGCATTTATGTACAAACAAATAAAAGAAATTACCTTTTCCCCTCCATGTTCATGTTTTCCAAGCAAATTTTGTGTGATGCTGTTTATTAGAATGCGTGTTTTTTATACTCTGAAGTCCAATAACGAAGAATTTTGTACATCCCAAGCGAGACGCAAATACTTCTGTATAGATAATTTGTATTGACGAAAACTTGTATAGGAAATGTTTTGCTAATTAAACTAAGTATAAAACGTAAACCACATTTTTATTAAAAAATATTTTGCTCATTCCCTTCATACTCCATACTAACCCATAATCACCTTTAAAACTTGAATTAAAACCGTAGTAGAAGTTATTAAAATGAAAACTTTAAAAAATTGCAGTAATATGTTATGAAAAGATGATATTATTCAATATAGCATGCTATTCGACTAATTTGACATGATTTCATGCACAAAGTGCACATCGAGTGCATGAAATCATCATCAGCAATTACCAATAGCCATAAACAGTGTGTTTTTTAGCTGGGACAGTGTGAGGAAGCCCAAAACCATAAGAGATACAGAGAAACTGTCATAGAAACCATCAAGTCCGGTAGACAGTAGTTCTCCAGTTTCTCTCCGGTTCCTAAGTCAGTTACTCTGTATTTCTTATGCTTTCGTACTTCCCTATACTGGCCCATTAAAAAAACGCACTATATACTCCTTCAACATTACACTCGTAAGTCGTAACTAATCCTAGTGTGAGTTATTTTTGACATTCGACCACGTTAACGAAAACGATAATTTGAATGGCAAAATTTTAACTCTTCTAGTATGTCGTCAGGATGCGCTGCTTGAAGACGAGAAATCTCACACTAGGCACCGTAGGCACACTGTGTCTGCAATATTAGATTCATGCAATATTTACCTACATCCTGCTTTTCATGATGGCCAGATAATACTATACCTTTGATAACGCACACCTTTTGTGTTGCGAAATCAACATTATTTATATCATCACACGATACGAGCAGATGTTATCTACATAATTATAACTAGAACTGATAAGTAAAACTCACTACGATTATGTTAATGAGTTTTACTTATCCTAATCAATAGATTAGGTGTTCAATGCCTCCAAAATACACCCTGACCCCTGTTCAAAGTTATCTAGTCTTAGTTTCCACGGGATTAATAGCTGCCAACCAAAGAAATAAAAAAACCGCAAAATAAGGATGACACAATATGAGCCCTTTATACATTTTAATATTCCATAGATTTAGAAGTTAATTTTTTTTTCAAACACAATTCCAAAATACACCCTGACCCCTGTTCAAAGTTATCTAGTCTTAGTTTCCACGGGATTAATAGCTGTCAACCAAAGAAATAAAAAAACCGCAAAATAAGGATGACACAATATGAGCCCTTTATACATTTTAATATCCCATAGATCCCATAGTTAAATTTTTTTTCAAACACAATTCGATTTTTATGAAACTTTCTATGCTAAAGGAAAATACAGGGAATCTACAAAGTTAGTAGATTTAAAAATAAGTTAATACTCATAAATTCACTTAAACTGTCTTAAACAAACGTTTTATTAATTCTTAAAGTAGATCGAACATAAAAAATTGCGTTATTCATGTATTTTACATAATATTATGAATCGCTACGCTAGCTTTGGTCTTCGTTTGTTTATTTAGTTATTTAAACAAGTTTTTATTTGTGTCATAATAAAACAGCTGACAGGTGAATATAAGAAGCCAGAACAGAAAAGTATGTACTAAACATGCAAACTTTGTCTGTAAACAAATCATTGGAGCGAAGTTTATGTATTTCTAGTCTTATAAGTATATTTTTATATGATCATATTGTATAACCAGACACCAGAAAATGTGGTAAAATACTAATTTTCTTACGTACGGTTAACACTTTGCCTTCATCTTACCTGCTGTTACGTAAGTGATGATAAGGCCGAAGGTGGAAGCGCACTTCACTCGGAATCCTCAACTACTGAAGCACTGGTTATCTTATCTCTAGCTGCCGGAACACACACAACAATGCTACTAACATTGATGTTATGGTGATATATTTAGATGAGATGGTGGTAGCTAGCCAGACGGACAAACAAGCCATACCACCAACAAAACGAGTAGGTACATATGGACATAATTTATATAATAAAGTTACCTACTTATTGCGTTTTCTGCGGATGTGTGTACATTTGTTCTGTTCACCACTTAATTAAATAACTGTTACTAGTCTGCACGTCAACCTATCCAAAACTGTCAAATTTCTTCAATACATTTTCAACCAAATTGTTTAGGCTTACAGTTCAAAGTCTATTGAGGAAATTTGACAGTTTGTGGTAGGTTGATGTGTGCAGGCGTGTGTATAAACTATACGCCTCATGTTTATCACAGACAGGCCATAGGTTATCCATTATAATATTTATTATTATACTCTACTAGCATAGAACAAGATATTGTTTTTGACTTTGTTTATTTATACATTTTTAGGGTTCCTTAAAAAAGGAAAAAACGGGACCCTTATAGGATCACTTTGTTGCCCGTCTGTCCGTTTGTCTGTCTGTCAAGACCCTTTATCTCAAGATCGCGTAGAGGTATCGAGTTGAAATTACTCAAAACCATATACTCAGGTCTGCGGTTCCTTGAAGCTGTGAAAAAATCAAACCTCTAAGTTAACGGGAAAAAAAGATACGGCTGTTTATGTCGCAAAAAACGTATATTTCGACACTTTCTTGGGAATCAAAATTCATAGGGTACTTGCCGTTGACCTAGAACTATGAAGTTTGGCAAGTACAGGGAAAAATTTGAAACTATACTTAACTTATTTTGAAGTAAGTTAACCGTGTCATGTGGGGTATCGTATGAAAGGGCTTCATTTGCAGAAGTTTAAACAGATTTTTAATAATTTTTATGATGAATAGTTTTCGATTTATGACGAAGAATGAAAAAAGAAATACTTTTTCCCTCTTTTGTATTTATAGGTACCTAATAACTTTGGTGTACAGTTTAGGTATGAACTGTTAGTATACTCACAATTTCACTTATAAAACACAATAATATAAGGAATTGTAGGTTTTGGAAACGAATTTCGGGAAAAGTTCGAGATTCGATTCCTGGACTATATAATATGTACCCATAGTACGGAACCCTCGATGAGCGAGTCCGACTCGCACTTGTCCGGTTATTTTTCTCTTTCTTTCATTTTTCTTAATTAGCATCCAAATACACAAACCGTGTGTAGTGTAGCTCGGTGCAACGATATTATTAGTTTTATTAAGATGATCCAAAAGCTTTTAATATTATTATTTCAAAGTTTTTGGGTCATCTTTACTGTTTAAAATGTTAAAATGTTTATACATTTGCTTAAAACTCACATTAAGATTTAATGACTCCCAAGCTACATAAATGGCCGCAGTCGAACACAAATCGGTGATCGATTTAAAACGGTAGTCGGCACTCCGCAGTTACTTAAACCAACACATTTAAGATACAATATTATAATTTAGTCCTCAATCCGTGCTTCAGAAAGCACGTAAAGCCGATGGTCCCGGCTGCATAAGCAGTCGTTAATATACACCAATCCGTACACGGCCCGCGTGGTGGTATATATGGCCCGTTCTCTCTGTGGTGTTTCCATCCATAGGGAAAGGCTCGTGCCCCAACAGTAGAGACATAAAAAGAGCTGGTGATGATGATGATGATGATGATGATGATGATGATGATGATGATTATATTATAGACTAGCGTCCCGTCCCTGCTTCGCTCAGGTGGACATTTTTTTTAATATAGCTAATGTTACTCAGCGCTAATGTAGCATTCTAATGGTGAAAGATTTTTTTAAATCGGGTCAGTAGTTTTTGAGTTTATTCGTTGCAAACATACATACAAAAACACAAAACTTTCCTCTTTATAATATTAGTATAGATAAAATAATAAGTACTTATCTTTTTTGCTTCAGGTATGTACAAGAATAATAAACGGAAGTGTTTCCTGGTAGCAAGTGAAGGTTAGTCACTAACCCCCCTCTTCCACCTCACCCTACAGGCAATCCGCCGGATAATTAACTTTTGCTTTGCTTTTCTCTTTCATTTCACAGCTCATCAGAAAACATTATGCGTCATCTATTCATAATTATTATGACTTATAATAATTTATAAAACAAAGTGTGTAAATGATTTTCAGTCGCTCAGAATAACGTAATTTACGGTAAGTATGTTAGCGACAGCAAGAAACGAATAATTATTGAATTCTATTTAACACAATATAAACTACGATCACGCTCGGTATCACCGATATAATGAGCTCCACTTATGGGGAAATTGTATTCCGGGAAAACGTTATATTTCCCATGGGAGTTTGCTTTTTGGGTGTGACAAATTGAATTACACGAAAGCGAAGTTATGATATCTTGTTGATATAAACAATTTCCATTGTAATAAAATAATAAATTTAGTAAATATGCAAAATTATGATCAGCACATTTTTATTAATTTTACATCGCTAATTTACTGTATAACGAATGAGTTAGTACTCTGAGTTAAATGGCAAGAAGTTTTGTATCTTTACTATACTCTTATGACGAATATACATTCCGCACTCTGTGCCAAGTATAGTAGCGGTCGGCTGTAAATCAGCTGGCCAACGAAAGTGGGGGAAATTAAGCCAGTAGATATACCTATATCAACCGCTACTATACGGCTATTGTGCGATGTCGTCAGGTCATCCACACAGGCTGTTATTTCCCATGGGCTCTCGCAACAAACGCTGAATTTTAGCCGTGTTATCTGCATGCCTTTAATTGATATGTTTTGAACAAGTGCTTTTCAGCGTTTTTATCAATCTTTGGTAGGTACCTACTTCTGGAGTTTTATTTTAATAGTGTCGAGAGTTCAAATCAAGTCACTGCAAAAATATAGAAATCAAAATAATTATTTTTTCAACATTTGTGTTTTTGTAATTTGTTTCGCAACAAATTTTGCGTTAAAATCATATAAACAAAACAAAAACATTTTAATCAGTTCAATTTTAGCCGCGTCGTCGGTGGTATTTTGCTAGTGCTAGCTTATATTATTTATGGTTTCTTTGTGGTATTGCAAGTTCGCTGGCCTAGCCACAACCATCTGCTCTAAGTCTGTCAACATAACAACAATGCCATTACAGTCGTTATAAGCATTATTGTACAAGTATCGAGATATAAGTAAAGATATATCTAGTTCCTCAGTTGTTCGGGATTGCGTGGGAGGTTGGCTTCCAACTTCCAAATTTTCTAGAAGGCCAATTGCTTATAAAAATAAGGAAAAAATATGTTATTTTTTTATCCTTACTGATTGAATACAGTTTGCTAAACGCTATACGTCACACACATTACATACACACATTAAGTTGATGTGGAGATATCATTTTGTCTATAAATAGATCCAAGGATAAGATTCCCTTTGCGGATATAAACTCATGTCGAATACACGAATATTGAAACACGTGCAAAGCACAATAGATACTATAAAGATCTACAGACGCCTGCACATCAACCTATCTAATACTTGTAAAATTTCTTCAATACATTTTCAACCATATGCTCAAGGTATAAAGTTCAAAGTCTATTGAGGAAATTTGACAGTTTGTGGTAGGTTGATGTGCAGGCGTGTGTACTTACATGGTGTTTTTTACAATGTAGAATTTCTCATTGCTAGGCTTGGTATTATATAAATCTGAGCGGGGCCTTTCCAAATAAAGCCGGGACAGGCCGCTAGTTATTTATAATTATAACAATGAATAATAAGTTATATATAATATAAAAATGAGAGCGAGCTCTCCTAATTATTATGTGTAAATTTTGGAGTTGAATCTATTTATTTGCCTGACGTGATATTTAAACTTTTTGTTATTTTAGATTTGTTTTTATATTTTTTTTATCCTAAAATGTTTTACATGGTAAGAATCTCGATGGCGGCACAGACGCTAGTGCGTTTTTACAAGTTAATAAATTAGCAATGCCGGGTGACCAAATAAAAATATCACTAGCTATGCTTACATGGGAAGCCATGTAAGCACTTAGCCTTGGTTATTGTTGTGAGATGATAGTCGTTAAAGCACACTAATTGGGCCAATTGTTCAAATAGGAAGGCCTGAGCCTAGGTAGGTACCTAATAACATAAACTAGACTCCATTCAGATATTAAGTATTCAATGAAGTCTATTTCCTAGCAGCATTAATAGACAGTGTAATGTTCCATCTAATGTCGTAATTGGCGTAATTGACCCATTTAAATAATGACTGGACTAAAGATAGACATGGCTTTGATGTCAGTTGGTGTGTGTGTGGGATTATCGCGTACACGGAAAATCAATAGGCGTTAGCGGCATCGTCACAGCCGTGAATTTTTTTTACTTTGCTACAAAGCAACTTGTACTTGTACCCTATATCGATCAAAATATGTAAGTCTGCACTGTAAGATCATACTTAATTACAAGCACAACAGATAATAGATGTTAGATGACAATATGAATATCTAATCGTATTGATATGCAGCCATCAGTAGAACGTAAGTATTTAATCTGCCAATTACTGAGCATCAACATTGATTCAGAGTACATGAACCATACGCAAGTTACATTCAAATATTTATATAGGTATCCTATCCCTTTTTAGCCGGCTTGTCGGCCGTTTTGCGGTGTGCCGACGCGCTTTAATAACGCCTCACTCCGCTTCGCAACAGAATAACTAAATGCTGCGCGTCGATAGTACGTAGCAGGCAAACGACTACTACTACAGCTATGATTACGTACACTCCATACAGAGCGGGCGGTGGCGCTTAGGCTGTGTGCGTGCAGCGTTCGCCCGTACTCGAGACACCGGCGGCGTCACGTGGGTTCACGACGCAGCCGCGCAGGGTGCCGCCTTGCCCCGCAGTCAGCGCCGCCCCGCGCCCCGCGCCAGTCACGTCGCACGCACCAAGCATTTACAAACAACTCAACTCAAAACAAGTTTACGCACTAAAATGGCATTGCCATTGGAAACATATGAAATTATAATAAAAGAGGAACCAGACAGTGAAATTCATGACGCGTCACTCTCTGAAGAGATAATTGTAAAGGTTGAGTTAGATCCAGAATTGACCCAAAACAATGAATCAATTAAAGCGGAGCATGAGAAAAATATACCGGTAACAACGACGTCATTACCAATAACAAAACAGCCATCAAGTCATGAATTGTTATTGCAAGACTTACCAAGAGAAATAGTAAACGAAGAGTTTGTAGCGGAACCACCATCAGAAGACTTCTACCGACATAAAGAAGACACGCGGAAGCGCACGCGTCGTTGTTACTGCAGTGTCTACGGATGTTTGATCAGCAGTGCGACAAGACCAGAACTGACTTTTTTTTCTTTACCCGCTGAAAAGGATAGGTGAGTTAAAAAAATAAAAAAAAACATTTTTTGAATATAAGTTCCTACCTACTTCATTAAAAAAAAACACTACACATTTTTCCCTGATTATTTTTAATTGCTGCCTTTGTCGGTAACTGAGCTTTATACGAGTACCATTTCAATACAGTACTAGAAAAAGTCACTTGAGGGCGATAGGCCGTGGACAAAGGACGCGGACGAGAGCTACGCTACGTGTATAAATATGCGTACAGGAACATACTGCCTTCACGTCCGCCCCTGTCTGCGTCTCGTGCCTTTTGTACACATTGCGCCATTAACTCGTTTTATTTAACATGGAGTCGACAAGTAAACAAAGCGTCCGCGTCCCGAAATCCCGATTCCCGTCCTTGTCCAATGTCGGAGTTCCGTACTTAGAAAGAAAACTAGAAGTTGGCTTTTTTAAATCGTGGTAAAACTGACAAGCTCACTTATGCAAACGAAGTTTTATTAAGTACAAGAACCAATCGTCGCTATGGTACTTAAAAATTCGTAGATTTATACGTTAAAACGTATAAATCAGTTTAAAGCGGTTATCCCTTAAATTCCATAAGATTAATTGACCTAATTTTAAATCCATAAAATATTGGCATATACTTAATTCGCATAACAATTAAAATGTATAATATGCAAATGTATACTTTTATTTGGCATAATCATGAAAATCCATAATTTGAAAAATTCTAATTAGAAAACCTTTACTTTAATATTCACAACATAGAAATCCATAATTATGAAATACCAATTTTTTGAGGGCATTGTGTATAGCCGGTGTTATTTCGTAGGCCTAATTATCATTTGCCATATAGTTAGGTGCCTTGGTATAATAACAAGTACGATAATCAGGTGTACATAAAAACACTCGTAATATGTTGCGAGGAGCGAAGCGACGAGGCGTAAATGGAAATCCTTCCTGTGATCAGATCTCCCATACTTGTGACGTGCGGGAGGGATTACAGTAGTTGATTTCAGTATTTCGCTGTTTAAATGCTACCTTGATTTTAGTTCTGAGCTCGGGGAGGGATTACAACGTACTAAGTAACATTTTAAATATGAAACCCTTCCGTGGCGCAGCTCTTTACGGACAGAATTGCAAAAATCATGAAACGAAGGCGAATGTTTAGAAAGAATAAAAGACTGGTTAGGCATGTGGTTACTATTTAGTATAATCTAAAATTATTTAGTTATTGGTCGGAATTGATATTATAAATATATATATTGTGGTAATTCAAGCACCATTATTTTAACTTTGTTTAGTCAAAATAATAATGCCTAAATAGTTTTTATGAATAAGGGGGTTTAACGTTATGGATTTTAATAATTATGCGTTTAAGCGTTAGGCGTTTAAAATTTTGAATTTAATTATACGATTAAAGGACTTTAAGTTAAAAACCGAAAAACTTCATCGCTGACTTTTTTAACAGTTTCGAAGTAAACAGATATGTTATATTGGCGTCAATCTAATAAATAAATAAATAAATCGATTGCAAACAAGACCACACTTAAAAAAATATAGTTGTGTTACAAGTTTGAAATACTCTTTGTTAATATATCCCCATTTTTTCAGACGGGAACGTTGGTTGAAATTAGTGAATCGAGAAGATTTATTAGAGAAAGGTAATCATCACTATATTTGTCAACTACATTTTCAAAAACAAGACATTGGCGTAAATGCTACTCGTAAAATATTGAAGAAGACTGCAGTACCATGTCTCCTCCTGCCTAGAATGAGATTTGCAGATGCCGCTGTTCAAGTAAATGATATTATGACACATAATGTGTACGTCCAGACACAAAGACCAATGGTATCAGACATGATAATTCAGACAGCTAAATCCCTTTATAACGATACTGTTCGCATAACGAAACTTCAAACTCAACTAACGGAATGTAGAAAGCAATTAAGAGAAAGTCAGAAAAACTCTAAGAAAGCACAAATTGAAATGTTTCACAAACTATGTGATCAATTTCTTTCAAAACAGCTTGCTGATCTCATTAAAGCACAAACAAAATTGAAGTGCCATAATCCAGGAAATAGATATACACTTCCCTACAAAATTTTCTGTCTGAATTTATATCAAGTTAGTCCTCAAGCGTATCGATTACTGGAAAAAGCTTTTTTCCTACCTTGCAGAAATACGCTTAATAGATTGTATGTTCCAGTTTCTTCGGAGGTGAATGACGATTTAATGGAAACTCTTAGAGTAAGAGTGAACAACATGTCTGATCTAGAAAAGAATTGTACTGTGGTTGTGAACACTATGTGGCTAACAAGTAGTTTATTTTATAACGTTACGGATGACAAAATCATTGGATTTCGAGAAGTAGACGGTGTACAGTCACCAGTTCCAGTGAGCAATGCTCTCGTATTAATTGTACAGGGTCTTTTTGTCCAATGGATGCAGCCAATCGGATATGCACTGCTGTCCGATAACAAAGACTATAAAGACGACATATCTCAATGGGTTGATAAAATATTAACAAAATTATTTGGAATTGGACTGAGAGTTCGAGCTTTTACAACAGATGTTGAATCAGGTTTGTCAGAAATGGCCGAAAAGAAATTTGTTTCTATTGACAGACCATTCTTTATTGTAAACAACATAAAGGTTTATTACATTTTCGATTCGCGACAACTTTTAATGCATCTTCGAGATAACTTTTTAAAGTACAATTTTTATTATCAAGGTAATTGCGTTGCAAAATTTGAACACGTTAAACAGTTTTACGATCACGATAGTACAAAGAATATCAAACTAGCCGAAAAATTAACAAAAAGCCATATCAAGCCAACAATAGGTGAAAAATCTAAGGTGTGTTATGCGACTGAACTCTTTAGCAAACCTGTTGCAGCTGGATTATCAACATATGTGGATTTTAACTTGATTGAAATGACGGCAATTGATACTGTGAATTTTTTGTTTATGATCGATAACTTATTTAATACACTCAATTCCGTAACTTCATGTGAAAACGACCCGCAAGTAGTATTTCTTTACGAAATGCTAAATTTTTTTCAATCTTTAAAAATTATTAACTCTAAAAGTGGTGACGATGTAACTGAAAACTGCAAGTTTATCAAAGGTTTCCAAATCACAATAATGTCTATTTTATATCTTATTGAAGACCTGAAACAAGAAGGACACAAACGCTTGTTAACAAGCAATTTGAACTTAGATCAGATAAAAAAGTTTGTCGACAAAGTAAGAGCTAAAGATAATTGCGGGGAGAAACCAACTAGCCGACAGTTTGTACCTGCTTTTCGTAGATTATATTTCTCAAATATGTTCAAGGGTTCAAAAAGCGGTCGGGCGGACGACGTGTCAACGTTTCTTGTTAAACTTAGTGAATTTAACCATTCTACTGCGAGTGATATTGATAATACTCAAATTGATGGTTATCAATTCGTTTCTGATAAACAGCATGTTAATAAATTAAATGAAGTTACACCTGCAACCTACAGCCATTTGGAAGTTCCGGAGGATAATTCTTTGTATTACATAACTGAATTCCTCTTTAAGAAATGTGTTGACAAACATAAAGATTGCGAGTTGCTTAAATTCAATATAGATTCACAACAACCATTTCATGATTACCATGGCTTCGTTCACTACGTTCAAAGTATGGACTACAAATTCTGTGAAGCTTTTAATGCTCCATATATTAATACCAGAATAGGAATGTTTATTTATGAGCAAATCAAAACTATTCCATTTATGCCACCGTGCCCTTGTTTTCCAACTGACTATTTTCAGAAACTTTTTGTCAGAATTAAAATTTATTTAATAATAAAGAGTAACAACAAAGGTTTTCGCACACAGCGTAATAAAAAGGAAAAGTCTTTTTTCGTTAACAATCTATAGTAAACTGACATTAATATTTGTCAGACTTAATAATGTATTGACGATTAAATTTAATGAGGTTTTAAAATTAACCACTTTATACGAATCTATTTTAGACTCGCCATCGCTAATAGGAGGCAGCTCTAGGCTAGTCTGGCCATAGTCACGCATATAGGAGCTGCGGATCTTTTTTCTTTTGATGTGCTTGAAATGATTAATAATTAAAGCAAGAATTGATAGGATACTTTGTTTTATTTTATTTGCTTGCTAGTGTTCTGAGTCTGTGTTTGTACTGAGTCGTATAACGTTATTTTTAATCTGCTCTCTATCAGTTATAAAATAAATTACATTAAGAATGCTATTCTTGAAATATCCTATTTTTTACACATACATAATATATTAATTGTTATTCTGCTAATGTATAACATAATGTATGTAAATATTTTTAAGGAAATAATTATTATGTAACACTTATATTAACCATGAATAAACATATTAATGATATTGCTTAAACTTTTATTGACCTTGTCCTATCCTTCTTTTAGGAGCCACTTCAAAATAATGAACAAAAAAATTTAATAGTTGTCATGCATGTGAACTAAGTAACTTTTAGTAAAAACTAACTTGTCACTGACGTGATAGTAATTGCTGATATCATTCGTAAATTGCATTCAACGTCATATTATAATGAATAAGTAAAATACATAATTAAATAAATAAAAATCCTTTCTTGCCATAAACATAGAATAAATAAGATATATAGATAGATATATATCTATTAAAGTAATTA
Organism: Eudonia truncicolella; assembly: GCA_949315975.1. Taxonomy (NCBI): domain Eukaryota; kingdom Metazoa; phylum Arthropoda; class Insecta; order Lepidoptera; family Crambidae; genus Eudonia; species Eudonia truncicolella. The sequence goes on from OX438836.1 coordinate 12,889,908, forward strand.
AGAATATTATTCATTCTATTGCACCGTATCTTGCTGAAATTTTTAATAACTGTGTCGATAAAGGAATCTTTCCTGATCTTATGAAGTTTAATAAAGTTATACCTTTAGTCAAATCGGGGAACAAAGAAGACCCCAGTAACTATCGGCCCATTTCAATATTACCAGCGCTAAGTAAAATTTATGAAAAAATCATACTCGAACAGTTGATGTCATATTTTAACACAAACAACCTTTTATATAGTAAGCAATATGGCTTTACTAAGGGTCGTTCTACTACTGATGCAGGTGTTGCTCTAATAAAACATATATTTGATGCCTGGGAGAAGTCTCAAAATGCTCTTGGAGTTTTTTGCGACTTGTCCAAGGCTTTCGATTGCGTTGAGCACCGGACTCTGGTGATGAAGCTTCATTATTACTGTCTCAAAGATTTTGCACTAAATTTAATACAGTCATATCTCAGCTCTAGAACACAAACTGTCGATATAAATGCTACTAAATCATCTGGTTCACATGTAAAATGGGAGTTCCACAAGGGTCGATTCTTGGTCCTTTCCTTTTCTTGATTTATATTAATGACTTGCCATTCTTTGTAGAGAACTTTTGTGAAATTGTATTATTTGCAGATGATACTTCACTTCATTTTTAATGTAACTAGGTGTAGGACTAATTATGAAAATGTAAATAAAGCTCTTTCAGAGGTACTCCGTTGGTTTACTATTAATAATTTACAGCTTAACTTGAAGTCTTTATTACTTATAAAAGGTATTATAGAGTCAAAGAATAATTAGATGATAAAACAGTCTGGTTATAATGAAAAACACATACTCTGTTTGAATTAATATAATAAAATTAATTTATATAATTTTTATACTGATATGATAGCCTTTATCAGCAGTGTCCTACAGATAACAAACAGCGTTGCGTTAAATAGATGATTAAGTTTTTATTTAGAGTATCTTGAGTATGTCATGCTCTCTTTATTTGTCTCTGCGGTGGTGGCGTGTGCGTTCGTTACGTTTGTTACGTTCCCTAAAATATGGTTGAGCGAAGCGATGGCTGATTCATATGTCATACTCGTGAACGGGTGCTGCCTGTGAAGGCTGGTCTTCTCTTGCATACTTATCTTATTTTTAATATTATTTAGTGTAGTTTGACTTGGTTTTTCTTAACCAATTTTTTTTTAGAGTACTGTAGTGGTACTGTATGACATTGCGGAAATTGAAATTTTTACCTGATGTAAATTTGTTAACTTAGATTTTTTTTTATTTTTTGATATATTTTTTTTTACATGTTGTGGTTGTTTTCTATAATTTTGTGTTTATTTGTAATGGAAAGAGTCCTGCTATGATAGGGCATTTTCCAATATTTTTGACGCTGTAAGGGAGAAATGAGCTGGACATTTGCTGAGTTTCATGCCGGTTCTTCTCAGTACAAGATCTCCCGCCCAGAGTAGACTTACGAACCGATGGCATAGTGACATTCACAAGAGCTACTTGTAGCCTAAACTGAATAAACGATTTTGAATTTTGATATATAAATACTAATCTACATGTACAAAACTTACAATGAGCATGGATTAGGTAATTTTGGAGCAGAAAATGCGAGACAAGTCCAAGTTATCGTTAAAATAATAATTTTGTTAAATTGCAACTGACGGTGAATTATGTGTATTTTTTATACCTTACTCGACAAATGACTCCACTCCACCCGATGTTATGTGGAAACGGAGTCCAGACGCAAGGACAACTGGTGCAGCGTGAAAACAACGCAGCACAAGGTCCTTCTTCACGCCTCGTTTGAAAGACCCCATGTCATAGGAAGGGGGGAAAACGTGTGCTGGCAGACTATTCCATCTTTTGGAAGTGCGACAAAGAAACTAGTCACCAAATTTTGTGCGCAATGGAATGCTAGAGACAGTATTCCGGAGAGCAGTAGTTAGTAGTTTAAATTGACATAATGAACTAATGGTTTTTTCCTTGATAACTAGGCTTCCAAAGAAGCAAGAAGGTGCTCTTTAGTATAATAACGGTTAAAAATTATAGAAATTTGGAAAAGTGTTGAAAAATCTGACCCGCTCTTTGATTTTTAAATTGTAATAATTTTTTCGTTACAAAATTGGCGCAAATCTATTTTATATCCATAATTATAAATATCAGTGAGTAGCATATAATATAGTATATGCTACTCACGCTTCATTGATTTTGCCTTCTTTGTTTCACCTTTAGTCGCCTAATGAATTTCCACAGCGCATATAAAGAGTTATGCAAATTACCTCCGTAATATGGTAATGTATGGCTGCGTAAGTGAAATTTTCATCTTCGTATATCACTATCTTGGTCAAGGCGAAGCTCATGAGAGGTCGTGCGCGTGGCGACTCGCCAAGCGTGCACGTAATGGATGCCGTTTGTCATATTTTTTATTGAAAACAATGAGAAATATTTGCTCATGTCGCGCCGGCCGGAATAAAGACGCGTGACAGTTCTGACTCCCAGTAAATTATGTTGACGGCTTTATTTGTAAGAACGATTATTTAAAAAATCACTTATTCAAACTGGCGATGTACGTCAATCCTACTCTTTTCATCTTCAATCCGCCTTCAGCTTGTTAGCAAAAGTATGACACGCAATGTGCTGACGGCCTTACTTTATTATTGAGAAAGTTCTCATAAGGTCATTGTTAAATTATCTTCATGATTGTTTCCTGTATTAATATAAAGAACCTTTATGAATATTATATATTGTCAACTCTTTGTTTGTGGTAGGGGCCCGGCTAGTTAGCCGGGTTACTCCATAGTCTCTTTTGGAACCTATAAAGCGGCTAAGATTTATGTTTATTTTAAAACGTGCCCGAAACTTTTTAATGATGTAACACTGAATGTATTTTTTGGCGAATGGTTTTAGTGGAGTATTGTGTAAAATTTTGCTCAGTCTCTTCCTCAATACTGGTATCTTAACTAATAATAGATAATAATGTAAATACATACGTAAGTGTTTTTATTTGTTTGTTGGTTTTTTATTTCACACCAAAACACTTTTGCGTTATTGATTCTGCGCTTTTGCACGTAGATAGTAGATGGGGGCTAGATCTCTATATATAAAATTCTCGTTTCATAATGTTAGTTGCCTGCCATACTCCTCCGAAACGGCTCGATCGATTTTTATGAAATTTTATATATGTATATTCGGTAGGTCTGACAATCGGTCGTAATCTATTTTTTATACCTCTAAAGCCGGTTCCCTATATTCTATCTATCTGTTGTTTTGCCTAGTATAGTATAATATAGATATAAATTTGGCATAAGCTCTATACTAATTATGTCAAATTTCTAACTCCAGTAAGCAAAACAACAGACAGATAGAATATAGGGATCCGGCGGGCATATGTGATAAGAGTGGTCCACCCCAATTTTTTGTTTATTTTTCCAATACAAAATGTTCCTAGCTGTGAACCATACGATTGGTTTGTTTTGTTGTCATAGAAACGATTTGATTGTATTGTTGACATAGAAACTGTCAAAGCGATACGAAGTCCGCTGGGTCAGCTAGTATGTATAATATTCACGGGCGCACGCGATAGAGGCATTGGTGACTGATCGAATTTCATGCAGGTGAATGAAGCCACGAATGGAAGCTACTAAGTAAATAAAACGTTGCCATGTATGCTATGGTGTATGCAAATATTGTATTTGGTTTAAATAATCCTGCTTTGGAAGAATGAACGTTACGTTAATAATTATAATGCATTTCAAACCTGTATTTATCGAATGCAAGTTTGAAATCAAATGAATACAGCATCGCAAAATAGTTGGCTGCGATGCGATATAACAAACGAATAAAGCCACTGTCATTTCAAATGCATCGCTTTAGTTTAGGACAGTAATATGATTAAGGAATTATTACTTAGCGATTAATTCGGTGCAGACAATGACAAATAATTTATTGATATCGAATTTATCGACACTATCAATGAAATGAAATGAAATGAAATATATTCAATCTGCGCTTGAGAAAGGTAAATTTTTGGTCTTAATCTATTTTTCTTCTCTATCTCAGCTGACCATGTAGCATGCATATATCTTTTACCTTTTTAATTTTATAAATAACAATGACTATTCTAATTACATACATATAACAATACAAAATTAACACTCCAAATTGTCAAAAACCAATTAAATTACATTACAATAAAAATACAAAATTAATATACTAGAAATTGTAATGATCACGCCATTTGTTGGAAACTCGTGTAGCACTTATTATTAGTTTCTTTTATAGTCTCTTTTATCAATTTTAGTAGATACGTTACCTCTACTCCATTAATTTTAGGTTCGCATATTTTGAAATGTAAAAAAAAAACCAATATTTTGTAGAACAGTCACGAATGCTTTCGTATCAGGAATGCAATTAACATAGTCATTGAACAAGTATAGACATGGTGCAGTTACCGCTGTAAATTCTACATTGAATATATCTATTGTAGTCCACTGAAATATATTAGGTAAATAGCATTTTAAACTGCATATTTCAAATTCGCAGAATAACTTTAGTAATTTAAAAATCGTAATAAAATAATCGTAGAAGTTCACCATCAGACGGAGCGTCACTCTACACATTAATAATAGAATTGGAATTAAGCCAAGTCAATACCATTGAACGATAATCTGATAATCGTATTCCGAGTGTTTGTGTACTAAACGTTGATTGATCGCTTTCCACGTCGGCTAACGACCGGATCGACCTTTAATAAGCATCGAGTTGAATTAATGTAAAACTCTTGTCTTGTGATAAGTGTAATGTACTGAAATATTGAAATTATCAAGCAATTACAAAAAAATAAAATAAATTCGAGCTTGTTGATTTTGACATTAGTATTTAGTAGTAAACTAGATGTACAACCCAAAAAATAAATAAATAAATAAATACTGTTTTAAATATCTCGTTAGTGATTGTGAAAGTTTTCAAATGTTAATTTTACAGTAAGACTGCAAACCTCAATAATTTTTAATCATTTGTTTTCCCTAATACAGCGACTTCTTTCATTTATGAGTTTATGACTTTTGTTTTATAAATTTTTGTCTGACAGTCAGAATACATAATACAGAATACATTCATAATTAGTCAGAATAACTACTTCCTAGTAGTAATTGAGGTTAAATGAGAACCTTTTTATGAAACAATTATGAAAAAATGCAACAAATCTGTGAAATGTAAGCAGTTTTTAGATGAAATAATATTGCGATATCTTTGCAAAGCGTTACAAATATTAAGTGATTTAACAATTACTAACCAAACTTTGTAAATATTCACATCGAAGGACACAAACCGTAATCTTTCACAAAAAATTGTGAACAAAGAAGTCAAAAGCAACTTCGTAAATACACTCGAGAGCAATGAATCCGGGTCAGTTACAGAAACCTATAAATCTCGGAAACTAAGAATGCTATCTTAATGAAATAAGTTGTGTTTAATAGCCAATTAAATACTCCTTAAATGTAAGTAATAAAATTTATGAGTCACTACATTTTATTTACAAAAAATTACATGAAGAAAAAAAACTGCTGATCTCGACTTTTAACAAAAATAGGAAACATGACATTTTTGAACAACATTACGATTAATTACATTAATTCTACCTCTTTTTATAATGGTTCCTTTTGCGGGCCTACTGGAAGATATTTCAGTACTGAAATAAGCAGTGCCCTTGTACTACATTCACCCGTATAGCTTATTTTGTTACCCTCTTATGTGTGTAAATAAACTTGTAAATTAATAAATAAATAAATAAATACTATTTTCTTGAATTTTAATACTTAGTATTGCCTCGTCGCCGTGCTTCCATTACTGCGTTTACGCGGTTTGGCAGCTGTACACAAAGTTCCTTATACTATTTTGGGGAATATTCTCCCATTCCTCTATGAGAGCAATTTTGAGCTTACGAAGCGTGATTGAGGGAGGGTTTCGTTGTTTTACGCATCTCCCTAGCGCGTCCCAAGCATGCTCGCTCGGGTTGATATCCGGGCTGCGCGCTGGCCACTCCATACGAGTAATGTTCATCTTTTGAAGGTAGTCCTTCACAATCCAACTTGTATGAGGTCGGGCATTGTCATGCATAAAAATAGCATCCTCACCCAAATTGACCATAAATAGACCAACGTGTTCACTAAGGATTTCTTCCACATAGCTTACGCTAGTTAAAGAACCGTTGGTTTAGTCTCAAAATGTCCAAGTTGAAAAATTTAAGCCCGGCTTATGCCCAACTCGGCACCTGGCCTACATTTTTCATCTTGGACATTTTGCGACTAAACCAAACCGTTTTCTATGAACCAGTTCTATGCGACTCTCAGAAGATATTCCGGCCCAAACAAGTACAGACCCACCACCGTACGCTACTTTTTCTTCGATGCTTGCTTGCTTGAATGTTTCTCCTGGTCTTACACTCTGTGTCTTCCATCGTGCTTGTAGAGCATAAATTTTGATCTTCAATATTTTTTTATGACATAACTTTTCAATAACTAAGAAGTTTTATTACTTTCATTCAATGACTATTAATTTTGTCTATCAACACAATTTATTTCATTAAGCTAGCATTTTTAGTTTCCTCGATTTATAGGTTTCTTTAAGTGACCCGGATTCATTGCTCTCGAGTGTATTAACAATTACTGAAGTTCCAGGGAACCAATTAAAATTCGATCCCGTAAAATACGCCCAAGCTCTATATGCCAACACTCGACTCTACTCTGCAGTCTGCAGCTTTTAATGAGTTTCCAGCTTAATTTACAGTTATTGTTTTACCCCCGCGGACGTGGATTTCAGCCTCGTTACACTGTGTGAATACCGAACACAGATTGTTTGGAAGTTGAGTTGCATTCTTGTCATAGTTATCTACTGACTAGGAGCTACTCGCTTTAAGTTCACAAATCGTGATTGATATGTGTACTAGTCGTGTAGTTAAAGATAAGTCTAATGATATTTAAAATACTTTGTAAGGATAGAGTCCCCTTTATTTAACACACTAATTGCTTAAATTTTAATTACTAAATAATCAGCAGTCTGAAATGTTTTAATTAATGTTAGAACATCTATTTTAAGTAATCTAAGGGATTTATTTTAAGGTTCTGGAGTCCACAAGATGCAAGTCGAATTCGATACAAAAAGGTCCTGATGTGAAATACAAATTAAAATAAAAGATACTTGCCTAATTTTTTAAATTACAATTTGCTTATAAGAAACGAAACATGCAATCTACCATGAGACCTACCTACGTTAGGTAAATCTATTTTAATGTTGTCATGGTAATTCATAACTTAGTATCAAATTGTATACTTTTAGGTTTGTTTGAAGTAAGAAATCTTACGACGCCTTTGAATGTCATTTCTGTCCGGTTTAATGGTACCTGGCATTATGAAATTCAAGTCTTAAAAGTGTAACAAAAATTCCAGTAAATTGCGTTGTACCTTTCCCTAACAACTGGAAGTAAATGTTTTTTTTAACTGCTTTAATTCCACAAATATTCCCCAAGCCAGGGACTTTAACTTATTGCAGAAACCTATTGTTTCCGTTTCTATTGTGAAAACTTCTGAACTTCAAACGGGCAATCGAATTGTTGGTAGGTACTATTTATAAATGGAACCCTTACATTTGTACAAAACGGGGGTCGTTTTTTCCTGTTTTCGTTTTTAACAATAACGTTGTTTTTGTGCCTATTTACCAAGAGTTGAGTAACTGTTGTAAGTTTTTGTTAACTTTGCGACACGTCTCTCTTTTGTTTTTCCAGAAAATTAAGGTCACGGGTTGGGAAAAGCTTTTCGTAATTTAAGAAGTCTCTCAAATAAAGTGACGTTAACTTGAAAATAGCGACTGTTTCAAATGGGACTTGTAGTCCCATTACCGATTACGATTAAGTCGGTTGAAAATTATTAATTAAACGAATACAGTAACGATGAAGGTTATACATTAGATTAGACCCAAAAAATAATCGTCAAATCTATCTCGATTTGACGATTATTTTTTGGGTTTTAACTAATTAATCAATTACTTGAAGGACGTACTTCACAATAAGAGCAAAACTACTAATTTTGCTACAATCAAGCTCAAACAATAAAATCATCCGAAGCTAAACACATGCTTTGGAGATAAATGTTTTTATGCTACTTATTTATCATAATCTCATCGGGAAAGTAATTACGGATCACATTACCAAACTTGGTTGACTGTGACAAACTCTCAGATAATCTGCTTCCAGCTATTACAGTTCCGAAGGAGGTAACTTTCCAGGCGCAAGTTTGATACCCGCTAACTTCGGGAAAGTATCACACTCCGACTTTGCCCAATCTCGTTTCGGCATCGTATCTTTTTTTACCAAGTAGGTAACAAGTTTGTGGGTTCTTTAGATTATGGAATCGCCGACCTTTTGTATTGTGACTTAATTTTGTTACTTCAAATTGATTTTCTTATTTTTAGCTTTATTTTTCTTATTTTTTTTATTTATTTTGGTGGACCAAAATGAGGACATTTTGTATATGAATTAAGATTACGTAGTAAACATCGAGTTTTGACAAAAGTTTGCCTACTTTTAAATTATTTCCAATTAAACGGATGGAAGCGGTGGGTGTTAAAGTTTGACAATTTCATCCCCCGTTGCGTATTTGTACCGTTTGAAAAGGGTGAACGTGGAGGCGGCTGGGGGAGCTCCCCCCCTTCTGGTGGTCGTGAATACCGCTTAAAGTTCTCAGCGTAATTGCTGTCTGGCTGCGAATAAACTTTGTATTACATTACCCGAGTTAATTTATAGTGTCTTCTTATTCATTGCTTTAAGTCAGTTTTGTTCATAAACGAGCGGAATTTGTGTATACTTAACCAAATTATGGCAAATGTTATTAAGAACACTAACCTTCATCAACAAGTTTCTGTTCAAAAGTTGCTATCTTTCAACCTTTGAAACTTGTTGTTTTTCTTCATAGATATAGGTAAAATAGTAGTATTATTTGTATATCAACAACCAGTTTATCTGTTTAGATAAACTGATTGTGAAAATACGAATAGGTAATCAATTTTATCGATAGGATAAATCACATTATTGCACTTTTAATTTTGAATTATTAATAAATCTGAAGCTTTCACATAAGAATATTTTTTGCATAGCGATGCGTGTGCGGTAGTAGTCTCTGGGGTTTTTGTGCGCGCATTACAAAGGAATTTTACACAGTGACGTTTCAATTGTATTTCATATTCTTATGGTCTTGTAAATTGTAACATCAATACTCTATTTCGTAAGCGGCCGATCACGAATATCGTGATTGTTAGTTTAAAACGTCTTCATTATTACATGACAGAGACGGGACACGACCAATTGCTTCTCGTTTACTCCCAGCGACGAAAGTTCAAAACTATTGGCGTGCTAATTGACTATGAACTTAGTAATAAAGAGGTCAAATGGGCTGTAGTTTATCAAAAGTGTGACTAGTGTGACTACAATAAAAACACTGGTGTTGCAATGCAAGGTGGCTTGATTATCTGTTAGGATTTTGTTGCAGCTAAAATATTACACAGTTTATCGTGATTCCGATTCCCGGGATCAATATCTTGTTGGCTCTTATCATCTATATATTAATACGTGAAGCAAAAACTTTGTACTCCTTTTTACGAAAATTGCGCGGACAGAGGAGGGGTATTTCGCACACTTATAGTTAATATAGAGAAGGTTATCCGAATGTTAATATTTTTTTTAAATTATGCATAATGGCGCTCATTAGGGGAGGCCTATGCCCAGCAGTGGACTAAGATAGGCCGATGATGATGATGATGATGCATAAAAATAGATTGCATTAATAAAACAAACATTACACACGCTACCATGTATTTGACACACACGCATGTATTTGACACAATTCAATTTCTTGTAAAATGGCTCTCGCTACGATTTAGCCAGTGTCTAGTTTTAGGGCAACTTATTATTATTATTTTCTTGTGAAATGGCTTCTGTAGGGTTTTTCCAACACCAATAATTTCGCCAATGTCGAGTGATTAACGAGACACGTTATAATTTGGAAAATGGCCAGTATAAGTGTTTTGACTTTCACAGAAGCGGCCGAAATCTGTCAATGTCTGTCATTGTCAAACCAAACTAACGTTCTATCTTTTTTTAAATCATTGCTTAGGATACAATCCGTGCAGCCTTAATATATTTTAATAAAAATTACGGTCGAATATCGACCTCTGCGCGACCACTAGTATTTATAAATATGTAAGGGTTTATCTTCTTTGTATTATCCTTCAAGTGAAATGTCAAAGCTGCTGTTTTTCTCTATCGTCATGCACCTTTGTTGTAATTCACGAACTACCTTTTTTTAATTACCATGCAAATATACTTGAATGTAATTATCGTTTTTTTTCTACTAACTTTACCAAATTATTCTTAATTGAAGCGTACGTAACATAATCAATAGCGTAATTGCAACAGTATTTCGATTTATATGATGTCATTAAGATACCGATAACGTTTAATTACTGGGGCAGCTGAATGTGCGGGTAAATAAATTTGATGAACCTCGGGGTAAGGTTATCTCTGTTGTTGCGATACCCGCTTGCTGTGCCAATGCGCATTCCGTGACAAGCGAAATCCATTTATTATTAGAGCCGTATGATAACGATAAACCAACGAGGTCAGACGAGACTACGAGAGCTCGCAAAAAATAGAAACGCTACTTTACTGCGCGTGACCAAAGAGTCAATGCAGGCAAGATGGCGGGCATACTTGTCTCGTTCCAACTAGCCGCACCTAACAGCTGTCTCGGTCTCAAATTCGGTTGCCGTTATTTTTTTTTACCAACCGCCTAGGTTGTTATTCACTTTTTTTGCCATTGAATTTCACGAAAACGTGATTGAAGTTAGCGAGCTCTATCTGTGCCACCAGTTTTGCAGACATGCTTTTGAGCTTATGTAAGAAATTATATTAGCGAAACGATTAAAAGTTTCATTTTGCTTAAACGTAGGTATTCACCGATTATTATTAACTATACAGTTTGTGAATCGTGAACGAGTCCAAATTTGTATGTAGTGGATGGTCACGGGCAGGAACCTGAAGTCGTTCGTTAGCCATTTGCATGCAAGGCTACACAGTAACCGCCTCGCTGCGTGCGTGAAGGAAGTCACAGAATACATAATAGTAAAGTGACAACATAAATACTCTTTGCATGATGTATTACATGTAGCTTATGTTTGCGACGACCCTTAAAGGGTTAGGTATGTAACAGCCATCAACAATTCATTTCATCATAGGGCTGACTTGCCCTAAATGTTATTAAGTATTTGGAACGAGATTTTGCAGCAATCAAAGGCCAGCTTTGGATAATTTTACAGTCGTGAACAAACAAAGTTTGAATAATTTTAAGTGTGGGATGCCTAGAATTACTAGGTAAATAAACAAGTGATGTTTATAGTCAATGAGTCATGAATGGCGTGATGGGCCGTTGGGCAAACATTTGCGTTTTAAAAAATGTGATCGAGTGAGACTCACGTATTATAGTGGTCTAATGAGGCTATTATTTAATCTAATACTGTGGGTTTTCTTAAGGCTATTTTGTTTACAAACAGTTTGATATGGTTTTTATAGTTAACGAAGCGATAATAAAGTAAGTTAATGATAGCTAAAATTTCCGCAATAGAGAATTAGAGATGCTAGGAATTGTAAAACATGAACTATGCTAGACTAGTAGAGCAGTAGCTTAGTTTATTCTGATGATTCTTGAATAATTAATTCATAATTATGTACGCCGCTCAGACTGCTGGTTTCATTTTAGGAGTCACTTTTGTAAATCTCTCGGATCAGTCCAATTCATTAATAGGTTTGAATTTTACCTGTCACAGAAAGCCGTCGTAGTGTTAAAACAACAAAAGCAACTGATTAACATGTCGATCAACTGAAAGGGTGCTCGGACCAATCAATACTCGGCTGGACGGGAGAGAGAGGAATGTTGCACAAACAAAAAAACACGTGATGTGCATGAATTGTTCCGCTCCGTTTGTCGGCTGCACGCTGTTGCGGGGCGGACGCGCGGACACGTGATGTTTTCCGAGCGAACCAAGATGGCGGCCGGCGAGCGCCGCCATTCGCTTTCCCACGTCTCGCGTACAACGGTCAGCACGTTTCGTTCTAGTACCTATATATTTTCTGTTCTATATTGTGCATCAGATGACTACCTATTACATTATTGAACCAAGTCCGTTTTATAACTTTATTGCCGTTATTGTACGTGGGTATAAGATTGTAAATATTTCGAATTCTGTAAAAGATGCAGCTATTACTATTTTAAAGAATGGGCAAGTTAATTGTTTTCATAAGCTCCTCGAAGGCGTTAACGTAACACGTGGCACGCCGCGCCGCCATTAGCCGACATGTGTTAAAGCAACCGTGAACACTGCAGATGCCAACGAGGCTTATGAGCCAATCAATGTCTGAACAACATATGTTTTCTACAAGTGTTAATGATTATTTAACATTGTATAATTGTACAAAAGCAGCAAAATGTAAAAAAATAATTTTGCATTTGCGGCTTTTGGAACAAAAGATGCTAATTGTTTCATGTTTTTTACACTGCCTTGGCGAGCCACTATTCTACGCTTCACAAACGTGAGGTCATTCACATTCACATAGTTATGCCAACAAATTATTATGATATCATTATTTAAATTGCCCAACTTAAAGCACCGGTACCTTCAAAAACCTACTGCTGTAACGTGAACAACTAATATTGTGAATTATAACAATAAAAAGTCAGTTTGCTACCACGTGGCATCAAATATTTTAAGTTTTTGCTGATTTTTGTAGTTAAATTGGACTTGTAAAAATTTAAATACGAAGCAAAGAATGAAAAATGGCGCACAATTTTAAGTGTAAAGAATTCGAAGCTTTGTGGATGTGTGTCACGGCTAGTACTGCTTAGTGTATTTAGCGTTCGTATTCGCTTTATACATATTCAAAAGGCACAGAGTTTACTCACAGCTACTGCCACTCGTCATCGCCATTGGCCTGCAAAATCAACTGAATACTAAGCGGACGCTTTTGCAAGATCTGCATTAGAATTTCTCTCAAGTTTTATGTAGTAGAAAATTTTAATTGAAAGATGGTCAGGGAAACGACTTGCGCTGGTACACACGCCTGCACATCAACCTGTCAAATTTCCTCAATAGACTTTCAACTTTAGTACTAAGCGATATGGTTAAAAATGTTTTGAAGAAATTTGACAGTTTTGGATAGGTTGATGTGCAGGCGTCTGTACATTAGGTATAGGTATTAGGCGTTATTATTATATTTTAACTCGTGACGTGTTTCGATTGTCGGATAGTTCCGAAAAGTATTTAGTTATCATCACAAACGTACGCCGCCGCCGCTGCCCGCCTCCTATACGCTGCGTTTATCTGTTTATCTTGACCCACTTGCAATAGATAAACTTTATCAATCGTTATGAATGTGATGTATTAGTTTTGTAATTTTGCTATCGTCTACTCTACACTCGTAGTGACTGTATTGTTTATCCTTGTTCAAGTTCGTGAACGATATTCGTTTTAAAATATTCCCACTGGATGTTTGTTTTGTGCTTATCTATTAACATTATCTTAATTGAAAGACACATTAACACAAACAAGTGGGTAATGATAGGAATTTTTTCATTATTTCGTAAATATAAATCACATAAACTCTTGCAAGATAACGATGTTTAAATTTGATATGATGTCTATATTTATGTTTCAATCACAGCTACTTTGCGTGAATTCCTTGTTATTCAAAAGTGAGATAAACGACTTCGGTCGGTTGGTCAAGGTGACCTTCGTTTTATTAACGACTCACACACCGCGGTAATGGCAATTATACTATGTAAATTATGGACTGTGTTTGACTCCTAAAGCCAAATATAGAATTATTGTTGTGTTAGTGCACCCGTAATCGTCTAAATGTAATTCGATTACGATTGTGCCTCCAAATGAAAAAAATATAAGGTAGGTTTATTTAAAAAATATAATAAATAACCAATCAAATGACCTAGTCAGCGTTCCATCCACGTGCACCGACCTCCATTTTTAATAATAAAAGAAAGAGGAACTTGTTTCGCGTTGCACGCCGTCCGCCATTTTGCAATATAAATAGCAAGATGGCGTCGGGCCGTTGGCTGGCGAAAGTACACGGTAATTATGAAGCGGCTCGCGCAGGCGGGCAGAACGCGGGGATCCATGGCAAACCAGCCAGTGCACGCAATGCTTAGCTTGATTTATATCGCACTCTTGTTTCCATTTGGCCGATTGTTCTCCGTTTTATGCGCTCCACGGTTCTGGTATTGTATTGTGTGGCCATGGGAATTCGCGTCGACTCACCACGACCTCCGTTGCCGCAGGGCTTGCAACGAATACCAGATGGAATGTAGAGTTGTAGGAAATAATAATTTCAACACACATAAAAAGAAGATTGTGTACTGTATTTATTTTAAGCGAGAAGTTTAACAATTAGCTTGGCAACTCAAGATGGTAAACTATACCTACTAAGTATAATATCGTTATACTATAATCTACAGCACTGTTGGCAACCTTAGCAAACAGAAAATTTGAAATTTGTTTGCAGTTCAAGTTCACGACACACATGATTGTTTTAACTAAACGTGTGTCACAATGAATTTAGCACACACAAAGTTAGATTTTGTCGTTGCGCATTGAATACAAACACAGTATTACAAAAGCCTGAATTTTAAAGTATTTTTGTCGTATTAACAAAGATATTTTATGTCTTTAAATTTTCATTGTTCTGACCATATTGGAAATTTACAGTCCTCATCTTCAGGCATGAAAATTTAATGCTGAACATTCCGTATGTTTTAAACATAAAATGTGTAAATGTGCTGGTGACGTTGGTAGGTAGATGTGGTGTTATGCAGCTGAGCTGAGTAAATACTGAATTTTGAATAGATTTCGTTTACCTTGAGCTGTTTCTATTGGGTAGGAGCTGCTGAACAGGTTTGTTAGTATTAAGTTTTATTATGTATCTTACCGTGTTCCGAGAATTTAATATTGTCACGTAAGCTTCACGTGGCTCTTTGTTATCGGAATAGATACAAATAAAAGTGATCACATTTAATGCAACTTCTCCGAAAACAGTCAATTCTTCTCTCTAGGAAGGCGAGCATTTAAAAAGATGGTCAAAGGGGTCCAAAAAGTATGCGACAGAAAAGATTCGCAAAATACTTCATTATGCTTAGGTATAAGAAATAATAATTGTAGAATGTAGTAGGTTAATGTTCTATTTATAAATGTCTTTGTTAAAGGGGGAAGTAGCGTAAATAATAGAATTTAAGGATTTATAAAGCAGAAGATATCGTTGTTGACGAACCGCGTGTAACAGTTTTATCGAACTGCAGCCGTTTCAACTGTAAATCAATATTTAATGCCCTATTTCCCCTTTGCTGGTTGCCTGTTAGAAAGACTGTGCAATACAAAGGAAAGCCTATTGAAATTGAGGGTTACTATTAACCACTTTTCAACATTATAATTGCTCGGTAATAATCTGTCTTGGTTATACATTATTTATAAATGTTTATTGGGCTTTGTATTTCTTAAGAATTGATGAAGAGAATAAGCAAAATCAAGATGCCTATATTAGAAAATGTCTTTGTCGTTCATTATATTTTACCAAACAATTTAAATGGTATTCTTAAGCTCGCTATCTTATTTATAATAACGAACTAAACCCAGGTACTGAGTTCATACCACTGCTTCATAATACATAAATTGACCTCGATTCAAGAAAATATCACCCTAAGACGCAACAGACTTCTTTTAAATGTTTTTTATTCGTTTACAAAGTTATAATTTTGCTCTGGCAAATAAGACCTAATAATTGTGAGGGAAAATAACAACAGTACCATTTATAAGGAAGAATTCTGTGGCCATGCAATCGATTAACATTTGCTCTATTTTTTTATTCGGCAAAAAGCGATTCGTGTTCGTTACGCTTGCGAATGGTTTCCTTCTCTGTGTAGCGGCCGCTATCTGTGAAGGTTTTAACTTTTTATCTCACATCCAGAATTATTAAAAAACAAACTGGTGAACCTAATAAGATTTGCAACAATATCCTTGAAACAGTGAAATTATTTGCGGAAAGGGTATGTTTATCACACTTGTATCTTATACACAACATATTGTACGAATTTGCAAGTATGTGTCTATAGTTAATGTAAATAGCACGGCAAATATCAGGAACTGCGTTATCTGAAATATAGATAAGTCGTGATGGAATTTACAACAGCGCTTGAGTAAATTCTCATTTCGTTAGCGATAAAATTAGCGAGAATGTGGGTGGTATTTCAACTGCAGCGGTTATGTTTGTCGTGTTATTTAAATCTTTATCCTCCAAGCTGTGTTTATCACATCGTTCTGATAAAAATGTGGTTGATATGATGAACCGATAACACATTGCATTGTCACTATCCAGAAAAATAAGTATTATTGAATAATTATTTTAATTTTGATGTTTTAAGATGTTTTATAAGTTTTACGTCGGCGACACTGAAAGATTTTAAAAGTGGCCACTTGTAAACGAAAATAAGATCAAATTTTGAAAATTCCCATTTTGAAAATTTCAAGGAGAGTCTTTGCGAATATTATTGTGTATGTATTTCATTCATTTTCATTTGTTTTACGACTTGGCGGCAAATTAAAAATTGTCTGTGTTACGTCAGCATGAATTATTCGTGCGGAGACGGAGAAAGAATACTATTCTCCGCCCCTCTCTTCCGGTGGGTGTCGTAAGAGGCGACTAACGGATTTTACAGCTTCCATATGCTCAACTGCGTGGTATGGCTTGCCCGTCTGGTTAGTGACCACTGTACGCATGGTGTAAAATCCGTCAAGTGACCGCTTAGTCGGTCGCGTTTCGGGATCAACCAGCGTATAACCAGAGGTTGAGTGGATGTTGCTGCGATGCATTTGGTCTATGGAGGCTTCTGTCAAACCAGTGTCAGGAGGACTTCGTCAACCCACCGACCAGGGAGACCCGTAGAAACGGCTGTCCCGCTGGCCGCCCGTGGCACAGTACAGGGGTACAAGCGGGCCTAACCAACTCGTGAGGCTGCCTGACCATGCCACGCATGATCTCGTCTGCGCTGTCTGGAGGACCCTTCCTTTTCCCTCCTTGTGGTACACTTCGACTTGGTCTCTCATAACCGTGTCTACGTCTGCGTCTACCGATCCCATAATGGCGACATAGAGACAACTCGAACTTATGGAACATCTTAATCTTAGTCTTAGTCTTAGTCTTGAGCGGTTTCCATCGGCGGAATTTGAGTTTTTGGGGAACTTCAATGATCACCACGAGTTGTAGTTAAGTTCTTCCAAAACTGACCATGCTAGTAGAACTGCCCACGCATTCACTCTCACGCACTACCTGACTCAACTGGTGAACCAGCCCACTAGGATCCCATATATGCAAATATAATATGATGATATATGATCACGCACCCTACTTGTTGGATCTTCTGCTGACGAGTCGCCCAGCTGGTTACCGAGTGGAGATTCGAGCTCCTTTAGGATCTTCGGATCACTGCTTGGTATCCAGTAAAGTGCCTCTGGCCCCGCTACCGCCTTCAACGGTATCGAAACGCCAGATTTGGCACTACTCGTCGGCAGATTGGGATGGTATGCGGGACTATTTCGCATGGGGGTAGCGCTGCTTCAGTGGGAAGGACCCGAAAGCTAGTGCGACTACTATTGCTGATGAGATAGTTTTAGGGATGGAATACTATATTCCGCACTTCTATCTCATCAGCAAAAGCAGGCGCAACCGATGGTTCAACCGCGAGTGTGCCAACGCTGTTGATAACAAGCAGGCGGCATATCGCACTTGGATCAGGAGTAAAGCTCTTGGGGATCCCGAAACCCGCTCGCTGAAAGCAGCTCACCAAGTCCTGCAAAAGAGCTTACGTTAGAGCGGATTCCCAACGCGTTGCACGGGTCGGCCAAGAACTACTGACGCTTCCTACGGGCAGCCGTAGCCGTAGCTACTGGCGTCTGGCCAAAGCCGTGCAATCGAACTTCTGCCAACCCTCGCTGCCACCATTGAGATGTCCTGACGGAACTTTAGCTCACAAGCCGAAGAAGAAGGTCGATATCCTGGCCAAACTCTTTGCGGCTAACTCCCGAATCGATGACTGCAATGCATGCACAGCCACCTACGATTTCTCACTGTGGCCACAAAATGCCCGATTTTAAAATCAGGCAGTGTGGCAGGTGTCTTTTCTCATTATTATTCATCGTCATCTCATTATCTCAGCCAAAAGACGTCCACTGCTGGACAAAGGCCTCCTCCAAGGATCTCCAATACGACCGGTTTTGTGCAGCCCGCATACAGCGACTTCCCGCGACCTTTACCAGATCGTCGGTCCACCTTGTTGGAGGCCTGCCCACACTGCGCTTTTTCGCGCTCGCCACTCGAGGACTGTGCCCCCAGCAACCATCAGTCCTGCGAGCGATGTGCCCTGCCCACTGCCACTTGAGCTTAGCAACTCTTTGGGCTATGTCATTATTATTGGCATCCACAAATTTAGTCCATACTGTCAAGCACTATCGACGTTTACATAAAGTTGATGTCAGACTCGGGTACGGACGGGTTACCCCTGTCTGAATACATTAGTGCGCGTCTAGTTTATGCTAGTGTTTAATAATTTTGTCGTTTGCGTGCGTAACGACGTCATTAAAAAATGCATCAGTGTTAACTGTATTTGTGTGCGTTGTCTCGTCTCTCGCGCAGAAAATGACAAGACTTTTTTCATAGAAATAAATGCGCATGGCCTCTCCGGTTGGTTTAATACTCTAAGGACTGCACCCATATTAAAATTTAATCACCTGATATGAAAATTTATATTTTTTTGTAAAAATATTATATTACCTTAGACATTGTAATTTATAAGAAAATAAATACTTAGTAGTATATCTGCCAATAATTATATTCTTTACCATTTTAGGTGGTGATGACGCACAACTTTTTAGAAATAGGAAATCATATTATGTCTATAAATATGCAAACTAAAAGTGATGCAAATTTGATAATAACAGATGTAGTAGCCCGTTGGCCAGGCTCTACACACGACTCTGCTATTTATCAAAATAGTAGAAGATACCAAAAATTTGAACGAGGTGCTATAGCGAGTAGCATATCTTTTAGGGGACAGTGGAAACCCTTTAAAGGTAATAATTACGTACAAATCAAACTTTGTTAAAAAACATCAAATAAAATAATTCAATTTTTTTTTACGTAAGGATATCTCCAAAACATATAAAACATGTTTTATACATTTCATTGACTTACTATTTAATTATTATCGCTGTAGATCACAGATAAAAGGAACTTTTCATTTATCGATGATATATCGATATTGTAAGAATTTTATATTGAAAAAAAAAAAACGAACTGTCACTTACTTAGGAGACCTAGTCAACACTTAGCATGGTGAAACGAATTTAGGTAAGAGCCAGACTTAGGGGGACTCGTTAACTTAACAGTTACTTAATTAGGAATGTTTTAGGGGCTTGTTGGTGAAAACGGGCATTAGAGGATCGAAAAACAGTTACTGCAGAGTGGTACACTAACAATTGTTTGCCACTTGTCTTGGAAAAAGTTCGGGAGAAACGACCTCGCAGTAGGATCCTCCTTCACCACGACAACGCTTCGTCGCACATCGCCAAGCAAATGATCGGCTATTTGGCGACGTCAGACGTGGAATTACTGGGTAACCCGCCGTATAGCCCCGACATCGCACCTTGCGATTTATATTTATTCCCGAACATAAAAGAAAACTTCGAGGAAAACGTTTTATGAACGCCGAGGAAACAGTGGCTGCATTTCAAAAGGCCATCGAAGAGACCCCTAAGGACGAGAGGGCAAAGTGCTTTTCTCAGTGGTTCCATCGGATGCAGCGATGTATTGATGTGAATGGACACTATTTTGAAAAGATGTAATAAAACTAATAACTTACTAGTTTGTTCAGTTTTTGATTATCTAAGAACTTTCAGTGTCGCCCTCGTATATGACTGATACGGAATAATAAATTGTACAACAATGCTAGTTACTACTATATATTCATTCACTCAAGATTTTTCTAATGTTGTCAAGTTCGTTAACATAACAGAATTTGCGTACAATTTTCTCTGTTTTATCTTAAAAGCATCTTTGTAGTGGTGATTCGGTTAACATGCCAGAGTATTGTTTATTGCAGATAGTATCCGAGCTGGCATCGCATGCCAACTCGTCCGACCCCATTCCCAAAACTGTTCTGCGTAAAATCTCATATCAGCTTTATGAAAACATACCTATTTTTAGAACATATCAAGGCACATGCCTCTCCAACTTATTATCTGTTTATTTTAGGTACAACAGACTTTGCCAAGTTTCCCGTTTTTAATTTATTATAAACACGACTCGAGAGGTGTCGATGTAATGCAAACAACGTTCTTTTTCCCGATTAATTCTCTCGTGATGTTTACAATGGATAATATATATCGGCGAATTCCTCCGGGTACCGGTTACGCTGCTGTTCTGTTTGTGGCATTACATTTTCGCCATATGTACGACCGATTTCGTGAAGCAAGCATCCCCTTAATTACAACTAAACTCTGCGGTCTATACTGCCCGAACGAACAGTCGTAAAACTGGTCTGACGACATCCGTTTTAACTGGCTTATACGCTTATATCAATTAGAAAGCAGCTAAAGGAGTGTTTGACAATACTAACATTTTGATCGATGAACAATAAAATGTATTTATTTATAGCCATCTTAATGACTTTCGATTTTCGATTAGGAGCTGGTAACTTCGATAAGACTACTAGAAAACTTTGAAAGCAGTGGAATGTACTCAATCAAGATGTAGATTACTGAACTAAAATAGGTAGTTCCAGATAAGATAATTGTAAAGTTTGTGATTAAAATGATAAAGACGTTTGGAACCAGACTGATAAGATATTTGATATATTTGGTTTTAATTGTTTTATCATATCTTATCTTGTCTATTGTTTGCTAAAACATAAGTGACCAATGGGTCACTTATGTTTTAGGTCGACTGACTTGATAATAAGTAAAACGTAATATTAATACTTTTAAGGCAGGCAGGCGGTATTGAGATTCTTTTTTTAAGTACTTAGATAGAAAATAAATACATAGAAGATACTTCCAATAATTATTGTTTTCTAAAGTTTACGCGAACACTACACATTGAAATGAAACAACTTTTACGGATCTACTAACGTTTATAATAATTGTTAAATTCATTAATTTAAAAACCTGAATTCTTTTTACTTTTTCTATCTCTTCTAAAAAGACCCTCTAATTAATCTGGAGAAGAAATAATATTGAAAATGTAAATTCGACTAGTGGTGCACTATTTACAACAATTATACTTATAGAGCTTAATGTTAATAATCATCTGGCATTAGCTTCTGAATAGGGGTCAGTTTATTAACCGCTTCAAACTCATTAGGGATCAGACTACTACGTAGCCGAAGGTATATCGGACATTGTGCTCGATCGAGTTACAATTTCTCACGGGCCAGTTGCAGCGACCGGTCGAGCAGGTCACATACCGCGCTCGAAAGGAGCAACCGATGCACATAAAAGGAAAACGGCTCGCGTTTTTGTGCTGCAAGCATGCTAGGCCATTAGCCCGTCCGTTCAACGGTTGAGCCATTAGAGTGCCTAACCTCTTCTACTACGCCTACAAATGTTTCCGCACCATAAGACGCCACGCTTGTGACTCGTTGAATTGTATCATGCAAATAGTTAACTTCCTGAAACTGGTATGGTCGATTCACAAAAAGCAATGATTTCATTCAAGTAATGCTGATGTGCATATTAAAAAAAAATACTCAATAAAAATTCTTGAAGAGATATCTATGTCTATTGGTTTGACTCGTTTTACCTTTTTTAATTACGCCTTAGTGTATTGTGGCTGGGATTGAAGCTTTTTCTTTAAATATGATTATGTTATTAGCTCCGTAAAAATCTAACCAACGGTTTTAGTACTTCTCTACCATTACAAGACATAATTATAGTTGCTTGGGCTCCGAGGAAATGCCTTCCATAATTCCTACATCCCCGATGGTAATCGTCTGAACGGGTTTGTTGATTGGATCCAACTCGGTATGACTAACTGGTAATATTTATTTGATACGCCTGCTTCCTTAGGCTCACCCACAATTTGTCGGAGTAAATAATAGTCAGCGGTTTGACCAGTTATTAAAAAATCTTGTTTATCAAGTTTGCAATACCCGTTTTTTGTTAACATTCATTAAGATACTTTCATGTGATAAAGAAACACATTAATTTGTTAGAATTTGCTAAAAAGACGTCTGTAAAATAACGTGTCACTTGAACTTTACCATATACAATATAATGTTTATGTCGAGCAAAAATATTTTATCGTGGAGTGAAATTATTATTTATCTTAAAATTATCACAGATTTAGATTCGTCTCAATTTTTTTTTTTCAAATCGTTTCAAAACATTTACTAGAAAAAGAACTTATAATGATACTATAAATTACTAAATACTCGTGGCGTAAGTTTGATCGACAAGTGATTGTTATATTTATAGAGGTGACAGCATAGCATTAAGCAAAATATATTTATACATAACGTTGCATAACTTAAACGAGTGTCTACGTGTATGTCCGAGTTGATACATACATACACAAAATCGTTTCGTAATTTACACCCACACTATAATTGAACGTATGTTTTGACGGATAGTAAAGTCCACTTTCTATATTTGGTCACATATTATAATCAATGGAAGAATCGCTAAGCATTTCGAGGTTGTATTTATTAAGCCGATATGGCAAAACGTGTTTTTGGAAATATATAAGCGCGCACTATATTAGTCATATAAACATTTATGACGGCTCGTCCGACAGGTTGAGACGGTTTTTTGATGTCCTCTGCAATTTCAGTCAACCAACCTATAACAGTCAGATCTCGCATGAATAAAACTGTAATTATCACTGATTGCCTTCAGGTTTAAATTGAGTAAACTGGAACCACTTTTCCATTAGTGTTGGTGCGAGACACGACGCATTTAACTTCTCGTCTGCTCGTTTGACATAGCCATGCGGGCTTCCTTACAAGCCGCATGAGATATACAACCACCTGCCGCACTTGCGACCGCATCAAGCTTTGCCCATAGCCAGCTGGCCGGTCAGTCCACTATTTAAAAATAAAACAGAATGACAAAGCAATACTGATACATGATATCACATATCATGTTAAGTGCTAATGATAATAGTGCTGAGCTGAGTGCTGACCTCAAAATACTAGCCAATAGCGGCACGGAAAAGGACACCTTTATTAATAAAGTCCATAACAGCTGCAATGTCGCTGTAGGATGTCGAATTCTAGAGCCTTAAATCGACACCAACTCGAGTTGTCTGCGAGAAAGTTTTTTTTTTAACAGGTACTTATTATCGTGTGTGTTACCTATAACGTACGGTGCGTTATATATTATGAGTTTTACATTAATTATTTTTACATACTCAATTATACCGTAATTGCACTGCCAAGGTGTGCGTTAACTGCTCAAAAAGGAAAATGCTTTTGTCAGATCGTCGATCGTCGGCTAGTCTTGTGACAACGTTGTGTTTCAACGTGTTTATTTTTAGACTCTAGATTAGTATCATATAGGCGAAATTTAATCAGAATGGTCATTACATTAGTCACGAAGAAAAAAGAAGTCGAATTTAGTCTTTACTTAAAATGTTAACACGTTTTACTAATATTATCAAGCCGGTCGATCGATATAAACAAGATCTTGTTTAACGACCCAGAGGTATGTGCTTGCTTACATAAACATCGTTTTTTTTTGTTAATACGAAAAAGGTTGTTTATTTCTCATACCTCTCACTTGACTAAACTGGTTACGTCAACCGGTTCAAGCTTGCTATTCTTGACAACCTCATAAATATTCAACAGATAAATATTTGACCTTTTAAGTAAGCAAAGGTTTCCAACTTTTAACCGTTTATTTTGTGAGACTCCATTTTGTGCATCATATTCGTAATTGTTATTATTGACGAATTATAATTGATCTAAGCTCCGTTTAAAGTGTTTATTAATTTACCAACTATTGGTAATAAATAGGTTAGATCATGTTTATTATTTGAAATGTCGTAGACAAGACTTTATTATTGAACTAGTTGTCGCCCACGACTTCGTTCGCGAAAACCACACTATTCTACAGGAACCTGTTACCGGGATAAAAAGTATCCTATATCTTAGTCCGGGTCATGGTCTGTCTATGTGCAAAGTTTCGTCCATATCCGTACAGCCTTTTTCACGTGATGCGAGGTCTAATAAACAGACAAACAGACAAAAATTCTAAAAACTATTTCAACGTTTTCTGTTATCGATTCTAAGTATCCCTAGCCATCTTTTTTCGAATATCTTCCATGTACAGACTTTCGACCCTCTTTAGCTTTATTATATGTATAGATAGATAAATTGTATTCATAAGATATTTTCTTTGTTACAGGCTCTTCTCCAGAGAGTGAATCCAGCGAGATTAACAAAAAAGGTTTGTTGTTTTTCGTAGAATTTAGCATTGAAGTTTTCATCTTTCGCTTTATTGTTATTTTCAATGTTTTTGTTTAAGGTTCTGTTTCTTAAGAAATCCAATACTTGACCAATACCAGTAGTCCCAATCCAATAGCGCGATTTAACAGCTCACGTCGACGTCGTTATAAGCGTGCCTGTAATTCGGACCGCATAATTTATCGTCTTACTTTTGGACACGTAGCCTCGAAATTCTGGACTTGTATTAGATTGTTAAAATAGAACCATTCACTTCATCGATAATTAGGACCACACTTTTATTATCTTGAGTTTATTATAGCGCCAGCAGTGATGTCATCCGTGTCTTTATGTTATGCTTTTATTAGTGTGCTTAATTTATACACTAATTAGGGGTGCGTTTTGACCTGAATGGAATCGCAGACTTGTTTCTCTAATTTATAGCATCCATAAAGTATTTTAGAACATTATTTGAGAGCCGTAAATACAGAAATTTTATTTTTCCTGAGTATATAAATATGTATGGAAATATTTGCAGAAAAAGAATATCAAATACCTTCTCAAGAGCAGAAAATGACGACTTGAGTAACTTTCTGTAATGCGCGCCTTATTCTCCTTTATACTACCTAATTAATTCATAGCATCGCAAACGTGTTGTTATCGAGATAGGTGATTTCACATTCAAATCGTATCTTTGTTTGTTCAGTCTCATTTGCGTATGGATGGACAACTTATGCTTCACACCCGGCGAGTTTCAAGCCAGAGGTCACTGCGGGCGACAATACATTTGGTATTATTATTTCGAAATCTGAAATTCAATTCCTTATCCGAGTAACGGGGTCACAGCGTTTTCGATATTCTACATAATTGTTTATTCGTGTTTCAGTTTTAGTTATGCTAAATGATGTCACATTATGTACCACAACGGTATACTCGTATATGTCTCATATATATTTATGGTATTCTCGTATAATATGTTCTGTTGTCGATTTTTAGTTGTGTGATGTTTTCTCGGCCTGGAATGGGCTAAAACAACACGTTCGTGCCCCCCTCCAGTCATTAAAGACAACCACACACGAGGTGTCGGTGCCACCCTCGCTGTTGTAGCTTTATTGTGTGTTCTTTTATCTATACACCACACCTTTTCGAACGGGAACTCAATTATTTGAAATAGGTGAACTTGAGGCCTCACAATTACTTACGTTATTTGTAGACTTTTTTTGTGTTTATGGAAGTTAGCTGTTACAATTACTCAGTGTAAAAATAACTGTATGTCTAAATATACGACAAAAAGTTATTTATTACATAATAATATTGGACGAAACATATCACATCATTAAACTTTATTAAATGAGATAATGACCGCTTTTAGAATATCAATCTTTAAAAAATAACACGTTTGAGCCTGTAACAATCTCCGCGTGCGTCATGTAGACAATTAAACGAATATTCGTGACACGAATCGTTCCAAAAACATTTTAATAGCGGTGAACCGGTTTCGTGATATTTGTCCATATTTAACTTACGATTACCGGCTGGTATGGCTGGCCATACTATAGAAACTCGTATTTATAAACACCTGCTTTATATGCGTGAGTGATCGCGTCCGTCGGATATGATTAATCCCGAACGAGATTTTTATTGCTACGAGTGCGAACGCGTTCGATTGCGATTATTTATAATGATGACAGCGAACTGCGATTGCGACACTGGAAGTTAATGGCGGAGATACGACCACGGCAGTGCAGACAGAAGGAAAGGCCATAATTAACGTTAATTACAAGGAGCAATGGTGCAAGCGTGTAATAGTTTCTGATTAACAGGGCGACCGTTATAATTTGTGTTAACGCTGCCTACACAGTTGGGTTAAAAATTTTATACTGTACCAAATTTACCACATAACTAATGTCATAGAGCCACGGTCCAAAAGCTTTCTATTTCCCAACAATACTGGCATTGATACGTTGAAAGATTTGACAGGTAAAAAGAATCACGTGAACAATACCACAACAATCGGATGAGGTCAGACGTGTCGGACCAGTTCGTGAGTACCAAGAAAGTCTCCGGTGAAAGTACGTGGCCGCATCTAATTCGCCCGGTGGAATTATTAAACGCGTTTCATAACACGACTCGTAACAAAACCGGTTCCTTTTGGGCACGATAATCTTTTTAATATCACGGTGATGCTGCGCTCGGAATAATAATAGCTGAGAAGTAATGTATGTGAGATTTGGAGGGCACACCCCGTCCATTGTCATCGGGGACCGTTTTGGGACGAGGGTCCCGGGCGGCTATTAGGATTTTGAATGTATTTGGGCCACCTCTCCCTGTGAAAGCTATTGTTGTTCTTTAATTTTACCTGTTTAACTACCTTCGGGGCTTACAGAGGACTCGTCCTTGACTTAACTACTACTACTTATTGTAGCTACGTATTTATTAATTCGATATAAGGGTGCCGTGCCGTAACGTAATTATTGTTTTTATTGTGCCAATAAGCGGCCACAACAGCTGGGACATTTACAGCTGCGTTTTGCAATGGGTGCATTAATGAGCTCACATGCCAAAGGTCATTGCTCTGTATATAGATGTTAAAATACCCTAATAGAAGTATCTTAAAATTGACAGTGAGAGACAAATACGATGCCAGCAAAACATTTTTGGACAGTAAACAGCATTTCAATATAAAACAAACAGAAATATTTTTCCAATAATTGTACAAGTGTTATCGCTGTCTATGAAAGTATGTGAACATATGGTGGCGTGTTTACTTTAATTAATGTAAATGAAATTAACCCGCATGTCATTCTTGTTAATTTGTAAATGTTATTTTATGGTACGGCAGCTAATGCCCGAGTTTCACACACCCTGGCCCTCCCAAGTCGCAACCGGTACGCATAACATGTAATTTTGCACGACTTTCTATATACAACCTTTGGTTCGAATGCACCCGGACTCCAAGACAAAATCAAGTTTTAAGTTCAAATTATGGTGAAACATAATCCGATACAGTTTACGAAAATTAAAATACAACAACAATAGTACAATAAATAGTAATATATTTGTCTACATGTAGAGCCCGTGACCAAATCTTTACAATTTTTAAAGTAAATGTTAGAATGACGTCAACTTCCCAGTTCTTTCATGAAAACATCTGTTTTATTGTATATCGAATTACCAAAGAAGACTCACAGATTCACATCGATAACCGCGCCGAACGATTAACATGAATAGACAATTGAACAAAAGAACAAGGCACATGATATTGAACATGTGGCTGAATAATAATTGTATGATAATACCTTCTTGTGAGCTGAACTGAATATTTTATGAGAAACAAGGAGAAAATAAAAGGCTTTATACATGTATTTAACACCTTTGGCTTGCATAACAATTTGTTTAAGTATCGTGTCAACGATAAAAAAAGTTTCTATTTTGTTATCATTTGAAGTATTTAATTTTTTATATTTTTTTTTATATTGGCTCGTCATAATGACCACATCCTGCCGTATGGTAAGCAGCCGATGCAGTCCAAAATAATGAGAGCCTTCCTCACCGTGGAACAAGCACGGTAACAAGCGCACCCATTCATGACGGCCTGCATAAATGCCGTTTCACGCCTCGGTCTTACAGAGGAACGACTTGCCAAATTTTTTGGTACGAGTACTGATTGTCTGTACAGTATGATGGTGGTCCCTAAGACCAGCACGCGTAGTCCGGGAGAAGAAAGGAGAGGGCGGGATTAGATCAAAAAGTTCTTCAGCACACTCTCTGTAGTAATTCCGGTAGAAGACACAGAGAGAAGCAATGTCTCTACACAGCTGGAGGTCCTAAGAGAGGCTGTAACCTCAGCATCTCCAATAATGCGTACCGCTCGCCTTTGCAGTCTATCAAGTGCATCGAGGAGGTGCATTAGCGGAGCCGTCCCATAGATGGGAACAATACTCCATACTCGATCGCACCTGAGTCTTGTACAGCAAACAGCGCTGCTCGGGAGTGAAAAACCGCCTCACCTTATTGAGAATACCCTACTTACGGGAGGCAGTTAAAATAACACTCTCGATGTAGCATTTTGGATTCAATGTCTGGCCGATGTCCATGCCAAGAATGGTGGTTGTATGTAAGAATATTCATATTCCGTCCATTTATCATTTGTCTTCTTAGATATTTATTTACTACCTAAATCATCACCATTGAATTTTCGTCTATTCTATTTCAGAGCATACTCATCTAGCATCATCATTTCAATGTGGAAAATATGTCGATTATTTCTGATGCTGCTACTATATTCTATAGTATATTTTCTTCCCGAGATCTTATAAAATCCTTTTTTAAGACTTTAAAGCTTAGGTATCTTTGGACCTTATTTGTCCTACATCTGATAAGGCAGGGTCTACTTCATCGGTAATAAGTTGCGAGAAGAGACAGCCACCTGCCGCGGACCGGTAGAGCGGGTTCCGATCGCCTTCTAGTGCACACTGTCGAGCAGTTATGAAACAATTTATCTCAATCATGATTTTATTCTACTTCTTGCGCAATAATTGCCGTGATCGGAACAGCACCGTACTCCGCCCCGAGTTCAGAAGTATAGGAACTTTTTACAAGGTTTTCTTATATGATGTTGGTAAGTAGGTATTGGAAAGCGATTTTTACAAACTTTTGCCCTTGATAGTTTAAAATGGCCCTTCCATTTAATTTTTTTGGAGGTTGAAAGTTATAGTTGTTAAATGTGTGTAATGAAAGTTAAATGGCTATTTCAAAAATATATTTCTATGAATGTAAAGTTAAAAATAGTTTAATATTGTTTATTTATTTTTGTACCTTAAAACATTAATATTTTGCTTTTATTATAACAGTCTGTCGAAAATCAGTTAAAGGTTTAAAATAGCACTGCAATGAATTGAGTAATTTTATCTATAATTCAAATGTCAGGTCAATATGTTAGGTACACATTTTATATCGGAGTTATTGTATCATCGACCACTGCTGTATCTACACAAAAAAATCAACGTGCTTATGACGTGACATTTTGTGGGTTGAATGTCTACGTAGGTTACATCCATTGTATTCATTACAACAGAACATGATTGACGGATTTTGCCTAGTCACAAAGTCTGGTGGGTTTCAGAGATTTATTTAGCATTGCACAGAAATAGAAAGCGAATTCACGATAAAAAATAATCGACTGTTACTAACCGAAAAGCAATATTTTTGAAGTCGTAAATATTATCGACTTCAAAAATATTGCTTGAGCATTTGCTCATTTGAATAAACAACACAGCTTTGACAAATGACAATCGACAGTTGGTCTTGGATAGAACGTGTTCGTTGCCAAACTGACAAAAATTATCTACTGTGTCATTCTGAACACCGGATTCAGTTCGTCACATTGATAAAATCGTATTGAATGTTACTTCAAGATGGCCGTGGCCGGTCCAGCGCTCGTCACGATCCGTGCGCTTGAGTGTAGGTAGGTGGCTACTTTCTCCTAACGGGACTTTCCTCACCCCCCACGCCGCGCGACCGTCTGCACAGACGCTGCCACTGCGCCGCTGATTACTATTACGACATCCATTTTGAATCATATTATCTCTTATAGCTACTGTTTATTCACGATGATATTACCAACCAATGTTGTTATTATAATAACCTTAGAATTTGATTGGAACTGTTTTTGCTGTAATCCGAAATTAATTTAGCGTGTTGCTAATAGTTGCTTTTACACGTTGTGTATGGTCATTTCTGAATATAAGATCCAGATACCATAAGCCCATAAGGACATTGAAATGGTATACAATGTGCAAGGGAATGTAACAGGAACTTTCATGGGCCAGACGTTCGTCTCGCTCCGGGGGCCTCACGAGCCAAAGGCCACGACTTCACGATCTTTTGCCCCTCTGACATTACCGGTATCTGACGGCATAAAAGCCGACTTCAGTTTTGCGTGTTATTGATGATATAGTTACGATACAAAATAACAAGTTGTATTTTAAAACGTAAGTGCTTATCGTGTCTCGAAAAATGTGAAAACTAGTTTTGTTCAGACAAAATAAAAATGAAAAGTGAAACGTGCCAAATCATTAAGACTAATAGTCAAAAATTAAGACACGTTCGCTCAGGTTTTTGTATTAATTTAACTACTTTGTCTAAACTAATATACCGCTCAGTTTATTTTTGCCCGTTCATTTCAATTAATTTTTATAAAAATAGATATTCTTGTTTTGATGCTGCAATGTTTGCACGCTGCACCAGTTGTCTTCATATCTAGACTTCCTTTTTCAATTACCATCAGGTAGTCATTTGCCATGCAAAGTATTAAAAAAATACATTATTCTGATGATTTAGAAAGGTTCTGGTTTCTTTCAGTCATTCAACTGCTCAATAGTTTATGACCAGATACTTATACGAAACCGGCTGCAGTTTGCCAAGATGATTCATAGTCAGCATGATCGTTCTAGCATCAAAGTTTACAAGTGGCTTTCTACCTCGTCCCTCCCGTACCCTCCCGCTGGGAAAAGTGTCTGGCACCCGTCCAAGGCGTGCCGATCTTCCTAGAACTGCATCGATTCGCACTCAACTATTTGTGTACAACGCCGCCAACATGTCAATTACGATCACAGACGGCGTTGTAATCCTCCCGCTTTACTTATCCGTATTGATTAATATGTGCGTATGTATGACGTCCCATATTTGGGTTATCATCTTTTGTTGTATAATTACATAATTGTTTCGCGCTTTGTTTGCAAACAAAGTTGTTAGTAGGTTTTTCAGATGTCACACTTTGCAATATCAAAAATTTATTGATTTCCTTTCAAATATATATATGGCATTGTCCGTTTGAAACCTCGCAGTCGCAAGCATAAAGCGTGAAGACAACAAAAAGCTGCTGCACAAATGGCTTACTCATATCGGCGTGGTTGCGAGCACGACTTGCATTATTCCGTCGTATAAAACAGAACGCACATGTGCGGCAGATGTTTAGGGTTCTTTTTCAAATATATTATTAAGTTCCCCTCCGCCCCCACCTCAGCGCCACCCCACAGTGCAGTCACTGACCTCTTTCTGCCGGAGCAGTCCTTGCTAGCTTTTTCTTTGACCTGTTTCAGTTTAGTTTCGTTAAACCACTTTCGTATTACTTATGTCACAATTCAGTGTTTACCCCATTAATTTTTTGTGCGTTAATTATAACCTACGTGACTGCCTCTACTACGGTGATTTATATAAGTGTATTTCTAAATATACGACTTTGCGTTGTTCGAACACATGTTTTGCTTTTGAAGAGGAGGGTTGACTATCCGATCTAACGTACAGGTTCCAAGGTTAAAGACGACTATAAATACAATTTCTAATAAATAGAGGACATACATGCCGACTTGTTTCGATTTTGGATATGTGTGGCACTTAGTTTTTGTCACAACTTTCTTTTGAATGATTTATTTGTAACTTTGTAATAGTTTTGTTGATTCTGATATGTTAAATTTTCTAGTAAATATTTGAGCGTAGCGTAGTTATCAAAAGTAGCTTGTTAAATGATCACCCACAGGTTAAAACAGCTGTGACAAAACTGCTTGTCTGCTTTTTGTGCGATGTGAAGCTGTCTGGTTAAATTCTTCTGTAAAGGCATGTGTAAACTCAAGCAAATGATGATAGTCAGTCACAGTTTATTTTCAAATTCTTATAGTGGTTATTCTTAATAGCTTTAAAGAATCGTAATTACAAAGCATATCGTGCAATAGCAGCAAAATACCTCGTTATTTTTATTCTAAAGCTCTTTTTTTTCTTCAAATTTCATAAATTTAATCAAGTATTTTAATTTAATTTTTCTTTTTTAAAAGTTAATAGTGATTTAAAATCACGTTCTGTGTTACGGAGAAATCAAATTATTGCGGCCATGTCGGGAATTTTATTAACAAACCGAGTTCATTCCGAGAACCTGTTAAGCTTCTTGATCGGTCGACTCTTAAAGGGTCCGCCTGGACCCCGGGGCAGGTAAAATGTTTACGTTTTTGCCCTTTCATCCTTTTCTTCGAAACTCAATAATTCATCTATGAAATCCTGTTAAAGCTATATGATATAGGTACAACGGGAGTTCAGTAGCTACTTTCTCTGTTCTAATTTCTACTGTACAATCTAGATGAGTCACGCAGAACTGTCGGTGCTCGTTGTCAGCGACGTTTTATATTTGGATCACTCTCCCACGAATACTATTAGAGTGACAAGTTTAAACCAGTTTTATCGATGAAACAGCTAACACTTGAACTTCCTGTATCAACATCATGCAGGACAGAATGCCGAATGGAATCATTGACTATTGGTTTTAAACGGATTAGTTAAAAATCATAAGTGTATTGTAGTTGTCACATGTATTTTGACCGGAGTGATCTTCATGTTTACCAATTCTCATTGTCATATTATGTTTAATGCAATGAGTTGCCTTATGTAGTTATGTACACAAAATACATTATAGGTACCTACTTGAATTTTAAATGAATGAATTTAAAATCATGACGTCATTGTGTTTGGTTAGTTCTCGCAAGGTGACAGTTTCTGACCCCCAACGCAAAAAGAGGTGTGTTATACATTTTTTAAAAAGAAATGGTTTTATTTTAATTGTAAATCGATGTTACAATTTGTAAATAAGGTTTACACAAACGTATATTACAAAATATAACCTTTAACCTTTTTTATGTCAAATCTTTGTAGAATGTGAAGGAAGTATTGGCACCAGTAGCAACGGGCGCCCGAGGCAATCACATTTGGCAGTGTTTACAAAATCTCGTGGAATTGAATCGAGTGTGAGCTAGTATTTGTAAACATGGCAGCCGGTGGCTCCGTGCGTGGCTCCTAAAATACTTCAAACAGGAATTGAACCCACGCCAACTGGTGTGCGTAGATGGCGGCTCGCACGCCCCTCATAAACATTTCATTATACGACATCTCATTTTATTCTCGTTCATATGTCTTTTATGTTCGTTTAATTTATAGCAAGCCCCCGAGCTTGGCTTGATGCGTTCAACGGAATATTGCGAATAAATTATGTCTAATTCCACTTTTGTACACAATTTACAATGGTCGAAATGAAAATTATTAATACCGGTCTTAACACCTCTATTCGTAGCCTTCACAACAAACTGCGTAGAACTCGGGGAATTCTAGCTAATTACTTGCCAAACATGGCTTATGTTTAATTATAATTAATAATAAGTTTTTTCAGTCCTACGTGCTTTACGTTATTTGATATAGAATCGACAATAATAAGATGATGCCTTGCGTAACTCTACACGTAGTACAACTGACTCTCAGACACGTAAAACCAACTTCACGCTTTGGTAATCCAATGTTGTTTTCACAACAAATATTGATTGTATTACGCTTGTGTTATCATCAATTCATAACTACTTCTCGAAACTACAAAATATAATAACGGGCGTCATGTCATGGCAGTCATAATTGCAAATATGACTTTGTAATTTTATTGCTCATGTAGTCTAGTATGTCTTATACCTACTAATTTAAACGTTTTATTTCTCTTAGTTTTATCGTCATCATCATTATCTAAAATGTCATAGCAAATCTATATTGGTGCATATAAGAAACTTTTATTTTTTTCTACGAAACTAATTGTTCACCTTCAATTGACCTTCAGGAAAGAGCTCTACCTAGTTTGACACAATACTTCTCTTTGCATCATTCTTATTGACTTTGGCAAACCAGATGGTAAATAAAATTATGGTTTTCATGGTTCGCTATTAATTATGACAAAGAACAGCGTTTGCCACAAAACAAAAAAGGCGAGCTATTTATAATTTTAATTGAATTAACTATACTGTAAACGTTTCAATTTTAAACTTTCTGCACTCTGCGCGTTTTCTTTGTAGTTTCAATTTATTTGGCTTCAGTGTGACCCAATTCAGTCTATCGATTATGCGATCTGTTGCATTGGCAGCAACATAAGTCCTAGTCCTACAGAAGTTTGTTTCATTTCGAACGTTCTGTAAGTAGGCCACATGTGCGCGTGTCAGTTCAAAAGTTTACTCGTTTATTTCTACAGCTTTCTCACACGTGAAGCCATATAATTATCCAGTTTAAAAGAAAACATAATGAAGTCCAATTGCATCATATTGCTGGCTGAAGTTTATTTGATTAGTTTCTTCAATCCACGCGTTCTTCTCGGTTTATTTATTGTTTGTGTTTGCATACCGCCGCGTTTCTTGTGTTGCCGC
Source organism: Eudonia truncicolella (assembly GCA_949315975.1). Taxonomy (NCBI): domain Eukaryota; kingdom Metazoa; phylum Arthropoda; class Insecta; order Lepidoptera; family Crambidae; genus Eudonia; species Eudonia truncicolella. The sequence goes on from OX438836.1 coordinate 12,924,717, forward strand.
AACGTTTTATAAACAAAAGTATACGAGCCAATCTAAAATTAATGAACAGCATTGCTAATGCATTGTTTCTGCGCGGTGTCGTGTAACCGGTTCTCGGGTCGTCATGCGTGTCGGTACGAGGAAACCAACAGTTGTTTCCATTGGCATTCTTCGCACGCTCGCCGCCTCACAATGTCAGTGAGAATCGAACGACCCCATCTCAATTTTCTATTGTGCACGCTCTGCGCCTTCTCTCGTTCTGTGTTACTAAGCAACACGGGTGAAAACGACACGCTACTTGGCACCAATGTCGATCGCACTTCACAGTCACCTCACTAATCCTCTCCACCCGTAAAAACTGCGTCAACTTACTTAATCGCACAAGTCTTCAAGGTTTTCAACCAAAAGCATCTGTGATATCTCACAGCGTTATAATTTATTTATTTCTACAGCGGATACGGCTCTATTTATATCCACGGCCGACCCGAAAGAAGGTTATTCGCGTTCGCGTTTACACAACCGAGAAACGTATACAGAGAAAGAGTTAAACGCACGGCTGGGGCATTAATCAACGTTGTAGGTAACCGTAGCCGTCTCCGGGGGATTAGCCGCTGAGATATTCTATTCTTCTTTCGTAATTAATGGCTTTTGGCAAGTGAGCGTCGTCTTTCGGTCGGATGTAGAATAGGATCGTGATGTGTCGACGCAGTTGCATATAGTTATGTAATTGGTCTAAAAACAATGGCTTGTGTTGTAGAGATCGTTCATGCATAGCTGTATCTACACTAATGCGGCGAGCACATAATAATCCTCGACCCACGCTTTTGTGAAGCGGGCCAACGGCCTTTGACGAGCTAGTGTCGAGATGGGCGGTGATGATACGAGCGATTCGAAACGTTGCCGACACAACAATATGAATGATAGCCCCCGGCCAACGTAGGCCGTCTGTCGAACTACTCTCGCAGTCATATAAAACTGTTCGTACTGTACAAGAAAATACGTTCAAAATAACTTCAGCTATATAAAGCGATCGAGTCAAGAACCTCGACATTTAATTAGCTATGAGTTATGAACGCCTACGGCGGCTGAGGCAATGACTTCTGCCTTTTTTATTCATTAGCATGAAATTACACGTCTCAATGTTACTTTATGAGTGAGTGAGTACACATAATACATGAGCAGTTTCGCAAAAGCAATGCTTAATCAAATTATGATTAAGATTAGATAATTTAATGAGATTCGATATCAATATGCTGTCTGCTTTCAATTCCGAACGGTATTGTAATGAATTTTACGGGGACATTCTCGAAGCCGATTGGGCGGATGTGCGTTAATTAAAGCCGACCGTTTGGCGTAGCGGTCGAAGACCGGTCTTACAGAAGTCGTAAATCAAACCGCTAATGTTCCAGTATCTGTTAAACAGATCCAAACTAAGCTCTGCTATGGATTGCCGAATTAATTACACCGCCATGATCAATTGTTTGCGTAGAGATCGCTTCTCACGGCCGCTGAGTAACCGCGTGTACGGTATCAAAACAGTCTGTTCCGTACGCTGCGATGAAAACTGAAGATGGCTTGTTTATTAATTTCCAAGTTTATAAATACACATGATCTCATTATACTTTGTTAACGTTAGGCTTTCTGCATGTAGTGGCTGTTATCTCAGTTTATTACGATGTATCTGATGATTTACTAATAAGATAGAATGAAAAAATACATTTAGTTTACGATTTTTTGCTTATAACTGAATATTTTACTTAAAAATTACGAATTACTCACATAATATTTAGTGTAACTTTTTTGTCGAATAGCAATTTTTGTCAGACATCAAAATAATAATAATCCCAGCGCCGGGCAATACTGGTTGGTATCACCATACCTCATGATGAGAACCTTGACTTGACTCACGAGTTTACCGCCATGTGGGATGTGGATTCAACCATTATTGTACCGACAGTCGTTTCGGCAAACGGTATTTTAGCCAAAAGCCTCGATCAACTCGCTCTCGCTGAAAGGTTGGGTCAAGGGTCAGATGCAAAAGGCAGTACTCCTAGACACGGCACGTATTGTCAGGAGGTTCCTCACTCTGCAGCCCTAACCACCGATAGCTTGGGTCTATCCCCGAAAATAAATAAAGGGTATAATAATAATAAGAAAGAAAATAAATAAAGAGTATAATAATTGCTCGCATAAATAAGTACCTATTGGTCAACTTACCGCAATTTATATATTGCAAATATTTTGCCGTGTGAGTGAGTCAGCTGTAACATGGTCCTACGTATTCGTATATAAGCATGTGTCACATTAATATAGTATTTCCTGTTATTAGTCAATTTGCATTAATATATGCATTTACAAAAAGAAGATTGACACCGGTTTGATCAAATATATTGGTTTTCCTCACATAACCTGATTCTTTTTAAAAGGTGGTATTTCATGCCGCATTAATGTTGTACGTCATATAAATACTTGCATAGGTATGGAATGGAACAAGGATAAACTCTATACTAATTAAGGCACTTAAGATTCTTCGAGGTTTTCCATCAATCAGTCGATTAAAGAATGATTTATTGTTGACAACCTTATATAACGTGACAGCGATGTAGGTAAAGGTAATTAATTATGATAAGACAACAGCCTGTGCTCTATAATTTATTATGTGCCTGTATGTACTCAGGTTTTGCTATATACCTATAGACCTATGTATTGAAGCCTACATCTGTATATTTATGTATGATATTATGACTTTATTGTATATGTTTTGTTTCGGTATTAAATTACTTTCTGTGGTAAGCTGTTTCAATGTTACTGAATTCAAAAGGTAAATTAATAAATTTGGTTTTTAGTTAAAAGTTTATTGACATAATGTATATTACCACATATTGTAGATTTATGACAAACCTTAGTGGTTTAACAATGCGATTAAAGTATAATAGTTATTCAGCATGTTTAATTATGGTATTAAATATAAAATAAAAACAATTAATGCATGTTAATGACGGTAGTTGTTGACATTGAATTGGCGCCTTTGGCTTTCAAAGTAAAAAAAAAAAAAAGTAAATAGTGTTGAATAATTTCGGCGGGCTGGTTAGAACCACGATAACTCAATTGGAAGAGCACCTGACCCGGTATGTCAGAAGGGTGCTAGTTCAAATCCTGCTCGTGAAAATTATTTTCAACATTTGTGTTTTTGTAATTAATGCATAATAAAAGCAAAATAAAGTTTGATCAGTATTTACAGTATGAGCTATCTTATCTTATATCAATGTCAATCAGGAATCATGTAGTGTTATAGTTTCCATAAATTGGTAACGTAAAGTACGTTTAGACATATCGTTAAAGTTTATATTGCATGCAGTAGGTGATAAAGATATGTGATACACTTTAAAATTTGTAACATCATAGGGTAAATGAGATGTTGATAAAGTAATACCAATATTATGTTACAACTTATGTTGCATCAGCCCAAAGTTAAATAGCTAGTAGGTAGTATGGACCTAGTCTATCATACGTGACTTATAGATGACCCCAAGATAAATAACAGGCTGGAAAGACTGGCTATCTGGAAAGATATTGACTCTTTGTGATCTTCCTATACTCACTAAAACCGCTTATGCTCTGTTTAGTGACTGTCGCCTTCGTGGTCGGCTCTGACCTCATTAAGGCTAGGTATTCAATTGTTCTTGTCTTCTTGGTTATGGTAAGGTCGTAAAGCATCATACCTGCTTTTAACTTCCCCCGTGCATACAACATGGAGTATTTTAAAAGAAAAGACTCTAAATTCTATACCATCAGGTGGCCTGTTGATCTGTTTCCACACACGTTCTTCTCTATAAACATGAATGTAAAAGAATGTCCCCCAAGACAAGTGTCCCCCCCACCCCCCCTGCCACCCAAATGGTTGTTTACGGATACGTGAAAAAATTCACGGTAGTTATATAAATGTTCATAAAAGCCCTCTTCTCAGAGTCCGCATTATTGAGATAGGCCACGGAACCCACCACTGCGCGTGGCCCGACACGCACTTGGCCGGATTTTTTTAATTTTTCATTCCTTAGGACAACATCCGTGCAGCCTTATTAAAATATTGTTTCAAAAATGGAACCGGAGGAAAAAATTACGGTCGAATTTCGACCGCTGGGCGACCGCTAGTTATTATAAAATGTTGTTTACAAAGTTTTCACAATAATTATATTAAAATTATGTACCGTTGAAATTGGTCAAGGAAGGAAAATGTTTGTATTTATTTACTTTGCAAAGAGAATTACGAATGTAATTATCCGTGACAGAGGTATTATATTCGCAATAATAATTTTGCTATATTACATCGGTACGTATGGTGACACAACATTCAATACGTAAAGCAAGTCTTATTAATTCAGCTGTGTCTACTTCTTTGTTCGCCCCGGAACAAGAGTTGGCATTTGCAAGTAGAATATCTTTCTTTACAAAATATATATATAACACTATGTGGGAAGATAACCGTAGCGCCATCGCCAGACAATCCCCCGGAAATATGAAATTCCATGAAATAAAAAATATTTTATCAGTAACACACCCATATTCTTTATTAAACAATATTAATGGGTATCAAAAACATTAAATCGCTTATAGTAGTAATGTCTGAGTGCTAGTTCTTTGGTAAAGCTAACTTTTTGTATTATGAAAAAAGTTGTCATTGCCATGACATGAATATTCCTCTCAACTCTTTTTGTGTGTTTTGCGAAACGTCAACTGGAAACTAACGAGATAATGTCACACGTCTTAGCAACAAACGACTGGTTCTAAAGCGGTGTGACGAGGCAGCTAGAATGTCAATATTCAAATTCATACAATCAGATACATTTGAAATTGATTGGTCAACCTGCGCGTTGAACTCTTTTTGTATCCGTCAGACTTTTGAAACACATAGATTAGAAAAGGTATTTTTTTGTATAAAAAATAATAAGATCTTTTTGGAGACCAGAACAGAATAGTAAAGCTTATAAAACATAATAAATTTAGATAGGTAATCCATGTTCAAACCAGCTTAACAAAACTGATGTTGTTTGGTTAGCTTTGGTTAGCAAAAGGATTTCAATGATATCAATCAAGGTTACCCAGTTACTTATATCATTTGCTTTCACTAGTTTTTGTATCCAAACATGTTAAACCAGTACTTTATTTAAGTTGCCTTGTAAATAAATTCTTAAATGGTTGCTGTAAAGTATTTCGGGTAACTGCTGCAGTTCCGAATGTTAACTACTGAATGAATGCTAAATATGTGCAGTTGAATTTTAATTTGATGCGCCGACATACAAGAATAGAACCGATTACCTACTTGCATAGCGCCGGGCTCATACCCCATACGTAAAAGTAACAAACGCCACAAGAGTTTCACCAAACCCGGCGGTCGAGGCGGCAGCGCGGCGCGCAATTACGTTTATATGGAGTTTGAGAAAGTAAACGCTGCGTGCCTGCTGAATAGCCAAGTGGTTGCGCAACCAGTCTATGGATGGCTATGGAGGACGTCACGCCGCTGCAGCCAGCCAGCGGCTCCACACGATGACAACCGTGACCAACTAACGAAACCCCCCCCCCCCTACGGTGCCAATCAACCGGCACTAAAGGAAGCGGCCTATTAAACTGTCAGAGGTCTCGTTCGACTGGCCACAACTACGGCCATTTTGAAGCGCACGTTGTCAAATAAAAGCGCGAACAACGGAGTCATTGGAACGTGAAAATGAAACTATCGCGATAAATTTCACGACTGTAAATGTAAAGGAATGTCATTATGCCACCCCGCTTGCTGCGCCGCCGTCTGCGTCGTTTTGGCCTACATAAAAGGTGTCGATATTCGCCCGATAACGCGGGCCTTGCCGTTTTTAACTGATCATGCCATTTAAATTGGCGTTGGTACTTTCAAATTTATACAGAGCATTTTATTTTGAGTAGGTAACCGGTTCGTAAACAAATAATCATGTCGGCTGGTTTTGAAGTTGTTGAGGTTAAGTGAAATGAGTCATGCTCATGCCGTGTCATTTTTAGTGTCCTCAATATTAGTTTTCGCAATTCGGCTCGTATCAAATTTATTATCGCGCTAAATACTGACCGGTATTTGATCCTGCAGGCAATCCGGCCAGGTGTTACCGAAATAAAGATAATTATTAATAAGATTATGATTATTTATTATGTTAGTACCTTACGTCACATCCGCTGGGTCACAATTAAAGATGACTAAAAAGTATTTACTCCAAATTATAAAATATACTATCTATATCGTTAGCGTCACGTCAGATCATGAATGTTCAAACGATATGATATATGGATTGATTAAAATAGAAATCCAATACAGACACTGCGGTGGGCGTGAAACGATAATGAAACATCGAAACGTGATGTTGACATGAAAACGTGAATACAATATTTGAGTCCGTTATTATCATTTTTGTTGTGCCGTCATACGTTTAAGGGGAACAGCACGATTAATGCGTCGGTAGTGTGTGGCAAAATACCACTAGCCATTAGGGGAAATGAAACGAGTTTGTTAAGGCATTCGACATTTTTACTGAGAATAATGGCAATAAAACATGATTGTGAATACTAAACATGCTAAACATGCTAAATTCTCGGTAAAACTGAGGCTGCTAAAATGATAAAATTTTATAGCTATGTTTCAGAAGTGTTTCCTCCTTTTATTAACTTATACTGTTACGAGGCTCATAGTCCTTTAATATACAATATATTTTTCTTGCAGAAGGAACATATAACAAACACAACGAGGTTCGAGTAAACAAAGATAGTCTTATATATGATGTTGCTAATAACAAAACCGTCGTTTAATTACGTCTACGAACAAAGGGAAAGGGCCATGAAACGACAAATCGCTCTTATAAAAGAATAATAACGCCTACCCTCGCCAATGTCTACTGCGTATCCTTACATTAATGTTTTTTCTTTTATACGGGAACGAGGAGGGTGAGGGAAGGCCAGAGGACGTTTTTGGCACTACCACTAGTCACCAAGAGAAGGGTTGACGTGTTACTTACCTACCTTGAGACCTGTTAAAATTCCATTTAAAAATCAGTTAGATACGCCATTCCTTTTAGTTATGGTTCAATGTTAATAACAATTTCGAAGAATTACTTAATACTGAATTTAATACGAATTCTTCTTCCTGAATATTTTTTAAGAACGGAGACTTCTAAATTACAAAATGTCTCATCTTCTGAAGAGTACAAAAAAGACATTCCTTTGTTTCAATTGAATCGGTATCGTTTTGAAAGCATGCGATGCGAGCGAGCGCGAGACCCTCCCTACCTGTCCGGCCACGAGGACTTTTCAAAGAACGCCCGGACAAAGAAAACAAAATTACGCGATATGAATGAAATCAGCTGCTTTGGGGTGCCATGAGAATAAATAAGGGGATGATTCTGTGAAATATGGCTCTTGGCGTTGCCACGGCAACGACCCGGGTCAGAAGCTGCCTTATTAGAAGCAAGCATAGCCCTCAAAGGCTGGTTTATTAGTTTAATTTAATGAGATAATACGGTTACGCTCCAGGTATTATAATATCGTTCTCTTTGTTCTTAGCTGTATACGCGTATATGATTTCTCTTTGCGATTTGGCATGCATGCATGGATGATGTTGTGTGTTGTTCCCTTACAATTATCGGCTACTTATCTAGACTGAATTGTTTTCTGAATTGCCTAGACAATTCGGTATAATTGTAATACGTGATGTTATTATCGTCGCTTATCTTAGCATCAATGTCCTTTTTGTGGAGCAAATGATAAAACTATTTGCTTTAATGATAAATTTAACACTGCTTTATTAGTACCTATTAGTAAAGATACAAGGTATATAATATAAATAAAATAAAATAAAGCAGTTATATAAATAGTGTATTTGACAGTTACAAAAAAGTTGTTCAGAGAATTTCTTTAATTGCTCAGTCCCAAACTTAATTACAATATTTAATACAGACTTCGTTAAAAGCCTCATTGAAGGCCCAAATTTTCAACAATATGAAGTAAAGTAATTGAACTTTTGTGAAATACCCTTCAAAGTTGGCAACCCATTAATAAGATACAGTTTAGCAAGAGTTCATGGAAACATTTTCGATAACAAATTTTATAATAATTGGGTCGAGAAATTCTGATATTTAAGAAAAACAATTGCCGCTAAATTATTTTTTTAATAAGAACTTGTTGCGGCTATGGCACATTGTGAAGGCAAACTTTTTAATAGACTCATGTAGACATAGAATAATAAAATAACCGAAGTTTTGTCAGTAGATTTATCTCGGTTCATGGGTGACGACGTAAACAGTCCGCGGTTGGGAGGTGGTGGGGGGTGGGGAGTCTGCAGGGACCTTCCTACTCAATTCGCCGGTAAAAGCGAGTGAATCGCGACATTTTCCTTTCATCAACCTTTACAACATTTCTTTTATTATTATTTTTTACGTTATGGTACAAGATATTTAGAAACCAAATAATGACCCAGTAAACCTTTTACCTTGTTAGTGATGGTATTGACTTGATATTTTATTTTAGAGTATATTGAATACTGAAAATAAACAGTAATACGTTGTATTTTCTTATTTCTTATTAGATCTTCATGAAATAGTTCATTATTAATATATTAATTTTATATATCAAGGATAACCAACAGAACAATCATATACTGAGCATATTTTCTAGTGATTTCTGTAAGTGGCCACTACATGCGTTGTAAAAGCAAACTTAAACATTATAATTATTAAAAAATGTTCAAGTGAGCGCATCGAATACAAGTGCTATGGAAAATAATAATAAATAAAAAAAATTCTTTTGTTTATATAATTTTAACGCAAATTTTGCTGCGAAACAAATTACAAAAACACAAATGTTAAAAAAAAAATCCATCCAGCAGGATTTGAACGTGCACCCTTCTGACATACCGGGTCAGGTGCTCATCCAATTGAGCTATCGTGGTTCTAACCAGCCCGCCGAAATTATTCAACACTTAATACACTTTAATAATTAATACTAAAAAACTCATTTATTCATCGTTTATTTATTAAGTAAAATAGAAATTCCAGAAGGTGGGCCCGTAGGCGTCAGTCAATCCGCAAGCGTTATAACAACTTAGCGTTAAGAATATTTTTGCGTCCGACCGACCGTACCACCTCCCCTTTAGGATCGTCTGGAGGTCGCGTTGTCGTAGGATGTTCACCGATCTATTTAGTGATCAAGTAAAATATATTTTTTATACAGTCAATGTAGATACCTTTATTTAGTGCTCTGAATAACTATAAAAAAGTCAATGCTTAAGAAAAACCCTACAAGATAAAGATTAATAAAGATGTTTAATTGCCGGTATAAAGGTACTACGTCAATTTAGAGAACCTCAAGAGCGGGTATTTCAATTAAACATAGTAACACATGAACAATGTAATACAAATGGGTTTTTACCATTCATAAACTAGCGTGATGTTGTAGTAGTGACGCACGAGCAAGCTGTAACGACTAACGAGAGACACATGCTGACAAGTGGGTACCGTTAATAATTATTCCTTATGGTAATGACAAAGGCTTCCTACTAGATCCTCTTACTGACTTCGATGATATACTGCAACTATAACACTGCATCAAAATTGTTTACGAACACTTCCGAATATTTGGAGCATGCTCTCCTCGACGCATTACATTCCCAAGAGATACCCCGCGATCGTTAAAATGTCGAAACATTACTTGGCATCCGTCCAGAGTTACAGACTTTGTGTGAAGTTCCACTGCAGTTTTAGAGGTATAACCTTGATGACCTGCAACGTTTGCTTGCACAGTTATGCAGATGTTTTGAATACCGGGTGTTCAGTTCAAACCCCGAAAGTAATATACTCGTATTGTGTGGGGGTTCCGGACTGACGCCATTGCGCATAACTCTCTTGACTCCCCTACTACGCTACGTCATAATAACATTTGTTCAAGTTTCAAACTAGTTTCTTTTCAACTTACTGGTTCTTAGGGTTTCTTAGTCAACAACCCTTATAGTTTCGCCATGTCCGTCTGTCTCCCCAGCCTAGCTCATAGACTCTAGTACTAGAATGCTGACCTTTTTATTTTAGGTTACCTCCTCTACACGTAAAGTGAGGATGTAATTTTTTTTCTTGTCTACCTCATAGTGCGTGTGGGGGGGGGGGGGGTGTCCTTGGATAGCAATTTCAAAAATATTGCGGGTTTGTGAAAACACTTTTTTTGATTGAGGCATCCGTTTGTGAACTATTAAGCTTTAAAGTGCAAAATTTTGTTATAGTCAAGTGTCCCCCCTGCCAGCCAAATGGTTGTTTTTAGATACGTGAAAAATTCACGGTAGTTGTATATATGTTTTCTCAATTTACTTGTACCGTCATCAACGTCATTTAAGTCGCTTTTATGAATCAATTACGTCCTTTAACTTTGTTTACTAATTTGCTACATTCACGTGTTTCCACAATTAAACTTGGAATGAAACGAACTTTTTCAATATCATTTTTATAACATTTTGATTTGATTACGCTAAGAGCATTGCGGTGTTCACTCAAGGTCAATGAAACGTTTCAACAAAAAACACAATGACTCAGGTCTCTCCAAGTGAACAAATTCCTATTTTCTCGGCGTATCGCGAGATGTCGCGCTAGGAAGTCGTTGTGGGGTATTGTGAATTGAATCGAAATCAGTTAAAGAATGCGCCGGGGTAACAACAATGCAGTCATTGTACTGTTTGATTAGTGAATTAACTGCGAGGGCGTTCGTGTGCACCGATCACGACTTTCAGATCTCACGCCAACATTTCCCAGCGTTCGGAAATTGTAGGACAGCACACACACACTTATTGCAAAAAATTAAATAATAACATTCACAGCATTCGCCGAAGTGCACTTATTGTGATATTTACACTAATAAGTTGTCAAATTGAGTTATTATTACTTTGTTTTTAAGCTGTCAAGGAATTGGTATTACAGGTAGATATTTCAGCTATTATAAATAAACTAGCGGCCCGCCCCGGCTTCGCACGGGTGTACTTTTTTTTAATATAGCCTATGTTACTCAGCGCTAATGTAGCATTCTAATGGTGAAAGATTTTTTTAAATCGGTCTAGTAGTTTGAGTTTATTCGTTACAAACATACATACATACAAAAATACAAAGGTTTACTCTTTATAATATTAGTATAGATAAGACTTCAAGAGCTCGATGGCGCAATGGTTGACGCGCCCGGTCATCGGATGGGTGTCCAAAAATGTATAATCTCGAACTCCTCCGTGCTTCGGAAGGCATGTAAAGCCGTTGGTCCCGGCTTCATTAGCAGTCGTTAACAAGCACCAATCCGGAGTGGGCGCGCGTGGTGGTTTATGGCCCGTTACCCATTCATAGGGAAGGCTTAAAATGAGCTAACGATGATAATGAAATAAGACTCAACTACTGGTAGCAATACTTGATCTTGAGTCGCAAACATCACCAGTTGTACGTAGTAAGCGAACACTGGGGCTGTACTTAATAATTCGACATAAAAAGTATGTAATGCGCGTAACAATAGACCGGTGTGCCGCGGCAGGAAGTGCGGCTGCTTCGCTCGCAGCTGTCAGTGAACCAAACGCACTTACATTTGACATTGAACCCAACCTGTGTCGGTGAGCATTCAAATTGAGCGGCTCTTAAACGATTGGTTTCAATAATGGCTTTGGTAACTTGATAATTATGATTACACTTCTTTCAAGTAGGTTTTAAACAAATGCAAATTGCAATTCTAGTGTTATATTGTAATTTTGATAATATTGGTCCTATCTTAGATTTCGTCCCGTATTTATTTATTAATTAAGCCGGGAATATGGTTTTAAACAGGTATGCTACACAAGTTTAATCTTTAAATTTCCTCAGCCACTCTGCGGACTGCGTAGGTAGGTAGGTATTACAATCTATTTTTAACTATGTTAGAACATAATTTAGTCAATTTTACTTTTTTATTTTAAGTGCTAATTGCTGCACTGAAGCTAAATTAAATATATTTTATGAATATTTAATTTAGCTTCAGTGCAGCAATTAGCACTTAAAATAAAAAAGTAAAATTTACTATAGCGTTGTGTTATCAAATTTGTGGTATTTCATCTACAAAGATGAATCTGCATGGCCATCGGTTGCAACAACCGTTTGGATAGATGGCGCTAGTGCCGCTTAATAGCACTCAAAAATATTAAAAATAGCAGTGACAAAATTCAGCGCTTACGTCAGCCTTCCCGGTAGCATAGCGGTCAGTGCAGCCGCCCGGATTGCGGAAGACCCAGGTTCGATTCCTGGCTGGGTCGGGTGGGCGTTTAATTTTTTCACTGTATTTTATAAAATTTTATGAATATTTAATTTAGCTTCAGTGCAGCAATTAGCACTTAAAATAAAAAAGTAAAATTTACTATAGCGTTGTGTTATCAAATTTGTGGTATTTCATCTGCAAAGATGAATCTGCATGGCCATCGGTTGCAACAACCGTTTGGATAGATGGCGCTAGTGCCGCTTAATAGCACTCAAAAATATTAAAAATAGCAGTGACAAAATTTAGCGCTTACGTCAGCCTTCCCGGTAGCATAGCGGTCAGTGCAGCCGCCCGGATTGCGCAAGACCCAGGTTCGATTCCTGGCTGGGTCGGGTGGGCGTTTAATTTTTTCACTGTATTTTATAAAATTTTATGAATAATTTAGTCATATAAACTTCGTTCGTACATGTTCACGTTAGGGAATGTATAAGCAGCGCTCATTCCATCTTTATTACTTAAGTTGTTTTAATGTAAACCACAACCAGAAAGATTGGTTTAAAAATCTCATCGCAACTCGTGATTGCGTAGTTCACGGTTGAGCATTCGCTTATGTGTATGTGAACGTGTGTTAGTTTCAGACCTGCGGTTGCAGAGCAGACGGACGGGCGCGGTATTCCATTTCACATTATTAAGACTCCACTTGGCGGTAGACTTTCATCAGTAATGAGGGCGCCGATGCCGCCACGCCGGCCGTAGGCCTCGACCGCAACGTTAAATTAACCGCTCCGCGAAACCGAACGCCGCGAAATGTTGCAAATTAAACAATTGAATAGCGAAAAGGTACCAATTTTGGCTAGAGGAGTACGAATTTTGTATCCAAGGCGTTGGCAAAGCTTTTGTTACCATTTTGTGAGTTTTTGACGGGAAAATCACGTTTGCATTTTAATTTAGTTTTCGAAATTAACGCTGAATATCGCAATATCTCCTAAGAAGTCTGCATGAAATCCCACATCTTTTTGGATAATTATTTAATCGATCGTTACTAGTAATCACACATTATCATCTCTTATTAATAAAAAAATAACTGAAGAACTGAAACTTCCAAATAGAAGAAGAAGACTCAAAAAAAGCTAATTGTTGAGAAACGTCTCTATTAACGATGTGTCGCTCGTTCCGAGAGAAAAGGCCTTTGATTACGATTACACGGTACAATGGTCGTGCGTGAGAGTTACCCGCGTTGTGTTGTGCCATTAAATTTATTATGTATTACACCGGTCTGCTCTATTTATTCGGTCGGTAACAATAGAAACTAATAATGATCATTCTGCATTAATTGCTCGTTGCGTGCTTCGGCAAGGCGGTTAGCAATTCTTATCGTCATGATCGTCGGGAGTTATTTGCGGGCGTGTACAACTGCAGCGGAAGCGGTGAAAAAGTATGTGTGTGTGGATCCTTTCGAATTTGAGGTTAGCTATTATCGTGTGCGTTGTAAACGTCGCTGGCTCGTAAGGTCGTGTTAATATTCACGTGGCGGCGCGGCGTGCCCGGGGCGAGCAGGCTTCACAAAATGGCTGCCGGAGGCGCACGGGCCGGCTGAGTCGTGACCGCCAGGAATCCACGCGTTCGTTCGAACCCTCATCAATTATGCATGAATACGGCCCAACGTCGATGTTTACTCTCCATGAGACAACAATTTATTGCGTCGTGCTGTTTTTGACATTCGATCGCGGACCGGTTCCAGCACACCGCGATGACGAAATACGATTCACCAACTAGTGCATTGCTATCTTAGTTGTCTTTACATAGACTCTTCCGAGTATGAAAGATGTAATAGCTTTGTTTATCGGGTCCTTCAAACCGGGCATGTTTAGTATCTGTTCGTAATGCTTAACGGCCCTTGTTGTGTGCCTTGTTTGAGTGAACTTGGGGGACGTTTGTAAATATTACGCATTGTCTTCTCTCCAGTCGTCATGTCGTTCGTCGTCCGAGAGTATCACAATGATTCATATATTGCATCAGGTTGGCTGGCGCGGAATTAATTTAATCGTATCGCGGGTGTCTACGACGCGCAGCTGTGTAAGCTATCGATAACGCCGAATGAATAACTCATTGTTCTCTGCGATCGGCTCGCCTTACAACGAAAAATATTTTGTTTTTACCAAGTAACATGAGTATATGACTTTATAATGCGAGGTCGACTTGAAATGTGAACTAGTTTTAACACCGTGCAATATCTGCTTACCTGATGAGCGAGGAAGATATTCCTACCTATACCTACAATATCAGCAAATGTGCTCTCCTCATTATCGTGATCCTAAGAAAGGGTGAAACAAAATGTAAGTCATCGTAAATTAGTTACAAAGCGTTTTCCGTGCCAAGCGCGTGTAATCAATATTTAATTAGAATGAATACCAGGGGAGATTCTCGCTCCCCTTCATCGGCAATGTTGGCGCGCGCAAGGAGTTATGTCGTAACTTGTAATTCTCCCACGCGGTGTCGTCTCGTGACTCAGGGACTCCGGAAATCGCAAAATAAGTTCTTTACACACACTTATATGACATCGTAAATAACGTTGACATTCGTTACACCCGCACTGCTCTTATACCAACATAACAACGTTGAAATTTCAATGAAACGGTATGTTTACACCGTTTTGACCCGTACAAATATGACAGTCGTCGTTGGTGACAATGGCTGTCGTTGACGGAAAGATAACGAGATGAGAGATAAATATCTGTGTCACACAAACATGCTCTTTAATAAACGTTATCTTTAGTTGTGTTTAATTAAGAATACTGCTAACATAATATTTTTTCACTCTACATCAACAGACATTGTGGAAAGGAACGAAAGTTTACCCTTTACGTTATTCTTATTAACAGTCCTGTTTAAACAAATGGGAACTTACTATAATAAGTATATCTACGTCTTAAATTAAATAAGTATCGGTAAGTATAAGGGTAATTGTTAACGGGATTATTAGCCGTTCCTTTGTTGTCTTTAAGCATCGTCGTATAATTAGCACTTAAGAAAAAGAAGAAGCCCTCTAATAAATATTTAAAGGTTTAACCCACGGACCTGAAATAAAGGTCCGTGGCTTAACCTTTCGCAGATGGAGTCTGATGACGCATGTAACTGTTCCAAAATATTGGATACTCAAGGACAATCAACCTTGATAATAATCCTGTTAAATTATCTTCTCCAATGTTTGAACACGAAGTTTTAGAAAACTATGAATATGTAGCTGTTATAGAATATACTTACATACATTTTACACGATACGGATATCATTGTGCATATGATGATGTTGCTTAATTATACTTAGCCACGTAATCTAATGGAATAATCGTACAGCTGCTTCGAGCGAACCTTTAGTTATGGTGATTTTATTCCAATTAACGACCGTTTAATAAATATCTAAGTAGTCCTAGCTTTGACATCATTATACAAATTAATGTATAATTTAATATAAGCAGCGGCGGCAATCTGGTGTTTTGTAATGTTTTATGGTACCTATATATTTTTAATACTGTAGGCATAAACATGTCAAAAATAACAGAATGCCGCCCGCCGCCCGCCCCCGCCGCCCGCTGCCGCCGCCGCTTAAAATAAAATTGTAACCTTTCATTTACAACTTCCAATTAAGTCCATTATGAACGGTTCTGTAGATGTTAATTGAGGTATTTTTTGTTTTCGATGCTACGTTTGTTAACTTGACGTCAGTATGTCAATTATAATTGACTCATGATTATGCAATCACGTATTTATTACACAAGTGTGGTTTATATATACACGTTATTGACGTCTGAACTTTGCTCTATTTGTGTTTTACTTGTTTAAATGATTGTTGTCTATCAGGTTTTCGCTTGGTTAGGTATAAACCGATGTTCCTGGTCTATCTTATTAAATGTTGACAAGTTTACGTAAGATGTATGTTTTTATATTATAAGTTTAGAAAAACAAAACACAATCTCCATTCCATTGTTTCGTTCAACTGTTTTATTTGTTTTTGTCAAGGCAAAGCTTCACCGTAATCGTGAACATTGTTTGAACAGCGGATAATAATATGTTATCAAGTGGCGCAACCATGCTATCGACTGGCTCGCGTTATCGACTGCCGTGTTTGCCCCCCTTATCTATAAATTCCCTGTCTCTCACTATCACTGTTATCTAACGTATAAAGTAGGGTATTGTTTGCAAAGCACCTATTTTGGGATTACTAATAACGTTTTACCGGATTCTTTTGTAATCTAATTATGAAATAGCGTTCTCATTTTTCACTAATGATGACGGTCATATCCATTAGCGTTATGTGTGATTATTATAAATAAATAGAAATCAATGAATTAAGTATAGTAAATGTTTCTTTGATTTTGAAATATGTTTTAGTAATATCATAACTTTTTAAGCTAGTTGAAAAATATATTACAGTAAATGTGTATCAAATACTGATAATGAAGATAATACATCAACCGATCAATACGTCCGTGATCATGGCGCATGAAACAGTGGCAAAATATCGGAAACTCAAATCAGCTAAAACATGGTAATAGTAGTCCCGTTAGCATTAATTGTTGTAATGTAGCTAATAACAAACATTAAAATGTCGTCAAACTTTTAACATTTCAATTTATCGAGTCGATTCACCTCGAACAATTCTGTTTCGATTTACCGCGTTGCGCGAATTGCTTGGCTATTTACAAGCAACCGCTAACTCGATTGAACAAAGCCAGACCAAGGTATGTGACCTCTTTGCTTGTTTTTTTTAAAAACAAAAACGGGTTTTGCCTCATTATTTGCCCGCGTAGGCATCCGGCTGCCCGCATAGAGGTGCCGATGAAAAAGTGACTGAAAAACCGGCCTTTGTAAATAATTAACGCAAATACTCACTCCGACAAAAAAGTAATTACGTTTTTTATACATCCATCCACGGTTGTCGTAATGTTATAAATGTTCTAGGAAGAGCCGCGGTATCTGCGTAAGTAATTCATTTACATTAAATTAATGAGTCAGTTTAATATAGGTTTTGTTTATTCATCACGTGATTAGGTAATTATGTTGTATGACTGGTGTGTTTTGAGATGAGACTTGTTTTCAACTTTGTCGGGAGTGTAAATAGTTGTTTTTTTTTTTGCTTCTTAAGTCAGATAGGTATTACGCGTCTATTTCTATGAAGTTCTAAGTAAAAGTAGTAGAAAAGTTTGTTGAGACGTTATTGTTTGACACATACAATGTTACTTTGACACTTTAACGGGATCATTGTGAATATGTTCTCTTTGTGTTATTTATAAAACTACTCAGAATGAATAGCTTGTCATGGAATTGTTGGCATCTTGCCAAATCGTTAGCGCTTTGTAAAATTCATTCGGTATGTTGGTCAACGATCGGCATTTGTTTATCCCTTCATTTATTTTCTGTTTCTGAGTTGAATATGTGTTTGTTAGTATTAATCAGTTCGTATGTTAGCTTCCAAGTTGCGAGGTAAACAATCACTTAATTAAAATTTACCTAAAATGTTCATGTCACAGCAGGATAAAACTAACGCCGTGCGTTATTAATTATTATTCTTACATAATATCAACTTTAACGTTACATTAATTATCAACGTATGGTTTGTAAGATATTTGTAATCTACTAATTCACTGTAACGCGAAGTTGTCTTGTACATAGGTAGGTACATTAAGATTATCTAAAATGTTTATCGTACTATTTATCTGATAAACACTCGTTGGATGAAACGACGGCACCGTAAATTATAACTGTGAGCATTGTTACGTCCGTTGTGTTGTTGTTGCTTGCTTGGTTGGTTGGGCACATCGTGATTATCGACATCTGCCCTTCCTGTTGTAATCGTTTGCTTTACGACAGTAGACGCTGACGCCTGCAACGACACGACATCAGGTGCTCGATGTATAGTGAGGGGGGGCTCCCCAATCTCTGCCCCTCCCGTCCCGCCCCACACCCCCGCTACCGTTCACTTGTTGCTACGTTGCCTGCTACGTCTCGTCGTCGCCCGCCGCGAGACTGGCGCTACCGCCTCCCCCCGCCCCCCTTCGTGCGGCCGACGTTTCCCCGCGTTTCAGTTCTTTGTGCGCTATTGAGGCTGACGCTTGTCTGTGCAACACCGCAACGAAACAAATTGACTGAGTCGTGAATCTTCATAGGTAGCGTAGCCGACTAGATGTGTGCGAGTGTGTCTGTCTAGGCCTACGCCTGACTGCCTGTGATTGGAGACAAGTTAAGAACGTTCAAATAGGATCTGCCGGAACGTTGCTTTCAACTGGATCATCAGTTTCCTGTGAATCTGTGCTAGTGACTTGTGTGTTAGTTTTTTTATTGATAAGGAGATAGTTTTGTGTCAACTACGTGTGAGAAATCATTCTTGGTGTTTGATAATCAATTTACGAGCCCTGGGAAAAGGTGACTTTTGAGTCCAAAACATACAGAAGAGTGAGTACCTGCCTTTTCTTTGTTACTTTATTCTTGCGTTTGATTTTATCAGAACTGTCTTCTATTCCTTCATTATTGAATTTTGGCCAGTCGAGTAGCAATACCAAAAAGGCTAGGTAAACATGAAATTGAAGATACGCCATTCAAACCAAACTTATTCGTTACTTAGAATTTGGTTTAAAAACTAAAAATGGGTCACCACTAGGACCCATTGGAAATTTTTCATCGGTGATCTTATCACTCTTCCTGAACATTTAAAAATTCTAAATGCCATTTAATAAGTGTATACTAACTAATGTATTAGTTTGAACTTTGAATAGTTACCTGCCTTCTTTCCGTCTAATTAAAAACTGCTTTGCGATACCCTACGAGGTATTTTGATGATTATGATGTACTACGTACATTTTCTGAAAGTTTTATCATAAATGTATTCAAGTAGGTCTTTAGAGTTGTTAGCTTGAAAAGCTAATTATTTTCATTATGTATGGAAACGCTTAGGTAACGCTTCATTATAATGTGTCTCAAGTCTTCAACGTCGGTCTTTGTGCTTGAGGAAATGTGCCTAATCATGCATTAGGTTAATCGTTTCTTAGGTTTTCTAAGTGACTGTTATGCATCCAAATAAGGTAGGTAGATATTTTAATTTAGTCATTACAAATCTGAATGCACGGCACAGTGCCAAGTTATAAATAGAATAAATTATGATCCAAAATTTATCGTGTTTCGTTACGCTAAATAATTTAGATTCCATTATGTTCAAAGTACAATTCGCAAAATTTGTAAATTCAGTGTAGTGGGTATAGTAGGGCACTATTCAAGCTATCTATTTCCAGTCATGTCATGCATATTCGGCAAAAGTGAGAGAAAAGACGGAAATTGGATAACTTGTTCTGTGGCCGATTGGTAGGCTTCCTAGGATCTAGAAACAAGAATATAGGTAGGTAGAGCGTCGACTAATCGAAAATCTCGTGAATTCATAAAGGCAAAAGGTCACTGGAGGGGCAATGATTGTAAGCGTGGGTTATGGCGATGTCTGAAGGGAATCAAGAATTCCAGTCACGACGAGTGTTCGGGACGCGTCGTGAGATGGGGGAAGATTGGCCGAGCGCTCGCCTCCGCTCCGCGGCTTTCAATAGCACGTTGTGCAATTTACTGCACGAGTCTTAACTACGCTTTATCTTCAAGGTGGTATTGCATTTAGAGTCACGATAACTGATGCGCACAAGTCCTCACCTCCACTTGTTCCAATTTAGGTTTGTGGTTTGTAAAACCAATTTCTTCGGCATCTAGAATATTGTTTCCAAAATTGTGATCAAATTTTTTGGAATACAGATTAATCTCGCACTCGTTATTCACACGTGTTACGCAAGATGACGTTAGTATTGAGATAATTGCTTTATTGCAGCAGTACCGAGAAAGCTTTGTTACTGCTAAATGTCCCATTAACCGTTGTTGGCAGAGTGGAAGTGTTTCATTACACGCTTGGCGACTTGACACGCTCTAGTGACTTTAACGAGATAGCTTTGACTCCACAAATGCGACCGGACAACAACGTTGACTACTGATTGCTTGTTATTATTAATGCTTACAATTTCATTTTACTTATCTGTTTGTGCCTAAGTGTTGTTTTATCTATATTACGCGAGTGGTAATTTTAGCTTTTATTTATCGTAGTAACCAGTACGGTTATCAATGTGGGTGGGTTTCTTATTTTTTGTCTCTGTCCGTGTTTTATTTTAAAAACGTGACGATATGTCGGATTACAGCTCTAATGCAATGGCGTATAAATAGCTTGATTGATCGTTTCAAGTCACGCGTTCGAATACTTCAAAGAATGAGTGCTTTCAGGCTACGAAACGACTTAGATGACCCCGTCTTGACCTCATCTCAGTAACCCTCTTTATAAGTAGGTATGGTAGAATGAAAACGTTCTTGATTCATCCCGCAAACACTGCTTGACGTCTGAATCAATAAGTAATGTCGAAGTGTAGGTACTTAAGTAGGTAGGTATTTGTGGTTTATTCATTCCGAGAAGACCTACATAGTTAGCTAATGGCACGTCAAACGGCATCGCACTAAAATGAAAAATGCAAAACCGCGCGACTGGGGAATTGCGCATGCTGATTTGCGGTTTTTGTAAAAATCATCACAATAGGTTGTTTAAACTGTTCGCCTCTGTAATGCTGGAGTTCTAGGAATTGCCGTCGACGTCTGAAGCGTTTATTTGTTGTTGGAAGTATATGGAGAGGTTACGTAGTATGGTATGCATGCTGTTGCAATAGTTGCGCAGTTGCACCTACTTATGGATGTGGAGGCCCGCCCTTCATGAATAATTCAAGCAGTCGTGGTCAGGATTTACTGCCGCCGCTCGGGACACGACTCACGGCGCGCCGCGCTCCGGCTCTATGTCAACTTTTTGCCCTTCCTTTCTAATGAAAACCTCTCACTGGTTCTCTTTAGCGTTTGTCTTGTCAATCAGCCGTCGGCGCCGCGACGTTGCCGCACTTCCCCGTGGAGTTATTTGTTACTCCATTGTTCCAGCCCGCTGATCACTGTCGCATTGTCTCGCTACTTTTGTTTACATTCGTTCAATAGTCGTTTGTTTGTAAAGAAAGGAAGTTTGTTTTCTCCGCCTCTCGTGTTCTTTGTTGAATTTCATGTTATCGAACTTAAGTGTTTACTAAATGTTTTTGATTGTAAATTAAAATTTTTACCGTTTTTTTCACATCTCCAGTAGGAGATACAGTAGTATTTTCTGCTAATTCTGAGAAATTATCATTTAATATTACCAGTATGTCAAGTATTTATTCTTTTTACCTACCTACTGAACTGACCGCTATCTCTAATTTATAAAGAACAAAAAAGATTCTTGAATCCAGTTAATTTTTATCGTAAATTTTCGCTCGTATAATTCCTTGAAAGCAATCTTGCTAAAGGCGAAGAATGCCACAACCGGTTTCGCTGGCGCGCCGCCCGCATAACTTGCCCGGTGCATCGGACCACGATAAATGACATTATCATGTCATTACGCCCGCACGCCGCGCCGCTATAATCACCAGCTTCGTCCGTACTCACAATGCTCGGTTTCTTCTATTTACGTTTGTTTATGAATCATTATTAATGCGATTATGTAAATGCGGATCCTCGTTAACAGCCGCTCATTAAAATTCCATTGTAGTGCGCTCTGAACGTAAACTTTTATGTGTAGGTGCCGTGTTGGATTTTCTTTACAACTAGGAGTTCTATCATACTGTTGATACTAAAGTTTAATTTAATTTAAGTGGTTTTATTATCTTTCCGGCTGGGCGTAGTGTTTTAGCTAGAATATTTTTTGTTATCGTATAAATAATGAAAAGAAACGAAAAGAGAAAATACAGTCGCGTGATAATCACATACTTTTTACCCATGGCGTGTAATGGTCGATGATCGTTCACGGTTACGGTGTTCTGAGCGTGGTAAATTACACGTGCTTTCTTATTGGCCTACTTCATACATGTTTATATAATTCATTTGAGATTTATCGAGCTTACATTACCTACAATGTTATTATGCCTTTGTTTTACATTAATCATGATGACTGCTTGATTGGCGATATTATTTTCGGTGCTGATACACTTTCGAGCGTTGTAGTGTTTATTTAGCCTGTACACATGACGTAATTTGTGTAACTGCCAACACAAAATCTGACTTTTTGTCACATCGGCCTCGTTTCGATTTTGCGCCAAACGTCCGTTCAACTGTTAGATGTTGGGCTTACGCCATGATGGCTGCCGTCCAACACGCCATTCACGCCCCTCGCGACATGCGCACCGCTTGCCAATTTCATCCGACTCATAAAAAAATTCTTTATCCTTAACCACAACTTCCCCTTCCGTTCACCTATACTATTATACGACATCGTCGAATCAACGCTGATTAACGATCCATGTCCTACTATATTCGAAGCCAAGGCTGACCGTAGCTAGTAAAAAGCCAGTGGAAAGTCTCTTACGTAACAATTAACGCCCCGTCAAGGTTTACGGATTAAAACGGTCCTCATTGAACGATTATTACACGGTTTAATCGCTGCTTACGTTACAACATCGCAGAAATTTTATTTGCACAAGCCGCAATTTATAATACAGTTCCTATTTTAGAACATAAAAATGTAACCAGATTGGCATTTTTCCCTCACACATTGTGAATGACGTTATTAAATTGTCTGCTGACTCGTCTGAAATGGCGACGTGGCGCGTCCGCATACAATACATATTTTTGTGCATAGGAGTGGGTGGCGTGTGAATGAGCTTTTGTTGGCGTCAGCCCAAACGTGTCGACGGCAGGAGCGCTGACGTCGGCCCTTGACTAAATATTCAGCTGATCCCACTAAATATGACAGGATCGAAATTGGATCCATGATAGTGATAAATGGAGCTTATTGTGTTGCAAAAGCGCTGTATAAACACAATCGGAGTCAGTAATAATGCTTGTTCCACGTATTTTTATTTTGCTGACCAGTGTTTTAATAATGTTTCTCTTTTGTTTCAGGTGTTGCATTAAGTGTGAGTGCAAGTGATGTCGTCGACGTCAGTGAGGAAAACGACAAGTGTGTGAAACAAGAGGAAGTGAGCAAGCCCCCTGTGGAATCCAACAGTGAGGTTGAAGTGAGGAGTGAAGTGAGTGGTGGTGCGAGCGCGGATGGTGTTGTTAGCGCCGTGGCCTCCGAGGAGGACGACTGTGTGATAGTGTGCGCGCGCGATGCGGACGAGAGATCAGACTCCGGCGTGAGCGGTGTCCGCTCCGGGGGGTCGGCGAGCTCGGTGGAGGACCGCGAGTGGCGCGGAATGGCGCACGGCTACGGCGGCGGCCCGCCCCCGCCCCTGCTGCACCTGCCCCCGCCCCCGCCGGCGCTCTACGCGAACGAGCTGCTGTGGAAGCAGCGGTACCAGGCGCCCATACACGCGCCGCTGCACCATGCCATCGCGGACGACTATCTGGCGGCCGCGACATACGACAGAGAGAGACATGAAAGACTGCTACGGTGAGACACTTTCTTATTTCAGCCTGCCATCACTTTTTTCGCCTTAACGTGGTATACACGTTCAACAAGCTGCTTCAGTTATTACCCATCTTACTTAAGGTCTGGATTTAGTTTCGATTCCATCCAAATAAGCCTTAACAAACGGTACGGATTCAATGACCGAAGTTTGTTCCCTCAAATTAAAACTCGTTAGGACCAAAAATATCACATATATTTTTGGTACTTCTACGCAAAAAGTGGCAAGTAAAAATTTGCCGCTCCTTATCAAACAAGCCACTTATTCATTGTTCCTAAACGTTCAGTTTCGTAGCGAACAAATACTCGGACTAGATACATTAATTACTTTCAAATGTAGTGAACTGTCCTATATTTCCTGCGCAGTGTAGTGGATTCATTATCGCGGCCTGTATTATTCGTTACGCCCAAGTGACTCAGCGATTCGGATGGCTCGGTAAATAAAGTGAGTCACGCAGAACGGCCCGATCACAATAAATAACCAATTACACCCACTGCTCCATAATTTCTTAGAAAACTGTCAATTAGATTTAGTTTTGTTTACATTTGCGGGAGTACAGCATTATTCAGATATAAAAAATGTGATTTAGGCAGTTAATCTAGTGCGGAATGAGGCAAGGCTAACTACAATCATTTAACAATGTAACGTAACTTAACTTAACGATGTCCTTGTGAAACTACATGCTTTATCTTTAAAAGATCTCAGTTCACGTTTATAAATAACTTGCCTGTTTAAAAATAACATAACGCGTGTTCGTGTCAGATGAACGTAAGAAGAAACATCGTGAGCGCGTCGCTTTGACCTTGGAAGCACGACCTCGCGTATTATCAAGTTCTTCAAATGTGATGTTTACCCTGTTCTTAGTTTTAATTCTTTTATATTCTAAAGGAATTAAAGTTGACGTGTCAATATTAAGTACAACAAGACGTTTTTTTTTTGTCAAAAAAACTTTTTTCTTATGATAATGATTGGGCGTTATGCTGTGTCGTATTAGGTTTAAATAATTACATATCTAACTAAACCAGAGTCTGATAATTATATAATGAAAGACTGAATATTGTTATCTGTCAGTATCACTTCTTAGTTCTTTTATATTCTAAAGGAATAAAAGTTGACGTGTCAATATTAAGTACAACAAGACGTTTTTTTTAATCAAAAAAACTTGTTTGATAACGATTGGGCCTTATGCTGTGTCGTAGTAGGTTTAAATAATTACATAACTAACTAAACCAGAGTCTGATAATTATATAATGAAAGACTTTATATTGTTATCTGTCAGTATCACTTCTTGCATTCCTTGAAAAGTGATAATAAGATAAGAATTGAAAAAAAAAACAATTTATATTACTATCAAAATGCGAATCTTATCGTTATAAAATCAAGTTGGTACTTAGCTATTTACAACGGCCAAATACCGCTTGAAATTGAAAACAACTACTACCTACTTAAGCAGATAAAAAGTGATAATTAGTGCGATTTATTGTAGAAAGTTAACAGTTTTTATTTTATTTTAGTAGTATAGTATACCTATCCATATTGTATTGTGTCTTTGTACCGCCATTGCTTTAATGTGTTAAGTTTTGCAACGACATGTCTCATAATAACTTTTCCCAGCTAAAAGAGTTGCTTTTGTTGAAATCCGTTTGGTTCTTTACTAACTACAAAGGAGATAGGTATTGTACTTAGTACCAAAGATTCTATCAAACTATATAAAAAGTTGTTTGGCATGGTCACAATTTTTTATTATCTTTGCCGAGACGTCTTTTTCTTTTGTTCGCGAGGTTGCGAAGTTTAAAGAATTCTTACCTTATATTATATTTGTTTGTAAAATGGCCACATTCATAGAATTATTAAAATTACTATTGAACTTACTGCTCACTTACTAGCTATTATTAATTCTGGCGAAGCTATTTGAATCCACAGAAAAAATCAGTAAACAGTATGTTCTATCATAAGTAGCACCCATCACTTATAGTTTTACTTCTGTTTTGTGAAACTATCGTGAAACGATGATACAGCGACAAGACGTATGTGTTCAAAATTAGATTAGATAATTTGTACCACTGAATAGGTACTAAAGTTTTCCTTTGTAAGTCTTACTTGATATTGCAGCCTTCAATGCCATCGTATCATCTATTAAGATCATTGCAGTAAATAGTTTATTTGTATGACTGTTGTTGTAGTGGTTAATACCCGTCTCATCTCTGGTAATTTATGCAAAATTCAACTATAAACCTTGAGAAGGTAATATCATCTCTGCTAATAAATAATTTCCTTTACAATCTGACCAACTATGCGAACGATATGAGAGATAAATTAATTTTTGATATTAAATATTAACGGACGATAACTTACCTTTGTTTTTACCAAAAGCGATAGAACACAATGCTCTAGGTGACGTTATTTATTAGTTATGGCGCCGACTAGTACCTATCAGAGGCCTAAGCTCACTTAGGGCTCAAGCGCCAGGACAGTAAGTACATAAGTAGTAAAAAAGGTTTTATTTATGTAAGATGTACTCTCAAAAGGTGTTGATTCTTCACATATTCTTACACGAAAGTCTACTTATTTGTGACAGTGATTGACCATTTTACAAATGCTTTATTCAAAGACATTATCCAACAACGTTTTTCTACATAACAGTTTATATTATTGTTATCGGAACTGTGTCCTTTTTTGAAATTTTTAGATTCTTAAAAGATTTGTCTTAGTAATAGAAAATGTGTTCTTAATGTATGTACTTATCACTACAATTTTTTTGTAAAAAATAAAAAGTTGGTTTGTATTTACAGCATAACAGCTAAATTGCTGTTGACGAATATATAATTGAACGTTGTAGAACAATAGAAGGTGTGAAAAGTCATTGTTTACAAGTTTTGAAGCTCTACATATGAAAATAATGTAGCAGCTGGCTGATTGTTTTCCAAAAGAATAATAACATTTGTAAACTTATCGCTTTAGATATGAGAGCGTTCGCTCTTGTCACATTCATTATTTATTCTGTATGTATAAACGTTTTAATTATGTAAATTAATATTATCATTCGAAAACCATTTATAATAATGTTGTTATATTGCGAGGTGATGCAACTATATACCTAAAATATTTAAAATATAAATAAATTGAAAGCGTGAATCTTCTGTGGCGTGAAGATCAAATTAAGGTCAATAGGTTGATTGGGTCATTTACGAACAAATAGATATAATAGCATCACTTACGTGTTATTAATCAAAATTGAAATGTACATAACATACTAATCTTGATTTCATGGTCCAATTAAGTCGATAACAGCTAGCAGCCACCAGTCTGACGCGATCCAAGGTTTTGCTGTGTTCGCTTGGCAAATAGAGGTCAAGGTCATTGGCGCTGGTAGCGTCTACTTAATAAACGAACAGCATATTACTCGCAGTAAACTTTATTTATTGTGGTGCAAGTTGAGTTAACTTATCCAATTTAAATACCTACTTTGACATGAAAATATAAGGTTATTTTTAAAAGAATCAAATAGGATTTATTTTATTTGTTCTTTATTTTGAAAACGTTACTTTATCTCGTTATGGTCACATTTGGTTCTGTTTCCGTGCACCGTGGGTGGCCCAACCGTTTTTAAAGCGCACTATAGGAATACATTACTTACGATTGACAGAAATACCCTACCTTCCTACCTACCGAAGGCAAACCGATATCGCACGTGTTTACAATTGTGGTCTTTGAACGTTAACTTGAGAGCTGACACTTCATTAAAATATATCCAGAGTAAACGTGAAAAAGTAAAGAAACAGTTTTTCTGCGCCTTGTTTTAAACGGTCGGTAGGCCCGTTGAACGACCACTTTCGTTTTACTGTTTCGTAAAAAGTTATGTAAACCCTTCCGAAATGTCTACGTTGAACGAGGTGTTTTGTATGTTTTATTTCGCAATCATACCCATAACAGTGAAGCGTAGAAGCTGAGTGAGCTGGTTTAAAAGGGACATTCTAAACATTTACTGTCTGCAAAAACACCACATAGAAAACAAAACATAAAAGTACAAAGATTACCTACACCCTTAGAAAATTATTCTAAGCCTACACACCTAGAATAATTATATTAAAGCTAACGTTCATTTCAGTTCTTCGAACGTTTATTTCTGTCACTTACATGACAAACACTATTACTAAATAAACTTTTTTCAGAACAAAAAAAATATTGGTTCCTAATATATCGACATCTGCATGGAAAAACATTAACTCAGTTGCAGGTGCATTGAATTATAGTAATTTTTTTACTAATACTAGGTATGATTAATTCGAAATCACCAACTTTTAAGTTAATTGTGTCTAGATAATACAACGCATGCGATAGATCATGCATTATAAAATAGCATAATATAGTCTGAAATGTGTAAGTAAATCATAACCATTTATATTCAGTAAATTAATGTCCTCTAACGACTTTCTCGTAAAACGTTGCATTCATTGGTCTATATGACTTACCGTTTAACGAACGGCGTAACTCTAAGATCCCGGTCGATTTGTTACACTTTTCTTTTCATAACCTGGCCCGGCACCGACTCTAGATATTAATTATAATCTGTAGTGGTGTTTATGACGTCATAACTAAATAATAAATTACCATTTATGGCTGTGGGAACGGTATAATATCGTTTTAATGAATGGTAGTTATGTTTAATTGTTAATAATGAAATTTTTAAACGTGGAATGTCTTTTTGATATAAATCCTTGTTACGCCGTTTTACTATGAGGAATTTTTTTTTCTGGTAGTTCTAGTTTTGTTTTGAGTTAGGTTATTTTCAAACTTGATGTGTAAAGTGACTTTTAAGTAGTTGTTGATGTACCTACTCATCATTGTATTTTTTAATATTCTTATATTGCTTAAACAGTGAGCATCAAGTCTATTCTTAAATATTTAAATGAGAACATACCTAGTCTTTTGTAATTTAAAAAACATTGTAGATTAATTAATAATTAAACGGATGCGGTTCTTCTTGAGTACTATTGTTCAATAGGGTACTTTTCTGATATTTAATGAACCGCCCATTCATTCAACTCTTGTAAATAGAATTGTGGGAAGTAGATAGACGAGTGTTAAAATATGTAGCTTGAGAAACAAGGGAGGCATATGTTTATCGTAACACAACAAAAGCCATAAATGCACTCGAGAGCAATGCATCCGGGTCACGTAAAGAAACCTACAAATCTCGGAAACTAAGAATGATAGCTTAATTAAATAAATTGTGTTTAATAGACAATTAAATACTTCTTAAATTAAAGTCATATAAGTAATTTATGAGTCTCTACATTTTATTTACAAAAAATTACATAAAGAAAAAAAACTGCTAATCATAGGTATCATGACATTTTTGAACAACATTACGATTTTCTTGAATTTTAATACTTTGTATTGCCTCCACGTGCTTCCATTACTGCGTTTACGTGGTTTGGAATGCTGTACACCAAGTTCCTTTTGGGTAATATTCTCCCATTCCTCTGTGAGAGCAATTTTGAGCTCACGAAGCGTGATTGGGGGACTTTCTAACTCGTCCCATCCATGCTCGATCGTGTTCATTAAGGATTTCTTCCACATATCTTACGCTAGATATAGAACCGTTTTCTATGAACACCTGTGTTTTCTGTGAGACTCTCAGAAGAAATTCCGGCCCACACAAGTACAGACCCACCACCGTAGGCTACTTTTTCTTCGATGAATGCTTGCTTGAATCTTTCCCCTGGTCTTCTACACACTCTGTGTCTTCCATCGTGCTTGTAGAGCATAAATTTTGATTCGTCGCAGAACATACCTTTTGACCAATCTTCAATTATAGCCCAATTTAAATGGTTCTGGGCATATCTTAGTCTTGAAATACGATGCCCACGCTCCAGTTTAGGGCCGTTTGCAGGTCTAAGTGGTTTCAAGTTAGCTTCAGTCGTCGTCTTACTGTCCATGCGCTTAAGTTACTTCCTCCTGTGAGAAAGCGATTACGAAGCATGGTGTTCACCAAGTATCGATCTTCACGTGCTGTGGTACACCTGGTTCTGCCTGTTTCTGGTCTGCGTAGGTTAGAGCCAGTTTTCTAGTAATGTCGGAGAAGTCTTTATACTGTTGACAGCGACACACCTACAGTCCGGGCTGTATCGCGCTGACTCCGGCCGGTTTCCAGCATTGTGAGAATTCTGGTGCATTCTTCAGGTGTAAGCGACATGATTACAGCTTGAATAATAAATGTTGAACACAATCAACATGATTTTTATACCCACATAAATGACAGATTAGAAATAAAAGCAAGAACAAATGCAGTAATTTTTTTATGACATTACTTTACAATAACTAAGAAGTTTTATTATTTTAATTTAAGGAGTATTTAATTGTCTGCTAAACAAAATTTATTTCATTAAGCTAGCATTCTTAGTTTTCGAGATTTATAGGTTTCTTTAAGTGACCCGGATTCATTCTCGAGTGTATAAGCAACACGAGTTACATCTCTATTTATAAATATAAAAATCTATTATTATTATACATATTATTTTCTATACTTGGTATAGACGCATTTGGCTTTACTTTTATTAAGTATCGTTGTCTTGTCTTTAAGTTTTAATATAGTAGTATCACCGAATCTTAAACTAAACGTGATGAGTCGAATAGCCTAGGTTAGCCAACGATTGCCAGTGGCTATCTAAAGGAGCTACCATAATTCCGCGGGATCTAGCATCTACCTATCTGGGGCAGATAATAAAATAACTAAACTACTAATCAACTAAATTTTAGGTAAAGCTCGGTGGAGTGCTGTGTTCTTTCTTCGTGTCTGCCTCCATAGCAAGAGTGTCATTTAAAATAAAAATGTGAAACATAAGTAGTAGATTTTGCTTGAACTGTGGTGCGAGCACGGATCTTACCGATCGATAAATTTATCGATCGACAAAACCGTTTATCTATCGAATTTTATCTACAACCGCTAGCACGGGACTCGGCGATCCTACCGATGTAGGTTTTATTGTCCCATTCGTTCATCATTTATTCGAATCTTATATTTTTTAATCTGTTATTGTTTCTATTGTTTTGTGTTAGTGATTAAATTCTCTTTGTTCTGTATTCTGTTTCTTATCGTGTAGGGTTTAATTATCCATTTATTTATTTAATATTATTTTACTATGTCGGAACCATCAAAGTAAGTATCAAAACAAAATCAATACACCCAAAACAATCTGGAACTTCATGCTTTTGTCAGAAGCCGTCGGCAATTAGGGACCCATCTGCAGCGGTGCTTGGAAATCTAATATAGACGGGCAAAAGACGACGCACAGTAGCTTCAGAGAACTCCTTCACAACTTTGCTAATTGTGCGTTGTCCCAACGCCAAGTTATATTCTTGCCCAATGCACCGCTGATAACTACCGACGGCATAAAACCGCACAGCGGTAAGGACCTGCAAAACGGTGAGGACATGCTAGCTTTTAAACAAAATAGATTAAATTTACCGATTATATCTACGGGTCGATAAAGCAAGTCCCATGCTGCCGATGTTAATTTGTCGACTTGAACTGTCAAATTTTGTCGTCTAATGTCACTTTATCGGTCGATAAAAGATCCGTGCTCGCACAGCTGGTTCGCTAGTTGCAAAACATAGTGCATTGGGTTCTATAACAACAAAATTTTAACTACTTGTTTGAATTAGGAACAGTAACACTCGGTTCAAAGTCGTGCTTAAAAGTAATTTATTTGTTATTCATTATCTGCGTTGCAATTTGTAAGTTGCTTGTTTGTAAACAAAAAGTTATGGTTTATCTATTCTAAAGCAGAAGCTTTTTTCGGCGTCGCGTCGCGTCATGTCATGTCATCTGCTACTGCCGCCTGTGGTTGACTGCGAAATCACACTTTTATGGTGTTACAGCGAAGAATTTAAGCGTTGTATAGAGGGTGCACAGCATTTGTCACATGTAATGCAGGCGCATCTTTAGTGTTAACCTGATTTAAAGATGTTGGTCATACTGTCTATCGGTCAACGGAGGGCGACCGGTACAGAACCATGATGGTAACACATTCTATGAGGTATAAAAAGCATGGTCAAAGGCGATTTGATTTTTTAATGTACGTTTCCTACCGACGATGTTTACACGTTCAAAATTCTGTAGTTCAACTGCCGTTCCTTTCGATTCCGATCCAAACGCACAGGAGAACCTTGTAGGGGGCAGAGACACGCTTGCGTGGTGCAATCCCCTCAAGAAACCCTTTGAGTTTGAGGAGTTTTAGTTTCTCGCTGCCCACAAAAGTATTACATTTTGCATCGATTGCTATTGGTCATCGGAGGCCAATAGCAATCTCCTAAAAAATACTGCCGTTCCAAATCTGCGGCCTAATTGGAATCTTAATGCGGGCAGCATTAAGATAGCTTTTCCTCGTCATCTTTCGGAATAGTGGCGAGCCTCTTATCTTATCCCGGACACAGATTAAATAATACATCCATGGTATCCACCTCAGAAACATTTCGTGTAAAATAATCTATCCCTTAATAGGTATATAACGACGATTTCGTACTCGTTAAAACCAATATTTTTTATCAAATTACCCACAAGCAATGTGTCATTGCGTCGATAAAACCGACAAATTGCTTTTAAAGTTGTTACTTGTTGCCGAGCTAAACTTTCGACGAACGAATTACTCGAAAACCACTGCATAGCAGTAGCCGTATAGAAATTAATAATTTATCGACATGCAATGCAAATGCAATTTTTTCAGATATTAAAAATCTTTGTATTTTGTTAAAAAGTTATCAGATTAGTAGGTACCTACATAATAAAAATATATTTTATAATCATACCAATATTTTCGTCTTTGTCTAGTTTTATATTTGATAAATCTGACGAATGAACGACCTACTACAATACTTGCAGCTGTCATTAATGGACCCTACCGAAACGTACAAGTTCTTTAAATAAAATCGTTAGATGTTATTCAAAGAACTTGGAAAAGGTTAAGGTATACCTAGATGAAAAATCAAAAGCTGTGAACATTTACATGTTTACTTACAAATACAATTCTCTTATTAATTACAATAAGTAAATGCTTTTTGACGACGGACGTAAAGATTATATAGGCGACGAACCAGTAAAATCTCTCAAAAAAAAAGGGATCTACATACATAGTTCTAGCACCAGTTTTTTACGTTATGTACACGTTAAGTTTGTGGCTAGTTACTTAGGTCTCAAATAATAGCTTTTAAGAACAATAGCATTTTTAATGCAAATAATTAAACACTCATCAAAACAAACAAGCATGCGTGAGAGGATGCTAATATGTTTCTTCTTCTTCTCCATCAGCTTTAATTCGTCCAACAACGGCATGGCACAGACCTTCCCAAACATGGGGAGGTTCCCCAATATTTATCACTTAAGGTCAGTTTCAGACATGTTATTGTTGTGAATTTATGTTGAAATTCTGTTTATTTTCATAGTGATAAATATTTGTGATGTTTTTTGGTAAATGTGTAAATGTTAATATTACAATCTGAAGAACTGTTGAATGTTTGCCTTTAAATGATTCTTATTGAGTAGCGGGTTTACAATTACAATAACTCATCTTAAGACGTAACTTTTTCGTAGGTAGGTTTTAATGAACTTCACTATTTGATTGCACACTTAAAGATGATTTGAAGTGTCTTCAACTATAATATTATTGTATGCTAAGATACAATTTAATAAAAGTTCCCTATCGTCGTGAATTTCGAGTATTAACACCAGGCAGTTGCAAATATTCCTGCATCTTATTTGATACCTTTCCAGGGCATGGTTCAATGTAATAATTTATAATACCTACTTTTATTGCATGTGCTTTACAAAAAGCAAACTAATTGTTACCATATTACTTAAACAATTGATATTTTTGAATGATAGAAACTATTTATTAAAGGAAAGAGGAAAGTCATGTTTAAATTTTGTTTAATTTCATAAAATGACATACGTTGTACATTGTGTGCATGGGTGTTGTCTAAAAAAACAGGAGAACATTTTTAATTCTCAAGAATCTGAAGTAATTGGGGAAGAACACCCTTCATGTCATAAAAAAAAAGTAAACAAAATAAAGAAAAAGTACAATTAGATGTCAATTTCTTATTTTTTTTCTCTTCTTCTAGTTCTCATTACTTTATTTATCAAAATTATTTTAAGAATAACATTTGGCTGTTTTGTTTAGATCTCTTGGTCTTTCATTCTTAGAGGGAATCAGGGAAGAGAGAAAAAAGAAAGTCATTCGTGTTTCATACTTCAGTGGGGGGACTTCTTGGCGGGAAAGTGAAGAGTCATGTCTGCGGTTTTGTTTTATTTTCTAAAATTTGTGTTATGTCGAATATTAATGTGAAATAATGGTGGATTATTAACCGTTAAGTGTTCGTGAGTGTGCATGAGTGTTGGCAAATGAAACAAAACAGTGTAACGTCGCTTTTCAAATTCTCTCAAGAAGTCTGCGTGAGGACTTAGTAAAGCCCCACATCTTTACTGAGATACTCGAGGGGTTGGGGGGGTAATATCATTTCTCACTTCCCATTTCTATTATCGTTCATCATCATCAATATTGTTTATTTATGTATTACATAATAATATGAAGATAGAACGAATGAATAGGCTTGATGGATTTCATCCGGAGCCGTAAAACAGTAAACAAAAAAAAAAGACTTCAGTGCAGGCAGTGTGCAAGGAGCTCGTATTCGTACAGTGTTGGCAAATGAAACAAAACAGTGCAATGTTACTTTTCAAATTCTTACAAGAAGTCTGCGTGAGGACTTAGTAAAGCCCCACATCTTTACTGATATACTCGAGGGGTCGGGGGGTAATATCATTTCTCACTTCCCATTTCTATTATCAATCATCATCATCAGTATTGTTTATTTATGTATTACAATGAAATTAAGAAACTAATGACATGGCAGCATGGTATATGACCTTAGCCGGTTCAACTAACAAACAAACTAAACTAAATTAAAAAAAAATCGTACTCGTACATTTATTTTATTTCACATCGCATTTTTGGTTTGGAAAAAAATATTCAAAAGTAAAACGTACATGATTACTTGCGATTTTTTCTCTACTGTTGTTCTGTTCGTGACATTATACATTTTCAAGGTAGCTACACAGATTCAGAAGATACATACATACATACATATAATCACGCCTCTTTCCCGTAGGGGTAGGCAGAGACCACTTCTTCAGAAGATACGCTATATTTAATTTGTTTAGACCTACTTTCAACGATTTGATTCTTTATTAGTGATCGATTTTTTAAATGTTCATGTTGCTTTGTGTGTTTCGGCATGTGTTTTGGCGTTAAAAGTATTGTTTAGGATAACATTCTATGTTATAAGTTTTAGGCAATATTAAGAAAACCCCTACAGTTTACTGATTTACTGGTTCTAATCATAATCTTATACTGTAAAAGGGAAAGTGAAGTGAAACAAAACAGATATGCAATGTTTTTGAGTGTTAAAATATTAGATAACATGCCAATATGGATATAAAAAAAGATAAAAATTTTCCTTGGATACAACATTTGACCTTGACCTACTTTTGTTGCTTATTTAGAAGACATGCTACCTACTTATCATTTTATTGGTAGTTTTTGAATTCCAAAATAGTGATAAGCATAATTTATCATAACTAATCATGCTCTAAAGCCATGTTATAGTAAAACAATAAACAAAATGTTATGATTGTTTTAGTGTTATTTTTATGTAAAATATTGATTTATGTTACAATAGTTATCTTTAACATACATTTTGTTTGTTTATAGAGAACGACGAGATCAGGAGCAGAGGGAGCTTAAAGATAGAAAAGAGAGGGAACGGATAGAGCAAGATCGGGAGAGAGAACGGGAAAAGGAGCGAGAAAGGGAGAAACAAGAGAGGGAAGATAAGGAGAGGAGGGACCAAGAGAATGCCGCATCCAAACTAGTCTCAAGGCATTTCGAAGAGTCTTTCAGGCTGGCGAATCAGAAGGTAAATATTTATTTAAACTATCATGGTCATTTGCATTATAGTAATTGTTAACAGGATTCTTACCATGTTTCTTATTTTTCGAAATACTTATCTGAAATAGTAAGAATTCTGTTAATAATTACTCTAAGATGAATATTTATTATATTATTAATGACTAAGTGTTCAAGGGTTTGAGTATTTTTTTCTTACTTACACAACATTTTCTTTCTTCTTCCTTTTTGTCTTATAAATAATTGATTATGTTCTATTTTTTGCAAGACAGCATTGTATCTTTTATTTACTGTAACTATTTTAACTATAACTCTGCAATACACAAAAATTACCTTTAAATTATCAATGTGTTTTGGCTATCATTTCATAGAGTCACCTTTTGTTTACGCAGCGGGAGCGCAATATGTCGTGGTCAATACTGAACAGTTTGGCGCCAAACCGGGCGGCAGCGGCGCAGGAGCACGAGCGGTTGCGCGCGCCGCCACCTGACCGCGCGTACTATTCGCCGCCTGCGCACCACCCGCCGCACGCCTCGCCCCGCGGCCCCACCCCTGCCGAGTACCACGCCAGGCTCTCCATCTCCAAACAGGAGAAACCACACCCATCCCTACCCAAAGGCGAACCCAATTTCGCACCCTACAACTACCCCTACAGAACATACGACAAATTAAAAGATCAACATCTACCGGCGCCACCGCCTTTAGTCCCCGAAAAGAACTCTGTGATAGTCAAACACGATGCCAAACAGATCCACCTCGAACAGAAGCATCCGTACCCCAGCAAACCTAGAAGCGAACCGTCCCCCCATTACCTCCCATCCCGGCCGTACAGGACGGGGCTATCGCCGCACGCTCCTGCGCATCCCCATCCGGCGTTGCAAACTTCACCGCACGCCGCGCTTCCCGCGCAGGACAAGAACAACCGGCGGCCGCTGTACCAACCGCCGCCGCAGCGATCCCCGGCGTACTACCAAGCCGCGCCCCAGGCCAAGCCCAAGGTGTCCAGCCCGGCGCCGCCGCACATATACGGCAAGCCGAGCAACTCACCTAGTCCAGCGCACTACGCGGTGGCCGTGGAACCTCCCATGCCGCTGACGAAAGCGGAGCCTCCGCCCGTGCCGTACCCGCCGCCGTCCGCGTACTCCCCCGCGCTGCGCACGCGACCACCACCCGTGGCTCACTGCCGAACGCCGGAACCGCGGCCACCGCCTCGAGCGCACGGCGACGCCAGTGTTTCCTCACCCTGCCAGACGCAACCGCTGGATCTCGGTATGGTGCGGGAAGACCCCGACAGGTTATCACCTCGGCGGCGGTGTCCCTTCGAAACTGCAGACGCGGAAGCGAAACGGCGGCGGCTCGAAGAAGTTCCGACGACGGAGCCGTTGATAGCGGCCGCCGCGAGCGTCGGGAGAACGCCCCACGGGTCGGAGCCCGCCCCGCAGGCGCCCGGCCCGCCCTGCGACGTGCGAGTCCCGTCGGCGGACGGCAGCGTGGAAACCCCTGAGCGCGCCGCGGGGGCGTCGCCCGCGCCGCAGGTGACGCCGGCGGCGAGCCCCGCGCCCCCCACGCCGATGCCGCCACTGACCGCGTCCCCGCCCGCCGCGCCGCCGCCCGCCACGCCGCCCGCGCCGCCCGCCACGCCGCCCGTCACGCCCGTGGCGGACAGCGACACACCGGCCAAGGCGGCCTCCTCTCCCCGCGACGGTTCAGCGCCCGTGCGGCATCTAGGAAAGAAAGCTTGGCTCCAGCGTCACGAGACCGCCCCCATCGGGGAAGGCGACTGCTCCGGCGGCGGCGGCACGTGTATCACCCTCCCTATGACGATCACCAGAGTATCGGAGCCGGACGACTCGAGCTCGAATATCGTGGTGCCGGTCGCCGCGAAGTCTATTCAGCGAGGCGCTCGGAAGACTACGAAACCTCGCAAACCGAAAGACATGAATGGACGAGTGGACGACGCGGAAGAAGACAGCTCGAGTTCTGACAGAGAGTCTGCGGCGCCGCCGAAACGGAAACCGCCCAAAGCGAAACGGAAAAAAGGTATCGTAGCGAGAAAAGCCGGCGACGAACCGAAAAAGAAGAAGGCGTCCGAAAGCGGCAGCGAAAGCGACAAGGAGAGTGACGACAAAGATTCCGATTCGGGTGCGAGCGGGAGCGGAAGTGGTAGTACGAG
The DNA here is from genome assembly GCA_949315975.1 of Eudonia truncicolella. Lineage (NCBI taxonomy): Eukaryota > Metazoa > Arthropoda > Insecta > Lepidoptera > Crambidae > Eudonia > Eudonia truncicolella. The sequence continues at coordinate 12,962,567 of OX438836.1, forward strand.
TAGCAAGCGAGGTGGGGGAGGTCGCGCGCGAGGGCGGAGGTCTCGAGGGGGCGGCGGCGGGCGCGGCGGGCGGCGGAAGGAGGACCCGCCGCGGCGCGCGCCCGCCGCCGCCCCGGCGCGACCCACCAACGAGTCGTTCCTGCAGAACGGCCCTTGCTTCGAGGTTGCCCCGCGGCTCGCCAAGTGCCGCGAGTGCCGGTGGTCGCCGGCGCAACGCGACAAAGACATGCCGAATATCTTCTGCCGCTTTTACGCTTTCCGAAGACTGAAGTACGCCAATAAGAATAGGCAACTAGCTATAGCGGGCTTCTCAGACCCTTACAAGGATGCTGATGAGGTAACTATCGCTCCCATCACTTCTTTCTTAATTAAATTTAAACTCGTTTTGTATTAACCGTGCATCTTCTTTCCAGGACGATAAGAAACTATGGCTGTCATCGTCCGCAGGAGCTGCGGAATTAGATATAGAAATGAGTTGCTTCCTATTAAGGGAGATTGGAGACCAGTTCTGTGAACTGTTACAACAAGAAAAACAGGCGGAGTCGCATCACCTTAATGATGGTAAGAATACTTTTTAATCTGTCTCAAGACCCAGATTTCAGTTATATTAGAATTAGAAGCTTAATTTCCCCATATTATTGTATGGTGTGCCAACGGATTTTGCTGTATGCTCGCCTACCAAAGAGAGAAGATAGGAAGAGGATGTGGAAGAGACGGAGACAGATGGCATTACTACCCAGCAATGATGAAAAGAAACATGGACATTACATTGTTTCTTCATCATCATTGCTGGCCGGTAATGTCTCATTTCATCAGTGCGGGCGCGGGCCTTCGGCGGTTGTCATGCTTGGTTAGAATCATTACTGAAAACACATTTTACTTTTGAATTTGTATATGTTTTGATGTCTTAAGTGACTTGTCCAAGCTTTCTAGTCCCACCCAAGATTTTTTAATTTGGTTTTTTCTCTATTCAGTTTTGTTAGTCGAATTATCTTTTTTTTCTCTCCTTTTTCGTTCTCATTTTGAGCATCCTACATACATTTTGGTATCCCAATCCATTTCTTATGAAACTTTCTATACTGAGAGCTAAAGGATAATACTCGTAAGTTATATGTTTAAATTCAATTTATGTCTGAATTTATGCAATTTGAGACTTTAAGTAGCTTACTTTAAATTACGTCCAATATTTGCTCGTTTCTTCCGTCACTGGTCAGCGCCGTAAGCGCAACCTAGAACCATAACCGACACGTTGTATTTACGACGTTAAAAACCCGCAATAAGGCGGGCATAAATAAAAATATAAATACAGCTGCAGTGGACATAGTACTTTTTGTCTTGGTGATATGTTATGATATGTTTTGTCGGGCAGAAGTCTTTATCCTGTTACTAGCAGTTTTACATTTTTGTATTCGTTACATACTTGAATACATACATACCGCGTAACGACAAACGTAGTGTAGGACGCCTGATTTTTTTCTATCGAATCCCGGATCTTGGAAAAAGTTTTACTCCTCCCCTAGCCCCTTTCACGAAGTATTATCTTTGACGATGATAATACTTCATAGTTTCAAGTCAATTTTCAAATCAATTCTTCTGAAACTTTCTACACTTAAAAACGCAGATATCCATTTTAAATTGAACCCAACCTTGAATTTATATTGAAATCACATAGTATCGAACAAGCTTAGGTAGTAATTCCAATATCTGTTTGTTAATGTGTCACTTTCCCTACAGATAAGACAGTAGCGTGGAAAAGGGTGGTGCAAGGTGTCCGGGAGATGTGCGACGTCTGCGAGACTACTCTGTTCAACTTCCACTGGACCTGTGGGAAGTGCGGCTTTGTTGTATGCTTAGATTGTTATAAGGTAATTTAATTTTTTTATACCAAAATCTATACCGTGTATCTCGGTAGCTCAGCGGTCAGAGCATGCATTGGACCGGTTATCCAAAAGTCGTGGGTTTCCCACTCGAGCTTACTGAGGCTGGTTAATTTTTTCTAGTTAAATTTTGTCTTGTGAATGCAAAAATCAAAATAATAAAAATATACTAAGATATTTAAGCTGCGCTTTCACCGGAGCTGAGCCTTGGTAGCAAACCGCTGTGCTAGGTAAAGATTTACCAATAGAATTACTTAATTTTACATCGGTAATTTTACAAGTAGCCCTATTAGTGGTATTTTTTCTCGCGCACTGCTTAGCTGCCTCGCATAGCTCTGGTGCTCAAAAGCAGCCTCCGTCTCGTATTCACTCTGTATCTGTACCTACTGTTATTTTGGTAGTACAATGTTTTTGTTGACTGCCCAATGAATAAATTAACAAGGTGATAGACACTTGATAGTTTTCACATTTGAGCTATTCAAACGTCTTTATTCAATGAGACAGGTGGCTGTTACGCTGTTTTAATTTTTAAAACGTTATTTGAAAAATAATGTTACCATAGAAAATGTTGTTAAGTGGGTTTGATCTTTTTTTTAACATAATTTATGTATGTTTGAAAGATGAAGGTCTTTAAGGTTTTATTAAGATGCAGTTGTTTTTTATTGTTACTACAAACCTTCATTAACAATAAAACTTTAAGTTTGCAGATAGATCTTATAAATATGCAACAGATGTGTATGCTATCTGCTCAGTCACGGCTATTATGGTGTGAACTAATAACTTGTTTCATGTTACACCTGTTGTGTATAAAATTACTTTGATCAGAATTGCGATAGTAACAAGAAAATTAAGTTTATATTATCGTACCTCTCATAATTGGGTAGTTGACAACAACAACAATTAATTCCAGAACAATAAACGTATAAATGAAATCACGTAACAGTTCTTTAAAACATTAACCATTTTTTTATTTAACCTAAGCATGAATTTCTGTAACCTAAAAAGTTATTAATAAACACTCAATTGACGGAAAAACTAGTGACGTCATAGTTTGCTAATCCCATACAATTTCTATTAAAGATAATCGTTTTGACAGTTGTTAAAAAATTTCTATATTGACTAACCAGTCAACTACCCAATTTAGTATTTTATCACTTATTTTCTTGGGCATATTATGTTCTAAATGTGTTTGTTTGTCTTGTATCATTGTAAATCTATTAACACTATGTTCTATTGTTCACAGTCAAGGACATCCGGTAGTGAGTCTAGTAATAGTACCAATGAAACAAACAGCACATCTAACGCTAGCGCGAACGGCGAAAGAGATGCTTTTGGGTGAGTGTACATATCATCAACAATACATCTACATACTCTGACAAAATTCAAATAGGAATGTTTATAAACATATAATTTACCATTTTAAATTCAAATATCGATCGGAGTGGTACCACTATTCGATTTCTTTAAGCTTTAAGCTTTCTAACCACCTCTGTGGTCTAGTGGTTTTGACTTATGACCACCGGTTTAGACTTTGAGGTCCCGGGTTCGATTGCCAGCGGGAGGTACATGTTTGTGTACTCGTTTTGTTTGGTGGTAGAGCTTGTTTGTACGCCTGGCTACCTACCACCATCTTATCTAAATATGTCGCCATAACATCAATGTTTGTCGCATTGTTTTGTTCCGGCAGCTAAGAGATAAGATAGCCAGTGCCTCACTAGTTGAGATTCCCGGGTGAAGTGCACTTCCATCATTGGCCTTATCATCACTTAATATCAGGTGAGATCAAGGCACTGTGCTGCTTATCCGTAAAATATATATTTAAAAAAAACCCCAGCGTTCGACACAATTTTCGTCGCCAAAAAATAACATAGATTTTCATTGAAATTTTACGGGATGTACTGACATCTAACTGTAGAGAGCAGGTGGTCTGCATTCAATTAAATGCGTTGCCCGTAAAAAGGTATATGTGTATAAATTGTTTTACAGAGATAGATCTGTTTTTGCTTTACATGCAACCCTTATTTTTAATGATTTAACGATAAAATGCGATCGCTGGTTACTATCGAATACTGGCGCCACTAACGGTAGTGGCGCCATTATTCGTAAGGACTGCCAGATAGATTAATACTGGCTTTAAGAGAGTTAAACTAAAATCTGATGCTAGATATTTTCTAAGATAATTCTGAATAGGTACTTTGTTTACTAACATAACACAGTATTTGGCCTGAATATAAGCATAGCACACAATAAAATACATTATAAAGATAATTGTCTGTAGAAGAATAATTATTAGTGCTCAACAATGAAACGTAGCAACTTCGTGACATGCCATGACGGCACAATAGCTCAATTATAAATAATCGAGTAATGTCCCGATCTATTACGCGTAATGAGAACAGAATCCTTATTCCCCTTTCATTGTGTTTAGATTGATTGATGTCATTGTGAGACACTAAGTTATATTGATCTTAGTTTTATTAATGATTAGTATTGGATCGAACGTTCGCTCTTGTGAAACGTGTTTTAAGATACTTATTTTTCATCTTATCAGCATCACGAAGAGGACACGGTAGCCTATTCCATAGATTTAGACATTTATACAATTAGGGATTTGGTTCTTTCAGCGACTTAAATGCCATTATAAGAATTTGTCATTCTGCTGCTTAATTGTTCTTTACAACAATCGCATAAGTTACCTTCTTTATTTCCTTCCTTCGGTACATTTAGTATCTGAATAAATGACCGGATGATACTTACGTACTATACTTACGCTCAGTTGTTTTCTCTCAATTTTCATGAAGTAGGGAAATGAAACAAACTGTTCTCTTAAGGTCTCTCTTAGGGTCTTTTTGCGCGTTCCATGTCCAAGTGACTGAACGCAGTACGCGTATGCTACGCGTGCGCAGGTGTGGACCAGCCATTACGCTCAGCTGTTTTTGTTAGTACGTTCAGTCTGTTTTTTCTCGTAGTTATTCAACCTTCATGAATAGGGAACAGAAACAACTCTATACTTACGTTTAGTCGCTATCTTTCGTGTTGGTTAACCTTCACGAAACAGAGGAATTAAACAGACCGTTAATTTTTTCTCTCGTACTTAGCTCGTCTAAATGAAATGGGGAAAAGAAAGCAACTGCTCCTCACGCAGATCGCGTCGGGTGGCGCGCTTGTCGACGTGGCAACCCGCTGCTACGCTGCGCGCGTTTATAAACATACTATTTACTTACGCTCAGCCGTTTTCTCTTGTAGTTACCTTACGTTCGGCATGTTTTCTCTCGTAGTCGGTTAACCTTCAAGGCATAGGAGAAAGAAACCAACTGTTTACTGACGCTCAGTCTCTTTGTCCCGTAGCTGGCTAACGTGCACGTCCGGTGGCGCGCACCCGGCCCGCCGACTGCTCCTCACGCAGATCGCGGCGGGCGGCGCGCTCGCCGACGTGGCGGCCCGCTGCCACGCCGCGCGCGCTGATTGGTCGCTGCCGGCGTGCGGCTGCGGCGTCCATCCGCAGCCGACGCCGCAGCACAAGCAGCAGGCGAAACGGCTGCTGCATCGTGTGCTTAATAAGGTGAGACATAAGCCGATAGATCGAAGTGTTTACATATACTAGCAGTTTCCTACAGAACACTCAAAATCCCTTTGATGGAAATCCCACATTAAATGACAATAGATGAAAGAACGAGGACCTCGATGGCGCAGTGGTTAAAGCGCCCGGTCTGCGAGTGCTGAGGTTAAGCAACTATCGATGGGTGACCAAAAATGTATCATATCGAGCTCCTCCGTGCTTCCGAAGACACGTAAAGCCGTTGGTCCCGGTTGTATCAGCAGTCGTTAACAGCCACCAATCTGCACTGGGCCCGCGTGGTGGTTTATGACCCGTTCTCCATATCCATCCATAGGGAAGGTTCGTGCCCCAGCAGTGGGGGCATAAACTGAGCTGATGATGATAAAATGAAAGACACGGTAAGCCGCTGGATGTGAGCAGCACAAAACAGTTGTGGAGATTTTTGGTTGACGCCTTTGTCCAGCAGTGGACGTCTTTTTTGCTAAGATGAGATGAAAGACAAATCAACAAATTTATAAATTACTAGCTGCCCCCGGCGGACTTCGTACCGCTTTGACAGTTTCCATGACAACACTACAAACAAATCATTTTGTATTGGAAAAATTTCAAAAATCAAAAAAAATTTAGGGGTGGACCACCCTTAACATTTAGGGGGATGAAAAATAGATGTTGGCCGATTCTCATAGATACCGGATAAGCACAAAAAATTTCATCAAAATCGGTCAAGCCGTTTCGGAGGAGTATGGCAACGAAAACTGTGACACGAGAATTTTATATATTAGATAAATTTACAGTCAGAGTAAAATAAATACCGATTCGATTCCCCGCTTGAGTGCCGCGAAACCATCAAAAACATCAAACCTCTGCGCACTTGAGGTATGATGCGCAGACGCATCATACTTGAAAGTTTGCGACAAACAACCTACCATTTTCATAATACCATGTAATGTCATAACGACACGTTAGGTTTAGTTTATGTTATTTACTTAACTTTCATGAATTGTTAGTTTGAAACGCAAAGTTTTAGAAAAAATATCATTTACTGCTGAAAGGTCCCAAATCAGCAAACAACTACACTTAAAAAGTAGTAGCTCTGATTGCCAAAGGTCGTAAGTTCGAGACTCACTAGATGACTATAGTTAGTCTTAAGAAAGTGATCAAAAGATTATTATTTCATTTTAAAACTCTTTTGTTACAGACTATCAAAAAAGAGGACGTCAAAGAAGAGAATGCATCGACGAACGGTTCGTCACCAGTCAAGTCTGAGAACGGGAAGACCGGCAACAGCGTAGTCAGCTGGCTTTCAGACATCACCATGAAGTCCGAGACGAAGGAGGAGAAATCCGACTCGAGCTCATCGGACTCCGAAGAAGGCGGCAACTTCTCCACGCTAAGGGAACTGTTGATACGACCGGCGCCCGAAGGCGGAGACGCCCAGCCGAAGAAGAAACAGAAGAAGAACAAAGGCGACATCTTGGATGACGTCATATCCAGCGTCGTCGAAGAGAAGAAGGACGAGGACGGTGACGAGAAGCCGTTCGCGTTGTCCAACGTTGTGAAACGATACGACAGACGGACGGGCCGGGAGGAGTTGCCCGTCCGCATTATGACGCTGACGGAGTCGAAGGTTCTGTACCCCGACGTGCCGCATGCCTGGCTCTGCGACGGCAAGCTGCTGCACCTGACGGACCCCGTACACGCGGGCAATTATAAGCCGTTCCAGGTAATTATACATCATTAAAATTCCTCCTAGACTACAATGTCAAAATTAATAAAATATAAAACTTACGCAATATTAGACCTTATTTATGATTGTATTTTGATATGTAATTAACATATTTGTTCATTTGTTACAGGATCAGTGGAAACGCGGCCAACCAGTTCTAGTCTCAGACGTTTCGAGTATCCTAGATAAGGACCTGTGGTCCCCCGAAAGTTTCTCCCGAGATTTCGGCGACACGAGAGTTGACCTAGTCAACTGCGCCTCGGGTCTCGTGGTGCCCAACCAGCCGGCACGCAAGTTCTGGGACGGCTTCGAGCTAGCGGCCAAGCGGCTGAGGGACGAGCGGGGAGCCCCGATGGTGCTCAAGTTGAAGGATTGGCCCCCGGGCGAGGACTTCGCGGAGCTCCTGCCTACCCGCTTCGACGATCTCATGCGCGCCCTTCCCCTCGGCGAGTACACATCCAGAAACGGAAAGTTAAATCTGGCCGCCCGTCTGCCCGAGTGCTTCGTTCGCCCAGACTTGGGCCCGAAGATGTACACCGCGTACGGAGGCGCCGGCGGAACGACCAACCTCCACCTCGACGTGAGCGACGCCGTCAACGTGATGGTGCACGCCAGCGCGCCCGAAGACGCGCCCGAGCGCGCCCGAGAGGCGGCGAGGGCTGCCGAGGAGGCCGGCGTCGACGTTTTGTCCCGGCGAAGAGCGCGCGTCAAACCGCCCGCGGCCCTGTGGCACATCTACGCCGCGAAGGACGCCGACAAGATCCGCGACTTCCTAGTCCGAGCCGAGCTGGAGCGCGGCGCCCGCCCGCGCGCGCAGCACGACCCTGTCCACGACCAGACGTGGTACCTGGACGCGACGCTGCGCGAGCGCCTGTACCGCGAGTACGGCGTGGAGGGCTACGCCATCCTGCAGTGCCCCGGCGACGCCGTGTTCGTGCCCGCCGGCGCGCCGCACCAGGTCCGCAACCTGCTCGACTGCATCAAGGTCGCCGAGGACTTCGTGTCGCCCGAGAACGTGTCGCGCTGCTTCGAGCTCGCGCAGCAGTTCCGCCGGCTCTCGCGCCAGCACTCCAACAAGGAGGACAAGCTGCAGATCAAGAACATCGTGTATCACGCGGTCAAAGACTCTCTCTGCTGCTTGGAGCAAGCCTTCGCCGACGCCGGCAAGTGAAGCCGGGCGGCCTCCCGCATTTGATCTCAACCTTGACGTAACATTAATCGCTAAGTTCCGCATTTAACGTAAGATTGGGAGCGAGTGTGATACGCGCTGTGCGCCGTTTTGTGTATAAGATGCCATTTTTAAGCGTCCGAGTGGATTGTGTACCAGTTACGTGTGTGTAAATGTACTCGAAATGTGATTTAGTCCGATGGTCGCAATCGGAGCATGTGCAATGTATATTAGTCTGATTATGGTGATATCGTTGAGATGTGGATATGTTTTATGTTCCTTATTCGAAATACAAATAAAACTCTTCTTATTACAGCTTAATTGTAGCTATAGTGATATGTATGTATTGTGTAAATTTTTAATTCGAATTCCATCGAGTACATATTAAGAACTGTATACTTTTAAGTTATTGTATTGAAGTAAAACGTATTCGCTCGAAGCATTGTACATTAAAACACGGCGTGTAGATAAGTTTCTCCTATTATTAGATTTCTCAATTTGGTTAGTATGTTACAAAATGATAGTTAACAAAGTATGTGACAATTTTATTTTGTCCTTATCGCTGTATTAGATGAAAGCAAGTTTTTTTTGTACTGTGTATATTATGTATGGTTATAAGTTGGAATAAAAAAAAGATGTTTATATTATCAAGTGGTTTCATTTTCTCTGTAGGTTATAGGTGTAGGTTTTTTGCCTTATGTGAGGCACACACAATATTTCTAGAATAGACTGTTCCAATTTTTTTCTAACAAAATATAAGCTTATTAATGTAACAAGATCATTGACAACGAAATACTAATTAATTGTAATGACTACCTAGTACTTACCTAGGATATAGTTTAATAAAGATGACACTTTAAAACAAAACGGTTTTTTGTGTAACTGTATACGTTACGTAGATACACTGTTTCTCCGCGAAAAGCGGTCTCTTCTAGGCAATCTTTGAATATTAGAACCCAAAAATTTATGGTTTTGAGCGAGTGTAGAATGACTGTTAAATAGAGCTTTTAAATATCCTGACCGTGAAAAAGGTGTTAGAGTGCTTTATCCGATTGAGGCTTATAGTCATCCTAATAAGAAGTATGATGCATCATAAATAACATAACATAACCTACATCATCAAAGTATATTATCTTATATAGTTTGCATTTTGAGATCATCGTTAAGATACTGATTTGTTTTGGACTACTAGATATTAACCCAGATGTTACTAACATTAAGTAACGTTTGATATACGGATCATTGAACAATATAAAATAGTACACAAAATTTCTCACATTTTGTGTAAAATTTTATTTTGTTCAACGGTCCGTATAATATCAAACGTTAGTAACTAAGGGCTGATTTTTCAATCGTTAATGTTTATTCATTGAATAATTTTGAAATAATGACAGATTCTCTTTAGAATAATGACAATGTTATTCGGCTGATAGAATTTATCTGAGGATTGAAAAATCGGGCCTAAATTATTAGTGGTAAAAAAGGTGAAGACTCAGAGCATAATTGTCGCCATCTAGATGTAGTTATAAAAGCTTATACCTATTTATTTGAAAGCTGCTATGTTGATGACCAGTTCTGCTACTAGCCGCTAGATGTCGCTATTACCATATTAGACAGAAAAAGATGCGATAAATAGAAATGAATTAAATTAGTTATCAACGTACTCGCTTTTAGGTTATTACTTTTTACATTATTTTTAGCCGTACCAAACAAAAGAAATAATCGAATAAATAGATTACTACTCTTAGTAAGTAACGAGTAACGCCTGGTTATCCGCCTGTCAAAATTCTACCTTACCTTTATTAAAACAATCTCAGAGGCAATGGGACGAGCCACTGTGCAAGCAAGTTCTGGAGGGGCTTTTATCCACTTCGGGTGATATGTCAGAACTCGCTCGTCTTACTGCCGTCTCCCAGAGAGAGTCAGGCCACTGGCTCCAGGCATTAATTACCATCTGCCAATGTCGGTACCTTGTTGGACGGGCCATCTCTCACTCTAGCGGTCTGTCTTCGTCTAGGCGCCAGGGTAGTACACCCTCACCGCTGCGTGTGTGGCGAAGCTGTTGACGAGCTTGGCCACCACGGCCTATCATGCGCTCGCAGTGCTGGGCGTATGCTGCGTCACTCCACTATAAACAGCATCATCCGCAGTGCTTTTGCCACCGTTGGTATACCGGCTGTCTTAGAGCCAGCTGGTATATCTCGCAGCGATGGCAAGAGACCTGACGGGATGACCATTGGGCCCTGGAAGCTTGGCAGGCCGTTGGTGTGGGATGCAACCTGTGCTGACACCGTGGCTCCCTCACATGTACGCGCCACCTCTCTTCATGTGGGGGCTGCTGCGGTAAGTGCTGAAAATCGCAAACGGCACAAATACTCAAACCTGGGTCCAAATTATTTGTTTGTTCCGTTTGCGGTGGAGACATTGGGTCCATGGGGGCCGGAGGCCAAGCAGCTTGTTAAAGAGTTGAGTGCTCGCCTTATTGAAGCCTCCGGTGACAAGAAGGCTGGCAGCTACCTCTGCCAACGTATTAGCTTGGCAATCCAAAGAGGTAATGTTGCCAGCATTCTTGGGACCGTTCCCATGAGCCCACAGCTGGAGGACATTTTTTATTTATAGGTTTTATTTTGTCTTTAGTGATGTAGGTAACTTATATTATAATTAATTGGAAAATTATGTATAGTTGTTAATAAATATAAATGTTTATAATAGGTATATTAGACAACAACTCTTAGTTAACAACAATTTGACGAATTTGTGAAGTTGACTGATGCTGCGTTGTTTTCACACTGCACCAGTTGTCTTCGCGTCAGGACTCCATTTCCACTTAACATTAGGTGGTGTGGAGTCATTTGCCGTGCTAAGTATATAAAAAAAAAGAAACATTATAACAATTTGTTTTCTCAAATATCTTTAATAATGGATCGATTAATGTTGTTTTGAATAAGAAGATGGCCGTTATGCTTATAATAACGCCGTTATGCTTATAATAACTGTAACGGTTCTTTAATTTATAATACAAATGTCAGTGCCTACCTAGCATGGACTATATTATGTACTACCTAGTTACCTATTTATTTTACAGAAAGTTAATTCTCCAGACAGGAAATAATTTTACTTTAAAGAGTGGTCTTAACACCATGACATTTCTTATCCAGACAACTTTTGGATTAGCTTAGCCTGTTGCCTAGCATCGTATTAAGAATACACAAATGTTGGTAAATTCGCGGTGCTGTCACGGTAATGTCAACGAGACCACATACCTGTTTCGTAAATTCAGGACTATATTTAAATTCTTCTGATAATAATCGTCTTTGTTTTTAATAAAGAGTTCAATAATAAGGATGTATTTATTGTAGAAAAAAAAAATAACCAGATTTTGCAAAATATCTCAAACTGTCCCTTTATTCTACTTATCAAAACAACATTATACAAAATTCACAGAAATACATGTTGAAGGGGAGACTTTCTCTACAAAAGATCTCTTCCATGCAACCCAATATTGTGATGGAAAATATGTAAGTACCTATGATGTTTATTACTACCCGTCGAATGTGCACTAGGTCCTGTAATACAAATAAATAAACATATTTTACATTAAAAAAACACACAAATGAATTTTTAAATTAATGATTTAACTTAATGAAAAGTGTATTTTACCCTCTGAAACCACGTTATTATAATGGGGGTCGGCAGGAATTAAAAAATATTGAAATCAGCATTCGAAAAGCATCAAAAAGTATAATAAAGTTTCTGGAAACCACTTTCTCTAGTATAATAATTTTCATTGTGAAACCATTGATAAAACTTATGTAAATGGGGCGCGTCCATTTTGATTTGGGCTCAGCAACAGGCAAATTTATTTCAGCTCAGAATGTTTATCCTCTAGCTGGTACCACGACCTGACTACCTTACACACCTTTTGGATTTATTCCGTTGTTCTCGCTACATCGATGACATTATGTGAAATAAGCTCAAATATTGCGACGGAGCGATGCAATGTACCTGAATTGTTATATGATTGTGTGCTCAATCTAGACCAGTTGTTGTGTTTGTTGTCTCCCCACTATTGGCATATAAGAGGCTGACCCCACTCGCTGCCGGCAGTTCACATTCAGTGGGCGCAAGAGCAGATTTGTCGGCAACAGAATAAAAATGAAGGCAGTGACGTTTGCTATTTTTGGTAAGTCTTTTTATTGGTTATAACACTTTTTTGTAGTCAGTTCTTCTCATTACATATGCGACCTTGTTGTGCAACTTTAAATGCGATGCGGTTTTGTTTCCATGCCCATTATATATAGCAGAGATTTGATGGATGTCCTAATATAGTTTTGTTTGAGAGTTTTCGAATATTATGACCGACCACTACTACATACTCGTATAATTTATTGAAATCATAACGGTAAAGCGTTATAGTATAGACTTATATCTGTTTGGTACAACTGGCAGCTGTTAGTCATTGTAGATAGATAGATAGATAATACTTTTATTGCAACACTAAAAAACATAAACATGAACAAAAAAAAAAAAAAATTAAAATAAAATGTAGATAGGTATTAAGAATGAAAAAGAAATCCGCATCTTGCGATTAAAATGTAACTGTGACTAACTGTGTGTCAGCATCAGAGGTCGTAGTCTGCCAGTCATTCCAGGTCGTTCAAGGGTTGATTGGGGGACCCTCTTTTTAAATTTAGATGTGATAATAAAAGAAAACTACTGTAGATAGTCTTTGCTCAAAATATTATAGTGTAAGCAAACTAATTAAGTCCTTGCAAAATATAGATATTTTTATTTTCCAAATGGAATAGTTCAGCCGACAAACAACTCAAAAAAATGTTGAACATCAAATCATGCATGTCATTATGGTTATATTTATAAAACTTTTTGCTTTAAGAGCATTTCAATAAAATGTTGTTTCCGATTTCAGTGGTCAATTTGAGTTTTGATACACTAATACCCACTTTTTATTTTGAGGGTACAAGCAAAGTCAGTCGAAGTAATTTTACTCCAGTCTTAAAAAAATATGAAAAGGGTTCCCCAATCAACCCTTGAATGCGGACCTGCGGAATGACTGGCAGATTCCGACCTCTGGTCAGAATACAGATTATTTTACAGTCGGTCGGTAGCATACACACATAGGGAATGCGAAATCACTCTTCAGACTAAAGGGTTGAGAGTTTGGTAATTACAACATTTCTTACAGTTAAAATAAATCCAAGATAGACTAGCTAGAGGCACTCCGCATAAACATGACCTCAAAACCTTGCGACTTGCGACTTAGAAATGACCCCTTCGTCCCGAAGTGAAGTATTTCCAATTGACGAGGGTCTTCGAGATGACATCGGAACTATATTTATGTGTTGGAGATGACTGTTTTTATAAAAAGCAATATTCAGTATTGTAAAAGTAAAAGCACAAATAATTGTAATTTACGGAAGAGATATGCATATGACTTATATTTACCAAATATTAACAATGCCCTGTATCACAAGAGTGCCTATGTAACTGGTATCCAAGTATTCAACCATCTGCCCACTGATCAAAAAGCCTCAGTAAATTTAAGCAGTTTTAAAATTAAATTAAAGAGATGGCTTATAGATAAGGCGTTCTACAGTTTGACTGAATATTTCGGTACAAAAACAGCATAGTGGCTGTTTCTATGTAACATGTACCTACCCACTAAAAATTGCATGCCCGACTAGGGTAAATTGTTTGTTCCCAATTATGCTTAACACCTGCTATGTATTTACACAATTTTATGGCAACAAAAATTTATCTTATCTTATCTTATCTAAACATCGATAGCGATGACAAAGCCAAGGGACTCTGTCTAGTCGATAAGTAAGGGTAATGTCCTGGAATTGCGGAGATATAGTTCTTTTTAGTATATTAGTGAACGCGCAAACTTGTGTTAGGGTCGCACCAATGTTTGGCAGGAACCAGTGAATGGCACTTTTTTCCTTTAATCATTACAACTAGGGGCCTTCCTACCGCTGACTTCCTTCACCGCACTACACGCAATGGACTGTCATTCCATTCACACCATCTTGTCGGATGGCGTTTCTCACGTAATTTTTTACCACGAACTACGGTGCTGTGGAACCAGCTCTCAGCGGCGGTATTTCCGGACCATTACGACTTAGGGCTCTTCAAGAAACGAGCCTATCCCTTCCTTAATGCGCATCTGCGATTCCCCTGGTTTTGCGGGTGTCCATGGGCGGCGGTGATTGCTTCCCATCAGGTGTCCCGCCTGCTCGTTTGCATCCTTCTAATATAAAAAAAGAGGTCAGCAATGGATTTAATACTTTAGCAATTATTGAAAAAAGACCACCTTGCTTCCTAGCTGCTGTCATCCATTCAAATATTAATGAAATTCCATATTATTATTTGGCGATGAAAACCGTGTCGAACGAACACACTGAGCTTAATGTGTGTAATAAAAAGAGATAAGATTTTAAAAATAATAACACGTTGTATATAATGCGACGAAAGTAGGGATAAAGGAAAGCTTGTGCTTGCAAGCACTTACAGTTTAAGCTTCATAATATTATTATCTGGACCTCTATAAAATAGCAGACTATTTTAAAACGTCTACAGTCCACAGACGTGTCTTTCTACAATTGGACTTAAGTCCACGTGTAGGCATAGTCTATACTAATATCAATATATAAAGGAAAACTGTGTATGTATGTTTGCAAACGAATAAACTCAAAAACTACTGAACCGATTAAAAAAAAATTTTTCACCATTAGAATGCTACATTAGAGCTGAGTAACATATATTAAAAAAAAAGTACACCAGCGCGAAGTCGGGGCGGGCCGCTAGTGTTAAATAAGTTGGCACGGGCCGGATACAAACGCGATAGCCTAACTGTCAATATCCACTGTAGTTTTTTTTTCAAACAATTATAGAACTAATACAATTTTAAAATTTTATATAAGTTTATGCTTTACATTACGTGCCAAATTATAACAAGGCAAACTTTTATTTCATCGAAATATTAATTTAAAAGACAAAAAACATTGTAAAATTAATGTTTGTTGACTTTACGGATGTATTCCCCTGTTATTTAAATGGATGCAGGTAGATAGTACGAGGCTTTGAACCCATAATCATAAATATCTCGCGAGTAGTAATTAATCTGTTGCGAAAAAGATTTATCTAACAGGACTGACTGCATTTGATACAACCAGAGCGGATAAATTAATCTAACATATTCGGTCATCCACACTGACGATTTAAAGTGATTTGAAGATCTGATCTTTAGTATTTGTAAAAATATTATGATCAGATGTTAATGACGGTAGTTGTTGACATTGAATTGGCGCCTTTGATTTCAAAGTAAAAAAGTAAATAGTGTTGAATAATTTCGGCGGGCTGGTTGAACCACGATAGCTCAATTGGAAGAGCACCTGACCCGGTATGTCAGAAGGGTGCAGGTTCAAATCCTGCTCGTGGAAATTTTTTCAACATTTGTGTTTTTGTAGATATAATTAGAACTTAAGTAAAAGTTTAAATGTAGAATTAAAAACCTAGATGAAAAACTACTGCCGACAAATTGCTATACAATTTGACAGATGATAATTTTGTAGCAAACATTTATAATTTTTTCTTGAAAAAAAAAAAAATTTGTTACATTATCATCCTCAAAGGGCTTCTTTATGTAGCAAAGACATGGAGATTGAAGAGTATATAGGTAGTTAGTAGAAGTACCTAGTGGCAGTTTTTTAAATTGTATATTTGCCGCGGGCGGAAGTGGGCGCATGATGATGAAGATGATGATATTTTCGATTAAGTCAAGCAGTAATTGGATTTGAGGGTCAATTCTTTGTTTGTCATAGCGTAGTAGTACTACTTGAACGATTTGTAAATTGCCAGTAATATGACACAACAAGGACGTTACGCCATCGTGGTGGCTGGAACAAGTCGGCTACTACTTCCGGCGATTATTTACCAATGGCGAATTATGGTGCGACCACGAAAAGTTACACTACGGTCGATTCTTAAGTTTCTAGAATCTTTTTATTTGATGTTCGTTGATACAATTACTTGTTTTATATGAAACATAACATAACTAACTACATTAAAGAAAAAAAATTAAGATAACTAAAGACAAAATAAAACCTATAAATAAAAAATGTCCTCCAGCTAATAAATAATTAATTTTTATATATTTTTTATTTATTTTTATTTAATTTTTATCTTTTTATTATTATCAGCCATTGATTTCCCACTGCACGGCAAAGATTTCCTCTCCCTCCCTCCACCTAATATCTCTATCTTAAGCTAATTCGGACAAATGTTTAAGTCCGTTTGTTGGGACCCTTTTAGAATCTTATAATTTATTTATTTAATATTTATTGCACAATACATTAAAATAAAGTACAAAGGGCGGACTTAATGCCAAATGGCATTCTCTACCAGTCGACCTAAGGGCTAGGCAGAAAAATTGGTAAGCGGTGCGACAAATAACGTAAATGAACCATATACTACATAAATTTATAAGAACTGAAATATAACTATTAAGTTTATTAAATTATCTGATACTGATATAATATACATACCATAAAAAAAACTTAAATAAAAATAGACTACATGAACATACTTAAACATAACAGAAGAAAAGATGATGGGAATCTCTTACGTGGGTGTTGATTTCTGTAGAAACAGTTTATACACCATTGTTTTAAAGACCAATTTACTTGGAGCTTGTCTGACTTTTTCGGGGAGAGCGTACCATAATTTATAATCACCACATTGAGCGAAAAAAACTATTGTTTTTCTTAATTCCTTGCAGATCTTTCTTTTCTTCAATTCAGAAATTTAGTTTATAATAGTATTTTGTGATTGTTATTATTAGTTATTGATTGAGCGAACCAAATTAGTTTTAAAGTACTTTATAACTCCTTGCATCTTTCCTTAAGTAGATTAAATCCACATCGATATTTCGCTAATTTGCCAAATTATATTAAAGAAGCTGATAGAATAAAATATTTAAAATAGTTTAAACCAATGGATAAAAAAGCCTACTAACTTTATATGAATTCTTGACGATAGTTTTCTAAGGAAAATTGTATTATTAGGTACTTAGTAATGTTTGTGGTCGTACTGCGCCGTCCTTACTGCCCAGAAAGGTCAGCGCGGGCGCAGCGTTATCTTGATAGGCTTTTATTACACGATGAGCTCAACTCTTAACGTCGTTGTGACTATGGCGTACCTATTGTCAGTTTCCTACAATGCTGCTTATAAAATAGCATTGACGTTACATACGATCGTTAGAGAAAAGATGATTTTAGATTTGCTCGAGTTTCGACAATCGTTATTCGACGTGCTGTGTTAGGTAAAGCTGTCAGCTGCCTATAGATTAATTCGTCATTTTTATAAATTTTTATTATTTTGATATTACTTATTACCACAAAGTAAAGAGACTGCAGAAGATAAGCTTTTATACATGACGCACTCGAGCAACGCACACGTAGACAACCTCTCAAGGAAACGGAATCTCGGTCTTTGGCTCCGGCCCTCACTGTGCAAAAATGATACTTTATAGGCTGAATCCAATCTGTTTCTTTAACCAACTCGTTCAACCATCCCCAGCGGTGTTGTTCGTGGTGGTGTCCTGCCGGCCCGACAAGCCTGACCTCAAACAGCTGAGGGCTGAGGCTGAACGCAAGAAAGCCTGCATGCAGGACTGCACCAAGGCCAAGTTCGAGCCGGTGTGCGCGGGCAAGCATGGCGACAAGCCCAAGTCGTTCGGCAGCGAGTGCGTCATGAACAACTACAACTGCGAGAACAAAGAGAGTAAGTAGCAAATTGGTGAATCGAAGTAAACTAGAATTAGTTATGATAACAATAAATTTGTGATTTGTTAGCCCATTTTACAATGGTCATGCTGAAAAGCATTACTTCTCTTATCGTGGACATGGAATTGACAGACGACCAGTGGCTGAGCGACATTTTTTCAATATTCGAACGAGATAACGTATACACAATTGAATAGGATTGAAAAAGCTCTAACTAGTGACGAACTTGAGAAATCAACTTGTCCTGTCACTAGGTTGCGCTAGTTCCATTTTGTATGAATTGTAAATTAACTATAGCTCGATGAGATTAGTGAAAGAAACTAACACCAGACCCACAGTTCCATTCAATGCAGACCCAATCCCGTTATAAGCGACAATGGCTTAGCCAATCGCTAATTCATTGTCACATACAATAACAAATCGCTACATTTTATTCAGTGGAATATTTGATTGAAAAATTGTCGGTTCTATTTATCCACGACTGATTGTTTGCGCTGTGATGTTTATAAAGGAGTCCACGGACTGTGACGAGAGCGTGTTAAATCTCGTATTGTATTGTGTGGTGCGCAAGTGGAACCGGATTCTGCCTCACTGTTTTGTTCTGTTTTCCTGGTGGTTATTGCCTAGATAGACGCACTTAGCGATGCCAAATATAGAGGTAACTATAAACACTGACAAAAAAACAGTAGGTTATCGTCATTTGATTTTATGATTTTACCAGGAAATGTAAGATGCGAGGTTAAGACTCGAGTTATAAATATAATAGAGCTCGGACTTCATCTCACCTGATAGTAATTGATGATGATGATGATCAGATTGATAATAGAAGCGCACTTATCAGGAACCTCCCCTCACAGAGGAAATGTTTCTTAAAGCATGATGGTCTGCTATGTGGCATTTTTTGAGATTTAGACATTTTAAGTAGTTGAGTGACCAATTTTTATATACAAAAACTGCTATGGGCTTGAACACACTGTGTGTATTGGTAGCTATCTTTAATCTGGCAATGGTTATTAGAATTCTTTATGTAAAATTTTACAAGAGGAAGTTTTCTTTGATTATCTTATAACTTCTGTTTTACACATAGCAGGTTTTGGTTTGACAACGACGATAAGTAGCATTCGCATGTTCTTATGTCGATAGACAAATAACATGGTGATAGCTAGGAAGATTTAGAAGAAGCCCCATCACTAATCAATCCCAGTGCAAAACTTTCGCAGTAAATCAAACAAAGTGGTCTAACAACTAGAACAATTGAGCAGTTGTTTATAAATTTATTTGTTAATTGTTTTAATTTTACTAAATTTATATAAATAAAATGTTAACTTCGTTTTTAATTATTTCAAAAATTATATATTCTAAAATGATATGAGCGAAAGAAGGGTAGGGTATCGAACCTTTTGAGTTAGATTTTTTTTCTAGTATGTTTAATACATCTT
This sequence comes from Eudonia truncicolella, assembly GCA_949315975.1. NCBI lineage: Eukaryota > Metazoa > Arthropoda > Insecta > Lepidoptera > Crambidae > Eudonia > Eudonia truncicolella. The sequence goes on from OX438836.1 coordinate 12,982,139, forward strand.
TTTTTTAAATTGTCTGCTTTATAAAATTATTTTTCTTTTCAGCACTGGACCGGATCAGCAAGGGCGAGTGTCCCGGCTCCGATGGCATCCGTCTATCATAAGGCTTTTTCTTCTCATTTCTAACGCATGACTGAATACACTGTCAACTTCGCCTTTTTTACTTTTAGTTTAGATTTTTTTCAATATTGAAAAAGCCGCTCTAGAAAAGTTGTTATTTCATAGAAAATAAGATTTATATTAGACTACAGAGTGATACGTTCGCGGTGAGGTCTTCTGTACTCTTTATTATTATGTAGCGATTCATAATTCGCTTGTTTCACCCACTTTTCAAAGAAGCTGTGATTTTGTTATTGTAGATGCTTTTATTGTATTTTCCCATGTGTTTTTGTAACATTTTATATTGTTTTATAGTATTTTTTTATTCTAACAAATTGTTAGGCAACTTGTATTCGTTCTAAAAGCGCTTTGCACGTTTAGGAATACAATCAATAATATACTTATTATTTTCTACATTTATCGAGCATTTTGGTTTTTGTCTCTTATTTATGGTTTAGAAACGTTCATATATGAGCGTAGTTTAAATATTTTATCTGCCGCTTAATGCGAGCATCACAAATCGGTAGTTGCGGACCTCTACAACGATTTGGACACATCCACAAGAATCTCCTCGGGGGAGGCCTTTGTTTAGCAGTAGACGTCTTTTGGCTGACATGATAATGATGATGTTGATGATATATAATATTATATTTATAAAGACCTACATAGATGATTCTTAGGCCCAGACCAAAGTAAAAAAAAAAGTTAGGCCCAAAGTAGAGACGTGTGGAGAAGAGAGAAAAGGGAATGTGCCATATTAACCAATAAGGCGAAAGTAGGAGGGTAAAATTAATTCTTATTGGCTGTTTGCGACAAACTTCACTCCTTTCTTCTCGTCTCTAAGTAAAGTAAGCTTCAAACCGGTTGCATTTAGATATGGACATCTGGATTGCATGTTATTTGCTAATATTATATCACTTACTAAATAACAAGATTAGTTCAATTGTTTACTAGTAAAGTTGAGTGATGCGTCATTTCCACAGATACCAGTTGACCTAAAACCAATGAATATACCGGGAAACAGCTTGAGGCTACCTCACACACACATTTGTATACACCTATATGAGTGTTATCGTAATTTACCTAATGGGTTGGAATTTCACGTGACAATTCGTTTCGTACCTATTGTTTAAGTTGTATAACCAGGTCGATTATAATTTATAATAGATATTATAATATCTTCGTTCCTTTAACTCTGCTCTACCAGCATGCTCTAGTTGTCTAACTTTTGCTTAAATCTCTCCAGCCAAGTCGGCGTAATTGATGAACAAGCAAACCGTTGACACTTTCGAAACTATGTTTATAATGAGATATATAGTTTTCTTCGTGGTCCTTTACTATGGGTCTCATAAGAAGGCTCAAGGCCACCCAGCGAGCAATGGAGAGAGCGATGCTTGGTATTTATTTCCCTGATTATTGGGAAATGATCCCTCTTATTTGGCTTTTATTACGAATAAACACAAGTCGTGTAGCCCACGTGATAGCCCACTATCTTTAAAAACGGAAAAAAAATATTTCTAAAATGAAACTACTTTTACGGATCTACTCGCTTAAATTTTACACATTAGTTTTAATTAATGTTTATCCTGACGTTTCGAACCCTTTGCAGGGTCCGTGGTCACAGAGAGAAACGTCAGGATAAACATTAATTAAAACTAATGTGTAAAATTAACGCGAGTAGATCCGTAAAAGTTGTTTCATTTCAATGTGTAGTGTTTTAGAAAACTAAGTCATGTCTGTTAATATTTTATATATGTTAAATATTTATTTTATTCTGTTTTTTAGTATTTGTTGTTATATAGCGGCAACAGAAATACATCATCTGTAAAATTTTCAACTGTCTAACTATCACGGTTCATGAGATACAGCTTGCCGCAGCGGCAATCAGCAATCTCTCTCCAAAAAAAAAAGAGATACAGCCTGGTGACAGACTGACAGACAGACGGGCGGACGGACGGACGGACATACAGTGGAGTCTTAGTAATAGGGTTCCCGTTTTACCCTTTGGGTACGGAACCCTAAAAATGTCCATCACTGATGTAATCTAAAGTAGGTACACAAATCGACAAGAGAAAGTTTTGAATACCATTTAAAGGTGGTGGAGCAACGTTTTGCAATATTTTCCAAAAATCCTACAAATAACTTTTTGACATAGGGTCTATTTCGAGTTTGATTTAACATTCGATCACGTTAACGAGTGTAGTATGGCATTGAAGCAGCGCCTCCTGGCGACATACGAGAAGTGTTAACATTTTGCCATACAAGTTTTCGTTTTCGTAAACGTAATCGAGTGAATTCGGATAGTAACAAAACTCTCACTCTGAAATAGCTTGCTAAAATTGTTGTTGACATTGAATTGGCGCCTTTGGCTTTCAAAGTAAAAAAAAGTAAATAGTGTTGAATAATTTCGGCAGGCTGGTTAGAACTACGATAGTTCAATTGGAAGAGCACCTGACCCGGTATGTCAGAAGGGTGCAGTTTCAAATCCTGCTCGTGGAAATTTTTTCAACATTTGTGTTTTTGTAAAATTAGGGCTCCAAAAAAAAAATAATAAATAATAAATATAAACCCTGAAGTGGCACCAGCCTTCACATACCTAAATAAAATCATTATGTGTACACTCAGGTTGATGAATGTGGAGTGTATAGGTAGGTATAATAATGATTTTTTTTAAATCTCTGTTTTTAATTCACTAATTTTCTGATTCTTTTTTATTTAATAAAAGAAAAAATTAATTTTCATAGGCTTTATTAGAGTATTACCGATTTTGTTGACAATATAAAATACAACAGAGATATTTCAGTATCTATATATGTATACGTACTTTGTACATAAAAATAAATAAAAAATTGGGTTAGCTTAAATCGTTACATTATTATTTAAATCTAAGATTAAATTTTTATTAGTTTACAAATTAAAAAAAAAAACTAAAAATTTTGAAATTTAGGAACTTCAACCAAAAATTTATTTATAAACATTTTATAAAACTTATTCCAATTACAATATTAACCTTAATATCTTAACTATTAGAAACTAAAGTAGAAACTAAAATTAAAACGCCTTTAAAATATATCCATTGCGTGAAACGCCAATATTTTACAACTTCAAAGTACAGACGCCTGCACTGCACATCAACCTATCTAAAACTGGACATACACTTACCCCCTTACAAATAAACAAAGAATAAGGTCGGAATAGTTATTCCGTGTTTTGTTCCTGTCATCTAAACGTCATTTCAAATTAGAGTAGTTTGTTTATTTGTAAGGCACTTAAAGTTTAAAGTCTATTGAGGAAATTTGTCAGTTTGTGGTAGTCTGATGTGCGGACGTGCGTATTAAAGTGATCATAAATGGAATTCAGAATAATTAAGTACACAAATAGATCAAAAGCTAATTTGTACAAAGGTGTTAGCCAATATATACCGAAGCATTGTCTAGTTGAAGTTGAAACAATATATTCTAGAAGAAGGGCTTCACTTAAAATACCTGATTAAATAAGGCAATGGTATTACTAACCTGCAATCATTCACACGACTATTTTAGGCTAGATACTTAACTTTAACTACATCGTGTTAATCACGCGTTAATCGTGCAGTTTGAGGCACTTTTATCAAATATTGTGTTTTATTTCCCTTTCTCTTTATATTTAATTCTAATAATTTATTGTAGCCTGTTTTTTTGTAATCAATGCACGAAAAACAAGGAAATTTGTGTCGTAAACCTCATAAAATGGCAAGACGTTTAGAAGTAATTGAATTAGGGAAATTCTTTCAGCTTTAATAAAGAACATGGAAGAACTTATTTTTCCATGTCTTTGTATACGAAAATAACGGACATAAATCTCTATTCAAACTCAAAGCAAAACTTTTGTTTGACTGAGTAACAATATAATATATATAAAGGATTAAAATTATTTATTTACCTTAATTTTTTTTTATCAAAATGGTATGTTAATTGAGTTTACTTGTGAAAAATGAAATAAAAATATAAGAATTATTATATAAAAGAAAATTCGTTACCCATGTTGACTTACACATTAAGAAGATGTAAGATGTAATTAATAAAAAATAGAGCGGGAAAAAGATGGCTGTTTAATGGAGAGTATACATTTGTTTTGTCAAGAAACTTATGTAGGTACTAGATGTACATAAGTTTTTGAGAGAAATATCGCAAAAATAAAGCGGGTAAAGTGTTTATAAGACAAAATACAAAACAAATAACTTCAAGACACTTTGCTAAGTGCAGCGAGGTCACCGTTATCTGTTGTTGGTGTTTAAAGTTCACGTTTATTGTTTATTATTCTAATAATAATATTACTAACGCAAATATGAGTTTTAAAGTAAGTAAATGTAGGTGAATTTGATGAATTTTATTGTGATGTAACGTTTATGTTACGCAACATTATTTAAAAATAAGTTTATTTATGTACGATGTCAAATAGGTACGTCAAATTAAACTAAAATTGTATGACCCGATGTTAAGGCGAAAACTTAATGAGAACTTAAACTTAAACTTAACTTAAACTATTAATAAGATAAGATTACTTACAAAATTATTTTTTAGTTATGGAATGTGAAATGTAAAATTAATTTCAATTTTTATTTTATATTCAAAGTGCTTCATATATGAATCAATTATAATAATTTTGACATTTTAAAAATGGTGGCTAGATTATGGACAAGTAAATAATCTAAGCTCCCACCATAGGTAATAGCTTGTTTTAATGTTTGCCATCAAAAAGGCTAAGTTGCTCATAATATTTGACCTAGAATGTTAGCCAGTAGAACATTGTATAAAATTGCTAGAACAACGTATGATAAATTGATGGACTAAAAATGGAAATACTAGATGACGTGAAGGGAGTGCTCCGTAGAAATCTGTGATTCTGGCTAGTGGCTAGTTTTCCAAGCTTTAACTACAATCTAGACGTGACTGTTTCGATGCGTCTTTTCTCCATCTTCCGCTAGTCAACATTCACCCAGGCTCGTGACCGCGTAATCTGGAAAAAATAAATAAAAGAAGATCTACAGTCAGCTTCAAACATAATTAATACAACCGTTTAAAATATTTCCGCAACTAAATTAATTAGGCGATATGCTTCGATATATCATGAACATGCTTTAGACTTTCGGAGAGACATTGTGTTTATGCATAATGGCATGTTTCTTTTATGTTAGGAATAGATGTTCGTGGAAAAAAGTTAATATATTTTGTCCAGAAATTTAATTCGACAACTCGATGGCGCATGGCGCAGAAAAAATATAATTAGGTCCCTTGTGCCGTTGTGTTCACGTACACAACTGGCAAGAAGCAGTTCAGAACCGGGACCAGTGGCGCTGACTTGTATCAGAGGTCAAAGCTCACTTGGGGCTACAACGCCAGGATAGTAAGTAAGTAAGTAAGGTCCCTTGTGAAAACATGTTTGGCCCCAGTTTTTCACGAATTATGGCAGTAGTTACAACCCACCAAGCAACAGCGTAGTTTATGGCCGGATCGCCGCATATGCTATTGTTCATGTAGGAAAGCCTGATCCTAGCAGTGGTACGCTAACAGTCTGATGATTGTAATCTATGATAGACTGACATGACTTACATGTGCTTTCGCGACACTAGTTCTAGTTCAAAGAGGCTGGCGAAAATATATCAACTCACATTGTTTTCTAAAGTTTACGCGAACACTACACATTGTAATGAAACAACTTTTACGGATCTACTCGCGTTTATTTTACACATTAATTTTAATTAATGTTTATCCTGACGTTTCGAACCCTTTGCAAGGTCCGTGGTCACAGGGAGACTGAGGTTTTGGTCGTCTCATAATTAGTTAGTAGCTTGTATACCCTCATTTAAATTTAATCAGGTGCATTCCGTTTTACGCAGAACGAGCTTACAGTATTTTTTGGTCTGGCAGTGTGGTGTTGGGGCTGGGATTTAAAATTCTGTATGATGGGATCCCAGGCTGGTAGTATATCAACTCACGTTGAGCCAGCGTGGTGGGTTGTCTTTCGTTGTCTTTGCCTTTGTGCCAATACCCGATCTCAGCAATGGAAGGTTTATATTATAAGAGTATGACGTTTTTAATCTTAGATACGTACATGTGCTTGACACGACAACGCTTCAAATTCACAGAGGGTGACGGAACACTATCAACTTATTTTGGGACAGCAGTGGGTTGTCTTGATCTTCCTATGTGCCAATACCTTAGCTCAGAAGTTTACAGGCGTATGACGACACTAATTTACGATACTTACACGTGCTTTCAAAACACGACACGACACCGCTTTCAATTTACAGTGGCTGGCGTAAAACTATCAACTTACATTGGGCCAGCGTGGTAGGTTATGACCAGCACACAAGGCACTAACATAGCGACCAAGAACTGGACGTAGAACTGTAGGAAGGCAATCGGCTCGATGAAGAAACGACATGGATACCACACCATATAACACCTACCTACCAACAGAGAGAGAGGGCATATAAAGGGATAGGTCTACACTTAGCATTGGGTGGCGACAAGCTAAGGAAAAGAAGAGAACAAGGTGGGTGATAGCTTCATCTTTTAATGTACGATACTTACATGTACTCTCACGACATGACACCGCTTCCAATTCACAAAGTGTGGCGAAGGTCCTAGCGGTGCCGGCTGCGTTCAGGGCACACACAGGGCCGGCGGGAGGCAAGGCGCACCTCCCCGCGCAGAGGGGGGGAGGCACCCCCTCGCGAACCTTCAGCTCGGTGGGCACCCGCGGGTTGGTGCCCTCTTCCACCACTTCATAGTCGTAGCCCACCCGGGACGGTAGGTACGGCACGCTGGCCGACTCTACCTTGTGCCACGCTGCAACAATAATATCAAAAACTTATCACATCATTTGGGAAAATTTGTTACGTCCACATAACTTCTTATTTACCCCTATGATGGACTGGCTAAGAGCTCTAGACTTTGGGCTGTTCGACTATCGAAAATGGACTATAGTATAGACTATGGGCTATGGATGTACGACTATGAACATTGGGCCTTGCACACAGGTCTTTGGAGAATTTGTTTGCTGTAGAATTTAGTAGGTTTATGTAGGTTTAACCCCATCCACTAAACATTGATGTGACATTTTTTTAAACAAATGTTGTTTTAGCTTCGACCGAGTAACCTCACTCACAGCAATTTGGTGGTAAGAACTTCATTGTGCCCAGATAAGTAAAACAGTATAAAAGGCAATCAAAGTTTTTATTTTATTTAAAAACTTTTGCAACATAAATAACATGGCTATTAAACCTTTTAAGTTTTAGGTCGTAGGTGTAGGTATAGCTACAACTTTTTCGGCGCACTGATGGTTGTATTTGTACATTTTGGCACAACACATGATTTTCTAGTATTTGGATTGGACATTTTTTTAAATATTCATAATACTAGTGAAACGTAACGCAACGGTACGGAAGAGCGCGAGTGTTGTACTGTGACGTCACGCGCACGGAACGCGGGCCGGGCGGCGGAGGGCGCGGGCGGCACGGACGTTCGCGCCCGCTCATTTAAAACTCAATATCTTGGAAACTAATTGACGTATCGAAATAATTCTTTCACGTGTATTTTTTTATTTTCAACAGAGAATACAGTAAGCTAAAATTCAAAATTAGTGAACATTCTTAATTGGGGGTAATGGCTTAATCACCACGCTTGCCAAATGCGGGTTGGTGATCACAAACCCAGGCTATGCATCGAAAAATCTGAAACACATTTTGCCCGACCTGGGTATTGAATCCAGGAACTTCGGGTAACACACCGAGCGCTTTGCCACTCGGTCACCGAGGTGTCGTGTTTTATCAGGTATTTATTATAATTATCCCGGGTAAAAAGGTAAGAAATCAAAAGGAACTAGACATGTATCTAAAAAAAAACGAACGAGCGAAATAGAAAATAGAATATAGAATTAACAATTACGTCCATTTTTTACACGTTTTTTCATCGTTTTATCTACGCTACGTTTATAACAGTAACATTTGTAGTAGTACTACTTAGTACTTAGAAGACGACTGGAAAGATGCTACACATAAAAAATACGAAAAATGTTAAGACTGATATGAAGCAAATCGAGACAATTTGTCGATAAGTGAAAAACCTCTGGTAATTTTGATAGTTTATGAAGGTGACGACTATCAATTTAATAGTTCCATTTACGAACGTTTTTGCGCTACTTCAAGTTCCATGCAATATGTCTAAAAACGTAATTGATCGAAGCTTTTACGTGAGTCCTATGACATGTAAACAAATGTTTGTTTATAATGTGTTAAAATTATATTTGTTTGGCTAAACATAAGACAAATGGATTCTAGTAACCGACCGTTAATAAATGTAACGGGATTATTACCATGTGTTTTGCTGGGTGTTGTGCAAATGTATACATTCATATCTTATAAAATATGCGCGCGCGCGTCCCTCCTGTCATTTTTATCCGATAAACTTACATAAACAATGAGCACATCGGCGTTCAATTATTATTTCTCGTTTTATTCCGTTATTGTTTTGACGCGCTCCGAGATTATTGGGTGACTCGCGCGCGACCCCCATTAATCTAATCAGTATTATTTATTTCCTAAAATTTTCCTGTGATTTCATCCTTATTACGCATTTAAATATAGTATAAAACAAGTGCTTTTAAGTTTGTAAACAATATGGCGTACATCATATCCTTCTGATTGAGTTGTTTTCTTTAATAAATAAAAAAAGCAAGATTTAAATACTTTACAATCGTTAAACGTATTAGCGGAGTATAAGAAGAGCTCGATGGCGCAGTGGTTAACGCGTCCGGTCTGCGAGTGCTGAGGTTAAGCAACTTTCGCAAAGACCCGATCATGGGATGGGTGACCAAAATTTATCATCTCGAGCTCCTCCGTGCTTTGGAAGGCACGTAAAGCTGTTGGTCCCGGCTGCATTAGCAGTCGTTAACACCCATCAATCCGCACTGGGCTCGCGTGGCGGTTTATGGCCCGTTCTCCCTATCCATCCATAGGGAAGGCTCGTGCCCCAGCAGTGGGAACATAAAATGAGCTGATGATGATGATATATATTATCTATCAATCTACTAGATCCTTTAAGCTTTTATTTAAATTATTTTAAATAACACTAAATTATAAAAACCTCCTCCTTGTTTGACTTCTAGCTATTATTTTAAATATGACTTCGAAGGCTTGTTTGAAGATTTGATAAGCGTCAGATACTCGCTAAAGTTTCATCCCAATAAAAACTCATAATCTGTTTTAAATATCAGAAAGAGATACAGATGCAATTTTTTCTATACAGAATACAACTTTCCCATTTAAAAAAAGTTTAATTAATGAAATTTAATTTAATTACATTTAAACTTCGTAGTTTAAATACATAACTTGATAAATTACTCGACTACTAACAAGTGTTAGATAATATGCCAGTAAGTAAGTTAATCAGAGTCAAGAGACAACTAAGATTGCATTATTTCCATGTTTCAAGATCATTTAACAGAAAACTACTTATAAAGAATTATATTATTTAATAAGAATTAAATAAGGAATTCGAAACGAAACTATAAACACGAGTAAATAAGTAAGCTTTAATTATTTTCGGAGACGCACAATGGTTCATCGCTTACAAAATCGAAAAGCATTGCGATGAAACTGTCCGAATATACAAATATACTAAAGAATGAGTAGCTTAGCTATTGCAACTGATTGCTGTAATCCACGTAAAAACACAAATCTTACCAATTCACGGTTTTAAAATCATGGTCTCCTCTAATACCCTGCCTATCCCAAATGCTAATTAGACGAAAGTTTAATGACGCAGCAACCCACTGCGCAGTAGATTAATCTCCTAGTAGTATCATTCGTTACTATTATTTTTATCGGCAATTGCGCGTCATCGTTGTCCTCAATTCCAGAAAACTCGATCTTGATAATAAATGTGGCCATATGATCTGAGTCACCCCAGGATATAGCGATATCAAACGGTTCCCACGCTTTACACTATTGATATTGTATAACTTCCTCACAGTTTGTTGCTTTAATTGGGTTCCAAATCCATTTGCCAAATAAACTAAACTGAAAATAGCACTTTCTAGTTTCGATATTGAATATTTATAATAGTGAAAACAAACAACGGTTAAAAAAGCACTAAAGCTATTGTTATTGCATAAAAATAATTAGGTAATATCGTAATGAGCATGCCGCGAATGAATCTGTTTGCGTTTAGATTAAATACGACATACCTAGCTATATTTTTTTATTTTTTTTTATTTTTGCATTCACAATAGTTACAAGATACTCCACTACTCGAGCACCATTCTTCTCAAGCTTAATGAGACGGGTTGTTTTTTTTACTTGTAAATTTTTATCTAGTAAATACCTAGCTGTAGTTATTTTTCATATATATATATGGATAATTTATAACCGGAGCAAAGGTTTACAATATTGTAAACAAAATCATCGGAATTTCACAAAAATAACAATTCTATTCGTTATTTTCAATCAATAGTTTATACAGTTTCGTTTATGTAGCTACTAAAAAGCTGCCTGCAGCTTGCATACTACTCTGGGATAAAAGGAACGTGATTGAAAAGACCAAAGTGCAAGCGGGAGGAATCACCACTGTTACCGGCTACTATTTTGCCAAAAAATTCTTCAACGGTACAAACCGTTCGACACCGTACCGAGATTTAAAAATTGTAAAACAATTATATTTCATAGTTTGTATATTTTTTAATTTGTTATCCAAGTTCAACAGAGAGATTAAAAAATTGTACCGCTGCTGCCTGGCTTCTGACGCCTCGTCGTCTGAGATAAAGGCCTATAGCTGTTCCTAGCACATAGCATAGGTACTATACTCGTACATCCGCAAACAAATTGCAGATCGGCCGAAGTAAACATACTAATTGCAACGTTGTGTTGTCCACATTTGACGTCCTGATGTCTGTCCGCTCCGGTTACTCACGGCTATTAATAACGCGTCAGTGGGCGTGTGGTGATAATGATAACCCCCGGTTCAAGATGCCAAATGATCTATGGATTGGACTCTAGTATGTGTCGGTATGAAGCACCGGACACTTTGCTGTAGTGTAACTCGTTACGTTTGCGGCGTAAACCGAACAATGGTAACGATACTTCTTAGCCGCACTGTGACCATGGCTTTTACAAAGTTCGAAACAAATTCGGAACGAATATAATAATATACAAAATAAACGCGGGTACCCAGGTCCATACGTTATATATAGCTACGTAGGTATTTATTATATGTAACTCGTGTTACATTTTAATGTATAGTGTTTTCGAGAACATTGGAAAACGAAATATAACTTTAGTACCAAAGGTACTCAACGCTACTATTACTCTACTCTAATTAGATTTACACGAAAAATTCTCTTTACAAATAATTTTATTTGCCGTAGAAACTTATAGCAAATCATTATAAGGTTATAAGAAGTTTTAAAACCCTTTGCATTTCGACGCTGTTAAAAATCCAGTCTCATAAGACTGTGCCACTTGCCGATACCGCGACGACACATGCTGCACCTGAATGCTGTGAGTTTCATTACACATTCGATCAACGTTAACGAAAACCTGATTTAGTGTAGCATTGAAGCAGCGTCGCCTGACGACATACGAGAAGAGTTAAAATGTTGCCATACCAATTTTCGTGTTTCTAAAACGTAGTCGAATAAATACGGATATTATACAAAACCCACACTTGGCACTCTGAGCCGAAGCAGAGGCATCGCTCTCGGGGTTTCAGCTCTAGTCAACTGTTTCGAACGGCCGGCATCGTGGCCCCTAATAGTATTGTGCGACCTCTAAGCCGTAATAACGTATGAAGACATGCTTCCGTGATACCGCCGCCGCCCCTAGAAAATCTTTGGGGATTTTAGCTCACTACGAGGAACTATTCAGTTTCTCGCCACCTAAGAACTTGGTTACGCTGTAATATGCATAAATTTTACCCATCAATTGTAGTGATGACTTGATTTCAATGAGGCTTTTGCCTTTACTTAGCTTACATTTGAATTAATTTATAAAACAAAACGATATTTAGGATGTATGCTAATACCTATATAATCCCTAATATGTCCTGTGCATAGAGCCTGGGAAAATTGTAAACGTGCCTGAAAAGCACCACACGGCCGATATATTGAGGTTGTTTGTTACAAAGGTAAAATGCAAAGTGACATCTTTAGGTTCTGCTGATACATTGTTGTCAGCAGTCAACCTCGTGGTCCAAAAAAACAGAAGTCAAAATGTGTCAGGATTGAACGAAAATAATGTAATAAAATGAATTTGAGTTTTTGAGTGGAAAAGTAAATCTGCGTAAATATATGGCTTTCATTCACGGTTTAGTTGCATGGCTATGTATCGGGATTAAACACGAATTACCAAACACCTATAGATAGGTATGTCGGAATTGTAAATTAAATTGTATTCATTTCTCTACGTAGATCTATAGCATATCGTTAGTGCTGTCGCTACAGTCGTTGATTACTGGGTGTACTTGATCCATGGTCTGAAAATGAAATCTATGAAAGCCTCCTTTTCTACTGGCTTTTATTTTGTATCTTCTAACGTATGTAGAGTTGACCTATGCAATAGATCAACAATACACTCTGGCTATTTGTACGAAAATACATTTTGCCAAAACAAGTCGACATTCGTTTAAGTAATAAGAGTAGATATGAGAATTCAGAGTGGCGAGGTCAGGCTATCATGTAAAACAGTAAAAAAAATATAAATAGCATCGTTCGATGTCGTGGAGTATCAGTGATTTTTATTGCTTTTTCATTTTGAACTTGATTTGTAACACAATGTGTATAGGTTTCATACTATATACAAGACCATACTTTATTTGCGTCAATAACAAGGGCTTTTCTTATGCTTGGCTTGATGATTTAACCGACGCATTGTACGATTCCTAGAATATTACTTTGTCATACTAGATATACCAATATTATTCATAGTGAAAGAATAAGAAGGAGTCAAAAATGGCTACATAATAGTTGCAAAAATTAATTATATTCGTATTATTTAGCTACAAAACTTATTTGTTTGTATAACCGAACACAAAGTAAAAAAAAAACATATAAACATATTTTCAGAACATGAAAATGGGACTCAGCAAGTAGGTAATGGGTTCTGTGAAACGTTGAAGATGATCAGATTTCAGCCGGCTGTCGGTGAACATTAAAATATGAAGCAGAGATACCTCTGATTTATAAGAAACCCTTACACCTCAATTCCCCTCAAACAATTGATACACCTCTTAAACCCTACTGCACTCGTGCAAAATGATTTGGCCTTCACAACCGTTCGCATCCATCAAAGTGTTTGTTCAACTCACCAGCAATTAAAATGACACACAAAAGGATCTTCCCGCTTAGCATTTCCAACTTGTTAAATCCAATACTGGAGCTATCACAGTCCACACCCGCGATCGAAAATTTGCCAAAAATATTTTTGAGAAAAGTCCTTAGGATCGCGTTTGGTGGTGTGTGACGCCGTGTTTTTCTTGATTATACGTTTAATTGTGCGTGACACGAGTGATTGGTCGGGGTGCTATCGATTCACTGGTGCATCGTGAGTGGCTGTGGTCGGGAGGGGATGTGATACTGATAACCTCCGTTGGTCAGCGTGAGATAACAGCGCCGACTTTCAAATGAGACCAGCCATTCTTTCGCTACAGATAAAATATGCTTTTTTATTTCTAACTCCGATTACTTGGAGGTGCATAATTAAATAGCGAATAGGAAGTGATAATAATGTTAATTAGTTATTTTGTTTTGTTGTTATGGTTTTTGTTTTGTAATTTATCCTGTTTTGTAAAGATTGTGTGTAGGAAATTTACATGGAGTTTTGATTATTGTTTAGCTTAAAACAATTTGATAAGTTTTTTTTTATATGAGACAACATCATATACATTGTTCTGATCCCAAGGTAAGTAGCTAAAGACTCGTTTCATGGAAATCAGAAACAACAATGGTACCACAACCACCCAGACCCGACACTATATCGAAAAGTTCGTTTTTCGACATTGACCCGACCGGGAATCAAACCCGGGACCTCAGAGTTAGCGCCGCCAAAAGTCCGGCGTGCAAGCCACTCGGCTCGACGGAGGTCGTCACATATATATATATATATATATATATATATATATATATATATATATATATAAATTTATACGGCAAATTGAACAAATAAACTGAACTAACTAAATTGCTAATGTATGTTGGCAATAAATGTATTTCGAATATTTTGAGTATAATTAAGTTATTTACGACTAATTAAAATGAAATAGCCTACCATAACAATAAGTTTATTGTATACTCTAGCTGTTGAGAATTTGATTATTACAATTTGGTTAAGTACCGAATAACAGAAGAAATCATACTGTACTTGCTTAATACATTACTACAGTGTGTGGCTGTTTTCATTATGACGTGACAATGATGATTGAATTTTCCAAATCAGTATGAGTGATGCAGATTTATGAAGAAAAATCTAATGTTTTATTATTGGTTTTTAAACTAGGAGCAATATTAAACTTTATTAACAAGTTTTTTTTTTTGGAGAGATAGATTGCTGATTGCCTCAGACGGCATTTTCAGCTTCACCGGGCTTGTTTGGGGGCGGCGAGGAACGTAAAGGGTCCCTCAAGCCGTAGAGGGAACGGCATCGCGCACTAGTGCGCGTCCCCGTGCCCTACTAGATTCTCCGAAGGGTTCGGAGCGGAACATCCCGAGGGCGCCTCTAAAGGCTCGGACCTCGGCTCGGGTTGACCGGGCCGTGGTGGAGGAGAGAAGCGCCCAGGTACATGTCTGTACCTGGTGTAGTGTGAACCGGTTCTACGTACCCTTGTTCTACGAGTACGGTGTCTTGGGTCTAAACTAGTGTGCATGTTTAGTGTATTCTGTAAATGTGTAGTGGCATTTAGAGGATCGGGCGGAATTAACGAGATGTGAAAGTCTAACACAAAAAAAGAAGAAGACAAAAAGGAACATAAATATTATATTTTGTTTGTTTTCACTTACTACCTACACTTCGCACTGATGGTCCGAATAATTTTGAGATTAAGAAAAAATATTATTGTATCAAAGAAAAGTTAAAAGTTATTAAGTTAAAAGTTGTTAAAAGTTGCAACGGACATCATACTTCAAAACATCTAATACTATAACCTCCTAGCCTTTATTTTGTTATGTATTTTCTGTACATTACTTAAGTACCTTATTTTTTCATCTCCGAGACACATTTTATCTAAACAGAACAAAGCAATCCATGACAATTATTTTTGTTCTGCACAAGTTCTGCATGTCAAATCAACAGTTAGTTAGTACCTACTTACACTACACGCTCTTGTAACATTTTAATAAAATCTTGTAGAATTTTCAGCGCCTACGTGTAATTATACCTATACATAGAAATGTTTGGTTGCAACTTAGATTTTAACTTTTCATATATACATAGCTGATAAAGGAGTAAGGCTTAGGAAGAGGCCGATGTTCAAATGAACTTCCTAATGCAATTTGATCGCAATTATCACCATATAATTAATATTAGTGGAACTGTGTTGTTTTCCTATGAGAGAAGGAGGCGACTCCTCCTCCCATCCTCGGTAGATGTAAGTACCATATTGTCACACAACAAATAAAAGTATGAATAAAAACTCCCTCCTTTTCCCCGCAGGAGAGAGTCTCACAAATCTGCGACTACTTGGGCGCATGATATGTTGATTGCTTCCTTAGGAGAAATTCTTGTATAAAAAAAAGGCCAGAGCCTTTGTTCATTTGTTCAAGACGACAAAAAACACTCTTTGTTCGCATTAAAAGCGTAATCTTATAATAAAAATTTAGAAGTCTTTTCATATTTCCTAGGGTATTTGCTCAGACGACCGATGTTAGGGTCAAGAACTAGTGCATAATAAATGAAGCGACAAGAACCTAACTATTGTTGAATTTTCTACGCAACATTTCTACATTATAATTACAAATGTAATTTACGCATGTAATAGTAGCAAAATCACGGTAGTCATAGATTTTACGTACTAAAGCAAAGGTTTTTTAATAAGTTTTATTATTGACCGCGCACTAAGGTTCTAAATTAACGCAAATGTTTTGGAGAAACTTTTAAAAACGGATCTGAAAACTTACATGAGACATACAAATATACCAATTAATAGTCTCACGACATATAAAAGTGTAGCGTACATTAAAAAAAATATCGAGCTTAAAAAAGTTAAATATGAGAAAGGTTTTAGTTTTCATACTTGGTAAGTGAAGAATTTCTTAACTAATGTGTAGTGTTTTTTTAATTGGGCAAGAGTTCATGTTACACAAGTTACAATTATAATTTTTATTGCACATCCACATGGTGGTAAGTAAAAAGAAAAGGAAAACTATAAAAGCAAAACTCTATGAACTCCATTATTTTTTAATTACTTACAATTTGTTTATTTATTTGAGAATTTTTTAGATCAGTTATATTTACAAAGTTTAAGATTGTTCATAAATATAGTTTTTCCAAAGTATGGATCAAAGTTTTCTTTTCAGTTATTCTCACCAGTGACGGACTGGAAGCATCCAAAATAAAAAAGAAAAAAAGTCCCGATCCAGATCCTGCAACAAATACTACAGAAAGGTATTTTTTTTCTAGTCATTAGTTTTTTGGGCTATTCTAAAACCTCCAAAGCAGAAATATCGCAAGATTTTAATTTAATGAAATAAAATTCATACATTAGTTCCCATGTCCCTCATGACCAAAATTACAAATATCCTTTCTTTCTCACAACAGGGTAGGAGGTCTGGGAACAACCCAGTTATTTTAAACTTCATTAGTTTAAATATTATTTGCGATCTTACAAATTAAACAACTTCTTATATTGCCGGGTTACCTGAGACATCCTGAGGTTAAAATTAAAATATCTCGAGATCCTCTGTGCTTCGGAAAGCAAGTCAAACTGTTGGTTCGGATTGGTGGTTGTTAACGACTGCTAATGCAGCTAGGACCTACGGCATAACGTGCCTTCCGAAGCACGGAGGAGCTCGAAATGACATATTTTTGGTCACCCATCCGATGACCGGCCTTTGCGAAAGTTGCTTAACCTCGGCACTCGTGGACCGGACGCGTTAACCACTGCGCCATCAAGATCCTCGAAGGCTCATTAGGCTTTAGTTTAATTTGTAGAATTTTCCTTTGTAAAAGTATAAGCAATAACGCTAGAAAGCAACTTCAAACCGCTTTGTTTTCTTAGTTTTTGAGGTAGGTAGGTAGGTACTTACTTTTATAAAATGAAATGAAGTAGTTGTTAAGTTAATATTCAATAAGGCTTACTTTGATTTCCAAATTCTAGTGTTGATCTAAAACGATTTTCTTTTGTGAATAATTTCTGATTGCCTCAGGCGCCATTTTCAGCGTCCCTGGACATTTTTGGGGGCGGCGAGAAACTTAAAGAGTTCCTCAAGCCGTGTGAAACGAAGCACCGTCAGAGGTTTTCTAGAGGGAACGGCAATCAGGCAATAGTGCGTGTCCCCGTACCCTACTAGATTCTCCGAGGGGTTCGGATCGGACCGAAGCGAATCAGCCCGAGGGCGCCTCTTAAGGCTAGGACCTCCGCTCGGGTTGACCGGGTGTGCAAATCGACTTCTGCTCATGTTGTTCAGCAGTTTTGCTGTATTAACACATGTATTTTTTTTTAGTTCCCACGCCGTCTATACCCATACATACGATAAGGTGTCGCTAGAAAAGTGTATTTTGAACTGCCCTACTACCTCCGCTGAGTTCGACCCTGTCTGTGGCAGCGACGGCTTGAAATATTATAACTTGTCGCATTTGACTTGCGCTTATTATTTTTGCGGGGTTGGTGAGTAAAGAAATATTTATTAAACTTCAACTTTAATACCCTAAACTCAAAGGCTCCGGCTTCGATTCTCAGCAGGGTTTGTGTTTTAAGTTCGACAGGCTGGCCCCAGGTTGTAGGTCGTAGCGTACCAGCATTGTTGTGTTCTATATTTTATTGAAGCTATAAAAATATTAGCCTAGGTGGAGCGATGATCATCGCAAGGTGGCTGGCAAGAGCTTGATGACAGTAGCCGCAGATTGTGCTCAGTGGCGTGCGCTTGGAGAGGTATAGTGTCTTAATCTCACCTGATGTTAAGTGATGATAAGGTCAAATGGTGGAAGCGCACTTTACACGGAAACCTCAACTACTGAGTCACTGGCTATCTTATCTCTAGCTGCCGGAACACAACAATGCTACTAACATTGATGTTCTGGCGACATGTTTAGATAAGATAGTATGGTAGCTAGCCAGGCGGACAAACAAGCCCTACCACCAACTAAACCGAGTACACAAACATGTACCCCCCATTGGGAATCGAACCCGGGACCTCTGGGTCTGAGCCGGTGGTCTTAACCACTAGACCACAGAGGCGGTTGAGAATCAGTTTTATTACCGGTGACTTACAATAGGAGTGGAATAGTACTTGTGATTGCTATCGTAAGTGAGAGTTATAGTCAGCGTTTCAAAGATCTTATCCCTGAAAATATATGCCCTGAAATGATATGAATCACTCATCAATATCTAATATTACTATTATTTGCAGACGTGCACCCGACGCAGCCGCCGCCGTGCCCGCCTAAAACAACGACAGAGGTGATTTGAGATTCGGCCATAATTCCAATAAAACCAAAGAGAGTACCTAAACATTTTGTAAATAATCATGTACGATGTGACGAATCAAAAAGAGACCGATTCCGAAGCCCGATCGCAGAAGTTTTAACGTGTACCGTTTCTGAATTTTTATTCGATTGCAAAATGTAAAATGTTTGTTTCGTGTAAATTTGTTTACATATTGCAACTTCGGTGCAACAAAGTCACTACAGCTCATTTTATAATTTGCAGGAAAGGGCTTTTACGATTTTTCGCATTAATTTAAAGCACCAATAACCACAAAGGATCTCACATGTAGTGTAGTACCCCATATTATGTTATGCTATGTATGTAACCATTTAAAAGCGTTGCCTTCTTATTATAATAAAGTAGTGTATGAACAGATTGCGAGAATTTAACTTGCCCTGAATCCGATACGCCTCCTTATTAGGAAGGGTTCTGTCACGGTCGCCATGTACTGTCGGGAGCCGATGGAGAGGTATTGAAACAACGCAATCTGTTCATACACTACTTTATTATAATAAGAAGGCAACGCTTTTAAATGGTTACATACATAGCATAACATAATATGGGGTACTACACTACACACACTACCTAATAAAAGTTTGAAACACTTTCGCGTATGTGCATTGTTTCCTCAAATTCAGATTATACACATATATATAGAGATTTCCTCGAATATCCAAAAAATAAAGACATGGTATGGTTCATAACCAAATGGCAAACTGCAGTTTTGGCTATTTGTGACTTAGTTTCACAGAAGACGCGATATAGTAGTATTGGTATTTACTTCATAATTCGAACTCAAAATTCCATTTAATTATTAAAGGAAATTTTGTAAAGGTGTGTGTGAGCTTAATCTTGCTAATCGTGCATCCGTACGTAACTCGATTCTCCGAGGCGTTCGTATCTACTTCTACGAGAAACTTTTATTTATATATATTACGTTAGTAAATATGCATTAGATCATTGGATGTAAGATATAAAATAATAGCATCTTACAGTACGTATTGCGTGTCTATGGTTCACTTCAAAGTGCGTTTTATGGTATTTTCATTTTCATATTTCCATGAATTCGTTTTCAGTAATAAATTATTGTATTATAAATTTCTTTATAATATCCTCGTACGAGTATAAGGAATTAAGTAGGCTCTTTCTTAGTACTTCTAAGTTCGTTATGCTTCGTCGATTATGATCCAATCCGAACTCTTCGGAGACAGGGACACGCACTAGCGCGTGATGCCATTCCCTTTATAACATCACTGACGGTAATTCGTTTGACACGGCTTGAGTCACACCCTTTAAAATTTTCGCCGCCCCAAAAAGAGTTCGGTAAAGTTGAAAATGCCCAGAGGCAAACCAGTAAACTCTCTCAAAAAAAAAATACAATTACTATATAGGAAATACTTATGTGTGCACTTAGCAAAACAAGCAATAGTTACATCAACTGAGACAGTTTACTTACAGTTTAGTTTTTGTTGAAGTTGTCACATAAATGGTTCACCTACGAAAGTATGAGTAAGTGGAGATACCCGATATCAATAAATGCAAATTTAAAGGTTTTTTAGGATTTTATTAGGATTTCTTTTTATGATTCAGACCAATTTGCATTGAAGATTTTGATACTTTTTTAAAATACAATGACCACATATTAAATATACTAAATATTATTACTAAAAATATAGACAACTAGATAACGGATTAACACATATGAATAATAAAAAAAATCGAGACCGAGGTTATTTCATTAAAAAAAAGAAATAGCTTGTACGTATTGTCGCTTATTGCTTTAAAACTCTGTCCAGTCCACCAAATAAAGCTGTATGTAAAATGACATAACTATTATTTCAAGTTAACCCGTATTATTTAAGATAAAATAAGATTGTTTATATAATGTAGTAGGTAGCGGTTAATTTAGAAAGTATTATTATCATTAATATTAACACATATTTTCTTCACATTCCAGATGTTTGTATGAAATCACTTGAAACCCATTGTGAAGAACACAATCGTCCAGGATCCAGTTCTTACAATAACAACTACAGGCGGATCACTGTACTGCAAACATAAAAGTTCATATTTATATTAAAAAAATAAAATTATTAGAAAAAAATTTGTGCTCTAACTGAATCTTTCTTAATTCCTTTAAATAACTAGAAAATGTTTGTGTTATTTAATTAAATTATTAATAATGTAAATTAGCAGTGAATTTATATAGACTGATGATATAAAAATCGTTTACCCGTATGTTACGCGATCAACTCCCCAAAAAAATTTTCATTCTATTTTATAAACCTTCCTTTTGTTCCCGTGACTGTTTGTACAGTCACAAGCATTAACATGTGTACGCTTTTGTTTGATTCCAATGTATTAAGAGTTACATTGTGTCTTGTTCTTGCCTAAAAAGGAAAGGGTACTAAAATCTGCAAAAAGCTCATTGTACCTCTGCAATCAACAGATGGCGCTGTCTGACTTCAACAATTTTCAATACTCTCAATATCTTTTCTGCCACAGAAACACATGGCTAAATAAGCTACACTACAAAGCCTAAATAAAAAAAATATTTCTTATTTAAATATATTTTTTATTTCGTTACCTTTTCTCACTCAAAGTCAGCACGCCACATGTATCTAATTAATTATTATGCAGTGGTTGTTATGTGTTTTGAGACCCCTTGTAACACAGCTTTGGTTGTTGGTTATAAAGTATTTGTATTTGAGTATGATTATCCGGTATTTCACTTTGCATGCGCTATGATCACGTATGTACTCCGTGGAGTATTAGAATAACGGATCCGCTGTTATGCTTATTCTAATGTTAATGACCAGCCCCCCGACCTTTTGACATTTAGCTATAGGCTATATAGCTTTCGATATTGCTTTCATAGGTAGTACGAAATGACAAGATGACGTCATAAACTATACACGTAGCCAAAGCATTTATTTTATTGTAACGTTTTAAAAATTGTGATAAATGAGAGATTTTATTGGGATAAACCTAATCTAACATATAAAATAGAATCACAAAAGTAATTGTAGTATATTAGGTGATGGATTATAAAAAATAATGTTATTTTAATGTAGTCAAATAAATTCATACGCTTTTACAAAGTCACGTCTTCGATTTTGATGACTCCTGTAACACGTATCAAGCTATATTGAACAAACTATAGCTGTCCTCACCTCGCTAACCTGCATCTCGCTTCGTCTTCGTCTTCACGGCTTCGTCGCATCTCGATTAAAGGACCCCTTGTTATAAGAAGGAGGAAAAGCATGTGCTGGGAGAGCATTCCAAATGCGAATACAAATAGCAATAGGGCAATGCACACACACTTCATACACTTTTAGACTAGGGAACTTTCACTTGCCGAAAATTTGTTTCGAATTTTATTTGGCAGGAACTCAATTGCATAAACTTCTTCTATCCTACTGGTGAAATGTTTCTAGCACACTGCTTAGCTGCCTCGCACTGCTCCTGGTGGAAACGCAGCCTTGTTCATGTAGATACGTCGCATTCATAAAACAAACGCTTATTTATTTACAGACGACCGGACGGTATATAAGCATGTTATAGTTAAAACCAGAAGTCAATCCTTGCAAATTACCATTGTTTCGTGAGCGTTATGTGTGTGTACTTGTCTTGATTAATTTATAAATATCTTTTAAACTAGAGCATAGTTGTGACGGTCTGGAATGGATATTTTCATGTTGTTGGTGCTACTGGGTAAGTAGACTGATTTGGGGGAGTAATTATTTATTATCATCAATTTAATATCATCTCGAGATCATTTGGGTCACCAATCTGCACTGGGCTTGCATGGTGGTTTATGGCCCGTTTCCCTCCATCCATGGGTAAGGCTCGTTTATTTGGGAGAGTTTGCTGATTGCCTAAGAAGGTATTTTCAGCTTCACCGGGCTTTTTTGGCGGCGGCGAGAAACTTAAAGGGTTCCTCAAGCCGTGTGAAACAAAACACCGCCAGAGGTTTTTTAGAGAGAACGGCATCACGCACAAGTGCGTATCCCCGCGCTCTACTAAATCTCCGAGGGGTTCGGATCGGATCGAGAAAGATGGCTCGTGCCCCAGCAGTGGTGACATAGTTTGAGCTGGTGATTGTGTACGAGACTGAAGTTTAGTATTTATTTTATTGGCGGCAAATGCACACACATTTTACATTGCTTGTTAATAGCAATGAACTAGTCTACATAATACCACTGTGATAATACGAAAGACTTGGGCTTTAGGTGTAAATAACCACTGATCTACTTTCAATTCTTGGTTTTGATCAACCCTATGTTCGAAATCTTTAAGGATCTCGATCCCGAACTTTAAGTAGCCTAATCATACAGCCCACCCTTTATACGAGTATGCTGTTGTTGTACCTATATTATATATAAATTTATAATAAATAAACAAATTAGTAAGTTGTCGATGCGCGGGCACGTTCAGAAGACATCGCGCTCTATTCCTTGCTCAGGAACCTCCGGGCTTCGGACGGCAAGAGACCAGGACGGTTTAACTTTGGCTCCATGGGAGAAGGGTCGTTGCTTGTTGTGGGATGCGAGTCGCAGGTGCTAAGTCGCATATCCATAGCACAACGCGGACTGCTGGGTCTGCTGCTGAGAGTGCCGCGATGCAGTAGCTTTTGAAATATACGGCCGTGAGGCCACACTACCTTTTTAACCCATATAAATTATTTATGCTGTAGAGAGTGGGGTGTGGGGCACGGAAGGAGTAGCATTCATTGCTAAACTACATAGTTCTCCTGTTAGCGGATCGTGGGTACGATCGCCACTGCGGGACATAATTGGTTCAGAGACTGTCCCTTGCAATATAGCGTGGCAACGCTGCCGGTATTTTGGGAACCTTTGAGCCAGGGGTGGCAACTGGTGGTCTATAAGTTACCAAATTTTATTTTAATATTTTTAATAGGCTTATATAATTATGTAGTGTTGTGTTTGTAACGCCTCGGTGGCCGATTGGCACACAAGGGCTCGGCACAACACCCGAAGGTCCCTGGTTCAATTACCAGGTTGGGTATAGTGTGTTTCGGATTTTTCGATGCAAAGCCCGGGTTTGTGATCGACCACCAACCCACATTTGGCAAGCCATTACCCAACTATTCTAAGGATGACTTGATTTCAGTGATGGCAGCCTTTGCCCAGCTGTGGGACTTATAGGCTATTTACTTTTACTTTATGTAACTAAATGTAATAATGTGAAAAAATAAATAAATAAGTACGTATAAGGTAATAATAAGCATTTTCTTAATTTCACAGCTCCCAGCACCAACTTTATGGAAGGTGCTGCATACGCACCGATTGGAACGTTGTTGTACGTTTTTAATTCGAAATTTTAATTTATTTTGTAGTTTCATTAAACTTTTATTTTTAGAAATATAGGTAGGAGGTACATCGCTAGCAAAAAAAGCCAAAAATATTTCCCCTTTAGATAATGACTTTTAAAATTAGGCGAAAAAGTATTATTCATAATTAGAACAACACTCTCTAGCCTTAATAAGGTTTTTTGAAAAAGACTAATTTATCTGAAGCAATGAGATGTTTTCCCTAGATGCAAAAAACTTTGAAAACGACATGACTTTTGACTTAAGTATGACTGTTTTTTTTGTTTTGTTTATATAATTTTAACGCAAATTTTGTTGCGAAACAAATTACAAAAACACAATGTTGAAAAAATTTCCACGAGCAGGATTTGAACCTGCACCCTTCTGAGAAAAAGAAAGCCAAAAAGCAAAGTAAAAAAAAAAGTAAATAGTGTTGAATAATTTCGGCGGGCTGGTTAGAACCACGATAGCTCAATTGGAAGAGCACCTGACCCGGTATGTCAGAAGGGTGCAGGTTCAAATCCTGCTCGTGGATGTTTTTTTAACATTGTGTTTTTTTAAGTATGACTTTTGAAAATTAAAAAATTATTTAATCGGAATTTGAAACTGCACCATCAGATAAAATCAAGTTATGTATGGTTATGTATTATTTGTGTCAGCAAAGTACAGTGACGAGCATTAACATTGTATATCATTTTAACTGTTATTCCATAGTATTACCCATTAAGACCGACCAGGCGTTTGTGTGTGGTTGTAAATAAAACTTTAAAAGTATCACATTAGGGTACATCTGATAATACTTTTAGAGGTGTTATAACATCCGGTCAGACTAAGTGGGTAAGAGTTACATTGTTAACATGTTAATGCTTGCTGACTGTACTTGCTCATTTCTTCTGCTTCCGTAGCAGGAACTATTGCTCGTCGAGTTGTCCGAAGACACAGGATAATAGTCCAGTGTGTGGCAGCAACGGGGTGGAATACCGGAACTTAAGGCATTTGTATTGCGTGATCTCCTGCGGTGTCGGTAAGCACAAGCAAGAAGATTAAAGAATGAAATTCGGCCAACTCCACTTTAGCAAATTGAAAGTAGCTTTCTAAAATTAAATTATTCACATAAAAGTTCATATATGATAACTTGATAATTATACGATAATAATCATGGTAGTTAGATAATTCTCATGGTAATCATCTAATTATAGTATAATTATCATCAGTGTTAGTCGTAGTTTTTGTTGTGTTTTTTGATATAAATATCTTTTTTTGTATTTCGTGTTTCGATATATTTTTTTATAGCATTTGAATGGTTTTTTTTAATCTTAAGCGAAATGCGCAGAGACACGCGCGTGTGTTCACGTTCACGTGAAATACACGTTCGTCGTTCAAATACAGTTAACATAAGCAAAGGCAATTTTTTGTTATTATTAATTAATAATTTATCAAACTAAGTGAATATTAAATTGAATTGAATTGAAATTCTCATTTTCGTGAACTTGTTCGCATGGTGATTAAAACTTGCACTAGCCACTTTGGGTGCCTCGCACGAGTTTTATTTGTCATTCAATTACGTCAACGAAAACGCTTTCGATTATTGCAGATGTTCATTTGACCGGTCCCCCGCCATGTTCGTCACAAGATGACACTCTTTTATTGTAAGTTTTCCTCAAAGCTATTAGTATATAATTTCCTTGACCATTTGCTGATCAAAAGGAGATCCAGCGATCCGGCCATATTCCACCATATGCCTGCCATCTGTCTATGAAGAGGGAAGATCGGGCCATTACAAACTATGCTGGCTTGAAGCGGGTTGGTGGGGTTTAACAACTGTAATCTTACGACAACGGCTGCTTCCGAAACGCAGACGAGCTTAAATTTTTTAATGATTATTTAAATATAATTTTACGCAAAATACTGTTGCGAATAATTGTAGCATAGTTGGTAGTGCACCTGACCCGGCATTTCACGGGGTGCTAGTTCGAATCCCGTTTGTGGAATTTTTCAACACTTTGGCTTTTCAAGATTTTTTGTGGTTGTTAACGACTGCTAATGGAACCGGGACCAACGGCTTTAACCTTAGTCTATGCTTGGTGCCAGATCCGTCCTATACAAATAATTTAAATTATATTGTGTCTGTATTCACATCTGACGACAGATTAAATGCCTTCCGAAGCACGGAGGAGCTCGAGATGACAAATCGCAGATCAGGGCAAGACCACAGCACCAACATCATCATTAAATATTTGTGTTGCTTTTTTGTTCAGTACTAAACCTCCACGTTTATCCCAACAGACGAAAGCATCCAATATTGTCCCTGCAC
The DNA here is from genome assembly GCA_949315975.1 of Eudonia truncicolella. Taxonomy (NCBI): domain Eukaryota; kingdom Metazoa; phylum Arthropoda; class Insecta; order Lepidoptera; family Crambidae; genus Eudonia; species Eudonia truncicolella. The sequence continues at coordinate 13,008,555 of OX438836.1, forward strand.
GTCCGAGATTAATCTTTGCGGCGCTGCTGGCGGCGGCGGCGTCAGATACTCCCACATGGCCACCTGACGAGCCCGGTACTGTGGCGTCGGTAAGTGTGATTTCAATGCAGGGTTCGAAATTATCAAGACATCAAAAATACCAATATTAAAAATAAACTTAAAGTCTACTTTCTAAGTAGGTAACTTAAAAAATATGTCGTAAATGTTGTTACCCATTTCCTCAGTAGTGACTTTCAATTATATAATTAGGTGCTTATTAAATGTTTTTAGATAAAAGTATCTATTGTGAATACAGTCGCATTATGATGGTGTATAATTTAAAATCAAAGCTGTTATCATTAATTTTTTATTTAACCAAAAACTTAGTAATTCGTTCTTTTTGACCATTTATGTTAAATTAATATAATTTAATTTTTTTATTTTTACAGATATGGTTTTACTCGTCTCTCTGCTAAAAAACAAAAGTCAAAAATATTTTCTAAAAAGACACTTTTGCAATATCGTCCACAGAATAGATACCTATGTATTTTTTAGTTATAAAGAAAGAAAGATTACGTCATCAACTTTTGTACTAGCGCAGGAATAAAACCTGCGAGCTTTATCAAACGGGCAGTGCCCCCTGGGTGCCTAGTGTGAGTTTCATTTGACATTAGATCTCGTTAACGAAAACGAAAATTACAATGCCATTGAAGCAGCACCTCCTGGCGCTATACGAGAAGAGTTAAAATTTTGCCATACAAATTTTCGTTTTCGTAAACGCAATCGAATGAAAACGGTTAATAAAAAAACTCATAGTAGCACCTTGTTGTCAAAGCGTCTTCCACAGAACGTTGCCAAGTCTTATTTGGCCCGTGTTTGTCTTCTAATAATCGCATTTTGTCCGAAATCTACATACAGGTTTAGAATCGTGAACATAAGACCGTTATTAAAATATAATAAGTATATGACGTAGTAAACAGAAATTTGGAATTTGAAACATGACTGACTCTTGTTAGTCAGTACATAAACTTGTAGGAAATGGGTTTTTAACCGTTTCCAGGTTTGAATTGGTCATGCATTAACCTTTAAGATGTATGCATGTTTTATAGAACATTAAAATGTTTAATTAACTTACGCGATTTGATACTTTCCATTAATTCAGTTTGATCAATTTTCTTTTTCTTATCATTAGAATTGGCTTTTAGCTTGTAAAATATTGAACTTTAAGTGTGTATAGAATACCAAAATGAAGATATAGTCTTTTAATTAAAAAATAAATTAAAAATAAATAAATTAATAAAATTTTCTCATAAGTAAAATTTTAAGGGCATCCCCTTCAAACTTTGAGATTGCTGGCTTGGAAGAAGCTAGAAACGCTTTCTTAATTGCATGCCCAGGTCAAGTACAGGTTCGGCGCGTGCTAGGCTTTTGGCCGTGGGTACGCATGAGGCCGGCTACTGGCTTCACGCGTACCCTTCGTCAAATACAGGAACATTTCTTGAGCCTGACACGCTCCGAATCTCAACCTGTCTACGGCTTGGGGTTCCGGTCTGCGCTCCTCATAAATGTCCCTGTGGCAGTGATGTCGACAAGCTAGGACATCACGGACCGTCATGCCAAAAAAGTGCAGGCCGCTTCTCGAGACATGCCGCACTTAACGATATCATACGCCGGTCCCTTGCCACCGTCAACGTGCCAAGTCTACTTGAGCCGACTGGTATTGCAAGAGACGATGGCAAGAGACGGCGGTATGAGTTTGATTCCATGGAAGATGGGCCGGGTGCTGGTATGGGATGCAAACTGTTCAGACACGCTGGCCCCTTCCCATCTACATGGAACCAACAATAGAGCTGGTGCGGCTTGTGAAGCGGCTGAAAAAGCTAAAGCTTGTAAATACAGGGTCTAGGCTCCGAATATGATTTTGTGTCGAGTTTGGTGGTTTTTAAGGAAATAGCAAAAAGGTTATTCGACATCACAGGAGACCAAAGAGCTGGCAGCTACCTCGGACAATGAATTAGTCTAGCTATTCAAAGGGGGAACGCTGCCAGTATCTTCGGAATCTTGCCTAAAGGGACTCCTTTTAATAATATATTTTAGGTAGTTATTATATAATATTTTTTTAAGGTTTTTAGTATTAATGTTTTCATATTACTAAAAATTTATTATTAAAAAAAAAAATTCAAAAAAAATTACAAATATATATATGAAAACATGAAATGCAGTTTCTCTTCAACTAATAATATTATCAATATTAACATCACCGCTTGTTGGTAAGATCCTGCCACGCTAATACCTATTTTCGTTTCGTTTTCTATTACTGTGTTCCGGTTTCATTATCATGATCATAAGCCTACATAGTCCACTGCTGGACATAGTGCTTGTGCACGTGTCTCTAAGTGCACGCCACTGAGCACGACCCGCGTCTACTCTCATCCAGCTCTTGCCAGCCACCTTGCGAAAATCGTCACTCCACCTAGTCTGAGGGCGTCCTACACAACGTTTGCCGATACGCGGTCTCCACTTAAGAATTTGTTTACCCCATCGGTAATCGGTTCTGAGGCTAACTCCGGTTTAAGGGTACAAAATCCAGTGAAATAAGAGGAAAAAAGGTTTATGTAGGTACTGAACAGACAATAGATTTAGGGTCAGAACACCGCGAGTGATACTCTTGTGATTGAAAGCGTACAGAGGCCGCTCAACTTAAGACGTATGATCGTTTCTCAGCTTAGTAACAAGCAAATTTTTTACATTTAAGTTTATTTAAATGTTTTCAACGTATTTTCCTTGTTGATTCAATAGTGATAAACATTAACGTGTTCAACCCCTTTATCAATAGGGCGATTGAAGCTGTTGGGTTTTACAGGCTAATAATTCTTGTTCGCACGATAGTGATGTTACTGTACCGACGTGGATCTATCGATTAAGATTAAGGTATACATTTTAAATCTATACTATTATAATTGTTAATGTGGCGTATCTAAATAAACATTACATAAGCCAATACGTTTATTTTTGTCTGTGGTCTTGATCATTGATCAAGTAGGTATCACTTGTTGACTACTGGATGGATTTGTAAGATACTAAACAACTTGGTAACAGTAACACAAGTCTACAGCCGTCGTGCATGTACTCTTATCGCTACGGTAAACTCCATTGCGTCCGTCGCAAAACCACACATTTCCAAATTAGTTGGTCATGGAGTCATGTTTGCGCCCACTGCCGCAGAAATCCAAGTGATGTCACACACAAGTACCTAATAATAATTGTGAACTGAGGTAAGTATATAAAAACTAATATAACTATGTAGTACATACAACACCCATGTATATGGTATAATTACTAACCAAATTATTATATTATTATTATGAAAGATGTGTTTAGGCAAATAAATTTACTCTGTAGTTAGCTTATTCTAATTAAAGAGGCATCATTACTGTCGGCGCGCGAGTGACGTTCGGCCGCTCTCAGCGACACGACGCGATGGCGACGGCGGCGTGGTGGCGGGCGGTGGGAACAGCTTCGGCCCCCTGGCCCGCCGCACGCCGCCGCACTTAGCCTCGCGACAGCTTAGACACCGGCCGATTTTACTTTTGTACGGACACACGAATTACTTGTGCCAAATAATATTATATCTCTTCAAATACAGTCCGCTTTTCACTCCAAGATCCCCTTGAGATCAACAATTACCATTATTATCATCATCATCTTCAGCTACTGCGAGATAAAATATATTAGGATAATTAATTTACGCAAGGTGTTTTGTGATACAGTAGTCTATCTTAACGAAACGTTACAGATTACTAAAAATAACTCAAGCAATAATATGTATTCTTTAGAAAGTTTTTATAATATTAAGTTTCTTATGGCTCCGCTTCAATTTCACTGGAACTGAAAAAGCTATAATTTAACCTTTTGTCTGCTTGGTGCCAGATCCATCCTACAAACAATTATAATTCTATTGAGAGATTAAACAAATTAAAATTATTGGATGTTTGGTAGTGGTCCATAGACTATTTACGTAATTTTTATTTTAATTATCAGGTTAGTTTGTGGTCAAAGGCAAACCTACTATTAAAGATTATATTTTTTTAGCAACAGAATGATTGTTGCTTATAATTGATTATTGAAAATGTTATATCAGGACGACAGTCAATCGATTTAAAAATAAATTTGATAAATATATTTAAAAGAGAACAATAAAAAGAAAATGAGGATTTGTTGAGCAGGGTGTTCTCCTCCGTAATCAAAATAATAAACATGTTATTTTTATAAATGGCAGACTTTAATTGAATTTGCACAACATAATGTCGAAGAAAAGTCAACACATCCCTATGAGTGGACACGCGTCGTCGTCAAGAGGAACCAGCTACTGAGATGCGCGCGAGTTTATAAACACAGACAAGTCGTCAGCAGCGGTCAGTGACGCGGCACACCTCGCCTGTGTGACATACAAATCATATAGTAATAACACCAACATATTTTTTTTAAAACAATTAATCAATAATGGAGAAACTCTTCGTCCTTCTTGTGATAGGTAAGAAATTTTGTGTAAATTTTACTTTTTTATTTTAAGTGCTAATTGCTGCACTGAAGCTAAATTAAATATTCATAAAATTTTTATAAAATACAGTGAAAAAATTAAACGCCCACCCGACCCAGCCAGGACATATTACATATAGGTATTTTTATAGTTGTATTAAATATTTTGCAAGGATATTGGTGGGTATGTAAAAAAACGCTAAGATTGTTTAATAAATATCACAATAAGTAAGTAGAATTTTAAAAGTATCGCTGTAAAATGCTTTAAGTAGCAATAAAATAATAATTATGTATATTAATTTAGGAAACTATTTGGCTGACATTGTAAAATCAATGGGAGCTCTTTTAATACATCTGACATCGATCTGAAAATCATGCAATTAAATAAACGTGTTTTACTAGTAGTAGTAGGTACAATTTAACCTATTTATGTTCGGTTTAACTAAAATCATCATACAAAATGTTATATAAATGAATTATATTACTTAACTTCACGTAACACAATAAATTTCCTTTTTCAGTGAATTTGTGAATTGTTATGAAACATGTAAATCACTAGCCCGTAAAGGAAGAAATCAAAATTACAGCGTCTAACACTTAAATTCTCTAAGTACTTACCTTACAAAAAAAGTCAACGAATGTTTCGCAATGACCTCTCCATCAGCAAAGTAAATAATGAGTCTGTAAAACCCGGTGATGTATATTTAGAAAAACGTACGAAGTAGGTACCTAGTTAATATTCGTATTCGTTAATGTCATCTTTAATGATCTACTGCATTATAATTTTGTTCCGTTATAGATCTTTATTTAAGAATAGTTTGAATGTATTAACTGCGAAAGCTTTTATCGTTTTAAGAAGATGGTAATTTACCGATTTCTTTTTTAATTTTGTTAATCTATTTGAAAAAGTGTTTTAAATAATAAGTTAATCTATGTAACAAACATGATATTTTGGAAGTCTGTGGAACGATTATTTTTTGTTAACAAGAGCACTCTTGTAAAAGACCCATTTAATTTTCTCTTAAAGCGGTTGAGTATTTTTTAATACTAAATTTACGTCAATATTGTAATGAAACAAACCGAAAATAATAAAAAATACTTGAGAAAACACCATTAATTAGTAGGTAGCTTCTCGGGTCGTACTCAAACAAAAATGATAAAGAATTTATAATTGAACAACATCCTCAAAAACCGTTAATTATGTTTATAGCAAGAACAATATTTTCGTAAACAAAAACACATTAAACATTTTTGATTGTGGCATATTCTGGTGGATTATGAAACACACAAACTAATGTCGCCGCAGAATGACAATAAAAAAGCAAGTGTGCTATTATGGTCATGTAATAGATGCAATTAGATATACATAATATACTATTTGCTCTTTACCTGTACTAATTAAAATTTATCGCGACAAAGCTATGTCTGTTAGAAGCGATTGTTGCATTGGTATTGCATATTGCCTGCATTACAATGCATGTAATTGCAGAGGTAGTTCTACCTGTTAATACAATTATTTTATCACGGGCAAACTTTAAACGTCAGCCGTTACTTGTATCAAAACGTGTTCAACTTTTTTAAAGTAACTTTTTTCAAGTGCTGTTTTTGTGAATTTTAGCCGAAAATTAAAAGAAATTAAACTACAGTATAATACTTATATCTGACTTGTGTGTATAGCGTGTTTTTCTGAAATTATCCTTATTTTTTGGTTAATGGAGAAAATAGATAATTAAGGACGTGAATATTAAATAATTTGTTTAATATGAATACGTAATTTACGACGACAGTATTCAATATGCATTATTCATAAAAACACCACATTAAAATCCGGCTTAAACACAGGGAAAAATATGAAATCAATTAACCTTGCATAGCCTTTCATTGAGTGTTTATGAAATTCGTCTTTTAAACAATTATTCGACATCAGGATGTTTTTTTAAAATTGTATAGCATTATTGCTTTATAATATATTCATAATTTACAAACGTATCATATCATACATACACATCTGAAACTAAATAAATATTATTAAGAAATAGTTGATAAGCTTTGGAATTCCCCTTTACTTCATCCGAGGGTTATCAATATCAACTAATTTATTATCACTAAACGTACCTACTTACCTACTTAATGTAATTTACAATACAAGTGCGTTAGTACATATGTTAATCACGTCTACATTTAAATGCTAAGTATAACAAACTTTTATTAAACACCAGGTTATTTCTCAGTTTAAAAAGTATTTAATTTCGATTCAAAAGTGCTTATTAATCACGATTCAAAAGTTCTTTAAATTCTTTAGGTTTGTTTGAATAAAATAAAATACTTACTTAAACTTTGACGGCGGCTGAGTGGCAAAATGTTCGGCTCGATACCCGGAGGTCGTGGGTTCCTAGGTCGGGCAGAATGTGTTTTGTATTATTCGATGCATAGCCCTTGCTTGTGATCTGATCACTAAAGCATATTTGGCAAGCGTGATGATTAAGCCAATACGTATCAATTGTAGTGATGACTTACATTCAATTACCTATTGAAACCTTTTCTTAACAGTAGGACAGTATTAAGTTATACTTTGAAATATAACTTGTAAATATTGACTACTAATGAGATTAACAATTTTATTTTCAGTTCTAGTTGCTGATAGTGCTATAGCAATGGCCTACAGAGGTAAAAGGCAGAGTGGTGACGACGCCCTCGAAGACAGATATAACGTTGATAGACCGTTCCGGAGGCCAAACCAGTTTCCAGGACAGAACATATTCCCAGGGCAGTTTCCAGGACAGAATCAATTCCCAGGGCAGTTTCCAGGACAGAATCAATTCCCAGGGCAGTTCCCTGGACAGAACCAATTACCAGGACAGTTCCCTGGACAGAACCAATTACCGGGACAACAGCAGCCCGTCACTCAGGCCCCAACAGGGTATGTTTGCATTTCACTTTTAAGGGTTCCGTATTTTATTATTTATACTTATGAAAGTTTTCGTTATTTGATTCATGGTATTCGTAATTTTAAAACGAACTAGCTTTTCTCTCTCGTTGTATTTGTTTTGGCAAATATTTTATTTCTCCTGTCTATATAACAAAAAAACTTAACCTAGTTTTTTGTATACACGCCCGCACATCAGACTATCACAAACTGTCAAATTTCCTCAATAGACCTTGAACTTTACATAAAAGGTATATGGTTAAACATTTATTAAAGAAATTTGACAGTTTTGGATAAGTTGATGTGCAGGCGTCTGTACTTTAAATATCTATACTACTATATAAATCGTAGGCTCTGTCTGTACATCTTTCTGACAATTTTTTTTCTGATAAATTTTGTTTTATGACTCACTGACACCAATTCTACGATTTTTGATTTTTTTGTCTGCCTGTCTGTCTGTATGTATGTCCTCTTATAACTCAAGAACGGGTTGACCGATCTTGATGAAAATTTGTATCTAGCAAGAACATGAGATTTTGCAAATGAAAGGCTATAAAAAAAAAATATTCATAAATTTTCGCACAGCGAAGCGGGCGAGTGACGGCTATTTTATGAATATTTTTTTTATATATATATATATATATATATATATATATATATATAGGCTAATATTTTAATATATTATAATATTTTATAATATTTTTTATTATTTTTTATATATATATATATACATTGAAATGAAACAACTTTTACGGATCTACTCGCGTTTATTTTACACATTAGTTTTAATTAATGTTTATCCTGACGTTTCGAACCCTTTGCAGGGTCCGTGGTCACAGGGAGACTAATGTTTAAAATAAACGCGAGTAGATCCGTAAAAGTTGTTTCATTTCAATGTAACAATGTGCCCAAGATATTTAAAATGGGTTACCCTGCAAAGTGGTAAACCGACCAACACCTCAGTCTCCCTGTGACCACGGACCCTGCAAAGGGTTCGAAACGTCAGGATAAACATTAATTAAAACTAATGTGTAAAATAAACGCGAGTAGATCCGTAAAAGTTGTTTCATTTCAATGTGTAGTGTTCGCGTAAACTTTAGAAAACAATATATATATATACATTATTGTATTTTTTTTTTATTTTAAATATTTTATGCGTCTAAATCAATGCGAAGATTTAGCCAGGCAGAGCATGTTGCACATTTTTGCAAATGCAATGATTTTCAATCTTATCAAAGCGATGAAATTTAAATTGAATGTGGTTTCTAATTCACCACTGCCTGACCACAAAATATCGATACCTGTAGAAGGTAAGCTTTATACAAACGCGCTCGAGCAACCATCACTAGTTAAGACCACCTCAAACCAGTCCGAGCGCAACTGTTGCGAGTTTCCGTGTCCGTGAAAGGAGATATGCATGCGTTGGTCGAGCGCGGTATGTTGTTCCAATCCGGTCCGAACCCCTCGGAGAATCTAGGGCACGGGGACACTCACTAGTGCGTGATGCCGTTCCCTCTAGAAAACCTCTGACGGTGTTTCGTTCCACACGACTAGAGGAACCGTTTAAGTTTCTTGCCGCCCTGAAAAAGTCCGATGACCTGAAAAAAAAAAGCGTGTGTATTTGCTTATTTTGTGGCCGGACTAAGGCCTACTTAACTTTGCCTTGTTCTGTTTATGTTATGTTTTTTTTATATTTAAGGAAAAAGACGAATTACTAGCCATAAATAAACTTACGATTTTTTGAATTTTATATAATTAATTTCCAGAAGCACCACGCAATCGGACGACGTCCGCAACTGTTTGACCAGTTGCCCGGTGACGTCGGAGTACAACCCAGTGTGTGGCACCGACAACGTGGTGTACCCGAACCCTGGCAGGCTGACTTGCGCACAGTCATGTGGACTCAGTAAGTATCAGCCACTTTATTCCCCTGCCATAAAATAATTTTTTCCCTTGACATCCATAAGTCGAGTGGGCCTGATGCAGTCCCTCCCATCCGTCTTTACACCGGACGTACTAATATTTCTCTGGAAAGTGTCATCGAGAACGGGAATAAACTTGTGACTGACACTAAGAACATGTTAAGTCATGTCTAGAATCGGGGCCGAATTATCCTATTCCATTTTAACCCTTCCAAAACACAAGTTTGCGTGTTTACCGCTAAAAAACATCCCTTTGTCGTATATCTAAACTTTGAAGGATATCTTCTTTGAAGGATTGGAATCCTTGGCGTCGATATTTCAAGTAACGTTCAGTTTCGCGGTCATTTGGAAGGTAAAGCTAAATTAGCTTCAAAAAAACTGTGCGGGTGCGCTCAATAGATCGGGATAGTATTTCACGCCGACAGCTTTACAAAGGTCAGGCCTCATATGGAATACTATTCTCGTCTTTGGGCTGGAGCGCCCCAGTACCAAGTCCTCCCATTTGACCGCATTCAACGCAGAGCTGCTCGAGTTGTCGACGTCGTGGTAACCTCTGGTCGGCTCGATCCATTGGCCCTTCGAATTGTTCGGTTTGATCCCTGCCGCTGATTTCCTTCACCGCACTACACGCAATCGACTGTCTTTCCATCCACACCATCTTGATGGATGGCGATCTACTACTGTGCGTTTCTCACGTAATTTTTTACCACGAACTACAGTGATGTGGAACCAGCTCTCAGCGGCGGTATTTCCGGACCATTGCGACTTAGGAATCTTCAAGAAACGAGGCTATTCCTTTCTTAAAGGCTGGCAACGCATCTGCGATTCCTCTGGTTTTGTCAATGGGCGGCGGTGATTGCTTCCCATCAGGTGACCCGCCTGCTCGTTTGCCTCCTAATATAAAAATAAAAACTGAATTGGGGAATACGGAATGGCGAGTTTTAACGACTGGCATTTTAAGACAACAATCGGCAAAAACGGCTTAACGTGCTTTCGAAGCACTGAGGCCAGTAAAGAAGTAGAGAAGTGTGTTAATAGGGCTCTCTAAGTCAGTAATGCAAAGGCGGCTCCCCAGATGCTGTCTATGCGCGGCATAAAATAACAAGAACACTGAAGGTAAGCTTGCGAGCAACGACCTCCTTGGTCGAGTGGTTTGCACACCGGTTTTCATGGTGTCGCCATCTCTGAGGTCCCGGGTTCGATCCCCGGTCGGGCAATTTAGAAATTATTGTTTTTCTAAATTGTCTCGTGTCTGGGTGTTTTCTATGAATAATAAGTATGTATTTAAGTATTTTAAGTTTGTTTATCTGTTGTCTAGTAACCATTTAACGAGTTTCATAACGAAGCTACTCTTGGGCTAGATAATTGGTGTGAGTGTAGAAAAGCTTTTTTTATTTTTATTTTTTATTAATACATATCACCCTGGGGCAACGCACATATAGACCCGAATCTCCCTCATGTACCCTCGCTGGGAATCGAACCTGGGACCTCTGGGTCTAATCCGGTGGTCTTAACCACTACACCACAGAGGCGGTTAAAACTTTGTTTGTACACAACAATGAGTTTGACATATTAATTGTTATTGAGCACGTAGTAGAGACGTTTTCTGTAAGTAATTTTCTAACCAAATGTTTTTCCTTTCATTACAGACGTGAGGCTCCTGAGGGTCGCGCCTTGCCCGACGCCGACGACGACGCAGGCGCCAGCTAGCTAATTCTTAGAAATAAGTTTAAGTCTTATTGTGACTGAATTAAATTGTAGACAGTGTAATTTAGACAATAAAAATACTCATGTATAAGTTGTATTATTGTACATACATACATTGTAATGTGCACTGTGTGTAGTGTGTACACTACTTGTGTATCAGCCGATGTGCTAAGATCAGGACTGGAACTTAATGTAACTAACTGGCTAGAGTGTAAGCTAAAGCATTTTATCGCAATTCAATCGAAGCCACTTTTTTAACAGTTTTAACTGTGTGTGTTTACTCTGCTTTTATGTCATGAATGCCAAACAATTGGCTCTGAAAGTTTGCTATGCTATACCTTGGAAAAAGGGATTAATCCACTATGATCACCTAGATGATATCACCTGGGTGATTTAATTCTACATTTTTGTCTTCTAAAATCACCTGCCATCATATCACCTGGGTGTTCAAATTCCACATAAGTAAAAATTTTTTTTTTAGTTTCCCCTAATCACCTGCGTTAACTTTTATAAAAACGATATGCACATGGTGTATTACTTATTTTTTTTGGTCTTTTTTTTACTCTCTCGTATTAAACCAAGTGCCAATCTAGTACGTATTGTCTTTATTATAATTTCTTATCATAGATTTTGTATAGAAATATTCCAATATAAATAAGAGTACACCATGTGCATATCGTTTTTATAAAAGTTAACGCAGGTGATTAGGGGAAACTAAAAAAATATTTTTACTTATGTGGAATTTGAACACCCAGGTGATATGATGGCAGGTGATTTTAGAAGACAAAAATGTAGAATTAAATCACCCAGGTGATATCACCTAGGTGATCATAGTGGATTAATCCGGAAAAAGGCACACCATCTTGATGCTTAAATATTGTGTTATTTGACAAAACACGTCGTTGATGTGGTTGAAGTTAAGTTACGAATTAAATATACCTATGTGGTGATGTGGTTAGACCAAGAGGCTCAGGGCTCGATTCCCATCGGGAGGGGAATATTATACTCGATTCGGTTGATAATAGAGCTTGTTGAAAATCCTGGCTAACTACCGACATCTTATTATCCGTCGCTGTTAGTAGCACTGTTGTGTTCCAACCGTTATGGATGAGATAACAAGTTCCTCAGTATTTAAAAAAACCTTTATAGTGTAGATATATATTTCACTATATATTGATTCGATTGTCTTTTTATTTTACTTTATTTAAGTTTCATTTATAAATATATAAATAACATAATACAAGTCATCACATTGGACTTCTTGGTGGGAAAGTGAAGAGTCATGTCTGCGGTTTTGATTCATTTTCTAAAATTTGTGTTATGTCGAATATTAATGTGAAATAATGGTAGATTATTAACCGTTAAGTGTTCGCGAGTGTGCATGAGTGTTGGCAAATGAAACAAAACAGTGCAACGTCACTTTTCAAATTCTCTCAAGAAGTCTACGTGAGGACTTAGTAAAGCCCTTCATCTTTACTGAGATACTCGACGGGTTGGGGGTATATCATTTCTCACTTCCCATTTGTATTATCATTCATCATCATCATATAGGAAGGAAATATTGTTTATTTATGTATTATTTGTAAGAAAAATTACTTTTTCATTGGTTAAATGCTTGTTTGTGCAAAGCCATTAAAAAATCATTACATAAGTAATTGTGGCACCAGCATCGTGTACAAAAAAATCCATAAAAAAATGTACAGTGGGCTGACGAAGAGAGTAACGCACTCAACAATTCCAAGAAGCCCCTTATTATTATACATTTGAGCCATTCGATGCAGCTGTGACCGTTCGCCTGCGTTAGTGCGATATTTGGCAACAGCAAAAAACTTACTAGGGTTACGGCAATGTGCCCTAATAGGAACTCAGTACTTGTGCCTTTGATCTGTGTGTTTGATGCCATATAAAATTTAATTTATTGTAACTCAACGAATAGCGAAAACGGTCGCACCCTGCACTCTGAGTGCCTAGTGTAAGTTTTATTTGCCGTTTGATCATTTAGTGAAAATAAGAATTTGTATGGCATTGAAGCAGCGCCTCCTGGTGATAAACGAGGTTAATTAAACTTTTATCATACAATTTCTCATTTTCGTTAAAGGGATGGAAAGACAAATAAAACTCACACTAGGTACCTTAGTAAGAAGATTAATCCATGGTAAGAAGTAAGTGCAGACGCCTGCAAATCTGGCTCGAAAACGTCGCTTACACTCAGGTGCCGAGTTAACTTGACCGGGTAGTACTTAGGCAAAGACTTAGGCTATTTATAAGTTTAGTGCAAACGGGTGTTAATCTACTAAAACAACCGAATCAAATATCGTTGCGTAGTTTTAAAGATCTAAGCATACTTACTTACATACATAGGGACAGTGGGAAGCGACTTTGTTTTATACTATGTAGTGATATCTTGGACATAATAATTAAGGTAATGGTTACTTCCAACGCAAAATTGGCAATCTTGAACCAAACGAGTATTGTAACCTATTTGGTGCCTTGTAATGAGGTTAAGATTTTTCCGAAAACCAGTTTGTGGCAAAAAAAGTTTCTTGGTTAATAAGAATCTGCTTTATATAAAGCTTGCATGTATGTTACGTTGCGCGGGAATATAATCTTAACACTATTTCCAAGGGTGAACGACTCCCGGATATTTACAATTCAATTCATATCAAAACATTTTTAAACACAAGTTTATACAGCAAAAGACACGTTAGTCCACTGACTACTGATACTAAAACCACATTTACAATAAAACACATTAAAAAAAAACAAAAGGCAAAAGGCAAAAGTTATATATCAAAACATTAAGTTACGTGTACCCAAACCAATCTTCATAATTGGATAGTCTATTCGTCCAGTCACACGGCTTAGCATCGATGCTGCTCTCTTTCGAAAGATGGCATGGAATCCAGCAATATGAGCTTCTGCGAACATGCCTGACGCACTGCAGTACCGTGACAGCCCCATGTTTGTTAATTATTATTATAGCATGCTGGCGTTTTGGGTAAACTGTAAGTTAGCATGCACACTGTATAATAATAAATAAATAAATAAATACGACTAATACTTTCCGAAAATAGACAACCTCAGAAATATTAATATTTAGTGTCAAGTTTTTTCCATAGTGGTAGGCAGATTATACGACTGATGTACACTCGTAGCGATAACGACTCTTATACGGGTATTTACATACATCCTACTTAAAAAACCTTTATGTAAAGAATCATTGAAAGTTGGTTTTAGGATCGAAATTCTCACTACTTGCGCTATCTTATTCTTTGAGTTGTAAATAATAAAGATTGTGAATTTCCTTTATTTTTTTTTATTATTATTTTTTTTTTATTAATATAAGAAATATATACACAACAAAAAGAAACATAGCTCAAGTGAACTTAAAAAAAAAACAGAAAAAAAAATTAGAAAATTAAAAACTAAATACCTATAAAATTTAATAAAAGATGTCTTCCAACTGTGGGCTTATTTTTATTTTTTACAGAATAAAATTAATGTAAATTACATTAATTAATGAATGTAATGTTTTTTTTTCTCTTTTTATTTTATTGTCGAATTTGGTCAAGCTGTGTTTTTTTGTTTTGTTTGGGGTTGCATCCCAGCTCAATATTGTCGATATTTATTGTTGTATGTAATTTTAGATGTGACCTGGTAATGTACCGAAGTAAATAAATAAATAAATAACAGAATTATTTTGAATTTATTTTATATATATAAAGTTGTATTATTTTTCATGCTTATATTACTTTTTTACTATACTACACTAATCGGAAAAGATATTGGTATGATTGAAATATAGACGCCTGCACGTTTTATTTGAGCAATCGTTTACGAACAAAACAGAAGCAATCTTATTATGGCAAAATTTTAACTCTTCTCATCATCACTAGGAGGCGCTGCTTTAATGCCATACAAATTTTTGTAACACCATACCATAACGTTCAAAATAAAAATAAAACATTTTTTTTTATATTAATAAAAAACTTCGATAACAAACCATTTTTCATGTTCAAGATACATTGCGTTGTGTTGCTTCATCTTACAGAATGGAAAAACCCATAAGTGGAAAGCCCGAATGCAGGCTCCCATGGTTAGGTTTAACCCATTTCAGATATGGATATTACAGTGATAAAACCCACCACGCCACCACCCACCCAAACGACAAACCCAGTTAAAGACGACGGCAACGCAAATCAACAGCATACCACAAGCTTTCTAGATCAAACAATCTTCCTTCGCTCTTCGTGTATTTCGTGAATCTGGACTGAAAACAATCCACGTGAGGTGGTTTGTGGCGTGGGCGCGATTTCTCTAATCATTGCGTTCTTTCTATAACTGTTCTCTGAGACTGCCGTAGTATAGTAACACGCAATAAACTAGAAATTCTCAAAGTGAGTTGGTGTACGAGATTGTTCACTGTACGATTGAGTTGAAGTTGACTACTAATTGTATGTAAATAAAACAGCGACACCTATTGCCGACACTAGTCATACAAATTAATTGTAGTTAAATCCAGGTAGGTTAGAATTGATAAATAAAAACTAAAAAATATTTACTGAAATCAATTGTCAGTGACGGTTCGCAACGCTGCGCTGCTTACATTAAAAAAACCTTACTCCACGCTGCGTTGCAGCACGAAATGGACCGGCTCGCCCGGCGTAATACCACCCTCTCACAGAATATCGGCGTGAAACAATGGCACTCGTTGCTGCTGTGTTTCGTCCGGTTAGTGAAAGCCTCTCTCACCCCTCCCCCTCCCAATTCCTACTCCCTCCTCAAGATCCAACTCCTTTCTCAAGGCCGGCAACGCATCTGCGATTACTTTAGTTTTGCGGGTGACCATGGGCGGCGGTGATTACTTTTCATCAGGTGACCCGCCTGCTCGTTTGCCTCCTTTTATATAAAAAAGTGGGTATAAAATACTTTGAGCATGCTAAAAATAAAGGCTGACTAATGTTCTTAAAATAAAAGGGCAGTTTATTTTGTAATTTTAGTCACTTTGATTCGCAACTCACAGTGCGGTCCGGGACGATGACCGCTTGAGTACCCTACATGATCATCATCCACGACACGGTCAACCCGAGACGAGGTTCTGGCCTTTAGGGTCACCTCGGGGTTTTCGCTCACGAAAACAATTCCAAAGCTTCAGAGAATCTAGTAGGGAACGGAGTGTCGCTTGCATGATGCCATCCCCTCAAGAAACCCTAAGCTAGAGGAACCATAAATTTGTAGCCACTGGATTTGAAGAGGTTGTAAATACCAAAAGCGGCCACTAGCAATACCTTTATCACTCCTCCACAAAAACATCATCAGCCCACTGTCCAACTGCAGAGCCCAGACTTTCAAACAACACATGGTGATATTTGGCCCTAAATGACCACGTTTTTCCAATGCAGGTTGGTGGGTTATAACGACTGCCACACTGCAACAACAACCAGGTTCACAAGGGCGTGCCATCAAGTTCTGTCATCAGTACTTGAAGGCTGGAGATATTTTTAAGACTGAAGTGATGAAAAAAAGCTAATACGTGAGTGTTATTTCGCTTTAAGATATGCTAATCAGGACATGCTTCTTTCAAGACAACTTCCGAGGAAACGTGTGTGCTATATATGTTATGGCCCAAGTAATAAATTGGGACAATTTTCATAATGCCCGGGCATTATGAAAAATTACAAGCTACATACGACGATGTAAATAATAATTATTGGAACTTCCGTAGATCACATTGCTTGGATATTATGAAAATTACCTACATAATTATAATTATGTAGTTTTCGGGCAATCTGATAATACCCTGTGTATATTACATTGCAGGAGAACAAGGGGTTCTCTAATGTTTTACACACAATTCATTAGCCAATTTTCATTCTACAAGCAACATTTTGTCAACGTTTCATTTCACAAACTTTCAAAAGGCAAGCTGCCTATATACTGTCCCACTGCTGGGCAAAGGCCTCCATAATTGAAATCAAGTCAACGCTACAATTAATCACCACGCTTGCCAAATGCGGGTTGGTGATCGATCACAAACCCGGGCTATGCATCGAAAATTCCGAAACACACTGCCTGACCTGGGAATTGAACCCGGGACCTTCGGGTACCGGGCCGAGGGCGGGCTGCGCTTTGTTTTGGTCACTGATCTAACCTAACCTAACCATTCCAAACCTTACCTTTCTGTTCTTTCTGTTCTTTGTGCGGGGGGGGCTTCGCCTCCCGAGCCCCCCTAGTGGAAGGCTGCGCCTCCCGTCCCCCTGCTCTCCGTTCTTCCTGGCCGGAATATTGTCTAATGTCTTTTAATTGAATGTAAGTATGTAAATTAAATTAGTAAAAAGTTTTAGAGTTTTAATTACTCTGCCCTCTCTGCGTGCCTGCTCTGGTGATAAACATTATAAATAATGCCCGGACGATTTGATTATTTCAATAGCTGTAATCACACTGCCCTCTCATATTGGCCATTTTTTATAATGCCCTATTAATCACTTGGTCCATAACATATATAACCTGTAAGGGGCATAATAATATTGCATTGCTATTTGTAAAATTCTAGGCTTTGAAGTATTATGCGCTAAGAGTACTCTCATCCAGGCGTAGGTCACTGACTGAGACATTTTCTCAATGAAAAATAGCTTTTATTCCAACTACTTTAACTTTATTTTGAATTAGAAGATTGAGTATAATGGTACCCTACTTTTTATTGTGTACATCGTAAACTAGTATTATTGAGGATCATTAACGTGTATACAGGTTCTATGGTTAAACCAGTTCTACAGTGTATATAAAGATCATTACAATCGCATATGCCGGTTATTGCGAATATAGTACTGTTTCCAATAACTTGTCCTTGCATGCGCTTTGTATTGGAGAAAAAAGGATAATTAAGGTGTCAACTTCGGTGTCAACAAACATTTCCGTTTGATCGTAAAGGATTTTCGTTTTTTAAAACTAAACAATAATAACTGTTAATTGGAGGACCAATAAAAATTAACCGTATAAACAATTTCAATGCGATTAGTCCACGAATTGATCTGACTAAGGTGATGCTTAAACGGGTTTCCCTCTATTAAGTGGCGAGGGGGGATTCTTATGGTCATTAATGTATATATGTTGCAGAAACGCTGAGTGAACATTTTGAATCATTAAACGGAGAGAGACGGACGCTATAAGGCAAACTATTTTTAATGTGAGTCGTGAAGTGAATTTTAACAACAAAATGTTCGTTTACTGGTCTATGGTTTTGGGTAAGTATTAATATTTTTGTATTTAAAAATAATGTTAGTGAATTTTGTGATATGGTAACACTTAGTAAGAATCTCATCTGTGATTGTTGTGTTGTGGTTATTTTATCAAACATTAAGATACCAAGTTAATGCTAAATAATATACACATTAATACACAGTTACTGTGATGATAATATGATTTTTGATTGATACATACATTTTGATCATGATCGGCGTGATCATTTAGCAGTAATCATTAAACGACATAAATTAAAGAGTTGATATTAAAACCATTATCACAATTACCAATATCTCTAGTACCACAATATCGAGTCCAACCTGAGACACTTTTTATTTATTTACAATTTATTTCAGTTACAAATAAAGAAATATGAATGCAAATAATATTTAAACAATAATTAAATTTTAAATATTTTTATTGCTTAACTAAAAAGGTAACTTTAATATTTAAAATATGGTGTACGGCTTAGGTATAACTGGCGGCTTACTCGTCTAACAAAATACCATATTTTCCTTGTTATATGAACTTAGTTACTTTTCTTTGTTTATTTTTTTTCTGTACAAAAAGCAGTTTAAGTAGTCATTTTAGAGCCGGTGCTCTTATCATTACATCTTTAAAAAAATAATTATTCTGTTATGAACATATATGGCAAAAATAAAAAATTTACTTCGCATTTAAATTAAAAACTTTATGCTTACATAATTACATCATTTGTATAGTTTTATGATTATGTATTACCACAAACCTGCAAGGCCAATTCTGCCTGTGAAAGTTAAGGAAAAATCGAGGTACGGTTAACGTAAATCGCCTTCGAAACGTTATGTATGACACATCACATAGCTAACCACTATACTCGTACAACAAACCAATTATGCAAAACCAAAAACATAATGACGGCTTTTTGTTTTGAGTCGCTCAGCCGGCCACGGACACCCGTAAGCTACTTTTCCACCAGGGCTGCACGAGATAGCTAAGCGGTGCGAAACAAAAATACACCAACTTATTTTTTTCTTGACCTTCATCTCAAGTGATGTTCAGTGGACCTGTGCACTTCACCTGGAATCCTCAAGTACTGGGACTTACTTATCTTTAGCTGCCGGAACACAACAATGCTACTTACATAGATGTTATGACGACATATTTATTAGATGGTGGTAGGCGCCAACCAAACTGAATACAAACATGTATCCCACCTGAGAATCGAACCCTTTGAGTCTGAGACCGATGGTCTAAGGCACTAGAACTCAGTGGCGGTTAAAAATTACTCAATTTCACACCACAATTAAAAGGATGAAATCCTATTGGAGGATTTTTTTTTCGCGCATAGCTTAGCTACCTCGCACAGCTCTGATAGATACACAGCCTTACAGTTAGTTCGCGAATCACTGCGTGCTGAGTTAGAGTTATTAAAGTTTTAGACTTAACGAAATCCAGAATTTGAGTTGTAAAATAGTCTTGAGTTGCCAATTCATCATTCATCCTGCACTCTATAACTATCGCTTGTTAGTGAATTATTAGGGCGTCGCCGTTGGCACTTAAAACACTGAAGACAGCTCTCTGCTAACTCGCGTTGAACTTGTCATGTGAACATAGCCTCAGCAGTTTTATTTATAAAATTAAATGCTCTAACGCGATCCATTAAGACTTGAGCTCTAGCTTAATCGCCCCATATTTCGACTAGTCGCGCATCTCATCCTATCTTTTTTTCATCCTACTTTTTGGATGATACTCTGAATGATATATTAACGTTCGGTGTTGCTAATGGTGTGTAATTTTCTCATGTTATTTATTATATATAATTTCTTTACTATTTTGTTTCACTGCAGTATCAACAGCAGCGTTAAGTTCGGACGCAGCGTGGGCTGGCAACCGTGCCGAAGGTCCTCTCGGTCCCAACCGTGGGGCACGCGATTACAAAGGCCACCACCACCAATTCCGCCCCCCACATAATCAACCATGCCATTTAGAGGACGGCAAATGGAAACTGGAGCATTGGAACGACAAAGACTCTTCAGAGGAATGGAATTGGGGTTACGAACAGCATACCGAGTAAGTACTTTTTTATTGCGCAAAGGAGAAACGCTTGGCTTTTAATGTCACCTTTTTTTATGCATGAGAAAATGCATTACGCATACCATGCGCCCGAGAAGACGCAAATGTTTATGTGGGACTCCTGACCCATCAAAGGGGAAAGAGGGTATACCCGCAAATACTCCTGCCGTCGCCATAACAATCCGGGACCCTTTCAATTCACCTGATGGAAGTGACAATAAAGTGCAAACCACCTGAACCTACAAGCACTGAGGAACTGGCTATCTTATCTCTTGGAAATCTTTTAACATTGTGTTATGGTGACAGATTTAGATACGATGGTTGACTTGGCTCTAGCCAGACGGACTTGAAACAAGCCCTTCCACGGATAAAACTGAGTACCTACAATAATATTTAACTATCGAACCCAGGACCTAATCTAAGTGGTATCTAACGACTTGAACGCAGAGGCGATGAAATCAAATGGGTCCGTGGCTTACGCGCCCAGTGGTGGACTCACTCGAGGTCGACGCTCCCAGTCAGTTTAATTTACTTTGAAGAAATTTTTAATCAAATGTACTGGCAGGCAGAAAAGGTATAAGATTGTAATATATTATATTATAACGATTCTTATTATAAATGCTTTTATTTGGGTGTATGTTTTAAAAAAACTTTTAATTATTTCGAATCATATATTTATTTAAAACGATAAGTAATCAAGTAAAAATTGGTATTTAAATCACAGTTTTGATCGCCTATATCAAGAAAATTATTTTACTTAATTATTCCAATAATTAGTCTTAAAAAGAAGTGTAGAGCTACTAACTTTACATGTTAAATGTTCTTTTAAACTTTGTAACAATAATAATTAAAAAGAATCAACTATTAAAGTTAAACAAAATTGAGAATCATTTACGTATGTAATTGACAATCAGTCTTTAAAAGTAATAACATAACAATCTTAGAAATAAAAATATTTAAGTAATTCGTTAGCGTTAATCAATAAATAACTAATTAGTTAGCTAAAATTGTTACAAATAAAAGTTATTTAGCGCTAAGCAATTGCTTAAAGGCGGCGTAAGTAACTGTCAAACTTAAACACTCCGAGACCCTGTTTAACTCGCTAAACAGCAAGATGGCGTCTATCCTTTAATCGACTTTTACGACATCTACATTAGGACAGGGAGTGGTCCTATTTTTGTCGGGAAACCACAACAATATCTGAGAATGCCTATCTTCAAAGTTACTATCAAAATAACTATAAATAAGAAGTGTTAAGTGTATTATAGCAGTTTGATATTTGTAATACACATCCATGTCAATTAAAATTACCTTGTATATGTTGTCACTATCATACACATTGTTATCTATCCTAATATTATAAAGAGGAAACCTTTGTATTTTTGTATGTGTATGTATGCTTGTAACGAATAAACTCAAAAACTACTGGACCGATTTAAAAAATCTTTTACCATTAGAATGCTACATTAGCGCTGAGTAACATAGGCTATATTAAAAAAAGTACACCTGTGCTAAGCCGGGGCAGGCCGCTAGTCTATAATAAACTCATTAGGTAACAAATTTATAATTTCTCTGTCCTCAGGTGTTGGGCTTTCTGGGGGTGGCCCTCCATCTGTAGCTTTCACCTCTCTTCGAAATGAGCTTTCGGCCTTTTTTGTTTTGTTTTTCATATTTCGCCAGTGTGTGACGATTTCGTCCTTTACTCTCTCTTTTTTATTCATAAAGTTGAATCTGGGTCAGAGTTTTCAATGTATCCTATCAAAAGCGGAACAAAAAATTACTTGTAGAAAATGCCAGAATATACCCATGAATATACTCATGCCAGCTTCTTTTCTGGGGGCATCCCCATATGCTCATAAACATTACTTTGCTTTCAATTATATCAATCTTACTTTCTCTAGGTCTATGAGCAGTTCCTGTTAAACAAAATATCAGTCAAATAAATGTCACGCACCGGTGTTCCACAAATTAAAAGGCATTTTGTTTACTTACTTTTTCTATGGATTTCCAATTTGCCGGCCTTTTTCTCTTTTCTTTTAATAACATTATAAATAAAACTATTAGAATGACTATAATATATATAATAAAAAAAAGTAATATTTTTTTTAAATAAACGATTTTCTTGAAAATTGTACTAAAAGCTAAAAAATAATACGGTAAGTCCTAGGTACAGGTAAAGGTAAAAAATAAAATCGTTGTCATTACTGTGTATTAATATTGATTACAATAAATAAATTAATGTTTAAGTATTTACGCAACTAATTACGTTTTACAAAATTCTATGTAACCATAGGTTAATTAAATAAAAATACTGTATGATTATTTACAATTTTAAGCAAATATTGTTGCGAATAAATTACAATTTGAAAAAAAACAAAGTGTTGAAAAAAAATTCACGAGTAGGATTCGAACCCGCACCCCATGACATGTCGGGTCAGGTGCACTGCCAACTATGCTATCATAGTCACACACTTTGTCTTTTTTTTAAATATTTAAAAAAAAATCGGTGAAATCTGTACCTGATTACAACTTTATATTTATTAATTTATTAAACAATCTTGCTCGTAATCCGTTTTCTTCTGGTTGAAACGACTGAGGTATTTGCATTATCCATGCAAGTATTTCAAAATAACAACTCATAAAGCCAACGGTATTAGTTTCGAAATCCAATCAAGCGATACAGGAAAAAACATATGCGGTAAAACATGATATTTATTACATTTAATATTGCGTAAAGCACTCAAGTTATTAAATTCCTAAGGTTCGTTCCGCAAATTGTGTGTTATAAATACAATAGTTTTTGTTAACTAAGGAATGACGTGTAATTACAAAATTTTAAAGAGAGACTGTAAACATTTATTTCGTTTTATATTTAAATTTAAAACATGTATTATTGTAACATTTGAAATATGAATAAATAACAGTTCCATGCTTCGTTAGTTCATCATCATTATTGTAACGGTACATAATAAAAATGTAATGTGTGACTAACTCTTTTTTGAAAATGCATAATCAATTATATTACATCGCTCTAAGGCTCGTGTCCGAGCAGTGGGGACATAAAAAATGAGCTGGTGATAATTACATAAATATTACTACTAGCGGCCCGCCCCGGCTTCGCACGGGTGGATTTTTTTTTTAATATAGCCTATGTTACTCAGCCCTAATGTAGCAGAATGTGAAAAAATTGTTGAAATCGGTCCAGTAGCTTTTGAGTTTATTCGTTACAAAAAAAAATACAAAAATACAAAGCTTACAGTCAAAGGTACAGCCAGTATGAACGGCAGAGAAATAGTAGCGCGTTGAAGTCTTTTTCGGAGATTTAGAAAAACTCAAAACTTTCTCATGATCAAGAGCTTTATACCAACTCGTAACTACTAAAATCCATTCATAAAAGACTTAAATATTTATAACTTCTCTGTCCCAAAGGGACCCATGTGATTTTTTCAATTTATTTTATTATTTTTGGAAAGGCAATATGTTGAGGTGCTATGGATTAGGGTAACTTCCGAGCACTCAATTATTTACATGCTTTTAGATAAGACTTTAATAAAGATAGCCAATAAAATGTAAACAAACATCTCTTATCAGTTCAAATGATTATACCAAAAACGTATGTACTTAGATACTAATAGTAATTATTTACTTTACAGTCCACCGCATCGTCCGAAACCTAAACCGGGCCCAACGCCACCTGCGCCACCACCGCGTAAAACAAAAAGTACGACCGTCACAACAACAATAAGAACTAGTACCATATCTACAGTAAAAACTCAACAGCCCTCGAGGGCAACGGACTTCGATACGTGCATGGTCAGTTGCCCCATCACGCCTGAGTACAACCCTGTCTGTGGCTCTGACGGCGTGACGTACCCGAACCCAAGCCGATTGGAATGCGCTAGATACTGCGGACTTGGTAAGGGATGCTCGTTTAGTACTATAATACTACTTTTACTCTACAGTTAACGCCTCTGTGTCTGAGTGGCGAATTGCTCGGCCCGATATCTGAAGGTTCGATTCTCAGAACGGGCAAAGTGTGTGTTCGGATCTCTTTGATGCATAGCCCGGGTTTGTGATCACCAACCCGCATTTGGCAAGCGTGGTGACTAAGCCATTAATTGTAGCGATGATTTGTTTTTAATGATGGAGGCCTCTGCCTAGCAGTGGGACAATATACAATTTGTAAAAAAAAACCCTGTCCGATCGGAAAAAGGTACTACATAGGTATACAAAAAATTATAAAAAAAAAAATATTATTCATGAAAATAAAAGGGTTATCGTAATTTAACAACTTCGCTGTCCAAAAATTAAAACAATAAATTAATCAATTGTTATGTATCACATGTGACTCATGGGACAGGGTTGTTAAAACGCGAGTTTTTTGTATCGAAATTGCTGAAATTACCCCAAAAAAATGCTAATTTTATAAATGTGACCACACTTTCCATCAATGACGGCGCGGCGGCACCAAAGGGGCTACCTACCGAAGTGGCGACAAAAGTATTGCCATGTAAGTTTTGTCATTTAACAAAATTTCTTAGAAGGGTAATTTTTTTTCACTTTATATTTTAAAATAATTACGTAAATAGAACTGAATCTCGATACCTAATAACACCTTAACTGATCGGAGAGGATCGGATGTATATTTTTTTACATATTGTATAGACTATTTACTTACTCTATTGTTTGTTCTACTACAACTACATTTAATATGGTTTTACGTGTAACTCAATGTTGAAGTCAGAGTATTTTATTTTGATTTTTAATTTGTAACGGGTTCATTTCACCTGATGTCAAGTGATGATAAGATAGGTAGAAGCGCACTTTACCCGAAATCCTCAACTAGGCGCTGACTAACTTATCTCTAGCTGCCGGAACACAACACAATACTGTTATGGCGACATATTTAGATAAGACGATGGTAGCTAGCCAGGCGAACAAACAAGCCCTACTACCAACCAAACAAAGTAAAAAAACATGTACCCCTCGTTTGGAATCGAATTCAGGACCTTTGGGTCTGAGACCAGTGGTCTTAACCACTAGACCACAGAAACGGTTAAAATCTTTTAATATAAACCTTCTCGAGCACTGATGAAAGTTGAATCCTTGTAATTTTTTAATAAAATTGTTTGTCTTATGAATAGTTTAACAGTTTAATAGTTTAGGTCAACTAACTTAATGATAAGAAGATGAAAAACTATTTTGTAACATGCTGCATATATTTACAACTTTGTCTGTTTTTCCCCTAGTGTGACGTGCATACATTCAAATATATCTTACTGAATAACCTTCACGTTTCGACAATCATCATATTGTATTATGAAAATACATCTCAAATGAATCATTCTACTCACCTAAAAAACCTGACACAAGCCTGACTGATATTTATAAAAACAACAAAAAAGAAAAATGTATTTAAAATAATTAAAGCGAACCCAACTCGGTTGGTGCAATAGTTAGCGTACCCGGTCTGCGATTGCTAAGGTTAATCAACTTTCACGAAGGCCGGTCATCGGATGGGTGACCAAAAATGTATCATATCGAACTCGTACTTCGGAAAGCCCGTTAAGACGTGTTGGTCCCGGTTGCAGTAGCAGTCAATAACAACCACCAATCCGCTCTGGGCCCGCGTGGTGGTTTATGGTCCGTTCTCCCAATCCATCCATAGGGAAGGCTTGTGCCCCAGTAGTGGGGACATAAAATGAGCTGGTGTTGTGTGTTGCTATACTAAGATAGGGCATTTTCCAATATTTAAAAGCTGTAAAAAAGAAAAGAAACGCCCTTGCTGAGTTTCTTGACGGTTCCTCTCAGTACAAGGCCTCCCTTACTGTATAGACTTACGAACCAACGGCATAGTGACATTCATAAGAGCTACTTGTAGCCTAAACTAAATAAATGATTTTGATTTTTTCTTTTTTAAATTTTGAATGGTGATGTCGGCAATTTTTCAGATGTAACGATGTCGAGGGCATCCAGATGTCCTACAGGTGGTGGGGGAACCAGCAACACGATTACTAAACCTACTACGGCACTCCCGGTCACCCCCTCCATGGAGATAATACGAATGTGCATGATCAGCTGCCCCGTCACGTCGGAATACAACCCTGTGTGCGGCACCGACGGGGTCACGTACACCAATCCAAGTCGCTTGGAATGTGCTAAAATGTGTGGAGCTAGTAAGTATTTTTTCGATGCCACATCAGACTGCCACAAACTGTAAAATATTCCCAATAGACAATAGCCTATTTATTTATTTATTTATTTGATAGGTACAAAAACAGATAACAAACTGTAACATTCAATTGGTCATACATATAGATTTTGAGTTCTTTCCAAATTTGTTAACCTAAATATTGTAAACGGCATTAAAAGTAAAAAATAAAGCACAGGATCAACAGCATTAGATACAATGTTTTAGTTAAAAGTAATTTTAAACAAGTTATTCCTAAAGCAATTAGCACTCTGATGAAAAATATCGAGCTCAGTGCACACACTGTTATAGACTTCGCACATACGATAAAGTGGGTTGTTTTGAGAAACGTTATTGTTGGATAGTGGAACGTTGAACAAACGAGGGTTGCGAAACATACGTTTAGGGGTGCTTATATTCAAATATTGGAGCAACTCATCACTCAAAGAACCATTTGCGATTTTATGTAATAAGCAGAGATCCCGGATTTTACGTCTATTCTCTAAACTATAAAATTTAAAATGCTGAAGGTGATCGAGATAATCTGGAAGCTTTTATAAGATTATCAGCTTATATAAGCTTAGATTATTAAGCTAACTGTCCCACTGCTGGGCAAAGGCCTCCATCATTGAAATCAAGTCATCACTACAATTGATGGGTGATTAAGCTTTTACCCATTAATAGACACAAGGTTGAATATTTATTGAAGAAATTTTATACAGTTTTGGGTAGGTTGATGCGTCGGCGTCTGTACCTAATTACTTAAGAAAAATAATAACCTTTTTTTAAAAGTAAAGATGAGATAAGATAAGATAAGAAGTAATTTATTTCTCTTTCACATCAAGGTGATACAATAGATAAGCTCAAGACAAATGTGACATACATATATGTAATAAATTATATTAGTAATATAGTAATAATAATTAGGGTACCGGCCGGTACCAGTGTTTGACTGAAACCTGTGATCGACATTTTTTTTCCTTTTATCATCAAAAAAAGAGGTCAGCTACTGATTATTTTAGCAACGATTGAAACCGGCCAAATGCGAGTCGGACTCGCGCACGAAGGGTTCCGTACCATTATCTATAAAAACGGCAAATCATGTCTGTTGCATGGGAGCCCCCTTAAATATTTATTTTATTCTAATGTTATAGCAGCAACAGAAATACATCATCTGTGAAAATTTCAATTGTCTAACTATCACGGTTCATGGTGACAGACGGACAGACAGACAGATGGACGGACGGACGGACGGAC
This sequence comes from Eudonia truncicolella, assembly GCA_949315975.1. Taxonomy (NCBI): domain Eukaryota; kingdom Metazoa; phylum Arthropoda; class Insecta; order Lepidoptera; family Crambidae; genus Eudonia; species Eudonia truncicolella. The sequence goes on from OX438836.1 coordinate 13,036,372, forward strand.
GGACAGCGGAGTCTTAGTAATTAGGGTTCCCGTTTTACCTGTTGGGTACCCTAAAAACAGACAAACTGCTTCCTAGCTGTCTTCTAGTAAAATTTCAAAGAAATGTTGTTTTTTTTCAACCTCTTCTTTTCGTGTCACGGCCTTATTATATTTTCCCGACCCAGAAACCGGCCACGCGCACGTCAGCGTCTGTGGCCTTCATTAGGTCTTCCCTTGTGCAGGTGCTTGGGCACAAGGGGCACGAAAACAGGTGAATGGCCCGTATCGTGAATTGGAGCACCCCAGTTACAGCCAAGCCCCGCGGCATAGCCCCACTTAACGTACGGTACGAAGACGATTAGGTGTTTGCTAAAGAGGCCTCTGCAGTCTTTTCCTTGGTGGTGGCTGTTATTTTTTTCAACGAAGACTTTGTCGAACTGGCTCCACTAAGATACATCTTCTTTGGCACTAAAACCACGAGTCAGTGGTCTTGGTGCGATTTGATATCAAAAGTTCAATTCCCATGCCGGTCAAAGTATATTCGGATTTTCCGATGCATAGCCCAGGTTTGTTATCACCAACCCGCATTTGCAAGCGTGGTGATTAAGGCACTACACATCAATTGAAGCGATGACTTGATTTCAATGAAGGTAATGGAGGTCTTTTAGGCTAACTATGAGCAATTATGTCTTGATTGTTTAAACAATAATGGAATCTCACTAGGTATTCAAAATTTAGTTAATTGACATTAATAATATGCTATTGACAAAGCCATTATAATATGACACTTGAAAAAATCGATTGCTCTTGCGAGACGAAAATATATACGTAGTTACTTGCATTTTATTATTTAGATAATAATCGAAATTATTATTTGCATAAGTGTATAATTATGTTTAAACTAATGAATTAAGAAAAAAAGGAAAACTACTAACGTAGGTATTTTTACCTTAGGATACCTTAAAGGTCAATTAGAAAAAACATGTGTTGCTATGCAACTAAATACTCAAGTCAAATAAGTGATAATATGAGTGTTAATTTGATAGTTTATTTCAGTTAATTTATTTTTACAAGATAAAACTTTACTAGAAAAAATGAACCTGTCTTAGGAAGCTCGAGTGGGAATCGAACCCACGACCTTTGGATCCAAATGCTATACTTAATTAACTATACATAGTATTGTAAATGCAAAATAATAAAAAAAAACGAGTGAGCCTTACAATAGCATATGATGTGTATTTGACATCTCACCTTAGTAATAAGCAATTTTAACATTATATTCTGAAAAAAATGGGTCAGGTATTACATTATTTTATAATTATAAAATATATGCAGTAAATACTCATTAGAAGGCATTTGACATATCAAAATTACCTTTAATAGTCAAATGACACAATATGTCACATATAATAATAATATGCCATGTTCTTAATATCGATTTTAAATTTACAAAATGGCGCGCGCTTGCGCGTTTCCCTGAATTCCTATTACACTGTTACACATACTTCCGTCCCATTTCACGAAATCACTCCCACAAATTGCTTATATAGAAAGCGAGCGAAAAGATGTTACACATCAAAAAATATTTGTCTGTAAATAGCTTATTGTTTTCTAAAGTTTACGCGAACACTACACATTGAAATGAAACAACTTTTACGTAACATTAATTAAAAGTAATGTGTAAAATAAACGCGAGTAGATCTGTAAAAGTTGTTTCATTTATATAACTTGTTGACCGTAACCAAATATTAAACAACACGTCTCCTTCCACAGATGTAGAGCTCTCAAGGAATTCCCGGTGCCCGGCTGGTGGTGTTACATCTCAACCGCCTACCAACTCACCACCAACGCAGAAGCCCACCGTCTCACCACCAACACGGAAGCCCACCGTTCCCCTTCCCCCCGTGACTCCAATCGCCACTACCACACAAACCACTTCTAGTCAGGACTTCACCATCCCCCAGGACATCTTGGATGACATATTCACCACTGATTACAGCGGCCTAATTGACGAGAGACATGAACGAAAATGATTCATTAGCTTAACATCCAGAATTAACTAATTGATAATAAATTATGAGTTACGACTGAAAACATTGTATTTATTATTAATAGTTTTCACCAACACTAATCACCTGATTAACTTTAATTAATGGACCCTTAAGTGGTGTTGCGTATAGTTTTGAATATAAAAGCTGGAGCAAAAACAATGTTTTATTTATTAGTTACTTTACTCTCTGTAGCAATAGTTGAGTCGCTGATTTGTAATTTCCAAAATTACCAAAATGAAATATTTTGTGTTTAGTGTTAGTGAAAAGTGGATATTTTTAGTGATATTGTCTCTAATGGACATGTATAATTGTGCCAGTGTTAAATGTAAGTACCGTTTTAATTTGAATTTATTTTATTAATACTATGCAAATTGTCTGTGGCCATCCTTGAATCGAAACACTTTAAATACGAGCTTAATGCTTCATGTGACGACGGACCATACAGTAGTATCAAATCGTCAGGATAAAATAATATGTAAAAAAAATAGTAGATCTGTATAATGCGTTTCATTTTATTGTGTAAGTAGTGTTCGTGTCTAACAATATGTAACTTTACCTACAAATATTTTTTTTACCAACTTTTTTAAATTTTGTTTGTGAATGTTGTGTGTACAGTTGAGTGTTAGTGAAATAAATACTTATTCATATTATATTCTATTCTATTCTAATATTTAATATTTTTAATCATTTTCCAGCATTGGACAGATGCGAAGAAGATTACAATGGGTGCCTGCAGGAGTCTATTCAGCGAGCGTTACCAAAGTTCGCTAAAGGCATGCCAGAGGTGGGGGTTGAAAGCTTAGATCCTCTGTACGTTCAAAAATTGGACCTGGCCCTGTCGGGAGGTCTTATCATCCAGTTTAGGCAAGGCTATGCAAAAGGCTTGCGGAAGTGTGTGGTGGAAAAAGCAAGGTAAGAAATTCAAAAGTTGATAAGTTTATTCTTAAAAATAAATCATCATCTTTATCATCATCAGCCTTAGGCGTCTTACTGCTAGGGCTAGATGGCCACATCAGCAATAACATATAAAAAGGCCACCAGGTCTATGACCAGGTCGGTAGCCCGAAGCTGGTTAACAGAACTACGCATTCTACATAATCAATAAAAAAACGAGAGAGAGAACACAAATAACACTTAATCAAAATAAGTAAAGTAAAATACCTTCAAGTAACAACGCCTTGATGTTTATCTCAGCGTAGTAACATAAATTTTTCATTAAGCCATCTATTTGTTTCGTTTAATGAAAGGTTTCGACAAGTATTTCTTGAAATACCTAGTTAGAATTAACTTTTGCCTATTGTATCTGTAAAATTCAAAATATATGTTTTAATTTTTCTTGAAAATAAGAGCCACAAACTGCAAAAAAGTGCCCTTGAACTAGATATTGAATTTAATCATCTTTGTTTCCTTTCAGGCTCATAGATAACGTGTTAGAGACGCAGTTTGTTTGCAATATATCTATCAGAGGCAAATACAAATCTATCGGTCGACTTCTTATGTTCCCTATCGATGGCGATGGCGATTCATTAATAAAATGCAGTAAGTATCGTACTTTTTTATGGAAGCCAGCAGCCATTAGAAATATAACAATGTTTCAGTAGGATTTCTGGTTTTCAGAATAGGACATTGCTCACTTAGCACAAAATTTTGTAAAGCTTCTAAACATACCTACATTAATATATTTCATATACCTATCTAGAGTCATTGATATTTATTTAAAGACGATTGAAAATCAGTAATTATTTTATTATTGTATCTCTGTCTATGAATAACCTGTTACGGAAAAAATTTCTTTAACTGTTATATTCTTCAATAAACAACATATTTTTCTTAAAGTGCTAATTGCTACACTGGAGCTGCGTTAAGCTTAGCTTATTAATTAAGGTAGCATAATGGTCAGTGCAGCCGCCCGGATTGCGGAAGACCCAGGTTCGATTCCTGGCCGGGTCAGGTAGGCATTTAATTTTTTCACTGTATTTTATAAATATTTGTTTCAACATAGTTTTAGTATATACCACAAGTGGAAAATTAAGTACTTAAAACTAAACTTATAAAAATTATTACTATAACTACTACTTACTACAAATAAACAAATTGCCCCATATCATCCCCGTCAGGCCGTATTTTTGTTCATGGCTGGTGTCAACACATTACCATAGCTTATTTTATTACACTAACATTCAGCCACAGAAGATTATATTCCAATAATCCATAATTCGTTTTTACACTAGCATTAAATTCATAATCTCTCAAAAAAAATCCAGTCTCACTTCAATGAGTAGTTGTTTTGTTATAACATGTGTTACATTTCAAAAATTTCTTTCAGGAAATGTAAGAGTTTACAACGTGCTCAAACTTAAAACAATAGTGCATGAAAATGGAGAAAAACATCTTGAGATTTTGAACTCGAACACCAACCACACATTTGATGGTAGGATTACGTACAACTTCTCAAATATCTTCAAGAGAAGTCCTGAGACAAGTAAGTTCTATAATCTTTTCAAAACAATAATGGATCATCAACCTACATCTACTACATCAAAGTATTTATCAGCTTAGATCGAAAACCGCTTAACTCCATCGGACCTTATTTTCCAGGGGGCAAAAAAGCTGGTTTTTTTTTCTATTACTTGTTCCTAGACCTATTTACGTTTTTCTTGAATTTAAGTAAAAATGTGGTTGCGAATTTAAAAACACAATTAAAATTTACTTTTTTCGTTCCCATCACATTGAAAATGGACTTAAGAAGTTTGCATACAATTTTTTTTAAAACTAAAATTGGATTTAGGCATTTTTCTTTGATTTACGAGGTATACGAATTGTGATGTTTTGTAAAAGCAAACATTGTATAGAACTTGGGTAGCTTACCACCTGTCTAAAATGCGAATCCTCCAAACTCATCGATGTAGGGCTATGAGAGGGCTGACTCAATTAGTAAGATTAGATAGGTAACTATTAGGTTCTTTGTTGTGAAATAAAATATGCAATCTATTTTCTACACAATATTTTTCATTTTGTTTACCAATGTAATGCTCAACTATTGACTTAACTATTCGAATAATATAAATCAGTCTAAATTCGTTACAATAATCACATTTCAGGTTTGTTTTATACTTGGCTAGCATTCTCGTAAAATGAAAAGACTATTAAACATTTACAAAAGTAGGCAAACAATCACAACTATAAATAAATCACGGCACTTAAAAACAATGGAAAATAATTTATGTTTTCAAAATAAATATTTGGTCTGCAAAATTATTATTTGGTCAGCAGAATTATACAATCGGTCAGCATAAGAAATCCTTACTATTGGTTAGGTTAAGTTAATTATTTTTTCCCGAGCGAAGCGAAGCGTAGCGAGGGCCAGTCTCGGAAGGGGGGAGCGGCATAAGACTGCTGTTCAGAATGATATAAGTTGCAGACTGATTTAGAAATATTTGCTGACCATAAGTTGCGCGCTGGAGATAAGCAGTATACGTGTTATTGTTTGTAGTCAACCCTGTATATTTGATGGATTTAAGAGGTAAACGAAACGATGCGTTCAGAAATTCCGCGTCGTACGATACCAAAAAATAATTTTAGACCAAATGTGGAGACAAGAAGTTTTCGATCTAAGCTGACGTATGTTTTAAAAATGTTACTCTTGAATTTTAATAAGAAATTAAGAAAAAAAATTATCAGAGCGGATGTTATAGATAAAAATATCTAATAGTAATTCCTAGATCTGGTTAGAATTAAGAATAAGATAAGGTGCGTCACATAATGTACCTAACTCACCAAAAATCTTTTCTGTTGCAGGTAAAATTGTTCTTGACTTCATAAACGAAAATTGGCATATGATAGCACAAGAATTCGGAGATCCCGTCGTTGAGTTTGGTGTGAGCAGAGTACTCGAAGTCGTTAAAAAGTTCTTCAAGAAGGTGCCCTTGGACGGCCTTCTAAGACTCCCAGTCAATTTTTAAATACGTTGATTTTTTCTAAGCTAACTTAATTTTATCAATTTTGTATTTAATTAAATTAAAATGATATTTTTTACTGTAATAGATTTTTTTCAGTGACTAATTATAGTAATAATAATTAATTATAAATAAATAATTATATTATTAATTATATAATTATTATTTATTAACTAATTATACACGGCACATATTGTCAGGAGGTTCCTCACTCTGCAGCCCTAATCACCGATAGCTTGGGATACCTATCCCCGCTGCCGGTGGCAACCTAGGTTAAGTTTTTTATAATATTTTATATTGGAAATATGTTTTTATATAAAATATTGTAAAAAAAATTCTTTAGAAATATGTTTGATAAAAAGTTTTCTAAAAACTACTTTTAACCAACTAGTTTTTAATACATTTTGCTAAAAAAAATAAAAAAATTGAACAGTTTGTTGCATGGCGGTACAAAAGTTTAGAGGATAGCAAGTTTTATGACAATTTTATTAATTAAATATTTGGGAACATCTTATTTAATGTTTTAATTAAAAAGCTGTATGTTTTTCAAATTCTATATATAATTACTAGTTTCATGAAAATTACTTGCAATTCACAACTGACAACAATAAAACAATGATAAACCTTTCAAAATGCATAATTAAATAGGAAACTTGAAGCAGAACTTGTAATATAGTGTAAATAGTAAACGCGAAACTGTAAAAAGTTAAAGATAATATAGCTAGGAATATGATGATTATGATGATATACTTAAGATTGAAGTAAATAAATTAACAATGTTTTCAAAATCCCTTACTAATCACATTTTTTTTAGACGATTTTATATAATCTATTAATTATGTTAATGTAATGTAATTATGCTTAAACAACAAGTCCATTACTACGATAATCAAGATACAGAAGCAAAACCAGTAATAAACGATGATCCTAGAACACTTATCAATACAATCTTAAGACAAAGACGAATTTAAGAATGCAAAAAACAGTTATTATCTTGTGGGAATGTCTAAAGTAAAAAACAACTTTGGATTGGTATTTAAATATACAACAATACATGTTTAAATGAAACAATAAATAAATAATTACCGCCACTTATTTTTCATTCTAAAAAGTATTTAAACGGGACTTCTTGGCGGGAAAGTGAAGAGTCCTGTCTGCGGTTTTGTTTTATTTTCTAATATTTGTGTTAAGTCGAATATTAATGTGAATTAACCGTTAAGTGTTCGTAAGTGTGCATGAGAAAATGAAACAAAACAGTGCAACGTCACTTTTCAAATTCTCTCAAGAGGTCTGCGTGATGACTTAGTAAAGGCCCACATCTTTACTGAGATACTCGAGGGGTTGGGGTGTATATCATTTCTCACTTCCCATTTCTATTATCATTCATCATCATATAGAAAAGAAACATTGTTTATATAAGTATTACTTGTAAGAAAAATTACTTTTTCATTGGCTATATGCTTGTGCAAAGCAATAAAAAAAAAGTATTTAAACGTAAATGCTTTTAGGAATTAAAATTATTGGTTATCAACTGCTTTGATAGCAAGTTAGACTTACTTACAGACATACCTAATAGAATTTATTGCACAAGAGAACAACTTATACTTAACAATATTGATTGTGTGACAACATAAACACAAAAACGAGTGCATGCAACTTTAGAAAATCTTAAATTGCTACCAGAGGGTGTAAAGTAAAATTAAGTTAATTATAAAAAGTGAAATATTTGTATGCTTACGATTAAGTATGTGGTAGCCACACTTATAAATTTAAGTATTAGTGATATGTCTACTGAAAACATATCATAAATGAAAATTCGCAGCGGCCATGCTTCTATTAGCTCCATAAACGCTTTGGCCTGCACTCTCATGCTCTTGGGTAAATCGTAGTCCATTATGATCATATTCACCAGAATCTTAGTTTCATTTCTTGTCAGAAGCAATCTTTCGCATGTCAATGACATAACGACAACAACTAACGACGCGTTGAAGCACCAAAAAGTGATTTTTATTATTATAAAAAGGTTGGTGCTCTCATCAGCAGGGTTTCGATAGTAATAAAGAGCCGTCCAAATGGTTACTACAATAGATACGAAAGTCGATACTAAGGTAAGGAAAACTTTGAAATTAAATACGTCGTTTATCAGATGGCATACTTCACCTATTTTGTCATAAATTAAAGCCAACTCTCTTATTTTCATATTATTTGGGGAAACTCTGCCAATAATATTGAACTTTGCAGATCTGGCTATGGTTTCATGCAGTGTGAATACGGCACTTCGTTTTTCGTTCTCCTTGTTGAATGTTACAAAAAAATTGTTTATCACTTTCAATCTGTGGTTCAGCATCCATATTAGCATGCAGAACATAAAAGTTTCCATTGTTTGTTCAAAATATAATGGAGTAGCGACGATTTCGATCATCTTCCAATCTTGGGTCTGAGTTACGATTTCAGTGATACCGATGACACAGTGGACGAAGACGGTTACGAACACACATCGTGTTATAAACACCCGAAATTTCTTATAGAAGCCTCGGTTGGTTCCGATGAGCAACTTTATATCTAGTTCTGCAATTGTTTTGATTATACGTATGTTGGACTTTCTTTGAAGAAAGGTCGTGTTGAAAACTGATGGTACATACTGAACGAAAATAACGATATGTGGTATGTGTTTCAACCAATACAACATTTCAACATTTTCCTCGTCATCATCAGGCAATTCAAAGAAAACGGTGAATAATATAATGAACATCAAAATGTACATGGCGCTAAAAACCATTGTTTTCTTATTAATCGGTATCAAGTTACTTCCCTTTAGATGGCACCTAAAAATTCCGACAAAATTTTCCATTACTAATGCTGGTTGAATGCCATGGACAATCTCTTTAATTTTAAGATCGTAACTGATGTTTTCATGTAATTCCTCATCACGGTTTTGATTATCATGATCTGTTTCTTCCATTTTAAAATAAACTCTAGTCTTCTTGCATTAAGTTATCGTAATACTGGTGGGGTAAGCAATAGTAATAAACTGTTATTAGTAAATGGCTTTATTGTAAATATAAGTAAGTAAACGAAATAGCAATTGGTTCAAAAGTAGTAAAGATAATTATCATATTAAAAGTAGAGCTGTGCGATATTGATATTACTTCCAAGCTATTACTATAAGTAACGAATGGAATATATATTTAAAAAATCTATAGTTGCTTTTATCTGATTAATGTGTTTTCTTTATTTTTTATGTTTACACGAATTATACACTACGTATTTGCCGTATAAGGTAAAAGGTTTCAAGCACCAATTGTCCGAATCCAAAATTAAGCTACACATAACTATAATATTTTAATAAAAAAATAAAGGAATATGTTTTTAACATCAGGTAACAATCTAGTAAAAGTACATGTATTTTGCCACAGATAAAAAAATACACGAAGGCTTAAAAGCTTGGAAAGCTATGCTACAAATTTAGAGTTTACCTACTAATTTAGAAAATGAGTTATTTGAATGATTACGATCAAGTATGTAGTTGATACACTGATAAACTTCAGCATTAGTGATACGTCCACGGAATACATATCGTAAATGAAAATACGTAGCGGCCATGCTTCTATCAACTCCATGAACGCCTTGGCCTGCATCCTCATGGTCTTGGGAAGATCGTAGTCCATTATAATTTTGTTCACCAGGATCTTGGTTTTGTTACGTGTCATAAGAAGTGTTTCACAAATTATTGATACCGAAGCTATTTCAAAAACAGCAAAAACAAACCAAATCACGATAACTATCAAGGAATCATAATCATTTTCATCGGGCTTCCGATAATAATAGAGCGTCGTCCAAATTGTAATCACGATGTAAGTGAAAGCATCTACAAGTGACATAAAGATTTGGAACTTAAATATATGATTGATCAAACCGCAGGTTTCGCCGACTATATCGTAAGTTACAGCCAAATCTCTTATCTTCATATTATTCGCAGAAGGGTGACCAATCAGGTTTATTTCTACATTTTTTGTCTTGTTGTCTCTTACAAAAAATATTGATGTGTTGTTATCTTTTTCTTCAATAAATTTTGCTAGATATTTGTTGATGATTGATAGTCTGGATTTTAGCATCCATACCAATAAGAAAAACATATTAAGCTCAAGAGCTTGCTGCAAATACAAAGGCAACACTAAAAATGTGCTGACATTTAATGATTCCCACTGAAAATATGCACCACTAGTACCAATAGTTACAACAAGAAAAAGTAATGCGAGATTACATTGTGTAACAAAATTGCGAGTTTTTCCATAGAAGTTTTGGTTTGCGTTGATGTGTAACATAGAATCAAGAATCGCGAAAGTTTTGAAAAGCTTAATATTGGCTTCATTAAGTAGGAATGTTGTTTGAATTGTTGTTGACACATACTGCACCATTATTACAACAGAGGGTATCTCATCTATAGTTTCTACAATTTTAGCAGCTGCTGTAATTACTTGCGGCAACTTGAGAAATGTAGCGAATAAGACAATATACGCAGATGTAATCATCAAGCATAAAGCTTTCGATTTTTTGTTAATCGATGACAAACCTTCGTCCGTGTTTCGAAATCTGAATATTCCGTAACAATATTCCATTGTAAAAGCATATTGGAATGCGTGCACCAGTTCCTTAGTTTTATGTTTTCTGTCGTTATCATCCTTCGTGTTAACAGTGAATATGCGTGCTTCATTTTTCATGTTGTTTTTGTCGTTCATAGTGAGCGGTAAATGTCTGTTATTTCACTTGGATATATTATCATTAAATAGTCCAACGTGAAAGTTCTAACCATGCAATTAAGTAAATGGCTTTGTGTTAAAATAATTATATTTAGGTACATTAGGTTATCGTACTTTGTGTAATGTAACACATTGACGAGTTATAAATTAAATTCTACAGAAAATTTGTTATTTGAATGATAACAATTAAGTATGTAGTGGCTACACTAATAAATTTTAACATTAATGAAATATCTACAGAAAACATGTCATAAATGAAAATACGCAGCGGCCATGCTTCTATTAGTTCCATGAAAGCTTTGGCCTGTATCCTCATAGTCTTGGGGAGATCGTAATCCATTATGATCTTGTTCACCAGAATCTTCGTCGCATTTCTTGTCTGAAGTAGTCTTTCGCAAGTTATTGAAACCATGCCTATTACAAGAATAGCAGTAATGCACCATATAACGATTGTAACCAAAGAATCATAATCTTGTCCAGGCATCCGAAAGTAATAGAGTGAGGTCCAAATTGTTATGACAATGTATGTAAAAGTAGCAACAAGAGACATAAAAATTTGAAACACAAATATATTACTAATCAATCCACAAGTCTCACCAATTATGTCGTACGACACAGCTAAATCTCTTATCTTCGTATTGTTGCTGGAAGCGCGACCAATTAGATTAAGTTTCTCGGACTTTTCCTTGTTACTTCTGACAAAAAATATTGATGATTTACTCTCATTCTCATCTATAAATATGGATAGATAGTTGTTAATGATTGCTAGTCTTGCCAAAAGCATCCATATCATTAAACAGAATAGACACAACTCGAGAGTTTGTTCCATATAGATGGGTAAGACAACAATTTTGCTTATCGTTATAGCTTCGTCTTCTGTGAGCAAGTCAGCAGCAGCAACTGTTATATGTACAAATAAAACAATGGCCATAACTCTAACAGTCCATTTTCGAGTGTTTTCGTAGAAGTCTTTATTAGTGTCTATATTTAATTTTAAATCAAGATGAGCTAATGTTTTAAACAGTCGTATGTTGGCTTCACTAAGTAAGAAAGATGTTTTAATAGCTGATAATACATACTGGGTTAAGATGACTATAGAAGGTATATCATCCATGACATTAACAATTTTGCTAGTCCCGGTGATAGCGTCTGGCAACCTGAGGGAGGTGGAGAACAAGACGAGATACACCGATGTTATGATGAAACTCAAAAACTTCATTCTTTTGTTAGTTGGTGCGTAACCTTCCTCTGTGTTTCTCATTCGGAATATTCCATAACAATATTCGATCATAAAAGCAGGCTGTAGTGTACGTACCACTTCTTTAATTTTAAGTTTTCTTGCCACATCTTTCTCGGTATTCTCATGTGGTACGCGAGATTCTTGGGTATTTTCCATATTTATCCACGATCAACACGGAATGGAAATGTTGTTGCTCAAAAGTGTATTTTACTTATAATGATTTGAAACCGAAACTGTTAACCAGGTGTTTGTAATCAGCTTAATGGTATAAATTACTTTATCGACTCTCATTACATAAATAATAGGTATGGTAGATATACTCGTACAAGGTAAACATAGTTTAAATTGAAATGCAAGTTAATAGACGCGTTAACTTGGCGTTAACGTCCATAAGGGTCCATATAAATTAGATTGGTTAAGTGTTTAACTTGTAGTTAGGTGGGTAGAAATAAAATCAACGGTTTTCGATACTTCTTGTTTGTTTTATAGAGAAATAGCTGGAACCAGCAATTTGTTAAGTAAAGAGTATTTGATAAATTGCTCAGATATGGACGTAAGCCGGTGCTATAGCCATTAATTCGTCTATGTCACTGTCTATGTCTATGTCAATGTAAAGAGTACCTACATTTTTGTGGATGCCTATGCCTAATATTAAACATAATATTGTAATTAATTAACAAACAACATCATTTATACCTCTATTGCATAATAGGCAACAAAGAAGCATATTTTGTTTATTTAAAAACATGTATGTTTCCTTGTTTGTCCCATATGAGTACCTTTCCTAGAGAAATTGTTATTTAATAAACAAATGTCCGGATGCCTAGTGCGAGTTTCGTTCAAATTACATTCGGTTAATTCGTTCAACGAAAATAAGTAGAGTTAAAATTTGTATGGCATTGAAAATGCGCTTTCTAGTGGAAAACGAGGAAAGTTAAAATTTGAATGGCTTTGAAACTGCGCTTTCTGGTGGAAAACGAGGAGAGTTAAAATTTGTATAGCATTGAAGCAGCGCCTCCTAACGGAGAGGAGAGGAGAAGAGAGTTAAAATTATGAAAGACAAATACTCGTTTTCGTTAATTGAAAGTAATATTTTATTACAAGTCCATGCACGGTGTAAATAATCTAAGGTCTTATGTCTTTATCATCATTTTTCCTCATTTAATCTTCTCGACGCGATCGCTACCTAGTACACGCCATCTATCAGGAAACAACTATATTACATACTTTCATTTCTGAACGTAACTATGCTATTCATCGCTAGATGGCAGTTGGAGCCTGAAATTATTTTTATATTTTGATGTTGAAAACTTGATAACAATTTCTGTGATTGTTTGTACAGATTATTCACTCTATTTTCACATTTCATGTTTTAAAATTAACAGAACATTTTTAAAGCTTCTGGGTGTCGTTATTAGCGCTTTAAGCGGTGGTGGTCCTTTGTTTACGTTTTGACGTTCTATTTTTGGTGTTTTTTAAGAACTAGGTAGGTACGCAAATAAACAATGTTCTAAAGTAATGGAAAAGTTCTTTTGTTTTTTGCTTCGTCTGTTTTGTTTATTGTAACAACAGTGTAGGATAAAAAATTGATTATCTCTTGAAGTATTTTTAAGAACAACGATTCAAACCAGTTTTTCCCATAAAATCAAAATATTAAAAAGATTAAAAAATATATATAAATGTACCGGTTTATGTAAAAAATTAAAATGATATACTTTGAATAGTTTGCACGTTTTGCACTGTTATTAGGCCCAAAAACTTGTCTACCTCTCTCTAAATAACTACTAGGCTCAATGATTGTTGTAGTAAATACGTAGGAATGACAGATTGTTAACATACCTATTTATTTATTATAATAGTGTGTAATCATTTGCCGCCGCCGGCCGATGACTATGGTGATGCTGCAAGATATGATATTATATTTTATTTTTCAATTACTTAGTTTCAACGTGAGATTTAATTTAATAAGGCCAACATGGACGTGTTTTTTTTGATGTTTTTTTACAAAACATTTACAAACCTTTGAAACCTTTTAAAACATAATAGCTGGTTGGTTATATACGTGTACTTTTGCACCCTATATTAGCATAAAGTCTATCAATATAAGTTTCTCATACACCATAGTTCTCTACGATCAGTAATATCTCGACCTACCATCAAATTTTTGATTTATTTCGCAAAATCTTTCGTAACAGTTTGTTTGAAAGTTTTTACCGCAACGTTTAGATAGCTAGCTATTCTTCGAGCTTTCATGTTGGCAACTGTCACGGGTCCCAGCTGAGCGAGCCTGCGCCCGCTGTATCGACCGACCAAGTGCTAGGTTTGGCTTTCACTTTGTCGATAAAACGTTATTTGTATAACTGACTAATGTAATGAATGTGTGTAAGTGAAAATAGGTAGGTACCTAGTTTATTCTATTACGTACCTTAAATGTTCACCTTAGTTTATATTTTACTACACCATGGAGTAAAAATTGTGCATTAATATAGTAGGCAACATGTGCCAACGCTGCATAAGATACGTTATAATGACCTTATTATAGTAGTATGGAGAATATAACATTTTAATACTCGGAAAAAATAATATATGTATAATTTTTCGATATGACCATATCGATAGCGATACATCCCTAAGCTCTAAGGGTTGTTCGAAAGGAATCGTAGCAGCCGCGCGGCAGTGGACGCGCGACAGACGCGCGGGCTGCTCTCGCGGCCCAACGCCGCTACCACGGTCACTCCGACCCGGCTCCAGACCGCAACCACGACCATGGGCCAGACTGCGGGCGCTGAATGCACACCGGACGACGAGGAACCCCACATTCGAGTCAACCCTACGGAGCGGTCGCTGGTAAGAATCACCCTGTTTTCGGGCTCTGAATTGTTAATTACGTAAAACTGAAAACGTGTCTACAGGGGTATATGTACGGGTAAGAGAAAGTTATCAATTCACAAAAATTTGCAACGATGTCGACGTAGGAGCTATCGATCTTTTTTTTTATAATTAGTAGATCTACTAAATAAGAAAAAAAACGATCGGTATAAGTATCTTATTTTTTCGACTCCAATCGAATGATGGCATATAGGTACCTAAGTATTTTACGCAATGTCAATTTAAATATATTGCACAGATAATTAAAACTATTATCAAAACTTCTACTTATTTCATAAGGGTTGACCCATTTTCGAATGAGGTTCTAATAAACATTTGGTAGGACTTTTAACTATACCTAATACAAAATTTGCGAACAACGTTATAATAAAATTTATATAAACGTAATATAAAATAGGAGATCAAGCGATAGGAGATTATAAATATTATATATAGGAATATATAATATATATATATATATAGAGATATATAATATAATATTTAAAAAAGTTGTACGTACGATTCAAAGCGTATTCTGACTTCATTAAAAATAGTGAATTATTGTTTTAAGTCTGTGCTGCAATTCGGTGAAGAGACTATCAAAATATAATCCAAATTCCGAATTATAATAATAATCTAGGTAAGTTTTTCTCAAAAAATTATCTAATTTTTATATCCATTTAAACACGTTTTTCTCGGAATGTGTTTCAACATAGTTAAGGCGGCTGGTGGCTCCAAATAGAAATTTGTCATAATTAGCCTGAAAGCCACATTGAAAATTGCTACTGGGTACCTACCTACCATTTGGCATAACTTAAGTGATTATTTATAAATTTTCAAAGCTTAATTATTTAACCTAAATGCCTATCTATAGCGTTATTTCAATAAGGTTTAACAGTATGTTACGTACAATAACTAATTCCTACATCAGCTTTACTTTCCACAGATTTAAAGAGTTTAAAAATGTTTTTCTACTGTTTTCTACTTTCAACAACTCTGTATGGGAAATACCTGCAAAGTTGCTAACAGGCATAGAAAGTTTCGTTAAAATCGGCTTATTGGTTTGAAAGTATTAAGATTAATTCAAAAGTTTGTATTGGGATGCTGAAATGTGTATTATAAGCTCATGAATCTGCATAAAATGTACCTTAATAAATAACCGAAGGCAACATGCATGCACTTACTTGGTAATAAAAAGTAGTTTAATTTGTCGGCATATTGTTGGTCTTAATTTTCGCGCCATGCATTCTTTGGCGCGTAATTCGTTCTGAATTTGACAGTTGTCGGCTTGGCAGTGCGAGGAGCGGTTCTTGCGTTTGTGCGTGGTGCTGTGAAACTGTCTGAAACAAAACGTCAACTCACTCGACAAAAGCATTGAAATTAAACCATAGCTACATCTGTCAAGTTTATAAATAAAATAAGTTTTATAGCGTTTTTAACTGTAATTATATTATGTGCAGTAGTATAGCAAAACTAAAGTAGTAAAATACCTAAACAACATTTAAATGTCAATATTGTACTGTTAAAGTTGTTGGATTGTGTAATTAATTAGTCGTGCTGTCAAAATTAAACTTTTGTTTTCATCAAAATAGAGCAAGGTGTGGTGGTGTCGAATGCTCTAATATCCGTATATTTTTCACATGAACTTACCGTGATTACCAAACGTTCAGTGCCAGCCATTTGTTTGAGAGGTGACTAAACATTCTATTTTCTCCTGTTGTTGGGACGAGTTCGTATATTCAAAGATGTCTAAGGTGTCTTTGAGCAACGTGCCTTCGAACCCCAGAATCAATCGTCTGAGAACGTTTTCGAGGGTGAGTAAACTTTAATAACAATAGTTAGAGGTTAGAGGTTATCTTTTTCATTGTCTAAAATTTAATCTGTTTAAATTGCCTGACAAGAGTTAGAACCAAGAAATACATTAGCGATACATTAATCATTCAGGTACTGCGCTCTTTAAAAAAATCAGTCAGAGTCTTTATAATTTAGTAATTCAGTGTTGTCAAACTAGATCCACCAGATTTTATATTGTTAGTCTGTGATGTTTTTACTCTAATTCACAAAACCCCTGATAGTTATATGACGTTTTATGTTGCTCAGTCATAATTTTGTAACTTTAATTGAACTTTCTGCCTACCTAGCTATAGACATAAGAAATTATAGAGCTAAATAATACACTTTTAAATACCATAACTTCAATATCATGAAAGCAGCCGATGTTGCTATGCTAAAGCTAAATTCATAATTAAACAAATTGTAAATATAAATTTCAGAGAACATACCAAAGTAAGATAACTATTTATTCACAGAATTATCGGTCAGAGTGTCGTATTTATCCCTTGTTAAATCTTTCATAAAGTACCTACAATTCTTCTGTTTATGTATGAGTAACAGCTTGACATCCTATTTTGTCTTCTTATATCCTTATATCCTTATAATAAACAGTTTGGTCATAGACAGGATGTTAGAATATTGTTAGAAAATTTTATTCAATATGGCTTGCATTTGGCTTATGCAAGATCAGTAGTTGAGGGTTCTGGCCAGGTATAGTGTACTTCATCTTCGACTGATTGATTGCAAATGACAATGAATGTGGAAATAGCCCCAATGCTCTTATGTTGATGAGTATGCCAAAACCCTTATGTTTTGATAATTTATCCAATAATGCAATGTGTCAAAGAAATTGCACTTAAATATTGATACCCTAGAACGGAAGATCATAAATCAGTATCGTGATCAGTATTGGTTTTTATTAAGCTGAACAATATGTTATTATAATTAATATTTTTCCTTTTCTAGAAGTTCTTTTTACCATATCATCATATAATTTTTTAAATACGTACCAATTATTCCACCAAAAAGATTTACAGTATTCTTCTTTATTTTGTATTCTATATTTAAACTGGAAATTAATGTGTAGTTTTTGGTACCATGTTAAGTATTCTATTGTTAGATGCATTAGATAATAATGAGCTATTTTACTACTGCTAATCGCAATCTGTGCCACATGCAGAGATGAAAATTAACAATAATTATTACTAAGTACCTAAAATATTTCATTCCAAAAAAGCACTAATAGCTATATCTTTATTGATAATTGACGTCTCTGAATATATCACTGATAACAAAGTCATTAAACTAATAAAGCGTAATGCTTGTTCATTACCTAATAATAATTATATAGGTAATTTCTCTTAAATATTTTTGATAATGTGTCATCAAATATTCTTGCAATGCCACACATGCCAACAATATAGTATTTTGGTTTTGTGTAATTATAATATGATTTAACTCTTTTGTAGTACGATGTATCATGCATTTTTATGAAATGATCTTTCCATTTGTATCAGAAGTTTCCTTATTATTAACTTGGGATGGGTGACCTTAAATAATAATCAAGAGCTATTGCAACAATGGAACCTTAGGCCCACCTAGCTTATTGTGCTGTAATTTTTGACATACCTCACTGGGTTTTGTAGATAAGTATCTTGTTATATGAAAAAACTGTCATGTATGCCATTCGTTAATTTGGGAAGACTCATTCTTGGTGGACTATCTAACTAATTTCACAAGCCACTATTGGATTACTTTTTGTATTCTCTGCGTTTGCTTATTGTCCAGTTACGTACCATTTTTACCTACCTACTTCATTATGTACATCATAAGAGACGGTATAACAAAATAAGTAATACCTACCTAAAAAGTTAAATAATATTCTTATTATAATCTCAAATAAAGTACCTACTTGTGTTAGTGAACTAAAAAAATACATGTGGAAATTTAGCTCTACACATCTGACTACTTAAACCACAATAATAACTATGTAGTGTTGTTGCAATATTTTCGCAACACAGACATCTTGAGAGAGATATGTGTGCTGTGCTGGTAATTGACAGAACTGGTTACAACGAGGAGCACACGCACACACTTCAGTTAGAAGGGATCTATTATAATATGTAGTTGTTGACAAACAAAATATTTAGAGGCAAATGTGGAGCTCCACTCCGTAAATTGAACTTTCGATCAGCGTCATTAACAGCATCAAGGCCAGTGATTTTGTTATTGTTTCGAAGAAGTAGTCTAAGTCCAAAACCTGAATTAATTTATAAATAGACTCGATAAATATATTCTAAATTAAAATAAATTAAAAAACATAAAAAACTAGTTGATATACAGTAGAATACGGGCACTTATCAGTTGCTTCAACTGCATGCCTGATAATGATAATTTATAATAATAATTATAAATAGATAGATAATATATTTATTTCTACATTAGAAAAAAATATTTAGACAAATAGAAAGTTACAATTTGGTCGTCTTGTAGCGCTTAAGCGATCTATTCCAGATAGGGTTACCAGGTCCTAAAATTCAATAGCCAGATTCGGCGCACGCAACATTTAGCCGGACTTTTGACCGCGCTTACACAGACAAAAAGCCTTACGAAAGTCGGAGACACCGAACATACCTAATCTTAAAAAAAGCCTGGCAAATCTACTTCCAGATAACCAGATAGACTGAGAGAACTTAGCTGTAGCACAATAACATCGGAGGTGCAGATACTTTGAGTAACAACAATAACTATAGAGTAATAAATTTTGATTAAATATAGGTACAAGCATCTAACGGTGGAAAATCGGATACACCTGGCGCAACACGTGATATCGTTTTCTAGAAGGAAACTGTTGTTTATGCCTTTTACTACAAATTACCTTCAGCGGTGATGAAACAGATTAGGTTGTCGAATGAGCTTTTTTTTCTTTATTTTAGACGGCGGAACATATTTACGAATATCAGACCGTGTGGGAACACCGCTTAAATATATGAAACTGTAGCTAATAAAACCCTCGTATTCTCTATTGCGTCGATTGTGCAGACTTCCCGAAACTGTGATGCTTTATTGCGGCGACGAGCCCAGATTAACTGGGTTGCTAGAACAACTTAGTAGATCTCATTAATAGATGCTGGGAATTATATCCTCTGCACTTCCAGAGAGCAAACTACTCTCAGTCTCATTAAGAGTAGGCGGAGTTTCGCGCATTTCTGTCTTCGCCTCAGTCCTTTTCAAGCACTAAGGCATTCTGCATTCTGCATTAAGGCTTAGGACTAGTAACGCATGCCCATTATTGCCTGCTGTAGGCTTCGTTGAACCCCCTTTACCATCGGGTGGCTCGTTAGCAGGTTTGCGTAATATCCTTTAAAAAAAAACGTTAGTTCTGCCTCCGTTATCGCAAGGAATAACTAATGAATGAGCTACAGTAATTTGATCGAATTGAATTTTATTTACATACTCATATACTGTATAGAACGAATATAGGGACCGCTTGAATTACGCCTTCATTTTGTCCACCTATAAATGTTTAAATAGGCGCTGTCAGTAGACACGATCTACTTATATCAATAACTACTGTAGCGTAAAATGGAAGCCTGTCTCTGACTGTGAGTGCCTCTGACAATGACCGTCCTGCCCAAGGCTACTAGGAAACCTTCGTGTAGGACGTGACATTCAAGGTTCAACAAATTGTAAACTGTAGTATATTTTAGAATATAGACTTTATTTTCATAGAGTAAAGACTTAATATCATTGCTGTACCTACTAACAAATAGAAACGTAAGGATTTAATTATTAAAACAAGCAATCGGTAAGCATTGATCAAGTGTTTTGTGTCATTGACTTGGCACTTTAATTGTAAAGGAAATAAAAAATAATAAAAGTGCTAAATAGTGTTTTGTTTGGATATTTTTTATTTTATTTTCCATTATGTCGCGTATTACACACTCAAAGAGATTATACCAAATAGTGCCTGGTTGAATGAAATACGTATATCAGTAGAAAGACTTACTGTAATGTTTATTAATTAAGAGTCAACCTATCAGCGAACCTTAATACCGTAGGTATGAGTATAATCTTCATTTATTTACTAAAGAGGCACTTATCTAGATAGACTAGGATTATTTAGATCTATATCTGAAATTGATTACATTGACAATGCTGTTGTGCGACCATGCATTCCTCTGAGCATGAACGTAACCTTTTACGCTAATTATCATTAGATCGATTAAAAGATTAAGTGTGAAATGCATTTCTGTCGTAGCCAATACCTTAGAGAGTTGAGAAGCTTGATAGCGATTAGAGTAACGTTTGCTTTTACTTACGCACATTCTGCTCTGCCCCTATGATAATGTCGATCGATCTCCTTGCTTCTGACAGCATGTTAAATTGTTATTGTGTCATCATCAGCCTGTAAACATTCCGATCAGGTCTTCCTATGTGAATAGTACCTATGAAGATTTAGCAAACATCTAACCACCTCACTACGCTGGCCAAATAGGGGTTCGTGATTTTTAACGACTACCTTCAATTATAACTGGAATATGCCAAGCCAAGACTCGAGGAGATAGGAGGTATATTCCCTATATAGGTACTAAAGTATTCTAGCTATTTGTCTAAACTCTACCTGCGTACCCAATTTTATCTTAATCCGTTTCACCGTTTTGGCAATATGCAATCCATTATGATGTTAACATTGGGCATTGATCCAAAGTGCGTCGTGTTACTCGTGTAATATGAGTACTTACAGTTTCTGTACTTGGAATTACGAGATTTTATTTGAAAACAGGCAACATTGTTCATGTAAGAACATTATTTACATAGTGCATATTATTATTAACCTTATTTGTCTATTTATGATTAATTTTTTCCCCTTTATCTCATCTGTTTCAACAAATCCTATGATATTGCGGATTGATTTTTTTTTATTGTTTCTTCACTTTTTGCTTTCCGTATTTTGCATTAATTTCAGCAACCACATCAGTTGAATTAATGGTTATATAGATATAAAAACTAGCTTTTACGCGCGGCTTCATCTGCGTGTGGTCAATGATATGATGACGCCAACATTGCCAGTGGGTAACTCAACCAATCAATCATGTCACTGATTTATATGTCTAATTTTGCTGACGGTATACTTAGTTTTTCAGAGAAAGATTTGGAGATTATTTAAAATACCTAGTGACTTTAATCAAACGGCGGCGATTCAATCTTTCCAGAAGTCTAAATTTTAGAAACTTTTTCTCTAATGAAATTAATCTCTGAATTGATTAGTCTTAGGAGATCAATTTCCTAAAAACGCCTAAGATCCAAAAATTTCTGATCCTACCGGATTTTTAAAGAACCTGTTAGTATAACATTTTTATATTATCTAGCCTACTAATTTGCATAGGTAGGTACTTGTATATAAGAAATTTAACGTACGATACAAACTTTACTTAACTTAACTTAACTTTGGTAGGCAAGGAACATCTGTGCAAAATTTCATGTTTTTGATCCAGCGGTTTGGGTAGTGCGTTGATAGATTGGTCAGTTTCATATAGAAGATAGACAATCAATATACATACTAGTTAGATAAAGTATTGCGTCAATAGACTTATAATTTTAATATAACAGGTGTATAGGTAGTTCATCTACAACAAACAACAAGCTCATAACACAATGTTGGTACCTACCTGTGTGCATTATAATTGTTTACTTCCAGTTTTGCATACCAGACTTGTTGCACATTATTCAATGTTTCTATAATAATAAACACATTATTTATATTCTTCTCAGTTCTAATGTGAAGTTAATTCAGTAATTTAAGTAGTTGTAAGAAAAATACTGTTTCGTTATTATCAATACTTGATTTAGATATGAATTTATCAAATTGTGAAGGCGGCTGATGTGTTCTTATCATAACGTCTCCATTTTACAATTGAACTAGCTGTGTAGTTTACGTCGCTCTGTTGTGTATTTTACAAACGTTTTAAGTTAAAGTTTTTGAAATAATGGTAAGTTGATAAAAAAAAATAGGTTTAATAAAACATATTTTAAGTTATAAGTCCTTATCACACTGTCTATTTAGTTTGATACTATTTAAATAACTAATTATTAGTAAGAAAGATGCGCAATTCATTATTCTATGTACTAAAATCTATGAAATTAAAATCAAATATTTTAAAGATTTTAAAGATTGACTAATAATTAGTTATTTAAATAGTATCATTTCAATGTAACAATTTATACGGATTTAGTCTGTTGCTTCGAGCCCTTTGCACGGAATTTAATAAAAAGACTTGAGAGGATGTTTTTTAGCTTTTCGATAAGCGGACTCTCCTATTAATTATTTTTTTCCATAAATAGATTTTTAGCAAATTTTGTCGTGTATTTTTATAATATTTGTACCTATAAATATTGTATAAATAATTTCTTATTTCTTTAAATCGCAGATTGAACTTAGTAAGAGGCTTGACTTAAACCTATTTATAACTGAAACCTTTCTAAATATTTCATTATCGTATTAATTGACATGATAAAAGGCAGTGGTTGATGCTCGCATCGGACTGGCTAAGTAGATCTAAGTATACATTATTTATTCTGTGTCTACTATACTCAGAATAAGGATAAGGTTAGGAAAATATGTTCGGCTTATCTTTGTTCTTATTCTCGGCAATATGCAATGTATGTATATAGGTAGGTAGTCACGGGCTTAAATGGTATCTCCTTCCTATGATATGGGGTCCTTCAAACGAGCCGTGAAGAAGCACCTTGTAGGCCGGTAAAGTGAGGTTGCCTGATGCTGCGTTGTTTTCACGCTGCACCAGTTGTCTTCGCGTCTGGACTCCATTTCCACTTAACATCAGGTGGTATGAAGTCATTTGCCGTGCTTAGTATTAAAAAAAATTATGATAGTAGTAAAATCTTTGAGTCCAACAAATAATCTCTGGTAGACTATAATAATAATAATAGAAGGCTCGATATTAAAATGAATTCACCAGCTATTAGGAAGAGACTCAAGGAACAGCATATTTCTGTAATACTTTTAGCTGCGACATTCGAAGGAAGTGGCATGCGGTAAGCGTGCGCTACTAATCAATTAGCGTCAATCGGTATCACGTGAGCATCCACGTCGCTCCCTGGCCGTCATTGACAAATATCGCTTTAATTAAACTGTCGATAGGTTTCAAAATTCTTGCCGACCTAAATAATCGAGACGTGCGATCTTTTTATAGTCACGCTACTAAATTAAATGAATTAGTAGATGTTTATGATAACTTAATATCAAATAGATAACAACAGAATTTAAAAAATAATTAATGTACCCATTAGTTGATGTCGTTTTATATGGAAATGTACCACCACTAGTCTTGTACAGTAACAAGCTTTCATTGCTAAACTAGTTCGTAATTGTTCTGTTTACGAAATATTTAATATTAGTTTTGTCAATGGATGAAAATTTTACTATTGGATTCATGTAGCTAAAAAGACCAATGATAAGTTTTGCACATTACTGCAAGAGTAGAAATAACGTAAGTTGTTGGTATAAAAACACGGACTGAGCACAAGTGTGTACCAAGTTTTCATCACAATAACAATGTACTTACTCGTTGAAATTTTGTAAAAGGACACAAAAGGAATATTTCTAACCTTTTACTGATTTTTTGCTCGTACCTGGTGCCATGTCTATTGCTGGAAACTTGGTGGTTTCTTTCCTTGTGGTATCCAGTTTCCATTTTTAAAGTGCTTAAATGCGACAAAGAAATTGGCAACTCACCTTATGCAAACTCTTCCGTGAATGCATTATTATTTTGGTCCTTGCATTTTTTACACGTTTTGGCTTAGCACAAAGACTGGAGAAGTTAATCGTGTCATTTGGGGTATCGTATGAAAGGGCTTCATTTGCACAAGCTTAAACAGATTTTTAATGATTTTTTTGATGTATAGTTATCGATTTATTACGAAGAATGAAAAAATAAATACCTTTTCCCTCTTTTATATGTATAGGTACCGAATAACTTTGGTGTAATGTAGTAAGTACCTAACATTCGGGAAAAGTTCGAGACTCGATTCCTGAACTATATAATATGTACCCATAAATTTGTACGGAACCCTCGGTGGACGAGTCCGACTCGCACTTGTCCGGTTTTTTATTATTATGAGTAGCTAGCTAGTCTGTATTCCGTGTCTTGGTAACATAAGTTTATTATTGTCATGCCATTCGTCATCCTCGTAAGTCAACTGTAAGAAACCACATTTCCCATCAGTTTTCAATCCGTTATGGCTTGAAACAAATGAAACCGACCAATTAGCAAGGTAGGTAGGTATCTGGTCATGTTTGTGCTACGAAGTGAGTGAACTTAACCACATCGCTACAAAAGAGGTCATTTGGGAGTTGACTCTTCTTAAGACAACGACTCGAGTAGTTGAAGGGGTTTGTTTGTGCTTTTCATACAACGAGAAGTAAGAAACCGAGTGAAACATATTATATATATGTCAGAACCTAAGTTTGGGTACCAAAACAAATTTTCAGTAAGTTTGCTGAAACAAATGAAAAAAGCCTTCTTGTCTCTACTGGTGTTTCGGAAATGGTGCTTATAGGAATCTTATCATTTGTATTAAAGGTCAAAGCAATTTTAATTGAAACCGAGAATGCAGTGTAATAAATCAAAGTAATCTGTTATAAAATTCAAACGCAGTCTCGTCAACATCAAGGGCTTCCTTATTTGTTGTTACAAAATTTTCCGCCTTTAATGGAATGAGGGAAGGTTATTTTGTGTTAATTAATACTATGCATTCTTAGAGTGTTCTAGGCTTTTGTTAACAAGTTTAATATTGTTTCCTGACCTGATCCTCACAATCTCGTTTTGTATTAAGTCATTTTCGAACATTATGAACCCGTGTTAGTATAATTTGTTCAATGTTTGTTAAAAACAAAATTGAGCCATTATTAATTTTTCTTTGTTTTTGTTCTGAATTTTCTTGCTTCCGTGTATTTCGATTCGTAACGATCGATGTATAAAGTTAGCACGATTATTATAGGTTCCTTATCTATGGGAAGTTTTATGTATGTAAATCACAACACCCAGCTTTGTTTACAATATGAACATTGGCAAGGTCAAATGGACGATACAATCGGCTGTGTTGATCGCAGTGATACTTTCAAAGGTAGTGTATTATATTTTTTATAGCAACCATAATAACAACAGTGTTTTTTAAATTCTCTAAGAAAAAATTTTTTTGGTTATTTATCTACGTAGATATTAATTGCTTTTATTTGAATAATATTTTTCCTTTCATTGTATATTTGTGACACTCACAATTTAGGCTTTCGTGAAATTTCAGCGCAACTTACGCTAAGCTATAAACATACCTATGTATCTACGTGTAATATGGAGGTGTTTGGGCATACCTAGCGGTGACGGACAATATTCTTTTTTTTTTGTCATAAGTATGTCGTACTCAGTTAATTTTATTTTTATTTGTAGTGTTATGTAATAATAATAAATGTTAATATCTGTAATATGATAAGTTTCTTACTTAAACAATCATTTTTGTAGTTGCTTAGGTTTCTGTTGATCTGTTCGTAGCGGAGACGAACGATATGTAGCCAAGACAAAGTTCTGAAAATATTTAACTATTTTCTTCTAACAAAGTTCAACACGATTTTCCTAGTCAAATTATACTATGCTATAGCTACAATACATCAACTACCTATAATATATACTTAGTACGTGAAGTCAGCAAAAAGACTAATTTATAAAATGGTTCGTAACTATAGTAAGAAGGAAACATTGCTCTACACACATACCCCCGTATTAATAAACAAAGTGTAAGCTTGGAGTAGTTACTCCGTGTTTTGTTCCCGTCATGTAAACTTCATTTCATATTAGAGTAAAAGAGAGAAACCACGGAGTAACTACTCCAAGCTTACACTTTGTTTATTAATAAGCCCCCTGATGTATTAGTTGTGACTGATTTCTTTATAGGTTACGTATGTCGATTAATTAGGTACGTACCATTTTTCAAATAATCTAAAAATTTTGATTGGTTGTGGATGACTGTGCAGTATTCGTACTATTTAAAAAAAATGCAGAATATAGAAAAAATACAGCTATTACCGAACTATATTCAAATCCTTCCAGCTACCAATCACAATTTTAGTTTTTTAAAGCTATCATTCGAAGCTATCACTCGAAGCAATCAATCGCTGTTGTCTAAATCGTATATACTTCAAATTATCTTATTATCATATTATTACTTCCTTATATTATTTTTGATATTTTGCTTAAAACAACTTGCTTTGATTTGTTACTTACTTACAATATTATATAATAGCGATTAGATTGAGATATTTTCAGAATTTCAGATTATTCTGTACATCAAGACCATGACACAAATTACATATTTCAGATTATTCTGTACATCAAGACCATGACACAAATTACATAGGTACCAATTATTCTTTTCATCTATTTTAATAACATTTTCGGTTTTCATTTAGAAAAGCGGTATGCTTTACTAAACATGAAAAAATGGCTTTAGCTAGGAGCTTTTTATGAAACCTACGTACGTAGGTAGGTATATACGTCACTTTTCGTTTTTATAGCTCAAGCAGTTTTTGTAATGTTTGTGAAAATCGTTTCTAAAATATAATATTGCTTTAAGGTTAAACAACTAAGAAATAAAAAGACCTTGCTGATCCTGAACTCCTGATGCGCAGTGACATTCAAAGGTATAGGGAGCTAACCTACCTACCTTACCTATATTATTAGAGAAATTTAAATAGGTTCTTGGTAGGTAAACCGTTTATTTAATCATATCAATACGAACGAACAATATTCAATCTAGGTACTGGTAGTTGATTGATGAATGACGAGTCCCTTTTATTTTTCAGCATTTACCTACATGCTGGCAAATAAAAGCTCTGAATGGACACGTATGCATGATCGTCTGTCATGTCATGCACGTTGACGTAAATGCAGCATTACCGTTTAGGGCCGTACCTACATGTATCATGTACGACCCTAAGGCCGCTTGTTAACGGCTGTTTTTTTACTGGACGCCGAGCCGGTGCGATATGTTTATCTTTTTCTGAATCCCTCTATAATAAAGACAGCCGTATGGTACCAGCCCGATAAAAAAACGGGTAACAAGAGGTCTAAATTTGTATTGTAGACTTTCGAGTCCATACGTAACATACATAGTTCTATACAGATCCGACTACTTTTTTCGCGACAACTGTCGCATTATAATACTGTAATGCAATTTAATATATTTTCCATATCATATTTAATTATTGGCACATAAACATAAGCCAACTCGTTATTTTAATGAAATAACTACAAGTGAATCGATTATATTTTGATAAATGGATTTATTTGTTACAAAATGGCAACACCGAGGAGACAACGACAACTCGACATGTCAAAAAAACAAATTAAATGGAAGTGAATTTAATTACTAAATAATATGGGGATTTCTCGTCGGAGAAGTTAAGGCAAATTATTTAACAGGGCTTTATAAAAATAAAAAACTTGATTTTTGATATAAAAATCATCATTGTACAAAATCATTTGTAGCGATACTAAAGTCAATACTACGATGGGCATTCTCTTTTGACAATGCGCCCTCGTAATTTTCTTGTTTTAATTATATTTAAATTAATAAAATAAGAACTTTTCCCGACTATGGCTGCTATAGTACACATTGGCTCCAGCCGTGCTGCGCTATCATCCGGCCAGAAAACAGCAGCCATATTTTCGTTTCGATTAGGGTTTTTATTTAATTATTAATTTTAGTAGGTACTTTTTTGTCACGTTTTAGTATCGTAGCAGTAACTCAAACTCACCTATAGAGCTATTTACAATTGAAGTTATTTAGCAGCTGCACCAGGAGTCGCTATGGTACAGACGCCTGCACATCAACCTATCCATAACTGTCAAATTTCTTCAATACATTTACAACAATAATGTTAAGATATAAAGTTCAGAGTGTATTGAGGAAATTTGACATGTGCAGGCGTGTGTACTGTTAAGTACTATAGAAGAGTTATCATGATTTTTACAGAACTAGCTCCATAGCGATGTTGAAGGAGCTCGTAAGAAGATATTACGTTACGTAATGGTTGTGCAAGGTACTTTTATAGTGCAAATTGATCCTGTAATAGTGTTTTCGACACTCCTACAATACTAGTACTGTAAAAGTAATTTTCACGCATTATTATTGCAAAATAGATACACAAAACTGTCAATAAGGTCGTCTATAGTACTAAATAGTACCATAATCGCTTTTATCATATCTATTACAGTGCAACACTTTAATGATTCTCTTGTATAGTCCTGTAAGCGTTCTTAAAGCAAAATTATAGAACTTAAATGCTCATTAATTTTATAGAAGCAAAACGCTCTGTTAAAAACTTTTATGGTACAAGCAGTCACAATGATTACCATTATAGGCCTACTACTATATTACTGTTTGGTGATAAAATGCCTTGGTTATAGAAGCTTTTGTTACTTGGGGTGTAAGTAAGTATAGAATATAAACAGTCGCTTCGTTTGTTTAGTATTATACCTATCTGCTGCGTTTGCTGCAAGAGTCCTAGATAAAGCGGGTGTTTGATATAGTTCAATTATTGACACACCAACCGACACACAAAGAACTGACGATAATGAATTGACATGCACAGCGTGAACAAAGGGACCTAAGTATTGAATCAATTATTTGTTTTATATACGTGTTGATAGATCTTTGACCCTAATAAACAATGCATTTGCAAAGGAACTAGTTAGTTTCGTAACTCAACACAAAACCATAAAAAGTAGTTAAAATTAATACCTATCTATAAAATTTGTTGTAAAGTTCTTAATAATTTATCTAAAGCAATCAAATTGTTTCCCTTAATCGATTCATTCAAAATTATGATTAATACATTAATAATTCTGCTTTAATACCTATTCAGACTTTTGGAAATGGATTTTGGAAAGAAGTCCAAGGTATCCAAAATGTTCTAGTATATTCTAGGCCCTTGATGGGACATCATCTTCCTACTCGTCACTCTTGGCAGTGTGGTCGCGGTCATCAACAAAGTTTTTAGTATTGGTTGCATGGCATGTAAATAAGTATTGTTTTCTAAAGTTTACGCGAACACTACACATTGAAATGAAACAACTTTTACGGATCTACTCGCGTTTATTTTACACATTAGTTTTAATTAATGTTTATCCTGACGCTTCGAACCCTTTGCAGGGTCCGTGGTCACAGGGAGACTGAGGTGTTGGTCGTCTCATAATTAGTTAGTAGCTTGTATACCCTCATTTAAATTTAATCAGGTGCGTTCCGTTTTACGCAGAAAGAGCTTACTTACAGTATTTGTTGGTCGAAACGTCAGGATAAACATTAATTAAAACTAATGTGTAAAATAAACGCGAGTAGATCCGTAAAAGTTGTCTCATTTCAATGTAAATAAGTGTTAAATAATCTTAATAAAGGGCAGTACGACTGCAGAATGCATGCTATTAAGTCGGGTCTATAACTTATAGTGTAGGTAGGTACCTATCTAATGAAATGTTTATTTCATTAGATATTCACACAACGCACGCAACCTCGGAACCAATGCTTTGTGTAGTCGTGCGATACATGAGGCTTTGGCAATGACCATCAAATCAGTACATTGGCAGATGAACTTTGAAATTAAATACGCATACTGTAATTATGACTTTAAAAAAATATGCGTAGGTATTATTGCTTAAATAATTGTTACTTAGGTATCATTTCTATTAAATTTTCTGCTGTGCTAGTTTAGTCAATTATTGCCTTATATCCTTGTGTGATAAAAAATATGAAATGACGGAACATGTTGTTGTTGTCTGTTCATACTATACTTAAGTAAAATAAAATGTAGGTACTTATCTGTTTGCCGAATGTAATGAGTCATACATATTAGAACGTTTAGTCCTAATGGAATAATAACGACTAACCTTTTGCTTTATAGAGTAATAATCTCCCAACGTTTTGATGTATGGAAATCGTTGCTGAAAACGTAAAGTATTTATGATAGCGCCTATAAAATAAAAGCCACGTAACGAGATCATAAGTGACGTCACGCTCTTTTAAGGGGACATAAATTTAATGACGATTTAACTTTGAGGCCATTTGTTTTGATGTCCTTTGTCCAGTCACTGTTGTTATGGCGATATCAAAACATTAACAACTCATATAAATTTATATTATTTTTGGTATTTTTTTGGGCAAGTTAGCTAGTTGCAATTAGCTAACTTTCTAAAATAATGGAGAATGAAATTAAGACCATCACTGTTGTAGGCTTTATTGTATTCCAAAGGGAGAAGCGTAGCACAGACTCAGTCATCACGCTACGACTGACGAACAAAGAAAAGGAAATTATACTTCTTGCAGCTTATTCTGATGCAAGGTTTCTTACGAAGCCATTGGCATCGTATTGACTTTCATAAACGTACGTACTTTCGTAAAAAGTTCAACTTGAATAAGACTCGATTTTTTTATCGTCTCAATGCGGCTTTTGGCAATCAATAATTGACCCACAGCTTCCATACACAGTGGTTAGGTTTAGTGTTGTATATAGTAGTCGTCTCCAGTTTTTGAAGTCCTGTCTTTGAACATTGTCATTTAATAAGTATAAATTTACCTAATTATGATAAACTAGCTCTTTACCTGTGCGACTACGTCCGCGTGTGTTGAAAGAATTTTCGGAAATGGACCTACTGGGCTAATCTCTGGAACTACTGTTCCAGAGATTAGTCCCGACGTACAAACAAACAAAGTCACAAACGTTACCTCTTTAGTATAGACTAGGAAATCTAAAAATCTAAAAGATTAAATCTACGCGGATGAAGTCGGGGGGAGGGCAGAGCTAGTAACCCAAATCCTTATATTATACAAACTTATATTATAAATGCGCAAGCGTGTTTGCCCTTCCTTTACAATAAATCGGAGTAATCAGATCGACCTGATTTTTATTGCAAACAGATATTGGGAAAGCCTTTGTGTAAGTACTAAGTATATGCAACTTTTTATCCCATTCTTTCTTGTATTTACGATAATATGATCATATATAAACTATAAAATCGATGTTATGTCATTTTCAGTTATCGGTCATCATTATGACCCTGAAGTTCAGATTTAGAATACGCTACCATCTGTGGAGTATTCCTACATAATCACCTGTGCTTCCGTGATAATGCTAACAGATAAAGTAAAGATAGTGTACTTTGCAAAGTAAAATTGCTATAAGGAGTGGAGGGGCGTGTAAATAGTCCCTCCAAAAGAAAGGCGGTACCATGGCGGGTACGTGAGTATGATGCGGTAATGTAAAGTTTATTTAAAAAGATTTGTTTTAGCGAACTAGTGATGAAGGAACCTGGATGTCTGTCAACAAATTCAACTTAACGGATACAGAGATGGCCACTTACCTTTCAGCACACTGGACAAATCCGGCCCGCCGAAGCACTCCCTGACCGTGTTGAAGTCGTTGGCGTTTTTCACAAAGTCACAATTAACAAAATATCAATCCAGGATGCGGAACAATATCACTAAACAGTATATAACTTTTGTAATAGTTTTTTTTTGTAATAAGAAGGAGCGCGTGCCCTTTGGTTTCACAAGCGAGCGAGTATATTTTTTTGAAGTGAGGAGTAGATACAAAAAACGAGCCGATGCACAGTAGTCGGCGATTGGAGCCCGTCACCGTGTGATGGTCACGTGAGCAGCGTTCATTGGACCTTCAAAGGCCAATGTAGCTTATTGGCAAGAGGCCCTCCGTAAACCGCGTTCGTTTGAAAATGTTACAGACATCTAGACCTATAACTTACGTATCTGTAGCAAAGTGAGACAGCAAGAAAACTTTGCTATTAAAAAAGGAATAAGCGTGTGAAGTTCAACTTAAAATTAAATGTGAGCGTCGTCGCTTCACCATGGCACCCCGCCTTGGAAGATCGGAAGATCTTTCAAAACGACACGTAGCTCTAAGGTTTATCAGAGCGAATAGCGATTTTTATGAAAGCGTTATATGGGTTATATAAAATAAACTATATTCTAGCGACTAATTTAAACTAATAATCATATGTAAAATTGAAATTATTGCGTTGGTATAGGGTAGAGTTTAGTAACAGCGCGTTTGTAAGAACCCGTACGAGTTTTGACGGTAGCCACTCGTACGACATTGTCTTTGCCCCTAAAGACCTCTGTAATTATTCCCAACGGCCAGTTCAGCGGAGCCGAGTTTTCTTGCTCTACGAGAACGACTGTTCCGATTTCTACCGGTTTGTCCGGGGTAGCCCATTTCTGTCTAACTTGCAGCGTATGCAGATACTCTAAATGCCACTTCTTCCAAAATGACTGAACCATACTATCCAGCAAGTTCTTCCGATCCAGCAGACTGATGCGTTGCTCTGACAGATCAGCAGCGGGTAAGTATTGTAATGGCGTAGACATTAAGAAATGAGCGGGTGTCAAGGCTTCAGGATAAGGATCTGAAGACATTACACAAAGAGGGCGCGAGTTCAGAATCGACTCTATTTGAGTGAGAACTGTTTGAAGTTCTTCAAAGGACAGCAACTGACTTCCTGTGACTCTATAAAGGTGTGTCTTCATGCTCTTTATATTTCCTTCCCACAGTCCACCAAAGTTTGGAGCTCGTGGGGGAATCATCTTCCACTCGATGCGTCTAGACAGCAGTTCATTGGACATAGCAGTCTTGAAACTGGAGCTCAACAAGAAGCTATAGAGCTCGTCCAATTTCGCTTTCGCACTCACGAAAGTGGTGCCATTATCTGAATAGAGACACGAAACAGGACCACGTCGAGAAAGGAAGCGTTTAAAAGCTCCTAAGAAATTGTCAGCAGTCAAACTACTGGTCAATTCGATATGTAGGCACTTCGTGCTCATACATACGAAGAGGAGAATATACGCCTTCTGCGCATGTTGACCTCTGCGGCGCGAAAGAGTTACGCGTATCGGCCCAGCAAAATCGAGCCCAGTATGACTGAACGGTTTGGCTTGTAAAACACGACAAGAAGGAAGATCAGCCATGATAGGAGACGGATGCTTGGGATTAGTCCTAAAACAAGTGTTGCACATGCGCAACTTGGATCTGATCACAGTTCTGGCATCCAATATCCAGTAGCGTTGTCTTATAATGGACATGAGAAGTCCAGGACCAGTGTGACAATTCACAACATGATAGTGTTGTATGATTAAACCAATCACACTGTCGCGTTTTGGGAGAAGTACCGGGTGCTTGGCCTCAAAAGGGAGCATAGAAGAAGAAAGTCTCCCACCAATACGCAATATTCCATCTGGGTCTAGGAAGACTGTGAGACTCTGCAGCTTCTTTGAAGGCAATTTCTCAGCCTTGATTGACTTTATGTCTTCGGAGAAGTGGACAGATTGCACTGCGAGAAGAAGCGCTTTCTCTGCAGCTGTGATCCCTGCTACCGAACGAGGCTCGACCTGGGATGTCGGACGCGCGAATTTTAAAACATATGCTATGATACGCAGCAACTTCTCCCACGAGGAGATACGTTGCGCCAACGAGCACAGCAATGGTGGTTCTGCATGAGTTGTGGCTGTCATGACTTTAGCCTTATGCTCGGGTAACTCAGCGCAGTTAGCGGGAGAAAACGGCTTGATCGGCCATTCCTCAGGTGCGCTGCGGATCCATAGGGGTCCGTTCCACCACAAATCATGGTTCAGAAGTTGAGATGGAAGCATACCTCGAGAAACACAATCGCTCGGGTTGGTGGCTCCAGACACATGATAAAAATGTTCAGGGTCTAAGATCTCTTGAACCTGCGCGACGCGGTTACCGATGAAAATTGACCATCGATGCGGTGAGGAATGAATCCACGATAAGGCTATCGTCGAGTCAGAAAACGCGTATATACCAGCGATCGAAATACGCGGTGCGTAAGTTTCTCGCACGGACTTTATCAATTTTGACATAAGTAAAATAGCGCACAACTCCAGGCGCGCGAGTGTAGTAATCTTAGTCGGCGAGACCTTTGACTTAGCGCAAAGAAGTCGAGTTTGGATACCGGACGGATAGGTACAGTGCGCATATACGACACAACCTAGACCGTTTAAACTGGCATCACAAAATGAGACAAGACGAAGCTCGCAACCTACTTGAACCCCTACATGCCGCGGAATACGTAAAGTGTCGAGCAAGTGAAATTCTTGCACCAGTGCGGCGAAACTCGAGCGTATGTGCTCCGGCGCGGGATCGTCCCAATCGCTCTTACTTAGCCATAGCTCTTTAATTAGCAACTTAGCATAGAGTATAACAGGCGCGACCAAGCCGAGCACGTCGAACAACCGAGCTACTATAGAGAGTATATTTCTCTTTGTACATTTTTCATTTAATGAGGCGGAAGTGAAAAAGAAATTATCTTTGCAAGGTTCCCAAGACATACCTAAAACCTTTGAAACATCATTGCCCACGTCAAACTCGAGCGATTTGCGGTGCGAGTCTGGAAGCGACTCGAGAAGCGAAGGTGAATTACTCGACCACTTCACTAAATCGAAGTCACCAGACTTAAACAAATTTATTAAGTCGCGTGCTAATTCCGTGGCAACTTGTTCACTAGGCGCGGAATGAACTAAGTCGTCCATATAAAGACAAGTCTCGGCCACCTTTGCTGCTTCAGGGTACTGATGGCTCATATCTGAAGTCAGTTGTTTCACAGTCTTCATCGCGACGTATGCGCTTGACTTCAAGCCAAAAGGTTGGCGCGTGAAACAGAAAGTGCGAACTTTCTCAGATACGTGGAACCGAAATAAAATACGTAGGTATTTACGCTGGTCAACGGGTACACCAATACGTAAATAATGCTGTTTTATGTCAGCGTTCATAGCGATAGGAAACAATCTGAAGTCTAATAAAAGTAAAAACAGATCTGCTTGTAAGTTGGGGCCGATGTGCAGTACATCGTTGAGCGAGAGCCCAGTGTGCGTTTTCGCACTCGCGTCTAGGACGATCCGAGGCATAGGCTTGTCTGGACGAACCACTGCGTGGTGCGGAATATAGTAACCATCATTAGATAAATCGGACTCAGCTACGGGAGCGAGATAACCGTTATCTAAATAATCTTGTATTACTTTATTATAATTTTCGCGTAGCGTGGGGGATAGACGAAGTTTGCGTTCAAGCGCCATGAAACGGCGGTAAGCTGAAGCGTGTGAAGAACCGAGTTCACTGGGATCCCTACAAAATGGCAAGGCAACCGTATAACGACCTACGTCATCACGTGTCACAGTCGATGTAAA
Organism: Eudonia truncicolella; assembly: GCA_949315975.1. Lineage (NCBI taxonomy): Eukaryota > Metazoa > Arthropoda > Insecta > Lepidoptera > Crambidae > Eudonia > Eudonia truncicolella. The sequence continues at coordinate 13,072,340 of OX438836.1, forward strand.
AATATTCTCGCACTCTGTCTCATCAGGCGATAACTGACGTTTTGTAGGTACCTCTTCAAGTTCCCAAAACCTTTGCACTAAATTATTGAGCGCTAAAGCAGAAAAAGATGTAGTGGTAAGCGCGACTTCGTTACGTGGATAATCCCCCATAAATACGTATCCAAAAGTCGTCAATAAAGCGGGAGGAGCGCGCGAGCCACAGTCGACCCTCTCACCTAAGTAGATGTATGGAAACAGCTGAGCGCCTAACAAAACATCTATTCCTCCCGGTATATTCCATTTTAAATCGGCAAGCGGAAGATCACTAACGTGTGTTATGTTACTATCGCTATCAATAAAGTGCGACGGTAATTGATCCGTAATACATTCGACCACTAACGCGTGTATAGTGTATCTATGCTGCGGGTAAACGCGCGATTCAATGTCCAAACACACATGACCTATTATTGGACGAGAAGACGTGCCTACTCCTTTGACGAAAGAATTCGTCACCGGAATAATAGGTAAATTCAATTTGCGGCAACATTCGGTTGTTATTAAATGATTCTGTGAGCCATTATCGATTAGAACCCTAATCATTAATTTATTCTCACTACTGCCTTTCGGGTGAGCGTAAACTTGCGCGGTCGATAATAAAATATCTCCCTTGTAACTCGCGGCATAAGACTGAGAATGCGTAGTGACACCTGATACATGCAACGAGTCGAGCTGCGTCGGGGGGGCGCGAGGGGAGATCGAAGTCTGAGCGAGCGCTGTAGACGGCGCGGGCGCGGGCGGCGGCGGCGTGGCGCCGACTATCACGGCGGCGGCGTGCGAATGTGTATTGTTTTTATTATTTGAATCCTCGAAATGTAATAATCTATGATGTCTTTTTTCACAAAAACACACTGTGTTACTTTTGCATTGAGGTAAAGTGTGCAATGTACTTAAACAGTTGACGCAACCGTGTTTCGTTTTTATAAAATTATATCGTGTCTTAGCATCCCGCATATTTTTAAATTGCGCACACTCATACAAATGTCTATGTTTGCTATCTCCGCAGAGACAACAACTCACGATTACAGAAGTGTTATATGAGTAGGTACTCGCGGCGGCGGCGACGCGTGCTGGCTCGACCAACTCGCCTACAACAAAAGATTTTGTATTTTGACGACGGTCATTATTAGACGAAAAACGAGCGGGTGATTTACTTGTATACGTCGAATTACGTGGATTCGTACGTTCTAAAATTTTAGATTGATCTTGAATAAAATCAATCAGTTGTTTAGTTGTAGGTATTTGAACATCACGCACTGAAAGTTCAAATGCTTGAATTGTTTGCGAATCCAATTTTCTTAATGCGCACTGCAAAAACAGAAAATCAGCTAAATCAGAAATACCCAATTCTTTTATAGCAGATATTGACGCGGAGTATTTACCTACGAAGGTATCGAGAGCGTTTGCATTGTGCGAGCTAGCTTTCAAGTCGAGTATGTTATTTAAGTAAAATGTACCTAGTGCGCGTTTGTCTTGATATTTCTTAATTAAACTATCCCATAGCATAGAATAAGTTTCCCCAGCTGGAACAATACCCGCCGTGAACTTTAACGCGTCATCAGTTAATTTGGAAATTAAATACTGCATACGTTGCGAGTCAGTCAGCTGTTTATTTTCGTGAACATTAGCTTTGAATGACTGGTAAAATATATTCCAGTTCTCGGGGCGTCCATTAAAACTAGGAATTCTCAAAGGTTCTAAATTTACCAGGCACTTATTCAAGTTACTCGACTCATCTGAACGAGGCTTCGGAATGTTTGAAACGGCGATCAACTTATTTCGCGTGCGTTTAATACGCGTGTATAAATCTTCAAATGCATCTAGACAAGCATAATTCGGCGTGCTCTCAGGTTCTAACGACAATTGAACCTTATTAATGTCGTCAAGAATACATTCGAATTTCTCCCGTAAATCGTCTATTGTTTCCGAATCAGCTAGAAAATTCTCGTTCGTTCGTGAACTTGCATCAAACGAAACAATGTTCTTAGCTACCTTGTACAATCTATCTACGCGTTGAAATATTAATTCTTTCTTTTTGTTTAGCAAAGACAAACTAGCTTCGTTCGTCATAATTACAATGCAATAATATTACAACGTAAATGAATGCGTGTTGTACCTAGGTAAGTAGGTAGGTCTGTCCTGCACTTACAAGACAAGGTGCGATGGCGTTGTGAGAAATACACTAGATATTTATTTTAGTGGGTAGTTTAAGGTGGTTACAATTTAATCGAGTAGAAAGGAAGTTTTTACCAATTATTACGTAAATCTCCTTGTATAGCAGAGAATCTATCAATAAATACACAGATCTCAAGCGGGGTTACAGATTTACCAATTATAGTTACGTAAATCTGAATGAATGAATGAAGTTAGCGTGGGGTAGGTGGACAAGAATTCACCAATAATTACGTGAATCTTATAGGGAAAATATGCGTTATATGAGTAGAATTTCACCAATAAATACGTGAAATTTTGGATGCTGATTTTATATCCGGCTTAGAAGGACCAACAATATGGAGGGGCGTGTAAATAGTCCCTCCAAAAGAAAGGCGGTACCATGGCGGGTACGTGAGTATGATGCGGTAATGTAAAGTTTATTTAAAAAGATTTGTTTTAGCGAACTAGTGATGAAGGAACCTGGATGTCTGTCAACAAATTCAACTTAACGGATACAGAGATGGCCACTTACCTTTCAGCACACTGGACAAATCCGGCCCGCCGAAGCACTCCCTGACCGTGTTGAAGTCGTTGGCGTTTTTCACAAAGTCACAATTAACAAAATATCAATCCAGGATGCGGAACAATATCACTAAACAGTATATAACTTTTGTAATAGTTTTTTTTTGTAATAAGAAGGAGCGCGTGCCCTTTGGTTTCACAAGCGAGCGAGTATATTTTTTTGAAGTGAGGAGTAGATACAAAAAACGAGCCGATGCACAGTAGTCGGCGATTGGAGCCCGTCACCGTGTGATGGTCACGTGAGCAGCGTTCATTGGACCTTCAAAGGCCAATGTAGCTTATTGGCAAGAGGCCCTCCGTAAACCGCGTTCGTTTGAAAATGTTACAGACATCTAGACCTATAACTTACGTATCTGTAGCAAAGTGAGACAGCAAGAAAACTTTGCTATTAAAAAAGGAATAAGCGTGTGAAGTTCAACTTAAAATTAAATGTGAGCGTCGTCGCTTCACCAAGGAGATAATACTTAAAAAGTCAAGGATTTTTATCATAACGTAAATAAAAAGATTATGTAAACTTCTTCTGTTCATTAATTCGTCATTAGAGTGTAAAATCATTTTGCTAAGCATTCTCATTATAGCCAAAAATAAACGAAGATATTATTATTTATATTATCTATACTAATATTATAAAGAGGAAACCTTTGTATTTTTGTATGTATGTATGTATGTATGTATGTATGTATGTATGTATGTATGTATGTTTGTTTGTAACGAATAAACTCAAAAACTACTTGACCGATTTAAAAAATTCTTTCACCATTAGAATGCTACATTAGCGCTGAGTAACATAGGCTATATTTAAAAAAAAAATGTTCACCCGTGCGAACCAGCATATTTAGGACAATAACCATGACCATCGTCATGCATTAGGTACATAATAATGTCTTCGAAACAAAGTTCTAGATAGTAAAACCACATTCAAATGATCATCGGTCCCTATTCTGAATGTCTAATGCGAGTTTTATTTGTTACTCGATTACGTTTACAAATACAAGAAGTTTTCCGGCAAAATTTTAATTTACCTTCAACAGAGAAGATGCTTCAAAGTCTTACATATTCTCGTTTTCGTTGACGAGATGGTATGGCGAGAAATTGTACAGAACCTATTATTACACCGTTCGATCTGTAATGGAACTCTCTCTTTGTTATAGACTGAAAGCGAGACCTCATGCGAGGAGGCAGCGCGTCTGACGGCCGAAGGAGCAGCGGCTGACGACGATGACGACGCTTACGACTATGCCTTACCGCCGCCTCCTGACGGCGGCTATGGCTGGGTGGTGGTGTTCGCCTCGTTCATGTGTAACTTGGTGGTGGACGGCATCGCGTACACATTCGGCATATTCCTCCCGGAGCTGGTGACTTACTTCGGGGAGGGGAAGGGTACCGTCGCGTGGGTCGGCAGTCTGCTGTCTGGTGTTTATTTGGCTGCGGGTGAGTGGTTATTTTTTTAAATTTTTTTACTGATATAGGTGTATTGTATTATCTTCAATATTTTGAATTCATATTGTTATCGTTACATTGCTTAGTATGAATGCTGCCCAGATTCAGACTGGATGTCCACAACTACCAATTTTCCCTGGCAAATAGTTCCGTTTGCAATGCATCTGGTTTGCACGATTGCAGGGCTTTTACCTCTTTGCCTTGCAATATCACTGAAGCTTTAGTGTCACTGGCATCGTTATGCTGGTATCGTAAGCGTCTATGGTTGTTTATCACAAAACAAGCATTAAAAAAATTTTAAAGTAGATAATTTTCGCCACTGTTATATTATAAAGTGTCTGGTGAACCTACCTAGATCAGTTATCAACACCGTTATTACCTGTGTTGATGTAATCTTACTTAAATCTACTACAACATCTCGTTTACTACAAACACAAAAAGCTGTAACAGTTCCTTTTGAGTAAAGCTCACTTCTTTTCTTCACGACATTTCTTTGATGAGCGTCCTAACAAAACGGCAGACGCTGAAGCTAGATCCATTAACATAGATGTTCTAGGTACGTACATAGTCAAGAGCAGTGAAATATTAATGTTAGCTTTCATTCAAGTTTTATAGTCCTGTTTATATGGAATGTTATTGATATACCTTACCTGATTCATGTTTCATCACATATTTTAGTCGCAGTGTACAAACAACGTGATCTATTCCAAATTTTTCTATAGTGGATCGTTTACACGAGCTCATTAGGTAGGTAGCTATCCACGTGCAATAGAAACGAACGCTAACAGTGAATTAATAACATTGTGGCACAGTAAGCTTATCTGTGTGATACCTACACCTTAACAAGGCGCATTTGATTCCTGGCTTGGGCTTCTTTCGTCTTTTTTTAACTAAAGTTTTTGAAAATTATTATCTGGTAATATTTTTTTTGTACGCCATAATAGTTTGTTAGTTTGTTTTTAAATTATTTTAAATTAAAGTAATCATAAATTGTAATATTGTCGTTGTGGTATGAGAAGCGTGATCGTAGGCTTGTTCTAAATAAATGTGTGAAGATTTAAAATATTAATAAATTATATTATATTTTAAGTAGTATATGAATCCCAGTCTGAGGCGGCCGTCTTTTTCGTTTGCAATGTCGATACAATTATCGATTGTTTAATTATGTGCCCGATTCAATCGGGGCTTCTTCTAAAACAGTAGGAGGTTTGAAACAATGATTTGGTAAATACATTATAATCTAACCACAGACGTTTAAATATAGTATATATAATATATATATTAATAAGTATCTATCTATGTAGGTATATAAGGCGATAAGATTGGATGTATTGCTAAACGTTGTAAGATAGCTAATATCTATAATCACTCTCTTAACTATTTTCGCCAGCCGAGCCGCCTAGTAACTCGGTTACTGTAAAAACACTCGCAAATATGTGTTTATCGTGATTACGTTCTACTCCATATTTATCTGTATAAATTCCTAATTGACCTGATTAAAATATCGATTGACATCACTTGAGATTGCAAGCGTTTTACCTTAATGCTTTTTTATAAGTAGCTAACTGTATAAAATGTTTTTGTCTTAATTACAAACGGAATGTTTGTGCGTAGGTATAATCACGTAGTAAATTAAAGTTAATTATGTTGTTTTTGTAAGGGCTGAACGACAAAAGTTATTACTTCTAAGAACTATACTAAACCAATCAATCAATCAAGTCTGTAGACTCACATTATGTATGGTTTACATAATCATTACCACTGTGTTCCTATGTACAATATTCGGGGTTACCTACGCCGTATGCGAATTCGAATGCCATTTGTTCGGAAGTCAACTGATCGACAGCGATTAATTGATAAGTCAAATAATCGAAATATATAGAGTTTTTAATATAGGTAATAACAATTCGATCATCATGTGTAAATTCGGTGTTCTAAACGTTCGATGCTTTGAATGTTAGATGTTATGAACGTTTGATATAATATAACATTTCGATTATTTGGCTTTTCGATTAAGCGCTGTCTATCATTAAGTGTTCGACGAATTACCATTCGATTTGGCGTAGATAACCCCAATTTTGAAAGGTACATTGAACCAGCAGTACCAGTCTGTTGTTGTTGTAAGATAACAGTAATCCACATTGGGCCAGCCAGCGCTATAATTTCTACCCATGTGCCTTTTATTTTGGTCTATGCGTAAAGGCATAAGTGAAGGACCAGTTGTAAGAGGTTTTATGGTGATGAATACATCAGTAAACCCCTAAAATTGCTGACGCACTGCTTTATACGGAATAATCTACTGTCTTTGAACTCTCGTTGATTTTACACAAAATTTTAAATAAGGTTTTAGATTTATCGACGGTTATTCTGTAGACTCACATTATGTGTGAGCGTTATACCTTTAACCCTTAACTTGGCAGTGTGCATCTATGGATACACTCCTCGTTAAAAAAAAATATGAAGAGAACCAAACAAATTTTTCTTTTTTTTTTCTTTTAATAAGTTAGTCTACCAACTAGTAAATTTTGTAGGTTTGATAGTTTGGATACTTGCAACACTGTATTGACAGTAGGACGCAAGATGGCGGACCGTAAGCAGGCGCCTACGCACAGGCTGGTAAATATGACGTATTTCACTACTTTTCTATGCAATATTGACAAATATTTGCGGTAAAAGTAAATGTAATAATGTTATATTATAACTAACAATAGTGTGTTTCAATCAAAACGTTATACATTCTCTTTTACAACTCAGTTTGTCCATATGTATCTTGGAGCATACTCTGCCAGGTACTCAAAAAAATAGTTCCACTTTGATGTGTATCTTTACAGATACACTGCCAGGTTGTCAGTGAATGAGTAGATATTTAAAAAGTCAACTTTTATAAGCAAACATCTTAGAAAAATATTATTATTAAAATGTTGATATTGCAGATTAATACATGTACTTATACCAATAAATGAATTCTGGTAACAATCATACCAATTATTTAACCACATACTAAGCAGTGCTTGTACTGTGGCGACTAGATAGACATAATTATATAGATGTATAAACATTTATGACTTGGTACAACTGCTCGTACTCATTTCACAAACATTTGACTCGTTGGATATATATACATACATACATACATATAATAATAATAATACAGTATGGTTTGTTTCCAGGTTTCACAATTAAAGCTACAACAACAAAACAGAGCTCGCAGACTTCTTGCTCTAGTTCCAATATCTGGAGCTAAATCAGAAGTAGATAGTAGTGACAGTTCAGGAGACGAATTAGGAAATTATGTCCCTCCAACTCATTCAGACAGCAGTTCTCCACCTCCTTCTCTTCCGTCATCTTTGTTGGCTTTGAACCTATTATCCGATAGCAATGAAGAGGTAGATGAAATGCACATTGTTCCAGCTTTGCCACTAAATTCACCTGCAAGCAAGACCTGCACTTCGCCTTCAATTTTGTCACCAAGGCAATCGTCAATATCTTTTCTGTTACAAGCTGCAGAAATTAGTTCACCAAAGCCAGGACCATCCCATTCCAAAGATATGATGTCATCTGTATTAGCTAACTCAACTCCTGTGCCATCGCCGCTGGCTTCTACGTCGTCATATTGTGCACCTTCACCCGCAGCAGCTACTCGATCTCGAAAACCGATTGTTGTCACAAAAAAAAAACCACTTAAACCTAAAAGGATTGAGGTCAATTGGCGCTGTCAGAAATTTACTGGATCGGCTCAAGTTAATGTTTCTTCGGAATTTCCTCAAGAAAACAAAAGTCCGATAGAATATTTTAAATGCTTTTTTACCGACGAAATAGTACAAATGATAGTTGAACAAACTAACTTATATAGTACACAAACCAAGGGCGTTAGTATTAATATAACAGAACGAGATATACGAGACTTTATAGCAGTTAATATATTACTGGGTATCGTAAAAATGCCAGCGTACACAGACTTCTGGTCTAAAAAATTCCGATATGATAAAGTAGCGAACATCATGACTTTAAAAAAGTTTCAGCTACTCAGAAGATATCTGCATTTTAACGATAACCTGCGTGATGACGGAGACAGATACTATAAGATTAGACCTCTTCTGCACAAAGTTCGAGAGAATTGCCTAAAAATAGATGAAGAATGTACTTTCAGCATAGACGAAATGATGGTGCCTTACAAAGGTACTAGAGCGGGAAGCAGAAAGCAGTATATAAAAAACAAACCAAAAAAATGGGGATTTAAAATTTTTGTTCGTGCTGGTGTTTCGGGCATTGTATATGACTTTTTGGTATATGGAGGAGAAGATACATTCCGATTCACTTCTTTTACCGAAGAAGAAGAAGGCATGGGTCTGGGTGCAAAAGTCGTCATAGCTTTAGCTAAATCCATTCGCCAACCTGCTTGTAAAATCTTGTGCTTTGACAACTTCTTCACTTCAATAGAATTGATGCACCATATGAGAAATGAATACGGTATCTTTTCTTTAGGTACCGTTAGACCCAACCGGCTACGTGGAGCCCAGGAAAAACTTCCTACAGACAAAAACCTAAAAAAGAAAGGAAGAGGTTCACATGCTCAGGTTGTGTGTAACAAAAAAAATATTGTCGTTACCAAGTGCTACGATAACAAATGCGTCACTGTTGCGAGCACATACGTAGACTCACATCCTCTCCAAACTGTACCGCGGTATAACAAGGAGTTGAGAAAGAAAGTACCAGTCCCATGTCCACGAATGATAAAGGAGTACAACTCCAATATGGGTGGCGTGGATTTGGCCGATATGCTTATCGCGTTATATCGGACAGAATTTAGGGGACATCGCTGGTACTTGCCTCTTTTTTCCCAAATCCTTGATATATGCGTCAATAACGCTTGGCTCATGTACCGGCGAGGTGCGATAAATAAGATAAAGTTAATGCCTTTGAAAGAGTTCCGGTACGAAATTTTCCAAAGTCTGCTTTTGTTTGATAGAAGCGTTTCCGTTGATAAGCCCAACAATAATGTGCCCCTCATAAAGAAACCAGCTACAGAGAGACCTGTCGACGCTATTCGTTATGACCAAGTTGGTCATATGCCAGTATTTGAAACGAAAGGCAGGTGCAAAAATTGTACAAAAGGCCAAACCAGAATGCATTGTCAAAAGTGTAAAATAAGACTATGTTTGGTAGAGGAGCGCAACTGTTTCCATGCATATCATACCAAATAGCGTGAAAGTGCAATTACTTTTGTATTGTTTTAATTAAGGAAAGTGATCTCGTAGGTATAAGACTGCTAATTTGATTATAAATGTTGCTCGAATTTGTTGATTAGTTAATATTAGAATTTATTTTTTTATGCTGTAGACCTGGCAGTGTACCCGTCAGGATACATCCTTATTATACTGTTGATTGTTACCTACCCGGCAGTGTGCACTACTGGATACATTTAATAAAAACTATATCCAAAAACAAAAGATTTTTTTATTTATTTTTTTCACCTTCTATTAATCCCTACAAACATATTGGATATAAAAAAAACAATAAATTAAATAAATAAAAAACCTGCCAAGTTAAGGGTTAATACGAGTAATATCGTCAAAAGATTAATTTTGATGTGCACTTTAGATAAGATAAGATAAAAAAGATAAAGAAACTTTATTAACCAACACCAAAAATAAAACATTTGAAAAAAAAAACTACATAAAATACATCTCTTCCAGACAACCTTTGTATGGACAAAAAATGTTTGAGTTTGAAGTGGGCTTGTCGTCGCGTCGGTGCATCATAAATAATTATAGTATAGCTAACACAGCAATAAATAATAATAAATACTTAATATACTATTGATACAAACATAACAGATAAATTATAAGTACATATAAGAAAGCATAATATACCTAATATGAAAGCACATTACGGTGACGATGGTTTTTAATCCTTTATCAAACCTGTGTAGTGATGGTTTTCATTTAAACTAAGGGCCGATTTTTCAATTGACGGATAAAACTTATTCGTTTGATAACCATTTTAAAAATGTATTGTCATAACATGACTTTTATTTTTAAACAGGTGACATTTTAGTTAGATTGCGTAATACTTTATCAGAAGGATCAGTTTTATCCGAAGATTGAAAAATCAGCCCTTAGGGACTTACCAAATATCTTTCAAACCCAAGACGAACTGGAAGGAACACTGACATAATGTATATTAAAGTATTTACTATTCTTAGCTTGTAAATATTAGCGAAAGCATTTCTTATCAATATGCTAAGGACCCGACACAATGACCCGTCAGTGATATCTTTGTGATTGTCTTAGTATCTAACTTAAACTAAGGACCTCATATTATTAAATTAAATTCTTGATTCGAGTATCCTGTTAATAACGTATCTGCAGCTCTAATGGGTTATGTATCTCCTTATAAAACAAGAAGTTTATCTGCTAAAGTCCAAGAACCTTCGGTGGTGCTAGACGAACCACGTAACTTCAGATGCCGAGTATATTCCTTGAACTGGTTTAATACGTATTTAAATTTTAAATCATACATTTGCACTGCACGTACCGTTTGAAGTACAACTGTACAGGTAAAGGTCACATTATTCTGTCTTCTATAATTAACAAAATGACACATGCGACATGAGACACTATGACAATTCTCTATGGCATCATTACTGAAACCATTTGTAAAAAACTATGTGTGTCCTTTGACATATTTATTAAGTCATTTACTGTTTAGGTCAAAAGTAAGTAAAATAAGTTATAACAAATAACATTATTCGCTTAATGGATACCTAAATGGTATTAATTATACTAAAGCAGGTATATCATGATCACGCATCCTAAAGATTAAGACTAAGAGATTAAGGACAAGGTGATGTTGTATATTATTTACTTAAAACACGGTGATGTAACTGCAATTTTGTATGCAGGCTAAATAACAAATTGTTATTCAATGAGGTTTCTGTGACAGCTTGTAGTAGGTACTCATTTTTTAAAGTCTGTTTGCCTTTTCAAAGACAGTAATGATATTATATTATTAATGTATTATAATATAATATGATAAAATGTTTTTGTTTTAACAAGTTAAAGTAAAAAAAAATAGTGTTGAATAATTTTGGCGGGCTGGTTAGAACCACGATAGCTCAATTGGGAGAGCACTTGACCTCGTATTTCAGAACATTTGTGTTTTTATAATATAATGATGTTATAATATTATACCTACCTCTACTTATTTCGAAAATCTGTGATGTATTACGAAATCTGTTCCTTACTGATATGGCTATTTCTTTTAAATGTGCATTTCATTTTGATAAGTCGAACGCAATCGGACCATAATACCTATATGTACCTATATGGACAAAGTAGCGACTACTATAAATTATCATTTTTATAACTGAAGTTCACCTTCGTAGCATTAAAATGAAAATAGCGTCATGGTTTTAATACGTTGCAAAATCACGATCCCGAGTGTACTACATTATCAGACATTGTTCATTTCATTTTGTAATAAAATGCCCCAATAGATAAAGATGATTTTACAGCTTTATATTTATCTTTTCAATTTACTTCTTTATACCAATGATGGACCGATATTTTCGTGTGTTTTACAGAAAATAGAAATGCAATGCAAAAGTGAACATAGCCGGCACAGCAAGTTAATTGCTCAATCTCCGGAGAATCACTACCTTGTAACAGACATTAGCAGTGATTGACTGACATATCAGCGAATGGGAAGTACAATACAGCCTGATGAAAAACAAATCAATTCGCTTTATTTATAATAAAAGCCGTTTCTAGCGGATTTGTCCAGACACCTCATGTACTGTAATAATTGCCATGTGCTTGACGAGTGAAATGAATCCAAATAATGCTATTATTTAATATAGTAATTAATTACAACCGTCAAAAATAAACCACTTTTTACATCAGTCATCAGCCGGAAGCTCTGAATGGGCGATGAAATTTAATTAAACTAACAGTCTTGTGATCGTTGTGTGCATTTGAAGGCCCCGAGCCCGGCAGTGGGTTATTTATTCATCATCATTGCCATTAGCCTATAAATGTCCCACCTCTACGTTAAGGCCTTCTTACATAAACAATGGGTAGCATTGGGCCAACATAACCTACCACACTGGTCCAATGCTTGTTAGTGCGAGTCATTGATAGATCATGGTGATACTTCACATAGTAACATAAGTCTAAATATCTCGTCTCTCCACAGGTCCGATAGTGTCGGCGCTATGCAACAAGTACGGGTGCCGTGCGGTGTGCGTCGCCGGATCGCTGGTGGCCGCCACAGCCTTCGTCTTGTCCACATTCAGCAAGAGTGTCACGGTGATGATGCTCACCTACGGATTGTTGGGAGGTAAGTTTTATGTAACGTCACAACCCTGTTAATGTTTTAGTCACGTCGCCGTCGTTTTGACATCTCAAATTGGGAAGCGTAATGAAAGGCCCAAAAAAAGTAGACTCCTGATTTCGCTAATAGTTTTCTCACAAAATAGTATACATTCTATAATATTGCCAGGTGGTTTTGTATTTTCAAATTAATTGAGTAAAGCTTTTATTGTGCAAATGCGCAAATAGCTTTTTATTAAGAATACTAGGTATTTCACATTATTGACTTCGATAGCAACTAATCAATATTCATATTTAATTTGATAATTATTGAAGTGCTCGCAGATGATTATAGTATGGTTACTGGCTTGAGTCCAGGCGAAAACTATGCCACCAATTTGTCCTGACATTGAAAATAACAATACGTCTGTGAAGGCATGTTTCAATTGAATGTGGTCAAGAATTACTACTCGGTTGGAGTGAACTGCTAGAACAATGTTAATGTTGTGTCTTGTATTCATCAATCTTTTGGTTTTTGCTAGCTACATCGTCTTTGGTCAATCGCCGCATATATTTGACGGAGGGCTATTTTTCAAGAATTATTAAAGATCGAACTGGACATGTTTATTACTAATTTGTTATCAGATATATCAGAATTACTCGCCCCGGGTGCATTTAATGTAATGTTGCATGTAATTTCCTCATCACTACGTAGTATAAAACAAAGTCGCTTCCCGCTGTCTGTCTGTCCCTATGTATGCTTAGATCTTTAAAACTATGCAACGGATTTTGATAAGGTTTTTTTTAATAGATAGAGTGACTCAAGAGGAATGTTTATATGTATAATACATGCATATAATTGGACCCGGTAGGTGGCGCTGCTTTAGGGTTCTATAGAATACGGGTACGGACGAAGTCGCGAGCGGGCCACTAGTCTTAATAAAAAAGGAGAAAACAACTAATCATGCACGACATTACTCTCTGAACGCGAATTTATCAGCTCTATTGCCTCTTCTACGTAAAAAAACTGTACTTTTTTGAGGTGATTATTTTGTTGCGAAACAAATTACAAAAACACAAATGTTGAAAAAATTTCCACGAGCAGGTACCTATGTGGTGTTCATAGTAAAACCTTAGCCAATAAACTATTTGAAGGAGCCATATTGTGAACGAACGTGAGAATTATGTAAACGAACCACGCTACCATTGGCCTTGGCACATTGGCTGCCACCAATGTTGCATGGCGTCCGTCCTCGCTTTCGGTGTCCTTTACAGTTTTGATTTTAATCTATAAGATAACGGATTATAATGTTTTATGATGTCGCTATTTGTTTGTTGTATATCTATCTCGTGTTATCACTAGAAGGTGCCAAGATAGATAATCTTGGAAAATGCTGTTATTAGCTCGTAATTTTACACCTATTCTTTTTTGACTATCTAACTTGACAAAACAGGTGGTTTAGCTAAAATGGGCACCGTAGGGGCACAATGTATTCCAACTTAGCTAAACCTTTTAAAAAACATGGTTAATATTTATTGTATTTGTATTGAAACCATTTAATATAAACTCAAGAATTAATAGTCTCCCAATATAGTTACAAATCTAATCTACCCTGTGTTTAGTTCTACTGTTTAGGTTTGCTAGATTGCAGATATTTGGGTCAGTAGTCAGTGTAACAGCTTATAAATGATTTGATTTAGTGTTATTTTTACGTCAAATATAAAATTTTACTAAAATCGAAGTAAATCTGTTAATAGATGTTCTTTGTTCATCGTAAACTTTGGAACTATAGCAACAAATCGCGTGTAATTGGCAGTATGCCAAAAGTAGCACGCTAGAAACGAAACGACACATGACGCCCTCGAGCCACGGGACGATGGGCCCTTCTCGCAATTATACTGATTACAGTGGAAAACCCCGCTCGTTCTCGGAATTCAGCTTTGTCAAGCCAATTTAAATATCTAAAAGACAAAACAATAATGGTTAATTTAATGCTTCTAATAGTACAGGTAATGACATTAATGGCGCTAATCTGAATTAAAGCGTTAATATTAAGCTCCAACCATCTTAATCCATAATGTGAATACAGTTAAACCTGATTTGTAACTGGTGCGGCCCCATTTTTGTTAGTAATGACTAGATAGAGACGGCATAAGTTTAATATCAGGTGTAACTTTAGTTCTCGTTTTAGAATGACAGGGTAATATTTTGTTTTTGGTCGTTGTTTTCAAAAGACTGCAATTTTGTACGCTCCATGCGCAATCAAAAGACTTTTCACCTTGTTTACAACTCTTGTCACTACGTTCACAAAGCGCTTTGTCTCATCATAACTGAATGGAATCTGTAAAAGGAATATGTTAGCTGGCACATCTACCTGACTTTGTTTTAAAAGCCATAACAGACCCTCTTCTTTTTGTCTTTTTAACATTGATTTTTGACTTCTGTGTAATTAATCAGGTGTAAAACTTAAATGTTATAGAAGGTCATGGAAGCAGTTTGGCTCGTTGCCAGTAGCTGCAGCCATTGTGGCACCACCCTTGGGCACACTACACTTATAAGACTCTCCATTGACTGTTGCACCATGCGTAGAACCGCTCAAGGATATTGCGCAAGGTCTTATTACATGTTGGAACAATATTTAAATAATTGACTCCGGCCTATCATTAATGTAGTCACAGTTAAAGAACATTCTAATACTTTAGTTATGGTTTCTACGTATACGATAAATTATGTTATTCTACTAAACCTCTCTGTAAATTACAATATTCATTTGCTATTTACTTTCAAACTTTATCACTAGCCAGTTATTCTTTTTGTATTTCTAACATCCTCAATAAATAGACGATTTGAATGGTTGTGTTGATACAATTATTTAACGTCGGTCGAGTACGATCTTTAGATCGTGACCGTAAAATCAAGTCAAATCTAACCTGAAAGTTTGAAAGCATCTATTCAGTAGGTTGAAGTTGCGTATTTAAATGTGTTTGGCTGACAAGCAGTTTCCTGTTGATTTTTTCTGTAATTTCGTTGTTTCTGTCATTAGTGTGTATTTAGCACATTTGATGAGTGATACCTATTGGCAATGTTAGATCATCAAACAACAATGGCGAGACGGTTTGGAAGGTAACCGACTACACCATTGTAAACATTTCGAAGCTACTAGAATATTATGTTTATTTTTTGTTCCTCAACTGGTATATGCCTGGCCTTCATCTAACCTTGTGATAGGTAAGCGACGATGAGGCCGAAAGTGGAAGTACACTACTCGCAATCACCACTGTTGAAGAACTGACTAACTGTTGGCTTGGAACCCATCAATGATACTCACATTGCAGTTATGATGGCGACAGACTTATATAGGATGGTCGTCGACAAACAAACCGAGTGCAATGACAGATACAAGTTACTTTATGATTGAGAGCTCGTGTCATCTGGGTCTGAGAGCAGTCTCACATCTAGACCATAGAGACCGGAAACAAATAGTGCATGTATATAAAACAATATATTTTGTATCTGTGCTTATTTGTAGGCCTTACTTAATACCTAAATGATAATTTGTATGTTTTTTCTTAAAATAGATTAGTATTTGTTTAGTTTGTGGTAGTTCGTCATGTGTTACCGAATTTTACCAACAAACGAGTGTATTACTGTGCTGCTAATCTTTGCGTTTTGCTTGCCAAAAGCTTAAAGATGTGTCATCTTTAGGAATATGTTTTTGTCTCTATATTTAATTTACATGCCGTTTGTATTTACATAATGTTTCGTTCAGATAAAGCAATTGATATCACATTTTATATTATTTGCAATTATTCCTTTGAAATTGGGAATGTCATTATACGGCATAACTAAATATAAGTGTCACGGACTGCCATTCTAATTGATAACCGCAAGAAATAACCACATCTGGTCCCATCGCACTTAGGGCTTCCATTTTAATATGCCCAGAGTGTATATAAGGTATATAGGTATAAGGGGACACTTACGTGATGCCTACCACTAAACTAAAACAACGTCATGTTATGGCTATACATATAGTTAAATAGGTTTTAATTGTAATATTATTGTTTTACCATCTGTAATAATAATATTATTGTTATAAGAAAACTTTTAAGAGTTTGATCGGTCATATTTAACGTTTTGTTGAACCTCCAAGTTTCTCGCCGCCCAGTAAATTCGGTAATTCTCTAAAAATTAATTCAGTATGGAGATATGTTTATCTTGACTATCTAGGATACCATATACCCTAAGTACGCATGGAAAGTGTCAAGGTCAAAAATACCTCCCTCACCAATGTGCCGTGGCGTGGTGACTAGTGATGTACAAACCTCGAGGCGTCGAGTTCTACTTTTGAAGCCTCGAGGCGGATTAGCAAGGCTCAGTGAGCTCGGTAGGCTCGTAGACCCAAGCCTAGCCGAGACGCGAGCTCTCTAAGCCACGCCTAGAGGCTTCAAATGAGTTCGAGCCTTAAAATGGACGCGAGCCTTCAATAAAAGCTCAACTTTTTGTTAATCACTTTAATATCTCTGTTAGTTATAATATAGTTAGTCGTGTGCAAGACTCGAGTGCTCTGAGTCTCGAGTCCTTTTACTCAGGGCTCGGAGTCGTTTACAGAGCTCGATTCTATTAACGGATTGTTCGACGACTCCAAAATTAGAACTCAAAAAGGTGAATGTCTTATGCCATAAAGCGCACCGTATATGCTTAGGCTATTGTGGTTTACCTCTACTTATCCATATTCATCAGCAGTCCATCACAACTAGAGCACAGGAAAAGACTAAAGCGCTGAAAAAGATTCGAGTCCTGAAAAAGCCTCGAGATCGATCGAGCTCTTAAAAAGGCTCGAGCTCTCATAAAGGCTCGAGCTCTGAAAAAGACTTCCGAGTCGTCGAGCTTCATACAAACGAGGCGAGCCTTGTAAACGACAACGAGCTCTACACAAAAGGACTCGGAGGCCTCGAGCCTTGTACATCACTAGTGGTGACCCGTACGTCACTTGTTTTTTTCCCCGCACGATCCTGTAAATGCCATTACACATTTACTGAATACACTAAACATGCACACTAGTTTAGGCCCAAGACACCGTACTCGTAGAACAAGGGTATGAAGAACCGGTTCACACGCGCTCTACACCAGGTACAGACATGTACCTGGGCGCTTCTCTCCTCCACCACGGCCCGGTCAACCCGAGCCGAGGTCCGAGCCTTTAGAGGGTTGTTCCGCTCCCCGATCCGATCCGAACCCTTCGAAGAATCTAATAAGACACGGGGACGCGCACTAGTGCGCGATGCCGTTCCCTCTAGAAGACCTCAGAAGGTGATTCGTTTCACACGGATTGAGGGACACTTTACGTTTCTCGGCGCCCCCAAACAAGCCCGGTGAAGCTGAAAATGCCGTCTGATGCAATCAGCAATCTCTCCAAAAAAAAATTAGTCACTTTTTTTATGACCGAATATTCAAAATCTTCTCAATTGAAGATGAACTCATTGAGTTATTATATAACTGAACATTATAATCATCATCATTAAAAATCGTACGCATTCTCCTGCTTCCGTATCCAGCGGTATTGTGTGCTCCGCACGGCTTCCGCATCATCGTATGTCCTCAAACCTTCGCTTCGGTGGTCAGCCTTATGCCTGGGTAGACTTATCGTGGTCAACTGGTATCCATGCTATCAATATGCAATGTCTACTTTCTCTCTGCAAATGCATCAACTATGCCTGGTAGTCTGGTTTTTTGCCTAATCTTTCCATTTTGCAGCATGGCTGAATTCGTACTCCTATACGCTATTCTGAATGTGATTAAACAATTTTGTTCTAATGATTTCTAACTTTTATTCTGCCTACCTGACAATTTTGCAGAAATTGCTTCCAAAAGTAGGTCACGTTCTCTCGGTTATCATCGCCGCATACTCTCGATGTAGGTCAATAAAAATCAACCCATTTCAATTGCTTGCCGGTTTTTGCTCCTAGCAACCGACATTATGAATGCTTGTCAACATTAATTGAGCAAATTATGTTATACCTCTAGAAACTCGTTCCTAAATCCAGTCCTTGCGATCATTTTGTATATTTTATTATAATCATTGCCTGGCCCTGCAGATGATGACCCGTCGCTGATCTGAATTGCAGACTTGCAGTATTTACGTAATGTTTTATGTTACATAGTAACTTAGTTGTCTCTTCCGATATCTACAAATGCAGAATTAGTATATGCTCTTTCACAAAATAAAAGTCTTTTGTTAAATGGATTAATTAGCTAACAAACTAGTACTGTCGTAGCTTTAATCGACCGAGTGGTCTGTTTAACCATTGTCTTCTAATTAACTGTTAAATGTTTGATTTATAAATGGGTATATGTGCCGGAAAGTGACGCATTGCATTCAAATTAATGCCGACGACCTTTTCGCAACACAACAGCCCATATGTTCCTTTGTGCGGTTTCAAATACCGATTTGTGGGCCGACAACAGGGTGACTCATGAGTATCTGTTACGATTATTAATTATGGAGCTTCATTTGAATTCTAGATATATAACCCTAATCCGTGTTACTAAGAGATCGTTCTCAGTGCGGATTGTAAAAAAAAATATCCGATCAACATTTCTAAAGTAATTGGTTTCCATTGTTATTCTTTCACTAACTTATCGCTAACCTCAGGAATTTTGCCATTATTGCATACTTCTGTTTGGATTTGTTGTTTAACCGTATGACATGTTAGTTTTTTAAAGCTAAAGAATAATACTAGCTTAGGGCAACTGACACAATCATTGCATTAACTATTGCATAACGTGGCAGGCAACGGCTGCTGTTGTGTTGTTTTGCGACAGTTAGAGATAAGATAGTCAGTTCCGCAGTAGTTGAGGATTCCGCGTGGAGTGCGCTTCCACCTGCCGTTTCTTCACTAACCATCAGATACGGTGAAGTTTGAGAACTTACCTGTTGTAAATTGAATGAAACATTACCTACCTAATTTGCTAAGTTAATGTAGGCACCGAAAAACCTCCTTTTGTATAGTAGCTATCAGACAGCCAACTTTTGAGTGAAAAAGGATAGGCTAGTTCGTTTCATTGTTACCAATTGATTTACTCTGTCTGTCACAACTAAAATATGCGACAACGCAATTGACACGAGCAATTAGGCATTATATGGCCGTTCTCGGAACCAATGGTACATTCAACATTCGCTCATGATGCTATGATTGATGTCGAGGTCAGCTGGCCTGAATGACGATGACGCTTCCTATTTCCATTATTTGTTATTAGGAAGCCCGGTAGAAATTTCAGTCACAAATTGACGGGTTAGGTAGCTTTTCTCGTTGTGTGGATTCGTCATCGTGAAAAGATGCGGAGTTTCGCAAAGGAACCTCTAGTTTAGCTTTGTCAGAAAATGTTGTTATTTTTTTGTATAGCTTGGCTTGGCTATTCAGAGTTTCTGACTATATAATTAAGGCCCCGATGAAAAATGGTCAGTTTATTTATTTGTTTATTTCATATTTAAGTATTACGACGACCTCCCTGGTCAAGTGGTTTGTACACCGGTTTTCATGGAGTGGCCATCTCTGAGGTCCCGGGTTCGATCGCCGGTCGGGTCAATTTAGAAATTATTGAACGAAGCTTCTCTTGGGCTAGATAATTGATGTGAGTGTAGGAAAGTTTATTTTTTATTACAAAAACACAAATGTTGAAAAAATTTCCACGGGCAATATTTGAACCTGCACCCTTACGACATACCGGGTCAGGTGCTCTTCCAATTGAGCTATCGTGGTTCTAACCAGCCCGCCGAAATTATTCAACACTATTTACTGTTTTACTTGAAAGCCAAAGGCGCCAATTCAATGTCAACAACTACAGTCATTAACATCTGATCATAATATTTTTACAAATACTAAAGATCAGTTAAGAAGTAGGCAAGCTTTTTATAAAATGTTTTTGTTTTGTTTATATAATTTTTACGCAAATTATGATTGTGTTTTTGTAATTTGTTACGCAACATAATTTGCGTTAAAATTATATAAATAAAACAATTTTTTTTTTAATTTAAATGAATTGCTTCTTAACCTAACATTGGTTATTGATTGTCAGTAAATTTTTGCAAAAGGAAAAATACACTCATATTTAATCATGAAGTTTTTTTCAAGACAATACTGCTTATTTGTGAGGCTTAAAGTAATAAGCTGCATTGCGTGTTTCGAGAGCACTTAACATTTTCTCGATTGGCTCTGAATGTTGACTTTTGTATTGATCCTTTGTTTTGTTCTCGTTGGATTATTCTTTGTAGCTTGGAAATAGCTCTTTGATCTGAAAGAAATACAAGTTTGTTATCATAAAGATATTATCAAGATGTCATTAAGATATATAAACAAGCAGTTAGCGTTTATCCTTCCTTCCGTCCATGCACGAAGAACTGTCCAGCCGTGAGACATTTAAGTTGCTCATATACGTACTCGTAATAGATATCTACATATGAATAAGCTTATTCAATGATGATTCAATTAACCGCATAAGTGGTCTGGCTAGGTGCCACCACCTTATCTTAGTCTGGCGCCATAACCATCAACATTAGTAGCATTGTTGTGTTCCAGCAGTTTTTTTAAATAGCCAGGTCTTCAGTAAATGAGGATTTCGGGAGAATGCGCTTTTGTTTATGCACCTCGGCCGTTTTCGGTAGTTACCATTAGATGAGAAGGATGATAAACGCTTCCTTGTTGCAAAATATGAGAATAAGGCATGCACTGTAAAAACTTTAGGGGTGGATTCTACACTCAAATATACATAATAAAAAATGCTTAAAAAATTCCAAGCTTTAATAGTTTAGAAATGGCAGCCTTTTTTATTTTGTTGTCTTCGATTTTTGCAGGTGCTGAAAAAGGTGATACTAGACACAAGTAAATAACAATCAGTAAAGTAGCCAAAAGTTCGAACATCAATAGGACAAAAAAACAAATATGTCGGTTTTCAACACCAAAAATGACGAAAAAAACACAAAGTAACACCAATTCACTACGTGGAGTTTGGATTTTTTTTTAATAATTTTTTTATCATGTATGTTAAGTTTGTATAGTGCATGCCAATACAGATTGTATAGGTATTGCTGCTATACGTATGCTACTGCGCATTTAAGAAAGCTAAGCAAGAGTAAAGCAGACTTATTTATAGGCTGATAAAATACATACAGTTGCTTAGTGGTAGAATTCTGTACCTACACCTAGGGGATGACGAACAGATCTAGTGAAATTAAAATACCTCTATCGATCGGATCGACGTTAATGGGTTCGTGGCCGTTTTCCATCAGGCGGGCTGATGCCAACATAAAAATAAACAATATCTAATAATCGTTAATATTTCTCTCTTTCAGGCATAGGATTTGGTATGATATACCTGCCTTCAGTAGTGGCGGTGGGCTACTACTTCGAGACGAGGCGCTCCCTCGCCACTGGCATCGCGGTATGCGGGTCAGGGGTGGGCACGTTCAGCTTCGCACCCCTCGCTTCGATCCTGCTCAAAGAATTCGGCTCGTGGCAGAACGCGAATCTACTGCTCGCCGGCTTGATCCTCAACTGTGCCGTATTCGGTGCGCTCATGAGGCCGCTGGTTTATCCCAAGGTAAGTCATTATGCCTTTATTCAGTTATTTACTGATGAATAACAGATTGGGAATATAGTACTATGCTTTGGGTTTCATCATTTCTCCATTCATTTGGGTGAATAAAGTGACTTGGGTTAATTGTGATCGTTTTGTCCGTAATGATGCATGCGTGTAGGTATTGCCGACTTATATCAAGGTAACCGAAAAGTATTGTCAATTTCTTGGTGTTAGACAAGATTCTAGTGAGTTTATATGCTCTGGCGAGTCAGTCAAGTATTGGGCAACTTTGCTTTAACGATAAAAACTCCCATTTCGTTTTCGCCATAACTCTTCTTAATTAAATGTACTCTGTGCCACAGATTGTGTGTCTGATAATGTTTTGCGAAATTATTTACTCCCATGAGACGAGTTCTAAAGTATTTAGTCTTGAATCACTTGAATGACCCGCCACAATATGTACAGCCCTATCTCCACTTGGTGCATGCCCATATTAGTATGATGATATTGAACTCCTATAGTAAAACTGACACGTGTAGCTCCTTAGTTACCTACTTATTACAAATAGGTATTATATAACTATTGTAGCGATGGCTCTTGAATATTCTATTCACAAAGTAAACACAATATCATTACAAGCCAATAAATTAATTTTATATATGAATTATTTTCATAATATCTTTTAAGTGTCCACTATGTTAATTTATAATAAGCCGTAGTAGTTGGTACTTTCCCCAGTAGGTAGTTCAATTAGTTGCCAATATATTACAGACGTCAGGTGAAAAACCCCTACTGCAACGTATGGCTGAAGAGAAAAGACTGCAAATGGAACGTGGATCAATAGGAGGCTCATATTTTATGGTGCAACTGCCCGATGGCACCATGGAAAAAAGACTGAAGGTATGACAACAAAAACGGGCAACAATATGCTTTATCCCCGTCAGGTTAGACTTTTTATCTATTGACCGAATATGACACTACTGCTTTAGTGAATCGTGAAACTGAAAGCATTCAATGATCTTATTAACAACAGTTACAGAAATAGATTAATGAATCGTTTAATCTACACATGGGATGAAGCCAAGGTTATTAGTATTTGTCACATGCTGTGGTCATGTTTTATTGTGTAGTATTGTGTTTTTAGGGTTACATAGTAGGTATACCAGGAACCCTTTTAGATTCATTTCCGTCTGACTGAGTTATAGGTTAATTCTGCCATGGTTATAGATATCTATAGCGCCAAAGATAAATTTATGGAAGAATAATATTTAGATTACCTACCCTATATCCACAGTGGGGTGGCATGAGTGGGGAATACGGGGTGGGCAATTTAAATGCGTCAGCATGGGAAAGTCCGAAACTATATAAATAAAACAGAGAAATTGATTCTAAGTAACTATGTTAATTTTAAGGTTTAGTAAAACAGCGCTTTTTTTTCTAACCCTTTAACATTCAATGGGGGTTTAAAAAGTTAATGCACAGTTTTATACTAATTTTTATAAGTTTTTTAGAGTGTTAATTCTTGTTTTTATTAACGTAATGAAATGGTTAATAAAACTCCCACTTGGAACGCAGAACCCTCTACTGTGCGAGTCCGTATCGCATTTGACCGGTTCTAATCATTGAGCATGTTGCGAGTTTGCAACTGAAGCTATTAAAATTGACATTTATTTTTATACTTTACAGGCTATCGTATTGTCCGAGCTCTGTATATGGCGAGAAAATTAATGCTCTTTTGTTTTAAAAATCATACAACGAATACTCAATGAGAATTTAGAGTTTTTGCGTTATACCAACTGAAAGCTTTCGTATTGTCACAATTTGGGTTAACCATCTACGTCACCTTTATTATAATATCATCAAATGGTCATCAATTGTACTCACAAAATGCATCAGTTATAAATATATCCGGTGGTATGTTGTGTTTTGTGTAACTAAGAAATGTATTCATCAACAAATCATTTAACAGCTAAAGCTGTGCAAGTGCATGTATCTACATTAAAATGTGTAATTTGCCTGTTTGTTCGTTAACAAAAATAAAGTACCTGTGATAAAATTATAAAAATGATAATTGAACAGTGTATGTATAATTTGATGTAAAGAACCGCGCACGTATCTGCCGCATCGCAGTCACATTACAAAGTCATCCGCATAATCATCGTATATTTTATACTGCGGTCGCAATGCAGTGCTTCGCACCAGGGCTGTAGTAGTTTGTCTTACAGTTCAACAAAAAAAATATGGAAACAAAACTACGTTGTCAAATTCGTAGCCTCAGTTCACTATACCCACTTGCCAGTGTCCGAGACAAGCAATACTGGTTTTTTCACACTGTTTCAATGTAAATAATAATGTCTAATAAATAAAATAAATAACAATAATAAAGTGTATTTTCTAATTACAATAGATGATTAATAAAACATGTAGTTGTTTTTGGGGGACAACACCCTTTCGTTGTCGCCGACATAGTTGTCCAGTGCAGGGTGACGCTACGACCTATGGTGGGCTATTAATAGCAGTGCGAATGCGATGCAGTTGTTAAAACCGTTAACAATACAAATTAAAGTAACATATTTGTTTGTTTTATATTACCACAGCTAGAATACATTTCTATAAGGATGACCTCACTTATATATATACTACTCAAAACAAAATAAGGGCCACGAGGTATTTTGTCTGTACCATGAAAATAATAAAACTAATATTAATTTTTTTGTCTCCATAACGAAAACTAATGTTGTTTTTACCGTGTAGACCAATAAATTTATTCCAATAATAATGATTAAAAAGTTTATTTGCTTTTGAAAGAAAAAACACATTTAAGGTTAAAAATAAAAACAATGTAAAGTTACTGAAAACAAAAGAAAATACTCCATGCTCATCTTGTAACGGGTATGCCCCCCTCGTTTCGTTACGCACTCCTGAAGCCTGGAGTGCATGCTCTCAATCAAATGCCTGACATTTTCCATTGGAATCTCTTCCCAGGCCCTTTTAACAGCGTTGATGAGTTGCTGTTGGTTGTGGATTTCCTGATCACCGTCTCTAACTCTTCGTTTCAACTGATCCCACATGTGCTCTATTGGATTTAAGTCCGGACTGTTCGCCGGCCACGGCAAGACTTGAATTTGAGACGCTTCCAGTACAAACCGAGTCGCTTGAGCCGTGTGTGCACGAGCATTGTCTTGCATCAAGATGAATCCAGGACCCGCTCGCTGGGCAAATGGGATCACATGTGGTCTGACGACTTCCTCAATATACCGCTGAGCAGTAACAGTACCCTCATTTAAAATAGCGAGCTCAGTTTTGCCGTGTAAGCTTATCCCGACCCAAATCATTACATTTGGACCACCAAAACGATCGACTTCATGGATGCAGGCTTCTGAAAATCTCTCGCCGCGTCTTCTCCATACTCTAATACGCCGATCGTCGTTAAAAAATTTAACTTTGCATTCGTCTGTGAAGAGCACCAAGCCCCATTGGTTTATGTCCCAGTCCAAATGTTGACGGGAAAATCTTAAACGATTTGCACGATGATTTCTGGTTAATGGAATACGGACAACTCGCCTTCTTGATGCCTGCTGGTCTTCATGCAATCGTTTACGAATAGTTTGGTCACTGACACGAGTACCCGTTGTGAGCCGTAAACGATTTTGCAGCTTGCGGGCCGTCGTTGTGCGATCTCGGCGCGCACTTAATCGAATGTAACGATCCTCTTGAGCTGTTGTAATGCGAACTCTGCCCGAACCAGGTCTTCTTCTAACACTGTCGGTCTCTTGGAAACGATTCCATAGATTTTGAATAGCTCTTCGAGAAAATCCCTATTGCAAACCCACAGATCGCTGCGAATGACCTTCTTCAATCATTGTAACGGCTCTGGTTGCTGTCAGCGAGTCCATATGACGCCTGCGTGCTTGTGGCATATTGCAAAAGATGTTTCTGACTCGAGATATCAATGAACTCTGATAATTTCTAATAAACCAAGAAGCTAAGGAAAGCAAAACGTCAAAGAAAATGGAATCAAAATTTTCAAAAATAATTTTAAATCAAATTTTATTTAAAATTGTTGCCAGCATTAGATGAATACTACAATATTAAAAAGTTTAGGTATCAAAGAGTTTGTATACTCAATATTTTACTACTTTCAATATGTAAATGTTTAATAATTTACACCAAAATGAAAAAAATACCTCGTGGCCCTTATTTTGTTTTGAGTAGTATACTTATGTCTTGTGTTTTATGTCTGTGTAATGTCTATGTAATAAATTAATAGAGACTTGCTGCAATGAATAAATTAAAAAGCGTGTTTTACGGGAATTTAAAACTTATTGTCCTTGTATTACAATGCAATTTTATTTGTTATTACAGGCGCCTCTAAACATAGACCCAGGTGTGCACTCGTCGCTGAACCTTGAAGCGTTGGCGAGAGTGCCCACCGTGCCTAATATGCCGGGCGTGCCCACTGTGCCTACTCTGCCGACCATCACGGAGGCTAAAGTACCTGATGAGAGCGCTGAGAAGAAGAAGGTAAGGTTCAAAATAAATTTCAAAATGCGTAAAACACAATGCTTAGAATTTTATAGATGACTCTATATTTTTTGATACGCCTGGGATTAATCTGGCTGAACGATATATGATAAACATCGAGAGAATGAGTAAAAGAGATACATGGAGAGGTTATGGTCACCCAACTGGTCAAAAGACGTTTGGAACAGTTTGGTATTGTTCATTAAAATGTAACGGCGATAAACCATAGAATTAAAGGGCAATCTTGAAACAATAAACTCACGCTGTCAAAAGGGTCAAATCGGCTAAACCGATCAATTGGATTTGAGGGCCCCCTTTTGTTTAATCTTTAATTCCCCGAACGTTCTCTGGCGGAGAACCATATTATATAAGTACATATTAAGTAAGTTCGTTTGCGTGAAAATGTTATAATTGCTCCATTTCGTTGCACGCAAGTGTAAATTACGCCTCAGTTCAACTCTGGGCTAAAGCGCGGGTTTGGTTGCGGTTTGCGAGCGCCTCTCTTAATAATGGCCCAAACTCGCCACTTCGTTTATTATGAAAGTCTTTTCATTATGAATTAAATGTCATTATATTTGTTAACCAGTGTATTAGTTGACCGCTACACCGCCCGCTGCAACTTTTGATCGACTCAGTCGGCTATAATTGACAAGCCATAGCGTGCCTGTACTCTAGCGACGGCAAAGATCGACGATATCTATGGCTTCCAAAAAAATTTAAATAAAATTATGAGATCTTTTTTAAACCCTATTCTTATTGCAAGTTTTGTCTCTAAATAGAATGCTAGTGCATACAATGAACGGCGACGCATTTATGGCTGTAAATGTAGCAGGGTCTTTGATTTTAAATAAAGAAATATATATAATGTGGCTGTGTACAGAATGAAAACGGCTCAGCGATCCCCCCGTCGATGCAACAGCAGATGTCCCGGAACGTGTCCTCGCCGGCCTTCAGCTCGCAGGCGCCCGGCATTCCCAAGAACGGCTCGGTGCCTTTCTTCGACAGGCAGAGGAAGCAGTCCACCGGAGATAGGTCAGCGGCCGATAGGTAGTAGGAAACTTTTATCCTGCAGCTTCGGGGAGGGATGGTGGAAGAAATGCATGGTGGAGGAATCGTGTCTATAAAGGAATGACTGTGCTCGATTATTAAAGGCTACATCACGTTTGGTAAACCGAATAATTTATTTAGTTAAAAAAATTAATACTAAACGCAACTTTTGAGACTTCTAAATTATATGTATGATGATGATGACAAACGGGATCAAAACAACAAAACACAAAAACTACACTACTAAGTGACAAATTAGCGAAGTTGGAACCCATCGTTGTCGTTACGCTATCGACACACTTATAAATGATATTTCTCTTATTTTAAGAGAGACTTAACTTTTTTTTGGTCGCATAGTGTTTGTTAGGAAAATGGTTGTAGAAGTTTTGCATCGTGTTTGTTTATCTGTTTAATGGTTTTTGATGTCTGCTTATTTTCATTAATGCAAATTAGGTGTAGTTACCGAAGTCAATACTCTTAAGGCAGCAGATACAAATTACTAATTGAAGAGTATTCTTGCTTTAAATGTATGAATCTGGCTGTTATACTTGCATGCATATTATTCGCAAGCAACCCATATGAGAAATTAAAAAAAGAGACTAATTAATAGGTGTAAAGTAATAAAACCATTTATTTGTTTACTGGACTAATTTTGAGATAAAAATTGCATTAGTATAATTTTTTTATATTACCTTTTCTGTTTATGGTGCGGTGCTGTTCATAAACGAGCTATATAGCATTACAAATTTAATGGTAGCATGCTTAGCAAAATAGGTCGATTGTTTATTAGCATCTTGATTATTTTATTAAAAACTAGAAGCTTTCTAACTTAACATAAAACAGAAGTTTTCATTTGGATTAATATATAACTTATCTATTACAGATTTAAACCGTCCTTAGCTGCTATCAAAGCCTCGTCCAAAACTTCAATGAGCCGAAACGGTGATGTAAGTACTTTTAATTTTTGATTAGGTTTACAGTCATAGTCATAACGG
Organism: Eudonia truncicolella; assembly: GCA_949315975.1. Classification (NCBI taxonomy): domain Eukaryota; kingdom Metazoa; phylum Arthropoda; class Insecta; order Lepidoptera; family Crambidae; genus Eudonia; species Eudonia truncicolella. The sequence goes on from OX438836.1 coordinate 13,101,010, forward strand.
AAACCCAGTGGAATCGGTTATGGACGTTTGTGTTATGTGATAAAGATGACGTACTTGTCATTAATCGTCTTCTCGTTCATCGCACAAAACGTTATTAGAACCCCTGTATTGCGGCGACTTAAACTATGCACCTTTGACATTTACATTTCCATTTCCATTTCCATTTAGAAAGGAGGATTTGCTTTTTTCTGTTCCCTAACTGATCACTGTCATAACGGAAAGGTCCTTAAAAGTTGTTAGAAACTGTTTTATTTCGTGTTTCTTTGTTTTTTTTTTCATTTTATAGTGTGTTTAACCTCAATTTGTGGTATAAATGTTTGTAATCGGTTGTTAATTTTGTAAGAAGCTTGTTGGTTTCTAATAATATAAAAAAATAAAGGATTTGTCTTTTCTAAGAGTTGTTATAAGCGCTCAGCTCTCTTCTACAGAAATTACATGGCCAAGCAAACGTTAGGTAGAGGCACCTTGAACTTGTAACATTCCTCTTGCCAAGTGACATGATCGTTTAACAACTTGGCTAAACTCCATTTTATCTGTATACTGTTTGCAGCACTCATTCGTTTTGTTGTGCAAATATTATTTAAATCATAAAGTCAACGCATGTAACAATGAATACTACCATAAAATGTAGCTACTTATGGCCAATTAAACGGATTTATTTTGTTTTTGCATTTTGTAGCTCAGTCGAAACGTAGTTTATAATTACTGAAGTAACGCTACGCTCTCCTTACTTAATTGCAATAGCTTGCAATTCACTTGTGTAATGTTTTTTTTTAATTTAATTTTTAATCTCTGAGAGCGCGGCAGTAGATAACTGTTGTTAACTTTTGCGTGTGACTTGACTTGACTAATAGAGAGTGAAAACTAAAACTATGCTTCCTAATTTAACAATGTATAACATTTTATAACTGAATGAAACAAAAACGTTGCGTCTTAATGAAACATTGTATAACTGAATGACATCGAAAACGTTGCCTCCCAATGAAACAATGTATAACATTATATAACTTCTTTGCCAGGGTGACACAGAAAGCGTAATGTACACATCAAAGCTGTCGGTAGCCGGCCCTAGAGAACCGTCTCGCATGGTGCGGCCGATGTCTCGCAAAGACATCTTCTACTCGGGCTCCGTGGTCAACCTGCCGCAATACCAGAGCCAAAAGTCGCTGCAGGGCTATAGGAACTCGGTACTCAGTTTGCCGCCGAGCAGGCAGGCTGGCGATTTGGAGAGACAAGAACGTGAGTATATTGTCCACATGGTGGAAGGATTTTGCCTAGAATCCGACTAAATAGTGATCATGTATAGTACCTATTTCTGAATGTATAGTATTAGTATAGTTTGTTTTGTTATTTTTAGGCGCAGGAGACATGCCTTTACAGTCTCTTTAGTTTTGTAGCGAAGAACTCGCTATATCCGTTGCCTATCACAGCTACCTCGTTCCGCGTCGCGCGTCGCTGCTGAGCAATAATCGGTACTACTGCACATCTAATAAAGTCTCTTTTGTTTTGTAGCGGAGTACTCGCTGTGCCCGTGCCTGTCGCTGCCGGCGTCATTCCGCAGCGCGCTGGCGTCGATGCTGGACGTGTCGCTGCTGCGCGACCCCGCGTTCATGCTGATCGGCGTGTCCAACGTGTTCGGCATGGCTGGTCTATACGTGCCCTTCGTGTATATTGTGGATGCTGCTATGCTCAATGTGAGTTATATTAGACACATTTTTTTATTCTCACAATATATTAAAATCAATTTCATATAATTTTGAGAAATATTTTTAAATTAAGAGTCCTAAAAAGTATTACAATTGTTTGTCTGTAGGATCGAGGAATCCGTTACGAATACGAAATTTCAGTTTTTTAAATATACGTGATATGTATTATTTAGTATAGGGGATATATTTTATGTGTAGGGGACGTCTAATACGGCATGACGTCGCATAGACAAAGTGTAGCTCATGCCCAGCAGTGATTCAAGAGAGGCTGATAATGTTGACGTCAAAATTTAATTATTTTTCCACCATTATAAGTAACGCACTTAACGACACTTTAATCCGTTGGTCCCGGTAGTTGTCGTAAGATAGCCATACCCATACCCAATGTGTGTGTGGCTCTTCGCTCTATTTCTCCATGTAATATTATTCATGTTTTGCACACAGTCTAAACAGAGCATTGGGGCGTTTCTAGGTTTCTGATGATTATGCAAGGTATTAAAATATTTTTTAAAATGTGTTTAGGGTGTAGAAGCATCGAAGGCGTCGTTCCTGCTATCCATAATCGGCATCACGAACACGTTCGGTCGTATCGCGTGCGGCTGGGTGGCCGACTTCCCCTGGATGGACTCGCTGCTGCTCAACAACATCTGCCTTGTCGTCGCCACGGTTGGTATTCTATTTAGTTTTCATTTACTTAGGTCATAAGCTGGATTAGTGGATGAAGGCTCTTCGTTCCTCGTGATTCCTAAAAATGCCATTTTTTTTACGGCTATAAGGTATCTCAAATTAGAGGGAGTACCTATTATGTACCCATGTACTAGACGTAACTACTGTTATGATATTATTGTAATAATATTGTACACACGCCTGCACGTCAGACTACCTGACAAATTTCCTCAATAGACTTTGAACCTTATCATACATGGCATATGGTTGAACATTTCTTGAAGAAATTTTACGGTTTTGGAGGGTTTGCTGCGCAGGCGTTTGTACTTTGGTAGGTGATAGAGAAAACACTTTACACAAAATGAGAAGCTTAGATTTTTTTGAGCTGGCTAAGCGTAAAAATTTTGACAGCTAGGTTAATTGCATTTTATCTATCTTCAGGTATCTGTGGCAGCGACACCATTCTGTAATACTTACGCGGCGTATGTTGCTGTTGCAATTGCTTTTGGGATAGCTATATGTAAGTTTTTTTTTTATCTATGGCATCGTTATTGCTCTTTTATATTGTAAGTAATATAATATGGATGGGATAGAGGCATTATGCCGAGCAATCTATAAAAATAAAATTAACTACTAATATACCTACATACGTATATTATACAGGTTGTGGTTTTGAACAGTTGCCAAATTTAAGGAGGCGATTATGTTAATGTAACTGATAATAAATCCATTAAAAAAAAATACGTAAAAAAAAATACGAAAAAGATTTTGTTTCTGTTGCATGTCATTCTTTTGAATATACTACGCTGTGCTACTACTTTGGCTCTGCGCTAGGTGCGCAAAACAAATGCCTACAAATGCCGCCGTTTGCGCCGGCTTTTGTCGGCTAGCAACCACCCGCTCAAAGCGGGAACCGACGACGATTCAACGGTCGCCGCTCGCTCAGTCTCCCGCTAACCGCGAGCGCGCGCACACGTTTGACAAAAAAAATCCGGGCCGCTTTCAAACGTAGGTACGATGTCGCGTTATTCTAATCACGACTACGTTGAAATGGTGCGGATGTATGCCCTCGCCGGTAACAGCTTGAGGGGTGCAGTGCAGATGTTCGCGGAGAGGTGGCCAGACCGACCAACGCCGTCACGAACGACGATGCTGGCTGCTACACAACGCCTACTGGATTACGGGCAGTTCAGTATCCCAGCGCACGCCAGTGGTCGAGGCAACGTGGGCCTGCCCGTCGACTTACAGGAGCAGATCTTGCAGTTCTTCGACGACGAGCCACGCGCCAGTACACGTGATGCTGGGCGGCACTTTGGCCTTGATCACACCATCGTTTGGCGCTTGTTGAAGAAGAACCAGCAGCACCCATTCCATTTTCGACGAGTTCAGGATTTGCTTCCCACTGACCAGTCCAGCCGAGTCGAGTTTTGTACGTGGCTCCTCGAACATCAGCACGTTAATATTCTGTGGACTGACGAGGCGCAGTTCACAAGGGTCGGCGTCTACAACGTGCATAATGAGCATTGGTGGGCACACAGAGAACAGAACCCTCATGTCACAAAAAAAGACTCCTTCCAAAGACGTTTCAGCCTAAATGTTTGGGCTGGTATTATTGGCCCTTATTTACTGGGGCCTTATTTCATTGAAGGTCATCTCAACAGCCTTACCTACCTAGATCTGCTGCACCACGTTGTAGATGAGCTGTTGATGGACATTCCACTGGCATTCCACAGAGACCTCTTCTACCAGCAGGATGGTGCTCCACCACATTATGGACAAGTAGTGCGCAGCTACCTAAACGATACATTTGGATCGCAGTGGGTGGGACGTGGCGGTCCAGTGTCTTGGCCTCCTCGCTCCCCGGACCTAACACCGCTAGATTTTTATTTGTGGGGTGATGTAAAAAGGCTAGTGTATTCTGAGGAGGTTACAAGTGTAGTGCAATTGCGTACGCGAGTGGTGTCCGCTTTTGAAACGGTGAGAGAAAACATTTACGTTCTCAACCAATTAAAAGACAATTCTCGGCGTCGTGCTGCTTTGTGTATCGCTCGTAATGGGGCACATTTTGAACACTTGTTACGAGTAACATAGGTAAGTCAAAGTTTTGCTTAAGCACATTTTCATTTCATTTAATTTCCATACCTACATACTAATAGCATAGGTACGTAGTTTATTTTTTTCTGAATCGAGTAATTCTGTCGAGTAACTGGGAATCGAACCAAGAAACTTTTAATAGGAAGTGGCTAAGTAACATTCATACCTAGACTAAATAACGTAGGTACCTATTTAGTTTCTAGGATGTAGTAGCGTTAAATAGCCACGACAGCAATGTTTGTTTACGTTAACGGTCGTTGACCTCGGAGTAGTACATGTGAATTTCGAATAGAAACGTGAGATGTTACGAAAGATATAGGTAATATTTTTTTTTAATATTTTTATTTAAATTATAAGTATTTGTTCTACACTTGTGTACAATATGGCGACTGTTCAAAACCACAACCTGTATATACGTATTGTATTGTTATAATATCTTATACTATTATAGTAAAATACTTTTAAATTCTCTCGTGATAATCTCAAACGTTTTTCATCGTGACACAAAGTTATATGATGTGATGCGTGCAAATCTAAGCAATTGATATTATCACTAGCTCATTTTATGTTCCCACTGCGGGGAACGAGCTTTCCTTTTGAATGGAAGCACCATAATTTTGGAGAACGGGCCATAAACCACCACGCGGGTCCATCACTGATTTATAGTTGTTAACGACTATTAATGCAACGGAGACCAACGGCTTTACGTGCCTTCTGAAGCACAGAGGAGCTCGAGATAACCAATTTTTGATCACCCATCGGATGACCGCAGACGCAATGAGCAATCGCAAACCGAGCGCGTTTACCACTACGCCTTCGAGATTATTATAGGTACCCATCAATTGTAGTGATGACTAGATTTCAATGATGGAGGCGTTTGCCCAGCTGTGGGACAGTTATAGGCTATTTAATTACAACGGAAACCACGCATTACGGTAATTAGTACAAAAAGTAGATACAAGTATTTAAATATAAAACTATTTATAACTTGTGTTATTTTCCCTCACAGCCGGTTACATATCCCTAACATCGATCATCCTAGTCGACTTGCTAGGCCTCGACAAGCTGACCAACGCGTTCGGGCTGCTGATTCTGTTCCGCGGCGCCGCGGCTATCGTGGGCTCGCCGCTCGCGGGCGCGGTGTACGACGCGACTAAGAACTATGACGCCTCCTTCTATATGGCGGCGGCGTTCTTCTTGGCGGCTACGCTTACTTCGTTTGCGGCGCCCACTTTTAGAAGGTACGTTGGATTTAGTTTTTTTTTTTTTTTTTTTTATGCAGCTACTCCCCGCTATTTTTGCAGGACTTTATTATACTGTTTTCTTTTTTTGTATTTCTTTTCACTGGGGTTATTAAGTTTGAGCTTGATGAGCTCTAGTCATTTTTATTTATTTTCTCTTTTTTTGTTTCTTTTCTCTTTTTTCTCTTTTTTTCTTATTTTAATATGTATCTCTTATATCTAATACATTTTTCTTTTCTTTGTGTTATTACATTATTACATTATTATATTATTATATTATTACATTATTACATTATACATTACATTAATATACTGGTACATGGTACTTCTTATTTTAAAACATATTATTTATATACATATTATTCTTTACTTATTTTGAAATATTTTATACATTGCTCTCTTTTCCCATAAAGTCCTACCACTTATGTGGTCTTGCTTACATCTGCTTACATTAAACGTCCTTATTTCTCGTATTTACTTTATTAACAATTTCTTTGGCAAATTCCATGAATATCTTTCTTTCGCTTTTGTTGCTCATTATTTCCTTAAGGGTGTCTTTGCTTAGTTTTGTGTCTATTTTCTGTTGCAGAGTGTACCTAATTTGCGTGTGTATTAGGCAGTCTAATAATATGTGGAAGATGTTCTCGTCCTTCGTCGGGTCACAGGCACATGCGGGGCTGTCCCTGCACTTGAATCTGTGCAGGTATGCACAGAATCCCCCATGACCTGTCAAGACCTGCGACGCTAGCCGGTCGATGGACATCTTCCTCACGGTGTTATATGCGTCCACCCCATTCGGGAAAAAGACCTTGGTGGTCGCGGCTGTGGCTTCCGTCCTATACCTGCTGTCCCATTGCTCGATCGTTCCCGCCCGTAAATGACGTTTAACGTACGAGATGGGGCAGCAGTCATAGTCCGCTCTGGTCTTCAGTTTGAGGGCGGCTTCCTTCGCTAATTCATCCGCTCTCTCGTTCCCTCCTACTCCGACGTGGGCCCGTATCCAGTATAGAGAGACTAGTTGGTGGTTGTCTCTCAGGAATTCTAGGTTACCCTGTATCGCCTTCGTGATTGGGTGCGAGGATTCTGGATCCATCAGCGTCTGGAGAGCCGACCTCGAGTCGCTCAGAATAGCCGCTTCTTCGAATTTCTTGCCAATAATAATTTCGGTCGCTTGGAGGATAGCATATAACTCGGCTTGGAAGACCGTACAATATGGCTCCAGTCTGAATTTTCGGGTACACATCTCGACCTTCCCTTTCCAACAGGTCAGGGCGGCTCCGACTTTCCCCTCCAGTTTACTGCCATCAGTGTAGATCTTAGCGTTGGATTTAGTTACAGTTGCGTGCCTGTTTAAGAATTGCTAGTAAAACAAAAAAATAATACCCGAAGGTCCCGGGGTTCAATTTCCAGGTCGGGCTAAGTGTGTTTCAGATTTTTGGACGCATAGCCCGGTTTTGTGATCACCGACCCGCATTTGGCAAGCGTGGTGAATTAAGCCATTCCCTTATAGTTGTAGTGATGACTTGATTTCATTGATGTAGGCCTTTGTCCAGCAGTGGTTTTTAGGTAGATGTATATATTTGTAAGAAAGACAATAATATCATATATTGTTTTCAAAAGATTACGCGAACACTACAGATTGAAATTAAACAACTTTAACGGATCTACTCGCGTTCATTTTACACATACGTTTTAATAAAAACTAAATAATTTAATGTTTTGTAATGTTAGTATAATTTTTGTGATTCGACTAAGTTGCATTCACAAGTTCACGTTCAATACTTACTATAAGTGTTAATGATATCTTTAACTAGGTTTACTGTACATTGCAGCAGTTTTGATGCAATATACAAAGCCATTGCACTCCATGGTATCGGTATGCATACGAGTACCTCAGACATACCTTTATAAGCACCCATTGTTTCGACCGAGTCGCACCAGTCGTGTGTTACCACGCACCTTTAAGCTATCACTGATAAGTATAGTCCACTCCCTCAGGAAACAGGAAGAGATAACGCACCCAGCGGATGTGCTCAGCCCCATCGACGAAGATCTGGAAGAAGGCGAGGAAGAAGACCCGGATGACACGCCCATCACCATGGGCGCTAACCTCGCTCGGGCTCCTCCCACCATCACCAAGACCGCCGCCTCGCCCTCCGACCCGCCCTCGCCCGCTAGGGAGAGCGTCTTGTAATCAAACAAGTCAGTACGCAAGTGAATAGTTCAAACGCCTCATTAAAGTTGCGTAATATATGTACGAGAAGTAATTGTAAACAGGAATTAGTGAGCAAAGGGGTGATTTAGATTCTACTAAGATAAGAAAAAGGTGACTGTAAATTAGTGCTTAATATCGAAAGTCGATTGTCGATAGTCTATCGGCTGAAAGAGTTTATAAATTGTGAGGAGTAATCGCCCACCATCTTGTAAGCAGCGATACTATCGATAGAGTACAGCGCTGGTTAGTGCATCACCAAGACAGCCGCCTCGCCCTCCGACCCGTCTTCTCCTGCTGGCTAGCTAGAGCGCGTCTTGTAGGGAAACAAGTTAGTGCTATAAAAATGGTATCTAAAGGAATACGCATACGGAAAAACAAAGGTCTTTTTTAGATATATAAGCAGTGATCAGATTAGGTAGAGCTATTGTTCGTGAATTAAGATAAATATAGTTTACCTATTTCGGTCACCGTGGTAAAAACACAAAGCCGAAAGGCGTGCTAAGTGTGAGTTTTATTCTTCATTCGATCGCGGTAACGAAAATGAGACAAATGATGCGAGTTCAATTTTTGCCATAAAAATGGTTAATAAAACTTGCACTAGCGCAGCCAAGGTGATTGTATACAGGGGTGACTGTAATAAAGGACTACATATCGATTGTCGATAGTCCATTCATTACAAAAACATCGATAGTTTATAATTTGTGAGCAGCGATCTCCCACCATCACCAAGACCACCGCCTCGCCCTCTGACCCGCCCTCGCCCGCTAGAGGGAGCGTTTTGTAGGGAAACAAGTCAGTACGCCGAATTCTCTATCGCCTCATTAATGAAGACTAACTTTTGTAGGCGCAGTCAGCGCAACCAAGGTATTTGTAAAAGTAATAGTAGGGGTACTATTGCTAGTCGACGGATAATAAGAAAATAGATTGCCATATCGATACTATCATTGATTCTTACTATTGATTATATTAATAGTATCGATAGATTGGAACGTGATAATACTATTGATGAAGTGTAATACTATCGATAGTGTTTACTTGCAAATAAAAAATTATCGATATTCTTGCCATCATTTAACCGGCTATCGATAGACTATCGATAGTAAATATGGCTATTGTATGGCTCTTATAAATTACTATTAGTAGTAAAACACTCAAAGATGTTTTTTTTCAATGAAAATGGCAGTGAAGACGACACTTTGTGGTTTGTCATTGTTTTTCAAGTATATAGGGTGTATTATTAACTAGCAGCATGGCCGTTACCTGGTTATAGATTAACAGAGCATTTTAGGTGCCCCTAATATTCTTTCAAGTGATTGAATGTTTACGATTACCTTGATTTCAATTACCCTTCTTGGGTTGTTTTTTGTTGGAAAAGTTGGTGTTACGGTCGGAACCTTTTTAAGAGATTAGACGCAACATTGGAAAGAATTAATGGAAGAGGATTGTTGGGTGACGTAATCAATTAAAATACTTTACAAAGGTAAGGTAAAAAACGTGATATTGTAAAAAAATATTTGATTGCTTTCTTCAGTTTTTTTTTTAAATTGTGTTTTAAAATCAGTACAGCAAACAAAATAAAATTTAATATAAAATAGTAAATTGCAAACTTCGATCTGTCGAAAAAACCAACTGGTTGATCCGTTAGGTTAAAGTGAACTTTATTTGAAATTATAAAAAGTTGAAAACGTTTTAATATGCCCTGTGTTGCAAACTAATCCTGTTTTGCTAAGACACCGTCTTATATGAATAGAATAGTTATGGTGTATTACTTTTACAAACATTACAATATTGTAACAGAAATTATAAATTTGTTTACTATTATGATAAGCAATGGCGTATTAGCCAGACATTTAGAGAAGTCTTTACAAACTGTCATCATTTATTAATAAATTAATTTACTACGATCTCATTTTGTTGATTACACGTTTAAAAGTCCTCTTGTAATGTTTGGTATTCGTCTAAGCAAAATTGCTTTTTCATGTTCGTACACACACACTCAATTATACGAACTGGAACGACATTAAACAAAACCTAGAAACAAATATAGATAAGGATATGTAAATCTACTAAGTTAAAGCGGGAATAAGAAATTAAGATATCTTAATAAATGAATATAATGCCTGTGTTAATTGTAATGATAATTGTTTAGCATCATAATACAATAAGCTCGCGAACTGTAAATACTACGGAGTTACCATAAATGAATAACGCAGCAATTTTATACGAAAAATACCTCGCGAGAGACTTATGTAGATACGAACTGGAATTGAACGCAAGCAATAAAGCGATCGTTTTCGCGTTGCATTTTATAGTAAGAGGAAACGTGTATGTCCTTTATTCCAACGTGCCATAATACTTGTCGTAGTGCTGACGTCAATGGTTTTGATGCACCAACAAACTGCGATAAAGTACTATTTATATACTCTGTAAAAGATGCGGTGTCTTTTCATATATTCAGATTCAAAAATGTCCAATATTAAGAGCAATATTTGTTGTACTTATAGACTGTTAAGTACTTAGAAAATGGAACTTAATTTAAATATATTTATTTGCTTCCCATTATAAATTGAAGAAAATCTTTGAAAAAAGGACAATAATTAACGTTTTTATTAATCTCCTCTTATATTTGTCTAAAATGTACTTATTTTTTTAAAACAATTAAGTTTTTTGTTTGTTTCAAAATGTAAATAATAAAATTATAAATTAACTGCACTGACTAACTTGTAAATACACCAGAATAGTTGGTTTTAATAATTCTCCCTTCAATTAAATGTTAGCTTGTGTGCCATTTTAAAACTCCCTTGCTACCGGTATGTTATACTTTTAAAATGACTTCAAGTAAAAATATTCTTGTCTTTTTGAACCACCAAAATAAATTCTTTAATTTTAGTATTGGTCGTGTATATTCTATCGACAATTTTAGTTTCGGATTATAGTTATAGTTTGGGTTCGACATTTTATAATTTACACATTTCATATTTAGCAAAAAAAAGGATTAGTGAATTATATAATGATAATTTCTTTGATAAAACAATCCTTCCTATGTAATTAAGCTTGAATTGGAATGGATTAAGCCATTCTTTTAAACACTTGGGAAGCCACAGCAAAAACTTATTTCCTAATTCCAATCTTATCGAATGGTGATTGATAAGGTATTTAAGGTACATTTTCAGGTCCGTTAATCATCCAGATCGGTAAAACTCTTACATCTACGTATCTGTAACTTTCTAAAAAACGCTAACTCAGTAATTGTGGTACTTACTAAACTAAACATAATCCCTATTACTTCAATACGTAGACTAAAATTAAACCTGTGTAAAACTGATGTTGTCTTGTTTTAGTTAATAAAACTGGTAGAGTAGCATTACTTTGATACGTTTTAAAATAATAGGTGTATAGCTCTAAAAATGGTCAGGGAATAAATAAGGATAAGTGTATCTAACCAATGCGGCACTATAATGATTACTTGTCGAGGTAAATAACACGATTGCTATATTTTACGATGTGTGTATAATATTAGGTGGTAGGCATAGAACGTCTGCCTTTTTAATCTTGCTAGACTTACAATTTTCGAGCTTGGCTTTCAAATGGTAGCTATTTCTCTTGAGACATAGGTGAACTGAACGAAGCCCTCGCCGTTCGCATTATAGGTAGATGTGATTTAATGTAGAGATTTTTGTCTCGGCGTCGTGTGATGGTGTAATATTATGATGCGAATGTCGATGACTTCAAATCTTTATACCACTCTTTCAATGTCTTCGTGTGCCATTGCTATGAACAATCTATTCCTGTGAAAGTAAGTAAATTAAAATAACATTAAAGTGATTAGATATAGACAATTAGTAATTGCAACGCAGTCAATTTTCTGTGCATCATTCATACCAAAAACTTTCATTACTAGGTATCGAAACATAGGCTCTATATAAACGTACTTGCCAGTCGATAGGATGTATATTGCATAAGAGTTGTAGGTACATGATATATTTTTGTCATAGATATTTTTTTGTCAAAAAATTGCATAATTTAGATTTAAGCTTAAGATTAAAAAAAGTATGTAAAGAAACGTGAAATGAAATGTTTTAAATATAGGCAGAGGTATTATGTGATAAATAGAAAACAGTTATTGAAATATTATATTTCTTTTATAACAACTTGTATTTTGTATTAATTGTATTCATACTATGGAACATAAGATTTTTGTTTAAGGAAAAAAATGTAAACTGGTATAAAACTAAAAATTGTATGATAATGTATTAAGGTATATTCGAAAAAGTTATCGATGAATGTTACTGTTGTTATAGCTTTATGTAAAAAACCAAAAGTGTTATTATGTTTTTAAGATTAAATGAATATTTAGGAATCATGGAATGAAGTTATCGGAACTGTCGTATTCTCGGAGTCTTGTAAACTTGAATATGACCTATTTAGGCTGCTCGTTGGGCTCATGTTGTATGGAAGTCTCAAACTTAAACATTACTCGTTTTAATTTAATTTATACTTTAACGTTAACGCAGTAATTGCCGTTCAACATCAGGACATCATTGTGTTTCAAACGTATTTTATTCAGTATTGGCTTAAAGTATTGTTATATTTTATTTATAATAAAATTGAAGGTGTTTGCACATTCGAGAAAGTTTTGTCTGTAAAAGATGCTAGCTATGCCTCGCGCACTTAATGAAAATTATAATAATATGTTTGAAAATATTATAATTATATAGTTATATTCTCAATATTGAATTAAATTTTCCGACCAGTTCGTTCTCGACCTCGTAACGGAAAGAATTGTTTTTTTTTGTGAGAGCTTGCTGTTGGCATTTACAGTGTCGCTGGATTTCTTTGTTTATCCGTCATGTACTTACGTGCCCCAACGTGATTTTTACCTGCCGAGATCGAGCACGAACTTGTAAGACTGTAGGTATATTTGCAAGTATTTAGTTAAATATTTTAAATTACTCAATTTTATGTAAGTAATTATCTTAATTTTTGAAAATAAGTTATTTAATTAAACAAAAATTACGTTTCTAAAACAAGTTTTTTGTATAAATGATATTTTATAGAATGGTACTTTATACCTATGTATTTTTTGATTGGTTTTATTTTGGATTGATGTGTAAACAGCTTTGCCCTAGAGTGTGTGAATTATAGTTTTCTACTGAAACCTCGCGGCGCCACCGTCGCCACGCTTGCAAGCAACGATACAGCCGCAAGCTTATTGTTGATATGTCCACCGAAAACTTTTGTAAATAATCGATTCATTAAATGATAATGATGACACTCGTTCGTTTTATTTTGTGTTTTATAATTATCTCCTCCCACCAATCTCTTAAGTAGTCGAGGTCGTGTCTCCGATGCTTTCTCGGCCGACTCCTTTCGCCGCTGCCAAAGTATGAGACATATGGAGTTTAGGAGATTTGGGGGAGACCTTTACCCAGCAGCAAGACGAAACTTGTTAATTAAAAAAATATCTTGGTTTTGCTTCATCATCATCATCATCATCATCATCTCAGCCAAAAGACGTCCACCGCTGGACAAAGGCCTCCCCCAAGGATCTCCACAACGACCGGTTTTGTTTTTTTTTTGTTTTTGGTTTTGCTTGTGTCACACTAAATCCGTCTTTCATATGGCAATACAATACAAGATGTAATAATAACAGCAGTAGTTGTTTTATTATCAAATGGCTTTGCAGGCACATCAGCCAACTATGAGTAAAGAAACTTCTAAATAAAAACGTTTAACGCTTAATTATCCAGCATAGTCTCATATCAAAATACTCATTTTTAGAAAAACTAAAAACAGGCATCATATTCCCGTCAAGAAGTCAATTGGTATGATTTGAGAGCTCAATTCCGTAGCTTACAGTTATTTAAGTTATAACTGGTTACAATAAACTAACAACGAATTAAAAGGACTATCTACCTGCTTAAATAATCTTTGAAAATAATTTATACAGTTTAGTTCTGCTACTTACCGATAGATGTCGCTTGGAGTCTTTTAAAACTTCAATGCAACTCATTATATCTAGTTATACGAGTCACATAGCTTGATAATTAGGTATTTCGTTAATAAGAAGTTTAGTAATAGTTTCATTGTTGCCCGGAATTCTATAGTAACTGTAACTGGCGCAAGACGGCGGTGCTAAATGTACAGTACAGTACAGTATGTAAAGTACAACAGTTAATATCATTTTCCTTATTTTAATGCTGTAAGGTAGAAAATAATGCCTTTGCTGAGTTTATTACCGGTTATTCTCAGTACAAAGTCCCCCGCCCTGTGTAGACTTATGAATCGATGGCATGTTGACATTCATACGAGCTACTTGTAGCATAAACTGAATAAATGATTTTAAATTTACTAAAACTAGATGACACTAGGTATGTCTGCGGGTATTTAATGTTTTTTTCATCCCCCCATCTCGGAAAGAGTATTTTTGCTCTTCGATATCTGAGTGCAAAAGCTGTTTTTATCCGCTAGAGGATAAAGTAAATTGAATTTAGAACATCGTGTGCACTAAGTTTGTGAATTCTAAACATCATTAAACCTATTTACTTCTACCTCCATGGTGCCGAAGTTATCATACAACCTTTTTTAACTTGTTAAAAACTCAGACTCGTAACCTTCTTGGTGTACTTTTTTTTATTTGCTTTGCGCGCGCCATTTTCTTTTTACGTCATATTGTTAAAACCTTAGGTTAAAAACAAGAAACTTGAAAACAAGTAAAAAACCTAAAATAAGTGATTCTAGCGACGAGGAAGTTTATTTGACGCCAACAGAATAGGGTATTACACCCTTTTCGAAAAGTGTTTTAAATGACTCCTAGAGTGATAATAAACCACTATAATTTTTATATGTTTTTTTAAAACCGATTAATGCCATAAAAACTACTTTTAAATTAACATAAACCAAAAACGAGCATTTGTATGGCATTGAAACAGCGCCTCCTGGTGGCAAACGAAGAGTTAATTTTTTGCATACAAATTCTATTTTTCAATAACGAGATCGAATCGAAATCAAATAAAAGTCGCATAGCGACCCCCACACCACTGTAGAGAAAACAAATTTCTTTATAATATCATAATAATAATAATAGTTTATTGCCTATAAACAATCCATAATTAATATTCAATTACAATCAAAATAAACATAAAATAAAAAAAAAATACAAATTAAAAACAAAATTAAAATTAAGATTTAATTAAAAACGGATTCAAAAAATGTATAAAATTAAAACTAAAATTAAAATTAAAATCCGGTGACGCTGTAAAGCCGTTTGAGGCGAACAGCAAATTTTCTTCAACAAAAAAAAAATAAGCACGGACTTAAAACAAGAATTAATTTTATTACCAGCTTATTTTGTCCCATTGCTAATGGAAAAATGGGCGAAGGAAATTAAAAAAATATGTTTCGCACCACAGTACTTACCAGCATTAATTGTATAATATACTAGTAGTGGCCCGCTCCCGACTTCGTCCGCTTGAAAACACACGTACCCCATTACGGACCCCTATTGCAGCGCCACCTACCAGGTCCAATTGTAAATCTAAACCATTCTCGAATCCACTTGAACACACAAAAATTTCATCCAAATTGGTCCAGCCGTTTAGAAGGAGCTCAATTACAAACACACGCACAGAAGATTTATAAAAGATTCGAAATATTATTATGTAGGTACCTACATATTAATGTCACCATTTCATTGTAATTTTTTTGTATTTTTTTAAATAATACGTGTAGGTACTAATGTCATTTCTATTTTGTTAGTAGGTAATACCTACTGATGTTTTCGTAATTTATACAAACATAATTATAATTATTTTATAGCTTTTAATTTTTATTTCACATATTTGTTTCTCAGACATAAGAAAAATACCGAGATAAACTCAGAATCTGCATAACATTATATTTATAGTACAAAATAGAAATATTTTAAACATCTATTGGCAAAGTGTCTTCGATATTAAAAACAACCAACTCTGTGGTCTAACGGTTAAACTACCGGTCACCGACCTCCACGTCCTTCATTCGATTCCCATGGGGGAATACTTTCCAAAGTGTCGGGTATTGTTTTGAAAAATATTGAAATTGAAGCTGGTGAATACCGTAAATGTACCATCACACAACACCAGCTTATTTTATGTCCTCGTAGCTGGCTAGCTGGGACACGAGCCTTCCCTATGGACGCAAACATCACCGGGAGAACGGGCCATACATAACCACGCGGGCCCAGTGCAGTTTGATTTTTTACGAAATTTACATGCCTTCCAAAACACGGAGGGACTTGATGAATTTTTGGTCACCCATCCGATCACCGGCTTTTGCGAAAGTTGCTTAACTTCAGCAATCGCATACCAAGCGCGTTTACCACTGCGCCATCAAGGTCCTACTGGAAATGTATATAGCCTCTTGACTACCCACCCATCTACTCGTAATACTTACATAGAAATACCTACTTGCCCAATGACGTCATGTGTGCTAGTCTAGTGACGTCTAGAGTGCTCCCGCATCGTTCTTGGGGTTTTACTCGGTGAGTTCGAATCGGGCGGGTGTGTCTGTTTCTATGTCAAATGTAGGTAGGTATACATTACAATTCGTGTTTATCAAAATTATTGCTTTGCCATGAAATATGTTGTTTACGAAATAGATAATGGGCCCTACAATATAAGTAAGTATGTATGTCACGATAAAATTACAGCGCAGACGTCATTGATGCTCTTTGTAAACAGTAATGAATTCGACCCGCTCGACGGCGACATATTAACATGTCCAAAACAAATCAATCAATATTTAATATCAATTTGTCATTTATCAAGTCAAGTGTCATACAATTAAAAGTTTAAAGTTATTATTACGAGGGGAAATGTATTAAAATGTGCTTAAATTTGGTTTACACAGTACCCTATGTGCTCTGGGTGCCAAGTGCGAGTTTCATTCTCCATTCGATCACGTTAACGAAGACGAGAATGTTAATTCTCGTTTTCATTGGCCATAATTACGTGCTATATGTGCGTACATAAAATTAGGGGGACGAGACTTACCTACCTAAATGTAGACCAGTTAAAATGCGCGATTTTTACCATTGGCGAATGTTCACGTTTCGACGCAATTTTTGCCTTGGCATAATTTTAACTCTCCTCGTACTCACCAGAGGCACTGCTTCAATGCCTGGAAATTCAATGGATAGTAAATAAAACTCACACTGGGCACTCTGTGGTTTACACTGTAATGTTGTACAATTCAATGTAAAGGTGGAGACTGACCGAAGCGTATCATCGTAACGTATCATTCGCGGCGAGCTTGATTCATCATTGCTGACCACAGACCATTTTGCTGACCAACCAATAACAAGAGCGAGCGGCGAGCGGCTCGGCTTTCTGTACCATGCGAATGCTCGCATCGATCATGCTACGTTACGGCAAAATGCTCCGGTCAGTCTTGACCTTAATTAATAAATCATAAATATTTAAAAAGTATCCACTTAAATATTTATGATGTTAAAAATTTTAAAGCTTAACTCAGACAGATATAAAAGTTATAAACACTGCTAAGGGAATCCCCGAGACCAAAGCGGTCGTTTTTCCAAGTAATTTAAACTACATACTTTTGCAATGAGGTTCTAAACATAGTGAACGATCTATTTTTATAAAAAGTGATTTAACATTCTTTTGATGTCATGTGGAGCCTTGAAACAAAATGTTATCCCGCTTTACAAGTTACATAATAGCTGTGACGAAAAGAGACTAATTTCTTGGTGGGACGAGATTCTACCATGACAAATGTGGTACACACCTACTTACGACTTAATGGTCAGGTTTAGCTCACATCTACAATGATGGATTTTTAGCAGGCTTACAGATTTTTGAGATTTTTAATTTGATAAGTAAGTAAGTACCTAATAATTAACTGTGCGGGCTGCACAATATACCCACCTGTGACGTAAACATATAAGACTGACGTAGATAAACCATCAATGGCACAATGTAGGTCTAATTGTTATTTGATTATATTGTTTTGCGCAAACATCTTACGCATCGAAAACGTATTAACGTAATTGGTCCGTCATTCTCGAGGCCAATGTCTCGCGTATCTGTTACAAACTAAAGGCTTTCTCGCATTATTATTTTTTCAACACATAGGTGCCGTTGCATTCCTAGACGTCAATTAACGAATAGGTACACACGCCTGCACATCAACCTACCACAAACTGTCAAATTTCCTCAATAGACCTTGAACTTTATACCTCTAAAATATGGTTGAAAATGTATAGAAGAAATTTGACAGTTTTGGATAGGTTGATGTGCAGGCGTCTGTACATAAAGATTTTTCTGTGCCTGACATATTATCATTACAAAATAGTCGTTCAAAGTATTTTTTCTATATTGACAAAATATTCCGATAGAAGAGTAGGCCGAGTCCAGACGCGACGCACGGCACGATACAGCTAGAGAAGCTGGATCGTGCCGCGCTAGCCGTTCTCACCTTGCCGATCTGCAAGTTGCGTCTTCACATCTCCTTAAGGGAAATTAAAAAGCATTAAAAAAAAATTACTGACGTTTTTTTTATTATTAGAAGGAGGCAAACGTGAAGGCGGGTCGTCACACCCGCAAAACCAGAGGAATCGCAGATGCGTTGCCGGCCTTAAACTACGTATAAACTGTTAACATTACAAGTAATTCATAATTAGATAATGTTTTGATTATGTATATTGTGTGTGTTAGGATGGCGGATCTATGTACTCGTATGTCTACAAATGGTCATGTTATATGCATGAGAGCATGAGAAAATGCAATAATTTACGTAAAATCTTAAGCCATGTAGAACGTAGTACATACGTGGTACGTACATGCAGGTCACAGTAGGTAATTATAAAAAAAATGTGAGCCTGATGTTAAAAGGATAGTGTATTCTAAATAATTACTAACTATGTAAAATCTTGATGTAAAATCTTTATTATTTAAGAACTATATTGTACACAGTTATATAATAAATCATTTCTATTCTATTCTATAAAAGTTTAGATACGGCCTTATTCTTGTAAGACCAGTCTGCGTGGAGCCTAGATGAGTGGTTATGAACCTGCGGCATAACAATTGACCCCCATTGTGGCAGCCGACTGCTGTAACAGGTTCCTGAATTACATCAGTAGTTCAACACTTTCAATTAATCGCTATTCAAAGAGTTATTATGGACGTAGAACGCGTCTTTCTTTCGACGTGACCTTCGTTTATTTTTAGATTCTTTTGCTAACAGCCAAGAACAAAAGTACGTGCGCCTGCACATCAACCTATTCAAAACTGTCAAATTTCTTTAATAAATATTTAACCGTATGCCATATACATAAAGTTCAAAGTCTATTGAGGAAATTTGACAGTTTGTGGTAGCGCGTGAATACAACAGCGTGCAGGTATATATAATTTTGTATTTGGGTATTACACGTAATAAGTTTCCTTTTGATTTCCTAGAAACTTAATGTGTCTTATCTGTGTACAACCGAGCACAGAAATATGACATTTTGTCGACTAGAAGCCTTCTTCTTTGGGCAATGAAACAATGAAAAATAAATGTATGTAGGTTCCTGATTATATGTTAAGCCATTAACCCATAATTGGAACATAAAAAAAGCACATGAACACTTACTAAATGAAACCCCTTAGGCATTCTTGTTGCATGCTTTATATTTATTCAACAAAATAAAGGTATTAAACCTTTTCTATACGCACTTATTTCTTCAATTATTTCTCAGAAAATACTTATACTACATGTACTCATCAGCAGCATAAGTCGCTGAACAGCAACTAAGTAATTAGGAAAAAGTGTAGGAAAAAATCCACGATCGCGATTCGAACCCGTACCTTCCAACAAACCAGGTCAGGTGCACTACCTATTAGGCTATCGTGGCTTTGCCCTTTGCCGACCCGTTCAAAGAATCAAAATTACTACTCTTACCTTGACGACCTCCGTAGCCGAGTGGCTTGCACGCCGGACTTTGGGCGGCGCTAACTCTGAGGTCCCGGGTTCGATTCCCGGTCGGGTCAATGTCGAAAACTAACTTTTCGATATTGTGTCGGGTCTGGGTGGTTGTGGTACCGTCTTTGTTTCTGATTTCCATGAAACGAGTGCTTTAGCTACTTACTTTGGGATCAGAACAATGTATGTGATGTTGTCTAAATATTTTTATTTATATTTATTTATTTACCTACATTATAATAAGCCAAAGGAGTCTACAGTACTAGTAGTATATTGCCAGCAAAAATAAATAGGTGATCTAACAGGAGCTTTTCAACTTCTGTAAGGTTAGAGTGATATGGATCTAACTAAAGTGGTCAGCGTCTTTCGTTGCTGACAGTACCTACACAGTCACACAACATAAATCACAGCGTCATCACTCAGAAATAAACATAATATTAATTATTCTGCACAACACTTCACTAAACACTAGGTATATCGTCCACAGTTCACCGCAGATCCTTCTCGATACGTGCGGTGTTCACCACACTTTCGTACAGTCTATAGACGGGCGCAAGGTCGATGACCGTCTGCTGCAACGCGCGCGTACGTTACATCAGCCGGCCTTGCCCGACACGGAACAATGGCGTTCAGACAAATTTGTGTGCAAAACTTGTCATAGATTTTTACCTTTTACTCGAAAAGCTAAGATGACGTAGCGTACTATCAAGTTCCGCGTAGAAAAAATCTGTAGGCATATTGGAACGGAAATAAACTTTTGCACGTTTTGGTTTTGATGTTAATACGATACTGTTTAGCTTTGATAAACTGAAATTAACTAATATATAACCTATTTTGCCTATAAATTTCACAAAGGAAGAATTAATGATACTATAAGAATGTTCAACAAATCTATCTCGAAGTAGAACATTTATTAAAAAGATGGAAAATTTGCGTTTTCTTTTAACGTGGTCACCCTAGCTACATGCGCTAAGCTTATTGAATGAACATGATTCACGTTTGAAATAGTTTATTTTCGTACAACACAAAACTATATTTTTAAGACAATAGTAATTTAAAAGTAATTCGAGTTAATTACGCGATGATGAATATTGGTAGAAAACTAATAACCAATTTTATTATTACAAAATTTAATTCGTTGGAAGGAAAAGGAATAATATAATTTACCTTTTATTATCCTCTTTCTACTTCGCACAATCATATAGGAATGATGTATTTTTGGCATAATCATATTGTTTTGAAGAAAAACCAAGTTGATGCAATTTTAAATCTAAATTGCAAGAGTGCTACTCCGAATACAGTTTGTACCAGTTTATAATTAGTTTTAAATGTTTACAAGTGCAATAAAAAGTTAGGTGATGCAATACTTAAGTTATTGACAATGATTTATCTTAAAGGATAACTGTTTTTCGATTTAAATTAGTAAAAAATATCCTTTTGTATTTTTATATTGTTGTGTACCCAAGATATTTTATAAATAGCTCACACCTTACAATTGAGATGAAAGAGCGTGTCATTATCATAACTGCAAACGCATGCACAGAATATCGCAGACTCGATCAAAACTTCCGACGAAAATAGCACGATCATACATCAATACGTAACTGAATACACATTCCGAAGAGCCTGCAGCGAAGCACGCAACTCGACGCCAGCGCGTGCGCACCACGAAACGCGACAGAACACAACAGCGCACGACAGAGTGCACACCACACACTATCCATTACCAAACTGCAACTCATTTGCATACGACACACTGAACAATCGCAGCAATGAAAATGCAGCAAAAAATGAAAACCGACTTAACAATACACGCGCATGCATGATGTAACACCGCTCAGACTTGCAGCAGACAGACGGAATCCTACAAAAGAAACATTTGAAAAGTCGTTAGCAAAAAATAACTTATAAATTAAAAACCTTCAGATAATAAATACGATAAGAATGCAGCGACTGTAGGATAACAATCATTTATAAATTATTGTGCGAAGCGGGAAGTGCACATAATTGCAGTGTTACATAAAAGTCGTTTTATACGGTTCTACAATATCCTACATCTAAGTAGGCTATAATTAAAGAATTATTTTATTATTAACTAAATACATCGTGCCAGAATATTTTTAATATACTTAATACAATTTATTGTATTTTTATGTAACTTATATTGTAGGTGTATTGTAGGTATATGAAAGTTGTAGGAAAAAATCTACTGTAAGGATTTTCTCGAAAAGATCATAATTTATACTTAATTCACAATCTCATACCATCGGATAATCTTCGATTGCTGGTATCCTGATTTAGTGAACAATAAAACTAGTTAAAGTTATATTATATTTCGCTACACAAAATATTTACTTAAAGCATGGCTTAAAGTAAATAGGTAAGTAAGCTATTGTTTTATTTTTTTATCTTAATTTAATAAAATAACATTAATACCTATCTTTAATAACTAAATGTATGTATGTACGTAAAGGGCTCTACAAAATTTGAAACTAGAAAAAAAAATAGTAATTAAAAAATTATCAGTCCCATTATCAAAGACAACGTGTTGCCCCTACAACGGATCGGAGTTCTCTTGTAACCGATACTCTCCGGTAAACGGCGGTGGTCACGCGAGATTTTCGTATGGATCGATAATTGTAGCAAACGATCTGCATAGATCATCGGTTTTCCGACGGCGCGGGTAAAGGGGCCAAGGCGCGCCTATTGAGGTCACGCAATTAGTTTACTCGTACTTTACAATTAAATAACTTGACACTTTACAGCTATTAACTATTAGTTAAAATGCGATTATCTTGCTTGAGACTTTTTTTTAACGAGAGATTGCCGATTGACTCATACGGTATTTTCAGCTTCACCGGGCTTGTTTGGGGGCGGCGAGGAATGCAAAGGGTCCATCAAGCCGTTTTCTAAGGTACGTTTTCCGTAAGGTTTTCTAGAGGGTACGGCATCACGCACTAGTGCGTGTCCCCGTGCCCTACTAGATTCTCCGAAGGGTTCTGATCGGATCTGGGAGCGGAACAACCCGAGGGCGCCTCTAAAGGCTCGGAGCTCGGCTCGGATTGACAGGGCCGTGGTGGAGGAGAGAAGCGCCCAGGTACATGTCTGTACCTGGTGTAAAGCGCGTGTGAACCGGTTTGTCGTACCCTTGTTCTACGAGTACGGTGTCTTGGGCCTAAACTAGTGTGCATGTTTAGCGTATTCTGTAAATGTGTATTGGCATTTAGAGGATATTCGCTGCTAGTGTTATATAGATTTTTTTTTAATTTATTTATTTGATTTACCAATAGCTATTACACGGTACATTGCAATGTGGTTTCAAACTGAATGCACAGCCAATTACAGGTAAACACCTCATGTAAATTATGGCAAAGAAGCCATTATGAATGATGAAAGTGTATTAGTATTTAAATTGAAACATTGTGTAAATTAGATAATAGTAATATATGACCATTAATGTAACCATATGGATAAGTTAGCCTTATAATTAAGAACTTATATCTTCGCTTATAAATTATCACATTCAAGCTGCATATGAACTTTCATGTAATTTTTATAAGCTTGGGCGTTCAATTAAAAAACTAAGTAATGACTCATAATGTTAAAAAATTATGTCAAAAATTATGTCAAATTATGTAAAAATATATAACTAGTGTTATATATTTTTATTGGTACAGGCGTATATCCTAAGAAGATGGCTTCGTCAAATAAGAGCTAAGTTCTGTTATCTATCACGAAAGAAATAAACTGCTTTAGATTTTAATTTTTGAGTACTGACTGTCTATATGATAAACTACTTCAATATCCTATTAGTAAAAGATTGATTTGATGACAGTGTCATAGTTATTGTACTAACAATGAACAACCACAAATCTGAAATTGAATGAGCCTTTGTAAGTCGGATATGCGACACGGAAAACACGATTCTGCCCACTCCACCACGGAAACGCAGGGTCTTGTTGCAAATTCATAGTTCTGCATCAATTAGCTACGAAGTTGACGTTTCATGAACATATAAATATTTACATAAAATGAAAGATAAAGAAAATTACAAACATTTTACAATTTGTGTTCAAGTATATGTGAAGTGAAGTCATACGATCGACAACTGATGAATAAAAGACGGCCTAAGTGCGACCCCTGTGGAAGACCGGAGAGGTGTCTGGTAGACTGTAACAGTTTCAGAAAAAAAATATTTTACTGCGACTAGTTGAAATCTTCGAGAACGATTAAAGCCAACGCATGAAAGCCCGTGTAAGTTTACTCATATACACGGGTTTTTGGCTAAGTTTCTGACACAAATTAAATAATGTTTGTCAAATGCTTCGGAAAAGTCAGCGTAAATCGAATCTGAATGTTTTTAGTGAATACTTACTGTTATAGTAAACATGTTACCAGCATATCCGAGTACATTTGTGGATATAATATGAGAATACGTTTGGCACAGCAATACATACGGATCTTTTAGGTTTTTGTTATTGAGGTTTCATTAGATATCTACAATGAGTTAGGTACCTAAGCTACATTCGTTCTTCCTCACATCTGTAATCGCGATTTAAGTATGAACGTGCGCATGTAATGGAAAGTGTCCTGCTATGATAGGGCATTTTCCAATATTTTTGACGCTGTAAGGGAGAAAAGAGCTGGACACTTGCTGAGTTTCTTGCCGGTTCTTCTCAGTACAAGATCTCCTGCCCAGAGTAGACTTACGAACCGATGGCATAGTGACATTCACAAGAGCTACTTGTAGCCTAAACTGAATAAATGATTTTGAATTTTGAATTTTTTTTTTTGCATGTTTGCGTGTATCTACGTGTATTAGGCGTTATGTATTAGATACCTAATATATTTTTAAAATACCAACAGTATACAATTTTGTTAAGTTTCTTTCAGTTATCCTTAAGGATAAATCAGTTTTTAATTATACGATTTCATAAGTAGGTATATTTTAAAAGGAAAATTTCTCATTAAGTTCTTTTTCTATCTTTAATATTAGTAAATGCCATGCTAAGGAGATACAAACTTCTGTCTACAAACACTATAGCTACAGCCATTACCAAAATACGCTAAACTGTTGCCATCGAGTTTCCTCCTCATCAATAAGAACATCAATTAGGATACAATACCAAAAATTTATAATATTTTATTAATCGTTTATTTTGCACTACGTCATATATATATATGTTACGGCTAATAAATAGCCTATAGCTAATAGCTAGGTGTAGCCGCACTTATCTTCGTTGTATAGAGCTAGATTTCTGTTGTCTAATAAAATAAAGTTTTAGCCGGCTAAAACTAGGTGTAGCCGCACTTCGGCTATTAGCCGTTACATATACAAAAATCCGTAGAATTTTGCATAAATATAAAAACCAATTGTTATGGTGATACTATCTATGTTTACGTAACATAGAAGACAATGTTTTATATCCGCTTCCGACAATTTAGCTGCCACTATAAATTAATTCATACATGCTATAGAATGCGACCATTATATATTATTTAACTTCCGCATTTAAACTTCCTTTTAAAAGTACATCTGAATTAATGAATCACTTCTTACGCCCATGCAAGATCTCATCCCTAGTAGGGTAGACTAATAAAAAATACATAATATCTACACTTCAATGAAAAATCAAGTTAGTAGTAGTTAGTAAGTGTTACGCTTGATGTGCGCTCGGACTGTAAGTGTAAGCTTGGAGTAGTTACTTCGTGTTTTGTTCCCGTTATGTAAACTTCATTTCATATTAGAGTAATAGAGACAAAACACGGAGTAACTACTCCAATCTTACACTTTGTTTATTTAATAATCCGTTATATAATATGTGTAAATAAGGATGAGACCGTGAGAGCGGAGCTTTTTTGAATTATCATCATTTACATGGACATTCATAATATCATCATTAGCCTATAATGTCCTGCTACTGGGCTATGACTTTCACATTCTGATATATTATTTGGTTATTAAAACGTTATATAGATAAGACATAGCAAGTAAAGACGTTTTTTTTTACTAAGTCTACCTATAGATAGATCCTATAGTATAGATAGTTGCGACACCTGGTGACCACCGCAGCCTATAGGCCTTTGCCGACCCTTACACCTTTCTGCCTAAAAATTCCATGGAGATTGGACCCTTCAAACCCCGAAACGCCACAATGCAAGTCACTGTTTGCTTGGCAAAAATATGTAGGTTCATACCTACATACGGGTAGGTGGCCATCAAAAACAGTTCTAAAGGAATCATGCCATCTGATTAATTATTATAAATATAGAATAAGGAAAAGAAATAGCTTTAAATTGATAAAACGACCTACTTAAAAAGGCCTTGTATATGTATATTTTAATAAGGCTTATATATGTATATTTTAATAGGCTTTAGGATGGGCTTGCATTGGTTATTAATTAAAAATATAATTTGTTTTTATTTTTTAGTTTATTATCAGATGTTAGTAACGTTTTCTTTGTGGCTTGTTTCTTTTAAAGGAAATGTATTAAGCACTAGCCTTGATTAATATAACATACCGGCCTTATAATTAGTCTAGCTCTAATTATTTCTTTCGTAAAATGAATAAGCTGTAAATAAAATATATTTTTGACACCAAACCTGTCTTGGCTTCTTAAATCCCACAAAATCCCACGAGATCTTGTACCAAGAAGTTGGCGCATGAATCTCGGCTTTGTCTATTTCTTTCTTTCTTTTTAACACCAATGTATATACCTATGATAATAAATTAATTATGATTTTTTTTTAAATGTGATATATATTATCAACTGTGATGTACCTACCTCAGATTTCCTTCAGCTAAATTGGTCGGTCATTATCAAATTTATGTCAATACAATTACTTGAAAACGTAATTCTGACTAATCACTGAGCTAAATTACAGGATTCTTTAACAATCTAGCAATTAAGCAGAAAGCTAATGAGAAATACTAGGTTAATAGATTTACAAAAAGATATTTTATATAGCAATCACTGTGACAAACGTTCGGTGACTAAATATCCCGACTTTTCAGTCCTGTCGGGTAGGTATGCCGATACCGTCGAAATTCTCGTAAAAAAGAAACTGTCTTTTTATTAAATAGGTAGTTATATTGGCTGTGGGAGTAACTTTGAAGTCGTGGTAAATAAAATTAACAACAATGACATGCGTATGGAGGAGCTCGATAGCGCAGTGGCTAACACGCTCGGTCTGCGATTGCTGAAGTTAAGCAACTTTCGCTAAGGCCGGTCATCGGATGGGTGACCAAAAATATATCAGCTCCTCCGTGCTTCAGAAGGCACGTTAAGCCGTTGGTCCCGGCTGCATTAGCAGTCGTTAACAACCACCAATCCGCACTGGGCCCGCGTGGTGGTTTATGGCCTGTTCTCCTTATCCATCCATGGCTCGTGCCCCAGCAGTGGGGATTTTTTTTTGCTTAATATTGGTACATGCTACAGCTACACTTAAGTAAGATTTGTGTTTAGTAAAAAGTTTCTGGCTGTATTCAGTCAATGTGTTGATACAAACCTTATTGGTGGTCCTAAATAAAAAAAATAAAGAAATAGACACATTTTGTGCGGACGCAGCTTCTATATGCTATATTTTTTGTATTTCCTACATCGCAAGGCTTTCATTTTACATGATGTTAATTATAAAGCTGAAAGTGGAAACGCACTTCACCCGGTATCCTCAACCACTGAGGCACTGGCTTTCTTATCTCTAGTTGGAACACCAAAGCTACTAACATCTATTTTATGGCAACATGTTTAGATAAGATGGTGTTAGCTAGCCAGGCCGACAAACAAGTCTTACCACCAACCAAACAAAAACATGTTCGCTGGGAGAAGAACCTGGGACCTCTAGGTCTGGTCTTAACCACTAGGCTACGGAGCCGGTTATGTTATATAAATTTATGTTTTTGTTAACGTCACCAAATGGTGAAGAAATCTCGTACTAAACACCACCGCAAAGCAAGCATCCTGAACACCACACAACGCATGGTATGGTCGCGTCGCATCGCTGGCGTATTATTTTTGTCACAAAACTATGTTGGTTGCAACATCACTGGATTTTCCTCATCGTTTTCCTTAACTATGTCGTAGTTTACGTAAACATGGGGAGTTTAATTATAGGTGACCACTTAAATATAGGTGGATACACGTGGTGTACTTTAGATTCTACATAATTATATACCTTTATATTATATCACTGATTTCCCCAATTTATAAAAATGCAATACTCGTATATGATCGAAAAGATCTCAGTTCACTTGTCAGATTCATAAAACTCAGTAGTTTCAAGCAATAAAAAATTAAGTTTAAGTTGGAGGATTAAGGAAAATAATATATATTTTTTAAAAATTAAGTTTAAGTTGAAGGATTAAGGAACATAATATATATTTTTTTACGTTACCTAGTTTATCTGTCAGTAATTAAGTTCCCAATCGTCTTAACTCATATAATAATTTTGAATAAAACATTAAAATATTTCAATCTAAAGAAATCTCATTGTCCAAAGTTAGAATGTATCTTATTAATATATTTTATGCAGTAACTAACAAAATATGATCTATAATTTTAAATATTCACAAAAACATATAATATCTCCTAATCTTCTCGCCGTTATTTCGGTTATTACCGATATTGGTGCGATTTTAGAATCTCACCGGTGAACTCAAAATGAAAAGTGACAAAGTGTTTATGTATTATTTACAATATACAAATTAGTTATCACGTGACTTTGAATAATAGGGAGAAGGAGCAATCGTAATTGATATCATAGCGTTAAAAATAGTGACCGGTTCAAAAATCGCACCGCTTATCAATATACCTACTTTATTCATAGTTCTGAGAATGTTATTGTATTATTTTTTTTTTCCTTTACTTGATGGCTTCGTGCGATTAGCGTATTTAGCCAGTGTCAAAGTTATTTTTCTTACAAATAATACGTAAATAAACAATATTTCCTTCCTGTATGATGATGATGATGATGAATGATTATATAAATGAGAAGTGAGAAATTATAACCCCTCGAGTATCTCAGTAAAGACGCGGACTTCTTGAGAGAATTTGAAAAGTGACGTTGCACTGTTTTGTTTCATTTGCCAACACTCATGCACACTCACGAACACTAAACGGTTAATAAACCACCTTTATTCCACATTAATATTCGACATAACACAAATTTTAGAAAATAAAACAATACCGCAGACATGACTCTTCACTTTCCCGACAAGAAGCAATATTGTATTAGCTATGGTATTAGATTCTGTGTGTTACCTACTCAATACGAGAACGTTATACCAGATCCTGTTGGCGGAAATTAAGTCCATACCTACGAAAACAATGTCAAGGATAACAAAATTGAAATTAGTATTCCCATCTCACTCTTGGATATTTTTCTATACATTTCCTTGTCAACAAAATTGTAGCCTCAGCCGCCAAGGAAGCCCAATGTTAAGCATAGGGTTACTTCCTAATTGTACTTGCCAACGATTTGTTAATTCTTCATTTCATATTCTTCCAACGATCATGTTGGCAACAGACAGGAAGGGTCATTTAAACGGTTCTTTTAGTTTAAATATGGCGCAATAGTATTTTTTGAAGACCGGTCCAAAATTGAAATAAAAATGTGCCTATTTATTTATTTGTTTTATTTAGGAAACTTACCAGCTTACCAGGAACCAGCCAGAAACTATTTATTAAACACAAATCTTACTCTTAAGTGTAGCTATAGCATGTACCTAATATTAAGCAAAAAAAATCCCTACTGCTGGGGCACGAGCCAAGGATGGATAAGGAGAACGGGCCATGAATGACGCAGCAGCTTATGCTGAGACAGGGCCCTTTAACTTCACACTGCCTACCTATTTTATTTTCTGTTCTTTTTTTTTCTGCCTGTTCTAATATTTTTTTTTTATTCGTTTATTGTTGTATTATTGTATAATTAAGTGTGTAGGTTATTAAAAATTTTTTTTATTCTATTCTATTCTAT
Source organism: Eudonia truncicolella (assembly GCA_949315975.1). Taxonomy (NCBI): domain Eukaryota; kingdom Metazoa; phylum Arthropoda; class Insecta; order Lepidoptera; family Crambidae; genus Eudonia; species Eudonia truncicolella. The sequence goes on from OX438836.1 coordinate 13,130,869, forward strand.
TCTAAGCCACCACGCGGGCCCAGTGCGGATTGGTGGTTGTTAACGTAGCCGGAACAAACGAGGAGAGTTAAAATTTTGCCATGCAAATTCTCGTTTTCGTTCACGTCATCAAATGGCAAATTAAACTCGCACTAGGCACCCCTTCACGTTCGCGGTGTTGTTTATTACGTATATTTCGAAGGGTGTGTGGTGCCGGCCAACGTATTTCATTTACCTGGTGGTAGAATTCTACCTAGAGCATGACTGGACGTTGATCCCTAGCCATTTTGTGCAAACCCTTATTAGCCTTTTCTGCTGCAAAACAGCGTTGTTTCGTATTGCTGTATTCCGGTTTGAAGATGACTAGACCCAGTAAAAATACAGTAAATAGGAACAAATGGTATAAGAGCTAAGATAAAGACGAGTGAAATGATTTATGTGCTCTATCCCTGCTCTGCTGCTCTTACCATGTCTCTTGCGTTTCACACTGGTTCATCGTCACCAGCTCATGTTCCCACTGATGCGGCACGAGCCTTCCCTAGGGATGGAAACACCACAGGGAGAACGGGCCATAAACCACCACGCAGGCCTATAATGCACGGGAGGAGCTCGAGATGATAAATTTTTCGTCATCCATCCGACCGATGTGTGAAATTTTCCTAACGTAATAATAATCCAATATCCAATAATCCAATAGCAGACCGAGCCCGTTTAGTAGTACGCCCTCGAGGAGTTCTCGAGGGCTTCTGACTGCTTCTAATGATTATATTTCGAACTTAGCCTTTGACAACGTACTTTTTTAGACTATTATTTCTGTCCACTGCAAGAAGTCGATGGTGCCACGTGTCGCACATAAAACTATGTAAATTGTAATATCTGTAGGTTACGATGCTATAATGGGGGTCTAGTGGCTGTACTTTAACACCCTTTTACTAGGTTAAATAATATTTAATCAACAACAGGTAACAGTAAAATGTACGATTGGACGGATGAAGAAAAAACAAAGCCAAAGTTGACCATATTTTCCTTATCTTTTTTTTCTTTTTCATTGAAAAATCAAAAACTTACACGCAACTTTATTTAGTTTTTGTCAGTAATTTCATGGATGCAAGCATTATTGATATCTATCAACTGGTTTGCTAATGTTTTCCCGAATTTGAAATGCAATAGTTTTGTTTGCCATAACTTTTTTTGCCATATTTTCATTAGAAATAACGTTGCAGGCACGCATACACCATGTGAGCGAGCATGCAAGCAAGCAAGCGTGCAGAATGCAAACAATCATGCAAATTGCAGCAATCACGCAGCTTGCAAGTAAACATGCAGCAAAGCAAGTACCTAATCGAAAAAATAAACTTTCCGACTAATACACTTTCTTTATACCCCCCCCCCCCTCCACTGGCAAGCATCCTGCAAGCAGGCATACAGCATGCAATGCAAGCATGCATGTAGAATGCAAGCGAAAGCAAGCAAGCAAGCAATCTGCTTTAACTTCGCTGCGTGTGGTCATAAATCTAACGTAACCTAACCCATTATTAATTAGTATTACGAGTTTTGTATAATATGTCAAGTGTCAATTATATAAAATTATAATTATAGAAACTAATTGTTATGACAATTGTTATTAAAGCACCTAATTTTATGGAAAATGAGAGTTATGGGTAATAAATTGTTGTCATGCGTTGTTAGTATAAATGGTAATAGTAATAATATATTTTGGAAAACAATACCCTATCAACTACCTATTTCAATTCTCGCGTGTCAACTTCTAAGTACTATTACCATTAATTTTATATCTAATTTAGGAGCAGCGTGTACCTCAAGGCACCATTGTCGAACATTGTCCTATGCGGTTCACAGTGTTCGGCTATGTCTCTGGCATACTGATCATTGCAGTCACGAGCTGTGAAACCTTAGCGCATGCGTGATGAGAACGTAAGTATATAGTCATTAAAAAAATATTCTATTATTGTCTATTTGAAGTTTCACTTGGATTTTTGGCAAATCAAAATAATTTTAACGCAATAAAATGTTTTGCTTAGAATCACTGCGAGAATGACAAACGTGTACTAATAGTCACTGTTACAAGTTATGGTCTAATGGTTAAATCATCGGTCCCAGAACCAGACGTCCTGGTGTCGATTACCAGTATTGATTTGGAATAGGGCTTGTTTTAAGTCCGCCTGGCTTGCTATCGCTATGTCTCTAGCCTGTCGCCATAACAATAATGTTCCTACATTGTTATGTTCTGACGGTTATGAGATAAGATAGCCGTTTCTTAGAAGTTGAGGAACTGTTGAGTTTGAGGCGGCGTCACCTACCGCATATGCCGCACATTAATCGACACGAAGCAAACACCTTCTCAACTGTGTCAACAGATGGTGCCACAAACGCATACCAACGACGTCGTCATACTACGACGATAAAATAGTATGGGAAGCCTGCATCGCGGTAGCAAAGTTTAACCATCATCTTCGCTATATATAGCACCTCCAACTAATATCCGTCGGACCTCGGTCCCCGAGCTATACCACCAAGCTCGGAGGAAGATCTTCCCTTTGGCCTTCCTCGATGTGGCATACCCTACCACTAGTCCCATACTATTTTATCGTCGTAGTATGGCGACATCGTTGGTATGCGTTTTTGTGGCGCCATCTGTTGACACGGTTGAGAAGGTGTTTGCTTTGTGTCGTTTAATGTGCGGCGTATGCGGTAGGTGACGCCGCCACAAGTTTAAAGTTCCAAATAAAGTTCGCTTTAACTTTCAGGCTTTAAGTAATTTTCTATCAGGTTTTTTTTTTATATTTTTTTTTATATTTACGGGTAAGCACAGTGCCTTGATCTCACCTGATGTTAAGTGATGATAAGGCCAATGATGGAAGCGCACTTCACCCGGGATCCTCAACTACTGAGGTACTGGCTATTTTTATCTCTAGCTGCCGGAACACAACAATGCTACAAACATTGATGTTATGGCGACATATTTAGATAAGATGGTGGTAGCTATCCAGGCGGACAAACAAGCCCTACCACCAACCAAACCGAGTACGCAAACATGTACCCCCCGCTGGGAATCGAACCCGGGACCTCTGGGTCTGAACCGGTGGTCTTAGCCACTAGACCACAGCGGCGGTGATATGAAAAACAAGCGATTCAGCATTGTAGAAAAAAAATTGTGTACACAAAATGCTTTATAATATAGATAGGTACCCGCAGAGTGCCTAGGAGTTTAGTTTAAACTATCCGTATTCATTCGATTACGTTAACGCAAAAAAAAAAATTGTATGGCAAAATTTTAACTCTTCTCGTATGTCGCCAGGAGACGCTACTTTAATGCCATACTAGTTTTCATTTTCGTAAATGTGAGCGAATGTCATAAAAACTCACACTAGGCACCCGGGGTGAAACTGTACCAATTAATTTAATCATGATTATTATATAAGTACATTAAAAAGAAAGTTGCACTTTAAATTGCGACCAACGTCAAACGTTTTTGCGCATTTGACACGTCCCAAATAGTCACATGAAATTAAATTACTTTTGAGCATAGGTGGACACGGTAGACGTATAAAAAGTTAATGAGATTATGGTTGAAGAGATATAGAAACCCAGCCACACCTTAACACGTTACCTATAGATACATGAAATCGTTTCGATGATGTTTCTAGTCCAGTTGTCTACCATAATTTCACAGATCTGACGGCCTTTTAAACATAGTAACTAAACCATTACAATATTAAAAAAAAAATATTTGTTTGCTTCGTAAAAAATAACATACAATTTAATTGATATTTTACGAGATGACATCTAGTTAGTGGCTAATGGTCTGTATGGTACCATTGTAGCTAAAGTAAAATCAGTTGGCCTCTATTTCTAATGGATTAAAGGAAAAAAGGGTCGATCACTGATACCCTGATACTGATAAGCAGCTCGATGGCGCAGTGGCTAACGCGCCCGGTCTGCGAGTGTTGAGGTTAAGCAACTTTCGCAAAGGCCGGTCATCGGATGGGTGACCAAAAATGTATCATCTCGAGCTCCTCCGTGCTTCGGAAGGCACGTAAAGCCGTTGGTCCCGGCTGCATTAGCAGTCTTTAACAACCACCAATCCGCACTGGGCTCGCGTGGTGGTTTATGGCCCGTACTCCCTATCCATCCATAGGGAAGGCTCATGCCCCAGCAGTGGGGACGTATATATGCTGGTGATGATGACTGATACCCTATATGCCATTCATCAGATTGAGATGTTTTTTTTAATATCTTACGCCTAATCGCTTGGCCTTTTTCTCACCTAATGGTAAGGGATGACAAGGCCGAAGGTGGTAGTGCACTTCTCCCGAAATCCTCTACTACTGTGGCACTGGCTATCTTGTTACTTTTAAGTTTAACTTTGGTAAGTTACTGTGCGCACGCAATCCGAGTTGGTAAAACCATCTCGGGCTGCGGGTGTTCACGCCGTTCACGCGGACGAAGTCGCACTTGGTTTTTTTTCAAGTAAGTTTTATTATATTCATCGGAATAAATATAAAATAAATATTTTTAAATATAAATAGATATAATTTTATTTGTACAATTGAGATGAGAGTTTAAGATTTGATTAGCTGTGATGTGATTTTGTCTATGTGTGAATGATTGATATAAATATGAAATATATGACTTTACCCGCGCTTATTTAATTTAACTAGTGGTCGCCCAGTGGTCGAAATTCGGCTGTAATTTTATTTAGGCTGCACGGATTGCATCCTAAGCAATGGAAAAATGACGCGTTGAGAATACCAAATTTGGTTTGACGTGCGGTTGATCTATATACATACATAATGACTTGTCCTGACTGACTGACTCATCATCGCCGAGCTTATACCGCTGAAGCTAGTTAGATAAAATTTGGACTGTAGGTTAATTGAGTGACGTAACCAGGCACTAAGAAAGGATTTTACGGAAATCACACCCTGACGGGGTCAAATAGGGGGTAAAAGTTTGTATGAAAGTTTTGAAGTTAAATACATGAAAATTGGTATTTGGGTTCTTGAAAAGAATTAACATGTCTCAGGAAATTTATTTTTCTTTAAATGAGTAAAAAAGGGAAAATGTTTTTTTGGGGAAATCGTTATTTTTAAAGTAATAACTATCAAAATGAATATTTTAATCGATCTTTAGATTTTTCAACAAAAATAAAGAATGACGTGTTTTAGCATATTTCGAAAAACCTCCCCTAGAGAGGTGAAATTGGAAAGTTTTTGTGGAAATCCGTCATTCCTTAAATTTCGGTATTTGGCCTGGTTAGAAATTACGAAAAGAGTTTCAGGATTTTTAGAAAACGATCCCTTAAGTAGGGGATGACAATTTGTACAGAAGGCTTCAGAACGGACCAAAATTAGTTATACAGAGTGATCTTACTTATTACGCGGTTTTGTGTTACACTTTTTACTTATTCTAGCTCGCATGGTCGGGCTTTTTACGTGACATGGTTAGTTGTCTAACCCTTATTAATTATAACCTTATGATATTTACCTTTAATAAGTTTGGCTTTTATTACGAACAAACACAAGTCATGTAGCCCACGTGAGCAAAGCCGCGAACAAAAAGCTAGTATTATATATTCTTATAACTATTTCACAAATTAAATGCAGAATAGTTTATCAATGTTTTTCTATTGACGTGACACATATATAATTAATAAGGTTTCCATATTGTTACACTTTTCAGCAAGATCACGACCTTGTTTTGTAAGTTATAACTTTAAAATATAAATACCTAGGGCAAAGAATAACTAATAGTACTTAGGGTAGGGTAACATAACACCAGTTTCGACTGGAACCAGGAACCAGTGATTAATTATTAAATTAATTTTCGGCATTAATCATTATAAATACGGCCCCCCGACCGCCTAACTCTATCGCCATCGCTCTCGCTATCGCGCTCTAGTTTATGGCGGCTATAGTCTATAGCTTTCGATATTACTTTTATATCGCTTTTGAAATGACAAAGATGACGCCATAAACTATAAAGCGCTATAGCGAGATCGATAGCGATAGAGTTAGGCGGTAGGCCCCCTGGTCAGCAACTGAATTTAGTCTTAAGCAATAATGGAATACAGACACCTGTTTCTTAGCACTTTCCCGTAAAACATAAATGAAAATCAAAGCAAAAAAAAGTTATTTATTTAATTTAATTCTTTATTGCACATATAAAACACATTTTAAAACAGACGTTATACAAGACATATACAAAAGTGAGCTTATCTCTAGAAGAGATCTCTTCTAGCTTCTAGTTACTTTATTGTTCTTAAAAAAGTTTCGATACAAAAAAGATCGTGTTCAATAGTAAAAATAATGTACCTATTGCTTGCTCATTTCATACAACTTCGTATTTATATAGATAATTTCAACTTGTACGTTTTTAATAAATAAAACTTTCACTCAATTATAACTTTTGTTTTATTACAGAATAAAGAAAACTTTGAATTCCCCATTTTGTACGTGGCTAAAACGCTACCCGCGAAAAGCCAAAAAAAAAGAAACCTCACTCTTTCAGTCTATGGCCGATCGCCATTATTAGATGCGCGCGCATAAGAAAACTGACTAATTTTTCCCGACGTTGCGAAAAATTTTTCACATCTCGTTTTCACTGTTGAAATTGTAGTTATTTATTAATTAAAATGTCTACAAGTACTAGTTATGAAGAAAATGATTTATGTTGTACACCGCCCGATATAAGATGTGAAGCCCTTAACGTTATGGAAAGATTACTACCTGAAAACTCCATGGACAAATATCTATTATCGTACCAAAATTTCATACAATGGCAAAACAACAAGAATACGCAGTCTTTTTCAGACAATGTGTTCATGGCATACTTTGAAGAATTATCTTCTAAGTACAAACCTATCTCTTTGTGGTGTATATACTCAATGTTAAAAAGTACAGTCCGAACAAAGAATGGAGTGGACTTAAAAACATACTCTAATTTGTCAGCATAACTAAAGAGACTATCCGATGGATTTAGAAGAAAGAAATCAAAGGTTTTATTGTCTAACGATGTTGAAAAATTTATAAAAAATGCTCCTGATAACCAATATCTGGCTACTAAGGTTAGTCAAATTAATTTTAAATATCTACGCGACTTCTGCCTGTGTTGTGTGTTGAACTTAATTAATGTTTCTATTTTCAGGTTGCTTTAATATTTGGTGTAATTTGTGCATGTAGGACACGAAGAATTAACAAATATAACTGTAAAACACATAGAGAACCATGACCAGATGCTTTTAGTGAAGATACCTATCACGAAAAGTAAAATACCAAGGTCATTCACCATACACGGTCCACGGTTAAGAAGAATGAAAGGTTGTGTTCACCAAAAGCAAAAAATGACCGTTTCTTTCTAAATTGCCAGAATGGTAAATGTACCTGTCAGCCTATAGGTATAAACAAATTTGGTTCTATGTCTAAAGAAATCGCCAAGTTTTTAGATGTAGCAGATGCTGAGAGCTACACTGGACATAGTTTCAGAAGAACTTCAACTACATTGCTGGCTAATTCAGGAGCTGATATAATGACTTTGAAGCGTCATGGTGGATGGCGATCTAACAATGTAGCAGAATCATATATAGAAGATTCCATACAAAACAAGAAGGAAAGAGCAAAAATCACAAAAAGAATTAGACTTGATTCTGAGGCGCGTCCTACTGGTGAAAGGATAAAATTATTAGAGTTCACCTACCTACACGAATAATGAAGTATCTCAAATAACAATACAACATGAAAGTATTTCAGTAAATAATCTATCTGATGAGACCGCTATGCAATCAAAAACAGTTAATTATAATTTTACTAACTGCAAATTTACTAATTGTTTCTCTAAATAAACTTTTTATCTACTAAATAAAATTATTTTTTAGTATTATTTTCTTAACAAGTGTGTTGAAAAACGTCGTATGATACACGTGTGTATTGATGATTACCGTCCTTGGCTCTCCTAACGTGTCGGGTCTCAATGGCGCCTCAGCGGTTATCACCAACATTACACACTTGTACTATAATGTACTTCGATCGAAAATCAAGCGTAACAGTTTGACCTTGAGGCTGCGAGTTGCAATTAATATAAGGTCGAATGGTACACTGTAAGCTACAATGATCCTGATTATCTCAAGGTGGCCGGGATATTATCGCTATTAGTGAATTAGTACTTTGTATATCTATAATTTTTTTTAATAACTAAAAATGTAAAGAGTATTCAATATCATCATCATCATCATCAGCTCTTTTGTCCCCACTGCGAGCCTTCATATGCACGAGTATTCAATATGCGAGGGCTTATTAGAAAGATAAGTAAACAGTACTTGAAGATAATACTTTTATTGCAACTTCAAAAAAAATTAGATTGAACATAAAATTTACTAAAGCCCCCTTTTAACATAAAAATATTTTTTTTTTTATGTTAAAAGGGGGCAAACGAGCAGGCGGGTCACCTGATGGAAAGTAATCGCCGTCGCCCATGGACGGGTGTCCATGGGCGGCAAAACCCAAGTAACCGCAGATGCGTTGCTTGAGCAAGGAGTTGGATCTTGAGGAGGGTGTAGGAATTGAGAGGGGGGAGGGGTGAGAGATGGGCCTCCGGACGAAACACAACAGCAACGAGTGTCATTGTGTCACGCCGATATTCTGTGAAAGGGTGGTATTACGCCGGGCGAGCCGGCCCATTTCGTGCTGCAACGCAGTGTGGCTCTACCACTTAGAAAGTGTCACCCATTTAGGCCCACCCAGGGGTCACGTGTAGGGTCTCAAGGGTAAACTTACGGACGCGAGTAACTTTAACCGCCAATCACTGGAATCAAGCATGAATTCGTCAACAAGTCGTCAAATATTCCCAGCAGAGGGTAACACTGTTATAAAATTTTGGAGTTAAACTTTTGCGGTAATGTCGTTTTATAGCGATTGCTTCCAAATAGACAGGGTAGAAGGTACAGAACTACTATAGTTAGTAAAAATGAAGTGATCTGACTGTTTATTTCGTCATGCAGAATAAAATCGTCATCGTCTCCTTGAACCCAAGTTAGCGTTAGAGCCTTTTTCTCTTAACTGTTTTAAAACGTGGAATAAAATTAAACCTAGTTTATAATTGAGGCTAGATACCTTATAAATTTTTAATCCTATTACAGAACGTAGAGTAAAATAAACCCTAATATATAAGTGATGCTATGTTATTTATATAATAAAAGCAGTGTGAGACAGCGTCAGTTTAAAGCTAGGTATAACCTTTAAAACGTTTAGAAGAACCGGGTTTAAGTCCCTCGATGAATCGCTTCGCTTTTATATCTTCTGCGCCTGGGATTTTACATGCGCAGATATCATGATAAAGGCGTTGTTCCAAGGAAAACAGACAGAAAAAAAACGAGTCTCTCCATTTTCCCTATTTCTGCAGTCAGTTAGAGTCTAAGCCGTAGTCAGCTTCATTGACCGAGTCGCGTGTCCATTGTCATCGACATTTCGATATTGCGTATGACCTCGTCGTACGCGATCTGTGTGGGTTAAACGCACCACGCCGCTGACATGTAGACAAGACAGCATTCATTCATGCAACTTTCTCACAGACAATCAAATGAAGAGTTGTGCGACTGCCGCGTAAGTCTAAAGTGCATTAATTTATTTAAACAGGCTTGTAAATTTGTTTGTTTTAGTTTTGAGAGAGCTTTGTTTTTCCGCTTCGTTACCAGACTTCGAATAATTAGACACGACGAATTCAACAAAAACATAATTACAGGAAAGACAAAAGGAACGAGTGGAACGGTAAGACCAAAAATAGCTTATAGGTAAAAAATTAAGAGAAGGCGAACGTAATATAGAAGTAAAAGAATTAGCTTGGTATAATCGTAGAGATGAATGGAAAAGACTACACTATCAAGAGCGTGGCTCCTAAGTTAATTAGTTAATAAGAAGACCAGGCTTCGAACGCTTTTAATAATCTAGTAAGGTCCAATACCTTTAGTTAGAGTGATGACAGCCCTTTGTTAGAGTTCTGGAGTGGCCAATAAGTCCTGAGGATTCTCTGAGGTTACGCTCAGACGATCATCAAACGACTTTATGCAGCCAATAGCCAGTTGTATGTTTAACTATTTTATATAGTAATTTATTAATTAATTTATTTATTCATTTGACCTAACTAAACGTGGGCTTAATTATAAATATTTCACGTAAGTGATACGTGACCCTGTAATACGTGATATTTACTATGTGTCATTGATGAGTACCATATCATACTTGTATCTTTGAGACCACCAAGGAACTACACCTTGTAAATTGTTAAAGAATTGTCCATCCACGAGTATATTCAAACAAGTTTTACGCAAACAAAAGAAATATTAATAATTACGTCCATCTGGCTTCTATTATGTAGTTTTTGCGGCATAAACTAAGTAAAGCTAATCTATATCTACTTACGTTAATATATAAAAGTGTTCCCGTAAACTTTAGAAAACAATGTAATTAGTTAGAATTGATTTAATTTCTAAGATTTCAAAAGATTTTCTGATATTTCTGCCAATTGCTCTACTTAGCTTACCTACTCCGCGTCATGCCATGTTCGATGCTGTAGAACAGCATGTAACTTTGCGGCGTAAAACTAAGTAAAACACTATACGGATCTATTAATATTCTTATTAAATAGTGATGCGTAAACTTTAAAAAACAACTAGTTCGACTTTAGTTAATTTATTCTAAAATATAAATTCCTGAAATTCACGCCAGTTGCTCTTGGTTCGTTCGTCGTTCACAATATTCCGCAAAAAATACATAATAGCTAGAAGGATCGCAAATCACTCATCCTGGGTTCCTTTCGCAGAGCATGCACCACCGTAGTCCACGGTAGTTCAAGCTTAGAACTGTACCTAAACTTCATTCACGCACGTTTACAACTCTATAGTCCCCTGCGCACACGCATCTATCAACAAACAATCGAAGTATTCACAACATAACCAAAGAATATAATACGTAGGTATTTGCCGATTTAAAGCGCACGAGTCGGCCTCATTCCTAATATTTCATTTTACGTTAATCACGTGACTTTATAACATGTGCTCAGTTACACGAATGTTATCGTGTTTACAAGGTACGTATAGTAAATATTTATCTTCATAAGCAAATGAAAATCAAGTATTTGATTAATTTCCAAATAAATGTAGAAAACGTATACATACAGGATGTTTTGAAGAGGCTATTTACTCTTTATTTGAAATAATTTAACAACAACTATGTTATGATAAATAGATTACTGGTACGTGTAATTGATTTAATTAACATTCAAACAACATCCGATATAATGTCGTGACTGTCATCCTGTACGCCCTCCACAGCCGCGTCGGTATCACGAGTGACCCTCATAAACACTACGCTGAAATCGTAAATTGTAATATTTTTTATCGCGCCAACCGCGGCGTGCTTTTAAACATGGCCGTCGCCCGGCGCCATTCAGTACAACCTCAACCGGTGGCGAAGGCGCTCCCGCCACAATGCTCTACTAATATTACGAACTTTATTTTTATATTAAAAATAAAACTACAGTGAAAACTTTCGAAAAAAGAACCTCGATTGCCAGTAGTGTTCTTTAAAAATTGGAGTTTCTTTTTTTTTAAGTGTATACAAAATTTGGATACGCTTTGGTGCTAATTAGCCGGCATCACACATAAGATCCGAATTGCTCAGGGTCCGATTGGCGTTTATCGTGATTGTGTTATTTGTGCAAGGAGTTTGCAGAGTTCATTTAAGGTGAGTGACATTAGTTAGCTAGATTAGATTTAGCTTATTTTTACTCTGGGATCGCGCGGGAAGCGCACCCGCAACTATTTTTGGAGCACGCTGTGTAGCACCTATGCTCTAAGCTACATTCTCATGTTACAAAATAATATTGATGCGAGCAAGTTGTAAAAATGTTAGCGCAGATGGAACTTCATTCGACGCAAAGTAATAAAATTTTAAAGTCAATAAAGAACGCTTAATAAAATAATAAAAGTATTGATAAGTAAAAAGTCTGATAATTACAAAAGTTTACATAATAAATAAATTATCTTTTATGGTTATAGGCACATGAGTGCCTAATTTATGAAAATTAATTTTCTAATAGTGCGTCCTGCTAATTTGCCGATGCCGATGGGTTCATTCGCTTCACTACGAATAGGTAATCTAGCGTTCAAAGTAAGAAAGAATGTATGATTTTATCTTTTTTTAAGGCTTAAAAAACAGATAACACTTAATTAGTAATACACTTTTAAATTTAACTGTAACTCTTATGATATAAAATAAGATCTAACTATAAACTAAAAATAAGGAGGGTTAATGCCGGTATTTATCTTATCTAGCGTTGTGGTAGTTTCTTATACAGAAATGTTAGTGAGTTAACATTCAAATTAAAATGTAATCAAAGATATTCAAGCCCTATTATTCATGGCAAAAACCAAGAAAAACCTGAAATATTAAGATTAATTTATCGGTATATTTACTTACTAAAATTCAGAATAGAAAAAAACTGTCTGTAATAAAACTAGTAACAATATAGAGCGATTGACAATTAGATGAATTTTATCTTTTTTGCTTAAAATAGGTAGCTTTTGAATGACCGCGTGTTATCATTATGACCAATTAAATATAATGAATAAACAAACTTAGCGTCAAGTAGTTAACAATAAAAGCATGCATGAATAATTCGACTTTCAACTGTTAACGACTAGTGACCCTGATTACAAAACACGCGGTCGCGAGTTCGAACCCAAAAGCGCCCAATATGTTTTGTGACGAGACTTTTATAGAAAATGTGCACTGCGAAATGAATTGCAATTAACGTAAAATTTGCATGTCCAATTTTAATGAAATAGGTACATTTCTCTACAGTCACTTCTCATGACGAGCAATTAACGAAAAGAGTACTTCGCAAAATGTATTTAAGGGTTTTACTGACCATTTGCAACATGATTTAGATTTTTTATATTTGTGTAAGGACTGCATCTACTATAATTTATGAGATTGGAAGTCCCAATTTTAAAAAAAATATAAGGAATATATATGTATATAAAATATATGTTTTAATTTTGTTTATTTTATTTACAGTTTTTTTTTAACAACGCTTTAATTTTTACACATGAAAAACCATTCGTAACATACGTTCTATATATATATATATATATATATATATATCATATGCTCTATGTTAAATTAAGCATGTAAGTAAAAAATAAAATAAGTATTTAAAACAGTCAATACATAATGTACAAGTAACGACAGCCACGCTAGTTAATTTCACTTAAACTGTGTTTTTTTTTGTTTTGTTAACAATTTCACGGATGTTTTGTAGGATAAGTAGTTACGCTTATTGTTGAATAACTAGATTGTGTATGTTCTTGGTTGAATATTAAATTCCATTACCGATGAAAAAATGCAATCAAAACAAATGAAATCACAATTTGCCCCAACTACTGCACAGATAAGCTATTTTGTACACTTTTAAATTAACTTTTGGTTGGAACTATCTCTGTATGTTTTTCTTATAAACTTATAATAAGTTTTTTAGGAAAATATGAGTGTTTCGCCTTTGCTGCCGCCTGCTTCTGTCCACCGTGCAAAGTATCAAATCACTACAATGAACAAAATCTCTAACATGATCTTTTTATTTTATTTAAGCATAGAAAGTTTTATTAGAATTGGCTAATTGGTTTGAAAAAGATTATAGAGCAAACCTTCTCGTCACAAGTTATGTGTAAAATCTAAGACAATTTTACACAATACAGATTATTATTTTTATTAAAACAATGAAAATAAAACCATTTTGATGTATAAATTCACATTGAAATACTAGGCTAGTTAATATTGCAAGCAATCGGGATTTTTTTAATACCTCGCAATGTTTGACTATTTTTTAGTCTGTGAGCACACAGATTGCTGTTTGACACTATTATTCTGAGTAAAGGTGATATCATCGACACACTCCAATGTAAATGCGAACTTATTATTAAACATGTAAGTGTAACTAACAAATAATACCACTGTAGAAAAAAATATTTAACCATCACTTTGGTGAAGCCGTTGCTTCAATGCAACAAATTTTGAAAAAAAAGTCTACGTTTCGCTAACGTGATTGAATGATAAATAAAACTCATGAATGCAACAATCAAGAACGCTTGACCGAACGACAAGACTAATTGACTCCAGGTAGGTACTCACGGGGGAACTCGGTGCTTGCCATTCGTCATCCCGAGCCATCCTCCTGGCAGAGATGGGATGGCACTAGGTTTTTAGTAGGTATGCCTGTCCCCTCATCGAGCTTTTAGTATCAGGACAAAAGAAAAAGAGGAGAGTCCCACATAACCTAGGTTCGAACCCTCGCCCCCGTGTATGCGCTACCCCGGTCTATGTGCAAAGAATTTTACATAGTTATAAAGTAGGTATTTAACGAAATATTTACTGTTAGTCCGGTCAAAGAAAACAGGTGAAACATACTTATTTATGGACGACTAACATCATTGAAAACGATATTACCTTCTCCTGATAATTTTACATTTACTGTTCTTAAGAAAGTAGGCAAATGAACATCCAGCATAAAAAAACTCGAAAACAGAATGTTAAAAAAAATCTCAGCGACCCTTCGACACAAACACAAAGTTAATAATGAATTGGTGTTACAAACATAAATCTGGCGCCAGATCATTCATAATGCTGTTGGAATAAAAAAACAACTACCCAAAATATTCCATTTAACTACTTCTGAGAAGCGACCCTTTTGCTGGAAGATTTCGGGTCCTTTGAAAACAAACCACTCTTTACACCCGCCGATCTGAAATGTTAATATTGAATTTGGGCCTTAAGGGTGAAAAAAAGTTAAGTGTACAATAGTATGTGGAGGGTATGAGATAGATTTAGTTGTATTACAATAATAATAAAAATATCAAATAAAAATATTCTATCTTATTTTGATTCGTTTACGAATTAACATTTAATGAATATTACTATATTAGTCGTAACTATATAAATAAAATTTATCTATATGCATAAAACAAATTCAAATTATTTACTAAAACGAAACTTCCTGAATTAGTAAGCCCGTGTCCTAAATTATAAAGATACTGTCAAATATTTTCCTTTTTTTAATAGTAGATGACATTATGAGTACCAGCACACCAGTAAAGATATGACTTTGCTGAGGCCTCACGCGGTTCTTGAAAGAATTTGAAAAGAGACGTTGCGTTCTCGGAACTCACAACTCTCTAAATGTTTCGAGAATGTTCGCTTCCAAGTCATAAATTTTACCATGTCAGTATTGACTTGCATATTCGCCTATTACCAGATAAATTTGTACACAGTATTGGTCAAAAATATATTTCTATGTAACGCTTTAAAGTTGTAGTTATCGAAATTTAAACGAAAAGTTTAAATTATAGTGAACCAAATTAGAAAAACTTCTATCGAGTTTTGGTGTTATTATAATAATTATAACTTACGAATTTACGGTCTTCATTCCCGTATTTCACACACATCTACCCTAAAACTGTACATTAGAACAGTTTTAGGTTCACCCTGTCTCTACTTGTCACATGCTAAGTGAACGCTATAATCACATTGTGTGCTTATATCTGCTAACAGATAAATTGAATTATCGCTTGCTTAACAACAATGAACTAACAACTGAGTGTGTTAATTTATAATCATACGTTCATCTCGCATAGGTGTTTATTCGTAGGTAGATGCTAACAAAACTGCTTAACTTAGATAAATACATGAAATATTGTACCTTAAACTTTATTCATACGTATTATCGAGTAATAATTATACCAGTGAAAACAATAGGTATAATTAACACATTTTTTAAATACTTTTAGACAGAGTGAATTTACCGGGTTCGTGGGTTAGGCCCCCGGTGTGTGATGCCCCCGTGGTGGAGACACCCGATTTTGAATTAAGTTCTAACAGCCGATTTTGTTTGTAATAAAAGTCATTTGTACCAGATACAGTCAGCGACAAAGTGTCGAATTAAGTCTAAATAATAGGTAGAGAGATAGAGGTAACGATAGGTAGTTTATATATATAAGCTATTTTTTTTCACGTGACAAACATCTTAGCTTACATTATGAAAAGCATAGATTATAGCGATAGAGGGTTAAAAAATTAAATATTTGAAAAGTCTCCTAAATGAAACGCAACGTGACGATCTTATGTTCCGCGCACAACACATTTTCTTTTCTTTGCATTTCAATTGAAGACCTAAGGTTCAATATTCGGTTACAACAAAGCTTCCATAACCTTACTAAGAGTTACAAAACACTGTCACAGATATTTTTAGCAAAACTTGGATGGTCAAACTTTGAAAGTAGTTACTATTTATACTACGATGTATAATTAACAATCTAGTTTAATAGAAAGAAATAAAATTAATATTTTAATATTTTAATTAAAACTTTAAACTCTTATATATTTGATAAATGATTATAAATTCGTTGTGTTCGAATAAAGTTTAAGTAACTTAAGGTAAAGTTTACAAACGAAGATTATATTTGACGAATACATACACAACAGTCTCAATATTTATAGTTTTCCTCATTTGAGGATCGTGAAAAGTAAAGTGCTAAGATCTACACTGACTCAACCGCTCGATTCTAATATAAAGATGGTATCTATGACATAGACCTCTTCTTATTCTTGCTGCTCAGATGGCTCTCCTTTATTTAATCGATTCCGATTCGAACGCCTAGACATTCTAGTAGGCTACACGCCTATATATACGCTTGCGTGATGGGATGGCAATCCCTCTGAGGATCTTCGATCACTACAGCTTGAGAAATCTTAAGTTTCTGACCGTCCCTAATACCGGTTACGCTGTAAATGCCATCCGAGGTCAATAACAATCACGTTAAAATAAACCTCTTTTTAGGCTTCGCATAGAGGGTTTAGTGGCCATAGTGGGGATGTTGACAACAACAACAAATAATTCCAGAACATTAAACACATAAATGAAATCACGTAACAGTTCTTTAAAACATTCACCTACATTTTCACATTTTTTATTTGACCTAAGTATAGGAGAGGAGCGCTCTCATTATCTTGGACTGCATCGGCTGCTTACCATCAGGCAGGATGTGGTCACTATGAGTCAATATGAAAAAAAAGTATGAATTTCTGTAACTTAAAAGTTATCAATAAACACTGCATTGACCGAACAAAATAGTGACGTCATAATTCACCATTCCCATACAATTTCTATTAAAAAATCGTTTTGACAGTTGCTTAAAAGTTCCTCTATTGACTAACCAGTTACTTACCCAGTTGCCATGCTGAGCATGCGGGTGGCGTAGCATCTTGCACCTGTGTTACTTTGACTTAGCCATGTGAAGAAAGGATAACCACCTTTCACCCGAGCCAAACTCCTCGGAGAATCTAATAGGAGGACACGATGACGTGATTCCATGCCCTCTAGAAACCCTCTTCACGGTTTTTCGAACATTACGGCTTGAAGAACCCCTAAGTTAAGTTTCTAGCCGCCTCCACGAAACTCCAGTCATGCTGAAAAGGACGTATGAGGCCATCAGCAAACTCTCCAAAAAATCCTACTGTCGGTTCTTATAATAACTAATAACACGATAAAATTTGATAACACTCTCCATCTTCATCCTGGACTACGTACCTACTTGAGATTCTATGTAATACTTCTAAAAACAACTAAAATCAGTGATGAAGGCTAACGGTAGTAAAATACTGCTTGCTGTCAGTCTTGTCAAAAACCATCCAGATTAACGGCTTTACGTGCCTTCCAAAGCGTAGAGAAGATACTTAAATTTAGGCATCTGTCTGAAGAACCATTGCGAATACGCTTAGCTTATACAGTCGTAACCTGAACGCACAATCACTGCTCTAGCGAATATCTCCCACTCTCACTAGGAAAGCCATAAAAGTTATACCTATTACCCACTTTTCACAAACATTTATGAGTAACAATCGAGGTGGTAGAAATAACCAATGTTACTATAATAATAAAATATAGTTTATCATATTCGAATAATACATAATAATGCGCCTGAAGGATTGCAATGTACATTCAGAGCAGGCTGCATTTCCTGACGACTGTGTTAATATTTTGCACGCCAAAATGAACAACGCCCAGGGCCCAATGGCATACTACTAAAAAACATATAAGAGCCAAACGTGTATTTCTCCGTAGATAACAATGTCTGTCAAGTGACAGAATAAGTTTCAGTTTACTGTAAAAGCATTAAATAATAAATTTTGCACGGTTAATTTTACTCAATAAAGTATTCACCTGTCGGACGCATGCTAAAAGTGAACTCGCGATATAGTGTAGGAAAACACAGTGGCTATGTAAATATGAGTTATTCATTACCACTTTCCTAGTTACATTTCCAATTGATAGAGCAAACAGAACAGTGTCTATTTTTAAGTAACTTTTGAAGAGGATGGTTAAAACAAAGTCAGTCGTTTGAGATTATAAATTTAAGGGGGATTTTTTTCATTTTAATTTTGGACAAAACATCGAATAGTAGAGAAAGGTTTGTTTATATGGTTTGAGTCGCCAACAAATGAATTAGAATAGGTATGGTTCAAACATCCAAAAGCTGGGTAATTTCCCATTCCAACCATAATAAAAGTCGAGTCACAATAATTAAAAAAAGAAGCCGTGTCAAATAAAATGTATGCACCGGATGGTAACGCGGGTGTTAATTCTCTTGAAGAGGTGTTATTAAAACACATGTTACGCTAACTTGCTGATGATTATTTAATGACTTGTGTTTAAACCTTTAATTAATAATATCATTTATTTTCAGGTAGCCTCCTTTACATAGCTTGGGTCACGCTATTAGAAATATTGTGTAATTGTGTTACGGTGCAATCTATTTTTATTTTACACTAACCTTCCTCCCGCGACTCTGTTCATGAGTAAAGATAGCTAATGCCATTCTGTTGCCCTCCAACAAAAAACTGGGTGAAGAATCACGCAATCTACTCGCTCCGTTTTGACGTTTTACTTATCACGGACGTACATTTTTTCAAATTCAATATTCACAAACAAATGTTAAAACCTAATATAAGAAATCCATAGTATCAATTAATAATAATTATTATCTAAAATACAGTTTAAACTAAACTACTGAATCTTCCACCAGTGCCATCCGGCGACGGATTTTAGAAGAGTCTTCGACCGAGAAGGGCTAGCAAGAAATTAAGGAGATGGAGAAAAGAACTCCATCTTTTCAACCAAGTAACATTTAGTATCAATCACAAAACAATTTCCATAGTGACAAAAAATAAACTAACATTAAAGCATCCTTTTACAAGAATGTAAACACTCTGACAAAGATTTTTAGTAATCATAATTATTGGGTTTTAAATATTTAGGGAGGTATTGTAGTAACGTAGCAAGTATTCATGAGATGCACATGAAATGCTAACTCATACATCTGACAACTGTTTTATTTCTGCTCTCTGAACTGCCCTCCATTGTTATCTTTGTCCAGTTCGAAGGTACCCCATCGTCGTGTTCCTCGAAAGTCAATAACACCTCTGTGACCTCCTTTCCGGCGCACGGTCTGGGAGCCAACTCTGTCACTCCTCGCCTATCCTGTATCCTCAATCATTATAGCGACCAGGTTGACTGATGTTGTTGATTTTCCATGACTTGGTTGCTAAGATACGTCCTCAGAATACAGTTTGTTCTGAAGATACGCCATATAATTCTCCAGAAGTTTTAAATATACATACCTTATTATTTTTAGTATTTTTGTTAAAATATACATAGTTACCTTATATTATATAGTATAATACACAATAAAAACAAGATTTGTCTATTTGTAAGTAGTTTGTAAGTATATTTGTAAGTTGTGTATTTAGATTATATGTAATTAATAACAAGATAAAAAAAAATTAAGTAGGCCTAAATAAATAAATAGCACTTTGCCAACGAATTAGTGCGCGTGAATTTCGATTTATTTTTAAATCAGATGTTTAGTTTCGGAGATCACCTCCAACATCAAAACTTACAATCTTTACCTCTTCATAATATTATTATAGATATTGTAACAGAAACACAGTAAGATCAAATGATTTATAAACTTAAGTTACTTACTCATAAATTTTTATACAGTTATGTAAATGTGTTTACGCTTTCAAAGCACTTATAAAACATTTCCAGTAACATTGTTTGTAAATAATGCTGAACCTGTTTCTTGTTTATTTTCAAATGTGAATAATAACGTAAGTACAGCAATATATATGTATTGTGCCGATTTATACCTATATCATTAAAACTAGATAGCATAACTGTGTTTTAGTTTTCCTCATAACCTTTTGTTTATTATTTACACAATTTCAAAATATCATAACAGGATATACTTCAATGCGATAGAGTGATCCCTATTGCAAATATACTATATAAATAGACAACATATACTCGTAGCCACAAAATAAACAAGATGACCACATGCTTGCCTAGAAAGTGCCTATACAGAAAACTGCCCCCTGACTATGAGCTCTTATAGCAGTATTATTGCAGTTGTGGAAAAGAGACGCGAGTTTATTCGCCGCTACACGCGTCTCGTTTTCACAACTGCAAAGTTCCAGGTTGTAACGTTCGGCACACATCAGAAGGCAATGCATTCCACTCATCAGCTGTTTGTAGAAGGAACACATTAAATAAAAGACACATAACGAAAAAATTATACTATAAAATCATAAAAGTATAGACAATAAATAAAATATACTTACTTAAATCTCTATTTTCCCACTGCAAGGCAAGGGCCTTTTTCTATTCATTTTTTTTTGCTAAAGCATACTAAACAAAATTTAAAAGTATAGCAATAAGATGTTATAATAGTAAGTGGCAATAACAAAATTGCATACACCACACAAAAAGTCTTTAATGTGCTTTTAAAATGGTACTAATTGAAAATTCCGTAAATTATTGAATTCAGCTCGTGCTATTTACAGTTTCAATATAAATATAGTATTTTTTTTTTTTGTAAAACCACAACAATTTGTACGTTGATATTCGGCAATTAAATTAAATATTCAATACATTATGATATGAACCAATTAAATAATGTAATTAAAATAATTTTCGTAACAGACCCTCGTGTGCCTTCGTCGTCGTCCGTCTGCAAAACATGTATTTACCTAAAAACCAAAGTCGGTAACAATAAATTTAAATAATCTATGAGCCTTTAAAGCTTCAATCAGTTATTTTAATCACATAATTGAGTTTTATACGTAAAATGTTTTTGTTTTGTTTATATAATTTTAACGCAAATTTTGTTGCGAAACAAATTACAAAAACACAAATGTTGAAAAAATTTCCACGAGCAGGATTTGAACCTGCACCCTTTTGACATACCGGTGCTCTTCCAATTGAGCTATCGTGGTTCTAACCAGCCCGCCGAAATTATTTAACACTATTTACTTTTTAATACATAATATTTTTTTTTATAATGACGGTACTTGTTGACATTGAGTTGGCGCCTTTGGCTTTCAAAGTAAAAAAGTAAATAGTGTTGAATAATTTCGGCGGGCTGGTTAGAACCACGATAGCTCAATTGGAAGAGCACCTGACCCGGTATGTCAGAAGGGTGCAGGTTCAAATCCTGCTCGTGGAAATTTTTTCAACATTTGTGTTTGAGTTTTATACGGTGTTGTTTCCGCCTGTTCATATAAACGAAAAGGGCCGAGCAGTTAATAAGGTGAGATCCGACCATGGAAAGTAGCTGTGTCCACATTCCTTAAGAAATGGCAAGATTTATTTATAGTCAAGTCTTTGACGATGTCGGGCTGTGAGACGGACTGTCATGTGCGGGATAGTCTATTGCTTTTAACTCGTTAAAAGTACACATAGGTACTGACATACAAATAATTACATTACCCTAAAGATACAGATGTGTTATTTAAATTTCAACATCGGTTGACATTGAAATGAGTACGTTCGGTGACAATTTTGTTTATTATAAATATAGGTTCCTGATGTGCTATAAAACCAGATATACCGGTGTTTGGAATGATATGGAACTTGAATATCAGCATAGGTTTAGGCCATATACGAGTATACAGCCCGTCACAATTCGGCAGTCACTATTCTGTATCCATACAAATAAGTTCTATCTACATATTACAGTGTGTAAAAAATATTTATTGTGACTAATGGGGGAACGCGAATTTAGTTCATCTTCGGGTAAGTTGCAAGTGAAAAGATATACCTACGTCCGAATAATAAAACTTGACTAGAAAGCATTAGCTATTGAAACTAAATATTGGAATTTTCTCTATAACAACGTGTATGATGTATCATAGACATACCTTTCTATATGCTGATGATGACGATGAAGATGTGGGTCATAAGTAAACCTTCCACAATCAGAGTCTTTATTTGCCCTTCCCTATTATTAGCAATGACTTAGGTCATTGGCAATCATAAAATTACAATAAGTTATCGATTTGTCCTTTCCTGGTCGTAGTGCAATCGATATGATAGAAGTGTTTACTGCTATGAATGTTTTGTTATGAATTTATAACAAAATGCTGATATATATCAGCCTTGTGGGGTCCATTGATGGACAACGGCGTGATTATTATTAATCGAAAATTTCGTCACAAATTATTTTTAATAGTTAATATTGGAAGTGGAAACTCAAAAAGAAGTTTGGTATTCCTCTTGTTTTGTTTTCCACCACTTTTTCAGTTCCGTGGATTTAGTCCGATAAATTAATATGGGACAATATTTAGGATGCAGATTTCAGATTTTAACATACCCCTATGTAAAGCTACTACTCTGGCACTTATATTATTTAAACGAAATATATTCATGTGTCAAATTGGTCGAAAATAAGCAAATTTGGCTAAAGATTACAACAAGAGAAAAATATTGGAATAACATTAACCGCAAAATAAATATTTAACAAATTAAAAGAAGAATTTATAATCGATAATAATAATTGTTCAACGATGAAGTGGCTGAGTCATTTTAGGCAAAGCAATAAAAAGAGTTCATTATCATTGTAGATGTAGATGATTTAAATTGGCCCCAAAACAATTGTGGAAAAGTACATGAGCATACCTATATACCTACTCTACTTCTCTCTGTGACATGTGCTAAGATGATTGTGGCGTCAGATTCTGTTTATGCTCTCATTAATTTGAACTAAAGTCATTGTAAAAGATAATTGGAGTTTTATTTATTCTCAAACATTAAAAGCCAAAGTTACAGTTATCACCGCTTTATTTCTATTGTTATTTCTCACAACCAAATTGACAGATTAGCGGTATACTCCACAATGCCACCGTAAGTGTCTGTGGTAAGTGTTACCAACCTAGTAAATTGCCAGTACAAAAAGGATAAGATACAATATTATATTAATAATATTGAGGAAAACATTTATTACAATCAATGTCAATTCTAAAATGTTTTTTGTTTTGTTTATATATAAAATTATAATTTTAACACAAATTTTGTTGCGAAACAAATTACAAAAACACAAATGTTGAAGTACCCTGTACCCTGTACCCTTCTGACATACCGGGTCAGGTGCTCTTCCAATTAAGCTATCGTGGTTCTAACCACGACCGGTATTTCAGAAGGGTGCAGGTTCAAATCCTGCTCGTGGAAATTTTTTCAACATTTGTGTTTTTGTAATGTTAATTCTTTTATGAAATAATTGTTAATCTTGAACACTTAATTTAATTGATGAATTATATTAAGTATTCAAATATCAAACTGTCACCTGACAGTCACATTATAATAAATAGTACTCTAACAATTGAAGTAGCAAAAGAAAGTTGACACCTTTACCCGATTTAGCATCATTATTGTGTTTTGACAAAACCTTCGGACTATTTCGTTAAACCTTTAGAAATCTTTATATTTCATCCCTTTAGACGTATCTTTATTAAACATATTTGACTTTAAAATTGCAGGTAGGTACTGACCATCTAGTTTTAATAACTCATAATGTCACCACAGCTATACTAAGGTCTTACGGGTCTCAGCTTCTTCGGCCAGTGTTGGCGGCAAAAATCCAGATCATGGAGCTAACTTTTTCGCGGCTTTTCTCGGCGCCAAGACCATGTAGGGTCTTAGCCCATCTTTCAGCGTCCACCCGTCAAAAAATTTACCTCCTACTTATTGTATATTTTTAAGACAAAATATGTATTATGTTATGATGACAAAACTTATTTATATTTACTTACAGTTATTGCAAATTTAATAATGATGCAACAAAGTCTGCTATCACCAAGTCCGCGACCCCACAGTAAACCGCCTAACATAAACATAATATTGTTTAACATTTCATCAGGTTGAGAACTTGATATCTTCAGTTTATAGGATTGTTAGTGTAAACTTCCAACATCCAGATAGTAGAGATGTTTATGTATTTGGCAAGACGCAAACAGAAACTGTTGTATGTTATTGTTGTACAATTGTTATACCAAAATGGATTATGGAGGTGGTAGTTCGGTAGCACGAGAGCTATGCATCTTGAACTTTGAAAGCTAAACAGCTTTGAGCATCAATATCGGAAGCTATGCGCTTCCATCATCACTATTTTTGCATAGCAATACTTTGAACTTTGCACTAACCAATTTGTCTTAAAAAGAAATTACATTATAATAAATAAATATGAGACAACATCACATACATTGTTCTGATCCCAAGGTAAGTAGATAAAACACTCGTTTTTATGGAAATCAGAAACAACGACGGTACCACAACCACCCAGACCCGACACAATATCGAAAAGTTCGTTTTCGACATTGACCCGACCGGCAATCGAACCCTCACCTCAGAGTTAGCGTCGCCCAAAGTCCAAGCCACTCGGCTACGAAGGTCGGCATGTAGCATTGCTTAAAGTTTTTTGAAATTTTTTCATTATTTAATTTGAGCCTATAGCCTTTTTGGGACTTATAATTATGACATAAGTTTTTTTTTGAGAAATTTGTCTAGTATCACGGCCTGAACAAATCTTTTCAGAAAAGGAATTCCTCATACAAAAAAACACATTATGTAAAAGTCGCGTATTTGTTAAAAGCTTGTTATCTGAGCCTACATAGAAATAAAAATAGAAATAGAAATATATTTATTGTCTTTCTACATTTTAATACAAAAGATAAGAAAATCTACAGTACAAACAGTGCAATTAATACTTAAAAACCTATTTATATAAAAATTATTTATGAAAAAAAATAATAAGAAAAGACAAAAGGAAATGGCTCAGCCTAAGTTAGTTTAGGCCTAGACCTTAACCAACGCTGTTTTTCAGTCACTCCCTGTACTCTGAGATGTCATAAGAGTTTGCCAATAGTGTTTGCCAAGAGGACATACCTACATGTTTCCACATTAATTTTGCATACATATTTGTACAGATTCCACACTAATCTAAAAACCAACAATAAATAAGGGCTCGCGTGTGTCAATAGCATAGGTCTATGTGCTGTATTTTGATGGGATATTATACCGTACGTGTCGCTGGATTTGCTAGGGGTAAAGAAAAGAAGTCTTTTAGAAAAGAAGTTTTTTTTACATATGTAATAAATAGCAAAGGACTGCTAAGGTTTCAACGTCTTTCACTTACAAACTTCGATCAATTATGTACAATGATCCAAGCTTACTCCCTACAATAATTTGTAATTTGTTATACTGGGCTCGCATAATTCATTGGATAAATTGCCTAAAAGGAAGCCCCGAGAAACACGAATAAAAATAAATGAATAAACGTTACTCGACTCTAAAGTATTTCCAATACAAAATCCGTCCATACAGATAGAGCTTTAGTGATAAACTTTAGTAATTTCGCGTTTGATACGCAAATAGATGATAATATTCTGATATCGGTTATCAGTGTAACTACACAGTGTAGTAACATTTGAGGGTAACCACATCAAACGCATTCGAGGAAAAATAAACGTTCAGTAAACATGGTTGTGCAAATTGAATTTGTTTAATTTTAGGCGAACTATATTTATTTTAATAAACGTCTCTGGTCTCTAATGTTGAATTTGGTAGTGTTAGCTTCTAAACCTTAGAATCATAAATTTAATAGGGATTTATAAAGAACAATTTTTCAGCTAATATTAGTATTTTAATGTTAATTGCACAGACTAAAATAATATCTGTGGTTAATTCAGTAAAACAGTATATAAGCTTCAAGGATTTCGATCCTACTTTTTTCAAACTTCCACGCAATAGTGTCTCAGTGGCCTGAGTTTGTCATTTGAACTATAACCATACCATAGTGTAAGAATAAGGCAAAGATATTTTGCTGGAATTCATACCTTTAAACCAAAATTAGAATTTGGCTAAGATATTTTAAAACCTCGGTAGCTGAGTGACAAGGCACTCGGCGCGATACCCGAAGGTACCATTTCCAAGTTGGGCAAAGTGTTCTAGATTTTTCGTTTTAATTTCTGATCACCAACCCGCATTTAGCAAGCGTGGTATCCCCAAGACCCCACGCGTAGAGCTAGCTCTATTCGCGGATGACACCGCGCTATATTCGTCCGGTAGAGACAAAGCCGCGGTTTCCACCCGACTCCAAACGGCCGCCAAACCCTCGGCGTTTGGTTTCGCAAATGGCGGATCGAAGTTAACCCCGAGAAAAGTGAGATCTTGAGTAAAGTGAAAGAACATAACTAGTTAAGAATTAGTAATAAATTGTGTGATCATTCTAAAAATAACTCTAATTTCAACCATCTTAGAGCCTTTTGGTCATTAAGTTGCGTTAGTACCTAGTGTCCGGCCTCTAAGTTTCTATTAGGGTGGCCGGAGACTAGGCATAAAGTGGCCGGGCACTGGATTGCGACGGTCGGATACTAGAGAAAACATACTTTTACAAAAATATTTTTTTTTATATAAAAACGGCAACTTATATTTTTCAAAAGAGTGTTAAATATATTTTTGAATATATTCATTAGTTAGTCAAAAATACTCCAACACCGATTCTTCTATAGAGCTTAGTTATGGACGAACTAAGTCAGCAAGTGATCTAAGAGGCCGGGCACTGGACATGTCACCCTAGGTATCCGGAAACAGCCATCGTTAATTACATAAAAGACTTAAAGCTAGCCGGGTGGACGGACCATTAACATCATAATATATTTATTAAAAATACATATTATTGTATGTAGTACGAAACTCCTTGCGCAGGAGTACAACTGATATAACGTTTATAATAATATTTTCACACTTTAAAGTTGAATGACGCGATCTCGCGAACTTATGTTGACGCGTTAGTATTGCAATCAAAACAAGGTTACTAAACGTTTTGCTTATGTTATACTGACATGTGCTGACTTCGTGTTGTCTTTAATTGGCTAATGCCCATTTTCACCATTGACCCCTAAGTTTTAGATGACCCCTTAGCCATTTTAGATGACGGTTTTGCTCCAACAACTGTCGCCTAACATGGCTATAGGGGTCACCTAAAACTTAGGGGTCAATGGTGAAATCAGGCATTAAACGTACGTCATCACAGTTCATTGACCTTTAACCTCGTACACAGTAGAATTAACTTAAGGTTTCTTCTTTCGACGCTGATTTATATATCGAACAGTTTTCTAATTAAATTGAAAAGCTACGCTGATATTGATTTCCATGCCGTAAGTGTGGAAATGTGTCGTGGTTTTTCATTCACGGTTATATTAATAAGTAGTTACTAGCTATATTGTAAATACAGTACAGAGCCGAAGTGGTTTTATGGTTTTTTTTATTTGTGTAACAAAACATAACTACTGTCACTCTTATTCTTCATTTCTCAAATAGCTCATTACCGTCGCGTAGTGTATTGGTGACGATCGTAGAAACTAAGAAATTTCTTTAAAATTGGTCCTTAGATGGGTGACCTAATATTATTATGAGCTACGACGTGCATAAAACTGCTTGTTACTCTAATATAGTCGTCTAAGTAGGCGGAATCACTCAAGAGTCAAGACGCGTTGGCCGGAGTGATGATAACCGGTCATGGTTTGCCTCCCTCAAACTAACCTTAAAGGAAACTGATAACATTGTTTACAAAAGTCATATAAATACAATACTGTTAATTAAGTATGTTAATTACTGTATGGCCCATTAACAAGAGTGGGAATCAACAATTTTGAATATGCATTGAATGTCTGTCACGTTGCATTCCAAATGGAACGTGCTTCGTAAATGCATTCATATATAGATATAAATATACCTACGTAAGTACATTACTATGCAGTATAGGCCCCCTAGACGGCGCTTGCGCACTCGTGATCTTGTGCACATACATTTATTCTCATATTTAAATGTTTTAATTAAAGTGTTAATCAAATTATTACTCTTTACTTAAAAATCAAATGAGTTGTTCTTCAAAAATAAAAATAAACATTATAGGTACTATACATACATACATACATACATACATACACATAATCACACCTCTTTCCCGTAGGGGTAGGCAGAGACCACTTCTTTTCACTTGCTACAATCCTTACATACTTGTTTCGCTTCGTCCACTTTCATTACTGTACTATATGAAAAGAAAAAACTGTCTGTCGTAACTACAAACATATTGGGAATGTTTTGAAAGTTTCAAGTGAGTATAATACTTATTTGCTAATCCACTTATCAAGCTTTGCACATTTTACTAAGAATGTTAAAAAAAGATAAAAAATTGTAACAAACACCATGCGAAAGACATGAGAGACCGGGCAATCGACGTTTCTTTCAAAATCTTGATGTGTATTTTTGAATGTTAGATTTTTTTTTAAATTATTAACTGTAATATTTACTTTAATAATTTATTACACAAAAGAAAAGTCGCCATTCGTTCTCACGGAGCGCGAGTTAGTCGTGACTACTATCATCATCATCATCATCATCATCATCAGCCTATACTTGTCCACTGCTGGACATAGGCCTCTCCAAGTGCACGCCACCGAGCACGATCCGCGGCTACTCTCATTGCCAGCCACCTTGCGAAGATCGTCGTTCCACCTAGTCTGAGGGCGAAACTTAACTCTAATTAATACATTGTATCAGAAAAAGGCCAAGAATGTTTCAGAAAAACAAACGTAATTAAAAAAAATAGGTCGTCAATGTTGCGGGCGCGACAACGGCTATCGGCCGTTATCAATGCCTACTTGCCCAGTGATTTACGCCTTAGAAACTGGCGGGTCACACGGTCGTCGACTCACTGGCTTCACTCGCTACACATTATTATAGCATTGAAATACAAGTTGCATTGTTTTCTGAAGTTAACGCGAACACTACACATTAAAATGGAACACATATAATTTGATCCTGATTGATAACAACATGTAAACTGTTAATGGTCGTCTTCTCTTCTTCATCACCAGCTCATTTTATCTCCCCACTGCTAGGGTTTTTTTTTTGCCCAGGGGAAATCTGCACGCAGATTCCGTAGATCCGAGGATTGCCTTGTCCTTTTCTAAAAAGGATTAAGACAGACCCGGTAAAAACCCCTGGGGTTCGCCTTAAGCCTTTAAAAGGGCTGCGAAGGCTACAGGAACGCACGCCCCCCGAAGGTCGAGAGGCGCACGACGATCCTTCCTTTTGGACGGTTAAGGAGGACGGGCAATAAACCACGACGCTGGCCTAGTGCGGATTGGTGGTTGTTAACGACTACTAATGCAGCCGGGACCAAACGGCTTTACGTGCCTTCAAAGCACGGAGGAGGTCAAGATGATCAATTTTTGGTCACTTAACCGATGACCAGCCTTAACCTCAGCAATCGCAGACCGAGCGCGTTAACCACTGCGCCATCGAGCTCCTATCCTCTTTTTACACATAATAAATTAAAGAGAACGTCATGTCCTTAACGAACACAGAACACAAGAAAGATTAACGAAGTAAAAGAATAAGCTTGGGATAGAGATGAATGGTATATATATACAGGGTTATTGGTGATACGTAGCGATGCCTTTAAGGGTTGATAGTAAAGATCATTAGCTATCAAATTGCCCTCGGGTAGATGGAGCAAAAATGTACCGATTCTAAAATAAATAAATATTAATTATATTTTTTTTTTAAGAAAAGTGGGTCACGCTACTTTAAAGTAGATTTAAAAGAAGAACTTACGTATTCAATGGTTGTTTTTGGTGTTTTTAGTTTGCTAACACTCTAATACGTAATAATAATACAAAAAAGAACAGAAAAAGAGAAAAGAGAATAATTTTATTTCGAAATCAGTACCTTTTTCCCATCTACCCGAGGGCAAATTGATAGCTAATGATCTTTACTATCACCCCTTAAAGAGATCGCTATGTATTTCCAATAACCCTCTATATTATTATGTACCAAATATACGCACACCTTGAAAGTAGTTAGTACAAAGTTGGGTACTGAAAACATTTCGGGAATTTGAAATTAAGATTAAGTTAAGTGCAGTACAAACTACAAGAGACGACTTCAAAAAACAGGAAACAAAAAAGTAACAACAGCTCTAAAAAGCAAGAAATAATTGAAATCATATTATTAGTTACCTAGATACGCATAATAATATCAGTTTTAAAGAAAGTCTAATTGAAGTAGGGCGGTTGATGGTCGGCTGGGGGATAATTTTGTTTCATTTAAACTTTTATAGTTGTTACATTATCTCCACTTCTTTATTGTAAGAGCCCCACCCGACTTCAATAGACCTTCTTTAAAACTGATATGCGTATCTAGGTAACTAATAATATGATTTCAATTATTTCTTGCGATTTTCGAAGGTTCCCCTCGATTTCTCTGGGATGCCATTACCAGATCCTGGTTTCCTTATCATGGTACCACCCTTGGGATATTTCCTTTCCAACAAAAAAAGAATCATCAAAATCGGTTCATAAACGACGAAGTTATCCGCGAACACACATAAAAAAATATATATACGGTCGAATTGAGAAACCTCCTCCTTTTTTGAAGTCGCTTAAAAAGAAGCGCCAACTAGATACGTTATTCTCCTTTTGTCCTGACTGTTCATCAAATGAGTGACTTGTAATTTACTTAATTTAATTTTTTTATGGTAAAAAATTACTTTATGGTAGGTTTTCAGTCCTGCCATTATTACAATGAAAATAATCGTAGTAGTTATATTATAACTACTGACCCTCCTCAAATACAATTATTTAAATTTGAAGTTTGAATTAAGCGTTGCTGTTTGAGAAACCAACAAAAACTTATGGAAATACACACCAAACAAAAAACAAGTTTTTCCCTGGCATAAAGTTGTATCATCAATATACCAACGACGGACGCCGCGACGATGCTTGATACAAAACAATTATTATCAAAAAGATTCATTCGAATTGTTATTAGGTAGTTAAAGACTTTTATTGTACAAGTCACCTTCGCAGACGGGGTAAAGGAATTTTCCACAGCATGCGACAATAAATTCACGAAGAATGAACATTTCATCAGTTGTTCAAACTGTGGAGCAGACTTTTGTTTGCTTAAATATCTATATTGTATACAAATTACAACAAAGATAACAATGGCCAGTTACAACACTGTGTACTTTTCTCTATTTCGTATAAAATAATGTACAGCGGGAAAGCTCAATGGTAGTTAATATTAAACTTTCGAAAGTTTTCTATTCGAATTTCAATTGTTCGAAAACCTAAGACGAAGATTTAAACACCAGATGTTTGTATCATAATTTTATTAGTTTAGAAGAAATTAAGCGGTAGTATTGTAAAAACTTAAATTTGTAAAAAAAATTAAGCTAGGTGTTCAAAACCCTTTTGATAAAATATAAATACGTAAAATAATAATAATGTTATATTGTGAAAGATTAATGTATGCCAATACTTGTGACGTCTTCATTAGTTCAAATAGATGTTACAAGATGGCGACGCGGATTGATTTCTTAATCGCGCTATCAACATTTCACATCAGAATGTATATAGTCATTTGAGTTATCAAATAAAGTTGTTACCTACTTCAGAGCAAAAGTACTCTTAGCGGTTTTATTTTCAACCCTATTAGTCTTTACATACAGTTCAAGGTATACCATTTAACACTAGGTGATCCAATAAAGAGCTGAAAAAGTACTTCAAAATTCTCGTTAATTTTCATAATCGTAGTTATCAGGTAAACGAAGCAGTGTCAACGTAAGTGGTTTGTTATAACCGGCTTTAATAAGTTTCCGTTGCATTTTTAGGGTTCCGTACCTCAAAAGGAAAAAACGGAACCCTTATAGGATCACTTTGTTGTCCGTCTGTCTGACTGTCTGTCCAAACCATATACTTAGGTTTGCGGTCCTTTGAAGCTGTGAAAAAATCATACTTCAAAGTAAACGAAAAAAAAAGATACGGCCGTTTATGTCGCAAAAAACGTATATTTCGACACTCTCAAGGGAATTAAAATTCATAGGGTACTTGCCGTTGACTTAGAACTATAAAGTTTGGCAAGTAATATCGTTTTATACTAGAAGTATAGGAACATTTTTAAAACTATACATATTTAATTAAATCACAAAAAAACAGGGTCTTTATGCAAGGAATGGGGTCCAAATTTAGAAGTAAGTTAACCGTATCATGTCGGGTATCGTATGAAAGGGCTTCATTTGCACAAGCTTAAACAAGTTTTTAATTATTTTTATGATGAAGAATGATAAAAGAAATACAAATTTGTATGGAACCCTCGGTGGGCGAGTCCGACTAGCACTTGTCCGGTTTTTATTTCTAGCGTGAGTCATATACGTCAAACGTTACAGTTAAGGCAGTCTTAGTTATTACTCGATGAGCTCGCCGACGACTGTACTTTTATTCACTATATTTTTATGTATATACAATATTTTGAACCCCATTTTGGTGTTATCCTCGACAAGTTCTGAACATACTCGTTTATACTCCATTGTTTTCTATAACGTCAGATAATATGTGATAACGAACATATTGTTATAATGGGCAATTTAAACAGCTGCGTTCAACAAGCGCGTATGTTATAATAACATTATTTCACGATTTCGTAGGTTATCGCAATAGTTAGACGCAAAAATGTTGGTGAACTCTTACGTAGTTTGGTGATTTAATTAAAACCGCTTCACGTATCGATCATGTGACTTTGCGAAACCGGTATCTTGATGGGAGTCAATGTGTACTTACTAATTTCAATTAAACATTTAATGAAAAACGTTGAGGAAGAAATGTGTTGGTTCTGAATTAAAACAATAATTTTATAAGATTTCAAACATAACGGATAAATCAAAATACTTTGGGCCTGTATAGGGCAAACGTGGTGTGTTATGGCATGATATCTCCAATTGCCATTGCTCTTAAGGGATGACTTGAGCCAGCCTGAGCCCAGCAGATTAACAGCAGAACAATAATAATATGAATAAGTTTAGTAAGTATGTATAGTATAAAAGTATTTTGCCGTGCCCTTACAGGGTTCTTGTTTGTGTCAATAATTTTTGTAACACCTGTATACTTACAACAAGATGCAATAAATGAATATGAATATGAGTATGAGTATGAGTATGAATATAGGCTGATGATAGTGATGACGATGCATGCCGTGGCAGCCTCTTAATGAGACGACACGCGACACTAAGCTTTAAAGCTACATTATTATTTAAGTAGTTATGGCTGGTATTTGTGTTTGTCTTGTTGGTTGTCCTAATAAATAAATAAATAAATAAATAAATTATGATATTGATCAATGACCCAATTAATACGAATCTGAAATAAATTCTTATAAATCAAAACATTTAAGTAAAACAATTTTATTTCTTCTGCAGATTCCACAATGGTGGTTCGAGTGGCGACGGACGAGCGTCCGTTCGAGACGCCGTCCTCGGACGAAAGCGGGATGGGACGAAGCGACTCGCCCAGCGACGCAGAACCCGAAGCGGCTCTGGTTAGTACCACTACTCTAGTTACAGCTATAAACAATAGTTTACAGGGTGTTTAGTAATATGTGTATAATCCCGAAACATAGGCATGCAACCAAGTATAAATAACACCGTGGTAACATGCAAAGTCATATTTATGAAAATTTACTTATCCATACAAAAATCTAAATTATTTTATTATATTATTTTTGTTCAAACCTGACATGTTTTGACTTCAGTTTTGTTTGGATCATGAGATTGATGAACAAGAACAATATATCAGCTGGACCTAGGGTTGTCACTTTTCAATTTTACTTAGTAACAAACAACCTTAATATTTCGGCCATATGGTGCTTTTCTGGCATGTTTATAAATCTCCGGGGTTCTACGACCTGTGCCCTATCTACCATATTCGGGAGTATACATGTATTAACATACACCCTGTAGAGAGAGGGCCGTTCGAAACGCCATCCTCGGACGAAAGCGGGATGGGACGAAGCGACTCGCCCAGAGACGCCGAACCCGAAACAGCTCTGATTAGTACCACTCCTCCAGTTACATAATATAATAATAATAGCCATAATATAATAATAATAGAACATTTTAACAGCTACTTATGGATATTTAGCTTAAACCCAATTGATTTAACAGTACCCTATTTCATGGTACCACTTCAGTGTATGAGGTCTCATGCAACTTATACATAAGTATAAGCTGGTGTTCAAAACACTATGAGTAAGACAGTGATGGACACTGAAGTATGACAAATTCATTAATATAAATACCCGATTTCGTTATTAACGCCTAGTTTTAGATAACCCTGAACTTGAGGTCATTCCTCGTATCTTATCAGCTCTTCAGTCACGATACTGGCAATAATAACGATTTTCTCAATAATAACGACGTTTATGCTGAACGCAATCCACTTATTCGATGAAAGGAGATATTCACTTATCTGGTAATACTGATTACTTTAAATGTGGATCCGTTGAGATTTCTCATCTTACATACATAGTCAATGGTGCATTCCTTGTTGATTACTTAATTATTTCTTTCTTTTAGTTGATGGCTTCGTGCGATTAGCACATTTAGCCAGTGTCAAAGTAATTTTTCTTACAAGTAATACATAAATATAAAATACTTCCTTCCAGTCAGTATGATGATGAATGATGATGAATGATAATAAAAATGAGAAGTGAGATATGATATACCCCCAACCCCTCGAGTATCTCAGTAAAGATAATGGGGCTTTACTAATTCCTCGGGGCGGACTTCTTGAGAGAATTTGAAAAGTAGTAGTTGCACTATTTTGTTTCATTTCCCAACACTCATGCACACTTACGAACACTTAACGATTAATAATCCACCATTATTTCACATCAATATTCGATATAACACAAATTTTTGAAAATAAAACAAAACCGCAGACATGACTCTTCACTTTCCCGCCAAGAAGTCCGATTACTTAATTATCGTACCTTTATTGCTGTCACTATTTGCTTGTAAATGATTTATAGAAAGAAATAAATATTATGATAAAAGTGAATTTTTAGGGTCGTATAAATCTGCATAAACCATATTAATAAATCATATTCCAATAAGTGTTTTTTGTGACTAAAAAACATAAGCATCAAGCACTGAAAAATTTCGACGGGTGAAAGCCAGACCTCGGTAGCCAAGTGGTTAAGGCAGCCGCCCGGAATGCGGAAGGTGCGTGGTTCGATTCCCGCCTGAGGTTGTCGTCTTTTTTCAGTGTTTAAATTTTACATATTCCAATAATTATAATAGAATATGATTTATTATACCGCTTGATGAAAATCGAATATTATCATAAAAAAGCGGAAAAATGGCCAACACGTTTTTTTAATAACTGCTCTTTGCACGTGGTTTTTTATTTTTCTTTTAATATTGTTATCTATTTTTCTATAATGATTTTCCTTGCTTACATTTACTTGCTTGCATTTTTATTTATTCAAAGTATGTCGCGTTTACACATAAATTAATAATCTATCAACGGATGTCAACTACCAGTGAAATTACATATAAAGTGTCTCGCGATAGCGAAAACGTGCCGGCGCCGCCAATTATAAACAACTTACAGTTTCTAGATTTATCGCTAATTAATTACACGCGGCTTTCATTTGAGCAATTACGTATTTACTTCTAAATAAGCCATACACATTACTGAGCTTTTATTTTCTTAATGTCTGTCGGTAATCATTGCATTTTCGAATGCAATCGAATGTTAACCATGTTACATTCAATATAATACTTATCCTTTGATCAAGATTTATCATGTAGTTATTATAATTTTAATTCGGAACAACGTAAGGTGTACCAGAGCCGCGGATTGTGCTCGGTGGCGTGAACTTGGAGAGGCCTATGTCCAGCAGTGGACTAGTATAGGCTGATGATGATGATGAAGGTACAAGTGATCGACACAATTTTCGTCGATAAAAATTTACGTATTTTTTTATTGAAAGATGGGATAACAGCTATGAAGCAGGTGATCTGTATTCAATTGTTGTTAAAGACTAAAATCAGGTACCGACACCTATATCTAATACATAATTAAAAAATGGTGTAGTAATTAAAAACCAGGCGAACACTGGTGGCACTACTTACTTTATTGTTGTTTTGTTTTGATTTTTCGTGTGAACTATTTTATAGAGCTGTAAAACTATAAATCGTGAATTTAATTACGTAGTTCCCAAAATTCTAAAATACATTAATAATAAGTAAAAGGAGTAGTAGCAACTCTATATGATCTTTATTTGATAGAAATCCAACGACAGCCGAAACACAAAGTTTGCCGAGAGCACAGACGTGATGAGACATCAAGAAAATAGATGCACCTAAAGAGTATCTAACCGTAAAGCGAATTCATATAAAAAGGTTGATATGCTAACCTCCTTACGGCTTCGTTCCAAGAAACACTGTCACCAAACCAAATGTAATTAAAAAGCAAACATCCGCTTCCAATGACATTACTGTGACAGTATTGAAAAAAATCAACATGGTTAAAAGATTTTAGCAACAAACCCGAATAAATGGGGCTAGCCGCGATGCCCCGGTCTCTTTGCTATGTTATATTTGTCTTATTTTAATACACTTATAGCTATTATTGTAGGTATTCACTTGTGTAAAGTTATATTGCACTTTGAAAAAGTCGACTGGGGCAAAGCGGTCAAGATTCAAACTGACGACATAGACACGGTATCAGAATGTGTGTCGACTTGCAGCTGTGATGCACCAAAATACAGAAAGAAATAACACTATCGGCATGGAAGTGAAGCAGAATTGACAAAAATAAGTAAAGGCACAGGTCTGAAGGCATCATTTAATTTTTATAGACAACATTGAAGGTAACTTTAGTACTGGAAAATGACAGCACTGGATAAGAAACTAAAACGGCGAAGGGTTTTACGCAGATTGGCTGAGAAGTTAATTAATGCTTGTTTGTTAACAACCATTTCTTTGGCTTTCGCTGAGATAACTATGACTGTGATGATTTTTCTTCTTTAGCAGTTTTGATTATTACACAAAGATTACTTTGTTGATTCAAAGGGCAAATTCATGAAGAAGGTAATACAGAGAAGGCGTTACAGTAGAAGTATCTCAAGATGGCATTCAAGAGGGCATTCAGGAGGCAACAGGTTTTCAAACGAGTTGCGGCGTTCACAATTGACTTTATAGCCTGGGCCGTGCCTTTGCTAGGGATATACATTCTGATCGTATATTAATACTGCATTACCCAATTTTTACCATTAAATCGTTTGTTTATCAAATAATCTTGATTTTTGTGTAGCTAACGATTTGCAATTTATTGTGTTTATGTTTAAGTAATTTAATAAAATGACCTAGTAGTTTTCAGCTTTATTAAAAGATTATCTTAGATGCTATGGGATATCGTTATCGGGTAAATAATTAATTAGTCGTCCATTATTTCAATTAGTTCTCTTAACCTTGTAATTTGTCTGTGACGCCCGCAAAGCTACATTTATGGAAAAAGAAAATGTGTAAATAAATTTTGACACAACCATAGAAATTCTATATTAAATCCTGAAAGGTAGTAGAAATCCTAAAATGATATTATGTTAATGTTAAGTCATTCGAAGGTGCAAGTGACCATGAAGATTGTTTTTTTTTAAGAACTTGTAGTGAATTAAATTCTGAAATACATTCTCAGTAAAAAAATAAAAGTATTTTCATAATTTTCCTCGCAACAATGTTTTCCAGTTCAAATCCATATTTCCGATTGTGTGTTGGGTAACAATTGGTAACAATTGCCCAATCTGTAACGGCGGGTGCCCCTAACGCCAGACCGACCTTCACCGAGCCGTGTGTGACCATAGCGTTGACCTTCCATCAAATCCACCATTCGTAGGGCATTAAGATAATTGGGATTTTCTAGAAGCTCCATCTGATACCGGTTTTCCCGTAATTAATGCGTTGGTGTGTTCGACTATCAAGCTAATTTGGGGGCACTGAGGTGTTATATGTTTATAGAGACAACTCTTATGAATTGACTATCTGAATTCTGACACACAGATTTGATAATGAGAAAGGTTATGAAAATGGCCTTAAATTTTAGTAAATATTGTGTTCCATTGTTTATGTGGGGGCACAATACGAAAGCTATATAAATTCTTTAGGTAAAGGGTAGTTTCTACCAATTCAAAATAGAAGATACAACGTAGAGACTTTCAGCTATAAAAAACATAGCTATTTAAATAGCTATAGAAAATAAGAAATCCACTCACTGAACTGAAGCTAAGACTCGCTTAGACTACAAAAATAGTATGTCTAGGCTATGTTACGAAAACCAGATATTTGAAGTAGTATAGAAGTTTGTACATGATAATAAGTAGGCACGTTCGCTCGGTAGCTCAGCGGTCAGAGCATTGAACCGGTAATCCAAGTGTCCAACAAAAAACCATCAAGTCCCAGTCCTAGGGGACTTTCACGAAACTTTTATTATTTTATCTGGAACTAAAATTTTATCTTGTACCACATGAGTAAATGTTGTTGTACTACACAAGTATATAGTCATGATAGCACAATAATACCTCCACGAGCATGCCCTAAAGATCTCCATTATAAAATAATGGTGATTATTAACATAAGTCATCATTGTGTATGTACAAAGTTTTGCCTTACCAAAGCAAGCCTTGATCTTGGCCTTCAAGCAAAATACTCTAAGGGCACAATGTCAGGTTTCACAATGTCTGATTAGGAGATACTTGGCAGATAAAGTGACAGTTTTGTATGGACTATCTGTCAAGTAAACGCTAATGGGAACTTACTTGTAGATCGTGAAACAGGCCCTAAGCCTTAGAGCATTAAACCTTCAAGCACATGAACATATATGTGTTTAAGGCAAAACTTCAACGCACCAACCATAAACACAAAATTACTTACTTCAACAATGACATTATAAAGAGTTACAGACTTGTAAACTTTTGACTTGGTATTTTACGTAAATTTTGTGTTTGTATGTACAGCGGATTTTTGTTATAATTTTTACAAAAGTGTTTTGAAAATGAAAAGTCTCCTTAAATTGCCAACAACAGAATTGACTGGCGTAGCAGACGCTAAATCGTCCAAAGTGGATTGTGTAACGTATTCGTTCAAATAACCTGCAATTTATAAGCCTTAGAATAATAACATAACAATATTATGTTAAGGTAAAAGATTATAATGTTTAATTGCTATAAACATTACATTTAAATTAGGCGCTTTTGTATTTGTAACCATTCTAAGCCCAAATATTCCCATACTGTTTGCAAAAAAATGAGATGCAAATTCTTAGTTTTGTTCACATTGTCTGTTAATAATTATAGGTCAATGCGCTCGCATACTCAAAGTTAACGACGCTTGACTTTGAAGTACTATTTGCTTGGAAGCAGTTTTTTCAGATTTAAGCATATTTTATAAAATATTCTTACTATTTCGACGAGTTTAACAAAAGTTTGTACAATGTCACCGAATCTATTCACCTACTTATTCGTCTTTATCAGTTTCAAGTCTTGATTTACATAATTCGTTAAAATAGGTAAATGAGTATTGAATACTGACTCATCTGTAAGTAAGTCTCTCAAAATTTATACTGAATCATTATTAGCATCGCATGGTAGATGAAGAAACTTTAATATTTGTGTAGTGGTTCCTTTAGTGCCAACGAAATAACCAAAAGTTCCATTAAGCTTGATAAATCATGTGTAAACAGATCTTAAATTGTACTACCCTAGTAAGATGCTAGTAAGTCTCTGCTACACCCTAAAAAGCCAACAGAGCTTAATTACATAACAAATCCTTAAAATTGAAAGTAATACAGATTTAGATATTATGTTATTAGATACACATTTGCGATAGGAAAGGAAAAAGGAAAAATTCTTCTTCTATAAATTACTATTTAACCTTGTAAATAGGTGGTACCTTTTTAGGGTTAGTCCTGATACCCCCTGTTCCTGTTTCCCCCCGAAAAATTATTTACTTAAATATGTCAGTGAAAACTTTCGGTGGGAATTAGAACTAACTTTTTTCTAATGATTTTAATGATTACGATGTACCTATATTTACTCCAATTTATGTCCGCAGGTGGTCCCACCAGATGGCGGTTGGGGCTGGGTGGTGGTGCTCGCCTCGTTCATGTGCAACTTCTTGGTGGATGGTATAATTTTCTCCGGCGGAATGCTCAAGAATTCTATAAAAGATGAATTTAAGGTATGTGTTGTTTTCTCATATTATGCAAACATTCAATTTAAGGATCTACTCGCGTTTATGACGCGTCGCATAATGTTGCATTCTAAGGTAGTGGCACCAGTGTACGACGCTTAGGCCCTTCGTCCACGCATCGACTCCTCTTGGACTCGTTTCATACGCGACTGACACTCTACTTTGTGTATGCTACTTGTTCTCGACCAATACTCGTACACGCGTCGACCTAGATATTCGCGACTTTCCCAGCGTTTAGGATGTCTGATTCAGAAGAGGAAATTTTATTACTTTATATTGCTTGTACAAGGTCCATAAAACAAAAGAAAATTTTGAATATGCGTGCATGTTTCTCCACTTCTTGCACAAATAATATATTATTTTGTTCCGCCATAATTGCTTCGCGTCATTCGTATGATACTCTAATCGCATGCGACCAGCACAGCAAGTCGCGCAGAACTGGTATCCGACGCGTTGCTTCGAGAGCGTGTCCCGTCGACGCGTGTACGAATGTTGCCGAAAATATATGACGGAAACTTCCGAGCGACACGTCGTCCCCGTATCATACCCGTATCATACCCGTATCATACTCGAATCGTGAGCAAGTCGACGCGTGGACAAAGAGCCTTAAAGCCCAGCGTTTGTCACTAAAAAATAACATCGAAATTTTACGGGATGCCAGCTAGGAGGTGGTCTGTATGCAATAGGGTATTACACCCTTTTTCGAAAAGTGTTTTAAATGACTCCTAGAGTGATAACAACCACTATAATTTTTACATGATTTTTTTTTAACCAATTATTGCCATAAAAACTACTTTTAATTTATCATTTTAAATTTCCGCGCGTAAACGCTAGCCGCCATGCTGTATCGGCTCGTGACATCACTGCGTCAGTAAATAATTATCGCTTACGAACATTGAACTATTTTTCGAAATTAATAATGAGTTATGACACAACATTGGTTATTGTGCCTGAATGCAAGAATATGAGCATAAAAACGCCGGGAAAATTGTGGATTCAAGTGCCAACTAATATAAATATGAGAAATACTTGGTTAAAATTGGCAAGAAGAGATCTACAAATACTAGACTGTATTTCTGTGAATATCACTTTGATGTAAGTAAGTGTTATTATAATATATAAATACTTGGTCAGCAAAATTATTATTTGGTCAGCAGATTTATACAATCGGTCAGCATAAGAAATCCTTACTGTTGGTTAGGTTGTTATTTTTTTTTTCCCAAACGAAGCGCAGCGCATAAGACTGCTGTTCAGAATGATATAAGTTGCAGACTGATTTAGAAATATTTGCTGACATAAGTTGCTGCCCAACTAGCTTTTTTGCTGCCCAACTAGCATTTTTTTGCTATCAAAAATACGAATACTTTACTAACCGTTTAAATAACACCTTAATATAAATAACTATCGTTTGACCAACAAAAGAAAACTGATAGTGCAAAAGTAAATATTTGTTATTTATTAAGTGTTTTAGCTGGAAAATGACATGGAGAACTTTACAAAATACTTAAGACAAAATATAAGATAATGGGCTCTGTTAAACGGATTCGAATGAAACCAAACTGCACATCATCCAGGTTTGTTGTTGTGCTTATTGTTAAATAAAAGTTGGTACAATAGGTAGGTATTTACATTGAAGTGACCGAAGTTTTAACATTCCTCAACTCGGCAGAACAGAAATCGGGATTGCATGAAAAAAATTTCGCCACCATCAAAGTACTTATTCTAGATTAGTACTTTCTGCTTTTACAAAACCTTCCATGTTACGATTTCAATAAAATTCTACAAACGTGATAATAACTTAATATAAATGACACGCAGCGCAACAAAAATCTAGTTTGTATACTATCGAAGTGACGTCACGTTGGAATCCAATATGGAGAATAGCGTTTTAGACATTTGAAGAATAGATAAAAAAAATAATAATTTTCAAATTGAATTATAAAATTTATATTTCATTTTTTTAATAGAAATCAACATTTGTTTCTTACAAAATCTATTGTAAAAACGGTATTTTAAAAAAAAATATAATTATAATCTATTTATTTTTAATTACTTCATTGCAATATTAATTGACAAAATGTAGTAGTCTAGATTAATAATTTGTGTTTCTATTGACATTTCATTATATAATTATTTAAATTAAAAAATTGCATTTATGTAGGTATGTTGTTTACACAACTTTATACTGACATTTGCATGCCTACAAAATTAAGGCAGAATATTGTTGACCCTGCTCAACATTGTCGCTCATCTCAATATTGTACACAATATTGTGCCAATAAATGTTTGACTTTGTCTTTGACTTTACCTAAAACAATGTGCAAGATTTAGTAGGTAGTTTATGTAAAATGAAAATTATTGATGTAACTTAGATACCTTTCTACCTAGGTGACCCAAAATGCGAAATTATTTGTTTAACTTATTTATATGTAGTTGTATATTTGAAGTTTTCTATAAAAAAAGAAGGGCATTTTCCAATAAGCAAACGTTGCACAAGAAAGATATAAGTTTTCTTTTATACCTCATTTAGTTTCTTATTGATTCTTCTTAATATATCTCCCTATCCCTATCTTATGTACATATTCTAAAGCGAAATGTTATACATCAGCCGATGTAATTTACAAATATAAACGACGAGCTAGGTATATTTTACCATTCTTTACATTTTTATTCTAAATTATGGTTAGACGATGCTTTCGTGACAGTAATGTTCAAAAAATAGGTGCGTTGTTATAATAAAAATGCAGTTTGTTCTTTTTCTTTTAAGAAAACCCGCCGCTTTACACGAAAGTATGAAGAAACATTTTTTTAGAATTAATTATAAGAAAAACGAGATCTTTGCTAGAATGGAGGAATGCAATGTCGCAGTACCCCAGAGGTCATTTCATAATTATAATAGGGATCAAATAATTACAGCCATCAGCCAATCATAACTTGATCCTCGCGTGATAGATAGATAACGAGAGATTCATTTATGCGCTTTTCACTCCTAACTATGCCTTTAATTTAACATCGGAAGTGACGATAGCACTGAAGTTGTAGCGCACTTCACCCGGAAACCTACATCTACGGGAAATTGTTGCGCAATATAACTTAATATTTATGAATAAAAACCTAAATAACAACAACTTTTTTTTGTCAAAAATTTTGTCCATTTAACATAAAGCCGGTTCACATTTTGCGTATCAAGCAACATGCTAAATAAAACAGCAGACTGGACTAGAAGCGATAACCAGAATGTTAAAAGTCTTGTCTTCGTATAGCAGTTTATATTTAGA
This sequence comes from Eudonia truncicolella, assembly GCA_949315975.1. NCBI lineage: Eukaryota > Metazoa > Arthropoda > Insecta > Lepidoptera > Crambidae > Eudonia > Eudonia truncicolella. The sequence continues at coordinate 13,174,675 of OX438836.1, forward strand.
CAGCACCACACCTTCGGAGATCGGCGTTGCTGCGCAAGCGACCGCGTCACAGCCGAGCCTCTGTTTCGATACTATAGTATTTTCATATGTAATGGCAACCAGTTAACGACGACCCATCGGAGGAAGAACGAACGGAGTAGGTCACGCTTAATTGGTCTGTGCGTACGTCATTGGCGATGAATTCAGGGTGTTTCTTTTTTTGTGGTCGGTTAACGGCTTGCCAAATGTGTTGGTTTTTTCATAATGGGTCTTTTTGGTATATTAAGTATTAGCTTAGGACTAAGGACATACCTATCTCTCGAATGATGTACCTACGAGTATATGCAATAAACGTAATAATCTGTTGTATTTTGGCATTTAAGTTACTATTTGCGTTCGCTTAGTTAGTTTAGTTTAGTTGTGTAGTGTTTATGCGCATAATTATGCCGGAGTAAAATCGAATAAAATTATTTCATTGCATTAGATGTTACACATTTAATCTTTTACTTACACTTACTAATTGTAACTGTAATAAAGAGTAGTGTGAAAAATACGAACACATTTCAGTTCTGAACGTTGCGTAATAATAACGCGTCCTCTCCTTCGCATAACAACTTCCTACGCACTTTAATCTACTTTAGAAACCCGTAACGCAATAATAAGATTGTTCTATTAGAATTTTAGAGCTTTTACAGTTTTACAATTATTTCTCAGCGCGGCGACTTCGTATTTGGAACAAATTTTTCATCACTACACAGTACAAAAATGAGGTACCTACATCATAATTCACATGTTATAAAAGAACATTATTCGGTACAATTCACAAAAAAGTATCAAATAAATAATGATATAGGAAATATTGTCAACCGATACTGGCTGGCAAGGCTGCAAGAAGTAAGGCCATTAAGAAACGAATGTTGATTGGCAGGCCGGCCCGCGTAAAATCACCGGATCTTCGGGCAGCTGGTTCGTCATAGGAAATAGTTTATGCTCCATTAGTCATGTGAATGAACTGGTGAACCAGTTTTTTTTTGTGCACCAAACAGGCTGCAACTTTCGCGATGACCTGTCAAATGCTGTTAGAAAACGGGAAAGAAGTTATCACGTGACACTTGACTCTTCTTACAACTTTGACCGTAGGTACCCAAACGTACAGTAATTTGTAAATAATAGTTAGTTTATTTTTTTGGCTTAAAGTTTTTTTTCCATTTGAACGGTAGACATGCGAAAACTCTCCTTCACCCATCAGCTACGTAAAACTCCAAGGGAGAAGGGTAGATCTACCCGCAAAAAAACAGTACCACTCCATTGCCATTCTGCCACGAGGATGGTTCGGGACCGGGACTTAGGTAAAGAGTCTGAAAAGTCCTGAAGGAAAGGCTACTTTTTATCCCAGGAAACGATACGGTTCTTAGATGAAACTACAACCCGATAAACAAGAATTTGGCTAAACATTGAGCCTTTAGATCAGCTGTAAACGACAAAAAATCAGATCAAGAACCAATAGAACATAACAGAAAGAGTCATAGTAATTTGTGTCTTTGTAATATTAGTCATGCGAAAGATGAATTCATACGATAATTGAAGGAAAGTTGAGAGTTAACTTTATGTAAAATCTTGAACACATAAATTGACAGAATTAATATAGCAAAACTGCTATGCTACTCACCTCATTTGTCATCCAAAGACGCAGAACATTGTCATACAAATTCACTTTTTTGTTTAATACGTCGAATGCTAAATAGTAACGCACTTATTACTCGCATAAGTGAGCAAGTTCATTTACGAGTAAGAACAAGCCTTACTCTTTCGAATTTGAATTTAATTTTTTATTTTTTTTTATTTATTCTAACACTCCTACTAAGTGAAGTGCCAAACGTCCCTGCGTCAAACTCTCACCGAGGACCATCTACGTCAGATTAGAACCCAAAGAAAAAGAAGAAGAAAAAACATTTATTGGAATCACAAAACGCACAATTATACATACAACATGTAACAAAAAGAATAAAAAATAATAACAATTTAAAATTGCGCCCTGTTAAAGCGCATTGTTCATCCAGTACTCATAAGACTAGTGTCTCAAGAGAGTCGCCAATCGTCGAATATAGACAATATAAATTCGCACTGAAAGCATCAATAGAACACCGACGATTGTCATTACCATAATGTTAAGGTCAAGGCGTCTGCGCATGCGCAGGTCTCGCCGCGAACAAACTAAAACAACTTCGGCCATTCATTCATTCTAGCTTAGAAATAAGGGTGGTATACTTAGTGTTTTGACATTCAATTTATAAGGTTATTTTCGTAAACCTTCGAAAACCCTTTAGTGTTAACTGATAAGTTACAAAATGGAAAGTTACTCGATTTTCTGGTCTAAATTAAGTATCTTACGCCACGCCGCATTACGGTTACGAAGGCATTATAAAATTGACGTGACAAAATAAGATGAGGCGTGTGGACCTGTATTTTTTTTTATAATGTACCGCCCAACGGTCATTTGGGCCCATATCTGTTTATGGTTGATAAAGACGAAATTATATTTAAACATGATAAAGCTTTATCTAGATTTAAGTTTCTGATCAACACATGCTTATACACGTCACACGGATGGCCTCAAACTGGCCTACGTGAACAATAGCATAGTATTTGTATCTAGTAGTAAAGTGTTGGATCATAAATACTAAGCTGGTTCAATGCGGAGGTTTTTTTTAACAACTGCTATTTTACGACAATAACGTCTTATCGTTTGATTTTGATTACCCATCAGCTGGTGAAAATTGCCTTGGATTCTGATGCAAGCCGCCTTTATAGATAGACCTATAATAAAATCAGAAAAAGGTTTCTGTGAGATGTCGGTCGTTACGCACGGATCGTGTACCACCGAGCAACCTACTGTGCGACCGATTGCCAATTAACCAGTCAATTTACGCGACTGTCGCGTGGAATTTACCCTGAACACTGACCAGCCGGACTGGAATTTGTGTAAAAAGCCAATGAACTCTGCATTCTAGACAGTTCTTATCACTAAGCAAATGTTATTTTAACGTCTAAAACATTACGTACCTATATTATAAGTGCCTTACAAATAAACAAAGAATAAGCTCCAAATAGTTATTCCCGTGTTTTGTTCCTGTCATGTAAACGTCATTTCAAATTAGAGTAAAAGAGATAAAACACGGAATAACTATTCGAAGCTTACCTATTTTTTGTTTATTTATAAGGCACTATAACGTTATCTACATATATTGTTATTTAACATTATACAAATTAATTCAATAATAATAATAATCTTTATAAATAAAAACGAATCGCTAAATGTGTTGCTAATCGCAAAACTCGAGAACGGCTAATCCGATTTGGCTGATTTCTTTTTTGTTGTGTTTGATGAAGTCTTAGGAAGGTTCTTATGGAGAGCAAAAACGGAAAAAATACGAGGAAAATAGTAAAAACAACAATTTTCTTTTCCCATACAAACCACTCTCTACTGGACCTATTTAAAAAATTCTTTCACCATTACTCTGATGAAAGTACTAACACAAACATTTAAAATAATTCCTTTTTTTTTCTCAAAGTAAAAAAAATATCAAAATCAGTAGAACTCCGAAGCGACAACAGTTCAGTGCGGAAACCACTTTGGCGCTCTACGCATTCGGGTATAATTGAATGCATGATTTCATTTTCATATTTATAATATAGACCTGCATGGATAATCCGATAATTAGAGTTTTTTAAATACGAACACGGTTCAATGTTGTTCGACGACCGAGAAACGTCATTTCGCGAACAAACGGCGCCGGATCATAAAACTTTTCCACCCGTAAGTCGTGTGAAATGCGCAACTCCGTACCTACAGCCCTCATAATTTCCAACTCACTTTTCACATTCGAAAGTGAGCTTTATGCCCTTTGGAAAAATGCCACTACCCTCGGCATGGGTAAAGAATGCGGCCTCACTGCCATCGGGCAACGCACGAGCCTTCTTGCTGGGAAAGAGTTATACGAGTGTATATTATGTTCACTGTTTAGGAGTATATACTAAAATGAGTTTTGTTTGATATTGAGGTACGTGTAATAATAGTGGTTTTATGACAATTATAAGTTTTACTGACAGTAAATTGTTTACAGTGTCTCGGACTCAGTTACTCAATTGGAAGTCTAACTCACGAGAATCATCAGTCGCATTAGGTAAAATAATTTAAAAAGGCTAATTTAAAAATATTATTATTATTGAGTATTATAGTTAACATCTATATTACTAACTGCGCTTTTCTTGTTTTTTTTTGTAAGTAATTAGTAAAGTATTTTAGTCCTCTACCTATTGTGTTAAAATGCCTTTTTCAGACCCAAGAACATTATAATGAGTAGGTAGTTACACTCCTAAATTCTTTTCATAATAATTTTCCCACGATATCGCAATGCTAATTAAACGAAGGATATAATATTACATACGCATACGGAGCGCCATCTGGAAACGAGCCAGAATTATGAAAAAAGAAACAATAGCGCTTCTCATTTGAAGCTTACAGAAACTTAAAATAATTATGTTATGTTATATATTTTCACAGTTAAGCTCAGGTCTAGAACAAAAGCACATGGTAAGATTATTCTATAAATATAGAAGCATTTTCATATCTAAATATATTTTGTGACAGAATTAAAATCTACTAGAGCTAATATGTAGTTTGGTTGGTGTTACGTCTTGTTTTAAGTTTGCCTGACTACCACCATTCTGAAGTCTGTCGCTATTACAACCATGTGTAGCATTGTTGTCTTCCAACGTAAGCTAGCCAGCTCATATATCCAATAATTGAGGATCCAGGTAAAGTGCTTCCACTACAGTCTAATCGGCACTTACCATTAGGTGAGTTCAAAGACAAACGCTTCCCCGTTGTGGAATAATAATATTTCTAAATTGGCCTTAGCTTCGTACTCATCTTTATACTTGTATATTTTCGATTTTTTTATACAACCTGTAGGTGTTCATTTGTTGGTACGTTTAATTCCATGGCCATGCTCTTTCCGGTGTAGATAATATCAATCGTATACCTACATTGTAACCGACTTTTATACTTTTAGCAATAATATAAATATTTACTTTTGTATTCATAACGCTACATTTGTATCCAAATGTTATATATTAATTGAAACAATAAACACAGGGAAAAACTTTACGGCATAGCGGCTTGTGCGTTCGAGTTGCGATTTTATAAGTAAAGCAACGTTTGCAATGCCAGTGTCAGCGGATGGGTGGATGGACAGCCATTCTATGTCTCGGTTAAAGTCATAAGTTTTTGTTTGGTCGGGTCAAAAGTACTGGAGCTTTAAGATGGTATAGGTAGTCGTTAACACCCAACAACATGCATTATGGTGGGCCCGATCTTCCCATGTCCTTGTCGAAAACTTATAGTCTAAGATCCGAACTAGAAACGACCTTCACCCTTTTGTTTAATGGATGAAAAGTATTTTATATCAAATTTAATTTATTAGAAAATATATCTCGAGTAGGTTGTCTAAAAAATTCCTGGCCAGACATGATTAATGAAAAATTTAAAAATGACTGTTTATTAAATACATTAGTTTAACGAATAAATTTAATACCGACTGAGTTATGAAACCTATAGAATATACAAACGTTGGGTTGTCTATTTTTTTCCTGGCATAACTACTGGATTGGCAGGTATAAACAGATAAATCGAAATAGTTATTTTCACCTATTTGTTTAATAAATAAATCTTATATCAAAATGAGCGCTATTTAATTGCGAATACGATGATAAAGGGTTGTCTGTAAAAAATCTGGCCTGAATGACGGTTGTCAAGTTTTGAAAGGTGAACATTTTATGCGTGTGGAAACTTGTGACAAAGAGGTCCGAGCTAAATATCCCGTGCGATAGAAGAGGACGCAGCGTTGTAGCTGAGCGCGAGGACGAGCTACTGCTAATCGAAATGTGTCCATATACATAGTTTAAAATAGTTTTTGGAATAAAAAACTTAATTTTGTTATAGTTTTAAGTAAATTTTATGGTGTTGTTATTTCTGTCAGAAATCAACTGTTATTTTACTGCTTATAATGTTGTATTAATTTCATAGATATTTTATTTTGAAATGGTGTATCTAAATTGTTTATTTCATTTAATTTTAAAGTTTATTTAATAATGTAGGGAGTTATTGTAGCTACTACTTGCTACACCTTAGGGTAAAATTACATTGAAACATTACTTTTACTTTGTCAACTGTAAAATATACATGTAATTTGAGGCAATGAATCAATAAAAAATAAATAAATGTGGAGAGCCAAATAACAAAAGTATAACATACCAAAAAAGTCGTGGTGGCCTAATGAATGCATCGAAAGAAGTTATTGATTTACGTCGCCTTTGTGAATTAGAGATCCGCAAACATTTAACTGATGACAAAAAAATTAAAAGCTCTTGTTTACCACATTTTGATACAAATAAGGTGTTAAAACATTATGTTGGCAGACAATTGCATCCAAACATCGAGTGAATTTTACCACTGAATTTTATTTCCAGAAATTGGTTGGATAAAAAAACCATAATGCATTCCGAACTATTAGTACTTTATTATAATAATAATCACAAATTCTTAAAACGGCACTGGCATGGCAATGGCAAGGGCACAAACTAGCATAAAGTCGGTTGCAATAACCGTTGGATAGATGGCGCACTGTGCCGCTATTAGCACTCAAGAAATTAAAAAAGCAGTGACAAAATTCAGCGCTTACATCAGCCTTCCCGGTAGCTTAGCGGTAAGTGCAGCCGCCCGGATTGCGGAAGGCCCAGGTTCGATTCCTGGCTGGGTCGGGTGGGCGTTTAATTTTTTCACTGTATTTTATAAATTTTATTAATATTTAATTTAGCTTCAGTGCAGCAAGCACTTAATGAATAAAAAAGTAAAAATTCAGAATATCTATGTCACATAACAATATATAATAACATCTTTCTGTCTAACCAAAGTACTTGGTTAAATGCAACGTCAAGTAACTTAGCTCATCCCGTTACTGCAAATAGTCTCCCATGCAGGCCAAGTCGTCACTCATAGGACTCATAGGACCACACAAACGGTGACTTTAGCAGCAACTATTAAACCTTAACTACACGAAATAAAGATCAAACTGTAAAAGCTCGATCTGTCAGTTTTATCGGTGGCAGTATCAATGGTCTCCTGACCGATATTGATCTCTATGTCTAATGCAGTAGAAGCGTAGTCGCGGGAGTGGCCGGCCACAAGTATGGACTTCGCGTTGCAGTTTCGATATTACGGTATACGGGTCATTTGTTTTATAGCTAGACAATGTTGACACAGTCAAGGTGAATAACCACCTGTTCTTGTCTGCCGGCGACTAAGCACTGAGTTGTTTACAGATTAGGTCCACGTATACCTCAGTCTAATTTGACTGCGTAAGTTTTTGATTTTGTTGTTTTGTATGAATGGATATGGTATGTAATAGATTCAAGTCGCAGGATTTGGATAAATGGATTTGGTAACTTAACGTCAAGTCCCGTAAAGCCTTCAGATCCTTTACACAGAAATAATAGTATTTACTTACTTCCCTTTACACCAAGTCATAAAAGTAAAGTAGGGAAAAATATGGAACATTAATTAATTTATCCGTATCCGGTATCCGTCATCAAACGCAGGTTGAACACTCTAGGAGGCATATTATATTATTCAGCGTTTGACGTCTTATGCCCATTTTCACCATTGACCCCAAGTTTTAGGTGACCCCTTTGCCATTTTAGGTGACGGTTTTCTCCAACAACTGTCGACTAACATGGCTTAGGGGTCACCTAAAACTTAGGGGTCAATGGTGAAATAAGTAGTAAAAATATAAATAAGTCTTATTCCTCATTATTTGATAACAATATTTCTTCAAACTTTCGTTTGTTTTTATTTATTATGTTTTACAAGAATTTATGCAGAACTATATCTACCTTGATGATGTCTCAATTGCAATTGGTTTATTTTAATTTCGAAAAGTATTGAAGTTTTTCCACGAGCGATGTTTGAACCCGCGCCCTCTGACATAAAGGTTGAAGTGCATTCCGATTATGCTAACGTTTATTTATATGTCCATGTGTTTTTTTTATATATTGATTTTAGGCACTAGTCTCTGTTAAGTGACGTCATAATACGTTCAATTTTGAAATTGCAGCAAATAATCTACTTTCTATCAAGGCCAGTAAGCCAGACGAACAATTTGGCTACGGAAGTCCGTATTGTTTGTCGTCTGGGAACTAAGATTTACTTACAGCTTACTTGAGAAATATTTTTTTTTGTATTCATTGCAAGTGAAACGTGATACTGTACTTCTTCATATTATTTTATTTGACTGAGTCTCCAAAGAAAAATACGGTCCGCCTGATAATAAGAGGTCATCACAACCTATTGATATTTCCAAAAGCTGCTTGTATCGGACACACATTTTTGGACAACAAAACGAAAATAAAAAGTAACCAGACCATTAAAAACCCTTTGGATAAACATGTTTTCGAATTGACACGCACACTTTAGTTAGACAGTTTTGTCTACTCTAGAAAGTCTTGGACAATACATGGTCATCAAAAGTTGGATGAAAGCCTGCCCAGGGACAAAATATTCATTTGCGTATTCACGTGCCACAATAAACATAGCCACAGCATATGGAAAGAACAAAGTTATGGGACTTACCAAAAGCTTCGTCGTACAAGAAATGCTAATTGGATCGAGTGATGTTTAAGTTCTCATATGTTTTTATAAGCTTTTAGTATATTCGACTACCTCCACCAAATTAATTTGTCAATTTGGCCCTCTGAATCGTAATCATTATCTACCCGATATCGTTTCCGCCATTCCTCCGTAATATATTTTCTCACTTAACGTATTGAGTAACATGCCAAAGTGAGTTCTTGATTGCCTTGTCATTTGGTTCCTATTTCTTTGTTACAGATTAGCGAAGGGGAAGTGGCACCGGTAAATTCATTATTGGCCGGTTTTTATCTTCTCGCTGGACCTTTCATATCGGCTTTAGCAAACAAGTAAGCATTTTTTGTATATCTTTTTTCGTTTTAAGGCGTGTCATTAAGATGAATGTATGTGTGAGCGATCGGAGAGTGATAGTTTTATTAATTCATCAATATCTCCCTGAACTGATACATGTAGGGGCATCTGTTTGTTGTTGGGCTGTATGTATCATTGTATATTGTCAGCTTCTAAGGCACACATTGCTTAACAAACGAGACAGCTTATTAATTAATCAGTAAAACTTTGCTACGATGGGGTCGGCATATCAGTATGAATAAAAACCCCTTCAAAATAATTTAAATAAGAAACATGTATAATCACTTTATAAAACTCGACGGACATATAAAATCTGTTACATTAATTGCTATGTATATAACCTTACATAAAAAAATAAATTAACTAATAAATTACAATTTATTTCCAGGTATGGTTTCCGAGTCGTTACAATCGTGGGTAGTTTGATTTCGAGTGGTGCTTTCGCTCTCTCTTACTACGCGACTAGTGTAGAGTATCTCTACCTTGTCTATGGAGTCATGGGAGGTAAGATATCAATGGTCTATTAAAAGTAAAATGATTGGCTTGGAATAGATGAGCGAAAAATGCTACACCGACAAAATCGTGTCTCTTAAGTTATAGAAGAGTTTATTGGATTGGATTGGATTGGATTGGATTGGATGATTGATATAAATATGAACTTACTCATTTTAATTAACTACTATTACAAAATGTTTTTGTTTTGTTTATATAATTTTAACGCAAATTTTGTTGCGATACAAATTACAAAAACACAATGTTGAAAAAATTTCCACGAGCAGGATTTGAACCTGCACCCTTCTGACATACCGGGTCAGGTGCTCTTCCAATTGAGCTATCGTGGTTCTAACCAGCCCGCCGAAATTATTCAACACTATTTACTTTTTTTTTTTTTACTTTGAAAGCCAAAGGCGCCAATTCAATGTCAACAACTACCGTCATTAACATCTGATCATAATATTTTTACAAATACTAAATATCAGTTAAGAAGTAGGCGAGCTATTTATAAAATGTTTTTGTTTTGTTTATATAATTTTAACGCAAATTTTGTTGCGATACAAATTACAAAAACACAATGTTGAAAAAATTTCCACGAGCAGGATTTGAACCTGCACCCTTCTGACATACCGGGTCAGGTGCTCTTCCAATTGAGCTATCGTGGTTCTAACCAGCTCGCCGAAATTATTCAACACTATTTACTTTTTTTTTACTTTGAAAGCCAAAGGTCAGAAGGGTGCAGGTTCAAATCCTGCTCGTGGAAATTTTTTCAACATTGTGTTTTTGTAATAAGTTTGGTATGTCAAGGTGTCAAATAAACTCTTTGGTGGTGTTAAATAGTTCTAATGTAGAAGACATGGAAGTTTTAAAGTAGAAACCTCATTGGTATTCCAGGCATCGGTCTGTGCATGATCTACATGCCGGCTGTGCTGACGGTCGGCTTCTACTTCGAGAAGTGGCGAGCTTTGGCCACGGGACTCGCACTCTGCGGCTCAGGAGTTGGCACCTTCGTGATGGCGCCTCTGACCGATTCTCTCAATGTAACCTACGGCTGGAGGATCACTGTTCTCGTCCATGCGGGTAAGTCAAATTTTTACAAAATAGTTTCTCTAAATTCACCACCCGTAATTAAAAGAATCTACTATTTTATATTCTACAACAGAGATGTGCTTGACTTTAATCTTACTCTAGTCACAGTATCTTACGACTGTATTCTCGTCCTGTGATGGCAGGACATGTTGCAAAATTTGCAACACATCCTTGATTCCGGTTGCGCCAGTCGTCGTTTACAGGCGGTTCCAACTAACATCGATTATGACCAGAGTTACTTATACGTAACTTGATAAAATCTTTCAAGTAAACATTCTGACAATACACTATTAAAAATGTTTGTATATTGTTACAGCACTCCTTCTACTGTGCATAATATTCGGCGGGATGTTCCGACCGATCGACCCAGTTCGCGTGACGCTCGCCGATGAGCCAGGAGAAGAGGACGTTGCGCGCCGCCACGAGGAGGCCGTGGAAAAACTGAACTCTATGCTCAAACTGCAGAGCAAGTTCGACTCCGGCATCTCCATGCCGCACGAAATGAAATACACCAACAAAGTGACACCGCACACGTGGATGGGAGTAGCCAACAACACTCGCTACCCTACTGCTGAAGAAGTCTTCCGTGGCAGCAACTCCCACCTCACACCGTACAGCAGACGATCGTCAGCCAACGCCGGTGCCATCAAGAACACGCTTGGAAACAAACCGCTGTTCATTGACGCCCCCGTTGCAGAAAAAGACGAACAAGAGGACTCCAACAACAGCATTGATAACACTGTACCGCTCATTAGTTCGGCCGTTAAAGTCGTGCCTATGATTCATCACAACTCTCGTCGGTCTCACGCTGACTTGGCCAGGCCGCTGTACCGTGACGACATATTCTTCGGAGCCAGCCTGACCAGGTTACCTCAGTACACATCGCGTACATCCCTGGGTTACCATTTAGCCGTAACGCATGTTCCGACTAAGGAAGACGCTCAAGAGGAGCAATCCGACAAATGCCGTATTTGCCCAGAAGCTGTTAGAAGGGCGCTAGCTACCATGTTGGACGTCAGCCTATTCCGCTCGCCTACCTTCGTCATTTTAGCTTTAAGTGGATTCTTTACGATGTTGGGATTCTTCGTGCCATACATGTACGCTCAACAGAGGGCGATTGATAACAACGCCAGTAAGATTACGACCGATTGGTTGGTGTCTGCTATCGGGGTGTCGAACATAGTGGGCCGTATCATGTGCGGCCTCATGTCGTCCATGCCGAAGGTGTCGCCGCTGTGGCTGAACAACATCGCTCTCACTGCAGGCGGCATCGCCACCATCTGCAGCGGCCTCTGCTACAGCGATGCCTTCCAGTTCGGTTACACTGTCGTCTTCGGCCTTGCTGTTGGTAAGTTCTGAGATGTTTTTATTAGTAACAACTTTAACTTTTTTATATTAGATTTATACCAACAATACATTTATTAGGTTAAGATTTACACCAGCCAATAAGTAACTTTCTTCAATACAAAATCTTAATTATAGGTCGTTAACTAAAGTTTACTTTAGTATATTTATTTATTTATGGAGTACCTACACAACAGATGACAGTCAATATTAACATAAAATATCAATTATAATAGAACAGTGCAAGACCGACATCCAAAAACATATAAAGTTAACGAATTAACAATGGAATATACTTTTGTTACAGCGTGCTTCGCTTCTCTCCGATCCATCTTAGTGGTGGAGTACCTCGGGTTGGAACAGCTAACGAACTGCTTCGGTCTCTTCCTTCTCTTCCAAGGACTGGGAGCTTTACTTGGCAACCCAATAGCCGGTAAATTTTGTAACAACATCAGTCTACTTTTTACCGTAAATAAAGAACGCAATCACGAAAGAACGCTAGTACTTACGTATCTACGTCAAGCTAAGCAAAGCTCATAAGCCTGGGGTGGTTGATAGTGTGGCGAATATAATACCAATTATTTTACATAAGTTTTCGAAATGCCTTATTACTGGCTAGAGAACAGTAGATAGTTTGTAAGTACCTAGCAAGGCACAATGAGTTCAAAGCGTCACGTTAAAATAATATTATGTGGACAGCATACAAACGTAAGTAAGCAGAACCATGTATAAGTGTTCTATTTCATTCAGGTAGTGTATTGGCATTTTTCTATAAGTGACATAGTCTAGCTAGATGGAGTAAACACTACTTCTCAGTAGCTTAACCATGGCACAGAAACCATAGTATAAAGATTGTTCCTTCTTATTTTATTATCTTTTTTTAATTATTTTCACAAGCTCATAATTAGCTTAGTTAAGGGTTAACCGTCTAGAAACGCTAATACGCTTGTGGTAGAAGCTAGTTCAGATCAGTTCAGTCTGTTATCCGATGTGGCTTGGGATGAAAACCACGATTAAGCCACTGCCGCCATTATTGCTTAAGCTGTTGTTTTGGCAGTGTGCCTGTCGCCACAATGATCGACGACGACCGTTTGGCGCCAATCATTATGCAAGCGAATGTAATCACACCAATTGTCACAGGAATATCAAGCCGCTAAGACCTTTGTATGTTAGATTTGTTGATTATTTCAGTTGTGAGATTAGTATTTTAATTTTCATCTGGTTACGGAAAATGTACGTTCTTTTAGCTACATGGAACAATTCTTAACTTTAGGTATGCTTGCGTGGAATTCGGATTACTTCAAATGTTACCAAAATTATACTTATTTGATCAGGTTAAAAAGCTGGTATTTATTACAACACTCTTTGACAATACATACAAATAATTATGTAGGTATGTTGTTTCTGTAAAAAAGCACCTCTTTGCGTTGCTTAAGTTTAACTTAAAAATGACAAACAAAAGTACCTACTTACAAATAGTTAAGACATAACTCTCAAGTACCAAGTTAAATTAAAATAAAAATTCTTGTTACAGGTATTCTGTATGATCAAACGAAGAGCTACGACGTCTCTTTCTACGTGTCTGGCGGTTTCCTCCTGCTCTCCGCTATAATGTGCTACCCCGTGGACTGGGTCAGCAAATGGGAGAAATCGCGCAAAAAATTCAACAGCCCGCCAAAAGTGTGATAGGTTAACGCCTGAACGGAAAGTTCAACGTGATCCTGAACTATATCTGGGACGAGAGACATTGGTGCCAAAAGAACTCCAAACGGAATTAGTGCATCTATTCTGGGCCGGACGACCTAGACAAGCACTATGTGGTTTCATAGGCTAGTATTCGACGTTAGCTTGGATACATGACTTCAAACACCTTGAATACAAGCCTTGGAACCTTCCAGTCCTTTTTGCCCTTTTCCCTGTCCTCTCTACACACGGAAATTATACAATGTTCTATTTTCTGTTCATTGGTAGGTAATGAGGAAAATTTTAGCGATCTGAATTGTATCTCGAATAAGAAATAGTAGAATAAAAAAACATTCCCATCAGTCAACACAAAGCCTGTGACAAAACTGCAAGGGATATTATTGTTCTAGCAATGGTTCAGTCAAGTCGGTAAAATGCATTTAAAAATAGATTTAGAATTAGAGAAAAAAAAGTACAAAGACTCGAATGTGAAATATAGTAGGGAAGCACTTTGCAGTTTTGTCGAGGAGAACACGGGACGATTCGATGCCAAAACGTGTTGTATACAAATATTATATTGATTAAAAAAGTTTTTATGTACCAAACTAAATCCATAAAGCGGTGCGTAATGTAAGACTATTGTTACTTATTATTAGATATATACACATTTTTAGTGTAAGAATGCATATCAGAATGCAGGGGTGACTTTAATTAATTATGATTGTAATGTAATAATGTTTGTGCCTTAATGTATGAAGTGATATTTGCCTACGCGTTTACGTAGTTGTTATATTTCGAGCTTGTGTGAACACAAGTCCCTAACTAATTGTCCGTTGTATTATATTTACAATGGTTTATAATAGACATTTTGTTCAATGAACATAACTCTTAGATTAAGTGCTACATTTGTGGCTGTGGTCTTTTAGAATTATATTTAACGTTTGTAATGAAGACATAATAGTCGTTACTCTGTTGTCTGTCTCTAAATCATTTTTGAGCTTGCTCGTTTCTCTAACAACGTCGTATAGGTACCCAGTTTATCACTTTCTTTATAGAGGGCCGTTTATACGTCCCAGTGATGTGGTGAGGCAGGGTATGCTGAGGTTTCCTACACAGGTAGTATGGCTTAGGGAGTGCGTAAACGTGGACTTTTGTCTGCTTGCTTTGTTACCTTCAGTCCCTCTTGTGCGTTAGTCGATGAAGTTGTAAGTCAAAAGTCCGTCGTCTGCGAAACTCTTTTACATGCCTTACGAAGGACGGTGTGCATTGCAATTTGATCAACCATCCGAGAACCCGGCTTATGGGAGCGTATACATGCGGCTTATAGGATCGTATGCAATGAAACTCTCTATTTTTCGACTCGTAAATTTAAAAAGCATTATTGATTTGTTTAAAAAATTCTGTCTTCTGTAAGCTCCATGAAGAAATAGAAAATTTTAACAGATTATAATTTGATGTCAGTGTAAGGTCTATTTACTTATTTATTTTGATATTATTTGGTCGTGTCTAATCAGGGTATATGTTAGACAATCAAAAGGTAATCTGGTCAATAATCTTAAAGATTTTTGATGTTTTATTTTTTTGAATTTATATAATTTAATCAAATTGACCACCAACTTGCCTGATGTTAAGTAGGTAAGTAAGCTAAAGATGGTACACGCTTGCCTCGAAAGTGCACTAAGTAGTTTGCATAGGCATTTTCTAGGTAGGTGTAGCGTGAAAGTGGCCCAAGTCATAACTTTTTTGGAAAACACAGCAGTCCTAGCTGTTCGTTTGGTAAATCTGTTGTTAAAGATTTATTTGCATTGAATTGTGAATACTTATATATTTATTGTTGTACAAATCATTGATTTATACTGACAATTACTTTTTTGAGTAATATTGCAATATTTGTGCCACAATGCTAATAATAAAGTGCTTGCATAATTACAAGTGTAAGAATTCACAAAATACCAACTACAGTTTGTTATTAACAGAATATACTTATTTTAAGGATTGTGACAAAAATATATTACTTATTATATTAATTTTTGATCGCAATATCGTGGTAAAAGTCCTTATTTGACCTAATATAATTGTTTCCAATTTGATCACTGCCTGTTTTGAGTGTAATGAGTACCTACTTTGTACATTTTAACGTTGTTTCGTTAGTACCTGTTTTCTATATTTTATTTATGTATAGGTAATTAACTAAACCCATTTGGATTGTGACAAGTTTGTAATATTATGATAATTGAAATTTTAGACAATATGTTGTTTCATCACAACAAACATTGAAAAAAGACATGAATATCCTCTGAAGCGCTGATTGCCGACCGTCGGCATAAAAAAGCCGTTGAGTGCCAAATGCCGATAGTCGGCAGATTGGATTAAATTTACTGATTTTTATTTTGTAGCTAGGCACATGCGCCAGCCTGAAATAACAAGTTAGATAGGTACACATAATGTTTCAACACGAAGTCATTGCAACTTTCGAATAAAATAAAAAACATTTGTTGAAATCTGTTGAAGTTTTATTTTTATTCGAATCACTTTTATAATCGTTAGTTAATATCTACTTAGTAGGTATAAAAGTATTTTTATTTTGCTGGATCATTACGTACGTCAGTACGGTTTTGTATTTTGGTATAAGACGGTAATAGTTGGTGTGGTCCTATGGTGTGGTCATTCATAGATTTCGAGAGGCGATGACGGGATCTCAGCTCTAGAGCGAAAACAGACTCACCCTGGAGAAGTAAGATGGGAACTAGATAAGCTTGATGAATAACTCTAAAAAACCATTTAGTACATTAGTTTTGGAACGCTATTGCACAATGGAAGTGGGCGTTAATTTATGCGACACAGTTTTAAACTAATTGGAGACGTACACACGCTTTCACATTAGACCACAAGTCAAATTTCTTCAATAGACTTTAAACTTTATTAATATGGCATATGGTTAAATATATATATAGTCTATGGATATACTAGCGGTCACTATTTTATTTATTGTTATATATAATTTTACGCAAATATTGCTGTGAACAAATTACAATGAAATATTATTATAATAAGTAGAAATAAGTATATACACAACAAAAAGAAACTTATCTCAACTGAACTTAAAACAACAGCGAAAAAAATAGCAAATTAAAAACTAGAAACTAAATATCTATAAATAAAAGATGTCCTCCAACTATTTATTGAAGAAATTTTAGTTTTGGATAGGTTGATGTGCAGGCGTCTTTATGTACTTGCACTCTTCACCGTATAAATCAAGTCACATACAATAAAAGTAGTTCTTTAAAACAGTAACCGCGGATCGTGCTCGGTGGCGTGCACTTGGAGAGGCCTATGTCCAGGAGTGGACTAGTATATATCAGCCTATGCTGATGATGATGAAGCATGAATTTCTGTAACCTAAAATGTTTTTCATTAAACACTCAATTCACGGAACAAAATATTAATTCTAAATATTATGGGAATGGAAACTATGACGTCACATTTCGTCATAGCTTCCATTCCCATATTAGCTACTAGGCATTTACAAAACACCTAGGTATCACTTATAAACGAATACTCACTGTACAAATACGTCGCCTCTTCGGATGAAAAGTATACAATTATCGAATATTGTCCAAAACTTAAATAAGTAGGTATACAGAAATCCTCAGAATCACCTATATTTTCTCTGGAATAGTGACAAAAGACGATAGTTCCACAAATCTCCGCTTGAAGCGGCATTGGTTAGTATTAAATTGGCGGGTTTTTACATCTCTTTCGCGTCACACAACAGTACAATTTTCAGATTCTTCAGTATTGCTCAGGCATCGGCGCAGTCCACACGCCATTTCCCTTTAATAGTGTTCAAAAACGAAATTTTAACTTCATTAATACAAAATCAATTTTATCTTGTTTTTCTCTTAAAAATTACAAAACATTGAAACATTATTTAATTTTCTTTGAAATTGTATAGTTTTCGTGATAAAATTACAATGAATATAGTGTAAACTTTTCGAGTATAACAATATATATTTTTGAAATTATACTATGTTTGTCAATTTGTGTTCATTTAGATGTTACTTGTAAAAGATAAGGGATGAATCTGTTAAATTATAAAAGAAGCATCAACAAAACATCATTCAGTACATTTTAATGAACTGTTGAATTTTAAAAATGCTCCCTGTAAAATTTGAAAATTTGAGATTATACACTTTTCATCCGAAAAGGTAATGTAGCAACAACCGCAGCGACAGTAAACAAAGTAGTACAGTAAGGTTTCAAATACAAATACAAATATATTTATTGCACATTAAGTGTACATAAAGATTACAAAAACACAATGTTGAAAAAATTTCCACGAGCAGGATTTGAACCTGCACCCTTCTGACATACCGGGTCAGGTGCTCCTCCAATTGAGCCATCGTGGTTCTAACCAGCCCGCCGAAATTATTCAACACTATTTACTTTTTACTTTGAAAGCCAAAGGCGCCAATTCAATGTCAACAACTACCGTCATTAACATCTGATCATAATATTTTTACAAATACTAAAGATCAGTTAAGAAGTAGGCTAGCTATTTATAAAATGTTTTTAATTTGTTTATATAATTTTAACGCAAATTTTGTTGCGAAACAAATTACAAAAACACAATGTTGAAAAAATTTCCACGAGCAGGATTTGAACCTGCACCCTTCTGACATACCGGGTCAGGTGCTCCTCCAATTGAGCCATCGTGGTTCTAACCAGCCCGCCGAAATTATTCAACACTATTTACTTTTTACTTTGAAAGCCAAAGGCGCCAATTCAATGTCAACAACTACCGTCATTAACATCTGATCATAATATTTTTACAAATACTAAAGATCAGTTAAGAAGTAGGCTAGCTATTTATAAAATGTTTTTAATTTGTTTATATAATTTTAACGCAAATTTTGTTGCGAAACAAATTACAAAAACACAATGTTGAAAAAATTTCCACGAGCAGGATTTGAACCTGCACCCTTCTGACATACCGGGTCAGGTGCTCCTCCAATTGAGCCATTTGCGTTAAAATTATATAAACAAATTAAAAACATTTTGTACATAAAGATCTTATACTAAGTAAAATGTAAGTGGCTTATATACTTTATTCAACGTGGAAAGTATGGCTCCCAGCAAAGTCCCGCAGGCGACATCACACTCCCTCTCCACTTCAACCCTTATCTCTTGTCCGGTCAACTTTGAGCGTACATTCATCCAACCGAGACCGCATGTAGTGGCTACATTCTTCACTAGCACAGTGATCTCGCTATTCGTTCCTCTGAACGATTCAAAAAACTTTGACAGTTGCTTAAAGGTTTCTCTATAGACTATGTATAAGGTTTCTCTATTGCCTAATAACCAGTCAACCTATGGTTAAAGACTAAAATCTATTTCTGACCCCTGTTTTAATGATTAAAGATAAAGGTTAAAGATAAAAGATAAAAGTATGAATAAAAAAACAAATGTTATTTTTTTTCAACTAAACTAATGTTCTGAGATCTATCAATTCCAAAGAAGTCTTAATGGTCTTAACACAATCTAACCACCAGATGGTCTAAGATTGAAGTAGATAGAAAAAGCAAAAGAATTTATCATTCAGTCAAAACATTAACGGTAGGGTAGGGTTTTTCCGGTAAACCCGATCCGATCCGAACCCTTCGGAGAATCTAGTAGGGCACGGGGACGCGCACTTGTGCGCGATGCCGTTCCCTCTAGATAACCTCTGAAGGTGATTCGTTTCACACGGCTTGAGGGACCCTTTACGTTCCTCGCCGCCCCCAAAAAGCCCGGTGAAGCTGAAAATGCCGCAGCGGCAATCAGCAATCTCTCTCCAAAAAAAAAAAAAACTTTTCCGGTAAAAAAATGTTGCCATCGTACATAATCGTTTATTATGAAAATCTTAGTTTTTATTTTGATAATTCAAAATCTAACCGATTTGTTATAATGAGTTTTCAAACTCAGCCAGATCTGAATATTCGCAAATTAATTCAATTGGTACCGTGACACCTTCACTTCACCGTCTCAACCGGGTTGTTGCAAACGCCGGGAGGTGGGGATAGGCAATGGTCTGTCCGACCCTTCAGAGACATCTGACGACCGCTGGGCTTGATCCCGAGTACACGAGTCTTACGGCCCGCCCCGGCGGGCGCCGCGGTGGTCCTCAAGGATACCTAGAAGAAATTCTTCAACAGAGCGGATCTTCTAACCCCCCGGAATAGGGAACGGTAGCCTCTCCGCCCGAGAGTCGTGGGGCGCGGCTTTTGCCAGATAAGACTTCCCTCTTGCGCTCAGCATTTTCTTTAAGACATATACCGTTGGACCAGGGCTTGATACCGTTACAAAGTTGCCACTATAAGTACCGGTAAGTAACTTTATTCCTATTAAGGTAATGTGGTACCGGTAATGCTGGTAACGTCATATTGAAAAGTATCGCTACTTTTTTCGTTACATATTGCGCTTTAGCCAATCCGCGTAGAGCGGTTAATTTACCGGCAAAAATGTCACTCAGGTAACGATACCAAACTTAACGGTACTTTATTTACCGGTATCTTCGTTTGACAGAAGTGTTGATACCAATTTTTTTAAAGCCCTGCGTTGGAATGCTACCTTCCATCCATTACACAAATGGCCAAAACAGTCACGTCCCGTTAGCATCTATGTACGCCGAAAGGTGAGCGTGCCATCCATGCGAAAGACCCATTATTGCATAACGGTTCAGACTGCTCCATATCGTGAGACCCTTAGTATACACTACCCTCTTAGTCCGTAAGTAGTAAGTAACTAGTTTGGACTATTACTATTATTTAGATTACCTAACAACTTTTCCTGTTAACCATTTGTCATGTCTGCAACAAACAGCTCAAAATAAAACCAGAAAATGGAGCAAAAAGGATGTTATATTTGCATGTTATTTACACTTAGAAATTACACGGAGTTGGAGTTGGGTCCACGACGGCGGCCGAAGGTCTGCACGACGTTGACGAATCTAAAAATAAATTCATAAAGATTAGAAAAAGTTATTATAGAATTATTTTTTTTAACAATGATATCAAGTCATGGTTAAAATCGATTCGTATTGGCTTAATCACCATGCTTATCAAATGCTAGTTGGTAATCACAAACCAGTACGGTACTATGCATCGTAAAATCTGAAACACACTATACCCAACCTGGTATTGAACCCTGGCCCTCATAGTTCATTTGTTGGAACCAATGATGCGGCGATCTTTACCCACAATTCGTCGGACATACGATATAATAATATATATTTTATTATAGACAGTAAATTTTAATTTAGTAATGATAGTAAATTTGAAATGTAGTTTTGAATTAGTGTTGAATTAGACAACATACCAATGAAAGTAGATCAGTCAGTACTCACAATAACTGTTTTTTAAATATGAACTTGCTTGAAACAAAAGACTTCAAAATCCTTTAACTCATTTAAATCAACTAGGCGTTTGTGAATTATTGTAAATGAAACTCTAATGCTTGATTTCACCATTGACCCCTAAGCCATGTTAGGTGACAGTTGCTGGAGCAAAACCGTCACCTGAAATGGCTTAGGGGTCCCCTAAAACTTAGGGGTCAATGGTGAAAATGGGCATAAGCGCCTTACAAATAAACAAAGAATATTCCGTGTTTTGTTCCTGTCATGTTAACGTCATTTTAAAAATTAGAGTAAAATAGACAAAACACAATAACTATTCGGACCTTATTCTTTGTTTATTTGTAAGACCCAATAAGTATAATATTAGGGTGTATCTATATAATAAACTTTTGGTGGTGTTTTGGTGCCCCATGTTGGGCTAAATGAGTTGAAGGTAACCATTTTAATATTTAAACATGTTATGCCTTTAAATAACGAATATTACATTTAAAGATCTTAAATTAAAAAAAAGAGAACAGCATTATTATTTTAAATTAGTATAATGTCACCTCCTGTTGTACTGGATCCTGCGCTTGGCACGGCCAGTCTTCTTCTTCTTTTTTTGCTGTTTCTCGACCTTTGGGGTCTGACCTTTGACCTTACCTATAAAAACAAAGAGATACAATGTATGGATCACAAATACAAAGTTACCATTATAATTTAAGTACACTATTCTCAGAGACAATACTAAAAATAAACACTTTTGCCACTAACATAATTAAATGGTCATTATTAGACCTAGTCTGTCTTGGTATACTTTAAATAACGAAAATATTAAATTATTAATGAGTATCTTAATTAACACCCTACAATTTGTATCTAAGATAACCTATTATACTTAGGTTTTGTTTCCTAATAAAAAAATTTACAAGTACAAGACATCAAATAGGTATAATGTCTAGACTAAAAACATTGTAGTGAAAAAGGTATTTTGGCTCTGTATTCCAAAGAGGACCGCTGAATTTTGAGGTGATTTTTTTTTTGCGTAAAGAACTCATAATTAGGAATACGTACACGAATTTTTACTGCTCGGAATTGATTAGGACTCTCACAATAAATTATTGAAAATAATAAATTTTATGGTTAACATTTATTCGGATAGTGAAGTGACAGCTCTGCTGCTAACTTTTCAACGTAAAAACGCTTTGAAAGCAACCAAAAGAATGTTGGCAGCACTGCTAAATTGCCCAAAAAAGCTAAAATCCAATGCCATAAAAAAATAAAAAACCGCTATTTTGCGTGTTTTGACGTTTATACGTCAAGAGTCAGTCATCGTTTGTGTCCATCGCAGTTGAGATCGTTTCCGTACTCCTGTTGATATTTTACAACGTTTGACTACCATGGCGTCCCCGAAGTCTCAGTCTTCGAGTTCTGCTGGATCTTCGCCTGAAGAGTCGAGTGTAGTGCGAGTTTTGGACTCTAGTGAGCCACTTGTGTCGAACTCCTCTTCAGTGCCTTTGTGTGTGCAAGTGATGGACTCTAGTGAGCCACTTGTGCATGCTGTTGAACCCATTGCTGGGTGCTCTTCGTCTGTGCCTAGTGTGCAAGTGATAGACTCTAGTGAGCCACTTGTGCACTTAGGTGGTGATGTGGAGCCCATTGCTGGGTGTTCAACTGCCATTTCTCCAGTTGGTGCAACTGTGTCCTCAGGTTACTATAATTTGTTTATTATTAATTAACAGTAGTAGTATTATATTATAGTAAAAAAAAGTATCATACCCGATAAGGTAACATTAGGTCAAAGTTAGTCACAGACCCGAATTAGTCTACCCCGACTCCACGTGGTACTAGTCTGCCCTACACTAGTGTTTTTATAAGCCCGGAGGCGCGGAGGGAGAGCAGCCCTCACCCACTGTAGCGAAACACAGGCACCAAGCTCGCTTGTAATGCCTGCGTTTCGCTACGCAAGGGTGGAGGGGCTGCTCTTCCCGCAGCGCCGGAGACGTTTAAAACCTACAGTTGTCACATATCTGAGCGGTTTGGTTAAGCTCTGATGTAATTTTGACATTTTAAGAGATAAAAGATTAGCTAAAACATAGAAGTGTAGATAACACGTCACCAATTTCTACACTACACAATGATCTCTATTTTTTGTATTTACATATTTATTTAATTCCAGATGAGGACTCGGAAGCTCAACCTCAGCCTACTGGATCTTCTGGCAGGCGTATCCACATGTACTCAGAGGAGATACGTTCTCATTGGAATTTGAGAAAAATTCACAGCACGTTCAACACCATGGAAAACTGCATTAGATTTGCTGAAGAAAGAAGAATGGTACCTACTTCGAAGTTGTGTCCATACCATCGGACCCCAATGTCATTACAAAAGACAAATCAATTCGGCAAGTTTAGATGTCGCAAAAGCAATTGCCGAAGCAGATCATATAGCCAATCCCTTGGGACGTGGTTCGAAATGGCACATTTGCCATTACCTTTAATATTTGAAATAATGTATTTGTTTGCCCACAATGCATCTTATCAAGATGTAAGACGAGAGACGTCAAATGAAAACAGAGACACTGTAGTGTCTTTACGCACAATTACGGACTGGTATTCATACTGTAGGGAAGCTATTGTTGTTTACGTATTAGAGAAAGAGGAGGAAAGACCAATGATCGGTGGCCCTGGGAAAGTTGTCCAAATTGATGAATCTAAGTTTGGAAAACGTAAATATAATAGAGGACGTCACATAAGAGGGCCACTGGGTCATTGGCATGGTTGAAGATGGCAGTGATGACCTGCGTTTGGAAGTGTGTCCCAATAATGAGCGGTCAGTAGAAATTTTAATACCGCTCATTAAAAAACATGTTCGGGAGGGCTCTATAATACATACAGATTTTTGGAGAGCTTACGACAGCCTTCCTGAACATGACTATATTCATCGAAAGGTAAACCATAGTGATCCAGAGAATAGATTTATAGCACCTGATGGGACACACACCCAACGCATAGAAAGCCACTGGCGTGGATTAAAAAGAAGATTTCATATGTGTAATTTTAAAGGAAATTTTGAGGACTGGGTGGTAGAGACTCTATGGAGAAGAGATATATCTATAAACCATAAAGATGTGTTTGAAGAATTATTAAATGTTATATGCTATGTGTATAAAATATAAAAAATATAATAAAAAACCTTGTTTTATTTGCACCTGACCTTTAGTGGAATCTTATAAACTCATATTAAAAGGCCACAATGGAGGAGTAGTCCTCCTCATCCCTCTTCTCCTAAAGAAGGGGGTACGGTAATGGTAACTTGGTAGAATAATTATTTTTTATTTTTTTTTTCGAAAAAATTAAAAAGTTAATTTAAAAAAAAGTATTAAGTTCCGAGTTTTGAGCTTTGGGGGAGGGGTAGGGGTATAGGGGTATAAAATAAATTAATTCAAATATAATTTGAATTATTAAAATAACTTTAATAACAATGTTTCCTGTCCTTCACTCTGACGGAAAACTGTGTTAGTTACAAATCAATTGCACTAGTTGTGAAATATTTTCTTGTATTAGTATTGAATCGCCCAGAGTAGACTTACGAACCGATGGCATAGTGACATTCACAAGAGCTACTTGTAGCCTAAACTGAATAAATGATTTTGATTTTTTTTTTAATAGTAGATTAGTATTGAAAGATTATCAAAAATAATATTACTTACCGGCACGGGCCAGGGATCCATGCACTTTACCACCGAGCAGTGGCACTGTGAGGTCCAACTCTGTGGAGGATAGATCTGAGACTAAGCATGAATCTTCAAGAGGGGCACCACACAGCGACAGGGTAACATCCTCCGCTCCGACCTCAGCAAGGGCTCTGATGCGTTCCTAAAAACATTATTAACATTGTAATGATTGACAAAACACATCAATGTCTATAACCTCTTAAAAATCAGATTAGAAACAAACTAGAGTACCTATGTACCTACGCAGACGGAGCGCGGACAAATGTCTCTTCCGCGTCCCTTTCATACAAAATGTATAGAAGCGTCGCAACGCAAAACACATAATAGAAAAGACAGGGCGCGGGCACTCGGCACGATAAAACATACGTCAGGTCTACCTCATAGAAAGTTCTTCAAACGAAATTTCACTTCTTACCTTGATTTGTCCGATGGACTCCTCGCCAATGACGTCCAAGACGTGCGTCGACTGACCTCTGATGTGCAGCTGCATTTTAAGGCTTCTGAAATGAAAATCGCAATATTCAACAGCGTGGTCTTGACTCGACACTGACACAAGCTCACACCGACAACAATCACATTATTTTAAGCGCTGCTCAAAGATAAGGTAAATTTACATTAAAAATTAAATTTACTGAATTGAATTGAACGAGGAATACTGTATCTTAAATTACAATTATTCCATAATACGACACAATTACTGAATTTACTAACCTTCTCAGCCACCAGCCAGCCAATTTGACAAGTTAGAGAAAAAGAGATGGCGGATCGGAAACGGATCTGGGTTTGGGTGTCAACAACTGTCACGTTCGGATACGCCTTTCAAAATAATATTGACTGATGTATGTATGTACACACCACACCGAAATTGATCAATCCTTCTTTCAGGAATCCGGTACAATCAATTTAAGGGCTAAAATAAGGTTCAATACTTATCTGTCACACACAATTGCTCCAAATCTGCATCACATGGTTATTGCAAATCAGCCTTTAGTCTGAATCAGAATCAGAATCAGATAATCTTTATTGTATCCTTTAAGGTCCATGTGTACGCCCATAGTCAATTTCACATTTGTTGTTATGTCCTCTTTTAGTGCATAATTACTGCAAACACAAAATAATTAGTGACTCTTTAGTTTAAGAAATAAAGACCTTTTTAGTGTGTACGCTGGCATCACGATCAAGCTGGCGTACCCATGACCGTTTTCGAAAACTTCCTTATATTATAGCAACAAAATTTACACACGTATTTAGTGCCTAACTTGTGCCCGCGAAATAAAGTATGTCATGTTCATAATATCGATTTTAAATTTACAAAATGGCGCGCGCTTGCGCGCTTCCCCAACTTCCTGTCACACTGTTCCACACACTTCCGTCACATTTCACGAAATCACTCCCACAAATTGTGTATATAGAAAGCGAGCGGAAAGATTTTACACATCAACAAAAAACGAACGGGCCTTACAGTAGTCGCAGTAACCTTAGTAATAAGCAATTTTAACATTATATGCTGAAAAAATGATAAAGTTACTTATATTTCAAAAAACACAATGCTAAGTAGGTACGATTTTCTAATATGATAAAAAAATACGGACACTTTTCCATTAAACAGTGACAGAAATTAACCTCAAAATTAAAAAAAAAAGCTAAATACTGAAATATTTTATTCGAATAATTATTACTTACTTGGATTTTATATCAATGATCTGCACTTTATTGAGACTTATCAACAGTAAATATTTATTAATATAGTTTACGCTTATAAAAATATTTTACATAGCACTAAACTTTATACTTACACAACACTGTAACTTAAGTGCACAGCTCCCCTATAAAAGACATTTGACATATCAAAATGACCTTTGATAGTAATCAAACCTATATCCGTCACATATAATAATTTTAAGTCATGTTCATAATATCGATTTTAGGATTACACTTTACAGAATTTACAAAATGGCGCTTGCGCGCTTCCCTTCCGACTTCTTGTTACACACTTCCGTCCCATTTCACGAAATCACTCCCACAAATTGCAAAAAAGTGAGAGGCAAAATGTTACACGTCAAAAATAAAAGTTTGCTTTCTGTAAGCACTATTAAGAGTACGTTGTCTTTTGACGCCAGCTCGAAATGTCATTCACAAGTCTTATTCGATATCTCCGTTCCTTCAAGAGCAATCTTTATGAAATTTGGCATAGCGCGGGTACTAAATGTGTGTAAATTTCGTGCTATAGTATACTACTCAAAACAAAATAAGGGCCACGAGGTATTTTGTCTGTACCATGAAAATAATAAAACCAATATTAATTTTTTTGTCTCCATAACGAAAACTAATGTTGTTTTTACCGTGTAGACCAATAAATTTATTCCAATAATAATGATCAAAAAGTTTATTTGCTTTTGAAAGAAAAAACACATTTAAGGTTAAAAATAAAAACAATGTAAAGTTACTGAAAACAAAAGAAAATACTCCATGCTCATCTTTTAGTAACGGGTATGCCCCCCTCGTTTCGTTACGCACTCCTGAAGCCTGGAGTGCATGCTCTCAATCAAATGCCTGACATTTTCCATTGGAATCTCTTCCCAGGCCCTTTTAACAGCGTTGATGAGTTGCTGTTGGTTGTGGATTTCCTGATCACCGTCTCTAACTCTTCGTTTCAACTGATCCCACATGTGCTCTATTGGATTTAAGTCCGGACTGTTCGCCGGCCACGGCAAGACTTGAATTTGAGACGCTTCCAGTACAAACCAAGTCGCTTGAGCCGTGTGTGCACGAGCATTGTCTTGCATCAAGATGAATCCAGGACCCGCTCGCTGGGCAAATGGGATCACATGTGGTCTGTCGACTTCCTCAATATACCGCTGAGCAGTAACAGTACCCTCATTTAAAATAGCGAGCTCAGTTTTGCCGTGTAAGCTTATCCCACCCCAAATCATTACATTTGGACCACCAAAACGATCGACTTCATGGATGCAGGCTTCTAAAAATCTCTCGCCGCGTCTTCTCCATACTCTAATACGCCGATCGTCGTTAAAAAATTTAACTTTGCATTCGTCTGTGAAGAGCACCATGCCCCATTGGTTTATGTCCCAGTCCAAATGTTGACGGGAAAATCTTAAACGATTTGCACGATGATTTCTGGTTAATGGAATACGGACAACTCGCCTTCTTGATGCCTGCTGGTCTTCATGCAATCGATTACGGATAGTTTGGTCACTGACACGAGTACCCGTTGTGAGCCGTAAACGATTTTGCAGCTTGCGGGCTGTCGTTGTGCGATCTCGGCGCGCACTTAATCGAATGTAACGATCCTCTTGAGCTGTTGTAATGCGAACTCTGCCCGAACCAGGTCTTCTTCTAACACTGCCGGTCTCTTGGAAACGATTCCATAGATTTTGAATAGCTCTTCGAGAAAATCCCAATTGCAAACCCACAGATCGCTGCGAATGACCTTCTTCAATCATTGTAACGGCTCTGTTGCTGTCAGCGAGTCCATATGACGCCTGCGTGCTTGTGGCATATTGCAAAAGATGTTTCTGACTCGAGATATCAATGAACTCTGATAATTTCTAATAAACCAAGAAGCTAAGGAAAGCAAAACGTCAAAGAAAATGGAATCAAAATTTTCAAAAATAATTTTAAATCAAATTTTATTTAAAATTGTTGCCAGCATTAGATGAATACTACAACATTAAAAAGTTTAGGTATCAAAGAGTTTGTATACTCAATATTTTACTACTTTCAATATGTAAATGTTTAATAATTTACACCAAAATGAAAAAATACCTCGTGGCCCTTATTTTGTTTTGAGTAGTATATAAGTAGGTTTCGAGAACGGTCTTGGGTACGCCAGTTTGATCGTGATGCCAGCGTACACACTAAAAAAGGTCTTTATTTCTTATACTAAAGAGGCAATAATTATCTTGTGTTTGCAGTAATTACGCACTAAAAGAGGACACAACAACAAACGTAAAATCGATCATGTGTACGCTACCTTAACGGACACTTTCGTCCGAGTGGTCTGAACCAACATTCTATTCTATTCACTCGGAGCATGACATGACTGATGTGATTTTGGTACTGGCACGAGGCCCACCCACGTAATATTTAGCTTTTTTGATATTGGCAAAACTGTAAGTCCTTCCACCATCAAGCTCGTGATTGGTTGTCAAGAAAAGCGGCTGACTCGCCGACCGACAGTCTTGTCCGGGCGAATTGCTCACCCATGTAAAATACTTTAGAAATGTTTAATAATCAAATTGTTCCATGAAAGTTGCTTTAATATCTTCTTGAATATGCTGTCAAAACTGCTTCGGCAGTTTCTGTTTACTATAACTCATTTAGTGGTGTTTGTACTTGTTGCTGTTCATAATGTTTATCTTCGAATACAGACGAGAAAGGGTGGATTACCTGGAGGAAAAGAGGCAAAGAGCTATATTGAGGTGATATTACAACATAAGCCAAACATTCACATAAAGCCGAAGCACCTTATTGTTGTAGCAGACACTAATCAACAATCACTGAAAGACCTGGCGTTAGTCGTAATCTGGAGTCTCATGCTTGGAGTACCTTACATCAGTTTTCACGATATTACAGGTACGTTAACTAGGAAAAAGTAATTCAACTTTTAGGATTCAGCCTTTGTTACATTTTCAAAATAAAATACTTAAAAATATATTTTTAAATAATTTTAATATTTTCAATAGAAAGCTTTTGAAACCATCGGTAATCTAGTGTTTGAAATAACTATAGAAAAAATACATGCATTAAAAATAATGCTGCAATATCATAAATTTAATCAACTATCAGATACAGTCATCTACGATGTAACTTATAAAATAAATGATGCAAGCTAATCTTATACTGTTACTAATAAAATACGTTATTGCTGTTTTAACCCTAGGTACCGCTACCCTACCTATCAATTTTATTTTCAAACCCGAAGTGTATCAATTTACCAAAGTACTTTCTTTTCAGGTGAACTCAAAGATGATGAGTCCAAGCTATTCCTAGAAGTTGAAAAATGTAAGAAAGGTGTACCAGGTTGCATTAAGTGGGCTAATATGCCTAATTTAAATGGTTACACAAATGGTATTCAGGCAAATACTATAATTATAAATATTTTCACAAGTTCTGACGGCAGACCCAAAATTGCAGAGTGTGTACGTAAGATTGCTCTAAATGAAATTGAGTGTAAGCGAGAATCAAGTGAATTTACTGCACATGAATTAGATGATGTTTTAAGGTTATTCTACCCTTCCATTCCTGATCCAGATTTAGTCATATATACTGGTTCATTGTGTTGCACTCATGGACTATTACCATGGCAAACAAGACTAACAGAGTTTATACAACTTTCTCTAGATCAAAATATTAATGTTGATAGTTATGTAGGTGCTTTATATAAATATAATAAATGTGATCAAAGGTTTGGTAAGTAGGTTTCATTTTGTCTATAGGTACCAAATGATAGGCCTAAGTGAAATTGGAGTATGCATTGTGTAAATTATTATTTTTACGTCAATTCTGTTTTTGTAATAAAATTTTAATTAAGCAGTTAAATATGCTCCAAAAATATGTTAATATGAACAGATTCAGATGTTAATATAATTATAGAATTTTATTGAAGTTGTTTTTAAATTAAATCTTCAAAAAAGTTTACTTTTTTGTAATCAACATTATTCACAACGGAATTGTATAGTTTAATTAAAAATATTACATTACAAAAACTTTTTGGTGCTTATACTTATATTAAAAAAGACAATGTTGACTCATGTATAAATACATAAGTTGTAAGTAAATATAAATGTATTTAGGACAATTATTGAGTTTCATGTTATCTCACCATATGACATGTAAAATCCCTAAAATAATTAATAATACTAAAATAAAACAAGATAGTTGGAAGTAATTCATATTTATTGGAATAATGCATGAATGCGAATGCATATGAGAATACTATACATAAATACTTAAATATTTACACCTGAAGCAAATGCCCCAACCTGCAAGAGAAAATATAAAAATATATCACAGCCTTTTGCAGTCACCATGTGGACATATCGCTTAGGGTCATCACTGTCTTGTCAAACTGATTATGTAAGTAAGATATACATAAAAAGCAAAGATAAGAAATTGAAGTCTATGTAAACTATGTGTGTGTTTTATTGATTTTAAAACATCGTTAATTAGTCAATTACAGCTGCATTTAAGTTTAGTTTCTTAAAGTAATGAAGAAGTCATTAAAATGGAACATTACATTATATAGATATGTGATATCTATCGTTTTTCGATCAGACGGATTAAAGATAATGCATTATTTATCTTTGAGGAAATAGCAATTAAGAACATCCGCATCGCGATGGCGTCCTTACATTCAAATTATGATAATAATTATTTAAAAAGTAACATAATTTTGCTTTGTTATTAAAGTTGTGGCAGTCTGATATCAGAACCAAGCCTTGTGTTTATTTACAATAAATATGGGATATGTGGGTACTGGGAACGTCAAAAATGAATTAAAAATACAACCTGTCGTATTTGTAACCTGAAGTTCACCGTCGGTGGCGCGTGTGGCTGCCGCTGCGCGATCGCCGCCGGTCGTAGTCCCTAGACCGCTCATACCTATCATACTTGTCGTAGTCACGACCGGATCTGTCGTAAGACCTATCCCGCTTTGAGCTTTCCCTGTCGTACGATCTCCTGTCGCGACGACGTGACTGCTCTTCGGACCGATCCCTAGACAACCTTTTCCGCCCCGATCTTGATTCGTAACTTGTCGAACGAGAACGTTTAGCACGCTTCCTAGGCCGATCTTCCTCTGAGTCGTCCCTATATTTATCCTTATGTGACCTTTCATAGTCTTTAGTTTTAGAAGATTTATATCTGCTATAAGAGTCATCTCTCTTTTTAGATCTAGATTTTTCGGATTTCTCAATATCATCATAGTGTTTAGACTTTGAGTATTTGTCATCTGTTCTATGTGATTTATCCTTCTTATATTTTTCTTTCTTAGATTTTCTCTGTGTTTCACTAGAACTAGAACTTCGCTTTCGTTTCTTAGCTGGCTTTGTCACTGCTTTTTGTTCGACTTCACTTTCGGAGGAGGAATTGCTTGAGCTCGATGAAGTATCTGCCTCTGAATCGCTAGAACTCGAACTGTGTTTGTTGTTGCTTTTACTATTGCTCTTTTGTGGACTAGGTGTGTAATCTCGTTTGCTAGACTTCTTTGGTTTCTCTTCGTGTATAACTTCTAATTTTCTAACACTATCGACTTTGTCATTGGATTTATGGTTGTTTTTTTTATCCCGCGATAGACGACGTTCTGGAAGTTTTTCAGGCGTGTCACTCTCCAAGGGGGGTGGTGGTGTTGCTGAACTTTCTGTAATAAAAATGCTGCTGTCACAAAACTATTTTTGCTAAAAAATACCTACTAGGAAAAAACAATATCGGTATCATTAAGTAATAGTGATCAACGTTAAACCCTTAGTTATCTGTGAAAAGGAATTTATTCTCATGCATAACTTGGCAAATGCTACCTAACTTACAAAAGTTGGCGTCCAAGATAGTCTGTAATATTTTTTTAAAAGTGTATAGATGTGTGTTCTATAATAACCATTTAAAAATTCTCTATAATGAATAACAATGAAAATTTTTATTCCAAAGCAAGTGTAGACAATGAGATGTTCGTTAACGAAAGGTCAAGTAAGTGATGACCCGGATTTTAAGAAAATAAATCTGTAGTGTTGAACAAAAGTAGGTCATTATTGTGTCAGATACAGTTGAACCTAAAGTCCAAGGTACTATATACTTGTATTTGAATTTACGTCAATATCTCTAAAAGTCCTATTAAAATCCGGCCAAGTGCAAGTCGGGCCACGCGCAGTGTAGGGTTCCGAAGCCCAAGCCCATCTCAATAATGCGGACTCTGAGAAGAGGGCTTTTATAAACATTTATTTAACGATGGCTCATATACTTAAATGTAGATACTACCGGTTTCACACACCTGACAACGTTATTCAAGTAGTTTCCAATGAGGAATTTGTACTGCGCCAAGTACATTTTATAAGTTGGTTGACTGTTACTCGTAAACTTGTAAAGCCTACTTAGCTGTGATAGTTTTCCTTTTAACTTCGTCATATATACAACTACCGTAAATTTTTTCACGTATCCAAAAACAACCGTTTGGCTGGCAGGGGGGGGGTGTTCAAAATTTTACTTTACCACTTTGTCGGCGTGATTAATATGTATATTTATGCCAAATTACAGCTTTCTAGTACTAAGAGTCTATGAGCTAGACTGGGGTCAGACAGACAGACAGATAGACGGACATGGCGAAACTATAAGGGTTCCTTGTTGACTACGGAACCCTAAAAACTGTCATATAAATTTCAATCGGCACTTTCAGTAAGTACCTATGTCAAAGGCGAGGTGTACAGTTTTCGTCCATGACAGGTAGCCATATAGACAGTCCTCAACAGACAGTTTTGTTATGCCACGTGCAAAAAAATAATATAATAAAGTGTTCTGGGATTGTAGCCTCTACCATAATGTTGAGCAAGTAAAATACGCAAACAAAATTGCGTTGCCAAAATGGACCGACAGCAAAATAGTTACGTGCGCTCAACTCCTCTTTGAGCAAATTTTAAATTACTCGAATTATAATTACCAATTAGTTGCTCAATTTTGAACTCTATTATTCTTGATATCTGGCAATGAACTAACTTATTTAATAAAGCTCTGTCTGTCTATTCCATAAAGCTTCTAATCGAATATTCGAGCTCGAAGTCTCGGAGTCTTTTTTGAAAACTCGAGTTCAGGGTGCCGTAATGCGGGTTTGGTTTGCTGTTTGATCACGATAACGAAAACGAGAAGTTGCATAATTTTAACTCTCGGTTATCACCAGGAGGCGCTGCTTCCATACAAATACGATGCCATACAAATTCTAGTTTTCGTTATCGTGATCAAACAGGGGCCTTCATTTTAAAGCCAGCCGCTTTTTGGATGCGATTTTACTAGTACGTAAACATACGCGCACACTTCACGTTGAGTTTTTTCAGTCGAAATGCCAGAGAGACAATAATCCAGACGGGGATTGAAAAGAATTGAAAGAAAGGGATTGAAAGTTGGGATTCATGGAAGTCAAACAGTCACGGGCAATAACATGTAAACAATCTACCTCTTAAGACATTGTAATAAGAGTCACGACTAGTCATAAGCGTATACATGTTTATGCTCGTGACTGTACACGCACGTTCGCTCCTGTGCAAGGTTTAATAGTAATCGGAGAATGGGAATGTATCGTGCGTATTTGTAAGTGTTCGTATATGTCAAAGATGTGTTTTCGTACGGCCTAAGATTAGACAATGTCTACTAAGGTGACGCCTCGGTGGCCGAGTGGCACAGCGCAATACCCGAAGGTCTGGGATTCAATTCCCAGTTCGGGCAACGTGAGTTTCGGATTTTTCGATGCATACCCCGGGTTGGTGATTTATGGGTATTGGATTAATCACCACACAATTGTAGCGATGACTTGATTTCAATGATAGAGGCCTTTGCCCAGCAGTGGGACAGTATACAGGCTATTTACTACTTAGGCGTGAGCAGCATTACGTGATCTCATCGGGCGCTCCGGGGTGGCCGTGGGTGTGGCCGGGTCCTCGCCGGACTCGCGCAGCTCCGCCCGCCGCACCTCCGCTTCGATCTCGCGCGAAGTCCGCTCGAAATCTTGCCGCTTACGTCTGATTATGTCCTGTAGATTTTTTTTTATATAACTAATTCTTTAAAGTGATAATGCTCACTGTGGGGTCGTTTTATTGGAAACTATTATTTCCATTTTACACACAACCATAAACTGTCAAATTTCTTCAATAGAATTTGAACTTTATGCCAATCAAATTATGGATGAACATTTATTGAAGTAATTTGACAGTTATGGATATCCTTATGTGCAGGCGTCTGTACTATCTACTTTCTATTGTCTTTCTTTATGACCATTTTCAAAGTGTACACCTTCAAATGATAGCGTTTTGGTGAGAGCATGTAAGAGCAGTTGCAAATACCGCGTAGGTTAATCTGCTTTTGCACAATTTTGGAAAAAAAATGATAAATGTGAATATCTTTTAACTTAGCCATTCAATTATATTTTTTCCGACTGAAACTGGTAACTACTTTTTTGAGGTAAACAACAACAAAAAAATGGTTAAAATATTAACTTTTTTTAGTCTTTTTGCAAAATTGTGTAAAGCAAGTACGCGGTTTTTACAAGCTGCTTTTATGCGGTCTCGCGCGCCACCCGACGAGTTTTAAATTATGAGAACGGTATCAAATTGAAAATGCGGTACGATGCGGTAGTGAAAAGTAGACTGCGCCAGATTTTTTAAATTGGGTCAGTGGGCTTTCATATTAATTTGATTATGTTTGCAAATGCTTACCTGAAGCTGCTGGTCAGTAATGTCCTTCTGCTCGTCTTCGTCTGTGCTCTCTTCGCTGCTGCTTTCGTACGCGCCCAGCCCTGCACATACACGCTCACAATAACACTATGTTGATTGTGCACACATTACTGATCCCGCCTTAGCCCAGCCATACTCAACCTTTTTTAGAGCTTCATTTAGACAGCATACGAGTTAATTAAAGAATAAAACTAACAGTGCTGTTTCTAAAGTTATATTGTAAGTTCATGTCGAGATCATGACGAGACAGTTCCTAAGTAACAACAGTATCAAAATATACATTTTTAATTAGGATGGTTCAATATGACACTAGACACTATTATGGCATGCTGAATTTTATGGCTAAAGCTTGCTGATATATCATTTTGCCAAAGGTTGAGTATGTCTGTCAATAAGTCCCATGGGAGTAGTCGACTGATGATAAATCACCATTTTAACGGTCTTCAAACATCTATCTCGCAAAATCCACATTCATATACAATGCTACTGTTCTTCTTTTTTCATACAAATCCTTTTAGCCTTTACTGTGTTTACCAGACACTTTGAGCTTAGTTTTGATTAGATTTTAGGACGATTGTGTTCTGAAATGACTCCTTTAGTTTCACTTAGTATATCTAGCATTGTTGTAGATACCAATAAAGTACTGAATCAGTGAAATCAGTAAAATAAAATAAGGTACAACAAATAATTTAAGTGCTACAACGTCCATAATAAATTCTGAATAATGATTCTTACCAATTTATTCCCACTATTAGATATTACAACATTAACAAAGTTATGCCAATGTCAACCTCAACACTAGAATACATAATTTTGATGCACCACCTCTGAAATTAAAGGGTATTTACATAAATGGTGGTTAGAGTCTATGATATAATATTATTAATACATACAAAAAATGTATCATCTCACGACTGAAGGAAAACCACCATTTATGTTACATGGAACCATCCCGCAGACTTGTTCATAGGTTGTATGATGTCACATTTACACAAGGGAATAAAAGGTATATAAATTGTATAATAATAAAATTGATAACGATATAGGTGGACCGTTTACGAGATGTTTCCGCAAGCCAGACTTTAGGAAGACGACTTACCGAGCCCAGTGGCGATAGCGGCGAGTGCCTTCGACTTGCTCGCCTTCATAGCGTTGAGGCGCGACGCTTTTACCATATAAATAAAACCAACATTAATCACACACACCACATATATTCGAGTGCTCAACAGGCAACATCTGAAATAAGACTTTATTAGGTATATAATAATAAGACACATTTTGGCACATCACATTTCTTGAAGTTCACATAAGCTGTCTCTATATGAGACAAGTAGTATCACAGTGTAAATATCACAATTTGTTTTCAGTCAATACGCGAATGTTTCTCGTTGTATAGAGTAAAGTCTTGGTGGGCGTCGGGCCGGTTTGGTTAAGCCAATATGAGTGGAAATACCTTGTGCGGCGGTATATCTGGCCAATTCTTCCTGGCTCACCATTTGGATCTCCTGGTCGGTCACCTCTAGGAGGATCTCTGTTAGCGAACGACGGACCGTCAACATCTGTACAGAAACATTTACTTTAACATTAAGAATTCACCATAAAAACATGTTCGTCACGTTTCGAAATAAGATAATAAAATTAAACACACACGATTTAAATAATTATATTAAGAAAGGCATAATAATGCATAATATATCTTGTATTTTGTGTTTCGAAAGTATTTAAATAGTTTGTCAAATCAATGCCAGTAACTAAAGGGGTAACAGTAACTCTAAATCCTTAGCGAGAAGCGCAGAGACACGCACATGCGTAAGAGTGAGGTTTTATACACGTTCGTCGTTTGAATACAGTTAACATTAAGCAAGGGCAATTTTTTGTTATTATCAAAAAAGCCTATAACTGTCCCACTGCTAGGCAAACCCCTTCAACATTGAAATAAAGTCGGAGAATCTGGCAGGGAACGGGGACACGCACTAGTGCGTGATGCCGTTCCCTCTAGAAATCTCTGGAACCCTTAAAGTTTTCGTTGCACCCAAAAAAATCCGGCGAGGGTGAAAATGCCGCCTGACGCAGACGCAGAGCAAATTCTCTCAAAAAAAAATGAGCATGGATCGAAAAATCCGAAACACTTTTCCCAACCTGGGAATTGAGCTCTTTGCCACTTGGACACCGAGGCATTTATTAGCAATTAATTGTTAATAATCTAAGTGTTATATCAATATCGACGACCGACATGGCCGAGTGGCTCGCGCGCCTGTTTCTGGTGTTGCCATCTCCGATGTCCTGGGTTCCGATACCCGGTCGGGTCAATGTAGGAAAACGAACTTTTTTTATATTTCTCGGGTTTGGGTGGTACCGTCGTTGTTTCTGATTATTCCATAACACAAGTGCTTAAGCTACTGTCTTTGTAGTCAGGGCAATGTATGCAATGTTGTCTAATATTTAATTTTAATTTAATTTAACTGATAATTCTAGGGCCGGCAGACTAAATCACATAAGTCAAAAATGGCAACTTTACAGAAATAAAAAATAAGTCCTTATATTATGAAGGTGAAAAAGTACAACCATTTTTAAGCGATACATTACTTCTTCTTGCTGCTTGATGCGCTTGCGCATAGTTCTATGAATAAGACTTATGCAAATTAAAAATAAAAAGATTTTTGCGACTTATGTGCTTTGGTCTGCCGGCCCTAGATTATCCTTTCGAACCTTACCGTTCGAGGATCTATCCGTATCATACTTACCACTTCTTGCATAATCTCCTCTTTACTCTTCCTAACAAGCGGCAGAGGCGGTTCCTCAGCCACTAGCGGAGTATCTTCCTCTTCCGGCGGTTCTTCAGCGCGTGACGATGTTGATTTTTCTTCAGTCACCTCCTCATCTTCCGGCTCCGAATCTGACTCCTGAATAGTTGAAACCAATTGATTAGTAAGTTATGATGTTATATATATACCATATATATTGAAGTCGAATATAAAATTTAAACATGAATTTCAATATTTACATTTACGTAAAATACGATGTAAAATATTTCATGCGCTTATCAAAAACATGCTCTAATCAGAATGAAAATAAAGTTTATTTTCATAAACACCAATACGTTGATGCTTCAATTGATTTGATACTGAGTTATTGTTTATAATAATAATATAATAATATGAGAAAACATCACATACATTGTTCTGATCCCAAGGTAAGTAGCTAAAGCACTTGTTTCATGGAAATCTGAAACAACGACGGTACCACAACCACCT
This sequence comes from Eudonia truncicolella, assembly GCA_949315975.1. Lineage (NCBI taxonomy): Eukaryota > Metazoa > Arthropoda > Insecta > Lepidoptera > Crambidae > Eudonia > Eudonia truncicolella. The sequence continues at coordinate 13,213,133 of OX438836.1, forward strand.
AGACCCGACACAATATCGAAAAGTTCGTTTTTCGACATTGACCCGACCGGGAATCGAATCCGGGACCTCAGAGTTAGCGCCGCCCAAAGTCCGACGTGCAAGCCACTCGGCTACGGAGGTCGTCAGAATCGTTAGAATGTTTGTCATCCTATCTGGTAGTCAAATCAGAGATGTCAGTTTTTTTAAAACTGTGAAGATTATTGTGTTAACTATTAGCTGTTTCAAATTTCATTCCGATTACACTGAAGTAGGATTGAGCAAGTATAGTACGCATTTAAGTATCAAACAAATGTTGTCTTTATTAGTCAGCATATTAAGTCGAAGTTGGTTATTAGCCTCCCACAAAGGGTTAGTACTTACGAATTTGCTTTTGGGAGGTGGCACAGGCTCTCCACTGGCTTCTGCCTTCATTCGCGCCAACTCCAGTTTTTCTAGTTTCTTCTTCTCTTTTTCTGCTTCTTCCCTAGCTTTCTTCTCTTGCTCTCGTTCTATGGCCTTTTGTTTTTCACGCTCCATCTTCTCTAGTCCTAGCAAATCATAAAGTTATTTTACTGGAACTAGTGAGTAAAAACTAAAGCAAGATAAGTAAAAGTACATTATACAGTCTGTATATAAATGTCTGCCTTTAGCGTCTGTATAGGTACAGCTATATAAAATGTTGTCTTCTGCACATTTCTTTCCTTTCTCTATCTGCAATCATTCTGAAAGCTATAATTTAATGATTAATAATAGGTAAAATGCTTTTTAGAATTGAATCATCCAGTGACAATATTCTCCTATGTATATATATATATATTATATGATTAGGCCAATGATGGAAGCGCACTTTACCCGGGATCCTCAACTAGTGAGGTACTGGCTATCTTATCTCTAGCTGCCGGAACACAACAATGCTACAAACATTGATGTTATGGCGACGTATTTAGATAAGATGGTGGTAGCTAGCCAGGTGGACAAATAAGCCCTACCACCAACCAAACCGAGTACACAAACATGTACCCCTGCTGGGAATCAGACCCGGTACCTCTGGGTCTAAACCGGTGGTCTTTGGCACTAGACCACAGAGGCGGTTAAAATAGAAATAGTTGTAATAGAAATAGGAGACTTTCTTACTCGTAGGAGATTCTGCACATAATAAATTGTAGTTAGGATACTTAAGTTTATCGTAATAAAAATGTTTACCTTCTCTGATCCAAGCAGGAAGCTGTCTTCGTTTCGCCGCGTCGATAGTGGTCGTAGTCATTACTGTGGGCATCACTATTGGCTCGATTACAGGAGCTATCACAGGAGCCACTTTTGTTTCTCTGTAAAATGAATCATATTTATGGATTACAATGTTGTAGTATTAATACATTTTTTTTTCATTTTTTTTTATTAAATTTAAGTTAAGTTAAAATTAAGTCCCATCATAACTTAAACTTGCTACATCAAAATTATATTATTACTAGTACTTAAATACCTAACTTAATTTATGTTTAAAAATTAAAGTAATATCAATAATTGACGGCTCACCGACACCATATCGCAAACAAGTCTGGCTGCTTCTGATGTAGGGTTTGCTAAAATAGTTTGATATACACCTACATCAGAAGTTTTGAGGTTTAATAAAATTTATTGCGTTATAATCTAAAGCAAGCATGTTTTTATTAAAAATTCTCTTGAGAATGCCTGCCTGCTGGAGACAGAGACTCCATTATATTTGATTTTGTCTGAGCCTGCAGTGAATTTCAGCATATAATAATATGCAGGAGCACTGATCAGTGCACTAAACAACAGATTAAGAAACTGATGAATAATGATAAATCTTAGGAGTATATTATTCAATCATCAATAAACGTAGCAACTCTCATGTACCTATGAGTCCTGGAGCTTCTAGTTGATGACTTGTGATCCCGGTTCCTACTCTTAGACCTTCGGTCTCTGCTGCGGCTGCTGCCACCGCTGTTGTTGCTCTCAGACTGCTGCGGTGCTGTCCAGTAGCCATGCTGGAAGGTTGGAGCAGGAACAGTAGCAGTAGTGTAGCTGTAAAGAATACTTGACGGTTAAGTAAAGTACATGATGAGATTCTACATAAAATGTTGCTCCATAATAACAGGCTAGAAAGATTGCTAACTAGCCTTACTAAAAACATTTGAGTTCTGGAAATAACAATAGCAAATGAAACAGCACAACCAAACATAACAAATTTACATTACTTAGAATAAAAATAAAACATTACCTAATTATTTGAGATATAAAATAATAATAATTTAGAGTTTAACATTAAAACGGTAGTACTTATTGCAAAAATCTTTTTAGTAATTTTATACAGTAATCTCATAATTAATATTTATTATTTAATGGAAAAGTAAAATTAAAATAGCACCAACTAGTTTAGAGATTTACTAGTCCTATACTAAAACAAAAAATAAATTAATAATAAATAATACATTTTAAATATATATCATAAAAAATGAAATTGTTTTATTTTCACAATCTTTTGCTGACGCTACTCCCCAGAGGCATCCGTCGGAATCAGTTGGTCATACTTGTCTGTTGCGAAGCAACCGGTCCGAGACGGCAATGCGCTACTTGCTGACTCCCTTGCGCTGACGTTGAAACTTATCACTCTGTCTCGCTCGCTTGATTTACAGTTTATAGGTGTGCGTGTATGAGTCTTTGCATATGTAGTTGAGTAGGACTATATTTTGATTGACTACAAGTAGGAGCATGCCATATCTTCCATTTTTTGTTTTAATCTAAAGTTTGGCAACTATTTTTTGTCTTAACTGCCTGCCAATATAATAATAATAAAAAGCAAAACTTACCCTGGCATTGATGAATTCGCTTCTTCTGGATATTCCTGCATCATTTGGTTTATCGCTATTGTTTGGTCAGCTGCTAATTTAGCATCAACACCACCTGCCCCTGACCAACCCCAACCTGCCAGATGACCAGATTTAGGGTTTTAACAAAAAAATTATAACAAGAAGTGTTAATACAAGTCAATAATAAACATGACAACATGTCACAGTGTCTACTAATTTGTGGAAATCTTTAAATATACTTTTTAAGCTTGTAAATGGCAGTCTTTATAACTCTTGGAAACCCTTTGATACAATCCGACGTCTAATTATAATGTAAACTAAGACCAGATGTTTGGTGCACTGCAGGAGAGGTTATGAGATTTGTGTATGATTTCAGTAACATACCCCACTGGTTCCAACTACCACCCCAAGAGTTGGTGGAAGAATTCCATTCAGCGCCTGGTGGAACAGCGGCTTCAGAGTTATCTGGATTTTCAACCTCCATCGGTGCTTCTCCTTCTTCCGCATCAGGCTTTGCAGAAGGCGGCGGCGGCGGCGCCGCGGCTACGGAAACAATAGCCGCCGCCTCCTTCATAGCGATCCATTGCTGAGCTAGCGCAGCCCAGTCTACCTGACTGGAGTCTACATTTTGATACGCATTAGGATTTAGAGCCCATTGCGTGGGATATGACGGGTTTGCGGCATCCTTCCCAGAGTACATGCTTGACACTAATCAATCTAATTACACAACTAGAACTAATATATCAATACAAGATCACGAAATAATCGCATGGAAACTAGAAATAGAAAATATCTGCACAAATTATTTGATTGGTTTGCAAAATAAAAGGAAACCGGAAAATCAGTGCCTCTCTCACTGCACTGCATTATTTCCAGAGACTTTTTTTCTGTTTATCTTATTTTCTTATTTATTTTCCTATTCAGAGAAGGCAATGGGATTTAGCTCATACAGTATTGATATTTTGTTTCATTTACCAACATTGACGCATGTGCAGAAATAATTGAGAAATTATTTTCCTATATTATTATTATTACACTAGTATTCTCAAAATATTAATTAGTAAAATAAACAGAAAATATAAATCACTAAAGTCCATAGACATGTTTGGTTTGGACATGGTTTTATTTCGTTTTTTCTCTTCTCGAAATCAAGAGAATTTGAGCCATACAGCTTACTTTTTACTAAATTCTTTTGGAATTACAAAAAGACATATTTTTATGATGATATCTGATTGATTAATGATACAGTTTATCATGTTAATGCAAATATTATAATTAATATATCAACCCTTGATAGATGTTAAATAATTAACAATTATTGTAAAGGTCGGATGTGATTGGTGTATATAAATAAATTAAAAGTAATTGGTCATATTACGGTGTTCATTAATACGTTTTTGCCAATGGATAATGCACATTAAGTTACAGAATAAAGACAATGCACAAAATATACACTGTAGGTAGGTATTTGATTACAATAAGCGGTAAAAAAACTGTGGTGAATCAATTATATAATTATTATCATTGTGGTGAATCCTAAACAGTAACTTCCCTTGTGAGCCAGATCCAGTCAATACAAACGATTAGAAAATTCGTCCAGCGCAAGTCACTGGAAGAATTCGATGAAGTACTGACATCTAGCTTTGAGAAGTCAAAATTGATTCTACTGTCTGTACCTCAGAATATTATCTAAACTATTAAAGTGAGGTCTGTCTGTTGAATTTTGCTATCAAGTAAGTAGTTTGTCTATTCAACGCTAGATGTCAGTCAAACCGCTACATAGCAGCGACGAAAGTTATTGTGATCGCAAAGAAAGCTGTGTATTTTTTTATTGCTGTTTTTTATGTTTATTATTTTATGAAAACAATTTGACGATGACGACGGGACTTAAACGAAGCAGTACGTACTTCCTCACTGTTGTACCACATTGCTTTACGTGCCTTCCGAAGCACGGAGGAGCTCGAGATGATAAATTTTTGGTTACCCATCCAATGACCGGACTTTACGATAGTTGCTTAACCTCAGCACTCGCAGACCGGGCGCGTTAACCACTGCACCATTGAGCTCCTCATAATAATAGAATATGTTATTATATTATAAAATACCTCCTTAGGCACAACACAAAACATTAACAACTTAGTCAAAAAACAAGTTTTTGCTGTCGCGGTTAAAATGTTTGCCTTTGGAAGAAACAAAATAGCATAATGTCAGTGGCTTAGTCGACTCTATTTATAATGCCAGGGCAGAGAGTAAGACTGTCATTCAATAGGAAATACAGAGCTGGTAAAATTTAGGAGCCGGTTTCCAATATTGGTTACTCTCCTCAATTTTATTATCCATCCATAGGGAAAGCTCGTGACCCTGCATTGGGGCCATAAATGGAGCTGATGATGATGATGGGCACTAATTCATAGAAGTTATGTTCTAGTTTTTTAAAATGATTTAAAAACTACCAACCATGTCTTGTATTTTGGACCACTTCGAGGTTCCTAAAATGAATTACCAATAATGCAACTTGTCTCTATAGATTAAGAAAATTGTCTAACAATTACATTTTTTTTCAGTTTTAGAGTTCAACTACTACAAGTATTATAACAGCAATTGAGAAGTAGAACAAGCATTGGCAGAAATTAATGAAAATTTAGACAGTACCAAGTTTTCTTTTGTACAATTTGTGTGGCCTGTGGTACAATTTAAGACACCAGTTTCGTTAATTGGACCAAAGGATAACCTTCAGTAGATAACTATATTTGAATAGTAATTACAGTTGTTAATGTATTGTAGCTAAAAAACCAGGCTATTATTATTGGTAGCCGGTTAGTATGAGCCAGTTTGGATTTTTGTTGCTAGAAATGATTCGGTGAAATTTCATAATATGTCCAAAATGGTTCAATATAGGTTACTCTCCCCTATATTATATGCCTTAAGCTTTCTTGTCAGTTTATAGAGACTAAAGTTACAAGCTAAACTAAACAGATTTTAAATGCCTTCGAGTGCATTGAACAGTAACGAGGTCTTCATTAGTTACATAGAATTAGTCCAAATTTGTAACCGTGATACATTTGCGCCACTCTCAACAGCACGCTGCTGCAACACATTCACAGATGATTAACGAGGGGTAAGGATTAATGAAAATGCAACTAAACTTAATACTTTAATTTATATTCATCACCAACATACGCTCAGAACTCTCATTCATTCGTCACCCAGGCATCGCCCAGCACTTACATAATCGTACATAAACGACACTTACATAAAATTAAGTTTAGACACAGAACTTTTAGTCACGCGTCACGCCCCGACATTGGCGGCGACGTATGTCACACACTTTCCAACTGGTATATCACTTACGCAATGCAAGTCTCTTTGTATTCAAAGTTTAACTTAAAGCTAATAACGGCTCCTCGGGATCGTGCTTCTGGCTGTAAGACTTCGTGTATTTCCTTTTCCATTGCTCTTTCTTGTTCAGCAGTTTCTGTTTTGTCATCTCCATCTTCGCTTTCGTCTTTGACACTTTCGGCGGTGACGTTGTTTTGTCCAACCTCTCTAATGTCTCAATAATGTTCTTGGGATCGGACACGACTCGCCTCGTCTCTTCGCTAATCTCATCCATTGTCGCATTCTTATTGGCGTACACGACGACGAAATGGGAGTAAGCCGAGTTGGATGGTGCATTGATGTCAGCAAAGTCTCTGAAGTTGGCAAACTGATCTTGGTTGTAGTTCGGCCTCGGGTTAGCTATGTACCCTACGCCGACGGACGGTCTACCGTGGCCATTGTTGTAGTAGGCGTTGAAGCCATCGCTGTAATCGTCTTCGTCATTTTGAGCAAAGAAAGTGCCTCCTTTGATAATACCAAAATTCCCGGAGCCAAGAACACTGGAGCTGGCATCTACGAGTGGAGCTGCAGTAGGTGCGCTTTGCTTCCCAAATCCTTCGAAATTTCTATAGTTTCCAAAGAGGGGGTAGTTAAGTAAGGATCTGTAGGAGTTGGGCCGTTGGCTGTAAGCTGTCGGCTCGTTGCTGAAGCCGAACCTGTAGTTGTTGTTTTGCTGGCGGTTTTCGAAGAGGTTGGCAAAGCTGGGGAAGAATGTTTGAGAGCCGCCCACGAGCTCTATCGAGTGGTCCGTCTGGTCTTCCGCTGCAGCATTATCGTCTTCTTGGTGCATCAGCGAGGAAGGCGCCGCCACAGCTTCTGATATAATTTCTGATGACTCTGCATTGAGATCTCTTGTGTCATCTGAAAAATGGAAAAAAGCACTGTTAAGAAATGTATAATAGTAATTTTTAAGATTGTATGATGTATAACGCATTTAGAAAAAATATGTAATTTGGTTTCTTCTACTGATATAATAGGGCTTCTCAATCATATTGTATTTAAAAAAGATAAGTCTACTTTAACTTATACATGTATAATATTTTTATTTTCGATGTTTGTTTGTAAATTAGTCACGCTAAATATAAACACTATAAATATGACGACCCAAAATAACATTCACCGTTTCTTTTTAGATGTAGAAAATTAAGAGAGAAAATAAATTGCAAACGATTTTCATAAAATAAATCAATACCATTTCAAACATTCATAATTTATAAAACATGTAATCGTGCCTTAAACGTAACATATTTTTTTATACGAAAGACCAACATGATGGAAAGGTATAACCTTAAAATGGTATATGTAATTACGAACACAAAGAATCACGGCTCCATGTCAAAAGAAACGTTGCATGTAATCTATGTAAATTAACTTTTTGGTTTGTAGGCGTAGTAATTTTGACAATAGACCGACAACACGAACAATAACATTATTATATAGGTTCGTACATACATGCATACATTACATGGTACTTGATGACGTATACGTCCTTAGAAAGGTATTCGCTACTACCGCGCGGCGAGTGACTCGCTTCCTTATCAAATATACTTGGATTAGTTTATGTTCGTTATAGGAACTTAGCCAAATTCATAGATGTAATGTATGTGACATTGTTGTTATATTTATGTAGGCCAATAAATATATAGTAAAGAAAGACCAAACCAGTTGAAGGCTTTGAAGACCATTGCTTCAAAGTTACTGGTGAAAAATGCATGTCGACGCTCATAGGCTAGCAAATTCACTAAACCCTCACACTCGTAAAATTCACTTAAGATTTTACTTAAGAAATTCACTTAAGATTAATAGGATGAAATTATTATGTAATATCATTTTGAGTAGGTCAGGTTTGTAACAGATTTTTGTTGCACATGTATAGATTTTATTACAGGTTCTTTACAATTATATAGCACCTACGTAAGATTATTTAACATGTTGACTGCCGCAAAACCAGACACAATAGAAAATTTATTGTTTGTCGGTCACCGGTGACCACCACGGCGATTAAAGACTTAAAATCATAATCATCATAATTTACTTTGGGGGTTTATGTATGGGTGTTATTTAAACGGTTAGCAAAGTATTGGTATTTTTGTTAGCAAAAAAATGCTAGTTGGGCAGCAAAAAAGCTAGTTGGTCAGCAAATATTTCTAAATCAGTCTGCAACTTATACCATTCTGAACAGCAGTCTTATGCCGCTCCCGTTCCGTGACTGGCCCTCGCTACGCTGCGCTTCGCTCGGGAAAATAAATAATTAACTTAACCTAACCAACAGTAAGGATTTCTTATGCTGACCGATTGTATAATTCTGCTGACCAAATAATAATTTTGCTGACCAAATATTTATTTTGTAATACAAATAAATTATTTCCCTTTATGTATATACCTATACATACATACATATGGGTATATGTAGCTTCAGCTTGACCCTTTTCTAACGTACTCTACCCTATTGGATACACGATGGGTTATGTCACAGCGACAAATTCTAGTTCTGCGTTTTCCGCTCGACCAGTTCAACTAGTGAGGCTGTTTGTACAGAGAAAACGCATTATGTCATACGCAAGTACTGGCAGATTGACCATTTGTGGTTTGTGGTCTCAACATTACAGACCATAAAAAATTTTGGAGATTTTATTAAGACCAGTCTGTTTTTGTAATTTTTGGCAGTGTGGCTTAGTGAAAAAATAACAGAAAAAGGTAAGAACAGATGATAAATACTTGACTTTACAAGTCTATCCGCATTCGCAGATTCTCCATGGAGCAATAAGCCTTTAATGGTGTTTTTTTAAATACTATATTGTTGTTAATGCGCTATTAACACATTAACAACAGCTTGTTAGGTATGGGTTCACGACAGTGGTCTAACGGAGCTATGGGTACTCGGATTGATCCACAATTTCTCGCATTCAACTATTCGTTTGGCTACCGACCGAACGCTTCCAATATAATAAACCCGTGAATATTAAGGTAAAGACTGACCGAAGCATTTTGCCGTAACGTAACATATTCGATGCGAGCATTCGCATGGCCATTACAGTGAGCCGAGCCGCTCGCCGCTCGCTCCGCCTTCGGTCAATCAGCCAGCAACGACGTATCAAACTTGCCGCGATTTACTATTCGTTACGGTTACGTTACGATAATGCGGTCCGGTCAGTCGCCACCTTTAGACATAAAACTTTGGTAAAGGCTATCTGAACAGTTGAACTGATATGTAGGAGAGTGATAAGGAATTCGTGATGGTGAAACTCTTGTTTTAATAAGTTTTAATAAATGATAAGGTGGCCATTATCATCCAAATGGTTTAATTCCACAATTGTAAAGAGGTTGTTATGTTAATCATTTTCATCAAGATTGTGACGAAAAATTCTGCAATTTGTCAATTATATGTTACGTGAGTACGTTAATGCGGGCAATAATGTTATTATGGACTTGTCTGGCCTCTAACCTTTGTGCCACATTGAGGCAGAGAATTTACATTTTTCTTTGGAAAACAAGTGGGCAGTATTTCAAAACTATGACATAGGTCAGGAGAAAGCGGGGTTATATTACATACAATGGATGTGTTGTAAAAGTAATTAATTAGCTGTTTGCAATATTATTGATAGCTACTCATCAGAAAGAGATAAGTTTGCAGAAAACTAAATAATGTTACTACTGAATAATTTTACTTACGCTTTAAATGACATTTATTGCTAGATTTGTTTATTATGTAAGCATACTGAATTTGCATAGCTTCATAGGATTTGAAGAGCGTAATGCATGTAAAATAATGCAACCGTAAAAAAGATGTTTGGCTGGTGCTTTAACCTTTGGTATGCCGGAACGTGGATCCACGTGCCAAACAATTACAATTTTATTGTGTCTGGTATTCCGGCATTCTAAAGGTTAACCATTGACGATTTACCCAAAACAACAGTTCAAAATTACAATTTCAATGTCAATTTCTTAATTGAATGCACATAGCGTTACAGTACTTTTGTAATATCCCATAAAAAACTTTGTTATGACATCCAACTACTTACCTAAAAGGGATTGTTACAAGTTAGTAACTATACCTATCCAACAATCTGCGGTATTATATCTTTTGAGAAAGCTAATGGTGTGCCAAATGTGTCTCTACGATAAAAAAAGTTAAGCAATAACATCTCTATAAGACCTCTGTACCTATAGATAGCTATCTTTATGTTGGCTTACAACACTTTTTTATTAGGCGACATAGTTCTTGAAATGTCGTTGAAATAAAATGCTTCTTTCTTTCTTTTAGTTGATGACTTCGACTTCGTTCGTTCTTCATTTAGCCAGTGTCAAATTATTTTTTCTTACAAGTAATACATAAATATACAATATTTCCTTCCAGTCTGTATGATGATGAATGATGATGAATGATAATAAAAATGAGAAGTGAGAAATGATATACCCCCAACCCCTCGAGTATCTCAGTAAAAATGTGGGGCTTTACTAATTCCTCGGCGGACTTCTTGAGAGAATTTGAAAAGTAGTAGTTGCACTGTTTTGTTTCATTTCCCAACACTCATGCACACTTACGAACACTTAACGGTTAATAATCCACCAGTATTTCACATTAATTTCAACTTATCACAAATTTTTAAAAATAAAACAAAACCGCAAACATGACTCTTCACTTTCCCGCCAAGAAGTCTCTAACCGTAAATTGTTTATAGTTGACTTGTAACATAAATCATTTACTAATTCAGCTTCTACTATAGAGTTTTTATTATCATCAACTGATTAACGATTCAGTGGCAAGCAAGTCGTAAAAGATTAACAATGTCTGCTCGGTGGGTGTGTGACCAATAATGACCAACTATATGGAACATTTGAAACTTTTTTCTCTTAATTTAATTTACATTTTTATCTTGCCCTTTTTTTAAAACAGCCTACTTCCTAACGCTTATTTTTCAGTTTTCCTATAAGTTAAAACAAAAGACTAGAGAGAAATAACCTGGAGTGCTTATTACGAGTAGTAGGTGATTGACCATATCATTACATAGTTCATATTAAATCAATTAAATCAGTCACGAAACACTAATTGAGTTACAAATTTCAAAACTCTTTGCAAAAGGTAGGTAATCAGTAACACCGCAAATTCAGATAGTTCGATTCCGCGTATCGTCGCATTTGGATTACGTAACTACAAAAAATAATAAACACCAACGAAACAATTTCTAAACAGCTGCCAATGATGCAGCAATATATGTGACAACTTATAGAAGTTGAAAGTTTTTGATACGATTTCGGTAAGTTAGGTAAAAACTGGGATTTCAGCGTTACATGGTTCGGCATACCTGGCACACTGACTTGTTTAGTGACAGCTCCTCGACAAAAAGCAGTGCATATTAACAAAGAATTTAACGGGATTAACGGAAACTAATTAGTATTAGCATAGTCTATTATTGTTCAAGGTCAAGCGCTGCCCGACCATAGCCCGTGATCACGGTCGGTGCAAGTCGGTCGAAACGTCGACTTTAAAAAGGTATGCCTTTGAGACCAACACAATTAGTACTCGTACACTGATACTATCTAATTAACTTCTTACTGTACAATACTTTGCGTTAATCCCTGTTAATGTTCTGTTCAAAAGTGTATAAGTAATTCATATTAATAAATATTACGGTAAATTGCGCATCCACCTAGCCTTATAGTCTACACCGTCCGCTGCCCCGATTCGATCCGAATCCCCCGGAGAATCTAATAGGGATCGGGGACACGCACTAGTGCTTAAGCTTGTCTATCAGTCAGCGGTCACACACAGAACTGTTTTAATAAATGTATATAGATGTCGTTTAGTATCTGAACTGAAATGATTACCTGGTGGTGTTGAAAGCCACATTGTGGTTTATGTATAAAAACGTAATGTACATCAATACTGAATATAATGTCACGAGTTACATGTTGAGAAACATGGTAATACTTAGTTGAAATGAAACAACTTTTACGGATCTACTCGCGTTTATTTTACACATTAGTTTTAATTCCTCCTCATTTAATTAATGAGACTCCCTGTGACCACGGACCCTGCAAAGGGTTCGAAACGTCAGGATAAACATTAATTAAAACTAATGTGTAAAATAGACGCGAATAGATCCGTAAAAGTTGTTTCCTTTCAATGTGTAGTGTTCGCGTAAACTTTAGAAAACAATATGTAATACTTAGTTGTTATTAGTAACTATTTTGTGGTTGACAGTTTAATTACGAGTACTTTGTAATCAGTTTTAAGTATTGCACATGGCATAGTGGCATTCACCAGGGCCGGTAGCCAAAGTGACATTAAGAAAACGATAGCAAAGTTCGAAAATAATAAAATGTATGGGGTTGACATAAGATTGACCACGTGATTTAGCGCGGCTTATGTCAATCCCATACATTTTAGTCTTTTCGTACTTCGCTATCGTTATCTTAAAGTTTCTTTGGCTAAGCCTACTGAGCTACTTGTAGCCTAAACTGAATAAATGATTTTGAATTTTGAATTTTGAATTTCGTGCATAAAAATAACTGCCGTATATTTTAACGACTTGGTGGCTGAGTGGCTAAGTGCTCGGCCCGATAACCTGGGTTCAATCAACAATCCGCGATTGGCAAGCGTGGTAATTAACAGAATACCCATCAATTGTAGAGTAGACTTACGATTGCAAAGATGGATGCCTTTGCCCAGCAGTGGGACAGTATATATATAAAATTTGTCAACATTTTTTTTTTTATGGTAAGTACATATGAGAAGGTCATCTTTTAACTCGACACCGACTTTGTATACTGAACTAATTATTAATAAACAATTCTAAATTTAGTAAAACTTAAAAATCATTTTGTCTGTATTTGTTTCCATGAAACAAGTCAGGAGCAACATGCTCTTTGTAGAGATATAGTTGACCAGCCGGGAAGTGATATTTATTTAATTTCTATTTGAGTAACAAACTTCAGTTTTACACAGTCACTTGCAATAATAAAACAAATATAACAAATCCGTAAAGTTTCAAATAAATACACATTATGAGCAGTACACAAATACAAAAAAAATACGTAAGTTTGTAACAAAGTGACACTTGCTGTTGCCATTTTCTTCATTAATTTTCCCTTTCTATGCATAAAAGTTTAGTAATAGTTATACAGATCAACCGTGGATCAACCATATTTCTTGTGTAACTTTAGTACCTACAATGTCTGAACTTATTAGCAAAATGAGTTTATAATTCTCCACTGAGTACTGAGTACATAAAAGTTACTTGTTTTTATGCGTATTGTCTTAAGGCGCTCCTTTCTTAAAAATAGAGGGAAGAGAGTTTATCAAATTATTTAGGTTCTTGTACAAAAAGATCTTATTAAACTTTTTATCAAGGAGTTTTTAACTTGGTCGGGACGGGTTTCAAACATGAAGCTGTTTCAAAGCCGACAACGTAGAACAACTGTTGAAAGATATTGAAAACCTACAATTAAAAAGTTTTTAATGACATCTACTTTTAAAATGGGAACACAATTATTTTTCCTTAAAACAAATGAACGAATAAAATTAGTGCCAGCTGTCGAGTGCAAAATTCACTTTCAAGAATTTATGACGTATGTATTAGTAGTACATAAGTTATGATTAATATACTCGTATAGTGCCTACTTAGTACTAATGTTAGATGCCCTTTGTCCTACTATACCATCAATTTACATACACTTTGCCTTCCGTCTCTATAATTAATGTGACATTAAATTAATATAAATAATACTTATCACGGCATTAATCATCACGTAGCATATAATTTTCCAAAGCAGACACTTCCTTTTAATGCAATTATAGTGTTTTCCTGATAGCCTTAAGTAAAATAAGCAACTATTGCACCTAAATTATTATAATGCAATTTCCGTCATAAAGACTTGGTAATCATTTGATTTGAATAAAAAATTGCTGCGTACATTGATACGTACGTAGTAGTACACCTAGGTCATGTCAGAACTAAACAATAAAAAGTGTCTTAAAAACTTACTCGAATCCTTTATAAGAAGTAAAACATATATTTGACAATGTAAGTTAATATTTGTTTAAATTTTTTATGTCATTAAATTGTAATTAAACAACTTTTCAATTACTTAACCATTTAAAAAAATTTACTATCTGTAAGAATTATAAATACTTCGCCTAAAAAGAGCCTTACTAAAAAGCAGGCGAGCCTTAGTAAAAAAACGTAGGTAACACATCTACAAGTATTAGTTTGTAAATATTTATAATCAAAATAATTATTAGCGAGATTATTACTATGATGATTATCCTATGTCTAAGTATCTGATATTGTGGCACAGTTGCGCGTACGTACTTAACGGAACACGTCCGTAATTGGGTGGTTGACTGGTTAGTCAATATAGAAACTTTTTAAGAACTGTCAAAAAGATTATTTTTGACAGAAATTGTATGGGATTAGCAAACTATGACGTCACTATTTTTTTCCGTCAATTGAGTGTTTATTAATAACTTTTTAGGTTACAGAAATTCACGCTTAGGTCAAATAAAACATTGGTTAATGTTTTAAAGAACTGTTACGTGATTTCGTGTTTATTGTTCTGGAATCAATTGTTGTTGTTGTCAACTACCCAATTACGGCGTATACAACTGTGCTAAAATATTGGATACTCAAAAGCATGAATTTTTTATATTGTTAGTGACTATAATTACGAATTTACATAAATACTATTTTTACTGCACTTAAAAAAAACAAAAGCATAATATCTCTACTGTAACAAGACAAAGTAGTAACAACAAAAATGCTTAATTTATAGAAGAGTACGTTTTAGTAAGCACGCATGCATTCACTTCCACACCATTAGCGAGAGATCTTTCACAATGGGTAGGTACCAACTCATCTCCGTTTGGTTAGCGATGACGAAATTTGGAGCATGACATCGATTTTCTTAATATTCGCTACGTGAGCGCGGATATGTGCTTCTAATATGTCAAGTAACAACACATTACACGAGCATTATGCAGGGACTAAAAGAGAAAACGTGTTTAACAATCCACGCTGGTATGCAATGTTTATGTTTTAGTGGACTGGTAGAATGAAATACAATTTGGAACTGAAGCTTTATTTATGGGTTTGCTCATCCTTTAAAAATAAAACTTCAAGTTATAGGTTTTTAAACAATGTACCTACACGCCTGCACATCAACCTACCACAAACTGTCAAATTTCCTCAATAGACTTTGAACTTTATGACATAACAATATGGTTGAAAATGTATTGAAGAAATTTGACAGTTTTGGATAGGTTGATGTGCTGGCGTCTGTACTTACATTCACTGTAGAATTGTAGAATTGAATATTTGTATAGAATGATATTCATATAAATTTGATTCTATTGTTTCCATGTTTAACATAATTATTAAGAATTATTATTAAGTACTACATTTTTTAATGACATAAATAATTAATTAATCCAAATTGACACATTGACATATTTACTGTACCATAATTTTAAAATAATGATATTAATGTTCCTAATTTATTGTGCTAATGATTTGTAATTGTTAATACTAATTTTAATTAATGGAATCAGTCGTTATTTTGCGGAAATCCATGGTCAAAAAAATGTAATTTAAATAATATGTAGTGTTAATTCCGTTAACTAAGTTAGTGGAATTTTTAAATAGGTACTAATTTTATAAAATATTTGCATGCCTATATTTATAAGGTACTAAGGTATAAGGTATAAGGTACTAAGGTACTAATTTATAAGGTATAAACTCCTTGAAGAACAAAAAAGTAAATACTGACATTTGATAATTAAAAAAAATAAAAATTATTGATTTTCTATTTTTATTTTAAAAATAGAAGTCATTTAATTTCGTCGTATCGGAGAGTGGTACGCAAAATGGTTAAAATTGAAATTCGCGCCGTAATAAAATATCTCTGCCTGAAAAATTTGCTACTGAGCAAGTAAATCTAGACTATAATGGAAAATTAGGGGTTAATGCTCCTCCGTATTCTACGGTTGCGCGGTGGTGTGCCGAATTTAAGAGAGGAAGAACTTCAACTAAAGACGACCCGCGCTCGGGACGCTCTACGACGGCAGTTACCGAACAAATGATAAAAAAAGTTGAAAAATATGTATTGGCAGATCGTCGTGTTACTGTTCGTTTTGTAGATGAAGATCTAAATATTTCGATAGGATGTATCCATAGTATTATATGAACATTTGGGCATGAAAAAAGTATCAGCGCGCTGGGTGCCTAGAATGCCTACAGATGAGCATAAACAAACAAGACTGAGGATTTCTCAAATCAATTTGGAATTGTTACAACAAAATCCTGACCGATTTTTGGCTCGCTTCGTAACTATGGATAAAACATGGCTCCACCATTATGATCCTGAAACGAAACAACAGTCCATGAATTGGAAGAGGCCGTCATCTCCAACGCCTAAGAAGTTTAAGGCATTTCCATCCGCCGGTAAGATTATGGGCTCTCTTTTCTGGGACAGCCAGGGGGTGATAATGATACCTACTAGTAGAATAGCTCCTAGAATACCTCAATCACGGAGCCAATATTACAGGGGCCTTATACACAGAACAAATAAAAAAGTGTGTCAGAAAATACGTGAAAATCGCCGCAGTTAACTCGCTAAAGTTGTATTAAAGATAATGCCCCCGCACACAAGTCCCGAGTTGCGATGACTGCTATCCAAGATGCTGGATTTGAATTGATGGAACATCCTCCATGGTCACCTGACCTTGCACCTAGTGATTTTTACCTAAAAAACAACTGAGAGGTCCCAAATATGGCAATGATGAGGAAGTGATTGCCGCCGTATATGATTTTTTAAGCGATCAAGATGAAATGTTTTTGTTTTGTTTAAATAATTTTAACGCAAATTTTGTTGCGAAACAAATTACAAAAAACAAAATTTGGCTTTCAAATTAAAAAAGTAAATAGTGTTGAATAATTTCGGCGGGCTGGTTAGAACCACGATAGCTCAATTGGGAGAGCACCTGACCCGGTATGTCAGAAGGGTGCAGGTTCAAATCCTGCTCGTGGAATTTTTTTCAACATTTGTGTTTTTGTGATTAAGATGAAGATTTTTTCAAAAAGGGAATCTTAGGATTAGGAAAACGATATACCAAGTGTATAAACCTCAAAGGTGATTATGTCGAAAAATAAATTAACAATAAATAATATATTGCTTCATACTCATTATCACTTTTTATTGAACACTCCTAGTATAATAGTGTTGATTCCATTTTATTCATTTATTATCCTCAATCTATGTAAATGGTATTAATAAAATAAAATTCTTTTCTATTCTATTCTACAAATACAAGGTAGTGGCACCAGCGCTCGCCAGGAACCAGTCATCGACATTTTTGTCTTTTAATCATTAAAAGAAGGGAAGGGGGGGGGGGGGCAGGCAACTAATTTTAGTCTTTAACATCAATTGAATACAGTTTCCTTGCTGTCACCCCGTAATATTTAAACGAAAATCTATGTCATTTTTTGGCTTCAAAAACTCTGTTGATAGAACTAGCCTTAACTAAGCTGTCGTGCTATTACCCTGCGTACGTACCCTGCATATTAAACGCTCTTTTATTTTCAAAATTTAGTTCGCAAAATATCATCACCATTAATTTATAGTTGCCTATAGTTGCTTAATCAAATAATCATTTAAATTACTACAAAGGGCTGTTCTTGTTCCCGTACAGGAACTGCCGCGTTACCTAAAAGAACAAAAGGAAAGCGTTTTTAAAGCCAAGACCACAAGGCACTAACAATACAAAATCATTATTCAATTGTCAAAATGATTAAATTGTAACTTTACATAACGGCATACGTTAAGTAATTCAACACCGCCCTCATTGTGAGGTACACTCGGTCACGAGTGCTCAATGACGGAGGTAAGCTATACAGAACACATAAAAAGACCCGGAAAGGCAACATATTGTAGGGATGTGGAGACTAAGTGATTTAGTTGTTGGTCCATTTATTACTCGGCTTACTGGTGACATTTCAGCAGGAGAGGCAATCGATCCTAATTATTCATAACTAGCGTCCCGTCCCGGCTTCGCACGGGTGGACATTTGTTTTTTATATAGCCTATGTTATTCAGCGCTGATGTAGCATTCTAATAGTGAAAGAATTTTTTAAATCCATTTTTTAGGTCCAGTAGTTTTTTTGTTTATTTGTTGAATACATACAAAAATACAAAGCTTTCCTCTTTATACTATTAGTATAGAAATATGTGCAGTTAAGTGTCTTAAACTGCATACATCTCGCACTTTATTGAATGGAAAAACAATTTCTATATGATTTTTATTTGGCGTGTATGTTTTGCATTCCTATACATAAAAGAAATACATCATATGTTTAATGTTTTTTTTAATGTTTTATCTATTGTAATGGGTACGTATTTAAATGTCTAAAATTGAAACGTTAAAACACCTCCACGTTAAAACACCTCCGTTCAAAATACCTAAAATCAAAATACCTAATAGTTGTTTCACTTAAATTCAAAATACCTAAAGTTTAAAATGTCAAATGGTTATATTACTGAAGTTTATAAAGCCAAAACTTGAAATACCTATGAACAAAGTTCCTAAAATTAGTTTACCTAACAGTTATTTGACCAAAATGAAAAATACCTATCCGACGTCGATGAAAGTATGTAAATAAAAAATTAAAAAAAATCCAAATAAAACCATAATTATTACTTATTTTCAATTTTTAATCATAAATACATATAAGTGTGCGACATAATATCAATTTCTAGCAATACTAGCTGCCCTACGTCACGTGATAGGTTAGAAATTTAGTTATTTTTTTTTATTAGACAACAGAAAGCAAAAATTACCAAAAAGAAATACTTTAATAAAAAAATAACCTAACCTAACCTATCAGGGCAGCTAGTATCTTCAATCATTTTATTCATTTATATTATTATTTGTTCTAATTATTACATTTACTGGTTGTATACATTTTGAACTTATACATTGTAAACTTATGCCATTTAAGTTTATGTATTTGGACGATTATGGATTATGAACTTTATGGATTTTGGTTATTAGTTGTTCTAACGACTTGGTATTTAAAACGAGTGTGAATCAAACT
Organism: Eudonia truncicolella; assembly: GCA_949315975.1. Classification (NCBI taxonomy): domain Eukaryota; kingdom Metazoa; phylum Arthropoda; class Insecta; order Lepidoptera; family Crambidae; genus Eudonia; species Eudonia truncicolella. Next base: position 13,232,409 of record OX438836.1, read on the forward strand.
TTGGTGTTATAGCTATAGACATTTTAAACATTAGATATTTAGTCCAATATGTATATTGAACTTAGGTATATCTTATGTGTGTGTTATTAGCTTAGGTATTTTAAAACATTAGGTATTTTGATTTTAGGTATTTTGAACGGAGGTGTTTTAACGTTAGGTTTTTTTAATTTTAGACATTTTAATACGTACCCATTGTAATACCTATATTATAGTAAAGCACATAATTTATAATAATTACATCCAAACTATTTGATATAACTTTTTTAAGATCGAGAAGAAAGGACGGAAAAAAACGTCCAGTCTTTGTCTAGTCACTGTACGAGTATTATTCGACTTTCAATTTAATATAGTTGAGTGCTCGCCTTATTGAAGCCTCCGGTGACAAGAAGGCTGGCAGCTACCTCTGCCAGCGTATTAGCTTGGCAATCCAAAGAGGTAATGTTGCCAGCATTCTTGGGACCGTTCCCATGAGCCCACAGCTGGAGGACATTTTTTATTTATAGATTTTATTTTGTCTTTAGTTATCTTATTTTTTTTTTCTTTAATGTAGTTAGTTATGTTATGTTTCATATAAAACAAGTAATTGTATTAATGTATTATGTATATGAAGAATTAAATAAGTTTAAAAGTCGCATTTAATATAGTTGTTGTACAACCCTATCATACGTGGCGTCAAGTAGCCCGTCAGCGGAAGAACTAGCTTGAACTATTTGTCATAGCAGCTTCTTCCTGCTTCATACTAAATTACTTTGTGTGTTAATTTAGCTGGTTGAACATTGCGTATTATAAAATAGACCGACAAGTGGCCAAGGTCTTGTGCAACAGGCTCTAATACATAAAGACTGTCAGGGTTTGTACGAGTATTTTAAACCAGAACAATGAAAAATCAACCTGAAAATGATAATTTAATATATCTAGAAAAAAAATCTGAGGTGGTAAATATATTATTTAACATTATTACAGCGGGGAAGGCTCAGACAAAGATGGTATAAGCTGGAATCCTCATGACCAGATAGAGCTGATAGAAACAGGTGGTGAGAAGGGAAAGGAAGGCCTTAGCCCTGCAGTGGGAAAGTAATAGCAGAAGCAATTACTCTAAATTTTACCACCTTGAACTCGTGCTTGAATCACTTTGTATTGACTACTACACTACACTAGAGAACATTTCGTACTAAATCATTGTCCTCAATTTTAGGGACAGATTCGAAATTCAGAAATTGTTAGGCGCATAAATATGATTGTTTCTTCACTGTATTTGAATGCTATATGAAAGGACTATTGGTGATTCTTTAACTATATTGTGTGATCCTCGATGATAGTTTTAAGTCTTTACTAGCAACACATTAAAATTCACTCAGTCAATCTTTATCGCCTAACATACCTATTTATAAATGCTATTAATCTATGCAGAAATAATTAAAATAATAACTAATGACCCCGCAGTATGCCTGGCGTTTTAAGTGCTACCGGCCACCGCATAATTGTAGCTAATTGTAACATATTTTTATCATACAAGGCATATACAAAGAAACGTGAGTTGGTTGTGATTTATACCGTTCACTGTTTCTAACGATGGCTGTTGAGTTGCATATTATTATACCATCAATGGCATTAGAACGGCTCAAGGTTTGCGTTTATATCGAATTATTGTGGTATTATGGTTTGAGATAGTTAGAAACCTAATTAACGCTAACCTACCAATATTAGTGACTTTGTCTCGGTCAAAACATAATTTAAGTCTGATCTTGTTTTGACTAGGCAGAACTGTTAATTGGTAAAGTTGGCTCGGGCACACGAGAAAGCTAAGTTAATCCTTCCTGGTTGATACATTCAACTTTGGAAAGGCTAGAGCTCAGCAATGGTAAGACAATAGACTGAATAATTGTTTTTTTTCCTGATTTTATTCATTGATAAGATCTGCTATCATCTTATAAATAGATATAATTTTAGAATAGGGATTTTAGGGCAAAAAGCAGTTGCTTAAGTATTTAAAATACAATATCGGAATTGGGTAGTTAACTGGTTAGTCAATAGATAAACTTTTTAGCAACTGTCAAAACCATTGTTTTAATAGAAATTATATGGGAATGGTGAACTATGACGTCACTATCTTGTTCCGTCAATTCAGTGTTTATTTATAAATTTTAGCTTAGCTTTAGCTAAAAATAGGTCAATGTTTTAAAGAACTGTTACGTGATTTCATTTATTTGTTTAGTGTTATGGAATTATTTGTGGTTGTTGTCAACATCCCTATTAGCGAGTTAATAAATGAAGAAACGTAATAATTGAGATACAAACAAACCAAACAACGCAATGAAACGAAACTGATTCCGTCCTCGTTTGTGGTTTTAATGAGGTACTCACGTCAAAATTATAATCAAGCAACTAGTTGACTGAACCTTTAACGAGCCTAAGGCATATCTCAATGTAGGAACTGAATCGCACATTACGATCTCAGTGAGGTTATCTCGTCATTTCACGTTGCATAAGTCGTTTGAACAGCTCATCGTACTCATATACGAGTTCGCTTGTTTGTCAAATCGCTTTATTTAACGACTGTTGTGAGATTGATGGAACGCAGGCGGCTGGGTAATGTTTTGTTACTCAGTGGTGATGTGTGGAGCTTTTGAATCTGAGTTTAATAAGTGTTACGTTGAATAAAAAGTCGTTTACTTTAAAATCTTGGCACAGAATAAATGAATGTTTACCAGACTTTTACCAGATCGTCGGTCCACCTTGTTGGAGGCCTGCCCACACTGCGCTTTCCGGTACGCGCTCGCCACTCGAGGACTGTTCCGCCCCAGCGGCCATCAGTCCTGCGAGCAATGTGCCCTGCCCACTGCCACTTGAGCTTCGCAACTAACTCTCCAACGGTCGTTGTGGAGATTCTTGAGGGAGGCCTTTTTCCAGCAGTGGACATCTTTTGGCTTTGTTTAGAGACAAACGAACTAAGCTAATACCCCAGCAGAGACTAGTACCTACGATCAATTGCAAGATCGTTTATAGTTATCAACGCCTTCCCTTTTGGAACAAAAAGTATTTTAAACATTGCCCCAGGCGCAACTTGAACTCACGACCTTTCACAGAGCTTCCGAGCGTGTCACTTACAGTGTATTATATAATTTCTAGACGAAAGCATCACATAAAACACAAATAAATAACAATCACAACTGAATAGAAAAAACAATCATCATTTTAAATGGTTACATAAAAATGTGGAGTGAAACATTGCTTTATAAAAAACAAATACAGTTCTATTCAAGTGTGCAGTACATTAACAAACAAAGAGATAAGACATCGGACAGCCAGAAAGCAATCGAACGCAAACCCACGGCTGTCATCAAGAATAAGCATCTAGAGAGCGATGCCAATCTCCTGGCGACGCGTCTAACGAGTGAAACTTCTTTTTGAATGGTCACGAGTTTGATATCCGCTTTGAAAACAATAATGAGCAATAAGCTTTATAAATGAATATTAGATAACGTACCATGCATCATGAAGCATCTAATAAAAATACGCAAATTAAAGTAGACGCTTTTTTTTTTTTTTTTTGAGAGAGATTGCTGATTGCCGCTGCGGCATTTTCAGCTTCACCGGGCTTTTTGGGGGCGGCGAGGAACGTAAAGGGTCCCTCAAGCCGTGTGAAACGAATCACCTTCAGAGGTTATCTAGAGGGAACGGCATCGCGCACAAGTGCGCGTCCCCGTGCCCTACTAGATTCTCCGAAGGGTTCGGATCGGATCGGGGAGCGTAAGGGGAGGGGAACGTAAAGGGTCCCTCAAGCCGTGTGAAACGAATCACCTTCAGAGGTTATCTAGAGGGAACGGCATCGCGCACAAGTGCGCGTCCCCGTGCCCTACTAGATTCTCCGAAGGGTTCGGATCGGATCGGGGAGCGGAGCAACCCGAGGGCGCCTCTAAAGGCACGGACCTCGGCTCGGGTTGACCGGGCCGTGGAGGAGGAGAGAACCGACCAGGTACATGTCTGTACCTGGTGTAGAGCGAGTGTGAACCGGTTCTTCGTACCCTTGTTCTACGAGTACGGTGTCTTGGGCCTAAACTGGTGTGCATGTTTAGTGTATTCTGTAAATGTGTGCTGTCATTTAGAGGATCGGGCGGGGTTAGAGGATCGGGCGGGGTTAAAGTAGACGCAGACACACAGACGCAGTGCGGACGCACACATATAAATGTGATTTTGGTAACGGGGAGAGGGTTGGATGAATGTTTTTTTTATTATTACCCTATAATTATTATTACCTACAATATATACAAAAGCAGATGAAAACCAAACTCCGTTTCGAATTGTGCGGTCAGTTTTAAACTAACGACGTGACACCGTGCATTTGTGCAAGGGACAGCAGATCTACTGTAACTTTGTTAATGAGACATTAATATTTTAATTAATATTAATATTATTTCTAAGCTCCATCATGTTTAACGCCTCAGTGGTCGAGGTGCCAAGCGCTCGGCTCGCTAGCCAAAGGTCTTGGTTTCAATTCCTTAGCCTGGCAATGGAAAACTAAGGTTTACAAAATTTTAATAAGGTTACAAAGTATTACACATAAAAACCACTAATAGGTTCTCACCGATAGAAAGTTACATATTAATTAAAACTAGAAGCTAGAAAACTAGAAGTTTTGATGAATTGCCCGGGTTACTGGGCATGGGCACCAGCCTGCGTTTATTTGGCGAGAGTGGAAATTAAGACAATATATACCTAACCATCAATATAATTGTAACATTGACTTGATATAAAAGATGAAGACTTTTGCCCTGCAATGGTGCAGTATATAGACTAATTCTAAGTTTCAAAATGATGCTATGGTACATAATCACATTTACGAAAGACGTATATGACGTAAGAGCTATCACTTTTCAATTGAATCATCAAATTGTAGTAGAGGCAATGGGAACAAACGTGATTCTTGGCGATGGTTGATGTAGATGTCAAATTATAATTGTTGTGAACTCTAATATAGGGTTACCCTTACGGAAAAATTGCACTGCAGACAGAAATTAGTTATGGCCATGGACGTCATGTCATGGGGTCACTCACAAAGCAATTGAAGAGTGACATTTCGCACACGCATGATCTTACTCTATCCCAATGTGCTAGAGTACGTTTTGAAGTGTACTATTATAAGTTACGTAAAATTCCAAAGGTAGAGTAACCTCCTAACCCTTACAAAGGTTTTCACACGAACCACGTGGAAACTTATTGATTGGGCGTACCAGTGATCTTTAATTGTTGTTACATGAACAATGTTGGCATTTCGATGTTATTTAACAGATAGTTACTTACTACACTCTACGTACATTTTGTAAATATTTTTTTATAGGTTATAAAAACATACGGAAAGTAAGTTGGTCAATTACTCTCGTCGGTGTTTCGTCTGAAAAAAGATTCCTATCTCAAAGTAATTATTCTATTTTAAAATCTTCTGCAAGTAAGTTGATACCTAACACGATAATAGTACTTTTAGTTGACCATCTATGTATAATAATAATAAAACTGTAGGTATAGAAAAATTGGAGTTATGTACCTACTTTTAACATCCATTCTTCTGAAACAAATACTTATGATAAATTTAAATACAAAACACTGACTGACGAGTCACGATTTCTCAGGGAAACTATAACCAAGTATATGCCACTGTTCTATATAGCGTAGATATTATTTAATGCTCTTTATAAGAACTACCGTCAGCCTAATTGTACAGAAGCAATATCTAACAGCGATGTGCAAAGTAAAAATTCGCAGATTTCGTGCTCTACACGACTTGAAAGGGTATTAAAAATTTATCTACTTATTATAGATTATTCAAAAAAATTTTTTTTTCAAAACCAACTTTTCCAAAATATTTTTAGATCATCTTAAAACCCTTCGAATTCCGCGTCTTTTGAGCTTTCATACGTCCTCGCGGCTAAGGGCACCTCTACAGCCTCAACCGTCACTAATATAAAAAAAACTGTAATAAGGTAAAATGTTCCTTAGTTCAATACCCAGGTGCTTTTTTTTATTTTTTAAATTCGGGCCCGTTCTTGAGATATCGGGAATTTTCTGGGAAAACACACGATTTATCGGTAAAAAAGGCGGTTTTTTTTTTCAATTTAAAAAAAAAATTTTCGTCTTTTCCAAAATATTTTTATATAATTTTAAACTTCTTCTAAAAGTCTTTTGAGCCCTCATACGTCCTCGTGGCCTTAAACCTCAGGGTATCACGGGCGAGTCGCACTTTCAGCGAAAATGGGGGCCCTACTGGAGCGAACGAAAAAACATATTCATATTCATATTATTCATTCATATTCATATACATATTCGTTATAATTAGTGAAGGTAGTGATACCAGCGCTCGTTATGAATCAGCGATCGACATTGTTTTCTTTTAACCATTAAAAATAGTGGCTAATAACTGATTATAGTCTTTTTTTTTCTCATTTATTAGGGTAAACAAACAATTTCACAATACATATTATTTTGTCATTTATATACTTAACTAGGGTTCGTAATTGTGAAACCAGCTTCGTTAACCACATATTATCTATATGTATCGGTTCATGGTAAGCGTTAGATAATTACTTATTTATTTCTTTAAGGTGCGTATTATGTAAATAAGCTGTGTCAACGTATACATTCACTATACATTAGGTACATCGAATTAGGTGATTTTTTCTTTTATATTGTCTACAATAGACTTCCTATAGGTTGAAATACTGGCTGCAAATGTCAATGTTATTAAAATAATTATTAAATTTGTCGGTCAGACGAAACATAGGTGAACGTTTGCCTGCGTTAGTACGACATTTTGTAGGTTCTTGTAATGCGGCAAGTACGTGTGCTTGGTCTGATCGGCACTCTGTAACTTATCATATTTGTTATTTGTGTACAATCATACTTATTATGGCATAAATCGTAAAGTAACTTAGCTTGCAGTTGTAGTCTTCTATGTCTAAGATATGTTAAGCTATATTTTTCCAAAAGGGCTGAGTAAGACAAACGGCTATGGTAAAAGGCTGGTCTGTATGGTAGTAGTCTTTAACAACAATTGAATACAGAGCATCTGCTATTCCCTAAAAGTTAAATAAAAATCTATGCTATTTTTTGGCGATAAAAACTGTGTCGAACACACTTAAAGTTTCGAACACTGCACACACTACACTACCCTGTTTAAAACATGTATTAAAAATAGTTTGCCATACTGTAACAATAAACAATTAATTAACAACACAATTATGAACAAATTAGCGGCCTGTCCCTGCTTCGCACGGGTGGACATATTTTTTTAAAATATAGCCTATGTTACTTAGCGCTAATGTAGCATTCTAATGATGAAAGATTTTTTTTAAATATTTCCAGTAGTTTTTGAGTTTATTCGTTACAAACATACATAAAAAAATACAAAGCTTTCCTCTTTATAACAATAGTATAGATATGGACACAAAAATGTTTGAACTATCATTTAGGTAGTGTAAGTAGCAGTGTTTTATTTTTATTTCTATTCTTAATTTAGTTTAGTTTTGTTTTAGTCTGGGCATCTTCGGAAGACCAGCGTCGTAGCGTTACTAAAGTGCTATGACACATGCTGAGAAAATGCCTATTCGATATCACATAACATATATATGTATCTTAAATTGTGAATGTTTTATTTGTATGAATGTTATTTTGTGATACTGAATATATGATTTTCTATTTTATTCTATGTATAGTCTATTCGTAGTAAATAAAACGTTTGAACGGAACAAGCAATTCCGCGTTCAAGGACAAGGTGTGTTTGTAAACATTCGTTGCAACAAGCTGCCCGCTGCAAGTGTAGCGGAGCGGGGAATAGCGACAGTGCGATTAACACATTTTTAAACCGGTTCCGCTCGTTGATACAGTGGTCGATGTTAAACAATTTGTAACTATCACCGGTGTTATTCGTATGAACTAGATACAAAATATAGATTAGACTCAAAACTATATCCCCTTGAAATGATACAAACTTTACATAATATTTTATTCTGACGTTTCGAACCATTCAGACTCTGTGGTCACAACTGATTTGTAATTTGCATAGGTATATCGCCCAGTGGTCGAAATTCATTAATTATTCAGTAATTTTATTAAGGCTGCACGGATTGTATCCTAAGCAATGAAAAATTAAAAAAGATAGAATGTGAGTTTGGATTGGCATTGACAGATTTCGGCCGGTTCTCTTCCATTTTTGAAATTTTTGAAAAGAGTATAATTTGCGTGTTGTCAAATACTTAAGCGTGTGTGTCAGATTCAGCTATTATTCTCTATTTAAACTATAAGTGTGCGAAATTTCATACTCCTCCGTCCGCGCAGTTTTCTTAAAAAGGGGTACAAAGTTTTTGTTTCACGTATTAATATGTAGATAAATGCGTTTCGTTTAATTTAGCGAGTAGTTCGTAAAAAGGTGAACAAATATATTTATTGCGTATTAAGTGTTTACAAGATTCACGTTAACTGTAGAAATCTATAATCTACATAAACGCGGAAGTTTAAGAAAAAAAGAATTTGAGAACAGCTGTTCGTGTTATGTTGGTGATGATGGACTTTGAATAACGTGTTGGTAGCTAACTAGGCAGTCGAAGCTTATTGTGCAGTTTGTAACAAATCAATTTTGCAAATTTCTATGTATTAGCAATCGACAAGATTACATAAAATAGTTACCAGGGTTATTACCTTCTGTAGATAGTCTCACGGAAGCTCGCGTAGGAAGTGAACCCGTCCCACGTTTTTCCGTTTAAGCCAATAAGAATAATTTAATGTTAGGAAGAGAAATTTTCATGATAAACATCTCGTTTCACTATTTTGTTTTTTACTATTCTTTTTACTACAACCGGTAGAAAAGCAATAAGCAATTGATTATTCTTTAGTTTTTGTATTATGCTGTCTGATGATTTCAGATTATTTTTATTAAATTTTATAGTAAAAGGAGGTCGTTGCCAAAGCATAAGGTTAATTCAGAAGGTGGTGAATGGATTGGAGTTTTATATTTTACTGCATAAGATATTTTCAAGCGACAGTAGTGAGCTATTCCAGTCTTAATTAGGGATGTACGGATACAATGTTATAATATAATGAACGGAATTAGATCAGCTTTTTTTTGACAAGTATATTAATATGCACAATTAAGACTGAATGCTGAGCCAGTAAGTATGTTCGTAATTATTATATTTATTTGCAATGTGTTAAATGTACAAATTAAAATTGCTTAGGTTGTGTATGTGCAGCTAGCCTTGTGATCGTTCCAATATTCTGAATTGCCCTTATTAAATCATATCGGCGAGAATATCGGGCGAACGTATCGTCACATCTCTAGCTATAATACCAATATTCAACAAAGTATACATAATTAACATTTTTGTCGTGAAATATCAGACATTCTAAATTTTTATATTAAGTAAAATCGAGCAGTTACATAACAAATAATGTTAATTTAATGAATGTGTGTTAATGGTATCCGCGACCCGAACGCGGTGAGAGGTCAAAGGCCTCGCTACGACAATAATTATTATTATGATGATATTCGCTATTAATAGATGTCGATAACGTAGATAAGAATTTGCTAACAATATTGTATCGTACATGTTATATCTGTTATGTATAATGTAGCTAACTAGCAGTATTCAATTATTCAATTAATTTAATTCAAGTGTTTCTTTGCAGCAATGAAATAATGAAATTATTATTGTACCGATTTGTGAAAAGTTATAAAGATGAAAGTGCATTTAACTATTTTAGGAAAGTAATGTGTTTCAAATTTAATTGTGTTAAGTCCATCACTCTTTATATACATATATTATAATTATCGGATATCGGATTCATATGTCACTGATAATCTGTTGTTCGATCCGATTGGAACCCCCCGGAGAATCTAGTAGGGCACGGGGACACGCACTAGTGCGTCGTGCGTGATGCCGTGCCCTCTAGAATATCCCTGACGGTGCTTCGTTTCACACGGCTTGAGGAATCCTTTATATTCTCACCGTCCCCAAAAAAGCCTGAGGAAGGTGAAAATGTACAATGGCAATCAGCAAAATCTCTCGAAAAAAGATAATCTGTTAAAACTTATTAATATTAGTGCAAACAACAAGGATTATGATTACAATTTATGACATTAGATGACACTGTTTGTTTACTGTAATAAAAAAGTAACTAAAAGCCCATGAACGGTTGCCATCTGTCATGGTGGGTCCGCTTTTGTCGAATTACTTCCAAAAGATCAACGACTATAAACAGATTTTATTTAGCTCTGTAGTGTTTAACAAGGTATATGTTTGAGTTTGTGACGTAAATCCAATATCTTAAAATGTAAAACAAACAAGAAGAGAAACGCAATTGCTTAGTTTATTTCCGGTTCTTCTTAGTGCACACGCCTGCACATCAACCTACCCAAAACTTACAAAATTTCTTCAATACTTAAGCCTTCAACATAAAGTTCAAAGTCTATTGAGGAAATTTGACAGTTTGTGGTAGGTTGATGTGCAGGCGTGTGTACAATGTCCCGTGCTGGTAGACTTACGATCTATTGGTGTAGTGACTTTCATTAGAGATCAAACTGCAGTAAATCCTATTGAAGTTGCAGTAAGAAATATGAATACTTTCACTAGTAAACTGAATCATTTATTTCAGATCTTATATTCATACGCTGTAGGTAATCATTGGTCATATGCGTAACGAAAACGCAAACCCGTATTTCGGACAACAAAAGAGCATCAATGTTTAACGGTCATCTTTAAAATTACGGAGCTACTAATGCCGGTCAATAGATTACAGTTACATCGTAACACTTATTGTGGGCGTATATAAAAACTTTCCATCGTAATGGAGTCTTCACTTGTCGTATAACCAATGAACTCTCAAGAGGTCAGGGGTGCTAGGGAAATCGGACAATTGCTTCGTTATGTTACGAATTGCATATCCGGTTGCAAATGTCGGTACGATTTAATTGCGCGCTAACTTTTGTGTTGTCGAAATTAACTTTATTAATTAAAGGCATTGTACAGGGTGAGCAATACAAATGTATTAGTATAAGGAAGTCCAAAACTTATTCTTATATATTTTATGTACACCAAACTATTTGCGTGCCAACATTATATGGCTGAACATGTGAAACCGATTGTATTTTGCAACACCATGTAAGGTACAGACGCCTGCACATCAACCTACCACAAACTGTCAAATTTCCTCAATAGACTTTGAACTTTATGCCTAATGAATATGGTTGACAATGTATTAAAGAAAATTGACAGTTTTGGATAGGTTGATCTGCAGGCGTGTGTCCATGTACGTAGCAAATAAATAATTACTGAATTACTATAAGACATAATGAAATATATTAAAGAGAACCTTGTCGTCGATTCTAAAGTAAAGTTCGAAAGTGTTAAGCTGGGGCTGACCGTGTCGTGGGGGTACCACCGACTAAACCGAACCAATATGTAACCGCTGGCAATTCTGGCCTGACTGACCCTTGACCTCTACAAAAGAACCACCCGCTTCTTAGAACAGTGATCAGTGATCTTTATCACACGGTCGAAAGCATTAATTTTATTAAGCATCCAGTCCAATTTAACTATTAACTCTAATAGTTAGTTTGTTATTTAGTTAATAGAAGTTAGTTTTGTAATAGAAAGTTCTTGTAATGAAGTCTAAATGATCTCAAGATAGGCCAAAGCTTTATAAAGGAGATCATTGGTGGTGTTAGGCAACTTATTAAGAGAGAACGTTACAAAATTTAATATAAAAAAATTATAAACCAAAACCACATTTTCGCAAGATCAATTCTTCTCTGGCATTTTTTTGGCGACACAGCGTGGTGCAACATCCGCTGAGGACTGTGATGTAAATGCGCATCTTAATACGGTTATCAACTTCGGCGCGAAACTGAATTTAAATGGCGGTCCTTAGAACGGTTTATGACGAAATACGTTCAGATTAATGGTGAAAAAATGTTATGTAAAGATATCACAATGCCCATTCGTTAGTAAGTTTAATTAGTAATGCCCAACTTTACCGAAGACTCTCTAAGCTTTAGTCGGAACGCCTCCGCAGTACTCGTAAAACCCATCAACTAGCATGACTTAAGTAAGTCAGTAAGTAACTAAGTTAAGTTAAGTTACTCTTAGTTTTTAGTAACCAACCATCCACGAGTATAACATTCGTCGGTGGAAACGGGATAAGGTCTAGGTATACTTCTAGTGTGTAAGTGATTGGTGCTGTATTTGCAAATGATTAAAACTATTATTAAAACAAAAATGTTCGATAATAATGTTTTAATTACCAAAACAGTATTACGCTACTAATAAAAGATATCACGTTTTTGGCAAAGTAGTCATTTGGTACGCCTTCGCCTAAAAGTTTAATTATTACTGTCATTAAAGCAATTTTTTTAAAAGATAACACGAAATTACTTTTTTAATCGTGACACGGATTGTCTATCGACCTCAAAAAAATAGTTTTTTATAGTCGTAAAGTCAAGGCGGCCACGCCTCCAATGGTAGCCAGAGTTATTTCAATTGAAGCAGAAACATACGGTCATGGAATTCCTGCAACAGCCTTTAAGTAAGCATCTGTGTTTAGCAAAGTCTTTGAACTATTTGTGTCAGCTCATTTACATAGGTGTCAGCATGTTTCACAAGATCCTAGGGAATGTTATGGTGATGTTTGTATTTAGTCATTAAAATAATAAATTTTCCTTTAGGTTAACATAAACAATTAACGTTGAAAAGGTTGCAGATTGAGTAAAGTTAACCAAACTTTAGTTGTACTGTACGGGTCATAAGTACCTTACGCCAGAAATATTGGACGCAAACTATGTCCTAGTGTTACTGCGGTTAAGCGAACTTTAGTTTCAGGTGAATAGAAATAAATTACAATATAAAGACAGGATTGAAACTGTACTCTAGAGATTAAATCAATATTAGTAAACTTTTTAAGTGGTCATAAATAGCTGACGCGCGAAAGACTGGATTAAAACTATATCTTAGTTTAAATCAAGTTAAATGAACTTCAGATTTAGGGCAACACAAAATTAAAGTAAGTCGTGAAAGCAGGATTTAAACTGTACGCATTCTAGTTAAAGTTAAGTTAAGTGAAGTGAACGAACAGCTCTCTTTGAGCGCTCAGTAATAAGTCCACAAACATTTGAATTATTTGATAAAGATTTCTATTACTTAATTATTATTGTTGACTAATCTTTAAAACCGTGTGTCACCCGATTAAACTTTAAAGTGACTTCTGCACCATTGTTGACTCCGTGATTCTCCAAACCCAAGGCCGCATTAGCAACAGTAGGTCACAGTTTACGTCAGAACGTTATGCTTTGATGGATCGATATGCAGTACGATAACGTTAACTAGATTAAAAAAGCATGTTGGTATTTTTATTGCAACGTTAAGATAACGCTGCTCGTTAAGCAACTTGGAAGTTGCGAAGTGCATCGGCGGTAGTAATAGGAAGTAGCTACGAGTGTTCCTTGTGAAATATGGTAATAAATTTGAAGAAAGTATTTTTTTTTACCGTCTTTGTGGTGCGGTGGTGGTGGTCATAGAGTCAGAGGTCCCGTGTTCAATTCTCAGGCAGGGTCATTGTTTCAAAGGCACCTATATAAGCTACTATTACCATAGTTCAAAGATCTTTGTTCCTATTAAGACATTTGCCACTTACATGAGAACTTATCTATTATAAAATAAATATTTTTGTCGATGAGATGAATGATGATGATGGTTTAATTACTATTCGTCGTGGAGAAAAAAAAAACGAATAGAACACTTGTAAGGCGAGTCACAGAGTCAGTTCGAGATGACGGACTTCCACACTTGGACTTATTAATTACTATTTGGTGTGCTTAGGATTAGATCACAACCTACCATAAATATATAAAAAAATTATATGGACTGGAATTTTATAGGTGCGCAAGTATAGACAATGTATACAACAGCATGCATGATTGCATGTAGGGAAAACATAAAGTGACGAATACAAAAATCAAAATAAGTCATATGTAACCAAAAAAGTATTTTTCGCTTACAATAATTTTCAATAACAGTAATTATACAGGTAGAAAAACTTTAACAAACTTTTTGAAAAGCCGATAACCGATTGTCGGTGTTTTTAAATTGTAATTATTAAATGATTCGGCAAAAATAACCAACACACCTTAGCAAAAGCCCGGCGTAACTTAGGCGCGTTAAAACATAGAAAAATTATGATATTTTATTTTTTAATTTATTCGTTCAACACGCTCGACTGAAGTGTATAACTTCGGGCAAGGTTAATGCGAGAAATAGAACGTAAAAGTAGACTTTAATAAATTAACATAGCAGTTAGTTGCTATTATGTTTCAAGAAGTTTTTGTTTGTTACTCAACTGTTCTAGCGCAAGTTGATTATTGCCGGTTGCGTTGCAACGTTAAGCGTTTGTTCCTATTGCGACAATAGTGCTATTGTTAATGTTTATTATGAGTAAATAACCAATTAATTAATAAGTCTTATTGTATTTTTGTATGGACTGCAAAGGCTACCTTTTCACTTAGTGTACTTCGAACTGTTGGGATCTTCAATGACAGTTAAAAAAAAGAAATAAAATGCTACTGTTTTTTTTATAGATAAATAAAGAGAAGTTTTGCTATTGGTATCACATGTAATTTGTACTTTATCTAAGTGGGGCCTGCTGAGGCTTCCCTCTCCCAGTAACTTTTTACCCATCGGGATCTATTGTGCAACCCCATCCTTTCACACTTCCTCCTCTGTAAAGGTAGATGCCATAAGTTTGGCAACGTCCTTAAGAGTGAAGAGCCTGAAGTCCTCCGGTTTCGGATAGGCCGACCCCAGGAGTCCTACTCTTTTCCTAGCCAGAGAGTCGCAGTCACACAGTAGGTGCTGCATTGACTCCGTTTCCTCTCCACACGCCCTACACAAACTATTTGTTGAGAGGTGCATTCTGTGAAGCATTTGTTTTGTGGCATAGTGCCCTGTCAAGGCCCGATGGTTTTTCGGGCCTACCTTCTGCTGCCTCCACATATGATCTTACTCCGTCCTATGGCGTTTTCGCCAAGGAAGGATTTGGAGTGTTTCATACCCGGCTGCTCTTTCCATTCGATGCCGTGCCTGTTTTCGATGTAATCTTTTAAGACCTTGACCGGACTTGATGTAGGTAAATAATCTACAAATAAAGATTTAATGAGTAAGTTTTGTCGTATATAAGGTTACCATCTTACTGAGTGTACTTCGAACTATTGGGATTTTCAATGATAGTTAAAATAAAAAGAAAAGAAATGAGCTATTGTTTTTTTTAATTAATAGAGTTGTTATGCTGTTAGAACACTAAACATTTGGAGCTTATTATCTCTTTATTTGTTAGGTACTAGCTCTCCAAGTAGGTTTTACACCACATTTTAAGTAGCGACCACCAGCTAGGTAGCTAGTCATAAATTTCATAAGACCCTGAGAATTCGCAGTGAATTATTGTAATACTACACAAGTGTTTTACAACCACGGCTCTGTGAACGATTGTTTAACATAATCTTTTTAATATAACATAATAACAATAGCTGGCACCTCTGGGAATGAAGTTTACACCTCCGAGGTCTCTCTTCGCAATAACTTTATTAAGTTGCAAAGATTTTGGGAGATAAATGTTTTTAGCTAGCATGCGTTTGCGACAGCATTCTTTGAATTAACTAAGTATTTGAAATGTACGGTTTCAGGTTCAGTTATGATAACAATCTAGTAGTTATGATACTTCCGCGATAAGTTTCGCTCAAATATTTGCTATGTAATGTGAAGTTTCTTTTCATTACATTAGTAAGCATTATTTTGGAAGATAATAAAATTCCTAATACATGTTTTTGAAGATAAAAGATAGCAATATGAATTAGGTACAATTACAATTTTATTAAATATTTATAAAATACAGTGAAAAAATTAAATGCCTACCCGACCCAGCTAGGAATCGAACCTGGGTCTTCCGCAATCCGGGCGGCGGCTGAACTGACAATTATGCTACCAGGTCGGGTAGGCATTTAATTTTTTCACTGTATTTTTTTTACTGTATTGTATAAATATTTAATTCAGCTTCAGTGCAGCAATTAGCACTTATAATAAAAAGTAAAATTTACAATTTTATTGCTGAGGTATGTTTTATTCGAAATATTCGTATTATTTAAAGTAATATAGTTGAGAACGCGGCCTTAGCTTATGAGAACTTTGTATTAATGACAACTTTTGCTTTATTTAACCCTATAAAAGTAGTATAACAATTGATATACATATATTGTTATTGGACGCCAGCCGTTGTGAATAACCGGTAACCTTTGTAAACATTAATAGTACCTTCTTTATGGATATCCAAACCCCTTGATTGCTTGATTGACAGCGATTAATACTTTTTAATGACGCGACGTCAATATGCGCGTTTTTTTCCTCTTAATGCATTTTGGCCATGCGGCACATGACTTTGAGTATTTATTTTGTCTAGTCACTGCGGTCGTTGCCTTACGGACACACTTCCCTTAAAGGGCACAGTATTTTGTAATTTTCATTCCCTTTCGTTTAAATACTTGGTGGCAAAATATTTTCATTTACCATCTTTAAAACAGTCTCTTTAAAACCTACATGTTTATTTAAAAAAAAATATAGCCGTACGGCTACTACTTGCGTAACTTTAATAATAATAAGCTTAATATTTAAAAAAAAACAGTTAACAGTCTTGCTTGCGTAAATGCTTTCATAAATTTAATTCTTTTGTGTGACTGTAACAAGTGACTAAATTCTTACCTTAACATCAGAAGAAAATTTATTAAAATAACAGCAAACAGCAAAATATAGTTGTGAGTGACGACTTTCTGGCAAATTAAAATATTTGCCAGAAAGTCGTCACTCACTTTCACATCACTTTCACATTTTATTTCTCTACTGTTTTTTCTAAGTCTATATTTAATCTAAAAGTAGTTAATAATCAGTAATTTAAATACCCCAGGAAATTGTGAATTAGAAAAAAATTATGAATGGCTTTTTATCTAAAAAACCAAGTTTTAATTTGATAGTTTGTTCGTTTGTTTGTTTACGAGTATAATAACGTGTCTGAATTATTAGAAAAACTAGACTTTATACGTAAAAATATTCGGCTATAAAAAAACCGAGTTAGTAACTTTTACAATGCCGGGACAGTGGCTAAATAAAAGTATCCCAAAAACCCTTTCTTGCGCCTTTGGTTTTGGTTTTTGTCGTTAAACCGCCCGGCAGTAGGACTATAAAAGACTAACGATGATTTTATTTAGCATCTACTTTTATTTGTCAAATAAATTCTAGTCTCTCATTACTTAGCGCTACATCGTTTAATGTATATTTGAAAACCATAAAGTATCGAAACACAAAGCATATCACATGTGAATTCGATTAAGCACAACATACCGAACCGTCATTCTCTTACTCACCTACTAACGGTGTGCCGACGCCCTCTGCGGTTGCAAGTTCACTGATCTTTATACAGACACTAATTGCCAAGATACATGTAAACACGCACGTCAGGCCATTCATTCCGAGATTTATCTAGTCTTTGTTCAGATCCTTGAACTATGCGATGAAATGTGGGAGTCGACGCCGATATAGACGCAAAGGTCTGACTGGAGTCTTATGTGTGACTTTTGTGACTCCTTGATTAAAGTTGAAACACTAATCACCCGTATTCAGAGATGTCAATTAACAATTATTTTATGATCATTTTGCACGTTTTTCATTCCAAAACAGTGCTTAGGGCGTAGTAATTAGTCTTTATTATTCAATGATTAATCATGGATGCAATCATTGATGTTAATTGACGTCTCTGGTTGCATCACAAATGTTTTGTTGCTTCGAATATTTTGAATTTACACTACAATCTTTCAAGGCACTCTTTATCGATTTATTTTACATGTTTATTAAATGTTGAGTTCCGTTAACATAATAAGAACTTAATTTTTTTAAATTTATCATAGAGAAAGAAATATAATACTTTGTACTAGGAGTACTGTACTAAATATTAGTAAAATTGTTTTAAAAAGGCTCAGATTATTTGGTTAACAAAGTAAGAGAAGACAGTGTAACTTATTTATTTATAAACAAAGACAATAAAAAGATGATAATTAAACTAATTTAAATTAAACTTATAAAAAGTATAAACTATAACTTTTACTAACCATTAATAAAAAAATTGCCCCAAACCATCCACATCATGCAGAGTGCCCAGTAAGCTAACAGCTTTGCCACGTTGGATAGCAATGCTCATACGCTGGCCCAAGCAGCTGCTAGCTCTGGGTCCCGGGTGGTTTCTACTAATTCTATAGAAATATCTTTAAAGAGTTTGTGAGCATCCGGGCCCCATGGACCTAATGTCTCTACCCCAAACGGCTCAATGAGATTTGAGACAGTGTTGATTTTGCATAGGTCTGATATCACAACGATTGTAGTGCACCCAAAAAGTTCGGCCTGTGGAAAAAAATTTTAACGCTTTTACCGAATTGGTCGCTACAAAGTTTGTGTAAAATAAATATGGCCCCATACCCATATGTACTAAAAAAAATTACCGAGTAGATACTAATAATTGTACTTAAACGATAAATTAAACAAACCGTCGATTAATGCTCTCGTTCTTTGCTACTTATTTCCATTGTCTTGCATATTCAACAAGAGTTTAACCACAGACTAACCAATAGTAGGTAGGTAGTACTAGGTTTAACTGCCACCGTGACTTAGAAAATGCGTTAAGCTAACCGGTTGCCACAGAAACGGGCCCAAAATGTGTTTTTCGTGACACGATCACTGCACCAAATTGTTCCGCCAATGTTTTTATGTGACAACTTATCGTTCCAGCAGTTGCGGAACGGCGCGTGCGACGAATTAGACACGCCAATTTTTTTATCTGCAACTTTTTACGGCATCTGTGGACCTTGAACTGATTGATCAATGACTTTCTAACACTTTTGACGCATTCTGTTGTCGAACGTGGGATTGATTGATTCCTATTGTGAATGGTTGGAGGAAATTGCATTGTTATTAATCTACCAATGTGTGATGAACGTTCACGTTAAGATCAAGATCGTATGTGATTTGTCGGCATGTAGTCCGGATTATTGGCAAGAGGGGGTGAGTGGAAATGCCCAATCTTTTCACTACTTTCTACTCTCCATGTGGGAATCATTATCATCATCATCAGTCTATATTAGTCCACTGCTGGACATAAGCCTCTCCAAGTACACGCCACCGAGCACGATCCGCGAATGGGAATGCCATAGACAAATTCAATGCTGATAATGTATATTATCACTAATATCTACACAAAGTATACTATAACAAAAAATATACTATAACTATTATCTAAATCCTCCTTTCAAAGGGATTTTAATTTAATTTTTCCAAACAAATAGTTTATAGAACTTTCTAACCTATATGTGGCAATGCAATGTAATACAATGCCTAAAGTTTATAGCCTGATATTATTAATATTATGATTGTTACATAAAACTTTCAAGTTAAGAAACTTACCCTTTTTGGATGTTTAAATTTTTTCTAAACAATATGTCTACCTACAAATTCATATTTTACGTCATCATTATAAATAGTTATTAATAGCTTTAGTTTGAAATTGCAGTCTTAACTTAGTGCTTCTGTTGTTTAGCCCTGAGTGTGTTGCGGTAACAATAGAAAACTTAATTAAGCACTAGGTAATGCCTATTGATTTCGGTTCGAAATCGTACCTTTTAATTCAAGGCTCCATTGCCTAACAGACTATAAAAAATAACGATAACTAATTCTTGACGAAAAAGTAAATTTGCGAGACGATTGCCAAAAAGGAGGTCTAAAATAGACACCTTCAAATCTTACAATACAAACAAGTACAGTAAGTGAGTAATTTGTACAAATATGTTTGTTTTTTAAGCAGACTTTATTCCCCGTGCGGTTTCACACGCGTTAATTAGCGAACAACCTATCAAAAAACTATTTCAGGAACAATTTCGTAATACATGATTTTTGCGTAACTTTCACCGTTTACGCAGCGCACGCAAGGAAAGCTCTCAAAAAACGGGAAAATATTTTTCCCAAAACATTTTTTATTGCTGCTCCACTCCAATTAGTCATAGCGTGATGTAATATAGCCTTTAGCCTTCCTCAAGAAATGGACTATTCAACACAAAAGTAATTTTTCAATTCGAACCAGTAGTTCCTGAGATTAGCATGTTCAACCAAACAAACAAACTCTTCAGCTTTATAATATTACTAGTGGCCCGCTCGCAACTTCGTCCGTTTGAGTGAATACCCGTATCCTATAGAACCCTAAAGCAGCGCCACCTACCGGGTCCAATTATATGCATGTATTATACATATAAACCTACCTCTTGAATCACTATCTAAGTATTAAAAAAAATCGCATCAAAATCAGTTGCGTCGTTTTAAAGATCTAAATCATACATAGGGACAGACAGACAGCGGGAAGCGACTTTGTTTTATACAGATTTAGCTTTACATGCTTTAATATTTTATTAGCAGATTTTGCTTTAATCACTGTTAAAAGCATTATTGTTTATTGTTAAATTACGTTTGTGTGAGATGAACTTATCGAGAGCCTTGTCCACAGTCGAACTTCCACGTTCTGTAAGCTGCATGTGAGTTTCTGTGAGCTATTTGTATTCAAACGAGTTAAAAGAGCTAAGTGCAATTTGTATAGGGTCGAAGCAGCAGCTAGCATGCGGATAAGCGTTTCGCTGCGTGGAGCGCTGGCTTTCAGCCGGCGTTGCGTAAGCGAGTGACTTTTCTAGCGATTGTCAATCATTAAATATCTACTAAATTTATTTGCATGTGAATTTAAATGATAATTTTAAATTTTACTAACAAAATGTTAAAATAAATAAAATGCACGAATTTATTGTAGATCTGAAATAAGAAAGTTTTGATTGTTTTAATTTCATAATAACAAGTTGTCATTAAGTGGCGCTCGATACCTGTCAATTATAGTTAACTTTACGAATATAAAAATTCAGCACTCTGTAATGTGTAGCTAAACTCATGGTAGCATATGGGAATGCACTTACCAGTAAAAGCGTTTGCATGTCCTTGACCGCAGAAAAACAATGGCTAGCGTGGAGATGACGCCTCATAGCTCACTGTGGGAACTCGCTCTTGACTAATTTAGGACAAGCAACTGTGATTTTACGCGGTACGTAATGCATTCTAGCTCTAGCACTTGTTTATTTAACATAAAAATGTTTGTTACGGTGCATCAATGTAACCAATAACAATGTTAAAACTTAACTTTGAAACGCATTTGTTTGATTTCACGGTAGTGATGGAAAATAGGAAGGTTAAGATAGTTCAGTAGGTCAGTGGCGGTGGTTATGCTTTTCTTGCAACAGTCGCTAAAGTTGAGCCACCATAGGCGGCTGGTATCCGGATGGGTGACCATAATGACAGTCTATGGGTAGTTACACTGGCTAGTGCATTCGAGTTGGGAATGTGTAAGTTGATCAACTTTCGTCATCATGCTTCGGAGACGCTGTGCGCCTTTCTTGAGATTGCAGTTATAAACACGAACCGAAGATCGCCTGGTGACCGCATTGTGACTTGCCACTGTTAGTCACAATGCGATCACGAATTGTTTGAAAGCATTAACGGTTATCATTCCAATTAGAATACTTTAATAAAAAAAAAACTTCTACTCGCGTTTATTACCTCCTTCTCTCCATGGGGCAAGTGATCCGCAACCACCACAAAATAAAATAATTTGTAAAATAAACTCAAAAAGATACCAATAAAGTATTTCATTGCTCAAAAATTTTAGATAAAAAACATTTCATACTTTCATCACAATTTACGTCTATTCTAATGAGACCCGTTATGGCTATATCTAGCCCCGATATTAAGATGAGTAATACAACGAATAATGCATTAACCGTGTTTACAACGCCTTTGAATTTGTGTCAAGTAGAAGTACGAGTACTCTATGTCACGTTCATTCAATTTGTATATATACAAGTATGCTTATACAAGCGCTGATCAAACATCAAACAGTAATTGTTCATTTGTAGATTTATGTACTGTAAACAACGCAAAAAGAACAACATACGTATCTCAAACATGATATCTATGACAAGGGAATAGAGTCGACGCAATGTTTGTATGTCAATATCTCCTACATCCAAGTACTCTATAACAGTATCCTGACATTTGGTCTGAGTAATTCGTTGGCATATTTCTTTACCACAAGTACCGGTATTGAATTATGATTGTGCGCCGAGTATCAGTATAAAACATAGATGATAGCTGAAATAAGTGGGTCAAATACGAATTTCATAGTAAACAAACCTATAATAAAAAAGATGACCAAAAATATTTAATTACACTTGACAATTTTTATTAAAGTGTTCCTAGGAGTAGCAAAGTGTTATTAAATTTATTTCCCTTAAGGTGTTCAATAATAAAAATAATAATATTAAAAACAACTTTTGCTTTTAGTTTTGTATTTTTTTTCGTATAGCTTATGTTATATAGCAAGTAACTTAATGTGGACTCACCTTTACAAATAAAGAGTCGAACGCTGTAAGTGTCAGATTTAAATATATTTCAAAACGTCACACTAAAAATGCGATCCGTTTTTGTTTCTTTCTTTTTTCTTTCATATCCACGTAAACTTTCGAAACAATGTGTTATGAATTCAAATATACTAATACCTACTCAATAATAAAACCTCTTTAAACTCAAATTATTCAAGACACAAAAGTACGCGTACTTACTAACATTATATGAGTTGTATTTTGACACGGACCATGAGTCACAAGCCGCAAACTTCTTGCATGCTCCGGCGATCATTGACATTGATCATCGTATTTTTTATCTGTTATTGATGCTAATGTGCACGAACTTTTTACCTAGTGGCCTTCTTACTCTTTTTTTATGACAAAGAATTTTACAATGCAATATAACTGTTTATTTTGTATATATACTACTCAAAATAAAATAAGGGCCACGAGGTATTTTGTCTGTACCATGAAAATAATAAAACCAATATTAATTTTTTTGTCTCCATAACGAAAACTAATGTTGTTTTTACCGTGTAGACCAATAAATTTATTCCAATAATAATGATTAAAAAGTTTATTTGCTTTTGAAAGAAAAAACACATTTAAGGTTAAAAATAAAAACAATGTAAAGTTACTGAAAACAAAAGAAAATACTCCATGCTCATCTTTTAGTAACGGGTATGCCCCCCTCGTTTCGTTACGCACTCCTGAAGCCTGTAGTGCATGCTCTCAATCAAATGCCTGACATTTTCCATTGGAATCTCTTCCCAGGCCCTTTTAACAGCGTTGATGAGTTGCTGTTGGTTGTGGATTTCCTGATCACCGTCTCTAACTCTTCGTTTCAACTGATCCCACATGTGCTCTATTGGATTTAAGTCCGAACTGTTCGCCGGCCACGGCAAGACTTGAATTTGAGACGCTTCCGGTACAAACCGAGTCGCTTGAGCCGTGTGTGCACGAGCATTGTCTTGCATCAAGATGAATCCAGGACCCGCTCGCTGGGCAAATGGGATCACATGTGGTCTGACGACTTCCTCAATATACCGCTGAGCAGTAACAGTACCCTCATTTAAAATAGCGAGCTCAGTTTTGCCGTGTAAGCTTATCCCGCCCCAAATCATTACATTTGGACCACCAAAACGATCGACTTCATGGATGCAGGCTTCTGAAAATCTCTCGCCGCGTCTTCTCCATACTCTAATACGCCGATCGTCGTTAAAAAATTTAACTTTGCATTCGTCTGTGAAGAGCTCCATGCCCCATTGGTTTATGTCCCAGTCCAAATGTTGACGGGAAAATCTTAAACGATTTGTACGATGATTTCTGGTTAATGGAATACGGACAACTCGCCTTCTTGATGCCTGCTGGTCTTCATGCAATCGATTACGAATAGTTTGGTCACTGACACGAGTACCCGTTGTGAGCCGTAAACGATTTTGCAGCTTGCGGGCCGTCGTTGTGCGATCTCGGCGCGCACTTAATCGAATGTAACGATCCTCTTGAGCTGTTGTAATGCGAACTCTGCCCGAACCAGGTCTTCTTCTAACACTGCCGGTCTCTTGGAAACGATTCCATAGATTTTGAATAGCTCTTCGAGAAAATCCCAATTGCAAACCCACAGATCGCTGCGAATGACCTTCTTCAATCATTGTAACGGCTCTGGTTGCTGTCAGCGAGTCCATATGACGCCTGCGTGCTTGTGGCATATTGCAAAAGATGTTTCTGACTCGAGATATCAATGAACTCTGATAATTTCTAATAAACCAAGAAGCTAAGGAAAGCAAAACGTCAAAGAAAATGGAATCAAAATTTTCAAAAATAATTTTAAATCAAATTTTATTTAAAATTGTTGCCAGCATTAGATGAATACTACAATATTAAAAAGTTTAGGTATCAAAGAGTTTGTATGCTCAATATTTTACTACTTTCAATATGTAAATGTTTAATAATTTACACCAAAATGAAAAAATACCTCGTGGCCCTTATTTTGTTTTGAGTAGTATATATACTTGTCACGGGTGCTCTTTTCCTTATTAGTTTGCAAAATTTATTATCTCGACGAAATTAACATTTTTAAATCACGTAAAAATTTATAGTACTAAGTTTGGTAAATAATTAACATGTTGTGATTAGTTAATTAATTAAAGTGTTTAATTAAATAATAGACCAATCCCGAGTATGGCAACAATTTCGTTTGATGGTAAGCGTACTTTTAAGAAACAACATAGTAGACGTGTGTTCACTTGTGACCTACTGGTCATAAATGCATGTCTGGATGGATTTACGTTAGGTAAACAAATTATACGTACGTACCCAATTCCAAAAGAATTTGTTCAGAATAATATTCACTGACAATTATTTATCAACTACAATAAAAGTCTTTAGAAACCGACCCGTATCGCGCAGTAAAAAGTTTTGTAGCATAAAGTTAATACCCAATTATAATTTTTTCCTGCGTGTAAGTTTGTATAACTAACATTATTAATGTATTTTTTTAATAATCATTTAAAACGTTCAATAATTAAAAAAACCCTTTATTTATTATTTCCTAGAAATGTTATTATATTTTTACAAAATCTATAAATATTTAAAACATTCGTTCTGATTTCCCCGACGACGGCCGACGACGACGACCCAGAATATGACTAATGGGTCTGTGGACAGAAAGCTATGGAATGTGTCTCTGTCGCAGAAGATCCGGACTGCGCTACTTCGTCCGCCTAGTTCCTTCTTTAATGCACCTAGCCTGGTCCTTTCGCACTAGCTCCAGCTTCAATTTCTTGGTGGAGGCTGTGACTCCGTCCAAGTGCCCTGAAGTGTTATAGTAAAAGGATAGGGTAAGGGCTATTAAATAATGTATAAGCCCTAGGGGAGGCCATTTACTTTCGAAATGTTTCAACTTATTTAAAGCGAGGTCATAGAATTTGTAGTCTTTCTAATATTTAACTTAAAAATGCTGATTGCAAGTTAGTTATGTAAAATGATGCTCTATATTGTGAACTATGTAATTTAAGGGTTTTAGAATCAGTTAATTGTAAAATATTGTAAATAAAGTCTTTGTAATGGTAAATACATGTTCATTAACCATTAATATGAGACTTTGATTGAGAAAAATTATTTATTTATTTATTTATTATATTGGCATACACAACAGGTAACAATCAAATAAAAGTAGAAAACAGAAATTACATAGATTAAAACTAGATCGAGACCCAAAAAACGTTTACACACAGCATTATATAAAAATTTTATTAATCTATATCTATATTAATATATAAAATTTTATATAATTAATCACAAACATCTTTGATTCCTGGGCCGCTCCGACCACGTGGCGGACAGGATTCTAACCTTTTGTTACTACGGAGACCTTCATCAAAGAGAATAGCAAAGAACTGTAGTTTTTAATAATTAACTAAAGTTGTAAAAATAAAGAAATAAAATAAATAAAATGTACCTTTTCAAGATATTAAATTCACCTATGATGTCTAACGCCAATATATTTGAACACGTCTCCGGATTCAGTCATTCGAGTCACACGGTAACAGGGATTTTCTCTTTTTATTGTCTTGGATAACTTCAAGTAGATTAAACTGCTTTTTGAGAAAATACGGCGTAATTCGACTCAGGCGGCGATCTCTAGTCTCCCAGATCGAAGACTTTTTTTTTTGTATTGTTTTACGGCTCCGGATGAAATCCATCAAGCCTTTTCATTCGGTCTATCTTCATAAGTAATACATACAATATTGATGATGATGAATGATAATAGAAATGGGAAGTGAGATATTAACCCCTAACCCCTCGAGTATCTCAGTAAAGATGTGGGGCTTTACTAAGTCCTCTCGCAGACTTCTTGAGAGAATTTGAAAAGTGACGTTGCACTGTTTTGTTTAATTTGCCAACTCTCATGCACACTCACGAACACTTAACGGTTAATAATCCACCATTATTTCACATTAATATTCGACATAACACAAATTTTATAAAATAAAACAAAACCGCTGACATGACTCATCACTTTCCCACCAAGAAGTCCCAGATCGAAGTCCTTTTTGACAGTGACAGCGCATTTTTGCTTATCTCATAATGCGAGTCACAAAGCACAAAGGGATATGCCACATACAGCCTTTACGAAGGGAAAAATAAATGTGTACGTTGAAAAATTTTAAAACATCGCCCGCCGTCATTAATAGAAAATCCTAATCGAAATATTAATTATGTAAAACATACTAGAAAGCTCTGCCTCAAAGTAATTTCTTTTATTAAAATTTATTGATTGCCGAAAAATTATATAAGTTTACTTTAGAAACGAATCTAAATGCAAATATGTACAGTACATACAACGAAAACGCTTTAATTTTTTTATATTTTTAAATAAGTTGAATTGGTAACGTCGGTTACCACCTGTATTGTTTTGGTACTATCAAAATACCCGTCTCTATCGATCAGAGATAACTGGTAACCTCTGACACATCACACCAGGTATTATTACTGATATCTCGTAAAAACAACATTACACTACAAGATTCCTTTCAATTGAAAAACGGATTTGGGTCAAAACCATTACCCAAAAAATCATTACCCAAATAATAATTAAGTCATTACCCAAAATGAAGTAGTAAGGCGAAAAAAATCCAATTGGATTATAAACGACCGCAGGCGTAATCCACCATTACGCGGTTTACAACTTATGATTTTGATAACGACTGACAAATACTAAATTATACTTCTTCAAAAGTTAATAAAAAGCGGTTACGTATACAAGTAGTAAGAATGTCTTAATTTAGTCCGATGAAGCTTAAAGTACTTGTACGTGCGTATAACATTTGGAACAGACACCGGCGCGGCGGGCGGCGTCACAAATAGGACTTGGATCCATCACGGTTATCGCAAACCGAGCGACTGGTTAATACTATTACATAATAGCCCAAAATATATTTCGCCTGTTTGGAATTCGTAGTATTCAATATAAAAATAATCTATAGCAAAAATATAGAAGAAATTCAATAATCTGTGAAATAACTTTCAAACGTAGGTTACGTAGTAATAATATCTTGTCAAAACTTCATAAGATTAAATTTGTTAAATCAACCCGAAATCCAACCTATCTTGTTAATTTCATTATTCATTATTCCCTGGACTTATTATGCGAGAAGTAGTTTCATCCTTTGATTGAACTATGACATTATGTAACTCCAAGTACTGTCACAGAAATACTTTCATCCTTTGATTGAACTCCAAGTGCTGTCACAGAAATACTTTCATCCTTTGATTGAATTATGACATTATGTAACTCCAAGTACTGTCACAGAAATACTTTCATCCTTTGATTGAACTATGACATTATGTAACTCCAAGTACTGTCACAGAAATACTTTCATCCTTTGATTGAACTATGACATTATGTAACTCCAAGTACTGTCACGTCGTTTATATATATCGGTACAAAATTGCGAGTACTCCAATAATTACGTATTGTCAGGAGGTTCTTCACTCTGCAGCCCTAATCACCGATAGCTTGGGTCTATCCCCGCTGCCGGTGGCAACTTACGTTAAGTTTTTTATAATATTTTATTTTGTAAATATGTTTTTATATAAAATATTGAAAAAAAAATTCTTAATAATAATAACAATAATTTTATATACTTACTACGCAAACACTTGGTAAACTATCGACACCAATTTACGATGAATTAGTGGATTATGTTAGCGCTTTTGCACTATGTATGTCAGTGTGACTTTATGCATTTGAATTTTAGTCTTAGCTTAGGTCCTAGCATTTAGAGGCACCATTGGGTTGCTCCGCTCCCGATCCAATCCCCTTGGAGAATCTGGTAGGAAACGGAGAAAATTGGGAAGTAAGTAAAAAATTACACTGTCTGCTTTCCCAAGAAAAAAGGGGGTGTGCTTTACTCATCTTTATTATTCTGACTTATAAGTTTAAGAGAGTTTCATAACGATATACTTACGTTATCACAGTAATCACGTAACGTCTTGAACTGTGAGTACATAAAGCTTAAGGACTCGCGATTAATAATAATAACGTACGACCAATCTATGCGGATGTGCATTTAAAACGTTAACAATTTATAACGCGTTTACTTGCCGGTTGCGTTACATCATTGTAGTTGGCATCCCAAAATTTCTCACGAACGTTAGATAATGGTAGACGAGCCTCTTAGTGTTTCGCGGTAACAGTTAAAACTGAACACTCTATGTTACACTAAATATTTAAAAAAAAAAACATTCTTTTGGTTTGTATTAAGCATCCAACGAAATATTTATTACGAATTGCTTATTATATTAGCATAGGTATACTTAAGCCTCCGGTGAGAAGAAGGCTGGCAGCTACCTCTGCCAACGTATTAGCTTGGCAATCCAAAGAGGTAATGTTGCCAGCATTCTTGGGACCGTTCCCATGAGCCCACAGCTGGAGGACATTTTTTATTTATAGGTTTTATTTTGTATTTTATAATTAAATAAGTTTGAATTAAATTTAGTTTTTTTTAGATCCTCCGGCTACAGCCTACGTAATTAATAGAATAGAATTAATCTATTTATTTGCAATGAATGTAGATACAAGGGATTAATAAATACTTATAAATTATCGAAATTAGTTAAGCAATATGATTTTGACATGCGTTATATATTTGTGTCAGGTATATTCTTAGTTACGCTTCCTGATTTGCATAGAATTTATCAAGTGCTTGAAAAAATCTACGGAATCTATAAACTGAACTGTACGAAAAGGTTTTGCGTTAATATCCCATAGTTATGCTACTTAAGGAGTAAAAGCGGAATAGTTCAGTGTTATATTTTGTACTATCCTTAGAATATATAACTGTAAGTATATCGTAATTTTACTACAAAGTATATATTACAGTACAAAATGACCTCATGACACTGAAAGCTCGTGTTGAATCGTATGAACGCTTGTCACGCAGCAGTAATTTGGAAATTCAATCAGTACCCGAGAGAAAGAACGACTTTTCACAGTCCTTTGCACCGAATGTGCCGTACTTACAACGACTTAAGCATTGCTCACAGTCAATTGGAAATATTTAACAGCTGCAATTTGTTAAAGTCAGCGCTACATAAAATTTTGTTAACTTCATAATTTTAGTTTATTAATTTAATTTAATTTGTTTATAAATTTAATTCTAGTGTTTTTTCCTTTCAATAAATGAAAATGTTAAAATGTACAATAGCATTACTTTGTAACAACTGTTTGTAATTTAATATGCTGTCAACAATATTTAAGGGTAGTATCTAGTTCTAAACTGTTTTTTTTTTCAAAATGTATTGTAATGTTCTAATATCTACCTGTTTGTGTTGCAAATAAATATATAAGTAATGAAACATAGTTTTCGCATATAGTGCTTTCTACCAAGTTATGAACTTAGATCATTCTTCTTATCATGTGATCCAACGCAAGGATAATATCAGAGGTGTTAAGCTGCCACACTTATTCATTATTTAAGCTTCTGACATGGCTTGTTATCATGATTTCAATCTACTGATAGCAGTCGGTACCAACGGCCTTTCACGCTTTCTCATTCGAAGCAAGAAGGCAACAGAAAAACAAACTTTTGGCCACCCATCACCCATATGTATGATATATGTCACCCATAACCTTAATGATCATTGCATCAACCTTTTAAAACCTATAAAGGAACTATGATTTCAATAGAAAGGTGTTCAATGTGCGCGTTGATGTCTTTTGTAGAGAGGAACTTGAATATTTTATTATTTATTTATTACTATGCAACTATTTTGCTAGTATTTGGATATGATGGTATGATTTTATTAAACTTTATATAATAAATGTATATTCAATGTTATTAAGTAAACAAAAATCTTTATTAAGCTCAATCTTTCAAAATGTGAATGTACCGTGTTTATCTTTTTATTCTGGAGTGTTTTTACATACTTAGGATTCTACCACAGTATTTCCAAACTAGTGCGGTTTGAAAAACAATCTTCTGTCGTAAAAATAGTACCTAACAGTAACAAGTAAACAGTACCTAATTGGTAACCATTTCTATTAAATCATTGTGTTTCTTTTAATACAATTGTAATAAATTAATAAAGACAACTATTGTTTTAAAGTTTAAGTATCAGTAATCGTAGTTAGGCCACCTTTTAAAATAATGTTTATTGGTAATCGTGGCGTAGAGAAAATAATTCCTTTAACATTGCGTATAGCTTTTATAAGATATACGCAATACAAAACAAGCAATTTAGCAACATAAAATCTATGATTAATATTGTAAAGAGTTTAGCAGCTATAATAATGTTGTAAACATTATATATACAAAATATACAAAACTCTTTGTCTTAAAAGTTGCTTAACAAGATAAATTAAGATCCTTTAAGTTTCATTTAAACGAACACAGTAGCACTTGCGGCATTGAGGTTTATAATTAGCCGCAAATTTTGCAACGAATTGTCACGAGCGACAACCGACACAATCCAAAGGCATCCTTTATTTTTTTTTTATACTAACGGGTACGCCAAGTGTCTTGATCTCACCTGATGTTAAGTGATGATAAGGCCAATGATGGAAGCGCAATTCACCCGGGATCCTCAACTAGTGAGGTACTGGCTATCTTATCTCTAGATGCCGGAACACAACAATGTTCAAAACATTGATGTTATGGCAACATATTTAGATAAGATGGTGGTAGCTAGCCAGGCGGACAAACAAGCCCTACCACCAACCAAACCGAGTACACAAACATGTACCCCCCGCTGGGAATCGCACCCAGGACCTCTGGGTCTAAAACCGGTGGTCTTAGCCACTAGACCACAGAGGCGGTTTATGACTTTTAAAAGTCAATAGCCCGGTATAATAGAAATTCCTTACGGGTAAACGCTTGTAATGAACTCTCATTACAAGTGAAATGAAATGATATGAAAATTTACTTTATTGTACACGATACAAAAAAATATACAGGGAACATTACAAGAAGTGGTAAAAATGGCGGCTAATCGGTAAAGAGTTATTTCTTTCAGGTAACTATGAGTTGAACTGGACAAAAACACTTTGTTATCATCTCACCTGATGTCTCAAGTAGACGGCTGAAGGTATTAGCGCACCATGCACTGCCTATCTCTCTTACTGTCAGAACACAACAATGCAACATTGATGTTATGGCGACGTATTCAATTCAAGTTCACTCACATAAAAAAGTTTATCTCAAGCTAAAGAGTGATGTCCTTACTTTAATGTCACATAAACTAGCTTTCTTATAAGCACGTAGAGTCCAGTGTCGCTATATCAGAGGACCCGGATTCGTTTCCCCGTTTCACTCCCTTATTCGGATTCACTTGCCAACTAAGAGGTTCTTGACTATAAGATGTATGAGTCACTGCCATATGGATTGGATGAATTTAAAGAGAGACAAAGCATTCGGTATTGTTTTGTTTTCTATAATATTATTTGCACTATTTTCATTTGCCATAATGATCCTCGGTCATAATATTAATTTGAACTATTATCCTTTATACTAACAACTGGGCCCTGGTGCCCACTGCTATAGAGAAAGTCTATTAGTTGGAAAGTTTATTTTTTCGGTTAGGTTAGGTTAGACTTGTGACCACGCGCAACTAAAATTGTGTATGCGTGCCTGCACTGACCTTTATTACGGTTTTTGATGTTGTAAATGAATATAATGGTGAGTAAATGTCATGGAAAATAACATTATTTAAAATGATATATATGGCAAATCAAATTATGGGTTAAAAATATTATGACACATGATTGGTTATGACGAATCAAGTGTTTATAATATTGCAAACAAAATTATTGCATTTGAAATTCGGGAAAACATTAGTAAACCAAAGCATTCTAGTCAGTTTAAGTTTTTGAATAGAGATATTCGTTACACCAACATGAAGTCTGTTTTGTAAGTTATGAAAGAAAAACGAATAAACACGAGTCGTCTGCACGTAACAGCCATACTGAACAAATATTTTATACCAACAGTATCTATGGTAATAATTTGACGTTTTGCAAAAATTAAAACTTATAATTAAGTCGCGGCATATCGTGACAGATGGGCGCTATGATTACCTCATTTGGGTTACGCGACCCGGTATTAATAAAAGTCTATACGGCCGCAAGAGTAATCAGTTTATATGCAACATTAGAAATTCACAATTTACGATTAATCTCTTCTGTGAGTGGTATTAATAATAAAACTTTATGGGTATTAATAATACTAGATCAATTAAATCCTCCGAGCTAAAATATGGAGTGGAGAAACGAAGGACGCTATTAGGATATCTGCTTGAACACAGCTTATCGTAGAGAAATAATGTTCAAAAAAATAGTATGATATTATAGTGTTTGATATATTAATAATTATACTAAGTAACTGCTTTACATTTAAATTAAAACAAACTTCTTCTACTTCTTCTTCTTCTTACTTCTACTCGCGATTATTTTACACATTTTACTTTTATTAATATTTTTATCCTGGTATTTTGAATCACTTACAGGGTCTTTGGTCACAGGGAGACTGAGGTACAAAACAATAAGCAAATCAGTTATTATTTAAAAACACTTGAATGAAAAGTGTTACCTTAATTCAAACCAATAAAAAAAAGCTATAGGTATTCGTTTTTGATTTGACAATATAACTTCATTGTTCTATAATGCGTTTTCCATTGTTGTAAAGTAGGTTTCCCCACGTAGGTTTCATGCACTAATTGTTGACAACCATCATGCAAAACGACTTAGAAAACATGCAAATTATGGCTACAAAAGAAATGGGAACAGAACGCAACTGGTCTTTTATTATGAATGATTTCGTTAATGTGTACAGCCGCTCCCCTTCCGTGACTGGCCCTCGCTACGCTGCGCTTCGCTCGGGGAAAAAATGTAACTTAACCTAACCAACAGTAAGGGTTTGACCGATTGTATAATTCTGCTGATCAAATAAAAATTTTGCTGACCAAATATTTATTTTGTAATACAAATAAATTATTTCCTATTAAAATTGATAATAAAATGCTTGTGTTCCGTCAGTTCAAGGTATATGAAAGTTAGTTTCTTGGTATTTGATTTTGAAGATTTTGGGCTAATTACGATTTCAGTTTAGGACTTAGTGTCACTTACCATTAGGACTTGAATACTAAACCCTTATGCATGTTTTTGTGTCAAAAGCCGAATAGACAAGTTTCACAGACTTTTTCTGTGTTTTTTTTTTTTAAATCCGGAGTAGCGAAGGCATTTAGCGCATCGAGCCTTACTCATTCATTTATTTATTTGATATTTTATTTTTGTTGTATTTCAATATATGTAATATTTCGCACAGTATCTTTATGTATTAAACTTTTTTTTTTTATAAACATTTATATTATATATGTATGTAACTATGTTTTATATTATATCATCTTTATATGTACATGCACACGCACAATACCACAACACTCACCATAGGCCCTGTCAGAATACCAGCGTCGTTGTGGTGGTGTTTGTTTCTCAGCACCGCAACGACACAAAGCTGAGGCAGGGTCCTAGTTGGCTTTCACACACACTCTTTGTTATATAATTATTATTTTTGTATTAGTCTTAATGTTATTTTTTTTTGTAATGTTCTCATATTCATTGTTTTTTTCTGTTATGTCTGTGTGATCGTCAATAAATAATTTCTTTCTTTCTTTCTTTCTTATCATTTGAGTAATGCAAGAAACGATAGTAAAAACGGTTTAACTTTAATATTAATGAAAATTCTCTATCCAACAACTAATTTCTTCATCGAAGTTTGGCATTGCTTGAACCGAAAAGTCTAAACTACCCATAAATGTTTCTATCTGCAGAGTCATCTCCGTCATAATAATGTATTTTATGGGCGGGTGATTCAATAGATGTTTACGTACGTAGGTACTACAAATAATCATAACAATACTAATAGAAAGAATCTAACAATTCCAAAAATCACAATTGCTATTATTAACCTTTACAAGAACAATGTACATTCAATGCTTAAATTGAACACGACATGTCAATATTATGTTTGTATAACTATATGATTCGTGATCTATGCGAAATGAAGATCATTTATTACGTACGGCGACCTTTGATTCATCTAATAGCCACCATAATTGGCAGACAAGCAATTAAACATTGCAACGAAATAATTAAATTATACAATTAACCAGTATGCTTCCAAACAAGGCCGGTGGCCGAATTTCTGGGCTTCTAAGATCGACAAAATAAAACTGGGACGGATTGAATCGTAAAGAGGTCTTGCACTTAATTAGTGATCTTTAAAATAAACGACAACATTTTATACCTTATTTCTGCAACTCGCCTTCCAAGTTAAATATAAACGTGTGAATCACATCGGATTAAATAACGACAACTATAAATAGGTATAAGCAAACACACAACTCAATTCAAAGATTACTTATATATATGACTTTAATTCGGTTTAAATATTTATAAAATTTTATAAAATACCGTGAAAAAATTAAACGCCCACCTGACCCAGCCAGGAATCGAACTTGGGTCTTCCGCAATCCGGGCGGCTGCACTGACCGCTATGCTACCGGGAAGGCTGACGTAAGCGCTGAATTTTGTCACTGTTTTTTAATGTTTTTAGAGTGCTTTTATAGCAGCACAGCGTCATCTATCCAACATTTAGCACTTGAAAACAAAAAGTAAAAATTTACTATGGCGTTGTGTTGTCAAATTTGTGGTATTTCAACTGCAAAGATGAATCTGCATTGCCATCGGTTGCAACGACCATGGATAGATGACGCTGTGCTGCTATAAAAGCACTCTAAAAACATTAAAAAACAGTGACAAAATTCAGCGCTTACGTCAGCCTTCCCGGTAGCATAGCGGTCAGTGCAGCCGCCCGGATTGCGGAAGACCCAGGTTCGATTCCTGGCTGGGTCGGGTGGGCGTTTAATTTTTTCACTGTATTTTATAAAGTTTTATAAACATTTAATTTAGCTTCAGTGCAGCAGTTAGCACTTGAAAACAAAAAGTAAAAATCTAATTCGGTTTGTTTAAAATCGTGTATTAATAATTACATTTTTGTATAAACAATGCTAAGACTTATTTAGACATTCGAAGTGGAATGGCGTCTTGGAGCGATACAATTACTGTTTTATTGTAACATGGTTGGTCAATGCTTCATAGCATTTCCGCATTCAAAATGATTGAACATTCACAATAATAGCCACTCGGTGGCTTGGAGTAAGATGCGATGAAGTGTCAGATTAATTGTGAGTATTGTGACATAGTCGTCCAGTGCTTCACAGCGGGTCAGCGTTTCCATGACTGTACATCGTAATAGAAACAGAAGAACGAGAATTGGTGCCTATAGGAAACAAAAGATAAACGAAACGAATTTCGAGCGGAAGTATTAAGTATAAACAAAAGCGAACGAATATTGCAAGCAGCATGCGAGAAGTAGGAAGAAAGATAGCCGGTTACGCGTTTGTGAGAAAATGCAATTACAAAAATTATGTAAGCCAATGAAGGAGATAGGCGCCTTGATACTGGCGAGATAGCACTCCGTGAATTGTCGTTTTTTTAAACAAAAACCCACTTGGATTAGGATCTTATGTATTGCTTCCTGGTGCAGTATTTGTCTTTTTTGTTTATCCTTTTATGTAAAGATCTACATCATTTGTAGCGGTTTCGACATTTAAAATGATTTACTTGTAAGAAGAACCGTGTTTTCTTAAAAGTTAAGTAATAATTGTTTTTCTTAGTATTTGTAACAATAATAATAAGTCTAATACATAAGTATGTACTTGTCAACTTATCTTTTTAAAATAGTTGCATCTTGTACGTTAATTATACTTTAAGCACTTCTTTATATTTTATGTGGTTTGAGATTCCAATTGATAAAAGTTTTATACATTCAAGATTAGACAGAATAATTGTTAGAGTGGTTTGAAAATATGGTTGGCAGTGTACCTAACTATGTGTATGTGCGATGACTGTTATGAAACTTAAACACAGACTGCCACACATCTTAAACAGACATAATAAATAACACTGTACTTGAAATGTAAAAGGTATTTCAACGCGGTCAATTGCAGAATGCAGATGCGTAATTTCTTCACACATTGGTAGCCTTTAGTATTCCGTTAGCATCTTAACGAGTGATGGGCAAACTACGTGATATGGGCCGAGTTGGTCCACGATCGATTTCCCGGTGCGGCGACACGAGTCGAGCGAACCAGTAATCGAGACGTGTGCGCAAGTATCTCGGATCGATGCGTGATTACGTAACACGCGTCATTCGTCGCGTTCATTTTGAGTTTCACTTTCGCGTGAGTTACAGTTTTGATGTGAGTAGGGTTGCTGCTGTTTTAATAATTTATTTAAAATAACAAAACAAATTGGTATAATTTTAGCCCGTGGAAATACTATGATAGTATTTCCACGGGCATTATAGTAGATATGTCTCAATCCCTAAGTCCCTGTATCAGTTATGTTGTTCTGAGTCGAAGTAGTTATGCTACAAATAATGCATATTAGCACAATTATTTAATTAAATTATACAATATTTTTAAACTCAAACAAATATTTCATATCAACACCTAGTTTTTATAAGACTGTCATACATACTAACACCAGGATTGTATATTAACATAGTTTATAAGATATCATGTATACTAACACTTTTATTTGGATCTCGGTCTGAAATAAATATTTTTTTTTTAATACTATTTGACGGAAATAAATAAAGTTGTTTGAAGAAAGTAAGTAGTTAGTCGTTTTAGAGTCGTTAAATATTGCTGAGCAGTTGAAAATTTTTGGTGAAAAGCGTTTTTATGTTCATAAGGCTGAACGTCACTTGTCTTTGGGTAAGATAAAGGCTATGCGTTTTTCTATTAAGATATGAAAAACAAAAAACTAGATTAAAATAGATAAAGTGATAACCCTAAGTATCTAAGTATCACGTGTACCTACAGCGAGGTGTCAGCCGGTCTTTATCGAGACTCTAATCGATTACATCTGTCGGAAGCATTATTCTCCATAAACAAATGATAATAAAATAATGAATAGCGAGAAAGCCACTAGATAATATAAAGCATTTATGCAATTGCAACACAGATTAATATTTTGGATTAAGATTAGTCTGAAAATAATATAGGTTTGAGAAGCATATAACATGCTTTATATTTTTTTTACTTTTTCCATAGGCGACATTATATCAAGTTGAAAATATGGCGTGCAATATCTTGACAGAGCCTCATAAATGTTTAATGTCATTCAGAAATGCTCTTGATGTACGCTATTTATGCGTGATAGCGTCATTTACATTTTTGTAGCCAGGTTACATAAGCATTACTGTGCGGTGACTACTCATTTCATTGTTTGTTTAATTGACAAACTTTGTACACAGAGCAGGTTAAGCAAATAAAATGGTATGTATTGCATTTTCGATGATGTTAAAAAGCCTTGATGAAAGAAGTTGAAGGTATTAAATAAACAAAACGCTTCAAGAGGCGGCTGCAAAATTTATGTTATAAAAAAAAACGATTACAAAAACAACACCATACTGCCAGACCAAAAGATACTGTAAGCTCTTTCTGCGTAAAACGGAACGCACCTGATTAAATTTAAATGAGGGTATACAAGCTACTAACTGATTATGAGACGACCAACACCTCAGTATCCCGTGACCACGGATCCTGCAAACGGTTCGAAACGTCAGGATAAACATTAATTAAAACTAATGTGTAAAATAAACGCGAGTAGATCCGTAAAAGTTGTTTCATTTCAATGTGTAGTGTTCGCGTAAACTTTAGAAAACAATATACAAAAACAATATCATAAAAAAAGAAAAATATAATAAAATAAAAACAACGACAATAATAATAATAACTTAATTAAAACCAAATAAGATAAAATTAATTTCACATACCAACGCGCTTAGAGGTAATATTTATTTTAATGAGTTGCTTGAATACTTCTTAATGAGAATTGACCTGCGTATGATTAGGCTTCTAATAACAAGTACACACAGGG
This sequence comes from Eudonia truncicolella, assembly GCA_949315975.1. Classification (NCBI taxonomy): domain Eukaryota; kingdom Metazoa; phylum Arthropoda; class Insecta; order Lepidoptera; family Crambidae; genus Eudonia; species Eudonia truncicolella. The sequence goes on from OX438836.1 coordinate 13,270,973, forward strand.
TTCTTGGTGGGACAGTAAAGAGTCAAGTCTGCGGTTTTGTTTTATTTTCAAAAAAATGTGTTATGTCGAATATTAATGTGAAATAATGGTGGATTATTAACCGTTAAGTGTTCGTGAGTGTGCATGAGTGTTGGCAAATTAAACAAACCAGTGCAACGTCACTTTTCAAATTCTCTCAAGAAACCCGCGTGAGGACTTGGTAAAAACCCACATCTTTAGTGAGATACTCTAGGGGGTTGGGAGAGTATATAATTTCTCACTTCTAATTTCTATTTATCATTTATCATCATCACACTGGAAGGAAATATTGTTTATTTATGTATTACTTGTAAGAAAAATTACTTTCACACTGGCTAAATGTGCTAATCGCACGAAATCAACGACTAAAGGAAAAAAAAGTACACAGTACAAGTAGGGGGATTTTTAGAAGAAACCAAACGAATACTATTATTATCCGTGTTGGCGTACTGACCAAAAAGCTTACAATGGTGAGCTAGCAATATTTAGTTATTTAAAAAAAGCTACAAAAAAAAATCATTTAACTTTTTAAATGCTATTCTGTCACCGCAGTGATTCTGCTAAATCTCATATCTTTCAAATGGCTTGACACTTTATAGTGTACCTACTTATGTAGGTATAAGATTTATTGGCAACTAGATAACACCTGATTGCGCTTGCGTTGAGCTTGTTCTTGTATTGTTTAGTTTTCTTGGCAGATGTCAGAGCCTTTCTAGGTTTCAGTTAGTTATGAATTAATTTTTTTTAAGAAGCAGCGCCTCCTTTCCTTTCTGATTTTTAACAACAGTGTTTGCGTAAACTTTAGAAAACTTAATAATAGTAACGCTTCACTTAGTCATTCTGTTTTGTCTTTTTACGATCTTTTATTTAAGTACTCTAATTGGAAATAAGGTTAAATGACGGGAACAAAGCACGGAATATCTATTCCAAGCTTTTACAATATTTATGTACTGTAGCTTTAACTGTAATATTAGTTATATTAAAAATATTCAATCACATCTAACAAATAGCATGTCTTCGTTACGCGTCAACAGAATAACGCAACGGTTTGTTTTAATTATGCGACCTATTTGCTTCACCTTGACCAATATTGGTAAATACCAAATCGAATGTTTGATCCAGTGCGCCAACTAGCGCGGGGTGAAATCATGCAGTGATTGACATGGAGCCATTTTAAATGCCATACGTCCAAGGTTGGCAGCCATTGTCAATGCAAATTGTAATGTGTCAGCGCAGAACAACAGACGTCGGAGTTATTAGATCGGCGCCGGCGATGTGTATGATTGATGGAGAAATGTATTTATAACTAATTTTTTTTCTGACAGTGACAACCCTTAAATAAGTTTAAGGTTAGCGCGTTTGTGATAGTGCATATTAAGTGACATTCGCAACGGCGGGATCTGAGATGGGTGCGCAAGAAAAACAAGCTTTCAAATTAAAGATATAACCTAAATCACTCTTTGTATTTTTCATGATTGTCACAATATGTTATAATTGACAGATATATTTAACAGACATACAATATATTCGGCATAATGATTCACGAGTGAGAAGACGTTTATAAAGCGATTTACGAAATTTACGACCATAAACGGTGCGTTTCCTTACTACATATTACGATTCCTTATTACATATTTAAATAAATGGCCATGTAATATGATAATCGGTTGTTAAGCTTTTTTTGTACTTTATCGCCTTGTAAGCTCACTACATGTTACGTAAAGACCAGTCAAATGTAGAGCGTCATATAACAAACTGTTTAAGGGTAATGGAATGCATAAGGATGCTCAAAAGGAAGTTGAATAATTAGGAAACAAGGGCACTATTCTTTTTAATCAGTGTCCTGCAGACTTTTAATAACTTAAGCTACTCGTTTATAAGAAACGTCTTATGATGACACAACACCGGCGCAGAACAAAGACTGAAATTCTGGATAAATTACGTTACTTTCAAAAGGTATTGGTAAAACATATCTTAGCTATATAAAACTTTAAAGCCTGTATGATCGTAAGTTGTGTATACGTTAATTTTGTACATTAAAACAATGTTTTTAAATCGTCGACATGTACAAAATTGACTACCGATGAAACTAAACTTACTATCAATCATCAAAATATAATAATTAGACAATGAGTTGATTTGTTGTTCTGAAACAAGCAATGAAACACTCAATAAGATAACAGCTCTTCTTACACAAGCAAGATTGATATAAAGCAGATTTAAAATGGATATTAATAGATAACATTAATGAGATTAGTTGACGGAAAATAAACAGCCGGCAGCCATCATTCTTAGGAAAGCGATTACATACTCTGATCGATCATAGACAGGGGCGCTAATTTAAAATCAAAGTAAAGAACTACGACAGATTAATTTATTGTTCTAAGCCAATGATTGTAACTGCTTCCCGATAGTAGATGAAGATCGATAAAATTAGTTTTAGTATAGACCCCCGATTGCTTATAACTGATCGCGTGTAGATTTATCCGATCCGACAGCTTCCAATTAGCAAAAGTTTAGATTAATATCTAATTGTGATAATTAGAAATATTTTTCGGTTAGTTTGACACCAAATAGCTTGAGGGTACAGCTCACTTTGACCAGTTCTGTCACGGACAGTGGAGGAAGATACTATATTTATTATATTTATAGTATTAAAATGTTTTTGTTTTGTTTATATAATTTTAACGCAAATTATGTTGCGAAACAAATTACAAAAACACAAATCATGAAAAAATTTCCACGTGCAGGATTTGAACCTGCACCCTTCTGACATACCACATATGTTTTTCAACATTTGTGTTTTTGTAATTTGTAGTATTAGTTAGTAGTAATTATAAGTTGAAGCAAATAATTCTTCAGAATCTAGTCATAGTTTCACCATCGCGTTTCTATCATTACACCTCTCCGCGAAAAAGCAGAGCTCACTTGATGTTTGGAAACACAAAACAAGGCGGACATCGCGTTCGTTCCTTCTGCGGACCTGTAGGACGTGGAGAGGATTCCCTTCAAAGAAATAAAATAAATAAATAAAAATGTTTTCCGTACACTATAACAGGAGGCTCTTTAAGAAGCTTGTCAATTGGGCTATCAAAATCGATAAGCATTGGCAGCTCCACGGATGCTGCGGATGCCTTACTTGATATACACAATTAAAATTCTATTGTATTTGTATTCACGGCAGACGACGGATTAAACTTGGTTAACCAACCATTAGCTCGAGGGATCGATGGTAACAGGAGCTCGATGGTGCAGTGGTTAATGCGCTTGGTCTGCGATTGCTGAAGTTAAGCAGATTTCGCAAAGGCCGGTCATCGGATGGGTGATGAGATGAGATGAGCTTCGGTAGGCACGTAAAGCCGTGTGGCCCGGCTTCATTAGCAGTCATTAACAGCCACCAATCCGCACTGGGCTCGTGCCCCAACAGTGGGAACATAAAAAGAGCTGGTGATGATGGTTATGAAATAACTATTTGCTTTTCAGTAAATCTTAAGAGGAAATACTAAGTTCGACTGAATTGAAAAATATGCATGAAAAGTAGACAAAAATAACGTTTCGTAGTCCCCTGATTTCTCCTTCAAAACTGGACCTATCTAATTACTTTTTTCATTAAAAAAAAATGCTTTGCTTTTTTTTTTATATAATCTCGTTAAATTTGGGATACGCAGCGGAAAATCTGGCTAAATTTTAAGGTTTTTAAAGGTTCCTATCTTTTTTCATAGTTGATTAATGAAAAAAAAGAAAACTTTGGAACATAGCCAAAGCCTTTCTTTAATTTTTAATGAAAAAAGTAATTAAATCGGTCCAGTTTTGGAGGAGGAATCAGGGGACTACGAAACGTTGATTTTGTGTACTTTCATACATATTTTTCAATTCAGTCGACCTTAGTGTTTCCTCTTAAAGACATACATTGTGATGTGACCTACTCTATACTACTCTATATGCAACGTGCATAGCGTTATTTACGTGTGCATATGTTATTGACGTTCTAATGCCATAATAATGACGTATAGTCTTATAACATGAATAAAACGGGTTTAACGAGGGGTGAAGGTTACATTCAATTATTAAATTCACGGTTCATATTTTTCTATTTACTTATAGTAGAATAGCATTATAACAGTTTATGTATGATTTGAAATATTTATGTATTGCGTGGGTAATTTATTGTTATTATTAATTTCTGGAGGCCTATTATATTACCCATTATAACATCGTCATTACAACATAAAGTTTTAAGTAGTAAATATACCATGTACAATGTACATGTGTCTAGAAATTATAAATAATAAGTTACAGGCCGCCGACATAAAACAACAATTAAATAAATTAAAAAGTTCAGCCCTCGTTTCTCTCTTACAAGTCAGAGTTTAAGTTGTGTGTTTATTTTTTAAGAGTTGGACGGTATCCTTACCAGGTCACTTACCTCTGTTCATTTGTTTTCAAACACACATCTTTATTAATTTCGTTGGAAATGTGGTTTTAATAATTTTTCTCAGGTATCGGTATAGAATATATTTATTACTAGCTGCCCCCGGCGGACTTCGTACCGCTTTGACAGTTTCCATGACAACACTACAAACAAATCATTTTGTATTGGAAAAATTTCAAAAATCAAAATAAATTTAGGGGTGGACCACCCTTAACATTTAGGGGGATGAAAAATAGATGTTGGCCGATTCTCATAGATACCGGATAAGCACAAAAAATTTCATCAAAATCGGTCAAGCCGTTTCGGAGGAGTATGGCAACGAAAACTGTGACACGAGAATTTTATATATTAGATATTATCATCATTTAGATTTTAGAGCAATCTTCAAACTGAAGTTGGAGATCAGTACACGAAACATCATTTAAAAATTAACTTCTAATTGATGGCAGTTAATTTTCAATTAATCCACCCCAGTTCGAATTGAAAGAGAACTTAAAACGGAAGAATTAGGTAACAATTTACTGCCTATACCAGTGACCCATTTAATAACGTACATGCGTTGTTTAATACTACACTATGTATTAATCAATGTTACGACTTTATGTTATAATAAGTAACACTTTATAGCAACTAAAGTCATGTTTCTTCGAAGTGTGAACTTTCACTGCAACGGTGAATGTAACATACGAAATGCATAAATCGCACTCGTTGCAAGAGCGGATTGCGTGGTTCGACAGGCTGCCACCGCGATACTCGCGCTATTGTCTGCAGATTCGAAGCGATTTCAATGCGAGTTTGTATAATTTGAGAGTGTATGCGTTTTCATTGAAGCTACAAATTTAATGTGCTGGTACCAAGTCTTGTGTGTATAGCACCTTTGTACAGATCGTGTGCCTTTTTGACGTTTTATACTTTCTTAATATATGAGTTAGATGTTAACTTTGATAGTTATTTATATTCAACACATTTAGTAAGCACACAAACTGATTCCTATTTTTAAAATCTTGTTGATATAGACACTTCAGGTAAATATTAATAGGTAAATTTAAGAGTACCTATTAAAAATAGACGAGTGAACATAACATTAAGAAAGTGCAGGAGGCGAAAGAGGTCAGAAGAAACAAACATAAGGTAATATGACCTTATAAGAATAAGACGTTGATATATAATTAAAACATAAATATTTAATAAGTATATATTTAATAAAATTAAAGAAAGAAACATAAAGACAACCATTAAAATACAACTTCACATTGCAGCAATTTATAAATACCGAACAACTATTATTAACTAAACAGCCACGTTGCGAAATGACTGGCTTCTAACTAGTTCAATTTGGGTGTAGGTATCGCCAATTTGCCTACAGCAAGTAACAAAGAGCTTATGTGCAACTGGGTATGAGAAACAGCAAAATTATATCACGGTTAGGTATGATACGGACGCGTCGAAGGCGCTGAAAGTATCGAGAGTGATGAAACAAGGAAAACTTTGATAACATCGCAAATATTAGACGGGACATAGGAATGACTTGTACATATTTTTTTAAAATATTTGCCGGGTATCAACATACATACATACATACACACATACATACATACATATATACATATAAACATACATACATACATACATACATACATACATACATACATACATACATATATATACATACATACATACATACATACATACATACATTAATAACGTCAGATGCTACGTCAAGAACCTTTTCCAAAACGTGCTAAATATTATTGTTCATTACATTTTACCATCGTTCGCTAGTTGAATGACATAGCGCATTCTTTGTGTCAAATAATAAATAAATAATGTATTTATGGAGAAACTCAACAAACATATTGAATAAACTTGTACATTACAAATATTATATTATATTACAATAGCGCTGTTTCGTTTTAACGACTGCCTCTGCTGATTTAATGAAAAAAAAGTGAAAAGTCTCATCATTTAATCATGAAGCTGTACAACTTCATGCATTTAACGTTAGTGAGACTCTTGTTTTTTATTGCTTTGCTTAAACATTTAGCCAATGATAAAGTAATTTTTTTACAAGTAATAAATAAATATATAAATAATATTTCCTTCCTATATGATGATGATGAATGACAATAGAAATGGGAAGAGAGAAATGATATATCCCCCAACCCCTCGAGTATCTCAGTAAAGATGTGGGGCTTTACTAAGTCCTCACGCAGACTTCTTGAGAGAATTTGAAAAGTGACGTTGCACTGTTTTGTTTCAATTGCCAACACTCATGGACACTCACGAACACGTAACGGTTAATAATCCACCATTATTTCACATTAATATACGACATAACACAAATTTTAGCAAATAGAACAAAACCGCAAACATGACTCTTCACTTTCCCGTCAAGAAGTCCAGTGAGACTCTTTGACTGTTTTAATATTTATTTTTAAAACCAACGAACATCACAGTTTAAAATTTAGAATTTGTGATGTTACCCTTTTTAATTTAATTAGTGCACCAATTGTATAGGGTACATAACATAACTTTGTGGTTTTGTTTTTAGTAAAGAATAAAAAGGTTTTATGCGAATACCTGTTTACCTCCTTTTACCTTTTAAAAAGGTTTGAACTACCAGTTATATGTGTCGTGTTTCATACACCATTGGCACTATGCATAAGACGATTTGGTAACTGTATCACATTGTCTGTTATGACGTGTTACTTCATATTCCGTTTCATTGTTGTCCACTTGAATTTGTAGGTAGAAATACTGAGAGGCCTTTATCGATTTAGCATTGGCTTTAGAAAGGCAGTAGAGCAAGGGTCTCGCCAATTCTAGTTTTGGTGTCCTAAATACTAATGGTTCCAAAAGTTGAAAGAATGTTCAATTATTAATTGTTTTTTTTATGCAGCATTGAAACCAGTGTTTACGGATTAGTTAATTAAATAATTAGGTTTGAACGTTTCATAATTTGTAGGTTTTTTCTATTGTAACTCAATTTTTTTTTAGTTAGTCACGTTCACTTCTTGTAATATAGAACTTGAACATCTATGTCAAAACTTTTACTTATTTACAAGTCATCAAAATAAAAGTCCAGATCAAGTAGTATTACCCAAAGATGGGTACCGAAAGACTCCCCACTTTAATTTGTTGTAACTTGCACATAAACAAAAGACTAACAATAAAAATAATAATAACTAATAACTATTATTTTGTGTGTTTTGTTACGTGATTCCAATAAATGTAATTCTTCTTCTTTCTTCTATAATGTAGCTAACCGCCCTAACCGCAAATTCTAGAACTTTGTGGACTGCTTATATATTTATACTTTCATCAAAAATGTCAAGGGATCAAGTACATTTCACAGAATAACGATTCTGTAAAATGAACTTGATCCCTTGATATTTTTGATGTATGCAACGCAACGGCGTTATAGAATTAATTTTTTAACTTTTTTGGATCGTTACTGATTCTTTTTAGTGAATTTCACGATATGAACGAAACATTTTTTTTACATTGCTTAAATATGGAAAATTAACTGTCAATCTGAATTTCTATAAAAGAGCGTAATGGCAGTTTTACAAAAGCAGTACAATTACTCCACTGGAAGTGAAAAAATTTGCAACGATATGGGACACGCTATCGTATCACGGGCAGCGTGGCCGAGCGACACGGAGGAAGATCTCGTATCACCACTCGAAGACAAGACCGGTACATCCAAAATACCTACTGCTCGACGGAATCGTACCATAACCGCCATGATGTTGGCCACAAGGCTCCACAGCGCTTCAGGCTTGCTGATAAGCGACCAAACCATCCGGAATCGTTTACGCGAAGTGCGTCTGCGTTCCTGAAGGCCGCTGAGGATTCCACATATAGCACCCCACAATCGTAGGGCCCGATTGCAATGGGCTCGCGAACACCGAAATTGGGAGGAAGAAGACTGGCGCTGTTTACTTTTTTTATGTTAAAAGGAGGCAAACGAGCAGGCGGGTCATCTAATGGAAAGTAATCACCGCCGCCCATAGACACCCGCAAAACCAAAGTAATCGCAGATGCATTGCCGGCCTTGAGGAAAGAGTTGGATCTTGAGGAGGGAGTAGGAATTGGGAGGGGTGAGAGAAGGGCCTCTGGTACTTTCACTCACCGGACGAAACACAACAGCAATGAGTGCCATTGCTTCACACCGATATTCTGTGAGAGGGTGGTATTACGCCGGGCGAGCCGGCCCATTTCGTGCTGCAACGCAGCGTGGCTCTACTACTCAGACAGTGTTACTCATTTAGCATCACCCAGGGTTCACGTGTAGGGTCTAAACCTACGGACGCGAGTAACTTTAACCCCTTCTGATGAATCACGTTTCTGTATGAGGCCGGATACAAGACGTACTCGAGTTTGGAGGACCTCTGGACGTCATGAACGCTTGAATTTTGTCAGGAAGTTCATCTATATGGAGTTGTATGGATTGGTAGAAGAACCGATCTCATTTGGATCAGGGGCAACCTCAATGCTCAAATCTACGCAGAGAAGATTGTTTTAGATATGATCATCCATTTTAAGCGTGCCAAATCGCTGTGCTCGTGTGAATGGTAGAAATACAGATTATTATTCTTTTATTTTTACAATAATATCTCAAACAATCAACCTTGTACTTGCTTTTTTTGCCAATGAGTTAAAGTAAGCAAATTTTACCAGATTGCATTTTTTCTTAATTTTTTCAACATAATAGGGATAAAATGTTTACTAAAACATAAAAAAATAGAGCAAGAAGCCAGTCTGGAAAACCAGATTAGGATCTTCCTAATCTGGTTATTTTATTATCAGAATTTTTTTTATAGCTAAAAATGTACTTGACCCCTAGACATTTTTGATTTGTGTATATTAGCGTTAGAATAGAATTGGCATTACTAAAACTATAAAAATATTAAGTTAATTTTGACTTAAAAAAATATATAAGCCTAGGTAGTGAGTGTTGTATGTTCGAACCACTTTCCTACATTTTTTCAACATCCTTTAGATACGTCTTTTGTTTGACAAGATAAAAACGGAAATGTTTTGACATTTATTCAAAGCTAAAGTAAATTCTAAAAGCAAGTTCATCTGGAGTGACTTTTAGTCTTTAAGTGTACTAATTCAATAACGTCTCAATAGTCTGTTGGTAACACTATTATGCATTAGGACTATGGAAAAATCAGGTCACCGACATACGCAGAATCCCACCAGTCCTACCAGACTAGACGTTATTTTATACAATAGACACAACAAAATATTGAAGATATCACAAAGAAGGTCGTGAATTGTTTTGAATCAAACTTCGAAAGGACAATTGAATGGTGCATAATAATGGCCCGTTTCGATTACACTAGTGTCGGCATAATGAGTGTTTGTCAAATCATAGTAATTGTTGGTGGTGTTTCGTCCTACAATCACGACTCGGCGCGAAATAAGAAGTCGCAGTGTTGGGTGACGAAACGAAGTTACACTGTGATAATGATTTTTGTAATGGATTTAGGCAATACTGGTAGGTTCAGTTAAAAGTGTAGGCTGTAGAACGATATTTTAAATTGTTGATCGGTTGAAACATATGTTATGAATTTTTGGGTTGCGTAAAGCTTTGGTATATTCAGAAGAAAAGTTATGATTGATAAAAATAACGTACGCAAAATCTTGATATGGCGGTCATTATGTTCCCTATAATTCTTATATTTTTTTTTGTAGTCATACAATAATCCGAAAAGTTTTGTTAGGAATTTTAGAGCAAGATTGAGTTATATCTTAATTGGTTTAAGCATTAAAAAACATTCCTAATGATATAAAAAATATAGGCACCAGTACATTGTTGAGTACTTCAACTGTTATTATAGTCAGTGGCATACACCGCCATTTTCCCCGAGGTATTATAGCGAAGCTGTTCCCAAGAGCTTAGGCCCTCGGTTTTGCAAGGTTCGCGGCCGCTTGCCAAATCGAGATGCATCAAATCGTGCGCATGCATACAATCGGATGCACCGTATCGCCCGAAGGTATTATTGCACAGACAATAAATGTCGTCAATATTATTTTGAGACAATATTTACATTATTTTATATAGTTGCTAGTAATTATTAAATTCATCTTGAGAGGGTTAATAAACTATAGACCAAATCAGTAATGAACTAGAAAGCAGTGTTTTCGTCCATTTTTTAATTAGTTAGGTATTAATTTTGTAGTTAGTTCATTAGCATTTTTTTCTACCTTTTAAATGTTTGAATTAATTAAGATTTGTATTCTTTGCTTGCTGTTTTTTGCGCTTTGTTATTGTGAATGTTTCTTCTTCATTATCATCACACCAAATAAGTTGAAGTGTGCGTGCAATGGGACGTTGAAAGGTGATATCAAACGATCCAGGTCACTGCCATTGTCAATATTCTGATAGGTGCCTCGTGAGTGGTGCAACCGCTGCATTGTGATGTGTCGCAAGCCGTGCCCTCTCGAGCGTGCGTCTACTTGTAAGGCTAGGCGATAGCATTTGAAAAACATCATCATAGTTCCTTTAAATCAAAGAAAGAGTATGATAGTGGCGCCAGCGTTCGAAACCTTATTCCTTCAATTATTAAAAATAGGGGTTGACAACTGATTTTTGACATAAGCAATAATTGAATACGAAGCACCTGCGTTGTAGCTATCATCCAGTAAATTTGTAATGTAATGTAAGGTATAATAATAATGGCGAGTAGATACGTGTGTAGTGTTTCATTTTGATGTGATAGCGTACCTACTTTCTACATAAAAATAAGTCTTCCAGTATATTGCCAGAATGCCTTGTCAATATTATTTATCATTCCTTTGATATATTGACAGTTCAATTTCGTTGCTTTAAATAAAAAAAAATAACATCAGTGACTTAGAAAAAACAGCGACAGTGCTGTTTACTTTTAGTTAATTTTGTTTTCAATCAATTTAACTCATCAAAAAACAGTCTGTTCGGAATCTCTAAGTACTTTCGATTTTATTGAAACTTTCACCTTCGGTTGCCTGCAGTCAATGAACTTTAGCTTTCTTAGAAGGAGGTAAGCTATTTATGGTAGTATAATTCATCTGTTAGCCCTTACTTGCGCGTTATAGTAAATACATACCAATTTAGGTAGTAGTCATATTATAATAAGGTCCAAGTCCCGACAGTTAGAGATATGCTAACTAGTCCCTCAGTAGTTAAGGATTATCGGTGAAATGCGCTTTCACCTTCGGCCTTATCATCACTTAACATTAGGTGATATGAAGGCCAAGTGCTCACCAATTAAAATATCAACGTAATACATACCTCCTACTAGTTACTAATATGACTATTAGTTACTAACAGCGTTAGAATAGAATAGATAATAATATAATCAATAATCAATGAGTATATTAAAACGTGAAAATAAAATTTTGTGCTACTTTTTAAGCACTTAAAATTGCGCGCACGGAGGAGTATCTGATTTGGATAGTTAAAGTTTACGTATATAGAGAAGGAGTTGCGAAATATGAAATGTATGTTTAATATGTTTTACATTACGTTGAATAAACATTGTCTTTTTTCTGAATTATCATCGAATTTCTAGTACCTACATCACTAGTATAATTTTGCAGATACTGTACACATCTTGCTTGTTCCCGCTACAGCCTTTGAATTAGTAAACCTATAACAGCTTGTTTCCGTTTAAGTTCGTTGACACCCAAAACACTTTTATTAGGTAGTTTATTAACGTCCGGACCTTGATCTGATCTCATAAACAACTCACGATATTTCTAACCACATTAAATTAAACCAGTGGCGCAGTGATTAGCGCGTGATAGCGATCGTTCATGTTAAGCAACTTTTGCAATGCCTGGTCCCGGATGGGTGACCAAAAAATTTTATATCTCGGGCTTCAACGTGCTTCTAATAGCATGTTTAGGTGTTGGTACCGTTACAAACCAGCAGCCCGCTTTGTACCTACACGTGAAGTGGGCTATGGGCTTTATGGCCCAATATCTTTTTGTGATTATTTCCTTCTAGCTCAGTTCTACTTTTTTAAAACCTCTACAATCTTTTGATTTTGACAATATTTCCATAGTTATAAAAAAACTACAATCTTTTGATTTTGACAATATTTCCATAGTTATAAAAAAAGATAGTTCTGATATCAAAATCAGCCTACCGACTCACTATTGAGACGATTTTGAATAAGTAGACTGGAAGCTCAGTGGTACGACGTTTAAAGATTGGTGATGGTGATAAAATGACTATGATTTTAAATTTATGTCATTACAGTTAATTAAATGCGATCGGTCGTCTATTTATCATCAAATAAAAAAGTGTGTGATAAAATGTTACTTTACCGTTTCAATACAGTTACAATCTAGTGCAACCAAACAGGTACCACTTTTGTTGCGCATAGTGATGTTTTGAAAACCGTCTAGTTATTTCAAAATGTGTATCTTGGTGTTGGTGGCGAGCTTCACGAGTTTGGGCTTTAGAATGTGGCTTACGTCACTTCATTTGCGCCTTTGTATTCTGCATTTAGGTAATTTTATTTGAGATAATGAAAGTTGTTTTGTTTTCGTCTTTGAAGTTACAGTCGTCATTTGTTTAATATTTGTCATTATATATTAATATTATATATATATATATATATTAATATTGTTTTTTTTGTCACATCGTAATTTCGGATGGTTTTTATTTTAGAGATTCACTTGTTTAATCAGTTGTCTGACGTGAATACAGACACAATAAAATTGCAATTGTTTGACGACGCTGATCAGCGCTCGCGCATATCAAAGGTTAAGTGCGTGCTTACAGAGATGCCAATTTATGTTAAAGTAGGACGGTTTTTTTTAAGTTTATTTACTTATAAATTAAACATTACATATGTTTTACAAAAAGGTACAGCATAAACTAATAAAGATACTGTAACAATGACTGGTTAATTATAGAAATAACTAAGTAAGTGTGTTAATAGTAGTTTATTAAGAAATATGTACATTAATAAATGTGTTGATAGTATCGATAATTAATTGTGACACTAATTAACAAATAACATTTAACGATGTCCCAAAATTACATTTGTTATGGCTTTATCAAAACAATTTAACAATAATGCATTCTTGTAATATTACATACTACAAGTATTATGCATTTATGAGTAATATAAGTTGCACCAACAATATTCGTTTTTCCAACAGTGATTCGTCAGTAGGGTTATGATAAGTGGTCTATCGTGACGAACGTGGTGTATCGTGATTGGTATAATCTTGTGTTTTTAGGGTTACGACATTGTAAACAAACCTTTATCGGTGCAGGTCTAGTTTTGCGGAGGCAATTTTCAATAAGTGGTGCACTCTTTTTTTGGAACCTGTTTCTTTAATTATAATCAATTTAAATCGCATATGTGTTAGTGGCCTGATTATGATATTTTTGCCATAGTTCAATTATTTAGGTCATTGATTTACCTAATACTCGTATTTACACAGTAGAGGCTATGGGCAGCCAACAAAATATCATTGACAGTCTATCTTTCTTAAGTCTGTCTTAACAAAAACAATGTTAGTATTTTGTTGTAGTCCAACAAGTTAGACAGTTAGCCAGTTCCTAACTAGTTGAGGATTAAAGGGTTAGAGTTGAGGTATTTCTAACAAAATAAAACTTTTGATCAGTGCCTGTTTCGGTGTACGTCTTATCAGGCCTAGGTACATATAATAAATTAAACAAAAACTGTTACACAAAGCATTTACTCAATTCAAATTACTTTATTTTTAAATATTTTTTTATAAACAGTTTGTTTTTAGGTTAAATTTCAGTCTATCACATATGTCTCTCACGCGTGTATACAATAAACGTGTTGAATATATGAATATAAACACTATCACGACGATACGTTGTTTTGTTAAGAATAAACAAAACATACTTTCACATTTATAATATTCGTTAGGATTTCTTCTGCTCCCATACCTGAGCGTCCGTCGGTATGCAACCTTTCAGTTCAATAGCCTTAGGTTTCCGAGGCGCCAATATTGACAATGCACAGCCTTTTACGACCTCATGCCAACTTAAAGCCCGTTCGTTGTACGCGGGAAAAAATATGCTCAGGCGCATAAGTTTTAACGATTTTTGTACACGCACCTATATACATAACAGAGCAGCTTATTAGGACAAGAATTCCACTCTGCTGTCTTTGTTTTATTTAAATACCTTCGATGTTATAAATTTTTAAGACCCGCATACCATAATAAATACATTTAAAGTCGGGATTAGGATATGAACTTATATTGCAGTCATATAATTTTGATAATCTTACAGTGCGAATAAAATAAAAGTCATTCGAAAATATTGCGTAAGTGATTATTTTGAAAGAAATACCTTTTCTGTAAGTTTAATTTTGTAAGCAGGTAAAGTGGATTGTACTTTGAAATTTAAGCATTACAATTTAAAGTTCAGTGATTTAAGTCACCTAGTAAGCATAAAAGTGTCTGTAACAAGTGACTTCGCTCTTCTATAGCTAATATATTTATATTTAATAGACAAACTTAATGCAACTAAACAAAATTATTATACATATCAAACTTATTAACTATAGTAACTATGTGTGTTTGTGAGTGTTACAGTATGTGTGTAGGGGTTTGTGTATGTGTGTGTATGTGTGTGTGTGTGTGTGTGTGTGAGAGGGTGTGTGAGGGTGTGTGTGCATGCGTGTGTTTTATTTAGTATGTTGTAATAAATTCTCTATATTCTCAAAACTTAGTGATGTAAGAAAATTAGCAACTAGTTTCCACATTCTTTTAGTGTTTTACTATAAATCTCTACGTTTTTATTACATTTATTATAAAGAGAAGCCGATCGACTGCTATATTGCCTGTAAGCAAATTCCGTTTTTGTTCGAGTGAGGGTAACAATATTTTTTCTTCTCTTTAGTGTTGTGCTGGGGTCATAGTTAATAGATTTGTGTTTTTTTAATATTGTTAAAAGAACGTACAGCTTTTTTACAGATAAAACTTTACTGATAGAGTATAATTTGTCTGTTGGGAATCTTCTTTGTATAAAAGTGCATACATTTTAACAGCGCACGTTGGGCACGTTCTACTCTAACATTTTTATTTTACCCGCTCCACCTCAGATAGTTAAGCAATAAGTTAAGATAGATTGTGCCAACGCTGTCTAAATTTCCTTGGGAATATTCCTTGAAGAGCCATTATCATTCAACCACTCTCCTCCACGCACCACATGTCTTAAGGTCTTAAATATCCAGATCAGCTTCCTGACTCTAGCAGTTACTTGATCCAGATGCGGATGCCAGGACAGCCGTTGATCGACCATAACTCCTAAGTAATTTGTTTTGCAAATTTTGCCTACAACAAGACAACACTACAATCAGCAGGTTTTGTGTAGAAGTTGCAGAAGTGTATTCTGAGCTCAAAATCGGCACCAGGTTGTGTATGGTTTTGGATACTGTAACAGATGTAGTTGGCTTCGGCAGCGTTTAAGGTTTAGAGATTATTTTTCAACCATTTCGCAACTAAGCTCATGCCATGTTCTGTATTATCCCTTACAGTACCCCAGTTTTTTCCGGTGCAGACCGCAGCAGTATCGTCGGCGTTGGAAATTATATGCGCATTATTAATTTTTAAACTACAGAGGTCATTAATATAAATAAGGAAAATTGTGGGGGCCCAACACTTAAAGTTGTTGTTAAAACTCAATAATTATCGAGCTTAAAATTAAGCAAATTTTTTTATAAATGAGATTAGGTGTAGAGACATATTTAACACATATAAATACATATTTAGATTATGAGTTAACATGAGAGAATTAAGCGTGTCGTGATCTATAACTAAACATTTTAAAATTATGTATGCCTAAAATTAACATCACTCCATTCGAAATGAGTACAAAACTATTAAATACGTTAACAAGCTAATTATAACAAGTACCTACTACGAATATTCGTACAAGTATTTTTAAGTAATGTATACTTAGCTGAATAAGATTAACGATTTCGGAAGTGAACGGTTCCGCCCATGACAAACAATGATGCTCAAATCTAGCTTGGGCGAGCATTAAGCATCAAACCTTCGAGTTTCTATTGTTGTCTTCCTCTCTTGGAGGTTGCAGCAATTAGGCTACTTAGGAGACCTTGCCGAAGGAAAATCGGCTAAGCGTATTTTGATTAGCGTTTCCTTTTGCGCATTGTTTAGATTTCTAAGGTTTAAACGCATTAGGTATTCAATATTTTTAATGTATGTTCAAATGACTCTTTCGTCAATATTTAACTGATTTTTTTGGCAACTCTTTGGTTTTGGGAGTATTTTAAGGGAAGTCATGATTTCTGTAGAAGTGTGAATAGCTGTTTTGTTTTAAGAAGTGATTAATATTCAATTGAATTCGGCTATTAATTAAAATAAAGTGACAAGTTGAATCTTTCAAAAGAAGGCTCAATAAAATTACCTAGAGATGGCCTTGCTTTTTATTAAGTAGGTACATCATTGCCTACTAATAGAATAAAAGATACATGCCACTAATAATGTGTATATTTAAAACTGAAGTTTTTAAACTTTTGTTTAAATTCATTTTAGTGTTTTGCCTTATATAAGTAAATAAACACAAAACCAAATCTATAAGAGTACATAACTTAGCAATCGTACTTCGACCGACCCAAATCCCAAACATTTGAAGATGTTTATGTGTGTATAATAGCTTTGCACCAGATACATTTTTGCACACATTCGATTATTTTTAAGTGCTAAAACTAAGATTGCGATTACATAAAAATAAATATGTTGACTGATTAAAAGTTAATAGCGTGTATATTTTTCAAATATATTAACAGAATGTAATCGTGTTAAGCTTATTACAGAATAGACTTAGGTCAACATACAATAACCGCAGGAACAAAAGCAAAAAAAAGGCCGTTATTATAACCAACGCAATCTCAGCCATTCTTTCCTTAGAATTGAGTTACACGGAACGGACTTAGAAGCTTTAAAATTAGTCTGTTAAAGTCTATTTTCAATTGTCGTCCATCATCACATTTCACGGTGCACGGTGTGATATCAGTAAAAATCTGGGTCAAAATACTTGTGCTAAATGAAATGATTAATAAGGAATGTTATGCTTATGAAGTACGGTAATTGAGCAGTATTACAATTGCAAATGTATCGGTGAAATAAATTGTAGTGACGTTAGCCGCAGTTGACTAAGATGCTTAGTAATGCAACAGTATGTTAATAATTAATATACCTTTTCCTGTGTATCGAAGTTTGAGTGAAGAACGCTTCGATTTTTACATTAATTATGCATAGAATAAAAACAGTTTGTTTAATCTAAGTCATATTCAAAGTACTTACATCTACTTTTAAAGACTTTGTCGTTACATCTATCGTCTATTTGACACCTTTTGATGGACTAACTAATTGGTCTAGTACAATTTTTCTAAATTCTTTTGACGCAAGTATTGATGTAAAAAATGAATTGTCGATTACGATGTAGTATCGAATCAATAAGTTACCATAACGTCTTTACTTTCAGTGGGTCATTGTCAGTCGGAGCGTGCAACCAATTTTTATTCAGTGTGAAATTATCCGTAAAGTTCTTTGCTTCTGTTGCAACTAAACCAATATTGGCTTGCATCAGTTTTTTATAATCATTCTGCAATATCGATGAATTATTTTCACTTTAGCTGTAATTAAATTATTTCACTAATGTACTTGCCTTGCATAGTATTGTTGTTGTGTGCAACGATTTATTCGCAATATTAATGAAATCGTGATGGTATTGCGCTCTGTAACTGTTATAGTAATTTTATGCGAGAAATGTCATTATAGCAGCCCGCGCAAAACAATCAATAGTGTAGCACCCACGAGCTGTCACACATTAATTATTAAATGTGGTTACTGATGAGTGTTGTTATTAATTTGTGTTCTCTATTCTAACTTACCGTAATGGGTAGTATCTCCTGCAGGAAGAGCAGTCGCAGCAGAAATCATAAGAAACATGAGGGCATTCCTTGCACTGGCACCCATTTTTAATAAAGTTACCTATTGACCGAACTAACAAAAAAAAATTAAAATCGTTTTTTTTATAGAATTTTTATCACGTCCAACGCAACTATTTCCCGCGTGGTGTCGGTAAAATTTGCGCCGAACGCACGTCCGTCTCTGTCGGCGCGGTGTGAACGACTGAGCGATGCGTCTGCACTTTCTATCTGCTATATGCGTCGACTCAGCGTCTACTGCACCCGTAGCAAAAAACGCTTACTACGATAATCTTAAAAACAAAAACACTCTACAGCATTTGTCGTACATTGCGGCGCGCGCTCCTTCGTATTTCTGAATTTTTTAGCCTATAATTCTACGGACTACGAAACCAGTTCACTTTCGTTGTCGCCACGACTACCGTGGTGGAGTTAACAGCCCGTAGCGCTTTAAACACATTGTTATTGCTTGCATAGATTGGTAACATTACAAAACTTTTTAATCGTAATTATAATATCGATTTGTAATGTTTCTATTACAATTATTATGTCATTTGGAGATTATATTGGTTAAGGTTTTGACAAACAAGCAATCGTGCATGCGAAGAGTTGTGCGTATTTAAAAAAATGTTACAGTTTTTAGTAAAATATAAATAAATGAATATCAGAATAATTTTCGTAGCTCTTTAAGCTCGATTAATTGCTTATCTTGGCAATATAATACCTACTCCTTATTTTATATACAAATTTTACGTAAATGTTGTTGCTAACCAATTATCTTTTAATTAATTCGTAATTAAAATTACTGTAATTTTGTACACAGATGTCTTAAAGTGTTTAAATTAGTACCTAATAATGATGATAAGATCTATAGTATCTATTGAAAATGTTGGCAGGAACAGTTTTGTCGCCAGTGGTTAAAGTAAAAATAGTAATATATAAATACATTTATTTTCATAATACAGCAGACAAAGTAGTGTAAGATTGAAGTTCGACAGACAATCCATCGACCGATGGGACTGCGGCAAGGAAATACCCAAATATTCCGAATTTCGATATTCCGATTTTCATTGATCCGATCTTCATAATTCCGAATAAATAAAATTTTGATTTCATTGATAAAATTTGTAATTTTCATTTATCAAATTTTTGTTATAACTACAGCTGTCGGTTAGGTTAAGTTAGACTTGTAAACAAAAGCAGAAGAACGAGCAAAGCAACTTTTAATATTTTGGATTTTTTGAGATTCGGGATTTGCAAATTATTAATAATAATCGGAATGAAGTGTTTCGTACTTATGTAGTACACCCTTGCAGCAAGCTTTGACTTTGACAGGATGGAACTGCCACTGCGCAGGGGCCAGCGAAGCTCCAAAATAGAAATGTGACGGTCGCAGTTCCATCCTGTCGAAGCTAAGTCTTATCGCCATCCTGCCTATCGATGTAGAGCCTGCCGAACTTCAGTAGATATTACACTCTGTTAACGGGGTTCTACTCGTTAATTAGATCCAAATCGTAGGTCAGTAAAAATAATTACGTATACTTACTGGATGTTTTGAAACATATTTTTTTATAAGTAAGTTTGTAAGTATGATATTGTTGAAGATAACTTAGTTGGATCAGACTAAAAAAGCCCAATAAAAATGCTATTTCAAAGCAAACCACATTCTTGATGTCTAATCTTAACCGTTACGACATTTTGAATAAGTTTAGGTAAATTAATTTATGTAGTGCTAATGTTAAGTTTAAAACGTCTATCTTCAAATTACTACTACTTACAAGTACTATAATATGACAAAAATAAACGTGTCTATAACGTTTTAAAATAAAATTCAAAACAAAGTGTAGATCATATTCTTAATTCGTGTAGATCGCCTACTTGTGGCATTGAAGGCTGCACTATCTTAATTTTGCTGGGATGTTAAGAAAAAACATATATACTCTATTAAAATTCTGAAAATATCCCAATATTTTGATTATGTACCTATATGTATATTATAATTAATGGTAACCAATTGCCAAGGCGAAGTCATCGTTTATAGGTAGAATTGGCGAGAGGCTAGTGCGTCTTCCTTCGGGTACGCGTGCATTCTGGTCTCTCGCCAAGGCTGTCAAGGGGTATTTCTGTCGACCGTCACTTCCACCACTGCACAAGACCGATGATTGCTTTGCCCATACTGCAAAAGAGAAAGCCGATCTCTTGGGTACTCTTTTCGCCTCAAACTCAAACTCGACCTTGGACGATGGTGAAAACTTGGCACCAACCATACCGCATTGCGCTAGTTCTATGCCAAACGTTCAGTCCCTGCAAAGGTCAGTTCGTAAGGCTCTTTTTTCCCTTGACATCCATATGTCGAGTGGGCCTGATGCAATCCCTCCCATTGTGCTTCGGACGTGTGCTCCTGAGTTGGCGCCGGTTCTGACACGCCTCTTCCGGCTCTCTTACACTACTGGCGTTGTCCCGAGTTCTTGGAAGACGGCCCTTGTCGACGTTGCGTCTCTCTGTATATTTTATCGCCTTTATCATGGGGAGTGCTCTGAGGAATTGTTCGGTTTGATCCCTGCCGCTGATATCCTGCACCGCACTACACGCAATCGCACGCTGTCTTTCCATCTTGATGGATGGCGGTCTACTACTGAGCGTTTCTCACGTAACTTTTTACCACGAACTATAGTGCTGTGGAACCAGCAGCTCACGGCGGCGGTATTTCCGGACCATTACGACGTAGGGATCTTCAAGAAACGAGCCTATTCCTTCCTTAAAGGCCGGCAACGCATCTGCGATTCCTCTGGTTTTGCGGATGTCCATGGGCGGCGGTGATTGCTTCCCATCAGGTGACCCGCCTGCTCGTTTGCCTCCATCAAATATTTAAAAAAAAATTTGACAACTAATCAATAAACTAATAAATTAAGTCGGTGGTTGCTCAAGCTGTCTTTTGTATTTGTCGTAAGCCGAACAAACGATGGGTCTGCGTCAAGCAATATTGTTCCCGTACCTTACACAAAATTATCCAAAGCGTTTGAGAAGGATGGTAAAAACGATAAGGCTGAGATTGTAACGTTATCATAAAATAGCTGTTCTTTATGCAAACCTGCTAGGTATAAAAAGCAACACTTAGGGCGCGGTCCCATTGAAACCTATTAACTAGTAGCTGGGAGCTTGATTGAAGTTGAAGAAGAGCTAACCTGCAGTTTGATCTACATGGTTAGACAAAAATGACCACGTAATAATAGTTTATGAGTTTTCGGGTCTCATTATTAGCTGCTACCTTATAAATCACATTGCAGCTTAGCACTTCTTTAACAATAAAATAGCTCCTAGTTACTAGGTATAGCCCATAATGACACTGCGCACTTAGGATACAGATACTTGTTTCCTCAAACGTCTAGCAGTTTCATAATCTGTAACCTAACTGTAATTACCGTGGACAATCGATTACTGTGAAGTTTAATTATCTCAATGCTTTTCCGAAGTTGTTTTAGTTGTCTTTTCATCAATAGCCACTCATCGTGCAATTCTTCTCAATCACTAAAAATAACCAATACCAATATCCGCTATACCAATCCGCACTGGGCTCGCGAGGTGGTTCATGGCCCGTTCTCCCTACCTATCCATAGGGAAAGCTCGTGCCCCAGCAGTGGGGACATAAAATGAGCTGATGATGACTAAAAATAACTATAAACATTTAATAACAACCATAGTTTAGTTCAAAACATAAAAAAGTCTACGAAAGAGTATTTATTTATTTATTTATTTATTTATTTATTTAATCTTTATTGCACAATACAATAAAATAAAGTACAAAAGGCAGACTTAATGCAAATTGCATTCTCTACCAGTCGACCTACGTAGAAAAATTGGTAAGCGGTGCGACAAAGAACGTGTAAGAAACATATACTACATAAATTTATAAAAACTAAAATATACATATTAAGTTTATTAAATTAAGTGATCTTATAATATACATACCATAAAAAAACTTAAATAAAAATAGACTACATGAACATACTTAAACATAACAGAAGAAAAGATGATGGGAATCTCTTACGTGGGTGTTGATTTCTGTAGAAACGGTTTATACACCATTGTTTTAAAGACCATTTTACTTAGAGCTTGTCTGACTTTTTTTTCGGGGAGAGCTTTCCATAATTGAATGGCCTGAACCGTGAAGGAATTTGCAACGAATCCTGAATGATGCAAAGGAGTGGCGAGAAGGTGATTATTTGATGGTTGATGAGATGAGTTGAGGTTGGTTTATGGTCTTATTTGCGTAAACCAAAAATAAAGCGTATTGTGTTATTGAGAAGACGATCCAATTTATTAAGAAGGTCCTTATTTAAATCAGGATAGCATACATCAGCCTAATCAATAATTGGGAGAATAAGGGCTTGTACGAGCGAAACTTTGGTTTTGTGAGGCAGGAAGTCCATTTGCAAACCAATGTCTTTGACGCAGGAGCAGAAAGGAATGTCAACACTGTTACGTGTAAGTGACAGGTGAGACAGCAGAGACATTAAGTTTATACAGCTGACGTTGACTACCAATAATGATGGTCTGGCACTTCATAGGATTCACCGTTACTCCATACCGCCTCGACCAATCACTTACACTCCGCAGATCGTCCGTCAAAGCAGCTACAGCGGCGACAATGTCAGTAACATGACTATTGCATTGATAGCTGCTTTAAGATTCTAAATTATGAAATATCATTTTGGAAACAATAACAATCTTGTAAAATAGTCTATTATAACCTATTTTTGGCGTTGTATGCTTATTATATAAACTAAGCATTAGCGAAGCGCATTTCACAGTTGTCAGCGCCTTAACGTGATCAAATGATATAGGAATAGCACTAGCCACTACGCTGTCTGCGCAAAAAATCACGTCAATTTGTTGCTTTTACTCGAGTGAGAGAAATTAATGTTGGGTACACATTCAGATGATTATGATATATATGGTTAGAATGTTTTTAAATTTACACACAAAAAACCTTTTTTTAAAGACTTTAGAAAGAGATTTACTTACCGAGAATATATAAAATACATTCAAGGATAAGTATACAAAACATCGTCGGCATAGCTAAGATTAGCATTAGAAACAATGATAACTGGACCGTCCGGGCCGGCCTTCAAACTTAACGCTCCGATACAGTTTCCTTTGACAAACGGTGTTGCAAGCTCCACTTTTCGCACCATAATAAAAATATGTTTCGAATTTTGAAGATGTTATGGGCGCGTTCTAAATTCAAAATGTTTTTATTCTTTTTTTGGCTGATTCCGTAATCCGCTCTTTTTTCCTTAAAGTATGTATCTATACTAATATTAAAAAGAGGAAACCTTTGCATCTTTGTATGTATATATGTTTGCAACGAATAAACTCAAAAACTACTGGACCGATTTAAAAAAGTTCTTTCACCATTAGAATGCTACATTAGCGCTATTATTAAAAATAATAAAAAAATAAAAAATGTCCATCCATGCGAAGCAGGGACGGGCCGCTAGTCTTAAATATAAAGATTCAATTAAGGTTGCAAAATATTATAGTTTTACTTAATATTTATTGTCATCGCCACAGACGTCATTGTGGCTCCGTGTCACCAGAGTCGCGTACCGTTATTCAAGCGCTCATCGGAAATCTAGTACATATTTGATCAAAGACAAAATGTGAATTTATGAACGTCTAGACGAGAATAAGAAGACATTTTCTTCGTTTAATAAAGATGACAATGAGTAACAATAAATATGTAAACAATGATGAATGACATTCTCCCAACCCCTTGAGTATCAGTTAAAATTTAGTACTTTACTGAGGACTCACGTGGACTTCCTGGGTGAATTTGAAAAGTGACGTTGCAAAGTTTTGTATTATTTGCCATTTGCCATTGCTTGTACACGTATACGAGTACCGTTAAGGTCAGCTCATTATACTCTTATGTCCCCACTGCTGGGGCAAGATCCTTCTTTATAGATGGATAGGGAGAATGGGCCATTAACCACCACGCGGGCACAGCGCGGATTGATGGTTGTTTACGACTGTTAATGCAGCCGGGACCAACAGCTTTACGTGCCTTCCGAAGCACGGAAGTAGCTAAAAAAGATAAAACTGTTGGTCACCCATCTGATGACCGGCCTTTGCGAAAGTTGCTTAACGTCAGCAATCGCAGACCGGACGCAAAAACCACAGCGCCATCGAGCTCTTCAAAGTGAATAATTCACCACATAACCCATTTTTTTAAAATAAACTTGAAGAACAGACACATGACTCTTCATTTTTCCGTCAAAAAATTTTCGGTACGAAAGAACAATACCTACGGCTCTTATGAATGTCTCACTACGTCCAATACGAAAAGCAATGCAACGTCACCTTCCAAGTTTCCTTATTGGTATTCTTTATTCATTATCATCAGGTTTTCATGATGTTGAATGATGAATGAATCTAGATAATAGAAAAGCCTTGGTGATGACGAAGGCTTTTCTATTATCTAGATTATAGTTCATACAGGTTAGGTATGTGTCTATGCGTGTCGTAGGGCACGGGGACGCACACTAGTGCGCGATGCCGTTCCCTCTAGAAAACCTCCGAAGGTGATTCGTTTCACACGGCTTGAGGGACCCTTTACGTTCCTCGCCGCCCCCAAAAAAGCCCGGTGTGAAAGAGTGTTGAAACAAAGAAAGTCAAACCATGATTTCTTTGTTTCAACACTCGAGTGAAATTCACCGAGATAAAAAAAAAAGTTTAAAGTAAAACCCATGTCGTGTTTGGTCCCTCAGACTAGGTACTTAGTAACAAAAAGTCGCCGTCATCCTACAAAAAAAAACTAAGTTAAAATCAGTGACTACAATAAAAATGTAATTAATTGGTAAAGGTAGCGTGATCTGTGTTATGAAAGTAAAACTCTGCATTGCAAATCTAAGTAAAGCATGCTTCTAAGTATTTCTTCTATCGTAAGATGGCAGTAGTAAAGTCTCACGCACGCCATCTTGGGACGAGTAGTTGAACTGTAAAGAACAAGTTTATGAGTGATTCTTTGGTAGCACGACAGATGGCGCAGTTCGGTAATTTTATTTGTTTTACAAAAAAATCTTTTTTTACATGTAGTTAAGTAATGATGATACAAATGATGGAATAAATTTGGTTTGGTAGGCTTCCATATTTTGTTTTACTGATCTGAGCAGGGATATAAATGCGTTAAAACATTTATTCCATTTTTGTTTGTGTAATAGGTAGGTATTAATTTTTTTTCCCTTAAAGGAAATTTCAATAACCAATAATAATTCCAATAACTATTAACTTGAGCCATCGTGATCAATTGGCAATTCAAGGTAAGTTTTAAAAGTTTGAGTAAAAAAAAA
The DNA here is from genome assembly GCA_949315975.1 of Eudonia truncicolella. Taxonomy (NCBI): domain Eukaryota; kingdom Metazoa; phylum Arthropoda; class Insecta; order Lepidoptera; family Crambidae; genus Eudonia; species Eudonia truncicolella. The sequence continues at coordinate 13,296,724 of OX438836.1, forward strand.
GCAAGACGTCCTATGTTTTATTTTTTTAAGTAAAAAAGATTAAGCTATTTCCTATCAATTGTAGTGATGATTTGATTTCAATGATGGAATTCAAATGCCCAGCAGTAGGACAGCTCTAGGCTATTTACATTACCTTTGTCCTTTATCATCTATCAAAGATTTTATGAAGGACGTTTCCATACGTTACTTCGATAACGCCCCTACCACCCGAACCCGCTTGTTGTGGCGGCTATAATGTTGAAAGCCTTCCGCCTACAAGACGGTACGCATCTAGACGTTCTAGAGTCTAGACATTTCCTAGATGTCCCCGACGATCACATAACATCCTCTAAATGCCACTACACATTTATAGAACACACTAAACATGCACACAAGACACCGTCAATCGAATCAAGAATCTAGTAGGGCACGGGGACACGCACTAGTGCGTGATTCCCACTAGAAAATCTCGTACGGTAAGTACTTCGTTTCACACGGCTTTAAGTTTCTTGCAAAAAAGCCCGATGAAGCTGAAAATGCCCAGCGTGGCAATCAGCGAATTCTCTCAAAAAAACCTTCGTCATTCCTCGAACTTTTGTAAAATAGTTATTTGAAAACGTGGGAGTAGCTTAATCAAAACAAATCATTAAAGAATATTCCAATTATTTATTTCATGTTTACATAATGTATGTACTCATTAATCTGTCCAATGTTATATGAAATATTTGCATTAAAATTATGCATTTCATATTTATATAATACAGGTAATATTCACATGGTATCAGTTCATTGTTTTATTACCTATATAACACCTAACTAACGGCAAAAAGTTATCATGACAGTACTGTTTTAAAATAACATTTTATACCATTTGCAATTTTTTGTTCTACATACAACTCATTTGTTTTTTGTAATTTTAAAACAGTGCTGCTATCAAATACAAATCATAAATTAATAATGCAACTAAAATTACTTAAGTCTTTCTTGGCGAAACGGGCAAAATAATATGCCCCATAATAATAATACTTCAAGAGATTATATAATAATAGGATTGGACATGTCAACAGCATCATTACCTTCTACAGAGATATATTTTTAAGGATTCACAACAATATCACGGAGAGGAAAATAAATAGGAGATTACATATCAAGCAAATTGAGAGAACAAATAAGTATAATTAAACTTAAAAACGACTTACTAGTTTTCAATAAATTAATTATTAACAACTACACAATACTAAATATCACAGAGAAAGTACCCAATACTTAATCAACAAATCGTATCGTCAAACATTTCAAAATTATGCCTAACGTCTCATGTTCCAGAGAGCATAATGTTATTTAATAAATAAGTACGACAAGCGGCAACACATTTCAATAAATACACTTTACAAAGTAATTATTATAACAAAGATAACTCTTTATAGTTACGCTTGTTGCTTCCTATGTTTGTTTTTCTTACGTCTCATGCGTTTTGCTTTAAGATTGTTACTGTACTGTTCACACCTTTTCTCCGTTACCTTCCTGTTTTTACCAGACCTCCTAAACTTAGAACAATTAAATTCTAAATGCCAATTGTCTAATAAATTACCATATCCTCTTAATAATATGTCATCGTTTTTTAAGTACTTCGCCGCGTCTACTTTCATTTCAATAGTGTTAAGCTTCATGCGAGCAAGGTTAACTTTTGGTGCAACCATTTTGACGCCAACCATAGCATCTTTAATATCTTCTATGGTACTGTATAGATCATCATTGGTTCTCGTGAAGAAGTCTTGCCGCTTGATGTTGTAGCTTGTGATTTGTGTGTCTGGTGATACGACTTCGACCTGTTTAAAGATTTTGAAGAGCTCGTGGTATTCAAGTAGCGACTTAAATAGCTTCCGGATGTAGAAGTTGAACTGTAACAAAAGAAAAGGGGAATTTAGTTATTGAAAATAAAGGCACAATATTAAAAAGTTGATGTGAAATATGTACATGTGAATTTCGTTTGCGTTTGCGAAATTTAACTCGGAAACTTGCAGTGCTTGGTCATTGATGTAGAATTTAGGAACGCTTGGATATGTATAAGGATCTTACGCCACCGAGTAAGCACGTATATGAATTAAGTGCGTTATATTGTGAATAGTTTAGTGCTGCGTGTATTCGTGTCGAGGTTGTGGCTTCTATACTATAGGTGTTGCTAGTTTCGTTCCCGCTTCGAGCTTCTCGTGTCAATGTTAACGTCAGTTTAAGCTTTCCGACCGTTTACATACAGCCATAGTTTATACTACTATTTTCCGACAAGCCTTTTTATTTAAAAGTGGGGTTTTTCACCATCATGTCAAATGTTTGTTACTAACCTAAAGATATACTTTTTCTCAATAATTTATAACAATTTGAATTACTTATTGCGGATGTTTTTGTTAGTACAAAACTATTAAAGCTCTTTGTTAATATAATACGTTTTTAATTTTTATTTGTTTGTTAATGTTGATTGATATCCTAAAGACCTTGTGTCATAGCGTAGCAAGTTATTATCCGTTAAGCGTTATATTACATTTTAGAATACGACCATTCGTACTTGAGTAACATTGCTCGTATAGAACGTAATCGACCATACCTATTAATATTAAATAAACTCTGTAACTTAATGACAATAAGCTATTGGTTTTGTAATTGGCACTTATTTAATCGTCAACAATCATAAGACTGTTTAGATGATTCTGTAATCGTGTAACATTATTTGTCTTTTTATAAAGTTTCAAGATTCAATCATGCTAAAAGTGGATTGCCTTAAATAGTTTGGACTCTTTCAGTTGATTATTTTAATTTTACTTAGGTAAGTTAAAAATTTACAAAAAAAATCTTCAGTTTTGACGACGCTAAAACATGCAAACAAAATTGTACACAATGGAGAGCTAGGTCCTACGGCAATAAAGGTACCTTCTGACCAACAATGACTTGATGTAGGCATGCACTAGACTAGCCGGTTTGCCTCGATCCCTGCAAACGATCACTCATTATTGTCTTTAAAAAATGCGCGAGCGATCTTGTCTGCGCTAGTGATTTTCAACTTGGAACTGGTTGCAGAATTACCATTTGTCATATACGATTGTTTATTATATAATTGAAATCTGTGCTATTTGTTTAGAGAATAGTTTTATCATTGCAGAATTTATCCTGATCAAGTGGTGAGTCATTAGAAAATGTTACAATTAGTTGCAATTAGGTATCACTTAAAATAGCGTAGTAATAAGTAATAAATGCAGGTTATGCTATTGTTGGAAGACTAAGGATCTAATTGCTGACTGGCTGATCGGCTGTTTTTGAAAATAGTTGCCAAATAAATGTGAAGGATAAGCAAAATAGGTCTCTGTACAATACAATAAACAATAAATATTGTGAATAGTGATGTACATTATTGAAAACGCGTTACTATTATGTGACGATAATGTGGTTATTATTTAACATCTCTGTAATGCACCAGTCATGATTATTTTCCTGTAAGCAGGTAAGCTGTTTTATGACGATAAACGCCAGACTTCACAACAGACCTAAAATGCCACCTTATTTTATGATTCTTTCCAATCGTAACATAGTTCAAGTACAATACAAATACGTTTGTAAATTCGAGATACGTGAATTGATTCACAAAACTGAATTACAAAATGCGTCAACTAGCAGAACCATAAAAAGTTATTCAACAGCAAATATTTTTCAACAAATAATAGTCGATATTTTTAAAAACATGGAACTGTTTAAAGTATTTAGTCAATGAGGCTGCATTGGCTCTACGTTGACTTTAGATTCCCAGGTGACTAATAACAATAATTCAGTAGGTTTAGAGAGCCGGAATGAAGTCATCCCATCCCATTGATAGGCCGACTACAGTTCCAGGAAGAATTAAGGCCAGACACACCGACCATTTGTTTACGGAGCATCGTGTGACAGCGTTTGGCGTCTCGTGAACTTCCTCTATAAGTTAATTAATGAAATGATTCATAACAATATCATTATGGTTTTGAGCCTAGTTTGAAATTACATCTGCTTTCAGCGGCACTGTTTATTCATTACTATAGTGACGCAAATGCGTGGTTTCATTGTTTCTGTTTAAAATAAACATGTCAATAATGTTTAGTTTGTTGATGGAGTGAGCCTTCAAAGATCGATAATAAATATAAAAATACTATTTAGCGTTGGATATAATCAACCGCGAAGTCTTACTTAAATGTTACTGAAGTCATCTATGTCGTAAAGCCTATTAATCAATTCGGAATTTAATAACATTTTACGGCTCATAAAGCGATTAACGCGCCGCTTTTCCGCGCCATTGTGAACAGCGGAGTGTTCGCTCGGCTCGCTTAGTTAAGCTGTGAGCAAATATGGCTTAGTATTGAGCTGAAAAGTTGACAATGCGCCGTACATTTGCCTTTAAGCGAACTTAACCTGAGAAACGTGTCGGAGACAAATGCGGCTGTACGACCGAATCGTAAGTTCACATTCGTCTCAGTTGGGCAAATAATATGTTTTTAACATTTGGCGCTGTTTTGTTAAATCGTAAATACTGAGCAAACACTAGCGGACGGTAAAGCTTGTGAAAGCGACATACCTTGAGTAATGTCCGCCCTTTATTTGAACGCTGAAATACTTAAAGTTTTAGGTGAACGTTTTCCTTTAGCGTAACTAAAGCTTTCGTTGGTATATGGAACAGTATTTAAAAAGTTCCAAGTAAATTCACTAAGGGTAAGCCCTGCATAAGTGCAGAGGCTGGGCGAAATAAAGCTTTAGTTTGATAGAATTTATCTAATTTACCTTAATTTATGGGACGAGTTTGAGATAAATAGAGAGAACAGATACAGATTATTGTCCTTAAGAAATAATTTAATATTCTTGTGTTTGATAATACAATTTTATATATAATGAACGCAAACTGCTACAATGAGTAGCCGTCGAAATAATATTAATGTTATGCAATCAGAGCGGGTCCGCTCAAAACTTTCGTCAAGCCCTGTTTAACGACTCATTTAAGCAGTATTTCATTTTTTAAATTGTTCGTAAGTCAACTAAGAGCGAGCGGAGCCGAGATCACTTGAATTCTAACGCTTTCCTTTGGCCGAAGTCAAATATTTGAATTTCTTAAGTGGCTGTACATTGACGAACTGTCGAGACATAGGTAATATGTGTTCAATATTCATGGTTTTGGACACCGCTCGTCTCTACACTGGCATGTTAAAGAATAATTTTGTCAATGGCTCGCAGGGAGAACTGGTATCCGAATGCGCGAGGACACCGGACACTTTGAATGCACACACACTTATTGTCTCGCATTAAGTTTTGTGTACTAATTAGTGGGTGTCCAATATGAATACATAATAGAAAGTCTCGTGGTCCAGATGTGTGTTCGGTAAATATCGGAAGAGCTTTAGGGCCCGTTAAAGTGCTTTATATTTTTATGAGCCGAGGTGAGAACAATCAACGACTGGTTGAGGCTAATACAGATCATATGGTTCGCTTGAGTGTTTCTTCGTAATAATACGCGGCGGGGTCGGATCGCGTGCTCGTCGAAATCAGCCGGTGTCAATCTATGCAAATCCTTTTGAAACATTTAATTGGTTGGTTAGCCCGGCTCCCACAGACTTGCCAGAAGCCTTTTAACGCCATTATTAATGGAGTCCGGTTCAACGAAGCTTTATGATATTCTGTTTGTTATGCCGCGTCGATTTCTATGTCGAAGGTTCTTATAAAGTGGCTTAATATGATAATGCGGAGAGATCGATCCCTCGATTATATACATTGAATACACCCGCCTAATCATCCAAATATTTACTTATGAAAATTTAAGATTTGATAAAGGTAATAAAGTAATTTCGATTAGGTATTGAAATGGTAATAAAAACGGGCAATTTGTGCTAATTTTGAAAGGGCTCGGCGTCGAAATTGAAGGGCTGGAGGTCCTAGTTATTGCTCTTAAGTACAATGTGAAGTAAATAAACGCTGTACAATGGCGGTGCGGTGTAATTTGGCTCGACAAAACCTCATTTATGCTGCGGCGGTGCGGCGGTGCGGCGCAGCTAATGCGAGCCTCTTTTGTCTTAAGCGAAAATTAAAAATAACGCAAAAATATTGAACGGGAAAAAGAGTGATGGGCCACACCCTCGTGAGTGATCGACCACGGTAATTACTCTGTCAGATCCTCTCTAAATACCACCTTATCATAACTGAGGGTTTGCATCACGTTACGACCAGTTACTTACAAGTATGTGATTGAAAAGTGACGTCATGATGACCGGTTCCATAATATGATTATTTTGTAATCTAATCAGGACGTTAGCCGAGTCTGAACGGAATTACATATGAAAGTGAATGACTCAGAAGCCTGAGTGAATTAAATAATCTAGACGTATTATAGCACAGCATATTGCAACTTTCTTATACATTTTCAACAGAAGTTATAGCTTGAAGAAATGCCTAACATCTATGCCAAATATATGACAAGTTTATGCTTGTTCATACTTGTCTATGTGGAGAAATGGGGACGATGATGAAATAAATTGAGTATTGCACCATACTCTTCAGGATAATATTTAAGAAATAAATCATAAAGATACTTACAATTCGTTTCGATTTCATCGCAGCATTTTTATTGGAGATTCCATAATTGTGGAAATGTATATCCACGAAGTTTGTTTTCGGTAACCACACGGGCATGCCGGAGCCATAGTCTCCGGGCTCCGTGAGTTTCTTTCGTCGATCGTCGAAGTTGTCTTTAGTGTACGCCATCTTGTTCTCAATCTTTGCTCTTGCCTTTTCGTACGGGTCGTTGCTCAACCGTCTTGGGTTTTCTAATTCTTTGGTAAATTTTATTGTACTTCTTGACTGGCCTGCTTGATGTCTTCTTCTGTGTTCTCTTAAAAGCGTTCTGGACGCCTCCGTCTCTTTGGTAGGTTTCGACATCTGTTCGTGTAGTCTATGTCTTTTGTGCTCTAATGAAGCAGCCTCGGCTGGCCTTAGACACATCGCTACAATTATCACTACCGATATAGCTACTAACAGCTTTTTGGGAAAACCTGGAACAAGAAACACACGTTTACCACGATGTCAAATTTAAAACTAAAGCTTGAAATGAAGTAATATAGCACTGTAGACAGTGATAAAGAGCTTATCGATAAGCAGTAATTGCAAAGATACCTCGGTGTGTGGATGCCATACTTGTGATTAGCAACTAACTGTAGAATAATAAGATAATTCAATAATCCTGTTTGTGATGACCGGGGGACCGATGATCACTAAACTATTCAGAAGCAAATGCAGAATTTATATCAGACTCAACTCCAGTTTCGTTTGCGTTTTTGTACATAGATAGTGAAGATTACAGTTGTTCCACCAAAAGTATAAGGGTGAAACCCTGAAATGTGCCTAGAATTGGCATAGTTTTCAAGTCAAGTTTTTTCAGTTGAAGCGACGTATTTGTTATCTTTCTTCAAGTGATAAGAACCTACTTAGTAGATATAACATTTTTTTTTACCTTATCTTATTGCTATATTTTGTATGTTGTTAATTGTTTAAGGGGATTACCCTTGAAATATTGCTTTTAACGTTTTTTAAAAATCAGAGATAATTTTATTCTAAACTGAAAATTTATTTTAAATCGATGGTAGTGTAACAAGGTGTTTTTTTTTAGCTCGAACGATGACTTGATGTGATTGGTCCGAAAAACTTGAAGATTTTAAATTGAAAATAATGAAAACCTCGTTACTAGAGTGGTTGCCACTCAAAAACATACGAGCATTCCTATTAAGAGGACGGGAGCGACCGGGGAATCACATAAAAAATAATAAGCTTCGTGATTATCGTAAACGCGGCGCTTCATCGCACTCGTACGCAAGTGCATAAACTTCTTGTACTATCTCCATCTCGGAGTACTTTCCATCCACCCGTCGACCATTAGGCCGACGGGACGCGGTGCAATGTACATACGTGACATTTTTTTTATCAATTTTCCTATGAGCAAAGCTTTGCTGCTCGCATAACCTTGTATACCGTTACCTACTAAAATTTAAGTTTCATCGCTGTTTCTTTTGAACAAATGCTGCTATATTGTCCATAGCTAAGTCATTTAAGTCTAACGATGTCACCGCTGTCATCGTTTCGTCGCTAGCATCGGCAGCGTAAAAAGTGTCGAGACGACGTCGTTACACACATTTTCTACTGCACTATTATAGGTAGCTCCAGTGATTTAATGTCATTTATAATCAAAGTGACTTTTGTTCTTCGAAAGTTTTGCGATGCACTGCTACGATCGCGTTATTGGGTGGTTGCAAAAATCACATCTCTCATTCGATTTAACGTTTGGTTGGTATTGATGTTGTGCGCCGCGCCGTAAAACATATTTTATGTGCCAACGGAGACTCGCAACTGCAGCGTTTTCAAAGTTTAAAAGGTGGAGAAACACCAACTTTGAAAAGGCCTTTGTCCAGTTGAAGTGCTAAAATGTAGAAAGTTACCCTTTCATGTCGTATTTACATTTTTTTTATGTACCTATAGAGTTCAACATACGTTTAATATGCTCTCTGTGAACTGGAAACTGGTAAAAACCTAAATTGTAATGTTAACGTGAGTAGCAAATATTTTGATTGTTGTAATATCAATTATAATATGACATTTCTTGTTAGCACTTAACAGTTGTTTGTTCATGTAGATAAAGTAGTGGGCCTTACCATAGTAACCCGTGCTATAATTTGAACTCGTAGAGAAAATTTAACACATTACTTGTGTTACGTCACTCGAGGACAATCTGAGGTAAATGTTCAGTGAATCATTAGGTCAAGCGGTGTCGTTGACAACATAACGTATGCTAAATAAACGCGTAAGTGGAACAGATTATAAATTGACGTTTATAATTTTTTGTATACTGTATCACGGTCAAGGTTTCCGGATAGAAGTTCCGTAGGCTGTACCGGCTGTACCTGAGTTTCGTAGATCATAGATACATCAACGCATCGAGATCAAACAATGCTAATCGTGTAATTGTTACCGCGAAAAGCGACGTGCATGAAGCGATTTACCGTCATTGGGATTTCCCAAAGGCTTATCGCTTATGGCTACTTTATGTCGTTTTGATTATTATGTTCATATTTTTATTTGGAATTTAATTTCATTCAGAAACAATTTTTAAAAAAATTTATTTAAAACCAATTGTAGTTATATTTTTCTATTAAGGCCTTGACAATATCATATGACCGATATTCGAAACCAACCCCTATAAAACCTTGTGTTTTGATTCAACCACTTTGGCTTGAGGAATTACGCACTGTCGTTTATGGCGGCAAACATAATTTCTTTAAAAAGAAACACTACTCACACCCAATTTCTTCTGCTCATACTCGAAGGCGCATAATTAATTAACACGTCCGGGTATAGTCATAACTATTTTTATATGTTAACGAAGCTACACAAACTTTATAGAGGATGGATTAAATAATTATCTCCAAAGATGGTAACAAACGTTCGCATGTCACGAAACGAAAAAGCTAAACTTTGAGTATCGTATGACATCGGGACGGATTCAGTGGAAAATGTCTTTGATCGATTACCGACGGCCGAATGTTGTTCATTCCCACACGATTCGCTGCCTAGGCGGTACCGGCTTTCTCGATTGTCCGCTTCCAAAAACGATCATCAATCGAATTCGCGTGAGCATCGATTTGCTGAATAACAATGAGTGATGCTGATAGCTGATACACTGATTTTATATACAAGTTATTATTACCTACGCAGAAAGGGAAGCTCTTAAATGCGATTTAGTCGATGCTATCGTGTTTCTCTCTTTATGGGTGCTGCGTTATGCATTGCAATGAGACATATTTCAATTTTCTTGAGAAATATAGTATTGTGATACGCAATTATTATTTTATTTGCAGTTAAAGTATGTTAATGATAGCTATTATTCACAGAGTTTAGTGCTTGCAATAATAATAATAAACCAACTTAACACAGCTAACATTGAAATATTTAGTATCGAACTCGGTCAGAGTGTCGTTCGAACTCATCTAAGAAATATTCTCATTTTAATTGATTGTTTTTATATTTTAGTCTAACTAGAACTTTTTAGTTCCTATGTAACTCTAAGTATCCACGTTGCATTGACAACACACGTTCAAAACAGAAAAAAAATCACACTTTAAGATATTATTGAAAAAAATTATATAACAAAAACATCACACACCAGTTAAAAAGACATCCATGAACAACGCATTGATGTAAATCCTTTGAGCAAGTCCATGTTCATGCGAACGTGTGCAAATTCCGATTGACGAAATCTTCGAAAACTCAAATATAGAACACTTTGAACACCCTCGAAAACGGAACGCACGTTGTCACTTTACTTTTTAATTAATAATATTTCCGAACAGTATGGTACCACTGTTTACGTTCGCACTCGATCGAATGTCACCGGTGTGCGCGTGTGAGGCCGGCGCGCGGGCAGCCTCCTCTCGTTGAATGGGCACCGAAATGCGGCACCGTACATAAAATAGCCGGTCAAACACTACGCGAAAACCCTTACCCGCCCGCCAGAAAGCGAAACAAATCTCTCGGAGACTTCCGTGCTTTTATATTTTTTAGGAGTACCAGTAGCTTTAGGGCGAGAAATGTCATGGAATTATACTTTGAAGGTTCCAGTGGCAAAAAAACCACTTTATGATACGTTTGTTAAGTAATGATATCCAATTTTTCACAATATAAATTAACATTAGTGTGAAATAACAATGAAAAGAACACTTTAATAGTATGACATACAAGTGACTTAAATTGTTGTTATACTTTTTTTACCCTCGTGTACGGAAGGCTTGCTTGCTGGGTTAGGTAAGATAGCTGGTACGTAACATTTTAAGCAGTGATTCTACGATAGTAAAAGTTTAAAAGATTTTTTATCAAATTAAATAGAAATAGAAATAGAAAAAATCTTTATTTGGTACAGTTACACATACAAATTCGGCATTAAATATTTTTTTTAACATTTTATCGACTCCATTGGTTCCATTTTCTATTATGTCATAATTTAAAAACAGTTTCCGTTTATACGTCATAATACTTTAAACGGTATTACTAAGCCAAATTCAAACTGTGTAACTCATGATTATTTATAACCATTAATGGGACGGAATATCCCTTTTGATGTAATTACAATTATCCTGTTCATGAAACAATACATTATCGGTTCACATTATATAACTGGGTTCTGTGACCGCAACTTTACTGAACAAAGTTAAATCTTAAAAAATCTTTATTTGTGAATTTTTGGTTGTCATGTTTTATTTTTCGTATTTTTTTGTTCCCGCCATCTCCACGTAGAGCTCTGTTCGTATCTTGTGCAAGTGTACGTTGATTCGGCTAGAGCTGCGGTGAATCATCGATGAGTCTATCCTAAACTATACCAGCGGCGGCAGCGTCATGTCACCACGTGTTGCCGAGCCGTATCTCTTATCGAGCTTAATTGATTAATCGATTTTAACACGTTGATATAATAAGCGATTTTTGAAGACAGTCTATTAAGAGATTTGTTAAAATTTACGCATTTAAATGCGTAAGTTTTTATTAATAAAAACTTTTTTGTCATTTATTATTAATAAACTTTTTTTTTTTAATTTGGTAAGTTAAGAATTAATTGTATAAGATGATTTAAAGTTACGTAATATTACGAATCATGAGCGCACATAAATATTATCTATATATAAGTAGTCCTTCTTTTTCATTGATTGGGTAAACATGATTACTAGTGTAAGTACATATTAGCCTTTAATCTTTTTTGCCAAAGCTGATTAATGTCATCATAGAAAACGCATGTGCGAATTGACAAATGTAAACACAGAGGTGACACCAGTGAAGTGGGTTAGTAGGTACTTTCAATTTCTTTAGAGAGTTCGACTAACTATGAGAACGAAATTCAAATACGTTGCGAATAAAATTTCGGGAGACAAGAACAGGCTTAAAATAAAAAAGTTACTTGTATGTTTAACATTTTTAGGGGTGATACACAATCATTACTTGTTAAGAATTTTGATGACGTTACTTTTGCACGAATGTTTTAACCAGTTTTGTTTAATAATCGGGAGATGTTACGCCCGTATGTAACAGCCCTTAGCAAAGACACATTGGTGTGACTTCGTCCACTGTAACTAGAAACGGGTTTTGTACCAGATTTATCTCAGATGTGGTTTACTAAGCATTTGGACTAGCAAGCCGAGTGTTTACACTGACAAGTTTTTTTGTAACGTAGCTAACAAGCGATGCCATTGTGTTCGGCGTTTATTGATACTGTCAATACAAGATTATTATGTCCATGATTAATACTTCCCGATTTTAATTGTTTTGTCTTCCTCAGAAATAGTTGCGTAGGAGGTCCGCAATGAGTGTTGTGTTCTGAGAGTAACTATATCGTCGGGGATAGTTCAAAACCGCGTAAGTAGCATTGGTGAATTCCGCATAAACTCTCTTAAATATGGATAAATCAAAACTGCGTAAGTGCTTTTATCTTATGATTTACGTTCTTAGTTCTTTTGGAAAATAACTTCATTATTACTTAAAGGAGCCAAAACAATTGCTATGTTCTGATTGCTACGTAAAACTACCAAGTAAATAATTAAATATTTAGTTTTCTATCCTACCCATTATCCTTTTAAAAAAAACAGGTGTTTGACGCTTACTTACGCGGTATTCGCCAAATACTACTTACGCGCTTTTGAACTATCCCCGACGATATAGACAAATGAAATAGAACAATGCCATTGCTTGTCTCAAAGTAATCGGTGTCGGTAACACGTGTCCAATTGAAAACCTCTTCTTTTTTATAGTCAGTTAAAAACAAGTAAACGATAAGAAAAAGACTGACACCATTAAAGACTTTGACTCTATGGCCTAGAGCTGGGATGGGCAAACTAAGGCCCGCGGGCCGTCTCATCACGGCCAGCCCGTGAATGATCGAAGTCCGGCCCGCGACCATCAAACAAAAATTCAAGTGCGTGTGATAGACTTTGTTAGTAAATATTGTCACGCGAATGAAAAAGTTTGCCCATCCCTGCCTAGAGGTTTTATTGCTAATTAAAGTGCATTCTCCTAGCTATCTGTCACGCGACACGAGTAATCTTGTTTCCGAACAATTAAGACTAGAACTCTCGGTAACAGCAATTACAATACTTTTTTTTGCACGAGGAGTTTCCCAGCGTGGAGATGGCAATGTGATATAATAGTAGCTTTCATCAATGAGGTTTTTATTCAAAAGAGTTTTTCTAATTGGTGAATTGATGACTAGAGGCTTTTCCGAGGGTAAAAGTGAGTCACGGATTTTCCCGAATTTCCCTGACTAGTGTGGGCGATGAAAAACGACGAAAGCCTACAAGAGCAGTATCGGGTCACTATTACTCATGCCCGTAGAAAGTAAGCGCGTAGATCCGCGTAACCTTAAGACGATTCGTCATACCGTAACAAATCTATGATGTAGTTCATAGCGACTGTTGCTTAAAATTGGTCAATCGTTGTCGGTTGAGGTGCGAAATCCTATTTGCTCTTGATTTACGGTAACAATCATTTTTATGTAATGATGACGACGATGCTAGAAAAATTCAAATAAAATGGTATTTATAAATATTTAGCTAAGGTGTTATTCAAATTCTGCACTAATAAAAAAATATAAACAATATTACAACAACGATAAGTCATAACTAAGAATACTATGTCGAAATGAGGTTATGATGTACTGTTTGCATTTGTAAAGGCAGTCAGTGCGAATGCTTTGGCCGGCATAATTTCAGCGGCTAATTTAAGTTTACCGTAAGTACGCTGCTTCCGCGACACTGCGCATGCGTATGCGGCCGCGCAACGCGCAAGTGGTATTGTTCCCGCGCCACAATATAAATCATGCTTGAGTTGAGCGTGGCGCGTGAAAGCTCTTATCCTAACCCCTTTAAGAAGGTTCAAATTTCCTAGTTACGGAACCTTCTTGCTTTCAACTCAGATTTTTTTCTTTTAAACTTTGAACGTTTTACTTGAAAATGTTAGCAAATTTAGTTTTTTTTTAATCTGTCTTTTGTCAGATATTAATGTGTTATATTGTGGGGAAACTCATCGTTAATTGTTGGTAAGGTCTCGATATCATCCAATAATAATTTATTTCGTTACCACGGTAAACTTTGGCTGGAAGGTTCTATTCTGGAAATAAGATATAATATAATAGAGTGTTTTGTATATTTTATTTGAGCAAAGGATTAACAATCGTCATTAAATCGTCATTTATCGATCATCAATTTTTATATGTATTAAGTATTCTAAAACATTATTTTTCACTGTTGATAAATAGTATTGTTTTTTAAGTTATCTCATAACTTTGTGGTTTTAAAATTTATGTAATCACTAATTTCATTATGAAATGTATGTCGCGGAAAATTTCTGCAGTCAACGAAGTGCGACTAGATAACATTAACAATAATATTTTGAATAAATATTCAATTTAGTGTGAAATAATGAGACATTTTGACATAAACTTAACATCGAAGCCATTAGATTTATAGAGAGAATTGCGGTGTGTATCCGCATAGTTCAGAGATTAGGGCAAATCGAATAATTGTTATTGTGTTTTGCAAATGCACTTAAAGTAACAGATAGCACTGGCACATGAATATTTACCATTATTCTAGCGCATTGTAAGACAGTGGTTTTTAAAAAAATGGTGGTTTTTTTTCGCAAAAACATTTGTTTGTCAATAAAGAACTTTGTTATCATTTCATACAGTATACCTATGAAGTTAACGATTAGGTCATCTTTGTAGATAATTTTCTTATCGGTAACTTATCATAAGTAAATAAAACTTCTATTTTGTTTCCCGTTAACTATTGATAGTATCAATCATGTTTCGAATAGTATTTTAAAGGTATAAAACCACTAAAATATCTATAGGTAAACTTAAAATCTTAAAATACTTACTGTTTTTTCTTAGATATTCAAATCTTTGTTTATTTAAGGAACATTCGTTTCTGCAGGTGCATTGGTCTTCCATTGTATTTGTTTTTAATTATCACAGAGTAAATAAATCTTTGGTATAAATATTCACATAAGTTCACAGTCAATTGTTTTTGTCACTGGCACATCATTCAACTTTTATTTTTATCACTAAAAAGTTTTTATCCGAGCAGGTGATGCCGAGAAAAGTATTGAAATGAAGACCGGCGATTTAAAAAGTTACGTGACAGCGGCTGTAGGCGATCGTTGCGATCTCAGGCGGATACGTTCGGTTCGCCGCGTTACGTGTTATGTGTGTCCTGGCCGTTTTTCCGCGGCTTATAAACGTGGCCGGCGCTCCCGTGATAAAGGGTGCAAAAAACTGATTGTTTGCATTAGAGGGCCCGCCTGTACGTCACGACTACAACGTCGCGCGCGTTTAGGACGTAAACGCGCATGTGCTAGTACGTAATCGCCTGTTCAAATAAATACATGTGTTCCAGTACCGGATCCCGAAGGTGTGTGAAAATGGTTTCTGGACGTGCTGTCGACGGCGTACTACCAAGATGGCCATTTATAGAAGCTTTCATATATTATTTTTTAAAAATAAAATGAAACTTGAATTTAATAGAGATATGAAAAAAAATGATTATTTATTTGTGTTCTGATTTATCTATGAATTTTGTTTTATTCAATATATTTAAAACATATTAAAACAGTATTTTTTTCATTTGGGGGACCATAGACCATATGGACCATATGGGACCATAGAAAAAATATTTAAAACGAGACTATAATTAAATATGTTAGCTCTTTAGCTTACATATTTAATATTTGTAGTATCTATATACTGTACTGTTTCACGTGTTAAATGCAAAGTTATGTTTGGTACAATATTTACAAATATAAATATAATATTTACAAATATAATTATAATAATTAGTAAAAATAGCTGACTTGCTCCTTGCCAGTTCTTTTCTTCTTATCGTACGGCCCTCCTTTTATACGAACTGAAAAAAAAATATTTTTAAATTGACATTTAGGTAATAATTATCGCTTCGCTCCAAACTCTTCTTATTGCTACAGTCAACATCAAATGTTGGTGATAAAACCTTTCACATATTCATTTTCTCAATTTTTTTTAACGAACTTTGTACAAATTGTCTATGCCACCACGTGCCCAAGCGCATCGAGCCGGATTCGGTGTAAAAAAGTGCGTGTTACTGCTGAGACGGATTCAACTTGCAATTAGCCACGGGATCGACTGGGTGTTTGACACTACGTAGGTACTTACACTCCATTGAAAACGTAGACTGTAGAAAAAACGTTGACAACTAATGAATGAAACAAGTACTCAATGGCTGGGTTCTGGGTGTCTAGCTAGTGCAAGTTTCATTAGCCATCATGTTAACGATTTGTACGGCAAAATTTACTAATTTATTTTGTTACCAGGGGGCGCTGCTCCAAGACAATATCGTCTCATCTTTATTTTATTCAACTTCTTGAATTCAGTAAAGTAAAACATCTGTAGGTAATCTCCTATTAAAAATAGAAACATTACATTTGTAAGGGAGTATTACGAAAGTATCGTGAATTATTTATATTGTAACACTATCTGCCTCTTATAAGGTACACACGCCTGCACATCAACCTACCACAAACTGTCAAATTTCCTCAATATACTTTGAACTTTATTGTTATGTTGTATGTTTGAAAATGTATTGTAGAAATTTGTCAGTTTTGGGTAGGTTGATGTGCAGGCGTCTGTACACACATTTTGATATTTTATTAGTAATATGGGAAGGAATAGATTTGAGAGAACTCCTCTCACGTTCATATTAAGGTAATGGCTCTGGTAACGGACTTCCAATAAGCACTTTTAAAGATCTTTACTTGATCCGCAATGCTGTAGCTGGAGCATATAACTATTGATCAGCCAAGGCTATCCTTGGTGTTGCCGGCAGCGCAATGTTACGATGGACTTATGGCGCGATAAGAAATGATAAGGAAAGAGTAAGTGATTCAAGGGCACTGCCTGACCTTCAGCTCGCCTAAAATAGTATAACAGCCTAAGGGGAAGTAAAAGTGAACCTCACATATTGAGAAACTGGCTATCGTATCTATAACTGTCGTCGGAACTCAAATATGCTACTAATATGATAAGATGGTAACTAGCTAAACGGACTTAATACCGAGTACCTACACGAATGTGTTTTTCTTGATGGTAATCGTAACCTGGAGCTCCGCTAGTTAGACTGGTGGTTGAATCACTGGAAATTAGTGGCGATTACTTACAAGTTCAAAAATAGATAAGATCATTGCTTACACTATATTCAGTAAACAAAAATGAAATATATTTTTATTAAAAAATTAGGCAAAAATGGACTTTCCAGACAACCTTTAAGATATAGGGCAAATAAGGAGAAAATGAGAGGAAGTGCACCGGCAACTAGCAAAATATATTTTTTAATCTATTTACGAGTACTTTATACTATACTTACTTAATAACATAATACTAGACCATATTTTTACAATAAATAACATAAACCTACGATAGAGTAGTTGCATACGAATATTTAGCTAAAATTAAAGAATGCAGTTTGATCTTAAAATCGTGATTTAGAGTGTCGAACATCAGGCTAATAGTCAATCTCGAAAGTACTCCGCACGAGTCAAGGGATATTTCAGCAGGTTATCAGCCCCGGACCCAAGCTGTATATAATAGAGTTGTAAATAATAATGAGATGATTGAGTAGTACTAAATTGAATATAACAGCAAAAGGCAGAATATCCCAAAAAAAAAACTAATAACTCTACTAGTAACCTAGTAAATGTTGATATTGATGCAGAATGATAATACTTCAACTGGTAGACTGGCAGACTGGTAGACTATTCCATCTTTTGGAGGTGCGACAAAGAAACGAGTCACCAAATTTCTTTGTGCGCGATGGGATATGTGTGACAGTGAAGCGATGACTCCGGAGAGCAGCACGTGTACTCCTATGGAGGAAGGGAGAAGGTGGGATAAGGTCAAAGAGTTCTTCATAAAAGCGATAGAAGACGCTGAGTGACGCTATATCTCTACGCAATTGCAGGGGTTCGAGAGTATTAGTGACCTCTGCATTGCCGATAATGCGTACAGCGCGACGCTGCAATCTGTCTAAGGCATCGAGAAGATACTTTGCGGAACATTTATAAATGAAAATTTATTATTTGAAAAAAGCGAATTCGCAGCTAGGTACTGCCGCCTTACTAATACCTTACTGCCTATGGGCTTCGATCAAAAATAGCCTATGGTAAAATTCGTTGAATAAAAAAAAATAATAATTAAATTAACTAATAATAATAAATAATTATTAATTAATTTAAATTTTACTTAGATGTAAAAACAACACTTAATAAATAAATAATTCATCAGTTGTCTCAACTGCCTGTCTGATTAATTTAATATTATGTATGCTGAGTGGGCCTCTAGTTTAGATGATTTAGTTGTATGAATAAATACTTTTTGTTCAAAATCATCACCTGTTCATTTTATGTTTCTATACTGGGGCACGAACCTTCCCTATGGATGGAAATACCACGCGCCCAGTGCGGATTAGTGGTTGTTAACGACTGCTACTGCAGCCGGGACCAACGGCTTTAGTGCTTTCTGGAGCATGGTACCTTTTGATAATTAACAATAATAACAATACACACTTTACAACTAAAATAGAAAAATATAAAAAAAAACTACTCGATTGTAATACGACTGATATCTACGAGGAAATGCTACGAGCTTGCTACGCAAATATGAACTGTTATCTATGTTAACGTAGCATTCAATTCTCGAATGACGGATATTTCACATGTATATTAATTTTATTGAACTATAATCTTCGATCAACAATATCGAAGACTACAATGGAAATGCGACACCATCCGGAAGATATCAAGAAACTGGGCAGTTACCATACCTGTAGCTTTTATGATTGTGGTTCGATTGTCGCCTATTAAAGAGTTGCGATCAAAATTCAATTACTTTCGGATCATCATCATCAGCCTATATTAATTAGTCCACTGCTGGGCATAGGCCTCTCCGAGTGCACGCCATCGAGCACGATCCGCGGCTACTCTCATCCAGCTCTTGCCAGCCACCTTGCAAAAATCGTCGCTCCACCTAGTCTGAGGGCGTCCTTCGCTACTTTCGGATAAACTGCATAAATAATTTCCGTGGGAATTGGTTCTAAGTTACTATGAATGATATTGAAATGAAACAACTTTTACGGATCTACTCGCGTTTATTTTACACATTAGTATTAATTAATGTTTATCCTGATGCTTCGAACCCTTTGCAGGGTCCGTGGTCACAGGGAGACTGAGGTGTTGGTCGTCTCATAATTAGTTAGTAGCTTGTATACCCACATTTAAATTTAATCAGGTGCGTTCCGTTTTACGCAGAAAGAGCTTACAGTATCTTTTGGTCTGGCAGTACCAGTGGTACCAGTGGTACTAGTTGGGGCTGGGATTTATTATTTTGTATGATGGGATCCCAGGCTGGTGGTAGATTCCAACCAACTTCTCTATTAAAATTAGGATGTTTTTTAATTTCAATAGCCTCGCGTATCATCCTAGGGATGAATTGTTCTCTAGCGAGTATTTGTGGTTTATCAAATCTAATGTAATGGTTGGGGCCCTCAAGGGAATGTTCGCATACTGCAGACTTATTTTCGCGCCTATGCTTGACGTCGGCTATGTGTTCTTTAACACGGGTTCCTACACTTCTCTTTGTTTGCCCAATGTAAGAAACGTCAGGATAAACATTAATTAAAACTAATGTGTAAAATAAACGCGAGTAGATCCGTAAAAGTTGTTTCATTTCAATGTGTAGTGTTCGCGTAAACTTTAGCAAACAATATATGAATGATATGTTCCGATAGTTTCTTTTTCCGAGTTCGTTATATCGTAATGGCACCAATGTTCAACACTTTAAGCCCACTTTTCGACACAGTTTTCATCGCTAATATATAACTAAGAATATTTACTTGACGGAAGCTAGGATGCAGGTGGTCTGCGTTAAATTGTAGCTAAAGACTAAAATCAGTTGCTGATCCCTATTTTAAATGTCATTCACTGGTCCCTGCCGAACACCATTAGCCTACTTCAAAGTTGACACGCTAAATCGATGTAAATAAAAAAACTGATCCGTTGTAGTTTCCGTAATCAGTTATAATTTTTTTGTTTCATCGGTGTACAAGACTTTTATTACAAACTTTTATTTAGTTTCACCTGTCCCGATGTTTGTTTGTGATCAAATCTTGCAAGTTAAATTTGATCGACTTCCCGATTACGGATTGAGCTGTAATTTTGCATGCATATGTAAATCCAATGACAATACAAAATTATTATGACATGGAGCTGATCTCATGATGAAACCGGAAGGTGGCCATAGGAACTCGGTTGTTAAACGACACAACCCCATCGAGTTTGGACTCGTTTGATTTGTCTTGACGAGTACTTTGGCACTAGATGGTAACCAGGGTCTGATGATGGAGCTGGAAGATGGCTATAGGAACTCGGTAATTAAACGACACAACCCCATCGAGTTTGGGTTTGTATGATTCGTCTTGACGAGTACTTTGGTGCTAGATGGTAACCAGGGTCTGATGATGGAGCTGGAAGATGGCCATAGGAACTCGGTAATTAAACGACACAGCCTCATCGAGTTTGGGCTCGTATGATTCGTCTTGACAAGTACTTTTTTGCTAGATATGTCATATCGTTAACGTTGCGCCTCAGGGTACCAGGGCGAACCCTGTGGTACTGAAGACCTTATCCCTCTACAAAAATACTAAAGAATTTTTTATAAATAAATGCGTGTTACATTGTGATTGCAAAAGTTAAATTATTTTTAACTTTTTAGTTCTTTTTTTTAATTAAAGAGTAATTTATATATATAAATCTTCTGTGCGTGTGTGTGATTGAACTCCTTCTAAACGGCTGGACCGATTTTGATGAAATATTTTTCATCCATCATGGGGTACGGGTGTTTTCAAGCGGACGAAGTCGTGAGCGAAGTCAACGTCAAGTCACTAGAAGCGATGTCAACAAGAATAACTTTGATTCTGACTCAGGCTTTGACAATTATTGACTGACTTCAGAATTACCTGTATTGTCTTAATTTTTTTAATTATAGTAAATTCATAAATAACTTTCTTGTTTTTAAGCCCCACTGCTTAGGCTCGCGCCCAATGGATGGAACGGGAGAAAAGTCCATAAACCACGACGCGGGCCCATTGCGTATTGGTGGTTGTTAACGAGTGCTAATGCAGCCGAGTCTTACGGCTTTACGTGCCTTCCGAAACACGGAGGAGCTCGAGATGATAAACTTTTGGTCAGCCAACCGATGACCGGTCTTTGCGAAAGTTGTTTAACCTCAACAATCGCAGACCGGACGCTAACCAATGTGCCGTAGAGCTCTTGCTACTTGCTAGAGTAATAAT
Organism: Eudonia truncicolella; assembly: GCA_949315975.1. NCBI lineage: Eukaryota > Metazoa > Arthropoda > Insecta > Lepidoptera > Crambidae > Eudonia > Eudonia truncicolella. The sequence continues at coordinate 13,318,158 of OX438836.1, forward strand.
ACAGGACTGAATCAATGTAGGTAAGAAGGAGAAATAATATGTTGTCTATAATTTAATAATCATTATTTAGATAATAACATTAATCGGTGCTATTACCCAAATTATGATGTATTTTCATTGTCGCGTGGTGATTATGGCCCTAACGCGCCCTATGGCCCAAGTACTTACATTTGGGAAGACTTGAGCCCAGCGGTGGGAAACTTATAGGCTGATAATGATGCGACTAACGTTTCTACTGTATACAATTTATTTAGTAAAATATCGAGACAAACAAACTGAATTAAAGTGTGTTAAAAATGGCGGAATGGCTTAAAAATAAACACAACCATCGTTTTATGATCCCATATACTATAAACATAATCATCTTTCAATACAACCACTCAACGTAAACTCTGAGCGCCACCCTCCCGCGACGGCAACAAATTTTTGTGCATCGCAAATTTTCTTCCGTGTCTGGTTTAAATCAATCAGCGGTGTTATCGTTAGCTGCTGATAGCGTTCCCGGGGGTGTAACCACAGCATCCCGGCTCCGCCCGCTGCCCAGACGCCGCCATGATTGGCCGCCGAGAATAGCCCCTCACCTACGGGCTAAACTTAACTAGGACACCGTTTCGCACACTTGTTTAAAGAACACGCGTTGTTCGCTTGTTTTATTTATATACCGAATTAGCTAGTGTACGCCGCTTTCATGTACGTGGTGGGTGGACGAAAGGCTCGCGGTTGTGTTTAAGCTATTTAAAAATATTTTATCGTGCAGCTGACATAATACTCGTATATGATGATACATTTTTGGAAAGATGTGGAGACTTGTTGTTGGACTAGACATATTTATTAAAAATTATGTTTACTTGACAAAAAAAAAAAAAAAAATCCAGTAGCGGAATTCGTACCCGCTCCCTCTGACATATCGAGTTAGGTGCACTTCCGATTACGCTATGGGTCCCAACCCGCGCAAATTTATCAACATCTACTCTTAATTTGTAAGCCAAAAGAGCTTTAATCAATGTCAATAACTGCGTCATTAACATCCGATTTTAATATTTTTACAAATATCAATCATCAGTTATGTATTAAGGGAATTCTATTTATATTTATGAATTATATATTTTGTGCTATTGAATATCATAACGAAAACTAGCAAGAACTCCGATCCAATACGAACCCCTCGGAGAATAAAATAAGTAAAGGAGACACGACACGGTTACGTGATGCCAATCTCTCTATTCTCTCTCTATTGAAACCCTCTGACGGAGTTTCGATCACATGGCTTGAGAAACCCTTTAAGTTTCTCGCCGCCGCCGGTTACGTCAAAAAAGCTCTGGGATGCCCTGGGAAGCTCTGGGAAGCTCTGGGAAAAGGCCGTCTGAGACCATCAGCAAACACAAAAAAGCAATAACCGACAGTCTTGAGAAGTGTGGAATGCCAACTCTTCGCACAGTGACGTCATCGTCGCATTGTTACGTAGTAATCGCCACGTAAAACGCTCTCGCAGACAATCCAAGCCGCGGGTAATGTAACAATTACGCAGTGGAGTTCACATCACACCGTAGCCTTAACCTCGTCACCTATTGTTCCATTTATGCGAGTTGTGTAATCGATATTATCGTTGTCATGTAAGGGTATCAACATTACGTTTCATTTATTTAAAAAACAAACGGATTTGTTTTTAACGATTAGATGTGATTTCTTAATTCGTTATGATGTCGACTTTTCAACTAATATGTTTTTAAAATGTTTTTGTTTTGTTTATATAATTTTAACGCAAATTTTGTTGCTAGGTTCAAATCCAGCTCGCGGAAATTTTTTCAACATTTGTGTTTTTTTTAAATATTTGTTTAGTTTTTTATATTCGGTGGTTTTTCTGAATTACCATGTCACCTAAATAAGATTATTTATTTACGATTATAAAGACAATTATTCATTTTGACACGCAGAAGTCGTAAACAAATTCTTTTGTCCCAAACCAAGGTTATTGATTTCTAGAAAAAAAAAAGACTTGAATTATGACTTTCATAATTATACGATACTATAATATAAAACGATACAACAAAAACCAATTTAAATAATAAATGTATTCGCGAGTACACTTTAAAGACGATTTTCCGTTCGTTGCGGTGTCACTGGCGTCCGCAGTGACGTTATCCAACGCACAAAAAAACGAGCATTTCTCAGGGAAATCTGAATAATTGTAATATTAAATAGCGGGGGTATTTCGAACATCCTGATAATGAGATTTCAGAGAATTCATGGTTACGTTTGGATGGTGGAAGCCCCCGGTCTTTGCCACCTCATTGTCTATGCAAATCTGCTACATGGAATTGTCTGCAAATGCTAATCGGATATAAATAATGAGAATGAGTTGATTGTATACCCACACCCACATGGGTTTGTAAATAAGTAAGAACTTTTTATGTTACACACATTTTAATAAAGCTACGAAAAAAAAAACAGCAAACATTTTGCATCAGGACATTCAAATAAAACAACTTTTACGGATCTACTTTAAAAAAAAAATAAAAAAAAAAATAAAAAAAAATTAACGCGAGTAGATCCGTAAAAGTTGTTTCATTTCAATGTGTAGTGTTCGCGTAAACTTAAGAAAACAATATCAGGACATTCATTAATTAAAAGTTTTTTTAATTTTATCAGAAGTGCCTACTATTTATAATTTTATTCGATTTTTTTTCTATGATTATGTTGTTGTTGTTATTATAATTACTTCTTACGAAATACACGTATCATGGTGGTTCTGCGCTATGCTCTATGCACCCAAAATTACTGACTATTGAATCATAAATTCTTTCACTTAGGTAGGATTTGAAGGTCTTTCATTTTGAATTCTCAGCATATTAATGATATGCCAAATTGGCTGCGATGACTAACTTCCTGACGTTAGGGCGCATTCTGAGAACAAATCTCAGGTACAATACCGGAGGAAATGCCAATCAAATAACGTATTCTTGATAGAATAGATTTTAATATGAAGTAATAAGGTTTAAAATGACTGTTTTATTCGCGTGGTATAGGTGATATAGGCAGCTTTTTGCCGTACACTTGACAGCAGCCTTCAGGAATATCATTGTCGGATAAAAGCGCCTTAATTAGAAAAGTGGGATATGGTCGGACACAACTAATGAGGAATCGATATCACGACTCGCGAAATGAAATGAGCTGCCATCTTCCACTTTACTGTGGCTAACCATCAAGTGAGATGAATAACAAGCTTATCGACTTCTTGGCGGGAAAGTGAAGAGTCATGTCTACAGTTTTGTTTTAATTTCTAAAATTTGTGTTATATCGAATATTAATGTGAAATTATGGTGGATTATTAACCGTTAAGTGTTCGTAAGTGCGCATGAGTGTTGGCAAATGAAACAAAATAGTGCAACTTCAATTTTCAAATTCTCTCAAGAAGTCCGCCCGAGGAATTAGTAAAGCCCCACATCTTTACTGAGATACTTGAGGGGTTGGGGGGTATATCATTTCTCACTTCTCATTTCTATTATCATTCATCATCATCATACTGGAAGGAAATATTGTATATTTATGTATTACTTGTAAGATAAATTACTTTAACACTGGCTAAATGTGCTAATCGCACGAAGCCATCAACTAAAAAGAAACAAAGCCCATCCCTGTTAGGCGAATAAAAACAAGGACTTCTTGGCGGGAAAGTGAAGAGTCATGTCTGCGATTTTGTTTTATTTTCTAAAATTTGTGTTATGTCGAATATTAATGTGAAATAATGGTGGATTATTAACCGTTAAGTGTTCGTGAGTGTGCATGAGTGTTGGCAAATGAAACAAAACAGCGCAAAGTCACTTTTCAAATTCTTTCAAAAAGTCTGTGTAAGGGCTTAGTAAAGCCCCACATCTTTACTGAGATACTCGAGGGGTTGGGGGGTATATCATTTCTCACTTCTCATTTTTATTATCATTCATCATGATCATACTGACTGGAAGAAAATATTGTATATTTATGTATTATTTGTAAGAAAAATTACTTTGACACTGGCTAAATGTGCTAATCGCACGAAGCCATCAACTAAAAGAAAGAAAGAAAGAAAAGAATAAAAACAAAACACAACACTTAGAATTTCAGTTTTGGCATTAACGTTTTACAGGATTTTTATGTGTGTAACGTAACTGTGCAAAATTAAATGGAACAGATAACATGTAAAGATGTTTCCTGCATGATACCTGTCCGAATGTGACATACTTACCAAATACTTCAGCTACAAAATGAAATACCAAGTCCGTTTTGTCTTCTGTAATAGGATATCTGTCTTTATTTATTATTTTTGTATTTACAATTTGGTATTGTTTGATCAGGCAAGATGGTAGTGTATATTTTTTTTCTAATTTGGACTTGTATTCGTGTGTTAAATGTTATTGATGTATGTATGTAATATAATAAATATATAATATATATGCATAATTGTAAGTAATTTGGTGTTAACATGTGTTAACACTTATACTTAAACTTAAACAAAAACGCAGTGATATGATATAATATTGAAAGTTCAAAAAGCTGTCCTTATACTCGTATGTGTCATTATATTAATACTTAGATAACAGTAAAAATACATACAACATTTATTTGTTTATATTTGTGTATGGACAAAGGCTCATTTGAATATAAAAGTACATGGAATCGTGCCGAGAAACAATTATTATTCTAATCTTGTTCCTACGGAATCGTTTCAGCCGAGCCTCACAATAACTCTTACGCTACCGGAAAAACTGGAAAGTGTTTCCATAAAACTGTTGTCTTTTTTTGTGCAATTTGAATACGGCGCGCGCGGTCCCACGACCACCGGCCTGCCTTGGACACCGTAATTGCACATGGCTATCACTGAACCCGTTGTGAGTTTATATTCAAATTATGAGAGAAATAGAGTAAAAACGAACTCTGTGTCATTGTTTCCTGGTCATGTAATTACGAAACAAAAAGTGATCCTTGGATTGTAGGTACTGTGGCTTGGCTTTCAATAACTTTGCGATGTCCTTACTAACTTAAAACAAAAGAATTTATTGTAAAAGGTCAATGGGAGTCCTACAGACTTTTCGTATCTTCAATTTGGTTGGAAAGTTAAATAGGTCAAAGGGAAACCACTCAATACCACTAATAAATACTTTAACTAAACAGTTAATAATAGCCTAATATTGATCTCTAAAACAGGTCACCGTCTGATATTTGATACTTAAAGCTTTTTCTTAAGTAAATAGCGCAAAGGAAAAAAAAGTAAATTTAATTCGTTGATAATAACATACTTACATTTACAGTCAATAAATCAATTAACAAACACTGTCACTGTCAAAGGATATCTCTCTTAGTAACAGAATTAAAGTCTCTTACTTGGGAAACGTTTAATAAACACTGTGCGAGAGAACATTATTGCAAATCACTGTTTATCTGCGACTGAACTAATTGCTTTACCACAATTTCCTTACAAACGCTAGCAGTTTAGTGCCAGCGACCGCAAACATGTAGGCTGAGATTCAGACAATTGATAAGGCCACTGAAACAGACTAGAGAAATGTGTACAATCAACTTGTAAGAATACAAGGAGACAATTACAAAATGCAATTATATTTATCAATTATATGCAATTGTCCCGGGCTGAAAAGTCTCGCATTTTCAGAAAAAACCCTCTCGTGGAAATTATGTTAATACTTTTCTGAATATTTTTTTTTACAATTTTACTTATATTTAATATGAGTAAAATTGTATTTTAATAACACCACAGATACACGTTTCTTTCACGGTATTCCTATATATATATTTTTAAATATTAAAAGGAGGCAAACGAGCAGGCGGGTCACCTGATGGAAAGTAATCACCGCCACCCATGGACACCCACCCGCACAACCAAAGTAATTGCAGATGCATTGCCAGTCTTGAGGAAGGAGTTGGATCTTGAGGAGGGAGTAGGAATCGGGAAGGGGTGAGAGATGGGCCTCCGGTACTTTCACTCACCGGACGAAACACAACAGCAACGAGTGCTATTGTTTCACGCGGATATTCTGTGAGAGGGTGGTATTACGCCGGGCGAGCCGGCCCATTTCATGCTGCAACGCAGCATGGCTCTACCACTCAGACAGTGTGACTCATTTAGCACGACCCAGGGGTCACGTGTAGGATCTCAAGGGTAAACCTACGGACGCGAGTGACTTTAACCCCCAAGTTGCCATACATATATTGTAGTGTTAAGACTGTCTGGCTAGCTTATTATATAGGTATGAGTATAAACCTGTCACAATAACATGTTCCTACGGTTGAAGGTAATGTAATGTAGTTAAATAATAAGTTAAATATTAGGTAAGATAAGGTAAACAGCTTAATAATATTTACCAGTATTCTTCAAGCGGGTTCATAGGGCCAGCGTGGAACCTATCACGGCCTAGTATAGGCTTCTTTTGATCTTCCAATGTGCCATTTCACATGTGGTAAGGCCTGAGCCGAGTAATTCTCGATTGTAGGTTGATGATGATGATTGAAAAATAATGAATTAACACGAGTATATTGATGGATGAATTTTAATTGCACTCAGAATACCAATTGTTTAAATCGAGGTAAACGCAATGACTTTTGACGCTTCGTAGATTGGCTATTTGAGGTGTAGTCAAAAGTCATATCTAACCTGACCTATCCAAGATAATGCTTTCGAATACCTATGGGGCTTATTAATAAACAAAGTGTAAGCTTGGAGTAGTTACTCCGTGTTTTGTCTCCTTTACTCTAGTATGAAATGAAGTTTACATGACTAGAACAAAACACGGAGTAACTACTCCAAGCTTACACTTTGTTTATTAATACGTTACTACGTACGTAACGTACTACGTACGTAATACGTACTTTGTTTATTAATTATATTAACTTACTCACACCTCTTTGCAAAGCGTCTCGACATCCTCACCCATTGTAGGTACTTTAATAGCCCCGTTTCTGAATTATTATCAGTCCTATATTTTTTAGCATCCATCCAATCCATTCTTGCATTTCTTGCTTGCTCTATTGAAACAAATGTTCTATGATTAAATTCATTAGAAAAAACGTGTCTAGTTCATAATATCGACAGTCACTATATCGACGGTCGCTGTATCGAAAACGTTCCATCGACGGGTTAATGTATCGACAGTACCCCAAATCGATGGTACGCTACATCGACTACACCAAATCGATAGTACGCTATATCGACAGTACATTATATCGATAATACGTTGTATCGACGTTGATGAATTAATCCCATCAATGTTATAATTATTTTGAAAGTTATTGTAATAATAACTAAGGGTACTAAATACGAATTTATGATTTTTCAACCATTTCATTTCAACATCACATCAAAATCAAGCAATTTACAAATTTAACAAATTGTGATTAAAACTTTTTAGAATCCCGTGTTTTTTATTTAAATCTGGCTCGGGTCGGGCAGTCGATGCAGCGTACTATCGATATGGTGTACTGTCGGTACAACGTATTATCGATATAGTATACTGCCGATGCAGCGTAATATCGATATGGTGTACTGTCGATACAACGTATTATCGATATAGTGTACTGTCGATATAGCGTACTATCGATTTGGTGTACTGTCGATGTAGCGTACCATCCATTTGGGGTACTGTCGATACATTAACCCGTCGATGGAACGTTTTCGATACAGCGACTGTCGATATTATGAACTAGACCCAGAAAAAACAGTATATGTATTTATATGAATGTCACGCCTACGCTGAAATGTGTTTTAATTAATTAGCCTCTATAGCAAAGAGACGTTTAATGAAAAGTACATGTCATAACTAAGCTACCTTTCGTTATACGTTATTGACGCTCAAACACTTAATACATCAAAAAACTCTGAGACAGTATTCGCAACGAGTACCTACTTACATTCATCAACTTTTACCATCTTGCTTAAGGCCATTAAGAGCGATATCTGGGCATTAAAGGCCAAAGTTGCATAAAACACGTGATACTCCCGCCGGCTGCCGAGAAAAAATCGCTAATTCCTCACGACTTGCCGCTTAATGATCGGCCGCCTTTTATACCAGTCGGCCGGCCTGAATTTCCTGTTTCCTTCTTGTTACGCAAAATTGCCACGATTCAAATTCCATCTTCTGGACCTGCCATTGTGATCTCGAACATATGCTTTGTCTGCGACCACTGTTATGTAATATTGGGTGCCGACAGTTAATGTGTCGCATGTGCAATTTTCATTGTTAATTTAAATACTGGTTAGTTGTGTTTCTGTTGTAAGTATTGGTTTCTCACTATGTAATTAAAGTGTGGTACCTTAATAGACATTTAGAATATTGTTTAGTGTGTTACAATTATGAAAGCTTAGCGTCTTTCGCTTTGGTTGCTCGGCCCATGGGTGACCAAATTAAAATTTTGAAAGCTTTTTCGTTTTCTGTTATTTTATGATGGAACGCTCTACCGTCCTGAATGAATAATCAGAAGGATTTCATCAGGAGATTTTATATATTAGTTTAATTAACTATTTTAAAAGAATAATAGCCATTCTTTCAAGTCTTTAAAATAATCGCTTCTCGTTCCTATATCGTTAATAGACATGGGGAGGTCGAACCTTAAAGCTGGTAAGTTTCGGGTTTGTAGGTTTTAATAAATCATTGTCATCTTACGGCAACAACTGAAACACGTTTAGGTTTTGAGGAAACGTTTTACTCACCGCCGGTTACACTGTATTGGTATACGGCAAACGGCCAATTTTCTTAAGAAATGAAGAATCGATGTTAATTTTTACAGAAAGGCAGTAAGAAGATTCCATAGTTAGAACGATTATGAACTCTTAACCCCATTAAATACAATTTTCCTGAGAGCGATACCGACTTTTTCTTTAGGGCGAATATTTCTATTTAGGTAAAATAAGTTTAAATTTCTTTTTTTTTAAATTTTACATTTACGATGCTATAATTATCACAATGCTCACGACCTTTGGATAACTGGTCCAGTTCTCTGACCGCTGAGCTACCGAGGCCCCGAGAAGGTCATAGGTTCGATTCCCACTCAAGTTTCCTGAGGCTGGCTGATTTTTCCCAATAAATTTTAACTTGTAAAAAAAAGTTTATATTTATGCGAACAAATCAGTAGTTAGTCTTTGACAACCCTACGGCGTTTGTTATATAGGTAATAAGACCGGCTTAATGCATTCATTTCTTTTGTTTCTGGTACCTAAATTAGAGACGTGCTTCGATAGGGTTTTTCCAATGCTTATTCTGACCGCATATTTGATATGTTACTGTCACAGTTCTCGAGAGACTTACTATTTATGTTTTTTTTTGTTTTCCGTGAAAGTAAAATATAATGCTAGATTTTTTATCCGCTTGTATGTATAGTCGGTATATTCTCTGTTTAGTACAAATTTCAACTAAATTAATAAATATTACAATATTGTAACAACACACGCATGTTGCTTGTTACAAAATCAAAAATTTCTCATGTTTTTTATTGAATACCTACTCGTATATGTTGCTATGTCGTGTTGTCGTTTTTTGTTATACTAATTGACTCTCATTTATATAACTTTCCCTTTTATGTCTATATTGAAAGTAACAATAACTTAACATTTTTTGAATTTATATTGTTAACATTTATAAACTTTAGCGCTAAAACAATCAATTAAACAAACGATTTGTCGCTTTTCTTGCATGCAGAAGTGTTAATAAAGTAAAAATTTACATTAATAATGTTTCGCCAAAAGACGGCAATTTGTAAAACTGTTTTTTTGAGCAATAATGTGTTTGTTTGACAAATCACCGTTGCCCACACGCCTGTTGCGTAGGAGGTCATAAAGTTGAGTTTACTATTGTTGAAAACGGCGAGGAATGTATAACTTGTTAGTATTAAAGCCTCATAAAGCACTTAACAAGTTAACAATGATGTTACGCATGTCTGAAACTCTCAATCGCTCATTATTATCATCGGTTGAAATTAATTCACATGACAAAATCGGGAAATCTGACCTTTCGTTACACAATTTTGTAATAGTAAAATACGTACTAAAAGCTTGCAAAAGAGATTTATACTTTCACCTAAGTAACAGGTAAGAAAGGAACGGGCGGCGTTCTGGACTTTCTTGGAAAAGAAAGAAAGAGGTTAATAATGGACTATGAGCACACCTGGAATCCTTAGCCGTAAAAAAATGGTTTTTAGTTTGTTGTTATGGCTAGAAACGAGTAATGTTGGCAGCTAGCTAGGTGGACTAAAAACAACCTCTAGAACAAGGACTGAGGACCATCGAACACGATACATCACAATCGAACCCGGTGGTCATTCATAGCACTAAACAACCGATGATAAGTAAGAAGCGTATTAAGTGTACTACAGTCGCGAGGGTTCTGCATCTGCGTCGCATAATATGTGCTCGCTGGTGATCTTAGCGGAGTGCGGGCAGGTGAGTATTTCTTCACAGCAACTAAAATTGATAGCTATAGGTGGTCTGGTTCACATTCACACAAGTATTAGATCTACTAAGCTCTTATTATTGAAAGGCTTATTTTTTTAATTCAAGACATATTTCTGCCTATCAAAGTGAGAGTAATCGTATTTATCATCATGTTATTATAGTTTTATAAGCAACCAGAAATGTGGATTGACGCTCGACTTTTTTATCGAAGAGTCTCCGATTTACTTAATGTTAGGCAGAAGCGGAGTCCATATGAGAGCACCGCTAGTGGGGCAGGAGTGTGCGTTCCTAGCCGCCCTCGCCTAGCCGTAACGGTAGCAAGAGTATTTATTTTATTTATTTATTTCAGAACTTACAACTATCCTTACAGGAATAATGCTAGCTTTATGCGGCCAATCAAAACATAACCTGTAGCAGCGGCAAAAATAAAACCGCTTCTGTGGTCTAGTAGTTGTACCACCGATCTTTAGTCCCATAAGTAATCTATTCCAAAAAAATGTGCATTCGTGTAATTATACAATTCGCTATGTATTACAGCTAGTTTTAATCCGTCTGGCTAAGTACCCCCCTTATCTAAGTCGGTCACAATAACATCAATGTTGGAGGTATTGTCGTGTTCCGACAGGTGGTGATAAGAAAGCCGGTCAGTCTCTACGTAGTTGAGGATTTTGGGTGATGTGCCCTTCGACATATCACCATTAACCGTCAGATGAGATGAAAACAAATCTTCGCCTTTTCTGAGCTTGTGTCCACCAGTCTTTTGTCTGAGCTTACGATGATGATATCTACATCTATATTAATATCCTCGTAAAAAGAGGTAATGTTTGTGATTTTAGTTGTCAAGGCTAATAATAAATAATAATAATAATCTCTGGAATTAATGGGCAGATTCAAAAAAAAAATAAAAAATTTTGCGGATAGAATGCTAAATACGTTGCGGGTATCATAGGCTATATTTAATTACGGGTCAAAGTAAAATCTAAAATCCACGCAGCTGTGCACGTGCTAGTGTTTTATATACGCAAACCAAATGCGGGTAATTTATGCAATAATAACTGAATCATCAGCCTTAATAACGTGTAACAGATTTTTTATTAATTGTGATCTGATGATTAGATAAAGTGAAATTAAATGAGGTCAATAGCAGTCATTGTTGCACGTCTAGACGATTGTATTGCGCCTTCAGTGTCACCGTTCGATAAGCGATCGAAAAAATTCTCGAATATTCTGAAGATGATGAAATTATGTTAAAATAAATGATGTAATTACAGATATACACAGCGTAAATGCGACGATTGTATTGTGCTCGAGAATAGCAATGATTAAATAGGTTCTTACAAGTTTTTATCCACTTCACAGTGTTCGATTGAGCTGAAATTTTGCAAACAGTTTTGGTTTTTATTACTATATATTATAGTGACAATGACCATTTATCTTTAAAATATTATTTAATTTGGTTTTTGTTTTGGTTAACAATACAATATTAATATTTGACAGCATAGAAGCTTGTCATGTAAGTGTGTTTTGTTTTTTTTATATAAGTCTTTTATTATTTTTACTGTAGCTTAGCTGCGCAGAATATAATAATATTAGTTATGTAAATAGTTTTATGTTCTCATTTTAAGTGAACTCATTCTGTATGTTCGTATGAAAAAGAAATTCTTCAAACCCACATAGGTACTACAGATTACAAAAGTTCAAATCTATCAAAAGTTTTACTTTAAGTGGTAATATTATATAACAACTATTAGTTATATTCTAATAGACCGTAAAGGATGGCGTACAAATGGGGAAGCGTACACTGAGCAGTAGAAGACGAGGAATATAAGACGTATCAACCTACTACACAACTTTATGACTAAATACAACAAGAACATGTCCAGTAACTAAATGATGAAAATAACAAACTAAAAATATGATAATAAGACCAAAGGATCATGTTGTGTCAATCATATTTTGTCGTGGACCCTCGTCACATTTACAGGTTGCAATAAGGTTTTTTTTTGATAATTAGTGTCAGAGATATAATTGAAAAGTTGATCAAAGCAGTCTTAGATCATTATTAAAACACATGACTTTAACCTAATTTTTATTATGTGTTTAATTGTTAGGCGCTTTCAATATAGGTATGGTTTCTAAGGGTCTATATACTTAGATAACCCTAAAAATACGTTAGGTTTAATAAAAATGGTAAAATATTGTTTTCTAAAGTAGGTACACGCGGACATTTAAAAATAAATTATCTGTTGCGGTTCTGCTCGTTCAATTGTCATAGATTAGTAGCAATTACAGGCCAAGTTCAGTTCGCCAGTGCTAGCTTTATTAATAAATTATAAAATAATACTATTAAGGTGCCTTTAACTCCGAAGTGAATAAAGAATCTTCTATGTAAACGTGATATCTTTGACCGCATCATCACTTTCATCAACTAAAAACAAACCAAATTAACTGCATTTGGCTTGTTTTTAGTAAATTTTAATGAATATAAACCACGATTGTCTCTCAAAATATCAGTCACTCCTGTTGCAGAACCAAATCAAATCGCGTGTTGACGCTTGTAAGGCACTATAATGTCATCAGTATCTCACTATAAAGCCTTCGGTATCGCTGATCGATCGCCGGACGCCGGCCGTGTGCGTACGATCGCACAAGTTATAAATACGAGCCGCCCACACTGGCTATGGAAATCAGTAGGTCACTGGGAGCTACCTCCGTACAGACAGATCATTTCATACCAATTGACACAACTGATTTATACGTAAGTCGTTTGTTTGTGTAGTTGGATTTCCATTTATAAATTGTTTATGTTGAAAAAGAAACTTATGATAGTTGCATTATATATTTTTGTGAATGTTAGAAGATGAGAAGTTTACTAAAGATTATATTAGATTAGATTAGATTAACTAATATTTTTAAAAATAAATATAAAAATAAATCATTGTATTCGAACTTATTTGCTTAATTTACTATTTTATTTTACATGGTCTGTCTTCTAGTCACTAAGGACTGATTTCTTGCACCTCCTGTATTTCCTTGCATGTAAGCGGACCTCCTCGATCAGTAGGCGGAGCATACACAACAATACTTCGCCAGTCATAGAAAAGTCTTTGTATTAACAGCATACCTACAGGTAGCCGACTTAAGATTTATTAGAATAATAATAAATCTTTTAATTTTGATCACCTTTAAAGTCGACTAAATACGAGATACCTCTCGATTTGTGAACGAGACATTTATTTACTTATTTATTTAGTCCTTTGGAAAACCAACAGCTATGAAATTACAAACGACGTTAGTTATAATGTTAATACCTATGTGTTACTGTTAAAAGCTGGACGCAGAATCGACTTTAAAAATTACAAATAACTCTTTATAATGATAGATTAATGGCTATAAAAACAAAGCCGATGCAGTAACTCCTAACATGCTGCCAACAGTACAGTATACGAGAGACGGTAAGTAAGTCTCCCATCCACAGGTAGTGGGTGGCAAGGTTGTTGTACTCGAAATTTGCGGTACCATTTATTTGCATACTCACAGGTCAGACTAGAAAAAAGTGACACCAATAGATATAATATGGGATGGTGCAAATTGGTATCAAGGCCACAGTCTGACTCTCTCCTTTCGTTAGTGGGTAAGTGTAACACCTAAAATCAACTTATGATAAATTGTTCATTGTGTGTGAGATAAGTGTTGTGTTTGAGTGGTTTCCTGTGTCGGCGGAGTGAAAGCGGATTGGGAGGTGCAAGGATTTAGGATGTTGCTGACACTTTGGGCACGCGCGTGTATACTATCACGAATTGAAGATATGATGCCATGAATTAATGATTCAATGACCCTGACTTTGAGGGCCATATAAACGGAGGATCAGTTTAAGTTCAAACTATTCAGTCCATAAGCAATTTTTGGAAAAACGATTAGCGAGATTTAGACATCTGTTAACTCTACCTTCCTTTTGCGAATCAGTTCTTGTTTTTTACCCCTACAGCAATTATAAATTGTTAGTCGACATTTATCTAACTTTTATCTTTAGTTAACTTTTATCTCCCTGTGACCACTGACAGTCCTTACTAACTGGGCTTAGGCCACTACAACACTACCACATTGGGCGATGAGACCACATCCTACTACGCTGGCCCAATGCGGGTAAGTAGATTTCAACGATATTGCGATACCAACTTGCCTTCTGATGCACGGAGGAGATTAATATATTTAAATTTGATCACCTATCTGGTGATAAGGCAATGCTTAACTTGCAAAATTGCAAACCAAACGCGCTAGTCACTGTGCCATTGAACTCCTCTTACTGAGGATAACCACTACCTATTAAAACGACAAACTCAAGTAACAGATCTATAATGATAAAAACTGGTCCAAGCAAATTCTAACTGATATGCCAGTTGGATTCCGCTTAAACAATTAAACTCATTAGGCCGATAATTCGTTGGAAAGGTACAAGTAAGCTCAACACTGCATCATTTCAGCATGCCTGGCCGCAATAATAATTGTCATTAAGATCGCGCACTGACTTCTGCGTGTGACGATAGCAATTTAGTTGAGGCGAGTTGCAATTTGTACCAAATTATATCCGTTTTGGGGACAGCCATTTGGACGCTTTTCACGTGTAATGGAGTTTTTCTTGCGTTCGACGCTAAATTATTTTGCGCGCCTCAAAAGTTAATTTTTTTTTTATATTATCGGGTAATCACAGTGCCTTGATCTCACCTGATGTTAAGTGATGATAAGGCCAATGATGGAAGCGCACTTCACCCGGGATCCTCAACTAGTGAGGTACTGGCTATCTTATCTCTAGCTGCCGGAAAACAACAATGCTACAAACATTGATGTTATGGCGATAAGATAGTGGTAGCAATCCAGGCGGACAAACAAGCCCTACCACCAACCAAACCGAGTACACAAACATGTACTCCCCGCTGGGAATCGAAGCCGGGACCTCTAGGTCTAAACCGGTGGTCTTAGCCACTAGACCACAGAGGCGGTTAAAAGCTTTTCAAAAGGCAATCGCGATTTCATTTCCGCCTTTAGGAAAGGAGAACAATAAATATTTTTTGAATAAAAGTACAAACGAAAGGAAGGAATAAATCATAGATTGAAAGACAGTGTCATATTTTCAGTTTGTAAATGCAAAATCTTATTAAAAAATGATTCTATGTTGTGATCATATATCTTTCAAATAATACAGACATATGTTAATTTGAAGTTACAATATGAGAATAATTGTAACAAAAATAACCTAGCGCTCTTTTTCTATTCCAAGATTACGTAAAGTGGTTGGTCGCTTTTTCTGGTGACTTAGGAAAAAAGCTATTCGTATGCAGATTCGAAAAAGCCCTGACAGCACTTCGGCACATGTCTTTAAAATTTGTTATACCTAGTTATCTCTTCAGCTTATGTCATCTACAGTTAAACGTAAGATTTCTGCAGTGAGTGCCGACCCCCTAATGTTATATAACTGTTATATAATTACTTTATTATATAGTTTATAATAACGTAATAATAAACAAATATTATCAAAATAAACATTTAGTTATTATAAGCTATAACAAAGGAATAATAGCCTCCGTAGTTGAACGACCTCATTAGAAGATGGTCATCCCCTGAAACGTGTAGGTATACAGACAGACAGCGTGGGCCGTATCCGCCGTGAAAGTTTCGCTCTAATTATTATATCGAAATATATCCATCATCCTTGAGATATATCTCTAAACAAACGGTTCTGTTTTGGATTTAATCTGCAGACAATATTTCTAAATACGTAATATTTTTGGTAGAGTTTTTTTACGTCGCATAATTTAGTTGTCTACGCAGTTTTGCGACTTCGACGTATGAATTGTGTAACTTGCTTTTTTATTGTGAAATTGACATTCCTGAATCGTTATTCATACTAATCCTTATTTATCACGTATGGATATTAATAAGTAATCCTCATTTATTGTAATGATTCGTATATTATTATAATTTCAAAACGTGATTTAAAACTGATTTTGTCTCTATCATCACTCGTTCATCATTCTTCAGCTTTAACTCTATAATAGTTCTTGTTTTGAAATAAGGCGAATTTACCCCATTTTCAGTGATTCTGAAATAATGGACTCCCACATCTTTACTTACCATCAGGTATGATTAGGGCCGAGAGCATACCTGGAAAGCACTACTTCATATATAAACTATATGTTTTGATATATTTTTAAAAGTGACTAACACATCTAATTCAGTTTCATTGCTTTTGTATTCTTCAGCTTCTATTTCAGCCAAGCTATTACGGTTTTCATGAATTATTTCCTTTGTCTTTGTCAGCTAAGTCTCCGCAGCTTTTTATGATGTCGTTTTATTTAGAAAAAATAATTTTGAAAGACTGTTATCCTTAAAGGGGTGTAAAATCTGCACTTTGCTTTTTTTTTTGCTTTATTATTTTTCTAAACCGCTCCGAAGACTGTGTATTCTTTTTAGCCGTGAAATATATATACATTTATATATTTATTTATATATTTCATGGTTCATATATATATGCTTCAGCATACTCGCGGGTCTGTGGCAATGCGCGGGTTATGTGTGGATCCCCATGCTTACAAAGCCCGCCCCGCTCGAACCCCTCCTCCGCGCTGTCTAAAGACCGCGTCCAGGGTAAACGAGTGCGGCGGACGGGGATTGCGGGCGGCGTGTGTGTGCGTCGCGATATATTCTAGCGTTTAAGCCTTGTTATCGTGTCGTGGCCACATCAGTTGGACAGGAACGTTTGAAATCTACGCCTGCTATCTGGCTCAAGACAGCTGAGCTAGGCGCCCACCTCAGTCGCTTCACTGTGGCCGCATTCGACGGTTTCTTTCATCGCCACCGCGCTAGCTCCTCACCGTGGACGAGCGCCAAGGAGTTCGACGGTATACTTTGGCCACGGACAGCAGGCACCGAAACCTGAGCCTGACGTGCTTTCCGAAACATGGAATAGTTAGAAATCTTTGTAAAATAGCTTTTTGCGATTGCAGTTCGATTGCGCTGGCCTAGCTAACGCGTCGATAGTAATATAGTAAGTATAACTTTTTATACTATCATGGTCAATGACATCAGAATATTTATTAATTAATTATTCATGGCACAACAATATATTAAACACATTACATTTATAAGATAGCTTTTAGAGAGTTTACTGATTGCATCGGACGGAATTTTCAGCTTCGCCGGGCTTTTTTGGGGGGCGGCGAGAAACTTAAAGGGTTTCCCAAGCCGTTTGAAACGAAGTCATAGTCAGAGTCATCGTCAGAGTTTTTCTAGTGGGAACGGCATCACGCACTAGTGCGTGCCCTCGCGCCCTACTAGATTCTACGAGGGGCTTGGATCGGATCGGGTTATAAAATAGCATTAAAGAAAGAAACATGGCTTGTGCTCAGGACAATTATAAATATGCACAACATTTGCAATGACAAAGGTAAAAAAAGAAGTAATAATTGTAAATAATGTATGTTTTTTAAATATTCAATAAATAATTTGGCCACGTCATAGGTTGATTTTCTTGTTTGTTTACAACCATATTGCGCTATTTATAAATACTTATTCCATAAGTGTCTTTGATAACTGTAACGTTGTTCATAATGGTTACGTTGAGTAACTATCAAGGTCATACAAATGTGTGTATAGGTAGGTATGAAATTATTAGTGAATCATGACTGATATTTATGACGCTCAGGAACTACTTAGACCTTTACAGAAAACAATATTTGATTTTTATTACTTTCGAATTTGGATTCACAATGCATATAGTTGCAAGATACAATTTTACTAGAAAAAATCAACCAGCCTTTGGAATAAATCCGGAATATTTTATTTGTTTTCTAAATACACTTTAGTACCATGCCATAACTTTCTATAACTGTACTGTTGCTGTAAATTTTTTGGTAGATAGTAATCTTTGCATGTTATCTTGTATTAAAATGTTTTTGTTTTGTTTATATAATTTTAATGCAAATTTTGTTGCGAAACAAATTACAAAAACACAAATGTTGAAAAAATTTCCACGAGCAGGATTTGAACCTGCACCCTTCTGACATACCGGGCCAGGTGCTCTTCAAATTGAGCTATCGTGGTTCTAACCAGCCCGCCGAAATTATTCAACACTATTTACTTTTTTTACTTTGAAAGCCAAAGGCGCACATAATATCTTTATAAATACTAAAGATCAGTTAAGAATTAGACAAGCTATTTATAAAATGTTTTTTCGGCGGGCTGGTTAGAACCACGATAGCTCAATTTGTAGAGCACCTGACCCGGTATGTCAGAAGGGTGCAGGTATTGTATTTAAGCTTTAGGGATGCTATCCTGCTCACATATAAGTTTTTATTATTGTTTTTCATAGTTTGAATGTATCCTGTTGTGTTTAAGTAGGGGAGAGGGGGGCCAGACGGGGTGGCGGGCAAGACGGGGCAACGGCTTTATATGGCCGGCGTGACATTGACCTTTTTGATTTAATAATTTAATAATTATTAAACTACAGTTCCTAATAATTGTTGAAATTGAAATACTGATATTATATTGTAGATAATAATTAAAATAAAAAAAACCCAAAAAGAATAATATTATTAGTTTTTTTGGCTTTCAAACGTTAACTACCCCGTCATGCCCCCCTCTCCCCTACCTTAAAGTAAATTAATAAATATCATATACTAACAATAACTTGTGGTTAAAAGTAAAGTTCTGGAGTGTTTGGCGATTTTTGTTACTGACTGTAAAATATCTAAGCGCAAATGCGAAACCGATAGTCGCAGTTAGACTGATGACATGACCAATTCATCATCATCAGCTCATTTTATGTCCCCACTGCTGAGGTACGAGCCTTCCCTATGGATGGATGGGGCCATAAACCACCATACGGGCCCAGTGCGGATTGGTGGTTGTTAACGACTGCCAATGGCTTTACGTGCCTTCCAAATCACGGAGGAGCTTGAGATGATAAATTTTTGGTCACCCATCCAATGACCAGCCTTTGCGAAAGTTGCTTAACCTCAGCATTTGCAGACCGGGCGCGTTAAACACTGCGCCATCGAGCTCCTCATGAGTAATTGCTAACTATTAATAGTATGCAACTTTAAAGCAATGTACTGATACAAAAAAGGATTACCTACTCAATATTTAGATAAGATACTAGATTTTACTAACAATGACGTCACAAATGTTACGGTGCAGTGGTACTGAACCGCTTTTTTAAGGCATAAAGTACACTCAGTTGAGATTCCGATAATATCTGACACTGATAAAACATATCGTGTAGTGCGCACAACTGCCTTAAAAGTATGAAGGCGTAAAGATTATAAACAGTACATCAGTAAACGGATTTCCTTAGGTACGGAGGAAGGAAAGGCCAATCATTATTCAAATATGCGGCGTGGCCTTGCGTTGTCGTCCGTTACAGCTTGACGTACGCCGATGACGGATTGACGGCGATGACGGCGCCGCCCGCCTACTGTTTGCCTATATGATTCAGGACTTCAAGTGGTTAGGTAAAGTACGAGGAGCGTTACTCATTTTTAAGTTTTCAGTTACGGAACTGCAGTTACGGATAAAATGATGATTATAGAAGGAGGAAGTAAGTCAAGAGGCCCTCTGCCCTGCTTTTCGGGACTTGGTAGGGCGTGGAAAGACGGGAGGAGAGTCACATAACCATCTGCTTCGCCTCAGACGCAGTGATTTTTTAGAGCAAGATGTTTCTTTCTTACTTTATTAAAACTGGAGAAGTTTAAAAATGTCACTGCTTTCTGATAAGTTTATAATTGACTTTTCAGACAATTCAGAGTCTATAATCGGTAGGTAATATATAAAAGTATAATTGCTGATGAACTCAGGATGCCGTTAATGTCTTTTTATAACTATTAAGAAAAAAACAACTCTCAAACAGTCTCACTACGAAAATTAAAAGACGTAAACGTAAATTTTCGTGATTTTATCTCACTTTAGAACTTACATTTACAACCCATTACACTACATTATATTACATTTTTTACTTCAACATACGAAACATAATTTATACATTAACAATATAATATTCAATATTTCTTTTTATATACCGACTTTAAAAAGGACGAGGTGTTTGTTAACATCCAGTTGAAACATTCCCATGAGGTCAAATTATGTTGTAAATAACGACCATGACGTAGTTACGGTGACGACTCTGCCGCACATGCCGCCCGCCCACAGCTTATCTATGATTCACAATTTAAAATAACCGAAAATGGCAATGCAACTCACAAAACTATCTTTTATGACGCAACTTACTTGTGATAAAAAAATATCTGTACTTATTTTTAAAATTTTAGATTGAAGTTCATTTTATTTTGTTTTATACGTTTATTGGTATATTTAATACATAATTTCCTATAGGTAATATACTCTTCCATAGTATATATGGCGTTAATTGAATTCAATAATAAAAACGGGACAAAACCTGCTATTTTCTGCAATTCACGTATTCAATGCTAGTAGGTAATATTAAAACCACTAAGGATAATGTCACATAAACATAGCTATTCTTAGATTACTTTTTAATATACTACTATTAGCTTAAAAGGAATTAGAAACTCAATTATTATTTTAGGGGAAAATTTGAAGCAGTATTCCACAGATTCAAGTTTACACGCAAAGAAGTCTATAAAATGAAAAACAGGTTTAATAAGAATAAACACAAATGATGAAAAAAATTCCACGAGCAGGATTCGAACCTGCACCCTTCTGACATACCGGGTCAGGTGCTCCCGCAATTGAGCTATCGTGGTTCTAACCAGCCCGCCGAAATTATTTAACACTTTGAAATTTTTTCAACATTTGTGTTTTTGTAATTTGTTTCGCAACAAAATTTGCGTTAAAATTATATAAACAAAACAAATCACTTTAGGTTTAATAAGGTTTTAGTGCATCATTTTACAATAAGTTTAATCTTGATCAATTACCATATTTCCGAAACGCAATGTCTCTATTAGGCTTATTAAGCCAGCATGGAGTCTGTAATGACGCGCTTCAAATGCTATTTAATAAGAGTTAGCGACCTTTTAACCTGGATCTAAGGCAGTAAAACTCTGTTCATATTGAAACTGCGCCCACACTGATTGACTACTGTATCTTCTTGTGGTGTCTGCTGGATTGATGTGTGATTGTTGGCGCGACTGAATTGAAGTAGACAGTTGCATAACACGGTATGTCGAAATCAGAATCTGGCCTCAGATGAAACAGGCCCCCGTTTTAATAATAAGTTGTGAAACAATGTTGTTTACTTTTAATGTATGCCTTGATATATTTATATTTATTTAAATCAGCTCCTATGGGCTAGGTCATGTGTTTGTGGTAAAACTTGATATACTTACAGTAACATCGTTAAGTTTTTAGTTAAAGTAGGTAGTCTGTTTTTCCGGTTTCCCAAAGCTTTTCTATGCTGAAAAAGTAAAAATATAAATATTTGTATCTGGTTAAAAATAACGGAAGTACCCTCACTATCGTACCTACATATCGTAATGATTCATTCCTGTAGGATATCTTGCAAACAAGGCCATGAAACGTTATAGCCGTAAACTGTGACACCGGAGCTTATTACAAAGAGCAGATTTACGTTCGTAACGCCCTGTAAACCATGCGGACTTTTATAGACTACTCGTGTAACTACATCGTGTTATAGTACTTGTATACGGCGATACTATTATACACTTTTAAATTTAGGTAATAAAAAAATTCAAAAAAGCTTTATGATAACATACTTACTAAATTATGTAGAGGACCTTAGGCTTGTGCCAGTTGCAATTTTGTAAAGAATATTTCGATCTCGAGCTCCTCCGTGTGTCGCAAAGTAAGTTGGGCCGTTGTTGGTCCCGGTTGCTGTCCGTCCGTCCTGATGGGTTACAGCCCAATTTTCTAATATACTATTGCTCGTTTGGGAGAAGCTGATTCTAGCAGAGAAATAATTAAAGGCTGATGACGATGATGACCACATTATTATTATTATTATTGTGCGTATATGGTTATTTTATTGTTTTGTTGATTTTATTATTTACGTTATTATTTACGTGTCAGTCATTTGTTTGACTATTTGAGTGAGAAAGTGAAAAGTTGTGTTAAATTTAATACAATGTATGCTCTGTTAATTAATTATTGTATATCAAGAAGGATTATAACGTTTAAGTGCTCGTGAGCACGCATGAGTGGGGCCCAGTCGCCGGAATACTCATCTATCTAATTAACCTACATGCAAATTATCTTGAGAATTTTACCTGACTTCTCATCAACAGAAAGTTAATTGTTGCTATTAAATATATACCTATTTATTACTTTAGTATTTAATTTAAATTAAAATTGAAATTGTGTTTTATCTGCGTGGAGACGGAGAAATAATACTATTCACCGCCCCTCTTCTCCGGTGGGTATCGTAAGAGGCGATTAACGGATTTTCGAGATCCATATGCTCCACTGCGTGATATGGCTTGGCCCGTCTGGTTCGTGACCACCGTACCCATGGTGTAAAACACGTCAAGAGACCGCTTATCGGTCGCGTTTCGGGATCAGCCAGCGTATAACAAGAGCTCGAGTGGATGTTGCTGCGATGCATTTGGTCTGTGGAGGCTTCCGTCAAATCAGTGCCAGGAAGACTTTGTTAACCCGCCGACCAGCGAGACCCGTAGAAACGGCTGTCCCGCTGACCGCTCGTGGCACAGTACAGGGGCCCAAGCGAGCCTAACCAGCTCGCGAGGCTGCCTCACCATGCCACGCATAATCTCGGGGTGGTCTGTCGTGCCGATTAGTGACCGGAAGGTGGAGTCCCGGGGGGGGGGGGGGGGGGGTTTGAGGGCCATTCCGTTTGGCAGGTCATTAATACTCACCTGTAGGCAGATTCCTGGTGAAACAGGCCGCCACACTTTAACCATTTGCATCGCGGTAGCATTTCCTCGATTCACGCCTCCCTCCTTTTCTCCTCCATGACAACGCCTAACATTAAAACTGGTCTTACAGTCGTGCATACCCCACCACAACCTTACCGTTTGAGGTCGAGTTCGCTAACGAGTTATGGTTAAGTTTCTCCGAAACTGACCATGCTGGTAGAACTGCCCACGCATTAGCTCTTACGTACAACCTGACTCAACTGGTGAACCAGCCCACCGGGATCCCAGATATAATTGGTCACGCGCCCTCTATGCTGGACCTTCTGCTGACGTGGCGCTCAGCTAATTACCGAGTGGAAGTTTGAGCTCCTTTAGGATTTTCGGATCACTGCTTGGTATCCAGCAAAGTGCCTCTGGCCCCGCTACCACCTCCAGCGATATCGAAACGCCAGATTGGGCAATACTCGTCGGCAGACTAGGATGGCATGCGGAACTTTTTCGCATCCGTTCCTTGGGGGCAGTGCTGCTTCAGTGGGAAGGACCCCACAGCTAGTGCGACTGCAGTTGCTGATGAGATTGTCTTAGGAATGAAATACTATATTCCGCACTCCTATCTCATCAGCAAAGGCAAACGCAACCGATGGATCAACCGCGAGTGTGCCAACGCTGTTGTTAACAGGCAGGCGGCACCGCGCTTGGATTAGAGGTTCAGCCCAAGGAGAGCCTCAGACCCGCACACTGAAAGCAGCCTTTAACAATGCTACCAAGTCCTGCATGAAGGCTTACGTTAGAGCGGATGCCCAGCGCGTTGCACGGGTTGGCCAAGAATTACTGACGCATCCTACGGGCAGCCGTAGCTACTGGCGTCTAGCCAAGGCCGTGCAATCTAACTTCTGCCAACCCTCGCTGCCACCATTGAGATGTCCTGACGGATCTTTAGCTCACAAGCCGCAGGAGAAGGCCTCTCATGTAATATATATAGTTTTACAAGTTTTCACTAAATCTGGTAACCTAGATATTAAACAGCTGTGCTTCCTCAAACAGAATTGTCTTTTTCCCATATTTAGTCCTAGGTGTAATTAATTTGAGTTTGTTTTTGTGTCGGAGATTGTGCGTATTTTTTTTAATTTAATTTTATATTTGATTTCATCGTCTTTGTAATAATTTTTTTATTAGAATTCATGTTGTATATTTATGTAGTTGGGATAGGTTCATTGGTTTAGTTATGTCGTACAATTGTTTAGTTGATGTAAGAAATGGATAATGGAACAATGTCCTTATTATTTTATTTTGAGTTCTCTGTAGCGACTTTCGGTTAGTTGGTGCAGCTGATTCCCAGATTTCAATTAGGTATTCTAAATGGGATTTTATTAATGAATTGTATTTAATAGGTTTTACTTTTTTACTAATGCTCTGGAACCCCTGGTAATTGCGTAGCGTCACTTAGCGTCGTCTACCGCTCATACCATGGCGAGTGCTCTGAAGAACTCTCTGACCTTATCCCACCTTCTCCCTTCCTCTATAGGAGTACGCGTGCTGCTCTCTGGAGTCACCGCTGTACTGTCTCGAACATTCCATCGCGCACAAAGAAATTTGGTGACTAGTTTCTTTGTCGCACTTTCAAAAGATGGAATAGTCTACCAGCACACATTTTCCTTTCTTCCTATGACATGGAGTCCTTCAAACGAGGCGTCAAGAGGCACCCTGTGGGCCGGCAGGGTGACGGTGACTAATGCTGCGTTTTTTTCACGCTGCACCAGTTGTCCTTGCGTCTGGACTCCGTTTCCACTTAACACTAAGCAAGTTATTAGCACTTTACGACAATCGCGAAACTTTATTTATTTTCATGGCACCCGAACAATGAGCATGATTGTGTTCAAATTGAATACCGGCGTCAGCGTTTAAATTGAATGAAGCTACCGTGCTCAAGTTACTTCCCGCTGAATAGACTATAACTTCAAGACGAGTGCTTTAGAGAATTAGATAAGTTATTGTGTTAAGAATATGTAACCGGTGGTGTAGTCTTACTAACCACATACCCAGACGTCCTGGGTTCGTTTTTAAAGCGAGGAGTATTTCTTAAACTCTTTTGTTGGAGGTAATAAGGGTACAAGCTTGGCTAGATACAATCATCTGTCGTTATAACAATAATGTTAGAAGTTATAAATATTGTGATATTACGTCTATTTAGGACACGTTTATATAAGCCCATTACAATGTAAGGCGAAAGTTCTAAGCAGTTTAATGCCTACACAGCGTATACAAGGACAAACTTTTCTTCTTTATAAGAAAAAGCAAAGAGATCTAACCTATACAGCTTTGTCTCCAGTTATAGTATCTTTGTTTAATGGTACCAGATGATAACGATTGATAATAATAACAAATGATATTTGATTAATGATAAGTTAAATTCCCCCGATGCCGAGTTTGCAATAAAGTAGTAGGACTTTACTAAGATCTCATTAGAACCTTTTGAGAGAATTCATAAAGTGACGTTGGGCTGTTTTATTTTATTTACCAACACTCATGCGCTCGCAAACACTTATATACATATACACATTAAGAGTATATTACATAACAATAGGAGTATATTACGAATAATAGAGTATTATTTCATATTCATATTTGGATTTTTTTTTAAATGACTAAAAGCTGCTATTATGAAGCCGTTGACACAATGATAGCTAAAAGGGAAGATGACATTTTATTTTTCTACTTTATATATCAAAAAATATAGTGAAAATATAATGAGCTTCGAAAGAACGTCAGAGCATTGACTAATAATATATGTAGGCTATATATGGTCAGAGGGATTGTTGCGAATTTTTAACTAAAGAGTGACTTTGTAAGAGATCCCATATACTTAAAGCTGACTGGAAAACAATCGAAACATAACGCATGGAGCTGTTTGTCATATTTAAAACGCAAATTCCGGTTTATTTTATTTTCATAGCCGTACCTACAATGAGACGTATTGTTCGCTACAAAGTGGATAGTTGCCATTGCGAAATGCGTTATTGAATGAAAGTGGGATGAGCTACTGCTTTCGTTGAATAGGCCATAACTCGGAGATGAGCATTTCATGTGCGTTCATGAGAAAATTGTGTGATTATTTTCTAGTGTTTACCCACTTATTTATCTTTCATTATATAACCCTAGCAACTGCTATAAAATCAATATTTAATAATGGTAAAAATATGCAACTTGAAATAACTTCAAGTTTGTCTATGTAAAAGTAATAACGTAAAGAGTTAGTAATCATATCGTAGGTTATTTGATCATGACTAATGCAATACAGCCGTAACACTGAACGGTATGTTACCTTCCTAAATATGAAAATGTTTGTCCTTGTTCCACTTCGAAAACCAGCAACGGATCGGTGATCTTATTGCAAAGAGATGGCTAAAGTGTCATAGGTCCAAACGTTTGTGAGGAAACGCTTTAAATTTTTTTTGTAATATTCAACTTTTTGTACAGACGCCTGCTCATCAACCTATCCAGAACTGTCAAATTTCTTCAATACATTTTCAACCATATGCTAAAAGCATAAAGTTCAGAGTCTACTGAGGAAATTTGACAGTTTGTGGTAGGTTGATGTGCAGGCGTGTGTACGTAATTATAACTATGTTAAGCTTATACTCTTTCGTAATCAAGTTGCGGTAACTGTATAATTGAAACTTAGTACCGACGATTTTTTATTTATTTACAGGTCGCCTGATTGCAATATCCAAAACTGTTTAACGTGTTCTTTGGCCCACTATTCACTCGACTAGTCATCCGGAAATGCAATATTGAAGCTCGTGCTGGCTGCTAGGGCGTAAACCGATGGTTTGTCCCGATAAACTCAGTCGTGTAGGCATATCCGACTCGAGGAAGTTGCCACGTTGGAGTGTTCGCAAATAGACGTTTAAGTAATGATTTAGGGCCAACCGGCTGACTCTGCGCTGACGTAACAGCTTCTTACTTTGAGGCTGAATGATGATTGGGGCTATTCGATAATACTATACTATATTGTAAATGGTTGTATACACTTTTAAACTTTCATGTTCTATTTTAAACAACATTTATCAACGGGTATTATTGCAAAAATATATTTCCATATGATACCTATATCTACGAGTAGTTTGCGTCAATTACCGTTATCATACTTTGTTGTAAACGGTTAGTTTAACAATTTTATGATTAACCATTTAAAGGCATTTAGATAAATCTCACTAGATATTATCAGTTACGACAATCTAGATAATCTCAGTTGACATAGACTAGTGGTCGCCCAGTGGTCGAAATTGGACTGTAATTTTTATATAGGGCTGCACGGATGGAAAATTAAAAAAGATAGAATGTGAGTTTGGATTGGCATTTACAGATGTCGGCCGCATTAAGACCATGAAGCTGTAGGTACAACTTCATGATTAAGACAAACTATTTTTTTTAGTTAATGGCTTCGTGCGATTAGAACATTTAGCCAGTGCCAAAGTATTTTTTCTTACAAGTAATACATAAACAATATTTCCTTCCAGTATTATGATGATGAATGATAATAGAAATGAGAAGTGAGAAATGATGAGAAATGATAAACGTGTACACGTGTAAACGTGCACCCCTCGAGTATCTCAGTAAAGATGTGGGGCTTTACAAGACCTCACGCGAACTTCTTGAGAGAATTGCACTGTGAAAAGTGAAGTTGTACTGGTTTGTTTAATTTGCCAACACTCATGCACACTCACGAACACTTAACACTTAATAATCCACCATTATTTTACATTAATATTCGACATAACACAAATTTTAGAAAATAAAACAAAACCGCAAACATGACTCGTCACTTTCCCGCCAAGAAGTCTCAAACAATATTTCTATTCTCAAAAGTGTATATATGCGTGTGTATCAAATACATGGTAGTGTGTGTAATGTTGTTTTTATTGATATAATGTTTTTTATGCATAATTTTAAAAAAATATTTACATTCGGATAACCTTCTCTATAAAAACTATAAGTGTGCGAAATTTCATACTCCTCCGTCCGCGCAGTTTTCGTAAAAAGGGGTAAAAAGTTTTACCATTAACTAATGTAATGAAACAACTTTTACGGATCTATTCGCGTTTATTTTACACATTACTTTATTTAATGTTTATCCTGACGTATACAAGCTACTAACTAATTATGTGACGACCAACAACTCAGACTCCCTGTGACCACGGGCCCTGCAAAGGGTTCGAAACGTCAGGATAAACATTATTTATAAGTAATGTGTAAAATAAACGCGATTAAATCCGTAAAAGTTGTTTCATTTCAATATGTAGTGTTCGCGTAAACTTTAGGAAACAATTTTAACAAATGTATAAAATAATTTTATTCTATATTTTTAAGAAGTTGTGTTGAACTTAGTCGTTAGGAAAAAACTAGTAGAAATCATTATTTACATTTCCTCAAAATGTATGAAGAGAACGTGCGATCATTGGGCCTTTCCAATATCTTACATCCTACTCGTGGCATATGGATTATTCTACAAGTTATTTTTAATAATATAGGTGAACTAATGGGGTTCCCCGTTTTCAATTTACTGAACATCTATCTATCTGTATTACAAATATTACGAGTGCCATGTGAGTAATCTATGTTTGCATAATGAATTACATGTACTTAGAAATAATATGAGCCAACATATATAAGGCAATAAACATCCTTCACAAAATATAAAAATATTTAAAAAGGAATTACGTCTCTATCGATTGTGAAATACTTGCAAAAGTTCTTTCGACTGTGAGGGTAGTAACTTCATAGTGACGTAATACCGCTGACTTGCAGCGTAAATCACAAATTACTAGAAAAATTCAACGAGTCTTCTGGGGCCTCGGTAGCTCAGCGGTCAGAGCATTGGACCGGTTATCCAAAGGTCGTGAGTTCGTTTCCGACTCGAGCTTCCTAAGGCTGGTTGATTTTTTTTATCTTGTGACTATTGAGTGCCATTGAGAATGTTAAATTGAAAATATTAAAAATTCTACGTAGTAGTTAAATCTAATTTACCACTACTTTATTAAGTACGTCATTATTTTACATGCTTTTGTACAAACTTTTGCTTTTACGTTCGTGTAGGGATTTAAAATTTTATAAATACATTGTTTACAGACATTAAGTCATCGTGTCTGTTAAGTAGTGATAAAATTTTCCTGTATTAAATTATATTTTTCCACATTAAAATTCAGATATAAAATGTTTTTGTTTTGTTTATATAATTTTAACGCAAATTTTGTTGCGATACAAATTACAAAAACACAATGTTGAAAAAATTTCCACATTTCAGGAGGTTCAAAACCTGCTCGTGGAAATTTTTTCAACATTGTGTTTTTGTAATTCAGATATAGTTATAGTTGTATAAAGTAGTTACGAGTGATGAGTAATGGCTTAAACATTTATGCGGCAAATGCGGGCTGTGTATCGAATAATACGAAACTAATGGATTAGGTCAATATTTTTACAGAAATGTTGTGCATTGGATGCAATTAAATAAGAAAATGTCACCTTTCTAGTGTTAAGAATATTATCATTCTTTTATTTTTAATCCCTATTCGCTTCGTATTCTGAAAATCGGGTCTATATAATATTAATAAAATAAAAATTAAGATAATTTTACGTGATGATTAACATTTAGTTTCATATATGTTTTTACCATATCTATATATTAATACGTGAAGCAAATTCTTTGGATCCCTTTTTAAGCAAATTGCGCGCATGGAGGGGTGTGAGATTTGGTATAGCTAAAGTTTATATTGAGTAGATCTCACAAACGTTAAAATATCTGTATAATATGTCTTAAAAATACCTACATTAAATTAAATAAACATTGTAAAAATAACAAAAATGAAAGGAGAGCGGCCTAAATATGTTTTTTTTTTTAGATTGTCTCGTCATAGTGACCACATCCTGCGTGATGGTAAGCAGCCGATGCAGTCCAAAATAATGAGAGCGCTCCTCACCGTGCAACAAGCACGGTAACAAGCGCACCCATTCATGACGGCCTGCATAAATGCCGTTTCACGCCCCGCTTAGAATACCAGGGACTATAGGAGCTAGGAAACACATGCGCCGGCAAAGAATTCCAGAGCCGAATGGTCTTACAGCGGAACGACTTGCCAAATTTTTTTTGGTACGTCTTTTATTGCTTAGGGTACAATCTCTGCAATAAAATATTGTTTCAAATATGTAATCTGAGGAAACGAAATAATAGGGCTTAATGACAAACACTATTATAATGTTTTTTTATTATTTTCATATTGAAATCGTAGGTGCTGTTTATGCATAATTATGATATCTATATTTGGAGGTCCAAGAAGGCGGGGACTTAATTTTTTTTATTAGCTCTATCCTCAGAGCAATATAATATAACGACCCAAGTGTACTATTTTCAAATAGTTTTAAGTAATTTTAAAACTATTTGGAAATATTACTTCTCTAAATCTAGTTCTATTTAAAAAAAAATCTAAAGCTAAATCTAATTTTGCACATTTTAAGCACACATAAACTACTTGTGTTAACATATGTAGGACATTAGTCTAAACATAAAATGCTGTAACATTGCCGACACTGCTCAACATTGCCTAAATTAAAAAATATATTAAATTATGGTCCTTGAGGAATGTTTATAATGTCCAAGATATTACTAAAAAGAAGTCCGAAACCCTTAACAGCAACACAGAAACGAACTACATTTGAAAATTAAAAAAAAAACAAAATGTCACTGTTATTTCTAATGTTGTCATCTCTAGTGATGTGCTGCGTGTTTTTACCGGCTCGGGAGGAAATTTCATTTAGTGAGTATTTAAGCTTCATTTACTAAACCCTTAGGTTGTATAGCAAAGAAAATATGCTCTTTTACATTTTAAAACTATTTTTACTGTATAAAATCGAATTTTAAACAGTCAATACTTGCTAGGCAAAGTTGTGTCAGGTTTTCGAAAACTTTCACACTACATTGCTACATAGCTACGTAGCATACACTGCTACTTTTAACTTTTTAAATGAACTTGTAATCGACTGTGGTTTTTCTGGTGTAATTGACCTTAGTCAATTCAAGTCAACCAAAACACTTATGTTCTGGTTATATCTCATTCCAAAAGCAAGTAAACTTAATTTGTTTAGATTCTTTCTCGTGGTATGAAATAGAGATTTTTAAATTGGTTTTTCTTTGTGCTATTAACAGTATCACATTATTTTGTTTGACAGGTTGCAAACAAGTAAAGAGCAGAAGAAAACCAGTTCCTAGACATTACTCCGATTATTCACAAGAGATGTTAAATGTGGCAGTTGATTTAGTCGCATGTAAAAAAATATCGTCATACGACGCGGAGAAGCAATTCGGCATTCGTAGGCGCACTATGTTCAAGTTGTTTTTATTTCAGTACATTTAGATTTATTACAATATTTTTGTTACTTCGAGATTTTTATGCAAATAAAGATCTTTGAATAGTACTTTATTATGTGAAATGAGAATGTTCTTCATTGTTCAACCAATAAATATTACATTTCAAATATTGTTTTTAATTTCCTTTGGGGTAACCCTATACCATATTCACTTTTGTATACAAGTTTCGAGAAGCCTGCCCAACTTTGCCTACGATCTCTAAAAAAATATATTTTGTAGTAATTAAAGGCTCTGTAAAGTGTAACCGGGAAAAGAGGCAATGTTGCAGCACTTTACGTATATATTTATAACTTTGTTATGATTAATGTCTGTTGTGTAACCTAATAAATAAATAAATATAGCTTTAGTTATTATTCTGAGGCTCTATAGCCTTTGAAAACTTAAAAAAAATCAAATATGGGTATCGCTTTTTTGTGGGTGCCGATTATAAAAATGACATCTATTTCGAAATTCAAGATGAGAAATTCAAGTAGAATACATTGATAGTTGTCGCAGACGGGGACAATCATCAACCAAGCGGCCGCCGTGGCTAGCTCAATTAAATCCGCACATTCTTTGGTTGGTTGGTGATTGTCCCCGCCTGCAACAACTATCAATATTCAATATATTTTTAAATACTCATTTATTATAGATTTTATTATTAAAGTATAGGTATCGGACATGGGAATATTTCACGTTGCATTCAACATTGCTCAAATGGAATTCTGAGATCGTAGAGCTTGTTTTTTTTCTTTTCAGTTTTTTTTCTTTGCAGTTGTTTTTTATGTTAGTCCGGTTTTTACGAGTATATAATTATTTTTTATATAGTTGTTTTAGCAGTCGGTTTTATTGTTTTATTTTAATAATTTGGTTTAATTCAAACTTTTTACTTTTTTTTTATCGGATTTTTTATAGCCTATGTCACTCCCACAGTCAAAACAAATCTAACGACACCTCATATGTTAAAATCCACCATGCCGTTTGGGCTGCAGGGCGTGCCAAAGAAATAGACATACATACATAACTACATACATACACTCGAAAAACATAACCCTCCTGACGCAGTCGGGTAAAAATTAATAAATTAATCGCGTGCGAAATCTCCTTTGGTTTCACCTCTGTGCCATCTCAATGGAGTGCATTGAGATGTCAACGCTGATTGTGATTTCTCATTACACAATGGGTCAACTTAACTATTAAACAGGCATTACTGAGTTATTCTGAAAGTTTGTGGGACCAAAGGAGTAATGTATGTAACTCAGATGATGAAGATAGTTAAATTTAATGACGTATTTATTTATTGATTTAATGACCTACTAATTCTAATAATTCTTTAAATTCTTTAAAAATGTTAAAAACAATAAAGGAACAATAAAAAAATAATTCTTGAGTCTCGTCTCTAAGATGGTTCTACTCAGTAAAGTTTTCACGATAACCATATAAGGCTAAGCAATCACTAACAATAGGTATCTGCTCATTGATAGATAAAACACGATAACCAGAAATAACATACGTATGTAACAATCACGTCATAGCAGATATAACCGTTTATTTATAATGCTTATTACGTGAACGATAATGTTTATCTGAGTACAACGATCCTTTCATTGATGGCGATGGGCAATCAGTCATAATCTGTAGCAGGCATTACTTTATCTGTTACATTCTACATGGGGAAACATTCTATTTTAACAGGATAACGACTATAATTCTATGTATTATGTATCGATGAACATAGTTCGCGATTATCATATTTCGTGATCTTGTTTAAACTAATTGGCATGTTTAAAAAAAAAAAGAAAGTAATAATATTAATTATATTATTAATGTCTTATGTTGATACAGATTTACTTGTTTGTTATACAAAATAATTTAAGTTATATAAAATTACAAAAACACAAATGTTGAAAAGAATTCCACTAGCAGGATTTGAACCTGCACCCTTTTGACGTACCGGGTTAGGTGCTCTTCCAATTGAGCTATCGTGGTTCTAACCAGCCCGCCGAAATTATTCAACACTATTTACTTTTTTACTTTGAAAGCCAAAGGCACCCATTCAATGTCAACAACTTCCGTCATTAACACCCAATCATAATATTTTTACAATTACTAAAGATCAGTTAAGAAGTAGGCAAGCTATTTATAAAATGTTTTTGTTTTGTTTATATAATTTTAACGCAAATTTTGTTGCGAAACAAATTACAAAAACACAAATGTTGAAAAAAATTCCACGAGCAGGATTTGAACCTGCACCCTTCTGACATACCAATTTTAATTTTATTAATTTTATTAAATTATTTAATTTTAATTTTTTCAACATTTGTATTTTTGTAATTTGTTTCGCAACAAAATTTGCATTAAAATTATATAAACAAAACAAAAACATTTAATGTAAAATTGTATAAATGTTGAAGCTTGATGGTGCAGTGGTTAACGCACTCGATCTTAAATTGTTGAAGAATGTATCATCTCGAGCTCCTCCGTGCTTCGAATGGCACGTAAAGTCGGTGGACCTGTCTGCATTAACCAAAACTGATCTGCATTAACCAAAATGGGTGACCAGAAATTTATCATCTCGAGTGCTTCGGAAGGCACGTAATGCCAGTGGTCCCGTCTGCATTAACAGTCGTTAACGACCACCAATCCGCACTGGGTACGTAGTGGTTTATGTCTCGTTCTCCCTGTGTTCCATCCATAAAGAAAGGTCGTGCCCCAGCAGTGGGGACATAAAAATAAGCTGGTGGTGACGATGGTCATGAATGGTTAAAATAATAACTTATTTTATGAAACTACATATAAGTCATGATAGTTACCACAAGTTAAAATTAAGAGAAAACGACATTAATTTCATTTTTGGATTGATTTTTATGAACACCAAATAGAAACGTATACCTAATGGAAGACCGATAGTCGATGATGATATAGGATGCAGTTATAGGTATAATTTGTTTTGGCGGTACCCACTTTAAAATGAGATGCTAAATCGTGATAGATTTTTTCCTTCTACTGATCTACGATCCATAAATAAATGCTATTTTATTTAGTCAAAGGATAAACCCATGTCGTCAGAAAGTGACAAGCCAGATCTGTAGGTAGATTTTAAAACAAAAAGCCAGAAAGAACTATCATTTACGTTAGCACTAAGTTAGTTTCTTATAGTGTTATAAAGAATTTGGGTAGTTTAGCCCTCATTTCGTCTTAAAATTTAATAAATGCTAAAAGCTTATTATTGTTATTATAAGCCTGTAGTGTCTCACTGCAGGGCAAAGGTCTCTCTACCCTCTTTCCATCTTGTTCTATCTGGAGCTATAGGTGACCGATCTTTTAGATGGGAGTCAAGGTCGTCCCGCCATCTCCTTTTTGGCCTATAAAGTAATAAAAGCCTATAAAGGTTAAAAAAATAATATTTAATAGTCGCAGCTCCTAGCTCTTGAGACTTTCGACCTTTATGTTGGTCCACCAGCCATCCAAACGTCCCTCCGCTGAACCTACGTGTACAATAGCGTGGTTGATATCTCCATTAATTAACAATCACGATGGCTTTAAGGTGCGTTTAAAATTTGGTGAGTTTGCTATTGGCCTCATAACGGCGTATACAGCGTCACCGGACATTTTTGGGGCAGCAAGAAACTCAAAGGGTTCCTCAAGCCGTGTGATTGAAAAACCGTCAGACCACAACAACTGTGACCTACGGCTTCACATAATATCTTCTGATGCACAGAGGAGCTCGAAATATTTCCAATTGTTCACCCATCCGGTGACCCAGCATTTCGAAAGCTGCTAACCAGTATGATAGCAACTAGAATGCACAACTCGCTTAATCTGTCGTCTACTGTGAAAACAGACACAATAGAATTTTAATTGTTTAAGGTACTGATCAGTGCTCGCCGCATACGAGCGGATAAACATCAAAAGTAACTAACATTACCATTACTACCGGCTCATTTTATATACCCACTGCTGGGGCACGAGCCTTCCATATGGATGGATATGGAGAACGGGCCGTAAACCACCACGCAGGCCTAGTGCTGATTGGTGGTTGTTAATGACTGCTAATACAACCGAGACCAACGGCTTTACTTTTTTAGTTACCAGCGTAATTTCAAATAAATATATCGAATGATTTTGACAAAGAAAGACAACATAACACGGTCAATATGAGTAATTCGAGAGTAAACAATCATGAGGTTAAAAAAGGATGTGTTAATTGACAGAATAAATGTTACAAAGAAACAAAACGTGTACGTAGGAGTTTTGAACGGTACTCACTACTGTGTTCCTGAAATATTTGAGTAACGAAGATTTAATTGATCTTAGTGTATGTTTTTGCTTTACAATATGATTCAATTGTTTGGTTGAAACGCGGTGTACAATGGGATGTTCGTAACTTTCCACTAGGGATATGACAGTCAAGCTGTCGTTGTGAAAAAAAACCAAATATAATCACACAACACTTTTCCTAGTAGGACAGGAAGTAGATTTACCTAAAGGCGCACGCACAAACTATCCTTTTAAACACAATTACGTTTTTTTTGGCGTGACTTTGCCGATTGCCTCAAACGGCTTTTTCAGCTTCACCGGGCTTTTTTGGGGGCGGCGAGAAACTTAAAAGGTTCCTCAAGCCGTGTGAAACGCATCACCTTTGGAGGTTTTCTAAAGCCGGTACTGTACGATATTTTGTTAATCTTAAATCAAATACGTTAGCGTTATAGTGTACATTATTATTTTATTGATCACTAATGTTTAATTTGTTCCTCGCATTGTTTTTGTAAAATCAGTTATTACATTTAAATATTTATGTTTAACACGAACTGGTAATAACTGCATGTATCTAGTGGCTTAGCTAAATATTTTGTACCAGATAACCCACATTCACAGCATACTATGACGTCAAATCAGCAACGGATTGACGCATGCGCTGCGGCAGCTTTGTACAATCTGTGAGCTACATACAGTTTTTTTTTAGATTCTGACAAAGCTTCGCAAAGGCTTCTATGAGCCTGTTAACGTTATATTTAGATAGATTAATAAACAATTTACTTAACTCGTTGTCATGGTCTTTTTAGTTAGACACTCTTCAGAGTGGTCAAAGTTGTGAGTTGGTTTGGTGTACATACATGTTATGACACCGTTGTTGTAGCCTTTTTTTTTGTATAGAAGAAAATGCATAAGACACACCACTGAGCCCGGGGAGGCCCAGATAGATATGTGGAACTGTCCCCCTGCTAAGGGGAAAAAAGGGCAAAACCACTTAAAACTCCCGCACTTTCCCTAACGTGCCGCCAGAATGATCCGAGACCGTTATGCCTTAAGGAGGATCACAGAACTTGCAATGATCTCTGTTCTTTTGTTGAGTGGTGGGTTGTAAGCGTGAATTTAGTTGCCGCCTCTATATACCCGACCAGCAGATCCCTTTTACCTGCACAATTACAGGTAGACTACTAATTTCTCCATCCAGTTTTCGTTTATGGAAATGTGTCTAAAGAACATAACAATTATTTGCACAATCAACGGAAGTGAAATATATTTACATAACAACAACTAGCATAACATATATGAAGACATAAAATGAACAATAGTTAATAAAATAAAATAAATTATATACGTAATATAATACCTATATGCAATTTATTACATAACAACAATCAGAAATGATTTTGAAAATTACAATTTGTTTTGAAAATATTTCGTTTTTATAAGTGGAGGCAACATTATATTTATTTAAAAAAATAACACTTCGTCTTTAACTTAACAAGACTTAAGATGTCTGCAGTTGAGCATGTCTTTACAGAGGGTCGACTGACGCTGCTGCATGTCTGAGCACTCGAAAATAAAAATATGAAGCTAATAAAAAATTAATTTGAAAATGACTTAAAGATAAAATTACTTTTCATGATTAACACCACTTATTGAAATGAAACAACTTTTACGGATCTACTCGCGTTTATTTTACACCTTAGCTTTAATTAATGTTTATCCTGACGTTTCGAACCCTTTGCAGGGTCCGTGGTCACAGGGAGACTGAGGTGTTGGTCGTCTCATAATTAGTTAGTAGCTTGTATACCCTCATTTAAATTTAATCAGGTGCGTTCCGTTTTACGCAGAAAGAGCTTACAGTATCTTTTGGTCTGGCAGTATGGTGTTGGGGCTGGGATTTAATATTCTGTATGATGGGATCCCAGGCTAGTAATTAAAACTAATGTGTAAAATAAACGCGAGTGGATCCGTAAAAGTTGTTTCATTTCAATGTGTAGTGTTCGCGTAAACTTTAGAAAACAATATGTAACACCACTTATTTATTGTGCAGTGTAAATAGTTTATTGTTTAGCAATGTCATCAAGGTGTGAATGACTCTATCAGTATCTAAGTAGACTATTTGATTTGTTAAAAAAAATATTTTTTTATTTGTATATTTCTTGGAAATATTTACAATTCATTTCAGTTTTAGAACAAGTATAACAAATGAATAGTTTAGTCGTTAGTTGGATTTGCTCTTTTTTTGTCATGATTTTTGTACTCTTGTTTTAATCGCTCGCCAATGTTTCACTCACTTCTAGTTTGCGCGGTGGGCAAACATTTCTCGTTTTGTAGATTAACAAAACTTAGATATTTTAATTTATGTGTATGGGAGTGATATATCTGTTACCAAGTAACTATTTTTATTCTGTGCCAGTGCCCAGACTAGGTATTGTATTATATTATAATGCCTATGAGAAACTGAATTGCTTTGCGCAATTCAGTAGCGAGACATGATATTTCCTCCGATGTGGGCTGACAGACGGCGTCGGCGTCCGACAATACAGCTGTGTCAAAACGAAATATTCTCACTACGCCTAACTTGTTTGGGTCTCCTCGTATACCTGACGGTTCCTAGTGGGTGCCAACACAACTAAGTAAATTACCTAGTAAGAACTGCTTGAACTGGGCTCAACTATAACATTAGTTAGTGGTATTATGATATTTAACTGATGATATCTGCAAAGTGCTCATTGTAACACGGATGTTGTTGGATTTCTTGTAAATGTTCAAGTTAGTGAGCATGAGTATTTTCTAGACTATTTGTCTCTTCCAGTCCAGTGTCAGAAGTGTTCACATTTGGACTCAGTTCGCTTTGTTTTTATAATGGAAGACTAGAAACAGGAAGCAGAATACATGTAATAACGATACAAGACCATTTCATTTTACAACGGATCACAGTAAAGAATTAGTTTCTATACACACATACGAAATCTTATGCAAATTTCAGAATAACAAAATCACAGAAATATTAACAATTTAAATAATTTTACATATTACGCCTTACTATTTCATATCTAAGTAATACATTTGTTATTCGTGTTAAACTACCATATTATATTTATCACCGTGAATTAGTAGATAGACAAAAGTTACAGTATATGAACAGTAAGATATAACCTAAGATAATGTTGAGTATTGTGCGTAAAAAAGCAGCATTGTAAAATTTTTGTACTTTGACTGACAATCAATTGTTTCAGATTGTTAGTCTTAGGAAAAAATATATAGTGACTATGAGTACTTATAAATCTGAGTCACTTGGCTCCCATATCCAAACTGTTCCTTTAGTTTTGTTGGAAGTATTTATAAATGAAAGAGCTTTAATACAAAATGAGCTACAAATTTTTTTTTTTATTATATTTGCTAAGCATCTATTTTAGACTTTGTCTAACTATGGACATCGTTTTGTGGTTTATGATTATAATTTATATTAAATATTTAATTTTATATCTAATAATAAGCATAACTTGTTTTCTATATTAAATAAAACAAACACTTACAGAGTTCTGACACAAACATCCAAACTGATTAATCTTCGAACGAAGTTAAACGCATAGCTTTTGGTTGGTCCTCCTTTGGCTTGACTGTCAAGTATATTGAATTTGTGATTCATAATCCGTTGGCGCCACCCGCCATTCAATGAAGTACGGTTGATAACAATGTTTACTGACGAATTGCGGCCACAAACGTGCTTTTCATTCGCCGTAGTTTGACGTATTTATTTTTATTTGGTATTTGTATAGCAATTCACCGCTTGTAGGCCTCATTGATTCCGGGAAGAACTATCTTTTCAAAGGATTTGCCAAGGATTTTGTTAAATGTTCCAGTTTGCAAATTGAAAAGTTTTGATGATTGCTAGTAAGTTATTTCTTCATTCACGCTGTAACAAACTATATGCAATATAAATAATAAATATATAAAGCTGTTTACTATAATTACCTGGTAAAACACCACGTGGTTCTTCTGCATTTCTTGGGTTTCAATTCCAGGACGGGTAAAGTATGTTTTGGATTTTTCGTTGCATAGGGTTATAAAACACGGGCTCCCGGGTTTTCGTACTTGACCTGCATGGTAATTAAATTGAAGCTAATACCCATCAATACCGTTGACTTTATTTCTACGTTTCACGCAAGTTTAAATCAATGTTGGTAGACGTATTCATGTCAAAACCATAGTTTTGACGCGAATGCGTCTATTGCATGGTTATTTAAACCATATACTTAAAAGATAGTGTGTTTTTTAGTTTGTTTTTAGTTTGCTTTCTAATAGCCTTAATTTGTGCATGTCGTGGCAACCTTTAAGTATGACAGCGTTTTAAAATGTAACCAATGTGTACTTATCTATAGTGAATGTGAACAGCGTTTGTTATGTTGGTTGTCCTTAAAAATAAATAAATAAATAAATGGATACCTTCACCCAGCAGTGGGACAGTGTGGTATAGGCCAACTACTACTATTACTACTAGGTCTACTTTAAGCAAGGCTTCCATTTTATATTTTAAAAAATAAACTTTTTTAAATAAAATAAAAAGCCTATGTTACCTGCAAGAAATGTAGCTTTCTATCAGTGAAATAATTTTTGGAATTGGACCAGTAGTTCCAGAGATAACCCCCGACATACAAACGGACAAAGTCATAAACGTTACCTCTTTATTTCCTCCACGGCCCGGTCAACCCGAGCCGAGGTCCGTGCCTTTAGAGGCGCCCTCGGGTTGCTCCGCTCCCCGATCCGATCCGAACCCCTCGGAGAATCTAGTAGGGCACGGGGACGCGCACTAGTGCGCGATGCCGTTCCCTCCAGATAACCTCCGAAGGTGATTCGTTTCACACGGCTTGAGGGACCCTTTACGTTCCTCGCCGCCCCCAAAAAAGCCCGGTGAAGCT
The DNA here is from genome assembly GCA_949315975.1 of Eudonia truncicolella. Classification (NCBI taxonomy): domain Eukaryota; kingdom Metazoa; phylum Arthropoda; class Insecta; order Lepidoptera; family Crambidae; genus Eudonia; species Eudonia truncicolella. The sequence goes on from OX438836.1 coordinate 13,359,036, forward strand.
GAAAATGCCGTAGAGGCAATCAGCAATCTCTCTCAAAAAAAAAAAAACCTCTTTATTAATAGTAAGTAAGTTTAGATTTGTCCGTCTATTATGTTTATTTGACCTATGCGGTTTTAACACCTACACATGCACAATCCATAAACAAGTCTTCTTAAAACTGAAGTGCAATAAACTGAAATTAGTTCCAGGTGTCAATCATTGTCCCGATAACTTATAAAGTACTTAGTCATAACAGCTATTGTTTCTGCTAACTCACTAACTCGTAGAGTAATCCGGTTAATTGATGTATGTCGGTGTTAGCTTAGTATGTTACTTATTGAATACATCACCCTCTATTCAATGGGCTGAAACATACAAATAGTTTTGAGTCTAGTGGTTAGACTATCGATCTCATAATAATATGAGTACAATCATTATTGGAGTCAGTATTGGTTTGTGGACATGTTTATTTTAAGTAAGCTTAGCTATAAACCAACCTCTTATCTAACTTATATATTTATTTAATCCTTATTGCACAAGACAATAAAATAAAGTATAAAAGGTGGACATAATGCCAAATGGCATTCTCTACCAGTCGACCTAAGGGCTAGTCAGAAAAATTGGTAAGCGGTTACAAAGAACGTAAATTAAACGTATACTACATAAATTTATAACAAATGAAAATTTTGCATTAAGTTTATTAAATTAAGTGATAATAATATAATATACATACCATAAAAAAAAATAATAAAATTAGCCTACATGAATATACTTAAACATAACAGAAGAAAAGATGATGGGAATCTCTTACGTGGGTGTTGATTCCTGTAGAAACAGTTTATACACCATTGTTTTAAATACCACTTTACTTGGAGCTTGTCTGACTTTTTCGGGGAGAGCGTAACTTCACACCACATAACAACAATATAAGTATCATTTTTGTTTGGACGGTAAGTGATTGGATAGCCCATGCCTCAGAGGTTGACAGTTCAGGGAGAAGTGTTTAGGTACACCTTGCGGTTTACCATCAAACAAGATGAAAACCAAGCGCGCTTTAAGTAGTTATAACAATTTCTTTGATGACACTGTTTCCAAAATCATTCTTAAAGCACTACAAATCTAAAAGCGTCTATTAATAAAGTCTGAAAACATTTGAAGACATTGTTAAAATTGAATTGAAACTTTTTCTAAAACTGTACTTCCATTAACAATCAATTTCTTATCGCGATCGATCTACACACGCTAATTATAATGTTAACATCCAATTACGATGTGTCAATGTCAATGAAAACACAAAGTGGGCAGAAGCGATCGACACAGAAAAAACATGTGACAAAAAATTGGTCATCTTCTTTGGCACGTGTAAAAAACAACTTGTCAATTTTTTCTGATGTATCAATGAGCAATAAAAACATAATGAGAAGGACCGATAACGGACGCCCTGAATACAATCGGGTGAACTGTGTTTCATCGCATATGTACGAGTATACTTATTTTAAGATGTTATCCTTAAAAGCATGAGCATAAAGATCAAAATGGACCATTATTTTGTTTTGACATCGAACTATCGAACTGCATGTGACCAATAAAAGTTTAAAATATGAAAATTAAATGTCAACAAATTGACACGATATTGGCACAGTTTACTTTTTTAAATGTGTGGAAGCTATTTATTTTTGTTGTACTCTTTAAAATATTGGATATTCTTGAGACAAACTGGTGCCTGGTATCTTTAACTAATCAGTCTCGTATTGCCAAAATTAACACTAGAAAATGCAAGTCAACCATCTCTTTATAACCGGTTTAATTCCCTAATTGTGTTGGGTCTAATGGTTTGACCATCGATGTCAGACAGAGGTTCTGAGTTCTGAATTTCTCTACATATTGTACTCGATGTGAATTATGGAAGGGCTTGTTTTAAATCACCATCGCAAATGATTCTGTGACCATTCCGACAAAAGGCCATAAGCCAGTTGTTCAACGGCCTTATATATAAGAAAATAAGAATAAAAGAAATTAGTAAATCTTGGGACGCCATTTCGTCTATCGATGTTTCTTTGCTTTTGCGAAAGAAGGGCAAAGGAAGAAAGAAGAAAGAAGAAAAAACATTTATTGGAACAAAGCGTAAGAAAATAACATTAAAACATAGTTGAGTTTTGAGTTACAGAATGGATTTGCGATGTTGATATTGACTAAAGATTTTAGAGACGTTTTGTTAATGTATAAAAAAAAATGGTTATAAAACTTATAAAATACAGTGATAAAATTAAATGCCCACCCAGGCAGGAATCAAACTTGGGTCTTCCGCAATCCGGGCGGCTGCACTGACCATTATGCTACCGGGAAGGCTGACGTAAGCACTGTTTTTTTTTCACTGCTTTTTGCGGAAGACCCAGGTTCGATTCCTGGCTGGGTCGGGTGGGTATTTAATTTTTTCACTGTATTTTACAAATATTTAATTCAGATTCAGTGTAGCAAAAATAAAAACTAAAATTTGTAAAAAAATAGGCCTGCATTGTCGAAACTAAACACTAAGAATATTTAGATATCAGCATCAATGTTGTAATAGATACGAACGTGAAATTGACAGGGAACAAACAGTCGGCCGCACAAAACCAAATAGTTGTGGTCTTCCGCAGATATATTGATGTTATTTTAAACAGTAAAGGGGATTTAGTATACGTTTTAACATACTTTAACTGGCATTGATGAGGCTGTTGTATGAACGTCTTAACTTAAACCTTCCTGGTTGCGATGTAGTTTTATTATAATACAAATAAAGAAGAATATAACTATTTGAACTATCATGGTCACTTGCAATATAGTAATTATTAACGGAATTAGAAAAATAGCACAATGATTACGGTCGCTCAAAGATAGTTTTCCCTTAGAAAAGCCTGGTGTATACAAAATCGATTGCAGCTGCGGTAGCTCCTATATTGGCCAAACGAATCGTACAGTTGCCTGCCGAATTAAGGAGCACATCAAAGCTGTTAAGAACAACGATATGCAAAAATCGGCGAATGCTGAACATCTGATCCAGTCGGGTCCTAATCACTGGATTGAGTTTTACAACCCTCAGATAATTTTGACAGAACGCCACTACGTACCTAGATTGGTGAGAGAAGCGATTGAAATTACGAATTACAAAAATTTCAATCGTGAAGATGGATTCAAACTGTCGCGTGTCTGGAATCCAGTGATTAGTCGTATAACAACAATAAAGCCGTTTCGCGTTCCGATACTGTGAGTGTAGTGTGTCGTGAGGAATTTTGAGTGATTAGTGACTTAGAAACCGGTGGTACGGGCATCGAGCGCAAAAAACGACTAAGGAAGAGGATAGTTCGTTTTGTCTGCTCATAAAAAACAAGAAGTGGACGAAGCGAAACAAGTATGTAAGGATCGTAGCAAGTGGAAAGAAGTGGTCTCTGCCTACCTCTACGGGAAAGAGGCGTGATTATATGTATGTATGTATGTATGTATGTATGTATGTATGTATGTATGTATGTATGTATGTATGTATGTATAAAAAACAAACCCGCATTAACTTCAGTAATTCCGTGATCATGGCGCATGCAACTGTGCCGAAATATCGGGTACTCACAAATAATAAACATGGTAAGAATGCCGTTAATAAATACTCTAAAGAAGAATATGTACTTATAAAATAAGATAGAGCCTTATATTTGTAGGGGATGAATAATTTTGAAATCGCTCGTGTTGCAGACCGCGTTTTTTTCACTAGTCGAACTAGTAAAGAAGTTTACTTAGTTTAAGTTTATAATTATAAACGATATAAAAATAGCGCCACCTAGTGGCAAACTTGTGTAATCTGTAACTTGTAACTGCTTCGATGCCATAGAAATTATAGTTTGCGTTAACTCTATCGAATCGAAATCGAAAAGCGAATAAAACTCATACGGTTTTTGGGTGAAACATCTTTCCGCTAGTCTTCTATATATACAATTTGTGGGACTGATTTCGTAGAAAAGGGACGGAAGTAGGGTCGTAACAGTGTGATCCTGTAACTGTTACGTGTTAGACGGGGAAGCCACCAGTGATCGTCACTTTAAGCCCAATGCCCGTTGTTGGTCGTAATATTTGTGGGAGTGATTTCGTAGAAATGTGATTGTAACAGTGTGACATGTGTACTAGTGAGTATTTACTGCATTCTCTTTATGATTTGTAAATCTATATTCTATTCTCTAATGTAATATTGATTTCAACCAATTCGTGTGTAATAGACTTTTAAACAATATTACAAAAAATAAATAAACAATATTACAAAAAAATATACGTCATTTTTCATATTTTATTTTCTATTGTAATATTGATTTCAAAAGGTGAGATGTCAAATGTTACACATCATATGCGACTACTGTAAGGCTCTTTAATTTTTTTTTTCTATTTTTGAATAAGATTGTCTTTGGCTTTTACAGCGTAACTAGACGTTTTGTGGGTGGCGGGAAACTTAAAGGGTACCTCAAGCTGTAAGATCGAAACTCAGAGGGTTTCTAGAGGCTTCACACAACAAGCGTATTCCCGTCCGCTACTAGACACTCCGAGGTATTCTGTTCTTGATCATTTATCAATTAACGGAGTAAAGTTTCTGGTCTTTACTTATCAGGCATAATTTAGATTTTATAGATTTTATCGTAGGTATAATCATGAAATTAATCACAGTTAAAATTGAATAGTACGCTTAATTAGCTTAACAAAACCATTAAAATGAGAGCAGCGTTATTTATATGTATGTATTTATTTACACAATTTTATGGTAAACTAAAAATTTTCTTATCTTATCTTAGCTTTTGTTTTATTGTGTTGTTATTAACCAACAAATGAAATTTAATATAACAAGAGAACCTTTGTTTAACCTTACCATAATATATTGTAAATAAATTACTGTTGTAGCTTTTAATTAATGTGCGAACCATTCCCTATGTTGTTATTACACGCAGCAGAGCTCAGTCTAGTGCGTGCAGTAATCAGCCAAGGATTGATGACGATAGACAGATCATGGGAACTCATACTATCCGAGGGAAGAAAAATAACACGGGTTTATTCGTGGTTAACCTTTAAAGAATTGTAAATAAGTGTAAATTTTTTAAGTCTATTTGTAGCTATGTGAAGCTTTATACATCTCACTTCGTTTTAAAATTATTAAAAATTAAAACTTGATACGAAATTACTTAAATTTATTAAAGTATAGGTACAGACATTAAATTTCGTAAAGCTAGAAGTATTGCCTCGTTCTGCTTCGTTCTGCTTAATTCTCAGTACTTTTATTCATACTAAATATTATTTTAGTATTTTTTCTGACTTCCTTCCATCTGGTCCTGTAATTTACGAATCAAAATTATACCCCTAATGTTGACATTATGATAGTAAAAATAGATAAGGTGGTAAAAACTAGCTAGACGAATTTACAACAACCACCACCAAACAAAACCGGCGGCGTGCATCTGCTGGGATTGAACCCCCAAACTCGCAAGTCTAGAGCGATACTGCTAAACGGCAAAGTCGGTTGAAAGTTAAACGTAGGTATGAGACGTTATTTGCACATCATTCCCCTTTAGTGTCAAGCTTTGCTTTAACTTTGCAATGTCTAGTTTTCGTATCGACTAAGATAACGAACGCTAAAACAGCAGACCTGAAGCGCCGCTGTTTTTAAATCTCACATAACAATGTTTGCTATTGCTCAACCGACATTCGATACCGGACGTGTAGGCTTTTAATGTCCCCGCCCGTCTGCACAGTACATTATGTTAATAGCAGTTAGATTTGCTTACGTAGATAGACTAGTGTCCCATAACGTGTAGATGCTAAAATGTAGGAACGTGATCCTGTAAAAATATTGTTGATATAACAAAGTATATACAAAGTTTATGGGTTTCGTTATTCGTTGTCATTTTTAAGTTTTTACTTAAAACTTATCAGGTAGATTAAAATAGTATTTCAGCAGCAAATGAAAAAATCTAAAGTGCGATATATATTATTATATTATGTATATTGTGTTAAGTTTAAAATAAGTTGACATACCATTGAGCACTCGCTGCCGTTGTAAATTAAATTTATTGGTAAGCTAGCTAGCTGCTAGCTGCATGTGTTGTAAGAGTTAAAAGCAGCCATTTGTTATTGTGGCACCTCTCTGATTAATTCAAAGACCAGTTGCTTTGACGATTATGTAACTGAGTATTTTTCGCCACTGCATTGTCGTTAAGATAAATATTCCATTTACTTATTGCGTACGAGTAAGTAGCTGAAATTGATGTTTTGTGGATAATATTATTTAGTTATTTGTTAGTTGGTATGTCAAATAAAATTAAAAGTGATTACTTATATTAATTCAATATTATTTTGACCAATTTAATATTTAAATTGTGTATTCACAATGCTATAATATAGTTACAAGATAAAGTTTTATGTAAGTTTTTATTTTTATTTTTATTTCTGATTTTAATGTTGTATGTTCCGGTAGAGGCGTTTGTGAGGTTGTGATGATGGAGGGTCCCATGGTGATGGTAAATAACGACTGCGTCTCTTTATGTGACGTTGTATATTTACAGTGACTACATTGTGATTAACTTATTATCTAAACCTTACAAGACTATTTATACAATATAAACTATGTAGATGTTGGAGGGAGGATGCCGTGTCTTATCTTAATCAGATCTACACACGATTAGGAATGCGTTTACAAACTCTTTAACCATACGTAAGGATAGGAAATGATGTGGCGACCGCAGGCGTCTCTGGTGTATCTGGACAGGGGCCTTCCTGTAGGTGGTGGTGTAGGTTCCCATGTGTACAGATATCAAAGTAAGTCTGTAGGCTCCTGCTGAAATACACTTTGTTATTTGTTATTTAAACTGCTTAGGTGTCGTCGGTAAAAATTTGCATTATTCTCTTATATACTTAAATAAACTTTTACCACATTTCACGAATTATCTTGTAGAACTTACAATCTTTGGTGTAAATTGTGCCAGCCTGTTATAAATTGACGTAGAATAACTAATAATAGTTCTATCACGAGTATTATTATTTCTTATTACTTATTTGTGTTCTGTATGTACCACCGTCTGAACCATATACTTACTATAAATGTGTTAAATGTCAACAAAATTATGAAATGTATATTTTTACTATTTTTGAGTTAGTCGATATTATAAGTACAGTAAAATAACTCGGAGACTACAGAACGTTACTGACAAGTCCTAAAGTTGAAATAATTAAGATATCATCCGTCTAGGCATCACGCCTAACACAAGGTGAATCATTTTGACTGACACACCGCAGTTCATTAACATTTTGATAGTGTTTACAAATCTGACGATCGTTAATGACATAACCGCTGCCGCAAAGCGTCATAGCCGTCATAACAAGAGCTCTACTTGGATAGCTCTGTCAATGAAGCCAAGCTCTGTTCATACTGGGTAATCCATATCAAAAATTAATTTTCTCTAATTGCCACCGATATCCACACCGTTTCAACGTTTATCGCTTGTTATGGTAATTTTATTCACATAAAGTGGGGACACTTAGTGAGTCAACGCCCAGATCGGTGAGATAAACGTATATGATGATAACCACCTGTGTGGTTTATTGAAAGATATTTTTAACTGTCATCCATTTTTTGCGGTGCTCTTTTAGCAGTTCATAAATTTAATTTTAAATTATGTTTTGAGAATCATATTTAATTAACATTAAAGTCTCCTTCAATTAAAGTACAAAAGATAGAAAGAACGAACGCCACGTCACTTAAAGGAAACCCTTTCTAATTGACTAAAAATATTTTGTTTGGGTAAAGTGGAAGATATTCTTTTTATAAAATAAGAAATAGGTACACTGTTCCAAGATTTACAAAAGTAGAGTTTCTTTCCTCGGAAAAAAAGTTAAAAATTTGCTTTAGCAAAAGTAAGTACAAAATTGTCAACTCGCGTTAGGTCAACGTGGAGAGTTATGACCCGATATCTCCATGTACAGTTAGTGGGCCGTTTATAGGCTGATGATGATTCTGATGGTGATGATTTGAAAGCAACGAATCTTTAAAAAGTTGTATATTTAACATTGTAATCACATTGATGTGTTTAAATTTAAGAAGTAATGGTACAATTACTGGATGCCCAAATAAACAAAACAAACTAAAAATAAATAAAAAAAGTTTTTTTGCACTTAAGAAATAACTCGCAGCCCGGATATCCTTCTGCATAAGCATAGGTAAACAGTTTCTTAGCTTCTATCGGAGTAATCAATAGTGAATGAGATTAGCCCGTCTCCAATGGGCGGACCGCGGGGAAACCCGTGGATGACTTGAAGTTTCAAAAAGTAGACGCTTGTTGGTTGTTGCATAAATCCACCATGACTGACGGCGCTAATCGTTCAAGTGTTTAATGACGTGAATTTATTGGCAAAACAATTAAATTACAAGTAGTCAATATGGGACAATATCACAACCCCGATCTGATCCGAACCGGAGAATCTAGTAGGGCACGGGGACAAGCACTAGTGCGTGATGCCGTTCCCTCTGAATGTGATTCATTTCATACGGCTTGAGGAACCTTTTAAGTTTCTCGCCGCCACCACACAAGCCCGGTGCCTGAAAATGCCGTCTGAGGCAATCAGCACACTCTCTCCAAAAAAATAGCTTTCAGAGCAACATGCGTAAGTTACTTACAAAGTTAAAAGTTATTATACGCACTAAGTCCTGATTTAATATTGATTCCCTTGCTATTTTTCCAAAATGTGAAAAAAATTAAAAAAGTTGCTTGTGGGCTTCTTGGCGGGAAAGCGAAGAGTCATGTCTGCGGTTTTGTTTTATTTTATAAAATCATTATTATGTCGAATATTAAACGTGAAATAATGGTGGATTATTAACCGTTAAGTGTTTGTGTGTGCGCATGAGTGTTGGCAAATTAAACAAAAAAGAGCAACTTCATTTTTCAAGTTCTCTCAAGAAGTCCGCCCGAGGAATTAGTAAAGCCCCATATCTTTACTGAGATACTCGAGGGGTTGGGGGGTATATCATTTCTCACTTCTCATTTCTATTATCATTCATCATCATCATACTGGAAGGAAATATTGTATAATATTATGTAATACTTGTAATAAAAATTACTTTGACACTGGCTACATGTGCTAATCGCACGAAGCCATCAACTAAAGGAAGAAGAAGTTGCTTGTGTTAATAAAGGCAAATAGAGACATCAATTTTAAACCAGATAAAACTTTAGCCCAAGTTTTCATTTAAATTACAAGTTACTTTTCCAGCTTTCAAGCGGTTTTTTGACAAAATTTTTGAGGAAGGTGCCTTTCGTAGTTGGTTCCCTGCAAACGGGATGTAATTCAGACTCCGCCTTAGCCAATGAACTGTACCAGGAACACATAGAGCTGAAGAGCGTTACTCCCGGACTTGAGGGGACGCCGAGTGACGCGGGTCATAGTTGACACTCATTCGTCATACCCTCGGAAGTTTCCGGGCTAGTTAGTGACGGAACTCGGGCACAATGAAAGAGATGCCACGCTTCGATTTTGGTGTAACTATTATAGGATACAGCGATGAATGCAGCTTAAAGAATGGAAGTAATTTAGAATAATGATAGCAGTTCAGAGTAATAATAGGTCAAAAAGCTTGGCAGCGTAACTGGTAGATTGTTCCGGTAACGATCGTAAATGTTAAACAAATAGCGTACTTGTCGGATTTATTTACACTAGTGGTTTAATGTTATCTTAGAGACATACATTTTATCTCTACACTCCTCCATGTGAATTTAAACTATGCGAAATCCTCCAAATCCTTCAAATGGATTTGCTTGTGTTTATTGAACATACATTATATTATGTTGTATTATAAATAAATATTTATAAAATTTATAAAATACAGTGAAAAAATTAAACGCCCAGCCGACCCAGCCAGGAATCGAACCTGGGTTTTCCGCAATCCGGGCGGCTGCACTGACCGCTATGCTACCGGGAAGGCTGACGTAAGCGCTGAATTTTGTCACTGCTATTTTAATGTTTTTGAGTGCTTTTTAGCGGTACTAGCGCCATCTATCCAAACGGTCGTTGCAACCGAAGGCCATGCAGATTCATCTTTGCAGATGAAATACCACAAATTTGATAACACAACGCTATAGTAAATTTTACTTTTTTATTTTCAAGTGCTAATTGCTGCACTGAAGCTAAATTAAATATTCATAAAATTTTATAAAATTAAATATTCATAAAATTGGGTCGGGTGGGCGTTTAATTTTTTCACTGTATTATATTTTTGTAATTTAAATTGTGCTTTGTGTAAATAATTGTATATCATTTGATTAATTTGTATATGATTAAAACTACTCTAAGCAAAACTATTATGTATTTTTCTCATATAGCTTAACGTTAATTTACTTTAACGCTATGTTTGATTTACATAAGAGAAGATTCATAACTAAAAGTACTTAATAATGTTTATGAATTTTGGTTTAAAGATATATTGTTAATGGTCAGTAAAGTCACAATACTATAATGTCAAATAGTGTTTATAACCAGAGTTTATTTTACGAGGATTGTAAAGAAATACATACATTATGCGTACAACACACTTACCTGAGGAACTTAATGTTCTAATGAATGTAGCAATTGCGATTTGTTTGAAAAAGGTATGTTATGTAATAATTATGTAAGTATTACATATTATAATATATATTTATATTATACATATTTTTTCAAGGTTGATAATATAACTCAAGTTTTCTGAATCTTCCGCCACATTCTGAAACGCACATATGAATGTATGTTTAAATGATTAAACGATAAATATTAAACATGGCTCTCTAAATTGACATAGAATTTATTCAATATAATTTAGCATTATTCTGAAATTTTGAAAGTTTTGATGTAATTAAGTAGCAGACCCCATTGCTACTTCAATACACCAAAGCTTTCAATTCTATTTAATTTTAGTCATACCATATTATAACTGACAGTGTATTGACAACCATATAAAATTAAGTATAGAGCAGGACAAAATAATAAGGCACCGGCCGATATCGTAACACTAATAATAAACGGTAATTTGACACGACAAGTCAATTATGAGCTGACATCAACACGGCGGCTTCGACGGAATTTCGCTTGTAATGCCAGACGTGGGAAACCTTTTACGATTTATTTTTAGGGTTCCATTTCACCAGCAATTGAACAAAACACACTAATAAACGGTCTGCGCACGGTATGGTAAGCAATGTTATTTTAATATTCCAGCTGAAAAAGTTTTTTACCAGAGCTTCCTCCCTAATAACTTTATTAGTACACGGCACGTATTTATAAGTAAGTATTAATGGCTCAAAGTCGGCAACTACCAGGATGTACCAGTCAGCGGTATTTGAAGCTTTTATATAGGTATATAAGGGTGTATATGGCTGTTTTTCACCTAGCTGGCCGTTTTGAGTTTGGTGGTCACCAAACTCAAAATTCGGTTTCTGTTTATTATTAATAAAAGTACAGAACCCTTTGATATTAAGACAGAAACAGTCTTTATTTTCGTTTTACTTGTTTTCAATAATACTCCAATAATTATTATTGTCTGTTTCCCGGGTTATTACTTTGAGTTACTTTTGATAAGGAAATGATATTGATCCTATATAAATTACGAACTTGTAAAGCTAAATTGAAATAAAAAAATAAGAGTACCTAGGTAAGTGAGTCATAAGAGGATACTCACTTCCCGTTATTAATGAAATAGATAATTGGAACGGAGAGGAAACATGTCTTAGGTGAGCATCGCCAGTCAATAATAAAATGTCGTTTCTATGAAATATAGAAAATGTTTTCCGGTGCTTTCATTAACTATTTCGTATTTATTTTTGTAACATGAGACGTGTCAGCCCAACAAAAATAATTAATATATTATGTAGTGTGAGAGCCATGTATGCTGTTCCGTTAGAAGTTAATTAGGGTTGTTTCTAATATAATGAAGATTCTCTTTAATATTTCGTTAGTAGTAAAACACCACTGGCACAGTAAAGTAAAGATGATTTCTAACGAACACTACTAACCCATTTGTTTTTTTACGAGTACCGCCCGCCACCAATGGTACTCGTAAAAAAGGGTAAAACAATCACAAAATTCGTGAGCGGTATGTACGTATGTATGTTCATAGTGAGAACATCACGGTAAGTAAAAATTTAGTCTTAACCTGATTGCTTGGTAACTTTCCCTCGCGCAAAATCGTAACCCCCACAATACGGCGAGGAGCGAAGAACGAGCTCACCTCATTAGCTCAATATCAACACGACTTTTGCCTTTAATAGATATGTAATCATGCATATTATTTAAATTGCTTGACAAATTACATGTCGGTACGCAGTTGTACCCGCTCACTTGTCGGTTACGTTTCGAACTGCATTTCTTGTTGACTCACGGCGGGCGGGTGCACGTATCTCATGAGAGGTGATGAAACGCCTTTGACAACATGTTTCTGACACTAATACTAAATATTAACACGTGGAAAAAATAATTGCCAGGTAATATTGTACCAAGAATTGGTAGAGCTTGTAAAAGAGAGATATTTGGGTGCAGACTGCGCAGAATGAAATCGGCAGCATATGACGGTTACAAACAATTAGACAGGGCAATCGCCTTTAACTTATCACTACTTTCTTTCGTACGGCAACAATATGATGGATGTTTTAGAATCGGCATCACACAACTTGCATTCGGACTTAGGTAACTAACTGCCGTACTCAGAGACGTCAGTTAAGTTTAATGACAATTAAATGTCATTCCATCTCTATTTAGCACTATACATAGGAAAGTGACAGCAAGAGACTGAATTGTCATTAAAACTTAATTGACGTCTCTGAGTACGGCAGTAAGTCTTTGTCGTATTTCTGCCGACATAATTTCTGGATGTTAGTGTGACAATGCAAAAGAAATGATTTGACAACGCTAACAAGCATATTCGCAAAAGGCTAAAAAAAAATTTGTTTATCAGCTCTGTAAACATCCATCATGCAACTCTCAACTTGCGGACACGAGTCGCCAATTAGCAGTGGTACTAAAGGAAAATGTGGCCGACGCGCGACGGCTAAAATTACGATGCCGAGTGTACATACCTTTGCATACATGCGCTCTCGTCCCTCAGACTTTATTATGTGACATACAACTTGTATATGCGTTTACAACTTTATCCAAAAAGCGACCGAGCACAATGGATACCTACTAATTAGTGGTAATAACGAAGCACTTGTTGTTGTATAGAGACTTTAAAATAAAGAAGTGAAGAGTAAATACATGGTACACAATTATAAAAAGCTTGCTTTTAAAAGATCGGTATGTTCTTGAAGTACTTATACAGATGGTTTGTAAAGGTGACAAGCATCCAAAAAGGGGTTTAACACCGTATTTATAAACGAGTAAAAGCTCATGCTGAAGCAAAGTAATTGCTTAAGTAAAATTTTATATTCCTAAAAAAACCAATGAAGTTAGAAACGTCAAAAGTTAGAATTCTTAGCCAAGCAATAGTCACCAATATCTTTACTCATGCAATCTAGTTAGGTTTTTCAAAGAATTCATAGTGACAAGCTTATGTGACAAGCTAGAATTGAGGTTATATTTCTGTGACAGTTTTTGTTATGTCTAAAATAATATAAAATTGATGAATTTGATAAAAACAATAATACTGTTATTCAATTGAATAAGAAAACTTCTATTTTAAGTTAAACGTTATTTGTATATAAAATGAAATTAGACCTTGGAGACATTTCTAAGAACAAAGTAATTGCTAAATAATGGCTTGTACATATACGGGTGTTAGTAATCTCGCTGGCATCAAGTGGGTGACTGTCGGTGTTTCGGAAACAGATTATTTGTTATACAAAAATCTCGCTCGTTGGCCCAGCACACTACGGCCGGCGTGGTGAGCAAAGACCCAATATTTTGATATGCTAGTAGCAATAGCTACGTGTAGGACAGTGGAACGTTCATTGGCTGGTGATTTTTTTTGCTGTGAATAATACAAAATTATATTTGGCGTATCAGAGTTTCAACACAAATTATTAAAAGTAATCTTAGTTCAGTTGCAAAGTATTTATTAAGAACGATGAGTACAGTGGTATATGTATAGATGCAATACTATTACAAATAGAGAAAAGTTGCAAACGGGAGAATCAAGTTACACTTGATTGTGGAGTGTTATGTTTGAAACGATGGAATTTATTTAAATTGCACTGACTGGCTAGTTTAGTGTTAGGTTTTTAACTAAAAAACATTTCCTGTTAGTGTCCGCCAGAGTTTCTTAGAGAAAGCTCATAGTCAAGTGGAGAAATAAATTAATTGGAAAAGTTAACTTATTTTGATTCGCTTTTTCTTTAGATATTTTAACATTGTAAAATGTGAAGGATTTTTTGTCGATCACATCATGATGAGAAAGCGCTAGTGCCTTCGGTACAGAGCGAATAGAATAGAATAGAATAAAATACTTTACTGTATACATAAAAAAAGACATACACATGTAAAAAAAATTACTAGACTGCCGTTAAGCTTTGCCACTAGTCTCTCATCTTGTACCAATTAAAGTTAATGTGTGGTGCTAGATGACGTATTGGTTTAAGCGCTTGGTCTGCGATTGCTTAAGTTAAGCAACTTTCACAGAGGCCGGTCATCGGATGCGTTCCGAAAAACTTATCATCTCGAGCTTCTCGTGCTTCGGAAGGCACATATAGCTGTTGGTTTCGGCTGCTTTAGCAGTCGTTAGCAACCACGAATTTGCACTAGGCCCGCGTGGTAATTTATGGCCCGACCTCGCTGTCCATCCATAGGGAAGGCTCATGCTCCAGCAGTGGAGATGAGAGCTGGTGATATGATGGTGATGATGAATTAATGTATTGCTATCTAATAGACTCTAAAAATAAATATTTAAGATTTACTGAAATTTTTACTTTTTATTTTTTAAGTGCTTGCTGCACTGAAGCTAAATTAAATATTAAAATTTATAAAATTTATAAAATACAGTATAAAAATTTAAACGCCCACCAGACCCAGCTACAGGAATCGAACCTGGGTCTTCCGCAAACCGGTCGGCTGCACTGACCGCTATGCTACCGGGAAGACTACCGTAAGCGCTGAATTTCTGTCACTGTTTTTATATTTTTTGAGTGCTAATAGCGGCACAGAAGATTTACTGATTTACTAAAACAAATGATTTGTTGAACTTACAAGATCAACCAGGATCAACAAAAATTATGATTACCACAATAATAGATTACAAAATCGTTTAATTCCAGAATTGCATCCTACAGACTACATTCAGCTTGCATTTAGTGTCGACTTTTGCCCTTTGACAGTAATCATCATTGGCAATAAATAATGCTAAAGTATTTACGTTAATTGGGCGGCCATTACGATTTGTCTTCCGAAGAGCCTTTCGATATTTCCCCTCGGCAGAGTTTATCAATAACGATAGAATTATGTACATTAATGCGCACCATGGACATAGCAATATCGCAGCGGGTGCTATGCGATGAGAATGTCAAATGTCAACTCCTGCATTTTAGGTAGTGGAAATGTCATATGCTAAGTTTATCTAAACTTTGAGAGTAAGTAAATATTCATGTCAGATTTTTTCCTTTACTGTTGTTCTCGAACAACTAAATACTTTGAATTAGAGCAAGAGCTTTTGACCTTATCTTTTAACATTTAACTCTCATGAACTTGCAAAGCGTAAAAGTAGTCTCACCCACCAACAGTTGCTAGCAATATTCTGCGTTATGCAAGTCTTTTGCACATCACACACTAAAGACACATACGTGTGCTCTACAAGCATTTGTATAGTATGGCAAACTTTTTATCATCACTACACAGTATAGAACAAAGTCGCTTCCCGCTGTCCCTATGTATTTATGTATGTATGCTTAGATCTTTAAAACTACGCAACGGATTTTGATGCGGTTTTTTTTAATAGATAGAGTGATTCAAGAGGAAAGATTTATATGTATTAATACATGCATAATATCGTGGAGAAACACTGATAATTTTAGAGATTTCACATTTTTTTGCGCTTACATCGCAAACGCTGGCTAAACCCTAAGAGATAGATCAAAATAATGTACTACAGTTTTGTTACCTTAAAAAGGTCTACAAAAAAGTATGCAATGGTATATGTCTATCTCTTAGGGATAACCCACAATATTAATTATTTATCTTTTACTTTTTACGAGAAATAATGGCTTATTTACGAAGCGATTTTAAGCAATACAGCATTAATCCTTATCCAATTAAGTACCTTAAATACAATGTGCATTTAATATAAACCAATATAGCCCTTTACAGCATGTAATTTAAATGAATATTTTCGAAGATATTACAGATTTAAAATGCAGGGACATAGCGGTTGCGTGTATCAGCATTGCACCCGTGCGAAGCGGGGGCGGGTCGCTAGTTATATATATTTATTTCCAATAAACTTTGGACGTGGAGAAATGTTATGCTCATTCATATACACTTCTATATATACATGTTAATGTGATGGTCGGCATATGTAGCTTTGGTGTTGTGCGTTTTACTCAACGATGCTCGGCAACGCATTTGGGATTGGTCAGCCGTGTTTGACGTATGCCGAATAAATGAAACATGGTTGAAATGAAACATGGTGAAAACATGGAAGTCCCGGCAGACCAAGTCGCAGATAATAGCGAGACAATTTGGATGCTTTAAGCAAAGAGCTGGTCGAGAATAACCACAGAACAGTGGGATTCAGAACAGACAGCGTGTAAAAATAGAGTTAAAGTGTAAATTTACAGCTAGTGGCATTCATTGAGGCGTCATTGGTTTGGTTAACCGTTTAACAACATTGTTAGGAACACTGTAGGCGTCCCTTGGCTATTGTTGTTCGCAAGTTGTCCTCATGAATCATTGGCTATTTAAATTTTTGTTACCACTCGTAACCATATCACTTGTTGGACAATCAATAAATTAGTTTTGTGACGTTAATGTACCGTTAACGATAACCAAATGACTTTTCATTGTCAGCCTTTCGAATATGATGAAAAAATTGTAAGAGTTGCTTAAATCTATGGCTACGCTAGTAAGAGTAAGTACTGAAAATCTATTTATTATGTCCAACCGTATCTAAGGTACACAAGTAGAGGTGATTTTTTTTTTCTTTTCGCATTGATTTTATTTGTTATTTATAGTCTCTTGCTAGTTTCCCAAAAGGGCAGGCAGCGACAACAGATTTCTATTTGCTATAATCATAGATTCATACCGCGGCTTCATCCACATACAACGGTCTTTTCATACATGTTCTTTTGTCTTTGGTGATTTTTTCTTGGGCTTTCTTTTAATACACTAATTATTTGGTTAATGTCCTTCCTCTTTAGACTAATACTTTTTAGGTATTATTGTATGTCATTGACCTTCTTTTTTAATAGTACACCGATGATTAAGATTATATTTATTGTGATTTTATTTATTTACCAAAGTTGGTGTTAAAATACTTGTAATCAGATTTAAATTAATAAATAATTTATAAGTACATTCAAATTAGCAGAAAGTACACACCCTACACAGTAAACGTAATCCTCTAACATAATGTCCCCGCGGTAAAGTGTGAATAAACATCTCAAGTAATTTGCTACCGAGACGTGGTATGTCTACTAAATAAGTTTGTACACACCTTTATAACGAAATACGAAACTTTATGTACAGCGACTTCATCACTTGAAACAATACTAAAACGTTACAAATCAAAATCTTTACATGCTAAATTCATCTCTTCCGTATCAGGTTAAGGTTGCTTTTTGGTGTTAAGTAGGAAAGTGTCAAGAATGTAAATGAGGATATTGGATTGGCACCTGCAAGTCTGGTGCGTCGCTGACGTCACAGCGTAGTAATGAAGAGTCGGTAATCTAATCGAAGTTTTTGCTGATCATATTAAATTCTCTATTAATGAATGCAGTAGAGTGGACAAGTGAGAAATGAGGAACTAAGCAGTACTCAGTTAAATATTCTTGATAAAGTTGTTATTTATAATTGTTTTTCTTGATTTTAAAACAGTATTTAAATTACTTGATGACAGAAAGGAAACCTGTATGCGTTTTATATTTATTTTTAATTAGGCGTATGTAATTGTAACGATGTTATTGTGAAGTTTTCAAGCGGTGTGGAGTTCAGTGAACCCTCGTACTACCCCAAAAGGCAATAGGTTTAATCATCGGTAAGGACATATGTTTATGTTATGAACACGAACGATAGTACCCAAGCACTGTCTGTATGTTTATCTGTTATCTATAATATATGTTGTATTAGGTATGCTTCATTGGGTAGGTCTAGGTAATTAGGTATGCATAAACCTAACCTAAGAATAAACATTTTAAATTTTTCGGATAAAAACTTTATTCGAGTACAATATGATAATGTTATATTTTAATACCGATAAAAATATTATTATGAAGATATTATATCTTATAATAATTTTACTACACAAGCATAAAACTTACCCAGGCCTACCTTAGGCCCAAGGCCTAATACGTCGGCCGGTGTCATAATAATTTGGCTTACACTTATAAAGCTGCAATTTTTTACAGACATTTCGATTATCAAGTTAACAAAAATTTGTCGCTGAATGAACAAAAGCACGGTATCACGGGGTACGGATGTAAATAAATAATAAATAAATAATATGAGACAACATCACATACATTTTTCTGATCCCAAGGTAAGTAGCTAAAGCACTCGTTTCATGGAAATCAGAAACAACGACGGTACCACAACCACCCAGACCCGACACAATATCGAGAAGTTCTTTTTCGACACTGACCCGACCGGGAATCGAACCAGGGAGAACCTCAGAGTTAGCGCCGCACAAAGTCCGGCGTGCATGCCACTCGGCTACGGAGGTCGTCAAATATGTAGGTGTAAATATGTAGGTATATAACTCATTAAATGTCAATTAAATTTTATCATCTCTACTCTGCCACGAGGATCTTGGAATACGACCGCAAGATCCTGCGTAGCCTAAGTTCGCAAACCCGCTGCACCATCGAAATTCTCAATTGAAATGGGTATGTCATGTCATGTATGGGTATGTCATTTCAATTGGAGAGTTTAATTCCATTGAGAGGTTCATAATTTTAAGGTTATGTTATAATTATGAATGTTATAATGATAACCGCGTCTGTGGTCTAGTGGTTAAGCTTACACCGGCTTAGACCCAGAGATACCCAGCGGGGGGTACATGTTTATATACTTGGTTTGGTTGGTGGCAGGGTTTGTTTGTCTGCCTGGCTAAATAAATAATTATGTCGCCATAATATCAATGTTTGTAGCATTGTTGTGTTCCGGCCGCTAGAGATAAGATAGCCAGATTCAGGGTGAAGTGCGCTTCCACCTTCGGCCTTATCATCACTTAAAATCAGGTGATATGAACACCAAGTGCTTATCCAAAAGACTTAAAAAAAAGTTGAAATGTGTAGTATCCTAATGTTGTATAGCTTCTCCAACGACCAGCACCGGTTTTCGGTTTTTCCGTACGGTAACATACCAGAGGCCTCAATAGGCTTAGCAAACTCTGACACCAGTTTAACCTCACGGTTGATCACTTGAGAAGAAGAGGGACATATAACGCGATAGGTACTAACGATAATCATAGTTGTTAACGTTGACTCTAAAATACTTAATTCATTCTAGATTTCTAGATAGGCCTCAAACTCGTTGTTTTCTGTCCAGTTAAATGGCATTTTCAATTAATATCTTACGAAACTAATTTTCGGATTGGGTATGTTTAAAGTGAAGTGATCTACAGGCAGCCATTAATCTTTTTCTCCAAGTGGGTGTAAAGGTTCTGAAGAAGGAATTTATCACCTAGCAGCCTGAGCCCAAAATATACTGTAAGCTCATTTTGCGTGATACGCACCTGATTAAAAGTTGTTGTAGCAGTAGCAAGTTACATATTAGTTTTGAGACGTCTCACTACCCCGACGGCCATGGAGTCTATTCAGGATAAACTTATCAAACAAGAGGTTTTGCAAGGACAAACAAAAGTATCCCAACGTTTAATATTGAGTAGAAAACGGAAAGTGACGTAAGCACGGCCAGAGCTTATAAATCGTGACTATTTCGGACCACAGCCATAGTCCTTCTAACGAGACACGATACAGATCAATTACATCACTGGTGACGTCAACGGACCACATTAATCCACAACTCAGTCTGGGAATGCAAATGAAATTATAATTCGCCCTTCTAGATAATACGGAATATGAGTTGAAGTAATGTATTGTAATTGCGATAAATAATGTTAGTTTTATTGTCAATCAGAATAAATTACATTTTGAAATATGATCTGCTGTTTATGTATGTAGCGACAGTTAATGCATTGAAATTGTTTGTTGTTCAACGATTTCAATTGTTATAGATTTATTTAATAACACAGATGAAATAACACTTGTAAAACTCCACTGAGACTAAGAATTCAGTCTGCTTGCTTTGTTAGTTTCATAAATAATCATATATTTATGATTATTTACATATCATTTTACGCAAATATTGTTGCAAACACGATAGCATAATTGGCTGACTCAGCATGTCATGGGGTGCGGGTTCGAATCCTGATCGTGGAATTTTTTCAACACTGTATTTTTTCAAATAAACATGTATTCTCAATACACTTGTTTGTTTTTTACTACTAAATAATTTGGTATCATTTTATCATTACCAATTTTATTACGATGTAAAAATGATTCTTATTTTTATTGAATGCTTGGGATAGAAAGTGTCATCAATATTCCGACACTATAAGGAAAGGGAGAAAAGAAGCCCCATTGCCGAGCTATTACATAACTTGATTCATATTTTAAGCTGGTATCGGAGGTTGATAATTGACATTCTTCTTCTTCGTCTTCCTCAACCCTAATTCACCCATTGATGGGTATAGGTATAGGTATTTCACTTTAATAATTTTAAGTCGCTGCCTCGTGCTGTACGAGGCAGCGGCTTGTCTTCCGAGACGGCTATTGGATGTTTTTCTAATTAGAGTTTAACTTTTATATCGTCAGTCCTTTTACATAGATGGATAATTTGTTCAAACAGTAAAATTATATAAAAAATCTGTGCGCTACCGCTCACGAACACTTGTGTCGCTTAAAAACTTGCTCAAAACCAATCCAATTATAAATCTTAAACAAGTATATTAAATTGCGATCGAGCAAGCAATAACTAGTTCAACAAAATCAAATCGGGCATACTGCTAGCACCTATAATTAAAGGCAAGAATAAATGTTTGTCCCGCGTTGGGCACGGACGTGATCGCGATCTATATTGGATCATTTACGAGATCGTAAATCATAGAACGTCGTATCTATGATACGCTAATGCATATCTAATAGGATTAGTCAACGATCAAGTCGATGTCTTTCAGTGAGCTTATGCTGTTGATTAATTAAGTGCTGAATTATCTACATACATTATCATCTTAAACTGTTTAAAATTTTCATGTAATTATAAAGAGAGTGCGGTTTCTTTAAAATAATGTAATTTAGTAACACTTAGTCTGTCGTCTGCTGTGAATACAGACACAATAGAATTTCAATTGTTTGTAGGACGGATCTGGCACTAAGCAGACTAAAGGTTAATTTCCACATGCGTCAGTTGCTGACTGGGGATATAATATTTAGATTGAATGTGATAAATCGTGGTTTAAACATGTTAGACTCAAATACGTCATTAGGTACGTGAACCCGTTTCCAACACAAATGTAATTTCTGGAGAGGTTGACAAAACAATAATTTGTTAACGGTTGACAGGATAGAAATTATGAAAGAAATCGATCTCCAAAAGGCCACTTCATCTTACGACAAAGAAAAGTTTAGGTAACGTTACAACGTACACATCTAAATAAAATGAGACAAAAACAACAAAAATACTTTTATCATAAACACTACGTATTTTTATGATTTAGTTAACTACAAACATAAAAAAAATAATTAATTAATTATATTAGTTCTTTATTAGTACTTTTTAATGTAACCTATATGTGCTAGTTTTGTTAAAACTGTCTTGCTCGAAGGTTATCGTTATAGCGCTGCACTAAGAGGACCCTTGCTATTTATACATGCAAATGTAAGTTAATTTATTCCACCAAATTAAATTCACGGTGACAATTAACTGCGGGCACTTCGCGATAATAGCCCTTTATTGTGTTTCACTGATTTATTTGTTGAAGTAGCTATTAATTCTCAGGTGACTTGATATCAACAATAAAGCTTGCTATGTTTACTACTGGCAATGTTACAAATCAAAGTCTGCATAGACCTTTGTTATATTTTGCGTTGCTTATTACCATAATTTATTTATGTGTACACAATTATAACATTACAGTAATAATTTTGTACGAATCCCTATTCATTTCAGATAAATCTGGCATACAATTCTATGCTAAGTTTATGTTTGAACGTTGCTTGTGAGTTTCATAAAATGTTTTTTATTGCTTTTTTAATATCCATAAGAATGAAATTGGAAAAGTAAACTAAACGCTAAAATAATTAAATAATAGTCGTTTAACAATTTTAACAAAGCAACGATTGTTAAATTACCTATTTATTATTTTAATAAGAGATATTTTAGATCCATCTGCATTTGCTTTATACAAACTTATTATTTTCTTATTCTTTCCTTTAGCCAGCTATATACGTGATATTGAAGGAATACACAAAATATGCCGTAAATTAAGGAGTACACAATATAAATTTGGCGCTAAACTTAGTAATCATATTATGCTTTTATTTTGTTGTAAAGGTTTACCCGAACGTGTAATCTTTGGTGCAGGTGAAGGTAATGCTATAAGAACATTTCTCAAGCGATAGCATCGCCAGCCGAAATTATAAGCTGCACTTGAAGCATGGAATTACTTGGGAACACCTTCCCGACGCGTGTAGGATGAGGCAAGAAGGTACTGCTACTGGATGCGTTACAACATTAATTGTATCAACATTATCTCTGTCCGATTTTTTGCGGTCGAACCTTGGTCGGACAAAAGATAGTCGAAAGATTAGGACACATACTTTTCTTAATAATTTTGGCTAGACAACTGTTAAGTTTTTTGTAAAAAGTTGTAGTAGTAGTACAAGTAATAATAGAGTAGGTACGCCGAAATTGCGTCCTTTAGGATTTCGTCCTTCATAGGAATTATTTATTTAATAAGAATAGTTTTATTTGTGTATTATTAGCGCTATTGACTACTGTTACTAATAATTTAAGAACTTCTCTGTTTTACAACAAGTGACATGGGGCTTCTAGTTCAACAATACTCTTCGACCGTACTACGAGGCTTTTGTTTCAAGTTTATGTAAACAAATTAAAATGCAGCCTGCGTCCGTGCTATGAGGCGGGCAGTCGCGGCTTCTAATTTGTGTAGGTTTACAGACAAGTCACTGTAACGGGATGGCCTGACGGGATAAAGGGCAATAAGCATCATTCAGACAAGACGAACGAATGGTGCTTGTGCCTCCAATGACACTTAAGTCTTGTGTTGTAATGTTAATAAAGTCGAGAGCCCGGTTATTGGGTGTTAACAAGGCTTTTTACAAATATTAGCTCTGTATTGGTTAAGTAGTTAAGTTCTGTTATGTATTATGGCTTCATTATGGATATGTTAAGATTTACTATGCTGGGCTCAATACTAATTACGATCTATACGAGTGCTGTACTGTAATAGAATAAGTATGCTAACTTCGTTGTGAATAACACTTTTTGCGTTGTTGTATTATGCAAATATTTTGTATATACGATATATCATAACTTTGACTTATCGGTTTCATTTCATAAATACCTTCAATTATTGATTGATTTTCTGCCAGCACAAACAACACATTTTTTTGCAAAATATTTTATTTCAGGAAAAACGTGCTGGTCTGTACATTAACAAATTAATTGTTTTATTTTCTGGTACTTACAAGATAGATAAGTCTATTAAAGGTGCTATGAGACCACCCGTGCTTTACAAACAATACTTTATATCGAGAACTACTGCGTCACAAATACACGTCGTTTATTTGAAGAAATAAACTAACAATTTCATTACAAAACAAAGCCATGGGCTTCCTATGAATGAAAGCGCGTGGGTTGCTATCCTCCATCGATTTTAGTTATTATACATCTTCATTGTAATTTCAACCCAATAGTTAACGCAATAGAAAGTTTTTTCCACGTGATAAATGTTTTATTTTAATTCGATCTTAAAATTGCCCCTTAAGTCTACGTAATAAATGTGAAATTGGTTTAACTTGGTGTATTAAAAGGAACTTACTAACAATATTGGAGTGAGAATAAGTAGCAAAGCTTCAGTAGGTTTTGCTCGGTGTAATTGCTCACTGAGACGTAGCTGTGATAACGATTCACATATGAAATATAGTTTATTTCCTTGAAAAACTTTTATTGTGAAGCTATTGTTTCATGTCTTACATGGGCTACTCGACTTTAAACCTTAACTCTAAATATTAGGGATTACATTGCCATGGCACCGCTGAACTTGAATGAGAAGTCAGTTAAGTGTGAATGGAACTCCATGTGAGGTTTGTTTTGTGTTGCAAAGGGAACTGCTTTTCTATAAGTGTTATAAAGTCTTTATAGTTCAAAATCGTTTTGGCATTGGTGGGTGAGAGGGGCACAACAGGTTCTTGGGTTTTAATCAGTGAGCTTAGTAAGAGTGGTGGAGGAAGTTTTAAATGAACATGCACTTTAGTGAGTTGGACCCATTTATTGGGAGCAAGAGTGGCTACATAAATAAAGTGAGATCTGCCTTGTTAACTTTAGTCCATGGGTGCTAATTAATTCAAACCTCCGTTTTGCATTAAATATGGCATTCATATTTTGCACTGAATATAATTATGATATAAGACAATTACAGGATCACACATTTAGTCAAAGTGTAATCATACAAAAATACATCTATACACTCGTTTTACACAATTAATTACATTAACCTTTGATATGCGCGAGCGCTGATTAGCGCCGCCAAACTTCTATTCATCGCCAAAATTGTCAATATGTCTGTATTCACGGCAGACGACGGATATGATAGAAGATATAAAGTAATACGATATGAGCCTACATATGTGCTCTCGCTGAGAATAGAAACCGGGACTTCAAGATCTGCGAGCGGTGTTTTAACGGCTAGACCTAAAAGGTGGATTTAAATGTAGATAAGTAACAACAAATCGACGATAATATTGCATTAAAGTTTTGCAATTAACACAGTATGACTGCGTGTATTGTATAGACGTATTTCCGGAATACAACATCCGGTTCGAGAAGAGAATTCTTATCACTACATAGTATAAAACAAAGTCGCTTCCCGCTGTCCCTATGTATGTATGCTTAGATCTTTAAAACTGCGCAACGGATTTGGATTCGGTTTTTTTTAATAGATAGAGTGATTCAAGGGGAAGGTTTATATGTATAAATACATGCACAATATAGTAGAGAAACACTGATCATTTTAGAGGTTTCACATTTTTTTTGCGCTTACATTGCAAACGCTGGGTGAACCCTAGGAGATAGATCCAAATAATGTACAACAGTATTGTATACCTTAAAAAGGTCTACAAAAAAGTATTATGTTACATTTAGAATCGGAATTCTCGCGCAGAGCTCTTTACAGAACTTTGATTCTTATTTCTATAGGTGTACGGAACGTTATACTTTGATATGGCGTAAAAAATAATTACTAAAGAGAACCGTAGTTGCGTAGTACTTGCTTTTTACCGATGGGACTTTTGTTAGGTGAGATTTATTACACAAATTAATAAAAGCAGTAGCTTCGCTTACTGCTATTGTAATTTGTAAAACAAAACTAGTAAAGTGATCATAAATACAACTTTGAACTGCAGTAATATAGGATACTTACTGCACTTTATTTACCAGTCGTTTTGACATTTGGAAGAAGAGGTAATACTAATCTGAAGAGCAGATTCATGTGTTACTGCTTTCTGCAGTAAGCATTTAACTGCCCAACAGCATTCTGCAAACGGTTGCAAACAGGTTCGAGGGGGCGATTTTAAGACACTGGACTACTATCCAGGTCAAGCCCTCGAACCTGGCTGCAAAATAAATAAGTTTCGTTTTCGTTTTCGTGTATAAATTAATATAGTAATAAGTCATCATTGTTACTAACAAAGAATTAATTGGAAGTTGTACCAACTTATTCCGAAATAAATGATTTATTATTATTAAAAGTTTGTATAGTTCGCTTTATTCACCAAAACCATGATAAGAAAGTATGTTTTAAAAAAAAAAATTGCTGTGTTAGCTTAAGAGATGTTTCAGATATTTTTTATGAAACTATGCATATCAAGCTATACAACAACAGTAAAACATTTTTTATAAACTTTAAAATAACGTATTTAAAAAATTAAAAAAATATTTAACCGCCATTTACTCAAAAGCTGTATAACCTTTCTTACTGCGTTTTAAATTAGCACGGCAGCATAGCTTGGTTAATTTAATTATTACGTTCATAATTGTTACTGTTTTCTAGTTTAGTTGGAATATTGTATGATAGAAAATATCCGACGGCGCCGTGAGCATTTGTAACGATTACAAATGTAAATTTATCTTGGGTACGTTCGGTATCTGGGTGGGTGTCCAAATTTTTTTTCTCCAATATCCGTTTATACTAGGTGGCCTAATGATTAAGGCTCTGGACTCAGACCCAGAGATCCCGGGCTCATTTCCCGCAGTGTATGTTTGTACTCGGTTTAGTTGGTGGTAGGGCTTGTTTTAATTTTGCCTGGCTAGTAATATATATATATATAGCTTATCTAAATATGTCGCCATAACTTCATTGTTAGTAGCGTTGTTGTGTTCCGTCAGTTTAAGATAATGTAGCTAGTTCTTAAGTAGTTGAGGATAAAAAAAACCTAAACGCATTTCAAGGCACATTACCAATTAAGTGCAATCTACTATAGTTGTGTAAACACAAAAAAAAACATCTCGGAAATCTAAATAAGACTTGAACAACACTGTCACTAAGTTTCAAACTTGTGGTTGATTACACTTTAAGGTGAACATTATAAAATATTTTAAATTAATCACTTTTTACGTATTAATATAAAATAATAAGGTTTTAAACTGCCTGTCCTTTGATTGTAATTACAATAAAGTAATTCTGTATTATTTATATTGAAAGGTTTTAATTGGAAAATAGTTAACGACTTACTTATTGGTTTCGTGTTAGACCGCACTTAATCAATAATTTAAAATGAAACTTTAATAAATTTTGTGTTCGCCGAATATATTTTTTAGACTTCCTTTTCGTTTAGCTTCCATATTTGGATTGACAACTAGCCAAGTTTATTTATTCAATGATTCAATTGCATTAATTATTTAAACTCTTGTTAATTGAATTAGGTTAAAAATGCCTAATACTTACACATTTTTTTTATTGTATGCAATTAAATATTTGATTGTATCTAGTTGAAATGTATGAATGATTAAAGTTATTTGTGTTGAAGTGTCAATGTAATTGTGATTTTGTGTAGCTTTAAAACAAATCATAGTACTAAGGAATTAAACCTTTTAATAAAATATATAAAAGTATGTGTATATTTTAACATTGGTCTTAACATTTTTGGTTTACGGCCACTAAGCCGTAAGCAAATTTGCAAAATTAAATACTGCGCCTTATCAAAAATTCTGGGCAACTATATTGTGTTCGCCACTGATTTCGGACATGCGGTTCTTTTTAGATTTACTCTACCTAATTTTACGAAAATTCTGACATAAGCTCATTTACGCCGGGCTTGGGGCTCA
This sequence comes from Eudonia truncicolella, assembly GCA_949315975.1. NCBI lineage: Eukaryota > Metazoa > Arthropoda > Insecta > Lepidoptera > Crambidae > Eudonia > Eudonia truncicolella. The sequence continues at coordinate 13,386,804 of OX438836.1, forward strand.
TACAAGAAAAGATACGCAGAGATCATCATCGTCATCAGGTTTGGAAGCCAGGTCACATCGGACACACTTACATCTGGTCATTTTTAGACTATTTCCTTTCCCTACTAGGGTGAAAACCTTCCTAAAATATGCCTTCCTAAGCTTTACAGCTAAATCGATATATTTTGCAAATACGTCGATTTAGCTGTAAAACTTGTTAACTTTTTCGTTGTGCGAAAGTACCTCTCACAGATTACCATTGCTTGTTTTAAAACTATCTTGGTCACTTACAGTAGAATAATTATTACTAACGGAATAATTGCTACGTTTTATGTTGTGTGTTAATATCTGATATTCGACACAGACACAGGTGTTCTTATCACAGATGTACTGTGCATCTCCAATGTAACCACTGCTTGAGTTGTTGTCATGTAACCGGCTACCCGCATAGCGATCCCTACCATTTATTAAAGGTTTATTTTTACTAAAAGACCATTCTCCCTTTTACTCTTTTTCTGTTGTTTACTGTTTTCTCTATTATACTTATTATTAAACATGTGTATATAAATCTGTATATAGTATGTACAGTGTTCATAGTTTAGTTAAGCTTAATTTTAACCGTGACTGCACAACTACAAACAAAAAACATATTAAATTTTGTGTAAAAGGGTACATTACACAACACAAATCGAAAGCTGAGTAATAGCAGTCTCCTAATTGTAAATATGAGTTTCTCATAGCCTTAAACAAAGGGCTTGAATCTACATATCTCTGTGTTCGTGGGCATATCGCCTCACGTGGATCAGCCAAGAATATCAGAATCTCGGAACCAGACATTCCAACTGTTCCCTTATTTAAATGCTTATTCAAAAGCGCAACGATAAAAATAGTTATTCATTAAGGTCAAGGCACATTTTATTGCAGGAAGAACAAAACTTATTTATTGTTGGTAAAAAATTAAAATGACAATGTTATTGTTGTGGCGGGCTATAAACAAGGTTCGATTGCTCACGGCTTTGCTACAATATATAAGGTTTTATTGCTCGCCCGATGTATGCTAAAATGACGCGACCACCTCTAGGCAACAAAGCGCATACGCACACAAAAGTTAAAGGGCTCTTGTGCGGCACAATGATATTGCGACTTTGTCTGTGAGTGGTAGCCATATAAGACGATTTTGGTTTTGATTGTTGTAATTTTCATAATTAACAGCATTGCAATGCATACGTACCTTTAGAATTAGACTAGATTTTGGACTTCAAGCCATGTAATACATTTATTAAAATGATTTGTTTATTAAAATAAATCATTTTAACATGATATCATTTAAACTTTAATATAATGAATAGAATCAGGCGTTACTTTGCGGAAATCCATGGTACAAAAAAAAATTATTGAAATATTATCCACTTATAACTTATACCTAACTAGTTTAAAACCACTGGATGCTGTCTCAGTTTTGTATATAAATGCAGGTATGAAGAGCATTATTTAAAAACGGATTTAACTTAAATTAGTTAGATGTTTTAGAATGTCTTAACAAAATCGTAAGTTAGTTGGAAGACAAAAAAAAAGGTTTTTCTGTATTTCTTTCTGTAATGGTAATCATTAAAGTCGCCGCGATGCCGATAGCTTAGGTATCGTATAAACTAATAAAAATACATAAAGAAATAAAGTTTTACAGCCAGTAACAAAATCTTTAGATGCCTCGAGATCGACACCGCCCTATGGATGTGATCGCAAATGTAACATTATCCAAAGTAAAATTTATATTGCACAAGATTTGAGCACTTAAAGTAACTTAGGTGTGTTCATTTTACTATTAAAAAATAAAATCGTCTACCACAGTACCAAATATTTAGTACACTGCAATGTTCTCTAGCATTATTATGAAAACATTCCGTTACTAATTCGAATTATAAATGGTTAGTTTATATATTTCCACTTATTATAAGTTATAAGTACTCTAAAGAAGAAAGAAGGTAACAACTTGTGAGAAAATCAAAATCAAATGTCTAACGGCTGATTTTAGTAATTTCTCATAAGTTTTAGATGGCGTATACAGGAAATTGAAATATTTTGTTATACTGAGTAATAACTACTTGATTTGTAGTCAAAATACAATTAGCTTTTTTTACTTTTAATACAAAGAATCAAAAGCTAATTAATGTCCAATGTAAGAAAAAAACCTATATTTTGATGTTAACACATAAACCTTCTTTAACTCAAACTATAATTTCACTACCTTCCTATTTTATTACGTTACAATAGACAGCGTAGGTGCTTTCAAGTCTAGATAGGTAGTCGCTTTAGTAATCCCGAAGGCTGTGTATGAATGGGAGGTCTGAATGAAACCAGTCGGGCCGTAACTCAGGCAGACATATCAGCGGGCTTACTGCCATAAGTCAGGGTTGCGAAATTGGCGGAGGCAACTGGTATTAAGGCTACGCTGCACATAATGCGTTTGCGGGCCATTCCACTGTACACAATAATTTGTGGTCCAAATTAATTTCTTTGAGATTTATAACAAGAATGAAATCTTGTTAGAAATAGACTAAACATAAGAATGGTGTGTTAATAGGCCTTTAATTTAATTTAATGGTGTGTACCATTACCACAGCGTAATAAAACAAGATGGTATATAGACTGTGTCATTATTATGTTTAGATAGCCGATCAATACTGCTAGAACGCTCTAGAAAGAAATCTAAAGTTTTTCAAATGCGATGCCTGTTATTGAAAATATTTTTAGGTAATGTATAGCCTAAACGTAAACGGTGAATCAAATAATTTATCGAATACTAGAAATGTGAATGAATGTAAGAGTAGCAAATTAATTTCCGATCAGATGGACTGATCTTGTCAAAACGATATCGTAGACACGCTGGCAGCATCAACACGGCCATTCCGTATAGAGTGCACTATACACGAGTAGCATAATTACGTCTATTTGATTTAATTTAGTACACATGGTAATGTAGTTACCAAATAAAAGGCATTAAATGAATACAGATCGCTAAATATTAGACGCGTTCTCGCCCTGAATCGCGTTCTGTGCTTCGAAGTCTTAATACTAAGCTTGTCAAGTTACATGCTGGTTAGTAGGATCAATAGGAAAGTCACTAAGCACCCAGAACTTTAGAACTGTGTCACATAAATGTTAATGGTGTTATTTTAGAAATTATTGCTAAATTATTTACTGAGACAACGATCGACAACTCGCAATTTATTTTACCTGTTAGGTTTATCAGTTTGACTAACCCATAATGATGTGTTCGATATGTATAATTCACTAACTGTTATTTAGATTTCCTTACTAAAAAGATTACCTGTATTATTTTCGAGTATTGGTTATAATTTTTAAACTGTTAAGGCCACTAACATTAGAATAATTATCAATACGGATGTACTAATAATTATTCTTACTCATACCTTAATAATACAAATACTTTTACCTTATTGTTATTACCTAGGGTACACTAGATAAATACGTGATTATGGAACATGTAACTGAGCTGAAATATCGTAAATCTAAATAGAATAGAATTTTATCACAAAGTAGTACTTTATTACTAAGTTGTATGGTTGAAAATGTATTGAAGAAATTTGATAGTTTTGGGTAGGCTGATGTGCAGGCGTCTGTAAAAAAAATAACATTATGGCAATGATCCCGATATCATCAATTATTATATTTGCTTTATGAAGTATTTATTCTTTTAGAATTAGAAATATTTAGTAAAAATTGAACAATTGCTTTGTTTTTTAACGTTTGTGTCTTTTAAACGTACACATGTAACGGTATCTCTATATTAGCCTAAAATTATGCTAATAAGCATCACAATTGAGAGTATGCCACTATAAAAACTAAAGTTATTTGAAATACGTTGAGATTCATGTAGCGTATTATTGCTGCGAGTACAAATACGTTTTAGGACTCCCGAGACATTTTGTACCGCTCATATTTTATCTACTGTGCCTTTAGTATTCTATACAAGAGTCTCGGCAAAGGTTCTCGAGCCAGTGAAATGAATTTCTATTGTGCACAATTTGTGAATGTACAACAAATGTCATTACTTGTTGCTTAACTTAGTAGTTAGTAGAGGGTTTAATATTTTAATTTTGCCTATACAAGAAAATTTATTTTATGGGTATCAAAGCTGAATTGCGGATAGTATAATAATAAAGCTAGACACGCTAAGATTATCTATGAAGGGTCTATTCGTTTTTCATTTATTTGAAAGGCACTATAATAACTGGAAAGTGAAACAATATCTCCGGGAAAGGAATAAAGAAGATATCTGCTCAGTTCATAAAATCGGTGTAAAAAGAAATGCGCACGTTATTACTAAGACTAGCCGCATTTGGTACGTTGAATAACAATGAGCAAAGTCCTCTGAAACTGGAGTTACATAGAACAAATCTTTCTGCTGAAATAATTGTTGGAGGAGATACAATGCTGGAAGTGTTTGTGGCTATTTGTTGGCTTCGCCAAATAATAGAAGAAGATAATATTGATAGGGACGAACCACATAATACCATAATAATACTCAATCGTTAACAGTATTATATTTAAGGAAGTCGTGTGAACCTTTATCACAGACATAAATAAGGTGGCCTTAGCCGCGCTATAAGAATGGGAGACAAACTGAACGTTAAGGGAACTCAATTCTGAGCTGACTTACTAGCCGATATCTGGCGGCTTGCTCTAGATATCGTCGAAGGTGTCTGTGCGAACTCCAAGCTGGCGAATTGACGTAAGACAAAGCACTGGGTGGAGCACAAGATTCTCGATTTGGAGGCCAAGATACCCTTTAGGTTACGGAGTTAGCGCTGTATGTAACCAAGTAACTGATTTATAAGTATTCATTAAAAAACGTTGTGAAATTCAATTTAAAGATTTCTAAACAATTTACGTTGTCCATATGCTAATTTAATAAGATACTTAATTTCAAAGTGCCAATAATCGTTGCGTTTGATAATAACTCACCGCCATTGTTCTTGTAACTGCCATACAAGATCGCAGAGATATGCAACCTCTGTGTCAGCAAATAAATTAAAAATCGAAATTTAAAAAAGAACGCTCCACAGCGCGAGCCGTAGTTATGACGTCATAATTAAGGGTCCTACACACGATGAAATTCGAACAAGGCCCGTGAGTCAGGCTTCACCGTGAGAAAACCGAATTGAACCGAACGCAATAAAAAAGTAAAAGTGCTTTCTTTGTACAGGGGCATGCGAAATTGAAGTTCGATTATCGGTGTCTTATTTTGGCACATGATTCATTTTAGTGAGAAGCTTGAAATTTAAGATAACGTGTTTAAGAATTTTCGATTAGCAAGAATATAGCAACTGCTGCTCCGTGTAACGGAATGGTAGCTGCGCTTATGCTAATGGCCTTCATGTTTTTACACGTCCAGAATAACTGTCTGCTACCTACTCAACCACGTAAATTGATGCATTTTGATAAATAATTTAAAGATGACTGATTTTTTACTAAGCAGAAACCTCAAAGAACTTGCCAATAAGTACACGATGACAAGAAAATAAAAACTTAAACAATGACAGCTAACGACTCCGACACATAACCCGACCGTATAGTTTACTCAACAATCCCGTACGTCAAACAGAGTCAGCAAATAGGATCATAACTTAACTGAGACAGGTCGAAAGGGACCAAACATTTGTGAGTACAACAAATCCGATAGATACCTTCAAACAATTCTCACCCATATCCGAAGATAGCATTGGCCGTAACCATTGGCGAGAATGTGCGAAACGAACGAGTCATAAATCGATTTGACGTGTTCTCGATGCAGGACAAAACGATGCAACGATTTTTGGGGTCGGGATGCGTCATTTTTTAATTGTACCGAATATGGATGCGACCGTTACTGCAAACGAATAAAGATATGATAATTAACGGTAACTTTAACGGGTCGGAGGGCGAATCTGGATCGAAATACGTCAACGAGGCTGACCTCGCCTTATTGGTATCGGATATATTAATTTAAGTGTGATTAAAATGAACATAATCGAGATGCGAGAAGGTAACCTGAATTGATAGATTTGGATTTTTTTACGATTGTTGGAGTCCAATCAAAGTTTTATATAAAAACATAATTTTCTATAAATTAATATTTTATTGGTATTGCTCTTTTTAAAGCAGTGACACGTAGTAGGTATACATTCCTATTTAACGTGGTTTACTTTTTTAAGCTTTTGACAGTCGATAGGTACATTTTTTATACTATTTGTTGCAGAATGCAGAAAGTCTTATACTTTATGTTATAAAAGCTACGTGTCTGCGGCTGCGCTCTAACCCCGTTTTTCTAGAATTGAACCCCAAATGAAGTAGCCAATAGTGTGAACGACTTGCGTGGGTGGGGTCGCGTTAGCCACTCGCGGCCGCGACGCGCAACACGTGGGTCATGTTACGCGCGCAACGGAAAAGGTTATTTGTAATAAGAGAAAATGTTGATCAATCTTATCGATTAAGTTAAATAGCAGCAATTTTTTTTCGATTATTTGAACGTGTTGGCTATGCGGCCTATTTCGTAGCATTTTTACTGTTTTGTATATCGTTTTTTTACTGTTGCGCTTTTGATTGATATTTAAACTTTGTAACGTTTTTGCTTTTGAATTAGAATGTTAAATATCTTGTTTTTAAAACCAAGCCAAAACAGTTCACTAGTCGCAACGTTATGGGCTAGTTATTTAGCACTTTGCTTCTTATTGTCACAATTTTGAAAGCCATAATAAGTACGCTCAGTTTTATAATACAATTTGATTTGATTAATAATAACCCAACGATATTTATAGTATAAATCCACGTAGTCCTACTTACTTGAATTATGCTCTATGTCACTGCAAATACATTTTAAAAGCTTTAAAAAGTTACCTTGCTTTTTTATAAGTTAAAGCATTAAATACTTACATATTAAGAAACGAGATTCAAAGTCATAAAGTAAGTGACATTCCAATCTATTTATTACTTAGTGCTACCATTAATGCAACTCTGTATTAAAACTATTCAATGCTTTAAAAATAGATTGAATGAAATGAATTTAATAAGTCTATCAATAATTATGTCCAGAGAAGCGGCTCTACGTCATATTATTTTAATTTAATTTAAAAACAAAGTTAGAAAGAAATTCATAGGCTAAATAAATACTTTAATTAAGTTTACAATAACACTACGAATGAAGTTGCAACAGGATAAAATTAATTCAAGATTTCCGCATCGTTAAAACCCACTTTTAATATACTTTCACTAATCAACAGATTGGTTCTCATAGCTACTGATGTCATGCTAACTAAATTAGTTATCTATAAAAGATATTAACGCTAAATTAACATGAGTTGTGTAGGTACCATCAGGACATGAATATTAAGTAGACATTTTTATGGATCGCAATAAAACTACGAGGTTTTAACTTAACTGATAAACATCTAATATAAGGACATACAAAAATTCATTGACATATTTAACAGTATACTGTAATACTGTTATTGAGATTATGCTATGATAAATTATGATTTATTATTTATAAAGTTGATTTGATGTTGCCATAAAACCTTTGAAAAGTTCACTGAATTATAACATCTTCATTAGCAACCAATTGTAGAAGCTACTATTGCAAATCTAAATTACTTTAAAAACAAATGTGAATTAAGCAATGTAAAATTGTTGAAAATATAGTTTAAATAATATAGATTTTTTTGTTATTGCAACGTAGTATAATTATTTTCTTGGAAGATTATAACGATTAAACGTGATTTAAAATGAGTTAGGTACTTAAATTAAGCCAGAGGGTACATAGCGTAAAGAATTGATGCTGGTAGTAATTGGAGATGTGGAGACCATTCAATAAGAAGCTTCTTATTTTGGAAATCATTTGCTGTTGGCCGATGGGTGACGAGAACCTTATCGTTTTTCAAGCTGTAGTGACATAACAATCCCTGGAGATTTTCTTGCGGCTGGTATCATACTAGCGTGTTCTACTTACTATTTTCTCCGAAGCTTTCGAGTTGGTTGGTGAGAGTGGAAAGCCCGTGGCTGCCCCTAAAGTCTTAGAGGCAGCCACGGGCCTTTGCTTGAATCGACCCTGTCGTAGAGGATTTACGATTTATTAGGAAGCGCTAGACGCTTACCCCTAAACTACGCCATCGCGTCGGCTTGAATAGATTTTGTCTCTGAACATTTATGAGAGATTACATGTAGAGATGTGATATTCAGTAATTGACGTCATATTGCTGTTAATAACGATGATAAGAGGTAAAACTCAATGTAATAATTGAGCGTCTGAAGTCTTATCACAATGTGTGAACTTACAAAGCATCTTTCTTGTTAGCTATTCACTAAAGAGAAAGTTTTACACTTATACGAATACCTTGACGTTTCCGAGGTTACTAAATAGGATCTTATCTTAGTGGGGGCTGCGCAGTTTTGTCTTTTCCAGAAGCACTTTGACACTTCGGAATTTTTGTGCTAATATAGGAAACAGGGCCTTGTGGGGTATCCCAAAGTATTAGTTCATCGTTCGCCAGCTAAAGAAAAAGAAAGGAAGTAATAAGCTCTAGTTATTATATTTTGTTTTCTATCACAAAAGTGGTTTTAAAATGTATCTATCTATATTTCTAATTATAATAACGAAGAGTATTTATCAAGAATATAAAAAAAAGAAAACGCCAGTAAGTGTTTAAAGCTTTGATAGTCGTATTTCAGTATATCAGTATAGATCAAACATAAGTTTTTAAAAACAAAAGCCACGAGATGCCTTAATTTTTGAAAGCACTTCTGATGTCAAGCAACCGGACCACTTGCAAATTATCAGCAATAACCACTGCGGCCTAAAGCTTTTATAATGTACATACATTATGACTAAGAACTGAGTAACGACTGTGGCATCTTAATTTCTTCCGTTACGCGATATTTAACAATACAAAAAGTGTTATGTACTTATAGATGGACCGCGGTTAATGGTTAGATCAAATAATATTTTGTTTGTTTAATAGATTTAAAATTAGAAATATGACGCATTAAATTTGGTTTGATAAACCTTTGTTTGAATATATATAACGCCACGTTTTTGTTTTGGGGTCCGCCACATGACTTTGTTTGATGTGATTTCTTTGCCTGCTTTAGGCAGCACCGTGTACGAACATGGTAATCCTCTATGGACACGTTCCAGGACGGCCTGGAAAAATACTTAGTTTTGGACTCTCCGCCCGTCTACTCCTGTCACATTTGTTCACATTTTCTTATCCATAATTTTTTCCCCTCCTATTCACTACGGTGACCATGTTATGTTAATCGGCAGCTTTGGGTTTTTTTTAATAAGGGGGCTTTTTGAGGCTACTACAGACATTAGTTTATCTTGGTTCTTCTTTCAATTTTAACTTGATCTATAATCTTGGTATTATCTATGTAATGCAATAATCTCATAGGTATATCTGCCATTGAGTCAACTTTTATGAATGTTATTTCACAAAAGTAACATTCCTTAATAAATGTTATGTCATTTATTTACGATCAGTGCTAAAAACCATACAAATGAATTTCACACGTACCAATTAGCTCACCATTTGTATTCGTGATCCATAAAGCCTTATTAAATACGAAAAGGTAGCGACGTGTCATCTTATCGACAATAAATGATTGTAAACGAGTCCCAACGTAATCGTTCGGGAAACAAGATCGTTCGCCGCACTTAAACGCTTTAACCCTAAACAGTTTGCACTCTTTATCTCCAAAATCTGGCTCATACCCTCTAAGTGTGCCCCATTATCCTTATACAGAACCGGTGGGTCACAAAGACCGTATTTCAAACGGAAAGCATCCAGAGTTAAATCAGCTCTCGACAATATAAATTTCGCATTGACACACATCCACTCAGCCATAAATATTGATTCTTTTTTGTTTCCCACAAAACATTTTTATGTGGACAACTTCAAAAAATGCTTCCCAAATAACTCGGGACGTGTATAAATAAAGCGGTCTGGTAGTAAATGTCAATAATATGCAAAATAATGGATGTTAATCTTTTTGGACTTGTGATTTGCAGACTGGCTCGCTTCAAAGATTAGCCGACGCAGTTAAAGTATTGTTGAATTATTTGTGTTATTTTACGGCGCTGTTGTGTTATTATTACAGTTCAAATTTTTGTTAACGGGAGCAATAGCGGTTACAAAAATGCCTTACAACATTTTGGTATGTAATAAAATGTTTGTTAATGTATTGCTTGTTTCATAATATAGTTTCCTTTAATGATACTTTTACAATCGTAAAGTATTATTTCATTTCTACAAGTGTTTTGGAAGTCAAATCATGTTTAGCAATAGCATTAACTATACGTACTATATACGTTTTAACCGCCTCTGTGGTCTAGTGGCTAAGACCACCGGTTTAGACCCAGAGGTCCCGGGTTCGATTCCCAGCGGGGGGTACATGTTTGTGTACTCGGTTTGGTTGGTGGTAGGGTTTGTTTGTCCGCCTGGCTAGCTACCATCATCTTATCTAAATATGTCGCCATAACATCAATGTTTGTAGCATTGTTGTGTTCCGGCAGCTAGAGATAAGATAGCCAGTACCTCACTAGTTGAGGATCCCGGGTGAAGTGCGCTTCCATCTTTGGCCTTATCATCACTTAACATCAGGTGAGATCAAGGCACTGCGCTTACCCGTTAATAAAAAAAAAACGTAGTTGAAAGTCAAATAGCAACATAAAAAGAAGTTGTTGCAGTTGGGGCGCGAGCCTAATATCTTTTGGCACTTATGGCTAAAGTCGTAGATTTAATTCCCACATGAGGTTATTTAATTTTCGTCTCAATAAAGCTTTGTGAATGCAAAAATAACAATACGTTTAAATAACAATAATTAAATAGGTACGTTGTTGTCATTGTCACATAGGCATATCAATATCAATAAGCAATTGATACTTACTTTATCATTATTCGAATCATCCTTGATAACAAATCTCGGTACATTTGTAAGGCGATTAGAACTTCTACTGGCAATAGCCGGGTCAGGGGTAACGGGCCACTGGGTGAAGCCCACTCGTGACCCGGTGACATTGATCGCTATTTTCATTATCGCAGACGAGAGTAAATAGCAATTAATTCCTACACACTTTCAAACAACAATTCTGCCTTACGGCCGCTGACCCGTCAGCCCACTTATAAGGACTAATGAAGCAAATCATGAACGAATATGAAAGTTTTACTAAATATACGAACATGATTAGCAGTGATGCTTAAAATTGTTGTTACAACATGTTGTTGTTAAAAGTAGATAGAGTAGGTATATATAATATAATTTCAGCGTTACATATTAGCTTTATTCAGCACTTAGCATATAATAAGAAAATTGTTGATTAACTTAAATAGCTTTTTCGACAACGAATACAACGTAATACCAGTTACCGGCATTAGCAATTAAACAAAGGGATTATACTATAATTCAAATAAAAAAAATCTATATTGGTATTAAGTGGTTTTAACTGTTTTGAAGCAACGATTGCGTAAAAAACACAAACTAAAATTATAACACCCCGCTACTTTACTAATTTTTTTTTTCTTTACTTGATGGCTTCGTGCGATTAGCACATTTAGCCAGTGTCAAAGTAATTTTTCTTACAAGTAATACATAAATAAACAATATGATGATGATGAACTTAGAGCATTAAACCAATAATGCTCTAAGTCTAAGATGATGAATGATAATAGAAATGAGAAGTGAGAAATAATATCCCCCAACCCCTCGATTATCTCAGTAAAGTCCTCACGTGGACTTCTTGTGTGAATTTGAAAAGTGACGTTGCACTGATTTGTTTCATTTGCCAACACTCATGCATACCTACGAATACTTAACGGTTAATAATCCACCATTATTTCACATTAATATTGAACATAACACAAATTTTTGAAAATAAAACAAAACCGCAGACATGACTTTTCACTTTCCCGCCAAGAAGTCCCGTCCCCAACACGGTTAGAAATTATTATTTCCAGGTTTTATTTTTCTTAACTTTTGTATGTGGCCTGTTTGCTGACACACACAGTACACAGTTCAAGAAATAGATGTTGTCTTATTTTTATAAATTCTAAAAAGACTGCGATTTAAAAGTTTTTTTTTCTGCATACGAAAAAGTTCAAGGATTGGCAAAACTCCTTTACTTAACTAAAAGTCTTCTACAAAACGGGATATAGGTACACATTTGAACCTTTTTTGATTTTGTCAGGATGCCAGCCCTCAGTAATATTACTTACTGTATCATATATACCAACTTTTTGGTGCTATATCTATTTACTGACATGTCTTTATGTAGGCCAGTATAGTTTTCTTTTTTCTCAGTAAAGGACTTGAAAACGGCCTGAAACTTCTTCATTCGTTGTGCCGTGACCCGCCGTGACATACGAATCGATAAAGCCCGCCTACACGCGTCCTGCAGACAGGATGTTTGCAGCCCGTAATCACCCTAATTGTCTGGCTCTAATTTGAACGCTTACTCTGTAGGTGCGCCTTTGTAATATTTCCATCTCATTGAGTGTCGATTCTTTTGTCATTGATGGGAATAATTGCAGTCAGTGCGATTTTCTTTTTTAATAATTTTGTTTTTGCGCGTCTTTATTTAACCCCAAATTAAAGGACATCTTGTTCTAATAAAACAACGTATTAATTACTTATTAATATTAATTAATATTAATTACCTCACTGTAACTATCAAAAACAAGCTTTGAATAAATAAAACCCTCCTAATTAAATTTCAGTTAAAAAAAAGTTTTTTTTTTTAATACAGTTGCTCAAAAAGTGGCGTATTGCAGGGACGTATAGCGTTTGGGATGTGGGCTATCACATACTCGTGTTTTTTCTTTACCTTTCCCGAACTTGTTTTCTTTCCCAAATGTCAAAATAATGTCTATTAAAAAGAAAAACCAACCACGAAGTTTCTACAAAAAAAAAATCATAGAAGTTTTTATGATACATGCAAATATTTCTAAAAAGAAGCTACTAATTTGTTTCAATATCAGATTTAAAAGGTAATTTTAATTAAAATTTAAACATTAAATTAATATTAGTATCGGCCAAATAAAATTTATAAATATAAAAAAAGTTGGCTGTATGACGTGCACTGCCATAGTCTCTGCTTATAAGAGTTTGCGCGGGTAAGTGAAAAGAAAATGACGGACCTTATTTCTTAATTTTCTAAATTAGTTTTTCCTGGTTTTTGTTGTGGTAGTATGGTGGAATTAGTGCAATAATGTGCCTTTAATGGAAAACGATGTAGTAAAAGTGAGAAATAAGGAAAGGCGCTCCTGTAGGATTCGGATTGCTTTTCTCGCGCAAACTAATTTGAGCATTGAAATGTGTGCACCACACACGTATTTCAATGAGTTAGGTTAGGCTTCATTTCATTTCATCTCATTTAATTTAATTTTCATTTCATCAATCATCATCAATAAAAAAATTCTACTGAAGACTTGTCTGATGGGCATAGTTTCCTTTGCCTACCCAGGGGTTTGGGTGAAGAAAACAAAAAAAAATCTGCTTATATTCCTTTACGGTTGGCGCCATTTTCCAAAAAATTTCTTTGCGAGTTTATTTATTTGTTGCACAAAATGAGTAATTTCGACGATATTTAATTTGAATTAACACCACCGGAACTCAGTATAATTGCACAAAATGCTTCGGAGAACATTTTACCGGAAAAGTCAAAAAGTCGCTACATATCTACATACGACGAATTTATTGCGTGGAGAGACGAGAAAAAAGCAAATAGTTTTTCAGAAAATGTTATGTTGGCATACTTCTCCGAACTCTCAGCAAAATTAAAACCTTCTACGTTATGGTCGAGGTTTTCGATGAAAAAAAGTATGCTGAAAATATTCAGAGAGATAGAGAGAGAGAGAGAGAGAGAAAGAGAGATTCAGAATCAACTCAGAAACTGGGAAAAAATCACACAATTTAAAGTCCAGTCCGTCTCCTCCACATGACAATACTGAAGAGAACGTTCGTCCATCTACCATCCATCTACCTTCGTTGATAATGATAATTCATCAGATCCAATTCTATCAACTAGCAAACGCCATTGTATAACACCCTTGACAAATATACATGAACAATCATACCAAAATAATAATAATTTGTCTCAAACAGTAAATATGCAACCTAAAACTTCCCCAGTTAGTATAAAAAACTGTACCAATTTCAATGTATATGTGAATTATAACTTTTATAAGAAATAAATGATTAGTTAGTTGAGATTATTGTGTTTTTATTATTTTATTGAATTGCTTCATTTTTTCGCAACTGTATTAAAAATACTTGTTCCGACTGTCAACCCTCACCTTGGGCTGCGCCTCGGCTCGGGTAGACATTTGTCGGAACTCTTTGCAATGACAGACTTTCCGCAGTCGTAAAGAAATATACTATTTCAAAAAAATAAAAATAAATAACGGGAAATTATTAACCAAAACTCGGGCATATACTCTGCTATGTATTATTATCTTCGCCATCGGGCTGAAGTTCAATTCGCAATGTATTATAACAAAAATGGTACAAAATGTTCACACGCACGAATGAAAAAACTCTTAAGTTTCTGATAATTACGAAATAGCTTCGCAAGCTCGAGAGGATCATCAACAATAGCTCACGCTGTTTGCAGAATTTGTAAAGATGCGACCACACTGTAGCTATGAAACGTTTAAAATATTGAAGTATGATTTTGCTTTGGTGGTTGGATCATTGATCATGAGTTTGCTGATTATTTATAAAGCCAAATAGAATATTGTTTTCTTGTGTATATTTTCGCATTCTTTACTTCTGTAGGTAGTAATAATGACAGTTAGTAAAACATTATATTTTAGGTAAATCTATATATTTCTAAACGTTTACATCATAACATTCAATATATAATGTAGAAATCTAAAGTTTTCGCAAACACCACTTTAGTAATATGTAAAATAAACGCATTATATTTGCAGGAAAAACTGGATAAGGAAAGAAATGGTGCTTGTAACTTTAACTTATTTCCTTAACCTTCTAAACATATAAACCATTTTCCGCCTATGCAGCCCTGAAATCAACAGTGGTGAACGGTTCATGAAGCCCTGAACGGTAACGCACTGGTGAGAGTCAGATGATGATGACTGAGCGTTCTGAAATGTTTGAAATCACATTTACATTTTTAACCATCTTTTGAAACTTTTTTAGATTTTAACACTGACAATTGGAGAATTACTTACATCCAACGATTACGATTACGATAAACAGTCGAGAAAATTTCCCCGTCAGCCGTCGGTGCCAAAAAGTATCTCCAGTGTGGACGCACTATTGAACAGAGCAAGCTCTCTTACATAAGAGGGAGACAGGAATAGTTATTTAAGACCATAACCCGAGTTGGATTGTTGCAAAACCTATGTTATTGCGGGCATCATTGTTTTTGCACCGCCATTTCAACGCATAAAACGTTATTAGGTATGTCAATGCGTTTTACGACGTGCGCGGGCGACACCATGCGGAATACACAATCGCTTTGCGTCGTGTCAAGCGTAAATCGGTCGGGCGTATTTTGTTTTTATTTATTAATCATCAGCAAATCTTGTCTTATATACCTAAATATGACATTTTAATTAAAAAGATTTTGTAAGAAATTTTGTTGTGTTTGAGAAAGTTTGTGTAAATCGATTATAGAACGGTTCTAGGTGCAGTGAAATTAGATAGGAGAAGCCTTAAAACCTGAAGCTTCAGCGGCAGCTACGCGCCCGTGATACTTTCGGTGGTGGAGCGGAGCAAAGTGGTAAATAAGAATGTAGTTAGTAAAAGGTGTTTTACTATTATTTAGTAGGTAAATGGCGACAATATTTATAAATATAAAAATAGATAAAACCCTTTTACAGGACATACCAAACTATAAATAGAAGATCTGTAATTTATTTACATTGAAATGAAATATAACAAAAGTTTCAAAAATAATTTAACGAAAAAAAAACTACTGATTTAAAAATCGGACACTTATCAGGAAGTATAACTGTAAGCACCAGAGCTTATACTAATATTTGAGTTAAATTATAATAATATTAGTCTGCTATGTTTTTTTTTTATTGTTAAAAGGAGGCAAACAAGCAGGCGGGTCACCCGATGGAAAGTAATCACCGCCGCCCATGGACACCCGCAAAACCAAAGTAATCGCAGACGCGTTGCCAGCCTTGAGGAAGGAGTTGGATCTTGAGGAGGGAGTAGAAATTGGGAGGGGGGAGGGGGGAGAGATGGGCCTCCGGTACTTTCACTCACCGGACGAAACACAACAGCAACGAGTGCCATTGTTTCACGCCGATATTCTGTGAGAGGGTGGTATTACGCCGGTATTATTATGTCCATTGTTACTTACAACTACTTAAAATTCATCACTGCATTCTTAAGCTTATTTTATTTCGATGACAAGTTTGACAAATTTTAACAAACTAGAATAACTTTAACATAAGTTCAAACGCTTTGGAATTTAAAGTATTTTCATTGTAATCGGTGGAGCTTTTGATATCAGTGACACTAAAATATATGTTATTACTATGGTATTTTATGCTCATTAGCTGTTAGCGTGCATAATTCAAACGTTTTTAATGTTGGAATTTTACATAGCACACATATTCTTTAGCAACACATAAAAAGCGATCGTGCTCCCACAAAATTACCAACATTGAGGACTTATCATATAAGGTCGCGTTTGAGCTAGGAGCGACGATCATTCGCGTTTTGCAGCTGTCAATTTCACGACAGTGATTCCCTGTCTATGACATTACCATGGTCATCATTGTTGGTGATAATGCAATAAGCTAAAAAGTGAACTTACTTGCTTCCGTTACTTGAACATCTCAACTCGACCATACAGACTTATTAGTCTGTTTGGTTTATTAACCAAAATGTAACAACATATAATAGAAATCTATAAGAAACCTACACAAACGTAATTGAACAATTTAAAATAGGAATGCATTATTAGTTAAAAAACATATTTACGCGTAAACTTTAGAAAACAATATGAAAATAGTTTTTTCAAATCTAATAATTTTTATAATCACTTTTGATCACTTTTTTGTTTTTTATTTTTAACTCTCAACCGCTTTGCTTATGTTCGAACAGAAACTCATAACTGACGCGTAAATGGAGAAATAATTGATTCTAATGATAAACCCGACGTGCGAAGTCATTTTGAACTGCACTTGCATTTTGCTGATGTGACATCGGAATGATGATACACAAAAAACAACAAAAAATAATACAAGCTCTCGGTAAATATAAGAACGATCCATTTATTTACCATGAGCTTGTAATCGCAGTGACGGAAATCATACGCAGTCTTAACCACTATGGAAAAAAAGGTATTTGTAGTAGAATATTATTAACAATTTTTTTGAAAATTTGCACTGAAAACATTTTTATTGTTACGCATGTATAAATCAAGTTTACTTTTAAAGAAAACTAAGTATCATTGAAAAAAATAGCTTAACGTTTATTATGTTTTTAGAAATATTTTGATTGGAGATTTCCAACATTCATAAAGTAATTAAAAGAATTAAAAACGAATGTTTCTATTGTACGACGAAGAAATGTTTTGTCCTACTCAATTCAGCCGAATACACACGTAAAAAGCATATTAACGCTGATTTATCAAAGATCGGGTGCGTTCACACGGCGCGACCGCAGATAAGTAGGTAGGCTTTATAGCTGCGCGGTGAACATCATACGAGCTGTCAAAACTGAACAATATCTCGCGGGCACGTCGGGTGACGTGCAGACACGCAGGGTGCGGGCCGCTTACAGCTAACGATCCTTACCGTGACACGACGCGGGTACGATAATAATCGTGAATTGATTGGAAGCGATTCGGTTTTTAATTTTGTTTGCATTTCAGACTATTGTCAACTCTCAAAAACTCAATACTTTCTTAAAGATTATTTTTTTAATTTCTTGTGACATGTTTCTTTTTGTAAGTATTTACTTAAGAAACTTATAAAACACTTAAAAAGAAAAGGTAACCCCCAAGACAAGTGCTCAAATAATGCAATTTTTTTATAAATTATTAAATCAAAAATAAATACAAAAATGAAAACAAATTTAAACATAGTTGTGCATACGCAATAGAGCATTGTGTCGGCGTGAACGCGTATATAAATTAGGCGCGAGAGCCCCAACAAAACTACATGCCGCGAATATCGGCGCGGACATCTGAGAGAACTTTTACTTCGTACGATTTTGTTAGCTTTCATTATGAGATTGTCTATAGCGTTAGAAAATATTAATAGGTATTATGGTAGTAGGTATTATGGTCTTTTGGTTTTCCATAACCGACCTCTACCGTTATTTTTAGTAGCTGTTTGGCTATCTATCAATATTTTTACATACAATCTAAAATCTATTTATAGACTCGCTAGTGCGATACTAACTGCGGTCATATGCATCATCATAAATCGTTAGATGATCATTCAATTTACATGAAAATGGTATTTTTCTTTTAATTAAAAACATATTTATTTACGAAAAAATATAATGCATATCAATAATCAGGTTTATATTTTTTACCTAAAATGATCTACGTATCATGTCTTTTCTGCGCTATAAATGATTTCCACTTGTCGTTTTTATTACAATTTGAAAGTTCAATCAGATCGGATCGTGACTACTAAAAGGGTTTACATTCACAGACGCCGCCGCAGCACCCGCTAGGCGCCGCTCGGTAACAGAATGTAGTCTTTTTGCCTCGTCCTTTTTCAGTCTTTTGGGGGTCCAGTGTCGTTTTTTTAATGAATCCGTGTTAACCTTCACGTGGAACGAGTAACAGGGTGCCGATTGGAGATAAACACGACGCTTCGATTTCTTTTTGTGAGAATGGTAGAAATGACAGGATGTTCGGTGCGCTCCTTTGCTCTGAGTGGCCCGATAGCCATCTTAGGATTTTGAAATGAGAATTTTCTTAATGCTTATGTTTTTGACTTGAAATGAGTAAGCTGATGATGGTGGACGGTAAGAGATTTGGGCAGGCTTCAATATTGTAAATTAGTTGCTTGATTTGGATATCGTCGATGGAAAACCGCCAAATGGACATTCGTGGAAAGATTTAACTTTAAAATGAATTTCCTAATTTAAAATTGGTTATTTGCGCTTAAGCAGTTTTTCTTTATACCGATGATACTTTAGAGGTATTGTATATTTTTTAGATACTTAACCCGGAAATATTTGCATCAATAAATTGTCTTTAGAAAAAAACTTACGTGAAATGTGGAGTATTTAATTAATAAGCCTAGGTTAGGTATCGAATCACAGTGCCACTTATAACTTCTTTATTCACATATTTTAAATGAATTTTATAATAATCAAATGAAAATGTCACCTATTTTTTAACAAGCTTTGACTCTCATTTAATAAAGTAATAATTGAAATGAAACAACTTTTACTAATCTACTCGCGTTTATTTTACACATTACTATTAAATAATGTTTATCCTGACGTTTCGAAACCTTGATTAAAAGTAATGTAGAAAATAAACGCGAGTAAATCCGTAAAAGTTGTAATTTTAACTTTAAAAAAGTAATAATTATTGATAGCACTACTCCAGCTAAATCGCTGTCAGCGTAGAGTGACTAACGCCATCTGTTGTAGCTCCTGTGAAGTAGAATTTGTAATATTGATTAATGACTCTAAGAAATCTTAGCAAAATTTTTTCTTTTCAGTAATTATTTGACACAAGGGAGTAATACAAGAGTTATATAACTTCATTGTAGTAGTAAATCATGATCGACTTTTTATATTTGTTTCAGCTACTCGACGCTAGATGGCGCAAGCAGTACGTAAACAATTAGCTTGGGATCATGATTATGAATATTACACTAGGCATGAGATTTAATAATGATTTCTCAACTTTTTGTTTTCAGCATAGTATTATTTCAGATGTTCAAGTAAAAATAAAAATAAAAATCTTACGGAACAACGTCTCCTAGTACCAATCGAACAGTATCTTAAGTGTAAACATCCACTTCTCTCCTAACTATAAACAAGTAATTTATTTCACTTCACTTACCAATTAGCTCTCGCTTTTCATATTGAATTCCATATCGGCAATGGATCGACACCTCGGTCGACGCTCATTCATAAAACTGTTTGTCGAGAACAAATTAACGGTTGCCGACGTCTAAACAGGGCTGGATTTATGAGCAATCTCGACGGGCCATCGCCGGCGCAGCTTTCATGTTGACCGCCGGATTATAAACCATTCGTTAGCTCTGAATCCTTATTAAATTTGGGCTCGAAGCGCCACCGGATGTGGGAGGTTCGATTGGAGCACAGGCGCTTTACTGGAACCGCCCCAACATTTTTTAGGTTTACTGGGTTATTGGACTTTGCGTTAACATTGAATGAATTGATGCCTAATAGCTTGTCTGTGCCAAAAAGTTTGTATAGCTAGGTTTTGTAGGCGCCGCCGTTTCTTTCTTTTTCTTCTTTGCGCTTTTCCGTTTCACGGTGGCCGTTCTCGGAATCTTATCTTTTACAAGCATTCCTTCTGAATAAGCTCATGTTGCGGTTTTCGGTATGTGTCAGTTTGTAATTTGTTTAACTTGACCATTTTTTTATACCGGGCATGTGTTTTTGATTAAATCGATTTTGTCTACATATTTGGGCTGTGATCGGACTTTTGAGCTTGTGGTCGAGGGTTACCGATAACATTACTGTAAATAATACATTACGTATATAATTTAGTTACACGCTGCGTTGCGCATTGCAGTCTTTACGACTAACATAGTTTTAGTTCTAAATATAATTTGTATGTAAGTATGTTGGTCTATAAGGTATCTATTACATGGACTTCTATGTAATTTACTATAAATAGGTATACATTGTTTGTTGCCTGAAATAAAAAAATATTTTTGAACCTCTCTAGATCTCTTACACACAGAACATCCCTCGCTACAGCGATAATGGCAAATCGGGCTCTTTATGGGTGTGATAACCGTTACCACATTACTGATAAATTTCTGTAGGTAACTGTATTTCGCAGAAAGTGCTATCACCAAACATTCTTTCTGTCCTTAATAACTGGAAGCAGATCACCAATCCACCTTAAGGGCCATGAAGAACGCAGGTTACCAATTGATTCGTAAAAGAAAGCCGGAGGTACCCTGCTCCTCACCTCTACCCCGACCCCCAAGAACTTCGGTTTCAGTCGCCATCACTCAAAGTAGGCTTCTTCTCTATGAACCCCAGTAGGAGATTCCGTTTCATTCCCGCGGTAACTCCCATGTTTTTTACAGAGATCGTGGGTGCGATCGCCACTGCGGCTTATCCTCGTTCAGAGACTCTCCCAGCTCCCTGGCAATTCAACGTGTTAACGCTGCCGGTATCACGGGAACTTTTGAGCCGGGGTCGGCCCGTGGTGGTCTTTTAGATTAAGATATTTACCTAATTATTTATTTGATTACTATTATTTGATTGACATTTTGTTTTTTTTTATTATTATATACGTACATTTATTTAAGTACCTAAACTAAACTTAATTAATTAAGTAAATAAAACTAGCACAATAAGGAGATATTTATGTACGTTTAAATTAGCTTTCATTCAATTGTGAACACTTAAAGCGATATAGGTATTAGGTAGGTAGGTAACTATTTGGTAGGTATATTTTGACTAATATACATATTTTTTAATTGTGAGTAAATTATCAATTTATACAATCATCACCAGCCTATTATAAATGTTCCATCATCAGCTCATGCCTCCTCACATATACGATAAATAGTAGTATCTCCACGCATGGGGAGATCGGGAAAACTATTTTATTTCTGGGTGGATTTTTGACGAATGCCATTTTAAGAAGACGACGTTATACGTTTTTTTTTATATATTAACGGGTAAGCACAGTGCCCTAATCTCACCTGATGTTAAGTGATGATAAGGCCAAAGATGGAAGCGCACTTCACCCGGGATCCTCAACTAGTGAGGTACTGGCTGTCTTATCTCTAGCTGCCGGAAAACAACAATGCTACAAACATTGATGTTATGGCGACCTATTTAGATAAGATGGTGGTAGCTAGCCAGGCGGACAAACAAGCCCTACCACCAACCAAACCGAGTATACAAACATGTACTCCCCGCTGGGAATCGAACCCGGTACCTCTAGGTCTAAACCGGTGGTCTTAGCCACTAGACCACAGAGGCGGTTAAAAGTACAGCGGAGCTAGAGATATTTTAATTAGTTCACTAATCTAGTGATTCGGCATAACGAAGTTGCTTAACTCTCGTGATCGCTTCACGAACGCACGAACCGCTGCGCCTTCGGACTCCTGTACAATAACTGTATCTTATGCTAAATCTTCATTTTCTTTCACTGCAGTTCCCGCTCAATAACTGCTGTACTAAAACTACGAAGTAGGTACCGTTTTCCAACTGATTATGAAGCATGACAAATGCAATCTGCAACAACAAGCTACTTAAGTATACTGCTCCATTCTTAAGCGTAACTATTCAAATCTAATGTTACATGCGGCAAAGCGTCAATTGAGACAAAATTGGGCCGTAATCTTATCTCAGACAACCGAACCGTAGTACCAACAAATAGGTGTGAACTATTTAAATCGGCTTCTTAAAGACTCAGATCCCGGAGATAACCAAACGTGAAAACCGAAAACGGATGGCGAAACCGCATTGTTTTACAGATAACATCTGCTAGCTCAGCCCTCAATGAATAACAGTACCTGCTAAACTATTCAATAAACAGTTTGGACATTTGCGATGTAGAAAAGCGTTAATCTATTAAAGTAGCCGACTGTGATCATCTTTACATTGTGAAACTAACAAAGTGTTGGGCTCCTTTGTAACCCAAAGGGTTTGTGTAAATGTTTTTTTTTTGTGGAAAGCAAATGTTTTTAATTCAAACCTTTGACGCGCTAGTGTCGGTCTACAATATGTGCACTGATGCAAATGCATAAATTCAATTTACTTTGACGATTAACCACAATCTTCTTGCAACAGAATGACGGAGGCTAATTGGATTTTCACAAAACTAAAATGGATATGAAGGATCCGATTCCCGTGATGGACTTTAGACAGATCTCGATTATTTTGTCATAGCGGGTCATAAAACAAATATTTAGTTGTACACCGCAACTGATTTCATTACGACGAATTAATTAACAAACAATTATAAGGAAACTAATTAACCAACTTACTGCGTCACAGATATCAGTTTATATAGCTTTATTAGTATTGTCAATAACGTCGGACTTACACTAACTCATTACGAAAAAACGGTTTAATGTTCTAAAATAAATTAGCCGATGACTGTCCCACTGCTGGGCAAAGGTTTCATCATTGAAATCAAGTCATCACTACAATAGATGGGTAATGGCTTGATCACCACGCTTGCCTGACCTGGGAATTGAACCCGGGACCTAGAGGTATCAGGACGAGCGCTTTGCCACTCGGCCACCGAGGCTATTACAGTAGCTTTAAAACAGTGCACAACTTTAACATCATTGGGCTAATTTACCTACCAGAAAACCCAATGATTTGCGAAAATAAATGCAAGATTAAGTGCTGTCCAGCATTCTCTTACGCTCATAGACAGCCACCACCACCTCATACAGAAACGATAAAAAGGCGATAAGTCCCCAAATTTCTTAAAAGTTGTGTGGCCGAATATAATAAAGCCGGCCATACAATGCTCCAGCGCACATTCCGCACGCGAAGTAACACCATATCCTTGGGAATGCGTCGAGCTACCATCGGAATATTTCTCGATCGCTATCTCGGCGACTATGCACCAACTTATTGAATGAGACGTGAAAAATGATGAGCGCGACGCAAAGAACCGCCGACGGACGACGGTGTCTTCTTCTTTTTTTTTTGGGAAAAATGCGAGGTTATTATTATGGTGACGAATTAAGGTATTGTTTGAGATTCGGAGTCTTTTACAAAATTTGGTTTGACATAAATACTTTTTTATATCGGCAAGCATAGGTATACAGGTTGTCTACGTACCGTAATACAAAAATAATGACACAGAAATAAAAAAGAAATGAAAATCGTAAAAATCACAGGGGACCTTAGAAAATAGGTAGGTACATATTTTTGATGAACAGCGAATGCAACATTGTCGATTTAAGTATATAGTATTTTTTTCTAAATCTTTGTTACTTAGATATATCTACGACTGGAAAATGGTTTTGACAGTCGCGAAAGGAAAGTGGCCAAAATTTAACATTAAAGTTACGGAAACGAGTATACGTTCTTTGTCGCACCGCTTACCAATCTTTCAGCTAAGCTTTTAGGTTTACAGGTTGAGTCGGCCATTATATAGATATTGTGCTATAAAAAAAATACGTTCTCCCACCGCGAAAGCGGCCATCGCGGCCCATGACGTTAGGATCATACAAAGGGCGCAAAGGGCACTACTACGCGTGCGCTACTGCCTCTGAAGCTTCGACGCTTAAGCTTTTGTATATTTTGTAATTTCACTAGAACCAGAACCCTTCAAACCGATACATAGCAATGTAATATTGAGTTGCTTTGAAGAAGAAAAGTTTTTAGGGTGGTCGCTTTCCATCTAAATCTTGGTCAGAATCCTACTGACAGGTAAAATCGTTTTTTTATTGTAGGGCTTTTAATTGCTAATATTATCTTAAGCAGCTCAATGTAACCCTTAAAATAAATTGTTTTATTCAAATCCTTGCAATTCCTTGAAATTGCTTAAAATGGTCATTCGTTATTGTGAATCATATTCAATTTATATAGTTACTCGAATTAATATTGATCAATACAGTCATAAGACAATAACAGGAAAATAGTAATAAAAAAGGCAAAAGTGGAAGTGGAGATCTGTCGATCGTACGCATCCACTTCTGAAACAGTGGTATTGTTAATGACAGCCTTCTCTAGATATTGGGCGAACTCACACTTACGATAAAACATTAATATCGTCTATAGCACCAGGGTACAATGTGCGATCGTTCATAACAAAGGCGGTGCGATGCGACAGAAGCCTCAAACCTTCGCCGTGGAGGTCCCACCCAGCGGGGTGTTATTTGGCCCTCGCTCGCGTCACCCACTGCGCCAACCTCTCACAGTTCTGTTGTCAGGTAATTAATTTATAGCACGCAGTAACAATCGCCTCGGTTGCCTCGGTATGGATACAGGGCGGTGTGTTTGCCCTAACGTAGGTTCTCAAAATTGAGACATTAGTGGCACCTTTTGCTTACCGAAACTGCGGCGGTCAACTTTATGTGTCACGCTTGCGAAATTTATAATAGCCTGTGTAAATAATATTGGGCTAATAAGCGCATGATTCGAGAATTACCCCCTAAATTTGTTATAGATAATAGAGCACCAGCATGTTTAGTCAGTGTATACAATAAATCTGATAGGTTTACGTATACACAGTCCAAATTTGTTTACATAAAACAATGAAAGAATTGATTCAACTGTTTACAAGTTTCACGAGTATTTTGCACGCATACGTAGGTACGTAATGACTGATAAGCTTATCAATGGATAACGTAATGCAAAACAAATTGCGTTTGACAACTAATTTGGATTTTATTTAATATAAATTTAAGTTTTAGTTTTGAATGAAGTAAGGATATGATTGTTCCATTACATGGATAGACGTGAACACCAGACCTTGTCTGGCGATCCGTGACGTCCCGAGATAGTACTATCGGCTACAGATGTAAGCCTACGTAACAAGTAAACCAGATTCAAACCTAAATAGTAGTTATTGTACGAATCAGCAATAACATTGATTTGTCTGATTATTCTAACTGTAGCACGTACAATTTCAATATTAGATATTTATTAATGATTTTTGAGAATCAAACATTAAATTATAAAATATTTAAAGGGTCTTTCTTGGTTTAACTGCTTAACCAAGACAATAGCACATTATGAAATCTGGACATAATTCAACACGCTGGCCCAATGCGGTATGAATGAGTTTTAACGACAACAAACGGGACTAACGGCTTAACGTGCCCTCAAAAAACATTTATATAATTATTAATGGATTGAAAATATTAGTAATTAATATAAAAACATTTCCAAAGAGTTTAAATTTAAAATATCAATGCCCACACAACTTTATGCGGAATGTGGCGAAGTTGTAAGTATTGCTATAGTTTGAAGTTTTCCATTTGGAAGGAAAAATATTGTAACTCTTACACATATTTACAAGGTTGTGAACTTCCACTATCATACTATACAGACTCGGTAGCCGAGTGGCAAAGAGCTCGGGCCGTTACCAGTAGGTCGTCACTTCCTAGGCGTTAGGGAACGTTTGATTCGGAGTTTTCGAAGCCCGATTTTATAGCCCGGGTTTGTGATCATCAACCCGCATTTGGCAAGCGTGGTGATTAAATCATTACCCATCATTTGTAATGATGACTTGATTTCAATGATGGAAGCCAGCAGTGGGAAAGATAACGACTATTTATTTAAATTTTATATATACAATATACAATATATATACAATAGAGTATAAAATAATACATACTGTTTGCACTATACAATAATAATATTAAATACTGTGTACTCAACGATTGTTTACACTTCAATCGGAATACAATTACGGAACTCTTATCACTATATTCTTACGTCTAAGCTTATCCAGACACTCATAATCATAAAACAATGACAGGTATGTACGGAATCCGTCTCATACAAACCCAAAAAGGTTAAAAGTAAACGAGTGGACACTGTGGGATAGTTGGTAATCAGTGAGAGCAGCTACATTGTCACAAACCAGTCCCGGAAACAACGTCGACTTGTGGTCGTATGAGTACCTACAAGCGCCTAATGTCTGTATCTGTACAGTTTCGTGATAACGCATACACTTTTGACCACTAGTGAATGTTATTACTTTGAACACTTTTAATATTTTTTTTCTTTTAGTTGATGGCTTCGTGCAATTAGCACATTTAGCCAGTGTCAAAGTAATTTTTCTTACAAGTAATACATATAAATATACAATATTTCCTTCTAGTATGATGATGATGAATGATAATAGAAATGAGATGTGAGAAATTATATACCAACCTCTCGAGTATCTCAGTAAAGATGTGGGGCTTTACTAAGTCCTCACGCGGACTTCTTGAGAGAATTTGAATAATGAAGTGTCACTGTTTTGTTTCATTTGCCAACACTCATGTGCACTTACGAACACTTAACGGCTAATAATCCACCATTATTTCACATTAATATATACATAACACAAATTTTAGAAATTAAAACAAAACCGCAGACATGACTCACTTTTCCGTCACACTTTTAATTAAAGTGCGAGCTTCTCAAAATTTTTTTTTCGTAAAAGTTTCAGCAGGGCCTCTAAAAAGGTGGAAAGACGATCTGGTTAAGGTCGCGGGCCGATGGATGCGAGCAGCACAAAACTGGTAGTTGTGGAGATCCTAAGGGGAGGTGTGTCTAGCAGTGGACGTCTTTTGGCAAATGCAAAGTTTAACCGCAGGTATGTGGTTAAATATGTCAAAGTCAAAATATCTTTACACTCAAATAAACTTATTTATTAAGCACTTTTAAATCGTCCAAAAGTAAAGAGTAATAATATTTAAAATCCCCTAAAACTGAGTCGTTCGTCGGTATCAAATCTTATCACAACTCATCAACCGACACTTACGCGATACCCATCATTTCGCTCCACAAAGTGGCAAAAGCAATAAACCGGAAAAAAATAAACTGTCAAAATAAAGTACCCCCATAAAAATATCACGTCGCTACATCTCGGCGCTCAGAAGGCCCGCTGAAACTAAATCTCGAGTTATGGGCTCCGCTGATGCAGCGCGCGATGTGTGAAAGGCTTACTAATGCTGTTCACATTTTAGTGGCAATAAAATGTGATTCGCTATAAATATGTCTACATAATAGATACAGTAATTGAGTATGCATTTTGAGCGAGAATAATCAAATTGCAAGGAATATATGTCTTCAAAAATCATCATCCGATTTTATGTTTTACAGATATTGATGAAGGTTTTCCTGACGAATTATTCAAGAGTGCTTGTTTTTTACCTTGTTAACTCTGCATTGTATTTTTCGTCTTTTATTGCATAAAGATATCAGTGTATTAATAAAACATTTTAATCGAAAGTTGGTGGGACAAGTCAAACAAAAAGTTTCAACTTTATCGAGTACACTAAATTGACAATTAGGTAAATCCAATATATGTCAGTGATCAATAAATACTATGGTTTTATGAAAGAACACCAAAGTCACCCGTGTGTAATGGGGTGAAGTAAGAAGCATGCCGGTTTCCGGGTCGTTGATTGGTCGGTGGCGGCGCGTTAGCCATTGTCGTCTATTTGTTAAGCTGTTTGTGAGACACACTGGTTGGGTGGTAATTCGTTGATGAATGACGTGTTGTGATTTATTACAAAGGTAAATTGAAATTTGATTTTTAAAATAATATATAAATAAAAATATCATTTTACAGTACCTACCTACCTACATTTATGATAATTCATAAATGTTTCGTAATTATTCCTCAATATATCTTCTATGGCTATCGCCTTAAAGTTGACATAGAGTCATTTGGTTACACGTCATATTTTTTTATTTTTGTTGTATCTTAGCGAAATCTATTTATTATACTAGCAGATTCTTTTGTTGGCCTGCCGTACCAATCTATACACACCTAGCATTTCATTAGATAGAGATTTTTTGTATTGCACCACCGCTTACGTTAAAAAGAATAAAATAAGAAAACGCATTATTGTTTCAACCAACGTTATTGTCCGTTTTATTTAGTACCGCATATTAAAAAAAAAGTTCTTTAAATCTGAAGGGTTAGTAATGAAGCTATTTTAATGTAACCCGGTGGTAATATAAATGTTTTTATAACACTAAACTTAATAAAATACTTATCCCAAGGTTATTGCCGACGGGCAATTATGATAGTTAGCCGCAGCCATTGCGAACATTGTTAATATCAATCTAAACAACTTAATTAAACATTATAAATTTGACAGAATTGGGTGAATAAACCTCAAAAGAATTCGGGGTCGACTCTGTCTGCCCACCGATCATTATCTGCCGTGATAAATGGAGCGAATCAGAATTTATTATAGGCCCGGTCCCGCACTATTGTCTCAATGAATACTTTTTTATTGTCATAATATTATAAATACTAGTGTTTGACAAGTGGCGTTTAGCATTATGATGCGTTTTGAAAAGATCGCCTCTGTTACGACAACCATTTCTCGACGGATCATAAATTGATTTTGATGTCTTTTTTATTGAGATACGGAATCGATTCTTGATCTTTATTGGCGATGGTTATTCATATGTTAATGTATTTGATTATGTATTTGAGTGTATTTGCCGAGTGCTGGAATTTCTATCAGGGGTTCGTTTTTTTGCGTATGTGGAGAGTGTGTGTGATCCGAGATGTCGCCGGGCCGCGGCTCGAGGTTGTTGCCACTGTTTTTATGAAGCTGTTATTACCGTCGTCGCCACGACCAACAAATTATATCTAACATAAGTATATTTTTAATTTATTGAAGGCACAGTTTATAACGTGTTTATACGTGACGTGTTCACTAAGCGGTCGCTAACTTTTTAATGACAAAAGAAGTTAAAATGACGAGCATAATATTTTTATAACTCGTACCCTGGATGAATACAAATGGGCCCCGCTGATTCTGCTATATATTATTTTTGAATTGGTTTTATGATACCAAATATTTGGACAGGGGTTTTATTGGTACAGTAACATGATATTTTTGTGGCGATGCGCTTTTGTTTCTTGGTTTTATGATTATTAGAGTATGCGGAAAGACTGTAAATATAGTTTAAAGACAAATGGCTTATTTATGAACGCATTTATTTTAGGAGCCTATTGCTATCATTGATTGAGTTGAGATTTAATACTTTATTTAAGAATTTATAAAAAAAAAATAAACAACACAATACAATACAATAAACAATGTACTAAAAAACAGCAATCACAGCAAAAAGTACTTACATTCTTATAAAGTTACAATGGCACTTGAGATATTTGCTCAAAGGCAGCGTTCATGAATAGTTGTGAAAAAGTGGTTTATGAAAACCACTGCGGGGGTTGCTCCCTGAGGAGCTGAGTGACCGATCATCGTGTGCTGACGTCGGAAGTGACCGCAACCAACAAGACTTCAAGTGTTTGTGATATGTTTGTTATAGTGCTGTGATATTTTTCTTTCGGTCCGATTTGCAGAAACAAAAGACAGGAACGCTAAACAAAAGATTAAAAAAAAAAAAAATAGCAAACACTTCTTAGCATTTATAGCGTAGTTTATTGCTTTGTATTCAAAGCATACCTAAGTACACAACGTTTCGACTGAGATGCGTCACCCTTAGTTTAATTATTTAATAAATATGACCACGGAGAGGCTTTATCTTAAGGGAGGAAAGATAAAAGCTTAACAGTCAACCCCAACTTAGATAACGAGAACCTTAACCCATTCCTTTCCCATGAATCACATATGATACACAACAATTGAAAACCAATTGTTATAATTCTTGGACAGGGAACCTGTTTAACAATCTTGGGGCAGCTGGACAATCTTTGTGGTTTTATTGGGCTGGTAGCAACATTACACTATTCTTAATTTGGAGGTTTAGTGCAAAAAGTTTCTATAACACGAAAACCATATGACACCAAATCACTAGTACTAAAGATGTAGGTCGTCGTATGATAAGGCTGCGAACAATCGCCACCACGTGTCCCGGCTGTGATCCGACCGAAAGCCCACCTGTCAACGCGCATGCGCAAACAGATGTGCGCGACCACATTGCAAACTCTCCGTTTACCCCGCGCTAATGATATTAAATCGATACGTTTGGACATATATGTGATCGGACCTTTCTGTGTAGATTTAATAGTTTTTTTGGGTTCTGCTAAGTCATATTGATAAGTTTGTTTTGTGTTGTGTTTTATTTGTAACACTGACAATGTTTGTGCGCTTGTAAGAGTATGAGATGTAGGTATAGTCAGTGAAAGTTTCCTTACCTAAATCTTAACAAGCAAAGACTCTTTATACTTAAATGTAAACAAAACACTAATTACAATTATATGAAGTGTTTTATTTTAATGTACGCGTATTAAATTAGGTAATTTGTACAAGTTAACAATAAAATATTGAAGAATTTGCTCTTTGAGATTATACAATTAGATTAGTTTAGAAAATAACACAAAATATGAAAACAAATGAAAAATAATGTTCCGATATTTTTAAGTTGAGTTAACAGGAAATTATATTTTAAATTAAGCGAGCTCGTTGAAATCTTTTCCTCGGTGAATGTTAAGTTACGAAACTTAGCAGTAAAATCTTTAAAGAAAGCTTGCTATTGCTTAGAACGCATTGTGTATTTACTATTAACTAAATTAACTAAAGATAAAAATAAATAAATAATTGTTTTATTATTGGTCTGTTAACTGGTCATTTTATAAATCTTAAGAAATAAATAATTTAGGTCTTCCTTACTAATAAACATAGTAAAAGCTCGAAATAGATATTCCATTAGTTTTGTTTCCATAACACAAACTTAGTTTTTAATAAAAGTACAACAAACAAAAATACGGAATAACTATTCGTAGCTTATACTGTGGTTATTAGGAGTGCGGTGAGAATTATACAAGCACAATAGGTTTAAATGCGATAAAAAAAACTACACATGATTTAAGGATTTCAAACAAACCACATAATTGATAGTTTTCAAAAATTCAGTTATTAGTCTATAGAAAAAACGTTGGAATGTCTATAAAGTTACGCACATCTGGTGCAGAATTTACAAGTGGTATACCTATACGAACAATAGAACATGTTCGATTTAATAAAAAGAAATAACGCCTTGGCAACGAACGGAAATGCCACCAACGTGCGCCAGCATCAAAGCCGCCGAAGCCTCCGCTGGACAACGCCGAAAACCCGTCAAAGTCATAAATAACCCTGAAACGATCGGCACGTCATCCGCCAACACAAAAACCGGTATTTGACGTCTAAATTATTGCAAGTAAGTTTCAGCACCCCCCAACAAACCACCCCTAGCAGATGAGCCGTGCGAAACCAACAATAGGAACACCAAATAATACATCAGATAAAAGAATTTTCAAAACAAACTCAAAATACTAAAGCGTTTGACACGAGCATCCGCTTCACAACAAAAAAGGTCCACGGGCGTGACTGATTTCACACCCAAATTGCACCTTATGTCAATATTTGGAGAGGCCATTTCGTTATGGCGCCGCAAACGCTTTGATCCCGCGATAGATCTCAATAGCGGTGATTAAAGGCGCCTGTGCTTTTCGTTGAATGCTTTTTTTTTCGCCCGGTGTGCCTTCATCGGCCGTACTGGGCACACTACTGTAAAAGAATATACAACAATTATTGGGCTTTGAATGGTTACAGCGGGGGTGAAGTGATCATAAATCGCCTTTTTTCTACACGTGAATGTTCGAAATGTTTAAAAAAATCATAAAGTGCATTCCCGATTTATTGTAAAGGTGTCAGGGAGGTGTTGGGTCCTGTTGTGTCGTTACCAAACCAACTATTTGCTAATTATACGCATCGATATTTCGAAATCGATGTCCGTTTTAACGATTAACGAAATTAGTGAACGGTTTTTAACATGATCGCTCGAATAAGCATACGAAATTGTAACAATGTCAATTTATATTCATGAAATTGTTATTTTCATAATTCTGCGGTAAGTTTTTGAAGTGAAATTTTCTTAACCAGGTACTCTACTGCGTGATTGGGCAATCACCAAAATTAAAACAGATTTTAAAATTAGCATTTTGTCAATTTACGATCTTAATTTATTGGGTAAACTTTAAAACTTGTTTTTAGCTGTTTGATGTAACCAATTAGGTACTACTATAATTTGATGAGTAAATAAAATTTTATTACAGCTTATGAAAGCTGTGTTGATAATGATCACCCTGAATCATCATACTTAAAAAATATTTCCTTCTATATGGATCTTAATTAAACTTCCTTATTTATAATTCAGCATTTACATATAAAAATTAACGTATACAAAGGTTAACAATATGTTTCAGAAGCTCAGTAAAATCTACATGAATTAGAAATGTTAATTAGCTGTCACTGCTTTCGATTTTTTATGAAAAGGTCTATTCCAATTTGTAGCGCTTGTCTTTGCCATTTTTTAGTTACCTATATCTTCATTGAGCACGAAGGTGTTAATAGTAGCGCTGAACAGAGCGCGATCGTAAATTTGGCTCCCAAGGCCGCCGGACAAAGGGACCAAGTGTCGTTCAGTCCCAAAGTCGATTTTACAAGAGGCTGCTTGGGGACGCGCGTGTGGGCCCAGTTAAGCGTTGGATTAGAATGGATAAGCCGGTGGAGGATAAAACTTAAAAAAGTCTGAATTTGAAACTTATGTTTTTTATGTGACAAAGTTTGCTAAACATTAGAAAACGCTTTAAAAAAGCTTTTTTGAAGAGAATTGATTTAAAATAATTATTTGCTGTGTATTATATTACTTACACTTTCTCGTATTGTTACTTGTTCGCTATAATATTTGCTTAAAATTAATTATTCCCATATTTATGAATATCGGATATTGATGACGGATATGTTCATATGTAACAAAACTGCTTTGGCTTGCATTGTGCGATTAGAGTAGACAGTGTTGGTAAATTTGCGTGGGCTTCTCAGAGCGAGCAGAATTGGAAGTGCACCAGACCCGATATTTCAGAGGGAGCTTGGAGCTTTTTTTCGTTTTCCCAAATTTCTAATTTGTTGGACCAAAAGAGTACAATTTGTATGTTAATAATATATACCTAATATATAATTTATGTTAATAATTCATATGTTCTAAAACGACAAATCCCTGAAGTTATTGAAAGTCAAATGTTTAATATGAGTATGTTCATAAATAAACTTTTGTAAAAGTTTAATACAGGTCATAGCCACACTACATTAACAAACTCGATTCTCAATAGGTCACCAATGTCCTCATGAATGGGTGGTATCGTCGGGGGCTCTTTACAACGCGCGTTTTGTACGGAATGTTGTAACAAAAAAGACTTAGATACACATAACGTGAAACTTTTATTTACACCACCGGCTACACAATTTCAACTTTATATGTTAACTATTAAGGTTCGTTTCGTTGTACGTGAAACGTTTTCGGTCGGGTAACAAACAAAATAATCTGAAGTACAAGGTCCGAAGCCAGAAGTTTGTTTTTGATGCTTTATTAATTATGTCCAATTAATTTTGGGATGGTCTGTCTGACGCGTTGACTTGCCATTTTCGATACGGTAGGTTATTTGTAACGGGTGTCTGATGCAGGTTTTTTTTCAAATGAAGAATAATATTATTTGCGGCGGTCTTTAAGAGACTTCTTATTATACTTTATTAGTTTAACTTATTATAATGACTATTCAACCAAAGGTCGTGTCGTTGTATTTAACTTAAGATTAGGTGAGTAGTAATTAATTTATGTAGATTGGGTTTTCAATAATTATGTCTATGAAAAGTATTGCCATATGTTACTATATGCTAATATATCTATGTACATAGATATATTACGTATATTACGTACGTATATATGTGTATATATATGAAGTACAAGGTCCGAAGCCAGAAGTTTGTTTTTGATGCTTTATTAATTATGTCCAATTGATATTGGGATGGTCTGTCTGACTAAAAGCAGAATAAATGCAGTTAAGATGAGAGCGTTAAGAAGTATGATAGGAGTCAAACTGAGTGACAGGATAAGAAATAGTGAGATTAGGAAACGTTGTGGTCTGAAAGAAGATGTAGTGACAAAAATTGAGAAAGGTATGCTGAGATGGTTTGGCCATGTTGAGAGAATGGATGAAGAACGATTGACAAAAAAAGTGTATAAGGCGAGTGTGAATGAAAGTGTT
This sequence comes from Eudonia truncicolella, assembly GCA_949315975.1. NCBI lineage: Eukaryota > Metazoa > Arthropoda > Insecta > Lepidoptera > Crambidae > Eudonia > Eudonia truncicolella. The sequence goes on from OX438836.1 coordinate 13,421,710, forward strand.
GGTAGGGGTAGACCTAGGCGGACGTTTCAAGACCAAATCAGGGACGTCTTGAAAAAAGGCCAGGTCAAGAGTACCCTAAACCGAAGAGCATGTATGAAGGGAATAATGAAAGTGGACGAAGCGAAACAAGTATGTAAGGATCGTAGCAAGTGGAAAGAAGTGGTCTCTGCCTACCCCTACTTGAAAGAGGCGTGATTATATGTATGTATGTATGTATTTCGTACGTATATGATACCATAAAACAATCGCGTTTAAAATTTTATTTTAGTAATAAATTTAATGAAAGTAGAGGTTTCGGCCTTACTCCAATTTATCACAAATTAATGTTACAAAGTTAAAATCGAATCAATCATTATTTGTACCCACACAAAAACCTTTAACATAACGGCTAACTTGAATTTTTTGTTTATTATTTTGGTGTCATCCTGATTTCACACGTCCATACGTATCCGTTTTATTATATTTCTATGGTTTGCAGCGCCAGCACAGTTGTTAACACGACCTTATTTCTAGAGTAGTAGAGTTTTTAATTGTTTAGCAGCATGTAGGTTTGGTAAAGTCTATAGTTTGAGATCGCCTGGTCGGCGCCAGCGCGTCCGATTATGTTATTGTTATGGGCTCGATTCTTTTATTTGACCTACGCGACATTCCTGTGTTTTGCGGTGCCATGAATCTTTAGAAAGACTATTTATACATCAAAATAATAAACCTTTTTTTATAATATTTCACGGATACCTTTGTGCTATTTAAAAGATTTATTGCAGAACTAAGTTAAGAAATATATGACAAAAAAACGCTTAATAATTCCATTTAAAGTTCGATCATAGTCATTATTTTATTTAGATTTTTATACATGTTACTAATTTTTATAACCTTTTTTTTATGAAATTAAAAATAGGACTACCTATCAAGCAATTACGAAATAGATGAATTGTTGCATAAAATATTGAAATCCCTAATTTTCCACTACGTTTACCCTTCAAAAGCTCACCGCGAGCGTTTATAAGTAACACGATACGAGCGAACAGACAGCTCACTAAATTGCTGAAGTGTATTTGACCAAACAATAGTGTGCTATTGTTATAATATCGTGTTACCATCCGGCTTTCCGCACTTGCAGTATTACCGGCATTTGGTACCGATTAGGAGCAAGACTAGTGTGGCAAAATATAACTATACTATAATAACTATTTCGTACTTAGGTACTACAGACGCAGAAACTTTCAAACTTATGCAGACTCATTTTCTTATTACTTTTCTGTTTGTCTTATGTGTTGTCTGATTTTATTTCATTTTTTTAATATTTGTAGTGTTTTATTTCTTAACTCAGGTACTTTTCGTTCTTATTGAAAATCTTTTGTAAAGCAATTAGTAGTCTTTTTTTCTTTATTTAAATAATAAATCTAATTTATCTCAACCAAACCACTAGCAACATACAAATATGATTTATTATTCTGTGCGTGTGTTTGTAATTATTTAACTCCTAAACGGCTAGACCGATTTGGATGAAATTTTTTGTGTGTGTTCAAGTGGATTCGAGAATGGTTTATATTTACAATTTGACCCGGTAGGTGGCGCTGCAATAGCAAAAGCGGACGAAGTTGCGAGCGGGCCACTAGTACAATATAAAAACCTTATTCTCTCATGCCCGTATCCTATGTTTGTTCGAACGCGTTAATTGACTCGTGATCTGCGATCGTGTGAATGTCCAGCCGTGTTGTTTCTACACCAACCCACTTATGGTTTGAATAAAGTCACCGATCCGCTGTTGTGTTAGGCTGCTGTATATTTCTGCTTCTCATCGCGCGTCTTTTGTTTGCCGTCGTTTGGCACTTTTGACGGTGGTCCGAGTTAAGCCGATGTTGTCATATTTTATTTTTTCTTTATTGATGTTTTTCTATTTGGGTATGCTATTATGTTTAGCGGCACGAGTTTTTATAACAGAAAAGTAGATGTAGGTTATTATTGATGAGATTTATGCAGTATTCAACATAATTATTAGTTTCTTTTTTAATTACTTTTAAGTAAGAACGTACGAAGTAAGACTCGTATACGTGATAAGTCAAATATTCTATTAGTAGCAACTACATACCATGCGAACCACTACTATTACTTATAGTTTTTTTTATTATTTTACGGGTAAGCCTTCATCTCATCTGGTGTTCAATCACAATAAAGATGAATGGAAAAGCGCACTTTACCCGTAATCTTGAACTACTGAGGGTAAACGTAATTATTTTGGGTAAAACTACGACTTGGCTACGGCGTAGCAGGCATCGCTCTCTTTGTTTTTGCTGATAGAATAATGTTAATTTTCTTTAAAAATATAGTTTGAAGAAAATTATAACAATATATTTGTTGTTTAGATCATCAAGCAATATAATATGTTCCTAGTTTTCTATTAGTATAATAATAAATTATTTAGTGTTAAGAACATACGCTATATATGTGTAAACTAAACACTTGTGTATTTAAATAGAAAACTACTTGGTAGCGTATATGCTCTTTCTCCAGTATGAATAATTTTCATCATTCAAATGAAGTTGCGCGCGGGTTTGTCACTCAATTTATTTGGAGTTGGCCACTGAATCATTTGTTAAAATCTAATTGATCTACATCCCAGTTGCTATTACGTCTGGAAAGTCATATTTGCTCGTACCCATGAGTGTTCTCTGTTACACATCCCGTGTCAAATTGAACAGGCAATTAAAATGACCAGTCATCTTACAGAAACAACCGTTGAAAGCCAACACATTTTGATTCGACACTAGTATTAACTTAAATAAGGAGACTACGCAAGGTAAGTTTCATACAAACGCGCAAAAGTAACGCACACATAGACCATCTCTCATGGACACGGAATTTGGAACCATTTCAAACCGTGAGAATGAGAGGTTGTTTATATGTGCGTTGTTCGACCGCGTTTGTATGGTGATTACCTTCTGGGGTAAATAAGGAGTTATTTTGAGACTTATAGAACAGTCTGAGAGCAGAGTAGCTACAATTATTACTATAATAGAAATTGCTTTCTCAAATGCACACCAGGCCTACACAATGGGGTCAAAGCGTCTGGCGTCTGTCGTCTGTCTGGCAAAATTAAGGTGAGCATGTGTTAGTGTTTTTTTTTAAAAGAAGCTATATCAAAACATTATTTTGTTAATAGTCAACTATAGAAAACTTTTTAATTTATTTATTTTTACCATAGTAAGTTTTGTGTAATTTATTATACCTACTACCAAAAATCTACAACATGAATTTGTGAAACAAGAAGTTAAACTTCTACCATAATTGATTTGAAGACCATTTATAATTAAAAGAAATTTCTGTAGAAATCAAGAACTGAGCGAGGAGTGAGAGTTTATAAAATTCGATAATAATTGAAGTAGAGGTTTTAGTTTTCTGTCATTTATCCATAAAATAAAATCATTACCATACCGTTCATAAAAATCATTACGACACTTAAAATCTGTGTGATCATTGTACATGCCACTAATGTTAATGATAACATTATCTAAAGAAAAGGTACAAGTTAGAAAATTAAAAGCCACTTCTCACAACGAAAAAAAATGTTAAGCCACTTACAACTTTTTTGGCCACTGATCGGTAGTGTTAGGGGATCGTTAACCAGTGTCTTTGAGATAAGCAAACAAAAAGTTACACCGTTTTTCTTATCTTTCAAGTTGTTAATAGTAAATAATAGTTTCTTTTGAAATGCAGAGTTCTTTTAAAAGTTTTTTCATTACACTTACTACTCATGAGTAGTCATGAGTTACGTATGGACCATTAAAAATACAAAACCTGTATGGAATAGACAGTAATAAAATAGGAACTAACTAATTGACAAATTAATAGGTACAGTCTTAAAAAATATTGTTGGTATTTTTCGTGAATTTCAGTAAGTATGTGATCTGACCGCCTCTACGGTGGATAATGATTTCAGACCCTGAAATCATTATCCACCGTAAAAGCCCGGTGCGATTTTGAATGGAGTACCTACTTAAATGTTAAGCTGGTGGTTTCTTTTAAGACTGCTAAGCTTTACACTATTTTATTGGTTGTTCCAATAGAGGGGCTAATATGGTTAGTCGTTAGTGGTTGGAGATAAGAAGAGAGTAGAGAGTAAATGAAGATTTACTCTTATCCCGTAGTCGATTTATTTTCCACCTATATTGTTTTGTTTACGTTATAAGTAATTGTTTCTCTTTATATCACCTCTACTTCCTTTTGTCTCTAGTCCGTCAAAACCCTTAGTCGCAGCCACCATTTTTCAAAGCCATGCTTCATATTCCTTGTTAAACCAACGCAATAATAAATAATTTTTAAGTTTACTCTAGTATTTTGATCTTGAAAAGAAGTTGTCTACCAATTTATTATTTTATAGCAAGAGTATTGAAACAGCTACGCAATGACTATTAGCACTTGAACTCTGACCTTAATACTAACTAAACAGGCGTGGAGTTATGTAAACGCAATGACACCGGTCGTATATAAACAAGCCATCAATGGAAGCGTATTTTTCATGGTGATTCACCGTTACTTCTATTGTCAGCAGATTTCAAAGCCAAATTGTCAGATTTTTGAGATCACACAGGTGAATGGGGTGATTCATCGCCAGAAACCCATGTGAATCATTGATTCAAATAGGATATAGGATGTCATGATCATACAAGGGAATGGTCCTTGTTAGGATTTCAAGGAATACAGTTTTGATCGAGAGGACTTTGCATCAGAACGACATACGATGTCTAGATAGCGGTTATTGCTAACGGAATAGAGATTATTATCGACTGTGCAGCTATGGTAAACGGAGTAATCAACATGAGTGTTGGTAGTTATGAGCATTATTTCTTTTGTATCGTCTTGGCGTAATGTTAATAATATGTTTAATGTATCACTATAATGATCATACATTTTCTATAAGATTTTTAATATATGCGTAATCTATATTTGTACAGTTGTGTCTGGTTGTATCATATTACTCATCTATTTTGATTGTATTAAAACATTCATTCATGGTTTAATTAGGAGAGAGTTATGTTGTGAGTCACTGAAATATATCGTCACATCTAGTTGTAGTAGATCAAGGTCAATGACATGTGTCTTACATCGAACAATTATGTAGTTGTGTCAACTTTAGACATGGTTCCTTTTATTTATTAAACAGAGATTTTTGCTAGATTAATCACTTTTTAATGTTTCAAACCACAATTCACTTTAAATATTCTCGTATATTCTCATCAATCAATCAATCAATAAACTACTACAGATTAAAAACAACATAAATATAAGATATACTTATCCTAATTCAAAAAACAATAATAAATTCAAATTGAATCTTACATTTATCTCTTTTTACTGGTCCCTGTGCTATTTGTTCCAATGGATACGTATTGAACCTATCAATGCCGCATCTAGTCGAAACGCGGTCTTTGTTGCTCCTTGTTTGGTGAGTCCGGCGGCCGGCCATAGCATTGTGAGAATAATATTCGCCGCTAGGACAGTACACCACGCATGATGTTTTTAAAAAACTACCGTGTTTAAAGTAATTAGGTGTGTATTTCTATATAAGTCCGCTCGATTGTTAAGTTATTGTGATTTTTATTTAGTAAGTAAAATTTGTTTCTCATTAAGTGAATACATATTGTAATTATAATGAGAAATAATAAATTTCTTTAACCATACAATTTTTAGTAACTATAAAGTTGTTTAAATTATTTATCTTTAAAAATTTTTAGGGTGTCTTAAATACCTTTAAATTGTATGTCACTTTATTTTTAGAAAAAAAAAATTATTGTTTTTTAGACTATGGAGTATGTAACACCACCTTAAATTTTTTGAATTAGTATGAATATTTTATTTTATTTATTTATTTAAGGCACAATTACAGATAACACATAGAAAATATAGAAAAAGGTATTTGTGTTGTTGGTATATTCAAGTTAATTTAGCGAATATATTATACAGAGTGACTTTGACGCTTTATTTCTAATTTATAACATGTTAAGCAAAAAAATTGCATAAACAAAGCCGTGGCGGCCTAACACCCCGTCCAAGATACTATCGCAAGTGATCAGTCGAGTGAGTCACCTGTCTTTAAGAACGCGTCGTGAGAACAGAATCCCTGACCTACCACCAAAAATTTCCTCTCTTTCCGTTGCGTTCTAAATTGGCGGCGTTTATCAAGGTATCTTAACTAGCATTACCAGAAACATAGATGGAAGATAAACAATACACAGAGTATTAGTGGTTAAAGTTTCGTCAATCTGCGGTTGAGTTGTGTGGGGGCGACAAAAAAGATCTGTGACAGAGCTATCCACCTTACGTGTCGGTGGTGAGAGATTATATTATAATTATTTATGTACTTAAACATAAATAATAAAAATAAAAATAGTGTGTTTAAGTGTATTTAAGTTTATGTAATACATTATTACTGTACACTTTTTTTTTTCAACGCCTCCATCTTATTTATTATCAATCCTCTCCACTGGACCAACGTCCATATCGCTAAAGATAAGTTACAATCATTTTATAAGTGTTTTTTTTTTTTTTATATATTTTAGCGTTTTATTAACGCTTAAATATACTTAAGTAAAATTTTAAACACTGAAAAAAGACGACAACCTCAGGCGGGAATCGAACCACGCACCTTCCGCATTCCGGGCGGCTGCCTTAACCACTTGGCTACCGAGGTCTGGCTTTCACCCGTCGAAATTTTTCAGTGCTTGATGCTTATGTTTTTTAGTCAACATTGCACAAAATTTTACAATCATTTTTATAAGCTACTTACATAAAATTAAGTATATTGTTACTAACACTTTGAATGCAAATCCGAAATAAATGAATTTTATTTTGTTTTATTTATTTATTTAATTCGATCACCGGTGACCCGATATTGCGAAAGTGACTTTTGTGGAATCGCAACCAGAACGCGCAAGCCGCTGCGACATCAAGCTCTTGTCAGAATACTTTTTAGCAATAATGGCAGCCTCTGAGTAGCTCGCGATTGCAGTGTCATGCTTGTGTATCCCAATAGTGGGAAGTCCTAAGCCCAGCGGTGAAATGTTTCAAATTCTTATCTGTACTTTTATACGCGACATATGTTATACTTGGCATGGACTTTATTAATAGTACCTTAACGGTCAGGCCACGAAACTGCGCGACTGGTGCGGCGCGGCGGCGCGGCTAGCGAATTCGTAATACATGCCTGGTGATGCCAATGCATCGTAGTGCAGTGAGTGTTTTGACCGCGCAATGAGTAGAAAATTTGATAGTCGTGCCGCCCCAGTCCCGTCAGCCCAACCCCGTCTCCTGGCCGAGCGATTAAGGTTTTGAGTCGGTTGAAAATCCACGCCCTCCCCAGGGCGGGGGAAAATGTATGAGGCATTTTCCAAGTGTATAAAAAAGGGGCAAACAAAATTATAAGCTCCGCCTAGTAGAAAACAGTAGTAATATAACACAATGGGTATCAAGCAAGCTTTGTCGTTTTTATAAAATCCAGATTGGTGATCATTTTAACATCAGGTAGACCGTATGTCAATACAAAATTAAGAAATAGAAGGAGGTACAACGAGTTCTTGTTTTCTAGCAGTATCACACACCAAAGAAGTTATTGTGCAAAAACTTATTGAAATAGCTTAATAAAAAAAAATTATAGCCATTTGTGGTCATCTGCAAAGATGAATATGCATAGCCATCGGTTGCAATAACCGTTAATTTTTTCACTGTATTTTATAAAAAAATATAAATATTATAGTCATTGTTTAAATGGAGCTTGAAACACGTTAATTATGCAATGGGAAAACACAAAACAAGAAGAAGGTATGGAGGGTGCTAGTATACAAATGATAATCAAACAACTCGCCCATATTAAAAATACAGACAAAGATTCACCCGACGGTGATTCTCATTCATAGGCCATAAATCTAAGAAAGTCACTTGCGCCTACCGATTTCAAACTATTGATAATGGATTCATAAGTAAACTACCCTCTAAAAACTGTTATTAGTAATCCAATTACTTCAAAATATCATTCATTCACTTTGCTACGTCGGAAGTGAGAGCATCTTGAGTTTGGTTACCCGGTCGTGTGTGTTACCGAAATTATTTGTTTTGTTTTCGTGTCTCATTTATTTACAATCAAGTTTTTTGTTGTTGTTACAATATGTAGGTGTAAGAACAAGGTATATACTTTGATTATTTATATATTCTGGATACAAATTCTCATATTTCAATTTTATACGAATTTTTAATTCAAGGTAGATTTTGTTACGTTTGAACGTCATTTTGTATGGATATATATATTGTTATACCCATATTATCCAGTATTTTATTTTATTTCTTTAAAATTAGGGTTGTAATTACCACAAACAAGCTTAATTTATTCCAATTTCCCTGTAAATGTCACTCTATAAAAATGTTTTAGCAGTCATAGTTAAAATCAAAATTACTGAGTGAAAATAATAAATATAAATACAGGTTTATGTATAGATATTGGTTAAAAATACTATGAGCTTAATGACTTGTTAAAAATTAAAAAATCGCGGTGTTTTCGGAGTAATGTATTTATGGCCGCCTTTGTAAGGAGGGTGAATCACTGGCTGTCTTGATCTCGGCTACCAAGCCCTGTCTAGTTTTCCTAGTTATTCTCGATCGGCACGTCCTGCACCACCTCTGCTATAGCGTCTCTTGCACTAAGTGTCTATCAAAGTCTATATATATTGTACGGTCATTCAACCGCAGAATAGGCTTATCAGCATTTTTTAAATTGTAGCATTAAAATGAAACAACTTTTACGGATCTACTCGCGTTTATTTTACACATTAGTTTTAATTAATGTTTACCCTGACGTTTCGAACCCATTGTAGCATTAACTAAATTATTGTTTTTATTGTGTATTCAGGTATCACCGCGCGCTCATTAGTAATATCATCAGCAGTTATTAATAGCAGTATTGTGACATCGTAATAAATGAAGTATTTTCTCTTGAATTTTTATCATTCATACAAACAGATTCCTATCGTCAACCATACAAGATGTATGGGTTTAGCAAGAACTCATACATATATTATGTAAGCGTATTTTATTATTAATGTTTTTACACCGACGGCGGCGGTAGTTACAAAGCGTAAATTTTTATTTATCTAATTAAGTAGCTCATATCTAATGCGCTACTTAATTAGATAAATTCACAGTAAGAACTTAGCATCTAGCTATGTTCCTGCTGCGAAAATCGAACGTCAAGTCGTCAAAAAAAGAGTTACCCTGCGCAATTTTTATTTGCAATTAATTAATTGGTATTTAATAGTGCGTATTAGCCACTCAGACAGTTTTCTAGATGGCGCTAGTGTTAACTCAATAATTTCAACGAAATAAGTGAATTAAATGAACGACCATTCGTGTAACGTGGCTTAATGCATATAGCGAGATAAATTCAGTTACATTTTCTTTGTTTCATAATAAAAATGATAGTGACTGATGAATAATTACTGATAAAACATAGAAAATAATAATAAATAAATATAAATAGCTTTATTACTTAATATCGATTTTACAAAATGTTGAGACATCCCAGAAAGTAATACAATACTCGTGCTGGGCTTGATTCGCTCTTCCAAAGATAATAAATTAATATTGAGTAGTACTAACTTATTAGTAGTTAATATTACAAAAGGTAAACATTACAAATTATTTTATGTCTGTGTGTGTATGTGAGAGGGGGTGTGTGTGTATGTGTATGAGTCCGCGTGTGTGTGTGCTTGTCTATAGATTTGTCCTCTAAAATTTGTTATGTTTATTTAAATTTATTATTGTGTATGTTTAATATAGTTTTATTTTATATATATTGTTTTACCATAAATGTTTAATATTTTATTTGCTGCATTATATATTACTGATGTACGTGTATTATGTGTCTATACACAAAATAACTTAATTTTGTCACGTAATACTATTATTAGCTGATCGAGTTAGTACGGAAAGTCGAAATTTTTTTTTACAATTTCCATTTTCTGACGTTGGCATAGTATTTTAAAGACATGTTTACTCGGATACGTTTCGGGAATATATACATATTACCAAACATTCTGTATTGGCGCTCAGCAAAAACGGTTTGAACACGGCCACAAGGAGCTAAATTGTGATTTCGTCTTTTCTTTAGTTTTTTTTGGCTCATATGGAAGATTTTTATGCAAGTTGAGGAACCGGTAGGGCTTAAAATACATTACCTTTATAAGAGATCTTTGGCTCTCTTAAGATAGAGGTATCCAAACAAACTCTATTGAGTATCCTAAAGTATCGCATTTGACTAGGTTGTTTCTGATATCTAATATTATAGGGAAATACGATTTCATGCGAAAAGGAAACTTAGACAGTGCTTGAAGAGCACTCATAGCATCACTAATTAATACTAATACTAACTAATTTGGTCTTAGACGCACCACCCCATAGACGAATGCAGTATGTAATAGTACTAAGCGATTGTGACAGCGCCATATATATTTTATTAAGGAGTTTAACTTGGCATAATAAAAAAAAATTGATATTTTTTAGTAACATATGCACCAACATAACAACAGATCCACGAATGTGGTAATAAACAAATATAATTATATATGGTTTTAACTTAACCGAAATTGTTATAAGGTTGGCCTTCATAGTATCCCGAATGAGGTCATAATATTCTACTCGGACTATTTCATTATGTCACAGCATCGGAACTGTTTGTCTGTGGCAAATACGAGACAATTACAGGCTACAAATCAGCGTCATAGGCCAGGGGTTGTCAATGCGACCGACGCCCGTATTATTACGAAAAGATACTTTTGTATTTAACTATAGTAGGGAATTAAAAATAAAACTAATAATAAATTATAATTTAGGGGAGTAAGGGGGGAACGGAACCACATCTATCCGACGCTACTGTCAACCTCACCTGTACGCGTCTGTGATTCATCTGAATAGCACACGGCGTACTGTACTCCCTGCTAGATAACAGACGAGGCTCTGGCGACCGAGCAATGGTGGTATAACCATTCACACAGTTGGGCCATTAGCTGAAAGAGGCTATAACGACCTTGGGGAATAAATTACCTCTAAAATGTTTTGGAGCAGAAGGCAACGGGAAACCACTGCACTAATCTATCAAGAAAACCAGCATGTCAGACACGAATTACAGTAGAATGGATAGGGAACGACTGATTAGAGGGAATTTATAAGTAATAATAAAATTTTAATATAAATAATAGTTATTCTATTTTTTATGATCTTGTCATATTTCCAAAACAGCTTTTATAACTGAAGCCTTTTTGTTAAGCAATAACAAAAGTTTCGTAAATTATGTTTTAATACCAACTTTTAAACTTCTAAAGAGTTGCCTGGCCAAGAAGGGCTAATAACATGTCATGACATGTTATTTCTTTGATTTATGAAGCCACTATTTCATCAAAAGTTGTATGGAGTTGGTGACACCTGAAGAAAGGCATGCGCCGCGCTTCCTGTCATAGTTTTGCGAGCATTGCCTTTTATGCTGTTTCCACAACGTCGTATGTCTAATATTGAGAGCTGCCTTAGTTGCTTAATCGCGTCAATAGATTGTGTGTTAAAAGTTCCTCTAGAGTAAACTCAGTATTTTGGGTTTTACCTTATCATTAAATAACAAACTTTAATGTTGCAAACAGAACGAAATTTGATTAGTCTATTCAGAATTTTAAGTCAATTTAAGTATCTTTTTACGAAAATATGATTTACAGCTAAGATCGAGATTGTGTATGGAGGCTAAAGTCGCTTACGCCTTTTTGGAATAAGAAAGTTTGGAGGTTGAACGCAAACGGAACAAGTGTGCCCTTTTGGAGACGAAATGATAATTGTCTGCGATCACTTACGCTTGATCGCGTCTGCGCTAAAATAAGTTTTGGAGGCGTTAGGTTTCTGGGTAAAGGGGCGAATTACATGTGTAATTGATGGAATGATTATAATAACTACCGACGGTGTTTGTCTGTGTCAACATCCTTTGAAATGCGCCAAATTGATATACATAGTGTACTCGTGTGATTTTTATGAACAACCATTGGTGTTTATTTTGTTAAATGACAGAACCGTTCGACATTATTCACGACGTCTTTTTTATTAATAATTGGTATGTTTTGAAATAAATATCTACTCGTGTTTATTTTGCATGTTTTTTTATTGCCTGTAACATCAGGGTTGTTTCTTTTGCGTTCATGACCTGAAATAAAGATTACATAATATTGAAGTTTCAAACCCTTAATATGTTCACTCCTTGTCACTCCTTGTGCAGTATTCAATTTATTTAAAAAACAGTGTCACGATTTGGTACACGCCTGTACATCAGACTACCTCAAACTGTCAATTTTCTTCAATAGACTTTACACTTTATGTATATGGCTTATGGTTGAACATTTATTTAAAAAAAATGACAGATGGAATGGATGAATGGATAGGTCGATGTGCAGACGTCTGTACTTTATTTTCAGGGTTAAATTTAAGCTTCTTACAACAAAACTAACAGTAGGAGAAACTATATGGGTCTTACAAATAAACAGAGAATAAGGCGGAATAGTTATTCCACGTTTTGTTCCCGTCATGTAAACGTCTTTTTAAATTTGAGTAAAAGAGACAAAACACGGAATAACTATTCGGAGTTTATTCTCTGTTTATTTGTAAGGAGGTAAGGATATAAGTGTGTAGTGCGTCTTTTTAATAATTCTTTGTTCAAATATTATACTTTTTCGCCTTGTCACACATAATGCACAGAACTGCTTCGTTTGCGCAACTTTGTCGAGTACCTTATGTTTGCTCGGAAAGTATACAGGCTACGTCAAACAAGGCTGTACGCCATCTTCCCCTGTGTGCTCGGTCAGGGCAGACCTGCGGTTAGCTCAAGTGCGAAACTGCTATATTTCTGCTATTCCACATGTAGAATTATTGTTTTTAATTAGTTAAGCTATTTAGTTCAATGTTAAATGTCAAGATCATTGAATATGTGATGAAATAAAACGCGGTTTGTTATTGATTATTCTTATAATCGAATTCTCTATTGTAAACATTTATTTCTAAAACCCATGAATAAGAGCCGACCGTTTAAACGTTTCCAGCGACGCTAAAAATTCACGTTATGTTTGTTACTCGTATCCAGCAAAAAATGTAGCATTAAAAATGAAAATATTTGAAAGTATGTAGCAATAGATCAATTAACGTATTTCCGAACGAAACACACTCCCTGCACATTGAACCAGTGCGGATGTTACCGTCAAAGTAGAATATTGTCTAAACTGGCTTTGCCTAGACAAAACTGTTAACGCAATGGGTATAAGGATGGACGAAGATAGAATCTTAAACCAAAAGCTAGTCGATAGCATAAACTTGGATAAACCCATCACTACTCACGACCTAACTGACTTTCTAGTCCAATAGGCCGAATCGGTGGAGAAGGAGATGCATAACATGAACAGGTTCAGTAAAGTTTGTCTTATGCCAAGACATGACAATATGACATCCATCTATAGCGACCTAATAAAACAAAATAAAATAAGCAAGCGTAGCGAGCATGCAGCGGCAGCGGGCGGCAAAACGGCAAAGCCAAACATAATTTAATATATAACGTCATCATTACCAATATAAAATTTGCCTATACAAAACTAATTCTGACTAATAATAATTATTCATATTGACTGTGACATGCACACATACTTGACTATACAAGCCTACATACAGTGTCTGGTGAGACGAAATACAGTAAGCTGAACTCATTCGATACATTGTAAGCGCACAAGGAAGCCATTGCAACATAGCGAAGTTAATTCTTGGCCGATATCGAAAAAAACGCGTCACGTGCAATGCCCCATTAACATAAACCCGCTTTTTCGTCTCAAAAATCGTGACACATCGTGTGCGAGCCTCGTGGTAAATAATAAATCTTTCTAATAAATAAAACAAGGGGACGTGAGTGAGATAAAGAGCGCACGCGCGTTCGGTGCTCTAAACGCGATTGTGCCGTCGTTAAACCAATGTGAAAATATTTTGGGGCCGTTTGGGGATCGGCTTGGTGATGCAAAACCCCTAAGTAGCTTACGCGAGCTAATAAGTGAAAATGCTATTGGACACCACAAATTGAAAAATAAATAAAATTTTATTATTTTATAACAAAGGCCTGTGTAATATAATAGGAGTACCATTTATTATGATGTGTGACACAGACACAGTGAGGAAGAACTTTTCTGACCGAAACTGCAAGAAACAAAATTACCAATAGTCCGAGAAAGGGACCATAATGATAAAACAAAAACTTATGACGAAACTAAAGTACATAAGTACGGAACATTTTTCAGATATAATGTTTTAGTTATTAAATCCAACAACACCATTTATCATTTCACGAAATCAATCATTATGTTCATCATTTTTAATAATGTCAGCCATAAATATATATTTTTTATTTTTAATAATGTTTAAAATAATCTACAGGACCCTATCCCTATCAAGCATAGTAAACTCTCACACTTTTTTTGTGTAAAAAAAATATGACCCAACTGCGTTCACAATGTGGTAGGTCATTCAATGAGTCCGTGGTTAACGTGTAAATATTGTTACACAGATTTACGCAGTCGCAGGCGCAACACGACATTTTTAAATCGATTTGAGCGCTCGCGATGTAACGATAATTTTCTGATTTGACATATTTTATCGATGTTTTTTATACTGTAAGCTTTATCTGTTTCATTATTTAAAGTGGTTTTATTTTAATAAAATGTGTTTAAGTTTATGTTTGACATATCGATAATGACTTTCAATTTATATTATATTAAGGTTATTATGAGCTTATAGCGTCTCACTGCGGGCAAAGGTCTCGGCTCCCTTTCCATTGTTTACGGTCAATAGTAATATTTTTACAAAAATAGCTTAGCTTGGCTAATTTAAAAAAAAACATACTATGTATATTGAAACGCTTATACCATGGCGAATGCTCTGTAGAGCTCTTTGACCTCATCCCACCTTCTCCCTTCCTCCATAGGAGTACACGTGCTGCTCTCCGGAGTCACCGCTTCACTGTCTCAAATATTACATCGCGCACTAAAAAATTTAGTGACTCGTTTCTTTGTCGCACCTCTAAAACATGGAATAGTTTGAAAGCACACGTTTTCCTTCTTATGGGATCCTTAAAACGTGGCGTGAAGAGGCACCTTGTGGGCCGGCAGAGTGAGGGTAACTGATGGTGTGTTGTTTTCACGCTGCACCAGTTGTCGTCGCATCTGGACTCCATACTCACATCAGGTAAAATGAAGTCATTTGCCGTGCTGCGTATATAAAACAAAAACTATAAATTTTGTTACAATGTTATAAATAATGTTTGATTTGGATGATACGGCCTTTATAGCGTAACCGGGTACATGGACGGCGAGAAACTCAGGATTTCTGAAACAGTAGTGTTAATCAAACCATGCCCGAATTTTAATATCAATATATTAATATATCCAGGGGTGGCACTCGTTAAAAAGACCAAAAATTTTTTTTTATAACTTTTTGTCTGTGTGTAATTCCGTCTCCTTATATAGTTTATGTTTTTTCACAAAAACTTCTCTATGAGTAGCCCTAAAAATTCTCAAATTATGACAATGACTTACATACAAAAATATATTCACCAAAATAGTACTCTAAAACTTGTGAAACACAGTGTTAAATCATTTAGTATTCTGTAAAGTCCAATTACGAGAACACTCCACTAACAAAGATCTTTAACTCTTTTAACATTTAACCAGAACAAATTGTCACAAACCAACCATGTTGGAGGTCGCCTCAGCTTTTGAATCCTTCTAATCCAGAAACCAAACTTTGCACCTATACGACTCCCGGCGACAAATTATTGCTGAGCCAACCCTAACACGATAAGCTAACAGCGGTGCTCGTTTGAATCTCTTGTGATCGGTAGCAGAATGGCGAGAGGGTGACTATGAAGACATTAATAATTTTCTCAACAGATTTTTTGTACACGTTTATTAGGCGAAAGCTCTTAACTATTTATTCTTCTTCTTCTTCTTCTTTATGCCCCTGTCAATAATCAATGTTTGTTTAAAAATAGGTGTAGTTAGCTTTATAAGTAACAAAAATATATTAACATAAATATAGATTATACACTGTATATACCGGTATAAAACTAGGTTGATGTTATTTTTGTTATACTCAATTTTTTTAGATACACACACTCTAAGCACACACTCTCAACACACTCTTAAAAAAAGGAATATAAACAAAGTTTTGTCCACATATTTTGCCACATCAAAATCCATCTTGGTATACGGATTCTAGTTCTAGTTAGGTTGTTATCTCACTAGGATACTTCTGTGCACTTAACTCTTTCTAATGTATTTACAATAATTTAATTGTCAATCACCTACACTGTCATCTTTTTTTTTCCACCTGTGTGTGTTTTTTCTCAATTGTTAAAGTTATTAGGTATCTACCTATGTATGACTATATTTAAAAAATATTAAAATAGCTTAATAGCTTATTTATTTATTTATTTATTTATAAGCATGCGAGTCTGCTGGCTTACAGCTTGGGCCAAGACGCCAGCAAACTAATTATTACACTTAAATACAATTTACAGTGTTAAAATTAATATACCTAAATAATAATGCATTTCGGATAAAATTATGAAAATGTCAAATTATTATTACAAATGCAAAAATGTCAAAAAAATAAAAGATTAAAAAAAAGATTACGGATTAAATACAAAAATAATTTAAATGTTACGAAGTAAAATGTCTAATCATGCTAAATTAAATTCAAATAAATATAAATAATATTCCATTTCTAATACGATTACAAAAATGTTAACTTATAATTAAAAATTAAAAATGTCAAAACATGAAAAAATGTCAAAACATAACAGATAAATAAAAATAATACTATTTAGTATAAACTATAAAGTATGTCTTTCTGGTATAAACAGTTTGTCGAAAATGGTTACCAATGAAAAGTTCGACAATTCTGTAACAAATTTTCAGATAACAAGCAACGAAACGCAAGTGTTCATTTCACAAATCAACACTCTATATAAAATTGTTTCGCAAACCTTACATCTTATTTGTTTTATTGGCGATGCAAAGATTATCCGCGCGCCTCTAGCGGCGAAATTTAGAAGTTGTCTAAGAACGACACTTTGCTATTTGAGGTTAATAATATGACATAATCAGATGGATCACGATTACATACAGAAACCTGTTGCTAATAAAAGCAGAAATACGAAATGTTGTTGCGTTCCTCAATGAAGTACTTACGGAGATTCGGGAATAAGTTTTCATTTGTTTCCAAAAGACAAAATTATAAAGAAAAAATGGGAGACTGTTTTAAGAATGGGCAAGCCGACTTCACATGGATTTCACCAGCAATGAGAGTTTGTTCTCATCATTTTCAAGCTTCAGACTATTTTCCAAACAGTACGTATAATCTTCTTCTTCTTATTAATTATTTTATTGCACCTATATTATATACACATGTATTTTATAAGTTATTTATTTAAATTAGGCTAAGGCGATCGTCAGATAACGAGATTATGTTTATTGTTCCAGATTCTAAAAGACAGAAGTTGTTTTCTAATGTACCGTCTCAAAATATTCCTAAAAGAAGCTCTATTGAAGAAGTACCATTAGCCCAAAAATAAAATCAATTGCTCGAGAAAATAGGGCTGATATTATCAGACACAGAAAAATAGGTGTAAGAAAGATCTTGGACTGCTATTGAGAATCAAAAAAATTATGTTTGGAATTTAATCCCGACGTGCGCGGTACCAGTGCATGAACACACGGCGGCAGATCAACCTACCCAAACCTGTCATATTTCACCAATGAATATCCTTATAATCAAACAATAAAGTTAAAAAATTTATTGTAGAAATTTGGCAGATTTGGGAAGGTTGATCTGCCGACGCGCATGAATTATGATATTATTTTTTTCTTTTTTTCCTACAGAAATCACCATTCCACTAAGTAATAATAATTATTAATTTCATTACATCGACTATTAACAACTTGATTATTGTTTCGTCCAGCAAGAAACCACATAAATCTGATTTATCTAATATATAAAATTCTCGTGTCACAGTTTTCGTTGCCATACTCCTCCGAAACGGCTTGACCGATTTTGATGAAATTTTTTGTGCTTATCCGGTATCTATGAGAATCGGCCAACATCTATTTTTCATCCCCCTAAATGTTAAGGGTGGTCCACCCCTAATTTTTTTTTTATTTTTGTAATTTTTCCAATACAAAATGATTTGTTTGTAGTGTTGTCATGGAAACTGTCAAAGCGGTACGAAGTCCGCCGGGGGCAACTAGTATTTAATAAATATTTTTTTCCGTGACGTAAATTGTATCGAAAACTGTGTCGTTCTCAGACGCTTCACAATTTTGACACTAGAGGCGCTAGTTAGAATCTTTGCATCGCCAATAAATTGTCATTTCACAACAGAATATTAGTTGTTTTTTTCCATCACAAATATCTCAAATTTTATTTTGAACATAATATGGTAGTTACTTGGCCAGTAAGACATTAGGCAATATTCCGCCCAGGAAGGTTGCAGAGCAGCTCTGCTGCCACAAAGTACAGAAAGTTGAGGGTTGGTTATGTAAATGACAGCTGGCCATTTGAATGTGTACGTTTTGATGCCGTTGATAAAGCAATAGTTTGTGAAATAAAACGTTGACAATTGTTGCTTGTGGATAGAAAGTTTTCCAATGGATTGCGTGGGAAACATTATAGAACCGTCTGAAAGTACTGTTAGTTTTCTTTATACTTTGCTATCATACTTATCCTAGAAAACTCAAAACCATAGCCACTCTAATATGTTCTATATGTCAGCTCTAACGTTGAACCTCAAGCTACTTGACACTTTATAACTTCTAATTTAAAGCACATTTTATACCATCAAAAAGCTAAGCTGTGTTTTTTTTTATTATTTTTAGTCAACCGCTCTAATTCGTCAGAGACGCCAGTCACCAATGCAAATACTCGTGTCGTCGTGAATATGTTGTGTAAAGACGTGAAATTGTTTCCAGGCCCAACCATGGGAACTGGCGTGATGAAGGAATGCTAGGCGACAAACTTGTTGTGAGTCGTGTGATGTCACCGGTTGACAATGGTTCTAACTATATTGGCTGTTCGAGGAAAATATTATGTAACTGTTTATAGTGAGATAACCAAGAAAACCAATCAATGAAATATAGAGGTGAAATATTTTACTTAACCAATTATATCTCGTGACTAAATGTATTATCATCACCAGCTAATTTAAGTCCCCACTGCTGGGGTACAAGCCTACCCTGTGGATGGATAGAGAGAACGGGCCATAAACTACCACGCGGGCCCAGTGCAGATTGGTGGTTGTTTACAATTGCTAATACATAGCGCTTTCCGAAGCACGGAGGAGCTCGAGATGTTACATTTTTGGTAACCCTTCCGATGGCCGGCCTTTGCGAAAGTAGCTTAACTTTAGCAGTTACCGACCGGGCGCGTTAACCACTGCGTCATCGAGCGCCATTAAATATATTATACTTTTTTATAACTTACTATGTATTCAAATGACATAGGTATATCCTCGTATTGAAACAACTTCTACGGATCATACTCGTAGTTGTTAGTTGTTTCATTTAAATGTGTACTGTTCGCGTAAACTTTAGATACTTATTTGAAAAAATATATGTAACATCCTGATCCAAAAAAGTATTAGGCAACTACATATTGGTAACATTGGAAAAGACATTTTCACACCTGTTATATTACCGTACTTACTATATTGTGTATACTGCACAATGTAGTACAATGCTAATGTAAATTTTTGTAGATATTACTTCAGTTACCTGTAAATATGAACGGCGTACTGAGAATAGGGGAAAAGGAACATTTTCTTCTTAACGCGGTTATAGAACGCTTTCCGTTAATTTACGTTTTAGAGATCACAAACTGTACGTGTAAAAATAACGAAAATTTATATGTCGTCGTTCTTAGTAGTTAAGAAGGTTGGGGTAACTACCGCAGGAAATAAACAAAATAACAGAATAATGTAGTAATAATTTAATTTCACAAACATAGACACCATGTTTGTCTGTTATAAATAGGTGTTATTTGAACTATACAAATAATGATTAAGTTAATAATACACTGGCTCTGTACTTTATAATAATCTATTAAAGCTAGTCGTATTTCATTGGATTTAACAGTAATATAAATAGTTAACAAAGAGTCAAGTAATACTAAAGTAAATAGGAATAGAATGTACAATAATGTTACTCGAAGCAGGACTCTGCTCAAGTTACCTGTCTCGCATTACTAGACAATTACAATCTGTACATGTATACAAATAAAAACCATCTTGATTAAATAACTGTCGCAAACATCACTCAATAATTTACATAACATAGACATTCAACATCATCTCATTCTGTTCATCATTCTCGTGGAATGGAGACTACACTAAAATCTACGTTAAAATAATATAAATAAAAAAGGAATTGAAACTACAGTGGAGATTAGTGAGGAATAAATAAGTTACGACCTTGACTAGGATAATCGGGAAATTTAGAATGTTAATCAGCAGTCAATAAATTAATTATGTTTAAATTCGTCTCTATTTACATTAAAAGGAACTAATCCGCTTTAGACCAAAATGGCAATGTAATGGCAATGACGTGTTCTCTACTACTTCCATAAGCTAAACAACAGCCAAAGTTATAATTTTTCTAAGAGAATTTCGATACAGATCTACTTTCGAATACTGAGGAACATGACCAAAGTGAAATTCTAACAACAGGGTTTAAGCACCGTTAATTAAAACAGTCGATTCCATTATAACAAAAATACTCAAAGTATCGGATGGAGTATTGACAATATTTAAAAATAACTAAGTACAATGCGCATAATTTTGGGCGTTAACGTAGCTGCCTCTCTTCAATTACTTCTAAAAGCCCTTTTTATGTCCACGTGTTTAATCTGTGAGACACGTGATTAAACGACGTGTGGAACATAGTGAATGTTCCCCAAATAAAGCATATTTAGCTGCCTTGTTTTACTATAATTATTATGTGAGAGCACAAGACATATATTAATGATAAATTTTAGACTCATTATAAAATGGAAAATCATTTGACGACTCTTTTCTTTTCCATTAATGATCTCAGGAAAAAATCCATATAAGATGTGTACAACAATAACACAACATCAAGAGATGAAATAGCCCTTGTCGAGGTTCTTGCGCTTCTCGGTACATGGGTGTCGCCTAAAGGCTTGCGTAATTTTTGACTCGCAAATGAACTTTAAGAAAGTTCTTTTTGAAAAGAAAAATCTTTACTATTCATTTATTAGTAACCAAGTTTTTGCCTCAAGCCCTCGGGGGTAGGTTCGTCTCGGACATGGTTTGGAAAACTTGCGCCAAGTATTCCAGGTAATTGAGGGTGTCCCGGTAGATGTAAAGGCCGACTTCCAGCTTGTTCATCTTATTGATGTCGGGGATCTCCGAATCGTGTACCGGCAATATTTCTAGGTTGCGTGCTTTCATCAGGTCCTGAAACGAAAAACAACTTATTAGTATTAATTCTTTTAATAACTCACGTAAGTATAAGAGCGGTATACCTCAGCAGACTCTACGAACTTAAAACGTAGATACTGAGAGAGAAAAGTTTTAGAAATGCAAAATGAAATTAAGTAGCTATAAAAATGGTCTGAAAATGATACGGAAGTAAGTCGTTGGAAGAAGATAGCACCACAAACAGTGAAAGAACTTTAGCAAAATAATAATATATGATAAGAGATAGAAAATCGGTTACCATAAAAAGCTTATGAGCGTAGTGAGAAAGTAAGTGTTGAGAGATTATCCTTTGTAAAATAGTTGTTAGATACTTACATAGAAGTAGCAAAGCACCGCTCGCACATCCTTCATCGTCTGAGCGATGTTGAGAGCCAGTTCCTCGTCAGAGCTGATGCCGTCATGCTCCAGGCTGAGGCTCAGCTTATGCAGACTCGCCACTATCATCTTCAACCCTTTGTACATTGATGGCAGCACATCATCGATTTTTGTCTGTGAAAAAAGGAAAGGACTACTACAATTCTGCTATTTTGTTGAAAACTATCACATTTTAATTTCATCCTATTATTTATGTGCAAATGGACAACAAACAAATAACGAAGGTTCACCTATCATGCTGGGTGTTTTGGAAAATTAATATTCCAAAGCACCCTAGATAGGAACCTCTTTGTTACTTTGTGATATAAGAAAACTGTAATGTAATTAATTTAAATAACAATAAGATATGTCATGACAACTCAATTGTGTTTCAAAGTTGATAATTGTTTAACATAAGATAAAATGATTTCATTTCAATTGAAGGCCGTAATCGATTGGTTTATCATCTCATTGAGTATCAATGGAATAAGATCAAAATGTCCGAATTGCGAAATGATTGTGTTCTCACGTAACGGCGGCCGACATCGGACAACAATGAGTGCCACCGACGAAGTCGATTCCTCGGAACCGGACGAAAAACTCTTACGGATGCACGTTTTTGACGTCAGCGAATTTGCCGGTCGCGATCATTGTTCTCGTTTAGGAAACAGATTTCGGCTGGACATTCTCACGATATAATTAATTTAGAAAATTCCGTGTCCCAATTTAATAGTCACAAAAAAGTTATAAACCAGTTTAATAGGGCAGCCTTTTTTAAGCTCGTCAGTTGGAATCCTTAATCTCACATCTAAATTTGTGTTAATGCTCGCCACCTAACAATGACCAATAAAGTTCTTGGTTACTTCTAGCTAATACTTACCATCAGATCGGTCATGTCTTCTTGAGGGACCGTCTGGAAAAGGACCTTCGTACTCGGCAACACCTCCTCACGGAACCACGGGAACTTCCTTAGCCAGTCGTCCTTCCATTCCTTCAGCAAGTTTTCGAATGTATCGAAACTGTGCAATTTTGTCTGTAACAACGGAAAATCTATTTTAAAATTCAATGCTTTAAGTACAAGTTACAAGTCTATCATAACCCATCAAGAAAGAGTCAAAATAAATAAATTTTATGTAAAAGTCAAAGTTGCGTCAAAGTTTTGTATATTAACGTCAGTACAATGGAAGATTAGTTAGCAAGTCATTGTTGATTTACGTTAACTGTTACTAGACTTGATGACTACGCTCATTGCGCAAATAAATATACAACGTCATAATGCATTAAGAACAGTCACATTGTAGTATACTACAAAACATTGTTATAATAACCTTGTAACATATACATTCTCACAGTACAGAAGTAGTCAAAAAAAGATGCTCTACAAAACGTTGGCACGACTATCCTTCTTTGAGCATGACACTTCACTAAGGTTTTACGATATTGGTCAAAAATACTCTACAAGTACAGAAGTACAGTACAAAACAATACAACAGCAGCTCACAAATGTAAAAAGGCGCTTAATTAAATAAAAGCAGTAATAAACAAGGCCCCTAGTATGAATCAACAGGCTGTCACGATCGTACCCCGTTATTCTATGAACTGTATGAAAATAGAAACGAGTCGGTATAATGCGTTGATTGACTTCCATGGAACGGACGGGATGAACGGAAGATGCGCAAATGCGGTATCCTGCAAGGACCGTATATATAAGGACTGTGATCCTGGACCTCCTTAGTAAATGCATGGATATCGAAGGCCTAGCCGTCATCGCAGTGAAAGTTTAATTAAAAAAGTTTGTTTGTAAATTAATTACTGTTGCCAATGTTTTCGATTTAGTTACGGTGTGCTTATCTAAAAGACCTATTAAAGCAATGTCGAATAAGAAGATAAAGTTTCTGAGAATGGTTTGTATATCGAAAATATTTTGATACAATTACAATATTATTGTTTACTCATGCCGCGAGATAATGAGGAATTATTCTATGATTCTCATAATATCTTAATGTGGAGTAAATAAAATAATGGGATAAAATCGTTCGTACGCGCTACCGTCGTCGCAGTTTATTCCTCGAAATGACAATCGTTATAGCGCCTAGATTATAGATAACCGACCAGCGTAACTTGAATCGTACACGGCAACAAAATGTTCTGTGCATTAGAGTGACTCGTTGTGGTTAATATTGTACTCGCAGTTAAATCCACAACTAGATAATACCAGGTAGCGGAGCACCTAGTAATTCAATCAATTAAGAGCGACAAGGCCAAGTGCCATCGAAAAGTTTTAGACTCTAGACAAATTATTTATTTTGGACTGACCAATTTTTTAAATAGGTAAAACGAATATAAAATGGCATCTGACTTATATAAGTCTCATTATTTTAAATCAGTTATGTTAGAAAGAAATATTTAGCGATCAAAATTCAACGCTAACACCTGCAGTGGTTTACTTAACGGGACACCCAAGGTCGCGTGGAAGATGAGACCAAAATTAAAGGTTCTCTGTTGTAGACATGTCACGTAACACTCCACACGACCGTTTCAACATTAAAATTTGATACTACTTCCAGCCACACAAACAAAAACAAACCCTAAGTTGCTACGCTTAAGTTCAAAAACAGTTACAGTCATGTTGAAATAGTGGCAGATGCAACATCTAGACAGTAAAATTTCGGGTCCCCATAGTAAATAGTTGGACAACAATACTACTAATTAAAACAGGCAGTTTTGTGTTAAATCCTCCAAAAATTGCATTGTGCAACACTATCAGAATCGATCACGTAATATACCGAAATCGATAGATTTCGAAATTTTGATAAATTATTTCGATTTGTATTGTGACACCCTTCGGGGTTACGACAATTTATTAATTTGAAGATAAGAGTGTGTTCCCGATTTTTTTACTGGACTGATAATCTGGAGATAGCAATGATTTGTTTCAAATCCATAAACTATGCAGTTTAATTTAAGTATGTAATTCCACCTCGCATATGCATCCAGCTATTCGTATGATGAATCATTGCATAGTAAAAATTTGTGAGAATGTCAAAGCATGCATGATCTGGCTGGAGAAAGAATGTGCTGCGTCGTTACTGGCCAAATACACAGGTGCGCGTCCGGCCATAATCGCGCCACGCCACATCCGAAACGTTACCTACTAGTATTCGTACCTATTAGATCCTCTTCTACACTATTATGATTTTCTGGTAAGTCTTTTCTGTTTTTATAATTATTATATAAGTTCCGGGACATATTTTTTCTTATTGTTTTTGGGGTCCGTTACCGACTTAAGAAATTTACCAAGATATTGACCCAGATCGTTTTCAAGACCAGAACATAGATATCTAACTAAGTTCTTTGTATCCCACTAATAGTCAACGGCTTTTTATTGTATTGTAATAAAAAAGCTCTCTACTATCGTGAAACTGTCAGTTTGTTTATTTCCTTCTTTATTGTGGTTTAAAAAAAGCAGTGCACTGTTATTGCTATAAGAATTGGAAAAACACATGCCACAATTGATTAAATACTTGTATCACAAGCTAAATATGGAATTCGGATAAAGCAACAATAACAAACATATCTCAATTTAGCATTAATTTCTTAATTGGATTTATTTATAACTAACTTGATAGTTAAAAATATTTGTACTATATTAAAATTTGAGGCCGGTATTTTCAAAACAAAGCTGATGTTTACTGATTGATAACGTAAAATCGTTATTTTGAAGTATACCTACTTATGAATGAACGCAGTAAGTAAGCTAATTAATCAACCTGTTCCCTATTAGATGTCTTCGACAAATAAAACATAATCGTTTTGTTAGAATGTATTCATAACGTCAATTGATTTTCTGTAAAAAAAAATTTTCGACACTGTCTTTTTCTTTGCATCAAAATTTGCGTAAAATTATAATGTAAATAATCAAAAATAATATTTGTGTATTTGCAAAAATAATTATTGAAACGAATGTGAGATAGTAGGGACTTTGTTATACTCATAATAAAGTTGGCTGTGGGTGGCGAGAAATTTGAAGACATCCGAGTGCCTAGCTCGCATCGGAAGCTTATCAAATAAACACACATACACATACACACACGCGCACATATGTTACATTATTTACGGCACACGTACGCAGCAGCAGCGGCGCAGACTGCCTGTCGCCAGTACAACGATATCATACTATATATAAATACATAAACAGCATGTACAGAGTAATTCAATGTTTATAGCGTCACTACCGAGATAAGATTTGCAGATGACTGCGCTAGGGTTGGCGCAAACACGCTTACCCTATCAAGTTACCACGCAAAAGTAACGCATTATTTTCAACAAAACGAGAAAAATATATTCACGAGATCGGTATACCCGAGCTTTTGATGCGGTAACATGTCGCCGTTTAAAAATATGAGTGTTGTGAGACATTCACACGGTTACCGGCGAGTCACACATACCGGTAGAGTTCGTTGAATTTATTATTGCGTTCTTAGTAGCGCGGTCAGTTATTATACATATGGAATGGGTTGACGACACTTGCCCCAGCCGGCGTTATTTGGATATAGTCTTTCATTTTATTTTTCATAGCTCACCGATGCATATATTCTTTCTTTTATTATAAACGCGAAGAATAAGAAAGTAAGTAAGGATTAAAAAAATACTCAAGTATTTGATGAATTTGATATGCAATCAAACAATATTATTTGAAACGGTGGTTTTCGCGTTGAAAACAAAGATCAAATAAACGGCCTTGGTTATCAGTAACAATGACGGTTCATCGACTCGGGGTTCGTTCTAAATCGCAATAAGTATGATATATTAGTGACGAATGACCGACATTAAGGAGAGAGACAGAAAAAATCGTCGGGCAGGTGTGTCGCGCAATATTAATGCCCAATCAGTATTCGGTGCGCACGCGTATCGTCCTGTACTGAGGCTCGTTCCGGCTACTGTGAGTCGATAATGTCGTTTTACGAGGCGGTGGTGGCTGACAGGACGTCGCCGTCGTTACGACTGTCGACTATTACAATGCCACCTCATATGCGAACACCATCTTCGATGATACTTCTTTGGATATAAAACTATCAATTGTTCCGCATACACTGACTCGTCGCTTCTCAATAAATAAATCACGATCCCAACTAAACGTGAAACACGCCTGTTATACGATCGAATGTGACGGAAAGTGCTCGTGCAGTGTTAGAGGGTTGTCCATAAATGATTCGAGACGCGACATCAACATCGCATTATTGCTCGTTGATCGGCCCACCTTACTTCCGATTCGGAAATATTATATTCCTAGGATTGGACTGATAGAAACGTCATATGAATTGTTGTATTAACATGCCGTGCGTTTGTTTCTTACAATTCGTGAATGTTTTACGAATTCTAAAATATAGGTTGACACGTCTACGGATTCATAAGAGTAGGAGTGTCGTTGCATTCTGTATGAAAAGTGGAAATTGCAAAAGTCTGTCAATGAGACAATGAAAGAGAAATCATATGGAAGAGGTGTGTAAACGGAAGTGACGTTCGTGTATCCGTTGAAATCTATGATCGGCCCCAAAGTAACTGGGTGGAGGTTCTGGTTCGCGTGACCACAAGTAGTTGGCTGGCGTTCGACCGCGCCCAGTTATTGAAGTGTTTTGTAAAATACACACGATGTCTGTGGCAAATGCATCGCGAAATTATAATTAAAAGGGAGGAAGCGTAGGCCGGACGCGCCGGGCCGGGAGCGCGGCGCCCGCGCCGATGCGATCTGCGCGCGCGCCGAGAGAACGCCGCCGCCGCCTGTAAGAAAGCGCCGGAGAATCCCTAATGGGTCAACATTTCGGGAAGCCGTTGCGGGTGTGAAATGTTTGCCGATTTGACATTTGATAAAGACGCCTGAGACGTTTTTTGATTTTAAGTAGGTACTGAATAAAATTATTAGTCAACAATAAATTTAGCAAATTCTTTGGCAAAATATTCTGTTTAAATTATTTTAAAAAATTTTTAAAGAATTTTACAATTAAAATAGATAAGTGGGTGCCAACAAATTGTCATTCAAAGAAAACTTTTAGAATAAGAAAAAATTAATAACTAAACTTTCTAAATAATTGCAAACCGACAGATTTTAGTTATTATGCTGCATTATTAAAATTAAAATTTCCACTATATCATTCCATTGTACCAACCTCAACACAGTTTGTTTGCGCAATTTTAGCGGCGTACATTATTAGTATTGATACTATCCATCCACAGGTCCGTCCGTTTATTTTGCGACACGCGGCGGGCATAATGATAAGACACACACTTGCCATCGATCAACGAAAGCGAAAAATGGTGAAAAAAATTGAGTACACTCACGAATTGATCTTTGTAGTTTGCCGCCTGCTGGTAAACATTCTTAGCTTGCTGCGCGACGAATTTCGCGTTTTTTGGCAAGTATGTCGTTTTTGACTGAAAAAGAAAGAAAGTAATGTTAGCGATTTTGATCAACATCATCGTTGCGGCTACTACATTGAAAAGTTTTTATTATGTTTCAGAGCAGAATTTCATTTCATTGCATTGAATTTCATAAAATTTATTTTTGTAAATTAATGAAAATCTTCTACAGCATTTTATAAAGAGCTGAGTAAATATCTAAATTGAACAGCAAGGAAAATATTGAACCTTCTTTAACAGCAAAAATTGTTTTCATAACTACTACATGTATATTTTTAAGAAAGTAAGTAAAATTCTACCATAGAACAAAAATCTAACTCACATTAGAGTCATTATAACTGCACGGGTTACGCCACAGATAATTTTCATCTTCGGCCGCGCGTTTCTGTCTGTCCATGGTGCGACTTCTGTGCGGCGCCGCCGAGGAGCGCGGAGAGAGACCCCCGACGAGTAGAAGCAGGCACACAGCCGCGCAAACGTTGACGTATCCTGGGAAAACAATTATATTTTTTTTAAATTGGTCACCCTATGCACATATTCCGTCTGGTTAGTTGTCACCTTAAGGTTTAATAAAGGTTATTTATTATAAAAAATTAAAGAAATTGTCAAACAATTAGTAAGTAAATGTGAGATATTAAAAAACAACATTAATTAGGTTCAAAAGCTTGAAATACCATATCAAAGTGTTAGAGCACCCGAATGACGTGTCTGTACATCAACAGAAGAAAGATTGATTACGGGATCTAAGGTTTATTAAAATTCAGAAGCATAAACGGCTAGGCTTATTATGTAACACGCATCACTGCATCATGAATCGTATGAAGTAAGAAAACTGCTCAATAAATAGCCTGCGATGTTTCATAAACATGAATGAATCGGTTGCATCGAGCGTTACCGTAAACGAATGAATGAACCGAGTGAACGTACAAATCTTTCTTTTGAAAACTGACCAAAGCTTTCCGTATGCGTCGCGTGCGATGCTATCGATTATGGTAATCGATGAACATCCGATGAATAAATATTATTAAATACATCGCGGGCCAGAGGTGGTCAGCCTTGCTAATTGTCCGGCCGGGCCGCGTGAATGACTAATGCTCGCTTTAACGGTGGACGAACGGACATTCTTCCGATCTAGCATCGACTCTCAAGCGGCTATTAACCGGGTCTGTTCACTTTCGTTATGCCAATATAGGTACTTTTCTTGGAACATAGTGTTGCCAGTGCTAATGTAAAAACAAAATAAGAGATGACTGTTTTATTTTATTGTATTTTTATTGTTGAATATTTTTTATATGTGTAAGTAATTCAATTTGTAATTTCTTTATTTTTATTAAGTTTATGTATATATTAAATTAAATTTTAATTTGATTTATTCTGTGGTATAGGTAGTGAGATCATTGCTGTTTCAAAAATTGCCTTACCTTCAATTATTGTTACTCAATAAATAACGTGTAAGTATTATGTCGTAATCATAGTCATAATAAGTTTAATAAGTATAATTTAAAGTTACTCATTCGGATGTAAGTATTTTTTCAGTCTTTTGAGTCAATGTGTGATTCACACTGTTTTGTCTACATCGACGGTGACTAATCGAAAAAGCAATCTTTCGCGCTATTTTGTAAAAAGATGATCGTTATTTACAAACGTCTGGTTTTTCAGCAATTTCTTTATATTTGTCTAAGTGAATGTACAAATTTGCATACAAAACAATCACAACTTTGTTGACAAATTGTATGATGTTCACTAATATATTGTATTTTATAAATCAGACATAAAATAGGCGCTATTCACATTTTAGTATCGTACAATGTGTGCAAATAATCGCTTGTGGGAACGGAAAGAACTCAAAGTCAAATTCATCAATACACTCACACGATTAGCTCAAATGTATGTGTGAGTTTTTACGGGTCTCGTTAGCCAGTTTTGCGGCGATTTCGTCTCGCCCCTGGCTGCCGGGCAAATAAAACGAAATTATACTTATAGGGCGCTTCGCCGCTAATTATTTAACTAGGGCCTGCACCACAGATTACACACGCCCGCCCCTCTTTTTAGACAGAATGAGACAGAACTATCATCCCCTTTCAAACACTAAAAGCATTCATTTGCATTAACAGAATGCCTTTACCGCGAGACGCCGGTAAACTAACTAGAAGTGATTTAGTTATAGACATTATATTGCTGCATAATTGACGTGATAATAATGTTGTAACAGACGAGGTACACGACCGCTTCACTAGCAGTTCTCCCACGATCTTATCCCTGTAGAAACAAAGCTCAAGATTGAATACAACCTCAAATTTATTAGTTGGCTCGTGGTACAAAAGGCGACCGCAAAGCTGGACTGAGGCAATAACGATCATGTCAAAAAGAAGGTCCGACACCGGCACACATGCGTTAAACATACGATCATAACATTTTATTAGTGAGCCGGTCAAAAGCAACCGCGAGACCGCCATCAAAAGTTCAACCAAAAAAATAACAGGTCAGATCGTAAAAGGCGTAGAGTCTCCAAGAGACAAATATGTTCTTGAGAACCTCAGACCTGAAGGCTTGTTGGGAAACATTTTCATCAAGATAAAACAATCTTACATTCTATTTACTTTAAAAATAACTATCACGACCCCCCATGTTAGCTATAATATCAATATAGTTTGTCCTCTTTAAACTAAAAAAATCCAATGGCTGGTAGTATTAATTAGAAGCGACATTTCAAGAGCTAATTGTATCTTCAGCAACAATGGAGATACTCGATTGGATTCCTTAGCCCATTGAAGAACTGACTGAGCAGCCATAAAAAAACGTAGATACCTACACGTAGGTAATACACAGGTTATAAGGGGGCATAAAAAAGTAGGGACCGCGTCGGAGGTCGGCCCGACTACCCGAGAAACAAAGAGTTCGTTTATTTTTTAACAGCTCGCCGTTCACAAAAGGAGGCATCGCGGCACGAAAAACGACCCAAACGATACCATCTTGTTAACCTTTTTAAAAAGAAATCGCTCGCTCGCTAACTAGAATTTCGTTTCGAAAACCGAGAAAAGTTAGCGTCCGCTCGAAGGCGTTCGACACAGGGCGCCAACGCAATCATTATGTAAATTCTGATTATAAACGCGGCAAATTTGGATGCAATCATTATTTCTGCGATAACGACAGCTCACAAAATGACGCTACAAATAACATCGACGAGTTTGCGCGTCTTTTGCGGTAGCGCCTTTACGCTCGGACCCAATGCGGGGGGTTGATTAACGGTAACTAATATCCGCGTGACGTCGCATAGAAAAAGCTTCATGTTTAGCCATAATAGAGGTTTAATTTGTCGGTTCATCATTTTGTTAGTGGCAGGCAGCTAACAACCGATGCGCTCGTAAAATTTGACTGCGCATAATAAGAGCGATTATCACGCGGCGACGCGTTGCGCTGCGTTTGCGACGAGCGGTGATACACTCTTCATTAACTGAAAATCGCTCTAAATGGTAATAGCGCGATCGAACCGCTCCGGAATAAATGAAACAAGCGCAAATTTTTCTCGAATTTAATTTAATAAGGTACCAAGTGATGGTACCGCGATTGCTTGTAAAATTTTGCGTTATTTAGAGCAGAGCAATTTCGGTTCTTATCCGAATTGCGCGTGTTTTTGGGTTATTTTTTAAAAATGATTGCAAAATAATCTCCAATCGACGTCTCTGACTAAAAAGGGTGACAGCTAAACACTGCAATTATGAGTGGCCGTCTCACTGAAATAACTGTTTATAATTACGCGGCAGCCTTACTGTGCGTAAATGAACAGCGTTTTATGTGAAAATGTTGCTAATGAGCGAGTGGATCGCAGCTAATGACGCGGACATAGTTCATGAAATCGAGCCAAGTACGTGTACTTTGATATAATGACATGACATAGCTTTCTCGGGAGCAACTTGGTTGACAAAATAAAAAAATAAGAAATCAATTAGATAACAATTAATACGGTAGGTAGGTATCACTTAAACGAAATCATTATTCGATGTTTTTAATAACTACCGACTGTAAAATATGGTAAATATTTTTGTTGAATTTTTAAAAGAAATTTTCCTAGTAAGTACCTACTTTCATGCATTTTTCATATTATCTACATTCTCACAGTGACCACGGATCTTGCAAAGCGTACCAAACGTCCGGCCAAAATAATATGTACAATACTTGTACTTGATATTTTGTCTCAAAAATAATAAATTGAAATATTATTCTAACTTATTTATTTTAACTTTGTATTTCATCTTGAAATAAAAAGTTATATAGGTACTACCCATACCTAATTTCGATTAAAACTCATATACGTTATTATTTTATACGTATTTAATTTTAATCTTGACTCCGATCCGACTTATAAAATTTTATGGTATTTCTTTGAAATTTGAGTGTTTTAACGAAATCTTGTTACGCTAATTATTTTATCTGTATAAATACTATACAATGAATTATGATAAAAGTGAAACGTGCGCTGAGCGGACATAATAGTTAAACAAATTAACATTTCCACTAGTCAAAGTCTGTTAAACTGCACTCTGATCTACTTCCGGGAAAGAAGTAACCAACTCTAATGAAGGTTTCCCAGTTTTGAGGTTTTGCATGAGCCGTCACACTGTAATGGTTATTTAATTGTTTCTATATCAGTGTGGTTACAATTTATTATTAGATTACGCATGACATAATTAATGAAGTTGTATTCATTCTAATAATTTAATAGATTATTTAAAATGTTATCAAAAGTAAATAATTTTAAAATATTAAATTCTAAACAAAAAAACGTTATATAACGTAATAACATATTGAAGAGGCAGATTGCAAATAAAATCGAAACTTTGTTGCAGGCGCCAAATCGGCAATAGTATTATAGGACGAACATTTAACGAAATAGCGCACATTTTTACTTGGCCACACTTAAATAATTTCTCAGCCCTTATAGAGAGCTGCCGGCGATAGCTTTAATTACGAAATGGGCCCCCTCTATGCACGGACGCATGTAACTGTACGACTGTTAAAGGATAGAAACATTTAGTCAGATATGTCATTCCGGTAAGAGTACGTTACTTTAATTGCAGTTTAAGCCTAGTTAGCTGCCCTTATGCTCGTGTTTAAGATTGTAAAGACGCGACTGAGCCGAGTTTTTGCGTGTAATGAAATTGTAAGCTCCATTACTGTTTGGAGTGCCGACAATGCGATGTGTGCCTGTGGCCGGATACATAGTTTATAAATAGTAGGTGCAAGATAAGAGATTTCTTCGGGACTGTCCCGTGGCATTGTCAAAGCTTATGGCCACTCAGCAGAATGCAAATAGATTAACAGCTTAAGCAAAATAAGATAATCATTGCTGCATCATTGTAAATACTTTATAACTTTAATATTAATATTTATTTAGCTTTTATACAAAATTGTAAAAATACTTTATTAAAATAAAGTACCTACGTTTGGATAAAAAACGTTGTATTTGTTTGACTCTACATTAATATTAAAAACAAAATCTAAAATAAAACACTAAACTAAAATATATTGAATAGAAACATTTTAAGTTATTTTCATTTGAAGTTCAAAGCCATGAAATATTATAATTGGTTATGATTTATCAAAATCCCTTATATAAATTGGAAACCGATTCACAATATTTAATAAATAAAATATTGTTTAGTGTTTCGCCAAATTATGTTAAACGATTCGTCTGATGTAATTTTCAATAATAACTTTATGAATTTGCTTACTTTGAAGACTATGTAGGTGCCACACAAGTTAGTAAGAATTTCTTATTACAATATTTGTATTGTGTCACCGTTAAGGCGAAAGAGATGATACAATTGTTACAGTGCTCAGCTAAATGAGTTACCTTTATAGAGGAAACGCGAACTGTTGCTCACGATTAATTATTCATGTCTATTACGAGTCGCTGTTAATCAATGATACGACGGCATGTGATTTATGACATAATGTAAATAAATATGTTAATAAATACTTGCAAGGCAACAGCATTTTTATAACAACATCTTAAAGTTTTGTCCAACAATATAAAAAATTATTATTTTCGAAAAATATTTTTTTTACTTGACTTATATTAAAAGTAATAGTTATTTGATGTTTTCCATTAATTTGCAAATTTTTATTTGACAAAATAACTAAGGTAGATCTCATTAAATTAACCTACATATTTTTATTATATTAATCGCAAGCTGGATGATCATTAATGTTACAAAAAAATGTATTTGATTTCATTGATTGCACCACCTGTTAAATAAATGAATGACATATTTTTAAATGGATATGCTTACTACTTCTAGCTGAGCTCGATTTGTAGGGTCTGCATTTTTCCACAACACCACTATCACAGTCACTATGTTGGCTAACTAATCTAGTCCTACTGCATTGTTCACACCGGGAGGGCCTGTGCACAAACGTCGAACAGCGCCGGGCCGGCCACGGGTCGGACCCCGGAAAACATCTGCCGATTTCCATCTTGACTCTGACTATCACAGTTCCAATCTGCCTTAGTGCCGCACACGCCGGGAGGTTATCCATAACAACTGACGATCTCGATCGCGAAATACGGCATCCCCCAAAATCGGGTGTCGCACGCGTCGTGTCGGGTGAGAGACTAAATGAATTGGTGTGACGCGACGTAAGATAAAGCAGGTGTAGTGAACCACGTGGATCAGGCAGTGGGAGGTCGGGTAACGAATAGCGGCAGGCGCTCTCCCGGCGCGGCGAGCGGCGGCCAATGGTGGGCGGGGGGGCGGCGCCGGTGCCTACCCAATTGAAACTATATACCGCGGACCCGGCACATGTAAGGGTTGGAATTTCACGCTTTCTGTAATTTTCCTCGGTGGGCTTGCAATTTGTTATTGAAAGTTCCCGCACCTGAGATAACTTATTGTGCGTTACAAAGTCTACGGAAAAATATATTAGAATATTATATTAGTATTCTATTAAACGTCAATAAAGATTTATGATTATGACTATAATTAACTATAGGATGCTATACTGTTTGTTACAATACAATACTATAATTTAATTTAAAACCATTGTTTTAGAAGTTTACATTTAACTGGTTTAAAGTATTTGAAAAATAATTTGTAATAATATGTATAATGCCCTTAATGCACCCTAGACACACATACATATACACACATATAACGGATAACAAATATCCAGAAAAATAAAACTTTAAAAAGTCCCTAACCCACCGTCATCATATTCTTTTAAAAACCAAATAATAACGTCACCGAATTTGAATCGTCACTCTTACAGCCGGACGCGGTCGATAGTGGATGACGTATGTGTTTCAAACCCAGATGTTATCAGAACAATTATTTCATTCTGTTCATTAACACAACGGCAGTTCGCGCATTGAGAGAAATATTAAAAACAAAAACTCAACAGTTTCTCTGTATGGAACGTTCAAACATAGGTTTATACTTAACTTTTATTTCCAAATTATGAAGTTATTTTGAAATTGTTATTTAGGCTAGAATTGAATATATATAGATATTTTGTATATTTAAAAAAAAAAAATGGCAAGTTTAACATATAAAAAATGTTGTGAAGACATCGTAACTCACTACTACGAGAATAATACAAGTAAATCAGTTTACTATTCTTAGTTTGACTGTATAATATTAAACGCAAGCTCGCGTATCGTAAGTGCGGGTAATTATGTAAAATCAAACGGAATGACTCACACGGACGCAATAATAGAAAACCCATTTATTATGGAAAACGTTTTTCTCAGATGAGGCTTATTTTTAGAAGAAATGTGCGAACGATTCCGTTTAAGGGGCATACCATTGGCCGGCGTTGTGCGCCCTAGAGTCATGGTGTCAAGTACTAAGTTCATGATTGGATAATTACCCATAATGGATGACACATTGAGCTGCCCGTCTTGATTTTAAGAAACTGCTCTACAGTAATAATTATGGCTCACTAAGCTTTGACCTATTTGACTAATCATAATGACAATACAATGTTTTCGGTAAAATTAAATTACATTTAATTTAAGGCTTAAATTATTTACTTACTTGACCTTAACTTAATTACATATAAAATTAATCTTATAATACTTTTACTATAAAAAAATCAAGGAGCACGTTAGCGGAACGCGTAGCTACAATTTGTAGCGATCATGGAGACTAAGCGGACGTTTCGAGATCAAATCAGGGACGTCTTGAATAAAGGCCAGGTCAAGAGTACCCTAAACCGAAGAGCATGTATGAAGGGAATAATGAAAGTGGACGAAGCGAAACAAGTATGTAAGGATCGTAGCAAGTGGAAAGAAGTGGTCTCTGCCTACCCCTACGGGAAAGAGGCGTGATTATATGTATGTATGTATGTATGTATGGAGACTAAGCATCTATCGCCATGCTAGTGTTCTTAACGGTGATCCAATTTAAATACGAGTATTTTAAGCATCTCTGTGCAAGCATGATAATCCGTTCCTCTAAGTTTTTGTCGTAAGATGGCAGCGATTCTATCCGTATGGCTACGATACTTCGGAAAAGGGCAGTATGATGAATTTCAGCTTTGGCTCAATGTCCTCGTGCTCTATCGTTACCACAGGGAAAGTCTGTGACTAGCAGCGGGAGTCTTATACGTATTCCAATAAAGATGATTTTGAAAATTTAAAAAAATAACCATTTGTTGGCAGCCTGTTACAAAAATAGGTTAAAAAAATAACAGATTACAAAACATTTGCTGACATAACGATGCAGATCTTTAATCTAAATATAGATCAGCTTAGACCATGATCGATATAAAAAGCTCACTTTTAAATTGTATTAGCAGGAAGCGATAGGTGGAGTTTTTTAGCATTAAGACTAAGCGAACTAGATGCAGACGGTTTTTATTATATTTCGATTTAAAGCGCATTTTTACAGATAGTTTTGCCTCCACGTATGTTTAATAAAAATTCGAATTTCTCCAGCGTTGATTTTAGCTTGAGTCACAAAACACGTAACTTCATATCTTCATGTAGCTGTTAGTCATTGAAAACTGTTGACTCAAATGTGTCGCCGATGTGAAAATTTCACAAAAACTCGTAGCTACAAGGGACACTGTAGTTCGTTCTTTTTCTAAGTTCAAAAGTTTGTGCGCTTGGCGGGAGTTTTCAAGCAATGTGATAACTCTTCAACTCGGTTCTCAGACAAACTCTGGACGGATTATCAGCGCGAACGTGTTTCAAATCGCAAAAAGTATCATATAATACTTTTATCGATGTATCGATAAAGGAAAAACAATTGAAAATGACTGTGTCGATGTTTAATTTGAGTTCAGTAGAATTCGTTGTTTCCACGTTTGTACAAGAATTAACGAATCAAACATACATACATTTTTAAAATTTGGCTATGAATGTGAAACACATACTTTGTCTCTTTTTAGAAGAAACCATTTCATTTTCATTTTTTAATTTATTTATGTCAACAGTAATAACTTTTGTCGTAGTCTTGATCGAAACCACAAAACATTGAATTTAGTAGATGCTTATTACTTTTAGATTTTGGGTTGATAAGCGAATAGGTACCTACTTCACAGGCTGTTGTGGTCCTAATAAAAGAACAACTTTTTTTTATAAGGCATATTTTAAACAGAGGTTTCAAACAAATTATTTAATAAGCTGTTAACCTCTTTAACGCAAAAAATAATAGTTAAGGACGCCTAATCATAATGAACAATTGCAATGGTAACTCTCGTGTCTATTTTAACGGTAGGTACTATGGGCCTGTCTTTAAAAGCCTACGTGGGAATGTATCGTTACACTTGGTATTGATATATAAGATTCTTAAGGGTACTGTCAACCTTAAACAATATTTGCTAATGCCCTAATCTCCTTAATGTGGATTTGCACGAATGTCAAAGAACAATAGAAGTAATAAGCTATTTAAATTTGGTAGTTAATTTAAAATGTTCCCACACTAAGACTCAAAAATATTTTAAATGACGTACCAGTTAGGTATTGGGCTTTTATTAGTTTCGCCCGCTTATGACTTATTATCCGATTTTATTGTTTCCTTTAAGCTTTATATAAAACTGTTCTCGTAGTGTTTGCTCATTTGTTGGCAGCCTGTTACAAAAATAGGTTAACACAGAACAAAATAGTTTAATTAAAGCGTTGCAAACGCAATTTTATTCTTCAGTATGAAGTGGTAGGTGTTGTGAAGTTGGTGGTAGTGGTATTCCCAAACTCTCATGTTCTAAGTTTAAACTTTGAAGCCTTTTGGCCATACAAACGCGAAAATCAAATGTACGTCTTGCCCCTTGTTTCAGACACATCTAACGCGTATGAATGCCAAATACGGAGTGCCTATGACGTTTGTTTATCTTTGCGAGGACTCGAAGGCGTGTACTGACGTTACCGCTAAATAAACCGACACTGTTTGACCACAACGTCTGCGGGAAATAAATATTAGAACACGTATGAGCTAAAGATAGACCTTATATCATTGTTCAATAAAAAATCAAGTAGGCACCTAAATTGTTTAATATAAAAGTCAGTCTTAACAGCATAGTACATAAAGTTGTTTGTATAAACAGTGTAAGTTTTATTTTTGTAATGTATATCATAATACAGCTTCTTCAATCCCGATTCTAATAAAATTAAAACGAGTATGAAAGTGAAAAAGACACTGTTATAAGTTGCAAGCTACATAGCACACTCAAGAGCTACGGGACACTAATACTAATGAACGTTGCAAAATTATTACAAAAAAAAAAAATAGAATACCCAGAAGCTATCGCCACCCAGATAAGCAGTTGTAAACAAGTTATTAAGTTGTGTGCGAATTGATAGCTTGTTTACATAATTTGGTCTCGCTAGACAGCGCGACGGCGAGCTTATCTCATTTACGGTGTAACACGGGTGTTGCCAAAACTTGGGCCTGAACTTGGGACAGAATATTAATCATATAAAATGATGTGTGCGCTTACCAATTAGTTACCTACTTAAATACCGATAAGTATACGAATTGAATAAGTTCGGCGGGCTGGTTAGAACCACGATAGCTCAATTGGGAGAGCACCTGACCCGGTATGTAAGAAGGGTGAAGGTTCAAATCCTGCTTGTGGAAATTTTTTCAACATTTGTGTTTTTGTAATTTGTTTCGCAACAAATTTGCATTAAAATTATATCGTCAAAACAAAAACATTTTGCTTTTATTAAATTAATCTTACCACAAAGAAAAAATATGTAATATTAGAAAACAATTATTTAAAACAAATGGTTGCTCTCGCAAATATCTGTTTTAAAATCGACATAATAAGATAACATAGCAATTAGGCGTGGTGGTCAACATACTTAGGAGTCCCGTCAAAGCGCTATCAAAACCTAGTGACACTAGCCCTAGGTGCCTGTGACGGCAAGCCCGTCGACCGTGGGTTATCAGCGGAAGCGAGTAGCTGATGTGGCCACAGGTGTGCCCAACGTTCACAGAACTGAAACATGACGTACCGCATCCGGCCCCCGCCGAATGGTAATTCCACTTGTATTCGATGTGGCGTGATTTCAACTACTTGCAACTAATGCCCTTTGACGAATGCTTAGGATAAGATTGCATGAGGAAGTGCCTCATACTTGAGTACCTATTATATTTTATATATCGTAGTGACACCAATGTTCGATACAGTAACCCAATGATTGGCACCAGTTTTCAACGCCAATAATTATACATAGAATAGCATTGAAATTTTATTGGTGACAACTAGAAAGCAGGCGGTCTTAATCAATTGTTGCTAAAAAATTAGTTGCTGACAAGTATTTTTAATGATTAAAGGGAAAAGGTCGATTACTGCGGCCTATTGAAAACTGGCACAACTGCTTTATGACAAGATCAAGCTTCGGACCTAACCCAATCCCTAATAAATCCATGTTAAGTTTGTGTGATGTATTTTTATTGCTATATTAGAAACGACGGATGCGAGCAGCACAAAACCGTCGTTGTGGAGATCCTTGGGAGAGGCCTTTGTCCAGCAGTGGACGTCTTTTGGCTGAGATGATGATGATGATGATGATGATTAAAAACGGTAAAAGAAATGTAGTAATGAGACAAAACTTTGGTAATAACATGATTCCTAAAATCATAATATTTATTTTGATTAAGAAAATAGATTGTAGTATTCTTTCGACGGAATATGCATTTTGCAAAAACGAGTACTTCGATGAGCAACATTCCGTCTGGTTCATATGATAAAGTAATAAATAAATTTAAGTAAAACAATGTTGGTATTTTATTTTGTCGTCATCTCTACGTCATGTTGTATGACAGCTATATCATTAAACGACATTATCATTATTAAGTACACCTATTCAAACATACATCAAGAAACACGTAAGTGATAACTTCTGGTAATTCATTGAATAGGTATCGATGACGAAATTTCAGGTGATCTTAAGAATAGACAAGCTGCGTGATTAATTTTCAACGATATGTAGCAATAATTTTAATGGAGTACTTACATGAATTTAATAAGATGAATTTATGAGTAGACTCGTAAAAGAGTTTCTTTTTAACGGAAAATGAAAGAAAGACACTTTATAGTAGGTATGTGTGCATTATAGTGTTTATGCAAAAACTTAAGATATCTGAAATTAGGTACGTACTTTGAATTAATGTATCTGTTACGAATGTATAAAATAGTTCAAAATATTATCGAAACGCACATTTAAAATAACGAGATTACGTTTTACTTATAATAATATTGTGGTCAATTTCTAACAATAAAGATGTGCGTTTCGATAATATTTTTATACTGATTTATTTACCACACTAGCCCGTCCCGGCTTTTTTTAATATGGCCTATGTTACTCAGCGCTAATGTAGCATTTTAATGGTGAAAGATTTTTTTTTAAATAGGTCCAGTAGTTTTTAAGAATAAGAATAAGAAATTATTTATTGACGATCACACAGACATAACAGAAAAAAAACAATGAATAAGAAAACATTTAAAAAACAATTACACTAATAAAAATAATAACTATACAACAATGTCGTCGTCAACACGTCATAAAGGTTTTGAGTTTATTCGTTACAAACATACAAAAATACAAAGCTTTCCTCTTTATAATATTAGTATGATAAGTCATGATAACGCAAGGGCGTTATGGGTCAAGGGGTCAAGGGACCAGAAACGATTTTTGAAAAATGGAGTAGATGATTTTTTTATCACTAACTGATGCAACGGGTGCCTACCCGTCACCGTTATTTTCAGTATGAAGCTGACGTCACTTTGTAGCAAGCACGTTACGTTCAAAGATAGGAAGGCGCGATTTACATTAGATAACGTTAAAACAACGCAACTGACCACACCCTTTAGTTCACAACATTGACATTAACATAAATGGCTGGAACCTTGAACGAAACGTCAATAGCTATATTTAGCTTCGAACGAAGACCGAACGCGTGAATTTTGAGAAATATCCACTTCTTTCTAAGAACTGCAAAAAGGGTATTCCATATTTGAAGCAGTCTTAGCATTGAAATATTTTGCTATCTTAATTCATGACAGCTGCATTCTATGAAATCACTCAATGATGAAATACTTAAACACCAAAAAAAATTTTTTATTAACCATGCTGTACGTATAATGTATAATGTTTAATTCTGAATTAAGACAATATACCAGACAAATCTAAATCTTTAAAAAAATGTTGTTGTAAAGATAAGAGTTAAAAAAATAAAAAATTGTTTAATTAATAATACTGAGAAGCTCATAGGTATATGTCTTAATTTTGTTTAATAAATATGTTTTTAAAAGTATCACAGTTACAGTTACAGGCTATGTTATAATTTTCTATGTGTAGTATAGTATGTTCTTAACAGAGAATAGAAGAAAACTAATTAACTTTTCTTAAAGAATTTGGATATCAAAGCTGTAATAAAATAATGATTAAGTGTGCGAATATTACTTGGTCAGTTAAAAATTAAAATTATTAATTATAAATTGGTCTCTTCTACGGCAACAAAACAAAAGTCGGCAGAAATTCAGACGTCGCGGCTATTGCTTCCCATAAACATGGGACCATAAAACGGCCATAAAAATTTCGCAAACTGATTTGTTGTCGTTCATAAAGCCAGACTTCTGAACAGAAGCGGCCCCTTTGTCCTGTTCAAATTTGTTTTGTTTACCGTTAACTAATAGAAACGGCGAGGTAACTTTCACTACCTACGTTATATATGACTTAATAAGGGTGGTCATTGTTGTCCAATGGTTCTTCAACGTTCCATTTTAGTCTTTTGTTTTTGCTTTAACGGTAGTAAGCGTCTGTGGAGGTCTAAACAAAAACGGGCGCGCGTCTTCAAAAATTTCACTGTCGCATTGTCGCATTGTCTGCGATGCACAGGCGGCCTTATAAAGGGCAGGATACAATAAGTGGAGTTCGAATGCAACACAATTAAGTTGTAACAGAGGACACCGTGAAATCTCGCTTCGGAACGGTGTGAAAATCATTGCATGTTTGTACTTGATAAATTGCTTGTCAATAATACGCCCCCTTTCCGGTTCGAGTGCTATTAAAAAATCTCTTTTACCTGATTTAGATCTGTTTCGGCTTGTCAACTTGGCTTTGGTTTGGATAATGTACCGATTTCAAGGCTATATGTCAGCAATTGTTGGGCCAGATTACCCAATAGTTGCTGTATTTTTTGCGCTTCAGGTGGAATTAGTCATACGGTGCCTATAGAGAAATTCTTATTACATATAAAACAGTGACATACTTTAACGGTACCTTTAAGAAAATCTAAGTAAATTATAATAACGTAATATAAATATTAACTATGAAAATGAGAAGAATAGGCTTAACTTGATTTTGATTTGCTGTATTATTATTGGTCCACTATCATCATCTGAAAATCAGTGTTATGGTCATTTATTGTTAATTAAATAGCTATATTGGAAGCTCCATGTGAAACCTGATAGATTTTATATCATATCAAATATTTCATTTTCAAATGAGAAATGAAAAATACACTTGCTCACTTTATAAAGAGTTTCTGAATAACAATGTCAATCATTTCACCGCAATTCATTGAGTGTCACTACAGACTC
Source organism: Eudonia truncicolella (assembly GCA_949315975.1). NCBI lineage: Eukaryota > Metazoa > Arthropoda > Insecta > Lepidoptera > Crambidae > Eudonia > Eudonia truncicolella. The sequence continues at coordinate 13,465,127 of OX438836.1, forward strand.
CGTGCAATGAGTCACGAACTCACCAACCGAACGGAATTAAATCTCAATGGACCGATTACAAAATAGCTACTACGCTCATTGTGTCACACACTTAACAAACGAGACGCGACTAACGTGTAAGGCGGCACGTCCGTTTCGCCTACAGTTTACATCGACCACTTTAACGCACACATCAAAGCGTCAGTGTATTGCGACATCGCTGAGATCGTCGCGTCATACATGCTTCTGAGTAGACAGCCAACTGACGTCAATATGAGGCTGTATGGACCATTGCTCAGTTTGGAGGTCAAGTACGGCTTCTCTGAAAGTGTTAGTCACTTTAGCTATTTAGGCTATGGGTGATTCCCGAGTTTACGCAATTGCATTTCATTCAAGCCTTCGCTAGAGATTCAGCGTGACGAAGCAAAAAAATATCCGGTTTCTGTTTGTTGTGAGACCTTTGATCAGTGATCTTTACAAACGTAAGACTTATATGACGTTACGATAGGCTCTGCACGTTGTTCCCTTGTGATAGTATTTTTTTAAATTTTAGAATGTTGTTATCGTTAAGCTAAGTGTAAAATCTTATTTATTGTGTCTATTTTATGGTTTAGTTTAGTTTGATTGGGGGAAATTGAGTCATTGAAAGTTGAAAGGAATAATAAACTCATCATTTAGTGCGACCTGACTTTTACTGACTTTATTATACTGATTCCATTTAATGTGTATCTGATATTCCAAGAATTATTTTACAAATTGGTCCTACTATTGATGTCTTGATAAAAAATACAATGCATTATTTTATGCATTGGCTTTTTCAATTTTATATAACAGTAATTTAAGAGGACGCGCAATAAGGCCAATAAGCCGCATCAATGATGGTAGGAAAGTGGTTTTCATAACTGATATATTTAATTATATTTAGCTCCCTCGTGCTTAAATATTACTGTATTGATGATCAACAGCGATTATTAAAAAAAAATTAAGTATATGTTATGCTTAGGTGGTTGTGATCCGATCTCGCCATAAAGTTCTGAAACGTTTGTCAGTAGTACAGACAACCACATACGTTGCAAAAAAGTATTAAAATTAAGCTTATCAAAAATTACACACTCATAAAAAAAAATATTGTAAAATAACAAGATTTTAAAAATGAGTTTAGGATTAGGAATACTTTAATAGCATTAATCAAAGGAGAAATCTCACTTGGAGGTATCGACGGCGGTATGTATGGAACAAACATAAACGTACCGCTATTAAACAAGATATAACAGCATAATTTCGTTTGATTTGACATGCCGAAACAATTTAATCATTATCTCGGTCGGTAAATTAGTGTGAGAGTCGCCTACACGAGAACTTAAGCCCTAATCGATGAAGGGCACGGTAGAGAGTTGTCTGCGGCAAGTCTTGTGGGATAAAGAGAGATATGGCGAAGGAATTGGCGGTATTTGCCAACGACCGCGACGGAGCGGCATTGTGAGCCGGTATGGACGCAGGCTGGGTGGGCAGGCTGGCGCTTTTTGCCACCCAAATTCGAAATTCAAAATTTGAATCTGCCCAAAAATATACTTATAATCTTAGTTTGCACGCGATCTGAACGCCATCATGGCGGAATCACGCAATATCGTCACACACAACATATTTACATATAGAAAACATTTTCTACAGATAACATAATTAAAAAGTATTCGTATATACTAGAAAAGGAACCCAAAGAGAAGGGTGCACTATTAAAACATTACTGCGCTGACGTCAAATTATGTCGTAATTAACCCTACAATTAAAATCGAAGGTCATTACGGTGGTAAAAACTCTAGTGGGAAGTGATCCTCTTTTTGCTGTGCCGATCAAAGATGTATTACTTTACAGAAGCGACTAGTCGCACTAAGTAGCATACACCGTACGTTAGCGTGGCCATTTTTAACGTTATGTATGTAGCGCTCTCTACAACCTGTACTGATCACCATCATTAAATATTTACTATAATTTGTTACTATGACTAATCTCAAATCACACATTCTTGATAATGTTATATTGAAATCATCTTGTTTTGAATGATGTTGTTTTCTATTCAACCTTTTTATTTCATACGAATAACGGTACTAGATATGTGAACGAGACTGGAGACCATGACATGCGACGCAAAGCCCCGACAGTGTCTCTGGTTTTACCGTTACTCTTGTGAAGCCAGGATCTTAAATATTGAACTTGGCATTGTAAACTGAGGGAATATTAATCTATCTTGGATATAAAGTAAATCAAATTAGAAGCCAAAATAAAATGACAAGATTTTTTTTCTTATACTAGTATTATTAAGAATATTGGTCCGTGTGGTGTCGGACGCACAGGTGCTATCACCAACCCATCTCTTTTCGTGGGTGTCTTAAAGGCGACTAAGGGAGTTTAAGACCCCGTGCATATCGAAAAGCACTGGGGTGACCCAGGGCGCTTTTCATTCGTTTTTTTCGTGCGTTTTCGTTTCGATCGTTTCGTGTGCGCGGTGGCGGGTAAACCACCACTAGAATTCACAGGGAGGGTTGGTGTCAAGCAGGCGGCCGGCCGTAAATACTTTGCCAAATCCATAACAAAAATGCACGAGGAAGAAACGGACATTTTGCGCCGAACCCAAGTAATATGGGACCAGGGCAGGAAGAAGTAGAAGTATTATTTAGAAAATTGCAATTCCGGTGTCATAAACAAAGTCTTTTGTCGCATCTACACATTCTTAATCTTTTGAGAAAAAGAAAGGGCTGTGTGAAAACACACATCAAAAGCCGACGCTTCTCAACATGTGTGGGACAATTAGTATAACGGTACTCAAATACAGGAAAATACGTTGCAACCTAAGGACTGTAATGACAGCGAGATATGCGGCCAGACTGTAGCAGCAGCAAAAATTGTATCACGCGCAATTGACACTTATTAAATCAATGTGACGGCATTTGAGGCTTGGCACTGTGATATGTAACTGTCGCGGCAGAGGATGCCGCCTCTGGACGTCATTTAGAGAAATGTAGCTCTATGTATCAAGGTAGGGGTCTCCAAAGTAAGTCCTAAGGGCTAAGTTTTAACAAGTTCATTATGTTTACATACGAATTTTCGATTTTTGTTTTCAGAACTACCCGCGCTGACATCTATGCCCGCTTTACAGCACGATAAATGTTAGCTATATTATGTTTCATGATTGGTCGAAACATAAAAAGGGCAGATCATTGTTTTGTATGATTGTACGTTTACAGGCCGGTGTTGGGCTGGGGACGGTTGCTCCCTTGTCCCTTAGGTACAGCGGTGTGGAGAACGTTTAGCGTACTATGCGTGTGTACTGTACTAGCGTGCTAAGTTTTTTTTCTAAAGATTTCAAGTTTAAAACGTTATCATGTATCTTTTTAGCTATACTAGGTCTATCCTTTTAGGTTTATTGAGGGGCAAACTATTAAAAAATTAAATCTTGTTTGACAGTTTAACAAAAGCAAAAGCACTTTTACATGACTGAACAAAAAGTAGTAAGTGTTTAAATTTGATGGATTGACGAACTTTAAAGCGACAAGTAAACCAGAAAGATGTATTGCCATTCGAAAGATTGCATTAGGAGCTACGAAAATTTTTAACGTCTGCTTATTTTTTAGGCAAACCAGCAGTCAGTCAGTACTGTACTGAGGAAGGCGGCAAAATAGATAATTACAGACACGCAAGGTTTAGTCTTAGATCTCAAGGTTGAGAATCATCGCAGCATGCTCTGTACCTAGATATACTTCAATTTAGGCATATTTATTCATTATATAAAAAATATTTAACAGTTGGAGACATGAGAATGGGTTTATAAAATAATTATTAAAGTAGCATTACCCATACTTTTCAAAAAGTTACTTTTTGTAATAATTTGTTTTTACTTCTACATAAAAAGTACGCTAAGAAATTGTAAATCAGAATCAGAAACTCTGGGTAGGTACCTAACCTTAAAAGAATACGAATTGGTCACCTTTGAATGAAAAAAATAGACTACATCTATCTCATTTTTTAAGGGTACATTTTAATTGCTCTCCAAAAGAATTTGTATACCCACACACATTAGAAAGATTGTACGTTTTGTATATTCTTTTTGCTTGCCAAAATGGATTAATGCTCACCAAATATTGTTTTACTGAAACAGTAACATAGATACCAACAGATTTTACACGATTATTCAAATTGTTGACGATACTAGCTGCCCTACTCCTGTAGGTCACGTATTTTTTTTATTAGACAACAGGAAGCAAAATTTACCAAATTAGTCTTTTTTTAATACAATAATATAATTTAAATACCTATTTTTTTTTATAACGAGCCAATAACGTGTCTTACGATTTACAGCAAATTATAATAAAAAAAAATGTATAATATTGTGTGGCATCCACCTGATCTGTTCCGAACCGAGGGGTTCGAATCTAGTGGGGCACGGGGACAAGCGCTAGTGCGTGTTACCGTTCCCTCTAGAAAACCTCCGAAGGTATTTCGTTTCACATGGCTTGAGGAAACTATTAAATTTCTCGCCAACCCCAAAAAAGCCCGGTGAAGCTGAAAGTATAGTCTGAACTATTTTTTTTCCAAAAAATTAAATAGTAGGTATCCGCCGGCGGCTACACTTGCGTTTAATTTGGTATGTCACAAAAGGCTTCATCGCTAGCCCCTGGGGACATATCATTTGCACTTTAAGTATGACAAGTGGCAAAGGTAAGTACGCATACATTAGGGACCAACTGGTATAGTACTTACGGCCCTACCTACCCTCTAAATATTTTTGCCATGATGGAAGGACAAACAAATAGACTTTGGCATGTTTAATATTAGATAGGAAATTAAGGGTACTGTCCCATTAAGAGCTATTAACTAGTACCAAGGAGCTATTTTATAGTTCAAGAAAAGCTAAACTGCAATTTAATTTTGATGTCCAAGGTTAGTCAGGAATGGAATTATAATATTAGCTGAGCTCAATCTATAGTAGCATAAAATTTGACCCGAAAACTACTAAACTATTATGTTGCCATTTCTGTCTTACCTTGAAGATCAAATGCAGCTTAGCTCTATTTAAACTACAAAATAGCTCCTAGCTGCTAGTCAATAGTTCTCAATGGGATCACGCATTACATTAAGAAACATTTTACCTGAAAACAATCCTTCACGTACTCTCTTGCCTCTCGATGCAACCATTCGTTCAACATGATGCCAACACTAGGATTTCTTTCTTCGCGCTTCGTCCAATCAACGTTACGGCGTCCGTTGTCATGAACAATTTATAACACATGATACTTTACCATAACCTCACGTAAATAAATAATTTCTTCAAAAATAGATACACGAAAAATGTTTAAAAAATCAAATTCGAAATTTCATTTACATAGAGTGACGTGAACGCTCTGCAGTCAGCGTGAACTGTCAATGCCATTATGGCGCTACAGATTATAAAACTTGACAAGGAAATTAAAAAGAAAACTGTGACAGTTTAAAATTCTTGTTAAAGAGGTTTTAATGTAAAGAGGTTTATTTATTAACAATTTTATAACCGAGGTAATTTCAACAGATTAAATTATTTTTTTTAGACACAATGCAGTAGTACTTTTAGGCGATAACTTATCAAATAATTTAAAACTATTCACTACGAACTACAATATTTTTCAGACGGCTGTTTTGTCCGTAACATTGAAGCGTACTAATGAATCTGAAGGACTTACAGATAAAATACCTTCCACAGTAATTATGTATGTATGTATGTATGTACACATATAATCATCACCATCGGCATCGGCCTATAAACTTCTCACTGGCTTACGAAGCCATGCCTAAGACATAAAGTTTCAAGATACTTCGTGAATAGCATTTTTTTAAAATAAAAATGGGTATTTGTATTTTGACGGTTGGTGGGCGCATGTAGCTGCCATCTTACAACAAACAAGATGAACGGCTTTACGTATTACCGTAGCACGAAAAAGCTCGAGTATGTTTTGTTTTGGTCACCCATCCAGTTGCTTTACACTAGCCGCTGCGCTAACGAGCTCCCCCTATACCTTATTAGACTAACACAATTATTGAGTTAAAGCATCCTTACCTCCTTAGATGTGTCCAAAGATGATTGTCGATGATTTTCTTTTAATCTGCAACAAAGAAAGTAAATTGATTTTAGTAGGTATATTATTTTACGGTATGACAATGGTGGTAATGATGTGATGAATTCAAGGTCCGCATGCTATATTTTACCCATTCTTATTTTTTCCCGTCAACTATGCATATTTAATCTGTCAATCATTATTCTGATTTATCCTCGATTTTTATTATTATTTTGATAAATGAGTCGCTTTATAGGTAAAAGGATTTATACTGATAAAGAGGCTTATGAGCTATTTCTTAGATAGTTTTGTCACAACAATTAAATTTTTTATATTCGGGAAAATATCAAAACATCACCAAAACATTAAACGAAAATAAATAAATAAGTAAACAAAAGAGTAAATTTAAAACAAAAACAGATATGAAAGATTTATGATAAGTTAATTGTTTATACATTTATATTTTTTATTTGATTGAGAAATACTTAATTAGTTTCAAATATTAAAACCATACCGCTAAGTTAAGACTGTCATAATCATTGATGATACAATTTTGTAACCACTCGGTGACTTTCAAAATATATGTGGGTCCCACGATAGTAGATATATCAAAATTATTTGATTACCGACTTTTATTACATCTTGAATGCTAAATGCAAAAATTCAATCTTTTAGTTTTTGCTGCACAACTAATGATTGGTCTGCGTTTTGATAATAATTTTGTATGCCGGCTCGATGGTTATGCCTCAGGCTGCAATGGTTTTCGTGACCTAGATCTTTTTAAACACTAAACCATATTCGAATGGTCCCTGTCTGTTGTACCAAATTTAATTCGATAAGCAAAACATACCTTGATCGGTTTACCCTAAGGATCATATTGATATGTCAATTAGTTTTACAAAGTTTGCATTTATGTGGTCGGTATTAGCGAAATTATAACCTGTCATATCGCAGACGAGATCATGAAGATCAAAGAAGGTCACTACAAAAAGATATAATGTTATTGTTGAAGGTAAGGCAACAAAAAACTGTATACTTGTTTATTAAACAAAGTAGACTGCGTCGATGTATCTTAATGGTAAATAATAAAATAAACTGTTATTCTAAAACAACTTATTTATCAATGTTATAAAAAAAATTCACGTTACTGAAGCTGTTTTATTATTAATGAAACTCCCCCCCCCTCTCTCTCTCTCTCTCTCTCTCTCTCTCTCTCTCTTACTATATTTATATTAAGGGAGAGAGATTTTGTTACATATTATACTAAGGTCAGTTATAAACCAGGTTCAACTTTAATCTAAGCTTTGGAATAACAGAGTGACTGCTCGTGTAAATTGTAATGCCTTTCTTATTGGCAGCACCAGCTCTAAACTTCTACCTTTTAACGGTTCTTTCAGCGGCTGAAGAAACAACAAACATAAATTTAAAAAAAAAAAAAATTTGTAACTAACCTACTTGTAATTGGGCAATTAAAGAAAAGTTAGCATACAGTATCTTTAGGGCGGGGATATAATAACCTGTATGATGGGCGTTAGGCGGCCGGCTTGATATGATTTCTCAAAGGTTTATTTCAGAATAAAATAATTTGTATAATGAACGGAATAATAGAAATAGAAAAAAAATATATTAGATACAATACATCACACATATAAACTAAAAATAATAATATTATTATTTTTTAACTTTAGTTAATATTTAGTTGAAACTCATTGTTTTCAAGTAACGTATACATAACGTATATAATGATAAACGATTATAATAAAAGTTAATAAATCCTATTGCTAAAGATTTATATTTATAATTACTTATTAATAAAAATAAACGCAAACTGATGCAGTGCGTCCTTAGAGCATTAAACTTTTCTAAAAGGGCGTCACATGTACCTAATTTTAAGATGGCCAACTTACTACCATGTGACTTGCATTAAAGGTTTTGAATTTGAATTTGGTCTATACAGAGTATTTCATTTAAATATATTGCAGTTCTATTTATTGATATTTCGATACTATGAAATTGATAACATAAAGAGATGAGAAAGTGTTAACTAACTAGTAAAAATCAGTAGAAAAAACAAAAGAATCGCCTACCGCTATTCGATTCATAAAAGATCGATCACCCGATTTTGCCATAGCCTAAAATCAGATCTATTTAATTAGTACCAGGATTTCCGTCGGCTCGCAAACAGAAACAGAGCAAATAATAGTGCGTAGTGCCGGCACATTGTCTCCGTTAATGAATTAGCCAAAGTGAGTCAAGTCCAAGAACCTCGTCTACTACGAAGAAAACCTTTCAACCATTAATAGTTGGCTTAGCAATGCAGGTCACAGCGCTGATACATCACTGGGAAAGAAGCACGTTACCGTACCGCAATGTACAACGAAATCTGTCATCGGTGATCGATACTTTGATTTACGTGGTAGGCTGCTTACGGAGCTCGCGAGAGACGCGCCGCGCCGTTCGGCGTCGCTTCCTATTCCGGCTATTGTGGTGCGTCCTGTCACACTCGTCGGCTGCGTTTACGCACGTGTGCTGAAGGTTTTGTGTCAACCGATCATCTGGATAGTTACCAGTACAACAGTTTGACGACCTGCGCGTTGACCTGCAGTTAGCACATCGTCAAGTATTCTTTAGAATAATATCATCATTTATAATTGTCTCTGGCCAGAGTGTTGTACTGTAGTCGTTGCTTTCAAACCGGGGTATTACGAAATCAATGTAATGTACTTTTATTTATTTAAAGAACTTTCAGTGAACCGTTATAGCTAGAGAAAATGAGATAAAGAAATATTTTGTAGTTCGTTGGATTTTTAATTTTTACACGTAGATGTTTACCAACATAGTTCATGCCTACATAGTTCTTAAAATTATATTTTTTCTTGATATACCAGCGCTTACCCCTTAACAATATTATTGTCGGTACAGAAACTAAGAGACGTCACCAGAAGATGGATAACAACATATCTCTGTACAGTTTCACTGTACTGCGATCGCCAACCCGGCCACTTAACATGATGACTATAGCAAATCCTCCCACAAAATTAATTTCGCCCCCTCATTTTTATTATATTTCATAAAGCACAATAAACGGATGCTTGAATTATCTCTATATTATCCTTCAAAAACAAGGTCTTTGAGATAAATAAAAAAATACAATTAGTCGACATTGACTGTAGAAGCTTTTCTTATAATGCTTCTGACAGAAATGTAATGAGCGTTAAAGTAGTTGACACTCTAAAATCATAAAATCGAAGCCAAAGTTAAAAGTCAGAGGCATTTGTTGCATTATACATATATGTTTCGAAGTGTTTCGAAAGTGAATTAGATCTAACAACAAAACTATCTTATCAAAATGTCCATTGATGCTGTAACACGCGAAAGTCGCATACGCAAGTGACGTTGACGCGCACACAGACAATGCGCAGTGTGTACGAGCACACGGTCGCACGTTTCTCATCAATGAAACTGACGCAGCTACACGTATCGAGCAATGAATGGACCTTGGACGAGGTTGTTTCTCTACAACGCTCGAGCGATGAACTTCACGGCGAAGCGACGACGACGACACGGTGCCAATTTTGTTGAAATAACTGAATATTTGAAAATATTTGTCATAGTTTTTTTTTAATAGGATTAGATTACTTTGATTTTATATAATTTGATTAAAAATTTCTAATTACTTTTGAAATGAATAAACATTAACTCACTGACGATGAAAGAAATAACAATCTATATAATGATTTCTGTTATTTTTCAAGACGAACGGCAGATTATTTTCCGGCCCATAAAGTGTTAGTGACAATTTCAACGTTTACAAAAGATATATATGGTGGGAGACCGCCATATACAAAGATGTATATGTAGGATTACAGGTTCAATGAAAAAGAAAGTATTTTTTCCCCTTTACTCATTCTCTTGCTCGATTAATAAATATTTTTGTGACGTAATAACGAGTGCGATAGTTGAAGAAAATTACACCGAGAGTGTCGTCATATCAGTGAATTATAGGAATACTCAAAAACAACAAAATGTGGTGATAGCCCCGTTATTAATATTTTTACTAATGTGTGTTGTGTTATTACTCACATCCAGCTTTGCCTATCATAAAAACAGAATTTAAGAAATACACTTCTATTGTCGAGTCGTTTATCATGAGATAACCAAAGCACAAACAAAACAAACAAGTATTTGTTTGTATTGATATTCCAATGATATTTACTTGAATCAGAATGAATGCACGAGCTACTTTAAATTGCTAAATCATGTGATTCACAAAACTAACAGTAAATATATAAGGCACACGTAAGAGGCACATGCCAACGTTCCTCAAGATCGTTAAGAAGTGACTAAACTCGAAGCAATGTCGATTTCATCAGGAATGTCATCTTAATAATTTGGGTCATCGATGAGTAAAGCTCGTTTATAAGACCTATCTACTTATCTCACTTCGACTGTGTTATGTAACTGGGTAAACCTGTCAATGATAGTACCAATTGCCTTAGTACCAATTTGTGGGTGACTGCTCTTCCGATACAGTTACCGAGTCTTAGGTTTCTTTCTGATCGAGTCCTGCTGCCTAATCACTGAACTATAGAAGAGGTATATTTACATCAAAACAATACACTCAATTCAGAAGTACTCATAAATTTGCTTCATCATTGCTTGTAGCAGAAAGCTCAGGTCAGCTCAGCAACATTTATGTTATTATTACTGTCTACAAGCATGGTACGAGTATTCATAATAGATATACCATTTGTTTATTGCCAGCCAGTTCATTGCCCTAGGTCGCTATTAAATATTTACATTTCACAACTTTTACTCATGTAATAATATGATTGATTATTTTGTAGCACTCCGATTGTTCTGCCTACAAGATGTGGCGCCAGCGCAGTCCAACGTTATTACATTGGCATCTATGACAAACACGTGAGCAACATATGAAATATGCTAACATCGGCAGAGCGTAGGTCAAATATTTATTTTCTATTTCTAGTTGACGTTAAAACTTCGATTATTGTATGAGAGTTCATGCGTGTTTTCTTATGCCTGATGCAGATACTTAGCTGAAACCCTGTTCAGCATTAGATTTGATGATTTACTGGATTAACTTGTTGGGTAAAGTCAGAGCGCTTCAAATAGCGTTTGAAAAAAACATCTGAATCAACTGAGAATTCACACATAGTTCGCAATCGCATCTTTTTAATTACAAATACTTATTTTGTGACTTTTGTTTGTTTATGGTATTAGGTTAAATTTGTGAAAGGGCTTGTTCTTAATTCTTCAGGCACTTTCACCATAACAATAGTGTTAGTAGCTGTGTGTTTCACCAATTACAGATACATAATAATTTCCTTAGTGGTTGGGAATTCAAACCACAAAGTTTAATTTCTGCTCTTCCTCCGCTACACAAATGGAACTAGCATGCGGCTAATCGGGGTAACATTTTCCATTCATCACTTAATTTACTCAAACTACTTCTTTTACTTCTAGAAGGCACGACCTTCCCCTTCTCTTTAATTTGTTCCATAAGCTCTTCTTGGCTTTCCCCTTCCTGACTATCCATGCGTCTTAAACATCATTGACATTTTTGAACAGCACTCATAGTTCTATTAATATGGGGATTATTCACGAACTATCGTTAGTCAGACAAATGACTTGCGTTTTTTTACACGGTCTCAGACAGTTGACTCCGGAGGTTGTGACGCAAGAGGTTCACCAAATCCTCTGGCCAGGTTCCGCATGGTTTGCCCCGCGCGCACGCACTTTCATTATTTGCTGACACGTAATTTTACTAACAATGGCGAAGTGAACGTTGCAACAGTAGTACCGATTCAGTTATGAATAGATTCAGCCTGTATTAAATATATGAGAGACTTTTCTCAGTTTGAATATCCATCACATGTCATGAAAAAAAAAATGTTTCTTTGTTTTTTTTTAAAACAATTCATTTACTTGACTATTTCTGACATAAATTCTTAATCAATTAAGTAAACTAAATAAATTAATCAAAATAATAGGTATGTGAGCTCGCAGGGTAGACACAAAGTGGTTTGAATGTGCTTACGTCATCGGTTTAAAAATTGACTGAAATTATTATTTAGTGAAAAAAATCTGCAAGAAAATTTCTTTTCTTTTTTCCCTTAGACAATGCCCTCCATGTAACGAATATATTTTTGTACATATAATTATAAATTTAGTGCGAAACGTGACTTCCATTTACTTGTTGTTTTCGTAAATTAATACACATGGGTATAATTTTTTTTTTTAATTTTGCATTATGAGAAACATACAGCACATAATAACTCAACTACACATTCGTACATAACTTAAATCATAAAAATCGCTTACATAAATTAAAACAGCCGTTTGCTGTGGATACAGGAGGTACGTGGGGCACCGAGGCCAAATTATTTATTTCTGAGCTTCCACGTTGCAGGGACAAGGGCTACGACACCCGCTCCGGAGGTTGTTACCTGGTCCAAAGAGTTTCCTTAGCCATACAGCGGGGTAACGCTGCAAGCGGGATGGGAACTTTTGGGCCGAGTACGGTTCGAGGGGGCTAGTACACCGGACGGCCTCCGTAGCCGAGACTTTGGGCGGCCCTAACTCTGAGGTCCCGGGTTCGATTACCGGTCGGGTCAATGACGAAAACGAAATTTTCGAGATTGTGTCGGGTCTGGATGGTTGTGTTACCGTCGTTGTTTCTGATTTCCATGAAACGAGTGCTTTAGCTACTTACCTTGGGATCAGAACAATGTATGTGATGTTGTCTCATATTTATTTATTTATTTATTAGTACAATATAGAAATTGTTGGCTGTATTTGTTTTGTTTTTTTTTGTTTGTTAAGATTGTGGAATTTGTATTCTACAATATTGTTAAAAAGTGATAAAATATAAAAAAAAACATAAGTAGTATAAAAAAAATCATAGTTTATTATCTCGCTGTCCATCTGTTAACTATGCCAACAGCAAGCTGTCCGTAAGTTAATTCCTTATAAAGATCCGCAAACAGTCTTAGACGCAGGTCAGTATTGACAAATCTTGCTTAGAGGTGATGTCAATCCCTAACAGAATGCCGACGGAGTCACTCAAGAATTATTGCCTAAGCAAATTTGGCGTGGAGGTGAAATCATTTACGATTTCCCTTTGACGTACTTGCTTAGGTAAATAAGGGGTGCCATGAATTCATCGCCAGATGAGTTAGTGATCGCTACTGTTATGCAAATGCATATTGTATGTTTTATGGTGGGACAGACATGGTGGCGCAAACATATCAAGTGGTGATCTTAGACATATAAATAAAAATAAATCACAATTTTACTCAAAAATTTTCATTTTATCGAAAAAATATAAGCCATAGCTCTCTAAGCTAAAGTCCATGTGAGCGGTGTCACTGATAGTACATTTGAAATCTACTAGGCATATAAATAAAAGACATAATTTCACAAATCAAAATACAATTACTTACACAGATTTTAAACAATTTTTTTAGACTTAGAACGAAGGCTCAAAAATTGCTAACACATTTGGCAAGCGTCAATAAGAAGCATTCCTTGACTCTAGGTCTTGGTTCCTAAAAAAAACCTGCCTGACCTGGTAACTCTTAACTGGGAGATATGTTTGTGAACATTGGTATGTTAAGGAAGATTACGAACGTAATAAAGAACTCTTTCCATCAGCATATTAGTAAAGAGTTTGCTATGCGGTTTTCACGCATTCCATACAAAATCTCGTCATTGCCAAAAAGTATTGAAAACATACAAAACTGAATTCCCTGAGTCACGCCCGCCGATGTAATGTTTGTTTTGTTCCGGCCATGTGAAGGTCACTTTCACGTGTGAATCATATCACGCGTTATAGTTTTATACGCGCAGGTAATAACGCAATAATATTATATATGTGCATAATTTTATATATTTATAGGCATATGCTGAGGCAGGGTCCTGATTGGCTCGTCACACTGTTGTGTTCCTTTTATTTGTTTTTGCATTTTGTCTTTTTGGTTTTTTTTTAATTTATTCTATTTTTAACATGTTATGTGAGAGTCAGTAAATGTTTTTTCTTTCTTTCAATAATTTTATCTGTGCTAATACTACTAAACTGGCAAGCAATTACAATTATTTTTTAAATGCTCGATTAATAAAAGTTTTTGGTTAAAGGTGGTGTTAAGAATTCTATGGGTTAGGCGCAACCACGATATCCCTAGCCTGGCTTTAAACCTGGCCTGAAACGAAGGTATAGCTTGTATAAAATAAATAATTTCATACAGATCACGAAAATGTTGAAACGTGTTTTATTTTTTTTATTTTCGTATTTATTAATAATGTTGGTGTTTTGATCTTAAATGCACATTTAATTTATTTTAATTGGGGAAATATTTAGCAATTTATATTAAAATAAGTCACAAAATAAACAGTTTTAATAATAAGTAATATTGTTCAGATTTCGGAATTATTTTTTCAAATTATAATTTGTTCGTAACAAAATTTTATATATAAACCAAACTTATAAACATTGTTTACTTCGCATTTGTGCACTGTTTAAGCCGCTAACTTTATAAGTAGATTTTGCGATCCCTTCTTTTTCAAAACGAAATTAAATAAATAATTTTAAGTAAGAAGTTTTGGGTAAGAAGAATTTGTTAAAATAATTATTGTAAAATTTGTCAATAATTAGAATACTTTTTACTTATGGTATTAGAAAATTAAATTGATGCATACCTTAAGCACATGAGTAAATTCAAAGGTAGGCATTTAAAACAGTCACCTTAGCTGAATCTTAAAAGGCTTAAGGAGGTGTGCTAAATAGCATATTGGGGGTTTCCGATTTCTCATCGTTCAAACATCGGAGGCTGTAAACTACAAAAAATAACTGCGGTTAGACCTTTCACTGGGTGAATGTTCAGATGCTGACTCGTTACCTTGCTTCTCTGGACCTCACTCTCGGAGTGATTGGAAGATAAACACTGACTAATGCTGGTGGAAATTTTACGAGTGATTCTCTTCCAGATAATCTGTCTTAATAATATTATGTATAAATATTTGAAGAACTATTGTTACTAATTTGTATATTAATAAATTAATAATAGTCCTGTTATCCCACCTAGAAAGCTTTATATGCTTTTATTAGGTATGGACTTACGTCAGTTGTCTAACGAAGCCATTGGAATAGAACCAAGATGTTCAACATTCAATTCGAGCATCTATCCGTTTGGCTACCGACGTCGCTTAAGTTTTCAAGTGTTTTTGTCAAAAATTCCAGTAAAATGTTACGATGATTATATGTATTGTAATCCGAATTTATTATTTATTTATTTATTTTTACATACACTTACAATTATCATTACCATTCATTACACAGTTTTAAACTAACGCGACAGTGGAGGAATATAAAAAAAATATGACATTATGACTGCGATATTCTAACCCCTCCATTTAGACGTCATCACGATGTCGTAATTAATTCAAATATTTTTCCAGGCTTATTACTCAGGATAAAAAGAATTTGCAAAATCATTCCAGGATATCCAGAGAGTATGAAAATAACGACCAAATGCGTGTCGCGTCTCGCATTCAAGGAGTCCGTATGCTAATGCCTAAAAATATTAAACGGAAATAAAAAAAAAAATATGTTATAATCCTTTTTGAATTCATCGTAATGTATACTCGTTGTCTATGTAACCCATTTTTTAAGAGTATAGGCAGAACAAGCAAACAGGCAAAGCAACACTATTTTGATTGACTATATTTTAATTACGATTGTGAGTATGTTTGTTTTATTTTGTCTTATCAAGCATCAAATAAATATGTTTCTTTTTTGTATTTGGTCTTAATTAATATTCCTCCAAAAAAAATTTATTCCCAATTTTGTAGGTTTTATAGATCTCTGATTTGATTCCTTGCTTATTACTCAGCGAGTAAAAGTTTGTTTTTTTGTAGATAGTTTGCTTATTGCCACTGAGGGCTTTGCAAAATGGCAGTGACAGAGATGCGGGTACGTTACGAAATGAAAAGGGTACCTGCTTTGCTACAGAACTTCAAAACGTAAGTGGTTCATTAGACCAGTGAAGTGAGTCACGTACGAATCTAATCTCATTATCATGAACGTACTGAGTTACAAAATTACTCATCATAGCATTAACTGTTAGCAGTATTGTTTCAGTATTGCGCGCTATGGTTTTCCCAGCTCTGTGCAGAGTGGGATGGTTACGGATGTAAAGACGCGTCTCCATGATGGCATCTTGCTAATTTATCAATCGAACTATTTAAAAACTAACGATGGCAATTTTTGTTAAGAAAAAAAACTTTCTTTATTGAGGTAGAACTTTATGTAAGTGCAGACAGCATCAAATCGATCAATACAACGTACATGGTCTAACATATAGGCAAGTCAATAAAAAATAATTCTAACCGATATTTTAACATACTTGTTATATACTTTAGAGATCTACTTTTATCTAACTAGATCTATTTTTGAACTAACTAGTTGTTAACTACAACAGAAATATATAGGTAATTGATTTAAATTTTAATCTAGTTTAGTTAATTTTACGCTTGTTACATTTAGCCTAAATGTAACAAGCGAATCAAGAATCAATTTAATCATAATATTATTTTATAAGTTGTATAAGTAAAAATTCACATTCATAAATAAAAATGCAAATTATGTTGTTTTATTTTAGGAAACAATCTTAATAAACGTTGGATTATAGAAAAAAAAAAGAAAGAAAAGTTGAATCTCCTCAAATAGAGACGCTGCTTTACGTCCGTATTTGAAAGAGCTGAGTCAAATCGACACCGTGCGTATGTTCATCAGTCATAGGCGCCGTGAAATTGGCCATTTGTCTCGGCGTGATTGAAAACAAGGATCTTACTAGATCAGTCTTAGGAAATCTTAGAGGACCCGTTATTGTTGGAATCGGAGCACTGAGTGAGTAATGGAAATATTTGGAGGATACTTAAGACTAAATATCGTTTAAATGATATCACTTCCTTTGGTTAGCTCCTAATCCATGGACTTTAAAAAATCAAGATTTAAATATTAATGTGTATATAGTGGTATTTAAAGTTGCAATAACTAAAAAATAGTTTATGTAGCTTCAATGATATATCATACTATGGATTTGAATAGAACTTAATGAAACGTACTTCTTAATAAATATTAATTATTTTTTCACAGAGTCGACAACAAACAAGATCCGCTGAACATTCCTGATAAAAGACAAAAATGTGACAATAAACTTTTTATTCTTGATTTTTCTGTTTAAAATTTCATTACTTTTGTTACTGAAAAACGTTAATTTGAGATAAACTTTTATCAATTAAGAGCAGGAGAAGAATTACACAAATTAATGATACCCTGATATTACAAAAACACAAATGTTGAAAAAATTTCCACGAGCAGGACTTCAACCTGCACCCTGCAATTTTTTTCAACATTTATGTATTTAAAATTATAAAATTATATAAACAAAACAAAAACATTTTATAAATAGCTTGCCTACTTCTTAACTAATCTTTAGTATTTGTAAAATATTATGATCAGATGTTAATGACGGTAGTTGTTGACATTGAATAGGCGCCTTTGGCTTTCAAAGTAAAAAAGTAATAGTGTTGAATAATTTCGGCGGGCTGGTTAGAACCACGATAGCTCAATTGGAAGAGCACCTGACCCGGTATGTCAAAAGGGTGCAGGTTCAAGTCCTCTCGAAATTTTTTCAACATATGTGTTTTTATAATTTGTTTCGCAACAAAATTTGCGTTAAAATTATATAAACAAAACAAAAACATTTTATACCCTGATATCCTGACTGATATGAGCCATATTACACTTAGAGCATTAAACCAACTATTACAAATCTCCAATCTGCGAGAATAGGTATCGTTCGGACGGCCGGCGCGCCGGCGCATCGCATTTTGGTAGTAATTTTGCAGTTGTATGTATCGTTTTTATCGAAATATGGTAATAAATTCATGCTTAAAAAATGTTAAATCTTTATTCCTCATGAAGTAATAATTTTTCTTGTAAAAATGGAAGAGATGTTTAATTTTGTATGGAAAAAATGCCAACACCTTGTACACAATACCGAAAGATAGCTAATGTATGAAATAAGCTTATTCGAAATTATTTTCTTCAAATAAATTAATAGTTTTCATGTAAGAATTATCTGTAACACTAAAATAAATTAACTTTCATGACGGCAGCGGTATTCTGCCAATGCCAAGTAGCTGTCAAAACAACGATGTTTTTCGGTTTCTTTTTACATTTTTACATAAAAACGATAAAGCGTATTACTTATTTTAACTAAATACATGTATTTTTAAAACTTTTTTTAGTAAATGTACAGGGTCTTGGCATAAAATTAAACATCTCCTTTTGCTCAATATTATCGTAGATAGTAGAAGTTCACAGTTAACTTAAAGCGATTTTCGAAGTTTTTTGGTTTAGAATAAGATTTATTTCTATATAAAATCAATGATATCTAAAAATTCCGAGGCCGCTTCGAACTATACGACTATAAAAGAGATAACATTCTATTTATTTTATTTCATTTGCTTAGAACAGTAGTTCAATCTAGGAGCAAAAAAAGTGCATTCGCGAATTTTATGAAAATCTTTTTCTGCAATTTTGGGTTTAATTAAAAAGTTAAGCAATATTTACAAAAAGCGAGGACGCTACGAACTATGACAAACATAGGTATCATTTAAGCCTGACGTATTGAATCTTTTGAAGGGTTCTCGGTCAGAGAAAACTGAGCTGCTTGCCATTTTAAAATTATCAATCATCCAAAAAAAAATCTATAATATTTCAGAGCAAAAATCAATTCCATCTCGATCTGTATCTTTACCGTAACCACGATAAAGGCGTAACAGAACCAGTTATTACAAAACTTCTATAAATAAGATTATGTAATGCGTCGTGTGTATGTGCGTTCCGTTTTCCGTCGGGACGACCTTGTGCCGTCGTCACGCCTACGTCACGTGACGTCACGCACCGGCGCGTCACATAGCACAATTCCATTGGTAACATTGTGTACCAATGGCGTAGTTATGTCCGTTATCAATACGGAGAACGATCTCTGGAACTTTTACGTTTTGACTCGGTTATTATCCGGCGCAGGTTCTTTTCCGATGGGTAATAACAGTGCCCCTGCTGACTTCTGAAGCAGTCGGAATCGTATTCTTCCGATCGGTGATACCTCGACTCGTTAACAACCCGTATTATTATCATCGTGTTTTTAGAGGCGCAAGTTAGTGCGTCAGTAGTTGAGGATTCCGCGATTGCGCGTGCGCTACCACCTTTGGCTTTATCTTCACTTAACAACAGGCACGGCATCGAATGTAAAGAGCAGCCGGGTATGAAACATTCCAAATCCTTCCTAGGCGAATACGCCTTAGGACGGAGTAAGTTCATATGCGGAGGCGGTAGAAGGCAGGCCCGATTAACCATCGGTGCCTTGACAGGGCACTATGCCACAAAACAAATGCTTCACAGAATGCACCTTTCAACAAATAGTTTGTATGGGGCGTATGGAGAGGGAACGGAGTCAATGCAGCACCTACTGTGTGACTGCGACTCTCTGGCTAGAAAAAGAATGGGACTCCTGGGGTCGGCCTATCCGAAACCGGAGGACTTCAGGCTCTTCGCCCTTAAGGACGTCGCCAAACTTATGGCATCTATCTTTACAGAGGAAGAGTGAAAGGATGGGGTTGCACAAAAGACCCCGATGGGTCGAAGTGTTACTGCAAGAGGGAAACCTCGGCAGGCCCCACTAAGATAAGATAAGATAACACCAGGCAAAATCAACTTTATATGCACCACATATCCTCTTTTTGTATGGTGTAAAATAAAGTGTATTTTCATGTCATATTTCAGTGTTTCATTTTGACTGATCCGATCCGAACCCTTCGGAGAATCTAGTAGGGCACGGGGACACGCACTAGTGCGTGATGCCGTTCCCTCTAGAAAACCTCCGAAGGTGATTCGTTTCACACGGCTTGAGGAACCCTTTAAGTTTCTCGCCGCCCCAAAACAAGCCCGGTGAAGCTGTAAATGTCGTCTGAGGCAATCGGCACAATCTCTCCAAAAAAAAGTTACATTTTGAATATAGGTTTTCGTCATGCGCCGTACTTTATAGAAAAGTCCACAAACTTTCCTTCAGTCCCTTACTGATTTCAGTGATCTGCGATCTAGTGGTTAAGACCACCGATCTCTCTCAGAGGTCTCGTATTTGATTCCCAGCGGGAACATGTTTGTGTTCTCGTTTGGTTGGTGGTAGGGCTTGTTTGTCCGCCCGGGTAGCTACCACCATCTTATCTAAATATTTCGCCATAAAACCATTGTTAGTAGCATTGTTGTGTTCCTGCAGCAATAGATAAGATAGCCAGTGCTTCCGGGTTAAGTGAGCTTTCACCTTCTTTCTACCACTTTATAATCACTTAACATCAGGTGAGATCAAGGCTTGTGAGATCAAGGTTTGTGTCTTAAGTGGTTAAGAAATAAAAAAAAAAAAAAATTTCGGACCATGTTCGGACGGCTGGCGCATCGCATTTTGTAGTAATTTTGCAGTTGTATTTATCGTTTTAATCGAAATAGGATAAATAAATTCATGCTTAAAAATTATAAAATCTTTTTTCCTCATGAAGTAACAATTATTCTGGTATAAATTTTGCTCAATAATATTATCGTAGATAGGAGAAATTCACGGTTAACTTAAAGCGATTTTCGAAGTTTTTTGTTTTAGAATAAGACTTTTTTCTTTGTCTTATAGTTCGTAGCGGCCTCGGAATTTTTAGATATCATCGATTTTATATCTAAAAACTCCGAGCCGGTACGAATATATAATAACATAATTTTTTTTTTATTTCTTTTGTTTAGAACAGCAGTTCAGTCTAGGAGCTCAAAAAAGTGCTTTATTATTATCTAGGTAACTATATAACCAAATTTTAGGTAACTATATAAAAAAATCGTTGATGACAAATTTTCTATATTCAAAGTAGATTTCAGTAATTAGTTTAATTATCTTTATTCTTATTATTCAGTTTAAAAGGTGCTAAGTCGAATAAGCTAGCTCAGGCGATATTCGATTAGGTGATCTTAGTGGAATTATTATTCCTCTTATTGACATTGTTTAAAGTATAAAAAACATTATTATCAATCTTTTCCTGTTTAAAATAGGTACCTAACGTTAAGTGATTCATTTATAATTATGACGCAAAACGCCGTTGGATAACACGTGAAATACATGGAGCGACATCTGTTATCGAGTAGACGTACCACTCATCAATAACTTGCCAATGTCTGAAAGTAATGAGCAAAGCAAAACATAACATAGGGAAAAAGCTTTAAGTCCTTACATCCTTCTTTTAAATTTCATGTAATTTTATTTCTCTTAATTAATAAAATTTAGCAAAGCGCCACCTATTGTCTGGTAGCTGAACTAACTAGTACCGTTGTTAGCAAGGTCAGAGGTCGCGGCGCGTTCTGTTTTGTCGCAAATAAAATTACCTCTTTGATTTATAGAGCTCGCTCTAGTCGCTTAAAATATCTTTACTTGTACTGACTTAAATATTCTATGATTGTGTACAAGCATTTATGGATGTTGCATTGTATTCATCGTACGATTATATAACAGCAGCACTTAGTGAAATTCTTTTTTAACAAATTAAGTAGGTAGTAGGTAGGTAGGTACTTAGGTAGGTATTATTTAGTTACAGTATATTGGTAAAATCATATTGCTTATCATTTGTCATAATGCATTTTGGTATTTCCTTAAGACCTAAAATGTAAAAGAGCCATTTGGACGTTGATAGATTTTATGTCTTCAAAAAAATGCAAAATTTTGGGCTTAGTTTAAACTTAATACATATTATTATGTTCATAGTGGTAGAGATTAAAGGCAATATTAAAAAATTAAAGACATTGCTTTCTCTATCATGGACTAATCCTATAGTAAACTGTAACAATTTTATTTACCTACAGCGTAGACCGTTTTAATTTTCCTGTAATACATACTGAACTAGCTTAGTAAGAATTACTTAACAAACAACATTTACAAATACCTACATAAAAATACAAACAAATAAATAGGTATTGTATTTGCATAAAAAATAAATTAAAGAAGGTTCCACTATTTAGGTACTTTGTAGGTATTCACGGCACGATTTGTTTTTAGGTTGTTAGAATTGGAACTTTAGGGTAATAAAAAACCGCATTTTTAAAGTGTTCGATATTCGGATATGTGTATAATGAAATGAGCATATATTTATTAGACATTTTGATGAACGCCAAAACACAATAACGACACATTTTCTCGATAGAAAAAAATGCTAAGTAGCATGTTTTTCTCTTTAAACGCTCGTTACATCTAAGAGCGATTAATAGAAATTCGGGACTCAATTTAAATAAAATAAATTAATATTATTACAATTTTGATGAACTAAAATTTCACATAATGCAGTATCACAATATCACTATAACAATTATTTTGTTTTTGCACTTGTGCTTATTCTAAAACTACTCTCATACAGCTCTTGCCAGCCACCTTGCGAAGATCGTATGGTATAGTAATAATAAAATGTTAATAAAAATTGAAGTGGAGCAAGAGCCCATTGACTGTCCCACTGCTGGGCAAAGACCTGAAATCAAGTCAGCTCTACTGCCAAATGCGGGTTGGCGATCACAAATCCGGGCTCTGCATATGCACTCCGAAAAACGCTTTGCCTACCTGGGAATGAACCCTTAACCAAAAATATTGAATGAATTATTAACTGTTTATTTTATTGTTTAATTTATATCGGTCTTCTAAATCCCTAGGCTGCCTGGAAAGTATCGCTTTATTAATAAGGCCTCCTTTTGAATAACATCTAAAACAAATTTTCATCGTGTAAGTATTTTGCGTCCAATACAATTCTGTTCCATACATATTAATTCCAAGTACGTGTCTGTCTATTAGCCCCTCCAGCGGCGAACTACCGGCCACTGGTCACTAACAATTGATTTAACCATTGTTATACGTTATTGACAGTTGAGCGGCTAAACAAATCAATACAAATAGGTAGTATAGGTAGTATGTATAGTATATAAGGTAGTAGCTAAACAAATCAATACAAATAGGTATAGGAAAACGGTTCTCGTTAGCACAGCAATAAATAAGGTTGTTGTATTATTTGTTTCAAAGTACTAAACATGGTCAGGGTCACTAACATTAGAAATACTATTATTACAAACGGGATTACTAGGGGAAAGCGTTCATTTTTGTGCCTTTTTTGAAAATGGCTGCGTACGGACCAAGCTTTGTTAAATATGTGTAGAGCTCATAATAATACAGAAGAGACCGTCCAAACGTATAATATTTCCTATGACTCAAATATTAGCAAGCAATTTAAATATCATAGGTACTCTATAGAACATTTAGATCAGTGTTACGAATACTTACAAATATGTATATCTCTCTACCTCTTTGAGCTATTTCTATAGAAACAACTAAAAGCCCCTTCACACTAGCGTTTCTCTACCGTAAAAGGCAAGATAAACGTGCTCGCAGCGCAGTTGCTACGACAACGCTCGCACACGCCCGTCCGCTACACCTAGTTAGTTTAGCTTCGTAGCGCAGTACAAATACAAAATAAGAAAACCTCAGCAGGTAAGCTTCATACAAACGAGCAACGCTAACATAGACAACCTCTCATGGACACGGAATCTCGCAACAGCTGAGTTCGGAATGTTCCGATCTGTTCCGAGATTCCGTGCCTGTGAGACGGTCTATGTGTGCGTTGCACGAGCGCGGTATGAAATAAGCTTACCTTCTGAGGTCATTCAGACGCATAGTACAAGAAACGCAAATTACCTTATACGCGGATGGCCAGAAGTGCATTTCGCATATTACCAGATATGCAAATCACCAGATAGTCCTTTTTTGGTGGTACTAACGTGATCGCATCTGTTTTGTTACGGAGTAAATACTTCTTTTTAGGTTTTATACTTTTTCTTCTTTCTAAGTGTTATTTGTTTGGCTTTTCCCTTTTAATTGTCATCGTGGTTGCTGACTTGGTATGCTTTATATTATTATTTGTTATTATTTTAATTATAATTGTACGTTTTACTTTGCCTCTTATTCCTAAATACAGTCCACCCACCTTTTCCTTTTTGCCTCCTTCTGTTACACGTCTACTTACTAGGCGACACGAACACTGAACAGCGTTTACGTGACGTATGCGTTGCGTTACTGACACATCATAGTATACGTTTACAAACGCCTGCTCTTAAGAAACGCTAGTGTGAAGGGGCTCTTACCTCGAGAACTCTAAACTCCGTTGTTGAAATCAAACCCCTTTGTTGTTTGTTTTGTGTGGCACGGTGTGATATTTACTTTTTTTTAATGATTACAAAATGTTTATAGGTTAAGTACAAGTCCAATTTAAAATAAACAAAAGCAAACACTAACGCCTAAAACGTATTGGCATCATTAAATATACAGATTTCATATACAAACGAAGAAGGTGTACGAGTAGATATACGCTGCGAAGCCGTCACCATTTTTTTTGTTTTCAATTAAGTGACGTCACGTTAAGGGTCACGAACTCAGCGGCTATTTTTTGTCACTCAATCATTCCCTAATTGTGACAGGGACAGACAGAACAACTTCGTAAATTGCTTGAGAATGTTTAGGCTGCTGGTGTAAGAGCAGTTGTACAACATATTAGAATACGATTATGTCACAGACACAAAAAAGGTTACAACCAGACCGGCTAGTGACGAATCAAAGGATTTTAATGCTTTGCTAATAATAATTAATTATATATCAGTATTAGTTCATGGTACCTAATAGAGATAAATTGCAGGTTAACCGGAATTATTATAAAGTAAGTATAGATAACAAGTATTACCGAATATATACTCTGAAGTATCAACACCCCTATTTGATTAAGAATTTCCGTTTAATTGATCAAGCAATTATATGGAAAGATGTAAGATAAAAAAAATGAGAAGGAAATAAATATAATAAAAATAGTGCTTAAATAATATTAAGTGTAAGAAGGTGTTTATTTAATCCTTGTATTGCAAGAGTATTCGTTTTGCATTTGTAGCATTTGTAAAAGCAAAAGGAGTTAAAAAATACGTAATTGTCTATTATTATGATAGAGACTTCAGTAAAAATAATAATTAATATAATGTCAATAAAAATGCCTGATTAAATAAAGACAATACTCTAAAACTTTATGTAATGTAATGTAGTCGTTTGTCACGATTTGAAGTTATTTTAAAAAGGCATATTTTATGAATTTTAGATATAAACATGTTTTTTTAAAGTTGTTGAGATGGTACGTAGTCGAGCGTCCTGTTAGGCATCGAAGCTGGGACCTCAGCGTCTGAGACTCATGTTCAGACCACTAGACCACAGAGGCGGTTGCATATGTTTTATAAACAAAAAACGAAAGCGTTCAGCGTGGGCCGTTTGATTAAGACTTTCACTTTGACCTGACATACTTTTGTAGCACAATATGAGTAGGTGGGCACGGGGCCACGGAAAAGGTTCCAATTACTTAGCAGTATACGTAGAAAGGTTGATTTGTCATTTTACATCGAGAAATGATTTTTACTGACCCGTTTAATGGCTCTCTGACCTACGATCGCTTCATTTATATTGAAGTACCTACTGGGAAGTACTGTGTATCTTTATATAATTTTTACAATCGGTTTCATAGTTACCAACCTGACTAATTTCAGCGCTTAATAATAAAATATTATTGTATAGTGACAAACGCCTCGGTGGCCGAGTGGCAAAGCGCTAGGCCCGATACCCGAAAGTCTCGGGTTCAATTCCCGGGCCGGGCAAAATTGTGTTTCGGATTTTTTGATGCATAGCCCGGGTTTGTGATCACCAACCCGCATTTGGCAAGCGTGGTGATTAAGCCAACACCCATCAATTGTAGTGATGAGTTGATTTATATACTTATAGGCTATTTACCTAATTTTTTATATAGTGTTAACTACATAGTTATCACTTGTGAATTTACCCGTTTGGACTTCAGTCGATCACAATATTTTTACCCAATTTTTAGAAGAAAAAATTTACCCAAAGAAAATTTTTACCCAAGGGCTCGAAAACTCCAAAAACTACTTTTTATCACATTCTGACATAATTGTAGCCCAAGCAGGCGATACAAATTTTGGTGACTATCAGAAATTAACGCAAGCAGAGCCGATTGCTTAAGCAAGCTTATTAAAATCAACGCAACTACGTCAAGTAGGAAGAATTAGATAACACTAGTCACCTTGGCTATGCAATAAGTATTAACTGAAGTAATATAGGACAATAAACATTGCTACACATTGATAATTATTGATAAAGCATGCATGCAACTAGCGGATTAACCTACGGACTATTTTATGTACTCGTACCTATTTGGAACGGAAATATTGCTTCGAAATTATTATTTAGACAGAAAGTAAAAATAGATGTTTATATAATATATTATCTCTTGGGATATCATCAACAACAACAGAACAACGGAGCGTTGTTCTGATCTAAAGCTATATTGGACATAAATCCTCAAATAGGCGGTCATGTGTCATATTGAAGAACCAAAAAAAAAAAAATTTTTTTTTCTGATACAAAGTTCTCTTGATACATCAGTATTATAGAATGACGTCAAACACACTAGTGTTTATCGTAATGATTGTTTTTTAACAAGTTAGTCACTGGATACAATTGATGTCCCATGCACCAATGAGTATCTGAAAACCAACAGGCATCAGTACAAACCGTGACGTATCAACCATGTAGCAACTCATTGGAAGCCATAATAAAAGAAAAACGCTAATTTAGCAGTCATCAAAAGATTCTAAAATTAAAAAGGAAAAATAATGATTTCTCAAAGTATAGTGCGGGTAAATATTCCGGGTGAAGCGCGTTGCGCCTATTCGACCTTGCCACCACTAACATTTTGTGACGTGGTGACGAAGGTCAAGCACTTTCTTGTATCGTTAACTACATATTATGTCAATTAACGTTGGCTGCGCGTCTGGACTCCATTTCCACTTAGCATCAGGTGGTGTGGAGTCATTTGCCGTGCTAAGTATAAAAAAAAAATCTAAACATGATGGAATTTTTATTGTTTGGCGACGTGGATGTTCCGACACGTGTTACGGCTTAAGGTACGTACATATCTGTGTACTTACGTACGTACCAGAGCATGAAATGCAATATCTACTATCTGCGAACAAATATTGCTAAATCGTTTATTTATTTATTATTTATTAATTCGTCCACAAATATACAGTTACAACATCGATAAGTACCTACACATAACACAATGAGTTACAATGATTAACATTTTGGATTAGTAGTACGATAGTACAGATAAGGTTATCTCTAAAAAGAGATTTCTTCCAGCAGACTATGATCATTCTGCATGGTGATTAGGAAAGAACAATTTTTTTTTATAATAATGTATTTGTTTTTAAAGTAGACTGTGTCATAACCTTGATATCACGTTATCAACATTCAAAGATTACATAACGATAAAAATTACATAAATTTAAGATAATGATGAGCATACAGCGTTGATTAAACGTTTATATTTGATTAACTAGTAAACTCTATCTGATTTTTTAATACACGGGCTACGATGTTTGTAACTGAGATTGTCTGTTAATACACAACAACACCTATGTATGAACAATTACACTTCTTACATTAGGCAATCGGTTACAAAAAATATTACAAGGCGTTGCGAAGTTTAATTATAGCTATAAACGTTAGTTATTATAATCAGCCCAAAACGGTTTGCTCGATGGCTTTCAAAGAAGGCGATCTTACGACACTGTTTATTATCTGACGTCTGACATCCAGAACAATAGGGCATTTGACAGGTTTTAGAAAAATATGCCTAATGGTTCATTAAAGCATTATATATATATATATATATATATATAGCAAAACGATGCATGAAGGTCACGTGATGTCGTGACGTCACGTGCTTGTAAACAAACTTTTGGCTGTCAAATCACACCATATAAAACTTCGAGTGACATTTTACTGTAAGCAAGCAGGTGACGTCACTTCAGATTCAGCCAAATTCCGTGCGTTTTCGATCACGTGGTCAATCACAATAATTTAATTATTTTATTAATGATTTTTTATTTTTTATTTTTTTTTAAATAAGTATGTTTACTGCTAAGTTAACAGCAGTTTGATCTATATTTTCATTGTAGTCAAATACCCTATTGCTAAGCGTTTCTTCCGAAGCAAGGAGTAGTTAAAGATGTTTCAAATTGATCACCCCGCTACGCGAAAATTGATTATCTTACTTGCAGCACGAACAGCTCCTTTTTTTATTCGCTTAGACTTTTAATTCTAACATTTATCAATTAAGGTAAATTGGTGAGCTCCGTGTCTCAAAAGGTACGTAAAGCCGTTGGTCCCGGTGGCATTAATCCGCACTGGGCCCGCGTGGTGGTTTATAATAGGGAAGGCTTATGCCCCAACAGTAAGAATAAAATAAGCTGGTGCTGTGAAATGGTATGTAGGTAGATATTGTATGAATAATTAAGCATAGTAATTATATTCAGACGTGCTGCCGAGGAACAATTGCGACAATCGCAATAGATTTTATTTACGAGCATAAGCACCTACTATCAACCTACACCCACGGATTTGGTAATGCTTATGTACTCGTATATGAACTGAGGCGTTCATAATCTGCGATGAACGTATTTTCGTTTATCAAAGACGATATAAGAAACAATGAAGATGCCTTGAAAGGTCATTATCGCTATACGTGTCGTACCGGTTTTCAAATTGGAAATTATAAGGAAAATAGTCATGAATGATGTAATAAAAATATTAGAAGAGATAAAATTTTAAGAATATTGATGTTGCGTCTTTCTCAACGACTTTCATGACATGAGCGGCATTACGGGACAGTAAGATTGGTCCATCATATTGAAAGTCCTATAATACGTCTTCCGGTACGCAATAATCCTAATTAAATTAACTTATAACAACAAATAAAAATAATAGAAACTCGTGAAGGCTATCTTACCAGCAGCAACCGACGATGCTCCAAAAAAATGTAATAACTCAAGACAGTTTCAATACACAATTAATTTTATCCAACGAGCGTGTCGACATAAAAAACACACACAAACGAATGGGCGTTTTCCTTCCTTCAGTTCTCATACACCAAATTACACCCAATATCGATTACAAAGTCTAGCATGCTTCACCGTTACGGTACA
Organism: Eudonia truncicolella; assembly: GCA_949315975.1. NCBI lineage: Eukaryota > Metazoa > Arthropoda > Insecta > Lepidoptera > Crambidae > Eudonia > Eudonia truncicolella. The sequence goes on from OX438836.1 coordinate 13,494,431, forward strand.
ACGGCTTTCACGAAACTATTCGAAGATCGCGAGCGCAATGTTGTTATCGGTATCCTGACTGATAACAGGATGACAGGAGCACGTGGCGACGACACACACAGTCACAACAGTTCTGAAGTTAACCAACAACACAGCCACGAGTAAACGCGCTCTCACAAAAAAGGTTGCGCCAAATATCCGAAGGACGGAACTACACGTCTTATGTCGGTTGTTATCGAAGCAACACTAAAATGTAGCCGTAATTTACACACAACTTTATCTTCATAACTGGGCACAATAGGTAAAATAGCGGCGCCGAAACCAGTCTTATTGTCTCTGGCAAAGAAACGTGTATGAACAGATTGTTCGCACCTATTGCGTAACGTTGTTCTGGTGCGGCTTTCGCTCGGAAACTACCGGTGTCGCGGCTACATAGCTAATTCGATCTATTTTTGTGTGGTGGCATATAGTCCGTTTTTCGTTATGCTATCGTAGACTAGACTACTTTTTGTTTAAGCTATGACCTTGATTTACGTTTTCGAACGGTAAATTTATTTTTTATTGTAGTTTTTTTTAATATTTATTTTTTATTTGAAAATTAGCGTTGTCTGTGTTTGTCGTCATTTTTTTGATATTGTGTTTATAAGTAAATACCAAACCATCAATGTTATCCTGAATAAGAATTTCATAGATCATTATTATACAGGTAGGTATTTCTAACTCAAGAACTCTTCTAAGAATTTTTCGTAGTAGAAAATACTAAGTAATTTTGTACGTAGTTGTTATATTTTTTTTAAAAACCCATTATAATAATAGGAAAAAGTGTCGGTTTTAGAACTAATTTAATTAATATAAGTTAATTTTGCTAGTGATCTATTTATGTGTTTTATTGCTATTACAAAAAAATTCTAAAATAGCAATTTCTTTGAAAAAATTGTATATAAACAAATCTTGTTCAAAGCCAGAGTAATATTCCTTGTCGTCTATTTTAATGCATGACGAATAGCATGACTCAATAGTCTTGATACAAGCCCGTGCGCTGATGGTTAATCATAATCATCAAATAAGGTATTAACCTCATAACTTTGAAGAAATCTACTTAGCCAGCCAAATCAAAATTGCTGAATGAATTAATCTTCTTCTTCTTCTTTTCCTCTTCATAGCAAAGGTTGAAACACATTATAGCTATTTTTACCCTGTTCATACCTGCACGGAACAATGAATGAATTTATTAAACATAATTTTTGGGTGTACATTTTGATGCTGCACAGTAAAATGCTGGTCTGTAAGCAGGCAGTCGTTTTTTCTGCAATGGAAATTATATTACGACTAAGATATTATGAAACTTGGCTTATTTCGTCTAAAAAGTGTCTGCGCATTGAGTAGCAGAATCACAGCACGTACCAGAATAACCGATGTATAGGTGTTATATTATTATAGTACGTATGAACATATATTAAATATCACATTAGCTAAATGGGAGTGTCTTAGGAAGACGCTTGTATTTCTGAAACATTGCTTTATAAAATGTATGTAAAGTATCAAACAGAGTCAGTCGTGTTCTAGGCGATAATACGTAATACAAAGCAGAGGCCTTACAAGGCCGCGCACAAGGCTATTAAGTAGCAGCATGAAAAATTATCAGTTGATGTACTTTCATAGCAAAGTTTTTTCAGGAGTCTATAAGCTAGGCAGGCAGACAGACGGACATGCTGAAACTATAAGGGTTCCTTGTTAACTACGGAACCCTAAAAAAGGGTCGGTTAGAAAATTGACAATATATTCAAAAGTACCTAATATTAACGGGATTATTACTATGTTTTTTGTTGTGTTTGAGTATCCGATATCATTTTATTGTAATGTAAGTGACCATGATAGTTTAAAAGGTTATTTTTTTCAGTCTTTTAAATTATCATTGTATTATTTATAATGTAGAACCTGAAAACAAACACATTTGTATTCATAAGTCTTCTTCTTTGCTCAAGTGTCTTTTCTTCCTCTTTGCCGAACGATTTTTTTATAATAAATGTACGTTTTTTTTATAATAATAAAAAAAATGCTTCTTTCATGTCTGGCGTATACGGAAGCGTCGTTGTGTGTTAGAATAAGAAACACACAAATTCCGTTTTATTGTAATTTATTAAAGAAATACTAGAAAGTTATTACTTTGAGCTTTTTTTTGTAAATTTTTTACATTAGAATAATAATTTTCTACTCTTTTCTATTACAAAAAAATATTTTAAAATTTAATATTATGATACCTAAATCATTTTTTTTAAATGTTTTAATTTTTTTACACTATAAGTACCTTAAATATTTTAGTTTTCACCCAGCGGTTCTTAGAAACATCACCATCTTCACTTATCACTAAATTATTAATATTCTCTAGTAATTAATAGATAGTACAATCTGGAAGATCTTTTTGTCTGACCTCAAACATATTAATTATGAATATTATAGAGATTGCAGTAACTATGTACATAGACCCCTTTTGATAAGACTTGAAATGCAGTGATGCAAAGTTCCTCGTTTTTTATTTTCCCATGTAACTTTATAAAGATAAATAATAATGTTGGATTTTGATTAGAAGCATCGGAAATACTTTTAAAACTATAATAAATATAATCTATAAGTACCACTAACTATAAATAAAAAAATTGTCCCAAATCATCTTCAAAAAAAAGAACGAAATTGTGCAAAATAAACGGCTCAACGTTTTTACCGAGGCAACTTCAACATATTATAATTCGGTCACTTACGCGGTGTTCCAGCATTGCAAAATTTGGTTCATTTGCAAGTTTGCTACCCGAATGCGCAAACCGCCGCCGCGCCCTAGAGCACGTGGGTAAAAAGGTGCGTAAGTGGAAAAAAAATTAAAAGGAAAAAAAAACTTTTTAATAATTAGCTTTTATTAATTGTTAATATAAAAAGGAACTAAAGAGTTAAAAATAATTTAAATCTTTAATTAAATTTGATAATAAGAAAAAAAAACTTTATAAACAAAAGCGTGTTACATTGTGATTGCAAAAGAAAAATAATAAAGGTGTAATTCTTAGGTAATATGCTAAGTGTTCTTTAATGTTCCATCAAAATGTAACACGTTTTTATTTATAAAGATTTGACCTATACTTATATGAAGACCTTGGCATTGAGTCATCCATTTAATCCATCTAATCAAAGACAGAATCTACATTCATAACAACCGGAACGAACGAACGAACGAACTTATTTTCCCGAGTTCCTATGGCCATCTTTCAGCTCCATCATCAGACCCTGGTTACCATCTAGCACCATAGTACTCGTCAAGACGGATCAAACGAGTTCAAACTCGATGGGGTTGTGTCGTTTAACTACCGAATTCCTATGGCCACCTTATCGTTCCATCACCCGTCCCTGGTTATTGTCTAGCACCAAGGTAGTCGTCAGACGAATAATACGAGCCCAAACGATGTGGTTGTTTCGTTTAATTACCGAGTTCTTATGGCCATTTCCAGCTTCATCATCAGACTCTGGTTACCATCTAGCACCAAAGTACTCGTCAAGACGAATAATATGAACCCAAACTCGATGGGGTTGTGTCGTTAAATTACTGAGTTCCTATGGCCACCTTCCGGTTACATTATCAGACCCTGGTTACCATCTAGCACCAAAGTACTCGTCAAGACCAAGTTTGAATCCCAAATTTGATGGGGCTGTGTTGTTTAATTGCCGAGTTCCCGTTACCATCTTCTAGCTCCATCACCAGACCTTGGTTACCATCTAGCACCTAAGTACTCGTCAAGACCAAGTTTGAAGCCCAAACTTGATGGGGCTGTGTCGTTTAACAACCGAGTTCCTATGGCCACCTTCCGGTTTCATCATCAAATCATCCATGTCAGCTCCATGTCATAATAATTTTACATTGTCATCCGATTTACATATGCATGGAAAATTTCAACTCAATCGGTAACCGGGAAGTGAATCAAATTTAACTTGCAAGATTTGATTACAGACAAATTGTTTGCATACACTTTTTTATGTATTTTACTCCTACTAAGTATACTATCTAAAAAAGTGTATGTAGCTTAGCTGTCAAATGTCACGTACAAAGTAGTGATTGGCGGTGGCTAATCTACTGGCCGATGGAGCACGCGATGTGACCGGGGTTCGAACGGGGTCACTGCAAATGGGTTGATGGCTATCACTCGGCCTTTCAGGTTAACGCGAAACCCAGGGTTAGGCCAGCAGAAAAAATATATTTGCCACTTGAAATTTATTATTTTAATTTCAAACCCATTAAAAATAGTTTATGCTATGTGGACTTGTTATTTTCTTTTAAGTAACAACTTCTTTTTCATTCCTGACGGATAAGTACTTGGCCTTCGTCTCACCTGATCTTAAGTACACACGCCTGCACATCAACTTACTACAAACTGACAAATTTCCTCAATAGACTTTGAACTTTAGTATTAATCAATATGGTTGAAAATGTGATGAAGAAATTTGACAGTTTTGGATAGGTTGATGTGCAGGCGTCTGTACCTAAAGATAAGGTCGAAGGTGGAAGCGCACTTTACATGGAACCTCAACTACTGAGGAGCTGCCTCTAATTGTCGGAACACTATATATTCATAAACGCTATCGTCCTTTGAAAATTACACATTTTTATTAAATAAAATGTATAATTATAATTATTAAATAAGATATCCATTGCTGTGGAAGACCGGTATCTCCTGGAACAGGCTTAACAGCTTAAAAGGGGACTATTGTCCCTAGAGAATGTAAAACAAAATATTGTTACAGAAAATAAACATTATTATTATTGTTATTTTTAAATGAGCATTTATATAACGCTAGGTTATATAGCGTTTTTAAAATATGTAATAGTACAGTTGGAAGAGCTATCACTTGGAATGAATGTCTCGTGGGTCCACGTGAAACAAGTTGTTTTTTTCAATTGCATTTGTCAGTTTTGAATTTTTTATACACAGTGATTTACAGTGTTTTACATCGGTTATAATTACAGTAATATATTGTGCCACGGCAATGATGATGTATTGATCCACGGTCAAATAAAATTTGGATAACGCCAAACAGTAGAACACCGTGCAATTTACATACGGGCGAAATGTAGTATTTACAAATAGATTCTTACCAAGATTCTTGTGTAAATAATAATGCTTAGAAAAACGGCCAAATAATTTTTCTTAAGTAATATTTTTATGCATTGTTTTATGGATTTTTTATGGATTGAATTGTTTATGTAGAGTCGGCTCGTACATCGTACATTCGTACATTATAATAAACTAGCGGCCCGTGCCTGCTTCGCACGGGTGGACATTTTTTTTAAACCATATGTTACTCAGCGCTTATGTAGCATTCTAATGGAGAAAGATTTCTTTAAATCGGTCCAGTAGTTTTTAAGTTTATTCGTTGCAAACATACATAGGTACACAACTGCACATCAACCTACCACAAACTGTCAAATTTCCTCAATAGACTTTGAACTTAATTACTCCCAGTAATAAAGTTCAAATGGTTGAAAATTTGTTGAAGAAATTTGATAGCTTTGGATAGGTTGATGTGCAGGCGTCTGTACGTACATACATACATACATACATAGATACAAAGGTTTCCTCTTTAAAATATTAGTATAGACAAGCTTCGATCAATTATGAACTAGATAATGGATTCGGAACAAAAATGCATCTCGAAAGTGGTCCTAATAGCTTAAAAAAAAACATTAAATAGCATCAAAATCTTAAGCTTACTGTGAACCTTAAATCTTAATTATAAAGATTCAATTATAGTTGCAAAATTTACTGTCGTCGCCACCAACGTCATTGTGAGTCCGTGGCCCCAAAGTCGTCTACCGTTTTTCAAGCGCTCATCGGGAATCTAGTACATTATTGATCGAAGTAAACAATGCTCTTAGCTATTGCTCAGAGCTACACTGGCTGTTTGATTTCATCTTGCCGCTGGGAGCTAAAGTTTATATCTGATTGTGGCAGCAGCCAAATTTTGGCTGGTTATGCTTGACTTAACATGACTATTCTTGGCTTCATAAAAATCTTTTATAATCTTATTTTTTGTTAGTTGTTATGAATATTAATCTTAGTTGCGATAACTCAACGCAAAATGGAATAAGTAGTCTAATGTTAGAATATAGTAACATTTCCAATTATTTTGTGTTGTTATACTACTATATTATACATTTATTAAACGAGTAGTGTTAGTTAAGTTCCATAATTATCCATTAACCTTAATTATGTTATATAAAATGTTTTTGTTTTATTTTTATAATTTTAATGCGAACTTTGTTGCGTTGGTTAGAACCACGATAGGTCAATTGGAAGAGCACCTGACCCGGTATGTCAGAAGGGTGCAGGTTCAAATCCTGCTCGTGGGATTTTTTTCAACATTTGTGTTTTTGTAATATGTTACATAATTCAAAAAGTAAAAATACAGTTCTGAAAGAATTTCCGAACAGCAGCTTACTATCAATGTCAAGCTCAAAACAATAACAAAAGCCAATATCAAGTTCTTAATCTTGAACTTGCACATAAATAAATATTACTCGTAATACATTAATACATACTCATAATACACTATTATATACGTATTAATATGTACATATGTGTCTATTTCTTTTTTACCTACCTAGTGAAGATGATGTAGCAAAAGCAATGGAAACAAAAAAAAATCCTAATCACGAACTGGTTTCTGTTCGAACATGCACGATGGTCGAATGCTTTTTTGGACTTTAGCGACATAAAAAAATGAAAACTTCAATTATGTTTGTATCAATTTTCAAGGCCAAGGAACAATAACATTTGTTTATAAGTGACTGAGCCTGCAAACTTGCATGTGACGTTATTTTTTATTTATTTAGGAATATGGAATCAACAGCACTTTATAAACTTAGCTATTACTGAATCCTTTATTGTACATTGAAATTACAGAATAAATTACATTATAAAAAACATATACGATGGTGAGATTATCTGTAAAAGAGATCTCTTCCAGCCAACCCTAGCTATAGTTGGAAAAGAAAGTCTGCGGGACCAATTACAATGTTTGCTTAAATTACCGCTAATTACAGATCCCTACTTTTTAAAACAATTTTTTTTTATATTATGTCGTTAAAACGAATAAGAAAACAAAACAGAATAGGAAAATACAAAACTTTAAGTCCGCCTGATTGAAAGCGGTCACCGCATTACCAACCCTGAAGCTTAAATTATGTCTTTATGCTTACTTTACTGGATCTGTTACCTGTCCTTCAAAACAGAACAAGAGATGTAAAAAAAATTTGTTCAGCATCAAAACGAAGTATAAAAGTTGTCGTCAACCAGTCGTATTTTCTGCAGAATACTAACACTATACAAAATGTTTAATTTTAATTTCTACATGTCAACTTTGAAACAACTTAGGCTTATATGCATACATCTGCACCAGGAATAAAATAACAACTGAACATAAAAATAAAAATTAAAATGACATAGACAATGACATAGTCAGAAACTTTCACGGGCGTACACACGCCTGCACATCAACCTACCACAAACTGTCAAATTTCCTCAATAGACTCTTAACTTTATGAATTTAGCATATTGTTGAAAATGTATTGAAGAAATTTGACAGTTTTGGATAGGTTGATGAGCAGGCGTCTGTACGCATCAAAGTATTAGTAAGATTTTTAGGGCCCGCTCAGCATTATGTCGCAATAAAAAAGTAACTAAATAATTTTATACGCACCAACAACATTAAGAAGCGCCCAACACGGATGAACGATCTCCCATTATTACTGGAACCGCAGCAGCACTTCATCGAAAAGGCGATCCCGGCGTCAATGCGCGCGCGCAATCAACATTGTTCGTACCAAAATGGAGGCGGGGGAAAAAACACTGAATAAGCTCGATTCACACACTTTCGATCTCAGACAGCTCTGATTACCCCGTTAATGTTGCATCGTTAACTTCAATGCCCATAATTGGATGACAAAAACCCGTATACAGTGACCTAATTAAATACTTATTTACTATTGAGTAGTGCCGAACTATTCCCGGTTTGTGTTCACGGCAGCTTCGCTTTTAATGGTTCCTGCTTTTTAGGGTTCTAGCGGTTGGTAAGCCCTTTAAAATGTAGTTTTAAGTTCTTTAAATGTATTTTACTTATAATTAATCGAGCGTAGTTTCCGTATCGTTTATCTTTCATTAAAAAAATATATTATATAAATGCACTTTATGCATTTTCACTACAACTAAATTGATTGGAATAAATCAGCGTAATTGACGTGTCTAAAATTGTACATATAATTTCGTTTATCATAATTAATTTCAATCAGTGTATAATTTCGTTTACAGAAATCAATTTGGTACGAATATAGATCGCGGTTAATAGAAACGGGTTACAGGCAATTACTGTGTTTTTATTTACTCTTTATTTAATTTGGGGCTTTTGTCCACATGGATATGCCAGCCCCATTGTATCTTCCCAATTACAATCTTAAACTGACCTTATAAAAATAAAAGTTATCCTGGTTAAATAAAGATATGAAAAGGAATCACTGTTCAGTCAACTTTACCACAATATACACAACTTTTTAGCCAGATCAGATTTTGGTATTGATATAATATTTTGAATTAATCCTACGTCTTTAATATTTAATTGAAATTCATTGAATAGTGATTCCCTTTCAGCTCGGTTCTTGACACAGTCCATCAGCATATGTTGCACGTCTTCAATTTTGTCACAACTACTGTGTTATTATATCCCGTTGTTATTGTTTGTCTTGTACTTGTGCGTTGATTTGATGGTAATACTTCAATTAAATAGAGACATGAAGTCACAAATAAAACTTAGCTGGTAGCGCATGGTAAATGTACGTAGTGGATACCTTAAAATGATCTATTAATCATTATCGAACTATACAAATGTCCCACTGTAAAGCTCTAACTTTCTGGACGCGTTGGAAGAGAGACAAGGGGAGAGCAAGCCATATAACCCGCCATATTGGCCAAGTGCATTTTGTTGGAAGAAACATTGTATGTTCATCTTTTCGTATTTTTTAAACTCTATTTGAAAAAGAAAAAATTGGAGCCATATACTATTTATTGAATATTAAAAATATTTGTCAAGAACTCTTAAATTCAATAGGGTGTACGCTTGGCCACTTTTTTGTAACATAGATTCGTCGCACCTAAGAAATAATTTCTTAGTACGTATTTATAAAAACGGGCATGTCCCCTTTTGCTAACTACTCAGGTAAACGAGCGTAGCATCTCTCAACGTGTAATATATTATTTTTAAGTTCAACAAAAAGTAAATTTATTGATTTTTTTATTGTTATTATTTCTATTAGAGTTCTATTTATTCAACAATTCTTATTTTAAGTGTACCTATCTTGATTTCTTAATGGATAGCTAAGATGTGTCGTAATAACTTTTACTGCGATCTTTTGGTTATATGAATATGACTGCGATACAACCATTGATTGAGTTTTGCTTATATAATCGCCTACGCGCATTGAGAGTGACACTGTAGAGCTGTAGAAGTGTAGACAATCACATTTTTTTTTGCATATGATTACCCATTCTTTAACGTACGTACATATTGTGTTGTTTCTTAATGTACCTATGTATCATCGTTATTTCTCATTGTTAGTTTATATTTGAGAAGAGGTAGAAATATTTATAATATGTCTTTTATTGAATAAGGTCTACCTACGACGAATGAAACATTTAAATAAGAAGATAAACTGTCTTGTCTAAACCAAACAAGGGTATATTGATGAATAGGATTTAAACTTACACATTTTTTATAATCCATTTTATAATTGAACCGCGAAAACAGAAAGCCTTGCACGTAGCCCTTATTTGGACAAAAAAATCAAATAATAATTAATTATTACAAGAGTAAAAATTCTATTAACTATTCACCGCTATACCTGCTACGGAACTGACCAAAGTTAGACCCACATTGGTTCGGAAAAAGAACTTCAAAGTATAAAATATTAGGTTTGTTTGACGAACTCCTTGGTCGAGTGGTTTGTACACCGGTTTTCATGGTGTCACCATCTCTGAGGTCCCGGTTTCGTTGCCCGGTCGGGTCAATTTAGAAAATTATTGATTTTCTAAATTGTGTTGGGTCTGGATGCTTTCTATGTATAATAAGTATGTATTTAAGTATTTTAAGTATGTTTATCCGTTGTCTAGTTACCATTTAACGAGTTTCATAACGATGCTTCTCTTGGGCTAGATCGTTGGTGTGAGTGTAGGAAAAATTTATTTATTTAGGTGGTTTGCACGATTTTTCAATGGTAACCAATGTGTCCACCGCTGGACATAGGCCTCTCCAAGTGCACGTCACCGAGCACGATCCGCGGCTACTCTCACCCAGCAGTGGACTAGTATAGTCTGATGATGATGATGATGATTGTGATGAACCAATGTGTAATAATAAGTATCAAAACTGCATAAAAGTTAATGTTGAAAACACGGCTTGAGCGTGAGAACACAAAATAACGAGATACGCTATTTTGTGGCGAGGATGCGGTATTGCAAGAAAAACAATTTCCATAGTGTTGGGCTCCGTGTTCCATAAGACATGTCAACCGTAGGTGCCAGTTAGTCGTTATCATAAGAAGGCAGTCGTTAGAACCTATCGACCCGTATTCATCAGTTCAGTGTGGTTATGACCCATGTGTTATTTTTATGTGGAAAAGCATCAGCCCAGCAGTGGGTCTGATGACGACGATGAAACTATATAAATGTTGCAAGAGATATCCAGTTTTTGCAACAGGCTTAAGGCCGCCAAACCGCACTCCTTCATCGATACATCAAACTTTTTACAACAATGCATATAATTATCGATTCAATGTTTACAGGCTGATGATGAATAAACATTAAATAAAATAAATAAATAATAAAGCAGTTTATTTCTCTGTCACAATTTGTCACAATACTTTCTTTATAACAATTGCAAATGATGTCCAGTTTTCACGATACATAAGTTCAATACACTTAATGTTAACCGCCAAGCCGACCCTCCATCATCGATGCATTAAACTTTTTAACGACAATGCCTATATCGATTCAATGTTTAGAACCAGTTACTTAAATAGCTTTCTTGGAAGAATGGTGGGCTGTGTGGCGTCGACCTGTCTGCCTGTCCGTAAAAGCGAGAGTGATTGTGGGTCACGTACATTGATTAACGATTAAATGGGCTGCGTAATTGATTTTTGAAAGGCTACTTAGACCCATTAGGATATCCTTTATTTTTTAATGTGGAGGACAAATAGTAACACCTGTCGGTTGTGCGATCGTTATTAATTTGTTTGACGCTGCACTTTTTTTCTTGTCTTTTTGTTTTACGTGAATGTATGTAACCTGTTTTTCTGGAGGTTTATTTGTTATCTTAAAATTAATTATGACAACAATAAATACACGGTGAAGTACATTTTAGGAATTATAAACAATTTGCTTATTAACGAATACATAACAAACCGTTTGAGTATTTTTAATGTCATCACTGGTGACTTGTAATTAATAGTAGTGTGATGCAGAAATAAAGTTTCGACAGAGGACTTTTAATTGCATAAATTCAGATGAATAGTTTTTGTAATACCAACATATTGTTTTTTCGTTTTGGCGGGCCAAATAGCTCATTTTACAATTGAAAACAAACTACAGAAATAGTCTATTTGAAGACACGGATGAGAGCAAAATCCCCATCGCTAAGAGATCACATAGATGGAAAAATATTGATAGCAACTGCCAGTACTGACTGAGGAGCGTCAATCTTAGGCTATAACGAGTCCCGACATTCCGGCAGTGCGTGATCCGCTCCAATTACACGACTTATAATAAGCCGGGGGTAATTTACAAAATGACATTCCGACCGATACGGGTGATTAATATCATTTGTGGACAGAATTACAGGGCACATCGCCTGGGGACCAGCTCTAATGATCGGGAGATGATAGGATGGCCGGTGTGATGCAGTTGGGTCGGTTTTAGTATCTAGCTGAAGTATTTACTCAAGAAAATCGCTTGTGTGTGCAAAATGTTGGATGTTGCCAACATTAATAATATAATTAAGTTATATATGTCACCCATTGTAATGGCAACTATTGCTCTCTCTCTCTCTCTCGGCGTTCATAGAAGAATAAAGACGTTTCATTCAGCGGCCCTGGTATTTATTTTTACTACTATCAGAACCCAGCAATCTACAACCTATCAACAACCTATCAGCCTAACACAAACGCTGCTACAGTTTCCTACTGTGCCTACGATAGTAGATAGTAATGTAGGTGTTGATAAGGTAATGCTGTTGTATGGTAATGTTCACCTTTGCGAATAAGTTTGAAGTTATTATACTCACCAAAAGGTTTTTATACCACCCCTGTTTTGAAAGCTGCTATTTGCCAAGCGTAGAAAGTTTGATATTATTACATTTTTAATGTAAATACTTACGTGTACGTTGCAAAAGATTTTTTTTAATAGTGTTCTTAATCCACGATTTATTAATCGTACGAACGATTTATTTATTAATGATTATTTCTTGAATATTGACCAAACCATGCGTTTCTATAAACAGAAAGCTGAAATCCACAAACCCAAACGTTATGGTCTAGCTAGACGTTGTGAATTGAAGTACTTCGCGGGGTAAATATAGATTTGGCATTCAGTCAAACAATGATTTAAATCCAATTCACTTACCTAGTATTCATACAGAAATATGCTATAAGTATAAAATTTATATTAAATATTAATATCCTCATAATTATCGTTTTCCGTCGTAGGTACCTCAACATCCACATCAAAATATTGTACTTCATAAACAGCTCTTTTATACATTTAATAACTATAATGCTATTTTATTGTGTACTAGCTTTTGCTCGCGGCCTTGCTCACGTGGCCAAATTATGTTCGTTCTGTTTCTTCACAAGTGTAGGAATCAGTAGACGCGTGATTTTTTGCGCGCGATTTCACCTGCCCAGGGGAGGTTTTTCAAAAAATGCTTAAACACGCCATTTATTTTTATTGAAAAATCTAAAGCTCGATTAAATTATTCATTTTTAAAGTTATTGTCTTAAAAATAACTGTTTCCCCAAAAAAACCCTCTTCCCTTTACTCCTTTAAGGGAAAATAAACAAAATTCCTAAGACATCATTCTTTACTTCTTTTCAAAAAGTCAAATACCAATTTCCATGTATTATACTTCAAAACTGACGCACTTTCATACAAACTTTCACCCCTTATTTGACCCCCTTAGGGTATGATATTCGTAAAATCCTTTCTTAGTGGCTGGTTACATCACTCAATTAACCTACAGTCCAAATTTCATCTTATTAGCTTCAGCGGTTTCGGCTTGGCGATGATGAATCAGTCAGGACAAGTCATTATATGTATATAGGTTGCGTAAACTTCATTATACTACGAGCATTAAGGTAAATAAGTATAATTTATATACTAAACTATAATGTACACTATAAAATTACTATAAAATTAATTGTTTAAACTAACATATCAGTCATTGTGTGACCCTGCAATGGTCAGGCTAAAATTAAAAATCCTACTAATATTATAAACGCGAAAGTTTGTAAGTATGGATGGATGTTTGTTACTCTTTCACGTAAAAACTAATGAATGGATTTTAATGAAACTTTCCTCATATACAGACCATGACCCAGACCAGCATGTAGGATACTTTTTTTTAACGTTTTTTTTTACTTTACGGTAGTCTTCGCGAACGTAGTTGCGGGCAACAACTACTGTAAAATAAACGCGAGTAGATCCGTCTACTGTACCGTGTTTCGTTTCACTTAGGTATTTATCTTCTCTTGTTTATTTTCGCTCGCTATACATACGACCAGTATATAGTTACAGCCACTTAACTCAGTGTAAAGTTAGCAAAGGTAGTGATTAGTCCGTCGTACAAGTAGTCGGTTGTCGCACGCAAATTGCAAACTCACGCAATTTGGATGCGTTTGCGCCGCTCGCGGCTATTCTGCGTGGTTATGTGGTAATGTGGTTCGCACTTATTGGCCGAGATTGTGGGGCGGATCTGGACAGGCCATGGCGGCTTTGCAGTTATTACACCTGAGATTTCATATCTAGGTATACTTACCTACACTTGCCTTAGATTTTATATCTTTTATATCTTTGATAGAAAACTCTTTTTTAAAACCACATCGGGTCAGCTTGATAGATTGTGGCTCAATCATACCATGTGCAAATTCTTTTAGTGAGCCCATAATGATTTGGAGATTTAACTTTGTCTCACGGGAGGCGACGGTCCGCTAGCCTTTGTAGCCCTCCAGGCAAAAGGCATCGCCAGGGGTTATTTACCGGGTAGGTCTTAATCTTTTTTAATAAGACAAGGCCAACCCCGGATCTTCCGCAAGTTGAATCTGTAAGCAGATTTTTACACTGGGTCAACAAAAAAAACGTATAAATATTAAGTTTGTTAGTATCAGCAGTCAGGATGCGACTGCTTCAAGCTGCGTAGTACTGAGCTGTATATTGAGCTACAGTCTTCTTTTTTTTTAACTCTTCCTCCAACAGGATCGGAGCCTGTGTTTGCAAATTTACATTCATACCAGTTCTCGCTTTTATTCCTAGTTTCCTTAATTACTATTCTTAAATTTACTTAACATTTTCCCATTTGGGCGCCTTAAAATTAGTTACATGTTCTTATTTTTATTTAATGTCTATTTTAATTGGTACTTGGAATCTTATACTTAATTTTACACTATGATTTTTAATTTGAAATTGACATCTGTACACACAGGTACAGATGTCATTTCATATTTTATTATACTAGTTTTACACAATATTTTCTACGTTTTATTTCTTTTCCTTACTGTTTCTATTATTTTTGTACAATATTTTAGAAAAATGTCCCTATTTTTGCCTGCTATAAGTCTATATTCTGCTATATTTTTGCCGCAAAATTGGTCCAGTTGCGTAGTTCACTATGCAGTCGCAGCTTGAAGCAGTCGATCCTGATTGCTATAAGCTTCAGCATGGCTTCAGCATCCTAAAGTGTACAAGATAACAGGCCACCAGGGACTTCTTGGCGGGAATGTCTTGTTTTATAAATAAAGATAATGAACGATGTTCCTGAGTAACACAACATCACAGTAACAAGACGTCGATTGAACAAGGCTTCGCAGTATGGTATTTTTGCACTAAAATCGTCCGCAGTACAGTTTTTCGATGTAACGAAACATCGTAGGTAGTAACAAGACGTCGATTTAACAAGGCGTCGCAGTATAGAGATGTCGTTGAAAGGTTTTGAAATAAACGAAATTCGATGATAGGCTTTCGCATTTATGTAGGTAACCCGTTTAATTCGTACTTAATTACCTTCATTTTGGTTAGGCTTCATTTAATCTTCGTTATAAAGTTGTAATTTTTGAAAAGGAAGTTTTAGTTTTAGTATCACTATCATAAGTCAACATAGTTAAGGTATAGGGTACCTACTTAGAAAGTATCAATAAGTGTTAAATAAATAAAATATCCAGGTAGAAAGGTATACACTTCGATTAATAATACCTAGCTTCTTTTTCTTCTTCTTATGTGCTAAACGGTTAGGTACAATGCATTCATTTTTTTACAAATAAATGATTATTAAATTAATGAACACAATTACAATTACATTAAAAATTATTACCTTGCCTTGTTACTTTTTTAGTGCTGCCCTCTAGTAGCGAATAGCAGAACCAATAATGAATTGCCCGCTTTGAACTTTTTAATGTTAAATTTGACAATAATCCTTTTTACTATTTTCTATTCTCATTGTTTATTATTAACTTTACAACAACAGAGACCAGTATAGGTATTTAAAAGATCTATTAACTTGTACTTGTTTTAGCGCCATCTTGCAGATTGATAACAAACTAAATACTAAGCTTGAAAGCAAGGTTTAAAATATATCTAGGAACATGATTTTAAAACAGACCGTAGATGTCACTATTCAGAACATTATAACGTTTATTAAAAAATAAATATCTGGGATGATGTGGGTCTAGCTATACCTATAGGTGCGCTTAAGGTGATATCAAATGTGTCTAAGAATAATAATTTTGGCTTTAAACTACTTTTTCTTTAGATAGGTATAACTCACGTGTAATCAAAAGAAACTAAGTATTCACAGAAAAGCTTATTTAACCTCTCACATAGTCAATAACAAATAACATTGGAGTCTTTAGTGACTTAAGCCGGCACATACGCTCCATACAAGCGATGATAATAAGTCACTTCTTCGGAATGGCAGTACTGACACAATTAATGGTATACTCATAATCCGCAATACCTACACCTCAGAACAATAACTAAAGCTATAGAAAAAAGGTTAAAATAAAAAAAAAACGTGCTTTAGTTCCGTTCTATCTTATGGCTAGAAAAGAAGGTTGGAGTGCGACAAATGGTTGACACTTAGTTTTTATTTTTTGTACTGTTAAGTCATCGGTCATCAGTTAAAATGTTATAATACGGATCTCTGAGGCCCTCTTCAAAATCCTTGCTGAAGTTAATGTCCTGTTACCTCAAAAATAATCATTAAAAAATAAGTACTTCATTATTCCAGGGATATATAATTTATAAATATTTATATACTTATTTAGTTTAATAATAATGATATTTATGATTTATGTAATAAATTTATTAATTGCAATAAATTATTTTTAATTTTTTTTAAAATTATTTTTAAATAAAAAACTTAAAAGTAAAGTACAAATAAATCTCTTTTAAATGATACGACATATCATTATCTGAAATAACTTTTAAGTATTTGGGCCTCCTTAATTGAACAATTACTAAAAAAACTCGTTCAATATAAATAGAAGAAACATTTGAAAAACTAAAAGGAATATTTTTTATTTTCACCCTCGAACGTTCTACGCGGCATTGAGTTATTGCGAATGTCATAAATTTCACCAAAACACGAAAGCACAAAATTAAAACCGTCCCCGTTTTGTGACTTATATTACCACGTCAAACTGTCTCATTAAGTCTTGTTGCAAAGTAAAACTTAAGCAAAATTCTCATTTCTGCATTTTGATATCAAAAAGCAAGTAGTTAAAATTCTTTGAAATTAAATTTATATATTGTTTTCTAAAGTTTACGCGAACACTACACATTGAAATGAAACAACTTTTACGGATCTACTCGCGTTTATTTTACACATTAGTTTTAATTAATGTTCATAACCGACCAACACCTCAGTCGCCCTGTGAACACGGACTGATCACAGGGAGACTGAGGTGTTGATTGTCTCATAATTAGTTAGTACCTTGTATACCCTGTGACCACGGACCCTGCAAAGGGTTCGAAACGTCAGGATAAACATTAATTGAAACTAATGTGTAAAATAAACGCGAGTAGATCCGTAAAAGTTGTTTCATTTCATTAAATTTATAGTTCGGGGGAATGTACTTTTTAATATAGACTAGGATTTATAAAAGCCACAGATGGCTGCATCTCTTTTGTGTTAAGCCCATTAGACTCAAGGAGCTATGAAAATCTTTTAAGGATGAATATTATATAACAGTCTCGGGTACAGCCGAGAACGCTCAAAGATCGGTCTTTGAGTGTACAACTAACTATAATATTTAAGTGTGAAATGGAAATTTTAGATGGCTGTTTCTTCCAAACCTTTGATCATAAAAGAAAAGTTGAGATATCGTATTTCTCCTCGCTAGCACTGGAATTTTACCTGGAACCTTCACCACTATACTATATAACTTCTTTAAGTAGTACATGAGTGTGCTCTGTTGATAACACCAACATTAAAATAACAGGTTTTTTTAAAGTGGCAACTTGTGTCGATCTGCGCTCTCCGTGATCACGACTTATAAAATTATTTTTAAATGTTTGGGCTGATGTATTATAATAGTGCATAAAGATATTCTTGCCAAAGAAGACACAGTCCACTACCCATCATACTAGTGCAACATTCTCAAATGCTATTATTTTGGAAAGGTAAATTTCCCTCCAGTTAAGCTAATGTCACAAAATAAATAATAGTACTGCTAATATATTTGTGGCAGGAGAGTTTTTTTATTATTTCACAACTACCCGGAACGACTGTTAACGATAAAGCCAAGATGGAAGCACATTTCATTCGGTATCCACAACCATTGAGGAATGAAAACACAACGATGCAGACTCCCTGTCGGCTCCTTGTCATGTCAGAATTAAACCAAAATTACAAATGTGTAAAATAAACGCGAGTAGATACGTAAAATTTGTTTTATTACAACGAATGCCACTACTATTGTTGTTATGGCAACATACGCAGATGAAGACTTCAAACAATTCCTACTACCAAACAAACCAGTAACTAAAAATGACTCACCACTCTTGTAAAAAGTTGAAGTAACGTAGATTCTCGCAATGGAACTTAGCCATGATTTCTCGGATTCAACCCAAACATCACTCCGTAACGCTACCGAGGTGCTGACTTCGTTAGTCTACATAGATTTACAGATACAGATATATTTAACTTACACATACTACGCCTTCTTTACTATATCAATTGTTTTTTTTTACCTACTGTTTGAGTATTTTTTATACATCAATCAGCAGCGAAAGAATTTACAAAAATATTATGCATCCGAATGTGAATCGAACGTTAGAGCTTTATTTTACCAGCGGTGCTGACATAAAAAGGTCGGAAACAGTTTTGAATAATTCATATTGGGGTATGGCACAAATACAGTGTGTGACGTAAACGAACCGAAAATTCGGCGAATAGAAAACTGTCTACGCACGGACGAGCGGAGCGACCCTTGAAAATGTGAACAAGTTTTGAGGAACGCTCTTGGGAAAGTTGCTTATTCCACTGGTTCAGCAAATAAACAAAGACTTTGGTTAAGCCCTATAGGGAAATTTCGCAGCGAAGGGGAACTTTTTGTGAGACAACAGGATTTTCTATTAACATTGTAACTTTTTCTTTTGTTTAAGTGCTGACGTTACTTCAGTAATTTTTCTTCGTCCAGTCAAAACATCGCTAGCAGTTATTTGAGATATGTTGCTTCTTGGTTGATTTTTTTAAATTTTAGTGTGTTATTATACCTATTCCCCAAGAGCATACTGTTTCTAAATTATCTTTTCTTTCAAGTTCTGTAAATAACTAAAATATTTCAAAAAGGCAGCCTATTCTCGACCCTATCTGCTGAAGGTAACGACTTAAGCCGCATCTTAAGTAAGCAGATTATTGTAATACGAAGTGAAATGAGAACTAGGCAGTGCAATCTACCTTTCTTAGATAAAGTACATACTTTATCTATTTATCTTTAGCCACATGGCTGATAGGTTAAAACTTTGGAGAAATTGAACATTCAAACCTTATCAATCCTTATTCAAACAAAGTGTTGAAAAAATTCCATGAGCGGGATTCGAACCCGCACCCCATAACATGCTGGGTCAGGTGCACTACCAACTATGCTGTCGTGGCTCAACCCAACTCGCCGTTATTAATCAACACTATCTACTCTTACTTTGTAAGCCAAAGAAGCCCTATTCAACATTTGCGTAAAATGATATAGCAGGCCGTCTATCGTGTTTTTATTATTAATCTACTAGGTAGTAGTCAGGTTAGGTTAGGTTACTTCTGGGGTGCGAGTCAGGTGACCTCCAAGTTGGTGCACCCTGGGCAACGAATGGTTCCAACGGTCTCTGTTAGAGAAAGTTGGACCCAGTCGGCTAACACCTGGCAAGGCAGGAGCCCCCTTTGGGGCCCTGCCTCTCCTGTGCGTGCCTACTCTGGGCCGCATAACTCGCTGCTCCTTCTGAGCAGCTTTGAGAGGAGTCTTAGCGGCGCTCCTTCTGAGCGTCGTCCTTTGTGGGATCTCGACCCCGGGTGTCGAAAGTCGAGTGTCGGGCTCGAGGAGGGCCGGCCGACTCCGAGTCCCGGTGTGGTGACCGTGTGGACGAGTAACGGCGAGTTATTACCGTAGGTGATTAGCGAGGCGAACGGAGCTTGGACAACTCTATGAGGCCCGTGAAAGCCACGGGAACACCGCCGCGAAAGCTGCCGGCACCTATCGTGGATTGTCGGGGAATTCCGCCTCCGAGTTTCGAGTGTCGTGTACCGAGTGCCGAGGGTTGAGTGCTGGGTTCGAATGGTTCCAACGGTCTCCGTTATAGAAAGTTGGACCCAGTCGGTAACACCTGGCAAGGCAGGAGCTCCCTTTGGGACCCTGCCTCTCCTATGTGCGTGCTTACTCTGGGCCGCACAACTCGCTGCTCCTTCTGAGCAGCTTTGAGGGGAGTTTGTTGTTTTTTAGTTGTGGGTACGACCTCGGGTGTCGAGCGTCAAGTGTCGGGCTCGAGGAGGGCCGGCCGACCCCGAGTCCCGGTGTGCTTGCCGTGTAGACGACTACCGGCGAGTTATTACCGCTGGTCACGGGAAAACCGCCGGGAAAGCTGCAGGGCCGCTGCCGCGGATTGTCGGGGAATTCCGCCTCCGAGTTGCGAGTGTTGGCAATCGATCACCGAGTGTCGAGGGATTGTAGGGTAGTGTTTGTGGGGGTCAGAGTCCGAGTCGGAATCAGATTCGTGGTCGGAGACGGAGTCTGAGTCGGGGTCCGGGTCGCCAAAGAAGGTAAGGCGGGCTGGTGGAAGGCCGCGCGTTTTTGTTTTATGTCCTTTGTAGGGAGTGCGGAGACTTGTCTCCTGCTGGACCGCAAAGTGGGGCGCTTGCTGGTGCAAGTGCGTGTGCAGATGGGCTTTGGTGTGGGTATCTGGCCATACCTCCCCAAAAGCCCAAGGGTCGGAGGACCATCGTGTCTTTGTCGTGTGTTGTCATGTTTTGTTTGTATATGTACTTTTGTGGGGTTGCGTGCCCATTAGAGGGTGGGCATGCTGTTTGTGTTGTGCCGTGCGCGTAGTCGCCCGTGTGTCGGCGCATGACCGCTTGCGGTCATAGGTTGGCACACGGGCGACGGGGTGGCCGCCGCGTGGTTAATCCCCAGTGGACTGTACCGTTGCAGCCACCTCAGCTTTCAGCTTCGGATTGTGGGCCCCCAGGGGTTTAGTGGGTATTCCCCTCCGTCTCGCCCTCTCAGCCGGGACTTTGTCCTGGCAGCTGCCTTGGAGCCTCTCTCCCTGGCAGTGGGTGTGGAAAGGCGGACGGGCGAGTCCCACATAATCGGTGCCTCTTCAAGGCGCCGGTACTCGTAACGAGTTCCCCGTGGAAAACAAAAAAAAAAAAAAAAAAAAAAAGCAAACCACCTATCTACCTATCTCCTTTGCTTCAGCCATCGTTATAACCCCCGATATTGAGCTCAAGCCTTCCTAAGAATAACTGTGTTCGTAATAATTGAAAGTTGTTTAAAAATTTACAAAAAAATCTCTTCATAATTAACTTTCACGATGTCTGTCTGTTACTCAGCATACTGCTTTTAAGATTCAATACTTGAACCTCAAATATTGTGTTCAAAGCAGACTTCTAGCAAAACGCATATACTCGTACTTAAACTATAAAGAAACTCTCAAATAGCTTGAGTCGAGAGTGGTTTCAAATTGTAAGCTTGCTACAGCGTTGCAGCCGCAGCGCAAACGTATTGCTTTCCCGGGATTTTATTTGATATATGTGCCAACACTTCTAATTATATTGTTCGCTGACTGCACTTGTGGCGGAGGTACTTTGTATAATAACGTGTAACTCATGTTAGACACTAGCCCCCTTATTCATAAAAACTATTTAAGCATTAGTTAAATATTGTTTTGTCAACGTCACACAAACGTCATTTTGAATTTGAAAAAAAGAGACAAAACAATGAATAATTAAATAAATGATGCTCAAATATTTTTTATGAATAAGGGGCAGAGAAAGTTTTTAAAATCAATACATCACCGATGTTTTCACAGTCGCCTTCAATACGAACAGCTTCTTATTAAATACCGGCTTTTAAAGCTTGACCAGAGACGTGTTCAGTTAGAAGCAATGATGCTTTATGACCTATGCCATAATCGATATGATTGTATTCCTTTAGTAAATAAGTTGTGCTATAGAATCCCTACTAGGACTCATAGCCGTAAACCATGTCGGTTGTTCGCAACCACCTGCTGTCGCACTAACGCTGGTAAGCGTTCTCCGATGTACCGGCTTGTGGAATCCTACAACAAAACATTTAACACAATTGACATTGCGGCTACGCGTCCTAGTATATTCAAAAAAAATATTCTTGATATATTGTGTAACTATAGTTAGTAATCTGTTTGCTTGTGTTATTAATTAAAAAAAAAAACAAATAAATAAAATAACAAATACTTGCGGAATGATCGAAGCTTACGGAAGATATCATACTGCTCTTAATGTAAATTCCTAATGTAAGATGTGGTAAACGGTGTTGGTGTCAAATTTATTAGTTATAATTGTATATCTCATCTAAATATTTGTAATTTGTCACTGTTTGTTTATCCTAATAAATTAAAAAAAAAAAAAAAAAAAAGGGGCAGCTTTGTACAGTTACGCAGACATCGTTCCGTATGCTTGTAGAAGCTAGATAACTCTTGTGAAGTGTTTCCCATACATAGTATATTTAGAATAGTTCAATGTGTGTGTGATGGCTTTCTTCCTCTATAGTTTTCACGAAATATACTTAATTTGAAACAACCCTATACTTGACGGTTACTATATCAACAAAATCCTAATTAATATCCGAAATAAAATATCTTGTTTAAATTAACTAAAACCAGTCCACTCAGATCCTTAAAACAATTTGTGCAGCTTTGATTTAAATTTACAACGGAGCATTAAACCTGCCAGTTGCAGGTACAGCATGTGGTTGTATAAGGTTTTTTTTAAAATCCAATTGGTTGGCTTTAATAAATGCTCGTTGACATTTTCTTTGAAAGTATTCGTTTATGTTTTCGTTGTCTATGACAATGTGTAGTCTGCTACATTATATTGAGTTTTATAGTTGAAGCTTTTAACTTTTTGTGTTATACACACTTCATAGGTTCTCTATCAGATGTAGGTATGGAAGTAAATGCTTATTTTTGTGAAAGAGAACTGTGTAAAGGATTATTTTATATCCCATAGACGGTATTTACAGACGAGTTCCAAGGCGGACCGTAAGCATTTTAAATACAAGGGCTTGCAAGATAAAATTTCACTAAAAAAAATCAACCAATCTCGGGAAGCTCGAGTGGGAATCGAGCTGCTAAATATATTTTAGTTGTAAATAAAGTTTCATGTCACATTTGATTGAACAGCAAAATATACTATATTGCTGTATTAAGTAACAACCTACAGTTTCATCATGATCATCATCATCATCATCATCATCATCATCTCAGTTAAGAGACGTCCACTGCTAGACAAAGGCCTCACCCAAGGATCTCCACAACTACAGGTTTTGTGCTGCTCGCATCCAGCGTTCTCCCGCGACCTTCTCCAGATCGTCGGTCTAACAAGTTAGACCGACGAGGCCTGCCCACACAACCCCCGGAAAACATACCAATTGGGTAGTTGTCTGGTTAGTCAATATAGAAACTTTTTAACAACTGTCAAAACGATTATTTTTAATAGAAATTGTATGGGATTAGCAAACTCTGACGTCACTATTTTTTCCGTCAATTGAGTGTTCATTAATGATTTTGTAGGATACAGAAATTGATGCTTAGGTCAAATAAAAAATTGGTTAATGTTTTAAAGAACTGTTACGTGATTTTATTTATACGTTTATTGTTCTAGAATTAATTGTTGTTGTTGTCAACTACCCAATTCTGAGGCATTTATTTGTCAACTGTAAATCAAGGTAAGGTACTTACGTTCGGATTTATAGAGTTTTAAATATTTTTTTAGCTTATCATCAGATTTGTGATCACCAACCTGCATTTGGCAAGCGTGGTGATTAATTAAGCCATTAGTCGTGATGACTTGATTTTAATGATAGAGGTGTTTGGTCAACAATGGGACATAGATAGGCTATTTACTATCATATTTCTAAATTTCTAAATACTGGATATGTACTGCTATCAAAACTATTCGTGCCATAGCTAGTTCAACACAGCAGGCCCATTAATTCCTGACAGTTGTACTAACAAGCCGTGTCTGAGGCAGTTGTGAACCGCCGCGGGAATTTGCGCCGGTAACTTGGCAGTCGATGTCTGCTTCATTTCTAATGATAAATATTTGATACTTATCTTATGCGTACCACGAATATTTATCATGCTCGAATAGGAAGATAAATCTATTTGTTAATTTGGTAATAGACTTGACGACCACCGTAGCCGAGTGGCTTGCACGCCGGACTTTGGGCGGTGCTAACTCCTGAGGTCCCGGGTTCGATTCCCGGTCGGGTCAATGTCGAAAACGAACTTTTCGATATTGTGTCGGGTCTGTGTGGTTGTGGTACCATCGTTGTTTCTGATTTCCATGGAACGAGTGCTTAAGCTACTTACCTTGGGATCAGAACAATGTATGTGATATTTATTTATTTAATAGGCATACTAATAGTGCATCACAATAGCAAAGAGCAATAACGGTGCAGGTTTTTCTTTCAAATATGTGTAGTTAGAGTTACTAATAATATGGCGTATAATAGTTACATTGGTATTCATGTTGTATTAACGAGCATCAAGAATAAGATAAATTATATATAATAAATAAATAGATACATAGAAATATAAAGTATGTTCCATCACAATTGGCGAAGTATTCCGATGACATACTGAGCAGTTTATGATCACATTTAAAGTTGGAATAGTGGAAGAGCCCCGCGTTCTTCACTACTTCCCAGCGTTTATCGAGCTGCAACTGTTTAAACTTCTGGCAGTCAGGAAGGTGATGGCTTCTCTTACACGACGGGCACGGTTCAGTGGCTTCTGTCGTAGTAATAAATAATTCGAAACTGTCAACTACAACTGAAAGTGCCGAAATGGAATAAAAATATTATTATGTATAGAGCTTTCTATTAAATTCTAATTCTATAAAAAAATTCAAGAGGAGGACTTTGATATCCGATGACGTGTGGCTTTATTGACCCTAATTTTTAGAAAGACAATATTTACACGCAAATGTAATACATTCATATTTTTAATGCCAACGGAATACGAGTAGTTCAAGGACAATAAGGAATGACGAAACAGCCTCTCGTCGCGCCATATGGCAACTGGAAAACGGAAAACGTATCTACAAATGTGTATATTATAATTTGTAGCCGTATACAGGGTGACAAAGATCGTACGTCGTAATAGCGAAATGCGTTAATAAAACAACTTAAATATATTTTTTTTATTAGCTTTGATTGTTAATAGATTGAAATTATTATATTTTTGTTAAAATTATTCAAAATTTGAGCGTTTACAATTAGAAATTTTGTTTTTACTTTGGACATTGCTAAATACAGTATGGACGACTGCTCTGAAATGAAGTGCAATGTATAAACATCGTATTTAGTAGTACGTAATGCTGGATAGCTAAATATTTTTTTTTTCATATGTAAAACGATTCAGGATCTTTTCAAATCTTTGCAATTCTAAAAATAAAGTCATAGAAACTCCTACTTCGTAAATAGGTTAACAAGCTTCAATAAGACATTTTGCTATAAACATTAGGCGTTTGTTTACAGACTTTAAAAACTAGGTACAAAAATATATTTTGATTCAAGCTAGTGAGAAGTTCATATACATATTTGAGACTTATTGATTTTTATAAGTATACATTTTGATTTTTATAAGTCGCTTAGCCACGTCCTTTAACCCTATAACCATCTACTGATGCATAGGGCATCTCTCACTTAAATAATAGTAGTTAAGAAGGTCGGGCTACAATCTTCCACGCTGGCCCAACGCTTGGTGTGGTCTTTAAAAATAATAAATAAAATATTTTAAGGACGTTTGTGGCCTCAAAACCATGACTTATTAGAAAATGTACGGTTGGTCGGTCAACGAGTACCACCGTAGCGCTTACAGTGCACGTAGTGTGGAATTATTATTTACGATCGTTATAATATCTACTAAGCGGTTCTCTTTAACTGTTTGTTTATATTTCAGAACTTGCCATTCACTTATATCCATCCTGTATGTCCCGTGCTTCATGCCTGCTCGTTAAAACTTTCCTCTCTGGTATAATCTTTCAATGACACATAGGAGGGCAAACGCTTAACTTCAACAATGTGGTAGACATTTCAGACCAAACGATGATAAATTAAACAAACCTATTTATGAAATGAAATACTTTCTCATCATAGGAGACTGCTTGTCACCACCATTAAAGTGCAGACTTAGAAAGGACAAGGACAAAACCAAAGGAAACGTAAAACAAAATTCGTAAAATTCAGTAAACTCGTAAAAATTGCTTCATTTCAGCTCGTATAAACTTTAGAAAACAACAATATTTTGGTTATGTTTTATAAATATATAAATAAATTAAAGTCTGTCTGATAACATTGTCACACTTATTTGCGCACTTTAGAATCAAGGCTGTAAAAATTACTACTTTTATTTCAGAGTATTTTTAAGAGATAAATCCATTTTGAAAAATTATAATAATAGTACATATTTAAATTTATAAACAACATACGTACATTTACGTAACATAAGTTACGTAAAGCTGTCTGACATTAGTGTTAAAAACGCCGAATGTTCCTTAGATATTCGCTATAATTGAATCTAGGCAGTTATAAATCTACAAACTAAATCATACAGTAGGCATCATCTGCACCAAATAAAACGTGCCAAATCTGCTTAATCGACAAGTTTCCAGTCTAGACTTGTTTGCTTCGATCAACTGCTAGATTAAATTAAGAAAAACCGTCAATGAACAGAGTAAGGGCGTGTTCAACAACAATACTTTATTTAATGAACCCTAGTATATCTATCTATCTTTCTTGTGCTAAATACTAAGTACATAACATTATCCTCAGTAAATATCTTTCATTTTAGATTTTTTCTATGTGAGACATTCACTGCAAAAGTAACTCTATATTAAGGTCTTTGTTTTTATCGACATACTAATTATTTATTTTGTGGCGAGATCAAGATTAACTTTGAATTTCGAAAAAATATCAAGCTTATGATAAGCATCTATATAATTATATATAGCGATTCCCTTAATCATGCCTGAAAGTGTAAAAAAAAGAAAATATAATACCACACGAAACTTTGCGCTCTACTTTCATAATCCAGTTAATATGGTAAATGGAATGGAATGGGATGGAATGGAAGATTCCAAATGGAATCTCAAAAGCTATTAAATCGTTAATCATGATAACGTGACGACATAGTAGTTCATCAAGACAATGAATAAAACAAAATACATTGTCAACTGAGATAATGTGCTCGCTGTAACTCGCGCAATCACATGAAATATTAATTTCAGTAAAAAGTTTTCGCTCCAAATAAATTTCAAACACGTAATTTCAAGTTGAACGCGCAATGTCAGAACTTGTACCATTCTCACAAGTGTATCCTACTCTGTGCTCAAAGTTTACCCAATTCTTGTTTATGCCCTGTGCCCTATTCAAAGTTGTTTGGACAATTACCAGTGTATCTTCGCGACAGAGAAAATTAAACGTTGTTTGTGTTTGTGTTTGAACTCGGCCTATCTACTTTGTTATCCCTCCTTCTATCGATGTGTTTGAAAGTAATCAGTGTTATAATGGTACTCATAGTCAATGTATGATGCGTATCTTGATTACATTTTCATGTCACATGTTGATTACCTTTGTCAAAAATAATATATTTGATTTAACTGCCTGTGTTCTTATTTTTGTACTGCTCTTATACCTAAAGGTCCTGGATTCGGTAACTGTCTTTAAATAAATTTTAAAAAAACTGCTTGCTTTTATATGGATTCAGCTTTGCTCTTGAAAAGTGCAGTTTGTGCAGACTATAGGGTCCTCTGGAAAATAGCTCTGGAAAGAGGCTCTGGCCGAGTTCAAACATTGTTTGTGTTTGAACTCGGCCTATCTGACTATACTTTTTATCACTCCTTCTATCGATGTGTTTGAAAGTAATCAGTGTTATAACGGTACTCATAGTCAACGTATGATGCGTATCTTCATTATATTTTCCAGAGCTATTACAATTATTTATTTTTACTAATAAGTATTACAAGTTACAACTTATCCAATAAATGTTTTTGTACGGAAATATTCAGTCAAGCTGTAGAACGCAAGTTGTATCTACTGAACTAAAAGCTTCTGTAGATCACTCTATAATTTTTTCTCTCTATAATATAATAAATAAACATTACATCCTGAAAGTTTAGCAACCATCGCTAAACCACCGGATCAGCGGATGGGTGATTCAATTGGAATATCTCGAGCTCCACCTCTAGCTAGATTTGATGGGACCAGATTTTCATTGGATGT
Source organism: Eudonia truncicolella (assembly GCA_949315975.1). Lineage (NCBI taxonomy): Eukaryota > Metazoa > Arthropoda > Insecta > Lepidoptera > Crambidae > Eudonia > Eudonia truncicolella. Next base: position 13,522,728 of record OX438836.1, read on the forward strand.
AAAAAAAGCTTGAACCTGGCACCAGGTTACCCTCACATGAGGTTAATCGACGATATATACATTGTTCTTATTTTAAATATAAAGCATAAGTACGCAATGCTGCAATCTTAGCAATACGAGACAGCGTAACAGAACAATTGTTCTGATACCCAACACCCAGCATTCGAATAAATAAAATAGCTAATGTAATGTTCTTTTTATTCACACTACACTAGATAAAGCGTAAAATTAAGGAACCCGATATTCCCGTAAAAGGAATATTGTACACAGCATAATGTTCAAGTTGTGGAAAGGAAATGTGATATATAGCGGAGATAAGTTCAGAATAGCGAGGGTTGGACTCAGACAAATGCAAGCTCTTAGTTTGCATATGATGGAAGCAGGCTATTCGTGAGATTTTGTGTCTCTGATAATAAAGGTCAAGTTGCTGATGAATTTCAAACTGCTGCTGTTGTAGGTTAGCGTTGACTTACGTTTCTTTAAACTTCTTTATCTATTCGTGTTGTCATTGTTTTCCGTCACTCTGAACGTATCATAATTATACATTTACTAGCGGCCCGTCCCTGCTTCGCACGGGTGGATATTTTTTTAAATATAGCCTATGTTACTCAGCGCTAATGTAGCATTCTAATGGTGAAATATTTTTTTTAATCGGTCCAGTACAGAGTGGTTTATATGGGAAAAGAAATTGTTGTTTTTACTATTTTCCCTCGTATTTTTTACATTTTTTCTCTCCATAAGAACCTTCCTCAGACTTCATCAAACACAACAAAAAAGAAATCAGCCAAATCGGTTCAGCCGTTCTCGAGTTTTGCGATTAGCAACACATTTAGCGATTCATTTTTATTTATATAGATGTAGTATTGAGTTATAGGCACATATCTGTAGTTGTATGCTTTCTCTGACTGAACATAAACAATAGCATATGTTGAGATCAGGGTAACCACGAGCTCTTATAGCAGTATTGTGGAAAAGAGACGCGATTATATTCGCCGCTACACGCGTCTCGTTTTCACAACTGCAATAATACTGCTATAAGAGCTCATAGTCAGGGGGCAAGCCTGATGAACGCTGTCTATTCATGAGACCTTGTGTCGCTGATAATAAAGGTCAAGTTGGTGATCAATTTGAAACTGCTTCTGTTGTACTCGTAGGTTAGCGTTGACTTATGTTTCTTTAAACTTCCTTCACTACTCTTCATGTTATTGTTTGATGTCACCCGTCACTCTGAATGGAGTATAAGCACAGATCTGTGGTTGTAGACTTTCTCTGGCTGAACATAAATTATTATTTATGTTCAGACAGAGAAAGTTATGCTATTGCATACGTCGAGATCGGACCTTATCCCACCTCGCTGTTTCAATGTGGGTTGGTGGGCTTAAAAGTACTGCAATCTTACGACATCAATTAGAACATTAGTCATTAATGCCTTTCGAGTTACGAGACCTCGAGATGTTTTAAATTGGTGTTCTAAAGTGAAGACCGTGTCTCGGCAAACGTAATGTAGGACGCCCGCCCGCTAGGAGGAGCGACGATATACGCAAAGTGGCTGGTAGCAGTTGGCTATGAAGATTCGAAGATCAGGATCGATCTACGATAGAGCGAACAAACTCTGAAGACGCCTGTTTACTTTCGTTTTGAAAGCGTTCGGTTTGTTAGACTAGGAAAACACACGCTGGCAGAGAGTTCAACGTCATGCCAATGCGCAACGATTATAAATTACGCAAACCGAGGACAATTGACTGATAGGAAAATAAGTAACTTAAGTACACATGCCTGCACATCAACCTACCACAAACTGTCAAATTTCCTCAATAGACTTTAAACTTTATGTCTTAGTATTATGGTTGATATTGTATTGAAGAAATTTGACAGTTTTGAATAGGTTGATGAGCAGGCGTCTGTACATTTTTCCAAATTGTTATTAGTTTTCAACAGCGATAATTATAAATATAGATTGCCTAATTCGTAACTGATCTTTGTTATTTGTAAAAATATTAAGATCGGATGATGATAACGTAGTTGTTGACATTGAATGAGGTTCCTTCAAATTAATCTTAGGTAAACTTTGAAGCAAACAATTTACAAAACAAGGTCTTTTGTTGAGCAGGACTCAAACCTGGAAACATCTGATCAGCATACTAATTGAGCTATTTCAAAATTTCCACAATCGTGTCTGTGGCCCGATTCTGTCAAACAAAATAATTAAGGCCTAGGTCAATAGACCTAATTGGACCTAAGTGGAAGCCTAATTGTTCATTAACATTAGGCTGTAAAGTTTAGGCTACCGTGCCTGTAATTGGTAATGTACCTGACTTGGTGTGTCAGGTTACATCTTCTCCCATTCGAGGAGGAAAGTTTTCAATAATATTACTTCATTGTGTTCAAAATTGATATTGATTGTTTGATTCAATTCGCACGCGTTAATATACGATCCGTTTGTGTGTTCTGCAGCTCAGAGACTACACCAATAAAGTCTGGCTTTACGATGCCACGTTTGCAATAATGGAAAACTCAGATAAAATTTTACTCTTATTTTTGCCAGCGGCGTGATTGGATGGGTAAATGTTATATTACGGTGCAAGTACTTTTTCTGATATTTTATTAACATGTTGATTACCTTTGGTAAAAAAAAAACAAATTTATCTGCCTTGTTCTTGTTGTACTGGTCTTAAACTTAAGGTCCCGGACTCGTTAACAGTTGCAAAATAAATCGTGGAAAGTGCAATATATCACAAAAAACTTTATAACTTTAGAAAAATCGTATTCAACTGACGTTATTAGCGAAAAAACCGTCAATCTGTTGTGGCCACGAAGCTACAAATAAAAGTTTGTGGCATTTTGACACAGCAAAAGTCATACATGCATAGATATTCCTTAGATGTTCCATAGATATTGCATAGATGTTGCTGCATGTTGCCGTAAAGGAGGGACAACCAATCAAAAACACTTCATAATTTTAACATAAGACTGGATCAATAAAACAAACAGTCAATTTGTAAAGGAATATCGGATATTTTGCTTTTATTGTAAGTGTACGCGCCTACCTACAACGCACCTACAATCATATGTCAAATCGGTTTAGCCAAAGCATCATTCAAACCAACCCAACAAACATTTCAATTCCCGCTGCTAAACGTAATCATTTCCCCGTTTCCACCGCAGAGGCCAATAACAAAAACCACCACACAGACGTCAGTTTAATCCTGGAACTTAGTAATGAATACTTAACGCTTAGTTTGCAAGGTCGCGCTAACGTCTCACTTAGGGTGGTTAAGTGTTTTCGAAAGTCGCCATTAGTGTGAAATATGAATTAATGGCCGTGGAGCGACGCTGCGGCGTCATCGGTGCGGCTTCGGAGGTGTCCCGGCCTACTGGCGGCTGTGGGGTCGCAATTGAAAAATATTCAGTAAAAGACATATTTTTTCTTATAAAATAAGTAGTGTGTGTCGTCTAAATTTGCATGGCTATTTGTATACTGCCACAATAATTTAAATGCTGTATGCACCAAAGCTTTTTTTAACTGCGAGAAAAGAATTGTGCAGATACCTACCATCTAACTACTCATTATTTTTTTAATTACCTATGTGGCACGACTACTAAGAAAGATTAAATACATTATAATATTTTTTTAGCAAGTAATCAACCCAATCAACCCACTGGTGGACATATATTTATTTATTTTATTATCTTACAAAAGGAAGACTCAAAGCAAAATGGCATTCTCTACCAGTCGACCTAAGGGCTAAGCAGAAAGTTTCAAAACAAAAAATACATTTTATAAAAAAATAACAAAATTTTTTTCGGGTGTTTTTTTCAGAGTATAGAGAGTTGAGAATAACTTTTTCTCAATCAATGATTTATATTTGAGATTGACCGAGTTTATTCGCATGCGACAGTTACATTTGTGGAAATCAAATTTCAAATAAAATTGGTGTAATAAAATCTTCGTCGACTCCACAGCGTCCCATTGACAGCGCGCATAACCAAGTAAGCTGAGACGGGTGGGTTATGATTGATTATGTTGTATTTTGTTACCTACTCAGCTTTCCAGGCTCATTCTGCGCCCACGGCGACTGAACACCTTCCCTGGAAACAATAATAGGAAGTGAGCATGGACCAACCATTCCGCATTTACGACCCGAATATGAACAACGGCAGGGAGAAGAAAGATGACGGGCTAAACAAAGGTAACATTCGTTTTTCTGGTGTGCATTCAAAACCTTCCTTTATAAAATTAAAGTGCGATGCAAAAAATAAAGTTTTTCTAAAATTATCGCGTAAGTTACACATCGAAATTCAACACTTATTATTATTAATTACGATTATGATTATTATATCCTTTCACGTAACCGCCTTAAAGAATTCTCAGCTTCAAGTTTTCACGTCAAAATGTTTCCGAGTACAGTGCATATGCGAAACTGACTGTTATCGTGTGTTTTCAAGTAAAGATTAAGCTTAGGAACACTTAACCTAAGGTAGTCGTAAGAAGGTTACCAGTACCAGTATGTATACTATAGTAGACAAGGTTTCGATTCTCAATGGGAGTACAAACTGAGCTCGTGCTAGTTGGTGGTAGGGCTTGTTCTAAGTTCACATTTAGTAAGTCTATTGCCGACAGTGCTAACAATATATGCAGTTCCTTAGTGCTTAAGAATTCCAAGAGAAATGCGCTTAATACTGAAATACTATCAGCTGAAATGAAGGCAAAATTAATTATTTGTTCTTCTGCTGTGGAATGTAAACAAAACATCAATTTTGTTGTGAGAAGTTCGGCGTAGGTACGTCTCATAACTTCCTAACTCTCTCTTGTCTTTTAAAACACACCGAAACAAACTTTTATCCACTTTGCCAATTAAAATTTGCATTCTAAACGACCCTTTAAGCTGGGCTTTTATGTTATGAAATAGAAGAATGGGCGCTTTATCTTTAGCCATAAGAAATTGAAAAAATAAGTGAATCCTTTTTAATTTTCTTTTCTAGTTATATCTATAACACTATAGGTAAAGAAGTGGACTATTTGTCGAAAGTAAAGGAATAAAGGCTATTAAATTATATTCAACAATAATAGTAAAGTAATATCAATGACGGCTCACTAACACCATATCGCAGATATGTCTGGCTGCTTCTGATGTAGGGTTTGCTAACATAGCTTGATATACACCTACATCAGAAGAATATTGTATTTTTGGTGTATAATAGGGCATTATAAACTGCAACCAATTCTACAGACATGATAGAAACATCAGTGGTTATTTTAAATATACGTACATCTCCCCTGTTGACATTATAATAGGCAGCACCTTTGCCTCTTGGGTCCTTAGAGCTATCCGTAAAATTCTATACCGACTCTCGTCATATTTATCGATAAGTTCTTTTATGATGTCATATTTTAAAGTATTAGGTTCCAGAAGGGTTTTTAATTTAATTACACAATCTAGGTCAGGTTGTAAGACATGAAATGTATTAATACGCGCAGTCCAGACATCTAAAGAAAACATTTCCAATGGATAGGATGAAGCCACTTCAGAATCTTTAGTTTGACTATAAACTATAACCAAGCAATAGTTTCTTTTTCGTCTCCCAATATTCATCAAGACAAATTTATGTACATATTTTTGTCATATTTTATATTATGTCATATTTTGTACACTCATTATATTTTTTTATTTTTTTGGTTTTTATTCAATGCCATGTGAGGACCTTTGCAATTTAAGCGTCGGTAACTTAGGGTTTCACAATTATCGTGATTTTTATCACACTTGGGACACAAAACATTTTTAGTTGGGCAATACTTGGCAAAGTGACCAAATTTCCAACACAAGGAACACTGAGTTACTGTGAATTCGTAGGTTTTTACCTTAAACCTGCACCCGTATACATGTAGTACATACGACTGTAAGGCAGAGTTTTTGAAAGCAAATCTGATTGACTCACTGTCAACCCACCTACTGTCAAGATTTAAACGCTTTAGTCTTATTGCCGTTTTGCCATGGCGAATTGTTTAGGCAACGCAGTGAGTGAAATAATACACACTTAAAAAGAACTTTCCGCTTCCTGTGTTACGTTTTCTAAAATGTTACTGTTCCTAGTAGGTTGCTGGATCGAAGAGTTACTTCTTAGAAGCCTTTTTGTTCTTCTACTTGTAACGGTGACGAACCCTTCACTATTCTCCTCACTTTCGTCACGTCTTCTCTTTTCAACACTCCTTGTTGTATTCTGATATTCAATCCCCAAATTATCCCATTCCAACATACCTTCTATATCTTTTTCACATTCGTTAATTATATCAGAATCACGTCGATTTTCATCATCACTTTCATCCATTTCTTTACTGAGGGTAGATATAAAAAAGGCGCGCGCAATATAGAAGCAATATCCGATGCGTGCGTTTCGTACACTGTCGCACGCAGCACTGATCTTTTTTTAACGAGAAATCTATCAACGATTGATACAAATTTTTTTTTTCGAAAATTGTCTCTCCTATAGTCTTTTCTCAAGAAATTCATAACTTGATATTTTGTTTTTGATTTTTTTTAATTTTGATGATGTGTATATTTGATTAATATTTCAAATAATAAAACAGTAAAGCGATATCCATGTATGAATGAACGACGGAAAATTCCCGACTGAAAATCATTTCTAAAAATTTATAACTTTGTGATGATTGTGCTGCACCAATGCTGCAGAACAGAGTACAACTTTCTTCAGAGTACAGTCTTTCGACTTATACAGTCAATATTTTTGCAAAAAAATTGCAAAAATGCAAAAATCTGATTTTGGATTCGATATTTTTGGAAAAAATTGTTAAAATGTAAAAATCTGATTTAAGATTCCTTTGTTTCCTAAATAACTTAATTCTATAATCTGAAAAAAGACAAAGTGTTGAAAAAATTTCAAGAGCAGGATTCGAACCCGCACCCCATGACATGCCGGGTCAGGTGCTCTACCAACTATGCTATTGTGGCTCAATCCAACTCGCCAAAATTAATCAACAGCATATACTTACTCTGTAAGCCAAAGCCGTATTCAAGGTCGACAACTACGTCATCAACATGTCATGGGGTGCGGATTCGAATCATGGTCGTTTTTAAACACTGTCTTTTTTCAAATTATTATTTGTTCGCAACAATATTTGCCTTAAATTATATGTATCATTGATTTAATAAGTTTAATAACATTTGTTGTTATAAGAGATTTTTTTTTTACATTTATTATTTACTATTGTTTGTTTGTTTGTTTTTTTCTATTACGTTTCGTCCACGCATGTCGCGGTGACCTTTATGACAACATTTAGTGTAAGATAAAAATGTAATTGCTTACCTACTTTTAATAATTATGTATTGTTTCTCGTCCTACTATAAATAAAATAAATTATATTATTATTTCACAGTGTACGAAAAAACCGACTTGTATGGACCAGAAATAACGGATAAAGATGGAGCACTTCTGGACGAGCACGACAGCTTCTACCACAACACCAAGAGCCTCCTGGTGCTGTTCCAGATCATGGGGATCATGCCCATTATGAGAGTGCCGAAAAGTAAACGGATGTTTATAATTTACTTGGTCAAATAATCATTTCGCAACATTTTACTTTTGCCCTAATCCTGTAGGTCACGTGATAGGTTAGAAATTTCGAGGTTATTTTTTTTTATTAGACAACAGAAATACTAGCTGCCCTACTCCCGTAGGTCACGTGAAAATTGTGTTTAAGTAAAAAAAAACATTTGACAATTCAGAACTTTTTATTGGCTTGACCAGTTGAAACAAAAATAAGGCTTGGCAAATCGAAACAAAATTGGCACTTGACTAATTATTACTTTTGCATTGCTTGACACATCAGAACAAAATCACGCGGTAAAAACACACTTTACCAATTGGAACTTTCTTTCTGCTTGACGAATTAGTTCCTAAATCATAATATTTCGATCGAAAATTCTATTTACGAAGTTTTATCACACCTGGTCACACCTGGTTGGAAGTCCACCCTGACCACATTACTAAAATAAATGTAGCTTTTAATTGGTTGGTATCATGTATGTATTGACTAAATCACAATGCTTGACTAATGCGAGTTTGTGATTACAATGATTTCAATGATGGAGACCTTTGTCCAGCTATGGGACAAAGTTTAATGTGTTAATTATGGCACATGATTTATAAAACACTCCAGTATACGCCAGTATACGTTTGTATTACCTACACGTCCAGGTAATATACAAACAAAAAGATTACGCACTGTCAATTTTAAGTTGTAATGTGTTCAAATTCAAGATCATATAACATCCTGAATGGAGAAAAGTTAGTGAATCCATCTTTGAATTAAAAAGTGCTTCATCTCCAACTTCGACATAGAGAATTTTCCAAGATTCAATAAGTTATGAACTTGAGATTGTTCAACGCAAGAGTTTCGCCTCTTGCGTTGCGATTGAGTATCAATAAATAACAAATGAATCGACTCGACTCGACTCGAATCGAACTCGACTTTGCCTACAAAAAGTTACATCCATAACTTTTCTTTATTTTTTTTCATTTACCAGAAAACTTTATTTCTCTTCCTTTATTTTGTATAACATGACTTACAATAACAAAACGATTCTTTTAGGAATATCATAAAATTACATTTTGTAGTTTGGTTTTTGGGTCTATAGAAATAATGATTCTTTTAGTTATATTTATTTTAATTACCATTAGTTATCAATGTTCTAAGTCACATTTCAATAAAATAAATTTATAGAGTAAAATAGTAAAATTTTATAACTTAGACGTTATCCAACTGTCTCAGCGGTATATGGTGTGACTGAGGTATTTTTTTCAGATGCTCGAACAACTAAGCGAACCACTTACAACTGGATATCAAAGGCCACTCTATGGGCATATCTAGTGTGGAGCCTTGAATGTATCATTGTCATAAGAGGTAGGTCAGTTATCAAAACAGAACCAAAAACGACAAGAATACATTTAATGATTGTTTAAAAGTTACACAAACACTACATATTGAAATAAAACAGCTATACGGATCTACTCGCGTTCAACTATCAACCACTTACCATAAGGAGCAGAAGCCTTCAATACGTTTTAGATCTTACCATGAGACGTTCCGAACCCTTTACAGGGTCCATGGTCACTGGGAGGATTAGATGTTGATCGTCTTATATTGACCTAACACACGACGTATTGTAAACACTTAATCAAACGTTTAGTTAATATTATCGCTTCGGTTTTCGTCATCATCAGCTCATTTTATGTCGTTATCTGCGGCACGAGCTTTCCCTATAGATAGATAGGGAGAACGGGCCATAAACTACCACGCGGGCCCTTGCGGATTGGTGGTTGTTAACGATTGCTAATGCAGTTGGGACCAACGGCTTTACGTGCCTTCCAAACCACGGAGGCGCTCAAGATGATACATCTTTGGACAGGACTTTGCAAAAGTTGCTTAACCTCAGCACTCGCAATCCGGGTGCGTTGACCACTGCGCCATCAGGAGGGTCTTACTTAACTGACTCTACTGAACAGCGAATGATGATCTCGGATATGAATCACTATGATTCCGCTCCATCTCCTTTCAAGTCAACTATCATAATAATTATACATCACCAATGTCTAAATACTTATCCTGAGTTTTCACTTTTGTTTTAGTGGGTAAGGAGCGCTTAGCTAACTTTCAGCAGAACACCAACAAACGCTTCGACGAAGTGATCTACAATATCATCTTTCTCAGCATTCTTATACCGCATTTCCTGCTACCTGTTGCGTCGTGGCGGCACGGCTCACAAGTGGCGATATTTAAGAACATGTGGACCCATTATCAAGTACGATCACAGTTTGCTGCCTTGTGTCCTATTTGGTTTATAAAGTACATTGGATGTAATATGGGTTAGACTAGTACGGCGGGTCATTGGATTTTATTCGTCTGGCACGAGTATAATACTGTTCTTGTATAAACTTGATATAAAATTAATTTTAGGGTTCCGTAGTCAACAAGGAACCCTTATAGTTTCGCCATGTCCGTCTGTCTGTCTGTCTTTCCCCAGCCTAGCTCATAGACTCTTAGTACTAGAAAGCTGTAATTTGGCATGGATATACATATTAATCACGCCGAAAAAGTGGTGAAGTAAAATTTTGAAATTTTTTTTTTAGTTTTTTTCCCCAACACGTGAATTGGGGATGTAATTTTTTTTTCTTGTCTGTCTTGTCTGTCTGTCGTTGGATAGCAATTTCAAAAATTTTTCGGATATGTGAAAACAGTTTTTTGATTAAGGCATCTGTTTGTGAATTATTAAGCTTTAAAGTGCAAAATTTTGTCAGTCCAGTTTATTAATTATTAATAAGAAGTACAAATATAGACGTTTTATTTTATAATGCATTTTCAACTATCTATCTCCAAAGACATCAATAAAACTAGAATATATATATATATATATATATATATATATATATATATATATATATAGATATATATATATATATATATATATATATATATATATATATATATATATATATATAGAATATAGAAAAAAATCCCCTCGAACACGAAGGAGCTTTATTAGCTGCTTAAGCAGGTAGTGGTGATAAATCTCAGTAATTTTTGGTGTGCATAAAGGTAATGTTCTGACAGCTTAGTTTAATATTTATGTAAGATCGCAGCCGCGATGGTAATAGCTTGGTATAGCTTTAATAATAGTATAGCTTTCTGTAAGTAAGGATTTAAAGCATGTTATACGGTGATTTCCAGCTTCATTTTGCAGTTGAAGTATTTGAAAATCAAATAAAACTAGAATTACGTTAAACGCAGTGTCTGCAGGCCTCCAACAAGGTGGACCGATCTGTTGAAGATCGCGGGTAGCTGCTGGAAGCGACCAGCACAAAACCGGTCGCTGTGGAGCACCTTGGGGAAAGCCTTTGTTCAGCAGTGGACGTCTTTTGGCTGAGATGATAGTGATGATGAACGTTAAGAAAGAAATCCATATACATGTACCGCTGATTTCCCATCTTCCTTTTGCAGTTGAAGTATTTGAAGATCACGGGCTCCCCGATAGTGTTTCCGAACCTGTATATCCTGACGTGGGGGCTGTGCGTGTTCTCGTGGGGGCTGAGCTTCGCCGTTATACTATCTCAGCACTACCTGCAGGATGACTTCGAGCTGTGGCATTCCTTCGCATACTACCACATCATTGCTATGCTGGATGGCTTCTGCTCTTTGTGGTGAGTGGTTGATGGTAGGACCTTATTTAAATCTTCTAGACACACTATCACTATTAGAAGACTATAGAAGCGTTGTTTTAAAATTGCACTCGTATTTACATGAAGACGTTGGCCGGTCTACATAAAATATTTATATAAAAAATATATTAATAACCTAAAAGTAAATTTCCAATTTCACAAACAAAAAAAGAAGAATAATATAAATTTATGAAGTTTTAAAAAATAATTCTCTTCTCTCTCTTTGACATAATAATTATCTTATCTCTTTTGATCTATTCTGATCAACTTTAATTGTAATACTTTTTATTTGTAAAAAGTGTTGAAAACAAAGGCGGGATTTGTAATAAAATTTTCATAATGCCTATCTACATATTTCCACATTAACAGTGACTATTGTTGCATCGTGGCACACAATAATGAGTTTCCATCAAGCAAACCCGTTCCATCCATAATTCTCTTCCAGGTATATAAATTGCAATGCATTCGGGACGGCGTCGCGAGGCCTCGCAATGAATCTGCACAAGGCTTTGGAAGCAGACCACCCTGCCTTGAAGCTAGCTCAGTACCGCCATCTGTGGGTCGACTTGTCTCACATGATGCAGCAACTTGGTAAGGATTGGAAATAAAGAAAAGAAAAAGATCTATTTTAATAAAACAAAACTATATTTACTCTTGAAAAGACAGCCGGACCCGTAGTTCCAACTGCCATACCCTACCTATCAGGGTCACACCCCGCTACACACGACTTTAAAGTTTATACTGACACCCCCCACCAACCTTACGGTTATAAAGGTAAGGTGTCAGATATCCTTGCGCAAGCACAAGGGACCATATGCGTCAGGTCATAACGCCGGATCAGGACGCGCCAAAATGCATTCTTCATCCGGTATTTTTAAAACTAGTGTCTCGAGCAAGTTGCTCCAATACAGGCACCAATATCAATATCAACATAGCGTTAATAACAGAAGGTTTTATTGCCTTGCAGGCTCTTGTATCGTATCACCCATAAAACTGGGGGCCCTTTACAGCACCTGCTGCCACACATACAGATAGCGATTCGCACGGTATATTGTGTCATATCCGTTCCTAGCCATTGCCAGATCGGGACCAAAATATACACAGTTACTTACAAATGAAACTAGGATTTTAGAAACTGCTTACATTTTCTTAGTAAATTGGTAAATTATAGTTACCACACACGATAGAGGATTTTATTTGACTTATTACAATAATTAGCTGAATGGTCATATAAATGTCCATTTACATATAAAGAAGTCTATGTGCATCATTTTACATTATTATCAATATATATAAAATTCTCGTGTCACAAAGTTAGTTGCCATCATACAGCTTCATGGTTGCTATACTCCTCTGAAACGGCTCTATCGATTTTTATGAAATTTTATATGTATATTCGGTAGGTATGAGAATAGGTCGTAAAGGATATTTCATATAGCTGAGTAATTAGGGTGTCCCTATCCAGAAAAATTATATGGCAGAACAACGTTAGCCGGGTCAGCTTGTATTTTATAAAATAGTCATAAATTTTGAAATGAAACAACTTTTACGGATCTACACGCGTTTATTTTACACATTAGTTTTAATTAATGTTTATCCTGACGTTTCGAACCCTTGCAGGGTCCGTGGTCACAGGGAGACTGAGGTGTTGGTCGTCTCATAATTAGTTAGAAGCTTGTATACCCTCATTTAAATTTAATCAGGTGCGTTCCATTTTACGCAGAAAGAGCTTACAGTATCTTTTGGTCTGGCAGTATGGTGTTGGGGCTGGGATTTAATATTTTGTATGATGGGATTCCAGGCTGGCGGTAGATTCCAACCATCTTCTCTATTAAAATTAGGATGTTTTTTAATTTCAATAGCCTCGCGTATCATCCTAGGGATGAATCGTTGTTATCTAGCGAGTATTTGTGGTTTATCAAATCTAATGTAATGGTTGGGTCAAGGGAATGTTCGCATACTGCAGACTTATTTTCGCGCCTATGATTGACGTCGGCTATGTGTTCTTTAACACGGGTTCCTACACTTCTCTTTGTTTGTCCGATGTAAGAGAGCCCACAGTCGCAGTCCAGTTTGTACACGCCTGCATCTTGAAGGGGTATGTTGCACTTGACAGGTCGTAAAAATTGGTTGATCTTCTTCGGCGGCTTGAAGTAAGTGTTGATTGAAGCTCGCTTTAAGATATGTCCAATCTTGTCAGTGACACCTTTCATATATGGAAGTACAGCAGGTTGGCGCTCGACTGTGGTTGGTTTATTGCGCTAGAGAACAACGATTCATCCCTAGTGATACGCGAGGCTATTGAAATTAAAAAACATCCTAATTTTAATAGAGAAGATGGTTGGAATCTACCATCAGCCTGGGATCCCATCATACAAAATATTAAATCCCAGCCCCAACACCATACTGCCAGACCAAAAGATACTGTAAGCTCTTTCTGCGTAAAACGGAACGCACCTGATTAAATTTAAATGAGGGTATACAAGCTACTAACTAATTATGAGACGACCAACACCTCAGTCTCCCTATGACCACGGACCCTGTAAAGGGTTCGAAACGTCAGGATAAACTTTAATTAAAACTAATTTACACAATAGTTATAAACGCGTGTAGATCCGTAAAAGTTGTTTCATTTCAATGTGTCGTGTTCGCGTAAACTTTAGAAAACAATATAGTTATAAATTTATTTATTATTTGAAAATCTGTTTGAAATTAATATTAAAACAAACTAGAGTGATTCATAACGGTCGTATATTTCCAACTTAAAAATAATAAAATAACAAATTACAAAAAAAAATATTAGCTAAGTGTTATTAACTCGTTACAAATCTATAGCTACAAAAGACAAATCAAAATTTAAAATTGACATTAACCTCTTTCAAAGTCAACATCATAGAGAAAAAATTAATACATTGGGTAGTCCACGTAATCATCTCGCTTATTTGCGTTAACCGGGTAATACCATCGAGTAGCTTCTGCGAGGCGACAGGTGGATCCAGGGATAATGAACTGTTATTAACTAATTGACAACTGCCGAGCGGGGTTGACCCCAATCAATCACGGTAGCCGGATGTGTCGACACGGTACGTTGAAAACTTTTACATTATTTTTTTCTCTTTATTTCCTTTTTATAGAAATTTTTACAAACTGGAAATATTCATTGCTATGCAGATGATAGCACAGTACATGGGGGATATAACGGTCACCCAGCGGCAGGGCGGGTTGAAACCGAAGTCAATCAAATGAATATTGTCATTGACCACGGAATCGGATATTGGACCTCATATCTAAATGGGGCTCCAATAATCTTGTTGAGTTCAATGCCAAGAAAACACAGGTGTGTGTGTTCACGGCAAAAAAGTCACCATTTCTTCCCTTTCCTTCTCTTCAGGGTACATCTCTAAGCCTGCAGAGCAGTATCAAGATGCTCGGTGTAACGATTCACTGCGGTCTGAACCAAAAGGACTACATCGAAGCCGTGATCAAAACAGCCTCGCGAAATCTCAGTATTCTGAACAGGGTGCGGCGATTCTTTACGCCTGACCAGTTGTGCGTTTTGTACAAGACACAGGTACGGTCTTGCGTGGAGTATTGCTCGCACATCTGGGATGTTTTACTGTACGCATTATCGGCAACGCAGAAGGCACAAATACTCTTAAATCTCTGCGATTTTGTAGAGAAAATGTTTCACACAGCGGCTTTTACCGCTTCTGAAGAGCTCTTTGACCTCATCCCACCTTCTTCCTTCCTCCATAGGAGTATACGTGCTGCTCTTCGAAGTCACCGCTTCACTGTCTCAAATATTACATCGCGTACTAAGAAATTTGGTGACACATTCTTTGTCGCACCTCCAAAACATGGAATAGTTTGAAAGCACACGTTTTCCTTCCTTCCTATGATATGGGATCCTTAAAACGTGGCGTAAAGAGGCACCTTGTGGGCCGGCAGAGTGAGGGTAACTGATGCTGTGTTGTTTTCACGCTGCACCAGTTGTCGTCGCATCTGGACTCCATACTCACTTAACATCAGGTGAAATAGAGTAATTTGCCGTGCTACGTATAAAAAACATTATATACCAGATAAATAGTACTTAATATTCCAGATTTAGGATTTGAACAACGGGCATTACGAGTTATATGAAACAGAATATATTATGTTATATACATAATAGACATTCGCCAAGTAACTACGGTAAAATATTGGATATAGTTAATTATAACAAAAAATAAATAAATTTGAGGATAGGATTTATATCCGGATTGGGACACACCTCCTGGATAGAACTGAATCCGGAGTGACCCAAATCTATTACAAAACCTCAAATAATTACTATTTTAGGATTTGCACGTAGATACCTATTGGAACTGTGATATCATAAGACGAAATGCAGCTATTTAAGTCAGGATCGGTGCATTAACCCATATAACTCGTGGCTCCCAGCTCACGACTTACTTATTGTACGACCGATATTCGGACCTATTTTATCGCCGTGATCTCAGTATCGACTTTTTGTAAAACGTGTGCGTTGCAATATATAGTTCCTCCATTACGTTTCATATCACCGATAAAAAAATCGGTCACCGATTATCGGACGTGGGCGAGGGCTCTTATGATGTATATTTTTTTAAGTGTTTTAATTTAATTAAGTGGTCAATGTTCACAACTTAATTAATTGTAGAATTTTAATTAACCAACAGGTCGCGCATACTCCAACATGTACGGAATCTACTGCATGGTGATCTTTTTCACCACTACCATTTCCTTGTACGGGGCACTGTCGGAGATCCTGGAGAGAGGCCTCAGCTACAAGGAGATGGGGCTGTTCGTCATCGTTGGATACTGCATGACGCTGCTCTTCATAATTTGTAACGAGGCTTATCATGCCACGCGAAAGGTCATTATGTTTTTAATTCAAAAATTGTTAATAGGGCTATTCCCCCCAGGGAGTTAATGTTCTTGTGTTGGACATGGGTTCACGTCACTAGTCTTACAGAGCTATGGGCATTGAACCAAAATTTCTTGTATTCAACGCTCGGGTCGCATATTCTGTTCGGTCGGTTACGGACGCGACCGTTTAGTATGCAATTAGGTATTATTTAGTGAATAGTACAGTCATCTAAATATTTTTTCTTCTTTTGATGTTATCAGTACCTTGTCATTAAATGATAAGGTCTGTTTTAGCTTGATAAATTAAACGAACACGACAGTTTATTTAGCTTTGTAAAATTTAAGTTTGACCTTAGTTATATTTTTTATATACTCGTACAATACAAAGCCTCCTCGAAGTGACAGTTGAGTTTCATCTTTATAATACTTGGAACTTTTTTATAAAAACGCGTATTTCGCGAAAATGAGTGCTGAAATTTACATAACTTAGCGATTCAGGGTGACAATTGATAAAGCCGTGAAACTTTCGCAATGTCAATGCGAAAGTTTCTTGCAATGGCTCCCCGGACGCTCACCATGGCATGGTTTCATCATAAATTTTGTCTCCCTGTGCCAACATGAATGGGGATTCATGTAGGCATATTACCCTTTTTGCTGTTAATGTCAATATAGATGGCAACATAAATTGAACCTAATTTGTGTAATTCCAATACGATTGAAAACCGATACAAAATATATTACGTACGCATCCGCAGTCAAAGGATTATTAAATAATTGGTTGCTGATTTTGTAGTTATCAGCATCTAATGGTAGTCAATTAAATCGTCATTGCATGTATGAATCATGTGTACACCTTACTCTTGAATCACTCTATCTATTTCTGAAAACTGCCTTTAAATACGTGCGTCACAGACAGCGGGAGTGACTTTGTTTTATATTGTACTAGTTGTTGCCCGCGACTTTGTTCGCGAAGACTACAGTAAAAAAAAAAGTATCCTATATGCTGGTCTGGGTCATGGTCTGTATATGAGGAAAGTTTCATTAAAATCCATTCAATAGTTTTTACGTGAAAGAGTAACAAACACCCATCCATACTTACAAACTTTCGCGTTTATAATATTAGTAGGATACCCATGACAATGTTTGAGTTTACATACATACATACATTTCGCATACAGGTAGGTTTTGAGTTCGCGGTCCGCTTGCTGAATGTGAACCTGGGCGCCATCGACCGCAGCGCCCAGCGCGAGGTGGAGATGTTCCTGGTGGCCATCGCCAAGAACCCGCCCATCATGAACCTCGACGGCTTCACCAACATCAATAGGGAACTGTTTGCGGCTGTAAGCAACACATTTGTTTTTCGTAACTACATAAAATACCTCATAAATAATAGATTTGAAAGTGAGCTTAAAATATTCTTAGAACTAACTACATGATTAAATAACATATAAAATATCAAAAATATGTAAGCAATGCCTTCATAAATAAAATAAAACATGATTATACCCACTTTTTATAAAGTACCTACCTATTGTTATTTTATGGTCAATAATATTAACCATCAAATGTTATCTTAATAATTGACAAACGGTATCATTTTATAAAACACAGTGGTCATTCCCAATAATCTGCCCACTGCTTCTTTGTTATTGCAGTACCTACCTGTAAAAGTTAGCTAAGTTGTAAGCACCGAATACTTTTAAAACCTCTATCTATTACAAAAACACAAATGTTGAAAAAATTTCCACGAGCAAGATTCGAACCCGCACCCTTCTGACATACCGGGTCAGGTGCTCTCCCAATTGAGCTATTGTGGTTCTAACCAGCCCGCCGAAATTATTTAACACTATTTACTTTTTACTTTGAAAGCCAAAGAGCGCCCATTCAATGTGAACAACTATCAACAACTATCGCCATAAACACCTGATCATAATAATAAAAAAAAAATTAACATTTGTGTTTTGTAATTTGTTTCGCAACAAAATTTGCGTTAAAATTAGATAAACAAAACAAAAACATTTTACCTCTATCTATGTACACTTAGTTGGCAATAAATACCTTTGGTTTGACTTGACTTGACTTGATTTAAAAATGTGTAACTCTCAAATTCTCAGATCATAAAAACAAGGGTATAACTCCTTCATATTATGTGCAATGACGAAGATTCAAAACCTTACAATTGCAGAGACCCTTCTATTTACATAAATCATTTATATTTTTTCTTACTTGCAGAATATCTCCTTCATGTCAACGTACCTGATAGTGCTGATGCAGTTCAAGCTGACCCTGCTGCGCCAGGGAGCGAGAAAGGCTTTCAAGGCAGTGGTCAGGACCTTCTTCAATACCACCACGATAATGCCAGACGACGAAGACGAAGAGTTTGAAAAGAAATAAAAACTGTGACCTGTGACAACCTTTGTGAATAAAAAAATATTGTAGTAATATAATTATAATGAAAACGTGTAGCTATTAAGTTATGATTGTATTATATCTGTCGTTAACTTCTAAAATGCTATAAATAAATAAGGTAAGCGTACCACTTACCACTTGCGCATTATAATTGACTAGCACAGTATCGCGACTTCGTTCGCGTGGATTTAAGATGTTATAGCAACCCTTTTTTAAAATGCTTTTGTTTTGTTTATATCTTCTAACCAGCCCGCTGAAATTATTCAACACTATTTACTTTTTACTTTGAAAGCCAAAGGCACCCATTCAATGGCTTTCAAAGTACCACCAGTAAAGAACCACGATAGCTCAATTCGAAGAGCACCTGACCCGGTATGTCAGAAGGGTGCAGGTTCAAATCCTGCTCGTGGAAATTTTTCAGCATTTTGTGTTTTTGTAACCCTTTTTTAAATAATATAACTATAGCCTATGTTACCCGAAAGCGATGTAGCATTCTATCAGTGAAAGAATTTTTGGAGTCGGAGTTCCACAGATAGCCCTCCTCAAACAAACAAACAAACAAAGTCACACAATAGATAACGTCGTCATTTTGTCACGTCTTAGTTGGTTATGTAAAAAGAATACATAATATATACTGATGTTTTTTTTTTAATAAAGATAACATTAACCTAGAAGTTTCCTGCGAATTCTTCTCGGTACAAGAATTTTCTATTTCTCCTTACATTACCTACTCTATCTCCATCTAATTTAAAGGCGAGCAACTTTAACAAATTTCAATTTACAAGAAACTATTTGGTGAACGAAATAATTTCAAAATTGCATTGCTCAAAACACTTACAGCTTTTATTCAACTCGACAATAATCTCAGTAACAGTAACAGCAACCTAAATCTGTCGCCGGTAAATAAATAACAACTTTCATAGAACGAGTGCTGGTGCGGACCCTAATGGAGAGTGCCTTTGAAAACTCAAAATAAAATCATAAAAAGTTCCACAGTCTCAAGCAACACGCCCGAACAATGTTATTCTTTTACAAAAGTTTATTCCAGTTTATGTAACACTCAGAAACAATCTAATGAAAGTGGGCTGTACAATAAACTCTGTATTTTACATTGTTGCGATAGTTCGTTCGGGCATGGTCTACAGTTTCCTTGAATTGGGCCAATCGTAAACTGAACTGGAAATAGAAGAGATTCCATAGAAATGCGGCTCATGGTGTAATGGTTCCTTTCAAATAGTAGACGAATACATAGTAATAGATAGCTCTAATTCTTAGCTAAAGGCTTGCTATTTAAATAAACTTTCCATACAATTTACATAGTTTCTTAAATCATGATCGCCATTCCTATTTTTAAAGAATATCGGCATTTACTAAATCCGCGTGCTCCTTTTTCGGCTTAGTTTAGTTGAGTTTATACAATAAATAAAAACGTTCTATTAACCTTTCTACGGTTATGCTCAGGTCTTCAGGGGCCCGACCGCTTAACCAATTGCTTTGGCTTCGTGTATAGTTTATGACGTCATCTTGTCATCTAGCTAATAGGTATAAGCATATATCTACAGCTATAGCCTATAGCTTTCGATATTGCTTTCATAGGCAGTACGAAATGACAAGATGACGTCATAAACTATACACGTAGCCAAAGCGATCGGTTAGGCGGTCGGGGGGCAGGTCAGGACAACAGCCACACACAAGGAGATAAGAAATATTAGACCATAGCCGACCATATTACCACGTTTTCTATAATTTAGTGTAGGAGAGAATTGGATTTTGTAATAGCCTCTTACTAAAACTTGTAAATACATAGGATGTTTATTTGATATTTATGTATAGCTGCTGTAGTACGTTCAGCTTTTGATGTATACAAGGTTGATTGCATTCAAACATGAGTTGCCCCTCCTGTTCAGAATTTGCATTTTCATCTCGGTAAGTCAAGTAGAACAAACTTGAGGTCTGGCTCTCACAACTTGTACCTACATTGTTTCCTGACATAGCTTTCTAATACCAAGGGTAAATTGCTTGTTTTCACCGATGGTATTTAAGTTTTTAAGTCTCAATTTATATGAAGGTTGTCGGAATAAAATCGTAACCTAGCAAACGGAATCATCGTTCGATTACACTTTGTAGATAATTTCATACTTTCCAATTTTTTTCAAAAACAAGTTTGTTTTTAAATAAAATTTATTATTCCTTTGATGTTAGAAACATCTTTCTTTTTTTTCTCACAAATGATTAAACATTCAAACGGCATTTACGTTTTCATTCGTTCTAACAAATATCTCTCTTTAGTGGTCAGCAGAAAAGCACGTGTCTTCCATCTAATGTAACTTAACACTTAACAAACAATAGAGCTGAACATGGAAGCGCACTTCACCCGAATCCCCTACCCGTCAGTGGCTGTTTAAGTTATCTCTTATTGAAGAAACTTTAAAACATTTTTAATCACGTTGATATAACGAGAAACTATGGTGACAGTCAGTGACTTAAATTTAAACCAACCACCAAAAAAAAATTAATTATTTATTTATAACACAATTACGTGCTTACGTATATATAGGTACAAAAAATACGTAATGTGAACTAAAAAGGGCTCAGCATTTATTGCAGGGAATAAATCACTACATTTCCAATTTTTTGTAATACCTAAGTAAATAAGATTCCCTAATACCAAATATAATAAATACAATCTAGAAAGAACTACATTAATTAAATGGAACAATCTCTCTTAGGAATTGTCTTTGTAAATTCTTTGACTCAAATTGGATTCGCCACTCAATATTTCAAAGTTCGATTGCATGAAAAATTCAACTGTCTATAGAATATTGAATGGAAGGGAATTAATTGGCCCAGCGTTCAATATTTTTAGATTCTGTCTTTGATTGTCGATGCTGATTTGAGACAGAAGTTTTATTATTTGTAACAGCGTGTTGAAATTGCTGTGGCTTGTGGTGACTTAGTTTATGTTAATTTGATTATAAAAAAAAATTAATTAAGTGAGAAAATCTCAATGAATCTTTTAGGTTCTTTAAATAATTCTATTGTGTCAGGTTTTGAAATAGTGTTAAACAATCAATGGAATTAAATTCATAAAGTCTTAGTTAGTCAGTAAATAAAATGAGAATACTTAAAAATGATTATGATTATTCATTATTACTTTTGCATTCATAATGGAACCTGCACGTATAAATTATAATGTCATTAATGAATTTCAGTGAAGTAGGACATTCATTTCAAAAGTCATTCGTTCACATTTAATCGAAAACAAGATTTATTTATAATTAAAGAAAATAAGATTAGTTACCAGTATTAACAGTTACAAAATAACCAATTTACAATATAAATGATTACTAAACACACAAAAGTTTTCAACGTTTTCATCATCCATGGATTTTGTCTTGCTTTTGTAGTATAAAAAATATATTTTAACAGAAACTTTATAGTATAAATTCAAACGATACCTCCAAAAAAGGTATTATTTCATAAATTGCTTCACCTAACATAAAATTCTTTTATGAAAAATGGCTTTTTTCGTTTAAAACGGTCATAGAGTTGAATTTTTCCGATAAATAACCATAAACATTCCAGTCACGTTACTAATCCTCGAGTTTCTCGTTTGCAACTATTTGAAGTGAGTTAAGCACTGCTCTTATTCTGAACGGTTCATGATGTATTACTACGCTAGATTCAACTCTATTCCATGGGACATAAGTTATAATTCACCTGTGCGCTGGCATATCCGCAGTGCGGTAGCAAATGTTCACCAAAGTTTTTCTGAAGAATTGAACGTAAAAAGAAATTTGTACGGGGTTTTAGAATGTTTGTAAACAAAGCCCGTTTCAAGTTCCCAGATAGCTCTGGGTTGCAGAAAGGTGGTTAAAGAAAACTGTAGGAAACTATATTTTCTTCTGAAAAATTTTGAATTTATTAAAAAATAATTTATGAAGTAGAAGACATATATTAAGTTGCAATTTTTTGTACCGACAAGTAGCCTATTCTTTAAACTAGTTGAAAAATGTTTTAAAAGGCAACGAAATGTCGGTCTAACATACAAGTCTTAGATTCAAAGAGTTTTTATTTTTCCCATAAAAACATACAGTTTACTCACAATGAGAATATATTAAATGTTACATTTAGTTTTATTTTTCTTATTGCTACTTCTGGAACATCGAATATAACAAATACACTCGTGGACAATCCTAAAATCCTATGTATCTTGTAAATTAATAATGTTACATGCATAAAACTAACTTTATATTAAAGATAATTTTAATATCATAATGACATAAAACCTTTAAATGTTATATCTATATATCTATAACATTTAACGTATTTAAAATAAAATTAAACAAAGGTTCGAGTTTGATAATAAATTGAAATCACGCGTGTTTTACTTTTGCTTGTTTTCTCACTTTTGTTTTCAATCTGTCAAATCAGAATGATAAAAGGCAGTTATCATTGTCTTTCACGGTCATTATTGAATTACTATCATGTTGAAATGAAACAACGAGATGAGACGACCAACAACTCAGTCTCCCTGTGACCACGGACCCTGCAAAGGGTTCGAAACGTCAGGATAAACATTAATTAAAACTAATGTGTAAAATAAACGCGTGTAGATCCGTAAAAGTTGTTTCATTTCAATGTGTAGTGTTCGCGTAAACTTTAGAAAACAATATACTATCATGTTGCTAACGCCAGAAAAATATACACGTATCGTCACTATGCAAGAAGAAGGCAGAAGTCAGAGAATTACAGCGAGAGTAACAGGCGTGTCACTTTCTACGGTGCAAAGAATCGTGCAACGTTTCTGAAAAACTGGGTTCAACATTAGAAGACCAAGAACCGGCATGCCGAGATGGACCGAGATGGTCTACGGCTCGAGAGGATCGATTTATTGTTATGACTATGCTCCGAAATTGACACCTCACGGCAGTTGAAGTAACAAATCTATTTCGAGAGACCTAAAGAGACGAGGTAAGCGAGCGGACTGTTAGGCGGTGGCTCCGAGAAGTTAATTGACCCGCAAATGGCCCAAAGCTTGCAAGGGAACATCGAGTAGCAAGATTACGTTACGCCCGCGAACATGCAAAATGGGGAGACGAAGAATGGGCAAGTATAATGTTTTCTGATGAATCTAGATTTATGCTATATGCACAGGATGGGCGGCGAAGAGTTTACCGACGGCCAGGGGAACATTTTACTCCAGCTTGTTTTGAGGAAAAAGTACCTTTCGGCGGTGGATCTGTTATGGTTTGGGCTGGAATCTCTTCAGAGAGTCGCATGGAGTTAGTGCTGATAGAAAATGGTACGCAACTTGTGCAAGATACGTAGAAGAGATCCTTAATGAGTACGTCGGCCCATACTTGATTAATATGGATGAAAATTCCATATTTATGCATGACAATGCTAGGCCACATACAGCTCAAATTGTAAATGAGTATATTCAGGACGTTTTGGCATCAATTGCATGGACTGGCATTCGAGAAGCCCGGATCTAAATCCGAATGAGCACGCTTGGGACGAGCTCGGAGGACGTTAGAAATCGGAACCCCGCCCCAGCTACACTCAGAGATATGAAACATGTGTTAGTGGAAGAATGGAACAATATCCCGCAACATCGCATAACAACCTTAATAAACAGCATGCCCAATCGTCTGGCAGCTGTAAGAAGAGCCCGTGGAGGCAATACGAAGTATTAATAAGGCTTTAAAGTTCGTTTTTATGTGGTGTGTGAGAATGTCTTTTAAATTTTCAACGCAAAAAATGTTGATATTTTGTTTCGTATATTTTTAATAAATAAACAAATAACATTTTTACTATTTAGTGTCGTTATTGATGTGTAACATCTGTCCCCTCGCTTTCTATATACAGCGTGTGTATTCCATACGATCCTAAATTTTAACATACGATAGATTTAAGCAGTATTAAGAGGTACAGTAATAAATTATAACAAATACTTTCAATAATTAAGCGTAATGATTTTTTTAAGTTTTTCCGGTCAGCAATGTATTATCAAATATTGAGTTGACAATTTTGACACTTTTATTAAAGTGCTTACGTGCCATTTTTTCGTACTTGGTTATTTGAATACATTGCGTGCCGAATTAATTTGTATGAAAAGGGTCTTATCTAACTGCCCTTAAAATATAGGATCGTATGGAATACACACGCTGTATACAATTTGTGGGAGTGATTTCGTGAAATGTGACGGAAGTATGTGACAAGAAGTCGGGGAAGCGCGCAAGCACGTGCCATTTTGTAAATTTAAAATCGATATTAAAAACATGACATATTATTATTAAATATGACAGATTGTGTCATTTGACTATCAAAGGTCATTTTGATATGTCAAATGTTTTCTAATGAGTATTTACCGCATATCTGACCCATTTTTTTCAGAATATAATGTTAAATTTGCTTATTACTAAGGTGAGATGTCAAATGTTACACATTAAATGCAACTACTGTAAGGCTCGCTCGTTTTTATTAACTATGAAATTATCTACAACATACAGTTTCATTCATGCTGCTAGCTTTATTATTTTAAGAGATATTCTAATGTTTCGTACTGACCCGTATTATTTGTCCACGAGTGTATTTCATGAGTCTCGAAAGGATTTTTTAATATTATTTTTTTGCTTACTGTAATTATTTTTGAAAATATACAATATTGGGACACAATAGCACAGTTGGCAGTGCACCTGACCCGGCTTGTCATGGTGTGCGGGTTCGAGTACCGTCTTAATGATAATATAAACACAATATCTTCGCCAAAAGTTCGGTGACGCTGAAAATGTCGCCTGAGGCAAATCAGCAAACTCTATTTGAAAAAGAAACAATATCTTTGTCTAAACGTCAATTGAAAAAACGAGTAAGGGATTTTACGAGTCACACTGAGTGCACTTGCTGTTGAAGTGATGTTGTAGGCTGCAGGTAGCCTTTACAACACACATTTATGGATAGCGGAAATTTATAAAAAATCGTCAATAACTTAATTGTCTAATCTTTTTTTTATATTTACGGGTAAGCACAGTGCCTTGATCTCACCTGATTTTAAGTGATAATAAGGCCAATGATGGAAGCACACTTCACCCGGGATCTTCAACTAGTGAGGCACGAGCTATCTTATCTCTAATACCTGCCGGAACACAACAATGCTACAAACATTGATGTTATGGCAACATATTTAGATAAGATGGTGGTAGCTAGCCAGGCGGACAAACAAGCCCTACCACCAATCAAACCGCGTACGCAAACATGTACGTACCTCCCGCTGGGAATCGAACCCGGGACCTCTGGGTATAAACCGGTGGTCTTAACCACTAAACCAGAGGTAGTTAATCTCTTCCATTGTAAACCATCTACAGTCTTCATCTTGATATGAAGAAGTAGATCAAGCAATCTATCTGCATTAAACGGTCTAGGCAATAACTCAGGCTACTTTGGAAGCTGTGAGGACACCTGTTGCTACAGTTAGTAAGTGTTGAGTCGGCTTTTATTACCAACGTGTAAGATTTAAAATCTCTTGTGTTTTTTTGGCTGAGAGACAATCGGATTTAAATTCAAATATTGTCAAACCTTAAAAATGCTATGTGATACACGATATGAGAATATGTTATACATTGGAGTCGTTTTATGTAAGTAAAAAAGATAAGATGATTGTTTCTTGAAAACAGACTTCATTCTGACAGAGAAACTTCAGCAACCTACGGACTTATTGTAGTAATCTAGTGCAAAAAAGATGCAAAGAGCTGTAGCAATAGTCACTAAGGTTATCGATATCGTCAGACAGAGGAGTTGTCTGTAAAACACCAAGCTCTCAATTTTGCTGTTTTTCAAAACCTTTTTGTCAATTTTCCCATAGTTCTGATGTCAAGAACAAACTACCAATACATTATTGAGATGCAATTGAATTTGTAGTCTTTACACCCAGTTTGAGACCGTTATGCCAACAATCGTCAAGATGTTCTGTGAACTAATGTTGACTGTTGTAAGATTGGATTAAAGCTATAGAACGCTGATGATATTGCTGTTTGTCTGTCTACATGCACATCCTCCAATCAGACGGCCACCAGATCGATCCGATGATAAAACAAATAATATAGAAACTATATTTAAAAATCAATAGGTGTTGCTAAGATTTTAATGCATCACTCAAATCTAATTCGTATTCGATAAATTGCGAGAGGCCAAAACTACGGCTTAGGTTCTTTTAAGTTGACAGAATATACCCATTTATTATATTAGTTAAACCATAGTCTTTGTTTTCTAGATAACTTTCTAGATAGCTTTATCACAAAGAAGATTATTATCTTGCAAAAGCAAATTATGCTCAAAACACTTTCAGTCAATTGTTAGCACTAAGTTGTAATTTAGTTTCAAAAGGGCCGAAACCTTAATTTTGTGTGATCTCACTGCGTCGAAGTTCTAGGTATTTAGGTATAATGAATAACTTTGCCCTTTCATATTATAAATCAATGGTAGACGCTCCCTCGGGGCATTGACGCATGGGACAGACAACCTTTACCAATGAATTTTACTAAGCTCTATTTGAGTCAAGTAGATAAGTAAAAAAGTATGTATGCTAAATTTAACAAAGGAAAATAAAATAATGCCCAAAAAATAAATATATGTTAGCATCCGCTACTAATGCCGCCACCGCTTCTGGTCTATGAAGAAGGCATCATAGCTGTTACATCCGCTACTAGCGCCAGCATAATTATCATTGATTTATTTGATTAATAATGAGTTAAGTTATTGGATTATTATAAATATAATTATTCGTATATTGAATACATAATGACAGGATTATATAGATTACATATAAATTACATTACATTTTGAACATCATTATCATTGTATTGACTTTATCAGTAGTTTTGACACAGTATCATACACTGTCTATGGTTGTTCCCTTGTCTATGGTTGTGACTTCTCTATAAAACCAATTGTAATCATTATTCGCTCTCATTCTGCTGCGAAACATTTTGTAAGGCGAAGCTCTGCCAGATTAAAGACTAAACACCAATAGAGGGTTTTATTTTTTCTGGAACATATACCTACTTAAATATTCTATCTCCTATTATATATATCGTCAACTCACTTTGAGTCCCTACGCCAATGGAGCAAGTAAGTGATTTAGTAAACATTATGGCGTTTATTACAACAATTTAAAATTTTCCATCACGTTATATAGTATTGTTTTCTAAAAAGGGTTGCAAAGGGTTCGAAACGTCAGGATAAACATTAATTAATACTAATGTGTAAAATAAACGCGAGTAGATTCGTAGAAGTTGTTTAATTTCCACGTTATATAGTGTTAGATTACTAGTCTGTATTTTTATTTGTATGAAAAAAGTCATGCTTATGCTTAATATGCTAGAAAAACGTAAACTGAATGGAAAATTCTTCAGGACCACCAAATATAATATAACACTGACAAAACGTCTTTTGTTTGAACTGAAAAAAAGATCGTTCGTTGTAACAATAAGTTTTGTGATTTCTAGAAATTGAAATTGTCACTATAAGGGCTCTTTCAAATTAGGCGTTTCGTGTCGGACCGCTGCCGTGCATTTGCACTGCGTTCCATATTAAAACAGTCGTGCGGTTGTCGTGCAGCTGGCGTTTAATATGATATATATAACGCACGGCACGAAACGCCTCATTTGAAAGAGCCCTTGGTATAGGTTAGATTTTCTTTATATTAAAATTGATAAAGATAAAATGATTTGTAATGATTTCGTCATGATGGTGGTGTGGTCATCAATTATCATCATTGTCCGGCTCATTGCCTCTCTATCAGAATGACCTTTTCGCTGAAAGACAATTCACGTTGGATGACATGAAAGCAAGGCACCTTTGCTACTAATCTGAAGACGGTTTTAGTTTCGTTGTGTTAGTAATTCCAATAACGTTTCTATTAGACCTTTTTATGATCAGCTGAGCAAAATGAACTACACCATCTCAAAGCTATCAAAGGTTTGCTTCGAGATATTATTAATGAAATAATGCTATATTATATATTGAACAATTAAGACATATGAGCCAAATATAACATGTCGTACACTGTACATTGTTATACAAATTATCGTTTCGTTAACCTAAACAAATGGTGAATTAAATTCGCACTAAGAACACAGATAAAAAAACTGAACAACGAAATCGAATTCTATCTTAACTGTAATTAAGCCCAAAGCTTCCGCTTTGTGGGCCAATAAGCCGCAAGCTGTAGCGAACTTCGTTATCTTAACTTGCACGCGTGTACAATAAATCCCCGTACGCGAAGTCACTAAATAACGAGACTGCAGAAGGCAAGCCTCATACAAACGCGCTCAAGCAACGTACACAGTGGCGGTACCCTCATATAAACCGAAAAGCCCGGCTTGCCCTAGCAAAAACTCATTTCTACAACTGGTTAATCGCACTGAATAACAACTATTTTCCTTGTCAAAATTCAAAATATCAATTTTAAAATTAAAAAAGTCGATTAATAACTTGCTAAACTCAAATCTAGAACCATAACTTAGAGGTAGAAACCGTACGAGTCTTTTCGTCTCACTCGCACCACCTGGCTTGCAAGTTGGCTTGCCGAACTTTATATATCCATCTCAACTAACATCAACAAAAGTACTACTACCAATAAATGTGACACTGATGATCTATAGATTCTATGAAACATTTACAAAATAAACGAAGCCAGCTTGCCAATGAAGTTGGCAACGCATGTGAATAGGCAGTGATACCAGACATAAAAATTACAAGACGTTAGACGTTTTTCGTTAATTTCCTTTCCTTAAACCGTAAAACCTGCTAGCTCCTGCTCCCAGGTGTATTTAATTGGTATAAAATGAGAAACTAATTACACTATATTATATTATTGATATTACGCTTTTTTTCTTGTATTTTTTTTAAGTTGCGTTTTTGAAATAATAGATATAGTATTTTCTTCAGACGATTAACTTCTATTTTATCTGTTTACATCTCAGTTGTTTTGCCTCTACTATCAGAATTACGTTTTCGAGTGCTTATTGCTGTACGATTAGAGATTGAATTACAATGGCAGTTTTCGTCAGATGAAGGAGAAAAACTTCAGTAGGTACAGACGTGAATTGTCACATTAGCTGTCCTTCGGGAATGGTATTAAATGATCTTAGTAAAAAATAACAACCATTAGCTAGTACCTCAGTGGTAAATTATTCCGGTGAAGTGAGATTCCCACATTTGACCTTCAGTCTTTCCGTCACTTACCATAAGGTGAAATGAAGGTCAAACACCTCCATCTTATAGATTAAAAATAAGAACTAATGGTAAAAGAAAACTGAGTAAAATCTAAATTAAAACCAAACACCTAAATAAAATGTTTTTGTTCTGTTTATATGATTTTAATGCAAATTTTGTTGCGAAACAAATTACAAAAACACAAATGTTGAAAAAATAATTTCGGCGGGCTGGTTAGAACCACGATAGCTCAATTGGAAGAGCACCTGACCCGGTATGTCATGGGTGCAGGTTCAAATCCTGCTCGTGGAAATTTTTTCAACATTTGTGTTTTTGTAAACTCCTAAATGTTTTATTAAATTATTTTACGAGTAAGCACAGTGCTTTGATCTCAGCTGATGTTAAGTGATGAAGGCCAATGGTGGAAGCGCACTTCACCCGGGAGCCTCAACTACTGAGGCACTGGCTATGTTATCTCTTAAGAAAAGAGAGAGAGGATGCGAGCCTTGTTGCATCGAGTATCACGCAGGTTCGTAGCCAGGCTGCTACGACTCGTGCTCTGCTACACGCTACGAGAGCTACGCTATTCGAAAAATAGTCTTCTCAGTATAATGGTGCTTATAGACTGGTGACGTATCATGCATTGTATTATTCTACGCGTATTTTATCAGTCTGAACGCTGTTGCTCCGCGCACACTGCGCGCCCCTTCGAGTTCGATACAAACCGACAAATGGCGGATCGTATCGCGCGCGTTGTTTTAATTCTCGTAGCGTGCGCGTGAAATGAACGGTTTGCGCGCGTAAGACTTTCAGACTATAGATAATTTTAAGAAGGTGTGTTACATTGCATATTACATAGCAGCAGTGTGGATGACAATTTTTTCATTGCATGTTACATTTCATGATACGTTACACCAGTCTGTAGTACGCTCCTAAAGAACTTCCACTGTAGACCTACGATCCGATGATTTAGTGAGTGACAACAATTTACAAGATTTTACCCATATTTAAGAATATTTTATGTACGCCAAATTTAGGTATTTAGGTATTGCAATCCCACGGTGTATATCATAGTTCCCGACACAAAGTCTTTCAAGTATTGTCCAACATTAATCAAATTTTCCCAGGGGGCTTGACGCGATCCCTGTAATCTGGTGCCGTTTGTCCCTTGCCTAACTCATGTTTGTAGTGACGTCAATGTCATACACCCTAAGCCACTGCGTACGAAAATCCCACGTGAATATAGCAATTAGTGAAACAGCATTTTTTATATGACACGCCACGTAAAAAAATAAATAAGAACGAAAGAATATTAAATAAAATTATAAATTATAAGACGCTTATTAACTAAATATTAAACTCAAAGCTAAGCTCTTACTTAGCAAGTAAATGAGCCCTTTTAAGGCCAGTGCAACTTGGCCGACACATCGAACATTTCAAAAAGTATGTCAAGGATACCTCAAACCTTTGTAAAAGAGTTAGTGTTGAACCCCGTTTAAACGTTCTAATATTCAAAATAAACAAAATCTGTCCATGTTGGTCAGGAAATCATATTAATATTGAGTTGTAACTATTTTATCGAATATATATACCGCACTAAGGATATATTTTACGACAAGTTTCTATAAAAATTTACTCATCACATAACTTAGAGTACGACCGGTCCGAATCGCGATTTCATTACTCAGTGTTGACGGCCAATACCAGTAATCCAAACCAGAAAGCACATTTTCACAGCTCACGCTACTAAAAGCGTGCCAGTAAGTTGGACCGCTTAATTTATCGTCACACTATTTGCCACATAATATATTTCAAGTACCTATGCGTTCGATTAATCGATTATTTTAATTAGTTATTGTTTATTTACCTTTATTTGTGTTCATAATAAAAAAATATAACAGCCTTTTGATACAAGGCTTACGGTAATTTAATGCAGAAACAAAATGGCCGTAACTTCAATATGGCGTCGCGAGTGATGTCACGTCATCCGTCATTGGCGCGCTTACGCGCTGATTGGGACGAATTTGTGCAAAACATAAATTGGTTTCCTGTGTTAAATCTTGATTATTAAGCCTACAAATGTGCCAAATGCACAATCCGTGCGGAATCTAGAATGAAAAAAAACTATCCACCAATATTACATTGCCATTTCTAAGATACAATATTACCTCTTGTTTCACCGTTTACTACTAGTATCCACTTCTAAACGTAGATACGTTTAAACGTAGATACGTTTAAAGCTACATACGTACCCATTGCCACACACAGTATACAACGTTTTACGAAGGGCCTGCAACCAAGTTACCTGCACTAATTGGATTTCCGCGCGGGATGAGCTGGTTGGTGGCCGCGAGTGTTTACCTCAGCGTCAGCTGACAAATTGCTTCCGAGCTGGGATCTAATAAGAGTCTGAAGCTGAGATACGACAGATGTTACGTGAAACATCAAGACAAGTTGGGTCAAAATAAAAAATAAATATTTTATATTATATTATTCTTGATTAAGCCAATGTTAATTGATTACAATGATTGAAGCCTTTGCCCAGCATTGGGACGAAATAAGGTGAGTCCAGATTAAATAACATGTTATATAACTTATGCTATATAACATGTTACAAAACTTTTTAATTTTATTTATGGTTGTTTTATTGACATTTATCGTCCACACTACGCTAATGAAACAAGCTTCTTAACCATAACATAGCATAACATGTTTGGTCATATAGTCTGGACGCACCTATTAATTGCCAGTGACCGATTTTTTGTCGATGAAAATGAAACGTATGGAGTTATATGTTGCAACGCTCACGTCCTACAAAAGTCGATCACAAAATAATTGATAAAACCTCGGCCTAAACAAACGGTCTGATTATCGGTCCAACAAAAACTCGGTCGTGGGCGGGCACCGTTATGGTACGACTGTACCATACCTCGTGACTACGAGCATTTACATGTAATAATATAACATACACAACAACAATAATCTTATTCCATTGTATTAAGAGTTAATACATGTTAATGCTCGTGACTGTACTTGCATAGGCGACAACGCAGCAGCGGTCTTGAGACCTACAGTAATCAATAAACTTATAGCCAAATATCGGCTTCTTGATTTTTGCTTTAAGGTAAAAAGTTAATTTTATACATATTATATACGAGTATAATATAAACATTTCTTACGACACTCGCTACACGAGCTCGAAGTGTCTCGAGGTATGTAGATATCCTGATTGCTGGGAAGTAAACATTAACAGCATGTACCTTTCCAGTCAGCCTCACCATTATACGGGTGGTCATTATAAAATGAGACTAATGTGGTAATATAAATCTCAAATTAATTAAAATGCCGTGGTGTGTGGGTTATGTGTGTTTGTAGCTTTTAAGGGGATGTGCTCCATATTTTTAATGTTCTATCATCAATGGTTGTTTCGTTGTACGAGTACATTGTGGAGTGAGCCGTTACTACTGTCGCGCAAGACGTTATGTTCGAGTATGTTGATAATAACTATTGACCATTGAAAGTTTGATTTATGGAGTGGAGCTTAAAGAATAAGATTTATTGTTAGGAGGGACTAATTATGAATTTTGTGATAGCTGTATTCTTAAACAGTGATTCGATGAAGAAGATGAACTCAAACTGACTTGTGCGAACAAAACAATACCAAATGCAAATAACGACAATAAGAAACAGTATATTATAGTGGTGAGATGAAGACTTAGCGTTTGTGAAAAATCAAATAAATCGTGGAATTTCTTGTTTCTCAGAAACCGGCCGAAGACGGCAGAGTACCTCATTCTGACATAAATTGAATATTTATTTTTTAGTTCTCATGAGGCTTTCGGCTTTCGGATAGGACAAAAGCTGACAGGAACAAAGCCAGAAACAATCCAAGTGTTGCCAGTCCTAAGGATAGCACTGATCCCATGAGCTCACAGCTGGTATTCACTTATAACCACCACCATCTCATCTAAATATGTCGCCATAATATCAATGTTTGTAGCGTTGTTGTGTTCCGGCAGCTAGAGATAAGATAGCCAGTGCCTCAGTAGTTGAGGATCCCGGGTGAAGCGCGCTTCCACCATTGGCCTTCATCACTAAACATCAGGTGAGATCAAAGCACTGTGCTTACTCGTAAAATAATTTTAAAAAAACATTTAGGTGTTTACAAAAACACAAATGTTGAAAAAATTTCCACGAGCAGAATTTGAACCTGCACCCATGACATACCGGCTCAGCTGCTCTTCCAATTGAGCTATCGTGGTTCTAACCAGCCCGCCGAAATTATTTTTTCAACATTTGTGTTTTTGTAATTTGTTTCGCAACAAAATTTGCATATAAATCATATAAACAGAACATAAACATTTTATTTAGGTGTTTGGTTTTAATTTAGATTTTACTCAGTTTTCTTTTACCATTAGTTCTTATTTTTAATCTATAAGATGGAGGTGTTTGACCTTCATTTCACCTTATGGTAAGTGACGGAAAGACTGAAGGTCAAATGTGGGAATCTCACTTCACCGGAATAATTTACCACTGAGGTACTAGCTAATGGTTGTATTTTTTACTAAGATCATTTAATAACATTCCCGAAGGACAGCTAACGTGACAATTCACGTCTGTACCTACTGAAGTTTTTCTCCTTCATCTGACGAAAACTGCCATTGTAATTCAATCTCTAATCGTACAGCAATAAGCACTCGAAAACGTAATTCTGATAGTGGAGGCAAAACAACTGAGATGTAAACAGATAAAATAGAAGTTAATCGTCTTGAACAAATAGGTGCGCTCTTACCTGAAGAACTTTTATCGTTTCGCCATTTTATTGCTGGCTTTGTCGATTTACGGGGCTGTGCAGAAAATGTCTCAATAGATATTAAATACAATAAGAGTATTGAGCGATGGGAAAGCCTTCTGAAGCGAAGGCTTTCAAGACCTAGGTGTAAATCTACAATACCTACGTTCTATATTTTTCCAAGTAGCCTAAATAACTAATGAAAATATACCGGTCTCATTATGTTGACGTTGAAATAGTTGATGGCAACAAGTTATAAATGTATTATGAAACGTCTAACACTTCAGTCTCGCTGTGACCACAAACCATGTAAAAGGTTTGAAATGGATATAATAATATGTAAAATAAACATGACTGGATCCGTATACATGTGACAGTCGGATTGTATAATCCGTCTCATTAAATTAGGGCTAGCCGTTTTCGAAAACAGGTCCGTTTTCAAATACAAAAAGGAGATCGGTCAGATCCATCGAATTACCGCCCCCTAGGCGTAACTTCAGTTTTGTGCAAAGTAATGGAGCGCATTTTATATAAACGACTTGTCCACTACCTAGAAGAACACTCCATAATTCACGATCGCCAATACGGGTTTCGGCCAAAACGGTCGACGGGTGATCTTCTAGCGTACGTTGCACATCTATGGGGTGAGGCTATTGACAAGCGTGGTGAGTCAGTGGCTGTTAGCCTTGACATAGCCAACGCTTTTGATCGGGTCCAGACCCAAAGCTCTTCTCTCCAAGCTCCCCGGCATATGGTCTGCCTGCTCAGTTCTGCAACTGGGTCGTTGGTTTCCTGCATGAGCGCAGAATTCGTGTTCTATCTGATGAATGCGCATCGCGGCTCATGTCAGTAAACGCTGGGGTTCCTTAAGACTCCGTTCTGTCCCCCACACTGTTCCTTCTGCATATCAATGATTTGCTCCCACTTGGAAATATTCATTGCTATGCAGATGATAGCACGATGCATGGGGGGTATAACGGTCACCCAGTGGCAGGGTGGGTCAAAACCGAAGTGAATCGAGTGCATCTTGTCATTGAGCTCAATCGGGTATTGGACCTCATATCTAATTGGGGCTCCAATAATCTGGTTGAGTTCAATGCCAAGAAAACACAGGTATGTGCGTTCACGGCAAAAAAGTCAGCATTTCTTCCCCGTCCAACCCTTCAGGGTACAGCTCTAAGCCTGCAGAGCAGTACCAACTTGCTCGGTATGACGATACGCTGCGATCTGAACCAAAGGGACTACATTGAATACGTGATCAAAACAGCCTAAAGAAAAGTCGGTATTCTGAACAGAGTGCGGCGATTCTTTACGCCAGACCAGTTGTGCCTTTTGTACAAGACACAGGTACGGTCTTGCGTGGAGTATTGCTCGCACATTTGAGACGGTTCCGCAAAGTATCTTAGCGTCGCGCTGAACGCATTATCGACACCCCGCTACACACGACTTTAAAGTTTATACTGACACCCCCTACCAACCTAGCGGTTACAAAGTAGGTGTCAGATATCCATAATTATCGACAGCGCAGAAGTGGCAAATACTTTTGAATCTCTGCAGTTGCGTAGAGATCTTGCGTCACTCAGCGTGTTTTAGCGCTTATACCATGGCGATTGCTCTGAAGAGCTCTTTTACCTTATCCCACCTTCTACCTTCCTTCATAGGAGTACACGTGCTGCTCTTTGGAGTCACCGCTTCACTATCTCAAATATCCCATCACGCACAAATAAATTTGATGACTCGTTTATTTATCGCACCTCCAAAAGATGGAATAGTCTACCATTACACGTTTTCTCTCCTTCCTATGATACATCCTTCAAAAGAGGCGTGAAGGTGCACCTTGTGGACCGGCAGAGTGAGGTTAACTGATGTTACGTTTGTTTTCACGCTGCACCAGTTATCTTCGCGTCTGGACTCCATTTCCACTTAACATCAGGTGTGATGGAGACATTTGCCGAGTTATCTATAAAAAAAACGACTAACCGGATTGTAATTAAGACACGATCTTCATTAAGGCGGCCCATGTTTAGCCGCATCGTACTACTAGTTAGATTGTCACCCGACCATGACCATATCGATGAAGCGTCAACGTTTGATGATATGCCCGTCCACGTTTTGCCATATCGTTAATGTAGGAAATCTTACTTAGGTAAAGTTAAATAAATTAGGTATAGTTAAGTTAGGTTAATTTAAAAAAAAAGCAGCGCAGCGCAGCGTAGCGAGGGCCAGTCACGGAAGGGCAGTCAATATTTTACGATATGATTACTAAAGTTTGACCATTTCATGAAGTAGCCGCGCGTTTAGTTGCTCATATCGAGAAACGATTTCTTCAAAATCGGCATCAAAGCGGCGGCTAATGACTCACTGTATAACATTACGGCTAACCGTGTTGAAGAACGTATGGCGCCGAATACATTCCGGTGGATATTCATTCAGCCGCATTCAATCCGGCTAGTCGTTGAACCGCCGTATTTCAAAAAGGCTGTTTTTGAAAACGACTAGGCGTAATGTAATGCGGCGGACTATACAATCCGATTGCGACATACACATAACATTTCAATGTGTTTGCGGCAAATTTAGATAACAATACGTGTAAGAAATTATATTAATGCTAAATTGTATCTAGTTACAAAACTCAAGCATTTCAATAGCATAATTGTTATTGCTGGATGCGTCAAGCTGAGGACAGGTCGCTATGGCGCTCATTAGGGGAGGCCTATGTCCTAAACAGTGGACTAAGATAGGCCGATGATGATGATGATGATGAATTATTATTAATAATATAATTTCATTTAATAGCTGAAACATAAGTATTTAGTTCCAAACATATATAGCTACTATATGTTATAGTTTACTTGCTTATCAACAAAAGACTGCTGTTTTCTCGTAACAAATATATCTAACTTAAAACGTACCTATATTGTGGGATCCCCACAATAAATAATCTCGGCACGCCAAAATCAATTTTTTGGAAAAATTGTATCGACGTCACAAGGATCGTATAAATCACTCTACAGATTGTTTAATCGTTAATGCTCGGTGGCCCTCAGTGTTGCAGTGGACCATACGTAGTTATGAAGAGCTTGATAGCGCAGCGGCTATACTGTGTTTGATTACCGATCTTACAAGTTAAACAACTACGCACAGCGGGGTCACCGGAGGAATGATCAAC
Organism: Eudonia truncicolella; assembly: GCA_949315975.1. NCBI lineage: Eukaryota > Metazoa > Arthropoda > Insecta > Lepidoptera > Crambidae > Eudonia > Eudonia truncicolella. The sequence continues at coordinate 13,560,434 of OX438836.1, forward strand.
ATTTGAATATCTTGAGATCCTCCATGATTCGGAGTGCACAGTTAGCAGTTAGTCCCAAATTTTTTCGTGTCGTTAAAATGCACCAACCTGCATTACGCCAGCGTGGTGCCCCCAGACATACAATACTGCACCAACCAACCACCCAACTTATATCCTTGATGCGGTCAAAATTATCAAGTGTCTTTTTTATACAATACTAGCTGTGCCCGCGACTTCATCCGCGTGGAATAGGGACTTTCGGCAGCATTTTAAATTTATATACCAAACCATTTATATACCAAAATGAACTTAACAAAACATAAATTCTTATGACAATAAAGTTTATTCAAAATGACCTCCGTGATTTTGAATACAGGCCTTCAATCTGCGCGGCCAGTCGTCTATCGCAGCACGAACGAGGTCCATGTCAATATCGGCGGCTGCCTTAATCAAGGATGTCTTGAGTGACTCCAAATTGGGATGAGGCTTTGAGCACGCCTTTTCCTCCAAGTGTTGTCATATCTTGTAATCTAACGGACTCAAATCTGGACTGGAGGAGGGCCAGTCTTCGTGCCGAATGAAGTCGATTTCACGCGCCGCCAGCCAGTCTTGTGTGCTCTTCGCTCTATGAGCTGGCGCCGAATCTTGTTGGAATACCCAGTGTCTGTTATTGAACATGGTATGAGAAACAGGTTCCACAAGGTTCGTCAGGACTGTATTTTGATACACAACTGCATTCGTTATTACACCTTTCTCATAAAAATGTACCTCTGTTAAGCCCCAATAAGAAACTCCCAACCATACCATGAGCGAGGTTGGAAAATGACCTCGTTGGACACGCGGAATACGGTTGCTCGCTTCTTCACTACTGTGTGCATACACCTTATCATTTTGTTTGTTGTAGCTCTCTTCTACGGTAAAAAGCTTTTCATCCGAAAAAAGAATTTCCCGATATTTTTTTCCCGCGTACCGCTTCAACAAAGCGCGGCATCTCTTCAGTCTCAGGTTCATTAGACGAGCATTCAAACGATGTCCTGTTTTTCTTCGATATGCCCGAAGCCCTAAGTCTTCATTTAACACCCTTTTCACCGTGGTTCTGCTTAACCCCATCTGAAGGGCCAACAGTTTCTGCTTACGTTTGGGATTTATTTGAATTCGCGCATTCACAGCTTTTATCACTGCTGGAATCCTAACAGACCGAGGGCGACCACTTCTTGACCTGTCATTTCACTAGAGTTGTCATTGTATCGTTTGATGGTACGATAAACGAATCTTTTGGTTAAATTTAAATTTTTCAGTATGTCAAACATTTGAATTGGCGCGTAACCACATCGATGCAACGCAATTACTGCAACACGGTCTTCTTTGAGCGTCCACCCCATATTTCAAAATGAGTAAAATTCTAAAAAGTATACATTTTTATTTTCATGAACAATTCGAAATTCGAATTCAATAAACTTTTTTGTGGCCAGCATTCTAAAAGAAAAGTTTTGACTGTGTGACAATACTTATGACCTGACTGATTATATATTATATATATATTATATGATTCATATATTATATTATAATAATTAAAGTAAGGGTTTGGTAACTGACTCTGTTCTGCTTGATGATATACAGAAGCAGATTCCAGGTGCGAGGACAGCTAGTGAAGCAGGATTGTTCCTCAATAGCCGCCCTCACCTCGCCGACCCGCAAGTTGCTTGTTCGTACCTCGTTTAAGGGACCCCATGTTGTAGGAATAATACACGTTGCACAATCATAACAAATGGTGAGTTGTATGAAAATACACTTGTAGCACCCATTAATTACACACTTTGCACCATCGATGACCCCCGTACCCCGTGCTGACGTTCCTAATTCATTTTCTTTTACATCGGTCGCAGGCCACCTCGCGGCCGGGTGATCAATCAAAATCTCATTCGAACGCGTCACTCCACTGGATCGACGTTATCCATCTTGTCTAATTTTGCCACACATTACGTCGTGTTAGCTAGAGCTTTTCGATGCTGGTAATACTTTGGGAATTCATTAACGCGAACATGGCTTATGATGGTAATTTTGGAATACCTACCTTTATGAGAATTTCGTTGGCGTAGCTGTGTGTTACAGTGATGCTACGCAATTTCAAATAGGTAACTAAAATATTTCTTTTTTGTTTTACGAAGTTTTTACGAGCACTTCTTTTATTGAACTATTCATGTTAATTTTACATATTATATTAATCTATCGTGTTTGAAATTACTTCAAGTGACTATCGTAAAAGTCAACATCACTCAATGGCTGGTGCCCTACACACAGTGGTAACTACACTGTTTTTTTGTAATATACTATTGTTGTTGAACACACATGTAGAACACATCTGCGATTCGTCTTTTGTTGCAGATTTCCATTGTTGGCGGTGTGTACCTTGGCTTGTTAGCCACATCATACGTAAAACAAATCTTATCATTATATTTTGAAATATTGTTATTATTTTTATTTTTGCATTTACAATGCTATATTTAGTTACACGATAAAAATCAGGTCAGAGCATAGGACTGGTAATCTAAGGGTCTTGGATTCGATTCCCACTCGAACTTCCTGAGACTGCTTGATTTTTTCTAGTAAATTTTATATAAGAAATTTCAAAGTATGTTTGCGCTTTCTCTACGAGAAAACCCAGGAATGGATCGATTGTGATTATGCACAGAGATAATTGAAGGACCTGAACGTGCTAAAGGGTACTTTTTATCCCGGTCAATACAACGTGCCCTCAAGCCCGCGATAGGGCGATACCGCTGTACATCGATGTTTATCGCTGTTTTAAATACCTACAGGCACCTGTGAAAACATCAATGTATCACGTAAGTTTTTTTCTGCAACCTAGTTTAATATTTCAACAACCTTATTATATTAGATTACAATTAAAGAATACACTATGAGCTTAATAAGTATGATATTGTTTAACAACCTTTGCAATCAAGAAATTATTGAATCAAGAAGTTTACTTGATCAAAGTAAAGTATTATTTTTATATTTATATTTTGTGCCAAATAACTTTAACTGTTTATAGCTGTTAAAATAATAAACGGCTTTAACTTTACAGGTAAAACACTTAAACATTTCAGGAGAGCAAAAATTACTTACAGTCTAATTTAATCTGTTGATTTGAGTTTCCTAAAATGTTGTAACTGTAATTCATAAACGGCTCAATGTTAACACTTGTAAAAATAAAGGAAACTATGGGTCTGTTTATTAACATTTAATATTTTATGAATGATGAAAACTGTAGTATTATTCTGTCAACTAGGTTTTTATGAAAGCTGCAACTCTATAAGCCAGTGTACATTAGGTATAATAGCTTGACATAAAAGCCATTAATAGCCGAATATACCACTTAACATTACAAATGGCTTCCGTCAGGGTCATTCATACGAACGGAATAATTGTCATGCCAATCTAACAAACGATCTGAAACGGAATAAGTGCCCACACAAATAGCATATCGACGGAGTTCTATCAGGAAATTGCCGAAGAACTATTACGCAGACAGTAGCGCGTATACGTAAAGTAGGTTGCGCGGCGTCCGTCTAGGGCGGCGGCCCATCTACATGGGGTGGTGCCGTATCGTAGCAACGGGCCAGCATCCCTGTCAGTGTGGTGCCTTGACTCGCCCTAAGCGCTCGCGCGCCGGCGAAAACGCCGACGATCCACGCCACTACGAAACAGTTCTAAATTCAAATAATTTAAAAAGTTGTGCCCTAACAAAATGTTTATACTATTGATTCTGCTTACTGTGTACTTGATAACGCTCTGCCATGGTTGAACGTGCGTGAGTTTAAATGTGGAATGATGGATTAGATTTTCCACAGTGTGCTATGGAAAGTTGTTGTTGAGTGACGCTGCTGTGACTACTGGTAAGGTGATTCTTATTCAATTTAGATATAAATATTTTACTATATACATTGCTATGATGGTAAACAAAGTCATAACAATGTATAAATATTATGTGGAAGTAAAAATATTAGGTATCTTTTTCATGTTGTTTATTACTGCCTCTTCAATAACCCGCATGACGAGGTCTCCCCCGGTCTTCATAACGTAATTGCTTTCGTTTTTGTGAATTGTTTTACTTGGCTACACTAGAAATAATTGAAAATAGAGTTGTGAATTCAATTGGATTAATGGTGTTTGAGTTCATCGTTGCTTATGTATGAGTAAACTTTGCGAAAGACGTTTCTAATCCTCATTTTAATATTTTGTCAGGTCATGTGGGCACAGAGGCCCTTTCCCAGATCTGTTTTAATTTTTAATAAAACAGTTTTATATTTATTCTTAAAAGATTTTCCATGTAACTTTTTTTTCCTGAATATGGTTATAAAGCTGTTAGACATAAAAAAAATATAATATTTTATTGAAACTTGTTAATTTTTACTTGATAATTTTATTGTATTATGTTTATGATATAAATTAATGTTATATTTGATTAAACAATATGGATTAATAGACAAATATTCATATTAGCAGTCTTATTATTTCAACATAAAAAAACATAAGAAGGTGATTTTATCGTAAATATTACACTCACAATAATATTTTATTTGTTGTTGAAAGACTATAATAACAATAATTTTAATATCATATTATTTACAACATGCCTATGCATTTTATATAAATGCTCATGAACAGATTTATTAAATTTGATTTAAATTGCTCCATATAAATATCGTGCATATATTTTTTCCCATGACAATGTCCTCCTTGTCCTCCCAATCTTCACATGATTGTCATTTATTAAAATGCTTTTTTTGGCTATAAAAATGAGTTCATGAATATGATATTAGTTTTTGTTTGCTCTTCGTTTGTATCTCTACAATAAACCATAATTAGTCTTTAATCGATTAATATATTTCTGTACAAAAGTTAACGCTAAAAGCGCATTTTATATTACTGTAAGGAAAAGGCCTTTCTACCTTCTTTTCACTTCTGTATGTCCGCCATTGCAGTGGACCTATCTGTCAGTTGTAGTAGTAAGTTGGTATTAACTCTGGCTCGTCATGCTCTATAGGTCCCTCCAACGCAAGCAGGCGGCATGGCAGACCTTGGCGAAGAGAGCTAAAATATATCAAGAACAAAACAATTGACTATTGCTTTAACAAAAAAGCAGAGTAGGTATTGTTAAACATGCCACCAATCCTGCAATGTTTATTGATGTCCACTACCACACTGTTAAGAGTGATAACGGCTACGACGAATGAATAATGTAATTTTCATGACAATTACAAAATCTACCAATTTTATAAGCACGAGGCGTTTCTATTAAGTTTCTCACAAATTTCGACCACTGAAGAAGCCATGACATGTGACAAATGCTGCTTCCCATGATTGCACTCTCTCATACATTTTTTTCTCCATTATACTATACTCTTAAAATGGAAACACCCAAATATTCCGAATTTTGATATTGCTATTTTTATAATTCGAAGAATCGAAGTTTTGTTTTCTCTGCAGCAATCGGTTAGGTTATGTTAGACTTGTAAATGAAAGCAGAAAAGCGAGCAAAGTGACTTTTAATGATTCGCAATTTTGACGATTTGGGTTTTTGTAATTCGCTATATTAATATTCCGAATTAAGTTTTTCGTGCTTATGTAGTGCACCCTCTAAAATATACAACGAACATATCAAGAAGTTTCTCCTTTTTTTGAAGTCGGTTATAAAGCGTATAGGTATAGGTATTGCTATCAGCTCACATCAAAGTTTGTTATCAACAACCAACCCAAACATAACGAATCGCAGTTCAAGGTTGTAAAGATAAATAGTTTTATTATACTCGATACATCAATTTTATGTCACTTTCGAGCACTCTCTCTAATGAGAAATTTATTAATGAGATTACAAGGGTTCGCATGCTTAAAAATTACAACTTGTCAGTGTAATCCATTAATACATATAATAAGTTTAATAATTCTACATCTATTCAAAGTAATCCAAAGTGGCGGTTCCCATACAAAATTACCAATTTTTAAGATTTCGAGTTTTTAGCTTTTTTTGAATTATCCCTTGTTTTTGTTTTCTAAATTAGCATTGTATTAGAGCGAACAAAACAAAATAAAAATTGGTCAAATCTGTCAAGCCGTTTTTGAGTTTTAGCGAGACTAATGAACAGCAATTGATTGATTTTTATTTATATAGATAGATTAGCTATTATCATACAAAAAAATATTATTATTTTTGCTAAGACAATTTAATTACACTAATGATCGCACACAGTGGTCGAAATTCGACCGTAATGCACAAAATGTTGTATAATGTGTACAATGTTTGTTTGTACTATGTAATGTAAAACATATTATACATAATTTTTATCTTTCTGCACTCATTCTCCATCTAACCTTTACTATGCCAATTATAAAACTACTCCTCGTATGAAGTTTTTTTCTTTAAGTATTATATACAAGATGCTAATATTAGTATAACCGAAGAGTTTATCTGAGATTGGGTTACATACCAAAAAAGCGAAATTGTTAAGATAAAAGATAATTAAATATCTGAACTGCCTCAGCTATAGTGGTTAGACGATCGGTCTCAGTCTCTGAGGTTTTGGGTAAGATTCCAAGCGGGGTATATACTGTAACTACTTTGCTTTGTTTGTAAAATGGCTCGTTCTAAGACGTCCACCACGAGCACAAGCATATTGCGAAGAAGAAAGCGAATTTCTAGTACATTGCACGTTAGACTACGATATTTTTCAGAAATATGTAGTTTTAATAATCAACGGTAATAGAAAGGACGCAATGCACAGATAAATCTTGCAAGCTGTCACCATATCATCTAAGTTTATCGCTATAACAACAAATAATAACGTTTAAAGCATTGTTGTGTTTCCACACTTGGAGGATAGCTAGTTTGATAGTTTGTTGCGAATTCCGGGTGAAGGGCGCTCGCATCTTCGCTATTCTGTTTACTTACGTTGAGATAAAGGTCCTGCGTTCACCGTTGTGGAATAGAGAATAGCTCTAATCAACTTCTTGTATAGCACCAAACGTGGCAAATCGTTTATCATCGACATTTTGAGGATTTGTTTGTTCTTTGAATAGGTTATGATTTTTGCTTATTGCTAGGCTGCCACTATACTTTTTAGTTTAGCTTTTCATGTCACGGATTTCATTTGAATTTCATTTCATATTCATGATTCTAAATTTATCTAATCTACAAAGAAGCTATGTGACATAATTCATAAAACTTACCCATAAAATCAAATGCATCAAATAAATATTACTATATATTACTCATAACTTTAACAACTTAATTATTAGAAAATAAAAAGGTAGGTTACTTCAAAAAACTCTTTATAAAAATGTCGTCAATGAAAACAAAACCTTCGGTAGACAATTAGCTGTGATAGATATTGATTTCGGTGACCTTATTCCCCAAAAGATACATTGTAACATTCGTTTACGCAGCCATATTGATCGCTGCCACTTCACTTACTCATATCAAAATTAAAAAAGTATTTTGTTTGAAGGAATTGAGCGGGTTCGGCTGATCATCGTGCAAGTTGAGTAGCTCGATGGCGCAGTGGTTATCGCAAACTTGTCTGCCATTGCTAAGGTTAGGAAACGTTAGCAAAGGCTGGTCATTGGATGGGTGACCAAAAATTTCTCGTCTTAAGCTCCTTTGTGATTTGGAAGGCACGTAAAGCTGTTGGTCCTGGCAATCCGCACTGGGCCCGCGTGGTTGTTAATGGGCAGTTCTCCCTATCCATCCCTAGGGAAGGCTTGTGCCCCAGCAGTAGGGACATAACATAAGCTAGTAAGAAAATAAAAAGTCACTTTAAAAAATCGGGATGAATGACCAAATTGTCTCCAGCTCGAGTCATTACAACTATACACGTGATGCGGGCGATACACGTTTAATGAACGCGCCCTATACTACTTCTCAATTGTCTCCAAGGCTTTCGCTGGCTTGTACTGAACAAAGTTTCAACGGGGTTTAAGGCAAACTACTTAGTAAAAGTATCCTAGACATACCTTTTGACGCGAATGATTAAAGGTGTACCTATGTACACCTTTAATCATTCAATGAGACAAAAGTCAAGAGTTTGTCCGTTGTGGAATAAACTAAAAACTACACCTATCAAGTCCTGGCAGTAAGTGATGACAAGGCTGAAGGTGGTAAGACACTTTACCCGGAATCTTTATCTGCTGTGGAAAGGGCTATTCTATAAGATGGAGATAGCTAGCCAGGCGGACATAAAACAAGCTTTTCGATCAGCCAAACCAAGCATGCTCTCGGTAGAAAGCGGTAGACTATGAGCCTGAAATTGGGAAACATGAGAACAACAAGCATTGTCAGTGAATCTGACCAATGTTTTATTATAAGCGATGAAATCAATTTAGCAACATACTTTAAGCCAGTCACGATGTTGGTCAATCAATTTGGCTTACAACATAGGCCATAGTGAGGACGAGGCTTAGCATGTATTTTCGGCAGTCAGCGGATTAGCGCTGGCAAGTATAAAGTAATTGATCATGATCATCCTACCGCTCTAAATCTAGACGTTAATATTGCTGTTTGACAATATCACTGATCTGTTTTAATAATTTGTATGTTTGGTCGCCGGACTAAAATTAAAGGCATAATATAAATGCGCCAGTATTTTTGTAAATGGCTTCAAATGTTATTATGCTTTGACATTTATATTGTAGACAGATAGAGAATTAATTGACAATAAGCAATGGAGCGATACACACCTGAAGAACGCGGAATTATTGTTACAGCCTATTTGACCAATTTGCGGGCCATGTGATATCCCGCTTTGGCGATTTGAACTAGCCATCTAGATCGTCAGATCTGACGGCGCCAGACTTCTTTATTTGGGGCTTTTTGAAATCTCACGTTTACCGCAACACAAACATTGCAAGTTTTGAAAACCAACATTGAAGAAGATATTACCAATTTAGGGCCAGATGTCTTGCGAGTAACTATGCAAAATGCCGTAAAACGAGCACGAATGTGCATGAACTCTGGAGGGTGTCATTTGACCGATTTAATTTTTAAAACTTAATGACATCAATTTTACACCTTTTTGTAAAATCAGAGCGTAATTTTTTCGTTTCGAACAAAATGGCAGCCAATTCCCATTATGTCTTTACTTTTGCCCCACCCGTTATAAATACAGTATAATATTTACTCACTGACTAAAGATAGTTCAAACCACTTGACCTAGAAGGTTGAAATATTGAAGGCTGGTCTCTTTTATGATGTGTAGGTGAGAGATAAGACTTTTCTAAATTCCCGCGTGGTCATACGAGTATTTGTAATACATAACGTAATGCTAAACTAAAAGTAATGCTTATAACAAACGGAAGTCGATTCGTATTAAAGTGTATCATTCAGTAACTATTTTTCTTGTAAGCCTTTTATTGCTTTACGTAATCAAAAATTGTTTAAAAAAGACTTGTATATGATATTCTCGTTTGAATTGTAATTCTTATTTGTGAACTTACCTGTACCAGTGTACGTTAAAAATTACTGAGTTACGGCTACCGCCCAAGACCGACTTTTGTAGGTCCGATAACTGAACCGATTTTTTGGCCGAGGTTTTAGTACCCATTTTGTGACCGACTATTTGTAGGACGTGTGCGTGCAACTTTCATTTTCACCGACTAATAAATCGGTCACCGATTATTCTGTGCTACAGAACACTATTAACTAATGCTGTGCTGAACAGATACACAATAGATAATTATATACTAGTGGTCGCCCAGTGGTCGACCACATATCAAATCTGCATTAAATTTAAATCTAAAATATTGTTAATGATAATATAATCAATCATAAAGATTCAAATCCAAATTTTATAACAGAGAGTTTGTGAGCACAATTACGAGTATAATATCTGTTTCCAATATCGACCGATTTATCTTCGTTCCAAGTTTCCTAAGTTAAAGACTATTATTTTATAAATTACTTCCCCAAAAACCCACATTGACAGCCAATAAAGGGTTTCTCATTTGGCCACCGAAAAGTTCTACGTCGTGATTAGAAACTTTTTCATTGTCTTCGGGGGTTGAGAGCCCTTTACTTTGAATGCTAAAAAATCGCTCTTTCTTCAATATTGATGGTTTATTGGTCTTTGGTATAAGTCGATTTAAAAGGAATTTAATGAATGTTTGGTTTTACTAGGAAGAGCTTTCATTCGTTCTGTTGTTCTGTTGCAAGTCAATAAAATGTCTATATAAAGTCCTTTTTTTTTTTTGAGAGAGATGGCTGATTGCCTCTACGGCATTTTCAGCTTCACCGGGCTTTTTTGGGGGCGGCGAAGAACGTAAAGGGTCCCTCAAGTCGTGTGAAACGAATCACCTTCGGAGGTTATCTAGAGGGAACGGCATCGCGCACTAGTGCGCGTCCCCGTGCCCTACTAGATTCTCCGTAGGGTTCGGATCGGATCGGGGAGCGGAGCAACCCGGGGCGCCTCTGAAGGCACGGACCTCGGCTCGGGTTGACCGGGCCGTGGAGGAGGAGAGTAGCGCCCAGGTGCATGTCTGTACCTGGTGTAGAGCGAGTGTGAACCGGTTCTTCGTACCCTTGTTCTACGAGTACGGTGTCTTGTGCCTAAACTGGTGTGCATGTTTAGTGTATTCTGTAAATGTGTGCTGTCATTTAGAGGATCGGGCGGGGATATAAACATGGGTGTCATTGGACTGGACACCTATAATCATGTGATAATAATTTATTAATCCATAGTTGCATAAAGAAATAACAGAAACACACGTTACACAGGACATATACAAAGTCTAATTAATAATTGTAGATTAATAAAAAAATTATATCTGTTATTACTCGTCATAAGTTAGAAACACTAATGAATAGCGGTCGGTCGCAATGCGTACTGATAGGTAGTTGTTTAGAACTGCCGACTTGTACATGCCTTCCGAAAAAAGAAATCTTTGGAAAATAGAGCGCGTAATAGTTCGATTTGGTTGCCATCTGAGACCAATCATTACAAAGCTGGTAATTTCAGCATAAGCTGCCGAACCCCTGTGGCTGTTAAGCCACTAATTGTCATTTAGCCATAAATAAATAACGAAGGACATCATCAGGGTAATTACTAAAGTCGGCAACGACGCCATTTTCTAATAAAAGTGTAACGGATAACAAGATGGCGCTTGCTATAGGGCCAGTATTGGCAACTTACAAGTAATGCTGTTTTTGTCTTACTGACACTTTGTGGCAGATTGTTGTTTTTGTATTTACATTTGCAATTTTAATATCGAAAATAATGTAACGCTTTTCCAGATAGTAAGAATCATCTTAGAATCCAACTGAATGACGACCACACTAATAGCTATTCCTAAAGCAAAAGCTGAAGTAAAATAACAGTGTATAAAGGCGTAAAAACTAAAGCGTTCATAAACCAATTTTTGTGACCTAAAATTGAAAGTAGGTAAACCAAGTTTACTATGCCATCCTGGAAATATAAACATTGAATAATTTGGAATCCATTTTATAACTTGCATAACTTTGTTATAATATTTCCTACCACAGTAAATACAGAATATCTCGTAACATAAATATAATGGCATTAAGTCATGAAGATAAAGGTCACATTGGCATTTAGGTGTAATGATGAATCCACCCACGCTCCAGAATTTTCCTCAACTTCGTTTCATGGCAACATTATCTAAGTTTTTGTTTATACGAGTACTACTCGTAGTGTTAGACAATGGAAAAACCAGTAGGTTTCATCTAACTGAAATAAATATCTAGGTACTTTCTCTCAGCAGTTTCTCTCGTGAGTTTTCATCTCTCTTTTCAAAAAGTGACAGCACATTTTTGAACTTAACTTCAATAAAACTGTATATCTCGACGCATTTACAGAAGGATCGTGGGATTCAATAATCTCTATATTTATATAATTTTGACTAAACACAAATCAATGAGAATTGTAAATTAAGTATTGCTTCATTTATATTTTATATTATTGCGTACTCCATATTTCCCATATTTTTGCGACACGACCATGAAAAGTCGCGGATATTAAAGCATACCAAAACCGTGAAAGCAATTTGCGAGCGTACTGCAAACCATACATGTTGTCTCATCCATCATTGCAGAACAGAACACGGACATGGGAAATATTAGGGGATCCTTTCTAGTCTTGGAAGTTATTAAATATAAGAAAGAAGCCGAAAGCCGCTAGTATCGGAGATTTACGAAAAATCTTTTTTTATTATTCATATATTTCAGGTATTTATGGTATTAAATGGTACATTGTTTGTTACCTGAAATATATGTTTATTTATTTATGAACATAGAAATATATTACATGACAATATATATGTAAATTACGTAAGAGACAAAGATGAAATATAGCAGGAATGGTTAAAAATCGAAAACATTTTTAAAGAATTGATTTCTATGATGGGGATGGATTTAAAAAAAATGTATATCTATTGTAACCCGTGAGTATGAGTCAAATGAAAGTGGCAATAACAGCAATATAATAATAATACCTCAAAACTTTCTACCTAGCAAATTTCTTACGAGCCTATGTTTATGGCATCAATTCAGTTCGCCCAAGCCATAACGAGAACAGATAGGTAAACCCAAGTTACTCATAATGCGATGAGTTTCTAAATTATATCCTCGAGAGGAAGCCCTCGATAACTTTCAGGATAATAATATAACAATGGATAAACGTGAAATATTGTAATCTACATAGCAGGAAAGTATACTACACCAGTTGACTGATCGTGATTAACCAAAGCTTTTTTCATTTTCTTGAGGAAATGTATTTTGTGTCCTTATTTCTCTACCCTAGAAAAAGCAGAGAGAGATGAAGATAATTATACATTATAACTATTTAAACTATTCATTTGCATTTGAGTAATTATTAACGGGATTCTTACCATGTTTATTATCTATGAGTATCCGATATTTCGGCACAGTTGCATGCACCATGATCAGGGAATTACTGATTATACATTAATGTTACAAGTGTATAGGAAGTGATTTAGTAAATTCTATTCCATTACGCGGGCCGTATGCTCGTATGACTGCTTAGTAACATAGAAAAAAAACAAAAGTCATAACGTTTATTCAGTAAAACTCTTCACAGGCACATTAATTGCCGTAAAAACTACTAACTAAACTACTTTTTAACCACCTCTGTGGTCTAGTGGCTAAGACTACCGGTTTAGGCCCAGAGGTCCCGGGTTCGATTCCCAGCGGGGGGTACATGTTTGTGTACTCGGTTTGGTAGGTGGTAGGGCTTGTTTGTCCGCCTGGCTAGCTACCACCATCTTATCTAAATATGTCGCCATAACATCAATGTTTGTAGCATTGTTGTGTTCCGGCAGCTAGAGATAAGATAGACAGTACATCACTAGTTGAGGATCCCGGGTGAAGTGCGCTTCCATCATTGGCCTTATCATCACAATAAAATATAAATATATAAAAATAGAAAAAATAAAACTTTCATTGTTAACTAAAGTTTTTTTGAAAGTAAACTACTGAATCCACCCACCTGTCAGGATTTTGGAAGAGCCTTCAACGGAAAAGAGTTGGCAAGTAACTCAAGAGGCCTTTTTTTGATTCTTTCCTCTTCTGTACATTGTATGGACGCTGTTTACGTATTGTAATTGTTATCGGTTATGGCAGCATAACTTTGGTTTCAGTTGGTTATGTTGGTGAACGTGCATTACTCATTTTTTTATAATTACTTTTGAGGCAAATAAATAATATTTTATTTATTTATATTACACTGCAAATACGTTGTTATAAACTTGTTATTAATTACTATAAGACGAAAATAATAAGAAACCCTATAAAACACATGAAATCACCCAGAAAATTAAATGGGATTAAGCGTATGCTGCATAATTTGCGGGCCCGTACGTCAGCGCGGTACGTGCTAACGGGCGCGCTTCGTTCTCACGTGCGTTATCTCGCATGAAAATAAAATGATGGCCATAGTAATCTGTTTTATAACCATTGGGCCTGCGTGGTGCGTTATGGCATGATTAGATCAGCCCACGGGAGGTTTGGGAAAAGGAATAGGAAGGTCTCAATACCAACTGAGTTACTGGATTTCCCTGTCGATTTTTTCAAGGGCTTATCTAATACACTATAGCCAGTGCTGTTGTATATTAAAGGTTGGAGTCTTGTTTGAGGCAAGTTGTCTCCTTTCATGTACTTTTCCAATTTCGATATAAATAAAACATCTCTTCCACAAAAAAAAAATGTTATTAAAATAAAACATAATAGCAAAAATGACAACGCAATCTTAAAAAAATTAAACTCCTGAGGCTGGTTGAGTTTTTCTAGTAAAATGTTATCTTGTAATAATGCTATAGCATTTTCGCAATTTTTGCATTCACAATATATGTATTGTGAATGCAAAAATTCAAAGTCATAAAATATTAATTTTTTTTTTATGTACTTATATTCTTTTTATTTACTTTTTAACTCCTACCCTAATGATACAGCAGAATACCAGTTCTTATTTACATGCTTTAGTATTTCGTATATAATTATGATCAGCCGCTTGGCTATTCATCTAGGTGATAACCTTATCGTGCTTTACAGCACACCGTGTAATATGAATAAAGATACGAGCTTAATTTTATTATTGTTAAATATTTTCATGATGTTATTTCTGTTAAGATGCGTCCAAACTATATGTCAAAACATGTTATTTAGCATAGTTATGTAACATGTCACTTATTAAGTTATATAAAATGCCACTTTATGTAGTATGTGAGTGATTTGTTAGAGGTTCAAAGTGTTTTGATCCATAATCTCAACAAGTTTTATTATACTGAACAACATTGTATCACAGTTTGATGTTAATACATTGCCTGATGAATGATAAGTTCAGGTCTTCCCTACGCGTCTGGTGCGTGTCGTCCAGTCATTTGTCAGGCGCCATCTAGAGGCAACCCGCAAGGTTTATATAACGAGTTCGTATTGCGGCTATCCAATGTTAGATAGTATATATAACGGTACAGTTAAACAAATGTGCTAAGTTTTACAATGAAAGATGTTTATGGTAGTTACGAAGTCTATTAATGTAGCATTTCATCATCATCATCATCTCAGCCAAAAGACGTCCACTGCTGGATAAAGGTCTCCCCCATGAATCTCCACAACAATCGGTTTTGTGTTGAATATTGTATTTAGTTGAGATAAAATATTTTTTATTCAAGGATGCTACAATAATTACATAGATAAACTAGAGTACACCAGTTGTTTTCCTTCAATCATTTGAAATATTATTATTTGGCGAATAAAACTGGTGTTAAACACTAGGTTATTGTGTCGAATATTGGTGCCACTAAGATATGTTGGTAGTAGTCTATTGTGTCTATAAGAATGCCCAGCGGATTGCGTCTTATTTTAATATATAATTCATATTTAGTATCACCCCAATAGCACTCAGTACAAGTATACATCAGTACCTACTCGATACCCGAGCAACTCCAGCTTTGACTCATTTAATGGAAAAAGGTTTATTTCTGGATACCCAAATCGTTTTTCTTTTTTTATTTCACATTTAAGCAGAACCGATTACGAACAACATAAACAGAAAACCCTACGTAAAACATATAACCTTATTTTAAGCGTACTTTTTACATTGTTATATTTTTGTATATTTTACGAAGCCGTATTTATATATAGTATTAAAAGGCTGGTGTTTAAACGCCTACCAAAAATGTATCAATTTTACTACCAATAAAATTCAAAACCCTTAACAAAATGGATAAATTATCACCAAATTGTGTTTCCTAAAATATTATGAAAAGAATACCATTTATCTTTTTGGCTTCCAGTTGTCTAATAAAAAAAATAACCTCGAAATTCGCGATTGTTTTAATTTTTTTACTATCACGTGACGTGACAGGACAGCTAGTATCCTTAATCATTTGAATAATAATGTAAAAAATGTTGGTATCAATGTTACTGTTTCAGTAAAACAATATTTTGGTGGGCATTAATCTATTTTGGCAAACAAATAGAATATATATACAAAACGTACAATTATTCTGATGAGTGTATATTAGGGTATAAAAATTATTTTGGTGACCACTTAAAATGTACCCGTATTAAAACAACAACAACAACAACAAGCTTTTTATATTACAAATGACTTCTTCAAAAAAGTTATTCCCTAAGGTTAAGTTATCCCCATTAATATCAATTGCTCTGACAAACAAATGTTCCATACATTGTTTTAATGTATGGAGTCATTAACAAGAGGGCTTTGAAGATTTCATATTAACGATAACATGTAAATTAGCGGGACCGCCCTAAACCAAATGTAAAATTAATTTTAAAGCTAAATTGAGATCCTAAGCAAACTAATGTGGGATTTGAGTCAATAATATACAGTCAACAAGAACGGTGGCTGGCCAGTATATTAACCATTATATATTTACGAAAGTCATCTATTATAAATAATTATACCTATTTAATACTGGTAGATAAAGTAATGTGGCTGTTTTTAGGTTTTGGTGATAGTTCAGCATGTTGATTGTAATATAAACTTGTATAAACTAATATAATAAAGAGGAAACCTTCGTATGTATGTATGTATGTTTGCAACGAATAAACTCAAAAACTACTGGACCGATTTAAAAATTTTTTCACCGTTAGAATGCTACATTAGCGCTCTGTAACATAGGCTTTATTAAAAAAAATGTCCACCCGTGCGAAGCCGGGACAGGCCGCTAGTTTAAAATAAAGTAGATTTAGCTATTGTATTGGAATACATAGATACATTTTATTTCCTATAGAAAAGGCTAAGGCCTAATAATATGCATATATTAGTTACACACGCCTGCACATCAACCTACCACAAACTGTAAAATTTCATCAATAGACCTTGAACTTTATGGGCTAAACATATGGTTGAAAATGTATTGAAGAAATTTTACAGTTTTGGATAGGTTGATGTGCAGGCGTCTGTACAAGATACGCCTACATTTGAACAAAATAGTTATAACCATTTTTATGGCAAAATAATGTGGTCGTACATATTACCCTATCTTAAAGTAGTTATAAATAAAATATTAGATTAAATAAGTAAACAATTAAGACGGAGTTTAAAAAACCTATTACACACACAGCAAATATCTAGAGGGGGATTCAAGTTATAATTAAATCGTACTTATAGAACAAGTACGTAAGTGAAGATCTTCAACTGTCTGTTTATTTGTTTGTCCTTAAATCACGCCAGAACGGCTAAACGGATTTGGATGAAATTACACGCATGCTTGCAGACACGTGCCGAAGCTAGCGGAAGATCCGAATAATGTGATTTTATTAGTTTCCTTAATGTGTGGTTTGAACCGTTTTTTCATTCAAGTATACATCTACAGACAGATTTGCGATAAAGAACATAAATACCTTATTCTCGTACTTATTCCTGCAAAAGTAGCCTAGTAGTAAAATCGGGCCTTGCAGAGCAGCCGTACTCGCGCATTTAGTAGGTATTTAAACATAGTAAATAACACAATCATTTTATCAAGTCAAACTCTGCGAATTTAACTGCAAAATATTTAGTGTCTTTAGTTGAGTACAAAAATTAAATATAAAATATCAGTAATTTAGACATATTCTTGAAAAAACATTACAAAAAGGGGTCATTTTGGGTTTTTTTTTAATATCGAGTGAAGTTCATTGGATCTTGTAACTGAATGCGACTTTGACTAGATTAGATCCTTAACTAATACATACTTTTTTCCAGAATTTAAACCATTATTTTCTATGTCTCAGATGGTTTGAAAAAACTCAAAAGTGTGGCCTACCTAGCCCTAAGTTTCACACCAATGAATAAATAGTAGTATGATATTAATTATGTGGTTCTCAGTCTCAGTAATAGTTTTTGTACAATATCATCATCACCAGCTCATTATATGTCCCCATTGCTGGGGCGCGAACCTTCCCTTTGTATGGGTAGGGAGAACGGGCCATAAACCACCACGCGGGCCCAGTGCGGATGTTAACGATGGTGGTTGTTAACGACTGCTAATGCAGCCGGGACCAACAGGTTGGCGTGTAATTTATATGTTGTACAACATATAAATTGTTAAATAATTTTTTCGGCACTCACTACGAGTGCTTTTTGCCTTAATAATACATATAAAAATAAAAGTTCCGACTCACTTTTGACAAACTCCCAGCCCAAATCCTTAAAAAAAACCTGAAAATCTGAAATATTGTTTGATGTAATCAAGAGATAAGAGAGAACGATAAATGGACACGATAAATTTGGGTGCTTGCGCGGGCGAAACCGCGGGTGGTCGCTAGTATATCTACAAACTTGTTGTTATCGACTGCTCATGTTAAAATAAACAACAAAATGTAACTATGCAGACTAAGCTATGGCAGCAGCATTCGCGAACGTGCCATTTGCAGTCCCAGTCTAGAGTGTCGCTTGGGAAAGATGAGCGATCTCGATCGTATAAAAGCAATCCACTACTTATATTTAACTCGTGTAGATTTGATACTGGAAAAAGAACTCCAAGCCACGACTTTTCACAGTACTGTCTAGCGAATTATTTTTCTAGCTTTCAGTAATAACTAGCGACAATTCACCGTGAAACAATTTACACTATTTCGCATAGTTTTTGCCATGGGAGGTTGATCCTGCTGTTGTTTGGAGGTTTTAATGATAATTCTCCGTACTTGTGATCATTTTAAGAATTTATTGCTGCTACAGAACGTAATTAAATTCAGCCGCATTCATTTAGTTTGCATAATCCGTAAAGTTTAACATTGTACTAATTTATTTTGAAACATTATATTTTTTTTTTTGAGAGAGATTGCTGATTGCTCTACGGCATTTTCAGATTCACCGGGCTTTTTTGGGGGCGGCGAGGAACGTAAAGGGTCCCTCAAGCCGTGTGAAACGAATCACCTTCGGAGGCTATCTAGAGGGAACGGCATCGCGCACTAGTGCGTGTCCCTGTGCTCTACTAGATTCTCCGAAGGGTTCGGATCGGATCGGATGAAACATTATAAGGTGAACTACGTATAGTTATTAAGGAAAAATTTAATTATTTTATTTATAATGTTTTGTAATGAATTGCCTTAATGATCCAAAGTGGTTGAAATAAATGTATATTTTATTACTTTTTTTTATTTAATAATGATTGTTCTACGCTTAATAAAATAATAAGCTCATAAGAATTTTAATGTATAATTATTCGAATAAATATTATTCACGAAGCATATTTTCTAATGCACTATTTCAAAAAGCTCGCATTATTATATATTAGTTTCAAATAGCTATCATGAACAATGTATACGTACGTATACGTAGCAAGACATATAGCATTTAATTTTGCTTTTACTGTTTGCCGACAAAATTATAATTGAAATAGATTTACAAAATACACAATGTTTTATACAAAATTATATATATATATATATATACATACTATGCATAAATGTTATATTTCGGGACTTCTTCTCCATATGAATTTTAATTATGCCAAATCTACTTCCGTACGCACGATGTGGAGTTTCCTTTTCACGAATTAATACATACCTAGATTCTAAAGCTCAAAATAGGTTGGTAACATACCTATGTAGTAAGCATTGTGCATTGTGGTCATATGGATTTTATTCAACAATTCCTTCTAAAATACTCATGTCATTTGTTTTACAGCACAGCATAACAAATGAACACTATCATTCAATTTGCTTATCATTCTCAGTTCATCATGTCCATTTGAATAATGGCTTGACGTCATTGATTAGGTTTGCGTAGGTTCCGAAAATGTAATTTTTGCTGCCGCTATGTATTTATAATGCTATTTTTAAAATGAAAACATTTAAGGCCGTTTCTTTCGGTGGTTATGAAATCGTTATTAATTAAACAGTATTTTATAAGCTGTAACTGACTTTTGGTTATGGGTAATTTTCAGAGGAAATAAGAACATTTATGTGACTTGGCGAGACTTTATACTCCCACACTGTTTATCTATAACCGTAACAATTACATGAGCTGAGAGAACTCGTGAGATTTGCATGTCATTCTCATTTCGTAGCTCCGCATTTGAATAATTGTTTAATTCCATTTGTTGTGGCATGTGTTGCTTCAAGTAAATATACTGATTGCATCGTCAGAAGAGAGAATTAAATGAGACTTGTTTGAAAATTCTAATCCGAACTTTTTGATGAGTCCCAAAGTTGGTTTGTTTGCAACTGTGCAACAATTCGACGATTCACTCCCAAACTTCATATTTATTCTGGTTTTGCAACGACGAACAGCGTTTGGCATAGATACAATTCAACTGTACGTGACCTACAAACGTTTCATGCAATCTCAAATGGAAGATAATTTATTTTATATTATGTTATACCGTAAAAGACGACAAACACTGTATGATTCGTGGGGCAAAAGCAAAGCAGATTTTTTACACGAGCCGTATCTCTATAAAAAGGATTACAAGATGACATGAAAATAAAAAAAACACACACACACTCAACACTTACTTTTTCTTTTCTTATTCTGACAGCTACGGTTTTCTTTTGTTATCGTATCTACGATTTTCTTTTGTTAACGTCGTACCTACATGTGATAATGCAGCCAAGTAATATTGTAGGTACTCTTATGTCACACGTAACATCTAGACGACCATGATGTGGTTAGCACGCCGAGTCAGGTGTCGCCATTTCGAGGATCCCAGGAATTTTCTTAATTGTTTCAGGTCTGACTGTTGAGATTCCGTCGTTGTTGCCGACTCCAATAACACGAGCGCTTTAGCAATGTATATGATTATTTACTTTCCTCAAAATAACTACATGGTCGTCGGCACCTAAGCTTTATCGATGTCTCACTGTCTTGTCGTTTCAGCACTATTATCATCATCAGCCTATATTAGTCCACTGCTGGAAATAGGCTTTTTCAAGTGCACGCCACTGAGCACGATCCACGGCTACTCTCATCCAGCTCTTGCTAGCCTCCTTGCGACGATCGTCACTCCGCCTTGTCTGAGTAAGTCGTTTACCATTTGTAAATAGCCGAAACAATGAAACTGGTAGGGTGAACACTTCCACTGAATTTGCATGTCATTCTCATTTCAGTGGTTCATTTGAATAATTGTTTAATTTCATTCGCTGGGAGATGCGTTCGTTCGGATACACTGATTTATCGCCGTCACTCGGACATGATAATTTGTCACACTTTTATTCTGCTATGAATGGGGATGATATCCGTAAGGGATGTAGTGCTATAATTGATCAATGATCGTGGGGTAAGAGGACGTCAGTCGTCATGTTATACAAATACTTGTAAATTCGCTTTGCTATGTTAGAACATAGTTTGCACATGTTTTCTCCCATTCGTATTATTTAATATAAATCTTTTTATATGATCATAATAATTTAGTAAATTGAAAGAGTTATACTGCAAAATATTTCTAAAACATCATGTTACTAAATATTACTAGGTAGGTATATGGAAAATTATCCAAAAATCAAGATCTACTGATTACAAACATGACGTGAGACCAAAAAATGATTCATTATTGAAAACTGAAATAGGTATGCTCATACAAGCAAACAAAGCTCATAGAAAATGTATATATCTCTACGTTAACTTCAAATGATCAATCATTTTGACCTACTTTTCGGGGTTAACACAGATCTCCCTTTTCCTGCGACATATGGCTACAAGTAGTATGCTGAGCCGGGGTTGCGGACTTTTATCCAAAATGCCAATTTTTCCGTTATCTAAAAGAAAAATATTGAAGGTACTTCTTGCTCTAAAAAAGAATCGACGCATCAATAGTATTACACACAGATTGATAAAGTGAATTGAATTACTTACTAAGCCGACTTCAATAAAATATCCCACCCGCTGGGACTCGACACTGGATCTCAGGGTCTGAGATCAGGTACGTAACCTACTAAGGCTACAAAGGTTATATATGCTATGTCCATTCCACATAAACATAATTAACAAACTGTTTGCATTTTACAGTCGCTCTCTAACTTCATAATGCATGATATTTTTCAGTGCAAGTGAAACGATTAGTGCAACCATTTACAGGTCACTACTACGAGTAGCGCGTTGGTAGTACAGACGCCTGCACATCAACCTACCCAAAACTGTCAAATTTCTTCAATACATTTTCAACCATACAACTTAGTAATAAAGTTCAAAGTCTATTGAGGAAATTTGACAGTTTGTGGTAGGTTGATGTGCAGGCGTATGTACAAATATAGTGGCTACACTTCATTTAAATCACATGTTGAGCACTTTATTTGCACTATTGACAGTAACATTTTCAATAGAAATAAAGTTGTCTAAAGAACATCAACTGTTGTGATATTACACACACATAATACACTCTACAAATTAAAACTGTTTTTACAAAACTACTCGCGTTTAATTTTGATCCTGTGGGTCTTAGAACCACGGACCCATTGATGACACCTGCAACGTACATTATCCCGACTTCGTCTCAAGATTTAATTGTACTTGTAGTAAAGTGTAGTAATTTGCTTCGAGTCAATACGAGATATTGACCAATAGATTTTTTTCCCGTGTCAATACGAGATATTGACCAGTGATACTTTACCAAAGTTTGAACAAAGTTTAATTTTTTTATCCCTTCTATTCGAAAAGCTTTGTTCCTCTATAAGTGGGAGCAAAATAGCTCTTTTCCGATAGGAACTTTTTAGCGGGCGGAAATGAGATTTGAATTTGGAACATATATCATTTACAGAAATCGAACGCAAATTGTTTGAATTACTGGCTGGTACGTGTTGGCTGCACGGCACCCGCGCTAACTAAAAAAAAAACAAAAGCGCGCGTATTACGTCTCTGTTCTTGTAATCAGTACCTATTTTATTATATTTTGCAAAAATAATGAGTTCTACGTCGAGTTATGAAAGTGACAATGCATTCACTCCTGAAACAATAACTATAGAAGCTAAAAACGTCGTACAAAACTTATTGGGTAATAATTGTGGTAATTGTGGGTACAAAATCCCGGGAGAAATATTGAATGGCCTTTGACAATAACATTATTTGGAAAAACAGAAAAGGAGCGAAAACGTTTTCGGAAAATGTGTTTTTGGCCTGCTTTCAAGAATTGGCCAAAACTAAGCAAACTTCCACCATTTGGAGTATATACTCAATGCTTAAATCTACAGTAAATACTAATAAAAATATTAAAATTGATAGCTACTCAATATTACTAGCTTATCTGAAGAGACTATCCGAAGGACACAAACCAAAGAAATCAAAGTATTTTCTCATCAAAACGTTGAGACTTTTTTGAACGACGCGCCTGTTAAGGAATTTCTCGCAACAAAAGTAGGTATGTACTTATCTTTTAGTTTTGTCCATTGTAATCTATAAACAGTGTTTTAAAACGTGTACGTATTGTACCTACTTGTCTGATTTCCTTTCTGTTTTGTTACAGGTGACTTTAAAATTCGGCATACACGGAACTTGTCGTAGTAACGAGCTTATAAAAATAACAATCGATGATGTCAAAAAACACACAGATGAATTACTTTAAGTGAATTTAACTGACAAAAAAACAAAAATTTATCGGTCATTCGTCATTCGTGGCCAGTACAAACGAATAGTGGAAAAATATCAGAGCCTGCGTCCTTCTCATATGACATTTAATAGAATTTTTATTAGGTATCAAAATGGAAAGTGCTTCAAACAGGTTATGGGAAAAAATATAATATCTTCAATGCCCCTAGAAATCGCTATATACTTGAAGTTGCTCGATTACAAGCTATACACAGGACATTGTTTTCGCCGAACGTCCGCTACACTTTTGGTAAGTTCTGAAGCGGACCTTACTGTATTAAAGCGGCACAGAGGGTGGAAATCCAGCTCTGTAGCAGAAGGTTACATCGAATGTTCCATTCAAAATAAAGAAAAACTAGCTCCCGCATTGTAGAAAATATTAAATTAAGACCTAAAGACAATTCGCCCATGCCATTGTCGCCACGTGATGTAGAAACATCAGAGGATTCTGTACCTTTTCTTGAGCACCAGTCAGATACTAAGATTACAAATACTCAAAATTTTAATGAATCGACAACAATATCGATCCCAAATAAAACAATATCAATAACTTTTCAAAATTGCGCTAGTGTATCAAATATAAATGTAACTCGTTTTTACTTATATTCACATGTCTTTTTTTTTTATTAAATATACTTATTCATTAATTACATAACGCCGTCTCTTATTTATTTTCTCATAGAAAGGGGATGAAAAATAGAGTATATGACAGCAAATTATTTTTCCCTCGGGCGATGTATTTTGAATCCCTCGCCGCGCTCAGGATTCTACGTTAGAATTCTAGAATCCTTCGCTTCGCTCGTGCTTCAAAGTAGCGCCCTCGTCGTAAAAATACTTTTTTGCTCCCTGGTTTATGACAATGGAGCAAAATAGTATTTTTACGGCAATATACTATTATTTTATTTTATTTATTAAGGTCAACCCGCAAAACATACACCAGTTAATTACAAACTAAAACAGAAAGATATCCTTTTTTTATTTTTTTATTTTCAAATCTGAATAAGACTTTTGCAGGCCAATATAATCTTTTTGAGGAGCTCGATGGCGCAGTGGTTAACGCGCCCGGTTTGCGATTGTTGACGTTAAGCAACTTTCGCAAAGGCCGGCCATCGGATGGGTGGCAAAAATTTATCATCTCTAGCTGCTCCGTGCTTCGGAAGGCACGTTAAGCCGTTGGTCCGGCTGCATTAGCAGTCGCTAACAACCACCAATCCGCACTGGGCCCGCGTGGTGGTTTATGGCCCATTCTCCCTATCTATCCATAGGGAAGGCTTGTGCCCCAGCAGTGGGACGTATAATGAGCTGGTGATGTGGTGATGTGATAATCATTTAAAAATAGTACTGAACGACCTCTCGTGACTTTCCGTAAGAATAATATACTTATCCAAGATTCAAACAAACGCGCATGGAAAATTCCTTAGGAAACAACCATAATGACTGACATCTTTAGTACCGTAGCGTGCATAGTCGCATGCCAATTATCGGGATTTCATAGTGTTTGCTGCTTTGAGATCGAAATAGAAAAGGCATGCCTGCCTCATAAGTGTGGTATGTAAAACACTAAATGAATATGCAAGTTGTGCTTTTATTTAAATAAAGGCTTATTTATAACCTACGAGTATGAACTGTAAACAATGAATAACCTTCAGTGTCTCTATAAAAACATCAATCACTTACGTGTCACATAATAATATACCTAACCAGAGTTTTTATATTTTATTTAGACGCATCGCCTGAACGCTCGGCGACCGATATTAAAAATTCTGAAAAGTCTTTGAACTTTATGACATTCATTTTTGTTCGAGGACCTTCGCTTGAAATATACACTGCAAGTATATAAATATTTAATGTTGTTCCACGGGTTCATATTTACTTTTGGAGCGTGTGTGCGACGTCAAGTGTATATGTAAATAACAGATAGTTTAAGCAATATTTGGGTCTAGGTGACGAAGAATCGCGTATTTTTTTGATTCACTTACATTAGGCATGAGTTCGAAATATCAAAACGTAACCAAAAACGAATATGAGTTCTATATCATATCATATCGATATGGAAAACTCCATAACCGATATAAGAAATACTGTAATACCGAATCAAAAACCAAATCTGCATATGAGAACGCCATATGAAAAAAACTCTATACAGTCACTCTAACCAATGTCACCATATCCATGGAAAACTAAAACTTCTACACAACTCCAAATGTTTTGATGTTCGCATCTTCCTTTTCTAACTAAGCATAATGTTAACGGTGAAAATGAGACGAAGCGAATATTCACCACTACTTTGATGTGCAATGTTGTTTAATTTGGTTTTGCACTTTATAGTCATAGAAATATGACGTAATTTGGAGTAAAACGATTATCAACCAAAATCGAGTTCTTTTCATTTCATTGGGAAAATGAAATGAGGGACTTACCGTAATTATTTGCCGTTGTGTTGTCTATCGTTTTTAGTTGTAAAACTAGATATTAGAAGCAAAACTAGCAAACCGCCTTACTGATATCGATATCTGAAAACGGTTTTCGATATCGATATGAAAACTGAATATCGGTTACGTAACCGTTATCATAGAAAACCGAAAACGCCCATGTCTAACTTACATACAATCTATCAGGTGATGGTGAGCTATCGCTACAGATGGTATTCAGGAACTGTGTCGTCATCATCAACGTCATGAGCTTTTAATGGTCTTAGCCCGATGATCATTCTTCTTAGTTCTTTTGCATTATCCTAGTAGATTTAGCGGATATCTAACCCTTAAAATAGGAAGCTGTTCTAAGATGAAATTATTTTAACAAAGTGGTATCTCTAAACACAGGTGTCTTTAATTATGTAACATTTAAAATAAACCATAAAAGTATACAAGTGAAGAGACGTGCATTCAGAAAATGTTGAAGCAAACGAGGTGTTGAACACGAGAAATTGAAGTTTCTTCACCAAATCTACACTAGAGAACTGCCGTGAGTATTCCGTACGTTAGCACTATTATAAGATATCTGGGGAAATTAATAAGTATAGGTGTATATCAAAGATTATTATTAAACTGTACAGTACCATTGTACATTAATCAAAATCTTAAAAATATATATCCATATTACAGAAACGGTGCTTCTCATTTCTGGGCACGCCGCATCTCCTGACTTAAAGCTAATCTTTGCAACGTGACGTGCACCTTCCATGTGCAAAGCTTTACCTTACCGTGTCTCAGTAAGTTTAATTAAACTCTCCACAATGCACAATTAGATCTGCGCCAGTTAGCAATTCAATTATCTTCTAATGTGGTTTATGCTTGAGTATCTCTTGTTTGACTTTTAAGACTTTCAATGTGAAGTAATTTTATTATATGCTTTAAATAAGTTAAAGGAAATAACGCTTTGAAGTTGCTTGACATTGTGAAACAAGTCCTAATTGTTAAAAACCTCTACATAGATTTTACTTATAAAGAGTTGGTCCTAAGTATTGATAGTTGTATGATAGGTTACATTATGCTCATCGAACAACAGTTACTGTTGATTGATGCCTATGCTATTATTATCGTTATTTGATAAAATATTTAACCTATTTGTAAGAGTTTCTGAGGTCTAGTAAAACCACGGGTTCTAACCCATATATATAAGGGCGCATAGTTGTAATCTGATAGATTAAATGATATGAAATAGCTAACGTAACTAGGTATATCTATACAATGACGCTGCTTTAAATAGTTGTGGTAGAACACCCTAGTAGATCAGGGGAAGCCACTGGATACGGCAGCAAATGAATGATTGTTTTGAAGATTGGCTGAGATTAGGATGAAACAATAACTAGTTAGGTATAATTTAAAATACATTTGCAGATTTTATTGTCATTCAAAGAAGTTCCGTAACGTTGTCCGTTAAAAAGCTACAAAGTTACATCGGGAAATTAAAACCATGAAATAGTTGGAGGCACGTATACTCCAACATTAATTAACTGAGTGCATATACAGTACAATGCCAGCCCGGGGGACGCTATAGGTACACTTAATGACTTGAGCTCGTAAAGATTTTTAAATATTCTTGCCTACGCTACTGGGACATTGCATTTTATATTCTCGCCTTTTCTACTGGGAAATTGGTTTGGTTTTCCAAACGAATCATATACAGTTATTAATCCGTAAAAATACTAGATACTATAGAAAGTGACAACACTAATACCAATATTATTAAAAGTAATTAGGTAAAAAATTATCTATTAAACAAAAAACAAGTTGTCATTGTTACAAAATGATCAAAACAGTTTCAAGTTTCATTGATGGCGTCATAAAAATGAAATTAGACTGTACAATTTTCAAATTAAACAGCAAAAGAGCGACTTGACGCCGTGACACTTTCCTTATTATTTGCCCAGCCAGGGTGACAAGACATTTTGTAAAGGTATTTCGAACATCACTTCTCACAGTGACAAAGTAAAATTAGATCTCTGAGCTCCGTAACAACTCATTCCGAAGGTGTTCGCAGAAGGCAACAATGTAGAAATTACCTTTTAGATGTCCTGCTCGTTGGCTATCTCATTACGAAAGGGAGCAACAACGCGAGATTAGAGTTAACTACATAAAGTATCTTGTAACTTCCATCTTATTTAACTTTGCAAGGGGCTATCTGATCACAATAGCCTATTTTGGGCAGCCGGGCAAAACGTGCGGTTCTCGCTTTTCGATTAACTTAGTTACAATCAAATTATGTGCTGAGCTTTATAAATGTCAGTCACGTTTTTCTTTGAGACGTCCACAGCCATAACTTAATGAAGACAGAAGAGAATTGAAATATCAATCAGCTGGGATGTTTCAGTTTTGTTTAAGACTATAAGTATTTCGCTAATTAAAAAGATGGGACTCTTGTTAATAATGCTTAGTTATAGAAAAATAAATTGTTTTTTAATAAAACTATTGTGTTCATGCAACATCTTTGCAGTTTAATACCTTTCTACGGTCAAACTCGCTGTTTCTGATTTCCATAAAACGAGTGCTTTAGCTACTTACCTTGGGATCAGAACAATTTATGTGATGCTGTCTAATATTATCTATTAAACTGCAAAACCACTGAAATACTCTTTCCGGACAACGAACAATTATTAATGTTTTACTTATCAGACTAATATCTTATCTTAAAATAAATGCAAGTAGATCCGTATTATATTAAGTTTTTGTTTTCAGTTTGGGGTGTCGGCGTTACCTTTACTTATTTATTTATTGAATTCAGTCATCAATATGGCTGCAGGATAACAAACATAACAATATGGCAATATATTTTGACACTTTTCAAACTTACTTATACATTACTATTATGAACATTATTCACCGTCACCTATTTGTTTTTGCATCTTTATATTCATTCTATTATTTGTTGGAAAGCATTAAATTTTTGCATGAAGCTTCATTTTGTAACTACTTTAAACTAAAATGACTTTTTTCTAGTGACTAAATAAAACCACAAACCCACAAATCTACATAGAATACATAATATGTCGTTGAATTATTTTATATCTATGAAGTAGTCCATTGATTACTCCGCTTTATTATATACACGGGTTGTACATATACTAAAGTACTACGAGTATATTCTACAAGTGCACAAGGCTTCTAAACGACCGCTTGCGACAGCGATTTGTCTTTGTGGACCTAGTCATTTGACAATATACAAACATTCGTGTTATAAGCTGCTACACAGCATCTGTGTTGAAGTTTGTTTAAAATAATATAGGTACATAATTAAAGTTTGTTATTTTACAACAGATTTTAATTAAATACCTATTGAAGAGCTCGATGGCGATTGGCTTGCAATCTTCTTAGTGGGGCAACTATAACAATGCCGATTCATGACGTGAGTGTCCCAATTAAAATATTTCGAACTCTTCCGTTAGTCTGAGTAGTAAAACTCACCAACCCGCACTTAATGGCGTTTTGGGTTATGGGTTGTTTCGACATGTCCAATTGTGCATGTGAAAAGAAAGTGATATGCCCAGCTGTGGGGCGTATATGATGATCATGATAATCTGTGATAAAACAGCAAGTTACTAAAATAGCAACGATTTTTCGAACAGCACCAATTACGAACTTGTTTGTTATGTAAATGTACTTGCAGATAATGTGATGTAGCAACACTATCTTATGAATATGCATTTCTGATACACTCCGAATCTATTACACGAACACTAAACTAGTTTATCGATACAGGCACGTTACTTGCTGATTTTGTTATTCCTATGAGAGGAGCTTGCTTCGCTTTGAGCAAGAGTTATAAGTGAGCAGGAAATTAAAAAGTACCGAGTCTTTTCGGTACCGATACGAACTCTTCACAGATTTATTATTAGTCATAAAAAGTGGCTTACTTACTTACGTGTAGTTTGTGTAGTTTTTCCTGATAGAACGTAAAGGTAACTCTCCCGGCCTTCTGAACTATATATGTGCAAACAATCACATCGATCGATGGCTCTGTTTTGACGTGATGGAAGTACAAACAAACATCCCTTTGCATATAAAAGATGAGTTATTATTTTTTATATAAACAACTTCAAGAATGCCGGGTCACTTAAGGATAACAAATTAAAAATATATCGAGCTCCTACGTGCTCCGGAAGGCACGTTCAGCCGTTGATCCCGGCTTTTGTTGTAAGATAGCAGTCGTCAAATTTATAAATTTATTTACTTAATTTGTAATACTTAATAGTTAGTAAGTTTTAATGTTACTAACACAATTAATGGGCTTCGATTAAAAAAATATATATATCATAGATTAGCTAGATCTCCTCATGTACTATTGGATTACATGTTCATGTTGGAAGACTGAAGCCCAGCAGTGGGACGTCTATAGCCGATGATATTGACGGTTTTTAATCTCTTTGATTGCGGTTGTGAATGTTTTAATACGCTTTGTGTACTTACTTAATTTAATGACATTAAACCATTCACCAAAAACCATTTCACATACCATCACTTTCCCAGGAGTATAGATTTTATTTATTCAATTAATCCTCACAATATTAAAAAACTATTGAAAACTAACTAACTGACCTTCAGAAAAAAGCTTTGTACCAAAATACCGTCTAATTATTACGGAACGACCCCAGCTATTATACAAATACGCTAGGCCAGTGGCAGCCCACTGTGTGCCAAATTAAGGCGCGTCGGCCACTGGGGACAGAGTTCTCCAGCTTTAATTACCGCGATGATGCCGTCATTGTGGAAATCACTTATTTCTACTGTTTTTTGTTGTGTTTAATAATTCTGTCTAACTAAGCATTTAACCACAGTGGTTAACACGCCCAGTCTGCCATTGCTAAGGTTAAGCAACTTTCACAAAGGCCGGTCATCGGATGGGTGATCAACCATAATTGTATCATTTCAAGCTCATCAGTGTTTCAGAAGGCACGTAAAGGCTGTATTAGCAGTCGTTAACAACCACCAATCCGCACTGGGCCCACATGGTAGTTATCATATAATATCAGTCAGGTCATAAATTCTGTCACATGTTTAATATAAAATAATTGAGACAATTTTATTCATTATGTAACCATTTACATACCAAAATGAACTTAACAAAACATAGATTCTTATGACAATAAAGTTTATTCAAAATGACCTCCGTGATTTTGAATACAGGCCTTCAATCTGCGCGACCAGTCGTCTATCGCAGCACGAACGAGGTCCATGTCAATATCGGCGGCTGCCTAACTTGATTAAAGTAATAGTAGTAATAGTAATAGTGCCTAATGTGTAAAATAAACGCGAGTAGATCCGTAAAAGTTGTTTCACCTCATCATTTTGTTTGTTGTAGCTCTCTTCTACGGTAAAAATTTTTTCATCCGAAAAAAGAATTTCCCGATATTTTTTTCCCGCGTACCGCTTCAACAAAGCGCGGCATCTCTTCAGTCTCAAGTCCGTTAGACGAGCATTCAAACGATGTTCTGTTTTTCTTCGATATGCCCGAAGCCCTAAGTCTTCATTTAACACCCTTTTCACCGTGGTTCTGCTTAACCCCATCTGAAGGGCCAACTGTTTCTGCTTACGTTTGGGATTTCTTTGAATTCGCGCCTTTACAGCTTTTATCACTGCTGGAGTCCTAACAGACCGAGGGCGACCACTTCTTGACCTGTCATCTACACTAGAGTCTTCATTGTATCGTTTGATGGTACGATAAACGAATCTTTTGGTTAAATTCAAATTTTTCAGTATGTCAAACATTTGAATTGGCTCGTAACCGCAACGATGCAACGCAATTACTGCAACACGGTCTTCTTTAAGCGTCCACTCCATATTTAAAAATGAGTAAAATTCTAAAAATTATACATTTTTATTTTCATGAATTCAAAAAGAAATTCAAATTCAATAAACTTTTTTGTGGCCAGCATTCTAAAAGAAAAGTTTTTACTGTGTGACAATACTTATGACCTGACTGTGTATATTTACTCGATTTCATTTTCCATGAATTAAGAAGCATATCAGCTTGTGTTATTTATTTAAAAGCTAGCTAGCTAACGTCTAAACAAACAACTACTTCACAGAAACAGAAACTTTAATGAAATACTCGTAGGTACATATTATATTATGTTCATGACAGTGTCAACTTTTGTGTGTTGACGAGTGTCACAACGAGTACGAGTACGAGTGTAACAAACTAGCAATTCGCCAAAATACTTATACCGGGTGCGTTAACCACTGTGCCATCGAGCTCCTCAGTAATCGCATTAATATCATCACCTATGCGAGTCCACTGCTGGACATAGGCCTCTCCAAGTGTACACCACTGAACACGATCCGCGGCTTCTCTCATCCAATTTGCCATTAATACATAAATTGAATAAATGTTTGTTTTGTATGTAAAATACTCCTAAAGAGTTGAACGGGTGATTATTTACATATAATTTTACGCAAATATTGTTGCGAACAAATTACAATTTGAACATTGAGTGCTCTCATTTAGCTTATAAAGTAAAAGTAGATAGTGTTGATTAATTTCGGCGAGTTGGATTGAGCCACGATAGCATAGTTGGCAGTGCACCTGACCCGGCATGTAATGGGGTGCGGGTTCCGATCCCGCTCGTGGATTTTTTTTCAACACTTTGTCTTTTTTCAAATTGAACGGGTTTTGGCAAAAATTGGCGCAAAACGCTAGTTTGCTACAAAAGTGTCAGCACACAAAAACTGACACTTTCACAGTCAATAAACTTGGTATTCTTTCATTCCTGTCATTGGTTAGCAATCTTTTAAACAAATGACGTCCACTGATATGTCTCACTTCATGCATGGAAAATTAAAGCACGCCTGCCTTGGAGGGGTTCCGCAAGCTGTTCCTACTGCAAAAGTAATCAACGTGACGGGGATATGTTTGATGATGAGGATACGTGCCGTGCGCGTGGAATTTAAAACGATGTGGCGTAGCAAGCCTGTTATATTGGTATTTATTTTCATTGGTTGATATTTGTTGTCCTTTTACAGACCTTCTCTGTGGTATAGTGGTTAGACCACCGGTCTCTGACCCAGGGGTCCCGGGTTTGATTACCAGCCGGGGGTATATATATCATTGCGCTTGATAGAGGCTTATTAGCTACCATAATCCTATCTGAAGCTGTCGTTGTTTTTTTTTTTTATACTTAGCACGGCAAATGACTCCACACCACCTGATGTTAAGTGGAAATGGAGACCAGACGCGAAGACAACTGGTGCAGCGTGAAAACAACGCAGCATCAGTCAACTTCACTCTGCCGGCCCACAAGGTGCTTCTTCACGCCTCGTTTGAAGGACCCCATATCATAGAAAAGAGGGAAAACATGTGCTGGTAGACTATTCCATCTTTTGGAGGTGCGCATCTTTTGTTATATTTCGCCAGCTAGAAATAATAACTAACTAATCAGTAGTTACGGGCTAAGGGTGAAGTGCGCTTCCGTCATCAACCTAATCATCAATTTCTAATTGTTAAGTTGAGATAATCGCCAATAATAGAAAGATCGATTAAATTCAATTTCAACGTATTAATCGGTTAAAAAACCCAGTTCCTAAAGGAGATATGAAAATATTGTTCATTAGTTAAATAATTTGGTCCGGTAGCTCACTATGCAAAATAAGCCCAGCTAATTACAAAAGTATATGAAACATACGCGCTAACTACGTGGGAAATTACCCGGCGTCTGCCCCCGGGCGACTGGCTCGGTCACTGCAACTGCAATTACTGTTTCTCTTGGGTATTCTGCTTGTAATTTAATGTAAACAGAGTTGTTACAAAAATTCATTTACTATTTTATGTAAATATTTTATCCACTAACAATTTTCGGTGTATCTGTAGAGAATTGTATGAAGCCGGGAGAGATGATCACAGTGTTAACAAAGTTTATAAGGGTCGGGTGCAGCCACGATAGCCTATTTGGTACTTAGCCCGGATTGCCAGAATCATCATCTCAGCCAAAAAGACGTCCACTGATGGACAAAGGCCTCCCTCAAGGATAAATCATTTTGAGGGGAGTTTGCCATAATCGCCACGCTTGGCAGTCGGGTTGGCGATCGCAGTAATGTGGAAATAATCACAGAGTGACTCTGCTGCCCATCCTCTGGAATGGTCCCATAGTCGCCTTCTACGACACCCACGGGAGAGATGGGGTGGTGCAATTCCTTATCCCCGGCACCACACGGGGTATTGCCAGAATCGCCAGAATATGCAGGGTCAAATAC
Organism: Eudonia truncicolella; assembly: GCA_949315975.1. Lineage (NCBI taxonomy): Eukaryota > Metazoa > Arthropoda > Insecta > Lepidoptera > Crambidae > Eudonia > Eudonia truncicolella. The sequence continues at coordinate 13,594,650 of OX438836.1, forward strand.
CGCTAGTGATTCCTTTTTAACACTTTTGTAGAAATAGAGGAGCTTATTGCTTACTACGTACTTGTGTGAAGTCTCAGTTGATGTCGGTGAAGTCTACACTATATACATTTTACAACTATCCCGGTCTATTATAAACAAAGAAACTCTGAGTCAGCCAGTGACCACGGTCGGTACAACTCGGTCAAAACGGCGGGTATAAAAGCAGTTTGCATTTTACCCTGTATTTTTTGTTTATAGCTAAACATTTCATTTAAGCATAATTTGTAGTCACCAAAAAACATCGACTGCTTTATTAAACCTAGAGGAATAACATTCAAAATCTGGTATAAACTGAACTAATTGCACAAGTAAGCGTAACATATGGCTTGCTAGCTGCATAGCAAATTAGTAGAACACGTGCCTAGTGGACCACTTTGGCTACTGCAGGCAATTACAGTGCCACTTAAGTTCTATGCTGATAGTTAGGATGCTACGAGGGTCGCACAGTCGCACAGTCAACATAAAATGTAATAATTATGGGTATATAAGCAAATTTTACACAAATTTTGTAGCGAACATAATAAGTAAGTAAGAAACATACATAATAGGTATTATATAAATTTGAAAAACTCCACACGATTGTTAACGACAGCCGAAACCAACTGCTTTGCGTGTCTTCCGAAGCTCGAGAGAGCTCGAGATGATAGATTTTTGGTCACCCATCCAATAACCGGCCTTTGCGAAAGTTGCTTAACTTCAGCAATCGCAGACCAGGCACGGTATATAACCACTGCGCCATCGAGCTCTTCTCAAGGCAACGTGTTGCATCTCAATTACAAAAAAACATTTATGACAATGTCAGGTTTGATCACTAAATTATCTAAATAATTTATGTCTAAAAATGTTTAGTGGCTTTACCACGGAACCCGCATCGCTCATTGCCATATGCGTTTCTTTTAAATAATACATCACATTTATATTGAATAATAAAATGTTATGTTAAAATATCTTGAATTCTGTATAACCTAATGTTATTCAACCCCCACAAATCATACCCACCTGGTCCCCGGGGCATAGTTGAGGCCGTAATTGAGGGTATTTCTCAGGCAGTAAGGTGCAAGTGACCCCTTAATGGTATCGTAGTGGGCACGTTAACTATGTCCATAAAATCTTAGGAAAGACTATAAGGCAAAAGTGGTAACTCGGAGTGAGTAGCTTCTAAAATCGTACTTAAGTACCTTAAAAATACTAGCTTTATTACAATCCAACTTTTCTATGCTATAAAAATTTACTATCGATTACGTACCAGGCATCTATCATTAATTGATACCTTGTTTATATAGGGTCTCGGGCCACTTGCAAGTTATGTGGGGCTCTCCCTCTCGCACACTGCTCAAACAACTCCCAAGAGTTTGATGTCCCTGGCTGGCACACCCACTAAAAGTAGTAGGTACCATCCCAGCACTTACGGAGCAGACTTGGGACCACGAATAGCGGGCACCGTGTACAACCCCGCGCCACTAGTTGATATCTACCGTTTTAAGCAACTACATACAGAGCGCAACACTCCGGCGGTACTTAGTTGTCGAAGCCGCACGTTTTGATTAGCAGGGTGCCAGTTCTAGTCTTTTTTTCTAATAAAAACAAATCTATCACTCGACGAATTAGTGTGTGTATGATAAGGAAGAATCGATAGAAAGTATATTAACTCTCGAGGGCAGCAGTTTAGTTTAGTTTTGTGTAATTTAGCACACACACGCAATGTTTGTTTTGACTATGTCATTTTGTAGACTGTTTTTTAGTAGCGGCAGTGTTCAAAGCCACAGACGTGTAGCTTCTGTACGTGTATTATCTATTCTGTGCCGAGACAGAATATAATTATATAATACAGTTATTTCACAAAGTTTGTAACATCCTTAAATCAACCAAAGTTCTTAGTAACATCGTGAATATATATCGAATCTCAGTGATAGAAATGAAAAATATACTTTAATAATTCAATTATTAAATGTTGTTTTGTTTATGTATTAACAATGTTTTAATGTCTATGTTTGCAGTATTAGCAATAGCAGGCTTGTTGGTCAAATTTCAATTGACTTATATCAAAATGTTTTTTGTTTTATATAATTTTTACGCAAATTTTTGTTGCGAAATAAATTACAAAAACACAAATGTTGCAAAAATTTCCACGAGCAGGATTTGAACCTTCTGACATACTGGGAATAGCTCAATTGGGAGAGCACCTGACCTGGTATGTCAGAAGGGTGCAGGTTCAAATCCTGCTCGTGGATTTTTTTTCAACATTTGTGTTTTTGTAATTTGACTTATATCATTATTTTTCAATTAATAAATTCAGCTCGACCTTTAAACGGTGTAGTGCTTCATAATCCAATAAAGGTAATTGCTTCATTTCACCCGACATTTGAATAATGGGTCTATCGCTCCGATGAGGATCAATCAACTTGCCAATTAATTTAATGTAGCCTGTAGGCTGACAGCCATACTATCGTTACGCACTACAGATAGTTTTCAATGTCATACGTTTTTGCAAGATCGTACTTTTTTCGGTGAAAATTTTTTTGTAAATTTTAGTAACCGATAATGATGTGATAATGAATGTTGAGCTGTAAACTGCACTGCTGTGTATGGACAAACCTTCTCATATAAACAATAAGCATAGGTTTGACTACAGATGATACTTTACTTGGCATTAACATGACATTTTTTATACTGAATAAAACTTGTTATTTTGCATGTTCTATCTTATATGCTCGCTTTTAGCTTTTAGCTTGTATATGTTTATATGATAGGAGCTCGATGGCACAGTGCTGAGGTTGAGCAACTTTTGCAAAGACCGGTCATCAACTGGGTGACCAACAATTTATCATCTCGAGCTCCTCCGTGCTTCAAAAGGCACGTAAAGCCGTTGACAACCGATAATACTCCGCTAAATTATGAAATCTAGATTATCAAAAGCACCTCCAAGTGACTACAAGCATTGTGTTTGACCGATGTTGCCGACCCTCAACAAGATTGTTGTGGCACTGGGCCACAAGTAGTATGTACAAACAAGATACGTTTCACTTACAATTATGGTTCGCAAACTATATTCACTATAATTTTAAGGAAATATTTTTGCGAACAAATTGCATTTTGGAAAATGTTAAAAACGAAATCCACGAGCCGGACTATCCGGGTCAGGTGCGCTTCCAATAAAGCTATCGTGGCTCTGTCCAACCCGTGACAAAATCAACACTATCTACTCTTACTTTGTAAGCCAAAGGAGACTTAATCAACAACTACGTCATCAACATCCGAATTTTTCGATGACGTTTCACTAGTACGTTCTCAATGGAAACCGTTACAAATTGTGTGCGATGTAAATGATTGCGCTCAAATTGTATATTGCAAAGTTATGATATCTACAGGTGGTCCTGCTAGTCCATTAAACTATTTTCAAAAAAATATTTATTTATTTGTCATTAAAAATACAGCAAGTAAATTTCATATTATTATCGCCTTATTTACAAAAAAAAGGTGTTGAAAGCTTAACTGCTCGTTCTACATCGCAAATACACCGATCCGATCCGAACCCTTCGGAGAATCTAGTAGGGCACGGGGACGCGCACTAGTGCGCGATGCCGTTCCCTCTAGAAAACTTCCGAAGGTGATTCGTTTCACACGGCTTGAGGGACCATTTACGTTCCTCGCCGCCCCCAAACAAGCCCGGTGAAGCTGAAAATGCCGTCTGAGGCAATCAGCAACCTCTCTCCAAAAAAAAATCGCAAACACAACAAGAAAATAGTAGGTGATATTAGTACTCACAGAATCGGCCGTGTGAGAAAAGCCTATAGAAGGTGTGTGTAAAAAAGGAGATAAGAAGAAAGGAGATATTTTTATTGGATTACTAGCTGACCGGCGGACTTCGTACCACTTTGACAGTTTCCATGACAACAAAACAAACAAATCATTCGTCCGCTTAAGACCACCCGTATTTCATGATGGATGGACCCCTTTAGCAGCGCCACCTACCGGGTCCAATTGTAAATCTAAACCATTCTCGAATCCACTTGAACACATACAGAAAATTTCATACACGCACATACACGAAAAGTGACACACACGCACAGAATATTTAAAGATATATAAAGATAGTCTGATTTTAAGTTTCCCAATATTATTGTACTTAGTGACTGCAATCTGTTATGTGTTGTAATAAATAAATAAATTCTTAACAATACTATGAAATCTATATATTTATAAGTTAAGGGAAAACTTTGTGCCCCTTTTGTAAGCACACTGCGTGCACGGAGGAGTTTGCGATTTAGTATAGTTATAGTTTATATGGAGAAGAAACCCCGAAGTATTTAATGTTGTTATGTAATTTGTTCTTACTTAGATTCTATAAACATTAAATATTTTGTGAACTACTACGGTCGAATTTCAACCACTGAGCGACTACTAGCTCTAACTAAAGACTCAAGCTTATTTTTGTTTTTGTCTATTTAAAACAAAATATTTAAAAAACTCTCTTTTCTTTCAGATGTGGGTGTGGGTACTTACTGGATTTATCACGCGGCAGTCATCATATAGGCAAGTATCTTTTTATATATTAACACCCGTATCTCGTGATGGTTTAACAAAAACTCGGGAGTGCGCATAAAAACATACCAAAGTTCATCATGATTAGCATAGCACTGGAATAAAACTTTGGGCAATGGCACACAAACGGTTAGCCTAAATTTTTGCATACTGATGCATACTGATCTAAAATAAACTTATTTTTTATATATTTATATTTACCAACACATTAATAATGGCTCTGAAAGCTAATCTGCTTATGTTAGAGATACTGGTAGGTTCATATCAGAAGTCTAACGGGGCTATGGTGAATCGAACCACGATTTCACGCATTTAACCCCAACTATCCGTTCTACTACCTACCAACGCTTTATTTAGAGGAACCGCCTAAGTTATCATTCTGGATGGCGTCATAAAGGTCCTTTCGCAACTAGCTCACGTCTGTAATATTATAGACCGTTATTTACGATGAAGAGCAGTATACTTTGCTGGACTTTTACGTTTATGCGTCTCTGAGGGAAGGCCCTTCTGTAACCGAATGGTTTCTATATTTATTTTTGTAAATAAGTGGAGCATTGATGTATCAAGAAATGTTTATTTGTAAGTTTACAAATAACGTCTTGTATAGTGGAACTTCTGTGGTATGTATTCTGGTTTTGTTTTTATGTACCTGACTATCGTGACTACACCTTTAGGAGTATAATCATGGTCGTTTATAGGCAGGTACCTATATGGTTTTGGTTTTTACTATCTAGATCAATAATATAATAATAAAAGAGCTTTAGTACATTTTGGTTATTTATTACATACATACATACATTTTATGACTAGTATTTGTCGTTCTAAAAAAAATAACGTCTCCGTACCACTGATACCACTGATCTCAAATCCAATCGTACTGGGTTTGATACTCCATATCGATTTATAGTGTACTTGGTCTAATTTAAAATATGACTTGTTTTAAGTAAACTTCCATCATACGGGCTTCCTGAGAAATTGTGTGCGGGGGTCGCCAGCTTACTTTCTGGGCGTAGCATCAAAGTCGTGGTTGACAGATCATGCTCTGACCTGAAGCCCGTGAATGCTGGAGTCCCGCAGGGTTGTGTACTGTCACCTACTTTGTTTTTTCAATGACATGTTGCATAACAACAGCATTAATTGCTATGCAGACGACAGTACTGGGGATACGCTTTACACCGGACGGGCTAATATTTTTCTGGAAAGCGTCATCGAGAACCGGAATAAACTTGTGACTGACACTGAGAACATGTTAAGTCATGTCTCGAATTGGGGCCGACTTAAACTAGTTCATTTTAACCCTTCCAAAACACAAGTTTACGTGTTTACCGCTAAAAAACATCCTTTCGTCGTATCTCCTAAACTTGACCATTGGAATCCTTGGCGTCGATATTTCGAGTGACGTTCAGTTTCGCGGTCATTTGGAAGGTAAAGCTAAATTAGCTACGAAAAAGCTGGGTGTGCTCAATAGAGTGGGACAGTATTTCACGCCGACCCATCGCTTACAACTCTACAAAGCACAGGTCAGGCCTCATATGGAATACTGTTCCCATCTTTGAGCTGGAGCGCCCCAGAACCAACTATAGTTGTAAAAAACCCGTTAGCTACCGTTACTTAAACAAATCTATGGTTAGCTACCGATAAAATGCTGCTATTAACGGTTAGTTATCCGACTGCGACAAAAAAAGGGTAAATAATCTGTTTTTTTATTGTGTAGTCAACCCCTAGGTGAAGTGAAAAATCGATATCCGAAGGATAAAGATTCCATTTTAGATTTCATAAATCATATTTAAAGCGACAAGTAAACATAATCCAGCTTTAAATATGAGTAATTTAACGTAAACGTAAATTAACTATTCGTGCCGCAGGATACTAAAGCAACCCTAGTGCGGAGCTCTTATTGGCGAACTAAACATCCCGCGTGTAGTGGTAGTATTTGAGAACAGCGCAACTCGCGATACCCATTTCAAGCCGCTAGCGGCAACTAGCGGTGGTATTTAACTGTAACAAGCATAAAATGCGATTAAATAACCGTTAATAACAAAAAATGCATTTTTAACTGCTTGGTTAAAATTGTTAATAACCGACTTCGCATATTTAGTACCAACTATTCCTTTGACCGCACTCAACGCAAAGCTGCTCGAGTTGTCGCCGACGACGTGGTAACCTCTGGTCGGCTCGATCCACTGGCCATTCGGAGAGACGTTGCGTCTCTCTGTATATTTTATCGCCTTTATCATGGGGTGTGCTCTGAGGAATTGTTCGATTTGATCCCTGCCGCTGATTTCCTTCATCGCACTACACGCAATTGACTTTCTTTCCATCCACAACATCTTGATGGATGGCGGTCCACTATTATGCGTTTCTCACGTAATTTTTAAACACGTACTGCAATGCTGTGGAACCAGCTCTCAACGGCGGTATTTCCGGACCAACATGACTTAGGGATCTCTGGTTTTGCGGGTGTCCATGGGTGGCGGTGATAGCTTTCCATCAGGTGACCCACCTGCTTGTTTGCCTTCTTCTAATATAAAAAAGTAAGCCTGGCCGGCAACCACCTATATATGTATTTTTTCTATATATTCTATTCTATTCACAGATAATACAAAAGCAAAGCAATACCCTGTCGTGAATAAAATAAAACAAAAGTTTGAATCAAAATCAAGGACCCTACAAGTATAAAAAAAGCCTTTTAGGGTCACTAGAGTAAACGACTGATTTTACCTTATTAGGTACTTTGTATCGACGCTTGAGAAAAGTCAACACGCATTACCAGAAGTCGACAATCGATTATGGCATGACGCGGTATACAATCTCAACACATAGTCAGGCACCGTTCGGAAGGCCTAAGATATATTTCCGTGAGGTTATCAAGGTCAGACTTCCACGTTGACCCGAAGCCCATTCCGCCGTGTCTGTTAGGAATTTGCTAATGTAATTTATTGGGGTACCAATAAAACTGTCGCCATAACGATTTATAACTGTTGTCTTTGGCCTGAGTTGAAGCGAAACGATTACTTAGTTGCTATTGTTATTTTTAATCAGGCACTTTAAGTGCTACGATAAGGTACACCATAAAAGGGAGCTTCTTGGCTCATCTTCTTATTGTCATGAAAGTATAACTGTCAGAAGGAAGACGAGCTACCATGGTGTAGACATTGTGTATTTCTCAAAGGACTCTCTTATACTAAGCTCTCATTTGGATAATAATATTTCGGTAGACAGAAAAGACACCAGACTCTTGAAAACTACAATGAAACTACAATAAACCTATCAAATTTTAAAAACATCATTTATACAACACGTAACAGAAAGGTGTGGTTAAAATTAAAAGATTCAAAGTGTATCCGATCTAGATCTCCGATATAGAGTTACTAAGACATAATTATTAACTTTAATTTGATATGAAATTTTTTAATTAAACATTTATATTGTGACGTCACATCAAAATAAACAAGTCACAGCCCTAGTGGATAAGTAACCTCTATGTACTTACATTAAAAATCACTGCTGCTTGCACATGCGCGCCTGACGCGTATGACTTCACTTATATAAATATTTAATTTACAATTGCATTACAAATTAAAGTAATAATTATGTCCTAGTAACAACACATTCAAGATCTAGATCGGATAAACTTTGGATCTTTCCATTTTTATCACACCTTTCTGTTACACGTTGTATACACTTTAAAATGTTCACTGCATATGACTGGTACCGTGGTTTCGTTGGTCTGACCCATAGGTCTCGAGTTCACATTACCGTCTAACATCTAGACTGATGCGATCTTCCGCACACTAGCCAAAATTTCAAATTAAAAATATGAATTTATTGCTTTCCTCACTTAAAGGTTTTCCGTTCAAATGAGCGGTGACAAAGTAGGCATTAATATTCTTATCTCTCTGTGCAGTGTCTCCGCCCATTGACCCGCAAAAAATGAAATTTTTGGAAGGCTCACCCGATTGCGGCAATAAAAAAGCCCCTAGTTGGTACCTTACTTCTGATCAGATTGAATACAAAGCTTTTCGGAGATCTGCAAATATTTTTTTAATTATGTCGTCTATTAAAATATCGTAAAAATATTGTTATTATAATTTTAATGAAGTCTTCAGGACGCATGTAAATAGGGCTCTGCCACTCGTACGTTACATTATTCCTGAGCGACATAGGCTATGTTTTATTTTGACAATAAAAGTAAGTAAATAGCCCACTAATAGCACTGTCCCACTGCTGGGCAAAGGTCTACATCATTGAAATCAAGTAATCGTTACAATTGATGGGTATTGCTTCGTACGTTGCGTGGTGCACCACGCTTGCCAAATGCGGGTTGGTGATCACAAACCCGGGCTATGTATCGGAAAATCGGAAACACACTATACCGGACCTGGGAATTGAGTTTAGGACCTTTGGGTATCAAACCGAGCGCTTTGCCACTCGACCACCGAGGCGTTATGTGCTATTTTGATAATAAAAGTTATTTAATAAGCGCCAAATAGGCACAGGAAGTCGCGCGTGGAAACCTAGTAATCAATCATGTGAATCAAACGAATGTCAAGGTATGACATTAATTTTCATTGTGTTTTAAAAATCGCACCTTTGATCACATAAAAAACATATATATCTTCATATATATCTTGTGTCGATACTCTTGCTCCATCCCATCTTCCTAGCACAGCGTGCTGTGCTGGTGCTGCTGCTGCGGCTGCAGAAAACCTTAAGCGGCGAAAGTATAATAACCTTATCGGCAATTATATTTTCGAGCCGTTTGTGGTTGAAACCCTCGGGCCATGGGGTCCAAGTGCTCATGTTTTATTTACTGACATCTCCAAACGGCTGGTTGACACTACCCATGACCCAACGGCTGGCTTTTACCTTGGCCAGAGGCTAAGCATTGCCATACAACGTGGCAATGCCGCCAGTCTCTTGGGTACATTACCAGTCGACAGCGACGCGGAGGAATTTTTTGACGTCATTTTTTAGTTTCGTAATAGTTTTAGTTACTGTAAGAATTTCGAAAAATATTTTTAATTAATGGTTTTCACAAATCACAGAGACAACCCCGTCACTGTATAATCTTCATTTAAATGTGGAAATTACTACCATGGCGTTTCTTACTTCGATCAATATTATTTTTGATCGAAGCGTTTCAATCATTGTGATGCTGACTGTACATAGAACATTGTAATTTAATGGCTTAAACAACATACTGCTCCAGATCCGTACATAAATGAGCTCGTCTAATATTGGATTATAAATAACCCATACCATAAATGCAAGTGTTGAGTTTGAGGGAGAAGTTTAGTTGTAACCTCTTAAGAACTATAGTGATTAGACCACCTGCACCGGTCTCTGATCCAGAGGTTCCGGGTTCGATGCTTTATATTATCGTAAGTACAGTTTGTTTGAAGTGTTCGTTGTTTTATAAGCTAGTAGCTACCACAATTTATCATAGTTTGTCGCTGCAGCTTTTAAAGCATTTAACGAGATAAGACTGTTAGCATATAGTACAGTTCTTAAATTGTAATTTTATGACACACAATTACTTTACTATATATATAAAAATCAATTGCTATTCGTTTGAGTCGCTAAAACACGAGAATGGCTGGAACGATTTGGCTCATTTTGATTTTGAAACATTTGTGGAAGTCCAGGGAAAGTTTAAACGGTGAGAGGCATAAATAATAAGTAACGGAATAAACTAAAAACGACAATTACATTTTCCAATACAAAATATTCCACGGTTTGTTGGTTTTGTTGTCATAGAAACTTTCGAAGTGGTACGAAGTCCGCCGGGTCAGATAGTCTTAAACAAAAGTAAAGTAATTACATAAAATATATAGTTCGACTAAGCCCATTCGATCCATATTTTGGAAATCGGACGACGCCCCGGCGCCGGATGCCTTAATACGACCACACATTTCACTGGATATTATTGTACCCTTCGAACCGGAACACAACAATTCGGGACATCCCTCCTTGACGGTAGGTTACATTAGCTGTTTAAATCACACCTTTTTTGTATATTAATACATCAGATAACCCACCTATCTGAATCCTGCGTCTATTCCATTGTATCACATGGTAAAGTAAGTAATTATGTAGCTGCCAGATGTTTGTAGTTGATACGAGTAGGTATGTACATGAACTGCTATTTATTTAAAACGTTGTGCTAGATTTTTTTTATACACATGCATGTAACGTGGTTACGTGATTCCAATTTTGATTGATGATTGATGATTCCAGTTTTCAATTAAACTCATAAAAAATTTGGAAAAATCTTCAACTGTTGGATCCGACCCCGCTTGGTCTGAAGCTACAGAAGCTAATATCTAACCCTGCTGTGTGGGAATCTAAAAACTCTTGGCCTTTGACATAAGACAAGACCATACAATAAAAATATAAAGCACCAAATATTCATTTCCCTAAGTGTCTTTCGTAACTAGTTAGAATATTAAAATATTAACGCACTTCTAAAGGCACGCTGAAGGGTGGACATTGGGTATCGCTATAAACAGCCAGTATCGATTGGAACTCCTACATAAATAAATACAGGTGTTTATAGTAAGTTTTTTATTAGGTGCATAATAATTTGAAAAAAAAAATAAAATTATGGTTCACTATTGAACGGGGAACTATTGATGGGTCCGTACTTAAGAACTTTTAGTCTGAGACCGGTGATAATACACAAGACCACAAAGACGGTTGAACAAGATAGTAGAGAAGCAACAAAATGTTCAGTATATTGAGTGTCGTTCGTAATTCATGCGTCATATAAGTAGTTGGAGTATTAAAATATTGACGCACTCCCAGAGGCACGCTGAGGGGTGATATTGGGTATCGCGATAAGCAGCCGGTGGCGATTGGAATTCCTACATAAATCATCCACTCCTCCGGGGCCGGTCCTCGGTCAAACCGCAATAACTTTATATGAAATTTCAATAACAACCCGGAATGTCCATTTGGTTGAGGTTAAAAATTAATGGTTTGGTTTATTTTACATGCGTACGAGTAAAAAGGAAAAAAGGAAGCGCTAACTTCAATTCAATTTGTTTTCTAGTTAAAGTTGTTTCGATTTGCCCAACAGCGGGACAGTGTATGCTATTTACTAACTTATTTATTAAGAAGAAAAGGGGAAAAAGTGTTGCTATAACTTACGCAAATAACTAAACAGCATAGCCAGAATACCATCATAAATGAAATAAAAGAATGAAATCACTACATACCAGCGCGCATTTACATACTACTTACTGCGCTGGCTCAGGGACTCGAAGTGGATCTTGGCCTCCGACACGAGATTTCGCCACTCTGCTCTGCCCTTAGCCGCCTCTCGCCTGTCCGGCCGTTGGAGGTGGCTAAGATCCTTCTCAACCTGGTCTATCCAGCGATACCTACGGCATCCCACCGGGCGCTTCCCGGTTGGTCGGCCCAGGTATGCGAAGAGCGCGTATTTGATAGCATACATTTAAAACATTGCCTAAAGACACATATTCATAAATCTTTGGAATTCTGAATTTTATTTTACTATACTCATGTAGTGACAACTAGGTACACATTTTCTTTCAAACCCCAGCTCGTTAAATCTCTTTGCTATAACATATTTTGGACAAATTCCGTTATCTATTTCTAGTAAACTCCTGAATTGATAGCTGTTGGAGATAATCTATTTCAACAATAAGTCAGTCACAATCTAATTGAAGTTAGCGCATAGTAAGATTCAACCCTTTGCCGGGGCTTTGTTAATAAACTGCTGAAAGGAGATTCTAATGCAAATTACGCACAGAATTCAAATTGTAAATATACGCCATTAAGATCTTGTGTCAAGGATATTATGGACTATTTTCGCTTAATAATGCATACAAGTTGGAGCACTTCGTAAATTAGTGAGGACTGAAGCGGAATGTTTAATGCATATTGATTTTCATGGGCCACATTCGTCTGCTGTACATTATTCGTCTCGGATTGCGGACTTCGAACACTGAATTAGTAATTTGAAAATTAGCGCAGACATTCGTACACAACTAATAGGGTAGATCGTGTTGCCTGGAAGCCTCCCCTAAACTAAATCACTCTCTACTAAATCTAATTGAAAGAAAGAAAGATATATAACAGTACTGTTTGGTCACCGCAATACGATATTCATATAAAACGCCTCGAAAGTGTCCAGAGTAGGTTTATGTGGCACCTGTCATTTCGATTCTTGCTCGTCAAAAGTCTCACTTCCTATTTGAGTCGCCTTGAACATTTTAAACTTAAGCCGCTAAGGGAAAGGAGACTCCTTCTGGATGACATGTTTCTATATTTTGATTTGTTTCTATAGATTGATGCGTGGTGACCTCGATTGTTTGAATCTCCATGGACAAATCAATATTAACGCACCAAGAAAATTGCCACGCATCAGTAGATTTAATCTATTTTCGGAGCAGCTCTCTAAGAGCAACTTGGGTCACCATTCAACGCTTAATAGGCTACAGCGACATTATAATGTTTTGTCACGATCTAACGCTGACATATTTCATTCAGGATTTACAATACATGCTGAACGCCTAGCTGATTCTTATCTATGCATCGGTGTCCAGATGAACTTGGACAAAACCATGATTATGTTCAACGAACATGCCATTCCGGGACCGATTGCAGTTCAAGGCAGTACTCTTGAAGTTGGAGTCTAAAGTTGTCAATCAGTGCGTCCTACCCCATGACATACGGAGCCGAAGTGGACACTCACGGTAGACCTGGTCCACAAATTTAAAGTCGCTCAGCGAGCTATGGAAAGGGCTATGCTTGGAGTTTCTCTGAGGGATCGGATCCGGAACGAGGTTATCCGACAGAGAACTTAACATCAGGTGAGATCAAGGCACTGTGCTTACCCGTTAATATAAAAAAAAATATTAGCCGCAGAACCGATTACCGATGGGGTAAACGAGTTTTTGAGCGGAGACCGCGTATCGGCAAACGTAGTGTAGGACGCTCTCAGGCTGAGGCAAGAGCTGGATGAGAGTAGCCGCGGATCGTGCTCAGTGGCGTGCACTTGGAGAGGCCTATGTCCAGCAGTGGACCTATTATAGGCTAATGATAATAATGATGATGAAGCAAACATTTTCATTATATACTCGTATGTACAACGTGTAACAGAAAGGTGTGGTCAATATGAAAAGATCCAAAGTATATCCGATCTAGTTCTTGTTTGTGTTGTTACTGACACATAATTTTTTTATGAGAGAGATTTATGAGAGTAGCCGCGGATCGTGCTCAGTGGCGTGCACTTGGAGAGGCCTATGTCCAGCAGTGGACGTGTGAAAGCTAATGATGATAGATTACATCCAACCTATGAACATAGAACTTTTTGAAAGCAATTTCCTTTTATTTTATTACCTTTCTAGGAATCAATATCACTACTTAACTGTGCTGAATGAAAGCGAGCATCAAATAAATGGCTACGTACTAATAAAATATTCCGTTTCTTTTTGATCTTGTTCTCAGTGAAATGTAAATTAGGCGTTGGCGGAATACTGTATGCTTAAGTGATATATATTACCATACTACAAGTACTCATAGTAACGATTATTTGCACAGAACCTTGAAGTAGAGCTACTCCTATTTAAATTGAATAAAATTTATTGAATATTAACATCATTATCATCATTTAAGTCAAAAGATGCCCAAAGACAACAAACGGTTCTGTTTTTTTTTAAATTGCACACGAGTATGCTAATCAGTATCTCTGCTGATCTTAAAAGCTATGAAATCGATAAAGTAACTATTTTTATATGGTATTTCCGGTAAAGATTTCTTTTTTGTAGCGGTAAATACACAGGGTAAACAAAATAAGTGTAACACCAACTTCATTAAAAATACTTTTCACAAAAAGAGGTACACTTCATAAACGTCCAATTAAAAATATCTTTTTCTCGGTTGAAAACTTTTTCATTACTTTGCGTGAACAGCATCAAAAGAATTTAATTAACTAGATCGCTTAGAGAGTTAAATTGAGTTTCCAGTAAAATAAAAAATCTTATTTACGAAACAATCTTTACTAACAAATAATAACAAAACTATATTTCATTATAGACATAAAACATTGTAGACTGACAATGAGAATTTGGTAGTAGATATGCTATGGACCAAGGGATAAGTAGGGAATTATAAAAAATGCCCGCGCAGTTTGAATAATGTCCAATATGAGAGGGCAGTGTGATTACAACTATTGAAATAATCAAACTGTCCGGGAATTATTTATAATGTGTATCACCTATGGGGCAGAACAATTAAAACCAGGTTCTGGCCAGGTTTTGGTCAGAAAGAACGGAGAGTAGGGGGACGGAGAGGATCACTAGAGGGTATCAATGATTAATATTGGTATAACTTATCTCACTTAGTCATAGTGTACTGATTCATTAATATTTTTCTTCTGTTTTTCTTGTAAAAATATTATACACATTGCAATGAAACTACTTTTACGAATCAATGTTCGCGTGAACTTTAGAAAGCAATACACAATATATATAAATATATAAAATAATCTACAAGGAAAACGTCTCTCATCCATAATCTACAGATCACTATAAAATATCATAAAAAATGGAGTATTAAAAAAAAGTAAAATACACAAAGGCTCGCATTTTCAGCATCGCCAACAACAAACTTTTAATTTATACGCGTAACAGAAGCTTACTCGCGGATCATTATAAGTTTTAAAGCTCGATAGTGGTAACGGTTTCCTTTCCTTCACAAGCTTTTTTATGTAGAACATCATGAGATCTTGTATGAGATCAAATAACCTAGTGATTTTCTTTATTGTTATATTCTGCTGACAAAAAAAAAGACAAATGTAAAGTGAAGAACTTGGTACAACGCTATAAGCTTATATTTCACATGTACTTGGAAACAGGAAGACAGACCACTAATCTTGCAGTCTTCGAAATGTTTTTGTTTTGTTTATATAATTTTAACGCAAATTTTGTTGCGATACAAATTACAAAAACACAATGTTGAAAAAATTTCCACGAGCAGGATTTGAACCTATGTCAGAAGGGTGCAGGTTCAAATCCTGCTCGTGGAAATTTTTTCAACATTGTGTTTTTGTAGTCTTCGAAATGTCAGAATAAATAATAAAAGTTGACGAATAAACGCGGGTATGTAATTCTAAAAATTATAGTCAGTTCTACGTTAATAAAGTTTGCTAATAATTATACTATTCAATTCAAAATTCAAAATCATTTATTCTTTTTAGGCTACAAAATAGCACTTATGAATGTCACTATGCCATCGGTTCGTAAGCAGGGGCGGCTGTCCCTTAAGTACAGACGCCTGCACATCAACCTATCCAAAACTGTCAAATTTCTTCAATACATATTCAACCATATAGTTAAAGCATAAAGTTCAAAGTCTATTTGACAGTTTGTGGTAGGTTGATGTGCAGGCGTGTGTACATTCGTGCACTGAACCAGCAAAATTTGAATAGGTTCAGAAATTAACATTAAACGTTTAATAAATTTTACACCACCACCACAATTGTGTACCACCAGTACCATAACCCACCAGCCGCCACGAGACCATGTACCGAGAAGAAACGGCAAGAAACTCAGCAATTGCATTTCTTTTCTCCCTTTCTCTTATACAGTCAAAATAAAATTAATTAATTGATTAGTTGGCATTTTAAAGCATTTGCGGAGTAATATAATATGTGAAACGTCTGTGAAATAGAAATTAATTTCGCAATAGTATATTTAGTGTAATTATAGTGAAATAGATAGCTGGATGAGGGTAGCCGCGGATCGTGCTCGGTGGCGTGCAATTGGAGAGGGCTATGTCCAGCAGTGGACTAGTTTAGGCGGACGATGATGATGATGATGATGATGATGATGATAGTGATATATCAAAATATGGGATCTATCAATACTTTAGTTTCGCTTTTACAAGCCCAATTTACTAATTCACAGCAACAAAACGAACAATACCACTGACAGACATTGTTCGCAAATGACGAATGAAACCGAATATGACCTACGTTAAATATACCAGGTTCATTAAAGCCGCACCTTCACATCATTCTTGTTATGAATGTAGGCAACATTCATTTTATATTTATCGTGTTATGTATAGAAGATAAGCGTAAAGTGGTATTAAACTCCATTAGGTTGCAAATTAATAACGTGGCATTACTGTTATGCAGCGAAGTGACGCCATCGTTGAATAAAAATAGACTTGCTTTACGCTGCTTTAGAGACTTAGTAGCTTTTCTCGTGACTTTAACGTTTAATTAAAAGTTTTATTAAACCTCTTTGCTCTTTTACACTATTTCCTTTTTTAATACTTTTGTTTAGTTTTTTTTTTCATATACGGCATCAGTGCCGTTGTATTTCAATTGTTACCATTAGTGAAAATAAAAGGTTAGTTTGAAAGAGTTTCAATTTGCTAGTAGCAAGCAAATAGCAAATAAGATTTAATGGCAACATATTGAGATAGTATGGTGGTAGCTAGCCAGGCGGACAAACAAACCCTACCACTAACTAAAGAGAGTACAGAAACATGTTTTTCCCGCTAGACCACCGAGGCGGTTAAATAAAAACTGGCTATCTTATCCCTAAATGTTGGAATACAACAATGCTACTGTTAATATTTTTGTTTAAGCGACGGACACAGTTAAAATGGTTGTAGTAACCCAAATGGATTTTTAACTAACTAAACAACAAACTAACAAAACCGAGAACTATATATGGACTCTGCTAGGACTGAGACCCTGTGTGCTCCCTCGGGTTGCTCCGCTCCCCGATCCGATCCGGACCCTTCTGTGAATCTAGTAGGGCACGGAGACGCGCACTAGTGCGCGATGCCGTTCCCTCTAGAAAACCTCCGAAGGTGATTCGTTTCACACGACTTGAGGGAGCCTTTACGTTCCTCGCCGCCCCCAAAAAAGACCGGTGAAGCTATAATGCCGTCTGAGGCAATCAGCAATATCTCTCTCAAAAAAGAAATTAAACCCTGTGACAACGGTAGTTTAATCACCAAACTACAGAGGCGGTTACTTTAAACATTATCTTGGTTATCATGACAAAATCAGATTTTCGCAAAACCGTCGTCATTTACATTTAAAAATTCGTTTTCCCGGCCGGTCCCGAAACGCCTTAAGCATTAAGTCACAAAATACTCTGCTTCTTTGATCAACGTTCACTTTTACATACAACGCTTTTGTGCCGACTATACTGTCCGTCTTTTCGTCACAAACACACCTTTGACCGAAGCGTACCATCGCAAAGTAACATGTTCGATGCGAGCATTCGCATGGTCAAGTACAGTGAGCCGTGCCGCTCAATGCTCGCACCGCCCTGTTATCGGTCAGTCAGCTATATGTTAACGTATCAAGCTTGCCGCTAATGGTACGTAACGATCATCGCTCCGGTCAGTCTCTACCTTTAAGCATTAAGTCAGACACAAAATACTTTGCTTCTTTAATCAACGTCCACTTTTACGAACATCACCTTTATGCCGACTATAAAATAACGTCCGACTTTTCGTCACAAACACACCTTTGACCGAAGCGTACCATCATCGCAAAGTAACATGTTCGATGCGAGCATTCGCATGGTCAAGTACAGTGAGCCGTGTCGCTCGCCGCTCGCACCGCCCTGTTATTGGTCAGTTAGCTATAAGTTAACGGATCAAGCTCGCCGCTAATGGTACATAACGATCATCGCTCCGGTCAGTTTCTACTTTTAAGCATTAGGTCAGACATAAAATACTATGCTTCTTTAATCAACATCCACTTTTACGAACATCGCCTTTGTGCCGACTATATAATTTTACTGTCCGTCTTTTCGTCACGAACACACCTTTCTTAGGCGTCACGTTCGGGTGCGGTCTAATACGACCTAAAATGAAAGTTCCATCACTTTATGTCGCTATTGAATTTCGTGAGCGTGTAAAGGCTAAATTAGGATGACCGACGTGGTCACTTTTTATGGAGACATCAAAAGTTATTGGTGTAAGTAATTGGCGCTTTGCGGTTGGAATGTCAGTGTTTAATTAACTTGATTTTGCCCGCAGCTTCGAATTAAGGTTAAGGTCTCTGGAGAACTATTTGTGGTTGACATTATTACGTGGCTCATACAAATAACGTCACATAACGAACGGAAATAAGAACAAAAAAGAGAAAAACTTACGGAAGCTGAACATACCTTTTTTTTATACTGATGGAAATGCGTTACGCATACCCAAGGCATGGGGACACCCCAGGTTATGTGGGACTCTTCCCCTAACTCCCGCCTCCCCATCCAGGCCCTGCGGCCTCGACGGGGATTCGGGAGGAAGGGGACCTACCCACTAAAACCTCCAGTACATCCTCTCGCTCGACGGGCGGCTCGGGATTGTGGTCTACACGGCTACCGAGTGCCGCCCGGCGGTTCACCTTCAGGGGGAGGAGACGCCCGAGGATGTCTGGGCGTCTCCTCAAAATCTCTTGCACTGCCGTGCAATGCGGGCTCGAGGTCCCCGCCTCTAACCCGCTGGCTAGTGCTAAAGCTGAACATACCTAAATTGATTATGTTTATTAGTCTTAGCTTAGCATGTGTAAGATTAACATGGCTGAACAATAAAGTCTAAACTTTGCTTATTTTTTACTTATCGCCTTCTGTATAGGTATACGAGTATGTACTGTATTTGTTTTGCCCTAACAGGGTGCATGTGTTGAGCGCAACATATGTAATACCGACCTTTGTATTACCACATGTTAAGCAATAAAGATCGCTATTGATAATTGACGCAATTCGGGATGACTCCAACATAGACCAGCTTGGATGAACTGGATAACCTTCAAACGGCTACCCCTCTTTGAATTATAGCACCATAATTTGAGAAAATGTGTTTTTTTTAAATTTAATCATCAACAATGCAAACATAGAATTTGCAAGTATTTGTGGTCACTATTGTGGTCACTAGCTGTGCGTTCCTAATTCAAATTCATTTTAAAGCTATGTATCGAACAACCGTCAATAACAAATTAATTCCATTAGTGTAATTGAACCGAGCCATCCAGGATCCGCAAAGCCTAATAAATACTATTTGTACATTGGAGCAATTATTCGTTTCGTGTGCAATAAACGTGGTGCAAAACTATTATTGGCAAATTGTTTTAGCAGCTGCAGTTAGTTCCGAGCAAGTTGATAACGAATAACTGTAAAGTTATTAATGGAATTGAAAAAAAAAAGTCTTTATTCGGTATCTTCTACATAGTTACATAACCAATGGCTGGAATCTCCTTTTATGTATAAATACCCGTGTTAGGAGACCCCGCTCCTTCCTAAAATTACAAAAGATACATTGTATTTCTGTAGGTATTACCTACAGCAATACAATAACAAAACGCTATGAGTAGACGGCACGGACGGGAATTGCATTTCGGCTTTGGAAATTGGTAGGTTCGTTTGACAATCGACCTCGATTAAATCTATACCTAGATTATGTATTTAGAACTTTCTATGATTTTCCAAAAAAAAATGGAAAACGAAAATCATAACTTCTATCTTTTTCTATTCATCTATCTATCTAGATGTAGGGTAGTAGCGCCATTGTTTGACAGGACATTAAAAATAGGGGTAGGTAAGTAACTGATTTTAGTCTTTCGTAACAATTTAATATCGACCACCTACTTGCTACTTGTCATCCTGTAAAATTTTAATGACCTCCATGTAAAGGTTAATGAAATTTATTCCTCATTAAGATAAACAGTCACTTAAAAGAGAAAAAGTAACAAAAAATAATATAGGTATTTTATAAATGTGTTGTCCAGATGGTAGGCAGATGCAGTCAGTATTTATTGAATATTTTAGTTTAAAGCATCTGGTAAATCGTATTGTTTTAATTTCTTTTTAAACTTACTGATGGATCCTGCGTCTTTTACATATTCTGGTAATTTATTTAGCTGTGCTCCTTCAAATGTTATAGTTTTTTGACCAAAGTTTTTTCTCGATTTAGGAATAACCAACTTATTGAATTTTCTAATTGAGTATCTAGGTAATTCGTGAGATCTTGTAAATTTTATCTGTGTGCGGATCTTTTTAGATATAGCGTATTATATGTGTATAGTTGGTTAATATTCATAAGTTTAGTTTCCATGTAAATTTTATCAGTACTAGTTAGGTAATCAAAATTAAATAAAACTTTTACAACTTCGTCTTGGAGTATTTGTAGCTCTTTCGGTCTAGTTTTAATTGCGAGAAGGTGTGATTAACAAATTAATTGTAGATCAAGAAAAGAACATCGCCAAATGGAAAACATCCCACCAACCAATGGTACCACTACCTTGTATGCATTGCTCAGTACTAATTTCACTTTTAAGTTTGGAATCTTCATAGTCAATGAGATTTTTGGAAGGTCAGGCAACCCTTGATCAGTCAGGATTGCCTGATTGATTGACATATATTAATTTGTTATATAATACTAGTGAGCCTTATCTCGGGATAAGGCTCACTAGTTCTGGCTATAACGCTATTTCCAAGTGAGAAACCTCGCGGGCGTACGCACAACAACGTACCAAAGTATCACCGCCAGCGGATAAATAGTAAAGAAACGCATACAACATTACTTTGAACTACATATATATCAAGCCTATTTACTGCTTCATCGTTTCATCACCTACATACAAGTACAGGCACGTGAGAAAATCCTATTATTTCACAACCGATTTAAACACATCGGCGTTGCAATGCTGTTAAAATTAACGTAGGTACAGACGCCTGCACATCAACCTATACAAAACTGTCAAATTTATTCAATACATTTTCAACCATATAGTTAAGGCATAAAGTTCAAAATGTATTGAAGAAATTTGACAGTTTGCGGTAGGTTGATGTGCAGGCGTGTGTACGTAAGATCTTCAGGGTCGCACGCGAGCGGGGAAGCCTTAGCAATCGAAGTAAACCTGTTACATTCGCAGGTCGAGGGCGTGCTTGATAATTGAACAGCTTCTTTTGCATTCATACTTTAAAGGATGTTATTATGCAGTTGACCAGGATTTATGTCATAGGTCTCAGTTATAAGGACTTAACGATTTTAAAAGTAAACCCATGTTAGACGTTCGTGGATTTTATTTCGATTGAATATCGATCATTTAGAAATTTATGATAGAAAACGTACGTTTTATAGTCTGCCTATAAGCGTCCCATAGCGTCCCACAGATTCTGGGCTTATTCCATAAACAACACATGAAGAAAATAATACAATTATGACACAATTTTTGGTTAAGATGCCTTGACTTATATACCTTGGTAAATTTTAATTCGACGTAACCAAATATCAATATCAAAAATATATCCCTTCAAAATCAAAATTAAAAAATCTTATTGTTTGATGATTTGATGATTTCGAGCAGGTCTACGCTCTCCGCTCCTGTCATTGTAAGTATTGTCTATTGCTCATATAAAAATGTACAATGAGAAAAATAGCAAATATAAAAACTTTTAAAAATAAAATATTTCCATAAAAAAATGTTTGCCTTCAATAAAAATGATAAATTTAGCATGAAATTCGGCCCGTGATAGGACCAAGATAACGCCCGGTTTTTTTATTACTACTTCCTCCGTTTTGGGCAATTTATGTTTTTCAATGTAAATTAGGTTAATTACGGAAAGGGTTAAATGATAAATGCGGTGCTTTAGAATTTACGTCGTGCGAAAATAATTTAAGACCGTTAGTATCAGACGGGACAGAAAAAATTGTCGCGTCTCGGTAGAGCCACAAATTGTAGTGACGTTTTTCATGACATTTCCATATCAAATTACAGCGAAATTATTTTACATCATATTATTCTCTATCTACAGTATTTATTTGCTCTCTATCAAATATTTTTTTTAGTTTTTGTGTTATTGATGAACGTATTTTCAAAATTTCGTTTTATTCTATAAATATAGTTACAAAATAAATGACAATTATTTTATATTTTATGTACCTAGCTTTATTATATTTTGTAAAAAAATCTTGTCTACACGGTTCAAGTCTATGGCAAGGCTTACTCCTCGATGAAATATTGATGATGGATGGGGCGATGTCGGCGAATATTTCATTAGTGTCCGTCACGGCTAAACACATCGCCTCGTTAATGTCATTAAACCAGCGAATATCTTATTATCTCTTATTTAAAGTTTCATAAATTTCCTCAGGAGACGCAATTAAAGTCTAAATATCTCTTATGTATTTTGGAATATTACATATTTTACGTACAATATATATTTGCTTTTGTGTTAACGTTTAAATATAATAAAATGTCTGCCAATTTTGTCTCTTCGCCTCTATGGTCTTGTGGTCAAACCACCGATCTTAAGCACAGAGATTCCGGGCTCAGTCTGGATAGATAGTTTTATACTCGATTTGTTTGGTTGTAAGGCTTGTTCTTATTCCGTCTGGCTAGCTAACAAAGCCTTATCCAAATCTGTCAATAAAAACATGTATGCATGTTTTCTTTAATCAACAAACTAACTATTAATATTACGACGCCCGCCGACGGCTGCTTCTTCCGAAGACGGCGATAAATAATGAACTCGCGAAGTTCAACATGCACACTACATTAAAATTCCGCAGCGTGAAACTTTTGCGCGAGGATGGTAAATAAGGTAATATCGAGTTCACTTCCCAGTTTGTTTACTTTGGAAGTCGGATAATTCCCTTTAATAAAGACACAACCACAACGCGCTAACTTGTAATGTTGCGACAACAGGGCATTACAAATAAAAGCAATAAAACCTCACTTAACGCCGGGACCACAAAGAAAATCGTAAAATTTAAGGCAGTACTAAAACGGGGATGCATAAGTACCTTACCTACTTACTTGCTATCGCCACAGGACTTTCCATCAAAACAAGTTGTGGGGAAACCAATAAAAACGTATAAAAACAGATAAAAAGGATACTAACGAATATATTGAAAAAGTTAGAGCAGTTAACATCTTCAGTCTCATCACGTGCTGTTCCTTGGCCATTTTCTGTGATGTGCAAATTTTTTTGCTCCTACGTAAACAAAACGACTTTCTTTTCATGTCATGTAGGGCACGAAATTGGGTCAAAATCGTACCCTAAGTACCTACTATCTAAGTCTACTATCTGTATCTATCTACTATCTAAGTACCTATCAAAATAGTTTTCGTACTTACCTAAGTACGAAAACTATTTTGATATTAATGCATGTAATTTTACGAACATACTATTAGTAAATACAGTTATGCGATAATATGCTCTTTTGTGAAATGCATCTTTCATAAACATATTTATATATATATACTCGTTATTCTTCAATATGTTTGTATGCCACTGAATTCCTCCTAAACGGCTGGACCGATTTTAATGAAATGTTTTGTGTATGTTTAAGTGGGTCTCTGGATGGTTTCGGTTCACATTGGATTGAGTACGTGGCTCTGTAATACGAGTGTTCACTCAAACAAACGAAGTCGCCACCAGGTTACTAGTATCTGATAAAAACGTAATAACATAAATTAATTTAATCAGATGCGTTCCGTTTTACGCAGAAAGAGCTTTCAGTATCTTTTGGTCTGGCAGTATGGTGTTGGGAGTGGGATTTAATATTTTGCATGATGGGATCCCAGGCTAGTGGTAGATTCCAACCATCTTCTCTATTGACAAATAGGGCAAACAAAGAGAATTGTAGAAACCCGCGTTAAAGAACATATAGCCGAACCCCGACGTCAAGTATAGGCGCGAAAATAGGTCTGCAGTATGCGAAAATTCCTTAGAGAGCCCAACCATTACATTAGATTTGATAAACCACAAATACTCGCTAGAGAACAACGATTCATCCCTAGGATGATACGCGAGGCCATTGAAATTAAAAAAAACATCCTATTTTCAATAGAGATTTTCAATAGAATATGGTTGGAATTAAATCCCAGTCCCAACACCATACTGCCAGATCAAAAGATACTGTAAGCTCTTTTGCGTAAAATGGAACGCACCTGATTAAATTTAAATGAGGGTATACAAGCTACTAACTAATAATTATAAGACGGCCAACACCTTAGTCTCCCTGTGACCACGGACCCTGCAAAGGGTTCGAAGCGTCAGGATAAAACATTAATTAAAACTAATGTGTAAAATAAACGCGAGTAGATCCGTAAAAGTTGTTACATTTCAATGTGTAGTGTTCGCGTAAACTTTAGAAAACAATATAAATTAATTCGCTCATGCACGCAATATCTGAAACATTGTTCAGTTTTACTGTTTTACATTACGTCTTAATTAAGACTTTTGTAACTGTTATTAAGTAGATAGTAAACGTGTGAAGAGCGTTTCACGACATTCCAGTGTCTTCAAGTGGAAAATATAGGCCACCTTTATGTCGAAATAAGAATGTAAGATTTTTTTTTTAATTTTTTGACTATGAATAAGTCATTTGATTTACAAAGTAACATAATAAGAGAAGTTAGTATTAGTAAATTTCGGCGGGGATGGGCAATGACGATGCAATCGTATACGTATGTCTCCACATCTGCCATTTTCGAGTTCGATGTTGGTGTCATAGAATGTATGGGTACTCTCTATACATTCCATGAAAATCGTGATTATCTTATTAACATACCATTGCTTCTTCGTCACCAAGGCAATAGCTTGCGAAATTTTTATGCCTTTTTTTTTAAATAGGCGGGAGAGCTCAGGATTCAATTTGAAAGGCTCGCCTGAGAATACCTGTTTAATTAGAAGTATCATAATTAACCCAACTCAGTCGGGTGTTTTAATCTGCCTCCATTTTAATCTTTCTCAATTAATTGGAGATGTATTTTATATACGACGCACCGGTACCTACAAGGGCATTGATAAGTTTCGTTTATATGCAAAGTTTTCCATAAGAAGACATAAGAGATACGTTTAAGTCACTTTGTCTACTTCTGGTTTGTTTATTTACGTCCTAAGCTATACTGAATTAAGAAATAACCCTTTCTTTACCACACCTAATTTATCTACACGTTAAAAGCAATACGGAGATAGTCAATATAACACTTTTTTTTTTGTTTTTTCTTAAAACTTACTTACAAGCATTATTAACGGGCACGCCCTACTCCATTGTATTATGAGGTTGATGTACGCACGTGCTTTGACAAAGAAAAAGTTTCAGTTCACTTAGATAGTGGTAGGTACACCCGAATACGTTCCATTCCACGCTACCTACGAAGATTAATGGACCGTTGACTTTCTTCATACTCGGCTTTGGAAAAGTTCTCGTGAACTAATTGTTTACATTGTAATAAACATAAAAATTTTGGCATCATACAAAAATGTTAATTATAAAATGTTTATTGTTTTCTAAAGTTTACGCGAACACTACACATTGAAATAAAACAACTTTTACGGATCTACTCGCGTTTATTTTACACATTAGTTTTAATTAATGTTTATCCTGACGTTTCGAATCCTTTGCAGGGTCCGTGGTCTCAGTCTCCCTGTGACCACGCGCAAAATAAACGCGAGTAGATCCGTAAAAGTTGTTTCATTTCAATATAAAATGTTTTTTTAGTGAAAGATTAATGTAAAAGAGTAATAAACCACATTTGATCCTATCTTATCGACTCCTTTTATCTGCTACAGACTACAATTTCACTAATAGTTCAGTTTCACATTTTGAGTTCAGGAAAAGTGTTGACTCTTGACCCGGAATATCAGAAGGTTTGAATTCACTTCTTTTAAATGATATTTTGTTCGCAATTACACTTCGTAACATAACATATATCAATATTCAATTATCAATTATTGATTCATTCTACAATGTTAAGAAAATGGTTGGTAAAATTACAATAAGTACATTGTAGACCCAACAATACAAAAACATTTTAAAATGTTTGATTCCAACAGAATAAATATACTTTGTCAAATCTTTTAACCGCCTATCTCAGACCCAGAGATCCCAGATTCAATATCTTGCTTGCGGAACATATCACAATCTAGTTAGGACTTGTTCTTACTCCATCGAGCTATGTAGATTATGATCATCATCATCATCATCGGCCTATCTTAGTCCACTGCTGGACATAGGCCTCCCCTAATGAGCGCCATAGCGCCCTGTCCTCAGCTTGACGCATCCAGCATCTGCCTGCAGTCTTTCGCAGGTCATCATCCCACCTGGCCGAAGGATGATTATGATTTGGTGAAAACCATATCATTATTTTTTTATTTATTATTTATTAACCTTATAACGTAGAATGTTAGGTAGGTAGGTCATGTACAAAGTTCTGGAAGTTAAATAATTAGAAAAACAATATTTTTTAATGATGTTAAATTTATGTTATTTAAAACATAATTTTTAACAGTAAGGTAATGTCAAGAAGATCAAATGCCTATTTAGGTTGTCATAATACATTATAATAATTATTTTTAATAAAAATAATCAAAAATTCCATACTGATACTATTACTCGTTATCCCTCTGCAAGAATAAAGATTCATCCAGACGTATTGTGCTAGTAGCATTATAGTGCTCTGAAAGTCCAAGAGAAGACAGACATAGCAACTCAGTAGGTATATAGTAAGCTTCAACCCTATTATCTGTGTGAAGTAGATACGCTTCCAACTCTGGAGTTGGAATTGCTCCATGGCCTCCATCAAATGAGATATATTACAAGATCATCCCCCTTCACGTATAAAATACGGCCATAGCTGACATCGAGAATAATTAAGACAACACGACTTCCAAAGTCGATCCAAAGCCTGACAAAAGAATATAAGTCGACGACATTAAGCTTAGACAATAGTTGGACATTAATCGACTTGACAAATCCTTTAATACTTTCGATTGGTTTGAAGCGGGACGACCGACGATAAATCCGGCTTAGACTATCTGTTCCCTCCGAATGAAGTTGATATCTGCACCTAATTTATCGTCCCCGAGTCCACCTGAGTTCTATTGTAAAAAAAGATTTATTTTCTTCCGCTCATTACCTGCTTTGAAATGTCGGAGTAGAATTATATGCCTCGTTGATTATGTTATTTCTTTGGCTTATTGTATGTGTTGTAGTAACCAATATATTATCTGCGAAATTGTGTATAATTATATCGATATTCTTGCTGGACTCTTTTCAATAGCTTATACTCCAATCGGAACTAATAGTTGAATCAAATGCTTCTGAAAGTGAGGTTACTTGAATGCAACCTTATTTACTATTTATTTTATTTTTATTTACTTTATCAATCTAGAGCATAGCATAGTATAGCTTTTGTAAAGGATTATATTATTAGTTAAAGAAGTAACCTACATAAATATTTCTAGAAAAACTGAATATAAAATATATTTCATTATCGTGTTGCCACGTTAACCTAAAATTTAGAACCATAAAAAATCTGTACACAACAAAGTCAACATTTTAATTTGCAGTGCTAAATCTGAATAACTAAGCCCGTCGTCTTTTACAATGGCATGTTTACAGTGTTCGGTGTTTCTGCCAAACGTAATAAACACGCCGTCCGAGAATGATACTACAACTCGATTTTTATTCCGCTTCTTCGGACGTGTACCCGTCGGGGCGCTCGAATCGATCACAGATTTGTTGGATTCGGGTCAGCAGTGTTTTGTTTGTCGCTTTTCGTTAGCAGTGCGTTTTCTCATTGGTGAGTTACCTATATTTTTGGGTAAGACATTTTAGCAAGATTAAAGAACACCCATGTTTTAACTTCCTAAGTGGATTGTGTACGGTATGAGAGTGGAACTTATTTGACAACCTTTTTTTTGTGTCAAAGCACTGGGAAAATTTGTAAAGCGTATTTTTATAAACGAGTTACGCATGTCTTAGGTACTACGCCTAGAATGTTTTTCCTACATTTAAGAAAAGGTCCTACATATTGAACTAAATTATCATCGACAAAAGTATATTTAACGATATTTACTCAGGATCCTGATCACTGTTCCTGTCACAAATTTGCATTAGCGTTGACTTTAATAATATATTTATCTATGTACACTAAAATGTTTATGAAATAAATGCCAATCATTTTTTATAGTTTATTTGAATCTCAAAGTAAAACGAGATCAAAACATCAGTTTAAATGTAATGTAAAAATAACGCTAAGATCTGTTTATGAGTTTCAATTCAATCTGTAGTACTGGCGTAAGCTTATGAAAACAAAGGAAAACTTAAGCCTCTTAACTTCAAATATTATACAATACAGCTTGTTCTAGTCTATTCTACACTTTCCAGGTACTGCATCAGCGTCATCGCTACAATATACACTGGTAAATTGGCACTCAATTTTTTTTGCCCCGGTAAGCGGCGTCTTAACCCGAGCGAGGCAACATCACAATTTCTTACCCATTTTACACCTGCAAGGAAAATTCAAAGTTCATGTACATAAATATTTGATGTGCCCATGTAAGCCTCAAGAATACCGGCATCGGATATTTCTTGAACACAATTTTTATACTCTAGTAAAAGAGCGCGTAAACTTACAATATATTTCCATAAGGTAGGGTCGTATAAGCATAAAATCTTTACAATGTACGTTTATATATTGTATTGAGTATAATTTTATTGCCATCTGATATTATATATTTGTGATAAAGAGGTTTCGCGTTAAACTGTTTTCATACACTCTCATTCCCATCCACATCATTGTCTTCTCTGGTGAGCTAAGCTTCTAAGGGAACAAAAAGAGTTACAAGAAGGAAAGGTTACATATTAAAAAAAGATTTTAGCCCTTAGTCTTATGCATAAACACATTATGCATAAGACTAAGGGCTAAAATCTTCTGTCCTGATCTTGTGAAGGTTAAGGCAGTAAAGTATCACTGTGGCTTGTATGCCACTCGAGTCGGGGGAAAAGTGACCCAATAACGTAGTCCTTTAAAAACAAACACACACTTGGAAATTTCGACAAGGAAACCAATGAGTGATCAAGTGATGTCTAGGTAGCTCAGTCGAAAGAGCTGTCACCCGGATCTTTTTTAATATGTAACCTTGTTGTTGAGTTTCTAGTTGTAGATAATTTAAGTCTGGTAGGCAGTATAGTTGATGAAATCTGCAGGCTACTGTCGCTCGGCCGCGCCGCGACGTCTATGCAGATAATTGAATGCAGGCTTGATCGTGCAAACTATGTAGCGTTAACGAAATTCCTCTTTCCATGAATTTGTGTCAAATTTGTTTTCTCGCTGTTGGTTAACTTAGAATTGGTAACTTAGATGAAGAATATCTATAGTAAATTGAAAATATAGTGAATTCTTATTCACATATTTTCACAACGTTTTTATGGGTTCCTGTACATTCCTGGCTACCGTTATTTTAAAGAGCTATTTAACTACACTATTGGTTTACTAAATCTAATTAATAACTATTATTAATATTGTTTTCTAAAGTTTACGCAAAATGAAACAACTTTTACAGATTATTTTATACATTAGTTTTAATTAATGGTTAACCTGACCTTTCGAACCCTTTGCAGGGTCCGTGGTCACAGGAAGACCAGACCCGGACCACTGGACTATTATTGATAGATAAAGATTTTAACATTTATCAATCAACCTATTTTATAATACTTATTTACTTTAAACTTATTTATTCGATTATTTCTAAAAAGAAGTATCATCTTATATTATTAAACCATCTTTTATATATATTTTATTCTATATATTTTACTCTTTATTGGCGAGTTGTTCTAAATAAAGACAGGTATCACAGTCGTATCGCTAACAATCTCGAATCACCTCTCTTAGCTAATTGGGCATACCTATCGTATGATGACAAGTCAGCCGCTCATTTGCACCTAAGAGGGATGATAGCCACTTGTGTCCGTATCTAGACTAGATTAGATAGCACTACGTCTCGGTCTTCGTCACAGCTGACCGCCCTGAATAAACTCTATGTCATCATGCCTTGGTTTTTGATCGAGATACTGTTACCTCGTGATACACCGCTTCACATACGAGTTTAAATTCAACAACAATAATGTGTAGCCAAAAAAAAACGATACAAATATTACCGAAAGCTATCATTTTGTCAGTGTCATACTGACATAATCATCATAGTGTGTTACTGACTATCTGACCCGGCGGAAATCGTACTGCTTTGACAGTTTTATGACAACAAAACAAACAAATCGTATATACAGGGTTACTGGAAATACGTAGTGTAGTGTATACGTAGTAGTATACTTTAAGGGGTAATAGTAAAAGATCATTAGCTATCAAATTGCCCTCGGGTAGATGGGGCAAAAATGTACCGATTTAAAAAAAAAATATATTAAATTTTTTAAAGAAAAGTAGGTCACGCTACTTTAAAGTGGATTTTAAAAAATAACTTACGTATTTATAGGCTGTTTTTGATGTTTTTAGTTTTCTAACACTCTAATACGTAATAATAATACAAAAAAGAACAGAAAAAAAGAAAAGAGAAAAATATTTTTTTTTCGAAATCGGTACATTTTTGCTTCATCTACTCGAGGGCAATTTGATAGCTAATGATCTTTTCTATCACCCCTCAAAGGGATCGCTACGTATTTCCAGTAACCCTGTATTTTTATTAATAGTTTACGCGTGAAAGCGTATCAAACAAACAAACTCACTTTTTTAATAATTAGTATCCGGGTCTTTGATTATACTCCAATATGTGTACAAAATTTTATGATGATCGGTTGAATAGTTTACGTGTTACAAAAAAACAAACAAACAGAAACCAATTCACTTTCGCATTTATAATATTAGTTAGGATTAGTTATTTAGTTTTCATATCAGTGTTTTTTTGTCCTTCACTCGAAATAGTTATTTTTAAAACAGCTGTGCAAAATTATTATGTCTTTAAAGCATTGAAGGTTTTTTTAAGTTCACTCGAATAAACCAAAACGTCACATAAATATGTACGTTTCAGTAATCTTGACGATAAAGGCGCCATAATTACTTATCATTTGTAACCCTCTAAAGGTCAGAATGAATTATTTAGACAGCAATAGCGCTTTGGTCAGAATATCCTTTTGAAATTTTAATGAGTATTTACTTTGACTTTGGAGTTATGTGCTTAAACATGCACACAGAGAGTACGTCGTGTTAACTAATTATCTAGCGCTTAAGACTTAGTGTTAATGAAAAGTCATAATTAACAACCAAAATATTAAAAGTAGTTAAGTCCTACCCGGATTTAATATCAAGTTGTTAGCAAGTTAAAAACGATTCCATATTTATTTACTGTGCAAAAGTGTTTTGAAGTTTTGCTCGCTAGTGAGTGAGTCAGTACTGTGCTCTTTATATGTTTTGATGTTATGAATAATATACACGATTGTATAACAAGAAATGAAATTGTCCACTGATTTATAATATCATGAACGCATACCATCTATACATATATCCGCGGCATACTTTAGTTCTGAACAGAATTATTATACCAATTGTTGTGAATGTCATTGTTGAGTGAACAGAGCGCCCGCTCATTTGCGCTATCGCGGGTCAGCGTGGCAACTGAACCTATTGTGTGGTGGCCATTGTCGCTCCAGGGGCAGTGCATCGCCTGCATATCTAATATTAATAACGATAAAATAATCTTTTCTATTAGTGAGACTGCTGATTGCCTCAATCGGCATTTTCAGCGTCACCGCACTTTTTTTGGGGGCGGCGAGATACTTAAAGGGTTCCTCAACCCATATGAGACGAAACACCGTCGGAGGTTTTCTAGAAGGCATGGTGTCCCCGTTCCCAACTAGATTCTCGAAGGGGTTTGATCTGATCGGGAGCGGAACAACCCGAGGGCGCCTCTAAGGTTAGGACCTCAGCACGGGTTGACCGGGTCGTGGAAAAGATAAAGGAATCAAGTTAACTTTAATTATCTTAGATTGGCATCAATGCAATAACCAAATCGGGCACTTCTGGCTGTCTGACTAAGGCAGGCAATGCTAACTTTGTCAATTTGTGGATCTTAGTTAACTATAGAAAACTGCCACAGCTATCTCAAATATTTTTAAGAATAGATTTTCCATTGTGACTGCACTTCGTTTTAGCGTTGCAACTGAATCCTTTGCTTGGTCGCCATTGTTGTCAAAGCGGAAGGCATTGCATCGTTTGCATATCACTAATCGTGGCGATGGAAACGAGTTAAGTTTTTTTTAAGGTTTTTCTTAGATTTCTCAGAAAAAAACTGTAATTGCTAAAATATTTTTGAAGAATACATTTTATAGTCAGCGTGGCAACTGATTAAGTTACATAAAAAAGCCCGAAAGAAACACAACTAATTAGCGATGCTAATATTTTGATACTTTATGTATGTGCAAATGATAATTGTCCCAAAAGTTTCCCAAAACAAATCGAAAAAATTAAAAAGATAATGTTTTTTTTTCTCATCTCAATTGCTTTATTTCAATTTGGAGTGAAAAGACGTAACTCGTTATGTAAGCACTGGCAGCCTTCATTCCCACAGGGTTTGTAGGTACACATGTGTAGTGGAGAGAAAGGAAAAAAAAGGGAAAATTGTGGAAAAAACAAACGTCATCTCATTTACGTCTAGCGCGAGTCGACATAACAATTGCATTTTCATATGCAGGGACGGACCGGGGCTTAATTAAACGGCAAACAATTGTGGTACAGCTTTGAATAAAGATATAGAAGTAACAGATTGTTGGGGCGGACAGCCACACGATTTCAAAGGACATTGTCATTACCATTGCTAATTACTATACAAAATGTAAAAAGTAAAAAATGTTCCAATTATGATTTCTTGCAGCTCCTTGGTTTTTGTTTTATTGACATCTGGATTTTCAAAGTAGTATCGGTAGCCAAACGGATAGATGCTACGGTAAAATTAATAAATATCATTAAAAAAAAGTGGTGGAGGTGGCCGGTTTGTATCCCGTGAGTCAGCAAAACTATGACAGGCAGATAAAAATGGATGGAACAACCAGGTCTCTCTAAATCAGAGGTTCCCAGACTTTTTTTCTCATAGACCACTTTCAAAATTTTGCTGGTTGCGGTGGACACCCTGCCGCTACATTTGTACTATATTCCCAAAACTCGACAAAAAATGTTAAGATAGATCTAATGGATATAGAATCTATGGAGCTTTGCATTGCGGCTGAGTCCCAATGACGAATTAACAGTTTTCGAAAAAAAAGTGAGAATTGATTGGTTAATTAATTAATTGATTGGAGTGGATGTCAAATAAGTAAAGTTGGCCAATCAATAAACTACCACGCGGGCCCAGTGCGGATTGGTGGTTGTTAACGACTGCTCAGCTAATGCAGCCGGGACCAACGGCTTTACGTGCCTTCCGAAGCACGGTATTCTCACTTTTTTTATTTAAATAACTCCCCATTCGGAGTGGTAGAAATAAAAAGAAAAATAGTTAATTTTCTTGTGTTGTATAACTATTCAAATATAATGTAATATAATTAAAATTATACATTAATAACGTAACGTAACTTCTACAATGACGATCACAAAATAATTAATAATAAATCTCGAGACGTTGTTGTACTGAATATGGAATATGCAAGTTTTTACAAGTAACTGTCGCTGAACTTCTTAACATATTATCTGCCTACATTGATAGGTAAAGTCAAACCAATAAAACCAATAAAAAAACCCAATGATCAAAAGCTATCTTACCTACTATAATTATAATAAACTGTTTATTTCCTCTTCACTATGATTAGCAGCTTAGCCTTATACACACCAATATCGTAATTCTCCCTTGTTTGAAACAACAATGAAAAAATAAATCAACAAACCCGCATTGGAGAAGGTTGAGAAGATATGGAAGACCAAAGTATCAACAAACCCGCATTGGAGAAGGTTGAGAAGATATGGAAGACCAAAGTATTTAATCTCAAAAATTAATACACAATTGCTTCGGACCCTAATCTTATCAATTATTCTACATGCCTCATAAAATTGGACGTTTAAGTGACATGTTCTAAAATCGATAAATATACTTAAGGTTTCAAAATGTCCTAATAGCATTCCTCCAAATTTCGTGAACACAGGTAGTGTTGCAATAACACAGATAGCGTCGTAATACGATTATAATAAATGTAAGATGCCATGTAGAAGCAATACGATTATATAAATAAGCACATAATAAATACCCTAATTAACATGGTCAAGTTATGTATTCATATTATTATTACATTCTAATATTATGATTAGCGCCCTTACAGAGTTCTTTTACTGAACTAAATTATAATAATTGTAACATTTGTTTTATCCTCGTGAAAAATTAATAAAAAACTAAATAACTGTCTATTGAGTTGCTGCAAATTTTGTCTCTTTTCTTTAACTTGAGAAAAATTTTTTTTCAATATTTATTATATTTAAGTATATTTTTAATCAGTATTCATAATATTTTTTTAACATTGTTATTGCATTAAGAAAAATATTTATGAATGAGAAAATATAAATATTCATAAAATTTTATAAAATACAGTGAAAAAATTAAACGCCCACCCGACCCAGCCAGGAATCGAACCTGGGTCTTCCGCAATCCGGGCGGCTGCACAGACCGCTATGCTACCGGGAAGGCTGACGTAAGCGCTGAATTTTGTCACTGCTATTTTAATGTTTTTGAGTGCTTTTTAGCGGTACTAGCGCCATCTATCCCAACGGTCATTGCAACCGATGGCCAAGCAGATTCATCTTTGCAGATGAAATACCACAAATTTGATAACACAACGCTATAGTAAATTTTACTTTTTTATATTTTTTTTATTTTCAAGTGCTATCTGCAGCACTGAAGCTAAATTAAATATTCATAAAATGTTATAAAATACAGTGAAAGAAATTAAACGCCCACCCGACCCAGCCAGGAATCGAACCTGGGTCTTATTAAATAATTAATTAGCACTTGAAAATAAAAAAAAATAAAAAGTAAAAGAAAATATAAAGTCAGCGCCTTAATTGACTTACTCATATAAATCAAGTGAGTGCACTCCTACCTCCACTGAGGTTGTTTGGGCAACGCCAGGTGTTCATGAATAAAATATCCGCAGTTTCACACCCGACTAGATCCTCCGGGGAGCATCTTACGGTCACTTCGATGCTTAGAGCCAGTCAAAGGTTGTAGGGTTAACAATAGTCAATGCGGCTTGACTTTGTACGGATTTAACTTCTTATAAGCTATTTGTGAAATGACAAAATATTATCAAATTTTATTTTCAATTATTTTATGCACCTAAATGCGAATCAAATGGTTAATTAAAGTGAAAAACTCCGTTTAAAAATAACGTTCCATTAGCGTTTGCCAAAATTACGATTATTAATACTCCAGTGTTTTGACCACGGACCCTGAGAACGTTCAAAAGGTTTTAAATAATATGCTTAATAAGCAGTAGGTTTGATATAAAGAGCTTCATTTCAACGTGTGGTATTTATCTAAATCTATATGAAAGTCTATACTTAAGAAAACAATCAAATGGTAATATTCGCCGGTAACCCTGAGAATTCTGAGAAAAAGAACTATTTAATATAGGATTTTCCTTTTGTCGCTCGCTAACTACAAGGAAAGGTTTGGGTCTCACGGGTAAACTCAATATAAAGTGCCGTTTGAGGTATCGAATAAACCTCGAAATGCGACTGTTGGCTTCGAGCACAAGGGTGTTTTGACTTTATAAATATCAAAAAGTGTAACGATATTTTCTAACATAGTAAAATTGAAAAAAAAAATATTTATTTGATACTGACGTTACAAATTACTTAATAAGAGCTGAACTGCGCTGTATTCAAGACATATTAATCTACTCAGAGAACGAGTAAATGAATATGTGAATACGATAAGAAAAAAACAGGTACCCATATTTTTTTTAATTCAATTCACAAAATGTTATTTTGAAGTTACAATTGTTTACGTATACTGAAACTGAAGATAGCATTTAAAAAAAAGACGATTTACCTCAGATGGGACCACCTTTACTGCGAATGATCGTTGGTCCAGTCCTATCTAAGACCAGTCTCTTGTCTTTGCAGGAAGCAACTATGCACTTTTAATAACAGAGAACCATGCAAATATTCATTTAGTTTTTGTAAATCGTTTTATATTAAGACACAGTCTCTTTTGTTCAGTTGTCGCGAAGGTATTGCTGTATGGAAACAGAAAACAAACGATTTGTAATCAATATAACTATATATATCTGTAAACATATGTAAAGTTACTAGATAAAATTTTACTAGAAAACATCAACCAGTCTGAAGAAGCTCGAGTGGGAATCAATCCGACAATCCTTGGATAACCGATCCAATACTCTGACCGCTGAGCTACCGAGACCCCAGAAGATGCCTTGATTTTTTTTTTTGTATTTTGGGATTTACGCCTCAAGCCAGCGGTATTGCGTCACTGTAAAGTTACCCTCACAGTCGAAAGAACACTTGTAAGTATTTAACAATCGATAAAGGCGTAATTTCTAGTAAATAATTTTACTTATTTTAATTTTTGCATTCACGATGCTAAATGTAGATGCACTAAATTTTAAATTTAAAAAAAAATCTTATAGCTTCTATAGAAGTGACTGTTGTTACGTTTCTTATTAAGTAATCAATGCGTGATATACCGTTTACTCAACATGTGTTAAGTAAAACATAAGTTAAATTTTAGACGATAAAGCCGCCATTTGTACTTCTTTTTGTATTATCCATTGTATGTCCTTTTGTATTGTATGATGTATATTAAAGAATATTTTCATATATTTTAAAACATAAGTAATCGTCAATTATGCAATCAATCATCAGTAAGTTATAAAATTCAATGATAAGTCAAATCATTCTCGCTTTGTGCGTGCTTCCGACTGTGTTATGTATGATGTTGCATAAAATTTCGAAGGACTACCGCATTGATATTTTTAATTGTATACAGTACTATGTTTGATATGGTTTCGATTTATTTCACTGGTTTTATGTAGTTATTGAATTTCTATCTTGTTCCGGCCTTATCAGTTTATTTTCTATTTATTTATTATTTTTTACGCAGGCGCGTTTTTTTGCTTTTTTTTTAATTTTATTTTTTTTTAAAGTTTAGTTTTAAGTAGTTTAATCTACTTGGAATTTTCTTTATTTGTAAATAATACAAATATAAAAGTCAAGAAGGAAAAAGAAAAAATAATATACCTACAAATAGATAATAATCTGTACGAAAACAATACCTGCAAGCTACCCGAAAATATACTTTTTAGATAACGCATTCAGTTTTAAAACAAACGTTCATTTAAGCCCGCTTATTAAGATAGTTTGTAACTGTAATTTGTTACTAGTAACTCGAACCATGAAATTTCATGTTCATGCGATCTATTTTAACGTTCACTTCTCGTCATAATTATAGTACTTACTTTTGATTTACATATAGTTATTTATGTTTTATATTATGTATGTATGTAAATTATGGAACTTGATGCACGGCAGCTTGCGCCTTTAGTTTGCTATCTTGCTATTTAAGCAACTTTCGTATATGCTGTTTGGGTGACCAAATTAAAATATTTCGAGCTTCTTCATTCTTCGAAAGGCACGTTGGTCTCGGCTATTGTAAGGCCATCACACCAATAGACGTGGTGGGTTATGGCCCGACCTGTGCGCTCATGTGCTTTCGTGTGGGAAGGCCTAAGTTTAGCAATGGGATGTTTATTGGTTGATGATTACTTATGTTACAAAGTATATGAAAATATTTTTTAATATACACCATACAAAAGGACACACAATGGACAATACAAGAACGGCGGCTTTATCTCTAAAATTTAACTTATGTTTTACTTATACAGATGTTGAGTAAATGGTATATCACGCAATACACTACCTAACTATAAATATTTTTTCCCCTGATCATTAATTATTTATTTATTTACTTTAAGCTACCATAAGCAGCTTACATACTAAAAGTAAACATTAGAACAGTATCACAGAGAGTTCAATGAGTTATTACCATCACAAATGACGTGAAGTTAATAAATATGGTTTTTTTTTAAATTTACCTTCATTTATTCATGCAAAAACCTCTAAAACCAATTATCCAGTCAATTTATCACACCAATCGCAGCCAAGCATAATCTGTTAACGACCATAGTGCACGATTACGTGTGATTTAAAACGTGAGCCGCAATAAGGAATGAAATGGTGCCGCTGCGCTTACACAAAATGGATGTTAACACAATGGCTGTCGATTGGACAGCCAAGCATGTCGCTACAATGGGATATTTCAGGACGCATTGTCGGTGACGAAAGGCTTTTTACATTGTACAATAAATAATAGGGTTTTCTTCGTACTGTCGCATTACCGTGTCGTATATCTGGTAGGTGCCCACTTAAGTAAATACTTATACATACATACATACATAGTATCCTTTTAAGTATCCATAGTATCCTTTTAAGTATCCATAGTATCCTTTTATTATAAACGTAACATAACGTAGTGCTCCTATAAATTTGTACCTATATAAAAGTTACCTAAAAAATGGGTAACCCTTGCTTAAGAATAAGAATGGAATAACCGTGTTATATTTTAATTACACCATTTTTGGGGAACGGTTGCGACAGAAAAGTAAGTTATGTTACCAATGCCCGTATATTTAAGTTAGCTTATACTTATATAAAAGTCTTGAGCACAGTCTTACCGCAGAATATATTTATAGTAAATATATTTACACTCGCAAGAGGTCATACCGAGCGTCCAATTCTCAGAGCAAGACAAACAAAAGTATTGATTACAATTGGATACACAAATCTTGACTGAAGAGTTTGAGGAAGAACTTTGTCTTAGATCCAATTTCAACTTGTCTAGTCTAGTAGCTTTTATATACGAGTACATTAGGTACATTCCTTAGTTTCAAACCGCTTGGACACCAAATGACTTTTTCAAAAAGACAACAACCAAAACACAACAAAAGTATTGGTTACAATTGGATACACAAATCTTGACTGAAGAGTTTGAGGAAGAACTTTGTGTTAGATCCAATTTCAACTTGTCTAGTCTAGTGGTTTTTATATACGAGTACATTAGGTACATTCCTTAGTTTCAAACCGCTTGGACACCAAGTGACTTTTTCAAAAATCTTTTTAACAAAAATTGCTTTAAAATGAACTACCTATTCTTACAATTACAATTACAATTACAATTTTTAATGATAATGTAGATAATATTAAAAACAAGAAAAGAAACATAACTTATCTTACTACAAATTTTCACTTTTTATTTTTGCTAATTGCTGCAGCTGAATTAAATATTTATAAAATACAGTGAAAAAATTAAATGCCTACCCGGAGACCCAGTTTCGATTCCTGGCTGGGTCGGGTAGGCATTAAATTTTTTCACTGTATTTTATAAATATTCATATTATTACATTAAAGACAAAATAAAAAAAAGAAACATAACTTAATTAAAGACCAAATAAAAAAATATTAATAAAAAATGTCCTCCAGCTGTGGGCTCATGGGAACAGTACCGAGAATGGTGGCAACATTACTTCTTTGGATAGCCAATTTAATACGTTGGCAGAGGTAGCTGCCAGCCTTCTTGTCACCGGAGGCCTCAACAAGGCGAGCACTCATGGACCTCCAACGCAAACGGAACAAATAAATAATTTGGACCCAGGTTTGCATATTTGTGCCGTTTGCGACTTTCAGCACTAACATTATCAAATATATATTTTTTTTAATGGTAAAAGGAGGCAAACTAGCAGGCGAGTCACCTGACGGAAAGTATCACCGCCGCCCATGGACACCCGCAAACCCAAAGTAATCGCAGTTGCGTTGCCGGCCTTGAGGAAGGAGATGGATCTTGAGGAGGGAGTAGGAATTGGGAGGGGGGAGGGGTGAGAGATGGGCCTCCGGTACTTTCAGTCACCGGACGAAACACAACAGCAACGAGTGCCATTGTTTCACGCAAATAATTTTATTTTGAATTCTAACATACATTTATATTGTTAAGGTTATATTTTTGCAAGCTCATTTCATTTAAGGGGTTTGATTCTGCTATTTTGTAACATCGACAATCGTGTGTCGGCCTGATTTAGTAAATTTTTCTACAGTGCTAAATGTCAGGCTACCGAAACACCAATAAGACGGTTTGAGTTTAGCAGACTTGAGGGCCATATAGAGTGGAGTAGAACGCCGTACACGAGTACGTAACGTACGCACGATAACGACTACGGACGGTCTAGGGGTTAAGATCACCGGTTTAAGATTCAGAGGTCAAGGGTTCGATTACCAATGGGGGTAACTCGGTTTGTTTTGTTTGTCCGCCTGACTAGCTACCTTCTCCTATCTTACCTCCTAACCTAACCTAACCAAATATGTAACGAAAACATTTATGTTAGCAGCATTGTAGTGTTGCGACAGCTAAAGATAAGATAGCCAGTGCCTCAGTAATTAAGAATTCCCAGTGAAGTGCGCTTCCACCTTTGGCTTTATCATTACTTTACTTCAAGTGAGATGAGGGCCAAGTGCTTACCCGTGAGGAATTATAAAAATCACAATTTAGAATGAGCGCAATTCAATTTTCTTCCCATATCATTAAAACTATGTAATTTTCTAAAATAGTAGGATTGAGACGAAATTTAAAATGAATATGGTTAGCCAAAATACCCTAAGTGTAAAAAATAGCATACCTATTAGTTATTTCGTGTTTATCCTGACGTTGATCTGTAAAAGTTGTTTCATTTCAAT
Source organism: Eudonia truncicolella (assembly GCA_949315975.1). NCBI lineage: Eukaryota > Metazoa > Arthropoda > Insecta > Lepidoptera > Crambidae > Eudonia > Eudonia truncicolella. The sequence continues at coordinate 13,635,814 of OX438836.1, forward strand.
GTGTGGTGTTCGCGTAAACTTTAGAAAACAATACGTATTAGTGTTTAAATGTAGAATTCTGTAATATCATTTCGGGCCAGCAGCTTTGTATCAAAATTATCTTCGCTTCGTGTTTCGGAATGGGCTCAACACGGCCAACAATTTATAGTCAGCCGATAATTCGTGGGCCTGTTTGTGAGCTCATTAGTTGGCCCCCTGTTTCATGCCCCTACAAATAACAAGCCGATAACGGCAAAGGTCCGCTAGCAATCTGCAACTCATTGATTTTATTTATCCGAAGTTTGGACATATGCGTTGTTTTCGGTTGTGTTATTTAGTTGTATACCTTATTTAATATTATAAATGAAAAAGTGAGTTTGTAAGTTTAGATTATATTTCTTTTATTTTAAAACAGAACAACGAATCGAGTTTATTTATTTTTGCACAAAGATTCTATGTAATACCTACATCCTATTTATGACATATCTTACTTCACGAGAACAAAAGACGCGGTTTTTAGGGTTCCGTGGTCAACAAGGAACCCTTGTAGTTTCGCCATGTCCGTATGTCTGTCTATCTGTCTGTCTGTCTGACCCCAGTCTAGCTCATAGACTCTTAGTACTAGAAAGCTGTAATTTGGCATGGATATACATATTAATCACGCCGACAAAGCGGTAAAGTAAAATATTGAAAAATATTTTTTTTTTGGTTACCTTCCCTCACAGACCATAAAGCCCTTCCCTACAGGTGAAATGGAGGAGGGTGTCGTTGGATAGCAATTTCAAAAATATAGCGGGTTAGTGAGAACAGTTTTTTAATTCAGGCATCCATTTGTGATCTGTTAAGCTTTAAAGTGCAAAATTTTGTTAGAGTCAAGAGTCAAGTGTCGTCGTCCCCTGCCAGCCAAATGGTTGTTTTTGGAAACGTAAAAAAATTCATTGTAGTAGTATATATGACAAAGTTAAAAGGAAAACTATCACAGCTAAGTAGGCTTTAAAATGTACTTGGCGCAGTACAAATTCCTCATTGGGAACTACTTAAACCAACTTTTTACTTAGTAGGTACCGCTGCTGTTTGGATTCCTCTTATTTAATAAAATTCACATTATACAATGTAAAAGACGATAACTATAATTGTGCTGAATATTAATTTATTTTCTAAAATAATAAAACACAGAAATCAATTTTAAACTCACTAATTCTAAAACTAATTTTCTTATTACTATTATCGAAACAAGAGTTATACAACAAAATGGCTTACCTAATTAAGAACGAGTAAGAGCAAAATATAATGCGTATTACAATATTTACTCGCGAGGGAGGATGATAAATGTGTATAATTCAAGCGTCGTGTGCGGCCGGGCTGCTCAAACACACAGTAGGCTTCGGCAATGATAATATTATGTTAATATTATGTCACCAGCCTCTCGTCTCGTCTGCTGTTTTGAGATTGGACACAGGTAATTACGTAATTTTGTTAGGTGCCTCTATTTTTTTTCCGTAAGTACTACACATGTGTTTACAACAGCGAATAAAAAATTGTGAAATGGAAACCGCATTACCATATTCATGACTTTAGTCAGACGTACGTTATCGTCACTTACAGACTCAGACCGTTTTCACTGGACAAAAAACCCTTACTCGTATAAGACAGAGGCATGCGTTCAACTTATGTAAGGATGTAATTAAGATATGACATTCAACTATCCCTTTCTTTACCATTTGTAATTCTTCTTTTTGCGCCATCTATCAATGCAAGGAGGTCGGTCGGTTATCATTATGGCTACTAGAGCCCGTGATGATGCAGGTAGAAAGATTTTATAGTTATCTTTTTTTCAAATACATATTTATTGCTAATAAAAAGTATACTTAAAGATCTTAGGCTAGGTAAAATGTAGCTTTAAACTAAATTACCGATTTCATGTTTTTTTTTTATTTATTTGCACGCATCGAAGTCAACCACGATAACCTAATGGACCTGGCCTTGGTGGCCAAAAGGTGCACATGCTAATCGCACATCACAACCCTGCCATTCTCTCCCATTTACATTACATCTAAATACCCATTATTCGCATTGTATTCCATTCCTACACATATATCATATTTGTAATTTAATCGCTGTGTAAATATAATAAAACTCAGTTTGTAATTTTTGAACGGTCGACTTATTTGTCAGTCCCACCTGAAGTCAAAATTTGAAAGAAGTTAATTCAGTCAGACGAATATCGTTAACATTTTGGTTCACATTGAATATTGTTATGCTGCTCATTGTACTCCCGGGGTCTAACTAATAAACAAAGTATTAGCTTAGAAAAGATATTCCGTATTTGGTTCCCTTCATGACGGGAATAATACATGAAATATCGATTCTAAGCCACATCATCACTGCTGAGCGACGAACGTTCCCTATGGATGGAAACACCATAGGGATAATTTCAAACATATACTCTATATACAAATGTTGCTACATGTGTTGAAAGCGTTTCCACAAAATTATTTCTTTGTGGTGCAGTCTCTTTCGCACAACACGGTCGTGATGAATTGTTCGAATGTGAATCTGTGTAATTACCAGTTGCACACGACGGGAACGGCTCGTTATTCCTGCACGCCAGAGTGGAGACGGGGCCCGATAATGAAGTCTGAGCACAGCTTTGTACACTGGGGAAGGGTATTTCGTCGCGTGAAAATATGTATTTACCTACATTAATGAGTATTTGGAAAGAAAATTACACAGTCAATAGTGTATTAGGTACACACGCCTGCACATCAACCTACCACAAACTGTCAAATTTCCTCAATAGATTTTGAACTTTATGATTATCAGGCATTTGGTTGTCAATGTATTGAAGAAATTTGACAGTTTTGGATAGGTTTATGTGCAGGCGTCTGTACATTCACAGTCGTCATTTGATGCATTTTTTATTTAACTTTTTCATTACACTGGGTTGCTCGATGGCGCAGTGTTTAATGCGCCCGGTCTGCAAGTGCTGAAGTTAAGCGACTTTTGCAAAGGCCGGCCATCGGATGGGTGACCAAAAACTTATCATCTCGAGCTCCTCTGTACTTTGGAAGGCACGTAAAGCCGTTGGTCCCGGCTGCATTAGCAGTCGTTAACAACAACCAATCCACACTGGGCCTGCGTGGTAGTTCATGGCCCGTTCTCCCTATCCGTCCATAGGGAAGTGCCCCACATAAAATGAGCTGATGATGATTCATTACACAACTGCCTAACGATATCCCCAAATGTTTTCATGCTTCTCGGTCTATGGCAGTCTCCCATTAATATTTTTTGTAAACGTCTAAGAAATCCATCGCTTTATTGGTGAACTCCTAGCCCTACGCTAATAGGTTGCTAGAAACTTCGTGGTTACACAAGTCGTAATGACTGAATCACACCAAAGGTCTTACAGACGTTGGCATAATGTGAGCGTGTACCTACCTAGATTCTCCGAGGCATGTGTGCTGGACATCTAGAGTGGTAACCCCGAAGACAGAATGACAGAGTGTAGGCAGAAACCACTGACTGTTGTTTTATTTGGGTTCTCACAAACTTTTCTTTAAGTACAAGTTCTTATCATAGTTTAATCGCCATAGTCGCGTTTATGTGAAGCCGGGTCTACCACCAGATCATTAGCTTTCCTGAATAGTCAACAGACTATTCATATATGAACAAGGCAATCAAATATTAAACTTAATTGAAAACATTAACGTTTAATATCATTGGCAAAACGTAAATATATTTAAGCGGAAAACCCTGACCAATATACAGAATGGAAACATTTTATAATAATAGTGTGTATCGATGAAAATTATCAATTTTTATTTCGAGCGTTAAGTGATTGAACCTGAGCTATAATTAAAATGTCGTCAACATTACCGACCTGTGTTAACAAAGGGGTAAGTAAGTGGTAAAAATATTTATATAAAGTACGAGTACAAGCGTTTTTCCACGTAGTTAAATTGATGTTCCTGCAAAATGCAATTCCCGGAACATTTTGTCACACTCTGACACAAGCTTTGACGTTCAGTGGAGCGGGGTCGACGACCACCGATCCTTTGTTATTTTTATATGCATTTAAATAAAGATGTTTCAATATTTTCGTGCATAACCGTCGTACCAGGTTCTCGCATATTCAATAGTGATTTATATATTAAATTTACTTTTTAATACGGGATACCAACATGATAGCCAATAGGCGCGGATGCCAGTTTCGCTCGTAAAACTCTTTTCTCTATTAATGTTGCAAATTGTTTATTTCTTTGTTTATATAATATTCTGCTGATGTTACTTTGTCATCATCATCATTTCAGCCAAAAGACGTCCACTGCTGGATAAATGCCTCCCCCAAAGATCTCCACAACGACCGGTTTTCTGCTGCTCTTAACCATCGTCTACCCTCGACTTTCACCAGATCGTTGGTCCACCTTGTTGGAGGCCTGTCTACACTGCGTTTCCCAGTGTGCAGTCGTCATTCAAGAACAGTTTCGCATCATCAGACATCAGTTACTTTATGTCCTCATTGTCCACAGTGGGGCCTGAAGCGAAAGGATCTGCGGGGCACGTGAGTTGCCCATAGTTGGTTGTTCTGCTTGGTGGTTTTCATTAAGTAGGCTTCGAACATCTCCGGTACTAGTCTGGATAACTAGTAGAGGCGCCCGCTGGATGCAAAGCCTCCGGTTGAATCAGCCGCGTAGGATTTTTGGAACTGATGAGGTTTTTGGCCTGGATGGGTACTGAGAAGTGAGTGGGCTTACAACTCCGCCACCAAGGAGGACATTTGGAAGTCGGCTGTAGAGCTGACGACCCGAGCAGTAGAACTGCGAGTTGTGCTTATGGTGCAACGTGAAGTGAGCGAGCTTACAGCTCTGGTAACCTATCTGGATATTAGGTAATGGACTATACGTGTCCACGGAGCAACTCGCTCGAGGCACTTGTCTTAAAAGTACCGGATGAAGAATGCGCTTCGATGCGTCCTGATCCGGCGTTATGACCTGACGTAGATGGTCCCATGTGCTTGCGTATGGATAATCTGACACTACTTTTGTAACCGCTAGGTTGGTAAGAGGTGTCAGTATAAACTTTAAAGCCGTGTGTAGCGGGGTGTCCACAGTAGTGGGTTGCGGACAGTTCCAGATGGAACAACGGTATATACCATTAACGTGGTGAAGTTATACAAAAACACTTTTATTTGAACAAAAATAACAATACCTACCAAATAGCTCCTAAGGCAAAACAATGAATAAAGCACAAAGGGACCGTTCCAAGGCAGTTATCTCTAAAAGCTCGTCAAATAGTCTTTAAATATACATCCATAGTAACGACAGCTTAGTATCTTCCAGGAAAACTGAACTTTACAATGTTTGCTATAGAGTATAGATTTGACTGTGAGAAGCACAGATGCATTTAAGTAATCATTTACATATGAATTGTATGAATCATTTTTTTTCCTACACAGCTACCAACTCAACTTAAGGAAGTTTTAATAATTAATTAGAAAACCTCTTTGTATCTTTTCTATATTTATTAATTCTCATTAAGGATTGGTCTTCGTCCTAGCTGACAATGACAAATGAAAGAGTGCGACGCTCGGAATCCTTAACGATTTACGAACTAAGTAGTTATCTTTACCACTAACCTACTTGGGGTTGACTTTACAAACTGCGAAAAAAAACGTTTGCATTATTTTTTATTATTTTTCAACTGAGGCTCCGACCGGAATTCCAACGTTTTAAGAAATAGTTATCATATCTCCTATAACCGTATTGTTGTTAAAGGGATAGACTTAGATAAGATGATAAAAGCTGGCAAGCTGAAGTTAGAATAAGCTCTACTAGTCGGATGGACGTAAATTAAACCCTCCGCTCCGATACCCGCTGGGTATCTAACCCGGGACCTTTGGAGCATAATGATCTAACCATATTGTTTTTTTTAAATTCCGATCCGATCCAAATCTCTCGGAAAATCTACTATGTCCACGTGTGTCCACTAGAGTGATGCCATTTCCTCTTGAAAACCAGACGGTGTTGCGATCACACGGTTTGAGGAACCCTTTAACTTTCTCAGCGCCCCAATACTAGTCCAGTGATGCTGAAAATGTAATCTAAGGCAATCAGCTAATTCTCTCCAATGAATATATGTTTTAAGATGTCAACCACAACGTACAGTTTTTTTTCCAGTAGAAAACTCGTCTTCCGAGTACCATTGCGCAGAAACCCTCTGAGTATTTTCGATCATCACGACTTGAGAAACCTTTGGTTTACGGTTAAAGGTCAACGACGGCTAACAGCAATCGCAAGTTGCTTGCTATGTTATCTTTAACTGAACAAAACAATGCTACCAACATTGTTGTTATGACGACAGACTACTTAACCACAGACTCGGTTAGTTAGCAAAAAAGCAAGATGTCTACTGTAGTATCTACAATCTACATGCCATAATGTGTCTGTAATACACGGTCTGGTGACATCATTTCTGCCGCTACAAGAGGGCGAAAAATAACAGGCATTACCCTAATACAGTAATGCACTCCCCATAACGCGGCACTTATGGCGAATGAGAAGTTTTATTTATACGGAGACATGCGCAATTTGATACACTTAAAACACGCACACTTTATGAGTTCATGTATCTTTAAATAATATATAAATTAAATACTGACTACCAAAACTATATTTACATAAAATGTTTTTGTTTTTGTTTATATAATTTTTACGCAAATTTTGTTGCGAAACAAATTACAAAAACACAGATGTTGAAAAAAGTTCCACGAGCAGGATTTGAACCTGCACCCTTCTGACATACCGGGTCAGGTGCTCTTCAAATTAAGCTATCGTGGTTCTAACCAGCCCGCCGAAATTATTCAAGACTATTTACTTTTTACTTTGAAAGCCAAAGGCAAAGGGTGCAGGTTCAAATCCTGCTCGTGGAAATTATTGCAATTGGAAATATTGGATATGGATAATATTGGAAATATTTACATAATCAATATGTAGGTACTTCTGATCGGGAAATTGGGTTTTAATTTTTAAATTCAGTTGATATAATATATAGTATTATATATAGTATCATATTTACTATTTGTTATACTTTAAAGAATAATATATAATATAAACAGTTGCTTATAAAGCGTGTATTCGAAATTATAACTTCGGCAATATTGATCTCATTAACAAAAAGGTAGTGGTTATTTATGTATCATACACAGACTGGTAGACACCAGTCTGTGTATGATACATAAATTGTCATACATAATTGTCTATTGCCCATATGTAAAAGCTGGCCCTTCAAAGAAAATACTTTTGTGAGGTGCCTCCTCTAGAAATAGGTCGGTATTATATTATAATTACGTAACACTTGCAGTATGACCAATTCTACACGGACGTATAAAAAATAACAGGGGTAGGGTGCAGTTCTAAAAATATGTAACCAAAAAGGTTAAACTGAAAATAACTGATTCTGATATTCTATTCTAATGAAATCAATCTGGAAAGAAGCTCACGCTCTATAAATTAATATTAATTTATGTAATGTTTTGAGTTCTTTTAGATTTTACTTATTGAAATCTCAAAACATTTCATACGGAGCGCACTTAAATTACACATGAGCATAATAGTTTCCCATACGAAGTTTCCGATTCATCCGATATTCTGAAGCTGTACAAAAGTTTACTGAAATTGCGAAGTTGTTCCGCTGAATTGAAACTGAGCACGCTGCAGCGATTGATGAGGTGGTCGAACGAGATTGCAGTCCGTCTCGAAGCCAAACAGCAAGAAAAACACAGCAAGATTTGTCAATTTCCTCCCCTTTCAAAATAGCTAACAAATTGTTTACTTTGTTTTAACTAGGTATTTTAATTTGAAAAAGTCAAAGTGTTGAAAAAATTCCACGAGCGGTATTCGAACCGTCATATAAAGATCGGATGTTGATGACATAGTTGTCGACATTGAATAAGGCTCCTTTGGCTTACAAAGTGAGAGTAGATAGTCTTGATTAATTTCGGCGAGTTGGATTGAGCCACGATAGCATAGTTGATAGTGCACCTGACCCCGCATGTCATGGGGTGCGGGTTCGAATCCCGCTCGAGGAATTTTTTCAACACTTTGTCTTTTTTCGAACTGTGATTTGTTCGCAACAATATTGGCGTATATGTAAATAATCATAGGTATTTTAAGTTTATATTTTTCACATTTTGGTAACATACGTCGTGTTCAAGCTGTACTAGTCGTTTTCGAGCCTGGACTTCCACTTAACTTCAGGCGGGGTAGAGACGTTTTCCGAGCTAATAAAAAAAACATTAACGACTAATTAGTAATTATACACAAGTTAATAAAACTGCATTATGAGCAGTGTCAAGAAACTTCCGATAAAAATCTTAACATGTACGTACTAATTTTATAAACATAGGCAGTATTTTATTCATTCCGAGGTTGTGCTTGTCCCTCAATTTACAATTCTACCAAAAACAGCCCTGATATTAGTTCTGTGTTCCCAATTAGGTATAATATACACAATTAAAAATTTGTACCTGCTTCTCAAAACGTCGTCGTGAGTGAGACCTTAGAGCGTAGAGGGTAACATTTTCATTATTGTCCCATATTTGTGAAGATCTTTCACATCACATCAATAGTATTAACATATTTTAAAGAGTCCTTGTTTAACTTAGTCAAGATTAATTAAAACAAATTAAAACCCCATAAACCAAAAACTATGACAACAAATGTATTGTCTTACTAACACTGACTTTACTCGAAAATTTTAACGCCACATGACATAACGGCGTTTAAGTGCCAAAGCCTTCGTTTCATCAACACCTCAGCCTATTAAAATATATCTGAAACGTCTGCAACTATCGCAAAAATAGATTTCCTCCGATGTAAATATTTATAAAATACAGTGTAAAAATTAATTGTCTACCGGGCCTAGTCCGGAATCGAACCTGGGTCTTCCGCAATCCGGGCGGCTGCACTGACCATTATGCTACCGGGAAGGCTGACGTAAGCACTGATTTTTTTTTTCACTGCTTTTTTATTTTTGACTGCTTTTTAGCCGCAGAGTGCCATCTATCCAACGGTTATTGCAACCGATGGCTATTCATATTTACAGATGAATGCCACAAATTTGATAACACAACGCTATAGTAAATTATACTTTAATTTTTTTCAAAGTGCTAATTGCTGCACTAAAGCTGAATTAAATATTTGTAAAATACAGTGAAAAAATTAAAGTTTAACTAATACGATTGCTAAAAGCATAAGCATAAAAATAATAATAATAATGACAATGATGGGAAAGAGCCAATAAACATATATTTCCCTTTCATTATTGGTTAATCCTAATTCTCATTTATATTGCTAAATAAGTTTCATGTAATATTATAAAACTCAGACAGTACTAGTCAAATATCAAAGCAGATATTACTATGCCGATCTAGCACATACTTTCTTCTTATTGATAGCGATTAGAATCGATAATAAGAGATGCAGTAACAAGGCATTATGCTCACGTTTAGTTTTATTTAGCAGACATTATACCAGCTGTTGTCTCATTGACCTCTGCTCAGCATGCATATTTGATGACCAAGCCGTAATGGAATAACAATTATCCGACAGGGAGAATAGAGCGATGAACGCAAGTTCCTTACAGTATTTGACCGAGCTAAAGCTAACTAACTAAAAAATGGTTTTTATTTTACACATTACTTCTACAATTCTTTGTAAATATTTTTCCTAGCCCTGCTGAAAGACATTTCAAACTGTAATAATCAGTGGGGGGAAACTAGTTAACATAACAATTGAAGACAACATAAACAAAAACAAGAGAATACGACAACAGAACATTACATACATTTGCATCAACCATGAATATTGTTCTCTTGAATTGGACAACAAACTTTTCGGTTGCGTTTCGCGGCAGTTCTTGTACCACAATTAACAAAAAGTTGCCTCCAGTCTTGATCTAACTGTCACAAGCAAGGTCTTTGAACGCAGTCTGAATAACAACGGCTCTAATTTAGCCGGCTAGTCAATTAGCCAACACAAATTGCTATGCCCTCACCGGGTACAAATTATGCGTAACTCGAGAGCTAATAAGCGCGGTCAGATGTGAACGGGATGTTTGTCGTTGTAGCTTAATCATGCTTACAAAATAGAGGTTAATTTTATTGTGTACAGAGTGCCTAATGCGAATTTCATACGCCATTTGATCACGTTAACGAAAACGAGAATTTGTATGGGAAAATGTTAGCTCTTCTCGTATGCCGCCAGGAGGCACTGCTTCAATGCCACACTGTTTTTCGCTTTCGTAAATGTAATCGAATGAATACGGATAGTAAACAATATGAAACGCTACCGTTAAGTCTATTTGCAAATTGCTAATCAACAACAACACGTAATTGACGTGGCGTATAAACTATTTATACTATCATGGTCGCTTGCAATATAGTAATTATTAACGGGATTCTTACCATGTAATAAACATAGTAAGAATCCCGTTAATAATTACTCTAGTGGTGTATAAAGTGGGAAAGTTTTGGTAGAACCCTAGGCAAAATGTGTTGAGCTTATAACAACACTATTGAGAGATATTCTGTTCAGTCGTAGAATCATTAAAGCCAACGAACTGGACACTGAACATGAATTCATCTGTGATGACTAATATATTTATATTACTCTATATGTAAGGCCAAATCTAAGATTAAGAATAAAATTATTCTTACATACATGCGCGGAGCCGTAACATAAGACATCTTGTGTTTCATATTCTGTAGTTAAGCCACGACTCATTGTTGAAATGAATAATACTGTTTATATGTGAATAAGATGCATTTCGATTTAAATAAAAATTTGGTTGGTGGTCCGCCTGGCTAGCCCCACTATTTTATCTAAATTAGCCGACATAACATCAGTGTTGATAGTATTGTTTTGCTTCGACAGTAAGAGATAGCCAGTGCTTCAGTTGTTGAAGATTCCAATGTGAAGTGCGCTTCTAACTTTCGCCTTATCATTATTTTAAATCAGGTGTGATAAAGTCATGTACTTACCCGTAAGGAATATTTAAAAAAAACACAGCCTTTAATGATCTGCTAAGAAACATCCGATTTTACATAATTACAAATGGTGATTATTCAATCATTTACAATGCATGTATTGTGTGCTGTTCACATACCTACTAACTTATTTTACTTTATGGAATACTATAAATAATTCAAACTCTGTAATTAGTGAGCCACTGCTCATAGGTGCATTATCAAGCAAGCAGGCGGAGAAATAGTTTATCAAAGTAACGTCTCAGAGAGTTTACGAAACAAAGCCAATTGTAAAGAGTTACTTGAGCATACGCTTGTTCCTGACATCCAATTTCAGTCTCGCCTCAAGATTCGAGCTGATTGCGGCTGCCTTTGGGTGTACTTCGTAAGTTGATGGCTTCTTTAGCTAAGTCTCTGAGCTGAATCAAATATGAATTGTATTCGCTCCCTATTTAAGCATGACTTGATTATGTTGACAGGATTTTGTTCTTAGGTGTAGCTGAACCTTTAGTTCCATTACGAACCATATCGTTTATTTTAAAGTTCCATAAATCTGTATTATACGATATTTGATATGCAACCGGGAATCAAATTAAGCCGCTTCGATCAATAAGACTGTGCACATAATATTGTCTTTCTAAAATACACATTTTCTTAAATATTTAAAAAATGCAACTCACTATAATGTCAGCCCTTATCTTTAAAAATGGCAATATAAAAAGCGACGCCAAAAGTTTGTATTAATGAAATTTAAAAACAAAAGATGAAAAACAAAAATACAACATCGCATTCTTCGTTTTAAAAAAATAAAAGTTCCATATTGGGGCGCGGCCCGGGTCGGCTGGTGGCCCGTAATTGGCGGGCCGAGTGAACTGTAGAGCTTCCAAAGTCGCTTGACACAGATCCGCCGCAATTCAGCTCCGGGCCAGGTTTGTTTCGGATAATTTCAATGTTGCGCCAGGCAAAGTGGTACATACATTATTTTTATGCTTCTGAAATGTCATTATTGACCTGTCCTGACCTAAGTCTTCGGTCCCCTCGTAACTGCTGTCCAGTAATTCTTAATTATTCATTTGAGATCTAATAGGTCATACGCCAACGTGGCTCATCACGATGCACTGGCCAGCATAGAGTTCCACGGCTCAAACCCTTCCTTCTAACATGAATCACGCCAAAAAACCGGTCTATGGAGGAATGCACTTTTCCACAGATTTGGAAAACTGCTGTCGTAAAGCCGCTTCCAAAGAATAACCAGCCTTCTTATGAGAGGGACCTTTGACCCATTAGCTTACTTCCATGTATCTCCAAGGTTTTGGAGACGATAGTTTGCAATCAGTTAACTAGAAGAAAAAGAAGAAGAAGAATAATATTTTATTGACCACAAACAGATTGTACATAACATAAGAAAATGAAAAAATAAAATAAAAAATAAATAATTTACAAACACGTAGGTAATACATTAACTGTGGCCAACTAGGCCCCAGCCTCAGCATAGGCTACAGCGACAATAACCGCTGCAGCGCTGGTATTCTGGCGGGACCTAGAGGTGGAGACGACACGGAATAAAAACATAAATAAAAACTATTGAAACACAACATTACAAACATTAACACATGAAACAATACAATAAGACTAAAAAACAAAAACAAAGATCGCACGCCACAAGAATTTTATAAAGCCTCGGCTGAAGGACAGAGATGCCTAAATACCTTGAGTGTCACAATATCCTTCCTAATTACCAGTCTGGGTTTCGCAAGGGCTGCAGTAGTATTGCTGATGTGGTTGATAATCTCCTCGCTGCCCAGGACCAGGGCAAGGTGACGGCAAAGCTGCTACTTGATTTTTCACGCGCATTTGACTCTATAAATTTAAGTTTATTATTATCTAAGCTAGCTTATTATGGAGCTGATGCCAGGGCGATGAGGTGGTTTGATAGTTATCTCTCGTATAGACAGCAGTATGTGGAGCTAACAATGGCTGATGGATCAAGACTGAAGTCTCCCCCCCCCCCCAATGGTTTCACGGGGTGTCCCGCAAGGTTCCATTCTTGGTCCAATCCTATACATAGTCTACAGCGCAGACATAATACAGAGCATTATCCATTGTCATCACCACTTATATGCAGATGATCTGCAGTTGTATTTGTCCTTCAGACCAACAGATCATGCCGTTGCTGCTGCTTGTATTAATAATGATCTGGAAAACTTGGCCCACTGGTGCAAGTCAAACTACCTTGTTCTGAATCCCATTAAATCCAAGCTTATGTTACTAGGTACAAAAAACAACTTATTAAAATAAATAATAATAAAATAAATAGTAACGACTCAAGCTTTCTGAGAGAATAGATTTTAGCTTAGGTAACGATGTATTAAATATGTCTATATCGGTGCATTCTTTATTGTAAGTGTTAGTGGAACGGAATACAAATGAGTTACGCGTATAATTTTTACGGTATCGCGGGGTGGCGAAGAGTGATTACGAACGTGAGGAGCGCATTGGGAGACGAGCACGAGATACAAAGGACATCTTGCTCAGTAGCAACAAAGAATCTACTAGGCTGTTGAGTATTTTATAAAGAAACACTATGTCAAACATTTTGCGCCTGTTGCGTAGAGATAACAAGTTGTTTTTTTCTAAGGATGTGGTGTAAGATTCTTTATTTATTATATTGTGGCGATAATTTAAGGATTTAATAAAAATTTTTTGAACTGTCTCTATTCTATTAATATGAACTTCATAACATGGACTCCACACCGTGCTGCAAAAATCTAAAAAGGAACGAACAAATGAGAAGTAGAAGATTTTTAATGTGCCAGATCGATTAAAGGGTTTACTTACTCGTAGTATGAAGCCTAGATTCCGAAAAGCAGAAGCAAGGATATGATCAATGTGGGCGTTAAATGATAACCCTGAGTCCATGATTATACCCAGATCCCTGATTTGAGTCACTCTTTGCAATGCATTTTCGTTTATGTGGTAGTCGTAAGTGATTCTGTTTTTCTTGCGTGTATAAAATATTGTGTTATTATACAAAATAAGACCTTATATTAGTGTAGAACTTAGAATTAAATTATGTGAGTCCCTTATTCTCTCCCAACTCAACTATTGTGATGTTGTTTATGGTCCATGTCTTTTGTCCAGGTCTGCTGGGCTTGTCCAACGTGTGCAGAATGCTTGTACTCGTTTTTGCTACCACATCCCACCTCGGTCGCACATCACACCCTTTCTTAACGCGTCCCTTAAAATGGAAGCACGCAGAAAGCTTCACCTTTCAACCTTATTGTTTGATGTGGAACTGGTATGGGTTCAAGATCGTATCAAATACCAGAAAAGAGCATCTACTCACGTCTTTGTGACTGCCAAACACCGAACAATGGCTTTTAAAGGGTCATTTAGATATGCCGCCTCTCAATGCTGGAATGACCTCCCTCCGCCGATAGGTGACCTAAAAACAAAGTACACATTCAAACTTAAAACTAAAATGCATTTTCTTAAATTACAAAAAGAAAAAGAACTTTGTTGACTGGACACTTACATAAGGTTTCTTCACGATGAGGGTTGATGCGGGTGTAGTAAGGTTTTTGTCTCTCGCCATGTGGTGGAATTTGCGCATGAGTGAACATTGTCAAGGCTCCGAGCGATTCTCTTTTGTTTTTGTTGTAGTACTTCATGTACCAAGTTATTTTCTATTGCCACGTCGACAACCAACACACGTGGCAAAAACATTATTACGGGGTTACAAATTATGTAATAAATATATATATTTTTAATTTTTATTAGTCTATTCTTTAATTATGTTTCACAGTAGCCAAGGCAAAGGCATAATAAACATGCAGCCATTTTATATTTTTCCTAATGTATGTGTAAGTATTTTTATGTTTATAATTTTCTTATTAGTATTTTTATGTATATAATTTTATTACACCACACGTCGCCACCTTACGTTCAGGGAGCTGTCTGAAAACCAGCGCTTCTGTGGCATTCTGTGTATGACACAAAAGCATTGCTGAGACAGCTACCCGTTGGCCTTGCACACCACTGTTGTGTTACTTGTTGCATGATTTTTTTTTTGTATATTAATTTTTTTTTAAATTTGTGTGTATTTTTTTGTGCAGGTCAATGAATAAAATGTTTTTAATTTGTTTATAAAATTTTAACGCAAATTTTGTTGCGAAACAAATTACAAAAACACAATGTTGAAAAAATTTCCACGAGCAGGATTTGAACCTGCACCCTTCTGACATACCGGGTCATGTGCTCTTCCAATTGAGCTATCGTGGTTCTAACCAGCCCGCCGAAATTATTCAACACTATTTACTTTTTTACTTTGAAAGCCAAAGGCGCCAATTCAATGTCAACAACTACCGTCATTAACATCTGATCATAATATTTTTACAAATACTAAAGATCAGTTAAGAAGTAGGCTAGCTATTTATAAAATACTTTTAATTTGTTTATAAAATTTTAACGCAAATTTTGTTGCGAAACAAATTACAAAAACACAATGTTGAAAAAATTTCCACGAGCAGGATTTGAACCTGCACCCTTCTGACATACCGGGTCAGGTGCTCTTCCAATTGAGCTATCGTGGTTCTAACCAGCCCGCCGAAATTATTCAACACTATTTACTTTTTTACTTTGAAAGCCAAAGGCGCCAATTCAATGTCAACAACTACCGTCATTAACATCTGATCATAATATTTTTACAAATACTAAAGATCAGTTAAGAAGTAGGCTAGCTATTTATAAAATGTTTTTAATTTGTTTATAAAATTTTAACGCAAATTTTGTTGCGAAACAAATTACAAAAACACAATGTTGAAAAAATTTCCACGAACAGGATTTGAACCTGCACCCTTCTGACATACCGGGTCAGGTGCTCTTCCAATTGAGCTATCGTGGTTCTAACCAGCCCGCCGAAATTATTCAACACTATTTACTTTTTTACTTTGAAAGCCAAAGGCGCCAATTCAATGTCAACAACTACCGTCATTAACATCTGATCATAATATTTTTACAAATACTAAAGATCAGTTAAGAAGTAGGCTAGCTATTTATAAAATGTTTTTAATTTGTTTATAAAATTTTAACGCAAATTTTGTTGCGAAAAAAATTACAAAAACACAATGTTGAAAAAATTTCCACGAGCAGGATTTGAACCTGCACCCTTCTGACATACCGGGTCAGGTGCTCTTCCAATCGAGCTATCGTGGTTCTAACCAGCCCGCCGAAATTATTCAACACTATTTACTTTTTTACTTTGAAAGCCAAAGGCGCCAATTCAATGTCAACAACTACCGTCATTAACATCTGATCATAATATTTTTACAAATACTAAAGATCAGTTAAGAAGTAGGCTAGCTATTTATAAAATGTTTTTAATTTGTTTATAAAATTTTAACGCAAATTTTGTTGCGAAACAAATTACAAAAACACAATGTTCATAATTGACAAAGGCTATCGATAAACTCGTTTCCATTGAATCAGCACTAAACAAGTAACAGTTTATCTATATTAAAACGTTCTCCAAAGTTTCGGGACACCGAACCTTCTCGAGGGACCTTTGGGTTTTACACAGGTCTAACCACAAGACCACAGAGGCGATTAAATCCTCCAAATGTCCAATTTAGCTGTCAATAAGCAGAAAATACAATATTGTTTTCTAAAGTTTACGCGAATACTACACATTGAAATGAAACAGCTTTTGCGGATCTACTCGCGTTTATTTTACACATTAGTTTTAATTAATGTTTACCACAAATACTCGCCAGAGAACAACGATTCATCCCTAGGATGATACGCGAGGCTATTGAAATTTAAAAAACATCCTAATTTTAATAGAGAAGATTGTTGGAATCTACCATCAGCCTGGGATCCCATCATACAGCAAATACAAATCCCAGCCCCAACACCATACTGCCAGACCAAAAGATACTGTAAGCTCTTTCTGCGTAAAACGGAATGCACCTGATTAAATTTAAATGAGGGTATACAAGCTACTAACTAATTATGAGACGACCAACACCTCAGTCTCCCTGTGACCACGGACCCTGCAAAGGGTTCGAAACGTCAGGATAAACATTAATTAAAACTAATGTGTAAAATAAACGCGAGTAGATCCGTAAAAGTTGTTTCATTAGAAAATACAATTTCTAAATATAGCCTGTTTTTATTAAATCGAAGTTAATTTGATCAAGTTTTTTTATATCTTACGGGTAAGCACTTGGTCTTCGTCTCACCCTAAGTTGGCAGCGCACTTCACCCGGAATCCTCAACTATCAGTAGTTGAGGCATTGGCTATCTTATCTCTAGCCGGAACACAACAATGCTACAAACGTTGATGCTATGGCGACATATTTAGATTATATCGTGGTAGCTAGCTAGGCGGACAAACAAGACCTACCACCAACAAAACCGAGTACACAAAGTTTGTTTATAGAAATTTATTGAAAAACTTAATCTTAAGCCGGTTAAATAGAGAAAAAGCAAGTAATTTTCCTTAGCATATAAATCAAAATACATAACTATACAAATGAATCGAAACTTTAGAGCACTAGTAAACACTTATTAAACTTTCGCGTTCCACAGCATTCATGTCCCACCGCCGGCCCGCGACCACAGCCGGTGCAATTCTGCAAAAACGTCGGGTATTTCAAAAGGTATGCAGTAAGAACTACTCGTACACGAAAGAGCGTTACGTTAAATTTCATTTTACGAGTAAAACAGTTGCTTTACAGCTCCAAAGAGCTCGGTGGACAGCTTGCGCATTCAGGTTGCGATCTTGCAAGTTAAGCTACTTCAAGTCAGCTTATTCAGTAATGTCTCAATAGATTGGCAGTGGCATAATTTGGAAAATGAGGTGAACTTTCCAGCACTCATTGAAACTGGTTATCGATATGCATCTATTCTAGGATTGCAAGTTATACTTACATACATTATTAACTATATGTAAATACTAAAAAGTAGAAACGTCAAGATATATAATTAATATGTCAAGCGAATCGTAAGCGTAGATTGGAAAATTAAAGATTCATATAGTTAATAATGTATGTACACAGGGTCATCAGGGATTCGTAAAAGCTGTTTTAAACATTTGCAATCTTAGTATACACCATAACTATTACATAGGTCTGAATTGATGGTCTACATGTGCCTGGAGAACGATTTTCAAATTGATCTCCAGAACCAATTTGATGTTCTACAAGAGAAAGATCTGGACGTGGACTCACTGAACGACAGTCTCTGCAAAATTGTAGTAGATACTACTCGACAGCATTTAAGTGCCAAGAAATCTAAACAAAGCCGGCTTTCATCGCGGCCACTCTTTATGATATCGGAAAGAAGAGATATTAAGAAAAAGACCACAACAGATCATGCAAAACTTAGAGTACTTAGAATAAAATAGTACATAAAGCTATTAGGTCAGATTTTAGGAAATACAATTCTTTAGTTATCGAAGAAACTATTAAAAGCAATAGAGGACCTAAAGTATTTCGGCGTAAAATAAACCAAGGCCAACAGAAGATTTTAAAAGTTAAAAATAAAGTTGCCATTGGGGCCATTGTCACGGATCGTGACCAGATTGTGTCGGGTGTCGAAGAGTTCTACACAGAGCTTTAAGCATCGACATCGTCTGAACCAGCATTGATAGAAGCTCAAGATCTCAGAGCAGAACTAATTGAGCGCCTGTGGGAGGGCAACCTGCCACCGATCCAGAAGGATGAAGTAGAGCTCGCTTTAAGAAAAATGAACCGCGAGAAGGCTGCTGGGCAAGACGATGTCTACATAGAGATGCTTCTAGCTGGCGGGGTTGCATTGCTTAGTATATTAATTAAATTGTACAACAGACTTTTACAACCGGCACAAACCCCAAGTACTTGGAAGAATGCAGTAGTCGCTATCCTGCATAAGAAAGGTGATAATGCTGATTTAGGCAATTACAGACACATTAGTCTCCTCTCACAGGTATACAAGCTCTTTGTCAAAATCCTATGCAACAGGCTAACAGTGACACTAGACGAGTACCAACCTGTAGAATGAGCTGGTTTTGGAAAAGGTGTCAGACCCTGTGAACATAAAGCGGGGTGTTCGTCAGGGTGACACTATCTCTCCAAAGCTCTTCACTAATGTTCTAGAGGACATGATAAAGACTCTTTCCTAGAATGAGTGGTATCAAGATAAATGGCGTATACTTATCGCACCTGCGCTTTGCCGATGATCTGGTTATATTGGCAGAGGATATCTCTGATCTCCAGGATATGCTCGAGAACTGCATGAAGTGTCCTTGCGTGTTGGCCTTAAGATGAATATGTCAAAAATCAAAATACTGGTGAACCACTTTATCGGTAAACAAAACGTTCTTGTTGGAGGTTGTCCGATACAAGTAGTGGACAAATACATTTATCTTGGACACTGTTTGTTTTTTGGCCCAAATTCGCAGGTGGAAGAGATCCAGAGACGTTAAAAAACACAATGTTGAAAAAATTTCCACGAGCAGGATTTGAACCTGCACCCTTCTGACATACCGAGTCAGGTGCTTTTCCAATTGAGCTATCGTGGTTCTAACCAGCCCGCCGAAATTATTCAACACTATTTACTTTTTACTTTGAAAGCCAAAGGCACCCATTCAATGTCAACAACTACCGTCATTAACACCCGATCATAATATTTTTACAAATACTAAAGATCAGTTAAGAAGTAGGCAAGCTATTTATAAAATGTTTTTGTTTTGTTTATATAATTTTAACGCAAATTGTTGCGAAACAAATTACAAAAAACACAATGTTGAAAAAATTTCCACAAGCAGGATTTGAACCGGGCTGGTTAGAACCACGATAGCTCATTTGGAAGAGCACCTGACCCGGTATATCAGAAAGGTGCAGGGTGCGGTACGGTGCTGAAACATGGGCGCTCAATAAGGACAACATGCACAAAATTAAAGTGGCCCAAAGGTCTATAGAGCGCGCCATGCTAGGCATCCGTTTAAAAGATCGAGTCCGAAATACCGTGATTCGGAACCGTACAAAGATTACGGACGTCGGTGAACGGATAACACGACTCAAGTGGAGGTGGGCAGGACACGTGGCCAGACGAAAAGACGGCAGATGGACCCGGTCGGTAACAGAGTGGTGGCCAAGAGATGCACGTCGATCGGTAGGCAGACCTCCAGTTCGGTGGTCGGTCGACCTAGTCCGGGTGGCAAGCAGAGGATGGATGAGGATGGCACAGGACCGTAAAGAGTGGCGTGCGAGGGAAGAGGCCTATGCCCTACAGTGGGCGGAAGTGGGCTGATGATAATGATGATGATGATGAAAATAGTGTAATACTTCAAAAAAGTCTCATGTGACGCAGTCGCTTTTTACCTTTCGCTATTATTGTTGGTATGCTATAGTTTGACGCTAACTTTGAATCACATTATCAGACATAAATGTATTCCAAGAATATTGCCGGAAGGCATAATTGTTCCGAAAAACAAAAGTAAGCTAAAAGTGGGAAACGCTTTTGCACGTTTTTATTTAAAAACGTATAAAATTTTTGCTAAAATAATTTGTTAAATAAGGTTTCAATAAAATGCGTTTGTTTTTAACCGACTTCAAAAAAGGAGAAGGTTATCAAACAAGCATTTCGATTTAGGATTTGGAAACATGTCTGATTAAGAATGGTTCATAAGATTCGAAAAGTAAACTTACTTGAATAAAACCTTTTTTTACTTTACTCACTTTTCTAAATGTTTGACTTGTTAATTGACAGATCGAATAACTGTTCTCAGGGAAACGGGCTGACGAGGAATTCAGCTGCCGACATTCATTTCGGATGATTTAACTTTTTGAATAAGTGAAAATTTAATCACTTTGAGGAGCAGCGGATCCCAATTACTTTTTAAATGGTGTGCTAATTTTACTTTCTGTAGAAGTGAAACGGAAAATTGGTATATATATATTGGTAAACGGATATATTAAATAAATAAATATATAAATATGAGACAACATCACACACATTGCTCTGATCCCAAGGTAAGTAGCTAAAGCACTCGTTTCATGGAAATCAGAAACAACGACGGTACCACAACCACCCAGACCCGACACAATATCGAAAAGTTCGTTTTCGAAATTGACCCGACCGGGAATCGAACCCGGGACCTCAGAGTAAACGCCGCCCAAAGTCCGGCGTGCAAGCCACTCGGCTACGAAGGTCATAGGAGATATTATAGGTTTTAACCCGCGAAGTAGCTTGCTTCTTGTTGACCCGTATACCGTCTAACATTTCAGCTGTCCGTGACACCCGGCAAGTGTCGGTAAGTTTAGAAATTGTTAAATTTAGTGATCATACATATACTATTTTGACTATATAAAAATAATTATTTAGCTAAAATATATTACAAAAATTATATTACAAACAAACTATACTGAAATTATCCACCAACCTAAAAATGTATCTACTTCTTACTTGAGTAGGTAAATACCTTAGTTCCATCTGATGTTAAGCAGAAGTGTAGTCCAGGTGCTCCTCAGCTAGTGGAGCAGGATTGTGCTTAGTAGCCATCCTCACCTAGCCAACCCGCAAGTTACTTCTTCTGCGCCTAGAGCTATTGTTTGCACCTAATTTAAGTTGAGTGTGAGTGTCTCTCAAACACACAGGTACACAGATAAACCTTATAAGGTTTCCATGTTATGATTGTTATAATGTACTAAGCTGTGTTTTGTAAAATTAACTAAAAACAAATAAAATAAAAAAAAGCTAAAGACAAAGGAGGAAAATGTTTTTATTTTATAACAAGATTTGGGATTGCTTTTTCTATACCAATTAAAACGTGCGTATTATAATGGATGGCCATGGTTTTCCTGGATGGAACCGCGAACGGATTTCTATAAAACGTCTTTGATATTAAATTATCGGACGTACGGATAAAAACTTTTCAATACCTACCAGCAAAAAATGGAGTCCTGAAAGCCTCAATACTTTTCATAACATGTTATGGCGGTCTGCCAACTTTCAGCTTTTTGAACGCATATGATTTACGAAATATTTATTTTCATTCGTGGTTTAAAAAAAACACTTACTAATTTTTTATGTATTTGTTACAGATATTGAAAGTTCTACAAATGAGTTACATTGATTGTAAGTATACTAAGTTAATTTATTTGTATTCATTTATGTATCATTACGCTGCATTGTAGGCAGTGACAACAAAATACCTTTTCGTACCACTTGCTCAAAAAAGTGACATTCTATGCCACAAAAAGCGAACATAACAATAGTCATTTTTAATCTGTTAAAAACAGGGAAAGAAAATTGTACTGAAATTCATTCATCCTCTAGGGGGAGAATGTGATTTAAATTTGGAATATTTACCGAAATTTATACTGAACTACATTTGTGTTTACACCATTGAGTTTGTATATAAATACTCAAATCAAGTCATCAACAATAAATGTACCAAACAAAAATGTAACTCTCTCTATCAATAATTGGACCAATGTTTCGAATGTACTTAACTTTTACTTTTAATTGTCATTATATTTAATAAAGGCTTATCTCATATTATTATTATGTTAATTTTTTCGCAAATGGTACGAAAAGTAGAGTATTTTCCTCGGTGATAAAGGTGTCTTAGTCTTGGGTGAACTTAAATCCCTCGCTACACTCAGGACTCGTCTTAAATCCCTCGCTTCGCTCGTGATTTAAGTTTTTAACACCCTCGCTACGCTCGGGAGTGAACCTCGAGTCCTTCGTTACGCTCACGATTTAAATCGTCACCCGCGGCAGAAGACACTGCTTTATCCCCTTGGTTAATAATCTACTATTCTGAATACTCAATTCGTAGCAAAGAAAAGCGTAGCAATTCGTAACGGAGTGCTACGGGTAGCACAAGGTTTATAATGTCTTTCGTAGTCGGTTCTTTCGTAGCAAATGTGCTGTAACTTTTTCGTGTCTTAATATCTCCTAAGTATTAATACAGCTTTGGGGAGGTGTTAAAAAGAACAACTATGAATTCCAAAAAACAATGATAAGAATGATAAGAACTAAGGAAATATAAGACTCATTAACTTACAAACGTCGCATCTTCTTACATATAATCGTAAATATAATCTTATATTCATTTTATGACGTAAATTCGTCTACCAGGGAAGATTCTTTTATAAATGACGGGGTATTTTATTGCTACCTGGGCATTTGGATCTGTCCCTTGGGATTTCTAGTTGCCATGTTGAATTGCAAAAGAACAATCTACTTTGCAAATATAATCCACGGAATCTGTTGCTTACTTTGTGCCAATGTTATATATGTATAGTTATTTAGAATAAACAGTATTTAAGTCTCATTTTAGCGAATGCCATTATTTTCTCAGAATATTACATAAAACAGTTGTTTCCGATGGAAAATTTATTATAGGTGGACTATGCATCGAAAAACCCGAATTACACTTTTCCTGACCTGGGATTTTACCCGGGACTTACTTCGGGTATCCCGCCGAGCCTTTGCCACTCGGCCACCGAGACGTTCGTAGTAATTAATGAAATTCATTAATCAAGACATACTTAAGGAAGTATCTTTGCAACTTTATCATCTCAACGAGAGAGCATGTATTAGTAAGATAATATCTAGACTTAACATTCTCCCTTGCTCTTCTAAACTATAGAAGAATAAAAATACTTTGTTGCTCTGTTTATGATTAGTTCTGTTATCTTATCTATATATATAATAAAGCTAAAACGGGTCGAAAGTATGTACACACGCCTGCACATCAACCTACCACAAACTGTCAAATTTCCTCAATAGACTTTGAACTGTATGCCTGTATGGTCGAAAATGTATTAAAGAAATTTGACTGATTTGGATAGGTTGATGTGCAGGCGTCTGTACATGGAAGATATTCGAAAAAAAGTTGGCTGGGTATACTTAGAAACGATAAAAGAACACGTTCTAACAGTTTTTAGAAATTTTGTCTGTTTGCCTGTTTATTTGACCGCGCATGACGTGAAAATGGCTGAACGGATTTTTATGCAAACTTTGCACATAGACAGATTATGACCCGGACTAGGGATACTTTTTATCCCGGTAACAGGTTCTTGTGGGATAGTGTAGTCTTCGCGAATGAAGTCGCGGGTGACAACTAGTATATTATAAAGCGTCTGCTGCACTGATAAAGACGATGAAAAGTTTGAATTTGTTTAGGCGCAAAAAAGAACTATACGTGTATTTTCTTAAAGTCGAATTATAAGTTTAAAGGATCAACAGTGTACTTACTCGTAGCTGGAGAAAGTAATGTAACACCTTCAGGCGAGGTAAACAAACCTACGTGTATTTAGAACAAAATGTTCTGAGAGTTATACAAAAACCCGTCGTCAACATTGACAAATACTGTTGGGTTTGCGTATTAACAATGCTGACGAGAGTGTATTATAGTTATATTATTATTCTATTAAGCCTACGCACACTTAAGTCTGTTTTATTTGTAAAGTTTCAAATAACATAAAGCGGCGAAAGGTCTACAAGCTTCCAAATGGTAATCAAGATTTGTTTCATAAATTAATCAAGGCAGGGTGAAGACCCAAACACCCGCTATTCATCTCCCCAGTCACGTATCACCGGAGCCCGTGGATGTGACGACAGTCCCCACAGGAATCTTTTATTGAGGCCATACCCATGTCAAGAGCAGTGGAGCTTAATGGATGCTATAAAATAAAGATAATGGGAATTGATTTTGGCGGCACGAGACGAAACGTTGACGTTTTTGACGTTAGAGGTCATTTGTTAGACACCCCACTGAATTTCACTAAGAAAAACAATAAGACCCTTGAAATAGGGCATAAAACGCAAAGCGATGCGTAGACAGAAGGCTGGCACACTCCGATTACGGTAAAACAAAATGAAACGTGGTTTTTGAAGATATCAAAAAGTAAGATAGGATAGGTAATTGTGCTAGTGTCGCCTAAAGTACTCGTAGAACATTGCAGGATTAGTACTTTTTAGTGAGAACTAATCCTTCTTCTTACTGTTATAACAAAGTAATGGCAACTAAGTTCAAATATATTTAATTTAGACACGTAGTTGTAACATGGGCTACAGTCTGCTACAGTCTCTCCAGCGGTGCCAAATTTACTACCGGTATATCGTAGTGTTGAAGTGTTTGTATGAAACCGCCACTATGTCAGTCCGTCTTCAGGACCAGAGTTCGAAACCTATCCAGTAGCAGCGAGGAGTGAGTGAGAATATTATATCTCAGAAAACAGTTTCGCAGCAGTTTCGTCGCAGTTGCAGCAGTGAACAGTCGCTGCTGCACTGGAAGATGTTTTCAAGCTTCTAAACTGGAAAGGACTCGGAATCAACGTCAACGGCGTATACATCACTCACCTTTGATTTGCTGACGATATAGTGGTCATGGGTGAGACCCCGGAAGACCTCGGCACAATGCTCGGTGACCTCAACAGAGTCTCTCAACAAGTGGGTCTTAAAATGAACATGGAGAAGACAAAAGTTACATCGAACTCACGTGTCGTACTCACTCCTCTGAAGGTTAGAGACTTTGCCCTTGAAGTTGTGGACGATTATGTTTACCTGGGACAAACGGTCCAGCTAGGTAGGTCCAACTTTAGCAAATACGTCAATCGTCGAATCCAATTCGGCTGGGCAGCGTTCGGTAAGCTACAAAATATCTTTTCGTCCGATATAACGCAGTGTCACAAGACGAAAGTCTTTGACCAGTGTGTGTTGTTAGTGATGACATACGGGACTGAGACATGGTCGCTCACTATGGGCCTCATAAAATGGATCAAGGTCACTCAAAGAGCAATGGAGAGGGCTATGCTCGGGGTTTCTCTGCGTGATCGAATCAGAAATGAGGAGATCCACAGAAGAACAAAGGTAACCGACATAGCCCGAAGAGTTGCTAAGCTCAAGTGGCAGTAGGCAGAGCACATTTCTCGCAGGACTGATGGCCGCTGGGGCGGAATAGTCCTTCAGTGGCGTCCACGTACCGAAAAACACAGTGTGGGTAGGCCTCCAACAAGGTCGACCGCCGATCTGGTGAAGGTCGCGGAAAGCCGCTGGATGCTAGCAGCACAAAACCGGTCGTTGCGGAGATCCTTGAGGGAGGTCTTTGTCCAGCAGTGGACGTCTTTTGGCTGAGATGATGATGATGATGAGACACGTAGTAGCTCGTTGTAGACCCGCACTAAATCCTTCCAGGTCATCTTTGCTATTTCTACAAGCAGCAATATCCTGAGCTGTTGTGTTTGAGATTGAAGGGGACCTGGGGCATTACCATGAGCTCAGCAGTATTATTGCAGTTGTAAAAGCGAGACGTGTGTAGCTGCGTATATATATATACTCGTGTCTCTTTTTCACAACTGCAACAACATTATTGGGTATACAGTTATAGACCAAAGTAATAACCATGCTGGTTTAGAATTCATTCATATTGGTTTGTCTCGCACTTTCAGTGCGCAATTTAACAAGCGTGCGTGAGTTTATTTGTGAGAGGGTGTGTGTGTGTATGTGTGTGTGTATGTGTGTGAGGGTGTGTGAGGGTGTGTGTATGTTCACGTGAATTCGTGCTGGCCCATGCCAATCAATAATCGTAAATCATTTATTCATTTCATTCAATGACAAATCCTAATTCTCAAAATCTATTATAATGGGTGCCATTGTGATTTAGAATACTGATTTCATTGTACAGTCAGCAACAAAAGTATTCGAACACTTTAGAGTACTTTGGCAAAGCAAGTGATGGATTGAACAGGCGTATGTAAACCTTTAAAGGTGGGTATTCACTATGTTCGCGAACCTCTCGCGCTCCACGCTTCTGCAACAGTTCCAATGGCGACGCTATGTACTCTCCTACATGCATCACCTTTGCTCCGCATGCGCTCCACAGTTTTAAACGAACATGTAGTCACCAGTATTACCGGACACGAGCGATATACTTACCCATTTGAGGCTTGCTTTGCTTTCACGAAAACATACTACGCTTCTACCTACGCTTCGTCCTATAATCCGACATGGTGATAGCATGCCGTGGAGCGTGCAACGTTGCCCGCTCCATGTTCGGAAAGTTGCAGTTACAGTAGAGCGAACATAATGGATACCCACCTTATTGATGTTATTTTAAAACAATTCGGTTCGTTGTGGAGAAATGCTATGAATATAACACCCCAGTCTGCATGTGTTTCGTGGACTACCAGAAGGTCTTCGATTGTGTTAAATGGGACAAACTATGGCCAGTGTTGACTGAGGCAGATATTCCCTCCCACCTTATAATATTGATCTGCAAGCTGTATGAGTCGGAATAAGGCACGGTCACTGTAGGAGATGTAACATCCAGCCGATCTAAATTGCACAAGGGCGTTCGACAAGGATGCGTGATCTTTCCTGTTCTTTTCAACATATATGGAGAGCATATAATGCGCCACACGCTGGAAAACTGGAAAGGTGGCGCCAAGATAGGGGGAGTCAAAATATCCAACCTCCGCTATGCAGATGACACCACCCTCTTGGCACCATGCGAAGCTGAAATGGCGGTTTTGCTTAGTCAACTGGAAACCACCAGTCAGGAAATGGGGCTTGCTATCAAAAAATTTAAGACCAAACTGATGGTGATTGATCGATTTGCGGCCACGCAGCGCACTAGCCTTCTACAAGAATACGAAACCGTAGAGCAATATCTAGGCTCGGTGATCTCTATTATGGGCAGCGGTGAAATAGAAATACGTAGACGAATTGGGATGACCAAGTAAGCGATGTCTCAACTTAGCAAAGTTTGGAAAGACAGAAACATAGCAAATTGGACTAAAATACACCTCGTTCGGATAGTTGTCTTTTCTATTGCGTTGTATGGTGTGGATACGTGGACACTCAAGGCTGCCGACAGACGGAGAATTGATACCTTTAAGAATATCGTGGACAGCCCATCGCACAAACATCTCGATACTGAGGGATCTCAAAATAAAGAACGCCCGGCTGTCCGCTACCTGCTTGCAGTGAATAGTGCGGTATTTTGGCCACATTGCACGAAGAGGCAGTGACAATCTGGAACGCCTTATGGTGGAGAAAAGACCTAGAGGCCGAAGTCCCAAACGCTGGTCTGACCAAATATCTAGTGAACTAGAAATACCTATCAGAGGCGCACTACACCAACGGAGCGCAACCGATAGAGGTAACTAGTTGACAGAGTCAGAAGTCACGATACTCAGCAGTGAGACAACGACTACAAAGAGACTAAATTGTTTGACCGTACGCATAAGGCCTCCAGCATAAGGTCCAGTTGGAACAGTACATTCGTACCAATGCCACGGACAAATGCGTCGTATTATGTCGCCTTAGCAACATGCAATCGGCAGAGGGGTTTGATAATGTCTGCATAATTGTGTTTGTATATGCAAATGTCACGTAGAGTGCTGCGGGAGCTTGTTGGTATAACGTACAGTCACGCCCATAAATATATTATTATGGACAACAATATGAATACCAGAAAAGAGGCCGGGGAGTGAGGTCGATCCTGCCCGTTCCGCTCAATCCTACTCCACTAGCTGTCATCGCATCTGGACTCTGCTTCTGTTGAACAACAGGTAGAGAGGAGCCATTTGCCTACTCTTCGATAAAAAGAAGTGTAGCCATTACTGTCTACACAAATGCTCAAACTCAAAGCTAAATCTAAATTAATTGGCGGCTTGTCATTTTTTTGTGACAATTTAAAGCAAAAACATAATATAAGGACTTTTTGTCCGTATGGTAATTTGCCTAAGCTCGTGACTGTACGTGTCGCAAGAAATTTGTAACATGTTATATTAAATTTCGCTAAAGTTAGTTAGTGAATCTTTATGCACGTAGTTACTTTGGTAGTTGAAAGTTTTCTGTATTAGGGCGAATTACCTTACACTAATGCTGTCAACTCATTTTAATTCGGTAATGTTAGGTATTATATCTTCATATTATATTACCCTATATCTTAAAATTTACAAACTGAACAAAATTACACTTAACTGTACGAAACTTTGTGGTTCAGGGTTAAGTTCCGTATCGATTCTAAAAAGTAGGTACATATTGTGCTCAGTTTGGATAATGGTAAAGCTCTTTTAAGTTGCCTGGTTGGAAATCCCTATCTTTTCGGTTGTTCGCAATAATTTCAATTTTTCACAGAAGTATTGTGTTCCGTTTATAACAGATAAGATTAGCAATTCTGCAGAGGCTTTACCGTCATATCAGGTGAAATGAAATTCAAGCAGTTTCAAGCTGTAAAATAAAAGAAAAAGTATTTTTTTATAGTTGGTCTACTAAGAATATATAAATAAGATGTTATTAATTTAATATAATCAAAGTCACCACAAGCTATCTTCATCAAAATTTTATTGAATTTTGAAAATACTTCAAACTTGTTCTCCTTACAAGGAATTTACGTTTCTACATTTAAATTAAGGAGCTCGCAAATTTTATCTTTTCACTTGCAGTCAAACGGTAGAGCCTTAAACATTTTACAACGGCACAAATTAAATTTTATCTAGCTAATCCACCCCTTTCTCATTTTACATTCGCGTATTTAAAACGAAATCATTAGAATATTGGATTAAATTGTCTATCAAGAATCTTAAACTTTAAATATACTTACTCAAAACAAATTAGGAGTTACTTATATTTTCATAAAATACATAAAAATAAAATAAATAATAAAATACATAAATCTTGGTAAATATTATAAAAAAGTTCACCATCAAAATTCACATAACAGAGCGCTGATCTGACCCCTGGCTATGAGCTCTTATAGCAGTATTGCAGTTGTGAAAAAGAGACGCGAGCATACCGCTACACGCGTCTCGTTTTCACAACTGCAATAATACTATAAGATACTATAAGAATAATGCTATAAGAGCTCGTGATTACCCCCCTGGTTTATTATAATTACTGGTGGGCTACTGTCATGAACAAAATGTTTTATATCAAATTTATATAATTTCCCTCCTTTCATGACGCCTACTCATGCAAAAATGTCACATCAATTGAAACTCAATAACATAATAATACCTAACATTAAAACGCACACCTAAAAATGTTATTGTTTTGAAACGGCTTCTGAAATGGGCTCCGAAATTTTCAGCACAACGTTTATTGTCATAATATCATGTTCCATAATTTTAATAGCAATACATAATTATCACGTTGCATATTATCGCGACGCATAATTTTAAAAGTCCTAATATAGTGTAGGCTAAAATTGTTTATCATAGGTATTGAAAGGCATAAATTTGAAAAGAAGAATAACTTTAAGCAGAATTTTTAAAAGCATAACTAATGTAAAGCTTATTGATAACAACGAATAATATCATAACGCATATTTTGTTTAAATCATAATGAATGCATAGCATAATAATCACAATGAATAATAGAATTACACATAATTTTTTAAAAGCATGATTGTTGTAATCATAATAAACACAACGAATAATAAGATATATTTTTAATTATTTGACTGCTAACGTTCTTTGTAAAGTACCTAACCTACCTGTTGTGAGTACCTAATATAGTTTTTAAAACTTTGTTATGAAATCACACTAGGCACTTGCAGGCATGCAGCGTGCAAGCAGGCATGCAGCAGGCGTGCAGCATGCAAGCAAGCATGCAACATGCTAGCAGGCATGCAGCATGCATGGTTTCTGTCACGGCTTAAATTACACTCTAGTGTAGGGCAAGGTCGGGCCACGTGGAGTCCGAGTGTGCTAGTTCGAATCTGGGTGATAATTCGATTTAATCAATAAGATTTAAGACTAAATAATTTATGCCATACAAAATTAGGGATTTCATTAATTATGACACATAAAATTATGCTAAAAAAATAGG
This sequence comes from Eudonia truncicolella, assembly GCA_949315975.1. Taxonomy (NCBI): domain Eukaryota; kingdom Metazoa; phylum Arthropoda; class Insecta; order Lepidoptera; family Crambidae; genus Eudonia; species Eudonia truncicolella. The sequence goes on from OX438836.1 coordinate 13,666,646, forward strand.
ACAAATAAAATTAGGTTTTTCTATAGTTATCGGAAAATAAAATATGCTAAAGAATTTTAGGATTACCTAATAGTATGCCAAATGAAATTAGGGATTTAATTTATTATGCTTAATAATAATATGCCTTTAGACAGTTATGCTACTTAAAAGTTATGGCAAGAAAAAATTATCTGACATAAGTGTTATGCTGTTTGATGATTATGCCAATTGACGTATGACAAACGACTTTAGGACAATCGACATTATGCGAAAAGTTACGCCTTTTCTGAATTATTTCAGTCACAGAACAATTTCAGCTATTTATAAAAATGTATATATATTTTTTTATTATTAAGTATAACGTGCTACAAGGTATTCGGCGAATTTTGTACTTTGCGTGCGGCGCGATGCTTAGTTCGCTGTATTGATAATGCCTGCATGTTTTTATTATTATGTATTATTTACTCCGATCAATTATGTACTACTTAAAGGATCCGGAACAAAAATGCATCTTTTGGCATGACAAAGTAATAACAAAATGACAAAGTGGTCCTGTTTGCTCATACCTATACCACATGAGCCTATAAGTTTACATAAGTATGTAGAAAATTCGTTATTTGCTGTATGTTTAAGTATAAAAATTTATTAATTTAGATTAAAAGCTGTAAATTATGAAAAATATTAAATAAAAATTAAAAAAGAAATTTCGAATGACAAAATCTGAAAAAAACATTAAATAGCATCAACAACTTCAGCTGACTATGAACCTTAAGTAAAGATTAAATTAAGGTTGCAAAAAAATTGTACACACGGCGGCAGACCTGTCAAATTTCTCCAATGAATATTGATTCTTATAACCAAACATTAAAGTTCAAAATTGGTAGATCTGCCGCCGTGTGTACTTAATATTAAATTATCATCGCCACAAACGTCATTGTGGCTTCGTGGCTCCAGAGTCGCGTACCGTTTTTCAAGCGCTGATTGGGAATCTAGAACATTATTGATCGAACTTTAGGATAAGATGATGTTTGCATCTGAACCGAATAAGCAACGCCTTGACAAACCATTTAGGTTTAAGAGTTTAAAGTTATAGTAATCAAATTACTTACATAATTGTATTTTGATAAATAAATACAAAAAGATGTGCTTTAGAGAAAATAAGCACAGTGCCTTGATCTCACTCACCTGATGTTAAGTGATGATAAGGTCAATGATGGAAGCGCACTTCACCCAGGATCCTCAACTAGTGAGGTACTGGCTATCTTATCTCTAGCTGCCGGAACACAACAATGCTACAAACATTGATGTTATGGCGACGTATTTAGGTGAGAAGCCCTACCACCAACCAAACCGAGTACACAAACATGTACTGCCGCTGGGAATCGAACCCGGGACCTCTGGGTCTAAACCGGTGGTCTTCGCCACTAGACCACAGAGGCGGTTAAACCTATGTAATGTCACCTATGTAAAGACTCTTCGCACATTTTAATTTTGATAACATTACATCCGTTAGGGATTTACTTAGCACGCAAACTAGAAAATGCGCCAATGTTATCCTTGAGTGACGTCATCATCCTTCCCAATCTCCACATTTCCATCAACACGTGGCCATAACGGTCATTTCACAGGTTATTACTGGCCACCCTTTTGTTGTGTCGCCGTGACAGTGACGCATTGTCTAATTTATAGACCAACAGCTTTTTTATACAGGCAGTATAGCCGCTAGTCCCCCGTAATAAGGTTCATAAAGCTGAGTCTAAATGGTTATTTTAAAGTTGTAGAAGTTAGTATGGAGACCCATTGTCCCTTAGAAAATAAAACTGCGGGAGTGAAGTGAGATGTACAGTGATTTATGTTAAGCGTCGCTTGCAAACTTGTTTTAAGGAGGCTTAATTTTGTTTATAACTAAGTTTCGACGTGCCAGTACTGAAACATCAGGCAGAACAGAAAAACTTAATCTTCAGTATTTTTTTTTTCATTACTTACGGGTAAGCTGGTGATAAGTGATGATAAGCTAGAAGGTGGAAGCGCGGTCACCCGGTATCCTCAACTACTGAGGCAGGCAACTATCGGCTTACACCTTGAGAAAATAAAGACTGTTTTTATTATTTTGAATTTTGCATTCACAATGCTATATAGAATAGAATAGAATAAATATACGGTAACAATATGAAATTTTACTAAAAGAATCAACTAGTCTCAGGTAACTCGAGTGGAATTCAAATCCACGATCTTTGGATAACCGGTTTAATGATCTGACTGCTGAGCTACCGAGACCCCACTCGAGCTTTCTGATAGTGGTTGATTTTTTAGGAAATTTTAGTATTGTAAATAAATAGTGTTGTTGTTAAGCAGTTTTCGCAAAGGCCGGTCATCGGATGGGTGACCGAAAATAGCTGCATTATCAGTCGTTAACAGCCACCAATCCGCACTGGGCCCGCGCGTTATGGCCCGTTCTCTATATTCATCCATAGGTAAGGCTCGTGCCCCAACAGTAAGGACATAAAAAATGAGCTGATGACGATGATTATGAAAATCCCATTGTTGGGCAAAGGTCTCCTAATTCCCGCCACTCGTCACGATTTTTCGCCAACGTTTGTCAGTCTTTTTCGAAGACGTCCAGCTTACCCGCCACCGCTTTCGAATCGACTTAGATAGTCGAATTAAAATAAGTGGTTTTCACATCAATCACATCCGAAAAACAAGATAAACTAACAACTAACTGATTTGGTATGATCTTTGGTAAAAACCAATTATTCTTCAAACGTCTCAAGTTCATAAGACGTATAAGCTATTAATATAATGTAATGTAAAAAAGTTGCGTCTATTCTGATACACATTCCGAATTTTAGGTGACATTTTCATTTGTTCGAGTAATCGGATGAAAACTTATTCATCAGATAATAAATTTGTTCCAATGATTGAAAATTTTGCTCTCAAAGTAGCATATTCGGGCCCCTCGAAGGTAATTAAATATAATGTGACACATAAAACCATCTCAGACTTTTTAACAAAAAAATATAAAGTTAAAAGATTTGAGGGCCGTCGAGCTAATGCTGACAAACACGGCTCATTGCCTCTGTCGCAACGTAAACACAAATCAGTTCGTTTTATGGATAATGTTTTTGCTTTTTTCTTGAAGCCATCATTAGCCAAGAACTTTTTGTGATATTTCTTACAGAGTGCTTTAGTTACTTCATAGAATTTATACATAATATTGTTTTAGGCATTTCTAATCACATTATGTTAGGCGAGCATGGCGACTAATTGTTATTTACTTCATAAAACAAGCTTGGTAGCAGTTCACCTGGTGGAACGCAGTCACCCACAGCTTATTAACGCTTCATACACCATAATAAATATTATAAAATAGAGGTTATAAATTAAAGACTGAAATAGTCAGAACCCAAAACAACGGTTGTGATATAGTAAAAACAATTCGATCCGCTTTGATATATTTTTAATACAATTCAGAGAAAACCAAAATATGTCGTTATTGTTATTAAGTTTTTACAAATCTCAATTTTAAGTAAACTCGTCATTAATAACCTGTTGCCACATTTCGCATAAACAAAGTAAGGTTCCGAGGTGGAATGGATAACGTCAGTGATGGGTTGCTAGCCGATCACAGTATCTTGGAACTCTTGTCCCTTAATCGGCTCTTACGTCGTGCACGGGAAATTAGGCAGCATGGGATTAAGAATTTAATTTACATTATGATTTTTTGAGAAAACTTAATTTAGCATTATTTGTAAAGCAACAACAATGCATTGTCCACGTAGTACTACGTCTGCAGAAACACTTAGTATCAATATATTGAAACGGAATATGCATATCGTCTCTCGAAGTTGCATTCTGATTTATGCCGCCATTTTCAATAGCGTGCGCCATTCACTACCCATTGTCGATGCCTTCCGTTCTTCGACAACGTCACCGATCCGCACTTTTTTTCAAACAGTCTTTATATTGATAATATTATATGAGGTTGGATAGACTGTGATATTATTATGATTATTCATATAGCAAGCCCGCGAGGAGACAGCTCTACTTCTATTCTGCGCTGTTCCTGTCTAGAGCAGGACAGAGTTTCACAGTGCAGGCCTGCACTCATATTTGAAGCCACGTGTCTCGGTTCATATTGAGTAACCGAAGGAGCATTTTGATTCATGCGTCCTCAATACATTAATGGCGATGCATCACTCGCTTTTTTTTATAAAACGGTTTTTATATGGTAGCTATAACGGTCTATCATTATGGCTGCTGGCCGAAAAACCGAGCAGCGCGGCGCAGTGCAGAAGCAGCATAAAGCAGATGTGAAGTATTGCAATCATATTAGAAGCAACGTGTTGTGGGTCTATCATGTTACCAAAAGAACGAAATATTCATATCATCCTAAATAATGAGCGTAGCAGCATCTTGATTCATGCGTCCTCAAAAGCAATAGATGCTATGCATAAAACGTTTGCCTATTCCCCTACCCGCCTCCAATAGCGTGCGCTATTCACTACCCATTGACAGAGCATTCCATTCCTCGACAACGTCATCCGCGCTTAGCTTTTATTCAAATAGTCTCTAATAGATATGACGGCCATAGTGATACAAACGCGGGCAAAGACTATACTAGTAGACTAGACTAGTATATACTAGACTAGACTAGACTAGACTACTATATACTAGACTAGACTAGACTAGACTACTAGACTAGACTAGTATATACTATACTAATAAATAAATAAATAAATAAATAAGACTGCTTCGCATCTGCTCTGCGTTGCTGCTGCCCTGTGCCCTGATTCCCGTACTGATATCGTAGCGACTTGGCGTTGATACCACTTTCGTATTCACATCCGTCAATCGAGCCGATTTTAAAGTCGTACAAACGAAGTTTCAACCAACCGTATTAAGATCTATCCTATACGATTGGTTGCAACTTCGTTCGAACGACTATAAAATCGGATGTTATTGTAAACTGAGTCGCTACGATATCGTTACGTTTTTTGTTATAGGGGGGCTGCAAAACAGGACAGTGCGGGGCGGGGCAAATGCCCGCGGAGAGAAACTATTCTTCACGGTACTGCAATCATATTTAAAGTAAAATATCATGGTTCATATCGTGTTACCAAAAGAACGGAATATTCATATCATCCCCCATAATAAGCGAAGCGGCATTTTGATTTATGCGTCCTCAAAAGCAATATCTACGATGCATAACACGCTGGCAATTTCCTCCGCCCGCCCTCAATAGCGCGCCATTCACTCTTCATTGACGGTGCCTTCCGTTCCTCGACGGCGGTGTCTCATCCACGCTAAGTTTTTTTTAAACTGTCTTTATATTGATGTGATTGTTTGCCATGTTACACGACACGTGAAGATAGGGCACGCTAAGTTTTAGTGTTTTTGAACTCTCATTTGAAACATTCATAGCATCATTCATTCATGGCTCTTGAAAACAACGACTTACCTTACTTACTTGACTTTTGAGTCCCACCTAAGTGGGACTCAAAAGTACAACCTTTCGCAATCACGGCGATGGCTCTTTCTAAGTGCTTTCATTTTCATTATACCAATTTGATCATAAATAATGAAAGCAAAAAAGCATTTAAAAAAATATGCTTTGCTTTTTTTACTCCTAGCTAGGCAAATGACTCCATTCTACCTGATATTAAGTGGAAACGGTGTCCAAAGACGTGATGCGTGAGAAAGCAATTCCTTGATTACGATTACTACTTTTAAGCAAGCGTTGTTTCATCAATATTCGTTTGTTTCTACGATAATAATCATAAACATTTATTTCAAACTAGTAGTTGCCCGCGACTTCGTTCGCGAAGACTACAGTAAAAAAATAAATAAAGTATCCTATATGCTGGTCTGGGTCATGGTCTGTATATGAGAAAAGTTTCATTAAAATCCATTCAATAGTTTTTACTTGAAAGAGTAACAAACATCTATCCATACTTACAAACTTTCGCGTTTATAATATTAGTAGGATATACGTATTTTGAGTCTATTTTGCTTGTTTGTAGGGTGTTGGTGTAATGAGTCCGGCATTAATTATCTAAACAAAAACTTTGTACCCCTTTTTACGAAAATTGCGCGGGCGGAGGAGTATGAAATTTTGCACACTTATAGTTTTTATAGAGATGGAGTGCAGAATGTTAATTTTTTTTTAATTATGCATAAAGAATACATTAAATCAATAAAACAAACATTACACACACTACCATGTATTTGACACATGCATATATACTCTTTTCAAAAATGAGTGGAGTGGAAAAAGAGTGGCTGAAATCTGTCAATTCCATTCCAAACTCACATTCAATCTTTTTTAATTTTTCATTGCTTAGGGTACAATCCGTGCAGCCTTAATAAAATTGCGGTCGAATTTCATCCTTGTTTTACGAACTTAATGAGTTATTATCGATCGCTAGTGTAAACGACATGATAATCATATTATGGCACGTGACAATCATACTAAAAACCATATTATGGTTTTTAGTGAAATTATGTTGATATGCGGTACGATTTTGGTATGACATTATTAATCAATTTTAGTTACTACGTTACTACTGTATTTTGAAACGGCTGAAGTTAATTAAATTAAAAAAAAACATCAATAACACTAGAATTAATAATAAACTTGATTTGCCAATGAAATTTACTGAAATGATTTACTCAAACTATACTTTATTTTTGTTAAACTAATATGATTGATTTCATAATACTATGCTTTGAGTTACAATACACCATATTTCTGTCCTATTTACGATTATATAAGACTTTTTATTTCTTTTGAAGCATCCAGCAGCAGCAGCCTTAATAGCGTTGTAAAAGACTCTTGCTTTTTCTCTTCATGGCTTTATAATTTTTTCATTGTAAGAAATGCCTTTCTCAAACGCACAAGTTAGGAATAAGAAACACAAACAGAAATACAGATTACAAAAGAAAAAAGAGTTTATTAGCGAGTCTAAACTCTTTTCAATAGCCTGATTGGTCCTTCACCTGACCTGATTTGACAGAAGTAGTGGTTTCAAATCCCGTTGGTGGATATAAATCAATACTTTTCAGTATGAAGCGTTGGTAGCTGAGCGGATTGATGCTTGGCTTTGATGTGGGAAATTGGATTCAATCCCCATAGCTCTGTTAGACTAGAGACGTCAACTCATTATTAACACACAATACACTTGTACACTCATTACAATACACTTGATTAAGCTTTCTGTTTGACCTAACAAGACTTTTAAATAATACATTAAAAAAAATGTATTACTTATATGAAATGAACATGTAAGTACATACATAACAACTTTTTTATACAAAAATATAGTAAACTCAAAAAATAAAAAAAAAATAAAAAATTAAAATAAAATATTCGTTTGCATTTTGCATTATGCATTTATATTTTTAAATTAAATAATTACCGTTATGACGCATTGGCGATCATGATAAGTATTATTTTAGATATTAGCACATGACTAGTACCAAAATTTTTAACTACGATTTAGCACAGCCTGTTTAAAAACCATTGTACTCTTTCAATTGTTTAAAGTTGAAAGAGATAACATGACGTTCATAGCTGGATTTGACTATGAGATTCTAAGATTCAGGTGCCAGTGACCCTTCATATAATATGTAGAACCGTGTCTAGAGGAGGATGACTCGTTATTCCACACACGCTCCCCCAATTTAGTCCATGTTTGTTTACTTCCGAAGGACTCTCAAGAATTTCATTACTCCAAACAAAAACTTGCTTCGTCACCCTTGCTTGCACGCCCTAAAGGAGATTGGTCTACTAACAAATTTCGTGATAGCGTAAGATTAGGACGAGGGCAGGTAGTGAATATACATATTATTCTTAAATGGTATATATAAAATATACGTAAACTCTATTACGAACAAATGATAATTTAGAAAGTGCTGACTACATTTGGACAAGTTGTGCATACAGGTTAGTGTATATTAAACAGGATAAGTAGGAACCAAGTGGCCTGATACGGGCTAATGATGATGATAGATTATTTTAGTTATTTTGATGTATAATTCCAACACAGTAAACATTATTTATGAAAAAATGAACTGAAACGATTTCTATTTCAATAAAAAAAAATTGACATTGATAGTGAATTGAAAATAAATGTGAAAACAGTCAAAGATCAGTTTTCCCACCTTCTGATAAATGTTTTGACAAGTTTTTAAACTGCGGACAATTTGAACAAGCCTGGTTATAAGCCAGAACTACGTCGAAATATGTCAACAATACGAGCACAATGTGAAAACCTGTGCTCGAGGTTCGAGATCCAGCGATCTAAAATAACACAAAATTGTTTTGTAAAACGAAATGTTATTTCTGTGTGGCGGAGAGTAGCAAGTTAATTAGCTTCTACAAATACCGGGGCATTTATTAATTTAAATTCGTAGCTTAATTATCTAGGGGTTAGTTGATTGTTAGTTAAAGTATTGTGGCACTACATTTCGCTGTGCATAACCAAATTGGGGTCAGAATTAGGTCTTAGATTTTTGTAATTATTATTTAAAATACGGCTTTAATATGTTATTTTGTACTATTGAAAAAATTACACAATCAGGCAACTGAGACAAATATTAGTTGGTCGTCTGAAAATAGTAGAATAAGGCCGGCCCTGTATGGCTATTTTCAATTAAACCGATTTATTTCTGCCATCAAATATCAGTCATGTGAGTCATGTCTAGTAATGCTGTGTTCTTGTTTGGAAGCCGGTTACACGTGCAAATTACATACATGATGTAACAAACGTCAATTAATGAGCGGAGATTGCCATTGGGCCATCAAGCGAACCGTGCCTATGTATACATAGGTACACTTTTGACTAGTTTTGACTCTTATTCCAATTGATTTAAGAGTGAAATTGTATACATGTTAATGCTCATGACTGTACAGACAGTGATGTGCAGCATCGGAATATTTAAAACTGTCTTTCTTCAATAAATGTTCAAACTATATGTAATACACATAAAGTTCAAAGTGAATCTGGAAAATTGTCAGTTTGTGGTAGTTTAATGTGCAGGCGTGTGTAGACAACAGACAGTGTGCGTTCTTTAGACAACTTTACAAGAAACCATCTACATAAACTTCATCAACAGTTTCTAGTTAAAGAGAAGTAGGATTTATTACAACTGAAAATAATATTTGAATAAAGTCGACTTACTTCGGGCAAGATTCGAACCTACTCTATTTCAGACAGCTCTTAAGATGCCGCGACACTCCAATTCCGTTTACATACCACGTAGATTTTTTTATGAAAAAAAAAACTTTAATCAAACTCCGTAGTGTGAAGTCAAGTGAGAAATGCTTAACGTGCGCTATAATTTTGTGGCAGCTAGTCATGAATAAAGCGCTATTTGCGTTGGATTTGCATTGGAATTGGATTTAGCAACGCGGCTCATGCAAATTTGTCGTCTAGCGTCGCGAAAAATTTGATGCACAATGCCGTCCTGCTTAGAGTAGTTTCTGACTGATCAACTCGTTAAGGAAAATAAAATGTCAAATAAATTAAACGGGGATTAACACAGACTAATAACTAAAACACAATGGCTAGTGTTACAAGGTTGAAACGTCTGGTATAAAGCAGGTATGATAGATACCCTTTACTAGTTAGTTTGCGTTAATCCCCGTTTAATTATTTTGATAAGTATGGAAAGCGAAAGTGTTAAAGTGTCTATGAAAAGAAGTTATCATAAATGTGGCGTTCCAAATCATAAAAATCCGTAAAGCGAGAGGCGCTTACGCCCTAAATCCTTAAAATTATGTACAGTCGCCTGCACATCAACCTATCAATTCAATTTCAAACAGGCGTTTGTACATAAATAATAAAAAAACACAAACCTTTGGACAAATCTATTTTAAAACGTCCACTATCGTGTGGCCTGTATTTGTACCTTTTCCCAGACTTTAGGCCCGGCCCACATCGCTACTTAACAAACTGGAACGTAGCAATACGTACTGCTGCTTAGCAGCAGGAACTTATTCACCTTTTTTATTTTAACCGCTTCTGTGGCCTAGTGGCTAAGACCACCGGTTTAGACCCAGAGGTCCCGGGTTCGATTCCCAGCGGGGGGTACATGTTTGTGTACTCGGTTTGGTTGGTGGTAGGGCTTGCTTGTCCGCCTGGCTAGCTACCATCATGTTATCTAAATATGTCGCCAAAACATCAATGTTTGTAGCATTGATGTGTTCCGGCAGCTAGAGATAAGATAGCCAGTACCTCACTAGTTGAGGATCCCGGGTGAAGTTCGCTCCCATCATTGGCCTTATCTTCACGTAACATCAGGTGAGATCAAGGCACTATGCTTACCCATAAATATAAAAAAAAAAAACTTGGTCTGAGCTGTCCCACTGCTGGACAAAGGCCTCCACCAAGCCTTTACACTTGTCTCTTTCCTGAGCCGCCTTTTAAGGCGTTTATATTTAATTTGTTTGACTATTGTTTGGCTAAAGGGTTAATTGCGCTGCTTGCCGTATTACGGCTATTTTCCTAGCTCAGCAACAGATCAAAACATAAAATGACTTGCTACTTCCTCTAAGTTGTATTTGTACTATAATCTTTTTAATTAATAAACTAAACATGACCTGGGGGCCGACCGCCTAACTCGATTGCTTTCGATTGCTTTGGCTACGTGTATAGTTTATGACGTCATCTTATCTTATCTCATTTCGTAGCGCCTATGAAAGCAATATCGAAAGCTATAGTCAAGATGACGTCATAAAACTAAACGTCATATAGCTAAATGACAAAGATGGCGTCATAAACTATACACGTAGCCAAAGCAATCGAAAGCAATCGAGTTAGGCGGTCGGGGGGCTGATGTAGGTACGTCTGATTTTACCGCCTCTTTGTTCTTTGTTTGGGCCGTTCCTGGTAGCGTTGTACATCAGGAACTCAGTGTATGGTGACCTTTGCCCAGCGGTCGGAAACATGTGGTTATCGCGACCCGCCCAAACTCACTTGATATACCATCAGCTGAAAATATACATTGTAGGTATATGATTCAAATTGTACAAGTTAGCCATAGCCTTCGCTTTTATTACCGGATCGCAACCTGTTGATTCTGGCTATATAGAAGCTGCACCGGCGGTAATGAGCGGTCCCGTACCCCGTTACAGTTTTTCGAAGTTATATTTACTTTTTGTCTTGTTTTAAACTTATCGTATCGGCGTCTATACTGTTTTGTGGAGTGTGGTCTGTATTTATTTGGCTTGTGGTTGGATAGTAAAGTGAATGAAACTTCCGATTGTATTTAGCTCAGTTTATCGTAAGAACCTTTGAAATACAATTTATTAAAATAAAATAAAAAACAGCAAATTGCCGAACAGTATTTATAAGTATTTAAGAAGTTGAAGGTTGCCAACACGTTAGTCACAAAAACTAATTACGATTACGTTAATAAAAATGAGAATTACAACTTCTCGTTGGCATTGAAGCGGCGCTTCCTGACGAGACTGATTCACGTGGTAAGTTGAAACTTTGCTATACAAATTCTTGTTTTCTTTTTCGTGATCAATTAATGGTGAACAAGGCTCGTACTCAGAGCACAGTGAACAGGATCATTATAGCTATATTCCCCACACTCACATGTTTTAATCGTTAACGTAACTACATATGCATAAACTCCTACAGTATCCGAACAAAGAGTTACAAATAGCATTCGTACAACAAAGCCTACTTCAAAATGTGACCGCGATCGCTGGAGGTTGTATCCCGGGGCGGATCACAAAAGATCCCGCAGGATCGATGTCCCTCCCGATATAACTGCCGACCCGGGGGTAAGATATCGCAAATGTAAACATGAAACCCCGATCGGATGATTGCCCGTTTCATTCGAGAAGAATACACTAATATACTACAGCTTATGTGGTCTAGTTGTTGTACCACCTGTCTCGGACGTAGAGGTCCCAGGTTCGATTTCCAGTCAGAGGTATCTTTTATTCAACTTGGTTCGGTTGATGGTAGGACTTGTTTTAAGTCCACCAGGCTAACTTCCACTACCTTGTTTAAGTATGACACCATAACTAAGATATTAGTAGAATCATTTTGTTAACGCAGTGACAGTTTAAATAATAGTTACTCCACAGTTAAAGAAGTAGGTTTAGTAGGTAGAACTTGTTGAATATCCTCCTGGCTAGCTTCCTCTATCTTATTAAAATCTGACACCGTAACAATAATTTTAAAAGAATTCTTCTGTTTCTACAGTTAGAGATAACATAACTAGTTCCTTAGTACTTGATAAAGCCCCGTAAGACTGACAGCTTTATTGTCACTTACAATCAATGAGATGAGGTCCAAGACCTTCCCCGATGTGAAACAAAAATTAAATTATTTTGACTATCAGTGATAGTAATAAATTATTACTTACAAATACAAATAAAATTTTATTACTACATTAACGAAAACGCAAATATCAAAAACCACACATAAATTTCTCTGGCGATATAAACTACCTACTTTAGAACAACAATGTTGCTCATATATTATACTCGTACTTTATATGAGTGTTAATGCAATTAATGTTACCGCGTATTAATAACGTAAGAAACTTTGCTCTTAATAGTCTCACACAAGCATCCGCGAACGCCAAACACAATTAGCCAGTTACGACGATAGGTAAGGAAAATACATTATTTGTGCTCACCGCCTATATGGAACAGCTGTTATTTTGTACCTCCATAAACTAGTTTGTTACAAAGTTATCTGTTGGCTAATAATGCGTTGTGTTTTTTTTTTCGGTATATATGTGAGAGAGGTTTAGGTAATTCGATTACGAACTCCTCTGTTAGGTAAATTGCACCAGAACCTTAATTTTATTGTGTGACTAAGCCAGCATAATGTGCATACGGTACGCCTGCCTGCTGGAAAGCGCCCACTAGATGGTAACCTATATATGGCTATATGTGCTGCCAAACAGCTTTTGTTTCTATTGTTGTGTTCCTATGTGAAGACTACTATATCAAGTGGTGATGTTACAGTATATAGACAAGGACACATAGGAACTGAAGCTTTATCCATCGTCCATCGGGTGGACACTTGCAAGGGTATTCTTACGCCTCTAAGTTCTGTAATTTAACTGAATCTAGTAACTTTCAAATAAGTAAGGTGCTTAGCGGTACAAAAATGTATGCCAAACAATCGAATTCTGGTAGAGAATCTATCACTAGGTCAAACCTCTAGGGTGTAATTGACTTCTATTATCCTAGAGAGAGCTGGTAGTTTCTTTTGTAGAGAGATTCATTGTAAGGGAAGTGTGTTATACACTATATTTTATTGTAGTTTGTTAGGGTTCCGTACCTCAAAAGGAAAAAACGGAACCCTTATAGGATCACTTTGTTATCCGTCTGTCTGTCAAGACCCTTTATCTCAAGAACGCGTGGAGGTATCGAGTTGAAATTAAACCCATATACTCAAGTTTGCAGTCCCTTGAAGCTGTAATAAAATCAAACTTCTAAGTTAACGAAAAAAAAAGATACGGCCGTTTATGTCGCAAAAAACGTATATTTCGACACTTCCAAGGGAATCAAAATTCATAGGGTACTTACCGTTGACCTAGAACTATAAAGTTTGGCAAGTAATATCGTCTTATACTACAAATACAGGGAAAAGTCTGAAAACTATACATATAATTAAATCACAAAAAAAAACATGCAAGGAACGGGGGTCAAAATTTTGAAGTGTCATGTGGGGTCATGTGTGTCATGTCGTATGAAAGGGCTGCATTTGCACAAGCTTAAACAGATTTTTAATTATTTTTATGATGTTATAGTTTTCGATTTATGACGAGGAATGAAAAAAGAAATACCTTTTTCTTCTTTTATATGTATAGGTACCTAATAACTTTGGTGTATGTAGTACCTAACAGTCGGGAGAAGTTCGAGACTCGATTCCTGAACTATAAAATATGTACCCATAAATCGCACTTGTCCGGTTTTTTTATACTTAGCACGGCAAATGACTCTATTTTACCTGATGTTAAGTGAAAATGGAGTCCAGATGCGAGGACAACTGGTGCAGCGTGAAAACAATGCATCATCCAATCCTCACCCTGCCGGCCCTCAAGGTGCCTCTTCACGCCTCGTTTGAAGGACCCCATATCATAGGTAGGAGGGAAAACGTGTGCTGGTAGACTATTCCATCGTTTGGAAGTGCGACAAAGAAACATTAATTTGTAATCAGAAAGCCTGTCTTAACGTGTCCTGTCTTATTTGTCCCGAAAGATTACACTTAAAGGGCTAGCGGCCCTCAATCAGCTTTGATAATACATAACTATGAGAGTCTCTTTTTGTCAAAAATGCGGTCGAGCCTGCCGCTCCGTCTTCTCAGTCACGTACGAGAGTGCTCAGCTGACACTCAACTAAACTGACGCGACCTAAAGAGCCGTGAAATCTATGAAACATAACGTTACTTTAGGTTTATATAAAACTGACAACGATTTTTCCGTTTTCGTTAATGAATTTAAATCCGTTAACTTGTTTACGAAAAGTCAACATACAAAAGTTCTGTTTTCCTAAAAAAAATGCATAAGTCAACATTGCATTTGATGTTATAATGAAATCTTCAAATTGTTAAACCGATTCAGCCAACCAGTTTGGCTTGGTAATCTGACAAAGTTATACCTGTATCAATTTTAGTAGGAATGCGAGCTGTCACCAACATTGTTCATATTATGGATAATATAATCATAATCATTAATCTTTATTGATCCATTTTGTTTACATGATCTTAAAACTAGGTGTAACGTCCACAAATGGGACCTGCAATGCAAGGCCATTTCAACATTTAAACACAAACTAGTGTTATATAATGTTGACACATTAATATATATATTTTGTATATAATATTAAATCTATAAAAACACAAATGTTGAAAAAATTTCCACGAGCAGGATTTGAACCTGCACCCTTCTGACATACCGGGTCAGGTGCTCTTCCAATTGAGTTATCGTGGTTCTAACCAGCCCGCCGAAATTAACACTATTTACTTTTTTACTTTAAAAGCCAAAGGCGCCCATTCAATGTCAACAACTAGCGTCATTAACATCTGATCATAATATTTTTACAAATACTAAAGATCAGTTAAGAAGTAGACAAGGTGTTTATAAAATGTTTTTGTTTTGTTTATATAATTTTAACGCAAATTTTGTTGCGAAACATGACCCGATATGTCAGAAGGGTGCAGGTTCAAATCCTGCTCGTGGAAATTTTTTCAACATTTGTGTTTTTGTAATTTGTTTCGCAACAAAATTTGCGTTAAAATTATATAAACAAAACAAAAACATTTTATTAAATTTATACTTATTAACCAATATTTATTATTTATATACTTATATATATAAAAGCACACATTTTCATAAAGTAACAACAACCCTGCACATCACAAACAGTTTTTGTACATACTTAATACGATACGTACTAGTGAAATAGGTTAGGTTTGTTCAGAAACCTGGGAAGGTTGCCTGCCACCAGCAAATATGATTTTTTTTATGACATTAAATTAATAAAAATGTTTTTATTTTTGGCACTATAACTACATGCTGTAGTAGCTACACTAAATGCTTTATAGAGTTTTTTTAACCATTTGTAGACATATAACGTCCCGGATTATTATTTACATACTAACTTGAAGCTTACTTCCTTAATTAACTTAATTATTATTACACTTCGTATTCTTTGTATTATCTTTAACGATTTGAATTTGAAAAATTCCCCCTAAACCTTTTTAACACAAATCTAATACTACGAACTTTAACTGAATAACTGCCAGCACTTAAAACAGACTAAACTCAATTTTCCCACTAACAGCTTCACTAACATCTTGTTTCTTTTGTTCACAGATTTCCGACTTCTACCACTAATGCTGAAACTTAAAAAGAAAAAAATAACGACTCTTTAAATCGATTACTGTGGCGCCTCCAATAAAAGCAGTCTGCGGAAAATAGTCGACAGTATCCAGAGGAGAGCTCAGAGATAATAGATTGACAAAGATAAATAGTCGCCGAGCGGAGTTAGCGTTAAACGTTAAACCGCTCATTAGCGAAAATAACATTTGAATTATTTACCGCACCAAATATCAAGCCCGTCGCCTCGCCCCACCGACCCTTTGCAAATTTACGATAGTCGTTTATAAATTGTGTTAATGGAATTGTGTCGTTTAATATCGAATGCGTTACGCTCCGCAATAGTGTCAGTGAAAGCAGTTGTGTAAAAAAAACCAATCCGTGACAATTAAATGCGGCAGTGTTGATTGATTGCCAAAAAGGATTGGTTGTGAAGTAGACGATGCATGTGTGCGGTGCGGTGTGGTGCGCTGTCAGGGTGGTGTTACATTGACGCGCGCGCAGCGTTTCGTCCGTAAAGCTGGGTGCGCAAAGCCACGGCGTCGCCGGTGGAGGGTCGCGGGGGTGCGGGGGACGCCGACGAGCCCGCGCCCTCGCCAGCGCCGGACGCGGAGGCGCCGCGCCGCCGCCGCCACCGCCCGCTCTACCGCCGGCTTTTCCACTATGTCCGCAGCGCTTGGACGGGCGTCAAGTTTGCCCTAGGTAATAATTACATTAAGATTTTTCTTCTACTTTTAGTAGTGAAGTAGTTATTTTTGCTATGTTTCAAGAAATCATATAATTTACTAATAATAACAGGGCCCGATATGGATCTGTTCGCGTCGGTAAACTGGCTACGATTTGGAGACCTTTTTGGGGAAACCGAGGGGTTTGTCTGTGCAATTGCAGACAAAGTCATGATAACAAATAATTATCGGAAATATATCTTGAGGGACGGTACGGTCGACATCTGTCGGGCATGCCGCCGTCCCGGTGAATCACTCAGGCATATTATCGCCGGTTGTTCTTATCTGGCTAATGGTGAGTACTTGCACAGACATAACCTTGTAGCCAAGATTATCCATCAGCAACTTGGTCTTCGATATGGTCTTGTAGAATTTGAGGTGCCGTACTATAAGTACAAGCCGGTGCCAGTTCTCGAAAATGGTTATGCCACGCTCTACTGGGATCGATCTGTTATCACGGACAGGACTATTATTGCCAATAAGCCTGATATTGTGTTGACAGATCGATTGACGCGCCAGGCAATGCTCATCGATATAACCATTCCGCATGACGAGAACCTTGTGAAAGCCGAGAAAGACAAACTTACTAAGTACCTTGACTTGGCTCACGAGGTGACCGCTATGTGGGATGTGGATTCGTCGATCATTGTTCCCATAGTCGTATCTGCAAACGGCCTTATAGCAAAGAGTCTAAACCAACATCTCAAGAGACTTTCGCTGGATGGCTGGATCAAGGGTCAGATACAGAAGGCAACACTCCTGGACACGGCACGCATTGGCAGGAGGTTTCTTTCTCTGCAGCCATACGCCAGTAGCTTGGGTCTTGCTCCGCTGCTGGCGGCATTCTAGGTTTAGGTTTTTATAAAAGTATTTTAGTATGATATTGTGTTATATTTTACTTTTCATATAATTTTTATAAAACCAAAAACTAAGATTTGAAATAAATAAAGAGTGAATAATAATAATTTTTAATTTTAATTCTTTATTTTCATAAAACAGTAGATACAATAATTAATCTCAACTACCTACATGAGGAAGACCTGTATCGTAGGCAGTTAAACCTTTTTTTTACAAATCAAACTGCATATGTTATGAATAAACAATATCATTAAAAGCAAGTACATTAGACGATATAGTGACTGTCTGGTCCGATCCGATCCGAACCCTGCGGTGAATCTAGTAGGGCACGAGGACGCGCACTAGTGAGCGTTGCCGTTCCCTCTAAATAACCTCCGAAGGTGATTCGTTTCACACGACTTGAGGGACCTTTACGTTCCTCGCCGCCCCCAAAAAAGCCCGGTGAAGCTGAAAATGCCGTAGAGGCAATCAGCAATCTCTCTCAAAAAAATAGTGACTGTCTGGTTATTTTGGTGTCAGTAAAAGCGACTCGGTCATACCATAATCCAACGTAACTAAATAATCAGTAATCTTGGCTTTACACTTTTTCATATTAAGAGGGTATATATTAAGAACTTTTTTTTATAAATGAGACCAGATAGAAACTGCTGTTGACATTATGCATATGCTGAATGACATTTAACAGTTGTACATACAATATAATTTCGTCGTTTACTCTTATAGGATTTGACGTCAAACGGTGTACCTAAATGTTTTGCAACTACCAATTTCAATATGAACAGCCGTCTTACTGAGCTGAAGTTCGGAGTACAATAAATCAGTTGAAAACCTGAAATGCTTGAAGCACATAACTTTCAATAGCGACCTCTCTCTCTCTCTCCAAACGAATTGTCAAGAATTTACAAACTCCACCCCATGTTCCTATACAGTATGTTAAAAGAGACTGTGCCAAGGCAATGTACACCGTGCGCAAGAGCTCCTTATTTGCAACGTGTCTAAGCCTTTATAAGTTTTCTAACGCGGCCCGTTAATAATTCAATATGATATCGCCAGCTAAGTTGTTCATCCAAATATACTCCAAGATATTTAGTATGATGAGGTGTAATCAATTCGTGACATGAGCATAAGACTGGATTGATGCTTTTATGATAAGAGCACGTGTGGACTTTTTTCGACATTTTAAATTGAATATAATTTAAGTTGTCTTCGAGAGATTAAAAGTTAGCAAGTTGGAATCAAGCTAACTGGTAACTGTGAAGTCCCCTTTCGGCCTCAAGATATGCTTCCTCCCAAGTCTCTCCGTGAAAAATCAGCACTGTATCGTAGGCATAGGCAAAAATTTTACCGTTGGGTAAAGTTTGTTGACACAGGTCGTTGATATAAATCAAGAAGACACTCGGGCCAAGGACATCTGCCCTGAGGGACTCCGAACGTAACCGGAGATTTATCGCTTACTAAATTATCAAACTTAACTCTTTGCACCCTGTTCAGAAGAAAGCTTCTGTAAATGTCTAAAACTGGTCCACGTATTCCTATTCGTTCTAACTTGTCAATAAGTATGGGGACTTATTGCTTATTCACGAATGAATGGTGTTTTCAAATTGAGTCATATAGATTCAAACTATTGACCACCGCCCGCTTTGCCCCAGGTAATATTTTCATCAACATTAGCCTGTTTAATTCTGTAGCATAACCCGTTTTTGTTGAGATTTTTCTTATAATGTTTGTTGTTTATAGTTACTTATTCCCTTTTTCAAGAAATTATGTACTGTAATGCATATTTACGAATGAACGGTTTTTTTTTTCATTTCAAATTTATATACTCAAACTAATGACTAACTACCGCCACCGCCCGCTATACCGTCGCCTTTCCCACTATGTCCTCAGCGCTTGGACGGGCGTCAAGTTTGCCCTAGGTAATATTTGATCAACATTAGTTTTGTATGATATTTTCCAATCGTACGTTTCATTTGAGGTTTTTCTGTTATATTGTGTCGTATACCTAGTAGTTACTTTTTCTTTCAATATCAAGAACATGTGATATTTCGAATTGTTTTTTATTACATACATTATTGTTTATGTATATATCATCATCATCATCATCATCAGCTCATTTTATGTCCCCACTGCTGGGGCACGAGCCTTCCCTATGGGTGGATAGGGAGAACGGGCCATAAACCACCACGCGGCGCGGGCCCAGTGCGGATTGGTGGTTGTTAACGACTGCTAATGGAGCCGGGACCAACGGCATTCTGAAGCACGGAGAAGCTCGAGATTATACATTTTTGATCATCCATCCGATGACCGGCCTTTGCGAAAGTTGCTTAATCACAGCACTCGCAGACCGGGCGTGTTAACCACTGCGCCATCGAGCTCCTCATATATATATATATGCTGTTGCTCGAGCACGACACGTATGAAGCTTTCCTTCTGCAATTTCCTTATTTTGTGGTTTAGCAGTGTGTTTGTATCAGCTAGCTCCGACGGTATTGTGGTTACTATCAAAATATGGTCAAGACAAACTTGTTAGCGAGAGCTACGCAACTGTGCTATGGCCGGTCTGAGGATAGATGAATTTTGGTAATATGTGCTATTTAGTTTTCGACCTGCGCATTTCTGGTGCGAGTTGGTTATCAGTAGGTTGTTGCTTCAATACCATACAAATTTTCGTTTTGCGTTAACGTGATCGAATGGCAAATAAAACACTACAGGAAAAGTCCTGTAGTGTCCTGTACATAAATAAAAATAAAAAAGTAAAAGTATTCGTATGCAAAGAGGCACAATAAATGTTCGTAAATAAGACTTGCACCCAGAGTGCAAGGTGCCTAGGGCGTGTTTTATTTGCCATTCGATCACGTTAACGCAAAACGAAAATTTGTATGGTGAAAGATAAAATTATATGTATAAAATATCGATGAGTAACGTCTTTACATTTTTTTTTGGATCCCAAATACAACAATGGTGGACTCTGATACTTGGCGCCAGAAATGGGTTCAGGTTTTGTTCCCCCACTGGACCCTTACCATCGGCTACAATTTATTCACGAATATACCTAACACATCAATGGAAAGAAAGCACAACCACTTTTTTGTTATGGAAATCGAGATATCGTGTTACTCGAGGTAAAACTCCTTTATCGGGGAAGTTACAACCGCTATTTATATTCCGACTCATTCCATATCTGCAAATATATACATAATATATCGATATCTGGACGGATACTCTTTGGTATATAAATAAAATTTGATTCTCTCATTTCAATAGTTGACTATGACGTTCCATTATATTATAGACCATGTTTTATTATTAGTGTCAATGTACCAACTAAATATAATGTGCAACCGAAATTTTCCTATGTTATAATATTTTTGTTATTACTTCTTCTTAAGGGAGGCCCTAGTCCAACTAGTTGGTAGTCAGCTTTGCATATTTGTTCTTTCGAATCGTTCGTTTCCGGTGCTGCCAACATAATACGAAATGTTGGATGGATGTTATCCGTTCCACGCAGAATTCAGAGAAAACCAGTAACAACCGCAATGAAAACGGAACGTAATATCCATGTTTCTATTGGCTGTTAAAAAAAAACCTTTGCTTTTTAATACAAAAGGCTATCAATGTCACAAATAAACGAGTGACATGACATTAACACAACGCATTGATTTTGACGGTTATTCTATCAATCGCTTTGTGTCGCTCAACTGCAACGAGTGGGTGAGGGCACACGTTGCGGTCGAGCGATTCAAAAATATAGAAAGTCAAAAGTCGAACGAAAACCAGTAGAAACCAAGCGCTCGACTCGAGGCGAAGGAATCAAAAATAGAGCTCCTTGTCTCCTCTTTCCAGTTCTCCTCTTTCCTTCGTAATTACTACATTCATGCAAAAAGATATTTTCTTATATCTTTCGTGATCAACCTATCCTATCTATTAGCCTATAAGCCCTCCACTGCTGGTTCAGGCCTTCCCACATATAAATAGCATATTGGCAGCTTGGGCCGTATACCCACCGCGCTGGCCTAACTAGCATTGGGCCATGATATATATCCCAGATATATATCATCATAGCGAATATATATAGTAATATACAGTTGTAACTAACATTTTATATGCCATCATCGTCATGAAATACATAAATAATTTTATACGTCGCTCACTACCATAAAATAAATCAGAACTAATCGCGTAAAGCAAAGTACCTACCTAAACATATAACGTAAAGATGTGTTTGACCGCACAAAATATACACATTATAGTTTCGTCGGTACACTCAACCGCAAAAAAGATTCGTTACAAAAAGTATACGCATAAAGTTGTAGTATCAATATAAAGTTTATTAAATGAGTCTATCTTTGGACGCCTTTCTCATCATTGTTACATAGATCGTAACCGTAAAAAGTTGAGGCAAAGCAGACAAGGTAAACGCCACGGTAAGCAACCACATAATTATATATGGGATCGTAATATCCGATATTACTGACCGTTACGTTTGTATTAAGGTTAATATTAACCTCATAAAGCTAAAGCAAAAAATAATAACGCTTTCTCAATAAACTTTTATACTCATATTGCAATAAATTATGGGATAATAATAGTAAAAGTAGCCACATTACATTGATTGCAACTATAATATGTTTCGTCAAACTACCTTTTTGTAACACACCGGGTAATAAATACATATTGTTTTGTAAAATTTACGCAAACAATATAGTTTTGTATAAACACAATATAACTTATTACTACCATATATCACCACCTGTCTGCATCCCATCTTAAGGTTCTTAAATCACGGCCCCATCACACTACAAGGCCATATGATAGCGCGAAACTGAAAGCATCTGCTTGAAGTAACGTTCACGCTAGCAAGTTGCAAGGCTACCAACACCTGTGACCACAAACCCTGCAAAGGGTCAAACGTCAGAATAAAAAACGCAAGAAGACATTAAAAAAATTACTTCGATACATAGGTATCGAACATAGGTACTACATTAGGTATTACATATATATAGGTATTACATAGGTAATACTACCAACCTCAATCTTTTAAATAATTATTTCGCGTAAATATCCTCGTTATTTTTTTATTATTCCATCATTTACCTACACAAGCTGCTTGTTATTATTTCAGCTACCTGCATTTACTAATTACTTTCGTAAGCAAACTGCTAAGCATAAATTAAGAACTTCGTTCCGCTCCTAAAACTTCCCAGGTGGAATTGGAGACGTCGCTTAAGGAACTCACTGTCATCGGAATCGCTTACCTTTAACGGTATTACATTTTTGTTTTGCTCGACTTTTTGTAAATACTTTTCTCAGGATGAAATTGGATAAATTTACCTTCATTGACTTTTATTGTTTAGCAAAAGAAGCAGACTTTAATTAAGGTTTCGAGAAATGGATCTTGTCCTATTATGCCAATTCCGTTATCATTGATTGAATGTTATAAATTATACTGTATAATTTTTAACATTCTATAAATTAATTATTTTCATAAATTTCAATGTTGAGGTACAAATTCTTAACTATAAATATAACAAAAATATTTAAAGAAATCTCGGACCAATTTTGGTACTAAGCTTAATGCTTGCCTAATTAGTTACTTGTTACTACTATGTAGTTATTAACCACTAACTGCTCGATGTTTTGAATCAGTTATAAAAGCTACTTTGTATTAGGCGAGTTAAGCCATATTCATATAAAATCGTAAAATCTATCATAAAACATTTTTTATACACATTATAAAAATATTATACAATAATACAATTGTATTTAGCATTACAATCGACGTAAAACGGTTACGTCTTATCATAAATGAATTGAAACGTAGAAGCTACAACGGAAACCTTTTCACATGATCGTTCCGTCGTAAAAAAAGCACGAATGAACAATTCGGAAGCCTAAAATCCCTCCGCTCTTCTTCGGCCGAAGTGAAAATTAACCGGCTCGCGCGGCCTACAGGAACTTTGGACCCAACGGTATAATGTTTCGGCCATTTTGCTTTCACTCTCGTTTCGGACCATCACGGCTGAATTATTCTTTTTAAAGAGATACTATTACTTGGCTTCGCGTCTTAGCACGGTTCTCTCCAAGTGTTGTTACATCTCTTGCCATGCTAGTTACGTGGAAATCATCTAATTTTCAATATGATAGTTAAATTTCAACATAATTACAGTAAATATTTTTTAATGCTTGTGACAAGCAAAACGGCGAGGATAACAGTAAAATATTAGTGTTTTTCTTTCAAACTCTGACTTTTGAATATTGTTTACCTCTTTTTATGAAGTTATTTTTGAAAATGACAAAATTATATTTTAATTAATGGAATCAGGCGTTACTTTGCGGAAATCCATGGCACACAAAAAGGTTATTGAAATAATTTATGTGGTCTGGTTCATTGTTTAAAACTAAACCTGGCTTAAAACTGTTACTGGTATCAATTTTGTTAATATATATTAAGTTTATTAACTTTCAAATTTAATTATTACTAGTTAAGATAACTCGTAAACTTGTAATCGTTACCACGAACACTTACACAATCAAAACATTAATTATCCAAAAGCGAGTGCAAATAACTTTCCTGGGTATATTATGTATCGTAACTTTATGTATGAGGCAGTCCCTTACAACCCGCAATGTTCTCATATCCGCGACGTTTCGGCTCAGTCGCCGTCCCACAGCAACCCAAGTTTTACGATTACGCGAAGGTGACCGAAATCTTCTACTTTATAGCTGCCTTGGGACTACGCTTTGCACTAGTGACTCCATGCGACTTGCAACCAACGATCATGTTCTTACAGTGAGACTGAGCTCACAGAAAAAGTTTACATTTTTGTTTTTAGTTTGTAGAAAAGATTATGTGGAGGTCGGCATTGTAAATGACTTCTTAAGTAGGTAAGGTATTTTTTTTTTTGTGGCATCGGGCCATTATCTATTTAAAGTTGACGTATTCTACTGAAGACGAATAACTACTGACTGAAGACTAAAATAACATACTTGATAGTTATGTCGTTCAGATAAGAACTTATTTACAATTGAATTATACTACTTACGAAAGTAACGGGATACAGGGAAAGTTCATTGAATCGAAATCCTAATAATTGTCGTAATTTATGTGTATGTACGTATGAGTATATTGAGTATGTGTGGGTATAATGTATTGTGTGGTGTGTTTTATAGTTTTGTTGTTCTTTTATGGACTGATAAACGAAAATTATGGGCCGCCTGATGTATAGTGTGTGACCAATTATATAATGCGTGCTTTGTGGGACACGAAGTTTCAGCTCCACAACCCGGAAATGTCACTGAATCTAGTACCCTAGAACATCTAGTAGTATAAGCCAAAAGACAGCTGTGCAAAAACCACCAGGTATTGGTAACATTATTTGCTCTTTTTATAAGAATGATAAACATCATCAGCTTAAATAAGGCCACTGCTGAACAATGGACGATTGATAAATCGTCCTGCTAATTATTAAATGGCTTATCTATTTTCTTAATGTCTCTCGGCAAACTTCGTGTTTCGGCTGTCGTTTGATTTCTATCAGTTATAGAGTAGATCCTAATATTAATAGGGTGTTATTTAAACGGTTAGCAAAGTATTCGTATTTTTGTTAGCAAAAAAATGCTAGTTGGGCAGCAAAAAAGCTCGTTGGGCAGCAACTTATGGTCAGCAAATATTTCTAAATCAGTCTGCAACTTATATCATTCTGAACAACAGTCTTATGCCGCTCCCCCCTTCCGTGACTGGCTCTCGCTACGCTGCGCTCGCTAGGATTTCTTATGCTGACCGATTGTATAATTCTGCTGACCAAATAATAATTTTGTTGACCAAATATTTATTTTTCATCCCCCCATCTCGGAAAGAGTATTTTTGCTTATTATTCGATATCTGAGTGCAAAAGCCGTTTTTATCCGCTAGAGGATAAAGTAAATTGAATTTAGAACATCGTGTGCACTAAGTTTGTGATTTCAAAACATCATTAAACCTATTTACTTCTACCTCCATGGTGCCGAATTTATCATACAACCTTTTTTAATTTGTTAAAAACTCAGATTCAGAACCTTCTTGGTGTACTTTTTTTTTATTTGCTATGCGCGCGCCATTTTCTTTTTACGTCATATTGTTAAAACCTTAGGTTATAAACAAGAAATTTGAAAACAAGTAAAAAACCTAAAATGAGTGATTCTAGCAGGAAGTTTATTTGACGCCAACAGAATAGGGTATTACACCCTTTTTCGAAAAGTGTTTTAAATTACTCCTAGAGTGATAATAAACCACTATAATTTGTATATGATTTTTTTTAAATCGATTAATGCCATAAAAACTACTTTTAAATTATCATTTTAAATTTTCGCGCGGAAACGCTAGCCGCCATGCTGTTTCGGCTCGTGACGTCACTGCGTCAGTAAATAAATAAATATCGCTTACGAACATTGTTTTATTATTATAAATAACTATTGTTACCAACAAAAGAAAACTGATAGTGCAAAAAAGTTTACCTAAAAATAGTACACAAGTCAGTCAGTACACATTACAGTACCTAACAAAAATATTACACTCAACTTAAGTAATTGTATCGTTACTTTTATTTTTTCTTAATTATACCTAAGTATTATTTGTTATAGTTTAAAGATTATTCTGTAATACTTACCTATCATAATGTAGTAGTTAATACCTAAACTGAAATAAAAGTATCTTGTGATTGTAAATGTTTTTTTTGCATTTAGTCATTTCCTCGCTGAGGTGGGATGAAAAGTTACGTGTTGCACTCGAGTGCAAAGATTTTTCACCTCGTGCTCTTATGATTCCCTCGCTAACGCTCAGGATTCTAATTTTTGATGATTTTTAGAATCCTTCGCTTGCTCGGTCATCAAAATTGAGCACGCGGTTAAAAAGCAACTTTGCACTCTTGTATAACAAGTAACTATTGTAATACAAATAAATTATTTCCATATTAAAACTCCTACTCCTTTAATATTTATTAATTTATTTTAGAATGAGGGGAAATATTATGTCATACGTTATTTATTTACAATTTATAGATTTACATATCTGTATTGTTCACACGAAAAATCAAAAGTTGTTCTCAATTCAAATAATTATACATGATAATAATAAGTGAAGCAAACACTTTGTACCCCTTTTTACCAAAATTGCCCGGACGGAGGAGTATGAAATTTCGCACACTTTTAGTTGTTATTGTTGTTGTTATATAGAGAAGGATTGCAGAATGTTAATATTTTTTTTTAAATAAAACAAACATTACACACACTACCATGTATTTGACACACACGCATATGTATTTGACACACTAGCATATATACAATTTTCAAAAAATTTAAAATGGATATGGAGCGGCCGAAATCTGTCAATGCCAATCCAAACTCACATTCTATCTTTTTTAATTTTTCATTGCTTAGGATATAATCCGTGCAGCCTTAATAAAATTACGGTCGAATTTCGACCACTGGGCGACCACTAGTACATGATAAATCTAATAAGTAATGGAAATTAATATTCGGTTGCATTCGGAAATGCGATGATTACCGAGAGACATTAAGAAAATAGAAGCACTATACGAACGAATATTCACAGAGTATTATTAAA
The DNA here is from genome assembly GCA_949315975.1 of Eudonia truncicolella. Taxonomy (NCBI): domain Eukaryota; kingdom Metazoa; phylum Arthropoda; class Insecta; order Lepidoptera; family Crambidae; genus Eudonia; species Eudonia truncicolella. The sequence continues at coordinate 13,693,667 of OX438836.1, forward strand.
TGCAAATTATACAAGCACGTCACTTTGAATTGATACGTCAAGCATAAATAGGTAGGTACGATGGATGTCTGTGTTTGCCAAATATTGAATTGCGCAGTATTGCATCATTTCGATATCACGCTCGATATGTCTCGACAACGTCTGTTATAGATGATCACCGATACATATGTAGAGCGAACTAAATAGGACTGACGTCATAACATGATATTGATAAATGAAATAACATCATTTTATTCTGTCTATATTTTCATTTTTTTTGTCAGGCTTTATCGCTACTTAGTAATAGTCGGTGGAATATAGAATTTGTTCAACATTTTTACTTTTACTTGTGTTAGTGTGATTATGTCGAGAATTGTATTTGCTGAAAATATAATGCTTACAACAGTAGTATTTCGAATGGCAATTGTAGAAGCTGCTTTGCTCCTTATACACGTCGTAACTATATCTGGTAAGATCAACCTCTGATCAAACAATAATTTGGACTGGTTTACATTTGGATCGCATATATATTGTCGCCTAATAAAATCTTGGCACGTAACCAAACAACTCCTTAGTTTTGTTACTAACAGTGTCGTATAGTGTTGTCTTATATAAATAAAAAACAAATATACAGTAAACTAGAACCTCCCAGTGTTTACCGACGGTTCTGATTAATTTACAACAAATAAATTTCATGTTTTGTGAGTATTCAAACGTTTTCAACCACTTTGAAACGGCGCCAAAGCGTCTCAACTCTGTAGTTGTTACAAATCACAAGTATTGTTATACAGTACGGCAACACAATTTGCACGACCATACTCACATATAAATAAAACTGAAGTTGCAGTTTCTAAAACGGAGTTTAAAGACTTAGGCGGAACGAAACGCAATGTTAAGGAGAGACCGCTTTATGTTGAAGATAAAATAATGGTGAAAACTGTATTAAATGAAGGTTCAAGTGTTGCCAAAGACAGTTTTAGTGATGTGCGAACGAATGTGAGAATAGTGAAATCGAGTTTAGCGAAAACTAAAAGAAATGGGAAGGGGAGACGGGGGAAGTCCGCGAAGAAAAAGGTTCACTTCTCGGACAGAGAAGAGAGTCCGGAAAAGGTGCCGGCGTGGAAGCGTTTCTTTTATTTCTTTAATTTCCTATGGAATTGTACAGGATCTGTGAAGGCCGTTTTGAGTGAGTGATATTTCCCATGGTTTTTTTAACAACACGTATGTTCACCGCGATCCCTTTGACCTATGTCCAGAGCGGCTTTTTTACGCGAGAATAAACTGCATTATTTACGGCTCGTTACCAAAAGTTGAACTCGTTCGATTTTCTAATTTTATATGTAGCCGCGGCCCTCCCAATTTTTATTTAAAGTTTTAAATATATTATGATTAGCTGTCGTTTAGCTCGTGCCAACATTTTGATCTTCGATTAAGCTGAATATTTTATTCTGATTGAAAAAAGTTCTACCGAAAACATTTTCACAGCGTTATCTTGATAAAACATACCCTTGCTTTTAATGCACACTAAACATTACACACCCATCAAAGTGTCATATTATTATCAAGCTAAATGTGCAGGTTCAAAACCCAAGATATGTATTCAATAAATAACACTGGGGAACAATACTTAACTTAACTTGTTTTTGATAATATCTAATTTATATGTACATAATATGTGTTTACTTTGTTTGGATTGACTCTGGTTCTTGAGATAAATGATACGTAAACAAACATTTAAAAAAATATTAATCTACCCTACTGAGTTGTATATTCTCAACTGAATCTTGTTTTCTATTATCTTAGGGCCGATACATTTATACATATACATTTCGGTCGAATGAATATTGTATGGACCAGCTGAATTTTATTTTTGAGTTTGAGAGTTGGTCCAGTAGTAAGAGTTGTTCGTCTGTATCACGGGATTCACCCCGTTTCGGCTTGACGTTGAGTTCTGGGACACCCTGTATATTTTAATACGTATTATATTTTTCAATATTTCTTAGTTAATTAGTTGATGGTCTTTAATGAACTAGAGTCAATTTGACAAATATGCTATTTTTTTTATTCAGCACTGAAGTACTGAAGTTATACAAAATTTACTTTTATTCACCATGCCGCAAAATGATTGTTCCCCAGTGTTTCCCAATTTAGTAGGAAGAAGTAAAACGTCTAAATGCAGCATCCGCAAACGTCTATCGAATACGTCCAAGTCACACCTTAAATGTTAATACCAACATCTTTAAAACATTAAACATTTCTGCACCCTCACAAAACGTTTTAAGTTGTTGAATTTTGTAATACCTAATTTATAGTCAAAACTTCGTACCGACAAAATAACATTAATGCAAATCTTCGTACCCATTGAATCTCAGAGTTGAAAGAACTTAAGACCTCTGAGAAGTTTTTAAATTAGCGGAATATTCTACTAGTAGACTATACAAATATCACAATAACGCAGTGAGGTAGCCTCCAATGGCCTTTACAGCATCTTGAGCGGCGAAAAACTTAAGGCGGCTCACTGAAAAAATGCATTTTCGTCAAATACTATTCGGCGAAAGGACTATAGTAAGACTAACGAATCTGGAATTATGATAAAATCTAATTCTTGTCTATAAGTTATGTATGCTTTTACGCAAATTTTGTTGCGAATAATCTCGAATTTGCTTTTTTTGAGCAAGCAAATATCGTTTTATAATTTTAACTAAATCATTTTTTTTTTATAAGACACCTCTCAAAATCACTATTGTTGAAATCACACCGAAATGACTTACCCTCTATGCTTGAGGACTCCCATTGAGTGACTACTCAAATTTTAATACATTGATAACATCGATATTCGTAATTCAGTTGCTGCATATAACAAATGTCGTTATGGAGATCTTTGGGGGAGGCGTTTGTCTATCAGTGGACGTCTTTTGGCTGAGATGATGATGATGATGATGATGATGATGATATAACAAAAAAACACTTGTTTATTTTAAGCTTCTGATAATTTTCAAGCGGCCTCAATCATCGCGGGTGCTACGTATTTCCGACCTTATGACAGCGTCTGTAAGGGTAAGCCATTTTGAATGATCACGAAACAATGTCTCGTCTTAAAAGGTACCTCAAGCCTTCGTGTGATCGAAACATTATCAGATCGTTTCTGTAGGGCAGTATAGGGGATGGCATTACGCCATCTTGTCCCCACCCGCTACCAGATTCTTCGAGGCGTTCGAAAAACTTAAGACCTCTGAGATGTTTTTAAATTAGTGGATTATTGTAGACTATACAAACAGCGCGATAACGCAGCCCGGGCCGCCGCACCGCCCAACTTTACTCTTCGCGGAGTTAATAGAATTTCCGATGCGAACGGAATCGAATGCGCCACAGTTTCGCACTAATGAATAGTTGTCAATCACTTTCCAAGTTTGCAGTTAAGCCTCGGTCTTTTTACACGGCCGCTGGCTGGTTTCGGCGCTAAATATTTGGTTTCACCGGCCAATTTTAAATTCAATTTTGTAAGGTTAATGGGATGTTCCGTAGCTGTGAGCTGTGGAGTAAGTTGAATATAATATTTTTTTTCTTGTATTTTTTTTAATGAAAAGTTCATAACGATTAAATTATTGAATATATAATTTAATTGTAACATTTAGCAATGAAAATAAAATATATGCCTACTAATAGTAGGGACCCTACAACGGGGTCAGCCACATTTGTATGATCACGTTAATTTAAAAATGTTGTGTTTATATTGTAGTTGTTTGTTGTGCCTTAAATAAAAAATAATAATAAAATTGTCTATTTTTTTTTTTTTTATACTTAGCACGGCAAATTACTTCACACCACCTGATGTTAAGTGGAAATGGAGTCCAGACGCGAAGACAACTGGTGCAGCGTGAAAACAACGCAGCATCAGTCAACTTCACTCTGCCGGCCCACAAGGTGCTTCTTCACGCCTCGTTTGAAGGACCCCATATCATAGGAAAGATTCTATTCATCTTATTATATTAGGTTGACACTACATACATTTTCTGCGGGTTTCTAATATACCAGAGTCAGTTAGTATATTTTATATAGATGAAGAAAAAAACAATTGAGGCTAACACCAACTAAGTATATGATTCATAAATAGTATAATAAATAAAATTAATCAACTTTTCCATCACTCTTCGAAGCAAAATTGTGTAAAGAAGTTTTCATGGAGACCAAACATTATCTATTCTTTCACTCCTTTTGATGTCAAACTCAACGCCAAAGCTTAATTGGAAGGCACACCGGCAAGTGCAGTGTTCAAAGGCAAAGGGGATTTGAAAAGCCTGTATTACATCGCATTGGAAATCTTTGAATCTCTATGTTCCTGTTTTGGTTACCCGCGATTGAATTGCCTTTTATACGAGTATCTACTTAATTATTCGGTAAGTTAAGATAGTAGTTACATCTTATATATTGTTTATTTACAATAAATTCTTGAAATTGCGTTACTGTTTGTTTATCGAAACTTCATGATGTTTTTTTCTTCTTAAGATTTTTTTTAAATACCAGAATAGTTTTTCATACAAAAACGTAGAATGTTTAGCGTGAAATATGTATGTTTATCGCATTGACAAATCTACGACAGTTGAATTGTCACAATTTATTTACAAAACTGTTTTTAACACACATAAATATGAAACCAACTTTGTATATGGTAAACTTGACGCTGCTTCGTTTCCATACAACTTGAGTCAAACTGTGGAATGAGCTGTCATCCGAGGTTTTCCCATTGAGCTACGACATGGATTCATTCAAAAGGGGTGTAAAGAGGTTTTTTCTCAGGTCGGCAACACAAAAGCAACATTTTTGATGTTGCTGATGTCCTTGGGCGGCGGTGACTTGGCGGTGACGTGACTTGACTTGGCCCGCCTGCTCGTTTGCAGACTGTCAATATTTAAAAAAACTTGTAGTTCAGTCTCCTATCTATCCATAGGGAAGGCTCGTGCCCAAGCAATGATGATGATGTTGCCTGATAGGTATAATATCTCTTGAAATTTAAACTGATATGAGATTCAATAAGATATTTTCCTTCAGTTTAAGCGTATATCGTATATATGGCAACACAAAATTGAGTCGAACCCAGAGTCCATAACATGTTATTAAAGAAGAAGAGTAGAACATATGCGCAATCTGGAAAGCACAAATATTTTGCTCCAAGTTCAATATCCAATGCTGTCAGTGATACCAAGAACAAAAATATGTTATTCAAGCTCTAACAAATTCATTCATTCGTTTAGTTATTACAAGAGCGTCTTGGCATAATGAATTCCCGAAACCATCATAACAAGGTTCAATTAAACTCAGTGTCGTTAGCTTGTCTTCAATTTCTATTATCATTTTCCAATTGTCATATAATACAATTCGCTAGCACATCCTTTTCGTTTTATTTGACTAATTTGACTAAAAAGCCTCAGGCAAACGATCACCGTCGTATTTGGACCCTTGTCCACCATGAAGCAATTTATGCTTTTTGACAGACCCTTCCTTGTCTTCTTCTTTTCGAAGTAGAAGTGTGTAAGCGACTCAAAAAGAAGCGAAAATAAAGTCAAAGATATAAAGCACTCTTCACTTATAAACCGAAATCATCAAGCAGTCCTTGGGATATATCTTATATTATTCTAACTGTTGGTACACAAGGTAACTGGTTAGGCAGACTCAGAACAAGCCCTACACCCCTAAGTATCGAAACCGGAAAAAAAGGCCAGAAAGGTGGCTTAACTACAAGACCATGAAGGTTGCAAAAATAGCTCGTGTGTGTAACGGTAAAGTGTTTGCTAGTATATTATTAAATTTTATTTATTAAAACTCAAAAACGATTACGTTTAAAAAGTTTCTACAAATCCTAAGGGAGCGCTTCTATGTTGTTTCATAATTAAGTATGCAAGGCAATAATGCTGCGATCTTTCACGAGTCCGAGACATAAAACAGTGGGAAAGGTGCTAATTTATTGGACTATACTTTTGAATTAGCCCGCCGTAATGCTTGCGTTAAATCATTTTACAAGGCCTCCTTAAATTGCTTTGCGTTAATTTATTATTATGAGCTTCCCCTTAACGGTTTATTTGTCTAAACGGTTTATAAGAATTTTGCGTGATCATCTTTTTTTTTTACTGAGTCGGCAATAATTGATCATACGTCCTTTCTGCAGGTTTTAGGCTCTTGCAATTCTAAGGGTATCATGAGCGCATTGCCTACCTTGAACCTGAACTGTTAGATCTCTATGCCATATAAGTTTAGTAATACTAGATTCCTTCGTACTGAAAGACTCAATTACAAAAAAAAACTGCTCAAATCGGACATTACGTTTGCCATCATCCAGACGGACTCTGGACAGCACTATAAAAAATACTTTGAACTAAAATGTAACTAAATGTAGTTTATCTTAAATAACGAAAACCATTACCTCTGATTCAAGGAAATCAACGTAACTTAAACTTTATATAATTAAATATTTATATTTTTTATAAAATACAGTGAAAAAATTAAACGCCCACCCGACCCAGCCAGGAATCGAACCTGGGTCTTCCGCAATCCGGGCGGATGCACTGACCGCTATGCTACCGGGAAGGCTGACGTAACGCTGAATTTTGTCACTGCTTTTTAAATTTTGAGTGCTTATTAGCGGCTCTGTGCACCATCAATCCAACGGTCATTGCAACCATCATTCTTCATCATTCGTTTAAAAGGAGTTCAATAACATACACACGCACAGAAGGTTTATAGATAGTATACGAATATATTTTCAAAGTGATAAAACTGAACGAACAACGTAATTGGAGAATATCAAGCCCCGAAGGTCCGATAAACATGAGCCGTGGAGCAATATCAGATAATTGGTACTCCAATAAAATTCATTAGAATATTTGCAATGGAGCTGTTAGAAGTTTTCCAATTTAAATTTGCCAATGACAAAACACTTTGTCTCAAACAATAACAACACAGTGAAGGTTGTCCACGATACCACGCCGGTAACGACATCCGAACTTTTTAATTATGTTGATACACCTGCCAACGCCATCGCCATGGTTATCTCACTGCCAACTGAAATTATAAATCCAAAAGTCAACTCGATCGTACGTACGTACGTCCGTCAGGCATACAAAGTCTTGCCTAATATAAACTAAGTGCCTAATTAGCGTTAAGTCCACATAAACTTCGTTCATAATAACGGAACGCAAAGATTTAAAGTGCATTTTTAAATACACTTTTAACAAATTAAAAGTTAACCTCGTTGAAAACTGATGCTCTTCGTCTTTATCAACAAAATAAAACATTACTTGAATTTAATTTTTTTTCTAAAAGTTCTTCATCATAATCGGATTTATGTAAATACTCCATTAAAAAAATATAAAATGAACTAGTAGGTATTATCCTATCGAAATATTTATTTTACTTATATAGACAATATTTTAATGTATTAGCTCCTGGAGTTTGTTTCTATTGTTTTATTTACGATTTTAAAATTTTAATAGTACTTAGGTACTATTAAATCATAAAATTTTAAAATCTAAGTCTGTGCAGCTAATATAAATTGCGAAAAAGAAACAAGATTTCGAAATAACACGCATATCGTTATGCAAACATGTTACAAAAAGAAACGAGCATGAAAATGTTATTTCACATTCATGAGGATGTAATGTCTTCATTTCCTTTTAAGTGTCAATTTCCTTGAGTAATTTCGCTTGTACTGTGTCCTGCAATATGTAAAGCCTAATCTACAAACTAATGCGGACAATCACGAGTCAATTACACATCCTGATTAATCATTGCTCAGTGTGACACGCCACGCACACCTATTAAGGTCTTCGTAATCACTACCTAATGTCGACTATATTCGTAGGTATCAATGTTTAAACATTTCCTTATTTAAAAGAACTCTTACAAATATGAATTGACCAGCTTAACCTGCTTGCAGCATTAGTAATGAGCAAGACCTTAGCTATGGTTAGCTATGGTCAGTAATTTGGCAGAAAAAAAATTGTTTTTAAGATAATGGTTTTGTATTTACTCAATGTCATTATGTAAATGTTCGATTCTTAGCCTAGAAAAAACTATCCCATTTTTAAAATAATAAAATCATTAAAATGTAAAACCATTTCAGTTAGATTTTAATTTGCATGAACTTAATTTATGCACCCTTACTCGCCCGATAGAGTTCCCATTCAATATGTACCCTAAACCAAGATTAGTGGCAATCGGAAGCGTTGAAAATAGCACTAGGCTTATTTGACAACAGGCCGTAGAAGCGATAGGATAGCTGAAAGCCGTACGATTAGCCGGCTGCGGTCGAATGCGCAAACATTAATGAGAGCTAGGCGCGACATTGAACACTGAGCAGCAGGGCTAAGGTGAACGCCGCGACATATCTCGTGGACGAGACGAGAAAAGTTGTTGATGTCGATTGATTTGGTGTTTCCCCATGCACACTACGACAGAGAAATATCTCGTCATGACATCTACTTGTCGACCCGATAAACCAACGTTGCCGTTTAGAGAAAACTACCAATTTTTTAATCCTTTAAAACGGTTTTCATTCCTTTCCATTCGTTCTTTTCTTCATGAACGCAAACTTTTTTCATGAACGCTGCCTTCGCTTGTTTATTTAATTTTGACGCCGATTGATTGACGGATACGGATTGTTGTCAGTAGGTAACTTAGAAAATTTCAAAAGATTTTAAAACTGAACTAGTTAATAAGTTAAGTTAAGTTACGTACACACGCCTGCACATCGACCTACCACAAACTGTCAAATTTCTTTAAGAGACTTTGAACTTTATACCTTAAGCATATGGTTGAAAATGTGTTGAAGAAATTTGACAGTTTTGGATAGGTTGATGTGCTGGCGTCTTACCTAGTTATATTAAACATGGATACAACAACGCTTACGACATCAGGTGCCAAGAAAATGTAATTAAAGTGTAATGTAAAGATCACTACATAATCTTAATCTCAAAGATTAAACAGATTCATATTCTATATATTCTGCGATGATTCAGGAATTGAAGCACTAAAATGCAAATTAAACATTTGTGTGTATTTATAATTTAATTTCTTTACAGCCATGGGCTTCGAAACTGTCCACAAAGCTTGGATTGGAACTCGGCGTCATTGAGGTCAAATGGATCGCACATGTCTCTTATCCTCCGGCGTTGTTTTTTTCTTGCCTCCCTTTCCTCATATACCGTTAATAAATTATTAAAATAAGGCACTGCCATGATGAAAAAGAAAATTAAAATCAAAATTTACTTATGTCGCAGACAGTCTTTAGTGAAATACTATGGCGATAAACATGTCGTTTTCAAGTGTCAGAATTCGATAAATTATGGCGCATGTTAGAGTCTGTCGACAAAAATAATACAGAGTTTAAAACAATCACTACGAATCAAGAACGAGACGTTACGTGGGCTGCCATGTTAGCACCTATAGACATATAGACATATCTTTATTCTGCACGAGATAATGCGATGACAAAATCATGTCGCGCCGTTCATCTTAGTCCTGCAGGGTAAACTGACAAACGTGTATAGTGCTCCGTACTAAATCATCTTATCCCTTAGCATATACATTAGCTTTAGCCTTGTAAATCTTCGAAATGTTGTCTTGGTGGCATCAACTCGCGTCTGTGTGAAATAATTGATCAATAGTTAAATCTAGGAATGACAGTTTTAATTTTAACAAACAAAAAGCCCTGTAGATGGTGCAGGGTATGCGGCGCGTTCGTTGTTAAATGCTGGCTTTTGAGCTAGTAGGTCAAGCCTGGCGTTAATACCTGCAATTACTCCGTCGGCATAATAAGTCTTATAACCTGCTTCAGAAGTCGTGAAGCCGCGAAGCCGTTGGTCCCTGTTGTCGTAAGATGACAGTCGGAATATGTCCTCATCTCCCTCATGCAATCCCCATGTGCTTCAAATGAAAAAACCTAAGATCTTTCGTGGGAGAGCGATTATAGACTTATAATTTTACAAGTATATTCATAGGAGAATATACTTATGACGTATAGGTGACGTATAGGTCTTATGACGTTGTGTTTAAACGCACAAAATTTAAATGTTAAAATTATTTCAATAATTGTAATAGCAACTACTAATACATATCGGTTTCATATGAGTATTATATCTATTTTAAAATAAGCAATTATAACTGTTGGTTGGATGTTTGTTTGTATGGGCGCAATGCGATTCCGCGTCGATATAAGTATGTGGGCAGTCCCTAAATCATACATAATGGAATCATTGCCTCTGTGGTAAAACGCCCCAGTGAGCCACTTTCCGTACAACGCCATACGGCGGTGTGTCGCACATCTAATCTAAGCCACAATATGACACTACATCAATAGGCGGGTAATAAATTTGTATGGAATTTTGTAATGTCATTTTACGAACTCGCCACGTGATTTTTGTGTCCACGAAAGTGTTAAGTACGAAATTGCTTAGCAGACCTGGCCTAATTTTTCTATCGTTCCTCTTTTGCTTACTTAGTACCTTAATAAATAACAAGGTGTTTCGCCAAATACCACATATATAAAATTAGGAACATAAATAAAAACGGAGAAAACACGTGTTACGTTATTCAAAAAGCGGTTAATCGGGTGTTAGAATTCTCGTAGTAAAGGATTACTGAGTAATAATTAGTAAAGAACAAGACACAGCTACGGTCTTACGTGGATTATGGCTCGCACATCTGGGACGGTTCCGCAAAGTACCTTCTCGATGCCTTGGGCAGATTGCAGTGTCGTGCTGTACGCATTATCGGCAACGCAGAAGTCGCGAATACTCTTGAATCTCTGCAATTGCGTAGAGATATTGCGTCACTCAGCGTGTTATACCGCTTATACCATGGCGAGTGCTCTGAAGAGCTCTTTGACCTCATCCCACCTTCTCCCTTCCTCCATAGGAGTACACGTGCTGCACTCCGGAGTCACCGCTTCACTGTCTCAAATATTTCACCGCGCACTAAGAAATTTGGTAACTCGTTTCTTTGTTGCACCTCCAAAACATGGAATAGTTTGCCAGCACACGTTTTCCCTCCTTCCTATAATATGGTGTCCTTCAAACGAGGCGTGAAAAGGCACCTTGTTGGCCGGCAGAGTGAGGGTAACTGATGCTGTGTTGTTTTCACGCTGCACCAATTGTCGTCGCATCTAGATTCCATATTCACTTAACATCAGGTGAAACGGAGTCATTTGCTACGAATAAAAAAATAAAAAAATCCGTAGCATTATCTGGATTTCAGGTCGTATAACTTATTTTAATTAAACTTAAAAAATAAAATTGAATGCAAACCTCTTTTCTTCATTAGCATTAATTATTTATAAATATAGTAACTTCGTAAAATAAAATGCATCCACTTAGACTTATTTGAATGTATACATAATAATAAATTGAATGTAACTAATCTTGTCGTTTAAAATAAATTGGAAACTGATCTACTATACCGTCTAGCGCTGCTTCTTTTAATTGAAAAACAGTAATAGCCCTGAGTTTATTACAAAAAGCCCTCGAGCAGAAAAATGTTTCAAACATAAAATCTGTTTCTGCTTGGAAATTAATGTACCTCCTCAGTTATTTGGAAAAGAATGGTACACACAGTCTAAAAGCATTTTAATAAATTTTATTTATTGAAACTCAGGATGTAGCTTCTCAACGTTATCGCGACATTTTCATTGAGAATGCTGAATTTATTTCCAAAATTTTAGGAAAAAACCAACGAAGATATAGTATGTTAGAAAAGATGTCGATAGGCCACTGTGGCTTGGGATACTTTTTGAGTAGCCTGATTATAGGGGTATAAAGGTGACTTCATTTATGACTATTTAAATTCAATTTAATGAATCTATTAATCACTTTTGTTCCTTGTCATCATCATCATCATCATCTCAGCCAAAAGACGTCCACTGCTGGACAAAGGACAAAAAACAAAGGACAAAGAACGAAGGAACAAACAAAGGACAAAGAACAAAGGATCTCCACAACGACCGGTTTTGTGCTGCTCGCATCCAGCGACTTCCCGCGACCTTCACCAGATCGTCGGTCCACCTTGTTAAAGACCTGCCCACACTACGCTTTCCGGTACGCGGTCGGCACTCAAGGACTATTCCGCCCCAGCGGACATCAGTCCTGCGAGCAATGTGCCCTGCCCACTGCCACTTGAGCTTAGCAACTCTTTGGGCTATGTCGGTTACCTCTGTTCTTCTGCGGATCTCCTTATTTCTGATTCGATCACGCAGAGAAACTTCGAGCATAGCCCTCTCCATTGCGTTTTGAGTGACCTTGTGCCTTCTGATAAAGCCCATAGTGAGTGATCACGTCTTAGTCCCGTATGTCATCACTGGCAAACCACACTGGTCAAAGACTTTCATCTTGAGACACTACGGTATATTGGACGAAAAGATAATTTGTAGCTTACCGAACGCTGCCCAGCCTAATAATTGGATTAGACGATTGACCTATTTGCTGAAGTTGGACCTACCTAGCTGGACCGTTTGTCCCAGGTAAACATAACCGTCCACAACTTCAAGGGCAGAGACCCCCAATCTTCAGAGGAGTGGGTACGACACGTGAATTCGACATAACTTTCGTCTTCTCCACGTTCATTTTAAGACCCACCTGTGAATACCTTGGCACCAGCATAGTGCCAAGGTATTCCAGGGTCTCAGCCATGACCACTATATTGTCAGCAAATTGAAGGTGAGTGATGTATACGCCGTTGGCGATGATGCCGAGTCCTTTCCAGTCCAGAAGCTTGAAAACATCTTCCAGTGCAGCAGTGAACAGTTTCGGAGATATCAAATCTCCCTATCTCACTTCTCGCTGCAACTGGATAGGTTTCGAGCTCTGGTCCTGAAGACGGACTGACATAGTGGCGCTTTCATACAAACACTTCCCTGTTCCTTGTGTTAACAACTTATTTGACGGAAGTATTACTGTTTCCAAGACATTTATCACAAACAGTAACATGGTTCTTAGAATGTTATACGAGTATTTTAAAGTCAAGATCTCGAATTCGACCAAAGATGTGCTCTCACTATTGACATTAATGCGACTTAGAGAGACTGCTCAGAGTTATTATTCTGAGGCACAGATTTCACGCCTTTTCATCTCTACCACAAGGACATTCACAATCAATTTCAATTTGCCAGACTGTACAAATGTTAAATTTTAACAAGAACGCGCGTTTTCAAATAGACATTAGCAAACGCTAACTACAAATAGTTTTACGGCCCATTAACGTGGGGTGTGGTGGCGTAACAATGGTAACATTTTAAAGGTTAGTAGATACTAACTTTCTTTTTAAACAAATTTGTCAATTATCTGTTTTTAAATCTGACCTGTAGTAGTCGGGTTGATAAATTGGGCAGAAATCAAAATGCCTGAATACAATTCAGTTGCGAGAAAATTTAATAAAGAAACACTTAACTTCAATAGATTGTAACTTTTCATGTAATGAAATAAGGTTTTTACAACATAGCATTGGCTTATTCTTAATAAAAGCCTATAAATGCATTAAATCAATAAAAATGTTAGTGAACAAATTACCCTTTAAGTCATGTAAGGTGACGGTTTCACTTCATCATCTAACATGGCTTAGAGGTTGTCTAAAACTTACGGGCCATCGGTTAAAACAGGTGTACCAGGCTAACTGCCCAATAATGTAATAATGGAATCATCAATAGTTATGTAAAATATGTGGTCTGCTGGACAGCGAACCGGCTAAAACTAATTTTTTTATTTATTATAATCAAATAAATTATAAGTTTACGTTTTATTGGTTATCATATATCTTGGAAAAGATGAAGACCTCACCGTGGGCATTGTTCAAAAATATGTACCAAAATATGTACCGGCCTGGATTTCACTGAACTTTGCATTATATTCTTAACAAAGAAACCTTGTGTGTATTTTACCAATTCAAAGTTTACATTCAGCAAAAAAATAATTACATATTAAGGCATAAAACCACCGAGAAAAATGTTATGCAACAATTGATAGATGTAGATGATAGGAGTCCAAAAGCCATTGCATATTTTTCTTACCAGCATTTATGCGAAGTAAACAGTAAGCTACAAATCCAAAATAATCACTCCCCCGCGCGCTCATGGAAAACAAAAAATAAATAAACAAGAAACGTAAAGGAAAATGCTTCTTCTCACAAAGTACGAGAACCTATTCTCAACGGTATTATTTTCCGGCAGTCTCAAGAGACAAAGAAAAGGCTATCAATATGTTAGAAAACCAAGCTATAAATCAGCAGAAATTTCTGTTATCGCACAATCTGTTATGGTGGAAATTATTTGTTTGATATGTTAGACAAAGTGATTAGATAGGGATTATCATGTTTAGAACCCATTGCAGAGTATGGATCGGAATATTTATTTATTTACTTAAAACTTTTGCAACATACATTACATAGCGGACTTAATGCCTGTGGTGTTATTACGGTTTATATCGTCCAACGCAATTGTGTATGGCAGAATAGCACTACGTGTCTTGCCAATACCTAGTGTCCCGAGGAACTTCCAGATATCAGCAAGGGTGGAGGATCAAATGTTTTCAAGCATGTGTCGGCGTTTATGAACGATGAATGATAATGGAAATGGGAAGTGAGAAATAATATACCCCCCCAACCCCTCGAGTATCTTAGTAAAGATGTGGGGCTTTACTAAGTCCTCACGCAGACTTCTTGAAAGAATTTGAAAAGTAACGTTGCACTGTTTTGTTTCATTTGCCAACACTCATGCACACTCACGAACACTTAACGGTTAATAATTTCCATTAATTACCATTATTTCACATTAATATTCGACATAACACAATTTTAGAAAATAAAACAAAACTGCAGACATGACTCTTCACTTTCCCGCCAAGAAGCCAAGAAAAGAAAGAAAGACGTACGTACTGTCACTGATATTCCTTCTCTGTCAGTCAGACCGATAAATTAAATCATTCTAACCACAAAACAAAGTAAACAAAATATACAATTTATGTTGGTGGTACAGAAACAAAAAAAGGAAAATAATGATTATTATTATATTGAGGGTACGACACCTCACAACCACTTTGCAGGCACAGAATATAGAAAACAAAAATAGTACATTTTTGTTTTTATTCTGTTAACATACAAGTTGTACACCATCAAAGCAACAATAAAATCAATGTGCAAGTAAGTATTTTATACTATACAAATGAGACCAAAAAGTATGTTAGTTATACTACCTATTAACACATTACATTTACCTACGCACACCTTTTGCAGGCTTGTTCCTGACTTGGACCGGCAAGTCATTTGACCTGGGATACTTTGCCAATATGGGGTTGATATCTTCCACGGTTGTTACTTTATGGCGGTGTCCGTCAGGCGACTTTATAACTATAATTCCGTCCTGCGTCCAACAAGCCCGCATCCCGAAATGAAGACGAGCTCTGCCAAATAGCGCCTGCCTGGTCTTGGTCAAGAACTCTCGGACGGACACCGGCGACCCCTTCAAAGTTGACTTTGCCCTCCATACAGCAGTCTTATGCTCCATGCCGATGAATTTCACAAGGATGGGTCTATGATGCTGCGGTTTGGCCAAACCAAGACGATGACACACTTGTATGCAATCCAAACCAAACCATGTTCAAAAACCGATGAGCCATTATCAACATTGAGAAATAAATCATTAACAATATTTCCTTAAATTCAAATTATAAGTATAACAAAACATTATTAGTACGAAATACCTATCTTGAATCCCTAACAGATGTTATTGAAAACGTGAGTTAAGGGCACCTTGTTAATGAACCTGGCGGGATACAGCAGCTCATCCGGGAATAGAACTTGTTTACTTCGCGCCATACAGCATTATAGTGGATGGGCCTTAATATCGTCAGGTGTTAAAACGTACCGACTACAAATTTATAGAGTCGACATCAAAATATCTTATTTGTAAAAAACATTTTTAAAAACGGAAATCTCGTAGTTTTCTTTCTATTTTTTATATTGTTTACACCGTGTGTGCTTCAAGATAGTTCAGTACAGAATGAGTTTAATTTTATATTTGAAACTGGACTGAATATTGATCTCTGCTCTAGAACAATAGGTTCTAAGTCGGTGCTCAACGTGTTTTATTCAAATAAAACTGTTAGGTACTCTAGTAAGTACAACATTCGAATTGGTATTGGAGTCACCTGCATTAAGTTAATTTACGAAATGTAAGGAAACACCGGAATATAGGCACAATACCGAACATGAATTTTGTTAGTAAAAGCGATCTTGCGTGCTTAATAACTAGAGAAAGCAAACGTACCTAGTTAGAGCAAAAAGGTAACAAAAAAACGAGCCAGCTAAGGCTCGCTCGTTTTACTGTAAGCAGTAGTAGCATATTATGATGTGTAACATTTGACATCTCACCTTAGTAATAAGCGATTTCAACATTATATTCTGAAAAAAATGGGTCAGGTATTACATCATTTTATAACTATAAAATAAATGCAGTAAATACTCATTAGAAGACATTTGACATATTAAAAGTGACCTTTGATAGTCAAATGACACATTATGTCACATATAATAATAATATGTCATGATCATAATATCGATTTTAAATTCATAAAATGGCGCGCGCTTGCGCGCTTTCCAGACTTCCTGTTACATTGTTACACATACTTCCGTCCCATTTCACGAAATCACTCCCACAAAATTTCTTAAATAAAAAACGAGCGGAAAGATGTTACACATCAATATATGAGTTGCGAATCTCCACACCAACCACTGTCTTCTTATAAATATGAAGACTTCTGATTTTCGTACAAGGACTGACTGTTACTGATATGCATTTACACGCAGTATATTCCCGGCTTCCCGAACAATAGGTGTTTCAACCAGCTATTCTCAACAGCCATTATAATTCGGAGCTTTATGACTGTGAAAACAACGTTCGAAATACAATGTCAGTGAATATAGATATGGAAAACTTTTCGGCCAAGAAGAATTTGAGACGCCGCACTTTGAATACATTGAAATCGGCAGTGACAGCTTTGAAGCAGATCACAAGTAAGTTCAGACATTTTGAAATTCGAATCATAACTGTTCTTTTTTGTTTTTAACTAACTTTTTCTTTTTAGAATACATAAGCAAAAGAGTTTGTAAGCCACCTTTAAGTATTTAAAAATAACTTTGATACAGTATGATAGCGTTCTGTTTATAATTGCGTTTACTTATCTGATTGTAAATTTTAATAACTGCAACAAACATGTACTTTCTCCTAGAGTGTGCTGCGTCGGTCGCTTTGTAAACACTGAATAATTTGTTTACTTTATATGAAATATGCGTACAGTAATTCATCTTCAAAGTCAGAACGTTAGACGTTTATTGTTCTTAATATTCTTTCTAAACAACTTAAGAATATCATGTCAGTACAATGAGATGTTAAGAATTGTTTTAAAATCTTACTCGCCTTATGTTTGTGATTGAGAAACGATACTTGTTAACAGTTGACTTTATTATTTATTTGTATGTTACTTAAAGCTATTTTTATTTTGGTATCATTTATACAGCCATTTGTGATAGGTATTGCGAATTGAGAATTACGAAGTCAGCCTTAAAATGTTTTATTATTGTTTTATTGTTGTTTTATTAGGTAATATAACAATTGATTACAAGTAAGATTAGGCGGTATTCTTCTATTGTCTTATGATGACAGACAAATCTATTACGAAGGTTCCTGACCTCGAATGATAATCAGAGAAGTTGAGCTATTTTTTAAGAAACAATATTTCTATAAGTTTAACTATAACTTTCATTTTAACTACCCGCCACGAAGTTGGTTCAGTGTTAAGAACTTCAAGAAAAAAGTATAAATAATACTGGTATTAACCCCTAGATGCACCTGCATTCCCTTTGTAAAAAAGGTCTTAACAACTGTTTTAAAGTGCATTTTTCTTTTTCTTGCTCTATATATTCTTTCTTTCCTTTACATATTTACTTTGTTACACAAGACGCAGCTGTTCGTCCATAAAGCAACGTTACTTAACACATAACCTCTTGATGGCTTCCTTCGCCGGTCCCGTTTTTGGTTGAGAGTAAACTTCGCGGGGGATTCCGGCTTTTTTCATAGCACTTGAGGAGTGGGAAAGCGTTGGTAGGGTTACGGTCTAAGAGATAGGCGATGGCTGACAATTTACTAAAGAAATAAAGAAAATCATTATTTGACTACAACACACGATATGCAGTTAATAAAGTCAGCCATTTTTAGTGAAAAGCTAGATTCAGTTAGTACATAAGCGAATATTAAATGAAAAGGCTAGTAATAGTAGTAATAAGCACAAAACAGGTAACACACGTATATTTTTTTTTTTGGACTTGTATTACGTCTCTGATATGACACTGGAGTAGTACTGTACCTACTTCTCTCTGTGTGCTTCTACTCCTCTGTGTAGTCAAGATTAACAATGGCAATAGCCTGACAATATTGCGTAAAATATTTAAAACCGTGGTTGGACTTTTTTCTTGGTATTGTTTACGTTTAATTACTGGACGGATGTTCGATTGTTAAATACCATGTAACCTCTCCCGATAAGCGCATGCTATACCACTTCTTATTAACAAAATAATATTAAAAAGTTTGTACTTACCACAGAACGTACTTGTCATTTTTCTTAAATATTTCACGTGTGCATTTGAGATTTCCTCGTAGACGACGCCGCTGACTTCCCAAAATAGATACACTTTGTTCCGGGTTGACAAGTCTCTAATGGTTCTCGGTGGCCGCTTCTAACTCACTTCACATCTCACAACAATTCGCTGAGTATTTGAGAAATGTCAACGCCCATAATGAAGGTGTCATTCAGAAGCTTTCGAACGCCATTGTGTTTGTCGGCCGAAAACAAGTCTCGTCACTCGGAACTCCATGTTGACGGAGCCGATCATTTGCCACGACCTTGAGATGCTTCGTTATCATCTCTAAATCTTTTGTTTGAACAACTGGACGTGTACGGTGCAATAAACGCACATCGCGCCCATCAGAATTTGACGTACTTCTATATGTCAGCAATAAGTTCAGTGCATAATTAGCAATCACAGCGTGTACTCATTACTATAATTTTATCATATTGTTACTATAAATAAACTATTCACATCTTAAATCAAATATTATATTAATCATTTCTATCATCTAAAGTTGTATGACCAACAGATCGTACAGGACACTTTTGTACCGCAATTGAAACTGCAAAAGAGATGCTTTGAAAATGACCCACTCATTCTGTTCGCTAACCCTTTAATTATAGAATTATTAACGGCATGTTACAATGTTTTTGTTGCTTGTGAGTATCCGATACTTCAGCACAATTGGGTAGTTGACAGCAACAAAAATTAATTCCAGAACAATAAACGTATAAATGAAATCACGTAACAGTTCTTTATAACATTGACCAATTTTTTATTTGACCTATGCATGAATTTCTGTAACCTAAAAAGTTATTAATAAACACTCAATTGACGGAAAGAAATAGTGACGTCATAGTTTGCTAATGCCATACAACTACTACTTACTACTACTACTACTATTTACTATTATTTCTTTTGTGATATCGTATACCCACAAGCAACACAGAACGTGGACACAGAACGTGGTAATATAATCTCGTTTATTTATTATGTTAGTAATCATGGTAAATTATATTCAGCATTTTTTTATTCAACATTTAATCTTTGAATTTGGAAGGTTTATAGGGATCAATAAAATTTTAATATAGCCTAGTGTTCAGTAAAATTTTCATAAGGACATGTTAAAAGATGACATTGTCATGATAAACAATTATTTTAATAAAGCATGATGTTTCTTCATATCCCGTGAATTTTCAGATGACGCAACAATATAAAAACTTAATGGGTTTTCTCCCAATAAGACACCCTAAGATACTCAATACAAACTGTTACATTGTTTACATTAAAATTTCTTGATATTACCAACTGGCGTTTTCTTAAACGACAAATTACCGTACCTGGTGTGTTGTTCCAAACAATCAGTATGCCAACGCCCGTCGTGCTCCGGCTGCAAACATCGCTCGACAAACAGCAAGCGGCAAGTGAAACATGCGATTACTTAAAATTACATAAATATTCATGTCGTGTTGGCGCATAAGCATTTTCACTGTTGCAAAGCAGCTTTGTGTCACTGACGCTGGAATCCGAAATAAAACGGTCTGCTTGGCCCAACGGTTATAATTTCGGGGTTAAGGGTTTGCTTTATCGTGCAGGTCGGATTATTTTTTTGTTTAGATATTAGATATTTGTGCAGCTTTCTTATAGCACATAGCTTAGCGCATCCTGTAATTGTTCGGAAATTTACACTGGCCTGCTTTATTTATTTATTTATTTATTTATTATTAAGGAATAGTACATTTAAAACTAGCTTACAATATTGAAATTTACAATTTGAAGGCCAATTATGACTATCCACATTTTACATTTTCCATAATACGTAGGCGAACATTGACATTTGCAAAACATGATCTGACCTTATAATGACAGAACTTTTTCTAATTATGGGAGTAAAGCGGACAATTATAAACAGAATATATAAGTTTTAAATAAATATGTATCATAAATACTTGAATATCTATACATACATAGATACATACAATGCTACATACATGCAATGCTTTACAAAAGGTTAGACGATAGATATCATTTTACTCTTTATATAGTTAAAACAACACGTCTCACACAAAGAAACATCTATAAATTAAACTGATATAGTGATATCTAAAATAATAAAATAAATAAATATTGTTAGTATGTGTGTTATCAACATTTCTAATCATACGATAAAGTATACCTTACCTGTCGTTTAAGTGTTAAATGTGTTCTTGCTCAAAGCACGTCGTCAAGCTGATCCCGATGTAGTGAAACGCTAGGGTTTAGATTAACATATCTGCCCCCTGGCCATCTTGCATCGGCAAGTATTAGTGTTCGGGTCATGGGGCCCGACCGCCTAACCGATCGCTTTGACTACGTGTATAGTTTGTGACGTCATCTTGTCATTTCGTACCGCCTATGAAAGCAATATCGAAAGCTATAGGCTATAGCTTTCGATCTATAGCTTCGAGCTTTCGAGCTATAGGCTATATAGCATTTGAGGGCAGATGCTCACATAGGCGGTACGAAATGACAAGATGACGTCATAAACTATACACGCAGCCAAAGCAATCGGTTAGGCGGTCGGGGGGCAGAGCACACCAGCCATCTACTCCTGATGTAGCGTCACATGGCAAGCGAAAAGCAAGCTCACCAGGTAGTCTCCGACATACTACAACCGAGAACTACCTTAGCGGCCTCCAGCCCGCAAACGGTGCATTTTTCATCAATTTAGGCTTACCAAATATCACTTTTACATAGGTACTTACAAAATAGGTATTGACATTAAAAAACCTAATTAATAATAACTTTTCTACCTACCTCAGTAAATATTAAAAAAAATGTTTAGTTCCTTATAATGCAACGAAATTTAAGTGGACTCATATAAAGTATGTCACTACAATAATTATGTGTAGTGTGCGCGTAAACTTTAGAAAACAATGTCAATATGAACCTAACAAAATAAAATGTTTCGGACATCAATAAGTGTTTTGTTGAAGTTTTTTTTTAAATATTAGATGGAGGCATACGAGCAGGTGGGTCACCCGATGGGAAGCAATCACCGCCGCCAATGGACACCCGCAAAACCAGACGAATCGCAGATGCGTTGCCGGCCTTTGAAAAAAGATGGGATAAAACTAATATTAAAAAAGATGGGATAAAACTAATAATAAAACGAGTAAAAATCTTATCAAGTGTCAGTGTTCAAAGAGCTACCAATATATCCACTTAATGATGAAACAAGGTCATCCTGCGGTAAGCCACAAT
This sequence comes from Eudonia truncicolella, assembly GCA_949315975.1. NCBI lineage: Eukaryota > Metazoa > Arthropoda > Insecta > Lepidoptera > Crambidae > Eudonia > Eudonia truncicolella. Next base: position 13,715,546 of record OX438836.1, read on the forward strand.
TAGCTTATTTCAACAAATTGCGGATTTCACTTAACGGGTACAAATCGAACGTTTTTAGACTCCGTCCCTCAATCAAAGCGGGGAAGTGAGTCCTTTCTTCTCGATGCGGATCCTTGTCGTAACCTCCTTTTGTTCCCGAAAACGTTTCCTGACCTCAATTCTGCCCCACCATCTACTGTTATAGGTTTTAGATTCCACTTTTGGGTAGGCATTTGTAACAGCTTTACTTGACAATTGCCACATTTTTATACATGTGATAGGAGTTGACAGTCTTTTTCTATTTTAAACTATGCTGTGTTTAATTGCTTTGAAGGGTTAGATACATATATGTAAGGCACTGTCACACGTCGCATTATTATTTGTTATGAACTTATTTAGATAGTAAGTTCCCAACGGAAAAAGTTTCTAGTTCACATTCAGTATCTTGTTTAAAAAATGTGGGACTTTACTGAGAACTCACGCGAATTTCATGACAAAATATGAAAAGTGAAGTAGCACTGTTTTGTTTCATTTGCCAACACTAATGCAAGCATAGAACAATAACGGCCAATAGGAACTCTACGATTATTCAACAAAAGATTTATTTTAGAAAATAAAATATAGCTGCAGTCACGCACAGTCTGCTTTTCACTTTTCCGCCAAGTACACAGTTTTTCCTCCAAAAAGGCACTAATCGTATTATGACATACTAGCTGAGCCCGGCGGACTTCGTACTGCTTTGACAGTTTCCATGATAACAAAACAAACAAATCATTTTGTATGGGAAAACAAATGTCAAAAAGAAAAAGTCTTTCAAAATTTAAATAAAAAAGTATAAAAAACTACCAAATAGGTTCTATTCCCAATATCAAATCCAAGACCTAAGTAGTATATACGGCAGCAGATCAACCTACCACAAAATGTCAAATTTATTAAATAAATTTTGAACCTTAGCGTTTGGGTATAAAGATCAATATCGATTAGAGAAATTTGACAGTTTTGGATAGGTTGATGTGCAGGCGTGTGTATATTGTGGAACCAAATATAGAGAAAAGGTATGAGTTGCATTCCCGTGGGAATATCGGAATAAAAACTATTCTATGTATTAATCCAGGTTATAAACTATCTGTATGCCGATATTCATCAAAATCCATCCATCCGTTGCAGCGTGAAGAACCAACAAATATACACACATACACACAAACTTTCGCATTTATAATATTAGTGTGATATGATTATACCTTGAACTTTGCTATTACTAGTCTCTTGAAATATTGAATAATTTCCAGTGTTGTTTTGATTTCAGTGTGGTTTATGCTATTTTATACATAAAACTTTCAAATCGATCGATGTTATTCAAAAGACCACCCAATGTCGATAAACTATTTTATTACCTATTAAACGCTCTACATCGCAGCTGGTCATTTTTTATTTTGGTTTATTATGTAAGTTGTAATAAATAATCACAGGAAAATGGTTTTTGTTGTATTCGTATTTCGAGTAATTTTGAAGAAACCAGTTGTCATCGATCTTGCCATTTTATCTATCACCACATGGTCAAACCAGTGGTTTCAAGTACGTGCCCAACCATTAATAAGAGTTTATGAACACAAGCTTATTTTCCCAGATAAAATGTTGTAATTAAAAAATTTAATATCGTAACTAAACCTGACCTTTCACTTTATTATCATTGCTAATCTTAAACCATCTATCCCAATCAATCAATCAAAGCGAAATTAGGTGCTAGGAGAGAAAAAATCACAATGAATGTATTACCTGTAGCTGTGTTTCTTAAAATGTAGCGTCAGACCGAACAGAAGAAGCACGGCAACATAAAAACCCCCAAAAAAAAGAAAAAAAATTAAAATCATAAATCTCATCATAAAACTTAAGCTAAGGAGTTCGCAATACTTTCCGACTAAAAGTAAATAAGGCGTCGTTATTAGGATCCTCAAGACTCGTAAAACGCTGTCGTCGTAGAGTTTTATGATCATCGTCTTTGTAGTGCATCGTAATCGAAGTTTTGACGCCACTATGGCGCTATGGGCTACTTGTGGTATGATCGATTTGTATTATCGAAGGGACACAATAAATAGACATACTTTAATCAGTAATGCAAAAGTTAGTTTTATATCATTATTTATCAGGCACTGTGCTTACCCGTAAAATATATTTAAAAAAAGCACAAATGAGGAACCTCGCTTTACAAATTATCGAGTTTTGACCTAAACACGATTTACAATGTGCAATATATAATATATAATTTATATGTTATCTGCTCTGCCTGATGTTAAGCCGAAGCAGGGTCCAGACGCGAGGACAGCTAGTGGGACAGGATTCTGCCTCACCAGCCGTCCTTACCTTGCCTACCCGCAAGTTCTGATCCGATCCGGACACCTCGGAGAATCCAGTGCGGCACGGGGACACGCCTTAGTGCGTGATGCCGTTCCCTCTAGAAAACCTCCGGAGGTGATTCGTTTCACACGGCTTGAGGAACCCTTTAAGTTTCTCGCCACCCCTAAAAAGGCCCGGTGAAGCTGAAAATGCCATTTGAGGCAATCAGCAAACTCTAAAAAAATAAAAATAAAACCCGCAAGTTGCTCTGAGGCACTGACTATATTATGATACCTGTCAAGATCTTCGTGTTGAAATGAAAGTTGAATTTTGTTGATTTTAATGCTTTAGAGTATGCCCAGAAGTGGGACAGTATACGCTCATTAAGATGGTCTAATGAGGATACATAAAATGGTTTACTTCAAAGCAAAATAAATTAGATGTCTCTTTTTATATTCAAAACTCTTGAGAAGCTCAGAGCGATAAGTAATTAACTGCTTGACATTGCTTTAAACGTAATTTAAACATCTTTGCCTTATCGCGTTTTCTTATAATTTTAATGGCATTAAATTAGATCAAACCTGATGTAACCATTATAATCAAAATTTGCCTATAATCATGTGCACCTAAAATTTTGTAATAATAGTTACAGTTATTGTGAGGTTACATACCTCACAGTAACGTGCGCAAATTAGCAGAATAAATTTATTTTGTTTTTGTAACAACAGTAAATAAAATATACATTAAAAAATATATAACTATTTATAAAAAGCTTTAAATTATAAAATGTTTTTGTTTTGTTTATATAATTTTAACGCAAATTTTTGTTGCGAAACAAATTACAAAAACACAATGTTGAACAAAATTTCCACGAGCAGGATTTGCGTTAAAATTATATAAACAAAACAAAAACATTTTATAAATAGCTTGCCTACTTCTTAACTGATCTTTAGTATTTGTAAAAATATTATGATCGGGTGTTAATGACGGTAGTTGTTGACATTGAATGGGTGCCGTTGGCTTTCAAAGTAAAAAGTAAATAGTGTTGAATAATTTCGGCGGGCTGGTTAGAACCACGATAGCTCAATTGGAAGAGCACCTGACCCGGTATGTCAGAAGGGTGCAGGTTCAAATCCTGCTCGTGGAAATTTTTTCAACATTGTGTTTTTGTAAGCATTAAATTATACAGTTAATATTATTATTATTATTATTTATTTAAAAATATATAACTATGTAGTTATATCCTTGGTGTTGCGTGCCTCCATAGAACGGTATAACAAACGATACAATAATCTGACTTCAGTAGTAGGTACGGTCGCGGTCAGAAAATGTTTACCAGTTTTGAAGTTAGATTCTATAACACACTTTTTTCACTAAAGTCTAAAATGCCGTATCAAGTTACTTATTACCTTTCAAAAGTTATTAATCAATATGACGCATCGAGTTTTTCTAAGAGATTATTGATCACTTTTTGAATGCTTTTTGATGATGAAACTCATTTCTTTACATATTGTTGAAATGACATTTATCAAAAATGATTGTTTGAACGTCGTTTCCTTGGACAAGAGCAAAATTTTATATATTTAACAAATTTATACAAAATATTTTTATACAAAAGATATATTTATAACGAAATAACGCTAAGGGCTGAAATAATATTTCTATTCGAAGATGGACATAGTATTAGTGCTAAATCACGAGAACTCAATATATCGCGATTCACTGAGAGGTTTTGGCTTCGGCGTCACGGCGAAGAAGGGCAAATAACAGATCATAGAAATTATTCAGGACGACGACCGATACTAGCCGCCGCGCAAATAACAGAAATGATTCGTCGTTACGAAGAGAACTGTTTCACACCAACTAGTTATTTTGCAGTATGTGATACAATTGTGATACTTAAGGCGGTAAACATTTTCTGACCGTGACCGTACATATTAAGTTCTTTACATTATCGAGATATCAGGAAACAAGTAGCGTGTGCTCGCTATTCTAATACCAACAAAATAGTATAGGCAATTTGCTTTTCCTATTTCCCTCATTAAGATAACTACTGAACATCTGTATTGTGTTGACAAGTCACGCGATGCTGAAGCTGCCGCCACTAGGCGTCTAAGCACGCACTTACTCGCATTTCGCGCCTCGTTTTAGCGTCTGCTAAGTAGTTTCCTCTGCACAACAAGACTGCTAAGAAATCTAAGACTCCTATTTCAAGGCGAAAGCTTGTTTTTCTAGAAACAGTAATATTCGTAGTCTCCGAGACTATGACATAAACAAAACTAAGTTTTTCGAGTTGATATTTTACTTCTGTTTATCTTCGGCTTGCGATGCAACACTCGATTTTTCTGTTCGTTCCGTGTTATATATTAGGTCTATTAGGTATATTAGGTCCTTACCTATGAAGATTTTTTTTTTAATTTAATTTTTCATACTAACGTTTTTTTCAATTTTCTTAGCATCTATTTATGTTAACACTTTAAATATTTTAGGACAGTGTGTTTTTTTTCACTAGCTAAATAAAGCAGACCTTAAAAAGAAAAAAAACAAGTCCCTTCAAAGCGACAATAAAACAAAAGATCAATTCCGCTAAAAAAAGAAGACAATTTAAAAAAAAATTGGCTATAACGACAAAAAAAGCCTATTTAACACAGTCTTAATAAAATGTGTTTAGAAGTATTAAAATCCGGATTGGGTTTTAGAAGTAATACCTTAACTTATTTATGACTGAATAAAAAACGTCTATTTCACAGGTAAAGACCCAATACTAAGAAAATCATAGTAAACATTAATAGTAAGTACGCAATGGACTGAAATATCGTACATTCTACTGCATACTGCATTCATAAGCAAGGGAAAAGTAAAATAAGTAATTTATAAGACGTTCATATCACAATACGTTAAAATACTTAGAGGAATATTTATATATTCCAGTTCTGTTTAAAATACTCCTTACCTAGTTGTAATGATGTCATCCAACATTTGATTCCTATGATAGCCCATTAGTGTTCTGTCGTATCTAGCACTATTATGTCAGTATCCTCGTTTTGCTACTCTTTGGCGTAGGCAAATCACGCAATGCTGCTAATTCACTGAGGCTTTACAGTGCTTTTTTTTTAAATATATTTACGGGTAAGCACAGTGCCTTAATCTCACCTGATGTTAAGTGATGATAAGGCCAGTGATGGAAGCGCACTTTACCCGGGATCCTCAACTAGTGAGGTACTGGCTATCTTATCTCTAGCTGCCGGAACACAACAATGCTACAAACATTGATGTTATGGCGACATATTTAGATAAGATGGTGGTAGCTAGCCAGGCGGACAAACAAGCCCTACCACCAACCAAACCGAGTACACAAACATGTACCCCCCGCTGGGAATCGAACCCGGGACCTCTGGGTCTAAACCGGTGGTCTTAGCCACTAGACCACAGAGGCGGTTACGGTTAGAGAGTGCGCACTCATTCGCAAATTATCTCTCGCTCTTATTAGCAAGTTGACTAATATCATGGATGGATCCATGGGTGAGTACTATTAACTTACTATGGAAATTTATTAACGCAAATTTACTTATTACGCTGTTTTGTGTGATGCATAAAACCTCTTTAAGCTCTGTTAACTATTTAAAAAAATAAAATATTGTATTCATAAGCAAAGGAAATGTTAGTAATTTATAAAACGTTCATATCACGATATAATTATTAAAAAACTTTGAGAATTATTTACATATTCTGTTTTAAATAGTGCTTCATCATCATCATCATCATCATCTCAATCTCAGCCTAAAGACGTCCACTGCTGGACAAAAGCCTTCCCTAAGGATCTCCACAACGACCGGTTTTGTGCTGCTCGCACTCAGCAGCTTCCTGCTAAATACCACTTACCTAGTTACTTAACTATAATAATAATTAATAAATAACAATAATAATTAAAACTCCTACACTCACACCATTTATCTAGCCCAAGAGTAGCTTCTTTATGAATCTCGTTAAATGGTTACTAGACAACGGATAAACATACTTAAAATACTTAAATACATACTTATTATACATAGAAAACACCCAGACCCGAGACAATTTAAACAATACTTTCTAAATTGACCCGACCGGGGATCGAACCCGGGACCTCAGAGATGGCGACACCATGAAAACCGGTGTACAAACCATTCGACCAAGGAGGTCGTCAAAGTGTGTCGTATAAGTATCAATATAAGTAACATCATTCATTAATACATATCATCCAACATTTATTTCTTATGATAGTACATTAGCGCACTGTCTTATCTAGTACTATTGTAAGTCTGCTCGCTTTGTTACTCCATGGCGTTGGCAAGTCACGCAATGCTTCTAATTCGCCGCCATTGAGGCGTCACAATGCGCACTCATTCGCACGCTCCTATTTACTCGTAGTAACACATTTAGCTCTGTTTGGCTAATTTTCAAATCATCTATTGGTGAAGAAGTATGCTGTCTATTAACCATACCTACTTGGAAAATTTATCGATGCCGATTTTATTCAAACATTTTCTTTGGAGAGAGTTGCTGATTGCCTCATACGGCATTTTCTACTAGATCTCCGAGGGGATCGGATCGGATCGGGGAGCGGAACAACCCGAAGGCGCTTTTAAAGGCTCGAACCTCGGCGCGGGTTGCCCGGGCCGTGGTGGTGGCGAGAAGCGTCCAGGTACTTGTCTGTACCTGGTATTGGGCGCGTGTGAATCGGCTCGTCGTACCATTGTTCTACGAGTACGGTGTCTTGTACGGTGGCATTTAGAGGTGCGGATTATGCTAATTGTAACTATCAAAACAATGACAATTTGTATTGGTGGCGTACGCTTCTATTAATAGTAGTACGGACTACTTTGTCACTATGGTTCTAAAACTGCTACCGCCTTACAAATAAACAAAGAATAAGATCCGAATAGTTATTCCGTGTTTTGTTCCTTTCATGTAAACGTCATTTCAAGTTAGAGTAAAAGAGACAAAACAGAGTTTCACCCGAGTTCTTGCCGTAATAACACGTGTTGTGAGACTCCATTTTAATTTCTATCTACCGTACTCTTACTACTAATAATAATAAAAATACTTAAATGCTAAACGCGAAGCCATTAATTAAGATAATTAATTAAGAGACAAAACATGGAATAACTATTTGGACCTTGTTCTTTGTTTATTTGTAAGGGGGTTAGAGTCAACCACTACACAATTTATAAATATGAAATACTACATTTGAGATTGTAAGTAACTTAAATATTATTGTTACAAGAAAAAGTGATTGAGTTGTGATGCATATGTTAGATTATTTAACTACAAAAAATAGTTTTTTTCACTATATAAGTATACATATATAAATAGGTAACACAACTTAACGGAACGTTGCGACGAAAATACAAAAGAAACTGCATATTACACATAAAATGTATTATTGTAGTAAGCTTATCCGAGCCTTTTCTGCCTGTCTCTCGAACGGGTACGCAAATAGACGGTGAGGTGAAGCCGAAACATGAGCATCCCATCTGCACCGAAACGAACCAATTAAAAACGGCCGGCGGAACGGCTGCAGAGGCCAATTTTAGGACGTTTATGTATATACTGTGTTTATGTCGCGTTGTTTTCAACCAGGTTCTCAATCCCTCATTTTCAGCAGAGAAACAAAAAAGGGTGAGAACCTCCTCTCCCGATGCGCCATAGGCTTACGCACTGATGGCGCGTATTCAGTTAAAAATGACTTTTATTATGACCTTAAATTGTAGTCTGAATTATTTCTTTGTTGCACAACAAAAAGGTGGAATGCTTTTCTAGCACATGTGTTCCCTGCTTTCTACAACATGGGTTCCCTTCAAAAGAGAAATTAAGTTTGCGGGTCGCCACAGGTTGTCTTCGCATATGGACTCCGTTGAAACGTAGTTATTACGCTAGTTATTACGCCCACTAGAATATCGAGTAAAAAATTTATCAATTTCTAAATTATTATTACCAAGAAAAGGGATGACATTGCATAGGATCAGGGTAATAATAATTTTAAAATCAGTGTAATTAAACTATTACCTGCATACACCCGATGCTAGGTCGATAATAATGAAACCTTTAGAGCGTTGTTTGATTCGCTTTATCAGCCCCACCACAAAAGTTGCATTGTTAGGAATTTTCTTTACACTCCACTAGTGTGTACCGTGCTTGATTTGGGCCGGTTCAATTACGGTCGGCTGGAACTTGACGTAGGAAAATGTAAGCTATTTACGACCTCACCACTTTGGAGCGACTTGGGCCGGTGATGCGTGAACCGCTCGACCGTTTAAGATTTAATACTGAGCCTTTGCCAGGTGTTCTGTTTGTGGGTTGAAGCACTTGAATCATCCACAATTAATCGCCTCCTTTGTGTAGATAGTAGCCCCTAATTTATGAGATACGATTAGTTGTTGGCCTTTAAGGATAAGATGGACACAGTAACTTAAAGTACCATATAATTAAAAATGCTCGTAGAAGGTGCCGTTTAAAGTGGGGTAAAGAGAATATAAAAATATAAACAAAAAGTAAAAACAATAACCCCTTCCTTTGCAGTCGGGTAAAAAGCTAAGTAACAAACTAAGAAAATTTAAAATTAGAACAATATTAAGTGTCACAAAAAAATTATACTACAGAGGTCGCCTCGAGCAGGGTACATTGAAGCAAACGTATAGGGCATTATACGTTTATACAAACGTTAATTTATAGAAGCGTTATTCAAACGTAAAACAGTGATGGCTGTCTACAGTCTTTTGTTTTTGTTGCGGCTGTCATAGGTATTTAAACGAGTATTATTCTAACTACCTTTTTTATTTACCCTAACTTTCTTATTAAGCTAGGTTTCACGTTTATAAGAAGAAATATTTATTTGTTGAGTCTTCTATCCCCTTTTTTCTCACAATTCCTAATCTTCGCCTACATAAAATGTACGTAATCACAATAATTTATCTAATAATTTGAGCAAAATGTTGAGCTATAATCTTTTGTTATCATCATCAGCTCATTTTGTGTCCCCACTGCTGGAGCATGAGCCTTCCCTATGGATGGTTAGGGAGAACGGGTCATAAATCACCACGCGGGCCCAGTGCGGATTGGTGGTTGTTAACGACTGCTAATGCAGCCGGGACCAACGGCTTTACGTGCCTTCCGAAGCACGAAGGAGCTCGAGATGATAAATTGTTGGTCACCCATCCAATGACCGGCCTTTGCGAAAGTTGCTTAATATTAGCACTCGAAGACCTGGCGCGTTACCACTGCGCCAATTAAACGACATAATTAAACGACAGCTTACAATTGAGTATTACACATAATTATCTTACTCATTATCGGAGAAGGTACATAATTAATCGCACTTACGCACAAGGATTAATCTACTTCGCGTGCTCCGATATCACAAATCAATGCCTTTAAGCGCTGCAGCGCTGTATACACGTAAAAGGAAACGCTTCCATTAATTTCCATCCGCTTTACTCAAATCGCTTACAATTAATGTTTATTGTATGGGATCGCAACGCTAAAAATAAATGTTTGAAGAAGGTCAGAATTTCATTGAACCTTTTTAACGCAGCTTAATGCCTATACATAGTTTGAGACTAAAATATTTTTTTAAATACGACATTAGCTTTAAAAACAGTAAAATTTAAATGCACCTCGACATCTCGCAGTCACCTAAAGAAATATAATTATGTATTTTGAAATATAAATATATAAAATCGAATACTATAGGGATCACTAAGTTTAGTATTATAATATGACGCTCTATAGTTTTTTTATAAGGAAAAAATATGATATTTTGATTTTTTTTTCGTTGTTCATCATAATTATGGAAGCATTCATATACGACGTAGACAAACCGCCCGAGCCGTATCCTTATCGTTCCCATTGGTGGATGAGTTCTATGGGGATTTCAGTGTAGAGCATAGACCATGTTAATAGTAGATCTGTGGTGTTGACAGTGTTCAAAAACTATTGTATTAACTTTTTATTTCATTAGCCAGTAATGGCAACGGTACACAACGTTTTACATATAGGTATATCTCTGTTCTTATCTTATCTTAGTGGGGCCTGCCGAGATTTCCCTCTTGCAGTAACACTTCGACCCATCGGGATCTTTTGTGCAACCCAATCCTTTCACTCTTCTTCCTCTGTAAAAATAGAAGCCATAAGTTTGGCAACGTCCTTAAGGGCGAAGAGCCTGAAGTCCTCCGGTTTCGGATAGGCCGACCCCAGGAGTCCCATTCTTTTCCTAGCCAGAGAGTCGCAGTCACACAGTAGGTGTTGCATTGACTCCGTTTCCTCTCCACTCGTCCTACACAAACTATTTGTTGATAGGTGCATTCTGTGAAGCATTTGTTTTGTGGCATAGTGCCCTGTCAAGGCACCGATGGTTAGTCGGGCCTGCCTTCTACCGCCTCCGCATATGAACTTACTCCGTCCTAAGGCGTTTTCGCTGTATATCTCTGTTATGGACCAAGTAATAAATTGGGGAATTTTTCATAATAATTGGGCATTATACAAGCTAGTTAGGGCGAAGTAAATAATTATAATTTGAACTTCCTTATTTATCGCATTGCCTAGACATTATGAATATTGACATGTAGCTTTCGGGCAATCGAATAATACCCTGTGAATTTTACATGGCACGGGGTGCGGGGAGGAGAACAAAGGGTTCTATAATGTTTTACACACAATTCATTAGCCAATTTTCATTCCGCAAGCAACACTTTGTCAACGTTTCATTTCACAAACTATTGCTTTAACCATGGCATCAAAAAGCATTCAAATAGCAAACCGTTATTTTATAAATCATCATTTTATTTTATTTTATACGATAAACTGACGTGTCTCTCGCTCGCTTGGCTCGAGCATTGTTTTGGTCACTGATTAAACCTAACCTAACCACTCCAAACCTTACCAACCCTCACCTTTCTGTCGAACTTTCGAATGGTAACCGGAACGAGGAGGTAAAGTCCAGTTTATTTAAGTTTTTACTATCACAGGTCAGCAGATTACCTATCAAAGAAATAATTTTATTTGTTTTTAAATATTGATTCTACGTTTGAAATAATAAACATTATTAAAACCTGGTTTTAATTACTCTGTCCCTTATAAATAATGCCCGGACGATTTGATTATTTCAATAGTTGTAATCACACTGCCCTCTTATATCGGGCATTTTTTATAATGCTCTATTAATTACTTGGTCCATAACATATCTACCAATACACTAAATATCTGTACCTCGTAAGCACAGTCTATCGAATATATAGCACTTAGGAACTATTGCAAGGAACTGTGTTAGCTTTAGTGTACGTCTTATAACGGCACTCTGTTTGAAATGACCACTGAGCCATCTTTCCGAGTATACTCGAGTGGCAAGTGGAGACTGCAAATGCAGAGGGGAATCGATTAATGGAATATTCACTTGGGAGTCACTCGTGTGGAAACTGTGTCACACAATACTGTGCGTCGCCAGTTTATTTCTGGCCTGTGGTAGCCTTGCCGTCATTTGTTTTACGAACATTAATGTATCCATTTATAATTATTCTAATGCAAATAGAACATATATTATTAGTTTATTACTATTTTCCCACTGCATAAGAGGCTTATAGCATATATTATTAGTATATTACTATTTTCCCACTGCATAAGGGGCTTATAGCATATAGTACCTATTCGTAATAGTTCGGTTCCGCACAGCATGATAGGCTTATGCTGAATCTGAGATAAAAATTGGATTCTCTCTCAGTATTCGATTCGTTATAAGTTTTGTTAAAAAAAAACAAAGAATAAGGTCAGAATAGTTATTCCGTGTTGTGTTCCTGTCATGTAAACGTCATTTCAAATTAGAGTAAAAGAGACATAACACGGAATAACTGCTCGGAGCTTATTCTTTAATTATTTGTAAGGCACTTACAGTATAGGTTAAAATGATAAATGCCTTAACAAACATGAACATAGATCAGCAATCGTTTTACATTTAGTACATTAAGACATAGTAAACTTCAAATTGTAGCCGTATCGCGTTCAACACTAGTCATTACAGCTGGCCGGGTGGATATCTCGGGATTCTGTACAATAGGGTAGAGTAAAAGTTTGCCGAATACCGCCCGGCGATATTGCCCCAACTTTAGCCTTAACGCCCTCTCATTCACACGCAATACTAAATCTGCTTATGACTACTAGCATCCGCCATATACACAGTACACACGTTATTTTATTAAATTTTATTTTACTTTAGTCGCGAAACATACAATACAATTTTTATTTATAAATATTACATACAATTTTACATACAACAATAAAGTTTCCACTTATGGCTAATACATAAGTTTGGGTACTGCAGTTGAGGTACCTTCAAATGAATGGTTATGTTGTATGATGTCAGTGTATTTAGGCGACTATTGCTCATTATTTATAGATAAATCATGTACAGCATTCTAGTAGAAAATTTAGTACGACTTTATAAAATACTAGCTGACCCGGCGGACTTCGTACCGCTTTGACAGTTTCCATGACAACAAAACAAACAAATCATTTAAAGAAAAAGTCTGTCAAAATTTCAATAAAAAAGTATTAAAAAACTACCAAATAGGTTCTATTCCCAACATCAAATCCAAGACCTAAGTAGTGAATTGTAGAACCAAATATAGAGAAAAGGTATGAGTATTATTCCCATGGGAATATCGGGATAAAAACTATCCTGTTAATCCTATCTACCTAGTTAGTTAGTTAGTTTATAACATGGATTAACCTATCGTGTTAATCCAGGTTATAAACTATCTGTATGCCGAATTTCATCCAAATCCATCCATCCGTTGCAGCGTGAAGAACCAACAAATATACACATACACGCAAACTTTCGCATTTATAATATTTGTGTGATAGTGTGATGTGATATAATGAAAAGTTCTAAAACACTCACTAACTGACTCAGCTAAAATTTTGTAGAGACCTTTATGATGTAGACAAGAAATACAGAAGAAATTTTCAAAACTTAACGGTAGTACGGGATACTGTGTTTTCGCAGAAAATGTCGCGGGCGGTCCATCGTCATCAACTGCCTATACTTAACCAGCCTGTTAAAGTGCAAGCCATTGCGGGCGATTGCTTGTATTAAATAAATCAGAAAATTACACATTAACCGAGATCTTAGAAACAACCTAACCGCCTCTGTGGTCTAGTGGCTAAGACCACCGGTTTAGACCCAGAGGTCCCGGGTTCGATTCCCAGCAGGGGGTACATGTTTGTGTACTTGGTTTGGTTGGTGGTAGGGCTTGTTTGTCCGCCTGGCTAGCTACCACCATCTTATCTAAATATGTCGCCATAACATCAATGTTTGTAGCATTGTTGTGCTCCGGCAGCTAAAGATAAGATAGCCAGTGCCTCACTAGATGAGGATACCGGGTGAAGTGAAGTCCATCATTGGCCTTATCATCACTTAACATAAGGTGAGATCAAGGCACTGTGCTTACCCGTACATATATAAAAAAAAAACCTAAAAAATGTAAGTAATGGCCTTACTTATGCGACATGTTGTTGACACAGGACAGACAACGCGGGCATTTTTAATATTTACTTTTTACATAATGTAGTCAGGTAACATAGTATTAATAGTAACATAGCTTAGGTACTAACTGAAGATAAGATCAGAGAAGAACTCCGTAAATAAAGCACTTGCTTCCAGAGACGCAGTTTCAATAAACGTCACACCCAGCCTCATAGTAAGCCGTCCTAATGTAAACTGTAACACAATCCTACTAATATTATAAACGCGAAAGTTTGTAAGTATGGATGGATGTTTGTTACTCTTTCACGTAAAAGCTACTGAATGGATTTTAATGAAACTTTCCTCATATACAGACCATGACCCAGACCAGCACATAGGATACTTTTTTTTTAACTTTTTTATTTTAGTCTTCGCGAACGAAGTCGCGGGCAACAACTAGTTTTAAATAATGTACTCTTCCTGAATTGTTCAAGTTGAAGGTTTGAATCCAGCAGTAGACAACGATGACAAGCTCTTAGGTATTATTTTTAACGTTCTATTTGTTAAATCCTTATAAAATCGTTCGTATCTCGAAATTGAATGTGCCAGAAAAGAATATGGTCTCGCTAATAAGTCGACCTAACACTGCAGGACTAAGTGATTCTCATCCGGCGATATTTAAATGAACCCCTGATGGCTCTATCGGTTTTTGCACGTCATCAGTTTCCCGCGGAGCACCCTTCATCTCCCTCTGAATGGAAATTTCTTCAATGCGCACATCCCCCCCACCCTACCTCGCCTAACCGCCGACTACATTCGCTGACTTCGCTTATTGCTTCACTAAAATACGACCTGAGCGATTCGTTGGCAATTCATTATGCATGTAGGTTGATAACTTTCGCTGTTAGCCCTGGTGTTGCAAGCGCATATTATAAGGGCTAAGTAAGCAATACACTACCATAACTCCTTAAAAGTGCGCTGTTGGCTTAAAAAAATATACAAAATATTCATCTTAAAGCAGCTATATACATAACGTATTAGTTTAGTTGAATTTTGGTTGGTTTGTACACGTGGATTGTTACAGTTTATTCAACCTAATACGTAGTCGGAAAGTCTTTGAGATCTATTTTGAGAAATTAGGAATTTATGTTTGGAAAGTAAGTAAGTACTCTGTCACCAAATTTCCATCAGTCACATTCCCAGAAGCAATTAATTAAGTGTTGATTTCACAAAAGTTCTCAGAAACGGGAATATTCTTCATGTAAACAATAACGCCAGTTCGTCTATTCGCACTAGTTTAATCAAAGTTGTTGGAACAATAAAACCGCGGTACAGTCAGCGCCCCATTAGGCCGCGAGAAATATTGAAAGCAGCTTCACATAACTTAACCGGCTCTTAATTAGTTTTTGGTTGAACCTCGTATATACGAGACATATATTATTATGTTAGGCATGCTATTACAATTGTTATTACAATAACACATAACAAATTGTATGCATCAATATTATGGCACAGCAAAACAGTTGAATTCAGCATATTATAATAATAATAAATTTATATAATACAACATATGTTACAATGCATCATACCAGGATATGTGAACATTAATACGTTCAGCTAGTACAAACCCGTACTAGCTGTTACTTAATCTTACTCTTACCTACTTACAAGTTGTAGCCTCAGTGTTGTCAATTGCTGGCAATGAAATCGTTAATAATATCTTCTATAGGTTTAACTATTTTATGCGGTTTAAAAAATTTCATAGACTATTTTAAATCGCCTGAAATTCAGTTATAAATATTATATATAAAACAATAGTCGCCTGAACGTTTGAGTGGCTAAGCAATGACCAATTAAAAAAGATAGAATGTAAGTTTGGTTTGGCATTAACAGACATTGACAGATTTCGGCCGCTCCTGTTTATTGATTTAATGTACTTTTTATGCATAATTTAAAAAAAATATTAACATTCTGCAATCCTTCTGTATATAAACTATAAGTGTGCGAAATTTCATACTCCTCCGTCCGCGCAATTTTCGTAACTTTTTACTTTTGGGTACAAAGTTTTTGCTTCACGTATTAATATATAGATAAGAAGTTTTAAATAATAAATTTTAATGGGATACCAAAATGTAAAATGTCAGTTTTTATTCAATTATTGGAAACTTAAATTCAATTGGTCGGTTCTTTAAATGCGTTCGCTGCGAAGTTACTAAAGTTAATAAACCTGATAACATTCTAGAGCGCAGTTCCAATTACCTTGCAGTGTATAAGGCGCTCTGCTCAACATTTGCCCAGCGATACAGTTTAATCACGCTATAGATTTTGTCAACAGGTGCCTTTACCCTGACTGAAAGGATTGCTTCGAAGAACATTTTTGTTCGACCTTTTAGTCGTTTTTTTGTTGAAATAAATTGCTGTGTAAAAATGTACTACGAGACAATTCTTATAACTAAAACCTTTTTATCCTACGTTCCGAGAAGTACACATACATGAAACATTTTGTATATCAAAGAAAAAAAGAGTTATAAATTCGTGAAAGGCTACGTTAACAAAAAAAACGTTGGACATAGTCGTTATGTAATGAGTATCCAATATACGACATAGTACGTTATAACTCTTTTATCCAAACGTAGACATCTTTTTTGTTGACCATTTAGCCGTAAAATGTAGCTGTCTTTACACCGTACGATATCATTGCGCTATAAAGTCGATAATAAAAACGTTGTTGTGCAAAATTTACAACCTCGCGTGCGTCGGGTGCCTACACATTGTTGTAGCATTTCACGCCAACATATTCAGAACATATTAGAATTTTCATTTATTATTATTATTATAATTTTTTATATTCATTTAGAATCATTGATTTCAATAATGACAGCCTTGAGCCAGCAGTGGGACTGTATATAGGCTGATGACTTTTACTTGGAAGTGTAATTTTTAAACTACTAATATTATTTTTAGTTTTATAAAATTAATACTTGACTTAAAAAACACTTAAATAAGTTCTGGGTTTAATGCCAAGGTCAGACAAAGTATATTTCGAATGCTCCAGATCGCTAGCCAGATAACTTGATTTCAATTATTGAAATCTTTTACCGACTTACAATTGAACCAAGGACTTATTATAGCCTTTGATAGTCATAATTCATTTATAATATATGGTATAGCTAATTACTCTTGAAAAGTTTTAGTCTTAATAAGATCTACGTTATCTCTACACATATTTTAGTTTAACCCATGTTTTAGTTTAGTTGTACCCATGAAAACACTCTTAAAACAAAGCGAATAAGAATTGAAGATGTTTGGTTCCACATTGCTCAGTGCTTCAGTTCGCTGCTTCAATGTCGTATAAATTCTCGTTTTCACTACCGGGATCGAATGGTAAATGAAACTCGCTTTGAGCACTCTGAAGTTACAGCTTGAGAGCATCGAATTAGACAGCATAGGTTAGTCTTGAAACCGCATAAGATTGTGATATTGTGGCGACCACACGACCAGCAAATGCCATGGCCAAAGTTAAAAGCTATATCGCCGGTGGGCGAGCGAGACCAGTCCGGGGCAGTGGTCCAACTGCTCTGTCCAACTAGTTGGACCATGGGGCTTTACTAGGGGCAGTTGTCCAACTTTAAAAATAGTTGGACCACAGCACCTTTTGAGAGTTCCGTGCTGCAATTCATTTAAAAAATATCTTGCAGTTTGTAAAAATTGCGTATCTGCTTTTACACTCTTTTCCAGAAAGACGAATAAAATGAATATCTTGGCCATTCAAATATATTGTTCCATCTTAACATGTTGCCCCAAAGAAGTAGCAAACAAGTTCAGTCGGAAAAATATGCCAAGATATCCACTTTCTGTAAAATTGTGTAAAAACAGATATGCGATCTCGCACACCCACCGCCGATATAGCTTTTAACTTTGTCTTCAAATAGCATTCGTAAACATTTTCGATGTGTTTCGCCAAAACGCCAAGGTCTACAGGGCTTAATTTCAACGTCAGAAATAAATAAAGACACACATAGGCAATGTTCACGCAAGTACCCACACCTTTAAAGTCTGAAATTTATAGCTCAATAAAGCGGGAAAGGTCTCGTAATGTTGTGGTGCTTGTAATTTAATGAGGTGTTGCCTAATTGCAGAGAATATAACATTATTCCTTAATGCTTCGGCCATAGTAAAAGGGCTAAAAAAATCATACTACAATGCTGATTGCTGAGTTCATTGTGTTAAATTCAATGAAAAGGGTGAACAACAAAAAAATATTATAACTTAACCCACACTATATCCTTTGCCTTTTGCTATATGTAGTTGATTTAATCTCGTCTAGCCCTACACTAAACACTAGACCCAAACCAACTTTATAATGTCATTGCCCCTTAGCTTCAGTTATTTAAAATATCATTTTATATGACTACATTTAGGTTGTATAATAATTTTCTTTCCATTTGAGAAGAGTTATCAACGTATTTTAAAAATAAATACATTTCTATATACATATTTAGACAACATCACATACATTGTTCTGATCCCAAGGTAAGTAGCTAAAGCACTCGTTTCATGGAAATCAGAAACAACGACGTTACCATAACCACCCAGACCGGACACAACATCGAAAAGTTCGTTTTTCGACATTGACCCGACGTGGAATAGAACCCGGGACCTCAGAGTTAGCGCCGCCTAAAGTCCGGCGTGCAAGCCACTCGGCTACGGAGGTCGTCAATTTTATGTGCTCATTTGATCCTATATTTCAGACATCGTTTATTTTGACGTTTTCGTTCTGCAATGTTATTGACTGTGGCATTGTCGTTTCTATATCTATAGCACCAGCTTATAATCGTTTGATCTCTCGTTAAAATTAATTAATGTACGGCGAAAGGGTAGAGACTTTTGCTAATTAAGTCATCTTTTGGTACACTGGTTTTAGCTTGCTTTGCGTTACTGTTGTTACATATATTAATAAAATAGGAACTTACCTTTCTTGCTTATATACTCATAGCTATGTTGGTAGGTACACAAAAGTAGGTACTAACGTACTGAAATAAGAGTTATAATCGGAAAAAGTGCTTGAATACCTTTTTTTTATATTATAATAAGAAAAAATGGTGTGGTTACTTTTGCAAAAACGTAAAAAAATCTGAAGAAGCAGCGTTTCAGAAAATCATTGTGGAGAGTTAGTAAACCTTAGGTTGTAGTCCAATTAGAAAGAGTTATTTAAAAGAGGAGTCATAGAGTACAAACGGTTTAAATTAGGATCTCTTTCATAGATAAAAATATCATGCGATTAACACTTTTTCATTGTAGATTTAAAGTGGCGCATTTCTTTTGAATATTTTTTTTTAGATAATATTAGGTAGCAACCTAGATCTCTGCATTTTTGTAGCATAGAAAGTTTTCTTACAATTGGCTTTAGTTTGTATTATAACACCGTGTGGCGTAAGTCCTCCTAATCGGTCTTCTGTGTTGGCGACACAATGTTCTAGACATTTTACAATTTCATATTAAAGCTGTACTCCGTATATACGAAAATTCAGTATGATTATGTGCTGAAACTCTGAGAAGCCCTCATCTGTCTTGTGATATCTACGACCTATTTTCTAGCAACAAAACATGTTGCTGCAATGCATCGTGGAAAATAGCCTTATTTGAGAATCCTATTTTTCTTACACCTTAGCTCACTAGACGCCTTGGTTGTTTTATTTTTCAAACAGAAGACCTGTGACACCTATCCAGCTCCCCAGCTGATAGAGCTGTTTGCTGGAAACACTATTGCACGTCTTGATAACAAATGGTAACGTGGGACATCGAGGTATTTATTTCGAGATCGACTACGAAGTTGGAGATAAACTACTTGGAAACAACAACGTTAACCCTTAACTTGGCAGTGTGCATCTATGGATACACTCCTCGTTAAAAAAAAATATGAAGAGAACCAAACAAATTTTTCTTTTTTTTTTCTTTTAATAAGTTAGTCTACCAACTAGTAAATTTTGTAGGTTTGATAGTTTGGTTACTTGCAACACTGTATTGACAGTAGGACGCAAGATGGCGGACCGTAAGCAGGCGCCTACGCACAGGCTGGTAAATATGACGTATTTCACTACTTTTCTATGCAATATTGACAAATATTTGCGGTAAAAGTAAATGTAATAATGTTATATTATAACTAACAATAGTGTGTTTCAATCAAAACGTTATACATTCTCTTTTACAACTCAGTTTGTCCATATGTATCTTGGAGCATACTCTGCCAGGTACTCAAAAAAATAGTTCCACTTTGATGTGTATCTTTACAGATACACTGCCAGGTTGTCAGTGAATGAGAAGATATTTAAAAAGTCAACTTTTATAAGCAAACATCTTAGAAAAATATTATTATTAAAATGTTGATATTGCAGATTAATACATGTACTTATACCAATAAATGAATTCTGGTAACAATCATACCAATTATTTAACCACATACTAAGCAGTGCTTGTACTGTGGCGACTAGATAGACATAATTATATAGATGTATAAACATTTATGACTTGGTACAACTGCTCGTACTCATTTCACAAACATTTGACTCGTTGGATATATATACATATATACATACATATAATAATAATAATACAGTATGGTTTGTTTCCAGGTTTCACAATTAAAGCTACAACAACAAAACAGAGCTCGCAGACTTCTTGCTCTAGTTCCAATATCTGGAGCTAAATCAGAAGTAGATAGTAGTGACAGTTCAGGAGACGAATTAGGAAATTATGTCCCTCCAACTCATTCAGACAGCAGTTCTCCACCTCCTTCTCTTCCGTCATCTTTGTTGGCTTTGAACCTATTATCCGATAGCAATGAAGAGGTAGATGAAATGCACATTGTTCCAGCTTTGCCACTAAATTCACCTGCAAGCAAGACCTGCACTTCGCCTTCAATTTTGTCACCAAGGCAATCGTCAATATCTTTTCTGTTACAAGCTGCAGAAATTAGTTCACCAAAGCCAGGACCATCCCATTCCAAAGATATGATGTCATCTGTATTAGCTAACTCAACTCCTGTGCCATCGCCGCTGGCTTCTACGTCGTCATATTGTGCACCTTCACCCGCAGCAGCTACTCGATCTCGAAAACCGATTGTTGTCACAAAAAAAAAACCACTTAAACCTAAAAGGATTGAGGTCAATTGGCGCTGTCAGAAATTTACTGGATCGGCTCAAGTTAATGTTTCTTCGGAATTTCCTCAAGAAAACAAAAGTCCGATAGAATATTTTAAATGCTTTTTTACCGACGAAATAGTACAAATGATAGTTGAACAAACTAACTTATATAGTACACAAACCAAGGGCGTTAGTATTAATATAACAGAACGAGATATACGAGACTTTATAGCAGTTAATATATTACTGGGTATCGTAAAAATGCCAGCGTACACAGACTTCTGGTCTAAAAAATTCCGATATGATAAAGTAGCGAACATCATGACTTTAAAAAAGTTTCAGCTACTCAGAAGATATCTGCATTTTAACGATAACCTGCGTGATGACGGAGACAGATACTATAAGATTAGACCTCTTCTGCACAAAGTTCGAGAGAATTGCCTAAAAATAGATGAAGAATGTACTTTCAGCATAGACGAAATGATGGTGCCTTACAAAGGTACTAGAGCGGGAAGCAGAAAGCAGTATATAAAAAACAAACCAAAAAAATGGGGATTTAAAATTTTTGTTCGTGCTGGTGTTTCGGGCATTGTATATGACTTTTTGGTATATGGAGGAGAAGATACATTCCGATTCACTTCTTTTACCGAAGAAGAAGAAGGCATGGGTCTGGGTGCAAAAGTCGTCATAGCTTTAGCTAAATCCATTCGCCAACCTGCTTGTAAAATCTTGTGCTTTGACAACTTCTTCACTTCAATAGAATTGATGCACCATATGAGAAATGAATACGGTATCTTTTCTTTAGGTACCGTTAGACCCAACCGGCTACGTGGAGCCCAGGAAAAACTTCCTACAGACAAAAACCTAAAAAAGAAAGGAAGAGGTTCACATGCTCAGGTTGTGTGTAACAAAAAAAAGATTGTCGTTACCAAGTGGTACGATAACAAATGCGTCACTGTTGCGAGCACATACGTAGACTCACATCCTCTCCAAACTGTACCGCGGTATAACAAGGAGTTGAGAAAGAAAGTACCAGTCCCATGTCCACGAATGATAAAGGAGTACAACTCCAATATGGGTGGCGTGGATTTGGCCGATATGCTTATCGCGTTATATCGGACAGAATTTAGGGGACATCGCTGGTACTTGCCTCTTTTTTCCCAAATCCTTGATATATGCGTCAATAACGCTTGGCTCATGTACCGGCGAGGTGCGATAAATAAGATAAAGTTAATGCCTTTGAAAGAGTTCCGGTACGAAATTTTCCAAAGTCTGCTTTTGTTTGATAGAAGCGTTTCCGTTGATAAGCCCAACAATAATGTGCCCCTCATAAAGAAACCAGCTACAGAGAGACCTGTCGACGCTATTCGTTATGACCAAGTTGGTCATATGCCAGTATTTGAAACGAAAGGCAGGTGCAAAAATTGTACAAAAGGCCAAACCAGAATGCATTGTCAAAAGTGTAAAATAAGACTATGTTTGGTAGAGGAGCGCAACTGTTTCCATGCATATCATACCAAATAGCGTGAAAGTGCAATTACTTTTGTATTGTTTTAATTA
This sequence comes from Eudonia truncicolella, assembly GCA_949315975.1. NCBI lineage: Eukaryota > Metazoa > Arthropoda > Insecta > Lepidoptera > Crambidae > Eudonia > Eudonia truncicolella. Next base: position 13,738,052 of record OX438836.1, read on the forward strand.
AGGAAAGTGATCTCGTAGGTAAGACTGCTAATTTGATTATAAATGTTGCTCGAATTTGTTGATTAGTTAATATTAGAATTTATTTTTTTATGCTGTAGACCTGGCAGTGTACCCGTCAGGATACATCCTTATTATACTGTTGATTGTTACCTACCCGGCAGTGTGCACTACTGGATACATTTAATAAAAACTATATCCAAAAACAAAAGATTTTTTTATTTATTTTTTTCACCTTCTATTAATCCCTACAAACATATTGGATATAAAAAAAACAATAAATTAAATAAATAAAAAACCTGCCAAGTTAAGGGTTAAGTTCTTATTAAAATATTAATTTAACTATAACTAATAATAATTGTCGCTACGTTTTTACAACGCCTCGGTGGCTGAGTGGCAAAGCGCTGGGCCCGATACCCGATGGTCCCGGGTTCAATTCCCAGGTCGGGCAAAATGTGTTTCGGATTTCTTCGATGATCGCCGGGTTTGCGATCGCCAACCTTCATTTAGCAAGCGTGGCGATTAAGCCATTACCTATCAATAGGCATGATGACAGTTACCAAAAGTCACTAAAATCATGTGTTTATCCAACTAATATAACAGAAATAATAGATTATTAAATAAATATTTATCTTCATATTCATAGCGAGATTGTTAATTTATTTTATAAAATAAAATTACAAAATATAGCAATCCGCCATTATAAGTTGAACGCCAATCAGACAGAATTACGTCATCTCTATGTACACCGATGGAAGTGTCACTTTATTTCATATGAACTTTGACTATACCGCGCTGTTTTATTGTTATAACTTGCATTTATAGCGTATTTCGTGGCTCCTAGCGATCAGTTGTCTAGTTTAGTGTTTTAGAAGAAAAATCTAGTCATGGAATAAGGATTTACCAAGGAAAATAGCTCTAATTTGCCCAGAGTTGATTTGTTGAGGCTGGGAGTGTTTCTGGCATCAAATAAAGACTTGTTCAGCAGAATTTAGGAATGTAAAACTTCAATATGAGTAAGTACCAATCTTTACGTTCAACTCAAAGTTGTAAACACGTAAAATTATGTTATATAAAAACTTGATAAATTAGAGGTTATGTTACTTTTACTTAATTTTTTTTATTAACTACTATTGCCCCCCTTGATATTATCTGCTTCGCACGAGTAGAGGATGTATGGTACATACACAAACCTTCCATAAAAAAAAAACTAAATGACAGTGAAAACGGCATCAAACAACCCTCTTTGGGAGTTGTCTCCTGTAGGTGTTAAATTTGGAAGGAGAAAAATAGAGGGTACAGGTATGGAGATATATGGGTTAGTAGCTCTCGATAGCTGGTGTTATCCCAGTTAAAATAAGCCCAAACTTGAAGAGTCTAGGTGGAGTATTAAAGAAGTTCACTCCAGTGGGGTATTTGGGTGGGTTAGGGGAGGTTATGATTTTAACTTGGTTTTAATGTTTTAAGGGGTTTTTATGCCCTTCTGAATGGTAAGCGGGTACTTAGGCCCGTATTTTGGTAAAGCTAGAAAAGTGCTATTTGGGTGGGTTTGGGGTTGGGGGTTGGGTTTTTCTCCTAATTTTTTGGTATTAAAGGGGTATGTACCCTTCTGTATAGTTAGCTATTGGCTTTAGCTTGGTTAAGGGTAGAAAAATGGAAAGGTGTTTTTGGGACAGTTGGGGGGGGGGGATTATAGGGTGTTGTTTTCTGTTGGGATGGTTGTGGTGTCGGTGGGGTTAAAAGGTAAAGGATAGGAGATCCCTGAAGTGTACTGTACTGCGGACCGGCGCTGCTGGTCCGCAGTATCGCGGCGCAGTCCTGCTGATGCAGCTGATGGATCTCTTCGTGCAAGATTAAGCCACATTTTCCGCACTGTTTTGTCATGAGAAACGTAAACAAATAATTTGTTCGGAGTTTTTATTGATGTATTATCGCACTGAGGAATCGCACACCACATATACACTTTGGAATTCATATTTAACAAGTAAAACAACGAATTTGTCTTATACGGTCGTAATGTTTACTGTTGACACTGGAGAGCGTTTTAGCTCGAATTTTAAATAAAAAAAAATTTAAAGCCTTTTTTAACAAAAAAATCTTAATTTTTTACAAAAATAATATTTTTTATGGAAATATTACATGCATTAAAATGTTATAGCACAGTTTTTTAAAATTAGTCATCATGCTTATTGTAATGATGACTTGATTTTAATGATGGAGGTTTTTGCCCAGCAGTGGGACAGTCATAGGTTATTTACAAATTTTACTACTTTACTACGTTTTTATACCAATTTTTTTTTTCTTTCTTTAAGGACAACTTAATATGATACACACAACATTATATAAACAAAGATAAATGCACAACTCACTAAAGTAGCCACAACATGCAAACTACAACAACTACTTGCTAGAAATTTTGGTAATAATACATATGTATTTTAAATTTTAATTTAAACACTAGTAAAATTTAATTAAATTTACAATTACAGCAAATATAATGTTAATAAAATTTTTCTGTGATAAAAGTACAGGACATACAACTAAAATTCGACTGGGACACCAGACTTGGTAAACAGGAAGAATCTGAAGCCGTCACTTTTTCTATATCATGACAATATAATGAAATACGTAGTAAAATAGTAACAGTGTTGAAAAACAAATACGTGCAAGTAATGAAACACTAACACTTACTGACACTAAACAGAACCCTGAATTAGATAAACGGTGCTGAACGCCCAAAAACATTTTATTTTATTTTAGTCATAAACTAGGTACACACACACGCCTGGACATGAACCTTTAGACTTTGAACTTTATGTGTATGGAATATGGCTGAATATTTATTGAAGAAATTTAACAGTTTGGAATAGGTTTATGTACAGGCGTCTGTACATAGTGGCCGCGTTTCGTTCGACTTAGCATTTTTAATCGCGGTAACAATTAATTACCAAAAATGTTCAGCATGTAGTTTATAATATAAACTTAAATACCGAAGCGCAACATTTGCATAGCTCATGTATATCAAAGAACCCAAATGAAAATTTAAAATCTTAAAATAAGTATTTCTTTTTTATCACTCTGTTCATACAGGCACGCCAAACCTCCAAACTTTCGCCTAAGTCAGTAGAACGATAATATTCATTCCCGCCATATTTGGATCCTAAAGTTCGAGTAATGAAACCCTTCGCATGATGTAATACTCGACATAAAATAAGTTGTAAGTTGTCCGACATAAGTGCGATTATGGAAATGTATTTTTTTGCTTTGAAAGGTTTTCGTTTCTAAGTTGATTCATTACAAAAAAGAGAATACAAATGTTGAAAAAATTTCCACGAGCAGAATTTGAACCTGTATACCGGGTCAGGTGCTCTTCCAATTGAGCTATCGTGGTTCTAACCAGCCCGCCGATATTATTCAACACTATTTACTTTTTTACTTTGAAAGCCAAAGGCGCCCATTCAATGTCAACAACTACCGTTATTAATTTGCGTTAAAATTATATAAACAAAACAAAAACATTTTATAAATAACTTACCTACTTCTTAACTGACCTTTAGTATTTGTAAAAATATTATGATCAGATGTTAAACTAGCTCAACTGCTGGCTGCTGCTGGCTCAGCTGCTGGCTGGCTCAACTAGTGAGGCACTAGTTAACAAGAAAGTCTAAACCTTCAATGGGTTCATCCCGGTGCTGGTTCACGTCACCGAATAATGTTGTTAACTTTACAAATTGACATATTTTTTACATTCTAATAAACAATATTGACCGTATTCGCTTACTTTTCCTATTCGAATTTTTAAGTATAATTATAATTTTAAAGTACGCAAAGTGTGAAAATACTGTTTGTGCTCTTAAACCAAACCCGTAATAACACACGATAAAAATGTCAAACAAATCTTACACCCCCAAATAAACTGAACTAAATCACGTGTCGGCCAACTTCTCACATTTCTATTTACCCTTCATATATTATAAGAGCTTGCTTCGGACCTCGTAAATCTTTTACAAAGAAAACGAAAATGGCTTTAGAGTGGAAGCAAAATGTGATAAGTCACGCCGGCGGCGGCCCGGCGCACGGTCCGCGCCCAGTGGAACAACTTTTGACATATTGCTTTGATATTTGTTTATTTACAAAAGCCTGCGACGCTGGGAAACGATAAGGCCGAGTTCATGATGTTATTATAAAACGCTGAGGAGAAAATAATCCTTTAATTTTTTTCTAACATTCGTCTATGATAGAGAAGTGCAGTGTCGTAAAAGCTGAACAATCAATTCGTTGATTCTCGGATATATCGGAATATTGATCGATAGCAATAAGATTGCAGTCGCTAAAAATTCAACAACAAGTGAGTTTGGTGGGTGAGCCACAATGGTGGATGAGCCAACGTAGTAAATGAGCTCGTGTATTTGATAAGCCAGCGGCGTAGATGAACTAGCGTACTTGGTGAGCCAGTGTGGTGCGTGAGAGCCAGCATTGCGGATCACGTCGCCCAAAATGCTCATATATTATGCTATGTCGAAAGGGAGAATAAAAAAAATATGTGAACGTGATTGTCCTTAATCGTGTAATAATCAGTTAATCGGTATAGGAGTAGTTAGCACTATTATGGGTCAATGACTCTAAAATGTAGGCATATGCTAATTTGGACATGTGATTCTAGGAAAAATTCTAATTAACCTTTTAATCTGTTTTATTATATCTTAGGTACAGGTACCTATTACCAGTGACGTGACAAACACACAGACCAATAACCCAATCAAAATATCCTCTAAATTGGCGGGAATTCACGGATTTAAAGCATATTCATAGATTTACACAATGACATGTCGTAAGTACCAAAATTAGCTTTACCTACTACTATACTACTTTAAACATTAGTGAAAATGGCGGAAAAACCTATCAACCACTAGAAAATACCTCAAAGACTTATTAATCACTTAAAATACGTTGAATTAAATGTTAAATGGGTTGAACGGTGGCATTTAAAACCCACTAAAGTCATTTTACAATCTGTGGACGAAATAACATAGTAACAGGTAAAAAGTTCAACACTCGTGAAATACGATAATAACGGACGAACCGGACACGATTAATTCAGCTGCCATCGGCAGAATGTTTTAAATTATGCCGCAGACAGACGAGCGCTCGCGTAGAGTACCCACTCTGGATTAATAGCGATCAGCGACTTTGGGTAACGAACATATAGGGCTCAGTTTGAGGTCTGGTAATGAATAAAAACTATTTTTTTAATGAAATATTTGCGGTATACGAGTTTTTACGGATCTACTCCATTTTATTTTAATCTGCGATTTCGTACACTTTACAAATGCCGAGGAGACGCGAGTACATCCACATACAGTGTTTCAATTCAAAGTTCGGTGTTCGTGTAAACTTAACATATTTTTTATTTTAGGTACAATTAAGCCTTTAGGTATTATCTTGAAAAACGTTTAATAACTTAACCAACTAAGAGGCACGGTGTACATATACACACTAAAATTATTTTCTATTCTACATTATAAAAGTGAATTCGCTAATAACACGAAATAATTTTTGAGTTGCATGGCCCCGCAAGCGCAGTCAACAGGGTGTCAATCTGCTACGAGGAATTTAAAATGTCTACAATGGCCTGATTCTGTGTGACATTTTTCCCATATTCCAAATATCAATATTAAGCCGCAAGACCACGACATTGGACGTTTTATAATATTACAATCAAGTCCCCGGTTGCATTACTGTCACAGAACCCGTCTTTATGATTACAGCTAATTTATATTTCTGCCGCCAAGCAGCAGCAGTGTCTTATGTTTCGGTTACCATCGAAATATATGAAACTAGCTTTTTGTTCGCGGCTTTGCTCACGTGGGCTACATGACTTGTGTTTTTTCGTTATAAAAGTCAAACTTATTAAAGGTAAATATCATAAGGGTATAAGTAATAAGGGTTAGACAACTAACCATGTAACGTCATTTCAAAAAATTAAGTTTTTCATTTTGTTTCATTAAAAAGCCCATCCATGCGAGCTAGAATTAGTAAGAAGTGTAACACAAAACCGCGTAATAAACATCACTCTGTATAACTAAATTAATTGGTCCGTTCTGAAACCTCCTCAACAAATAGTCATCCCCTACTCCAAACAAACTTTCCTCCCCTATTTCACCTCTTTAGGGGAGGTTTTTCGAAAAATGCTAAAACACGTAATTTTTTATTTTTATTGAAAAATCTAAAGATCGATTATAATATTCATTTTGATAGTTATTACTTTAAAAATAACGATTTATCCAAAAAAAAACTTTTTCCGTTTTTTACTAATTTAAAGAAAATTAAACAAAATTCCAAAGACATGTCATTCTTTAATTCTTTTCTAGAACCCAATTACAAATTTTCATGTAGTTAATTTCAAAACTGACGGAATTTCATACAAACTTTCACCCCCTATATGACCGGTAAGGTGTGATTTCCGTTAAATCCTTTCTTAGTGGCTGATAACGTCACTCAATTAACCTACAGTCCAAATTTTATCTAATTAGCTTCAGCGGTTTAAGCTCGGCGATGATGAGTCAGCCAGTCAAGTCATTATATGTATATAGATGACTTACACCTTTTTACTGTCTAAGTCTCATAACGCTCAATGTACCGTGAAGCGATAACATTATTATGACGTTATGCACTACGTAAATATTTCCACGTCAAGCTATTTTGGTGCTAAGGTTCATTTTTCAGTTTATGATCTCATATTGGTTAAAGTACGAGAATGTGAGTGTGAAATAAATATGGTGTTCCAAAAAAGGATTGTTTTTTTTTATTATTTTACAATGTAACTTTACTATGTATTTATTTAAATAATGTTATAACGCCACCGAATGCTCTTGTAGTATCTACTATTTTGTAGCAAGCTTTTTATAGTACTTACTACAAGAACGTATATACAGCCAAAATTTAACATCGTGCTAGAAACTGAACTTAACAAAGATAGCTGTTAACTCATTTTAGTATAACACGCTTCAAACTCCAAAACTCTATGCTAATATCAACGCTACCGATAACTGAACTTCAGTTCACACTGCAAACTTCAACAGACTTGGACACCCTCTATGATAAAACAGTAACCTATTTACCATGTAGCCTGCCCTTACATAACTAACTTGTTGCTGTATTTCCCAGGTCTCACTGCGCAGTCCGAAAGTAAGCCCAAAATTAAAACTAAGCATGTTCTAGAACCTTTAAATCTCCATTTCAATTATCGAACATAGCTTCCCTTAGCCATTCTTAGCATTCACTATCACTACTTTGAACTAGTTCAATTGATTTTCCGAATAGAATACATCCCTTAGAGTACTTACACTTGATGTTGATACACTTTGTTGCAACCGGTGTTTTGTTAAACGAAGCCATATCGAATCCATTTTGTGATGGCAGCGATTCGTTACTATGCAGCTAGGTTTGCAACCGAGTGTATTTCAGTTTGATTAAACTTTTATCTATTCCACGTCAGCTGCTCACAGACATTTTAAACAGGTATTCTTATTCAGCACATTTCTCAATTGTTTTAGAAAATATCAAAAACATAAAGATCTTGAAATTACTTAATTATTTGATGGAACAGTTAACGCCGCCTATTTGTATTCCGCAAAATGACATAATTTTGTGATGAAATAGAATTCGTAAAAGTAATCATAAGACGGAAAAGAAATTCTAAATAACAATAATTTTTCCGTAATCATGTTTTTGGGAAATGTGCTATAAATGAGAGTACCTTTAGGATCATTTTTGATTGATCGAACACTGATATCTATCCTATAATTGAATATTAGCGAAACAGATTTTAGTTTACTGTAAATTAATAATTAACACAAAATGTACAGTATAGTACTGATTTGTTAATAGCTTTTAAGTAGTAAGCTTAAAGCAAATAAACATTGCGTCCGCGATTCCGATTTCAGTGCGCATTGTTCGTTTTAATGCAATTCGTTTCATAGCCCGAAACCGCATGACCTAGATAAAGTAAATAGTGATTTTAATTCACTATTTTATGAAGTTAACTCAACATTAAAGTAAATCAGTGTACGAGCGAAACTCCAGCTCCCATCAAATATTTGCGTTTTAAACATTATAATGGAATGTACCCAGTTATATGATCCTTTATGTTCAACACACACTAGAAACATTAGAATTTTCGCATGACGTAGTTTGATATCAGATGACGTCACTACTTCGTCATCACACAAACTGTGGCCTTTGTATTTTTGTGTCTGTAGGTTTAATAAGTAGAACCTGTCCACAGTAATCGACGACGATACGCTACATCTTTGAATAATCTATTGGTAAGTGCTCTTTCTAAAAAATAATATTAGTTTAAAAATTATATTTTAAAACTTTTTGAAGCAATGTTTGAGTTTAATGAGGAAACGTATTTTTTATTCAGATTCCATTGATCAAAGTAAATTATAAGGCCATAGGCCGTCTCTTTTGTAAGACTTCCTAGTGCCATCCAAGGTGATGAAGATGAAGATATAAAGACTTAAAAATAGGTGGATTATTTCATCAGACCGTATATCCGTTAACCGGCTTATTAACATAAAAAATAAATCATTCCACGACCAGTGCTTATCCAAAACATTATCTAAACACAAAGACGATTAAATTAAAATTTCTTGATTAGCCAAGATACCATGCAATTTGTTCTGTTGTTTCGATAAATAGGCCACTGACTTTGATTAGAAACAAGTGAACCATACAGAAGTAATATTTAATTCAACTAATCTACCCGGGTCCTTACAGCTTTGAATTCTGTAAGATAGAAATTTATGAATCTTCTCGAGTTAAATAAATATATTTCGAATAACTTTTAAGCAAATAATAGCAGTTCGCGAAGTCGTCTCAACTCGCACAAACTCGACTTGGTTTCATTGAACTACATTGTATAATGTTACAGCGACACTCCTTGATGACAGCTCGATTTGCGTTTGCGTTTGAGTTTTACGGTTCGCACTGACGACGGAATTAAGTAAACTTGGCTTTGTGTATAACTTTTATGGTTGCATTTTTAACGACTTACTAGACAATGTGAAATGGCTGATGACGCGAGATGAGATGAGAAAAAGGCGTGGCAAGTAAAACAGCGACGCAAGATACTTTGACATTGTACAGTACCAATGCAACAGCGTATTTTTTAAAGTCCTTCTCTTTCACTAGCTGACAAATTATCCGAAAAAATATTCGAACAGTGTTTGACAAACTGCGTTCAAGTACCTCCCTTATTTTGTTTATCTTCCAACTATAATATTGTAATAACCAAAGCAAAGCTTTGGACTGAATGAAAGTTTCATGCAGTTTTTTTTTTTTTTTTGGAGAGAGATTGCTGATTGCCGCTGCGGCATTTTCAGCTTCACCGGGCTTTAATTTCATGCAGTGGCCCGCGTACTTCCTAACAGGCAATAGCTTGCTAGTTTAGCAACAAATCTCGTTAATTATGATAGAAACTAAACAAGCGAACGAAGTAATTAAATACTTTTCTTCCTATGATTTTAGACTTCATTAAAATTTAATCCACCTCTGTGCTTCATTGTTAGGATTGGTCTCAACTTCAGAAGTTGCTAGTTTGATTCTTAGTGTAGCTACATATTGTGTACTAGGTTTCGCTTATGGCTGAGTCCATTTGGCTAGCTACCACCATATAATATAAATTTGTCGCATTACCAAAAATATTAGTAGCATTTTTATGTTAGTAGCCAACTCCTTTTATTAAAATAAAATCTTGGAAATAAAGAGCTTTCATAATATAAAGCTCACTACAGAAAGGTCACGAACCGTATCAAAGCTGAAGTAACATAAACAATGTTTTTTCAATCAATCTAAAATGCCGTCTTACATTCTCAATACGACTTTTGACCTAGTACAGACATTCGTCCTTTGCAGAACTTACTGTCTGAACATGTCTCATCTGAACTGTCTTATCTCATTTTTAGTATTTGTTCGGTATAGACGTTTTCAGTGATAATTTGAAAACTATCGACAGAAAAAATACCAAAAATTATATAGGACAGTTATCAATTGTGCATGTCCACTTTTCCTTTTTCCCATAACACGGTACACCTGAGCCGAGTTTTTAGAGATTATAAGCGTCCTTGGTTTTCTGCTTTCGTTATCTGACTAGAACTGATCGTAAACTCTAATAAGGTATCAGTGGACACGCTTACGTGATGCCAGCCCCTAAATAATCTCAGTGAATTGTTCGATCGCGCTTCCACCACAAAGATGTGGTATAATTATAAAATAATATCGACAATGACTGTTATCTAAACAACGAATAAACAATCCAAGTTTTAGACATATCTAATTCCCAAAAGGAATCCCAAAGGCAATTTACCACAACCAACCTTAAATCAAGAACTGTAAAAGATTTTATTTAGTACGATGTCCCCGGCCAACCCACCTCAGAACTTTGTAATTTAAGAAATAAGAATTTATACGTCTTACATTTTCTTTGTATTGCACTGAAGGAAAAAGCGTTCGCAACTGTCTTTATCTCCCCATTGAAATCTCTCAGCGGCGATGGGGCGTTGACGAAAATTTTCATACGGTCTAGGGTTGTTCGGACGAAAATTGGTTTTAATATATATATTTTTTTAATCTAAGTAAGTCTACCATATTTTTGACAGTTACCATCAAACGTTGACATTCTAAAATAATATGTATTAAACATATATTTCCAAACATTAATTAATGTCCGCCAATTGTTTGAAAAATCCATTGACTGCTAACAGCAGATTTTCAAATATTACCTCATTATAAGAATCCAATAGACTAAAATAACGTACATCGCGAAGCAATCACTTAAATACTTTTTGTTAAATAAGTGGCTTTGCTAATTGATGTTGTTTGTGCCAAAGAATTCCATACTAGTGTCGAATCGAAATCGAATAACACTTACTAAAATCATAAAAGTGTAAAAGTAACCATTTTTCTTCTTTGTGAAATTAATAATACCAATGACTTATTTCCGTCAATCAATCTAAATACCTATGGTTGTTTTAAATATTTTACGCGTGAAATGAAAAACATATTTTTATTTAACTCTTTTGGTAACCTAGTTTTGTATACATGGTTAAAAAATATAGGAAAACGTGACCGTACGCAATGAAGGCATGTGCAAATATGTTGCATTTTTGAATATGAATAGTCTTCGATGAAATTTGAAATTCAATTTCCCGATTTATAACATTTAGGCGTTTGAAAATGTTTGGCACTACTGTTTAGGAGCTTCAAGTTGACAACCCTGTAAGTGGCGGTATATTAAAAGCAAATTCTACAGCTTTGCAGAATGCCCGACAAAAGTAGGGTAATCCCCGTAAAACTTGATAAAATATTATTTTTGTGCGGCTACTCGGCATGGTTCTTAGTCGAGTAGCGTTGTTGTGGGTATCTTGACAAATGGAAGATACAGTTAAAATCGCGTAAAACGTTCTAAAAATAACAGTTAATTATATGTATAAAAAAATATTCTCTCTATGGCATGTGCTATAAATACAATAATAATGTACACTATATTTACTTTGTAAATAACGTTGTTGGTTACAACATTAGTAAGGTTTTATATTTTAAGCTGTAGTATAACACATATTTTGTAATTGTTTGTTGTTCCAAATAAATAAAAATAAAAATATATAATTTACTCTTATAGAAAGCACAAAGCTGAATAAATTGAAAAGCTCAACTAATTACTGCTAGAACTATTACATAACACAGAGCTATACCACGCTTCTGTGTAGATAAAACTTGCAAGTATAAAAAAAAGAGCAAGCTCTATCATAGACCAAAAGTCGGTATTCAATTTTCTTGCTCCATAACGTTCAGACGAAAAAGGAATACCTATTCCTTCAGGGAAATATGGTTTTACTTCTATTAAGACTCGCATATATCTTATTTTGAGCTTTTGCTTAAAGGCAATTTATTTTTCACGAACTTTTAAATTTTAACCTTGTGGACAGCACCTGGAAGAGCGGGCTTAAAATAAAAATAAGTGTTAAATTTTTCCAATGTATGTAAACTGAAAGCCTAGAGTTTCAAAACACCGGCAGGCTGCTGCCTAGCTTGAATTGAGTCTCCTACAGAAGTTATCAATATCTATATATATACTTATAATATTATAAAGAGGAAAGCTTTGTATTTTTGTATGTTTGCAACGAATAAACTCAAAAACTGCTGGACCGATTTAAAAAGTTATTTCACCATTACAATGCTACATTAGCGCTGAGTAACAAAGGCTAAATTATATTTAATAAAGTACATTGAACATTGTATGTATGTACAGAAAAAAATTTATCTTTAAATGGCATATTATGCTCTATATAGTATATAGTACACTACAATACACAAAAACCACGAATTAATGTGCCTTCAGAAACACCGAGCTAGAATTAAATTTGTTTGCCACCCATCAAACAAGCCGTCTTAACGAAAGTTCTTTAACTAGCACGATCGTAACGCGAACGTAATAGCTGCTGCGCAACTCTATAATAAGATCTCAGAAAAACATGACTCTGTAGAAACTTATATTAGTAGCCACAGCCTCGGGCGATTCTTCCTTTCCATGAAAGTTGCTTCGTTTAATTTTTTTTAATGAAATTCATAATACAACCCACAGATAAAAGCAAAACAGAAAATGATGAAACATAAACTGCGGAAAAAATACGCGGAAAGTTACCGAATATTCTTAGATAACTTTGAAAGTCTAAAGGGAACTGTAGTATAAACCTTTATTCTAAGTTAGGTACGACAATTTACAATATTGGCCGGTTGTATTAAAACTTCATATTTCGTAAAAATAAATATGAATATGAGTAAGGGAGCTACGGCTGCGGCTGCAGCTACGTGGCCTTAGTCGTAGCCATAGCCTCTACGGCTACGGCAACAGTTACAGCTACGGTTTATGGGTTCAGTCACTGCCGTACTCAGAGACGTCAAATATGTTTTAATGACAATTAAGTGTCTTGTTGTCACTTTCTTATGTATAGTGCTTAATAGAGAAGGAAAGACATTTAATTGTCATTAAACTTAATTGACGTCTCTGAGTATGGCAGTCAGAGTTGGTTAGACATGAGTAACTCAGCAAAATTCCTTGCGTCAACTCAATAACTCTGGCACAGCTCACTATGCCGGCTCATTGAGTTAACTCAAAATTTTGCCATGGCGCAACAAAATGGAACGTGCAAAACGCGCCAACTGCACGCCACGCTTACAGTCTCTTTGATTTTCGAACGAAAAAGTATTCTGTCATTTATTTTTTGCAATAATATGAAAATCTAAAATATGAAGGTATTGTATTATATAACTAACCAAACTTATTAAAGCTAAAAAGCATGTATAAGTAATAAGGGTTAGACAACTAAACATGCCACGTCACTTCAACATTAAGATTTTCATTCTTTATCATTAAAAAGCCCATCCATGCGAGCGAATTAGTAAAAGTGTCTAACACAAAACAACGTAATAAAGATCACTCTGTATAAGTAATTTTGGTCCATTTTGAGACCTCCTGTACAATTATCATCCCCAACTTAAGGGATCATTTTCCAAAGATCTTGAAACACTTCATAATTTCTAACCAGGCCAAATACCAATATTTAAGGAATGACAGATTTTCATACAAACTTTCCACCCTTATTTCACCCCTCTAGGCGAAGTTTTTCGAAAAATGCAAATACACGTCATTCTTTATTTTTATTCAAATAAATATAGATCGATCAAATTATTAATTTTTATAGTTATTACTTTAAAAATCACGATTTCCTCAAAAAAACCTTCTTCCCTTTTTTACCCCTTTAAAGGAAAATAAACAAAATTCCTGAGACATGTCATTCTTTATTTATTTTCAAAAAGCCAAATACCAATTTTCATGTATTTTACTTCAAAACTGACGGATTTTCATACAAACTTTCACTCCCTATTTAAACCCCTTAGGATATGATTTCCGTAAAATCCTTTCTTAGTGGCTGGTTACGTGACTCAATTAACCTACAGTTCAAATTTCATCTAATTTGCTTCAGCGGTTTAGGCTCGGTGATGATAAACAGTCAGTCAGGACAAATCATTATATGTATATACACAGATAGTAACGTTTTTTAATATAATTCTCAGCTGTCTGTTAAAATAAAACCCAGCCCAGTGCTGCGCTGTGCGCCAACACATCCGGCGCATTGAACTGAGTTGGTGCAATTGAGCGGCGCAGCGCGGTGTTACACATGTCTAGAGTTGGTTCCGATCACAGACCAAATATCTAGAGTTCCGATCCGCAATAATAATTACGTGTCACTGGATGGGTAACCAAATCAAAAATATGTAGAGCTCCTTTAGCAAGCAGCAAGCGCAAGTGCAGCAGCAAGCCGTAGGTCCCAATTGTTGTCGAGCAGTCGTTTAAACCTACATTTGAGTCAGAATGCTAGGTTATGGTTTGATATCCAAATGTGCGTTTTAAAAACAATCTCGATATAATGATGAAAACGTAATGTAAATATTCGGTTTTTAATCTTTCTTTATTTTTTTCGAATTTTCTGAGTAATTTCAAAATCTTAGCACTAAACCGTATACATAGTACAAATTGAACTGTCGTAAACCGGTTTAGTGCGGTTGCACCAGCTGTAGTTTATGATGATGACAAAAAGATGTGATATTTCAAGGATATTTCCTAAACTCAAACACTGTCCAAACGCCATAACTCATTCATCAAATATTTATCTACCGGTGCGTATTCCCAACGGAAGGAATTTGTACGCCCAATAAATTCATAAATGTTAACAGACCGAAGTGTAGTTTTCGCACACATAGGTACTAACGTCTTTATACCCAACTAGCTCTTTACCTGCGACATCGTCCGCGTGGATTTGAGATTTAAAAAAAAAAATTTTTCTTCAATTTAAAAAGTAGCTCATATTACCTACAAGGTATATATGTAGCATTGTATCAGTTATTTTTTGGAACTGGACCAGTAGTTCCAGAGATTAGCCCCGACATACAAAGAAACAAACAAACGTTACCTCTTTAATAATAGTATAGATATAGATATTGTACTGAAGAGAGCAATTTTTTATTTTTTATTTGATTACAATTCTCGCTCTAAGATAGCAATTACAAGTGCTCCCTACCAATCTCATTCGATGACACCAGTGACTATCTTGACACTTAAAAATATTAAGTACATAAAACACGAAAAAAAATCTCGAATAGAGGTAATAAAAGAACAGATGACCAATAAATAAAAAGTATTTTCTTATTTTAAAGAAGATTTAAAATATTCTACAGCTGTATCAAATCGTGTTATGTGTAGTTAAAAAAATATGCTAAGTTATAAAGAAAACGAGGATTCCGTGTTATTGTTCATATAAATTAGTTGCCCCGCAACTTATGTTGCAGCATGAATGATGACCAACATACGACGCGACGTTCCCATTCTTATACAACCTTCAGGGCTCCACTATAAATCATCGGAGCAATTCTTCTATGTCGCATGTGGGGATATGAGCTACTGTTCACATACTTATTATTATATTAGCTTAGTTTGTTCCTCATAACCTTCATGGAGTATAATTAATATATAATATTTGTAAGTTTAACCTTGAAAAAATCGTCTGCCTAAGTAGAACGTTCGACCTTTTGCAATTCGGGTGACTCCTCTTGAATGGAGCTACCAGCCGACGCGATCCCTTTTTCAGTGAAATATCATTTTTAATAATAATGACAATGTGAATTCAACTACAACTCTTCGTCGCGTCGTCGGCATGAACAGGGTATTAGACCGAAGCGTTTCCAGTTTTTCGCGCACATTCTTCTCCACAGCTAAAAGACGAACATAACAAAAGTACTTATCAATCAAGTTAATTTGAATAACAAAGTCTTAGTCAAAGTATTTTTTATTCAAATAAACTTTAAAAAAAGTGTATTTAAATCGTCCAAACATTTTTCACCATTTAACGTATAATAAAATACATATGCGAAAGTATTAAGTGGATTTTAAATAATTTGTGCTTAACTATTTCTTGAAAACTCTGAACATAACAGATATAGAAATTAAAAAAGTTTTTTAACTAAATTTCAATCTGTCGTTTCGAAAGTTGATTTAACTTCCGTTTCGTGTTAAAACGTTGAAGTTAAAGTTTGGTGGTGGTCTCCACACGTGCTCCGCGTCGCACGAGGCATCTTTCAAAGCTATTATGTAGTTGGCAGCCAACTAGCACAATACTTGCCAAGTCGTTTTTCTAGTTAATATCTCTCACAAAATGATGATCACAGCTGCTTGTAACGGAGGAGCTGCTATTAAATTGTGGGTGATTTAAAACTTAGGCACTTAACTGGTGTTTTAAAGAGAGTGTGATAAATCGGAGCTCATTACTATTATTTCAGTTTGAGACTGGTTAAGGTTAAGTCATTGCCTACGCCTGTTATTCTCTTTTTTTTTTATTACTTTGAAGGAAAAAATCACATTTCATCATGAGCATTGAACAAACATTGCATAGAGTATATATTGCATACTGCACATCTTAATAGGTACAGCAATGACAAAGAAACACAAACGAAATTTAATTTAAAAAAACTAGCAATTGTAAAACTGTAGATACGCTTTTAATTAATCTACTTCTGACCCAATTCTGGAACTTTTAGCAATTTAACCCTTTCATTATTATTTTACTTTAAACTAGAATCACATAAAGTTAATAATATCACTAAAAACTAAGAATCCTTCAATTTTCTTAAAAAAAAAAACTGTTGTCTGGAAATATTCAGAATAAAATATTACACGTCAAAAAGTGTGTAGGCATATTAGAAAACAGTATTTCATATGAATGTGTTGTGTTCACGAGAACTTAAGAAAACAATATTTAAAACAAAAGGCTACTTATAGTAACAATTGAAGTTCCTCACAAACAATAAAACTATTACGGTTACACAAACGAATATTGTTCAGTCTAAGAACTCGTAGCACTGTACCGTGGGCAATAGAAGTTGCTGAACACAATTCTTCTTCCGAGTAATAACAACTTTGTAATAGCTTAATTTGTACATTTACAGTGAAAGTTTAAGTGGAGCAGCAAGAGTGAATTACAAAGTTGAACTAAGCGCGAATGGTACGGCATAGTTGTATTTATTCTGCTACAGTTTATTCGTACTTGTGCTGAACAATGTAACTTAGAGTTGTTGTAAAAAAGTGAGATTGCATTTAAAATCTAAAATAAGTAATATTTACTACTTAAATTATATGCAGAAAATCGTATTTTAGAGATAAATGATCCATCCGAATTTGATAAAAGCTTCACATGCATTTGCATACACGCTGCATTGGTGTTACTGTGTTTTCATAACATGACATGTAACGACAAGTATGTTTGCATGCTATTAAGAAATAAGCTTGATATGAGATCTATGTATTTATATTGAAACATCTTTATACCATGTATGTGTGTAAATAAATAATGATCTTATGTAACAACAAATAAATTAGTATATGATAATATCATATACATATAGATTTAATGTAATTCTTATATCTAAATGTAAATCATTTACTGCCATAGCAGGGTTCCGTTACCTGACCGCGCGGACTGCGAACGACTCCATCGAGTGCTCGGGGTTCCGCAAAAGTGGTAGACGGATGTCGGACAGTTTGGTGGTCACAGCCCATCAGGTGACCAACCTCCCGACCTGACACACCTCTCGGGCTTGCAACAACCCGTTGAGACGAACTGGAAGCAGATACCGCTCGTAAAAAAAAAGGGTTCCGTTACCTACGCGATAAGGAACCTACACGAAAAAAAATATCTTTTATAGGTAAAAATAATAGAAAAAATATTTGTGTTTTATAAATAGTTACTCGAATCGGTTACTTTATTTTTACTAATCTTTCGAACCCTTTGTTTAAAAAGGGGTGGATGGTGAAAGCGAGCATAAAACATTCATGATAAAATATTTGGTGAATACACAGTTATAAAACACAAAATGGTCGGTGTTACATTCAACCGCCCGAACGCGTGTGGGCTACGTGTTTCCTGTCCTGTTCACACAAACTGTTTTAGTATGATGAAAATAAGGCATATAACCGATATTTTTATCAGTGACATATTTTCTTGGGCAAGTTATCGCTATCGACCGTCTAAGGCCCTTAAAGCGTAACCGAAAGATTTGTGGGCGGCGAGAAACTTCAAGGTGATCGAAACGTCCTCAAAGGGTTGCTTGACGGGATAGCATCACGCAAAGCGTGTCCCCGTCTCCTCACTAGTTTCTCCAAGGCGTTTAGATCGCATCAAGAGCGGAACAACTGAGGGCGCCTCTAAAGACTATGACTTTGGCTCGGGTTGACCGGATTTATCGGCGACAATGTAAGTTAGCTCATTCCGTTCGCAATTTGCTCGCTGACATTTTCACGGGTAACATACAATCCATACCAGCCGCGTTCACAACAATCTATGCTGGATCACAACTAGAGTACCCATTGTTGCCTCCAGCTGTACAACTTTGAAATGCTCTGCCTGTTTAGTTAAGGATGGCAGGAAGTGTTATCTAAATGTTATTTTTAAAGCGACACAAAATTAAATGAAATTTATAAAGCAAGCTATCTTGTACTTGCCTTTAAATAAAAAAACATCATGTATTTCGTGTATACTGAGGCGTGAAGCGGCGCAATTCAACCTTGTCTACCTCAAAGCGAAATGCGGGCAGATCTTCTTAGATATTTTATCGTGCGCCGTACATCCGTCTATGGAAGGCGTAATTTTGGAAATTGAAACGAGCGTGCTCGTTTAACATTCAATTTTGGCAACGAGGCACCGGCGCCGATGCGAGATGAAATTCGGCAACACTTGTACTACACGCTTCGGAACTATTCTGAAAAGTTACGTTAGGACGAGCGCAGAGCAATAAGAGAACGCTGATATATCCTTTTGAAAAAAGCGAGGCCGCGTCTGATGTCTTCTTATACGTTTTTTATATCTTTTTCTTTTTTATTTCACGACAGATAAGAGCGAAAGCGTTTGGCCATTAACTCACCCTTTAAGAGTCGATAAGGACGAAAAGATAATTCTATCTCTAGGTATTTGCAGGAACACAACAAAGCTACTAACTGATATATTATCAAAACCATGGGCAGTTCATTGGCAAAATTACAGGTAGTGCTGGGGTACGAAACAAGGCATGAACAAGCCGACAGTGTAGTGATGCGCTCGAAGTCGTTCTAACAATAGGTAGTACCTACTTAAAGGAGAACGATACACTCCATTAAATCAGCCTCAATTAAGGATAGCAACTATGAACAATCGCGACACGCTTTTTTGTGCGTAAGTAACTCATATCTAAATAATGTGCTGTAGAGAGAAGGTTCTAAAAGCGGTTTTTCAAACTTTTAAAAGATAGGTATGCTCGCATATTGCTCATAACTCCCTGTAGATACAAAAGCAGAAGAAAAGAAATTTGTCTTTTTCTTTATATTTTTAGATCCTATACAATATCGTTTATCCGACTTGTTGACCCTTAGGCCTAGTTACAATGTTTCTTTCGACACGCAGTCGCCACTTTGAACTTCTCCGCCCCAACGGCCGTCAGTTCCGTTAGCAGTAGGCACTGCCACTTAAGTTCAGAAAAATCTTGGAACGATTTCAGTGATATTGGTTGTGCGAATCTATTTATAAGCAGCCATTTTCGCAGAGGGTCTATTTCATAAATCCAATTTTTTATCATCGATGTTAACTTAGATCTTCTCACAAATATATCTTATTTAAATATCTTTCTTCAAATAAAAATAAAAGGTTTAACCCAAGTTCATTTCACATGATAATATTTAAAAAAGAGATATTTGCGAGAAGATCTAATCAATTATAAAAGTTAGTTTACGGCATTGGCCTTGGGAAACTCGGGAAATAACATATTTTGTTACAATTAAAATATCCGTAATAATGTGTATCATTACTACAAAATATACAAGCGTTTTCACTAGCGGTCTTCCAATCAAAGTAATTTACAAAAGTGTTTTTTGTAGATTTTTTAGTTTTTTATTTTTACGGGTAAGCACTGTGCCTTGATCTCACCTGATGTTAAGTGATGATAAGGCCAATGATGGGGATTTCTTGTTCCACTTATATTTATCACAATAATTTCTATAACTTTCAATACAAATAACTTTGTGAATAATAAACGAGCCGAGCATAACTTTTATTTGTTACAGGATTGAATAAACTCAAACTTTTGTTACAATGTCCTGAAATAATATTTACTTACCGAAATTGCCTTTGGTTTTTGCACAAAGTTAAATTAATTTAACCAAACAGCTCGTATTTTTTTTTTATAGATATAATATTGATAACTTTAGTTAGGATACCTGCGTATTAGGTAAAAAAGTATATTATCGTCAAATATCAATAGACCCTTTAAATAAAAATCGCCTTATTGGTATCACACGTCTTTTTATGTTAAAAATAAAGCTTGAATGTATTTGTAAGTAACATGTAGTTTTTTCCAGATAGGTTACCTAAGTCCTAAGCAAGTACTGAGTTAGTAGTGATTTTATTTTCTTGAAATAATGCTCGCAAGAAGCCAGCTTAGCCAAGGATTGGTTCTAGCTTGCAGATATTAGATTTACGAGATAAACGATTTTAAATTGCTATAGTTCTGTACGTTATCGGCGCGTTATGTATATAAAGGATATCCTTTGTCTTTGAAATAAAATCAATAAGTCTGTAGTTTATTGCATACACCTGGGTTGAGACGGCTACCTCTTATGCTAACGATATAGGTATTATTATGGTAACATTAAACGGAGTAACTTTTGAATTGAGTGTAACATTCATAACAGTTTTTAGTCTTTAAACATCTATATATAAACCTACGGTATGATAATGGAGGCAGTCACACTAGAAACGACTAGAAGACACTCATTTTTAGATACTACTTATTATGAATCTGTGCATGTTATCAATGTCATGCACGCTTGATTCTAACTCCCAGTTTACCGTATTGTACTATCTTAAAATTAATATTTCATTTGTTTGCTATTTGTATATTGTATTGTATGTTTTAAAATGCAATGCAAAATAAATTATTTATCTTTCTGTCTGAGTGCAATGACCCTTGTGCTTTAACTAAGTCTATAGATATGAAACGGTGAAAAGGCGCGTCCCGGCGCGTGTTGCCCCGGATCCACAGCCCGGTGCGGTGACTTGTTAGCTCCGCTGCACTCCGTGTGCGTGAATAAAACATCTTGTGTACTCAGCGTTAGGCAGAGGAAGGTAGTTGGCACTTACAGAACTTACAGTGTCTGGCACACAGACGCAAACTGCTTTCTTCTTGATTTTACTGCTATTGCTACTTATTGTAGGCTTGTAGACGTAATATGAGGTTTGATTGGATGCAGCGCCGATATACGAGAAGTGGCTGGTAGCAGTCGAAAGAGAAGAGCCGAAGGTCGGGCTCGTGCATTAGGGAAGTCTATGTCCAGTAGTGGACTAATACGGGCGGATTCATTTGATCATGATTAAAAAGGTACATTTGATCTTTTGGCAAGAGCAGGATAAAAGTAGCCACGGATCTTGCATAGCGGCGTGCATGGAGAGGCCTATGTCCAGCACGACAAATATATAAGCTGATGATGGTGATGTGTTTTTTCCTTTGTTACTACTAGTTACACGTTTTGTTACACAGATAGCAGCCTGAGCTAATCTGTTTGAAGATTGATGTGATCACAATATTTTAACACATATAAAATACAACCACAACATCAATCGTTCCCTACACAAACTTCACCTTAAGCCTATCATAATTTTTAATGCGCCATATAAAGGCAAGTCCTAACACACTAAGCTTTAAAAAAATCGTACAAATTCCAATGAATGTTGTCCCAGTAAAGCTCCGTACACAGGCGACTTGTCGGCTTCGCTGCACTCGTGCAAGCTCTTGCATAAAACATGGCGGGTGCTCAGCGTTGGGCACGGGGAATGTTTGTCCGCGGATCAGGCACTGTTATTTAAATTGAAAAGCTGATATTGATACCGTGTAGTTTATGTAACCCTGGTAAATATTGCTCTTTAGTGTAAAAGACAGCTAGTTTACTAGCATAGCTTAGTAGCATGGCGTCGTCGTGGCATCGAATAATCATGCATGCGTTGGAACTCTACATCAAGCAGAAATATTATATTGTGTATTTTTATAAAGTATTTTTATTGCCTTCTTTGGGCATCAAACCTAAGACATATAAGACATGGGGCTAGCGCGATGGAGAACGGCCCAACCTCTCTATTAATATTGTGCATGTGGGAAAGCTGAGCCCACCTGTGAAATGTTAACAGGTTCACTGTCCAAAACTTATAACAATGGTTAAATCAATTGTTACGGACCATATGTGGTCTGCGGGAAAGTGAACCTGTTTGTAGCATGATGTCGTAACTAATTATAAGCATGTAAATTGTTGCAACCATAATAATGCAAAAATCTATGTTTATATTATTGGTGGAAGCAAGTCATGAGCACAGTTATGTGTTAAAAGTGATAACTTTTTATAGTTTGCAAGGCTCGATTTAACAATGTAGTGTTTACATAACTACGCATGTGACTGTACACTGTGATTCCGGCGCATCGTCGCTGTCTTGTTCAAGCTTAGCGTGACAATGTCGACGAGCAGATGCCAGATATAGAATTGTTATTTGAGTCTCGAGGCTGATATTGATTTCTCGTAGCTGAGCACCACTGAACCTTTTAAAAATGTTTTTGTTTTGTTTATATAATTTTAACGCAAATTTTGTTGCGAAACAAATTACAAAAACACAAATGTTGAAACAATTTCCACGAGCAGGATTTGAACCTGCACCCTTCTGACATACCGGGTCAGGTGCTCTTCCAATTGAGCTATCGTGGTTCTAACCAGCCCGCCGAAATTATTCAACACTATTTACTTTTTTTTCTTTGAAAGCCAAAGGCGCCAATTCAATGTCAACAACTACCGTCATTAACATCTGATCATAATATTTTTACAAATACTAAAGATCAGTTAAGAAGTAGGCAAGCTATTTATAAAATGTTTTTGTTTTGTTTATATAATTTTAACGCAAGTTTTGTTGCTTTTAAAAATATCAAAAAAATAGGTATCTGATACTCTCATTGGTTGCGCCACGCTTTACGCGCTCATGCGGCAGCACTGCCACCTAGACAACATACTCACGCGTCTGCTTGATGTTTTACTGTAAGCTTCCGTGGCACGTGAATACAGTTGTTTTTAGAGAATAGATCTCCTTTTTTAAAAAAAAATGAAAACAAAACCTTTGTGAAAATTGTTGATCTTAACCGGAACGCGTCCTGTTCCTACTGATTGTAAGCGCCAAATCCAACCAATCATTATTATGCCACTTTACCTCAACTGTTTCGGCACAAGCGGCCAGGACTCCACTTCCGTTTCCGATTGACGTCGACACAAAGCCTCCATTTTCTCTTGTCCACATGGACTTTGACTGTGAAATTGCTGTTTCTGCTAAAATTGTGGGCTTGCGTTAAGGAAAAGGTTATAAAAATATATGGAGTTATGACATTTTTTTCATAAACATTTTATAGCAAATTACGTCCTTTAAAACCTGCAAAAACATGCGAAATGATACGATATGTCATGAAGCATTTGTCGACGCCGCATCTGTTTAATGAGAGGGCAAATGTGCGACGAAACCCCCCGACGACTTATTGTGGTTTACATAATATAGGCTTACGTCATATGTTTTGTTGAGTTTTAAAGATATTGTCACAGACAGGCATTTCACATTTATTTTTCACATTGTACGGGTTTCCTAATGATTCGCATAACGTTTTCTGTCATAAACTGATATTGCATAATTTTAATTGTCATAACGTTAACTAGTATTCTTGTTCATAATTTAATATGACTGACGTTTGTCTGGCATTAATATTCTCAACAGAAGTCTGCATTCCTAACCGGGGCGGCAATAAAATAACAAATATATCAAAATGCTTTTGAGAGTATCAATACAATTTAAAATTATAACTGACAAAAGCACTAATTGAGATATAAGCATTTTAAGACTGCGATCCAGTTTAATATTTAGCGACTCATCGATTCAGAGATTATAATAGAATAGACTAGACTTTGTCAGAAATGAGGTCGTAGGTGGTGATCTATTAAAAACTGTTTTGAGGCACTGGAATCAACTAGCTTGCATTTAAGAGATACTTTGAGCGAAGTTGTTAAATTAGACTTTATTCGATGTTTATGCTTCGTCTTCTTCACAGGTTTTCTTTTTTAAAGATAATAGTTATACTCCGTTTATTTTAAATTATTTTAAGCAAGTTGAAGGCTTATATCATTTAACATAAATTCCCTATCAATTTTGTTACTTATAGTTCTCTCAACGAAAATTGGACGGCGCAGAACTTTGAGATTTATTTAAAATGAAATGGCATCGAATTTTCCGGTAGAACAGATACGTAAAATTGAAGTCCTTTATCTGCAACCACTGGGGCCGTTTTATGCAAAATTGTGCGAAGCGAATCTCTATCAATCATAGTTACTTATTAAGTATCAGTTCTGCAAAATCTGTTAATCTCTTATAATATTATTTTAAGGAAATTATAAGAAACGCCTCGGTGGCCAAGCGCTCGACCAAAAACCCAAAAGTCCCGGGTTCAATTCCCAGGTCGGGTAAAGTGTCCATCGGATTTTTAGATGCACAGCCCGGGGTTGTGATCACCAAACCGAATTTGGCAAGAATGGTGATTAGGCCATTACTCATTAATTGTAGTGATGACTTGATTTCAATGATGGAGGTTTTCGCCCAGCTGTGGGACAGCTAGGCTATTTATTATAAGAAATGATATACATTGAACCTATTTACAAAATAAGTTGTGTTCCGATAACTAGAGACAAAATAGTTAGTTTACTAGACTACGAGTAAATTGCGCTTCCACATAAGGCCTTATCGTCACTTGCCATCAAGCGAGACGATAGTCAAGCGACACCTCGTGATTGATAAAAAAAGAAAAACCTCAAAGTCACAATTTGTAGTAGCGATATTTCGCAGACTGAAGCGCTGAAGCTGACTTATCTTTTTTTGTTGTATTTGTGACTATGATATATATTACGACAGTTCGGCAAAACTGTAATCAACCGCGTGATCATGACGCGTGTAACTATGCCTACTTATCAGATACTCAATGACAACATATACCCCCCCGCCCGATCCCCTAAATGCCACTACACATTTACAGAATACTCTAAACATGCACACTAGTTTCGGCCCAGGACACCGTACTCGTAGAACAAGGGTACGATGAGCCGGTTCACACGCGCTCTGTACCAGGTACAGACACTTCCAGGGCGCTTCTCCCCACCACCACGGCCCGGTCAACCCGAGCCGTGCTCCGAGCCTTTGGAGGCGCCTTCGGGTTGTTCCGCTCCCCGATCCGATCTGAACTTGTACACAGGGACACGCCCTAGTGATGCGTGATGCCGTTCCCTCTAGAAAACCTGCGAAGGTGATTCGTTTCACACGGCTTGAGGAAACCTTTAAGTTTCTGGCCGCCCCCAAAAAAGCACGGTGAAGCTAAAAATGCCGTCTGAGACAATCAGCAAATTCTCTACAAAAAAACAAAAAAATACATAGACCAGGAATTACTATAGTCAAGAATTAGCTTTCGAACTAAATAAAGAAAGGTTATCCCAATTAAATTTTATGTCTTTGGAAAATCGTAAAGACCAACTGTTACAATGAGCTATCTTAAAGTCATGAGGAAATAGATATAAGCAACAAACTGTGTTATTTTAAGAAATGTGTTAGTTTGTACATCAATGCTCAGTAATAGCCCTTAAAATTTAACTTTAAAAAAATATATTAGTTTTAGATTTTTTTATTGTTAAGTTTCTGTCTTTTTTATTTTTTGGTATATGTTGTGCGTACCTATAATTTAAATATGTATATACACGTTTTATGATTAATAAGCTTTGATAAATGTTTTGTATGTATTTAGTTGGTAAGCCCTTTCTAATAAATAAATAAATAAATAAAGTAATTGTATTAGTCCGAAAGCTTATCTTTAACATAAAATTGAGCATTGTGCCCGTAAATCGACACGCCTACGCTGTATTGATCGTGGCGCGTGTCGTGATCCGAGTGTCTTTATTGTGATATCGTAATGTCATTAAGCAACATCAGGCCGTATATTGTGGATTTAATAAATAACTTATACAGAGAGCTCGCTGTTAAACGAATGAATGAGATAATTCTATTGTCGTTTATGGTGTACATACCTCCATATGTTTATTATATGGTGCGTTGTACAAAAGACATTAATGTAAGGTACACACGCCTGCACATCAACCTACCACAAACTGTCAAATTTCCTTAATAGACTTTGAACTTTGTGCCTTATTCATGTGGTTGAAAATGTATTGAAGAAATTTGACAGTTTTGGATAGGTTGACGTGCAGGCGTCTGTACCTAATAAACTTTGTGAAACCGTTTCAATGGCGGAAGGTTGTTTCTTAGTTTTCAAGTTTTAAGTACGAGTCATTTATGAAACACTTCATTGCATCTTGTTGGTGATCCTGACATTGCTTTACGGATGGTCGGTACTAAAGGCTCAGCAGATATAATTATAATTATGAAAAGATAATGCCATGTGACTACGTCCGACTGAAATGGACCTATATTGTTTTCTAAAGTTTACGCGCACACTACACATTGAAATGAAAGAACTTTTACGGATCTAGTAGATCAAGTTGTTTAATTTTAAATGTTTTAATAATAAGATAGGTTTTTGTTTAATGTTAAGTGTTCGCGTCAACTTAGGAACTTTATATAGATATGATAGCCGATGCCTTCTGTACAGAACCCTTCTGGAGGACTAACCTTTATCATAGCTATTTTTCTCCTGCCAAACTGCTTATATTGTTATGCTTTGAAGGATCTGATATCCAGTGAAATAACATGACAATAGCGGCAGAAATCTGTTATCTAGTGATGTAACTGGATATATGGAAAAAAAACTAAGGCAATGCGTCAGTTATATCATTGGATAACAGATTTCTGCCTCTATTGTCCCGTTATTACATTGGATATCAGGCCCTTCAAAAACATATAGATAATAGTATGCTTCTTGGCAATCTCTGCAGTCAACCATCAAAGTATCTAAATAGTATTTCAATATTATTTGACATTTATTTTGACAAAACAATAGGAAAATACAGTTTAAACATCTTCGAAGATTGATGACGCAAAAACGCTCACCATTATGCGGACTTCTATAAATCAAACACACAAACTTTGTGGACATCTTTAAGAAACTCAAGCTGCGACTTAGATCATTAGCCAACACTTTATTCGGAGCATATTAGAGATGAATGAATGAAACTTCGGTCGGTTGCGCCAACTATGCTGAATTTTTCCTCGGCAGAGCCGGTCTGTTTTACATTCGTGCATTTCAACTATTTCTTGGTGGCATAGCGAATTTTGAGTTAGCTTAATTACATCATCATCGTCATCATCATCAGCTCATTTTTATTTCCCCACAGCTGGGGAACGAGCCTTCCCTATAGATGGATAGGTAGAATTACATAAATATTTTGTTGGTTAGATTGTTAGATGCTCGAAAAAAAGAAAATAACCTAACCAACAGGAAGGATTTCTTATGCTGACCGATTGTATAATTCTGCTGACCAAATAATAATTTTGCTGACCAAATATTTATTTTGTAATAGAAATAAATTATTTCCCTATTAAAATAATAATAAAAAAGTGAAATTTATTCATAAAGGCATTAGTGTAAGGTAATGCAATACATGCATACTGACGTAATTCGTATAAATAAATAAATACAACAATTTCAATATTATTATCAATGATTTTTGTCAATAATGTATTATTTGTGCGAAATATAACGTAATACTTGAGATTCGTGATTTTTATTGTATCTATCTATGTTTTATGTATTTATTTAATCGTATTTATACTAAAATAAGAGTGTCAATACAATAAAAATCACGAATTATTTTTTAGTGAAATCTACATAGCTTAAAAAATATTTATTACATTATGCAAAACAGTTTCACAACGGTAATTTCACATCATCCGTCTATAAACAAACAAAAAAAGTGTATACGAAATGGAAATTCATTTTGTTGGTTAATCGGAATCCCGCAAAAAACGGACCTATTTATTCTCGCTGACAAATCGGTGAAAGTCGTGGGGCGTATTGCGTCGAATTTCATTACAAGTTGTAAAGCTATTCGAGTGGACGACCGAACGGGAAACTCGTCAAATAGAAATATTTCGTTACAATCAGAAGCCCGTATGCATGGAAAGGGCTATTCGTATCCGAAAAACCTTTACCGGCACGTGGCACTGTTAGTATTTAGGTTAGGTTAGGTTTCATTGCTCAGTTTGGTTAGGTTAGCACTGTACACATTTATCACAAGGGAGGGTAAATCTACAGTACTTGTCTCGTTTCCTTTTTATGCCCTATTTTTTGTCAATGACATGAATTTGTAACTACTTAATATTACTGTAAACACTGTAAACACATTCACATTTTAGTGGAACTAATACTTGTCTTGTTGTAATCTATTAATCTATACTAATATTATAAAGAGGAAACCTTTGAATTTTTGTATGTATGTTTGTAACGAATAAACTCAAAAACTAATAAACCGATTTAAAAAAATCTTTCACCATTAGAATGCTACATTAGCGCTTAATAATATAGGCTATATTAAAAAAAAAGTACACCCTTGCGTATTTGGAGCGGGCCGCTAGTTAGGTAATAAAAAAGTATATTTCTATGTTTTTCGTTCATCTCGTCATGAGTCTCACATATTGCCGACGTGGGAAAGTCAGAGCCCAGCAGTGGGATGCTTATATACTGATGAAGATGATTGTGGACGTCATAATTAACATTGCAAAGAAATAACAACTTTAAAATATTATTATTATATGACTTTCAGGTTTGTTAATTCTGAATATTTTAAGATTCCACAGATTGATGATTTTAATATTTAGTTAGTGCAGTACACAATATTTTACTTAAATCAATGCACAGTATAAAAATGCACAAAGTTAAACCAAATAAATATTTTCCAACACATCCCGATATTCTCGAAAACACCTACATTATGTTTATAAAACCATTCCTTTGTTACAGTTCACCGAACAAATCATTTTCATGGACGTTTTAATTACAAGTGCCATTACATTAGACGCTGCATCACAAATCTGTATCTGCGACCACACAAACGATTTCAATAGCGCAGTCACAGGGCAGGCGGAGCAAATAAAAAAACAGTAAAAGCATACAAAATCGCATAATCGGTGTCCACTCTATAGTAGGAAATACTATTACCGTAATACATCTATAAATCTATATATTTAAAATATTATAAGCCGTAAAAACTTGCTTGCATTTATAATACGCATTTAAATTAAAATTTCATAAGGATACATAAAGCGCTGGAAGCTTGGCAGGCCGTTGGTGTGGGATGCAACCTGTGCTGACACCGTGGCTCCCTTGCATGTTCGCGCCACTTCTCTTCATGTAGGGCTGCTGCGGTAAGCGCTGAAAATCGATCAATTTCATGAAACAAAAACGAGAAACCATTTCAATATTCAATAAAGCGGCGACCTCCTCCTCGGTTTTCATAATCCTAATTTCATATACCTAATTTATTATGTAACTTAACATACACATTTTAACAACGTTGGACGAAAAACTAGAAACCTTTGTAACTACAAACTACGATCTAAATCAGCAATTCGACAAATGATTTGAATAGCGTCCGCGTCGTTCCAGCGTGGGCGGGCGGGCCAAATAAAAAGTGCAGTAAAAATCAGTCGCCTTCCGCATGAACGGTAACCGCCGCCACGGCTCGATGCACTTCACTCTATATTCGTGCTGGAGCATATTTGTTTTTATATATGACTTTACGAAACATGCTAGCTTAATTATTCATTTACAAGCTAAAGATTTGCTAGAGGGTAATAAAACGCAGTATACCTTCTCAGTTCCAAGCGGATTGCTAGAGTAGGCTACACCATACTGCGTTCCAAAATAGAATGGACTAATATTAGTCTATGATGATATACAGCAAAACAGCAAGGATCAAGTAGGACTGGGCAGGCTACACTAGTGATTGCCGTAACACCTTGGACGCCTAAGGGCTCCCGCCATCGAAAGTAATGCATTCGAGTCATACCAACTCATTTGAATTAAATAGAAAATTAATTTATGTGGCGTTAATAAAGTTGCTAGAGTTACCAAAGTAACTATAAATACTTACAACCGTTTAAGGTTTTGTATTGACCATGATACTACTCGTATTTGACAATACCAAAAAAATGTTTGTCATAATGTGACAAAATAAAAACAAGCTATAATACGTACTAAATATTATGTATGTAACTAAATATGTGTTAGCGCTATAGCGTATTTGATTTTAGAAAAGAAAATTATGTATGACTTGTAAAATCTTATTCGGACACGATTTTTACTCATTGATACCAGTTTCATTTAAAGAATATAAGACCAATATAAGTTTTTAAAGTTTACTCTATAATAATGAAAAGGACATCAGCGTGTTAATTCACGGAAAATACAAACACAAAATAAAAAAGACCTCTCTCGCTTGAGCGGTTACCGCTTCCACGGTCGGTTGCACTCATCACTGATATTACTGACGGAATCCTGGTTCTCACATGTCTCTGCCTCATTTCCTTCGTGTGGCTGGTCACGCCTAGTACCAATACTATTTGAGACGGCATTTAAGCCCGACACATCACTTAGAGACATTACTTTGCGGCAAATGTCATACAAATGTTTCAATACTCAACAAATACACATCTAAGAGGTCATTATCTTAAGCTATCTAAAACTGCGTCACACAACAACCCACACAGGTACTTTCTTAGCAGCAGAGTAATTAAAGCCTGGAACATATTACCTGAAGAAGAGTTGCAGCACAAAGCATTAACCAATTTAAAAACAAGCTAGACAAACATTTAAAATTATAAAAAGAGACGTAAACGATACAGGATACAGACTAGACCAGTTATCTCAACTGCCGGTTTGTTTAATAATAATAATAATAAAAGTATTGTCACGAGGTTTCTCATTCTGCAGGCCTGACCGACGGTAGCTTGGGCTCTGCCCCTCTGCTGGCGGTACTCTAGAATTAGGTTTTTTTAATGTTTTATTGTTTTTATATTAAAGTATTGTAAAAATCTAGTTTTATGAAAGAAAATAAAGAAAGGGTAAAATAATAATAATAAGTTGTTAAAAGTTATGAGTTATTTAGCTTTCATTAAAAATCATATTCGGGAACAGCGTCTGTCTTCGTCATGAGGGCTTGCCTCGGGCGGGCGGGCCAAAGAGAGCAAACATAGAGACCTCTGTCATAAACCCTTTGGCGTTCCATTACTACAATATATATTTTACATAAGAATTTATGCAAAAAGGCAGTGTCACTAATCAAAGATGACGTCACTATAAATAAGCTACACAAACGTATTTGTTCCATAATAGTTTTAGCATGAAAGTAAGGGTGTGTTACTTAAGGGTGGGTAACCTAATTTTCTATAGCAAATACCTTTCAGTAGATCACGAAATCGTGTTTAAAAATATGTATAACATTTAATATGTTCATAATTGAAATAACTATTATAAATGAGTACTCATGATTACTTTGTATTTGATAGAAGCTCATCTCATACTCCCATAGACAGACAAAATATAATCTCTCACTGAGTAACTCCATTCTGTCCGCGACGATTTACGAGACTGTCCTGTACTGTCCGGCACCCTCGCTGAAATCATTTTCTTAATCACAGAAGTTGGTCTGCTTAAACTCACCCTTTTAACTTGGCTTAATGGGATGAAGTTCCGGCTACGAACTATCGGTCAGTCAGCTAATGGAAGATACGATTATCGTCGTTCAGGTTTTAAGTGGATCGCGGAACTTTTTTAATGTAATCTCTATACTGTAGTGAAAGTTTAACGAGGTCGTGTCTGCACACTAAACTTAAACAAAACAAATGTACTGCGTTTATTTAAAAATAGTTTTTTTTTATCTATCTGTCCCTTTCTTCAACCGTTACGCAAATACAACGCGCTATTTCAACATAACCAATATAACTTAGTTTAGTAAAAGTTTAGGGTATTCAATATATATCTTAGCAATACCTTGTACACTTTTAATCTCTTTAAAGGAAAGGATTACACCATGGGACGGGATTTGAAAATTTTGAATGAATTTGATTATTTAGTAGATATTCACTAAAATATTCAATAAAATTTGCAACTTTGCAACTTATATATACATATATAATTATAATAAATAGAATATATAAATGCTATTTTCAATTCAAATTTTAATAAGTGCCTTGCAGTTGTAGCGATGACTTGACTACAATGATGGAGGCCTTTGGCATATAGGCTACATTACGTCTATAACTACTACACGTTAATATCAAAAGTAACGATTAAAAATTATTGTTGACGTATTAACAAGAAGCCGTTTCGTTGGTAGAAAAATAGCCTATTCTATTTACTTGGAATAAATCTTGAAGCCAACTTGGCTTTCTGGAGGATCTTTACAATTTCGTCTTTTTGATGCAACGAGTATCATTGTATGACGAGTACAAAGCAAAGGACGAGGAGGATTTGCTAGCTCGCGTCGTGAAGTGAAGTCGATTTAGTTGAAGCATAGGTGTGCTTTACATAACTTATTCCTTAGTAAGTGAGCTCGAATAGGAAGTTTTGAATTATGCATTGCTATAGTAGCTAGAATATGGCACAAGTTTATATGTTACACGTTCTTTGTGTGTTTCTCTTTGATATAAGTTTTCCCGGCCAGCAATGTAATGCAAATATTAAGTTGACAATTTTGACACTTTTATTAAAGTGCTTACGTAGACGACTTGGTTATTTGAATACATTGCGTGCCGAATTAATTTGTATGAAAAAAAAATGTTTTCTTTTGTTAACTTGATGTACCAATTTACGTTAATTAGGGTCTTATCTAACTGCCCTTAAAATATAGGATCGTATGGAATACACACTCTGTATACGCATAGTGCCTTACAAATAAACAAAGAATAAGGTCCGAATAGTTATTTCGTGTTCTGTCTCTTTTAATCTTATTTGAAATTAAGTTTACATGACAGGAAAAAAACACGGAATAACTATACGGCCCTTATTCTTTGTTTATTTGTAAGGGGCAAAGTGAATAGTATAGCATTAATAATATGAGAAATGCCGAAAAGGTAATCGATTGTCAAATATTTTTTTTTGTCATGGCAACTACTTACAATCGGCATGTATGGTGTGTCGCAGAGGAGTTCGATGGCGCAGTGGTTAAAGCGCCTGGTCTGCGAGTGCTGAGGCTCTGCATCTTTAGCAAAGGCCGACGGTATCGGTATCGGTTGGGTGACCAAAAATGTTTCATCTCGAACTCCTCCGTGCTTCGAAAGGCACGTAAAGCCGTTGGTCCCGGCTGCATTATCGTTCGTTAACAACCACCAATCCGCACTGGGCCCGTGTGGTGGTTTGTGGCCCGTTCTCCCATCCATAGCTCGTGCCCCAGCAGTAGCGACATAAATATGGGCCGATGATGATAACAATGTTGATTATGATGATATGGTTCTGTCTCTTTCTAAATCTTTATATTCGATAGTAAAATATATATATCTTAATTTAAAACCGCTCACTATCCTTTCTGATCCTGGATAAGGTGACTGGTGTCAAACATTTACAAACCACGCATTCAGACCTTGTCAAGGCTTGTTTTTACGACTCCACTATATACCCTGGTAGGGACCGGGGATCATTGGCTCAGCGTACTTACCGAAGCATATAAGAAAACGAATAGTAAATTTTTGGTTAACCATCCTGGTACCGATAACCTAACTTGGGTAACCGCGGTGACTTGGGTGACTTGGTTTGTACAAACAAATGTTTCAAAAAAATATTTGTTTATAAAAACTATCAGCCTATAAAAAGTGTTGAGGAACACAGAATGATTAGCTAGCTACCTACAATTAAAGTAAGTATACTTTAATTATCATCATCATCATCATCAGCTCATTTATGTCCCCACTGCTGGGGCACGAGCCTTCCCTATGGATGGATAATACTATACTTGTAATAAGTCTCCCGGAAGAAATACTTAGGTAGGTACTATTTTTAGGGATAAGCTTACATATACATGTGTACTCCAACATATTAAGATTTTTGTGTATTAGAAACTAATAAATCAATGCTAGGTAACCACCTACCTGAAATATAAGAATATATCGGACTTTTATTGAACACAGACCAACGCTTGAAATTGCATTCCATGCTTCTCTACCGAGGTGCGATATGAAGGTTGTTGAAATGTCGAAGGAATGTTCACAGTTTCTTTACACCATTTTTGTATCATATTTCGGGGTTGCTTTGTTCTACCAACATGATATATAGGTCAATGGTATATATTACCTAAAGTAAGGAAAGTGTAAACACTATTCTTAATGATACATGAACAATGTAAAAGCTCAATTTGCTTAGAATTACACTTCAATGGTTTTGTAGGGAACAGAAAATCGAAATTCAACATAAATTCCAAGTTTTCAGGACACAACAGCTTTGGTATGTTAAACACCAGAGACCAGAGAAAATCTAGAATAGTCTCTTTGTGGCTATACAGTATCTCGTATATCATATTTACATAAAGTTAATGAAAGTAGGTACTTCAAATTACAATGATCAGTGTTACCCACCAACAACTTTATGGGAGTGTGTTATAATGCTGTCGTATTTCGTTATAAAAGTGCTTTAAGCAATAAAAGAAAAGTCCTGACTTGAGTCATCAACGCCCAGCCAAAACCCTTCGACTTACGTAGCCAGGATTTTTTTGTAAAAGTTCTCCTTGCAATATAATACATAGACAAGGAATAGTCCAGTTTATTTTTTAATTCTCACGGTTCCACAAGTAGTAGTAAAAAGCCTATATTGTCCTACTGCTGGGCAAACGCGTTCATCATTGAAATCAAGTCATCGCTACAATCAATAGGTATTCGTTAAATCACCACACTTGCCAAATGCGGTTTGGTGTTTTTATCTGAAAGCATATTTTCTAAGGATACGGTATTCACAATATTCAGGGACGATTTTAATAAGTTTACTTTCATAATCTTTCCCAAGTAAACTTATTAAAATCATCCCTGTCTTCACTTTAACGTGAATGAAACTTCTATTTCTAATAGACAAAGGCCAACTTCGCTAGACAAAATAAAACTAAATCTGGCGCTTGCAAGGAGGCTTACTGCTTTGTGTCGGGAGGCTCACTCTCAAGCGATAATACCGAACTAAGAATCGCACGGGAACTCAGCTTACCTAAATTCTTATGCAAATTGAACTTAGGCATCCGCGAAATGGTAAAGGATTTGCGAAGCAGATGTTCGCTTATATGCGATTACCACATAGAGATACGACGTCTGATCGTAAATCTGTTCTTTGTGGGAAATACGACCACCCTAATGCCTATTTCTGTCGCCAATCATCATTGTTTTGCATAACTGTGTTCTGGTTTGAAGGGCATAGAGGCAAAACAACTGAAGCTTTAGAGTTGGCAACACACGCGTGATTCTATTAGTGTTGCAAGCATGGACTTGGTCTGCGGTGGCTGTATAAGCTCATTTGCCCGCCTAGAAACATAAGAAAATATTGTCTCAAGATAAACGGTATACTTAATTACCTACGTAACCTCCAATTCGTACTTATTTCTTTCTTAACAAAGTTTAATAACTAAAGCTGAGATGAACTTATAATGGGACTAATCCACTAATCCTATTAGAAACAACGTGAACGTTCTTTGTTCGTAAAAATTACGAAGAGAAATATAATGGGGCCCCAAAGTATCGTGAACGTTAAGTCAACTTCAATTTAAACGACATTCAAAATGGCCGTTCTTGTCGTCGGGTCAAAATGGCGGAACAATTTGGAATATTGCCGCATCTGTTATGATTTTAATTTGGATAAAGACACGTTAAGCCTACTGTGGATTAACTTTTCTTTAATGAGAAGGTAATGTGTCTTCATTGAGCCGGGTTTAGCTTAATTTGACCGCAGATTTAATTAATATGTTAGGAGCGCAACAAATGCTAACGAGCGTAATCATATTGTTGTCACAATATTAAAGTTCAGATGGATTTTAATTGAATCCCTGTTTTGAATGAGATGTCAACGTTAATGGATTATAAATAAAATATTAAACAGGGTTCAACTGCTGCTTAGAATAAGTAATATATGTATATTTTATTTTTTATACTATACTACAATTAGGTATCACAGGTATGTACTAATGTACTCATACGTTGTGTACTTAAAGAGTACTTATGTCTAGGATAGGTAATTAGGTATTCTCCTAGCATAACATTATAAGTAACCGACGTTACTAAAACCGATACTTACGCTTAGTACATTGATTGATTATCATGAACACAAAAAAGGCGTCATTGGTACTTTCTTTATTATACGCATGCAAAGTAAAAATGGAAAGTTTATATCGCATTTTACAAAATGTTAACGTCATAACGTTGCCTAATTTCGTGAAAGAATACAAAGAATAACGAATTTATGGATAGTGGCAAACGCGTTGACCAAACTGATAGAACTAATCCCCCCTTCACCCCCGAATGCCGGTTCCAATTTCGTGTGTGTGATAAACACAAAGGCTCCCGAGTCTCTGTAGTAAGTTTATGGTTACCTTAGTATGGACTAGATAAGCTTAGTTTGGGCTGTGTAATTAGTGGGAGTGATTGGTATTTTTTTTTGTATATACTTTTCTACCTTTGTTTGAATACTTTTCATGTAAGAGAACACTAAAGTCATATATTTATACATC
Organism: Eudonia truncicolella; assembly: GCA_949315975.1. Lineage (NCBI taxonomy): Eukaryota > Metazoa > Arthropoda > Insecta > Lepidoptera > Crambidae > Eudonia > Eudonia truncicolella. Next base: position 13,774,950 of record OX438836.1, read on the forward strand.
CATAGGAATGGATGCAGCTTAAAAGTGCTACGGCTTGGATTGTGATCTTACAAATTAAGTAACTTTCGCAGGAACGGGACACCAAATGAGTGACCAAATAAAAATATCTCGGATTCCTCCATGCTCTGGCTAATGGCACGATAAGCAGTTGGTCGCGGTGGTTGTCGTAAGAGCGCAGCTACAACCAACCTTTATTCTAACCCGTATTAGACAAACGAGGTAGACTAATGCCCGATCTCCCCAGACAAAGTGTAAGCCCAACAGTGGGCAAGTTATATAAAGTTATATGATGACCTACCCGATATTTATTAATTACACAAGCAGTGAACATTTTCGTTTAAATTTTTCATATTATTATATGGTAATAAAGAAATCATATCCACCACCAAAATGGTTACATGGTTACAATCGAAAATACCAAAACGTGATGTTGTCAAAAGATGACATTTAATATTCATAATCGTATTCCCAGCAGCCACTTTTCTTTTCGTACACAATAATATGTAAAGTAGGCAACAGCCGAATCTCGTATTTTTGGAAACGTATAACATTATATTTCTTGTTTCGTCGACCGAATCACTTGGGGCAATTGTTTGGGAGAACGCGCAAATAGGTACAAGTAAAGGAGGTCCGAGTAAAGGAATACAAGTAGCAGGTCAACTAATTTCATTCGTTTTTTGACTTCGTTCGTTTCTTTGTTTTATATACGAGTACTAGCTATTGCTCGCGGCATTGCTCTCGTGGAATAGTGATTGTTTGTAATAAAAATCAAAACCCGTCAAAGTCCGTCAAAGGGATAATCCTGAAACACGTCATAATTTCTTTAAAAATGACTGTGACTATAACAAAATAACTTTCTTAAGTTTCGTAAAATGGTAATTCACTAATACGAATTGTACCTATTCATATCTATTATGCAAATAATTAATAAGATTATTAAAGGTCAGGATTAGGGTTAATAAGATTTGCTGCTTACTTTAGAATAACCGTACCGTGAATTCTCCTCCTATTCGCAAAATGCTGTTAGCAAATTCAAATAAAGGAGAAGCAGATACCCTTAGTCTACGTACCTTGCCTTCGGCTCATTTGTGGAAAGGAAGTGATTACAACATCTTATAAGATAAACAATTTCATGCGTGGAATGAACGCTGCAGAATCATCATTCTGAGCATTATACGAGCATTCTCGTACTGCCTTTAACGCCCATTAATAAAATGTTTCAGGAGTTCTAACGCGAACGGGTTGGTACCTGAATATAAGTGTTCTAGACATATCTTTTTAAATACCGTACTTAACGTATCACGCAAATGGAGACGTAACACAGCGACAGCCCGCGGTAACGGGCTGGTGCTACTCAGCCACAGGTTCAGCTAAAACGTCGTATATTTAGAAAACTATGCCTAGAATAAAGGCCGGCATCTGGTGACCCGCCTGCTCGTTCGCCTCATTCTAATATAAAAAAAATAGAATACCTACACTAAATAAGTAGTTTACTACGGTGCAGCGTTTAGTTGATAACACTAGCACAGTTCACCATAAATTTATCAGATGACGTTGAAGAGTCTTGATTAAGTATCACAGATGTTGCGAAGTGTCGAGAAGAAAACCCACAGTTAGAGATTTTCCGTATTTAAATTATATTCATAATGTAACGCGAAACTTAAGATTCTATTAACACACTTATCTCTACTTTATAGTTTTTACCTCTCCCAATTTCCTCCGAAGATCTTTACTTATCTCCTGCCAGGTTCTGCCAATCTTATTCATAATATCTCAAACGGTCAGTCCACCTTTTTTCCGAAACTCGCCTGCATCGAAATCCGTCTGTCGACTGCCACGAAGTGATGATACAGCCCATTCATTATGCATTCGGCACCCGTGACCCTCCCACTACCACTTCAATTTAAAGCAGGTATTGACCTGTTCTAGAACAAGTGACAGCATTGCATATTTTTTTTCCTTGATTATTTTTTTATCACTAATTTTATATAAAAATGTTTGTCTTTAAAAAATATTTAATTATAAATTTCAAAAATCTTTTGTATGTATCTAATAAATCTAATCTAATCTAATCTAATGAAATCTTATTTAAATTATTTATATTTATAATAATTAAAATAAGATGCCCTCCCAGCTTCTAAAATTGTAAGCAAATGCGTTCATTATCCTTAAACGGTCATTGTGATTTTATACTACGAAAGTAGGTGGTGAATAGGTCTATTCACGACCTATTTTACAGCTATAGGTATATATTGATTGAGTGATGACGTGAATGAAGAGTGCCGACCCTCATCACTCTCAAGATACCTTCGAGGGGTGTCACTTTGTTTTTTGCTGATGCAAAGCCTTCCAAATTAATTTAATAGCCTGTTAATATCCTATAAAAGTTTCCCGGAAGTGGCATATTCTTTGTGGAGTTAAGAGAGACTTCGGTGCTATAGAAACCTCGTTGAGAGACTGTGAGCAGCATAACAACTTAAAACACTTTACGTAAGCGGATCTGCTTTCGTTTATATTACGTTTGCCGCCTTTGTGGTCTAGTTGGTCTAGTTAGTGGTTCGATATTCGATTTATGGGTACATATTATTGTACTTTATTTGGTTGATGATAGGGCTTATTTTTAGACCGTTTTGAATAACTGCAATGTTCGCAGCATTGTTGTGTTCCGACAGTTAAAGATAAGATGGCTAGTTTCTCAGTAATTCGTCACTTAGGTACACACGCCTGCACATCAACTTACCACAAACTGTCAAATTTCTTCAATAGACTTACAACTTTATGCTTTAGGTATATGGTTGAAAAAGCATTGAAGAAATTTGACAGTTTTGGATAGGTTGATGTACACATGAATGTACAGGCGTCTCTGTGTCTTATAGTGAGATGAAGGCAAGGCCATTTTTCTATAGTAGAAAATATTACATTTTATTCATTTCATTCGTGGCGTTACGGACCCTCAGGACAATAACTAGAGTTTCGGACCATTTGCAGACCCTGTGGTCACATGGAGACTTTTAACGAGTGCGTTCCGATTTACTCAAATGAGGCGACACCTTGTGTGTATTGTTTGGTTTTTATCATTTATTGCGTTTTGACTTTAATTTGCAAGTTCGTTCGTGACACATTTGGTGAGACCAATTATTATGATACTGTATTATAACTAGGTATTCAATTTGTACTTATCTACACTGTACCGTAAAGAAAAAGGGTCGGTTAGAAAATCTTCAATATCTTCAAAGGCACCTGACCTAGCTTTATGAAATAAAAACTAAATTAAAGAATATTGAATGCCACATAAAATAATATATAAAATCTTTTTATTTATTTTTGATAATTGTATAATAAACTGACCATTTAAAATAATGGTCTTTTTTTAATTTAGTACTGAAAAATTCAAATCAATTGTTTCGGATTTGTTTTAGTTTTGACATAAAAAAATACTATAAATATGGTGTCTCTGCCTTTATTATTCTGAAGTCATAATGTCGTTAACCCCTGAAGAATGTACCAGGATCCTGACAATGCTTGAAGATGGGCGCAGTCAGCGAAATACAGCGAGATCTGTTGGTGTGACTCTTTCTACAGTTCAGCGAGTACTCCAGCATATCCATGAAACTGGATTCAATCAATGGAAGACCAGGAACAGGCCGAACACGGTGCACGATGAACGGCGCGGGAGGATCGCTATAAGGTGTCAACAATTTTGAGAAATCGCTTGAAGTAAAGAATCATCATTTACGAGCTGGGGGAAACAATCTGAGTACGGATGCAATAAGGCGGCGTCTGGCTGAAGCACATTTAAAGCCCTGCAAATGGCCCAAAACTAGAAATACACCACAGAAACTCAAGGATGAGTTATGGTAGAGTACACGAGAATTGGACTCTGGATGACTGGTCAAAAGTTATGATTTCAGATGAGTCTAGATTCTGATTATACAAGCACGACGGAAGGAAAATAGTGTACAGAAGGCCGGGAGAGCGCTATAACCAAGCCTGTATAGAAGAAAAAGTACCATACGGCGGAGGCTCTGTTCACGTGTAGGCTGGGATTTCTTCCGAAAGCCGCTCTGAGTGGTGATAGAAAATGGCACTTTAACTGCAGTAAGATTGAAATTGAACTAAAATTCTGAATGACTACGTTGGTCCATTTTTAGTGGACATGGGCGAGTATGCCCATTTTATGCAACACAATTAGTGTTTGACTATTTTCAAGGAGTCGGTATCACACACATCAGTGGAATCCAGTTCTAATAGAGGAATAGCAGAATATTCCGCAGCATCGTCTCAAAAACCTAGTAGAAAGTATGCCAAATCGCATAACGACAGTATTGCGAGCTCGCGGAGGCAACACAAAGTACTAAAATGCGTGAATGAAAACGGAAAAACACGTCTGTAACCAATCTACATTTACGAAAATACTGGAAAAAAACGCATTTTTATTTATTTTACATTTATAAAAAATAAAAAGCTTGAATTCATTTTTTTTTTCATTGAAGTACATTATAATATTCTTAAATTTAGTTTTTATTTCATAAAGATACGTTAGGTACTTTTGAATATATTGAAGATTTTCTAACCAACCCTTTTTTAGGGTTCCGTAATCAACAAGGAAGCCTTATAGTTTCGCCATGTCCGTCTGTCTGTCTCCCAGCCTAGCTCATAGACTCTTAGTACTAAAAAGCTGTAATTTGGCATGGATATACATATTAATCACGCCGATTAAGTGGTAAAGTAATTTTTTTTTAATATTTTTTTTAGGTTACATCCCCTACACGTGAAGTGGGGATGTAAACAGTTTTTTGATTGAGGCATCCATTTGTTAAGCTTTAAAGTGCTAAATTTTGTTAGAGTCAAGTGTCCCCTCCCCCCTGCTAGCCAAATGATTGTTTTTGGATACTTAAAAAAATTCACGGTTGTTGTATATATGACGAAGTTAAAAGGAAAACTATCACAGCTAAGTAGGCTTTACAAGTTTACGAGTAACAGTCGACCATCTTATAAAATGTACTTGGCGCAGTACAAATTCCTCATTGGGAACTACTTAAATAACTTTGTCAGGTGTGTGAAACCGGTAGTATCTACATTAAATAAATGATCATAAAATCCCTCTTCTCAGAGTCCGCATTATTGAGATGGGCTACGAAACCCTACACTGCGCGTGACCCGACACGCACTTGGCCGCAATGTATGTTTTATCTGATATAATAAACTATTTTAAAAAACGTTTATACGTGGTAGGGGTATAATACAACTGTGTTAAATAAAACGTCATTCCCAGCAGCCAAATATACAATCCGCACATAATAATTTGAAGCAATAAATATGGCTACAGCTTTATCGATGAAACCGCTCGTAAAGCGTGAATTACCAGCTTTGGACTCAACGTTTTCATCTGTTTTATTTGGTACTTAAACAAAAAAACAAGGAGATGATTAAATGTTTACAAGCTTTCCCTTAAATTTAGAGTTAGGTACCTATGCCAATCATACCACAGTCGTACAAATGTATCTTAATATTTTTTCAGATTTAAGGCAAATTTTGTAAAATAAACTTACTTACTTATTAACTTACTACTAAACTATTTGAATGATTATTTCTTAATTCAGCATAAAGAAGTATTTGAATTGACGTCACTTCTGGTCGACTAGCATAGATTTTCCTAATGCCCGTTCCCAATATCCTATCTATCACCAGTTTTAGTATACCGGCGATAGAAAACTATCTATCTCTGTTTTTGCCGTCCCCATAACCTATCGGAAAGTAAGGAATCTTATCCGCCCATGCTATCTATCGGTGGGAGGGTCTGTTACATCTCGCAGATAGAAATTTGTATGGAAGCGGAACATTTGGCGTCCCTATAACAATTTGACAGCAATCTGTCAGTAAATTTACCTATCAAAGTTAACAGATTTGATCATCCGCCGAATTTCAGGGATAAACGTTTGGATAAGCATTTTTTACGGATATTTTATAAAAGTGTATTTAAGTTTTTGGACATTCAAAATATTTCTAATTCAAGTGAAAGTGACTTAGAACTGCTAATGGAATTATCAAATTGGGATAGTGATTCTGAAGATGAAAATCAAAGGACCTATAAATGTCGCATAGACCAAATGAGCCAACTGAACGATTACGAATTCACATACAGATTTCGTCTGAATAAAGCTGCTGTAAACAATAATTTACTCGCAGAAATATATCCGTTTTTGAAAGTAACCTCAAAAATGGAAATATTTCTCTGTGTTTTCGTGGTCCCAATTGATATTTCATAATTTTCTTTTCAACGGAAAAATCACAAACATGAACCTCAAAGAAAGCAATCATTTAGACAAATGTCAAATGTCAATGTCAATGTCAAATTGTCAAATGTCAATGTCAATGTCAAACTCGCGCGCGCGCACTGCAGCGAACGGACGTGTGCAGCAATTTACTAAAGTATTATCGAAAATTGGTGTTTACTCGTCAATCAAAGGTGAAACTTATAGTGAAAGATTAAAGCTCAGTTTAACAGTTCTACTGCTTCTACTTAAGTCAACTTAACTCTGCGGAGACTAACCTGACAAGTGAGACAACTGATAATTTTCACGCTCGCTCTTACCAATCAACATGCAAAGGACACCGCCTAATACTTCATTGATAAGCGGAAGCGAGAGCGTGGGCGGCTCGGTTCCCAACTTATCCACATTTGGCTACAATGAAGAAAATGAGGAAGTACATATCAATACGATCTCCAGAAAGCGAAAAGACCGTAGCCACGAACATGACTACAAAAAAGACTTGTTGGAGTTTCGTTCGGAAATCATGAATTTTTTGCAAGAATTTGGCAAAACCCAGATAGAACACTTGAATAAAATACGACAGGAAATTACCGAGGTAAAAGAAGAAATCAAAATAGTGAAATCTGTAACAAACAACTTGACAGATAATATGAACAAAATATGCTGTGAAATTCAAGCGATCCAGTCTGAAAATACAAAAACACAAGATCGAATTGCAATAATTGAAAGTGACATCACTGTAATAAAAAAAAAACAACAATCCAGCTTTCCATCCACCGGCAATCCTGCATTACAATTGCCGTTCTCAAATGACGAAGACATCATCTCAGAACTCAAAGACCGGAGCGACCGCGAGAGAAATATAATTATTGTGGGTATAAAAGAAACAAATGATAAAAATTCTGCGATAAGACGGAAATACGATGTTGACATGGTGACAAAAATTACCACAATGGTGTATGAAAACTGCCCGAAGCCAATTAACCTTATAAGATTAGGGAAGTATAACCCCGAAAAAAATCGTCCTGTGAAGGTATGTTTTGATAATAATTATACACCTAAACAACTGTTGCGTAATAAATCTAAACTGCCAGATAATATCTTGATATACTCGGATCAAACACCAGCCCAGAAAAACTACTTGCAGTCATTGAAAGATGAATTAAAAGAACGAGAAAACAGTGGAGAACATGACCTCTCGATTAAATATATTAAAAATAAGCCCAAGATAATAAAAAAACAAAAAAACTAATTACGCAGCACAATTGTACAAAAAATATTGATAAATCAAATACGAGTACAAGTTATTTAATTTCAAATAATTGTAAGACCATTCTGGCTGTCCCGTCATCATTAAGATTTTTCTATGCCAATATTCGTAGTATTCGATCACAGGGAAAGTACGACGAATTAAAATGCGTTCTGAAAGCAATACCTACCACTACGCACATAATAGTGTTAACGGAAACCTGGATAAAATCAGATCATGACGCCAAATTATACCATCTACCCGGCTATAAGCATATTTTCAACTACAGACCGCACAGCGCAGGGGGTGGAGTTTCCATCTATCTTTCGGACACGATCAAATATGAGGTGACTGACAACGTAGTGGAAAATGGAAATCACTACTTATGGTTAAAGATAAACAAGTTATCGCTTAATATTGGACTAATCTACAAGCCACCAGACACCAACACAAAAAATTTTTTAGATATATATTGTTCTCAACTGGAGAAGAGAAAAAGATGTATAGTTTTCGGAGATTTTAATATAGATTTGCTGAGCAAGGATAATACATATAAGAAATATCTACATACTATAAACGTGTTGGGCTACGTCATATTAAACAAATTAACCAAGGAATATGCCACACGCGTAACCAGCACGACGAATACAATCTTGGATCACGTATGTACTAATGTAACCAAACATACTTTCAACTTTTCGTTACTAGATACACCGCTCTCAGACCACAGACAAATATTCTTTCAAATTTCTAAAATGGAGCCACATACAAATAAACGCATACATTACGAAGCTATAGACTATGAAGGGTTACACAATGATGGATTAATAACGGATTTTGAAAAAAATAACAACGAATTTAAGTATCTAGAACAAAGTATAACTCACTGCATAAATAAGAATAAAGTATCAAAGACGAAAATTTTAAATGCTCCGCAAGAAGACTGGATCAATAGCAATATACTAGATAATTTAAATAAAAGAAATCAGTTATGGCAGAACTCAAAGACAGATGAAGGTAACAAAGAACTTTTACAAAAATTTCAAGAGCAACAGACTAAAGTTAAACTGCAAATAAAAACAGTTAAGAAAAAATATTTTTATAATTTGTTCGAAAAATGTCAAAGTAATTCAAAAAAGATTTGGGATCTAATTAATACTTTGGCAAGAAATAAAATACAAGATACCTGCATTGTTCCTAAGCTAGTAATAGACTCAATCCCGATAACTGATGGTAGTAAAGTTTGTGAGAGTTTTAATGTCTTCTTCTCTACAGTAGGCAGTGACTTGGCAAATAAAATACCCCATAAATATCATGTAAGCTCCATGCACACTCTAATGTATAGAAATGACTATACACACACTGTGACACTGTCTCAATTCGAACCTAGTAGTAGGGATGAGGTCATAAAAATAATCGACGGCTTAGACAATAGCTCGAGTACCGGAATAGATGGTATTAGCACAAAGGCGATTAAATGCCTAAAAGAAAGTATATCCGAGGGTTTGTCTAAATCCATTAACAAATGTTTTCTGGAAGGCTACTTTCCTGACTCGTTGAAAATTGCTAAAGTAAGTCCTATTTACAAATCCGGATCTAAAACAGACCCCAGCAATTATAGGCCTATCTCGGTCCTTCCGGTTATATCTAAAATATTTGAACGCATCCTCTATAATAGACTATTAGCTTACCTCAATCAAAAAGAATTTCTAAATGAACAACAATATGGATTTCGACCAAAGTCTAATACACTTTCAGCTACTACAGACTTAATAACTAAAATAAAAACAAATATTGATAAGAAACACATTGCATTAGGTATATTTATTGATTTAAAAAAAGCTTTCGATTCGCTAAGTCATTCAAAATTATTACAAAAGTTAAACAACATAGGTATATCTGGATTGGCCCTTAAAATATTAAAATCGTATCTCGATAATAGACAACAAATCGTTAAAATAGGGGTTTCAAAAAGTAACCCTCAAAGAATTAACTTTGGTATACCGCAAGGTTCTATAATGGGACCTTTGTTGTTTCTTATCTATGTAAACAACATCACCAATGTAGGATTGACTGGTCACTTGACTATGTATGCTGACGACACTTGCCTTTTTTATTTTGGCCATTCTCTGAACGACATCATTACCGAAGCTCAAAATGATCTTGATCTGCTCAACATGTGGTTTTTACATAATTTACTAACGATAAACGTTTCTAAAACTTCCTTCATTATATTTACCGCAAAAAACAAAAAACTATCAGATCACCCACCTTTGACCATTAATAACATAGTAATACACCGGTCTACCCAAGAAAAATATTTAGGCTTATGGCTGGACGATAAGCTTTCATGGAAATCGCATGTTGAGCATATTAGGAATAAGTTGCAGCCAGTTTTGGGTTCTTTTCGCAAGGCATCTAATTGTATACCCCATAAATTTCGCATTATGTTGTACGATGCATTAGTTAAATCACACCTCCAATATTTAATCGAGATTTGGGGATCAGCTTCTGAAACTACACTTAATGTCTTGCAGGTCATTCAAAATAGAATAATAAAAGTTTTATTTCATTTAAATATACTTACCCCTACAGAAACTGTATATAAAAATACTAAATTATTTAATATTTCCCAATTATACAAATATAGTACATGTATTTTAATAAAAAAGATAACATCAAATGCAATCCACTGTAATATTACCATAGCTAAAAGGCAATACACGCATAACTTAAGAAATAAGAACAAACTATACCTTCCATTACCCAGAACCCTTAACTACGGAAAAAAGAATATCATCTATGAGGGGGTACAGTTTTATAACAAATTACCCGAGGAAATTAAAGAATGTAAAAGTATATACACATATAAAAAAAAACTTAAGGCACATTTTATTAGTGAATTGTAAGAACACCTAATTAACAAAAAAAAAATCAAATCAAATCAAAAAAATTATTAGTTAAATTTAAATTGAAACTGATGGAAAAATATAATAGAGTAAATTACATAAAATAAAAATAAACAAATTGTTACCTAAATGTTATCTAAAATCATAACTAAAATAATTGAACATGTAAAAACAAATATAAATAATAGTAACACAATGAAATTAAAAAAAAAAATCATTCAAATTACATAGCAAAAATAAAACGTATAACATCAATCGGGCGACTCAATGCATCCCTATAGTAGTTGTCTCGGCTGCGTCTGTTGTTTGTGCCGTGTCGAGCGCTCGCTGCAGACCCAAGACCGGTTTCGTGCGTAGGTAGCTAAAGAGTGTTGCAAAAAAAGTGTGCTGTGGTGTGATGCATTCGGAACGCAGCTGATTTATGACTGTTGGCCTATTCATGTTTACGTTACGTTAATTTTAAGAATGCAGTTGCGCTGCGCCTAGATTTATTAAGTTAATATTAAGCTTTTTATATTAATCTCATTGTAAATGAACTTAATTGTTTTTATGGGAATAAAATGTCTTTAAACCTAAACCTAATGTCAAACATCAAGAAGACAGACGCGCTAAGACATGCGGCTGCCTGTGTTTCGTTTCAAGTGACTTGCACGAAAATGTAAAATAATAAAAAAACGAGCGAGCCTTACAGTAGTCGCATATGATGTGTAACATTCGCCATCTCACCTTAGTAATAAGCAATTTTAACATTATATTTTAAAAAAATTGGGTCAGGTATTATTTGAAATGATTTTTCATACATAGCAAAGAATAATTATTTTTAATGAAAATTATATTGTACAAAATTGACACTAAGTACTCTTAGTGTCAATTATACACAATATAATTTTTCAACCAGCGCGCGGTATTGCATTACTATGCAATACCGCGCGCTGGTTGGTACCATCCGACGACCAACTCTACCACCGCGCGCTCATTCGTTAAATCAAATGGCGCTCGGTTGCCCACGTCCCCGAGTTCCTGTTACACACTTCCGTCCCAATTCACGAAATCACTCCCACAAATTGCAAGAAAGCGAGAGGAAAGATGTTACACATCAAAAATATATTAATAGTTCACATAATTTTGGCTCCAATTAGCCAATACATACTATTTTGCTTTAGATTTAGTTATATTCAATTCTGTTTTTAATGTTTTTTTGCGAAAAAATACAATTTGCATCGATAATTTTTTTTTTATATATTGTAGTAATGGAACGCACAAGAGGGCCGGATAGCGAGCTCTGCTGTCTATCGATTTCGATAGGTAGACAGCCCTTACTGATATTTTTCGGACGTAATTCGAAGATAGATAGAATTATACTATTTTCCATCGATAGCAATCTATCAATAACTGAATAACTGAAGATAGGCGTTAGAGATATCCACCATTTGCATTAAAGATCTACAAAACAAAAGCTTAATAATAACAGTTTTTAATGATGTCCCTTTGTTATACTTTCCGCATTCTCGCGTTTTTATGACTGACAATAGTTTACTTCGCTTATATAAACCATTGAGTATTAAGTTATTCAATAAAAAGGTTTGTACTCCGGCTAACATAAAAACTCATTTCGAAATTATTCACAGGTGTGCCTTACCCCGGCAATGTCATACTACGTTAATCCCGTTAGTGGCACGCAGTCCCGGCACGTCCTGAGCGTTTTGGTAACACGTGGCCCTACGTTGAGCTATAGACGTACTCACTGTAATTGTAGTTGAGCGATTAGGTTTTGAAGGATTGACGACGCAGATGCTCACATAACACCCAGAAAGCTCTATACTCAATATTTGTTCGCATCTATCATGTCCCAATTAGGTGTTAGTTCTTGGCGTGTTGAGGTTTTGGCAATATGCGTCTAAATTGGTTTGTTTTTGAGATTATTAAGAACCTGTTGAGCACAGCAAGTTAAGTGAGCGTTAATTTATTTCAGTACAACTCAAGAGAAGTCATTATTAAATTTTACCGACTACGACAACAAGAATGAAGTAAATAACTTTTGAATCATAAAAACAGGTGGTCCAGACCATTTTAAAGCTTTGTCTCACTGAATATGGAGGTAGTAGAAGGAGGCAAATATAAAATTATTCTTTTGAAGCAATTAAGTACTAGTCTTAACAAAAAAACTAGCCAATAGTTAGCGGGTTATTCAATTTGACTAGATATATTTTTAGTTTTAATGAACTCGAACGCCTTCATCTATTTATTTTAAATAATGTATTGTTTAAGAGTATAATTAAATGTCTTAGAAATATATATTTTACGCGTAGGTCTCAAACCCACACCTACCACGAAAGCCCGGAATACCAAAAAAGCAAATCCGAGTCCCACTTATGGAAATAATCGTGCAGTAGGAATAACAGTCTAGATCTTGGAACTTAGTTATATATATGCTCTTTATAATTGCTAAATATTTGGGAGTTTTCAAAATCTAGATATTTAGAGCCGTGTACGAGATGCTGGACAGCTTAAGCTGGCAAAAGTTTGTAATAATGTCACTTGTACCACTACCAAAGAGTACGTATTCCTATACGCAATTCTATTGTTCCTATTGGCAACACACATATTCATGGGATTACTAAATATTACGTACCATATTGACTCTATACACACGTTATGTCACAGATAAGTAGTATCTAACAGATTTAATATTATTCAATTAGTAGCACAGCGGTACTCCTTGGTAGTGCGTGCTCTTTGGTGGTTTTACCCTATAGCGGTTCTCTCAGCCAAAATATCTCTGTGAATTTAATTTGTCAAAGTTAATTAATAACTATCTGCTAGCTAGGCACCACGGTAATATATTAATCCTGTTATAATGAAATTTAGTTAAAATATTCACGTTCAATATACCTAAGCCCCATATTTTTATATTGTTTATATTTTGTGCTTATTTTTTACTTATTTTTTTTTTGCATCAGTTAACCAAAGTAAAACAATATTCGTCTTTGAAGATAGGGAAAGTCATGCGAAAAGTTCGTCCCATCCAGTTCTTCTCAGAGGAGTCAATTCAAAAGGACGTCATTGAGCTAGCAATTCAATAAGTTTCAAGAATCCTTTTTACGTTAGATAGAAAGCATACTTTCTGCAGTAAGTTAGTAGCTCTATGAACTTATTTTTTTTATTAATCCATATTATATCCGGCCTTATATCATAGGTTCATCGACATAAACGATGTAAATAGATGAAACCTATTTACTTTTATACTAAATGATATTTTTGTATTACTAACATAGTGTATTTATGTTTATGTAATACAATATTACTGTACACTTTTTTTTTTCAACGCCTCCATCTTATTTATTATTAATCCTCCATCCCTAGGTTTCCTGGAAGATATCGCTTTTAGTGATAAGGCTGCCCTTTGTACGACTCCAATTTTATTTTTTTTACATGTATGTGTCTTTTTTTATTTGTACAATAATGTATGTTATTCTATTCTTTTCTATTCTAGCCCTAAGATCATTGTTACTAACACTAAGGACTGTTGTTGCCTGAAAATAAATAACATAACTTTCGTAGTACCTTTGTAGTCTTAAGAATAAAAAAAAAACAATAATTCATATTCATTGACGAAAACATTAGGGTGACCGTTTGACTTCCAAACTGTAGTTTCCATCGCCACAGGTGTCTGTTACACCGGCGGGCGTGTCGCGTGACGTTGGTCCCGTGGACGCTTCTCCGAGTCCAGGCACGTCCCGATCTCTCCCAACTACGTGACCACGCGGACCAATCTAATTTTATTTAAGCCAGTTTTTAACTCCAAAACGGCACTATGAGAATGATGCAGAATTATTCTTCAGACATATGCCTATATCATCATCATCATCAGGCACATAATAGTATATCTTAGCACTTAATCCTTTTTACAAAAAAAAGGTAGTGTAAAAACTAATTTTGTTTAATAACAGCACGTTCACATAGGCAAATAATAGAAAAAAGAAAAGTACACTAGGCGGCAGATCAACCTACCCAAACCTGTCAAATTTCTCCAATGAATATTGATCCTTATAACCGAGCAATAAAGTTCAAAATTAGTTGTAGAAATTTGACAGTTTTAGGTAGGATTTGAACCTGCACCCTTCTGACATACCGGGTCAGGTGCTCTTCCAATTGAGCTATCGTGGTTCTAACCAGCCGAAATTATTCAACACTATTTACTTTTTTACTTTGAAAGCCAAAGGCGCCAATTCAATGTCAACTACTACCGTCATAAACAAAACAAAAACATTTTATAAATAGCTGGCCTACTTCTTAACTGATCTTTAGTATTTGTAAAAATATTATGATCAGATGTTAATGACGGTAGTTGTTGACATTGAATAGGCGCGTTTGGCTTTCAAAGTGAAAAAGTAAATAGTGTTGAATAATTTCGGCGGGCTCGTTAGAACCACGATAGCTCAATTGGAAGAGCACCTGACCCGGTATGTCAGAAGGGTGCAGGTTCAAATCCTGCTCGTGGAAATTTTTTCAACATTGTGTTTTTGTAATTTGTATCGCAAAAAAATTTGCGTTAAAATTATATAAACAAAACAAAAACATTTTAGTTTTGGGTAGGTTGATCTGCCGCCGTGTGTACAATAGCAAAAAAAGAGATGTAATACAATAATAACAAATGTGATGGCCTAACATTGATTGAGGAAAGATTGGCAAAAGGACGCTTTTATTATGATTGCTGGTCGAAGGTGGCACTAGCCACAAGACTAGGAGATTAAGTGCATTGAATATTATTGTGATGGAAATGTCCTATAAGACTCGGAGGGAGTTTTCCAAGAATATGAAGGAAAGGGAGAAAAGAATCGCTTTAGCTAAGTTTCTTGCCGGTATTTCTCAGTGTACCTACATAAAGGTCATACATAGACTTACGTACCGACGAAGGCGTAGTGATTTTTTTCCTTCCTTAAATATAGCCTAAAGAGTAACGTTAAATTTTTTATTGTTTAATTCTAGTTTATTTTGAAAGTTTTAGTATTTGGCACCCAATGAAGTGAAACAAACAACAGTAAAGATAAATTATAAAATCTCATTTAAAATAAAAAATAATATTTGTTATTTACTACTTTTTATTTTCAAGTGCTAATTGCTGCACTGAAGCTGGGTGGGTGCTGGGTCGGGTGGGCGTTTAATTTTTTATTTACTTTTTTACTTTGAAAGCCAAAGGCGCCAATTCAACGTCAACAACTACCGTCATTAACATCTGATCATAATATTTTTACAAATACTAAAGATCAGTTCAGAAGTAGGCAAGCTATTTATAAAATGTTTTTGTTTTGTTTATATAATTTTAACGCAAATTTTTTTGCGATACAAATTACAAAAACACAATGTTGAAAAAATTTCCACGAGCAGGATTTGTAGAATTTGTATGTCAGAAGGGTGCAGGTTCAAATCCTGCTCGTGGAAATTTTTTCAACATTGTGTTTTTGTAATTTGCTTAACATACTCTTTAGAGCACTACATTTATTATCATTTAGGTAGGTACATATGTATTTATATCTATTGTGCTCTAAGGAGTGACCATCACTCTAACTCACTAAGGAGCTCGAGATGTTGTATTATACTTTGATCACCCATCTGGTAACTGGTATTAAGAAAGTTGCTTAGCAAGCAAGATCACGCCAGCTACTGCGTCAAACCACTCCTGTTCACTGCTATTATATATTACGATTTATTTGTTTATATTTTCTTTTAAATAAAACGTCACCCGGTTATATTTAGGGGCGCAAATTAATCACTTCGGTTTTCTCTTGCAGTTACAAAGCTTTGTTTCCTTTGTTAAGCCATTTTACCCTTTTTCATGGTTTATGCACAAGTCAGCTCATTGTGAAACAACAGAATACCACCGACCAATACATTTTGTGTCATTTACAGACATTATCATAAAATTTAAATGTTCTGCAGCCAAATAGTATTAAATCAAATTCAAATTGACTATTTAATTTTTTTTGTTGATTTAAATATTATTTTGAAGATGTCGTTAGTAAAGACATGAACATTACATTTACTTCCGTTTTATTATAAACTAGTTGTTGCCCGCGACTTCGTTCGCGAAGACTACAGTAAAAAAAAAAGTATCCTATATGCTGGTCTGGGTCATGGTCTGTATATGAGGAAAGTTTCATTAAAATACATTCAGTAGTTTTTACGTGAAAGAGTAACAAACATCCATCTATACATACAAACTTTCACGTTGATAATATTAGTAGGATTAATGGTAGAAGGAACTTGCTATCAGCATAGAAGAAAAAAATAAATTGAACACCTTTCCAACGCCTAGGGAATCTTACGTTCTGTCTAGAATCTGATTGGATTGTTTTGCATTTCTGTGGTTGTAGTCTATTATATACTATGATTTGAAGGAGGAGGACTATCTCTAATGAAGTTATCGGGCGTAGAACAATAAGAACTAAAGCTTCTGATCTTCAGAACCTTGGTGTTCCAAGTATCTTTTGGCTTTGGTGGCCACTTTCCATTAGGCGGGTTGTACGGTCGTTTGCCGGCTCAGTATCATTAAAAATAATGTACGCTTAGCCAAGAACCATCACCATCTACAGGAATTCCATCGAAGTTTCCAGTATAACACGTCTATTTTAAATTTTTCACAACCTCTTTTCATTACACTTTTATGTAGCTTACACCTAGAACCATACAGTAGTTATACATTAGTCTTCGGTATCACACGAATACTTTAATTTCCATCATAACCTCTTTTCATTTATCTATTATTCAAGTATTTAAGTTTGGAAACAATGTGCTTGGCACAGATTTGGGTTGAAGCCGTTGAAACTTTTGACAAACATTATCAAACTTTGCCAATTTCGTTGACGAGCGGATAGCGATATGGGCATAGATTCCAGTTTCATGATAGAGGAATGTTTCTCTAAAGTCTGGTAAATGTAGGTTCCAGTGGTCGTTAATGGCCTGACTAAATACGAGATATAATGAACAGTGCTCATAGGAAAATCGGGCTCGTATTTTTATGTTAAATATTACAGCTACGTAGATTTTTTTAAAGAACGCAGATCAAATTATTTGTTACACAAGTATATTAACGGTTAGTCATCTACCACCATTTTTCTATCGCATTCATATTCGACAAAACTGCAAAAAGTACGGTAACTCATTTTATCAAAAGAAAGAAGAAGTGTTAATTAGTAAATAGTTTTCGTTCCAACCTCTATACGACAAACGTGTTGCGGCGCTAATGATATTTCATTGAATTTACTAAGACACCAAGTGCGGGAAAGGTGTGGAGCATTAACAAGCAAAAAAATATATTTAGGACAGACTGCTAATGTTCTTTTTGTAACTAAAGCTACACGGCTTAGGTAAAGCTTGTTGACTTCAATGAGAGCGTGTACGATTTAGTGTAAACGGTATCAATTTACAAAGATGGAAATACAAGTAGGTATAACTGTATCAATAACAACTACATATAAGGGTGCAATGAGGTAAACCATTAAAATATTACAACCAGTTTTACGATAACAGATGTCGAAACAATAAAAGTATTTGTAGTAGGTAATCAAAGTTGTAGGTTGTGTTAAAAGATTATGAAATGAGACATAAGTCAATCGAATTTTATTGGACATTCGATCACGTTTTTGTATGGAATACGAATAGAAAAAAAACTCTCACTAGACATTCAGATTCAGTCAGTAGAAATAGTTTATAGAGAGATCTTGGTTTTTTCCAATCCACAGGTTCCTAACATAGTTAACCCAAATAGGTCCTAAGCAAAGTGCACGGCTCGTTTGCCAGGAGACAGAGCGAGTCTGAATAGTTCCTTGCCTGTTTGTTCATTCGACTCGAATACGCTTTCATCAGAGAGCGCTGCCGGCGTTTTTGTGACGCTACTATGAATTTTGTTTCCATTTCGAGTTTAAGCATGAGTTTAGGGTGCCTAGTGTGAGTTTTAACGACCGTTCGATCACGTTACCGAAAAGGAGAATTTGTCCATAAAAATCAGATGACCACTCATTTTGTGACTGATTACACTAACCGCAATTTAACCGATTACTCTGACCACTTTTAACCGCCTCTTTTGTCTAGTGGTTAAGATCCAGAGGTCCCAGGTTCGATTCCCAGTATATGTGTATGTACTCGGTTCGGTTGGTGGTAAGGCTTGTTCGTCCGCCTGGCTAGCTACCACCATCTTATCTAAATATGTCGCCAAAACATCAATGTTTGCAGCATTGTTGTGTTACGACAGCTAGAGATAACATAGCCAGTGCCTTAGTATTTGCGGATCCCAGGTAAAGTGCACTTCCACTATTGGCCTTATCATCACCTAACATCAAGTAAGTTGAAAGCACCGTGTTAACCCGTAAGATATTAAAAAAAAACTATACGTAATTTTTTTTCTAAGTTGAGGTATACTTACGCATTCCCTTCTGAACTTTACACTAACTTTATATAGATCTCTTTTATATTGTTTTGTAGCCTGACATTTTGATATCCTTTTTTGTTATTGAAATGGGTTTGCGCTTGACCACTATCTCACCTGATGGAAAGTGTAGAATTATTTTTTTTTATATTGACACTTCATAGTGACCACATCCTGCCTGATGGTAAGCAGCCGATGCAGTCCAAAATAATGAGAGCGCTGCTCACCGTGGAACAAGCATGGTAACAAGCGCACCCATTCATGACGGCTGTGGTGTGCTCAGATGTGGTCTAAGATGGACTGAAAAGAACTCGAGTAGATCCATATCGGTATAAAGTGATTCATTTCAATACCAACTATACAGTAGAATTAACATACAACATAAGTCTGTCTATAAAATCGTTCATGTGTTTCGCATGCAACTGCTATATAAAATGCACTTTTAATATGTCTCATCATCAGGTCATTTTATGTCCCCACTGCTGGGGCACGAGCCTTCCCTATGGATGTAAAGGGAGAGCGGACCATAAACCACCACGCGGGGCTAGTGCGGATTGGTGGTTGTTAACGACTGATAATGCAGCTGGGACCAACGGCTTTACGTGCCTTCCGAAGCACGGAGGAGCTCGAGATGATAAATTTTTAATCACCCATCCGATGACCGACCTTTGCGAAAGTTGCTTAACCTCAGCACTCGCAGACCGGGCGCGTTAACCACTGCGCCACCAAGCTCCTCCAATAAAATGTCTATTACAATTAAAATACTTATGGCATGCCAGAAATATATAATATACAATATATATCTATAATAGATAATCTATTCCGTGGTCGTAAGGATATATTTTGAATCGAAACTCGCCAGCGACATCATACGCCGCGTATACATACATCTGAATATCATGATCCCAAGGAAATATTAAAAACTGTTCTCTCTACAAGCCGTTCCTGAGATTTAATGATTGATCAGACAGTTAAAAAACCTGTACATAAGTGGTATCTCGTTTTTATATCTATAGATTTATACCAACTTATGTTTCTCAGCCAGCTCAGTTATAGGTGGTTATAGCATAGCATTATACTGATCGTGGTCTTAAACATTAGTGGTGATTAATTTAAGCTAGTTAGAAACACAACGCACAATTAAGGTGGCTCAAGATCTTGTGACCCAGCTGTGGGGTTATAATAATTAGCTTATGATGATGAAGATCTTAATTGTTGTCTTACTTTTCTTTGTGTAAGGTTTATTAAGTCCTCAACAAATCAATAAAAAAATATAATTACAGTTTTGTTCTAGTCCTACCTACATTATTCATAAAATAATTAAATTATTATTATGCTGTGTTTGAGTATCCGATATTACGAGGAAGTCGCATACGCCATGCTCAAGTATGTACCGAACAATTATTTCAAACGAGCTTTTAATTTATTTTCGACAACAGAAGGTTGCGCTTGCGTCCTGCCAGCGTCGCGGCGCGTTCCCTCCGTTTCAATATTCATTTGTATTCAGCATTCCAGCTCATTCTTTGACGGGAGACAATAGGGCGGACCATCTGGCAGTGCGCGACCCGGGAAATCCAAATTATGAATTATTTACTCAGCTTTAATAATAGTTCGTCTACTATTTTGAGTACTTCTTGTGGCGGGAGGAATTGAGTTGAACATTTTAAAAGGGAATTTTTAATTTCTGCCTTGTGACATTTTATTAGGTTCGTTTTTGACATCGTCCCGACAATAAATAACTCGCCTAGTATGCCGAGATGAGTAATACCCAGTGTATAATATAAATAAAATTGTTGTTTTTGTACTCATCGTATACTTAATTCTAAGTGTTTATTATTATTAGATATCATGAATCACTTTTTATTTTGGCATTAAACACCTAGTATGAACCGAAAGTAAACTCTCTCCATAACGTTTAAGTTACCTTCGATACACCTTTTTTGTGATCCTTCCTAATACGATCGTACAAGGTAATTGATAAACATACATAAACAAGTACATCATTCAAAAACATATCCATTACGAGTATCGACCCCAAGGACTTTTACGAAACGTTTCTAAAAGTTTGAATTATATAAAATCAACTCAAGCACTGAGTAAAAGCGTCGTAACGATATTAGCATTTGTTTGTCAACAATCTATACAGAGCTGATACTTGGCCAACGAGAAGTGAAATATTCGATAGTAATTAGGAGCATCACGACGACCTGTTGCCAACAGGGCTGGCCAAGTGCCCTTTTAAAAATACCTACTGACTTAGGATTGCATGAATTAAGAATAATTGTCTTCAATAGTGGTTATTTAAGATTTTGAAGTTTAATGCTCGATAGCAAATCAAATAGATAAGATAATAATAGTATAACTATTATTAATATTATATCAAAACGTCAGCTAGTTTTGTTTGATGTTTGAATTTGTTTTTCTCCAAACCACTAGCACAGTGTTTTGAAGAAAAACAAATTCAAACATTTAAAAAACATATGAAAATGAAACAATATATAATTATGACGCAGTGGCAGCAGAGGACCCGCAGCCACTGCACTGCATAAACAGCTCAAAATAAAAGTGCTTTTAAAGTTATCATGCTGGACCTCAGACTTTAAATAAAAACTTTTCTTATCAAAAGTCGCGTTAAAATAGAAGTTATGACCTGTCAGCAGCGGCTGAAAATAAACTTAAATAAGTTGCCCCTAAAACCAACACAATTTTGGCATCCTTACTTGCAACACACTGCGACCAACCTATATAAAGATTTACATTTCGCTCGCTATTAGGCAGAATGATTTGCATTATAACCGCTTAACGCTCATTTCGCACTGATTGGGGATTATTGTGGTTCATCTATTGATGAATGATCTATTGCACTATTGTGCAAGGGTATTTGTTTAAGATAAATATCACTGGTCTAAAACCCCGCATGGGTCACTATGTCTAGCTACTCTGAGCTTCGGAAGGCATGTGAGATTTCAGTCGTTAGTTTAGGTCGTCACTTGGTGGAAATGAGAATGGAGTAGTACCTGCAATATTATACAGAAAACACTTCAAACAACGCCGTTATAGTGACGTCGGACTATCCTGTACACTGCTTCTTATTTCAGTATTGTTAAGAAAATATGAATTCCCAACTTCTTCCACGAATTCATCGGCAACAACGCCCATATCCTTTGATTATTAATTATTAAAAATACTCTCTCCATAAATATATTAACAGCGTATAAAGAGTATACCTGACAAATTTCAAGTTGTAGGTTTTATACAGAATGTTTTGGTAATAGGTGTTTATTCCTGAAACATAGCCATGCCACCAAGTGTAAAGAAAACTGTGATAACATGCAAAATCATATTTACGTAGATTTACTTTTCCGTAAAAAAAAAAACGCAAATTTATTTTATTACAATTTTTTTGTTCATTCCTGCAATTTTTCGACTTCTGTTTATGTTTGACCATGAGGTTGACGACCTAGAACAACGTATCGGCTTGACCTAGGGTTGCCACATTACAGGTTTGCTTAGTAACAAAGAACCTCAACATCTCGGCCTTGTAGTCCTTTTCAGCTATGTTCATAATTTTCCAGAATTCTATGAACGGTACTTTATCTGTCATATTCGGGCTTATACAGGTATTACCAAACATCCTGTACATTTGTCATTAGACAGTCAATCAATCGCTTCCATCATTGGCCTTATCATCACTTAACATCAGGTGAGATCAAGGAATTGTGCTTACCCGTTAATATAAAAAACAAAATATATATATATGAAGGTACTAAGTGCTTTTCGCTTCTATACAGATCCTGTATTGAACATTGAATCCCAGACATTGTCAGTCCCAATATTATCTTATTCATAATCATCACCTATCCATCAAAAGGAAAATTTATTAGATACCTATGGTTATATTTCCTTAAATTATGAGCTAAAATTTTGCTTCAAAATACTTTTTTATTCTATCTTTCTAACGACTAAGCACGTTCAAGGCTTGCGGGCAATATTATATATTCATATTTTTTCCTCGAAGGCGGAGCGAGGAATGAGTTACGAAAGTGCATATTTTTAAGTACTATACGGCGTTATTCATGAACACCTATCAGCATGAAGATCAGACTCCCCTTTACTAACCGGTCTTTTTTTTACCATAAGGAAGAACGGGAATTGGTTCCAAAAAACCATGATGTCGATTTAAGAGATAAGTAAAACTGCATTCATGGTGGTGTAAGTGTCTTGGGAGAAAACAATTATATTAAAAAGCAAAAAAAACGAGCGAGCCTTACAGCGCACATGATGTGTAACATTTGACATCTCACCTTAGTAATAAGCAATTTTAACATTATATTCTGAAAAAAATGGGTCAGTTATTACATCATTTTATAACTATAAAATAAATGCAGTAAATACTCATTAGAAGACATTTGACATATCAAAATGAACTTTGATATTCAAATGTCACATATAATAATAATATGTCATGTGTATAATATCGATTTGAAATTTATTTTAAATTTGATGAATTTGAATGATTTTAAATAAAATGGCGCGCGCTTACGCACTTTCCCGACTTCCTGTTACACTGTTACACCTACTTCCGTCACATTTCACGAAATCACTCCCACAAATTGTATATTTAGAAAGCGAGTGGAAAGATATTACACATCAAAAAACAAAACGTGAAATAGCTATTTCGTTGGGCTTTAAGCCCAACTTATTGCTACTTTAGTCGTAGGATCCCACAAGTAGTAATATATAATCGCACTGGCTAAACATTGAAAAAATTTTTTCCTCTCCTAATAGTTACCTATAGCGTTACTCGCTTCGACAACCTCTTCAAAGGTATGTACATATATCACTTCAATAAAACAATCAAGTCACATATTAATAGCACATCGGTTGACACACTTGGCATTGGGTTCCGTTCCAATTTGATTCCGTTTATAGCTAGCCGTAGCTGTGTCATTGCCACGGTGTCTCAGAAGTTAGCTTTAGTTATTGTTCTGAGGGTTAGGCGGCCGTCAAGTTGACAGCCCGCGCTGTCGCTCACGTCGCGACAACCATGAAGATGTGGCTTCAACGCGAGGAGGCTGTCTGCTACGTAAGGGCTTTTTAATTACCAACGGTGACGCACTTCACTTGGCCTTTATGTAATTTTAGTGAGTGACGATAAGGGCAAAGGAGAAGGCTACTATAGAGACTAATATATTTTTATTCTGTTCTTATTTGGTGTAGGAAAGTCAAAGGGATCCAACTCATACAGCCACGTCTTCAATTTGGTTAGTGATAGGACTTGCTTTAAGTCTGCCTAGCTATTTTACGCCAGTCTGTCGTCATAACAGCTATATTAGTAATTTAAGGTTAAAATGTGTTTCCAGCATCGGCCTTATCGTCACTTTGGATTAGGTGAGATGAAAGCCAAGCGAATCCCCGACAAAAACAATAAAAAGGTACCTACACTTAAAAATATTATCTTTATATTATCTAAATGGGTAAAATACAAAAGGGGCCATTTGCTGATTTAACAGTAAACAAGAATGGATACATTACTCGACATGTAAACAGCGTGTCCACACTTCTCCGTGTAAGGGGCCGTGATAAATGGTTTCATTTGTATAAACAAATGCTTAGGGCATTAAGCAAATGGGAAAGATTCCAGGAGTACCTTCCCCGCGCATTGCCAGCGTACGAAAACCATAAATCCAAAATCACTCTTCGTTCCCATTGACAATTATTTTATTACCTGATTCTGTCTTACACATACTGGTAAATAGTCTAGCTGTAACGGCCATATTTGATTACGAATTATGTTTGAAAAATGGTGTTAAAAAAATTCCACGGTGGCTTGGACGGAGGCACGATAGTATAGTTGGTAGTGCACCCGGTATGTCATACGGTACAGGTTTGAATCCAGATTGTGGAAAGTTTTTCATCACCTTTTAACAAATTGTAATTTGTTCGCAACAAAATTTAGTAAAATCAAATGTAACCGAATTGTATTTCAATTGTTTTGTTTTACGAAGATTTAACGGTAACGATGCTACGATTTTAAGACCTTGCTACGAAAGACTAACAGAAATATTAAAGTGACAGATTTATATAAGGTTTTGTTCATCAACTAATTAAACTTTAACAATCTTAAAGCATTTTACAAAATCCCATACATTATATTTATTGGAGAGTTGACCACATCATTGCCACAGTTAAGATAAGATAAGACGTTAAGAGACGTGATAAGACGTGAGACGTTAAGATTTGCCTTTGAAATAATTCTCAAACCTGTTCCTTTGTAATCGTACGTTAATTAGTGGACCTTAATCCGATGAAAGATTAATTGAACTATCTTGAACCTTTATTCTCCTGCAACTTCATCACAAACATTTGGTACTAACCATACATATTTAGGTGTTCATGCCTAGGCTAGAACCACATTCGAGATTACGCTCGCTGCAGAAACTCAGCCATATTTAGCTCTATCTCTTCCCCTCATCGTATGAATTAGTGCCATCCCTGTCACGAACTGTCATCTGTCATCGCCCGGCCAGAGACACGCACGGCTGTTCTATCTCCAGTACGCTTTTGAAACTCAGTGAATCAACAGTGTGCAATGAAAAACCGATCTTGGTAAGTAAGAAAAATCTTTTACATTGAAGTAACAACGAAATTCCGCTCGGCGCCCTGTGCCCAGCGACGAGATGCAGTTGTCTTAATAGACACCGTCGTAACAGGTCGTTTCATGAGGCGACATGTCGTCTTACACGCAGACACGACGTTCGTCATGACGACACAAAGCCCTAAAAGGTGACACTTTGCACTATAAGACTACTAACAGTCTTCTTTTTAAGAACCTGACCTTTCTCAGATGTCAAGGATCAAGGTGGCATTCATAAGTTTATTCCTTTCAAAAAAACAACCGTTCGCTCGACGAGAGTATCCCAAAAAAGCAATCACACACACAGGGATAAAAGGGGAAATTTTAAGAGAGACCCATCTGAACACGTCGCCAAGCCCTTCAATAACTCCTACGCCAGCGGAAATAAAAAAAGGTCTACCTCCAGGCGATAGAAATGATATAAGCGCCAGGGTACAAAATAAGTGGAAAAGTCCAAAGAAGTTCTAACTTCAGAGCAGGCCAGTTGCGCTATCCAACTACCGCCACTACCGTTCTGAAAATTTTATCAAGGTTACAGAATACGTTTCTCAAAAAGCCATCGAAATCTCACCTTTAAAAGAAATGATGAACGAAATAAAGAATATGCTAGACAGCGGCGCACTTCGCCGCAGCAACCACGAAACGGGGTTTTTGTCGACAATGTTTCTCTGAAAGAAAACAGATGGAACAAACAGGCCTATTTTCAGTTTCAAAAGATTAAATCAATATGTCCATGCACCTCCGTTCAAACTCTTAAATAATTAACGAGTACCATCATAACTCAACCCGAACGATTTTATGATAAAAATTCTCGATGACATTTCTCGATAGTATACCAACGCACTGCAGATTCCTGTCTAGCTTACTAAGACGAAACCTTCGAAATGACTTGCTGTTCGGGCTGGCCAGTGCTCCCTATGCTTTTGCAAAACTTACAAACTGGCTAGCTCAAAATTACAAAGCAGACAAGTAGCCGGTATAAAAAGACTTTCCTTCCCAACCTTTCCTTCCGAACCTTCCCAATGTCTAGAATACCTCGCAATAATATGGAACACAAAAGAGAACTTGAAAATGCTCTCGAACACGAAAATCAAACAGATCAAATGGCTATTACGGTTGTTTCTGGAGAAAAAACACCGGAGCTGGCAAGAAGCGAACATTTTGTTGGGAAACTTAAATTTCGCAGCATTCGTAATTCCTCTAGAAAGACTCCACTGTCGGTGGTTACTGATAAATTCCCACAGGTTAGGGAAATAAAACCGCCACAAACAACACCCCATGAGCGGCTCTCGCAGACTTGGAGTGGTAGATATTGAATGCAAACAAAAACACAGCACCCAGCACCAAAGATATTTATCACAACAGATACGGCAGATGCAGGTTTGGAAGCTATTGCAAACAATCAAAAAATGGGGTCGCTGGAAAAACCATCAACTTTGTTGGCATTGCAAACAAAAAGAGCTTTAGGCGGTTTACGAGACTCTGAAATGTTTGGGGTCAACTGTACAAGACACTACAACAATATCACTAATTCATACGATGAGGAAAAGAGAGATGGAGAGAGAGCTAAATATGGCTGAGTTTCTGCAGCGTAATCTCGAATGTGGTTCAAGCTACGACTGAAACCTAAATATCCGTTTTTACCCTTCGGGGGAAAAACGGTTCTATATAGGAACTCAAGTAGTAACTTTTCGCATTGGAACTTTGTTTTTTTTCGATTTCTTTGCGCTTACTTACACGATTGTACAAAAGAGGACCAAAAAAGAAAAAAAACAGTGTGCAAAAGTAGTCCTACAGGCAGGAACCTAATACTATGCACGTGGCCCTCTGTACGAGATTCTGGCATGACTATACGAATGCTGTTTCATAATTGACAATTTGACGAAAGCTGTATAAGCTAACGTCAAAGATGCTCCAAGAGTAGTGCGAGCTTTACTTGCCTCTAGAAAGTTCACGACTGGGGTGAAGGGGTGGCTGAGTAGCCCTCTTCACTCGCCGTGCATTCCCTTGGCTCGATGAACTCTTAAACACGATATAGCACCTCTAGAATTATAGTGTTGTTAGTTTTAGTGTAGTTAATTAATTTTCTAATAAAACAATATTTTAGTGTTATTCCATAAAACAAATATACGTTGTTATTAAGATATTGTTCATGTGGAATGGCCTGAGACCAACAGTGGGTTTTACTTTTTTATTTTCAAGTGCTAATTGCTGCACTGAAGCTAAATTAAATATTCATAAAATTTTATAAAATACAGTGAAAAAATTAAACGCCCACCCGACCCAACCAGGAATCGAACCTGGGTCTTCCGCAATCCGGGCGGCTGCACTGACCGCTATGCTACCTGGAAGGCTCACCAACAGTGAGATTTTTGCAGGCTGATGATGAAATATAAGTCTTTTTTTTTATTAATTACTTGCTCTCTTTTGTCCTCTCTTTCGCAATAATTCAATACAATTTCGTTATAAAAACGACGAGTAATCAAATACTAAAATGAAAGTGGAAGCACTCAATGGAAGTACTTTTTAATTTATCAATAAAGGCTAATTTATATTTATGTTTATATGACTTCTATTTTTAAACGAATTTGTTTAGGCTATTTAATATACAATTATGTATTTAGAAGACACTTTTCTTAATACTTCTGGAATAGACGGGTATTACCAATATTCTATAGACGAAAGAAGTTTTAAAGCGTTAACTCAAACAGCCAATCTCCTTCATCCTATCTCCAAGGAAATTAAATGTAAATTATCGACACATCAAGCCTGAAGCTGAAAGCACTTTACCTGTAACTCTCATCCAACGAGGAGCTGTCTATCTTATCTCAATATATCCAGACACAACAATACTACAAACATTGATCTCATAGTGGCAAACATAGGTAAGATAGTGATTATTTTTGTTATGGCGATACACATAGATAAGATGATGGTTGGTATTGATAGTAACTTCATGAACGACAGAAACAGACCTGCAAAAAAAACCGACTGTTTGACGAACATCCTAATACTAATTTCTGCAAGCCATTTAAGCAGCGTTGTTTATATTCTGGTTTGTGGGGTACTTTAAAATTAGAGGTTAAAGTATGAAATTGCCGATTAGTACTGAAAAATTAAAACTCGTTTTTTTATAAGATTTAAAATATTTATGAAATCAAAATATTTACCCTCATTATCTATATACATTGCTGTCATCTAATCGGAAGTTCATTTATGCCTTTGCGATAAAACTCTGGGGATCTAGATTCGACAAACTGTGTGAAATCATTTTGTACTGCCTCCTGGGAAGAATTTCTTTTACCACAAAGAAAATTGTCCAAGTCACGAACAAAATTATATTCAATTGGAGCAAGGTCTGGCGAATACGAAGGATGACGAAAAGTTTCTAACTGCAGCTTCTGTAGACTTACAACGGTTTCTCGTGCAGTGTGAAGTCTTGCGTTGGGTTTTCCGCCTATGGTCAAACGTGCGATTCGTCAAAATATCCTTTTTGTCAAAGGCTCGTTTAGTCAAATCATGTTTTTCAAAACTGATTTTCGTTAAAATACATTTTTCAGTAAAACAAAATGGTTTGGTTGGTCAAAATAAAACACGGCTCTCGCTTTGCTTCTTATAATTATGCTTTTTTATTGTAACTACGCGTTTGCCGTCGCATGTGGTCAGGAACGCAAAATGCCAGTTAGACAAAAAGCCAAAAACGCAGAAAGCCAGACGCATAAAACCAGAAACACAAAATGCCAGAAACGCAAAATGCCTGAAACGCAAAATGCCAGTAACGCAAAATGTTTATCATGCCAAATGTTTATAAAAATGTTGTCAACATTCTATATACCTGAACAGGAAGCAAACTATTTCATAAAGATACCTATATACTTGAAATGTATATTGGCCACTTATACATAGAGCTCTTGACTAAAGTACATCAATGTCATATTTTACTTGTGACAGTTTCTGAATGGTTCAATATCATTGCTTTTGCGTGTCGGTATTTATTTCGAAATGGAAGAGGGTTTGATATTTCTGAATAATCAAAAAGGTAAAGTAACCTTGTTATATAATGGCCTACGGTACAACTTAAGTGCAAATATAAGAGTAAAACTTCTAGCTGGCGATGTGCGAATCGTAGTCAATGTAACGCTTCGGTTACATTAGACCAATCACGGACTCGAGTAATCAAGATCAAGCCAGCACATGTGTATGTCCAATTCTATGAACAACGAAATTTATATTGTTTTCTAAAGTTTACGCGAACACTACACATTGAAATGAAACAACTTTTACGGATCTACTCGCGTTTATTTTACACATTAGTTTTAATTAATGTTTATCTTGACGTTTCGAACCTTTTGCAGGGTCCGTGATCACAAGGAGACTGAGG
The DNA here is from genome assembly GCA_949315975.1 of Eudonia truncicolella. Lineage (NCBI taxonomy): Eukaryota > Metazoa > Arthropoda > Insecta > Lepidoptera > Crambidae > Eudonia > Eudonia truncicolella. Next base: position 13,804,826 of record OX438836.1, read on the forward strand.
TGTTGGTCGTCTCATAATTAGTTAGTAGCTTGTATACCCTCATTTAAATTTAATCAGGTGCGTTCCGTTTTACGCAGAAAGAGCTTACAGTATCTTTTGGTCTGGCAGTATGGTGTTGGGGCTGGGATTTAATATTCTGTATGATGGGATTCCAGGCTGGTGGTAGATTCCAACCATCTTCTCTATTAAAATTAGGATGTTTTTTAATTTCAATAGCCTCTCGTATCATCCTAGGGATGAATCGTTGTTCTCTAGCGAGTATTTGTGGTTTATCAAATCTGATGTAATGGTAGATACTTTGAATAGATACAAAACTTTCGCAAACTGCTTGCATGCACTCATTAATTGTTGTATAAATTTCGTTGAAATGAAACAACTTTTACGGATCTACTCGCGTTTATTTTACATCAAATCAAATCAAATCTGATGCAATGGTTGGGCCCCTCAAGGGAATGTTCGCATACCGCAGACTTATTTTCGCGCCTATGCTTGACGTCGGTCGTCAACAATTAATGAGTGCATGCAAGCAGTTTGCGAAAGTTTTGTATCTATTCAAAGTATCTACGAGTCAAGAAAAATGCGACAGCCAAAAAATTGAGGTCGACATACCAACATACAAATCAATACAAGATTTAATTTATTAATTCAAATTACAAAAACAAATGTCCTTTCATGACCACAGGATTAAACTCTCCTCTCCATACGCAGCATTTATAATGCGAGCCTTTTCTGCCGCGTTAGTTCCGCGTCGGAACTCGTATTCAACAATTACTCGGATTTTTGAAGTATCCATCTTTCTCGTCTAAGCTGAATAAAAAAGCAATTGAAATTCGAAAAAAAATGTTGCACATTTATTAAAAGAAAAATCCTGTGAAAAATCTCATAAGTATCCTGTGAAAAAAGTTTCATTCGAAAAATCTCACACCATGAAGGTTTAATGTCAATTCAAAGCAATTGCATATTTAACCCCTTAAACTTCATGCCCCTTTTTAAACACATTGCGCGAACGGAGAAGTCTGTGATTTGGCATATTTAGTTAAAATTTTCGTGGAGAAAGAGTCCGAAAGATAAAATGTATGTATAATATGTGATACATTACATTGTATATAGGTGTATTGTAAATCACGGTTAAATTTCAACCACTTGGCGACCACTAGCAACCACTGTTGTTGTTATGTCCACTTATATGTACACAGTAAACAATAGACAATTATTTTATTCTATTCTATCCTAGTTTATGAGACCCTACATGTCGCAAGCTATCATGGGCTAAGGTGACCGCTTTCCATCAGGCGGGCCGTACGTCCGTTTACCGGCTCAGTGTCAATGATATTTTATGTCATTGCTCAGTGTAACATAAAAAAACATCGAATCACCACGCTAGAAGTTTAACAGTCACCATAAACTGGTCCGGATTTGGTGCAGACGTAAATCTGACCGTTTACGATCACAGGAATCACCTATATACGTCACAAGAAATCAATACGAAGATAGGAGCAAAATACCGACCGGTGAGACTACGCTGCTGATGGGCTGGCTGGCCCATTGTATACCCAATTATTGAAGTGAATATCATCTATGACGTTAAGGAATAATTAGGTTTTATATATTTTTGGGTATTAATTTTATATAATTATAGAAAAAGCTAATAATGCAGCTAGAATCCGAAATACGTATTAAAAAGTTATTAATTAATTATAGAGGCTATTTGTTTAAGTCTACTTAGATGAAACTTGCAAGGCTGATACCGTATTCTACGGTAATTTGGAATTAAATGTTCACAAAATGTATTTAAATAATAAAATGTGTACTATGTTGTTTTCTATATTTATGTATATTAATGAAACCTTCGAAATGTACAACCTCTTCGCAGAAACAAGAAACATTCTCCATTAAGAAGACGGAATGTCGTTCAATTAACACCAGCCGCTATCCCACGAATAATATCGCAATTCACAAAGCATTTTCGCAATATAATGCTCCTTTTATGAGGTTTTCATTCATCTTCTTCATCTTCTATACATTTACGAGGCTGATGAATTTTCTTTATAAGTCTATTTGCTTGACTTCCAACAATTCCTAAACCTTCTTAAATAAAAGGCCTTCAACAAAATGAATCGACGACCTGTATTGGTCTGAATAAAAAGATGACATTGAGGATTTTTTTTATACTCAAACCAACTCTTTATTTAAAAAATAGCAATTGAAAAGTTTTGTTTTTGGAAGCAGTTTTACACTTATCAAAACAGATAAATCGCAAAATGCGGATTCATCACGAGCTCATTTTATGTCCCCACAGCTGGGGCACGAGCGAAAAAATCGGTGTGTAGGTATATAATTCTTATGGCTTTCTTGGTCAACATGTGACTATTTTAGGATTGGCAAATTTGTGTCGCTTGTGCTTCGGAAGGCACATAAAGCCGTTGGTCCCGGCTACAGTCGTTAACAATAGTTATGGCAACACTGGGCGCACAGGGGCGCCGTGGAAGGTCTAGGAAGGCTTGTGCCCCAGCAGTGAGATAAGATAAAATAAGATAAGATAATAATTTATATGCCAAAAAACATGGTAATTTACGGGTGGTATAAAATTTACAATGCGCACATGTTTTACCATTATAAAACAGCATCCAAATGTTAATATAAAATGTCGAAGTTAAACATGTCAATAAGATTAATTAATTAATTATAAGTAGAAAAAAAATCATAATACAAATAAATGTCAAAAATATCATACAATTTTTTTTATGAAAATTATTACATTAATAATTTATCCTTATGTCTCGTGTGTCGCATTAGCACATCAGGGTTTAGAAAAGTAACCTGCGTTCTGCCTTACAAATATGCATATAACTTTAATATACATGCAGGCGAATGGGAGTACTTTTAAATCGTGAATAGAGGTTTACAACTTTCAGTACTCCAAGCATTACTAGCCTTTATGCATTTTTTTTTAGCCTAAAAGCTAGTAAAATGTTGACTGAGTTACCCCAAAGTAGTAATCCGTAGCTTAGTACTGACGAGACATATCCATAGTATGCACTAATAGCTGCTTCCATAGACACTGTTTGCCTTAAGCGCGTGAGTGCATATACAAACTTATTTAATTTAGAATACACTTTGTCAATATGCGCCTTGCAATTACAGTGTTGGTCAATTGCAATGCCTAATTAGTCAGTTGTTTCTACTGCTCATATATGTTCATTGTTATAAGTTATGTCCAATTTGACATCAAATTTTGTTTGTACACTCTAAAATGTATCATTTTCGTTTTTTGTATATTTATAATAAATTACATTATTAGCATTCAACCAATTATTTATGTATACATTTAGTTATTTTATCTCTTAATTTATCATTGTCTTTATCTTTAATAATAAGGGTAGTATCATCCGCGAATACAATGGTTTTTTCGGATGTTACAGCGGGAATGTCATTTATATAACTCAAGAACAAAAGTGGTCCCAGTATGCTTCCCTGAGGTACACACAGCAGTTTTCTTTATAGTCCGATCTAGAGTTAGTTTTTGTTGATATCTTTTTGTCATTCGGTATTTTTGACACTTCTACACATTGTTTTCTATCTTTGAGATAACTGCTGATCCAATCGTGTGCTACCCCCCTTATACCAAACTTATTCAACTTATCTAACAAAATAGTGTGCTCTGCAAAATCGAAAGCCTTGCTCATATCTAAAAATATTGCTAAAATCGGAGTTTTGTCATAAAGGCTCTCTGTTATAGCTTTCACTAAGTCAAAACAAGCTAATTGTGTTGATCTGCTTTTCCGGAAGCCAAATCATTGCTGATCTAGAATACCATGTTTCTCGAAATACGAAACACGTTTTAACTTGACTCTTTCGAAAATTTTTGAGAGAATGTGTATGAGCGTAACCGGTCTGAAGTTATTGACATCTTTAGCATCTAACCCGCAGGGACGTTTACAACTCATTGAAATATCAACTTTTGTCTTTAACCTGTAAATGCAGTAGTATCTGTACAACTGCATCGACGACACGCGATCGCGTGCGCCGCTGTCGCCCGTCATCTTTATCGGCGACGCGCGACGCCGCTCAATCGCTTGCTGTCACCACTTTATACGGTGCTTCTGCATAATTCCAATATTACCTTATACACGAACGTGGTATTGCACCGCTGATGTTTTGATTGCTCTGCTACGATTTACATTTTCTGGTGTTAAGACGTTCGTAGAAACGTACATATAAATGTTTTATTGTGTTTATAGGATTTCATATGACGACTGAACACCCTAAATCGAAGAAAACTTACCTTTTTGTATGGTTATGGATAATTTATTTCTGATTGGAATTACAAATTCACTTACTGAGAAACTTATGTACCTACTCATAAGTCAAACTTTTTAAAACTTGAACAAGTGCAGTATCTATTTTATGTGCCTATGTTTTATTCGCCTATGTTGTATTCGCTCGAATTCAGTATATACGATTACTGTCAGTTGCAGTCTATATTGTTTTACTAATTAATCGAGCTTAGGTGACTAAAATAAGACCGTTTTTTAATCTAAGCGATATTATACTAATAAGGAACTATAAATTATACTATTAGAAATACCTTTTCTTCGTAATACTACCTACAATTGTCCCTGATAATGCCAGGCACTGTAAAATTATGTGCTATTACAGATAGTCCTTAAGTGTTAGAATTTACTCGCTGAGCACATTCCGATTTGAGATATTGCTAAATTGCCATGAAACCACAATCATTCGTAAACCAAAGCATTTAATTGGATTGTCGAGGACAATGACGAACCATTGACTTGATAAGGAACTCAAATGATATTATTGAAATGCCTAAACCTAATTTGCTGACGTCTTCAAGCTTTCTTATACATTGACCACGTAATTTTTGTGCGTATCTCAATGTAAGTAAGTACATAAATAGCATTTAACGGTCCCACTGCTGTGCAACAGCCTCCATCATTGAAATCAAGTCATCACTTCAATTGATGGGTAATGGCATAATAACCACGCTTGCCAAATGCGGGTTGTTAATCACAAAGCCGGGCTATGCATCGAAAAAAATCCGAAACACAGCACGAACGAGCAAAGTGCTCGACCTGGGAATTGAACCCGGGACGTTTGGGTATCGGGCCGAGCGCTTTGCCACTCGGCTAGACGTATCATAAAATAAAAGACTAATAATAAACTTAATTGTTATGAAGCTAAAGACCAAAATTCGCTGTTACCCAATAATGTCTTGCTCTGTTGGCTTTCTACGCCACCAGATTTAGGGAGAAAATTAAATCATACTGGCCCAACCAGAATATGTCTGGGGTATGAGAAATTATGCTGTCTCCAGACTTTCGGGCTCGGGAAGGATGTAATAAAAAGATTATTATGCCTAGGAAACAATTACTCACCCCTGATTAGGACTGCAGAGTTCTCCAATATGTAAACACTGTATATTCGATTTCTATGTTACATACAGCCTTGTTTTTCTTCTTGGCAAGCTTTGATGCAGATATATTTGCTATTGAGCTTTTTCAATATTTTTCCTAAATAAATAAATTGTTATTAAATTGAAACAGGTTGACCGCCTCCAGGCCCAGACACAATAGAAATTCAATTGTTTGTCGGTCCAATGGCGTTTAAGGTGTTAAGCATTGATTAGAGTAAAACTTTTTTTCTCTTTAAGAATTATGGCAATGTTTTAAGATGCAATAAGCATGTTCGATTTCTGCTGTTGAATTGAGGGTAGATTGGTAAATCACCACTGAACTCGACTCGACGGCTGGCCGCACGTACTGCGGTAGGTAGCCATTGCGCGTTGAGCTGGACGGACGTTCACTCCTCTCAATTTTGACCGTGTCGAAACCTCATTGTTAGACGTTCTAACATCCGTATTGTGTGTGTGGACTCACTGCCGTGTAGTGTGCTTCTTCCGAGACCTATTGAACCTAGATTAGCCGTGCTAACACTGGAAATCCACCTGGACTCTGCGGCGTGCCGAGTACGCCTGGAACCGAGCATCTTCCACCTGGTCGAATAGAGGTAGGTGGTGTTCAATTAGTCTTCTTGGAGGCAGCAGGAACGAACGTTTTCCACCCTCATACACTGTACATACATCTATCCAAATTCACAAAAACCTGCCAGTAAAATTTCTCTATTTAAAGATTGTAAAAGCTGCACAAAGCCAATGAGCTTTAACGAATCAGTTAATTAGTTCCGCAATACATTCGAAAAGAGACATGGTTACACCAACGTTTATTTAACTGTCCCCTCTGTCACTCTATTTTTAGGGCATTTTCGCCTAGAAATGATTTAAAGTGTTTCATACCAGGCTGCTCTTTCCATTCGATGCTTTGCCCATTTTAAGGTACACTGGATAATCTAGTTAACAAAAAATAAAGCCAACAAAGAAACAAATTCGTAATTAAATACAATAAGTAAATATATTTATTTCCCATTTCAAAACAAACGCCCATTTTAATTCTCAACATCCGAATTCTCTCGGTCTTTAGTGTCGTCCACGGCTCATTATCCGCGGTTATTTCTACACGATAAAGTCCTCTATTCGCCGAGCCCTATTGTTTAGCGCCCACTTCGCGCTTTAACGAAGTTTTTAATTTCAACCGCTTTTAGTCAGCGCGCGGCAAACCGCTTGGAAACTCGTTGTTTTTGAAACAGCTGTGTGCAATTTTTATTACTATATGCTCGCTCATAACATTCGAAACTTGTAGCTTTAATTATTTGAAGGAGAGAAAATAAAAAATCTTAATCTTTTATAGTTTAGTTAAGTAATGTTTTATGTTAATAGGGTTTTTTTTACTAGCGAATGAATATATGTGTTTAAATTCGGATGCGTTAAACAAATATTTTTATTGGCTAGATTTCTTTTTTAGTGTTGAAAAATGCTTTGAAACGGCATATATAATTTATATTTAACGACTGTACGATGTTTCATAGCATGCCTTATTTTTTATGATATAGTATATTTATTGCGGTTATTTCTACACCATCAAGTCCTCTATTCGCCAAGGAAGAGACTATTGTTTAGCGCCAACTTTGCGCTTTTAACAAAGTTTTTAATTTCAACCGCTTTTAGTCAGCGCGCGGCAGACCGCTTGGAATTTCGTTGTTTTTGAAACAGGTGTGTGCATTTTTTATTATTGTATGCTCATAACATCCGAAACTTGTAGCTTTAATTATTTGAAGGAGTAAAAAAAGAAATAAATTATAGTTAGTTAAGTAATGTTTTTTTTATGATGAATAGTAAGTAGTTTAGTTTTTTAAACTACTGAGCGAAAAGAATATGTTTAAGTTCAGATGCGTTTAACAAATATTTTTATCAGCTAATTTTCTTTTTTTAGTGTTGAAAACAGCTTTTAAATGGCACATACAATTTATATTTAACAACTTTACGATGTTTCATAACATGTCTATTTTTTTTATACCGTATATTTTATTGCGAAGACGGAAGTTTTTAATTTCAACAGCTTTTAGACTGCGCGCGGCAGACCGCTTGGAATCTCGTTGTTTTTGAAACAAGCTCTTTTATTGCATGCTCATAACATCTGAAACTTGTAGCTTTAATTCCTTGAAGGAGATGAAATAATAAATCCTTTATGGTTTAGTTGGGTAATATTTTTTTAATGTCCATATAGGATACCAAATTATAGTTTAATTGTTTAAAAAAGTGAGTGGAAGAATATGGATAAGTGAGGAATTTAGGAGATGTTAATTTTTTTTTATCAGCTCATATAATTCAATCGTTTTCTTTTTAGAGTTGAAATAAAAACATAAAATAGTGCTTCCGAATAGCTTAGATTTAAAATATTTAACATCAAACGTCTGTACAATGTTCCATATTAGGCAGGTGTCCCACCGCTAGCGATGAGCGAGTAGCGAGCAGAGCTAGAAACTAGAAGCGAGTTAGCTAGCAGCGACAAGCGAGTTGTAGTTCCGATAGTTTTGTCGCTGGGCTATAAGCGAGTGTTCCAGTGCGATGGGCGATTACTCGCACTACTCGCTCGGGGGCGGCTAGTCCTGTAGACATGAGCAAAGTCGTTATTTTTCAATCACCGTGACTGTCGTTCCAGTTACACAAGAAAAATCATCGTGACTTTGTCACGTTGATATCGTACATTTAAGAAACACGGTTACGGTATATTTAAGAAAAACGTACATCTCGTTATTATTTTATGTTGTCTTGTCATTCTTAAATATGTACGAAAATCTTCATTCTCTTCTGAAATAATTAATATTTTGCATCCAAATTCTTCTTTTCAACATATTCCTTTTTTCTTTCGTTTTTTCAGAACTGCCGCTGTTACTACACAAATGCTATTATAACATACATCATCGTCGTCGTCTGAACTAGGCAACAATGATAGTTCAAATAATTGTTCTAAATTCATTATGTATGTTAGCTATCCCTAGCACTCAGATCCGCACTCTAGGTAAAAACGACCACTGGTTGGTCGTTTGGCGAGTGATCTGACCGCCAAGCGAGTATCGCTGAGCTACTATCGCTCAGCGGCAAACTAGTAAAGCGAGTACTCACCAGCGGCAAACTATTAAAGCAAGTACTCGCGGGCAGTGGCAGCAAAAAAATAAAAAAAGAAAGAGAAGAAAAAAAGAGTTTTTTCTATATTTATTTTTATTTTTATTTTTATTTTCTATAAAGAGTTTTATATATCTATATAGTTGATTTTTTCAAGTAAAATTTTACCTTATTTGTAACTATAATTATATAACATTGTGAATACAAAATTCAAAAACAATAAAAATAAGTTAAAGTTAAAAAACACAACGTTGATTCTTAAAAATAAAGGACCATTCACCCCATCGATATGTCTTCGGCTATACTCTCCGCCCTGATAAAAAACTATAAACGTTTTTCAAACCACTTACATATAGTGAAATACTGAAGGGTACCTACGCTATTACGATGGTACGTGATCGGCTACAAGTAGTTTAAAATATGTTTCCTTGGCGACATGTGGGTAAGGCTACAAAAGCGGCAGTGCGAACAGCGGACGCAATCTCACCCGCAATAACTTGACGCTTTACATGCAGACTGGTTACTATCAGATACAAGGGAAGGGTTGCCAAGTTAATCGGATTTACGTGGACTAGTCTTACATTGAAATCACATAGATTTTTTCAATTATACCTAAGTACCATTGTTGGAGTTTCGTTTTGTAAGAGTTTTTTCTCTTTGATGTAAGACTAATTAACGCCTGTGTTAGGAAACTTGGTTTCGGTATCTTTTTCTTAGCAAGTTATTTTCTATTAAAACATAATCTAAGTAGTCCCTTTTCATGGTCCCTAAAGAATATAAGAAACTAAACAAAAGTAACTTAATTTATGTGTACGATCAATTTAATTTTAATTATTTAATTATTAGGAATCTTTTGGTGATGTCATTACCAAAAGAACATTTTATTTTCGTTACACTTCAATTTCGTAATATCTCTAAAATTGTAATTCGATAATATCACAATAGTATTTGAAAATTTTGATTATCAATATCTAAGATAGACATGAACATGACATGAATGAAAGTACTGTGCAAGTAACGTAAATTTTGTTTATCGATATTTTGTTATAATTGAAAAAGTCCTTTTCGTATAACTGGGTCCCCCCTTTTTGTTTGGTGATCCTACAAGCACATGGTTTATTTTGTATGCGAATCGCTGCCTTACTGGTAGACTATCTGCTTATTTTTTTTATTTATGTCCCCAACGATGGGGAAACCGTAAAGAATATTACGAATAGAATTACCGAAAAAAGGACTTTGTACACTTTACCAATTTAATACAAATCAATACCAGATTAACAAATAATCCAGCTATAAGACAGATTAGGTCAGTTAAATGTGTGAAAGTATAGCTACATATTAATCAATGACGACACGCTCAGGGTTACAGGTGTTATTTAATTTTTGGTTGTTAGTTCATCTCTCATTTAGAAAAAGCAAAGAAATCAAGGCCGTGCACATGGCTGATTATTCGGCACACAAGACTGGAGTTGAAACTCTACGCGAAGATTCCCGGACAACGAGCAAGAGCTCAAGACCGCACCACCAGAAAGGCGAAGACAATCCCGATTACCTAGTAGTTTTAACGGACATACCCTTCTAACTAAACCTCCAGAAAACCAAAGACAATCCCGATTGCTTAGTAGTTTTACCGGACATACCCTTCCAACTGGAACATAGTAATGCAGGTCACTGGTGCTTGACGGCAGTAAAAGGAACTGTAGGTACCAAAGTTAGCGAAAACTTTTCTCGTGTTTTTGTAACATGACAATAACAATATTAGTCTCGGAAACGGCAAAAAGTTTCTCCGGCCCACATATGTTGGCACTAATATATCTTGTGATACAGCTTCTTAGAGATATTTGTTGACTTCATATAACGACAGGACTACAATCTTATAGAAATAAATACTTTCCTCGTTATGTACTTCAAATAACCACACTAAACTAGCAAGATAATACAATAATTAAATATATTCAAATTCAAATTCAATAATAAGTGAGTACACATACATTAAGAATTACTAATGATGTTTCGATGCGATATTTAAATGTTAATTGCTGAACATTGAAATAATCATTGAGATCTTCATGCTACAAGTACACCCATATTTTGGAATGAAGACGGCTTTAACATATTGAAAAGCAGTAGAAAGTTATGTCTTGGTACTTTCTAAACGTCACAAAAATAACAAAAATTTCAACGGAACTTATATTTTATTAATTACTAGTTCATATACAGAGACAATGAAAATGCAATCATTTAGATAAATAAAAGAATAGAGAAAGCTCCCAAGATAATATTAAGGTTGGCTAGTTAGACAGACAGCAGCTGTGCACAAAACTATAAAGAATTTGTAAGTCCTGATTTATTTTGCCAGACCGTATTTTGAGTAATGTATAAAATATGAAAATGACACCCCTTATCTTCGAAGTTTACGGGTCACAAAACCTGAAATCATCTCGATTATATTCTTCCACACCCACTTTTAAAATAGAAAGAACAGAATATGCTCGTGATATAACATTTTCCTCGGTTTCATTTTTGTTTCATTGTTCCAATATCGAGTTCATATGTTCCTTAGAATTTCTCGTTTTATTTTTATTTAAACATGATAAAACATATTTGACTGATATACGTTCAAAGTTGAGTAGAAAAAAGGCGCTAAAAAATATGGTTTAGCTACAACAAGAGTGATACTACTGCCTTTAATCTAATTCACAAGCCTTCAGTTCTGGTTATTGGCTCTGCTCCAGGAGTAATTTGAGATAAAACATTCTTAGGCTCTGGAACATATTGCGAGTTTGCAGCAGTTGTAACGGTTTAACGCCGCATAATTGAATAACAAGCAACCGAAACTTGCGTTTGTTACTATTGGTTGGATTATTTTAGAGCGACACGTGGCGAGCGACTCGCTTGTGGTACTATAGCAGCGTTCTACGTCCCGTAATAATACCAAATATGTGTTTTGGTAGCGATAAATTTCAAATTGTTGCGATTGCGAGTGTCACTTAAAGATCGGTAATAAGCCTGCCGGATATCCAGGATATCATTGTAATTTAACATATGTTTATGAGATTTGCTATCAAAGCAAGTAAAGTTCTTAACACTCACCAAATACCGAATGGTGATTACTTTATTTATAATGTTGAAAGCAAACCTCTACTTTTGTGAACAAAAATACTTTTTTAACGGAAAATAGTAATCGTAGGTAGTACAACTCACCTGATGTTAAGTAACGACATTGTGGTAATTAGAAGCGAGAAACTGTTTATCTTACCTCTGACTGAACAACAACATGGTTGTTGTGGCGACAGACTTCAATTAAAATTGCTAGAAAGCTGGATAAGCACGACATGTACGAGAGCATAGTATAATAAAATACATGTACGAGGGTACCTATACATACATTGCTGACCGAAATTATATGTCATTTATTTATAACTTTTTTTAGTTTTTTTGGGTTTACTTACATTTTTAAAGTTATAGACAGAAATATCATTTTTAAAAAGGAACATAACTTAACTTAAAAATTAAATGATGATTAATGAAATTCCTCGCAAACGTATTAATATTATGAGTAAATTATAAAACTTAAGCACACCTGAGTATGGCATGTTAGGAATATGTTTATAGATACTTTTGCTATAAGAACGTACTACCAAAAATATCTTTAAAAACCCCTACGTCTTTCGCTTTTAAAAAATCCAATAAAAAGACTCGTTTTGAGCAGGAGTTCTACAAAAAAGGTATAGTATTAAATGGAAACCTGGACGTAGCCTGCACAGCGCTGATTTCCCGCAGCTCGGACGCGAGGGGCGGATATTGTGATGCTCACGGCATTATTTATTCTTATCGCCTGCATGCTTACCATCACGGGGTGAGCTTCATTCTCGGAGCAGCTCTCTCGTTACCAGACTAGATAAAATTTTAGCTTGAATGTGCTCTGTTTTAGATTTTAAATATGGTTTAGTTACACACGGTTCAAAGTCAAAAATTGTATCCGTCATTACTTTTACTGACTATGCAAAGTAAGCTTTAATATGTAGAGATTTCAAACTGCCTCTATGGTCTAGTGGTTTTCATCTTCATCCTCTTCATCTTCGTCATCATCATCATCATCATCATCATCATCGTCATCATCATCATCATCATCATCATCACCAGCTCATTTTGTGTCCCGACTGTAGAACCACGAGCCTTTCCTATAAATGGATAGGGATAACGGGCCAGTAATTAGTATTACTAGTTTTATATGGTTCAAAGAGTGGGCATCAGAAGTAGTTTTAAAAAAACTTAGGTAACTAACCGTCTCGCTGATCTTGTAGTAATGATACCACTTGTCTGAGACGCAGAAGCTTCGTCCCGATTTTAATGTTTTGTGCTCGATTTGGTTTGTCTTAAATTCACCTGGCTATCCACCACCATCCTAACCCAAATCTGTTATAACAATCATGTCTGATGTACAATTTTTTTCCGATAGATAGAGAGTTAGAGATTCTTCCCCTTTAGTGAAGATTTCTAGTGGAGTTTACTTTTACCTTCGGCTTTATCATCACTTACTATAAGCAAGACGAAGGGCCAAGTAATAGTTATATATGGTATAAATTTACCATAACTTAGTACATTTATAAAAAAATAATACGAAATAAAACGAAAGGCGTCGTCATACGATTTGACTCCAAAATTCTCAGTCGATTTCACCTTTAACCTTTTAAACTCGGATAAAATGTTTTGTAATCTTATTGTGGTGGGACGGAATCGAGACTTTTATTTCTTTTTTTCGTAATACCTAGAAATCCGTATAAATCCGACACTAAATATTCATTTAAATGAAGCTAGACAGCCGGGTTTATTTATATGCAAAGTTGGCTGTCGTCTATATTCAGCTGTCAATAATCGATTGAAATCACTTTTACTATAGATTTCTATCAACGAAGTAGAAATATTGATCACTGATTGTAACGTATAATAAATAATACGTTACTGTTATGTTAATTTCATGTTCACTACCTAAATTCTTACCATCAAGAAAGTATTGAAATATTACGTGAATTTTGGTCCATTTAAATTACGTATTCTTTTAAAATTTGATATATTGTTTAAAATGAGTTTTGGCAATCTTTCATGAGTATAATAAATTGAACCCGCAAATCCCTGTTTTAATCCCCCACCCCCGATTGTAACTAAGTACAACAGACAAAACAGTTTTGTTTCACGAATTCGTACGGCGGAGTTATTTTAACAAATCACAGCATCCGTCTCTCATTCAGGGAAACAGATTTAATAAATCATTGTCCATTTAGACGTACATTAAATTACCTAAAATATACCGTCCGCCTGTCCTTTACGAATTTCTGTACTATAGAATAATTAATGAGTCAAATCCAATTTGAAATTCCCCCTAAGCGCAGAAGTTACTTAACGTTTCGGATTGATCGTGAAAGACTGTGGAATTCAATTCCACCCAAATCTCATATCGGATAATCGGGCTCAGGCAAACGTGTCGGTGGATGCAATCGCCCGGCCGTCTAGATTTGTCAGTGTTTCACACGCGCTGGACGTAATCCGAATTTATCCGCACCTTTCGTTTGAGAAAACAGGGTGAATTTTTGGAAGTGAGGGCACTCATGTTGCTATCTTGGCTATGCGAGCGGCTGAGAGACGAGCAGAAATGTTATAGCAGGTCAAACGGACATCTCAAAAAATATATTTTAAACTTTTACTGTATTTAACCTTGCACTGATATGTGCGCCAAACAATACAGTTAGAAAAAGCCAGTCAAGAATATTTCGAAAAGGACTCGTAGATCTCGAGTTTTAAAAAGTATGAAATTCCACCCAAATCTCATATTGGCTAATAATCGGGCTCAAGCAAACGTGTCGATGGTTGCAAACCGTAACCCGGCCATCTAAATTTGTCAGAGTTGCACATGCTGGATTGAATTCGAATTTATCCGCACCTTTAGTTTGAGAATACAGGAATAAATTTTTAGAGTGCGCGAAGTGCTCATGTCGCCATCTAGGCTATATTAGCGGTTAGACGAACGAACTCTTTAAGCAGGTTTTGTAAAGAACATTATGCTTAAAGTAGTCAGGTAGTATATGTCGAGATCTTTTGTTTATTTTTATTAATAGCTATTACATCTCATGTACCTAGTTGATATGTAATTTGCGAACAACTTATTGATATTGGTCACTACATTTGGAGTAAGTAGTTAATTTAAAATTGACAAGTGACACTTTCCTTTACAGCAAAACATAAAAATATGTTACATACAAAATGGTTAATAATTTAATGGTAAAAGTTTATTACTGACTTTTTAGCTATAAGAACTTGTTTTTATTACAAAGTTATAGAACAAAATTACTATAAACATACTGACTTCTGCCTTTTTCAGAGTTTTTTAAAGTTAAGTTGTATTTAAGACCCAGGTGTAACGTGACAAACACTACGCCTGATTGCCAGCTCAGTTAAACAAAACAAAAAGTTAATTAATTTCCTAAGAACAGTCATAATGAGAATGTGAATGCAAAATATTCGTGCAATTTCCTGCGTCTGCTGTCGCAACTGTAACCGTCGTGCATGTCCGCGGGGTGCGCGCCGCAAAAACTCATTTCCTATTACCTCTGCCCCACCCACCACCCACTTAGACATACCAGCAGATTATTTAGCTATGTTTTCGGTTTTTTTTTATCATCGTAATTTCTAAGTTTTATTTTATTGTATTTAAAAAACTAAATAGTATATTTTTTATATCTATAAATGTATACACTATACACACTTAAATGTATATGTATATGTACACACTGTATACACAATATCTGTTAATAAAACCAGTTCTAAAAAATAATAGGTAATCAATACAAAATTGTCTTTCAAGTTATTTCATATTGTTACCGAAAGTTTACCCGAACACAACACATTGATATGACATCCTGTCTGCTGATCTACTGACGTTTATTTCACATTTTACTTTAATTTGACCCTTTGAGCCTTTTGAGCCTTTTGCAGGGTACTGGCCCTGAACACTGATTCAGTCTCCTGTTAATGCCAAACCAACAACATAGCTATAGCAATATTCCTATAAACTGTTTTACTTTTTGGCATTTACTTCATTTATTAAACTACTTGCCAGTCCAGATTAAGTCATACCACGTTTCCCACATTACTATGTCAAATACTTTTAACCTAATTATTTTACACGAGTTAGCAAGTGAAGGCAGTATGCATGCATATCTGCGCCGCAAAGCCGCCAAGTTTTGGCATACGTCCACACGTACCCGCCCCGCCGCATCGGACCCAGGCAGGTCAGCGGTTGGCAATTTCCCGCCATTTTTCCGCGTCACAGCTGATCGAGAGCTGCTGCTGAGAAATCAGTCGTTGATAAAAAAGAGAATTCTATTTCAACTTTGTTTATTGCTCACTCCAATAACAGATCCCAAAATTGTTAAACAAATTCCTTTTCTTAAGTCGTTGTTAACTCTCTGCTCATAGACAATAATGCGCTATCTACTCCTCTTTTTTAAAATGTCCGAATAGCACACGTGCACTGTTCAGTTTATTGTTTTCGTACTTTTGTAATAAATATTTTTTAACGCAGTTTACATTACTTAATTGCATACACAATTAAATACTAGAGAATTTACATTTAACATAAAACTAATTATAATTTAAATAACTCATATTCAAATAGGTGTCCATAAACTAACTGTTGCACGTGTGTTCCGTTTACAACTTAATTCGTGTTACCTTTGTGTTGAAAGTAATTTATAAAAAATTGGATTATGAACTCTATCATTGGTTTAGAGGAAATGCATTAATTACAAAGACGTAAGTTTTTCCACCGCTTTTTCTAAAATTATAAATATTTTTTTATAAAATGTTTTTGTTTTGTTTATATAATTTTAACGCAAATTTTGTTGCGAAACAAATTACAAATATGAAAAGAAATGAAATACATTTATTGGCACACACTACAAAATATCACGATATTCACAATAACAATACAAAACAATCACAAAAGATAAAAGTGTGACCAACTAGGCCCTATACTCAGCACATGGTACGAAGTGAGCGAGCTTACAGCTCCGGTAACCTATCTGGATATTAGATAGTGGATTATACGTGTCCACGGAGCAACTCGCTCGAGACACTTGTCTTAAAAGTACCGGATGAAGAATACGCTTCGGTTCGTCCTGATCCGGCGTTATGACCTGACGTATATGGTCCCATGTGCTTGCGAATGGATAGTCTGACACTACTTTTGTAACCGCTAGGTTGGTAAGGGGTGTTAATATAAACTTTAAAGTCGTGTGCAGCGGGGTGATCTTTAGTAAAAATAATAATTTGTAAAAATATTATGATGGGATGTTAATGACGGTAGTTGTTGACATTGAATGGGCGCCTTTGGCTTTCAAAGTAAAAAGTAAATAGTGTTGAATAATTTCGGCGGGCTGGTTAGAACCACGATAGCTCAATTGGGAGAGCATCTGACCCGGTATGTCAGAAGGGTGCAGGTTCAAATCCTGCTCGTGGAGTTTTTTTCAACATTTGTGTTTTTGTAAATTTTTATAAAATAAAATAGGTTAAGAGTAAATGCAGCTTTCGAGAAAGAAACGAAACGAGAAAAGAGAAGGACTATAAAAAAACGTCTTTGCTGCCGATTTTCAAAATTGTGTAGATACCTAGTCTCTGTCATTGTTAATAGACATTTTTTTTTATTCTTTAATGTAAAATATAGCTAAAGACAAGTTTACTTAAGTTCTACTTAAGTTTACATCAGTAATTTGAACAGCATTCACATTTGAATAATTACACAGATGACAAGTGTTAAATATTAAAGTAGATTTTTCAGAAACATCTCGTAATTTATCCGATTATTTCCGCGGCGATGGTTGCATTGTAAAAAGTTCTCTCTAGTTTCCAAGATATCCATCCGTTAAGCAAAAGAATGAGTTAATGCGACGTTGTTACCGTAGATTTATGAGGCTCTGACTGTTCTTATTCAAGTGGACGGACGGAAAATATTAAATGCATATTTTCATTTAAAGAGAAAGTAAAAATGTAAAAGGTTTACATTTAAATTAAATTAATATATATTCTTTAAACGAATATTTGAAGAGATTAAAATTTTTGCTTACGACTTAATACATACGCCTTTATACAAAGTCCAACATATTTACGACACCT
The DNA here is from genome assembly GCA_949315975.1 of Eudonia truncicolella. Lineage (NCBI taxonomy): Eukaryota > Metazoa > Arthropoda > Insecta > Lepidoptera > Crambidae > Eudonia > Eudonia truncicolella. The sequence goes on from OX438836.1 coordinate 13,822,536, forward strand.
CAATTTTTTTTAAAGATAATTTGCTGTCAAAAGGCATACGACCCACGGCTAGTGTGACAACGCGCGCGCTGCCGATCCCGAAGCCTCAGTTTTTATTGATTTATTTATTTGTTTATTTATTTTGCTTTTTTTATTTAATTACTTATATGTCCTGTAATTTTATTGTATCAGCGCCTTTCAAACCGGAACACGGCAAATTAAAAATAAAGTTTTTTTGACAACAGTAATATGCATTAAGGTAGTCGGCGTCCAATCAGCTTTTGAGCATAATATCTACCACCAGGTTCATTTATTAAAAATAATTTTACCTATATAACCATACACTTTTACCCAAATGCTGGGTCACGAGCCTTCCTTAAGAATAGATAGGGGACAGTGCGGATTGGTGGTTGTTAACGAGTGCTACTACAGCCGGGACCAACGGTTTTACACGCCTTCCGGAGCTCGAGATGACAAACTTTTGGTCAACAATCCAATGACAGCGAAATTTGCTTAACCTTTGCAATCGCAGACTGGGCGCATTACCCACTGCGCCAAATTTTACTCTACATCAAAAAAATACATATAAGTCCCAAAATTAATCATAAGAAAGGGTCCATCCGCATCCTTCCGCAACTTTCCGAGCAATTAGCAAACGGTATAGATTATATTTCCATCGCCACAAAGATACCAGAACCAGAACCGATAAGCGATTTCACGAGCCAACTCCTGTCGGATTTATGGCAGTATTGCCCTGTAATTGATTCACTTAACTCGAGCAACCGTGTGTGAACAACGCCAAATGAAAGGAGGTATTTGTCCCCGAATGACTGAATGCCGATTAACACGATTGCAATCTCTTTTTGAAGCTTATTAACGACCTAGGCTTGGGTTTGAAACGTGGACGGTGTGACCGGGCCATAACCCCCCAACTGACCCGAGAGCGTGTTGGTGAGTTATACAGCAATGTTACCAATACCAATAATACGTAGCTAACCTAATCTATCCCTAGGTTGCCTGGAAGATATCGCTTTTAGTGAAGAGGGCGCCCTTTGTACGATTATTTTATTTCAACGTGTTTTTATTTTTGTTTGTGTATACGAGTAAATAAAGTAGTCTATTCTAACTCATGTAAACTGTTGGTTACAAAACCCTTCTGGATAAGTCTGCGTATGATACCTAATATCTAATAAAATGAGGGAATAGAGACATAATAACTAAGCCTTCGGGGTCGGTAAAGTGCTAGGCAAAGACTAGAATACTAGAAAGACAATAGATTTAAAAACTTGTATGACAATACAATAGTAGTAATGCGAAATGTACTATAGTTTAAAGGCATTAAAATGAAAATAACCAATTTATCTATTTCCCAATAACTGTGAAACCGATTAAACTTAATCATTCATGAATGATATCGATTAACGTAATATACACAAATCGTTATTAAAATCAACGCTCGAAGGATAATTAATATTATCGGGAGGGTCAGTTCTTGCGCTGTTCGGATAAACTTTCAGAGCCAGTCCTCCAACAATGGAACAATGCAGCGACATTATAAACGATTATCATTTATCGACGGTTCCTACGCTGGTCTGACCTGTCCTCGGAACAATCAAATTCTATTGTTTGATCAATGGAAACTCTATAGAGCAAAAAGGAGTCTGTTCATAGTGTTTTTTGAAGCAAAGGTTTACCATATTTCACGTGTGTTAAAAACATTGACGTACCTATTGTTCCAAACTTTGAATAATGCACCCTAATAAACAAATAAATGAAAGCAAAATGTATACCTATCTACAGTTTAGATTCTTTGGAAGCTTTGTTGTTTGTATTTATATTGTAACATCTTTATACCATGTCGAAGTGCAAATAAATAATTATCTTATCTGATCGTATCTTAACATTGTGCTTAAAATAACAAAATCGATATGTGCGACATATACAACTAACGAACCGAGTACCACAAAATGTACAAGTACTCACGGGTCGGAGACCGGTGTCCAACCACGACACACCAAAGACAGATGGTTAATTACATAGCTAAAAAAATATTATAATCAATATAGTAACAGTTTCAATACCGCGTTATTTCTAATGTGCGAAAAACTAGAATCATATCCAACAATTTATTTTTTTCTGTCATTGTATCTGCATATAGTAGGCATCCTACGGATGATTTATGTATTTTTGGGGTATGAATGCGGGATGTGGAACGGCGAAGCGTTGGTTATTTGGCTTCATCGGAAATTGAAATATTATGTGGAGCCGGTAATGGTTGCAACGTAAATCCATTTTTGCTAGATACAATTAAAAGTTAATACTGATGTCGCTTCTAATAATACTAAGGTGTTATGTGTACCTAAGTTTTATTAGTAGCTGCATAGTTAATATGTAATAGTAACGTAATTTAAAAAAAAAATAACAAAATTGCAATATCTAAAAAAAACTTATTTGATTTTTTATGGCAATTTACCATCATATTTACACCATTGAGTTATTTTATTTCTTGAAGTAAAGTTATGAAAGCACATCTAGAATGCCGACTCACTAATACAGTTTTTTTTATCGTTCAGACGCATAATACCAGAAACGCAAATTACCTTATACGCGGATGGCCAGAATGTCATTCGTAAATTCCCTGATACGTGGATTACCTGATTCCATTACGCAAATGGCCAGAATGCTATAATTATGCTAAGTACCAGAAACGCAAATTACCTTATACGCGGATTACCAGATTTTCATACGTATATTCCCTGATACGTAGATGACCTAAATTAGTACTCAATGTATTAATTGTAGGTGTGTGTAATCATTCATTTCACTTTTTCTCTCCTCTCTTCTACTGACACCCATATCCATAGACATTCTGCTGGATTTTGAAACTTTTTGCTAAATATATGGTTAAAAATAGTAATACCAAAATGTTTTTGTTTTGTTTATATAATTTTAACGCAATTTTTGTTGCGAAACAAATTACAAAAACACAAATGTTCACAAATTTCCGTCAGAAGGTAGGAAGGAAGGTATGTCAGAAGGGTGCAGGTTCAAATCCTGCTCGTGGAAGTTTTTTCCTTTAGAATGTAGTAAAGAGTCATAAAATCGAGGACATTTGACAATCAGTTCAATAACCGCCTTAAATTTTTTTAGAAAACTAACAATTTTAAAGCTCTTGAAGTAATAAAAAAACCGGCCAAGTGCGTGTCGGGCCACGCGCAGTGTAGGGTTCCGTAGCCCAATGCGGACTCTGAGAAGAGGGCTTTTATGAACATTTATTTAACGATGGCTCATATACTAAATGTAGATACTACCGGTTTCACACACCTGACAACGTCATTTAAGTAGTTCCCAATGAGGAATTTGTACTGCGCCAAGTACATTTTATAAGTTGGTCGACTGTTACTCGTAAACTTGTAAAGCCTATTTAGCTGTGATAATTTTCTTTTTAACTTTCCTTTCTTTTTTAATATAGCCTATGTTACTCAGCGCTAATGAAAGAATTTTTTAAATCAGCTACTAAACCGATTTTTTTGAGTTTATTCGTTACAAACGTACATACATTCAAAAATACAAAGGTTTCCTCTTTATAATATTAGTATGGATTTGCGTTTCTGGTACTATGCGTCTGAACGGGCGGTCTTATCGCTTTTTTTAGCTACTTTTTTCTGCTACTGTATACTACTAACAATGTTTACGGCCTTGTTAATATGATAGTCATTGGTGAATATTAGTAGGTGGAATCTTGATAGTTCAATGCGTATTAGCGTTGTAAAGTCTGTCTCCAATTGGGTAGTTGACAACAACAACAATTAATTCCAGAATAATAAACGTATAAATGAAATCACGTAACACTTCTTTGTAACATTGACCAATTTTTTATTTGATCTAAGCATGAATTTCTGTAACGTAAAAAGTTATTGTTAAACAATCAATTGACGGCAAAAAATAGTGACGTCATAGTTTGCTAATCCCATACAATTTCTATTAAAAATAATCGTTTTGACAGTTGTTAAAAAGTTTCTATATTGACTAACCAGTCAACTACCCAATTCTCACAAACAAACACTCTTAATGTTGGGAGTGCCACCAATTTAAAAATATAATATATAACATATATTAAATCCCTCGAGAAACACACAAATGTCACACTAACAAGAATTGATGCTTAGAAGCACGGATTTTTGTATCATTCTCTCATAAATCAACATCCAAGAGATATACTATAAGCAATGCAAAGTCTTTTCCCACTCTCAGATATGTTGTAGGTACAATCGCATAATTATATTTTCCAAGCCTAGAAGTAAAAAGAAACTGAGCTATTTTCTATTCAAGAAAATTCCTGTAAAGGTAGAAATAACTTATCATTAAAAGGCCTCTAAGGAACCCTCTCGCCGCGAGCGTAGCGCTATAAATTACTCGTTATCAACCCTAATTGCAACCGAAACGGAATGCGAATTCAGGACAAATTTGGAGACAGCAATTAGTCTTAAGACTAGTCGAATTGCTGACAATTTGTCGCCAACATCCGCAGGTTTCATTAAGAGGCCCTTAGCGTATGGGTATTACGACTTAGCGTAAGTTCCTGGTGATTGTTATGAGATCTGATAGTAATTATCTACGTCGTGTGCTCTAATGCAGATATGATTGTGAAGAGGCAATAATCAAATAAGATAATAGATATTTTAGTACTATTTTGATATTAATCTGATCCCACGCAATTTATATATGACAGCGATAAAATAGTTACAAAATCAAATAATGATCCCTTGTAAGATAATTTTTACGTAAGCGATGATCATGAGATTGTAACTCAAGACTAAGCACATAAGTTTATATGTGATTACGTTATGTAAAGCAATTTAAATGCTGAGAAAGCAGTTTGAGATGAGATCTGAGAATGAGGCAATATTGTCAACTGAAACTCCTAAATTGTTGTTTCGAAACACACGTCATTGTCACCGTGTGTTTACATGCCATTTTGTTTCCGCCATATTTTTTTTTTAAAGCTTTGAGTAGCAACTGTTTACCTATGTAAATTCTTGAATTTATCAACAAACAACGCAATTCCAGAGAATATAAACACATGTACAATATGTTTGCCAACTTTTTTGTATATCTGGTGTCGAAGACCTGGATCAAACACGTTGCCCTTGGGGTTAGTCGCACCACCCTACGTTATCTTCTAACCACGGTTTTGGGAAAAATGCGGTGTACCATTTAACAATCGTTAATATTACGTCATATTTTAGCGTTAACCATTACTGCTCAGTTTTGGCTGGTTAAGCTAATGTTAATGTCAAAGTGGCAGTCAAATGACAGTAATGTTATATCCAAATACTGCGTTACTGTCAAAATATCTAACAATGACGCTGCTGCGTGAATTTATATGGGCAGTTCTTCGGACGACGACACTGACATGGTTAAGAATATTAAGGCTAACTTGCTAACTAAAATGTACTTTAACGTTAGCAAAGAATTGTATGGTGCAACGCATTGTGCTAGACGTCTCAGTTAGTGAGGATAGTCAATGTTAAAGTAATCTTTAACAGTTACTATAATTGTTAAAGATTACTTTAAGTTTTCTGAGTAACCGGAGATTTGGTGCAACTCACCCTTAGTTTGACGTTATTCCGTCAAAGTTAATTTCAAGTTACTGTTAAAGTTAGCGGCCAACCCTATTTACAGACACTGAACACTGAGCTAAGCCAACCTGTGACAATTAGCCGGCAAAAGTTCAGATTTCTCTCAAAGGGTTTTATCACGAGGGCAAAGTTGTCGCGTAAAATTATTTAGCGTCTCGACCAGCCGGCGCGGCATGTGAAAAATATTCTACAGCAAAAAGTTGTAGACGTACAAATGACGCAGACTCTAATGGATACAGAACAATTAATTCTCAAGAAAGTATTGCTTAGTTCTTGGGCGCTTCGCTGGCATTTCAAAACCGCAAAAGGTTTGCTCGAAGCAAAATGCGACATTAAAAGATGATGTCGTAAAAAGCAGCCATTCATGTATGATATAAATTGTTGTCTGATTTTCGCATGAGCTATTGTTCATGTGACCGCGGTCCCTACAAAGGGTCAAAAAGGTAGATATAGAAAAAAATATGTTAAATAAATGAAGTGAAGTGCATAATGGAACGATTAGTTGTGTGAAAAGTATTAGAAGAGTCTCTAATTCTCTTTCAAATATCTAGTTTTAGAAAGTCTTTTCTAAAATTATATACCTATGATTCATTATTATAAGAAAGCAAAACAACTTAATATAAGAAAGCAAAACAACAAAACCTAACATAAAATAAGTCATAGGTACATTCTAAACCTATCAGTAACAATGCGCCTTGTAAGGATTTATTTTTATTTATTTAATCTTTATTGCACTATACAATAGAATAAAGTACAAAAGGCAGACTTAATGCCAAATTCTCTACCAGTCGACCTAAGGGCTAAGAAAAATTGGTAAGCGGTGCGACAAAAAACGTAAATGAAACATAAATTTAAATGAATAAATACTACATATTTATAAGAACTGAAATATACATATTAAGTTTATTAAATTAATTGATAATAATATAATAATAAAAAATACCATAAAAAAACTTAAATAAAAATAGACTACATGAACATACTTAAACATAACAGAAGAAAAGATGATGGGAATCTCTTACGTGGGTGTTGATTCTTGTAGAAACAGTTTATACTCCATTGTTTTACAGACCATTTTACTTGGAGCTTGTCTGACTTTTTCGGGGAGAGCGTTCCAAAATTGAATGGCCTGAAGGAATTTGCAACGAATCCTGAATGATGCAAAGGAGTGGCGAGAAGATGATTATTCGATGAGCTAAGTTGGCGGGCATGAGTAGAGCTAAGGAAACTGAAACTACATTTTAAGTAAGAAGGAGATTTAGGATCATTTAGAATAGAAAATAGAGTTATTAGATTATTCTGGACTTACGACGTTGCGGGTTGGTCAGCCATTTAAGCTGAAGACGGCAGGAAGATAAGGTCGCATTTGCGTAAACCAAAAATAAAGCCTATTAAGTTATTGAGAAGACGATCCAATTTATTATGAAGAATTGTCAGCTCTCAAGCAACATCGGAAACTCAAAAATTCTGGACTTACGACGTTGCGGGTTGGTCAGCCATTTAAGCTGAAGACGACAGGAAGATAAGGTCGCATTTGCGTAAACCAAAAATAAAGCGTATTAAGTTATTGAGAAGACGATCCAATTTATTAAGAAGAATTGTCAGCTCTCAAGCGACATCGGAAACTCAAAGCAAGCTCCAAAATTTACACAGTAGAATTCGAAAGGCGTGTCCTTCCTTTGCTCGCGTCGAGGGGATGATTGCCAATTTGCCACTCAATACGAGCTTAGCATCAGCAGTTTCTTGGCGCTATTTCAAGATAAGTACATTATTTTCCCAGAGCTACACGGGGGGTTGTATGAACTAACTTGCCTTTTCAGGTTTGCTAGGTGTATGAATAGCTAATATTATAAAAGGTTTTATTCAAATAATATGTTTTACTTATAAAATGTTTTTGTTTTGTTTATATAATTTTAACGCAAATTTTGTTGCGATACAAATTACAAAAACACAATGTTGAAAAAATTTCCACGAGCATGATTTGAACCTGCACCCTTCTGACATACCGGGTCAGGTGCTCTTCCAATTGAGCTATCGTGGTTCTGACCAGCCCGCCGAAATTATTCAACACTATTTACTTTGAAAGCCAAAGACGCCAATTCAATGTCAACAACTACCGTCATTAACAACTGATCATAATATTTTTACAAATACTAAAGATCAGTTAAGAAGTAGGCAAGCTATTTATAAAATCTTTTTGTTTTGTTTATATAATTTTAACGCAAATTTTGTTGCGATACAAATTACAAAAACACAATGTTGAAAAAATTTCCACGAGCATGATTTGAACCTGCACCCTTCTGACATACCGGGCCAACATTGTGTTTTTCTAAAATGTTTTACTTAGTTAACAACGTAACAGTGCGTATCAGCTGTTTTTAATTTTTTTTATTATTATATTATCGTTATGAATATGACTATTATCATTTTAAGATTATGGCGATGAAATGTGAGTACTCGTTTCTCAAAAGCTCAAAGTTTTTTTGTGATAACTGCCTATTAAAATGACAAAATAATTTGTATTGGATTAAAATTAAAAATATTTTAATACCGTAAGCAGGTTTGAGACAGGAATACAAGACCAAACAATTTTCCGGGATCATATGGGCCGGGTCTAATACAAAGTTTAATTATATGTTATATTTTTATACGGTGTACCGTATTAAAATATAACATTAAAATGTATACACAAGTCAACGGAACGGATTCGTACTCATCATCAGCTTCTAAAGGTCCATCTGCTGGCCTCAGGCCTTGCCACATAAACAATATTACATTGGGTAGAGCAAAGTGATTTGTTTGCATTTGGTTAAAAATAAATAAAAAATAACTGCTGTTCCGTCGTAAAATAACAAGAAATAAGAACAAAAAAGTTGAAAGAATCCAAAAGTAGTTCTAAGTCCTCGAAGTAGCTTACTACTTTCCTCACCTGTTGTGGCCGCAAACTGTCTTCCCTGACAAACCGCACGCCCTCATAATAAGACGCAGTGCGACAAACCTTGTTTATGCGAAAAAAAAAACATTTTTACTGACAAATAATTAACATTAACATTAGGACTTCTTGTCAGGAAAATGAAGAGTCATGTCTGCGGTTTTGTTTTATTTTGTAAAATTTGTGTTATGGCGAACATTAATGTGAAATAATGGTGGATTATTAACCGTTAAGTGTTCGTGAGTGTGCATGAGTGTTGGCAAATGAAAGAAAACAGTGCAACGTCACTTTTCAAATTCTCTCAAGAAGTCCGAGGACTTACTTCGACACTGGCTAAATGTGCTAATCGCACGAAGTCATCAACTAAAGGAAATACAAACATTATCGTCATCAACAGCTCATTTTATGTCCCTAATGCTGGAACATGTGCTTTCCCTATGTATGAAAATACACCACATAGAGAACGGACCATACCACCACGCGAGCCCAGTGCGGATTAGTTGTTACGACTGCTAATGCAGCCGGTACTAACGGCTTGACATGCTTTCCAAAGCACAGACCTACATTATAGGTAAGTAACAATTATAAACAAGTAGACAAAATACTTAAGTTTGAGACAATTTTTGCGTTTAAAATAAATATATGTAAATGTGTGAACAAATAGCAATATAAGCAACAAAACAAAGCTATTTATTAAGTGAAGTTAAAATTGTTTACATGACTATGCGTCCAATATGTTTCGTCAAATACTTTAGAAACGAGCCATGTCTAAACAGAAAACCCTTTTCCCGAACTTTCTATGTAAAATTGGTGTTCGCTAACTATATCCCCAATGGTAAATATACTTACTCGTAATAGAATAATTAATTGTGAATAATGAATAATTTCTATAACCAATTAATTTTCTACCAAAGGTCTTTGTGCCCGATACACAGATATTCAATTCAATATCTGTGTATCGGGCAAATAAACTGATTATTATATTACCTTTTATTCTATGCCTAAGTGAAGACTTGCTGTTAGCTTAGCTATATTAATTGTTTTTATCTTATTATATTACTTTGCTGTAAGAAGTCAAATGAAAAGTTTTATTTATAAAAAATACTTAGGTAGTGCGGGGGTGTTCTGTGAGATTTTTTGTTGCTTAACAAAGAAATAACTAAAGTGTTTAGCAACTTTTGTAACTGACTTTGCAGACTGCACCAAATTGTGTGCCAAACTCGGCACCGTGCTGTGATGACATTACCACCCGAATTTCAGTTGTGCCGAGACTGTTTCGTTTTCACCGTTCCAATTTGTATTTTTTACCGTAACAATGATGAAATAACTATTAATCATACGAAAACACACCGTAGAGCGGCACTATTTAATTTCATCAAATTGTTTGTAATGAATTGCTGTTTACAATTTAAATATTTTTTAAAACAAAAAATTGTTTTTAAAATTTGCAATAATTCGACAAGTTCTGTCACTATTTGTATTGGGTATTTTTTACGTAAGTTATTGATATAGGCATTTTAATGGTTATTTTAAGATATAATCTAGTTTGTTAGTAATAGCATTGGTTATTTGTTGTACCAGCACAGACGATTAAAAAAGAAGCGCTAGCGCTATAAGTTATAGTTTTTATTTTATAACCATTTTTTAACTAAAAAAATGTTTATGCAAAGAATGGCTGACATAATAATTGACAATCGAAAAGGGCGCGCATTTCCAAATTGAAACTGTTGTTGAGACTTCGTTTTGTTGGCTATATTCAAAACCCGGGCGAATATTTTAGGCCGTCTATACGATACGCGCAAGTGTACTGAGTATTCCCAAGTAAACGTTTGATAGGCCAACTGGGATTTGCTTGTTTTGTTTCCGCAATGCGCTACACTTTGTATTCGGGCAAACGCCGAGATGGAAACACGCGTGATTCGCAGCCGGCTTTGACTTAAGAGAAATTTGTAAATGATTCAGACATTTACAGTTTACGGCGTCTTTAGCATTTTTTAAACTATAATAGATTTAATAACTACAAAATTAATCAACAAGTTGGACCAAACAGTACTATTTGATTTGAAAACATATTTGATTTGATTATGTATTAAATGCGTGTGTAAGCGTGTCTACGGTTAAAGAGAAGCCCTCTTTTTTTGAGTTCTTTCGAGTTTTATTTATTTGCAAATTAGGCAAATAAACCTCGCACTAGGTACCCAGAATTCTTCTGGATGTCTACCACCCTCATACTCATCGGCGGCCCAAGCAGAAGAGTCCTGCATTGTTGCTTAAAGCTCATAACATCCAGTAAAATTACCGATCACATAGGCAGAAAAACTAAGGGTACAGGGTCAACCTCGTGCGATTACTTTCTATTTTTTAATAAATGTTTAATTCATGATGGATAGTAGCCCTTCAGTTGGATACATTGTTGGCTCACACTCTTTAGATTTGATGGATGATAAATAATATTGCCCCGATCGCCTAGAGTTTCGGTAAAGATGTGCTACTAAAACACGCAGTCTTTTTGAGAAGTGACTTTGCACCTTTTTGGTTCGTTTGACATCAATCATCGTACATGACGATCACGAACGCTTAAATGTTAATATTGCAACGTTATTTTATTGTTTCTTTATTCCCCGCAATGGCCGAGCTAAAATAGATATTACGTAACATTCACGTAGCTATACTTTTTATTTGACTTATCTGCTAAAGTTAGGAAGTACGTATCATCGTAGTTATCTCTTTATTTATTTTCAAACATAAGAGTAAACCAACCGACGAAGTTTTATCTGCAAGTTTATCAGTTCGCCATCATTCAAAATACGCTATAACAGAATGTCCTCACTCGAGTACGTAGCCCGTTTATGAGCATTTTCATGGAGTATGAAGTGCCAGACGCGTATCGTTGATATTCATGGCGCAGGTTCGCATCCCGAGCACGTAATAGCGAGGCACAGACTGTCACCCGATAATATCTGTGCCCATACGAGACTCCGGATTACCGTGAATGCACGTGATCATTTAAGAACAGTGGTTATGCCCATTACTTTTGCGAAACGATTCTTTGTAAGTAACACGCTTCGTGAGGTGGACTTATTCTATTTTCCTTTTGACATTTCAGCAAAGAATTTTATTATCTGTGATCTGATCTGATGGTTAAATTGGAGGCAGTGTTCGATTTCCAGGGGATGCATATTAATGTACTCGGTTTGGTTAGTTGTAGGGATTGTATTAAGTCCGCTTGGCTAGCTACCACCAATAGTCTGTCATCATAACAAAAATTAATTAATACCCTTTTTTTCAAAAGATAGACTTAAGGTAGCCAGTTTGTAATGGTTAAAGATTCCGGGTAAAGTGCGCCTGATTTTCGGCATTTTCGTCACTTACCAACTAGTGAGTCAAAGCCCTAGATAATTTCTCTTCAGTGTCCAAAGGCTTTCTCATTGTCGTGTGAAACGAGAACGGAACGCAAACATCTATAACACCAAATTTCCAAAAAGACTCTATCAAAGAGGTTGTTGTGAATTTTCATCTACAATGAAAACTTTTCCTCTTTCCCAGATTCCGAACTCGAGGAGTTGGGTGAGCAGCTACCGAGGTACCGGCCCGACTCGATCGCGGCGCTGCGCCGAGTCACCCGCTTCACGGAGCCCGAGCTGAAGCGTCTCTACCGAGGGTTCAAGGCGGAATGCCCCACAGGAGTGGTGAAAGAAGACACCTTCAAAATTATATACGCGCAGTTCTTCCCGCAAGGAGGTAAGTGCGTATAAAAAGAACAAGCAAAGAAATTTGGGAGATTACCTCGATATTCTTTGCTCTTAATATAAAGTCACTCGCTGCAAGGAGCCCGAGCAAAAGAAACTCTCCCGAGGTTTCAAGGTGAAGTGTCCCACTGAAGTGTTAAGTCACATACTAGCAGTTCTTCCCGCAAGGAAGTAAGTACGTATAAAAACCCAGCATAAAAACTTGAGAGATTACCACCATACTCTTGGTTCCACATATTTAATATATACATTTATGTTCGTTATTGTGCCTTTATGTATAAATAAATAAATATAGAGTCACTTGTTTCACGGAGCCCAAGCTAAAGCGACTCTTCTGAGGGTTCAAAGCGGAATGCCCCACTGGAGCAGTGAAGAAAGACACCTTTTATTTATCGAAGTTATATACACGCAGTTCTTTTCGCAAGGAGGTAAGTGCATTTAATAAAGAAGACGAAGTGAACAGAGTTTTGACTTGTGACGACATCGTGCTGCTGTGCATTAGAAGCACCAAAGTTAAGCTTAGTAATGCCTAGTCAAAACTACATAAGGTTTTACGGTAGTATTAATTTTTCAAGAATGGGTCGAAGAATTTCATAACCAATAAAATCAGGACAATTAAAATTTATATTTGAACTCAGACTTTTATTTCCATCCACCTTTTGCCTGCTAGTTTAAAGTTGCCGCTCTTCCATCTTGTATATTGTGCAGATAAAAGTAAGTTCTAGTTATAATATAATATATAACGTCTTGTTATAATTTTATTCGCCCAACCAACTTATCACTCGTATCCCGTGATTGTGAAAGGGAGCAACGGCTTTGTTTCTTGTCTGTGCAAAATTTCAGCCTTCTACGTCCTCTTGGACCTTTTGGGCTTGGCCATTGATAAATCTGTAAATGAGTCATAAGTCAGAATTTTTATTCCTACATAAATGCAGTGGTTATAGTGCAAGCAGTGTGGCGGTGATGTCATGCTCAGAGGCCCTGTCTTCAATTCTTAGCGTGGGTATAACAAATATTGTACTCGATTAATGTAGGAAGGTGATAGTAGGGCTTGTTCTGACAGCTGAAATATCCAGTCATCAGGCGGGTCAGGTCAGGTTGAAAATGCCGAGGGCAGCCTTACCATCAGTTCAGAACTTAGATCAGCGCCAAGCGCTTTCTGTAGTAAAATTAATAATACGAGTACATACTTATATAAGTATTATTAAACGTTCCGCGTCGGTATTAAGCATCAAATCAAACCAAACCAAATTAATAATTAAAGGTGTCGACCTTTATATTCTTGAGTTCAAAAGTTGTGTTCATAAAACTTATAATATCGAAGTCTTCTTCCCTCGTCCATTGAACCAAAATGTAAAGGTCAACAGAAATGGTTTAAAGATAAAACCGTTTGAACATTACACAAATTAATTTTCTGGTAACATTTTAAGCTCGCCACACACAATCATGATCTTGACGCATAATTTTCCGATAGGAAAACAGTATCTTATCTTTTCATTAACATTTCATTATTAACGAAAACAGTTATTGAGTACTTTGTGTTCCTATATAATGTTATCACACGTAAGTCACGCCAAATGCCTACACAGTTTTTTTAAATTCAACTATAGTTTCGAATAGTCAAATTTTGAAACAAAAACTTGGTATCAATGTATTAATACCGTTAAATCTTCTACGAGTTTTTTTTTTTGAGAGAGATTGCTGATTGCCTCTACGGCGTTTTCAGCTTCACCGGGCTTTTTTGGGGGCGGCGAGAAACGTAAAGAGTCCCTCAAGCCGTGTGAAACGAATCACCTTCACATCGCGCACTAGTGCGCGTCCCCGTGCCCTACTAGATTCTCCGAAGGGTTCGGATCGGGTCGGGGAGCGGAGCAACCCGAGGGCGCCTCTAAAGGCACGGACCTCGGCTCGGGTTGACCGGGCCGTGGAGGAGGAGAGAAGCGCCCAGGTACATGTCTGTACCTGGTGTAGAGCGAGTGTGAACCGGTTCTTCGTACCCTTGTTCTACGAGTACGGTGTCTTGGGCCTGAACTGGTGTGCATGTTTAGTGTATTCTGTAAATGTGTGCTGTCATTTAGAGGATCGGGCGGGGTTAAGAGGATCGGGCGGGGATTAATTTTTACAAGTCCCTGAGGTTATATAGACGAACACAAGGAAATCTCGTCACCGCGATTCAGCGACACACTCTTATTAGCATAGCGCTATCTATTGGCGGACTAACGAACTAACTATACGGCTTTGGCCTTAACAGTCATTATAGTATGTTTTTGTTTTTGTTTATATAATTTTAACGCAAATTTTGTTGCGAAACAACAACCCTGTCAGAAGGGTGCAGGTTCAAATCCTGCTCGTGAAAATTTTTTCAACATTTGTGTTTTTGTAAGTCATTATAGTGTTAGCGAAATTTATTCACAAAAAGTCACATATCTAACCGATTTCTATTCCGGACGCCTACTACCTGTTTATTCCTACGTATAATTTTAAAATTTACAGAGCCCTCTTAACCCAAAACACGTTTCGCAAAGCTATAACAATAACAGCAGCGGGCAAAACAACAGATTTTCATCCGGAAATATCCTCACAATACAAGGTGGAGTCGAAACGCTTCTGCTTTTGGAATGCTAATAAAACGCGGACCGCGTACTAAAGGAATAAAACGGGGACATGAAAAACGCATCACATAACCATGTGCCATCAAGTGGAGTGGTCCCGGTGGGTATACTATGTGTTATTGACTGCTTTACATGACCCTAAAATGTCCGGTTGACATGGGCGCGACTGTCGCATTGCAATACAAAATATGTTTTATTATTGTTACCCATTAAGTCGCATTTAGAAAAATGGAGCAGTAAAATTTTTAGGTTAATCTAAACGCTTACTATTAGATGTATATATATATATATATTTTTAGGCGAGTGAGTAGGCTTTTATTGAATCTCCGATAATAGAAAAATGTATGGCTTGATGAACTAAGAATTTGCTAGTTTTATTATTATTAAAAATAATTTAAAGTAAGTACCTATAGTAAGTAATAATTATAAGTACATGTGTACCCGTTCATAATCTCCTCAAGCCATCTAGAACTAAGCTGGGCCTTGATTCACATATTTTTGGTAAGACAATGAAGGTACTAAAGCCTGTTGCTATACTACACCAATTTCAGTTCAATTTAATGAATGCGTTAGCTATTGTTTCTTAGTCATAAACTTTATAAAACTATAATTAAATAATATTATATTTCGTTAATGTGCATTGAATATACTATATATATATATATATAGACTAGTTTCTTCGCACTCGCACATCAGGCGATCGGCTAGCAACCCATCACTGACGTTACCTATTTCACGTATATCAGTTTAAATTTTATAAATATATAAAATTTAAAAAAAAAAAGCCTATGTTACTCATGTTAAATTTTATATATATATATATATATATTTAAAATTTAAAAAAAAAAATAGCCTATGTTACTCAGCGCTGATGCAGCGTTCTAAAGGTGAAAGATTTTTTAAATTGGTCCTGTAGTTTTTGAGTTTATTCGTTACAAACATACATACAAAAATACAAAGCTTTCCTCTTTATAATATTAGTATAGACTACGTACAGTGCAACATAAAAGAGTAGAAAATAAATGAGGGCGCTATTGTCGTTATTATTCATGTTAACAGTGTGTTAAATCCAGGAATGTAGAAATATCACGTAAAACAACAATTTAATTCGTAACAATGGACAGAGTTGAACAACCACTTGACATTAATGACAGATAATCAATGTTGCCAGGAAATGAGTGAATTTAATTCTGGAATAATTAATTCCTACTCTTTTATGTCGCACTGTACCATATTACCTCCATGCACACGTTATGATATGACACAGGCTAGTTACTGAAAGATTTAATATTATTCAATTAGTAGCTCTCAGTACTCTTTGGTAGTGCGTACTCTTTGGTGACTTTACCCTATCTAAAATCATTGTTAATGTGATTGTTGAACTTTGTTTTGGTATACAAAATGTCTGCAATAAGCATTAATTTTCTTTCTGTCTTAAGACTTTGGGTGCCTCCTGCTCTCAAATTAAGGGTACCGTACGTATTTAATTACTTAGTTATGCTTGCCGTGGCAGTCTGTAATTAAGACAACATCTACCTCTTAAGAAGATAATTGTTTTGTTCAAATATAGACAAGGTGTATGTTTGTGTTGGTTATCCTTATTAATAAATAAAATACCTTCATTACATACTTGGTTTTAGAAGATCTGGTTGACGTAACCATTAAATACTTTTTTAACTTCCCATATTTTTTTGCATTTTGTTGTTTGTAGTAGTTGATGTAGGTTCATATTGCAGGTTTCACATTTTATTGGATTGTGAATCTTTCTTGCGTAGACTACTTATCAAATGGATTTTTTAAAGGATCAGGGTGCCTAGTGCGAATTTCATTCGCCATTCGATCACGTTAACGAAAACGAGAATTGGTTATTAATGGACTTTTTTTTTAAAGAGTTTGCTTATTTTCTCGAACGGCATTTTCAGCTTCACCGGGCTTTTTTGAGGGCGGCGAGAAACTCAAAGGGTTTCAAGCCGTGTGAAACGAATCACCGTCAGAGGTTTTCTAGAGGGAACGGCATCACGCACGCACCAGCGTGTCCCCGTGCCTACTAGATTCTCCGAGGGTTCCGATCGGATCGTATTTATTCGTTAACGTGATCGAATGGCGAATGAAACTCGCATCGTGCATGAGCTCGTTCATGAGACACGATATATAAAGAATTCGGTTTACACTTTTGTTTGTATTAGGTAATTAATGAAATATATAATATGAATTGGTGATATTGAGATGATAGTGAATTAATTAATAAATTAGTAAAACTCATATATTGTATGATGTAATATTAATAAAAAAAATTCCACGATGCCGTGCCTGTTTTTGATGTAATCTTTTAAGGCCTTGTTAATGGTACTTGGTTCAAGTGTCACGAACGGCTCAGGACCAATAAGCTGAGTCTCTGAGCCCTCCGTGGCAAGTGCATCCGCCATCTCGTTGCCGTGAATTCCCATATGGCCTGGGACTCAAATCAATCGCACAATGTTATGTCCACCTACCTTGTTTAGAGCTTTGGTGGTTTCTAGAACAAGGCCAGAGTCGATTCGGGGCGATATGAGTGACTTGAGCGCTGCTTGGCTGTCACTCAGGATAAATATATTGCTAACTCTGCGCATAGGAGAATTGCGAAAGTTTCTGCTTGGTAAACAGTGGCAAATTTTCCCATGCTTTGACTATGCTTGAAGTCGTTGTCATAGACGCCTGCCCCTGTGCCCGACTTAATTTTTTATCCGTCGGTATACAGATTAGACTATCGGAAACGGAGACGGTGGCCCTCGTTTCCATTCGTCCCTGGTTGGAACATAAACTTTAAATTTCTTTTCGAACATGAGTATGGGGTATTTCATCGCACCCCATTTCAAGCTGTTCTCTGAAGTTTGCTAAGAGCATTCTTATAGATCTTCAACCTGGTTCTGGGCCACCAGACGATGCTACCATGTGAGGATCAGTCTCACCATCGTCATGTAGATCCACCTAATGATTTTAGGGTTGAGTCCCCACATCTTGCCATAAGTAGACCGACACATGCCAAAGACTCTGTAAGCCTTGGCTACGGTTGTGTCACGTTGTGTTGCGTAGAGGGAAATTTGCCACTGACCATCCACATAACCAACCGTATAGAATGGTCCTTTATTCAGCCTTACTACAATTGAATCAACCACAAGGCTCCACGGAAGAGGCGAGAGAACCCCTCCTTGCGGGCATCCTCTGGTTGTTCGTGTAATTAGGCTGTCACCTAGCAGTTTAGAGTTGATAATTCTACCCTTTAACATGCATTCAATCCAATAACAGATCGGTTGTGGCACACTATGGTTCCTGGCTGCAACCTTGATGAATTCAAAGGTAGTGTGATCAAATGCACCTTCAAAATCTACGAATGTGCAGACGCAAATCTCTTCGTTTTCCAGCGCAAATTCCGCTCGACTCACTACATGATGAAAAGCAGTTTCCAGCAAGTCCATGGAGTTGGAATCTTTCAGTAGTCCCTCTGTGATATATTTGTCTACCAACTCTCCAGGGTCTTCAGGAGAAAGAATTGTAGACTTATAGGCCTAAAGGCTTTGGGTTCTTTGTAATCTGGTTTTCCCGTTTTGGGTATGAAGATTACCTTAACACGCCTCCATGTTCTGAGAATGTGTTCAAAAGCTATGCATGCTTTATACAGCCTGCAGAGATGGGGTCCCAGGATGGAGGCGCCCTGTTGTAGTAGAATGGGATAAATGTTGTCAGGTCCTGGCGCCTTAAACGGTTGGAAGGACGTGCGTGATAGGACTTGACGGTAGACGCATATAGCTCAACATCGCACACTTGAGCATACATCAAACCGCCCAACCTCCCCAATCAAAGGTCCCATCAGAGTTTTCTGTAATGAAGTAATTCAGTTACCTATTTCTTATCGCTAAAATGGCCGAAATGGGCCCTCAAATTAAATAACTCTAACTCATATAGTTTTAGGCCCAACATAATTATGCAAAAATAGAACAATTCCTTTTTTTATAAAAAAAATGGAATTAATAAACTGACAGTAAATATAACCGATTGTTAATACAAAACCAAAACCTCTTTTAATCAATTAAATCAGTACCTACGTAGCCGTTAACACTATCCCAGATCACTGAAAAAGTTAGGAATGGCCGAACCGATCGCTATTCACAGGCTATAAACGCTTACACAGAAACTTCACGGAGCCCATTTAGTTTGTATTCTGTGGCTTCGCTAGCGGTTTCTCTTTGCATTCATTCCGATTGCCTTTTTTTTAATTGAAAGTGATTGAATTTTCACTAAATTGAGAGTGCCTTCCAAAATAATTTAAAGGATATGTTAAGTAACTCAAATTTTATGAATGGGTGAATATACTAACTGCGAATTTAATATTTCGTAGGTAAGTAAATAAATAAACTAATTAATAATACTTACCTACTTTAAAATATTTGACACAAGTTTTCTTTTACACGGCGGGCGGCGCTGCTCGGCAAATATGTTACTGGCAAAAATAGACCATTCAAAAAATATTTTAATAACAGCGACACACCAAAACTCTTATTACGTAACAAAACAAAGCTTCCAGAGGTAAGCGGTGCGACAAAGAACGTAAATGAAACATATACTACATACATTTATAAGAACTGAAATATACATATTAAGTTTATTAAATTTAATGTTAATAATATAATAACATACTTACCATAAAAAAAAAAAAAAATACATACTGAACTTAAATACTGTAATTTATATGTTGTTTTTTTCATTATAAGTGAAATGTAATTTCGTATGAGAATAAAGATCTTTAAACCTATAAAATAAAAGAAAATAAAAATAAGAGACATTAATTTTTTTATATTATTTTTATACTTTTTTATATAATCATAATTATGTACAAATTAAAAAAATATATAAGCACCAGAAAATTTAATAACTACTCCGTTTTCTTTATAGTTCGATGCTTTTTTACGTTTTGTACAAACTAAATCAATAAAATAGTATTTACAAAAGTGGCTCTAAACTTTCCATTCGTTTAAGGTTTATTATCCTTCGATCAACAATTTGGTCGAAGTTATTAACAATATAAACATTAAAGACTTTAATGAAAACACAGCTCAGAGGAGAGTACCTAAGTACGAAACCTAATTTGAGCCAGCAACCCATCCTCTATAAAACTGCACATTTAAAAGCAAACAGCAAACATTACTTTCATCTAAAAACTTTAAAAAAAGTCGTTCCGATATCCATCTCGCGATTCTCGCGGGAAATGCATCTCATTACATTGGAGCCGCTAAGTGGCTGCAAAAAGCTGCAGCGCAGTTCTGTTGGCAGCGCTTTCTTTGCTTGTTTGTTATGGAGAGTTCTAAATGGCTGATACACAGGGTTCATAATGATACCATGTTTTTAAAACTTTTAAATAGTTTGACTTTTTTGTTAGTATACTATAAATATCCTAAAAAATATTCATTCTTTGATGTTTCAGTTTATTGAAACAAAAAAAAATCTGTATGTGCACACACCCCGCTAAACACGACTTTAAAGTTTATATTGACACCCCCCACCAACCTTACGGTTATAAAGTTAGGTGTCAGATATCCATACGCAAGCACATGGGACCATCTACGTCAGGTCATAACGCCGGATCAGGACGCGCCGAAGCGCAATCTTCATCCGGTACTTTTAAGACTAGTGTCTCGAGCGAGTTGCTCTGTGGACACGTATAGTCCACTACTTAATATCCAGATAAATTAAGCTCGCTCACTTCTCCTTGTACCAAAAGCACACCTTGCAGTTCCACTGCTCGGGTCGTCAACTCTAAAGTTGACTACCAAATGTCCTCATTGGTGGCGGAGTTGTAAGCCCACTCACTTCTCAGTACTCATCCAGGCACCTCATCAGTTCCATAATCCTACGCGGCTAATTCAACCGGAGACATTGCATCTAGTGGGCGCCTCTACTAGTAATCCAGACTAGTGCCGGAGATGTTGGAAGCCTACTCAATGAAAACCACCGAGCAGAACAACAAACTATGGACAACTCACGTGCCCTGCAGATCCTTTCGCTTCAGGGCCCCACCAAGACCGCTACTTGGACCCGCTCGCTGTGCACGAAATCGAAGCCTGGCCAGACCTCAACCAGGCAGATGAATATTCCCACTTCTACAGCTAACCACATAGCCACCACGAGTCCAACCCATGCCCGGGACCTGCCGGAGACGCCCGCGAAGGCATAACCGTCAGGGGGCCTAGGATCCGGAACTTCCGTGGTACCCTTGAAAAGACAGCCGGACCCGTAGTTCCAACTGCCATACCCTACCTATCAGGGTCAGTAGATAGGGACAAATGCAAATATAAACAATAAAAATCTAACGTAGACACGAGAAACAACACGTAAAACAAAATTACACTCATAAACAATCGGTTTTAGAATCGATACCAATTTGCCAGCCCAATCCGGAAATCAAGTCACGTACCGAATTTAATTCAGGCAAAATATATAGGGATCCGATAGGTATCTACCGATTATTTGCAACTGGAGGCCAGCCATTATCAAAGCCTGCTTGCTACATTATCCATTGAAAACAAATGTGCAAAATGAATTTGGTACTCCTTAAAAAATAGTGGAAAGGCATTAAATATAAAATATATTATAAAACTGCAATTTATATACAGCATTGAGTTACGTTACGACCTACGACCTGAGGCGCGACCGCCTAGCCGATTGCTTTGGTTACGTGTATAGTTTATGACGTCATCATGTCATCTAACTAATAGGTATAGGCATATATCTATAGCTATAGCCTATAGCTTTCGATATGGCTTTCAAAGGCGGTACGAAATGACAAGATGACGTCATAAACTATACACGTAGCCAAAGCGATCGGTTAGGCGGTCGGGGGGCAGGGGGCCTACCGCCTAACTCTATTGCTATCGCTCTCGCTATCGCGCTCTATAGTTTATGGCGTAATCTTGTCATTTCGAAAGCGATATAAAAGCAATATTGAAAGCTATAGGCTATAGCTTTCGATATTGCTTTCTTAATGCTTTCATATCGCTTTAGAAATTATAAGATGACGCCATAAACTATAGAGCGCGATAGCGAGAGTGATGGTGATAGAGTTAGGTGGTCGGGGGGCAGGAGATAGTAGTAATGTTAAGAGAGCGTCGAAACTTACTGAGTGAATGTCAGTAGATCAAGTGCATTAGGTCGACTTAGATGGATTCATTGATCAAATTAGGAAGACGCAGTGAGAGGAATAAATAGTAAAAAAAATGTTGAAACCGAGGCGATAGAGGCGGTGTGCCTATTGCGATATTTTTCAAATGATTTGGCTGTTTTGATCCCGTACAATTTTTCGGTAACTTTAACTAAGTAGGTAGATAGTATAGTAAAAATACTCGCCAGAGCGCCAGGTATTAGTTTTATTCACGACTCCACTTGATCATGTCAACGAAAACGAAATCTTCATGGCATTGAAACAGCGCCTCCCTGGTGAGAAACGAGGAGTGTTCTTGGTTTCGGAAAGTAGAGCTAGGTTTATCTAATTCCACTTGAAAAAAATATGCTGAGACCTGCTTAGACCATCTTACTAAAGACTACAATATTTGGAATTTAACACAATAACTTCTGTCTCTTTTAGCGTAGGTTACTAGGTACTTTACAATCACTTCGCTTAAGTAAATAAAGTCAAACCAGATGTTATTAACTAACTTACAAACGCTTCTTTATAAACAAATATCGTCATTTGGTCATGTATATAAATAGTCATCATACCTACCCCATCACTTTATAAAAAGGCGAAAATATTATCTCGTGTATTAATAAGTAAATAAAAAAACGATCGAGCCTTACAGTAGTCGCATATTTTATTTTTTATTTTATTTTTTTTATAGATAGCTTGGCAAATGAATCCATTCCACCTGATGTTAAGTGGAAATGGAGTCCAGACGTGAAGATAACTGGTGCAGCGTGAAAACAAACGTAGCATCAGTTAACCTCACTCTGGCGGCCCACAAGCCGCTTCTTCACGCCTCTTTTGAAGGGCCCCATATTATAGGAAGGAGGGAAAACGTGTGCTGGTAGACTATATAATGTGTAACATTTGACATCTCACCTCAGTATTAAGCAATTGTAAATAGTTTAACATCCGAGATACTGGTACATTATGTTCATATCACTTCTGGGGTCACAGAGACACAACCAATTAATACATTATATTCTGAAAAAAATGGGTCAGGTATTACATCATTTTATAATTTAGAGATAACTATAAAATAAATGCAGTAAATACTCATTATAAGACATTTGACATATCAAAATGACATTTGATAGTCAAATGACAAAATATGTCACAATTATATTAATAATATGTCATGTTCATAATACCGATTTCAAACCTACAAAATAGCGCGCGCTTGCGCGCTTCTCCGACTTACTGTCACAATCTTACACCTACTTCCGTCCCATTTCACGAAATCAAAACAAACAAATTCAAAAATCATTTATTCAGTTTAGGCTACAAGTAGCTCTTATGAATGTCACTATGCCATCGGTTCGTAAGTCTACTCTGGGCGGGAGATCTTGGACTGAGAAGAACCGGCAAGAAACTCAGCAAGTGTCCAGCTCTTTTCTCCCTTACAGCGTCAAAAATATTGGAAAATGCCCTATTTTAGCAGGACACTTTCCTTCACAAATAAACACATAAAAATAAAAAAAATATAGAAGACCACATGTAAAAAAACAAAATTAAAAATCTAAATTAACAAATTTACCTCAGGTAAAAGTTCCAATTTCCACAATGACATACAGTACCACTACAGTACTCTAATAAAAGTCAAAAATTGTTTAAGAAAAACAAAGTCAAATTATAGTAAGTAATATTAAAAATAAGATAAGTATGCAAGAGCAGACCAGCCTCCACAGGCGGCACCCGTTCACGAGTATGACATATGAATCAGCCATCGCTTCGCTCAACCATATTTTAGGGAACGTAACGACCCGACGCACACGCCACCACCGCAGAGACAATAAAGAGAGCATGACACACTCAAGATACTCTAAATAAAAGCCTAATGATCTATTTAACGCAATGCTGTTTGTTAACTGTAGGACACTGCTGATAAAGGCAATGATATCAGTTTAAAAATTATATAAATTAATATTCTTTGACTGTATAATAAAAAATCTTTTATAATATAAAAGTGTAACTACTGACAATGTGAAATAACATGTGCAGGCGAGCAGACTAAGATGACCACACATTATTATCATTAAAATAATCATCAATTTTATAGTAGCCTTTTTTCATTAGACCTTGTTTTATTTCTGTCTTAAACTTGTGTAGTGGCAATTCCGTTAGAGTGAAAGGCACTTTATTGTATATTTTTATACATTTCCCAACAAATGAATTACCGACCTTATTGAGTTTAAGTTTTGGAACGGCAAGTTTGTTTTTATTTCTTGAGTTAAAATTATGGGTGTTACTTTTTTTTTCGAATTTATCTACATTTTTATAAACATAAATGATATTTTCATAAATATACTGTGAAGCTACAGTTAAAATATTTATCTGCTTGAATAACTCTCTCAGCGTATCACGGGGCTTAAGGCTATAAATAGCTCGAATGGCTCTTTTCTGTAACACAAAAATGGTTTCAATGTCAGCCGCTGAGCCCCACAATAAAATACCATATGACATGACGCTGTGAAAGTAACTAAAGTAAACCAATCTTGCCGTTTCTACATCAGTAAGTGACCTTATTTTTCTAACCGCATAGGCAGCTGAGCTAAGTCTTCCTGCCAGGGCAGAAATATGAGAACCCCATTGTAATTTGTGATCCAAGGTAAACCCAGGAAAACTGTCGAGTTAACTATTTCAACTATTTCATCGTTCATAGTGATACTGGAATTAACCTGCTTTACATTGGGCACCGTGAATTTAACACATTTAGTTTTTTTTTGCATTAAGCAGCAGATTATTAGTGGTAAACCAATGTAATATTTGAGAGAGAGTATTACTTACGTCGTCAAATATAGCTCTATGTCTATCAATTTTAAAAATCAATGAGGTGTCATCAGCAAATAATACTATCTCACAAAGATCTTCGGTGTAGTAAGGTAGATCATTTACGTAAATGAGAAATAAAAGAGGTCCTAATATTGAACCCTGGGGCACCCCCATAAGTAACGGAGCGCCAGAAGAATCGGTACCGTTAATATTAACTTTTTGAACTCTGCCAGTGAGGTATGATTTCAATAAGGTAAGTGAGTTGTCTGAGACACCATAATGTTCCATTTTTAACAATAAAGTCTCGTGATCGACACAGTCGAAAGCTTTCGATAAATCACAAAAGATACCTATCGCATCCTGTTTCTGCTCCCATGCATCGAAAATATGCTTAATGAGTGCAACTCCCGCGTCGGTTGTATTTCTACCTTTAGTGAAACCGAATTGTTTGTTATAAAGTAACTGGTTATCTGTAAAATGTGACAGTAATTGATTAAAAATAACTTTTTCAAAAATTTTACTAAGAGCCGGTAGTATGGATATAGCCCGAAAATTAGATGGATCACTTTTATCGCCTGTTTTAAATAACGGTATAATTTTACTGTGCTTCATTAAGTCTGGAAATACACCTTCATCAACGCATTTATTAAATATTATTGCTAAATTAGACGCGATAGAAGATATTATAGATTTTAATATATCAGTGGAGATACCCCAAAGATCCTCAGTCTTTTTTATATTAAGTTGTCTAAAAGCTTTTATTATTATATCGGAATCAATATAGTGAAAATTAAATGGAATATTACATATTTTTACACTTGACACAAGAAGAATCTGGGCAAGATGTTTAGAAGAATTTAATTTACTTGATGTAATGAGTGGAATTTTTGAGAAAAATGTTTCAAACGCGCCTGCCACTTCCGTATCACCATTGATGTAAGCATTATCGACTTTGAGTTCAAGTATACGATCACGAGACCTTACTTTACAAGTTTCTTTATTAATGACGTTCCAAGTGGCTTTTATTTTATTTTTTGAATTCACAATCTTTGCCCGAATGTAGTTAGCCTTTGCTATGGAACAAACTTTTTTGAACATTTTTGAATAATTTTTAACATATTCAATTATACTTGGATCCTTAGAATTTGCCTTTATATTATATAGTTGATACAACCTAGTTCTACTCCTATAGATGCCAACTGTGGCCCAATCACTGAATTTAGATTTAGTCTTATCTACTTTGATCAATTTTTGAATAAAGTTGTTATTAAACTCTTTTTTGATTAAATCAAATAGGTTGTCATATAAAATGTTCGCATTATAATTGTTACATGGTATTTGTGACACTTTATCATTAACATTCTTCTTAAATCTATCTAATCGATTAGTGGTCACTGGCCTGTACAAAATATTCGTTGAAGGACGATCATATTGGTGCTCAAATCTAACTATCTGACCACTTTGATCAGAATTTATAAAATTTATTACTGATTTATCAATAACATTACAATTAGAAAAAATATTATCTAAACAGGTAGCTGATGTGGCTGTAACTCTTGTAGGTTCATCAAAAAGATTTTGCAAGTTAAACGATTTGAAAAGATTAAGAAACCTTACCGAGTTTTGTGAGTCATCTAAAATATTTATATTAAAGTCACCACATACAACTATCCTCTTTTTACATTTGCATACCTTTTGCAAGGCTTCTTCCAACTCAAACAAGTGGACTCAAATAAGTGGTAATTACCAGAGGGAGGCCTATACACACAAACAATAACATACTGCTCAAGCTCCGCACATGATAGTTCAATATTTCGTTCAACTGAGAGAGATACTATGTCTTTACGCTCCTTTGATTGTAATGTATTGTTTAATAATATCAGTGACCCACCTCTTATAGCAGACTCTCTTGTGAACGAACTAATGACTTTATAATTATCAATGCTTACTAATAGTTCGCATTGTTTTAACCAGTGTTCGCTTAAGCATAAGACATGTACATTTTTTTCATTCATATATAATTCCAATTCTAATTCTTTTCCAGAAAAGCCCTGAATGTTTTGATGAATAATGTTCATAAAGGTGGACCTTTCATTTTTCTTAATAATTAAGTCGCAAGAGTTTTCCTCTATTGTCTGAGAATGTTATCAATTATCAATTTATCATACACGATTCGTTGCTTATTTCGAGTTGTCGATTATTTGTAGTAAAGTATTGATAAAATATATCGTTAATAATTAAAAAACCAAACCTCAGACATAAATCGTGATTTTATCTAATTATTACTTTTCGTTTAACGTTTTTTTATTATTTATTTACAAAAATATGTCAATCGACATCGATATTTAAAATTCTACGTGTCAACATCAACCACTTTTTACTTCGATCAACAATAGTTTTTATCATTAACGTAAATTATCGATACTGGTAGCACTATCCATTTCCGCAAAAGTGTCGAAAACGGTTATAGTTCTGTTTGTTAGGTTGTCTTAAAATACTTTTTGTATACTATTTGCTCATTGTTAAGTTTAAAAAGCTTTAACCATGCATAAATCTTAGGTTTAAGTAATGTTTACATTACCTTTAAAAATGTAATAAAGCGTTTACTGGTAAAAATATAAAAGTAGTGTGTTGTTCTCGATAGGGCTGTGCCTAATCACAGTTGTCAAAATCAATTTTGCCTCGTCACTGGTTATTGATACTAACGAAACGTTTCAATAAGGTTAAAAAGGATATGTTAAAGCAAGGAATAGATCACAATAATTTAAATATTTAAGTACAACAACTAAATTTGCTACTAACTTACTTAAATTTAATTACAAGCTAAAGTTCAGTTCAAGGAAATCTTACAAGGGTTTGTTAAAGCGACTAACGAAACGTACAGTGACAGCACTGCGCAGAAGCGCGCCATCTGCGCCGCTTTTACTGCGCATGTTGGCAGCATTGAACTATTTCCTCCAAGCCATGACCGGACGCCATTACCACGCCACCGGACTACGAATCTGTCACTAGTGTGTCTTTATTGATAAAATTCAAGGATTCTCTTGCGAATTCCTATAATTGTGTTAGTAGTTATCTAAAGAAAAGTTTCTTCAAAATGTCTGACGAGAAAAAGGTACGTAGATTAATGTATTGTCAGTGTTTCACATTTTGTCTCACCGACTGCAATCGACATGGCGTTTTACTTGAAATGTGGTGGTTGTTCCCTCTGTAAGCTTGAATGCTCAGTGAATGTATCGTCTTTAAATACCATGTTTTCATTTATTTTCAGGGTGAAAGTGAACACATCAACTTGAAAGTATTAGGTCAGGATAATGCTATTGTCCAGTTCAAAATAAAGAAACACACACCTTTGAGAAAACTGATGAATGCGTATTGTGATAGAGCGGTAAGTTTGTTTTAATGTTACTTGAAATAATAATTAGTAATTCTTTTCATTGCACAGTGTTTGAACTACAATGTAAACATTACTGAAATATTATTAAGTGGCGGTTTATGCGTTAAACCTAAACTTTAAAGCAATAAATCATTCCTTAAATATGCTCTGAATCACCATCCTAACTAAATTAATTTCAAACAGTTGCAGGAAAAATAATGACTTGGGAATAAATTAATTATTTCCAGGTATGTAATGTTATTTTAGCTATTTTGCAATTTAAATTTATTATTATTTTGATAACAAAATGAATGTTGTGAATCATTCCAAAATGTTCCACATTGTTTGTTACCTAACTCTTATTGTAACCTATGTTACAATACTAGTCAGCCATTTTGGACTGCTATTATTGTTTATTATTTATTCCCTGTATTTATTAAGTTCCAATTTGGAATTGACTGATAACACCCAAAATTACTAGGCCTAAAATATAATTTTGCTGTTGAAGAAGAAAATGTTTGAAAGCATTTTTATGCAATCCCACTGTATTTTATTCCCTCGTGTCATTGAATAGGCATAAAAAATTGGGAGGATGAATTTTATCTATTTACAATTCTGCATTATTACTTTAGAAGAATAGTTTTGTTTGCTGGTGACCATGACTTAAGCATTTTTAAACCACTCTTGCGTAATCAGTGCCCGAAACAATTAAAATTCTATGGTGTGTTCTTTGTCTAAAAGTCACAAAGCAGTTGTTTCTTTCATCCAATATACAAATTCCTTTCTAAGTTAATACTTAGAAGTAAATTATTGATGATTAGATTACATTTTAGATATTTTAATTGTATGCTAATATTTGAAAACAATTATTCTGTATTATGAAAATCTTTTTCACTATTTTAATACCCCAATGGAAGGAAAGGCTTAACTTTCACTGATAAGTGATGATAAAGACAAAGATTAAAGAACAAAATGTACACTTTGATGCTTATTGGATCTACTGCAACTAAGGGCTGATGTTTCAATCGTCAGTTAGTTTATTCATCGAATAATATTGACATAATGACATTCTCTTAGAAAATATGTCAAAATGACAATGTTATTTGTTGAATAAAGCTTATCTGAGGATTGAAAAATCAGGCCTAAATCATTTATTATAAGCAAAGTATGCAAGTAAAGTTTGTTGTGTAAATATCTTTGCAATATGTTGAACATTTTTATTGAAATTTTTGAATACATAATATGCAGTCACTATAAAAAGCAAAATATTTATAGATGTAAGTAGATGTGAAAACATTTTATAATTTAATAAACAACATTCATATCAACTGTTTATCACACTGCTTTTCTTTATATTTGACTATTCCTAAATATTAGTAAAGTATATGGGCTATAGCCACCTATATTTTCTAATTAGTTATCTTTTAATTCAGATCCAATAGTAACCATGTCACACCAATATTCCTCATAAAGTAAAATAACATCAGTTTAGGTTATATTTAAAAAATTACAGTATTTTGTGTACCAACATGATTGACGTTGGTTTAATTAATAAGTGTAACTTAAAAAAACAGCAAAAAAAATTTTATATAAAAATGTTGCATAGGTTAATTTAAGTTTATCTTTAATGCTTTCTCATCAGACACTTGGTAATAAAGTCAATATTATTCTATTTCAGGGTCTATCAATGCAAGTAGTGCGATTCAGATTCGACGGGCAGCCCATCAATGAAAATGACACGCCAACATCACTGGAAATGGAGGAAGGTGACACAATAGAAGTGTACCAGCAGCAAACCGGTGGAGCGCTGATAGTGTAATTGATAAATTAAGGAACTGTCCATTTCCCATGGGAAGATAGCTGTGGTGTGCCCATCTCAAACATTTTACATTTAAGTTAATTTTAATAGCGATGTTGATATCTAAAGGACGTCAGAGAAAGTTTCAGGAGACACAACATTTTACTAACGCATTGTGCATCCTGAAATTTTCCTCTTAATTAAGGTTGGAAAATGTGGTAAGCCAAATAAAAGTTAATGCAAAAAGAATTCCATTGTGATAATTTTTAGTTGACACGTCTAATACAACAGCCAGTATTTTTTTATGCTGAGGTACTAAGGCATTTTCATATTTTTCTGATGTGGTAATATGTAATTTATTGGACTTGTGTCCATGTTAATTATCAAAGTCTGTAGCCACTTATGTACCTATCTTCTGAAATAAAGTAAATGTAATAATTATTTGTGTTTTTATTCCTTAATTATTGATATTAGATAATTAGGTTGTACTGAAACTGTTTAACGAATGCATTTATTCATTTGTAACTTGTGCAGTTTGTTGAAGGATGACACTTACATTGTATTTTTTTTACAAGACATTGATTCAGCTCCACGATTCTGCTATTTTAACATCCACAATAGTGTGTTGGTGGCCTGATTTTAAGTTTTCTCATAGTCTTACCGCAGATGTCTTACTGTCAAAATCAGAAGTGCGTGGTCCCAGATTGTTCTCTAATTACTCAAGAGTGGTCGCCAACTATCAGTCTTATCGAAAACCTGAACACAACCCGCCGCCCCGCTGAACCTCGCATGGTCCGAGTCGCATCCCATGAACACAAAATATTGAGACTGCAGTAGGTAAGCTTCATACAAACGCGCTTTTTTTCTGTTTCCTCGCGCGGATCTTCTACAGTCCTTATTTTGTGCCATGGACGTTTGCAATACCAACAACATCTATCACATGCGTTGCTGACTATAAAGGTAAGCACACATCACGTAACATGTTATTTATCGTGTTAAAAAATACAAGTATAATGTTGTTTTATTGACACTTATCGTCCACACTAATTAAACATGTTTTGTCATATTAGTCTGGACTCTGTGTTCCTCTTCTATATCGAAGTGGGAGCGGCAGGCAGTTTCACTGTCAAGGTTGGCAGTGAAACTCCTTCGGTGGCCGAGTGGCAAAGCGCTCTGCCCGATACCCAATGGTCCCGGGTTCAATTCCCAGGTCGGGCAAAAGTGTGTTTCGGAATTTTTAGATGCATTTTGTGATTTTGTAGTGGGACAGTCAGGCTATTACTTACAGTGAAACTGGCGGACGATGCGTCGTTGCCGACAACCGCCGCTGCAACTTCTATGTGAATTGGGCCTTTTTTGGGCCATTTCGACCTATGCGAAAACGATAATTTGTAAAACAAAAGAAAAGAGGTATAGCGTGATATAAAGGTACCTACTGCTTCCATGCCATCTAAAAAATACCGTTTTCGTTAACAAGTTCGAATAGGAAATAAAACTTGCACTAGGATGTCCTGTTTAATTTCACTGGATTTAGTAAAAGGTTAACTGTTAAACTGGACAACAATGCTACTTGCTACTTGGTGGCAAAATGCCACCTTATGGGTGGCTATTCTGGGTAGAATTCAACGTCCCCGCTTTTTGTTTACCATTTAGTCATGTTCTCGAAAACGGGATTTGTATGGCATTGCCTGCTGGTGACTAAGGTAAGTTGCAATTGCAATACAAAATACTCGTTTTCGTTTGCATAATCAAATTGTGAATAAACCTCGCACTCGGCTCTTAGCAATGTCACGATATGACAAAATGGGGTTCGAAAATATCCGATATTTATTATAAATATCAAGATACGGATATTTATGATATAATATCTAAAATTTTATATATATCCATTTTGTATGACAGCCTAGATATTTTTATTTTATTGTATTATTTATGTACAGACAGGTACTGTTTGCATTTATTTGTTTTATAAACAATAATATATTTAAAAAAAACTAAAATGTTTTGTTTTATTTGTTTAGTTATCTTTTTCTTAAGTATAAACAACTACACCTTAAGGTAGCAAAACAAGAAACATTTTAAATAATATCTCAAGAAAAGTCTTTTAATTAGTTATCAAATCAGTCATGTTCTACATTGTAAAAAAATTAATTTTTGTCATCACAAAAAATCATTTGATTTAAATCGGATATCTATCATGATATTATATAATCGAACCCTGTAGAATAGACTAATCAGTCTCATAAAACTTTTGCCCACTCAAGATTTTTTTTATTTGCAGCAAACACCGCACAGTATGCACACTTCGTTTTCAACACACTGGACCAAGATAGAAGTGGCTTGTTGAGTTTCGAAGTAAGCATAAATAAACTTATCTACAGAAGTACGAGTAACTCTTAAGTTATCGTCTGAGGAGCTCGAAGGCGCAGTGGTTAACGCGCCCGGTCTGCGAATGCTACGGTTAATCCACTTTCGCCAAAATTTATCATCTCAAGCTCATCATTGCTTCTGAAGGCACGTAAAGCTGTTGGTCCTCGCTGCATTAGCAGTCGTTAACAACCACCAATGGGCCTGCGTGGTGGTTTATGCCCAAGTAGCACGCCTATATATAGATGTATAGAATTAATAACATGTACTCAGGTAATGTTTTGTTTATAAATAAATAAATAATCTAGCATAAAGGTAGTGCACCTAACCCGGTATGTCATGGGTTCGAATTTTTTTCAAGTTAAAATCCTAATTTGGTAGTTGCTAAAAAGAGGCTGATCACGATTTGCACATCCTACAAAGGGATGTTCCATTGCTAGGAACAAACTGTGCTTACGCTTGTTTCACACCACACAATCGCGATAAAAGGTGGTCAAGCTGTGGTTACGTATGAATAGTGTCGCTGCGGCTTCTTGCGGTTGCGTTGCCTTACGTAATACAATCCGTGTTTTTTTTACTATTCATATAAGAAAGACTTGAAGTATCTTTTTATTACCGTTTAAACATCCTTGAATATGAGGACTTTTCAAAATTCGTAGTTTAATCATATGTTAGTGATGTGATGATACTTTATTTACAGGAATTTGTGATAGGGCTGTCAATACTATCCCGAGGAACGCTCGAAGAGAAGTTGCGATGGACTTTCACACTCTATGACATCAATGGAGATGGCTGTATCACCAAGGAGGAAATGACCGAAATCGTCGCGGCGATCTACGACCTCATGGGCAAGATTGTGGAGACTTCCACGATGGAAGACGACGTGGTACAGGAGAAAGTCGAGAGGCTATTTCAGGTAACATTACTTGATTCAGTTTTTAGGATTAAAAAGGGTGGGTTATCTTAGGTGCCGGCTCTCATTATTTTGTCTATGGAAATGCGCTTGGCTTATCACCTTGACTATGCCACTTGATGGTAAATCACGATAAGGCCGGTGAATGCACTCTTCACCTGGTATCCTGAGAAACTGGTTACTTCATTTGCAACTGTCAGAACAAAACACAACAATGCTACTAACACTGCGTTGTTGTTGACAGACTTAGTTAATAATGCAAACTTAAAACAAGCAACGTACCTCTCACTGGGAATCGAGTCCCAGACCACTAGGTCAGACACCAATGGTCTAACCTCTTGACCACAGGGGCTATTGCATTGAAGCAACTGTCAACTGGCAGTCAAGAGCAATGAGACCGGCGGTTTACAAATAAATCAAAACTCAACCTCCACGAAATATGTCTGAAGTATGCTGATCCCTATACGTGACCAATTCTTACAACTTTCAGAAAATGGATCTCAACCGTGACGGCGTACTTACATTGGACGAGTTCCTGGACTGCTGTTTGCGGGACGAAGAGATCTCCAGGTCGATGGGCGTGTTCGACAGCAACTTCTGACGGCCTGCAGTCGGCGCGCGCAACCTGCTACGCCGGCCGCGCCCCGTAGAAGAGCTTGCGTCCTAAACTAAGTTAAACTAAGACTAATTCCACTCTTACACAATGCTAATCAAAACAAACTAGTTACTAACTGTAATTTTAAAGTATCAAAAATGACACAGCCACTACTTATATTTCAATGGCGGTAAGTGTAGATGTAACCAATCACAAACTTTGTAACGTAAGAAACAGTTTGCGATTGGTCGCACCGTGTGCGTGCGAACCGCCATTTTAAATATTATGTGACATTCTAGATACTCCTTGGTAATAACAGTTTGTAAGTAGTTTATATTGAGTAGCGTTGTCTGAGAAGGGACTAAACTTGCAGGCGCTCCGAGTGCTTAAGCGAGTATTATTCACTATTCGTCCGAGTTTGTATGGCAGCGAAGCAGTTACAAATTAGTTACTCTATTTCGTCAATAGATGGCGCTGCTTGATTACATCGCTTTGATCTGATTGCTTGATGATCACATGCAAATTGTAACTAAATTTTAACTCGAACGAACAGTAAGGAAAACTCGCACTTGGCATTCTAAAAGAATCTCTTATAAATTCGTCAGTTCGTCTATTAAACCTTATAGAGATAAGTTTAGTTCATAGAGCGACAGAGGTCGCTCTATGAACTAAACCTTTTACAACAATTCACAGGTGGACTAGTAGTCTCGTGTAAAAGAAAAACGCTCCTAAATATTAATTTTTGTCTTGTTTAATAGGTATATGGTAGCAAAGGAAGAAACTTTTACTACCTACTTACCATTACAAACTTAAGAAATTTTCCCGTAACTGAATAAATGCGTAGTAACCCAACTTAAACATTTCAATCTAAAAACAGTAGGTAGGTAGGTTACCAATTATCAATGTGAATGACTATCTTACAGTCGACATGTCCAAGACGAGAGTAAAAGTGTATGTTAATTTAGATCTGTCTTGAATATCTTCTAGTTTAAAATTTAATCATCTTGACTAGCTATCTACTTCGTACTTTTAGGATAACTCTGGAACAAGGTCTTATAAGAAATAAAGGCCCTTTAGTAATTTAGTATTTTCAGAATTTTGAAGCGTAGTTTTCTCTGAATGTGAGTTTTGTTAGGTAGACATAATTGTCAAAGTAAAATCCTGTTACACGTATCATATGAAGCAGGCAGGCAGTGTCTTTTTAGCCGAATCTCAATATATTTAATGTTCTTAATAGTTTGTTGATTTCCTCTGTATGTATGCTAAAGTCTCTTCTTCTTCTTCCTTTAGTCTTCTCGATTGTTCTTCTATAAATTAATACCTACCTCTAGGTTTGGGTCGTCACAATATCTCCCAGTGATTTCTCTTCTTTTTAAATCGTTCCGGCCATTTTTTATAGATGTTTAGAGTATAACATTTGTTTTAGGGTGTTTATAGTTATACCATCGGTTTAGATATTTGTAATTACAATAATTTAAGGCATTGACTCATTATAATAAGCTATTTAATTTAATGCTTTCGCCATATCCTTACGCTTCCATAATTATCCATAAATTTGAGAGAGCCTTTAATTATTTACCAAACGGTTTAATCAATAAATGTAAATTCTATTAAGGCCTAAGGTTCTGAATAATGTGTAATAGAAGGGAAATTTAGCAAATATAAAACAGGTCACAACACTGCCGTAAAATACAAGCGACTATTGGAAACTTTTCTAGTAGTATCAAAATCTCGGGGTAGTAGTTAATTGAACATCCAAAATAAATAACTTGCCTTTGTCGTGGGGACAATAATTTGAAAATATCTATGTATGTATCTTTAAAATAATGTATA
Source organism: Eudonia truncicolella (assembly GCA_949315975.1). NCBI lineage: Eukaryota > Metazoa > Arthropoda > Insecta > Lepidoptera > Crambidae > Eudonia > Eudonia truncicolella. The sequence continues at coordinate 13,858,314 of OX438836.1, forward strand.
ATATTGTTTTTGCACAAACTTAATATTATATACCTTACATAAAAACTTTCATTTGTCCTCTTTGTGTCACGTCATATTTCAATCGTACCTATAAGGTCGATAAAATCAATAAATATGGAAATATTTTCTAAGATACTATAGATGTAAATATGATTGTACATAAAAGTTAACATAGAATTGAATGTGTATATTTTCATAGTGAATGTTAAAATGGAACCAAATAAATAGATGGCATATTAAATTTAATCCAATATGGTGATGTTCAATGTCTTGCATGAATAACAATACAGTTTATGAATCATTGTGATTATAGGAAATGATGAAAAGAAACTAATAAAACCTATGTACATGTTAAACTTTTATATTTAAAAAGTTAAATATGAAATGAATATTCTTCTTAACCATACACAAACCGTAGTTACTCGTAAAATGTATATATACATTTTAAACATCACATAATGTTTTTGTTGTAATTTTTTTAAACATTAATTATTGGTCGAGCTTACATAGATAAGTCATTTATGTATCTACCTATGAGTCTTCCTTATCAACTTTTGTGTTTATTTTAAGTCCTTTAGATTAAAATATACATAATAATATTGAAAATAATATGATTCTTTATTTTAGCAAAATAAATGGTAATATGTATTATAGTAATAGTACAGATAGTTCGATACATTTTAGTTCTATTATTTGCCTGCCTTTAAGTTGTGAATGATATGATTTATGTAACAAATTCATATTGTAATCGACCCAAGTAGATAGCAGACGAGCCATATTTAAAACCGTAGCTAAGTATTAAAAATGTCTTATGATGGAATTAGGTAAATTTAGAGTTGGACGCGAGTTTAAGAATCATTATTATCGAAAAGATAAGAACTTATTATAGTATTTGCGGTACATATTTATTTAATAAATATGACTGATTGTGAAATATTACTTCTATGCATGGTGCATCAAACACCACAGACAGACGAATCTTACAAAATTGATCGATGTATGAATTATATTAGTGCCAAATCATAACATTAATCATACAATATTTAGTACATAAATTGTGCAAATCTTTAAAAATATGCATACTATCTTTTAAATTAGAACAGTTATTGCTTGGCGCAAATAATTTGTTATTAATTATAATTTTAACGTTTATAATGGTTTATATTATCATAGGCCTATTAGTAAAATTATAAATATGGATTTTGTCAAAGGTATATGTATGTACTAGTATGAGGTCTACAGGTACTTGATGTTAGTTTTTAGAGTAGACGGGTTTGTCCTATAGGACGATTAAATTGCATTGATGTTATACATGTCGGTTGTTTCTGTTTCTGCTTTAATAGGGATTCATGGTACCTATATGCGCAATAACTTTATTATTGTTATTATTAGGTATATACCTAGAATAAAAAAATGCAATTTCACAAAAGTTAATTATTACACTACACATCATACATAGGTAGAGTTACAAAATGTTATTGAGAAATTAAACAAAGTAATCTATTATTTTATATTGTGAAATATGCGCTTTGCGTGTACCTACCATGAATCAACGTTTAAGTCTAGTCAAACTATTTTACATTTAACACGTTGGATACCAACCGAAATTGTAGTTTTCCTCTAGTGTACAATACTTGTGATGGGCATACAGCATATTTGTGTAATTTTTGTGCAAGTGGTGTTGATAGGTAGTGTACCTATTATTTAAAAAATCAGAACTTTTGTAAAAATTCTTTACAGAAAAAAAAAATACGTTTGATGCTTCCTGTGAGGCTAATGAAGGTGATGATGATGGATACTGATTCCAGTCATGGCATCCAGGATGTTTATGATTATTATGGTTACTGAAAATGATCTACATATCAGTCACATGACATTTTCAATTCATGCCCACCCACATAAGATCGATTTATCATTTATTATTATACCAAACGTATTACGTAACTAATTATATTGCATAAGTTCCAATTTAAGTAGTAAATACATAACTATTATTGTTTATCTATGATAAATGTACTTGCTGCACTATGATCCAGCATTTTATTTAGTGTGGAAATAAGTACCTACCTATGTAAGGTCTTAACTTTCTAGTAAATACTATAAGGTATTGTTCAGACTGTGTTATTGAATAACTTTCCTAGAATATTTCCAAATATTCCACTTTCTATTTTATCTGACCCAATGTTCCTGGGTTCTCTGTTTTGAACTCAAAAACACGGACAGAATGCTACAGGGCCGCAACAGTATCCTTAAAGTTATAATGATGTAGTATGAAACTTCTGATACCTATGTTTTGTTATATTTCAAAATGTTCTCAGTATCACAAGTCTAATCAAAACCTTATAAGGCAAGTCACTACAAAAAGCAAGACCTTGTATTAAAAAACGAAAATCTGTAATTAATTAGATATTTGAATATCGAATTGTTTATTTACAAATCGTATGTGTATTTATAGAAAAATAAAGTAATTAAAAAATTATGCCTGTTTTTTTTTGCCTAGTTTCACATGTTATATTATTATAAAAAAGACTTATGACTACTTTCATCAAGTCTAGTTATTATCAATAATAACTAATAACAACATTTCTCACGTTTGTACAAAGTATTTATTAAATAAAATTTTTGTGACACACTTGTATAAAAATAAAACTAATTGTACGCTTCGCCTCAAAATAATGTACTACCAGAATACATACCTATACAAAAAAGTGTGATCTATTAACAGATATATTTTGTTATTTATAAACAATTTTTAGATGGGTGGCAAGTTTAAGTATTATTTTAAGTAGATCGTAATCCAAAAGGCGGACTGTCTTCCTATTTTCTATATAACAGTATAATATTATATTAATACAACCAGATTATTATTCACCCAAATATTTGAGCAAGAACTTTCATTATTATCTTATTGATATGAACAATATTTCAATTTTTTACAAAAAATATTTGCTTTTGAAGCTTCAACATTGTTTGAGGCACACATTATTAGAATATAAATGTAATATGTACTACATAAGATATATTATATAATAACTAAAAATATGTATGTCATATAAACCTATTAGTACAAGAATAAATTATAAAACTATCGATCTTTATATTTCAAGACCCTTTGATTATTGTATTCCAAACACACAAGTTTACACTCAAAATTAAGACAAAATATTCGAGAAATCTTTCCATACACATACAAATTAATGTTACTTTAATTCATTACTTCAAAATTCCATGTCAAACAATAAAATCATAAACTTCACAAGTAGTTAAGGAGGATTACTAGATTTTAATTTGGAAAAACTTAAATCCTAATTTTTAAAATTAAATACAGAACTATCTTTAAATGCAATATAATTTAGAGAGCCAATTTAGATGTCGAAGTGTCCGGTGGTTTATATGGCAACATTATCAATCTCATAAATATTAACTACTTAATTACATATACTATTAAGATTCAACAAAGTTCAATTACTACTATACGAGATCCTCCTTAATAATATCTCTGCAAGAAATCATAAAATATCGTTAATTTCATACATAATTGTCAATATGTACAATTTCAAATAATTAATCTAGTATATCCTCTAAGTTTTAGAAGCACACAGCCCGAAGGTGAAGTGCTCATGATTTTGATAAGTCGAGTATTATAGAATCTTGGGTATAAGTGCTGAGGGTACTCTTTTACAGTATCTGTTCCACGCAGCTCCATAACGCCGATTGCAGCGAGCGTGGTCACGACTCATGCGGTGCACCAACACTAAGATAGTCAGGAGAGCCGGTGCGGCAGCCACATACTGCTGTGAAACGATCCCTGGCAAAGCCAGTGCAATATGTATCAAGATATCACCGGCGTAGTTTGGATGACGCAATACTCCCCAAAGATTTGAGACCAACAATTTCTTCCCGTGGAAAGTGGGCATTGAGTCGAGATCTGAAAAAAATAAAACAATGGTTAAGTATTATTTGTTAAGTCGCTATAATATTTTATTATGATGTGATGAATTTGGTTAAACTACTTGTACATTAAAAGTTAGGTAAATAAACTCTATACAACAATACATTAATAAAAGTTAGATCTAATCATAAGAAAATACTAAATGCATAGTTACCCAAAGCATAATTCTATAAGGTACATATAAGTTTGAATTATATATAAATAATAGTTAAAAAATATAACTTACTTGCAACACTGGGATGTAGTGGATTTTTTCTGAATTCATGTTTAATGTTATTACTAAGAAGCATTATGAAGAATCCCAGCACATATAGTACAGAAGCAGAAATTAAAATGTTAGTTGATAGTACTAATTGAGTATCTGCCACGAACTTAGATATTGTTGTGAAGTAGAACGGGTATAAAGCACTTGATACAGCTTGGAGATACCCAATGCCTTCCGACTGCCAGTAAAATGTTGTTGTGACCTTATGTTCCTTTATTATCACATTCAGAATGTATATTAGTTGCATAGTAGAGAACAAGAGGATTGTCGGCTTTATTTGCACTTTGCTCGGTAAATTTTTAAGGCCATTCAGTGAAATATCTTCTAATTCTGAAGTTTCAATGGCAAGACCTTGTCTGAAGACGAGTGCTGTCAAAACAAGCTGAAACAAGACAGATTTTAATTAATTATAGTTGTTTATTCTTACTTACTAATTATGATGAAATTAAATGCAAATAATTGAACAAAACAGTGTCTTGTAATGTTTGCTAGTTAATATAACTTTCTAAGTTGAACATCTATTTACAAAAATACGTATTTTATATAGAAATATTACAGACAGAGCATTATAATGCAGCAAGTGTTCAGTCTGAGAGCGTTAAGAAGTATGATAGGAGTTAAACTGAGTGACAGGATAAGGAATAGTGAGATAAGGAAACATTGTGGTCTGAAAGAAGACGTAGTGACAAAAATTGAGAAAGGCATGCTGAGATGGTTTGGCCATGTCGAGAGAATGGATGAAGAACGATTGACGAAAAAAGTGTATAAGGCGAGTGTGAATGAAAGTGTTGGTAGGGGTAGACCTAGGCGGACGTTTCGAGATCAAATCAGGGACGTCTTGAAAAAAGGCCAGGTCAAGAGTACCCTAAACCGAAGAGCATGTATGAAGGGAATAATGAAAGTGGACGAAGCGAAACAAGTATGTAAGGATCGTAGCAAGTGGAAAGAAGTGGTCTCTGCCTACCCCTACGGGAAAGAGGCGTGATTATATGTATGTATGTATGTAAGTGTACAGTCTGTAGTTGCAAGGTCATCAAGTTAGTTTAAATAATCAAGCCTTACAAGTGCAAGGATATCAAACAAATCCCTTATGCAGGGCCTAAGAGTGGAATCAATCACATTAAATATATAATGAGAAGCACTGGTAATCTAAAACAAATTAATAATAACAGCAACTTACAGCAGTAATGTTTGCTATTCTTGAAATCCAAACTTTCACATCCAATCTCTTGAGAAATGGGTGTAGTTCTCTCCCCATAAAAAAGTCATACAATGCATATCCAGTATTTCCATATAAATTCAATTCACTGTTGTCAACTTTCCTACTATTAACATATAAAACAATGCTCAATAGAACAGCAAAAAGGTATGAGACAACAGACAATTTAATATAATCAGTCAGCAGTGAATCTTTATCAAATATATGGAAGAAATCTAAAAAGAAGACTAAATTCACAGTTAAAATGCTTGCAAAAAATGCATTACAACAGTATTTATCACCAGTTCCATCCAGTCGATCAACTTTCCTTCCACAAACTGGAGTGACGGCTAACAGAGCCTGCAGAGCATACTGGCTGGCAATTAAGACAAAAGCTGGTAAACTTAACCAGGATGCAAGTGTATGAAATGTAGTCAGATTCAGAAGAGATTTAGCAGAACACAGGTTTTTACAAGATATTAAAATTGTAAATACTGTTATTGGAATCAATAAAATCAGTAATGCAGATCCAATTCTCCCACCAAACTCCCATTTGCCTGTGAGCACAAGTTTACTGTCACTGCTTCGTATTGGTGTAGCCAGTTTTCTTGTAATAGGCTTTGCTTTTTCAGCTAAAAGTTCATCAGCTGAATTTTCTTCGTCCGAAAATGTATCAATAGACTGACTGACTGACTTGCTGATAGATTTGCTAAGAGACTTGCTGAGGCTTCGTCTAATATCCGGCACACTCTCGATAAAATCTCGGAGCCTACTAGATCTGCGTGGAGGTAGTTCTTCAACTGACTTACGATTTCTCAAGCCATAAACTTCATTGGAATCCAATCCATTAACTTTGTCAAGTGAAGTTGTTAAATCATTATCAGTAGTGCTAGTTACATCTTTGATGGAGTACTCGATTCTTTTAGAGCGTGTCCCGCGATAGATTTCTAATTTAGAAGAGAAATCCTCCAATGTAACAGAAACGTCAGATTTTATTGTGGGACGCTTGGCTGGTGATTTTAGTATAGCATTATCCGATGATTCTTTAGTTGCCCTGGACGGGGACTTGCGTGCAGGAAACTTGGATGCTGGTTTACGACTCGGGGACTTCCGCGAAGGTGATTTACGGGAAGAGCGTGCTGGGGGTGAACTTTTACGCGCCGGAGAACTTTTGAGCGGCGAAGAAGTTTTCCGCGTTCTGGCGGGCGAACGCGGCGGCGAAACACCTTTCCGAGTCCTTGGGGGACTGGATTCTATTACACTGGCCCGCACACGCGGCACACGACCGCTTCTCGTAGACATGCTGGAATATAATTACACAACGCGTTAGCTCTAGTCTTTTTTGTAGCTAAAATTAACACTACCACACATGAAGATATTTACTTGACTTTGACAATTTCAGGGTGATACCTATCATAGGTATTACTATTTTACACTTATTTACAAATGTTTTGTAACACCACAAATACTGAATGCACAACAATAACAACTTCGATTTCCAAAAATCACAACACACTGACCACAATACATACATACACACGCACGCTCCGCAACGCAACGCACGCAACGAAGCCAAGCGCCAACGACGCTAGAATAAATTTCAAAACGCGCACGATGATTGGTTAAAAATAGTCACAGCAATCCTACCATTTCTACCGGAAGTATATTTATGTTGTCTCATATTTACTCATACGCTTCTATGTTGGCAGAACCGGCGCGGGACCAGTAGGCTGTGTTCCACTGTCGTTTCATTTTAATTGATCATGGCCAAAATCACGTCAAAATACGAATCATCATTAATGTAATTTTAGTAAAATATAAAATAGAGGTCCGTTTCTACATTGTTCCAACATTCTGAGATATACTAATGATTGAAACTGTTGCCAATTTAGTACTAAATACTAATCGATAGGATATTCAATGCTTTTGACAGTAATTTTAACAGAACTATTTTGAAATGAAACAACTTTTACGAATCTACTCACGTTTATTTTACACATTACTTCAATGTTTATCTTGACGTTTCGAACCCTTTGCAGGGTCGTCATAATTAGCTAGTAGCTTGTATAAAACCTCATTTAAATTTAATCAGGTGCGTTCCGTTTTAGGCAGAACGGAACTGGGCTGTTGGGGTTGGGATTTAATATTTTGTATGATGGGATCCCAGGGTGGTGGTAGATTTCAAGTCCAACCATCTTCTCTATTGAAATTAATATGTTTTTTTATTTCAATAGCCTTGCGTATCATCCTAGGGATAAATGTTGTATGTAAGGGTTGCACTTGGTCGTCACCCAGAGGTCGTTATAACAACTGTAACTGTGCCGTTATTAGCACTCAAAAATTAAAAAGCAATGACAAAATTCAGCGCTTACGTCAGCCTTTCCGGTAGCATAGCAGTCAGTGCAGCCGCCCGGATTGCGGAAGACCCAGGTTCGATTCCTGGCTGGGTCGGGTGGGCGTTTAATTTTTTCACTGTATTTTATAAATTTTATAAATATTTAATTTAGCTTCAGTGCAGCAATTAGCACTTAATTCAGCGCTTACGTCAGCCTTTCCGGTAGCATAGCGGTCAGTGCAGCCGCCCGGATTGCGGAAGACCCAGGTTCGATTCCTGGCTGGGTCGGGTGGGCGTTTAATCTTTTCACTGTATTTTATATATAAATTTTATAAATATTTAATTTAGCTTCAGTGCAGCAATTAGCACTTGAAAATAAAAAAGTAAAATTTACAATGTTGAACTTAGGATAGTAGACAGTGTATTATGTTAGCCTGTCAAATGCTGATGCTGCACAGCTTTGATAAAATCTTAATGGAGTTAGGGTTGATGCTTCCATAATTTTGTAACAAGGCAGAAATTATAGGATTTAAAATTTCATAAAAAAAGTCATAATGTTTAAAAGTTTATTTTGTACTTAATAATTATTATAATAAACAACATCTATCATTCTGTGAAACAACAGATTATATAATGTGATACAACAATAAAGTGTGAGTCACTGATAAATGAATAGATAAATCACCCAAGGTCAACTCATATGAGTGTACCTACCTAGTAAATAGCTAACTACAACTTCAAAATGCCAAAACTAAAGCTTAGCTGGATTATCACAACTTTTTATTTCCATCGACATAAATAGAGCCAGTGCGTATTCACACAACTATGTGAATTTAATACAATATAAAAAATAAGTTCAGCAAACTGCACATCAAATTAGTTAATTTTTATGTTTAATATTCACATATCAATATTATCAATACATAATAAAACCTTTTTTGAACTACTTGTTAGCATTGTTGATAGTAATTTTAAAAAACACTTGATGCCAGCCAGTTTACTTTACATAAAGGCTTTTATCTTAATTATAGAATGAGAAAAAACTACTAGCTACCCCTTTCTTTGTGTCTTTTCATCTTCTACCAATACTTCTCAAGAGACTTTACCAAATCCAAGGGTTCCGTGTTAGGTCCATGTCTCTCTACTGGGACACCTTCCTTGTTGATAATGAACTTAGTGAAGTTCCACTTGATAAAACTTCCCAAAGTTCCACCTTGCTTGTGCTGTATAACATAAAAATTTACATCTCATGTTTGTAAGCGAGAAATGTATAGTAAGTACTAGTTTGCATATAATTATGGTTTTGAAGGTCACCCTAACCAGCCTTACCAGATTAAGGAATTACAAAGGTCAATATTATATGGACTATTCTTTAGTTAAATTGTGTCATGAAACTAAATCAATAAATGTTCATTGAAATTGTGATGATTAATACCTGCTGCTAGCAGTGAAGGTGAAAGAAATTAAATAGCCAAGGTCGAACACTACCTGCCCTCTTTCAGAACTGAATATTTTATAAGCTTAGAGCTCACACACCTACAATATTGATTTATCATTATGAACATGAAGTATATGTATTTTTTTGTATTGATGTATCGTCAACAAAGAAATTAACTTACTAAATTAGACTAACTTACTCTATTAACACTTCAGATGATAAATCTTACCTTCAAAAACTTCCATAATGGATTTGCAGAATCGCCATTGACATCAATCTTTCCAAAGAGATCAAATTTCACTTTACGGTCTGATGCAAAACACACAAGTTCCTCTGGGGTGCCTGGCTCCTGACCAGCAAATTGATTGCATGGAAATGCAAGAATACGCAAACCTTTAAAAAATAATTAACATATAATTACTATTTTACTTTAATAAAGGCTAACTCACAATTTAATTTTGAGCCAATTAACGTACCTTTACTTTCAGCATACTGGTCATATAGTTCGTTAAGCTGTTTATAGTTATTAGCGGTCAAACCACATTGCGATGCAACATTAACAATAATGCAAACATGGCCCTTGTAAACATCAAGTTTTACATCTTCTCCTTTAATATTTCGTACTGTAAATTCATGAACTGATGTAGCACTCTTGTAGTCTGGGTTATTTGTAGCCATTTTGCTGAAAAATTTACAAAATTGTCTTACAAACACTTGTACTTGTTTACCGGTCACCGGGTACGATAATGAATAATGATAACAATATAATATCTTCTGGATGACACAACATTACTGACGGAATTTTGTAAGTTAATGACAACAACTATTGCATAAGCCTAATAAACTCAGTTAAAAGTTTATATTTTAAAGTTACGAACTTACATGGTACTTATTTGTGCTCGAGTTAAACAAATTAAATTACCAACAATAGGGACGGCGACCGCTAGCTTAGAAAGAGTCCGTAAACTGATTGTCATGTTATATAGGATAGGATAGGTACCTAATGTTGAATAGCGGAACGGAAAATTATTGTTGTGGAAAACTCGGACTTATTGCGACTCGTTCAACATCATGTAGTTTTGTGTTTGTGTTTGCAGGAAACGATATTTCATAGTAGTTATTGTAATTAAATAGACAAAAACAAAAAAGAAGGATGAAATAATAGTAACAAATTAAAACATTTATTTATACAAAGAATTATATTTAAAACATTAATTTATACAAAGAATCTCGCACTGAATTTCATATTAACAAAATTTTATTTTTACCTTAACACATACATACGTATTTACCTTTCACTTTTTATGTCTGTCTCTCTCGCTCTTAGGCGGGCTAACCATGCCCGAGTGGAAGGGACGCGTGCCTCTCACTCGCTCTCATTGTGAGCGCATAACGTGAGCGGAGCGTAACGCAGTTTCTTGAAGTGTCACCCGGCAAACCAATTTATAAGACGTTGTCACGTCAAAAGAGCAAGAAAATCATAATGTCTCTAAATTAAATACACTTACGTAGATTACGAAAATAAACGATGTTTAACTATTTTCCAATAATAATTACGTGAAAATGATGTTACAGCAAGATCAATCAAAGTTTTTGAACGTACAATGAGAAGGAAGGCATAAATAAAAAATGTGCGAATTTTAGGTTTCGTAATCGTTCTATCATCATAAGGCTAGAAATATACGTTGGAGTGAGATAAATGATTGCCTTCTCACTCAGAATAATATCTAAAGCTAGAAAAGAAGGGTTAAAATAAAAAAACGAACGAACTAGCCTTGCAGTAGGTAGTTGCTTATGTATAACATTTGACATCTCACCTTTTGAAATCAATATTGCAATCACGGACCTGAAAAAAACATCTTTCTTTTAAGGTCCGTGATTATAATAGAAAATAGAAGAATATTAAAATGACGTATATTTTTTACTAATCTTAAAGAGAATGCAGTAAATACTCGTTAAAAGACATTTGTCATATCAAAATGAAGACACAATATGTCACATAAAATAATAATACCCTATGTCTTGTCTTGTCAGTAATATCGATTTTAAATTTACAAAATGCAGTAAATACTCAATAAAAGACATTTGAGATATCAAAATGTTGACACAATATGTCACATATAATAATAATATGTCATGTTCATAATATCGATCTAAAAATTACAAAATGGCGCGTGCTTGCGCGCTTCTCCGACTTCCTTTTACACACTTCCGTCCCATTTCTATGAAATCACTCCCACAAATTGTATATAGAAGGCGAGCGGAAAGATGTTACACATCAAAAACGTGCAATTTGTTTAGTTTCGTTCTATCTTATGGTTAGAAACAGAGGTTGGGTGCGACAAATAGTTGACACTTATTTTTTATTTTTTTGTATTGTTATGTCATACTCATCATCAGTCATCAGATGAACTGGATAAAATACGATCTCTGAGGTCTTCTTCCCGGCCAAATTCAGAAGTAGGAACTTTGATTTAAAAGCTGACAGTTCGTTTTATTATATATGTATATATATATTTGACTCTCAGAAGTTAGTTTTGACTAGTTCGCTTTAATAGTATCGACTGTCAATAACTTTCATCAAATAAGTCGTCGTCATTGTCGTAATCTCGCATGATTATTTCAGATTTTTATAAGCTATAGATTTGTATAAGCACAGATAAAACGCCTACCCGACCCAACCAGGAAACGAACCTGGGTCTTCCGCAATCTGAGCGGCTGCACTGACCACTATGCTACCGGCAAGGCTGTCGTAAGCGGTGGTATAAGTATCTGCCTAGATTGCATGCTTTGGTTTTGCTAGAAATAGTGAGTATGTGTCTTTGTTCTTTTGTTGGGGCTGCAAGTTTTCTTATTCACGAAAAGAAAATAGTCAAGGACTATTGACTTTCAATCGGTATGTTTAAAATTTGGTAGAACCATATTGTAGCGAAAACAAGCCGTTAATTAAATTTTAATAGCAGATTTTCATGTATAGTGACGTAAACAATGTGCATACTTTTCTAAATCGATATATCGATACTTTTATTTTACAGATGTCCTAAATGTCCATGCTAAAGATGAAGTAGAAAAATAATAGTAGATAAATCGTATTAGACTTCAAAAAGGCATGATCACATTTATTCTAAGCATTCTACTATGTATTCATTAGTATTATAAAAAGTGTTAATGTTAACATAGCACGGGTCTGCGGATTGATTGATTCTTTTCTTTCTTTCCTTCAAATTCAAGAAACTCCACAGAAAACTGTGCTCTGATATTCGATGAGATAAAAATCAAGCAACATACAGAATGGGATACCAAAACGCAACGTTACTATGGATATGTTGAATATGACTTTGATTTCGTGACTGATAGTGACTTGGCAACTGATGCATTAATATTCTTGCTTGATGGGATAAACAAAATATTTTAAATACCCATTGGTTATTTTTTGGTGAAGGGGACGACTGGTAGTCAAAAATCGCAGCTAGTCACAGATGCATTAGCTCTGATTAGCGATGCTGGAGTTGAGGTAAACGCCTTGACTTCTGATGGTGTAAAGGCAAACTTAGCCATGGCTGAGGAATTAGGCTGTTGTTTCGACCCGACTAAACTGCAAACATCATTTCTGGATCTCTCGTCAGGTCAAAATTTACATTTCTTTGTTGACCCATGTCATGTACTAAAGTTAGTTCGTAATTCATTCGAATATTACGGCTATTTTACAAATGCATCGGGAGAAAGGATTTCATAGAGCAATTTAGAGGAGCCAAGAAGAGGAATTATTTTACATGGCTAATAAATTGAGAGCCAACCACATTCATTTTAAAATTAAAATAATGAGTGTGAAACTAGCAGCTCAGTTATTTAGTGAAAGAATTTACAGATGTCACCACCACAGCTACATTTATAAAACTCGTGAATGATGTATTTGATATAAGTACTAGATTCTCGAACGAGGCAATATGGACTCAAAAGAGCTCTCAGCATCGAGAATTATAAAAAAGCGTTTGAAAGATTAGAGGAATCAATTGGGGAGAGCACCTGGACCCGGTATGTCAGAAGGGTGCAGGTTTAAATCCTGCACGTGGAAATTTTTTCAACGTTTGTGTTGTTGTAATTTGTTTCGCAACAAAATCAGCTTTAAAAATTATATAAACAAAACAAAAACAGATTAGAGGAGGCTCTTGTTTTTTTCAGAATTTATTTACAAATGTAACTAGAGGCAACAGAACGACAAGAGTGAATCTACTGCGATCTCCTCGATACACTGGTTTCCTTTGCCTTTTAATTTATATCATCAGTACTAAAGCCATGTTCAAAGGTCTGATTTTAAATAAAAATACAAATCTTAATTACCTGCCGTTGCATAAGATCAGCCAGGATCATATTGAGATATTTTTTTCTGTTATACGTAACCATGGTGGATACTCAGATAATCATACGGCGCGTCAATTTGAGGCTATATACAAAAAATTACAAATACATGGAGAACTGCAATTCTTTGTACAAGGTACCAATTGCACACCTTTGGAAAAAATGGTTGTATTGAATTGTTCGTCATCTATAAAAAAATTAACCAAACTGCACGAAGTGATGACGACAGTAGAACCAAGATATAGAAAGTGAACATTTTACTTTCTATACTTTTCACCGTTTGGGGAAAAGGTTCTAGAATATGTAGCAGGATTTGTCGTTTTTTCCATCACTAAAAAAATCAAATGCAAAAATTGCATCAAATGTTTACTAGGGTCACATAACAAACAGAGCCTAACTTACCAAAAAAGCCGAGATTATCTTGTTCATGCATCAAACGACGTCAACAGTATATGCAGACAATGTGAAATACTAATACTCAGAAGTCTCGATAACAATAAAAGACTTAAGCCGACAATAAAAACTACAAAACTAAAAACATATTTCCAACCGATCGATCGATCATCGATCAACATGATTATGATAATGATTTCGTCAACCACAACATGGAGTTAGGAAGACTGGTTATGCAAAAGTATACAGATACTAGAATTTTATATCTAATAAAAAAGACTGATCCTCAAAAATGTATTCGTCAATATATATAATATGCTAATACAATTTAAAAACCAATAAAAAGGAAGATGTTGATTTCAGTGTTTCATTGATATCTACTACCAACCTAATACATCGTGAAGTGAACGAAAACATCGTGAGGGAACCTGCATGTCTGAGAAATTAAGTTTTCGAAGACATGTGAAAGTCACCAATCCGCACTAGGCTTACACGGTGGATCCCCTCGTATGAGGGCATCCACCCCCCTTCATACTCATACCCCTGCAGCGAGGTGTTTTAAGGTCTATTGATGATGATCATGACTGACGACCTACCTAACCTACTTATGCCAAGTCTATATGGATAAGTATTTTAAACTATAATTAAATTGAAATGAAACACTCTTTACGGATGAAACTCACGTTTAATTTACTACATTACAACAAACTAAACTGCGACTACGGGCTTTCATACATCGGGAAAACAAAGAGAAGTGTAGGAATCCGCGTTAAAAAATTCATAGCCGAAATCAAGCATAGGCGCGAAAATAAGTCTGCAGTGTGCGAACATGCTTTTGAGGGACCCAAACATTACATCAGATTTGACATACCTTAAATACTCTCCAAGTAACAACGATTCATCCCTAGGATGATACGCGAAGCTATTGGAATTAAAAAAACACCGAAATTTCAATAGAAAGGATGGTTGGAATTTAATAACCTGCCTGGGATCCCATCATACAGGTCATCCAATCCCAGCCCCAACAGCATCACACTGCAAGACCTAAAAATATTGTGAACTCCTTTTGTGTAAACCTGAACGCACCCGGTTAAATATAAAAATGATTGACGGTTGGCAAATAACTTGTAATTATGAGACGACCAACATATGTATTACGGATTTCACAACTTTTTACGGTAGAAGAACTGAGTTGTGACTTGCAAGACTTGGTTTTTTTACAAGTTAGTTTTTGATGGTATTATTATCAACCCTTATTGCATCATTATCATCCCTTTTCCCATTACCACAGAACACCTATCAATTTCTTTAAACAAAAATACTTAAACATTATGCTTTATGGCTAAACTCCCTTTGCCGTTCTAAAATGGCAGGGGATTACAAAAGCTGAATCTTTTAAATACCTAATGTCATTGTCATTGTCAAAAAAATTAAATCAAAAGGCGTAAATCAAACAAAAGTACGCTCGTTCTGTAACTTGGTTGCTGAGTTAATAAAAATTATTTGTTAATCGATTTAATAACCAACCTAATTATGTCGGTTTTAATTTCAACAAATCTTCGCAGATGTGTTAGTCTGATAAACTTTAGTAGTTTGGGGAGTATTCAAACTGCGTCGTATCATGCTAATGTAAGTTGCGCATTAGCCTGTGCGATTAACACCTAAAATTTACAGAATAATTAATATTACCTATGTCAAAAACATTTGTGAACAGGAAATAACTTATTTGTATTACAAAATAAATCAACAAAATTATTATTTCGTCAGCAGAATTGTACAATCAGCCATCAAAAGAAATCCTTACTGTTGCTGCCCAACTAGCATTTTTTTGCTAATAAAAATACGAATACTTAGCTAACCGTTTAAATAACACCCTTTGTAACTAGTTCAAATCCCCCTTTTTCACCTTTACCATCCTCTTTCTTCACCTCCTTCATTTTTATTTTAATAAACCCAATAATAAAAATCCCCTCAAATTGGTTGCGGGCCTTGTGCATCCCTTTCCTGTTATAACAAGAAATATTCTGTTGTTAAAAAAATAAAATTCTTATCCAAAGTAAGGAGCTATAGAAATAGAAATTCTATCATGCATAGCTAGACAAAATTCTGTTAATGTCGACCATACATCAGACAACAGTTTCAAAGCATAATTGGAATTATTATCTCTAAATGTGTGGTTGACAAAAATGTAAACAGTTAATTTTATTTCTTTTGCTTGTTTAGGTAATTGACCACTATGAGAATCCTCGAAATGTCGGTACCTTGGATAAGAAATCTAAGAATGTGGGAACTGGTTTAGTGGGTGCTCCTGCTTGCGGTGATGTGATGAAGCTACAGATCGAAGTTGATGACAATGGAAAAATTATTGATGCTAAATTCAAAACGTTTGGATGTGGCTCTGCAATAGCATCCAGTTCGTTGGCTACTGAGTGGGTTAAAGGCAAGACAGTTGATGAGGCACTGAAGCTTAAGAATACAGATATTGCCAAAGAGCTATCTCTGCCCCCTGTGAAGTTACATTGTTCCAGTAAGTATCTACGATCATCTTATTTGTTTGTGACATGTTTTGTATTCTATATCAAATGCAACATCCCTACCTTTGGTTAGGGTGTAGCAAAGGGGGTCCGAGACATAGCTGAATTTTCGATCATGTTTTGTATGGATCTAAGACTTTGCTGTATGTAGGTTACGAGATAGGCTAGATATTTAAGATAATCGCGAAGCGCAGGGTAGCGATTATCTTCAATCAATAGCCATTCCATTCAATAGCAATTCAATCAATAGCCCTTCCTATTCAAACTGTCATGGCCATTAACATTGAAGTGGATAAAATCTTTGATAAAAAATAAATTAAGTTTATTTATTTTACTACATTTACATTGATCATGCAACTGTGCCAAAATATTGGATACCAAAAACAGCAAAAAAAACATGGCAATATTTCTTTAATATATTCTTATTGTTACAGTGCTGGCCGAGGATGCTATAAAAGCTGCATTGTCTGATTATAGAATCAAACAACAAAACCCTGACGAGAAAGTATAAATTGTCAAACTGATAGACTGGTTGTATTGTTGAGACAGATGATTGCTAAGCAAAAGAACTTGAAGATGAACCTTAGGTTATAGAGTAGGATATCTTAGCAAGGATACATTTTGGAGAATGTGCATACTTTTAGAGTTTGCCGTCTAAATTGCAGTCTATATAAAATTATTTATGAAATTTATTTAACTGTGTTTGTAAAATCAATGTTTAAATAAATTACTTATTGAAGATTATTTTTAGTATCTTTATTTCTCAAAAATAACAGACGTAGCTCAAAAAGCCGGTCAATTAAAGTGGAACTGGGCTGGACAAAGATTTCCTCATCATGGGTCCCAACCAACAAACAGACGATGACAAACTGAGATGGCAGGTTGAGTTTGACTCTCACTTGAAGAATTGGAACGAACTAGCTCAGGATAGAGATAGGTAGATCTTTGCTCTGTAGTGGAAAAGTAATGGCTGGTAATAATATTAATAATAATTTAACATAGTCTCCCTATTCATGCAACAGTATTTTTATAGATAGGCACCAACAAGCTGTTACACTATTTATCAGGTATGGCTTTTCCCAGCAACAACTTATTAAAGAATAGAGCTAACCACTTCCATCCATCCACTCGTAATAGCTTCCATGTTACTTCCACTCACTGGTACTCCGTCAGGTCCAACTGCTTTTCCATTTTTTATTCCATTACCCAACTGTTATTCACACTTCATCTATAGGTACTATTCATTCGGGCTACGTATTATAATGCCGAAATTTCTAATACCTACAACTATTATCCCTACGCTTAAAACATCGAAAATCAAAATACCGAAAATACGAAATACCTATACCTGATATACCGAAGTTAGATATGTCTATTTTCAAAGACTGAAAGTTCAAAATACCAAAAATTAAAATATCAAAAGTAACTTTTTACAGTGAGTGTAGATTTACATTATTTAAATACGACTTCGTTCTAAGTTTGAAACTCATAATAACTATCACAATATATACCAATACCAATGTCAATTTCTAGCAATACTAACTGACCTACTCACTCGATAGGTAGGTCACTTGATTTTTTTGTTATTAGACAACAGAAAGCAAAAATTACCAAAAATAAACTTTGTTGTCTAATAAAAAAATAACCTTTTTTTATTAGACAACAGAAAGCAAAAATTACCAAAAAGAAACTCTTTCTTTTGTAACCTATCACGTGACCTACAAGGAGTAGGGCAGCTACTATTGCTAGAAATTGATAGGTAAAATAAATATATAGGTATATATTGTGACAGTTATGAATTTCAAACTTGGACTAGTCGATTATTATGTAAACAAGGGTGAACCGTATTTCAGCTGTAGGTATATAAATCTTCGATATTTTAAACTTTCGGTCATGTAAAAATTCGGCTTTTTAATATTCGACCTTCCATTCATAGGTCTTGTGAAATTCGGTATTTTGAACTTCGGCATTATAATACGTACCCATTCATTCTCACTAGCCCTTTATTAAACTGGTACATCTTCAAGCAAGTCCCTACTGCGAGCCCTATGCCCCTGATGAGGGATCACAGGATTTCATCATCATCATATCTTCAAGCAAACCACTCTTGCTTTTATTTTTTTGGAGTTATATGCCGCCTCTATGGCTTTCACAATCTTAGAGCATTTTAATGCTCTAAGTTGACAATGTAACCAGGTTTATGAACGTTATAATACTTGGTTCCGCAAACTCCTTGTAAGTTGGTAATAAGAAAAAGGCACAAATATGCAATAATATTTATTTTATTAACCAATCAACATAATATCAAACTATATTATGTTATAGTGGAACGCGATATATATCTTTTATGAACATTGTTTTTCAAACTCTTAATTTCTGACTTATATTACGATGCCTAGTTTCTGCAGCGCCAACTGCGCTGCGTCCGCCTTCGCTTGTTTCTTGTTAACGCTAGCCACGGCTGGCTGGTATTCCACTCCGGCAACTTTTACCTGTAACCGTAAAAATTCATAAGTCTTAGTCGAACATCTTCCTGCTTCATTTGTTACAACCCTTTGCACGACTTATGTGTAGAAAGAAAAACGTCCATCATTTCAAAGTAGCCCAATCAGTAATTTGACCAGTCATAAAAATGTCCAACTCTAAAAACAACCGACCAGATACATGACCAACGATAATAACGTCCAGCCACAAAAATGTCCAACTATAGAAACAACCGACCAGATACATGACCAACTATAACAACGTACAGCCATAAAAATGTCCAATTGTACTCTTACTATTTCTATAGATTCAAATCTAATCTACTTTCGATATTACGTATCATTTACCCCAACACCTTTATGTTCGACTAACGCATTGTTTTTCGTTTAATGGACGTTGTTGACTAATTATTTTTTATTTATTTATGAACATAGAATCTACAGCACTTTATAAACTAAGTTATTATATTTTATACTTAACCTACTGCCAATTACAGATTCCTACTTTGTAAATCTATATATTTAATATGTCGCTTAAGCGAATTAGACAACAAAACTAAACAGATGGACACAATGATTTAAAACGGCAAAAACAATTATTTAAAAAACAAATAATTTAAAAGGGCAGGATTCAATACAAAAAAATAAAATAAAATAAATAAATACCAATGGATAAGTAATAAATAACAATTGTTTTGTATTTGTTAGAGGATTTTTATAAATATGTAGCACATTAAACCAGAAAGTATAGACTCTGTCTCGCCGTTTTGTCAGTTTAGTTCGCTAATTCCCATAACAGTTACTCACAGCTCAAAGCTAGACATTTTCAGGTGGTTTGGGCCGAGTGAAGTAAAATACTAGGTCAGGGTGTGAGTTTTATTTACTAAAATTACGAAAATTAGTATGGCATTGAAGCAGCGCCTCCTGGCGGCGTACGTGAAGAGTTAACATTTTGCCATACAAATTCTCGTTTACGTAAACGTTAACGAATGGCGAATGAAACTCGCACTTGGCACCCTGTTGTCCTTTAGTGGTACGGCATAGTATTTGCCGTCATACATTTTTGTGTTTTTTTTTTCTCTCGTTTATTTGGGTAAACAAACAATGACAAATAAATTGGTAGAATTGTCATTAACACCGTTTACCACAAATTGACTGACAAATTAAATAATGCTAGGTTGACAATGTAGGGCTACGTTACAAAATAATGTACTACGAGTATACTGTAAATTATAAATTAGTATTTACAATTAAAGTCATGGAAGTTTTTAAATTTTTTGGGTTCCGGTATTTTTGACCATATTTATTAGATATTTTTTAGTAAGGACAAGGTTGACATTGAACATTTTTATGATTGGTCAATTTTATAATTTTGACATGCATTTGTATTTGTCTATTTGGACAATTTTATCATTGACTATATTTATCATTCGACATTTCTAGGGTTGGGGAATATTATTACTGGTAATTTTTAAGTTTGGACAATTTTATTATAGGACATTTTTATAGTTGGACTAAGTATATTAATTCTGGATATTTTTATATTTGGGTAATACTATCATTGGACATTTGTATGGTTGAATAATTTTATGGACATTCACATGGACATGCCTTTGGGCATTCGTAGTTTTAGACATAAGTCGTGCAAAGGGTTACAACTATCTGCCGCACTCAGAGATTTCGTTTCGAGTCTTTTAATGAGGTTTTAAAAAGATTTTTGGTATAGTTAGTCCAATTTGTTGTCCAAGTTGTCCATTATACCTAGAATTATTTATCAATCAAACAAAAACTTTCGTTATTTAAAAACAGAGTTTCGGGGAAAATGTATGTAAATAGTAAGTATATTACGAGTGTCCGCAGGAGAACGCAGAAGACACATATCAAATGGTAAGTGCAAAGGGTATTATTTAAGTCCGATTGACTGGCTACCACACTGTATTATACTCCACTGTTAGAACCATCTATTGTGAATGATTTAATACAGTTATTGTGCTCCGGCAGTCAAAAGATAAGATTTCCTGAGACAGTTTCTAATCAGGATAATTCTTATGTTATTTGCCTTAAAGTCCAAACCAAATTTCAAAAATAGTGATTGCTGATAATATTAACTGGCTAAACATACAAAATTATCAGGATCACCAAAAACGGCATATCAAAAATTTGTTTTGTTGGTAAACTGTCCCACAGCTTATTGTGGCTATCATGCATTCTGCCCGCCTGATGGTAAGCGGTTACTGTAGTTAATAGACGTTTGCAACACCAGTGGAGCGAGCACGGATCTTACCGATCGATAAATTTATCGGTCGACAAAACCGTTTACTATTGATTTTTATCTACAACCGCTAGCACGGGACGCGGATCGGTAAGTTTAATCGTGTTCTAATTTAGCGATATTTAAAAATGGCAACACGGCAATTTTATCGTCCTATTGGTTCATCATTCATTCGAATCTTATATTTTTCAAGCTGTTATTGTTTCTCTTGTTTTAAAGGAATTTTATTATCCATTTATTTATTTAATATTATTTTACTATGTCGGAACCACCAAAGTAAATATCAAAACACAATAAATACACCCAAACAATCGGGCACTCCATGATTTTGTAAAAAGCAGTCGGCAATTAGGGCCTTATCAGCAGCGGTGCTTGGAAATCGAATGTAGACGGGCAAAAGACAACGCACAATAGCTTCAGAGACCTCCTTTACAACTTTGCTAACTGTGCGTTGTCCCAGCGCCAAGTTATATTATTGCCCAATGCACCGCTGATAACTACCGACGGCATAAAACCGCACAGCGGTGAGGACCTGCAAAAAGTAGATTGTTGAGGTTAGAATAAAAATATGAAATAGGAAAAGAAAAAACTAAACTCCCGCTACTTACAACAACATGGACGGACAATCCGTTTGATCTAATCCGTCGGATAACCGCCCCAATGCTCTCGATAACCACAAAGGCTATTTCCCGGGATATGCGAAACAGATGGCGCCGGATAATGTTAGTATATTCGCGACGTCGCCGTTGCGTCTCTTCTGCGACCAGCAAAAGGTGGCCGAAATCCATTTTTTCACGACCGCCCAAGAAAAGTGTAATATTTAGTAACTTTCCAATGGCGTCGAAAGCGTCGATAACTTTAATAACCAACTTTTAGATGCCGATAAATTTATCTACATATCGATATAATTTATCCACAAGAAATGTAATTTTCGAGTCCCATGTTAGCTTTTAAACAAAATAGATAAAATTTACCGATTATATCTACGGGTCGATAAAGCAAGTCCCATGCTGCCGATGTTAATTTGTCGACTTGTACTGTCAAATTTTATCGTCTAATGTCACTTTATCGGTCGATAAAAGATCCGTGCTCGCACAGCTATGTTACACACATGCGCTCCGAGCGACGCTGTAAAAAAAAATATCACGCTCTTTTTTCAGAACCGCATACCGTACTCGTTTGAGTACAACCTAAGTACACAGGGGGAGAAAGCACTTCTGGAATCTCATAGGGGCCGTAGGTACTTGCGAAACAATTTATGTCGTTACCCAGTAACGATCAAGTGGGAAATAGTGAGATGAGGCTACGATTTTTATAACAATAATAATAATTGATCCGTGGCAACTTAAATAGCGGCCTTTGTATTAAGACAAGCTTAGACTCGCTGCAGCCGGACAAAATTCAGATGTGTTTCCATACTAACGTAATAACTAACTACTAACTTAACGTAATACTGTTAAATAAAATTATAAAACAAAATAAACTATGCCACATACATGTACCTTGAACAAGAAGTTCTTCTTGTGATCGGGGCCGCACTCGAAGCACAGGTTGTACTCGGGCGGGCCCAGCTTCTGCTTGGAGCAGTACTCGCCGAGCAGCGACACGGGGTGCTTGCCGCCCGCAACCAGCGGCGCGGGCCCGCCGCGGCCTCGGCACTGGCGCTGGCCCTTATTCACCTGCCGGCCATTCGGAATGCGTTCAGCCTGTGCTGGCTTTCAATCTCTATCTTTCTTATCTATGAACTTTAGAGCAATACAGAAATGCTCTTGATACAAATTAGGATGTTGTTTGTAAAGATAATAAGATAAATATACTTTATTGTATACCAAAGATAAAAAAAATTAAAAAAAAAAAACTACATAAAGTACACGTTCAAAGGGCGTGTTTGCTTGCTTGCTTTAATTATGAAACTAATATACTGTTACTAAATTACGACATCAGTGTAGTTTAGAAAGTGCAATATTTTATAAGTACCCACATGTTTTGTAACTGATGTGATGATTCACGAAATAAATAAGATAAAAATTAAAAAAATCAAAAGAAAAGAAAGAGAGGAGCTCGATGGCGCAGTGGTTAACGCGCGGTCTATAGTAAGCAGGCGTCGTTGATACTGCAATATAGCGGAACCAACAGTGGTTAATACGGCGGAAGTTAGTAGTGACCAATTTTATAAAAGAGCGAAAAAACATGTTATATTCTTTATTACTACGTCTTTGTCTGATTAAACTATAAACATATTTAAAGATTTAGGTACTTTAGCACACGGGACGACGCCAATGGCTATTTAGAACCTATCTGCTCAACTCAATTTAGATTTATTTGTAGTTCTGCGTTATTAGCAACTGTTGGTTACGCAGTATTGCAGTTTCAACGCCGGTCATCGGATGACTGACTAAAATTTTATCATCTCGAGCTCCTCTGTGCTTCGGAATGCACGTAAAGCCGTCGACCCCGGCTGCATTAGCAGTCGTTAACAACCGCCAACCCTCACTGGGCCCGCGTGGTGGTTTATAGCCCATTCTTCCTATCCATCCACAGGGAAGGCTCGTGCCCCAGCAGTGGGGACATAAAATGAGCTGATGATGACAATGATGATGAAAAAAAAACTCTCAAAAACCGTCGTAAAAAACGAAAAAGTATGACTCACCCCTTTGTTCTGCCTGCTACTGACCTCTTCTTTGGCCTGTAGGCCGCGAGTGTCGAGCTTCACCTCCAGCAAGAGGGGCTGCAGAGTGCCAGTGCCCTCTTTGCCCAGACCCTGCCCCGGAGTCCAGCCCATTTTCTGCAGTAGGTGCATTCCCATGCCACCTTCTACCGGCGCCGCTCTTACCAGTTGGTCCTATACATTACAATGCGAATTTAGAAATTTACTTACAACCTCCCTTTTGTTCGTTTAAAAACTTAGGAAAGTGACGAAGAATCCTGGCGACTTAGGAAAGTTGTTTAAATTTTTTTAAATTACTTGGAATACATATATAAATTATTTGGATATACCTTGTTGTGGTTTAAAAAGGTTACATTCATGATGATTAAAAATTCTTTCGTTATTGGCATGACGATTCATTTTGAAAACAGCTAAGAAAATACATACAAATTTTTACTCTATCGTCGTAGACACTGCTTGATAGAATTGTTAAAACAATTTCTAAAAAGCGATGTATGGCCTGTTCCCCCGAACCCTATATACATATCCTTCTTGGTGTTGATAATATCCGTCCCTGCGGTTATACTTACCTCAGTGAAGCGCATAGCATTGCCCCTATCATGGGTCGACCGTAGGGTAACTCAGTGCGCGCATCTCCTTATCACTTAAAAGCTGCAACAAATATTCACGAATTCCCCATATAAGGCCACGTTATTCTACAAGCTGAGACTTTACTGCGAATGTAGACATTCTTTCACTATGGTCTCATGATTTCTTACAATACAAAGCTTGTAGAATTACTAGGCTTTAATATTTAATTCGTGGGTGCGACTGACTCAATAATACTTAAGTTGGTACAATATTTACAACTTACATAGGTAATATATATTTGTTAAAGTGGTCATGGTTAAATTGCAACAAAAATAATAATGGTAACTCAATACTTACATGAAATACAAAAAATCTATTTCATAAATATATACTGTACGTATTGAAAGTATATAACTTTTTAACAAACAAATACATGGAATTTTAAAAGAAGATATTATAAAATAAAATAACAGTCAGTCAATAAATTAGGGGAAAACTGAATATTTGTATGCAAACACTGGTAATGATGAATGCCACGCCGTTTGGTGGGTGGCATGACAATTATCATTACGCCGTCGCAAACGATACGGGGTGTAATGAGTGAACTGCACGAGTTCTCTCTTTACACGATAGACGTGAGTGAGCGGCGGTGGCAACAACATAACACCCATACTTTATCCACAAAACAAGTTACAACTGTAGCTGCAACGTCATGACTTTGAAATGTTAGCATTTGTAAAGACACAAAATATGAAATATGAAATATATGAATAAAAGTATACTTAACTTTGAAATAATTAATAACAAAATATTGGAAAAACGTGAAAGTTGTATTGTTTAAAATATTTCTATTACCATATAATATAACTTTTATATGATCGCAAGCGCATCAGTTCTACATGTTGAATGTTGAATGAATTGAGCAAAAAAAAAATTGAGCTGACCGTATTGCATAATCATAAAAATTCTTTCAATGTAACTTTCTCTTTGAAACCATAATGGATATAAGGTAGTCGCGTAGCGATAAACAGATAACATCTCAAAATCAAGGTCAGCGAATTTTGGCATACCTACAACTTTGCAATAACGTCATCGTTTGTTAGAATCCGACAAAACAAATGACGCGTGAGTTGATATAATGCTTTCGATTTTGTCACTTTTAAATCTTGTAGTCATGATTACTGTAATTGGTAATGGTGCTAATAAGTTTTATTTGAAATGTAAACAGTTTTTTAAATCAATTTAGCCAGCACATAACTTTAAACAAAGTATAATTTTTATAAAAAATCTATAATCAAATAAATAAATTTCTACGATTGACCACGTAATCGAAAACGCATGGGATTGGCTGAATCAGGAAGTGACGTCACCTGCTTGTTTACAGTAAAATGTCACTCGAAGTTTTGTATGGTGTGATTTGACAAATAAAAGTTTAAATAAAATAATTTAAATGAATTTAATTTTAAAAGGTATCATACCTTCTTTATACCCGACGTTTCGACCGAGTTACAACGGCCGTGGTCACGGGCTGACTGCTGTCGCGATGTTGCGCTTCCGTTTGCGCGGCAGTTTTCATCGCATTATTTTGCCAACTACCGCCACACACAAACCTAACGGTGTCCCTATTACGTATACAAGCCTTATTCTGGTTGTTTACCGACTGCGAAGAAAAACGAGGATGTCTTTTTGCACATACTGGATTCCACGCTGAAGATAGTTTGTGACCGTCTTCCCGATTGAAATTATTAGGGTGCTACTTTATTTCAATCGCTTCACGCACTACTCTTGACTAAAAGTGGCGATCTGTGGAGAGGACTAGCGTACGAAAAAATTCAATCTAGTGATTGCTGCGATATGTTCTTTGACCCGCTCATGTATAGTCCGCTTTGATTGGCATATGTAGGAACTACCACAGACGAGTCTATCTTGTATACGCCTTTTAACTAATTAGTTGGCGTTAATTCCCGTTTAAATTATTTTGTTTAACTCTGGAACGCAAAAGCTTAGTATAGATAAAAGTTTGTTTACAAGCAGGTGACGTCACGACATCACATGAACTGCATGCATCGTTTTGGCGGCTATTTTATTAATTTAAATTTTACTGGCGATTTTTTAGAAATTCACAACGAATTAATAAAATTGCAAATAAATATTATGCTTTATTGAACCATTAGACATAATTTTTCTAAAACCTGTCAAATACACTATTGTTAACACAACTATGCTCGTGATTGCATAGGGAATCAACTAGGAAACGTAGCATACACGGGAATCTACCTGAAAATCTTACTTAAGAAGTCGCTGCGACCAAAGTTGCACGACATTGCCAGTACGCTGCACAAGCAAAAGCTTTTTACTGTTTTAGCTCTATGGAGGTTTATCGCAAGCAAAAATTATCTATCACTGTCACATGTATGGCATTAGAAAGAGAATAAAGTAGTTTGGTCTATGTTGTTGCCACTACCGCTAGTGTTCAGAACCGGTCAGAAGGTGTAATACGCTGTGTATTATAAGTTCTGACCGTGGCGTCGATACAGCATCAGTGTACGCGAATCCCGACCGACGGTGCTTTGAGCTGAAATAAAAGTTATTTCAAGAGGCTTTAAAGTATCAAATGCAACCACACATTTGCTACACGTATTTTGGTGAGAGTTGAATTAACAGTAGGTAAAGAATTTAGATTTTATCATCAATAAGTCTCTCTTTAAAATTGAGCTAAAAGAAAAAAGGGATTTTGTTATAATTTTTTTTCAATATTTTATAAGAGTGTAAAATTATGTTTCATATAATAAACACAATTTATCTTCATATTGGTAAACGTAATAAAACACGATAACATTAATATGTGGTTTCGGTTGACACTTTTAATATTTTTTTATCATAACGTTCTTTAATCATCGCTAAAGATATTCATGTACCTACCTAATTTATGATATGTAAACATAATTGTCAAGTTTAACAAATAATTAGAAATAAATATATAGAATAATAGTAATTGAGTTTATACCAGTCTCCTTAGTCCTTTAAGTAATGCAAAATCTAACACATAATTCAACTAACAGTATAAGAAGATAAATAGATACAATTTTCGCCAACTTAGCAAATAGTAGGTCTGCTTTAAAAGCAACCACATTGACAAACCTAATTATTCTCAATTATATTGCTAAACATGTATAAACCTAACTTCCCTGACACGCACGACTGTAGACCAGGGCAGAAAAGTCTTTGAAAATGGTAAAAAGTGAAAGAAAATAATAGTAGGATGAAACCCATTGCAAAAGGAAGAGAATATAACAAAAATGAAAGGAAAAATAATTTACGGGTGATCTGACGTCGGGAAGTGGAAGGGGGTGGGTTTAAAACGGTTTATCTCGATTTCCGGCAAAACTACAAGTCCTATGGTAAATGTAACATGGAATCTTACGTTTTTCGAGTAATTAAAGTGTAAATTTTAATAAATAGCTCAGAATTGTACATGATGATTAAAAAAGGTTCGTGTTTTTTTTGTTTCTTTGCATTTTCTGAGAACTTTTACCATAGTAATGTATATTGTAAAATTAAAATGCAGCTGAAACTTATATCACTGGTTTTATTACTAAAACTAATTAATTTGTTAGGACACAACTTGCACGTATTATCACCATAATGGGAGAGAGAAAAAAAAAAAAGGTTGCCAGCACAGAAAATAATTTTAGTGTGGCCACATGAAACTATCATGTTTAATAAAATTATTAAACATAGTTGGGCCGGGCCAGGTTATACAATTTTAATATTTAAACATAAAAACTAAAATAGATTACTTAAGTAACAATTTTTTAATTTTGTAAACATTGCTTAAACCTTATGTAACTAAAGCTTATAAGCTTAAAGTAAGTAACAGTTTCTAATTATTGTTTTCAAAGTTTCTTATACACATATACTAATTCAAATCGGCAATGGGCACAATTTTCTAAAAGATCTTACATATTTTTTATTATTAGACATTTTTATTTCAGCTACCCTCACCCTTCCATCCGGACCAGGGATGGTCTTAACTATTCTAGCCATAGGCCAGCTTAAAGGTGCAGAATTATCATAGCGAACAATTACTAAATCTCCTTCTTTTAAATTAGTATGTGATTGTTTCCATTTAGGTCTACTTTGTAATTGTGTAAGATAATCCCTTGACCAGACCTTCCATAAATCTTGTTTGATTTTGGACAACATTTGCCAAAACTTTAATCTGTCAATATTTTTACTACAGAGATCTATTTCTGGGTAATTCATCATAGGCGTGCCTATGAGGAAGTGCCCAGGCGTAAGGTAATCATAACTAGAAATATCTGAGCTTGTGGGGAGCAGAGGCCTGGAATTAAGTATTGCTTCAATTTCTGTAATAACTGTATATAGACCTTCAAATGTTAAAGTAATGTTTCCCACTATCCTTTTAAAGTGATATTTAAAACTTTTAACCCCTGCTTCCCACAAGCCCCCAAACTCAGGTGAGTATGCAGGTATGAATTTAAATTCTACATAATTAGATACACAATAATTTTCCACATTGTCTACATGAGACTGTGATGCAAACAGTTCATAAAGCTTATTTAATTCATTCTGTGCCCCTTTGAATGTTTTGGCATTGTCACAATAAATTCTAACAGGCATTCCCCTCCTTGAGAAGAACCGCTTGAGGCATGCCAAAAATGCGTCAGTAGTTAAATCGCTGACAAGCTCCATGTGTATGGCCTTCGTTGAAAAACAAACAAAGATTGCAATGTAGCCCTTGGTAACAATAGGTTTTCTAATTCTTGATACCTTTACATTGAACGGACCACAAAAGTCAACCCCTGTCACTTGAAAAGGTCTTGTGGGAGTTACTCTATCTATAGGTAGAGAACCCATAAGTTGCATAGAAGCTGCAGCCTTAAGCTTAGCACATTTAATACATTTGTTGACCACTTTCTTGACTTCCCGTATGCCACTTATAAGCCAAAATCGTTGCGATAGGGAGCTAAGAACTAATTTAGCGCCAGCATGGAGGAGGCGCATGTGCTCCTTGTGAATCATTATATATGTAAAGTGAGATGCCTTTGGCAGTATTATTGGATGAATTTTTTCATAAGAAATGTTTTCAGCATTTTGAAGGCGGCCTCCAACACGAAGGACACCATATTTATCTACAAAAGGATAGAGACTAGACAAATTTGTTTTAATTGCCGAACCTCTCTTAACAGATTCTATTTCATATTCAAAATGAAATCTTTGAACACCGTTTATAAGTACAGTCATGGCATTATTGAGCTCAGCTGGTGTCAAAGAACCAATTATTTTCTTATTTACCGGTTTAGTGTTATTGTAAAAACGCAACAAGTAACCTAGAACTCTTTGGAGCCTAATGATATTAGAAAATCTTTTAATAAGTTTTATCACAAAGTTTTCAGTAGTGTCTTCACTAATGTCACATTTCATTACACCACAAAATGAATCAGCTCCCTCACTGTCACCGGGTAAAAGTAAAGGCTTCTCAATATTAGCTGCGGAGTGTTCAAATCCCGGATCAGATAGCTCCCGAGGGCCTTGCCACCATAGCTCATTGCATTTCAATTTTTGAGGAAGACAGCCTCTCGATAACAAGTCAGCGGGATTACTTTTCGTGTTAACATGTGTCCAAACAAATTCTTTTGTTAAGTTATTTATCTGCTGAACTCTGCTTGAAACATATGAATTTAACTTTATATTATCGGATGCTATCCATGCCAAAACAATCCGCGAGTCACTGTAAAGCCAAACCTTTAAGTTTTTGAATTTATGTTTATATATATTATGTACTCTATTAGCAACTTGTGACAAAAGTAAAGCACTATTTAATTCCAAGCGTGGTATCGTTACAGTCTTTTTAAGAGGAGCTACTTTTGATTTGGAGCATAGCAACTTATTAGAAACTGTTCCATCAGAATTATGGATTCGTAAATATAAACAGCATCCTAAAGCCTTTATAGAAGCATCTGCATACCCCACTAGTTCAATAGAAAATATTGTATTTGAACTTACTCCCCTTGGAATGGTTATATTGCCCATTTCCTTTAGATTAATTAAAAAATGTTGCCAAACCTTTAAGTGGTCTTGGGTCAATATAGTGTCCCAGTTTACATTCATAGACCACAAAGTTTGCATAAACAACTTAGCAATAACTATTATTGGTCCAATGAGACCTAATGGGTCAAAAATTTTCCCTATATAGCTTAATATTTTTCGTTTAGTATTAATTTCATAAACATCTGTATCTGGACCCTCAAATATCAGCTGATCCCTTAACACATCACATTGCAAACCTAAAGTTTTTACTATGTTATCCCCACTCATATCAAGGTTTTCAAAATATTTTTTACTATCAGGTAAGTCATCAAGAATTGGCATGTAGTTTGATGCCCACTTATGTAGTGAAAACCCACCTTTAAGGAGCAAGTTGATGAGTTCAAATTTTAACTGTTCTAGTTGATCTTTCCTGTCAGCTCCACAAATAATATCATCCGTATATGTACAGGTAAGCATAGCGTTGGCTGCAAGTGGATAATTCTCCCTATAGCGAAGAGCCAGCTCTATTAAGCAACGAGTGGCCAAGAAAGTGGAAGCCCTTAAGCCATATGTGACTGTTTGTAATTGTAAACAGCTTAGGCCTTTATTAGGATGATCGCGCCAGAGAATATTTTGTAAACTAGTTTGTGATGGATTTATGTTAATGCAACGAAACATCTTAGCAATATCACATGTTAATGTATACATAAAGGTTCTCCACAAAATAAGAATGTCAAAAAGCTCACCCTGTACTACTGGGCCGTTCAACATAAGGTCATTTAATGACTTTCCTTCCAACGATTTCATTCCACCATCAAAGACTACACGCAATTTTGTTGTAGGGCTTTTATCATTTAACACAGCATGATGAGCCAAGAAATAAACAGGTCCATTTTGGATATCATACTCACCAATGTCCACAGCCTTGGCATGCCCCAGCGATATGTACTCATCTATAAACTTTTTATACTGTTCCAAATACAGAGGATTTTGTTTAAATTTCTTCTCTAAAGAGAGAAATCTTTGAAAGGCAACTGAAAATGAATCCCCAATCTGTAAATCATTTAAGTTATCAGCTAATGGTATATCAACTTGAAATTTATTTTCATTAAGTATCATTGTATTTTGAAAAATTTCTTCAACTTTTTGATGTTCTATAGGTATTTTAGTAACAGGTTGAGGGGGAGCCTCAGCTAGCCAAAATTGTTCCATTACATCCTCTAACTTCTTATGGTCATTTATTGCAAAGTTTGTCACCAAGTCATTTGGCTGTGACATATTGTTCATTTTAAAATTACCACCTATAATATACCCAAACATAGTGTTCTGTAGTACTAGACCATTTTGAAGTTTCAAATGTCCATCAAGTAAAATGTTAAAATAGAAGTCTGCACCAAACAGAAGTGATATTTCAGACGGAGTATTGAAGTCACCGTCAGCAAGCTTTATGTGAAGAGGAATATTTAAATTTGAAATATCAATTCCATTCTGCGGCAGGCGGGATGTAATGGAATGAACAACATTGCATTTAACATTTAATTGCACATTGTTAGAGGGGGAATGCACTGTGATGTTTACATATTTATTTATTTTATTGTTTTTATTACCAATGCTTATAATATTAGAATTTTGACATTTTGGTTTTATGCTTAACCTTTCAATCAATTGGTTGGTTGCAAAGGAAGCTTGACTGCCCGTATCAAGAAGAGCCTTGACAACAATATCACGGCCATGATTATCCACCAATTTTACCTTTATAGTAGGCAACAAAATATTTATAGAAGTGGTATTTGAATGCATAGCCACTGCTGGCTCTGTGGTCTCAATACTTTCTTTATGGAGCAGAGTATTATGCCTTTCCTTGCACACCTTACATAAAAAGTTAAATTTACACTTACTAGTGTGAGTTTTTAAACAAATACTGCAGATGTTATGCTTCTTCACAAACCCAATACGGTCATCTATAGGTGCCGTTTTGAATGTTGGGCATCCATAAATAGCATGGCTGGAAGAATTACAATAGATACATGAAAAATTTTTTGCAGCAAAATTAGTTACTTTATTGGCATAAGGCCTTTTTACTTCTGTATTGCTAGTGTGACTATCTTCAAGTGCTATAGCGCGCTTTTCCAAAAATGATATGAATTCCTCTATAGTAGGGAGTGAATCCGAATCACGATCTAATTGATATGCTCTGTTAGTATATTGATCTAACTTCTTTTGTAAAATAGAAATGAGTAGCATGTCCCATTTATTTATAGGTTGTTGTAAATTCTTGAGTGCATATAATTGTTGTTGCACCTCAGAAATGAACGTCCTTATAGAGGCCGCTGTACCTTTTTGCATTGAAGGCAGCTCTAAAATTTTATTTATATGATGAGTGATAATCCGTGCTTTGTTGTCAAATCTCTTCTTTAGTAAATCAAGCGCCTCCCTGTAAGATTCATTAACAATAGGTAAGTTAATTATAACAGATAAAGCTTCACCAACTAAAAATTTTCTTAAATAGAATAGTCTTTGAACATCTGAGAGTGAATTATTGTTGTTTATAACAGCAGTAAACAAATCCATAAATGGAGTATATTCAGTAAAGTTCTTACCATCAAAGGTTGGTACCTCTATATTTGGTAATTTAGATGTTGCAACGTTACTACACTGCTTTTTCTCGTGTGCATTACAATTCTTGAGGGTGATGTTTAATTTGGAAATAACATTGAAATATTTTTCTTCGAGGATGGACATATTTTCAGAATCCGTTTCATCGAGAGCCAAAATATCGAGCTGAATTTGTTCGTACGACTTAAAGGTGTCGATTAGCTTTTCTTTCCGCGCCTCTAGCATCTCGGTGTTTGCGGTTGTCAAGTTGATAGGATCACTGACGTAATTTTCAATCCGAGTAACCATACCCTTAAGCTGCGAGCGTGATAAACGCAACTTTTTCAACTTTTCTTTGTCCTCCTCCTTCGTCATCGTCATTTCTTTTTCCACCATCGGCGGCGCCATCTTATCTTATTGAAGAACAATAGGCACCAGGTACCTACTACGCACTTGTACTTGATTGAGTGAATTGGAGTGATTTTTCACGCTATAGCCGTGAAATAAGGTAGTGTAAGATAGGAGTAAAATCTGGAATGCACTAATAATAAACTACACTTCCACAAATTAATCTGCCGCTATTGCCGGCATATTCACCTCGTGGAAATTGTGTTCGTGACAACACTTGCGTGCGAGCCGACCACAGACAAAAAAAAAAGACCAACCGGCAACCTTGCGCAGCTATGGATGCTACGATGTGCCTGCGCTACACGCGCGCCAGCCAAAATCATAGGAAGCGAGTTGCGCTGCGCAGCCGTTATGTTGGCAGCAGTACAGGTCTGTCACTGTCAAATCACTTGCGCCCGCCGAAATGACGTTTCCCGCGTCTCGCGTTGTTTCCGGATAGGTAGAACGATGAATTGCAGATTCCCGAAATCACAAAATAACACACTACACTCGCTGATTCTTAATGTTCTCGAAGGACCACCAAGCTACATGTAAAATTAAAATGCAGCTGAAACTTATATCACTGGTTTTATTACTAAAACTAATTAATTTGTTAGGACACAACTTGCACGTATTATCACCATAATGGGAGAGAGAAAAAAAAAAAAGGTTGCCAGCACAGAAAATAATTTTAGTGTGGCCACATGAAACTATCATGTTTAATAAAATTATTAAACATATATTTTATTTTACATCATCAGAAAGTAGAGATTACAACGAACAAAAAGTTCACCGACCTTTTTAAAAAAGCAGATATTTTGACGGGAGAATTTTCGATTGAAAATTAGGATGCTTTTTCGATAATTCAAGTCAAAATAAGGTGAAAAATAAATATTTTTAATCAAAAAAATTACAGTGTGTTTGGGACATAAAAAGGAAAGTTTTCACCAAATTTCGTGAAAATTGTTTTTTTGTAAAATATAAACTTGGTTATTTGAATTTTTCAAATAAATTTTGAGGTTATGTGAAAAAAGCGTAAATACAAAAGTTGTTGATCTTTTTATTAACTACAACTTTGCCATTTAACTTTTTTACATAGGACTTGTAGTTTTGCCGGAAATCGAGATAAACCGTTTTTATTCTTAAAAACCCACCCCCTTCAACTTCCCGACCTCAGATATCCCGTAAATTATTTTTCCATTCATTTTTATTATATTCAAGAGAATATAAGGAAGACTTTTTCCATTGCGTTTCATCCTACTATATCTTTTTTTGGTTTTAAAAATTATCGCCCCTGGTCTATGCCCAATAAACGCAAGGCGAAATACGAATTGTATTGAAAATAGATGTTCTCATGGACATTAACACAATAAATACCTACATTTTTTATGGCTTTGCACAGTAATTTTTCTTACAAATAATACATAAATAAACAATTTTCCTTCCTTAGATGATGATTAATGGTAATGGAAATGGGAATTGAGAAATGACATACCCCCCACCCCTCCAGTATCTCAGTAAAGATGGAGGGCTTTACTAAGTCCTCACGCAGACTTCTTGAGAGAATTTGAAAAGTGACGTTGCACTGTTTTGTTTCATTTCCCAACACTCATGCACACCCACGAACACTTAACGGTTAATAATAATCCACCATTATTTCACATTAATATTCGACATAACACAAATTTTTGAAAATAAAACAAACCGCAGACATGTCTCTTCACTTTCCCGCCAAGAAGTCCAAAAAGTACATTAATAAGCAACAAAAGACAGGAACTAACAAAATATATTATGGAGTAAGGTGCAAATCATAGGAACAAAAGTAAGTTATGTAAGTGTGTAAATATGTGTGTTCAAATATAATAGAAAAGATGTTTTAAATTTAAGTAAACTTATGTTAACCTTAAGAATGTACAAGTTCAGTAAGAAAATGGCGTTAATATAATAATAAAAAAAATCCCTGACATTTCCATTAAAATTACAATCGACCGACGAATATCTATGTGATGATTAAAGAACTTAGTCACAAGCCTTTCGTAACGGTCAGTTTGCAGCAGCTGTGGTATAGGTCGTACCTTCTTGGCCCACGCCTGGGTGCCACTGGCTAGCTCCCGCGGCGTCAGTATCTGTGCCCCCGTCGATCCAGTGAATTCGCCAAGTGTCGATTTTGATGCACCCCAACCAAACTGTAAAAAATAAGAACTTATTTTATGCTGATAGATTCACGTTTTCAATTCAAAATTCAATCAATCATTATTTTTTTAAATGCGGGCGTTGGAATTTCTGTACAATAGGGATGTTGACAACAACAACAAATAATTCCAGAACATTAAACAAATAAATGAAATCACATAACAGTTCTTTAAAACATTGACCTGTTTATGATTTGACCTAAGCATGAATTTCTGTAACCTAAAAAGTTATTAGTAAACACTGAATTGAGGGAACAAAATAGTGACGTCATAGTTCGCCATTCCCATACAAATTCTAAATAGGGCTGATTTTTAAATCGTCAGTTAAAGTTTATACATTGAATAATTTTGACATAATAACAGATTCTCTTTAGAAAATATGTCTAACATTGGATAAAACATGTGACGATTAAAAAATCAGGCCTTACAAATAGTTTTGACAGTTACTGCTAAAAAAAATTTCTATTAACTGACCAGTCATCTACCCAATACAGCAACACGAGTAGTTTCATATTAGTACAGGCTACATTTCCGTGATCCAGGATTCGATAAAAAATATTTGGTGGTTTTAACAACTCTTAGTCTTGCCTTGTCAGCAACTTGAGGTAAATGAGCCCCCTTCATTCCGCTCACTGGTGATCACATACAGGGGCTATGCATCGAATAATACGAAACATACTCACCCATCTGGGAATTAAACCTAAGACCTCCGGATTTGGGGCCGAACGCTTTTGACACCCGACCACCGAGGCAGCTATAATATTTACAGCGTATACTCACGCCTAATGTAGTAGTAGCCAGTTCGTTTTCTTCTTGTTCCCTGCGGATCATCGCTATCTTCTGAGATACTATTGCTGCCACATCCTGCAAAAAGTATTTACTAAATTGTAACTTTGAACAACAATTATACAATTTCACCATTCTCTCTACAAAACTAATATATATTTAGCAGGGAAATGAGGAAAAGGAAATCCCTAGGGGTACCACAAAGATGTCGAATCTTCTAATCTTTTAAGTCTTTTTACTGAAATCTTCTAGTGTATGAGATAAAATACTGCACTATTTCTTGTGAAAAAAATTCACTTGACTGAAAATTTTAAAACATGTGGACACAAGCAACATATTATTCATATTGTGTGGCCTTACTAAGGTTGACAACCATACTAAGTCTTAACTACTAAGTCACAAAAATGTTTTGAGTAAACAACGTGTAATAGAGCATTCAAAGCTCTCAGCCCAAACTTGATTGCGCCGATTACATCTCGATGTCGTTAGAATATTATGTTTATTTGTCGATAACTTTCAACAATGGAAAATAAAATTAAAATAGCAATTGTGCTGACAGCTGTCTCCTGTTCTGTTTGGCCGAATCTGGACGACGATCAACATTATAGATACAGTGTACTTGTTATTTATAATTTCAAATCACTTACAATCTTGGGCGGCTCGATGCCGGGCGGGTAAGCCTGCGGACCCGGCGCCGGCAGCGCAGGGACCGACGCCAGCTCTGGCGAATTCAAATAAATTCAATTGAAACTACGTACGTACATTTGCTCTCAAATCGGTGACGTTGACGAAGCGTAAGTCAAAACCGTATACAGAACGTTTGCTAATAGGTGTATAATCCCGAAAGATAGCCATGCAACCAAGTAACAATACCGTGATAATATGCAAAATCATATTAAAAATACCGTGAAAATATGCAAAATCATATTTACGTAGTTTATTTTTCAGCATAACTGTTAAACAGTTACGTGCCATAAACATTACAAAGTTTTTTAATGACTACTTGTGAAATATATCCATTGAAATCATTCGATCCATTTTGAGCAAGCTACGCAAGCGTCAGCATGGCGTTCGATCGCGGCAGACATACCTACCAGACGAAAAAACCTATTACGGTTCTTTTCCTTTATTTTTGTTACACCTTTAATGACTTTTATGTAATTAATTTAATATTTTAATTCGTACACTATTAGGTATAACCATGAGATAGGTTATTTTCCATCGAAAACCCCCATTTGTGGCTTTAAAATACGTACATTTTAAAAGTAATTCAACAATTTTACTGTCGATAGCACCGCATCTTTCACGCAAGTCTTTTGTACGTCCGTTAAAGACAAAAGAATTCCCTTCGCAAACAAAACGGACAGATCTATCTAACGATGACGCATCATTGATTATCGTAGTCAAGAGCTCCGGCAGGCCTCCGTCACTCCATGTACTTGCGCGCGTTAATTACCTACCGAGCGGTTGATCGCCGGCGATCAAAAAGTTAGTGGGCTGTCGCAAGCGCTCGTTGTTATCGCACGCTCGTTCGCTGTGCACGTTGCATCGTAAAACATCGATTATTTGTATTCTGTAGTTATTATTAATTCTGTAAATAACTAATCAGTTCAATTAACAAAATAAATATTACGTTATAATCTGCTGTGATTATTATTAAATACTGTAAATAGTGAATAAGTTCAATATATATGTTGATTGACATTTGTGTGGTTTAGATTATTGTAAATAGTAATTGTGTGATTTTAAATCTCGTTTTAAAAATATAAAAACAATGCCGCCCGCGCCTGGCAATTTTTGTGAAGTTAATCTAAATTCCAGCAGTGGGATATTATGGACTGATGATGATGAAGATTTCTAACTTTAAGTAATTCATTTAATATCATAGGTAACATTATAATCAGAGTTCCATGTTATCGTACTGATCATAAACAATTGAGCTTTTGAACAAAATTGTGAACAATACTTTTATCGTAGCAGCAGCCCTGGCATTACTACGATGGCAGCGAGGCCGCGCAGCTGCGAATCGATAACAACTCTATAGACGAGCCTATTAGGCACAATTTAGCACGCAGCGGTCGCCAACGCGTCGTGACGAAATGAAGTAGGCTATTAACGCGGTAGGTATAAGATTTTTTGTAGGGAGTGATTTATCTGTTACGTAAAACTATTAAGTAATTTGTGGCTCCGGTGCGGTGGTGGTGTCCACAGTCGGCGGGCTCCCGTCGCTCACTGACATACTTCAAAGTGTTGCCATGTCTAAAATGTGTTTGACGGTGAAACGATTGAATAAATAGGGTAGATTGTAAGAAATTAAGGTAAATGTACTTAGAGAAAAACGGTAACTACGGTGTATTACTTTAAGTTAAAAGAACAAAACTGCATAAAAATTCTTTAGTCATTAACCAAAACACACCAAAACAGTCACCGGTCCAAAAATCACCTCCAGAACGCACTATTTATGCTAACGAGGTCCTCACCTCTTTAAACATAAAGTTTATTTGCAATATAAAAGTACTCAAGACTTACGTGATCCCGAAGTAAAACCAGTGAGATAGGCGGGGGCAGGTTTTTCTGGTGGAGCCGGCAGCGCTAGTGGCTCCCTGTACAAAGGAAAAACGAATCTATTGCATATAAAATAAGAATAATTCCTTTTTATATTGTTAGAAAACTTGCGACCGACTTGATTTCCTCTAGATGACAAAGACTGTAGTTTAAACCTTTAACATGGTACAGCAAGTCAGATTTCTCTATTGGCTGTCGACTTTATTTCAACGGAATAAAGTTATTTAAGTAAATTATGGTGTTCAATATATGGACAGATATTTATAAAGGGTTGTAGCATAAACCGTTGGTGTGTGCTGTTAATTTGGTTTATACAATTTACCTCTCTGCTTTTCCATAAACTGGTTATTCTTTATACATACGTGTTAACTTACTTAGTTATCTCAGCCGGGGGATCGCTCTTGGTTGATTTGGAATTCAGTTTAGCTATTTGCTGCAAAAACAATAAACATTTCAATGTCAATATTAGTATGCAAACATAAATAATAATATTCTGTAACCATCAACAAAACTCCAGTTTAGTCAGGGCAACTTTTGTCAAGGCAAAACAAATATAATTACAGTACACTGTCTAGCGAAATCATAAATCATTTATTCACTTGAAACATGGTAGGTAGTACAAAAATTGTTCACATTTTTCGCCGTGCAGGCATGCAAAGCCATCATCACTTATCATTGTAGTGATGAAGTCAACCCGATCTGATCCGTACCCTTCGGAGAATCTAGTAGGGTACGGGGATCGCGCACTAGTGCGCGATGCCGTTCCCTCTAGAAAATCTCCGTGACCCGAGGTGATTCGTTTCACACTTGAGGGACCGTTTACGTTCCTCGCCGCCCCCAAACAAGCCCGGTGAAGCTGAAAATACCGTCTGAGTCAATCAGCAATCTCTCCTAAAAAAAAAGATGAAGTCATCATTGAAGTCAAGTGACTTCAATGATGGAGGCCTTTACCCAGCCGTTGGACAGTTATAGGCTATTAACTTTACTTTACTTTTTACTTTTTGCTTTAACACTTTTGTTCATTAGTATTGACTAAAATGGGTTTTGATGGTAACATTAAGGGTTGTACATTTGTGCATTTACCATATCTTTCTTAGGCGGTGAGACGGGCACCCATTCTGATGCTTTCTCTCTATGCTGAGATCCGGAGGAGACGGGAAACTGTAATCGAAGCTCGTCCTTGTTGGCTACAATAGCCGTTGACTTTATAGGTAGTGGAGCGCCACCCTAGAAATTAAATTAGTTTATTTATTTCTTAATAAGCAAACGGTCATAAAGCAATTTACTTTTATAAAGTATAATATTAAAAACATTATAAATTAATAATTGTGTGGCATCGCGTGAAGTGATACATATCAATTAAAATATATATAAAATTCAAAATTCAAAATTCAAAATCATTTATTCAGTTTAGGCTACAAGTAGCTCTTGTGAATGTCACTATGCCATCGGTTCGTAAGTCTACTCTGGGCGGGAGATCTTGTACTGAGAAGAACCGGCAAGAAACTCAGCAAGTGTCCAGCTCTTTTCTCCCTTACAGCGTCAAAAATATTGGAAAATGCCCTATCATAGCAGGACACTTTCCATTACAAATAAACACAAAATTATAGAAGACAACCACAACATGTAAATAAAAAACAAAAATATCACAAAATAAAAAAAAAAAAACTAAGTTAACAAATTTACATCAGGTAAAAGTTTCAATTTCCACAATGTCATACAGTACCACTACAGTACTCTAAAAAAAAAAAAAATTGGTTAAGAAAAACCAAGTCAAACTACAGTAAATAATATTAAAAATAAGATAAGTATGCAAGAGCAGACCAGCCTCCACAGGCAGCACCCGTTCACGAGTATGACATATGAATCAGCCATCGCTTCGCTCAACCATATTTTACGGAACGTAACGACCCAACGCACACGCCACCACCGCAGAGACAAATAAAGAGAGCATGACATACTCAAGATACTCTAAATTACTAACTAATTATACTATCTATATTTCAATGGTTTCTATAACTATCAACATGAAAAAGAAATACAGGCTTGTAATTACAGTTTGTCACAGAAAACTCACCCTTATATTCATCACAATAGGAGCCTTTTCTTTCACAAGAAAAGGGTGATGGAATGCAATAGTGTCTTCATTCTCACTCATATCTTCATCATTCGATGAGACTGAAGATAGTTCACCCAATGCTTCTTTCTTTGACAAGTGCTTGCAAAAGTCTGTCAGCTCGTCAACAGATTTACCTGTGAAAAACTCATAGTTGCACTAACACATATATAAGGACTTTTAGGATTATTTAGTACTATTTAGTTACACATACACAAATGTTTTAACCTAAATCATCTTCAGAACATGCACAAGACCAATGATGATGATGATAAATAAGAATTATATCCCAGTTATGATAAGGGTTACAGAAACCATCAATAGTTCAAGCCAAAGAGCAGTTGTCTTAGTTACCAAAGGTCGTGTATTTACGATCCCCATCAGTTAGACAGACGTTTCAACTGTTCCTAAAGGGTCCCTGAGGTTATACAAGCAACTAACTAATTATGAGACAACCAACACCTCAGTCTCCCTGTGACCACGGACCCTGCAAAGGGTTCGAAACGTCAGGACAAACATTATTTAAAAGTAATGTGTAAAATAAACGCGAGTAGATCCGAAAAAGTAGTTTAATTTCAAACTGTTCCTAAAATCAAAAATCTGTTGCTGAACCCTAATTTTAACGATTAAAAGAGAAAAGTGAAGTGAACCTACTTTGAAAAGTAAATTTTCAATAAAAAGATTTTGATTGTGCCTCACCCCCTGATTGTATAGCAGCCATGACTTGGTTGCGGGTGTGCGGCGGCAAGGCGGCCGCACCGGCCGGCACCGCGCCGTTCTTAAGCATGTTGATGGCATTCCTACGAGCCACCTCTAAGAGGCGTTTTTTCTCACTGTCCGCTAATTTCACCCCATTCGGCGATCTGCTGCAAAGTTGAAATAAACATCAACTATGGCATTTTCCAATATTTTTGACGCTGTAAGGAAGAAAAGAGCTGGACACTTGCTGAGTTTCTTGCCGGTTCTTCTCAGTACAAGACCTTCCGCCCAGAGTAGACTTACGAACCGATGGCATAATGACGTTCATAAGAGCTATTTGTAGCCTAAACTGAATAAATGATTTTGAATATAATTTTTTTTTTGAGCTAAAAACATTGCAGTTTTGGCTCATGGCGAGACAGTACATAAAAGGAAGTTGTTAGTCCAGCTAGTTAGTGGACCAAAGGGTGGGTATGGTCCAATCTCTCCATGTGTTGTTTGTTTGTAACAAGGCCTAAGTTTATCAGTGGGATGTTTATAGGCTGACAATGAAGAAGCACCAAGCAAGCAAGTTAGTTAGCTTCTAGTAGTAGTAGTTGAGGCTTCTGGCTAAAGTGGACTTTGATCTTCAGCCTTATCTTATCTTCAAGTCAGATCAAAGTAGCTTCGAAAAAATATGGTGTAATAATAAGGAGCAATATTATCTGTTCTGCTATAATTTAAACTTAGTAATTGGTGTGATTGTGACGCATTTAATTCATCTTCTTGAATCACTCTATCTATTAAAAAAAAAACCGCATCAAAATCCGTTGCGTAGTTTTAAAGATTTAAGCATACATACATAGGGAAAGACAGACAGCGGAAAGCGACTTTGTTTTATACTATGTAGTGATTTAAATTAAGGATAAATATAAGTATTTAATAGCTTAATTTATAATGATTATGTAGGTAGTAAGAATCAACTCTTACCTCGACCGTCTACCCCGTTCCCTCTCCCTGTGGCGTGGCGAGGGATGCCGCGGGCGCACCCTGGAGCGCGACCGGCGGTGCGACCGCGACCGGTGGCGCGACCGCGAGCGGTGACGCGACCGCGACCGGTGGCGCGTCTCGCGGCTCGACCGGTGTTTGTG
This sequence comes from Eudonia truncicolella, assembly GCA_949315975.1. Taxonomy (NCBI): domain Eukaryota; kingdom Metazoa; phylum Arthropoda; class Insecta; order Lepidoptera; family Crambidae; genus Eudonia; species Eudonia truncicolella. Next base: position 13,901,305 of record OX438836.1, read on the forward strand.
GGACGCGGAGCGGGAACGTGATCGCTTTGATTTGCTGCTTGATCTACATACATAAGATTTTAATTTTGAATATGTCACCATAACATCAATGTTTGTATCAGTGGTTACCCGTAAGATATATAAAAAAAAAGGAATAAAACCTAATCATCCACCACCATATTGTTTTATTAATGTTGTGTGTGTTTCAATTTGAAATAATTGAAAACTAAGAACTTCAAATTAATTTACATTTATAAAATGTTTTTGATTTGTTTGTATAATTTTAACGCATATTTTGTGGTCGCAAATCCTGCTCGTGGAAATTTTTTCAACACAATTTTGTAATTAATTTACATTTATTTGGAATTGTCTATGTAATATGAAAAGCATAGGTAAATACTTTTGAAAGGTATTGTAATAGATTCGTAATGATTTTATTAAACTGTAATTTTTTTACTAGATAAATAAATTACCTCTTTTTTGTTTTACTGCTAGATTTTTCTTTAGTTTTATCTGTGTCTTTTCGTGATGTCTTATGTGAGGTTTCTGCATGCTTGGAACTGCTCTTTTTAGAACTGCACTTTTCTTCTTCAGGTCTGTTGATATAAATAGTAATAAATGAATATCTTACAAACAAATTGTAATTCAGAAAGAGTTGCGAGAAAATACTATAGAGGTTACACTCACAGTTTGACAATGCGGATCAGGCAAATTTAGTCAACCCTATCTTCTTACTTTGTAAGCCAAAGTGATCAATATTCAATGTTTACATGAAAGTCGTCAACTTTAACCTTAGGATTTTACAACAATATCAGTAAAACTATTATTGATCTCAGATTGTTACAACAAATATTACTAGGTACATAAATTTAGTACATGGGACAAAATACAAAAAAAATATAGCAATCCTGAAAAAGCTGGAAAATGGTGATTGTTATAATGATCAGTAGTAATACAAAAAAATGTAAACTAACATTGCATTTTTAGATCGTTATATCGATTGGTAGGAACAGCTGGGTTAGAATAGGCTAAATCTACATTTATATGTCAATATTGAAATTAATGGTACCTATTAAAATTAATTACTGATGAATATTTACTACTACTTTACTATAAAGGTAAGGTAAGGTTACTATATCAAACATATAAGACAACATGACATAATCAAAATACTCATAGTATCCAAATAAGAAGACATAAAAACAAAAGACTTACAGTTTAATCTCTTCTGCAGCTTGTTGTTTGAGAATGCCACCAGGATCAGAGCTCTTAGGGAACTGTGAATTAACAACAACTTCTTTCACAGATTCACTTGATGAATCAGTGTATTCTCCTTCTTCATACTTCTCAGCTTTCTTTCTCGCTTCTTCCTCAGCTTTTTTAACAGTTTCTTCAAAGACAGCACTAAATTTCAAGTTTTTGATCTGTATTTTACCTTTGGACTGACTTTCGTCATTTTTCTTACTTTCTAGCCTCAGCCGTAAATCACTGTCATCTAATTTAGTAGGAGACTCTGGCATGGGAATCAAACTTGTATCAATAACATCCTTGTCTTCGCATATAATAAATGCCTTTTCACGGATTGGCTCAATCTTAATTTCTTTTTTGATAAAATAATTAGGTTCTTCTTTTATTTTTAATACATTGTCATCTTTTTCAATCTTTACAATATGATCTGGATCCGGTTTAATTAATACAGGAGTTCTTGACCGACCGTTAGAAGGAGAACGATCACGGTCTTTCCTTCTTTTTGATCTACTCTTTTTTCGTTTCTTACGTTTGTGGGAATAATCACTGTCGTTTGAATCACTACTGCTGCTAGCACTTCGGCTCCGTTTCTTTTTCTCCTTCTTGTGTTTCTTCTTGCTTTTCTTAGACTTTTTTACGGAGCTTTCATCGATTTTTGGTGGGTCAGCATTGAAAGCACCAAATAGTTCAGAAAGAATCTCACTTGAAGTCTTTGAGGAGTCATCTTTGTCTTTTCTTTCGGGAGTAGTCTTCTCTCTCTTTATTAAAAGCTCTATTTTTTTAATTAAACTCGTCATTATTTAAACGAAAACACTCCTTTAGCGTACTTACAAACACCACGATTTGCATTTATAAACATGTGGCTGCCATTTTGCAAAGAATTATTTATGACAGGCAGGCAGGAAAACGGCAGGAGGAGGGGACAGCCAAGCGAGCCAAAGCCAAATGACATTGACATTGACAATAAAATTGACATTTAGGTATAGATTTTTTTGGGGACTTCTTGGCGGGAAAGTGAAGAGTCGTTTATTGTGATCAAGTCTGCGGTTTTGTTTTATTTTCTAAAATTTGTGTTATGTCAAATATTAATGTGAAATAATGGTGGATTATGAACCGTTAAGAGTTCGTGAGTGTGTATGAGTGTTGGCAAATGAAACAAAACAGTGCAACGTCACTTTTCAAATTCTCTCAAGAAAGCCGCCCGAAAACTTAGTAAAGCCCCACATCTTTACTGAGATACTCGAGGGATTGGGGGGTTTATCATTTCTCACACTTCTCATTTCTATTATCATTCTTATCATACAGGAAACAACACAAAAGAAGTAACAAAGAAGAACTTAACTAATGAAGTTAAGAAACTAATGACATGGCAGCATGGTCTATGCCCTTAGCCGGTTCCTCAGAAAACGAACTAAATTAAAAAAAAATATTTTTTTTCTTTTAGTTGATGGCTTTGTGCGATTAGCACATTTAGCCAGTGTCAAAGTAATTTTTCTTACAAAGTAATACATAAATAATAATATATTCCTTCCAGTATGATGACGATGAATGATAATAGAAATGAGAAGTGAGTGAAATGATATACCCCCAACATCTCAGTAAAAATGTGGGGCTTTACTAAGTCCTCACGCGCACTTTTTGAGAGAATTCGAAAAGTGGATTTGCACTGTTTTGTTTCATTTGCCAACACTCATGCACACTCACGAACACATAACGGTTAATAATCCACCATTATTTCACATTAATATTAGACGTAACACAAATTTTTGAAAATAAAACAAAACCGCAGACATGACTATTCACTTTCCCGCCAAGAAGTTCTAGGTATACATTTCTTTCTTTCTTTTAGTTGATGGCTTCGTGCGATTATCACATTTAGCCAGTGTCAAAGTAATTTTTCTTACAAGTAATACATAAATATACAATATTTCCTTCCAGTCAGTATGATGATGAATGATAATAAAAATGAGAAGTGAGAAATGATATACCCCCAACTCCTCGAGTATCTCAGTAAAGATGTGGGGCTTTACTAATTCCTCGGCGGACTACTTGAGAGAATTTGAAAAGTAGTAGTTGCACTGTTTTGTTTCATTTCCCAACACTCATGCACACTTACGAACACTTAACGGTTAATAATCCACCATTATTTCACATTAATATTAGACGTAACACAAATTTTTGAAAATAAAACAAAACCGCAGACATGACTCTTCACTTTCCCGCCAAGAAGTCCCTAGGTATACATAGCCGCGGAAAAGTCAGGTTTTTTTCTCCAGTTTATTGGCTTTAACCGGTCAGCGTATTTAGCCAGAAGATTCCAATTGGGTAAAAACTCAAAGATGACGAGTCGAGCGAGCCCAACATTTATTTATTACCATTTTGCGAATTTGATGTATAACGCTCTACAGTTATTTGCAAGCAGTAGTAAGTAAATACCCTATTACTGTAACACTGCTGGACAAAGGCCCCCATTATTGAAATCAAGTCATGACTACAATTGATGGGTAATGATGGCTTAATCACCACGCTGGACAAATTCGGGTTGGTAATAAGAATAACAAACCTCAATGCATCGAAAAATCCGAATTACATTTTACCCGACCTGGGAATTAAAGAAGCCGAGGCCGAGCGTGTTGTTTGCAAGTAAACACTAATTATGTATTCCATGTGGAGTATGGCCCGATTAAAATAATAGCTGATGAAGAGAGTGGAAAGAAAGCTGTAATTTAACAGTAAACAAATACATTGCAAGCTATGTTTTATTGATTTATAAAATCTTGTTTTTTTTTTGTCTTTTCGTGACGTGAGGTGTGAGTCTTGTAGTACTTTTATTACACACACAGGTACGAGTAATACAAGCTTGATTGTGTATTTTCTTACTATATAGACTACAGTATACCTACTACTAGCGATAGGAGCTCGATGGCGTAGTGGATAACGGGCCCGGTCTGCGAGTGCTGAGGATAAGCCACTTTCGCAAATGTCGGTCATCGGATGGCTGGCTAAAAATTTATCATCTCGAGCTCCTCCGTGCTCCGGCTTTGTGTGTCTTGACAAAGACACGTAAAGCCGGGACCAACGGCTTTACGTGTCTTCACCAGCCACCAGTCCGCACCGGGCCCGCGTGGTGGTTTATGGCCCGTTCTCCCTATCCATCCAAAGGGAAGGCTCGTGCCCCAGCAGTGGGGACATAAAATGAGCTGATCATGATGATGATGACATCCAAGTCCAACCATAAATCCATCGCATTATAACCTAAGAGCTTGAGCTGTAATTGAATATCGAGCACGACTCAGGCGCTAGTCCTTTTTAAAACATCTCGAGTCGTTTAAGGCTTTTAGTCTTAGTGTAACGACTGAGTCTTATTAATAAATAAAGACTAGAAACTCTAAACTTCTTTTTAGACTTGAGTTGTGTACAATGAAGTCTAGACCTTAAAGGACTGAGTCTTTTGCATCACAAGTCTCGATTATGCTATTTAAAAGTGTCTGTAGTCGTATGCAGTGGCCTGACATAGTCCAAATGTCAAAACAAAGGCATACTCTGGCATACTAAATGCGTTTATCGACGTTTAAACTTGTAGGACCAGACCCCGGATTAGGGCAGGTGTGGATAATCCGTTGTTTGAACAGGAAACTCCGGTCGGCTACACCGTCAAAATGAAATAGCCACTCCACTAAGGTGCATAGTGCGAGTCTAATTTAACATTCGATCACGTTAACGAAAACGAGAATTTGAATGACAACATTTTTACTCTCCTTGTTTTCTATTGTCCCTATCTACTAACACTGATAGGAAGGGTATGGCAGTTGGAACTACGGGTCCGGCTACGGGAGTTCGGATCCTAGGCCCCTTGCCCGGCTTGCGCCCGCTAGATGCAACGTCTCCGGTTGAATCAGCCGCGTAGGATTTTGGAACTGATGAGGTGCCTGGATGGGTACTCAGAAGTGAGTGGTATTACAACTCCGCCACCAAAGAGGACATTTGGTAGTCGACTTTAGGGTTGACGACCCAAACAGTGGAACTACAAGTTGTGCTTTTGGTGCAACGAGAAGAGAGCGAGCTTACAGCTCCGGTAACCTATCTGGATATTAGGTAGTGGACTATACGTGTCCACGGAGCAACTCGCTCGAGACACTAGTCTTAAAAGTACCGGATGAAGAATGCGCTTCTGAGCGTCCTGATCCGGCGTTATGACCTGACGTAGATGGTCCCATGTGCTTGCGTATGGATGTCTGACACCTACTTTGTAACCGCAAGGTTGGTAGGGGGTGTCAGTATAAACTTTAAAGTCGTTTGTAGCGGAGTGTCTCCTTGTTTTCTACGTGGAGGCGCTGCTTCAATGACATAATTTTCGTTTTCGTTAACGTGATCGAATGGTGAATGAAACTCGCACTAGGTAGGATTACAGAAATGACTACGACCACACTTAAAAACGCCTCGGTGGCTGAGTGGCTGAGCGATCGGCCAGATACCCGAAGGTCCCGGGTTCAATTACCAGGTCGAGCAAAGTGTGTTACGAATTTATTCGGTGCATAGCCTGGGTTTGTGATCACTAACCCGCATTTGCCAAGCGTGGTGATTAGGCCAATACCCATCAATTGTAATGATGACTTGATTTCAATGAGGCCTTTGGCCAGCAGTCAGACCGTAGTATAGCTACGAAGAAGAAGATTCAACAAGTCTGAGAAACTACTATACAGGTTGTTTGAAGAAAAATACAACATCCCGACAGGGGTGATGACAGAACGCATTGGTATAAACAAAACAGCTTATAGCTATAAACAAACAGCAACAACAACTCGACTTAATTCTTTTAGGATGTTATACCCGTTTTCAGTCAACCTGTAGGTAGTGAAAATAAAAGTCACATATCGATAGTTTGATTTTTATTATTTGTTCTCAATACCTTTGCAAGGTAGGTAAGTGATAAACTGATAAACAATACAGAACGGACACTACATTCTTAATATTTTTGCAGAAGATAAAAATATTCTGATTTTTAACTGCAATAACTGTAACTGCAATCAATAGGACGGAACATGGTGTCCTTTGCAATATTATTATGAATAGTGTTCTGGAAAAAATGCTCTTAAAGTCAATAATTTAAATAACGATGTACTTATTCGACACGTAGGTATTCACCCACTTAGGAATTAGGAAAGCTTTAGCATGATGTTCAAATGACTGATTTCAATTAGGCGGGTGACAACGATGGTACCAAGTCTAATACTTCAACCATGATTGTCTTTGTCTTAGTGAAAATAGCAGGCAGCAGCCTAGAATGCATCCTCAAAAATATCATAGCCTGCAAGCGACATTCCGCGCCTTTATTTTGTTGGAGGATTAGCTACATTACGCCCTTCGCTAAGCTGTCGCTATTCAGAAAATCGTCAGTTCGGCGAGCATATGCTCCGGTTACGATGCAAGCGACCACCAGCGCCATTTTGGAGATAGTTGATTTATTTGTTAGAGGATTAGCTAGATTACACCCTTCGATGTGCGATTGCCATTCAAAAAGCATCAGTGCTGCAAACATATGCTCCGCCCACTGCTACTAGTTTAACAATTCTTATTAGTCTCCTTATACAGTATGGTTAGAACATCGATGTCACCTGCTCAAAGAAAATCGATGACGACAAAACAATACATAGAATATGTTTAGAGGTGATTGTTATCCTATAAGGTAGCTCTCAATATTTCTCGCGACTAGGGACAAGCACATATTTTATAACAAACTTTAGCTGATAGTTAATAATTTGGCCGTAATTTTATTTAAAAACAACTGGTTTTTTTAAGTTAAACGAATAGATGGAAGCTCCCTGTATTGAGCAAAATTTGACAATATCTGCTGCCAATTTTACCTTAACCGTCACCAAATCAAATATCTCATTAAAAAACTCACTAGGTTACTAGTATCTTTAGAAATTATGTCGTACTTATAAAATTTTGCTTCAATCTATTAAAAATAGGCACAAAGAAAGTGTATTCCATTAAATAAAACTACCGTTGAACGAATTATCGATGCTAAACAGTTCCATGTCCAGTGAAAGTTGCGAACGGGCAAAGTAATGGACTTTTCTCGATATGAGCGGGCCAGCTACAAAATGCTTAAAATGTAGGTACCAAAAAAAAAAGAAAAAAATAAAGCGAAAAAAAATTATAGAATTAACATTATAAAAAAAAAATTAGAAATAACAACTTCCTATTTTTCAGCATACCTTGATAACTCATTTCTTTACATAAACACAACAGACTTTATAATAGTCCAAATACATAAAGTTAAATTAAGGTACAAAGTGTCTAATTTAAACAATAAATATATCACACGATAGAATAATATCTTCCACTTAAATTAAATATAACTTAAATTGATATCTATAGCATCATGGTATACGCATAGCAAATCTCCAATAGATAATCGTAATAGTTGTAAAATATACTCCCGTATTAAAATACCTACCTATCTACTTTTCGTATGAAATTTCAAATGATCTTTTTTTAATTTTATCCAACAAACTACTAATCGATTTATAAAAAATCCAGTCTATCCAGAAAAGCTAAAGCTGAAAACTGGCTTTAGCTATAAATGTATAAAATATATTCATTATGCAATCTGATAATAATCTTAGTTTTTTTGTTTGTAGTTGCTATGGTCTGGGGTAGTCGCGATTTCTAAAGTCAGTTTTCAGTTCTCAACTTTTCTCTCTCTATTTCCACCCAAGAAAAATCATCTTTAGATCTTCATTACAGTTTTCTATATCACATTTTAAAATAATATCGGTTGATCGAAATTATTATATTGCATTAGTCAGGATAACTTGATAGTGCTTTATTTTTCGAATTGTGCAGACTGGGGAGTGCGTTACGGCAACCTGTCTTTCTCATGTCCTTTCGCATGTCAAGTTCAACATGCATATCACTAAACGTTTTATCACACACAGGTCATAACGGGTCCCATAATTTCATAAACCATGAGACAGAATAGTTTCCGAACGATCAACAAGTGGTTATAAAGCGATCGCCTAAATGAGAAGCTAACGATGCCAAGAGCATAACGGAACCTATGTCTCAAAACTTTGTATTATTACCCAACATCAATAAATTTTTTAAACTGCTTTAGGCTGATGTTGACTATTCAATCAGCACTTCAGATATTTGTTTTATATCATAACAGTAATGAACAAATTCGTTAACAGATCTAGCTATATAAAATATTCACGGCTTGTATAACAGGTTCAGGACACATCTTGGCACGTTAGAGTCGTTGAGATCGGTGACTAGGCTTGCGCGAGAGAACGCAGCTCGCGGCAACTGTTCTCGTGTCTGTCTGAAGCAGAAGAAAATGCGAAGCTATCAAAACATTTTTAAATGACCAACATCAAAATCATTTCGTTGTCAAGAAGTTAGTAAACTTTAGAACCGCTATTGGCAGACGTAAATTTTTTTATCGAGGGTAGTTTACAGACCGAGAACGGCAGCCGCTAATCTTAAAGCTACTACTAAAATTCTCTAAGCGATCAAAGATCGCAAGCTAGATTGATTTCAAAAGTCTTAAAAAAATAAAATCTGCTAGTGATCAACTTTCAACGCGTTAGCGGGGGCGCAAAACGGCGCGCACCGTTCTGAAACGCCTCTCGAAGCCGAGTTTGGTGTAGAGAGAGCGGGATGCGTCGTTCTCCGGACGAATGACGACGAAGGGCTTGTAGCCGCGAGCTGCGACCTCCTTGGTGAGCCGCCGCGCCAGGTAGATGCCGTAGCCTTTCCTGCGGAACTCGGGCCGTGTCTGCATGGAGAACATGGCGCCGTAGTACGATTGCACCATCCAGGCGGCGAGCGCACCCTCCACAAAGATGCCGTAGGCCGGCAGCTCGGCCACCAGCTTCTCGAACACCTCGCGGCACTCTATGTCGCTGGCCGGGTACAGGTCGTACACGGCCTTCATGTGCTCCGGCTCCAGGCGCACTAGCTCCACGTCCGATGGCAATCTGACGGTTGAAGGCACGTTTTAACATTTTATTAGTTAAATAATATAGATAAATTGAACATATTAAATTAATGATTTGCTACACTCTGTGTTTAAGAAAAGTTTTTAAGAAAATATGCAATGTAGTTCGAGTAGTAATGTAGAGCCAGAGGTACACACGGCCGCAGATCAACCTAACCAAACCTGTCAAATTTCTCCAATGATTATGGATCCTTATAACCAAATAATAAAGTTCAAAATTGATTGTAGAAATTTGTCAGTTTTGGATAGGTTGATCTGCCGTCGTGTGTACATAGTGAAAAATTTGCAGGGTCGATCCCGTTAGTGCCACATGGCAGCAGTATTATTTGTTCTAGAAAGAAAGAAAACTTTAAAGAAAATTTTAAAATTAAATTATAAAGCTTGTAATGGCTTATATTTAGAACCCGTTAACTATACTGGCATTATTTAAAGTTGAAGTTGAAGCTTCACGTCCAATCTCCAAGTTAAATGTAGAAGCGAAAGTGTCTTTTTAATTTGTTTATGAAACTAGAGGATTTTATCCATTATAGATACGTCAGCCTAATTATAACATAGTCTTAACGAGTTATATCAAAAAGATTTGAATTATCCAGATTTTGACCTAGTTATTCGCCGCTTACTACAACAAACTACACTATTGTAGCTACGATAATACTCGTAGCTGGTAGCGGACGGTTAAAAAAAAAAGGTTTGACATCTAACCCTTCAGTGGTGGCCTCTGTTGGAGGGTTATCACAGACGTAAACATCCCCGGTGATTTTGTCGTGCGCCTCATAGTGTCTCTCGAAGCGGTTCACGATAGCCTCGTGGGTGAAGTTCAGGTACAGCGGTTGGGTGAGGTCGATCAGCAGGTCTTCTGACGTCACCAGGTCCACGAGCTCCGCGCGCTCCGACGGACAGAACACCGTCACGCTCTCGTGCGGCAGACAATTTGGCTGGAATAATAGCATTAACGTCAAAGTCAGAGTCACAAAATTAATTCAATATAGCCCACACAGGCACATTTACACAAAAAGACAAATTTAACACTTGAAGTGCGTAAGTCTTGATTCATTAACGACTCCTCACAAAGTTGGATTAAAGTACGTAAAAGGATTAGACTAATCTTTAAAACTTAAAATAGTTCTTGGAAACAGTGGTTTTCTATTTACAAAGGATATTGTCAATATGTAAATGTACAACAGTTGGGCATATGAACGGGTACAAGGAAAAACCACTTAACAATGGCAGATTCGTTTACTTCGGTAACTCGGTAAGTCCATAAATTATTATTTGTGTGGTCGTACTCCGCGCTGTAAGGAAACTTTGAAGTACGTCATGCCTGCAAAGAATTGAATAAAAACTATTGTGATATGAAAAAAGGTAAGTTATTTTTCTTTCCTAATACCAAAGAGGTTCAAACCACTCAGAGGCGATAAGTGATGAGACAACTGACAAGGGCGAGACGTGGACTAGACTAACCATGCCCCCTACTGCTACGCTTCATCCGAACCCACCCCTTGTCTCCTCTGTGTACATTGTCTTTTATTAATGTGGTTAGGAATGGACGAACCATACAACAAGGCGTCCGCGCCCCGACCTTGTTTGCTTGCTCGCTTGTTGTCGCATCCCGTCGCTTCTGTGTGGCTTTCGCTTAGTAATAAAGCGTTCCATGAACGCAAGCACTATAAAGTATGGGAGCAAAACAGTTGAATTAAAGATACAATGGATTGTTCTAAATCCCCTGCTATTTTGTTACATTAGAGATTGAGTATCTCTAGTACCTAACTAGTTCAAAATCTTATGAAAGTTGTCGGCACAACTCTTAATTTACAAATTTATATCAAAATTATATCAGTAGTTAAAATATATTGCCACTATGCACTAGAAAGGCGCTACTTTTCGTTGCTTCAATTTCATACAAATTAATGATAACTTATAGGTAAAAAACACTCGCACTATATACTCCGAGCGTTGAAAATCGTCGTAAACGGTCGTCCAATCGTCTCAATAATCGCATAACAGCAGCATTTGCACGGTTCTGCTCTTAACAAGCATCATACAAGCATTAACTCCTAGGTTGACATGTCAATGACGATTTGATGTGTGGAGAGAGAAATATCTGACGGCATGAACGGCTTTCCATTGTCCACTTGAGTGAATCGCGAATGCTCGCGACATATCTCCCGACTATCCCCAAGTGAGTACAGAGCTCAAAAACTCTGTTCGTTGATATCCAGTCATTGATTACATGGCGTGTTGAACACAGATAATTGAAACGACCTCAACTTAATTAATAAGATTTCCCTAGGGTGAATCATGATATTTCGCCATTTTTAATGTCCAACTGGCAATTAACATTTGATTCATTTTATGGCCTTATGAGATTTAGACTGATTAAAAGGTTTCATTTCTACTTGTGTACTTATTAAAATCTGTAAATGACGAACTCTTGGTTAGAGTAAGCTCTTACATGATGGTATCTGATGATAACGCCGAAGATAAAAGCGCACTTCACTCGGAATCCTTAACTACTGAGTAACTTTCAAAATATTTTAAGATCTTGCCACCAAACTTGTTGTATGATATGGTTACGTGAAAATGGAGTTTCAAGGTCCAAGGTCCCTGAGTGGGTGACCAAAGAAGAGTGGAGATGACATCTCCACACTACTACTATCCTATTGTGATAGTTTTAAGCAATGTTTTTTCGGGCATTAATGCAAACTACTTAGTTAAGGTATTTAGGCATACCTTTATACCCGACGTTTCGACCGAGTTGCACCAGCCGTGGTCACGGGCTGACTGATCGGGCGTTAATCCCTGTTATAAAATTTTGTTTAAAATGGAACGCCAAAATTGAAGTTGTGTTGTAGTATCATATCTTCACTGTGCTTTGTAAGGCAAATACACCCATGATCTCGGCAGTTTTCGGAAAAGAGCATTTGTTGGCAATCACTGTTTCATCATCGTGGCTTGTAGCCTATCTGAGCTACATCATAACTTTAGTATTTCGCGTACATGGTTCCAAAGTCAGTCGCTACAGATTTCATGTTAGAAATCTATAAGTATGCTAGCTATCTTCAGGCGCACCTGCGCCGGCGTCGTACCGACTAGAGTCGAAGTGGTCGCCAAGACCGAATTCGATAAGATAAGCATCATCATAATTAGATAAATGTTTGCTGATTTATATTTAAGTAACTAAAATGGATTTAAAAAAGATCCAATATTAAGATTCTTGATTGAAGACAGTTTGCTTGAATACACGCTTTGTAATGTGAGCTTATTTGCATAAACACTTTTTTACTTTTATATAAGAATATGCCTGAACCCGGCAGATGGACTTTCATTAATAAATTATGATGGTTTCGCTAATTACAAAACTTTTTTGCGTTCTGTCAGTTGTGAGCAAACATTTTTCAAAAGCAAGTTCGCAGAAAAGGCGGCAGAAAAGTATTTCCCTGCAGAGCAACGTGAAAACGTAACGTTACACTCGAGAGAAGATGAGTATCTCTCGACGCCGCGAGACGCGATCTCTCCTAATGCCGCCTGCTTTTAACCCATAAAAACTTGAAGAAAGACGAAATATTAAGATGCTAGGTCGACCACATTGGAGAGGCTCAGTTATACAAATATGTCATCCTATCTCTTCGACCTTATCCACTGCTTTGTAAAATATTTACCCTCTTATTCATAAAATTATTTAAGCATTTTTTAGTTAAATATGGTTTTGTCAACGTCACACAAACGTCATTTTGTATTTGAGAAAAAGAGACAAAACAATGAATAACTAAATAATGCTGAAATAGTTTTTATGAATAAGGGGGTTAATGTTTAATTGCTTAAGAATACCTGTACCTGTCTAAGTATATGTTTCAGAAGTCACTTTTTGAAAATAAAACTGTATTAAAGTTTATTTTTTCGTTTGCTATTCAATCACGGCAAAATCGGATTTTTAATGAAAATTTGTATGCAGATAAAGTTATAAACATATTTTTCTTTCGGTAATTTTTACTTCCTCTGCTTGAAGCAGATGAAGACAAGGAAGGAAATTATATAATTTATAAAACCAATCCTTAAAAGGTACCGCTTCACGAATTTACTTCTAATTCTAGAAAATCTTTGAGTACTCTTTAGTTAAGACTCTTTAAATGTAAAACTAGTTATAAACTTACCGTACTAGTACAGCCGGGGAAGTGCAAGCAGATCGGGTCCTCCGGCCAATTCTTCGCTACATAAAAATGGAAGTCCCACACCTTGTTGTTAAGATATGTTTGAATCGTCTGATGAAACTGTGAACAAATAAAAAAAATCTTTAATGTTTGGTGACATCATCCCATCCGGGGACATCCACAACAAGGCATAAGTTACTTAACACTTGTGATCGTACTAAAAGCCGCTAGCCGCTGCGGCCATTGAGCTCCTATCATGTTTTCTTAAAACAACCTTTTTTAAAAGCTATATGTTTTTTTATTAGGAAATGTAATAATAAGATAAATAGATAGATAAATTATTACCTTTAGAGATTCAGGCATATACTGCACTAAGATATCGGCCACAGCTGGGAGCTCTTCTTCAGTTACCAATCGAAAGTTTTTTCCCTCGGGCACGATTTCCATCTCTGCAACAAATGTTAAAACAATTTAATATTATACATAATGTACTACACATACACATACTGGACATGTAGATAAACAATACCGATAGTCTTATCCATTGTTATATTTCAATTCACAATGAAAAGTAAAGTAAAGTATTACTATATAGCCTATTACTGTTATTAGCCTATTACTGTCCCACTGCTGGGCAAACGTCTCCATCATTGGAATCAAGTCATCGCTACAATTAATGGGTAATGGCTTAATCACCACGCTTGCCAAAAAAAAGGAAAATAATATAAAATTTAAAAAAGTGACTTTATATACCTAATCGGATAAACTTAAAATCTTTACAAGATAAGAAATCAGACCCTAGAGACACAAGAGCAAAATCCAGACTTAAAGTGAATGACACATCCATAGAGTTTATCGAAAATATCTTAACAGCAGTATTTTATACATAGGCTTGATATAAAAAAACCATATTCCAATTGACTCCACTTTTGATAATGAATAAAACAAAATATACCAAGAAAATTGAGAGTCCCTTTGAAAGAAATGCTGATTGATTGCATTTTACTGCTTAACCCAGTAACTTCAATAGATTCACATCGTGTAAGATTACAACTCAAGGAATTAACTCATGTTCTGTTAACAATATGATATAGCTCGATCTATAATAATTTACATTCTGAATATTGGGCTGTATTACAGATCGATGTTATTTATTACATTATTATTATAATATTATAACATTAAAAAATAAAATTATAATCGTCTCACGATAACAACACCTATTAAAATAAAAGTTTACTAGTTTTAAAGCTAACGTTTCACATAGCAGGTAAGTGACTAGTATGACGAGTAAATTGTAGCGATGCAAAACAATGAAGTGTCGGTCCGTCTATGTTATATTAACGACATTCTGCATCAGGTCAAGGTTGGAACGTTTTGCTGCATGCACAGACGCAGTGCGATGCAAATGGACGAAATGAGGCGTGTTTATATATGATAACAATCCGGTAAGATGCTTAAATCAATGTAGGTACTTTTTATATGCAGGTTGAATGCAATATTTCCTTGAATAATACTTTATGGTAGAGTTTTATAACTGTTCCTATGATATGAATGTTTGTGTGTCGTACTGTGTATTTATTTCGTCAAAAAGTCTGTGTGCTCAGAAAACTCAACTTAAGAATAGAATAGAATATAATTCTTTATTGTACACAAAAAATACACACTTTAAAATAAACAATAAAGCCTATCAAACAAACTGGTGAGTGGTCGTATTTTTGGAAATCTGAAATAATAATGCATAAGACCAGAACGTAACAAGACACCACGACGTCACCAGAAATGTGATGATTTTTTATTTGACTTATTCACCATTTCAGTCCTTTAAATTGTGAAATTAACTATGCACAAAATATTAATGGAAGAGAAAACCCTTTCAGTCGTTTCGAGACCTATTACTTTGAAAGTTTCCAGATAAATACGACCGCACGGCATTGACTTGTAAATAACTGTCAGCTATATTCGCCTCAGGAGTGCTCTGCCTGTGTGAATATAGAATTACCTAACGATATCGTGTCGAGCAGTATTTATAATAATGTAATAATAATGAAATAAATATAATAATGTAAATGTAAAGCTCTAGTGGATCCCGAAACCCGCTCACTGAAAGCAGCCTCTAATAATGCCAAGTCCTGCAAAAGAGCTTACATTAGAGCCGATGCCTAGCGCGTTGCACGAGTCGGCCAAGAACTACTGACGCATCCTACGGGCAGCCGTAGCTACTGATGGCGTCTGGCCAAAGCCGTGCAATCGAACTTCTGCCAACCTTCGCTGCCACCATTGACATGTCTTGACGGAACTTTAGCTCACAAGCCGCAGAAGGTCAATCTACTGGCCAAACTCTTTGCAGCTAACTCCTTAGTCGATGACTGCAATGCACAGCCACCTACTATTTCTCACTGTGGCCACAGCCTGCAGCCGGAGCTGCAGTCAATCGATCTCCGGAAAGCTAATGGCCCTGATGGCATCCCTCCAATAGTCCTAAAAATGTGTGCAGCGGAGTTGTCCCCTGTGTTAACGCGCCTTTACTGTCTCTCGCTCTCTTCAGGTTGTGTGCCGGACTCTTGGAGAGGCTAATGTGCAACCGGTCCCCAAAAAAGGAGATCAGTCGGTCCATCGAATTACCGCCCTATAGCCGTAACTTCAGTTTTGTGCAAAGAAATGGAGCGCATTTTAAATAAACAACTTGTCCACTACCTAGAACTACCTTTTGGTCTAACTGGACATCATAACAAATATATATGAACAAAGTAACAAATTATATACTTTTTTGTTTCGTTTTTTTGGGATGCTATTCTATATCGGCGAGTGAAATACACCGAGTAAATTAGCCAGTAAATACCAATAAACGCACACCTTTACAATGTAAGGAATACGGTAAGAGATCAGGAAATGGCGGTTTGACTACGTTAAAGTAAATGGTATACTCTATAGTATACTTTATGGTATATCAGATCAATTGAAGCCGCGAGTGCGAACTGCTATAAATGTTTGAGGTATTTTGACTTTCGATATAATATTATATTGGCAGGTGAGTCAGGAAAATATATTTAAGGTAAGCATAGTCACTCTATAAGTATAAGATATTTTTGTACGCCTATTTGGAGTTTTTAGTTGCAGGAATTTGATAGTAAATGTTTTTCCTAAAATAATGACGCTTCTGCTACGAACGGCTACGAAAGGTCGTAGCAACGCTACAGCGTAACGTACTACACCGGTCGTAGAATATAAATGATTTATATTTATGACTTTTATTGATGTAATACTATGTTATTTATAATAAAATACAAAACTATTTGATAAGAAGTTTTTAGTTTTTTATGTATTTTTTTTTATACGTAGCTCGACAAATGACTCCACTCCACCTGATGTTATGGAGTCCAGACGCAAGGACAGCATCAGTCACCCTCACCATGCCGGCCCACAAGGTGCCTCTTCACGCCTCGTTTGAAGGACCCCATGTCATAGGAAGGAGGGAAAACGTGTGCTGGTAAATTATTCCATCTTTTGGAAGTGCGACAAAGAAACGAGTCACCAAATTTCTTTGTGCGCGATGGAATGTTCGAGACAGTACAGGGATGACTCCGGAGAGCAGCATGCGTACTCCTATGGAGGAAGGGAGAAGGTGGGATAAGGTCAAAGAGCTCTTCAGAGCACTCGCCGTGGTATAAGCGGTAGAAGACGCTTATATTTGTTTTAATTGCCCTCATCACAGTGCATGCGGTGTTTGCTTGTTTACTGGTTGTGCATTTATTTGTAAAATTGTATAAAATGTATTATATATTGTAAATGTAAAAAATCTATTAACCATTGGTATACCTAATAAATAAATTAAAAGAAGTACTGATAATGCCACTCTACGAAGTGAATTTTTATAAATACTACGAAGTTTTTTTTTATAATTTTTATCAGAAGAGACAAGACTTTTGTTACAGTGTCATACCTTCTTTCAAAACAAGGCCCTCCGTAATCTTATATGGTAACATTGCGTGCTATCCTTCCATTAACCTTAAAATATACCGCCATCAATTGCACATGGGAATATATAGCAACAATAAATACTGCATAATTCATTTCGTATTATTTAAATGTTCTAATGCAAACATATAAATTGTGTATTCTCTTGAAGATACAACTTCGTCCACAGTGTGAAGAAGTGGAGATATGTCTTGTGTATAATCTAGGTGTATAACGTAATTTTTTAAGTTAAAAAAAGGCAATGTTAAAAGTTTGTTGTAATTTTGCTGTTTCTATGTTTAGGAACATAACAAACCAGGTACTACACACATTTTTGCATATATCTTAGTACCTAATAATATTAGCCATCTTACACAGACGCAGACTGCACAAATCATATTTTACTTCTCGCAGATTAATAAAAAATAAGATCCAATTCCATTTTAATCTCCAACAAGAGTTAGTGAGCCAATTTAATCAGGCACTTGGCTGCCTACAACTTTACCTGGGACTTTAGTTAGACTCTTAGGTGCAAACATTTAAATTATCTATGTCCTTTAATTATTATAAACGTAACAGGTAAATAGCTCAAAAATTAGGACTAGGTTAAAATATTAATCCAAGACATTTTTATTCTATGCATATCCGCTTCTTCATAAAAGTGAATTAAAAAATATGGTTATATACTTTCCCAGAGCTGGGCAACCTCCTCCATGGTAGAAATTAAGCAATCGCTACTATTAATACTGAGTTCTTAATTAGGTTAAACCCGATTTGTGAGAGACTGGTGCTGAATAGGTTCACAAAGAACCTGTATTACAGGTCGCCAGAGACTCCACAGTTCGTATAACAGGCCTGATTTCATGTAGGTATGTCAAATTAGTAAATATAAAGAAAGTAACAATTTATAATGAAAACTTATTAACTTAATATGAACCTAAAATTTGAAGTGTAATGCGAAAATAAATGAAATATGCACGGAAAAATTAAAAATGAAATATAATATACATCTACCCACAATTTTCATTGTTGTCTATGGAAAAGGGTAAATAAAATAAATACTGTCTTCTGTACAAGTTTTTACATAACTAAAAATATGGTGAGCTAAAGACACAACCCTATTTTATGTACCCTTGACATAGTTTTGTGACCGTTACATCTTTGCACAATCTAGGTATTCTTGGGTATCGTACTTACAATTTTATGTAAGCCTAAATTTTAACAGCGACATCAATTTTGGATAGTCATGAATTACGACTACGTCTGGGATTTTTATTAGATTGTCTATACGAGTACCTACCTGGCATCTCGGGCGTGTTTGTGGTCTAGTGGGACTCTGCGGAGATGAGTTTACTGTCATACTAAATAAATAACTAACCTATATAATTTATATTATTTTGAATTTTGCATTCAAACTGCTATACAACGTTAGTCGGAAGGAAGCCGAAAGGTGGGTAAAGTATACATGATAGTAAATAACTTTTGTCTAAGAACTTTTCCTTAAAAATGGATAATTTTAGATTAACAGCTTTTTTAAGATTTCAAAAGAAATTGCGCTGTGGTAGCCCTGGCGGTCACAAAAGAAAAAATAAAAAACCAAAAGTTAATATTATTGGATACATTAGGTAGCTCAATTCCTTCAGACGCATAGTAAAAAAAGTAAAAAAATAAATAAAAAGTAAAAAAAAAAAAATTGATTCACTATCATGTATTACTATACCCTCCTTTCGGCTTAGTACCCCGTTCCGACTAACGTTGTATATAGTTTCAAGATAAAATTTTACTAGAAAAAATCAACCAGCCTCATGAAGCTCGAGTGGGAATCGATTCGATCTAAATCGAGTAGGATTGGAATCGATCCGTTCCCACTCAAGCTTCCTGTTGGTTGGTTTTTTCTAGTAAAATTTCATAACCTAAGTAAGTCGAAAAACTGTTACATATGCATTCACACCGCTGCTGCGCTGTTAGTTTTTGTGGAGCAACATAATCGCTCGTTGCTGTTGTGTTTTGTCCGGTGAGTGAAAGTACCGGAGGCCCAGCTCTCACCCCTCCCCCCTCCCAATTCCTATCCCTCCTCAAGATCCAACTCCTTCCTCAATGCCGGCAACGCATCTACGATAACTTTGTTTTTGCGGTGTCCATGGGCGGCGGTGATTACTTTCTTCCATCAGGTGACCCGCCTGCTCGTTTGCCTCCTTTTAACATAAAAAAAAATGCAACGCGATAACATTAGGTGACATTCTTTAACTTTAGCGACCTATGGTTGCTATTTGTTGAATGTTGCTCATCTCATCCATACCACCAATAACATACATTAATAAAAAAAAAACAGAGTGTCAAGTGCGAGTTTCATTCGCCATGCGATCACGTTAACGAAAACGAGAATTTGTATGGTAAAAAATGAACTCTTCTCGTATTTCGCCAGAAGGCGGTGCGCTGCTTCAATGCCATAATAATTCTCGTTTTCGTAAACGTAATCGAATGAATACGGATAAACGAAATTCACACTAGGCACCCTGAGTGTAACTTTGAGCAACAAGCTAGTTGTACGGGATATATGTTCTCAAACTTTTGCAGTCATCAGACGTGTGTCGTAATGATATCAATTGTTAGCACTTAGCACTCTTCATTTATATTAAACCTTATCTAGTTTGAAGTCGACATTTTGCAGCATCGCTTAGCAGGAATAATAAAATATTTTTCTTTTTCCAATAATAGAAGTTGCTCCCAGGTCGCATGGTATTCAAGCCTCGTCTTATACGCATCGCTGGAGCGTAAGTAGCGAGAGGTCATGTCACTTTTATTGGATAACATGATGTAAGAAAGGTTGGGTTTTTATATAATTTTGCAAGCATATCATATTTAGATAGTTTATGTGTATTTAAACAGATAGATGGCGCTGTGCTGCTATAAAAGCACTCTAAAAACATTAAAAAGCAGTGACAAAATTCAGCGCTTACGTCAGCCTTCCCGGTAGCATAGCGGTCAGTGCAGCCGCCCGGATTGCGGAAGACCCAGGTACGATTCCTGGCTGGGTCGGGTGGGCGTTTAATTTTTTCACTGTATTTTATAAAATTTTATAAATATATAATATTAAGGTTGTTCCAAGTATCATTATTTACTGTTAAGTGCTTATAAGTATATAGGACAGTGGCACCAGAACCCGACAGGAACCAGTGATCGACTTATCCTCTAATCATTAGAAATAGGGGTAGCACCAAATTTTTGACTTCAGTATCAATTTCATACTGCTGACCTTATTTTCTGTCTTCCTGTAAATTTTAATGAAAATCTATGTTATTACGGCGACGAAAACTATGTCGTTCGCTGTGCCACTACGATGAATAGGTCCGTGTACTGTTTACTAAAATGTATTATGAAATTAAAGTCATTTATTCGACCGTTTTGTGTAATTGTGTCTTTGCTATCTATTCATAGGGCCTAATAAAATATGTATATGTGACTAGCGGTCCGTCCCGGCTTCGCACGGGTAGACATTTTTTTTTAAATATACCTATGTTACTCAGCGCTAATGTAGCATTCTAGTGGTGAAAGATTTTTTTAAATCGTTCCAGTAGTTTTTGAGTTTATTCGTTGCAAACAAAAATACAAAAACACAAAGCTTTCCTCTTTATAATATTAGTATGATAACAGCTGCATAAATTTAATTCGCTAGCTTAGGTAGGTAGTCATTAATTGAATCATGCATAGCTATTTAATATTTCTATAGCAATAGTTTAATAATTCGGATTCGATTGAAACTTGTAGAAACAAGCTTAACAGTACAGCATTACTCCAGTAAAAGGAAGTTAGCTACTAAGTAAGTAAGTAAGTTACTGTAAGTTATTTATATCAATCAATCATACTCAAAATAATTGAATGTGACCATCGCCCACAAAAACCAAAAAATCTGTAGACCTATACGACAATAGACAATAGACAATAGTATGAAAGAGGAGAGGTCTCTATATTATTAAATAATTGAACATTTTTATAAACCCTAACAAATAATGGCTATAAAATTTTTCTTTTTGGCTGCGAATAAACATGATGTAAGAGCAATTATTTTAAAAAGTTGTTAGATTAATACTGTACTACAAATTGTAGTTGGCTTGGCATTCTTTTTATTAATGGTAATAATTAAATACTTTCTCATAATCATACTCTATTAAGGGTAAACTTAAGAGTCATTGTCGAGTGTTCGTGTTTTCCTTAAATACTAAGCATACCTACTAACGATACCTACTAAGAATAATAAAATGTATATTTTTACTCCTCAATATAAGTTAAAAACACGCCACGTCTCACCCTCAACTTACATATGCACCATCAATTTATATTTGCTACATGTTCAAAAATGAACTGCATTTTTCGTGGCATAAAACCAAAACTCCTACGCGTTCGTTAAAATAATCGCTTTCACCCTGCAATTAGATTTGCAGCGGAACATAAATTTCGAACGAACATGGAGGGCGAATGTGTTAAGGTTCAAGGGCGGTGTGACGTCATATCCGCAAAGTGTCCTGCGCCTTCACCTGTGTTCGCGCCAGCCTTTGTTCCGTGCGGATTTATTAAAAAACATTTCTTAAGTGCAAAAGTCGAGTGAAACCAGCAAGTTATATAGTTTTCAACCTGCCGCCTACAATTGCTTGCAAAGGCATGTAACGCTGGAGTGTTATAATTTTCGCTCAAAGATCTCAGGGATGATTTTGCTTTGATCGGCAAAAGTGTCACTTTTTCTAACTACATTAATTTGTTAGATATTTTATAGGGTTCCTCTTTGTATAGTCAATTGATTTTTAACTTTTAACATAAAGTTAGCTATACTATCGTGTATGTATACTACCTACATGAAAGTGCAATAAATATTTATGATTTATTTATTTTGGTTTTATTACGTTTTTAACAAATGCATTCAGGCGATAATTAATACAGTGTTGTTTGAGTTAGAGAAAGGCTAAATTAATAATTTAGACTTTAGTTTGAATGCACACAGAAACACTGGCTCGTTACTGCTTATGACATTTACAAAGTTCCATAAATAACTGATAATTTTGCCATAATCATTAAAGTGTTTTGCAAACACGCTAGGTTTACTAGTTATAATTAGATTTACTATAACATACATATAACTAAATTTTTTATTTTTCTTGTTTTGGAAATTTTTTGCTGAAGACCGACACTGGCTTAGAGCGTTATGAATGCTCTAAGGTCAATGGCCTTACAGTGTAGCTGGCTGGATCCTTATTTATATATTGTTTTTCAAACGTCACAAGCAAAAAAGTTTTAATACTGATTTTTACGAAAGTTTAGATTTTTTTAAAAAGGTTTACTTTTTTTATTTAGGTTCCAAGACAACCTTTTAAATTCGTTATCTTTTATCAAATAGCTTATTGCTTTGTCTAATGATCGATTTAGAAATCTTTGTTACGCCTTTGAAACCCCAGGCGTATCGTTAATCAGCTAAGGACCTATAAATAAAGTTAAGTATATTTGTTTTTTGAGAAAATGTTTTGACTTATAAAGCTAAAAGAAAGTTGTTATTTTTACATATTTAGAAGTAACAACTTTCTTTTAGCTTTATAAGTTGTGTATTTTTCAATGCAACAGGAGATATCATATGTCCTCGGGACGTACATCATTAGGGTTCAATCACAGATACGTCAGGCTAAAATAATAATACGTCCAATATACGCGAATAGATTCGTATAAACCTTTCGTTCCGATGTGTTGTGTTTGCGTGAGCTTTTGAGAACAAATTAGGTCCTACACCTTCCTATGTCAAAGTCATAAGTAATTATTGTCAATATTATAACATGTGAAAAAGTGTTGAAAAAATCCACGAGAGGGATTCGAACCCGCACCCCATGATATGATGTAGTTGTCGACATTGAATAGGGCTTCTTTGGCTTACAGTGTAAGAGTAAATAGTGTTGATTAATTTCGGCGAGTTGGATTGGGCCACGATAGCATAATTGGCAGTGCACCTGACCCGGCATGTCATGGGGTGCGGGTTCGAATCCCGCTCCCGCTTGGATTTTTTTCAACGCATTGAGTTTATTCAAACAAAATTTGCACAAAAATTATAAATAACCATAATCAAACATGTCATAAGGGTAGTTATTATTTATATTCATACGTACATATTTGCAACCCGAGTGCTGACTGCGAGCTTTATTCACCAGTCACCACTCAATCACGTTAACGAAAATGAAAGTTTATTGGGTTTCTTACCTCGCCTGTCAGGAGGTGCTGCTTCAATGCAATATAAATTCTCAGTTTTCGTTATAGTTTTTTTGTTATTATTCCTCCCGGGTTAGCACTTGGTCTTCATCCCACTTGATGTTAAATGATGACAAGGCCTAAGGATGCGCAATTCACCCGGAATCCTCAACTACTGAGGAACTGGCTATTTTATCTCTAGCTGCGGAATACATGTATACCATTGACATTGCTCTTATGGCGAACTATTTTGATAAATGGTTATAATCTATAGCTAGCCAAGTGGAACCGAGAACAAAAACATGTACCAGCCTATGGGAATCAAAACCAGGACCTCTGGGTCTGAAACCGATGATCTCAACCTCTAGACTACAGAGGCGATAGGCGAATAAAACAAACATTAAGCAACTGTGACATTTCTCGTGCGACTAAGTACCAAAGCTTCTCACATTATTAACGACAACCGCTTCATAATTATAATTAATGTTACGAATACCTCACAAGCGGGCGTTCATTGTTGCTCAGTCTTTTGTTTCGTATGCTATCTACATTGTGGGTAATACAAAACTGATGGGACTTTGCGTCAGCGCTGTAAATTAGGAAACTACTTATAACACACCACTGCCTGGTAATGAGCTTTCAAATGCAAGTGGGTATGAAAAATTCTAATTAATTAAAGGAGGGTAAATAAATTACATACTTTATACTTTTTGAAATTTTGAAGTTACAATGAGTATACACTGAAGGTGTATTTGCGTTAAGCCTATTCAACCTGAGTAAACTATCTCATCTCTATAAATGAGACGCCTTTTAAAGACGTGTAATTCCAATAATAAAAAATAATAACTAGATAGTAACTAGTTTCTAGTAACTAAATAGTTACTAAAAAATATCTAGATCACTTGTTATACAAAGTGAAGATGATTATAAAAAAAGTAAACCTTTTAAAAAAAAATCTAAACTTTCGTAAAAATCAGTTTTAAAAACTTTTTTGCTTGAGACGTTTGAAAAACAATATATAAATAAGTATCCAGCCAGCTACACTGTAAGGCCATTGATCTTAGAGCATTCATAACGCTCTAAGCCAGTGTCGGTCTTACCCAAAATAAATAAATCATAAATATTTATTGCACTTTCATGTAGGTAGTATACATACACGATAGTATAGCTAACTTAATGTTAAAAGTTAAAAATCAATTGACTATACAAACAGGAACCTTATAAAATATCGAACAAATTAATGTAGTTAGAAAAAGTGACACTTGCCGATTAAAGCAAAATCATCCCTGAGATCTTTGAGCGAAAATTATAACACTCCAGCGTTACATGCCTTTGCAAGCAATTGTAGGCGGCAGGTTGAAAACTATATAACTTGCTGGTTTCACTCGACTTTTGCACTTATAGGTGTGGCATTAAGAAATGTTTTTTAATAAATCCGCACAGAACAAAGGCTGGCGCGAACACAGGTTCCAAGACAACCTTTTAAATTCGTTATCTTTTATCAAATAGCTTATTGCTTTGTCTAATGATCGATTTAGAAATCTTTGTTACGCCTTTGAAACCCAGGCGTATCATTGATGCACGAACATTGATGTTATGGTCACATATTTAGATAAGATGGTGGTAACTAGCCCTACAACCAACCAAACCTAGTACGAACATTTACTCCCCGCTGGGAATCGAACCCGGGTCCTCTGGGTCTGAGACCAGTGATCCACTAGACCACAGAGATGGTTAGAGTCAGTCAAGTGCTTTAAAATCAGTGTGTGTTTAGGGTTCACATATTTTTATACAAAACTATTAGAGTAATAGATTTCTTAATTAAAAGAAAAAGTGGAAAAAAACGAAATGAGGACGAAACAACTTTTTCTAAAAATATCTGTAAAAAGGTTTTATATGGCTTCGAAAACGGTGAAAACCTCCAAACGAATAATACCTTACTTTTTTTTTATTGTTCGAGTTTTGTTACGAAACACTTTTTAGCAAGTTTGAATTCAAAAGGCTTTATGAAAAAGAAGAGTATTTAACGAGAGTATATATTATACACCCAGACACTTATGTAACTCACAAGTAAAGTAAAGTAAGCAAAATAAAATAGCTTATATTATATCCCACTGCTGGGCAAAGTCCTTCATCATTGAAATAAAGTCATCGCTACAATTGATGGGTTATTGGCTTAATCACCACGCTTGCCAAATGTGAGTTGGTGATCCCAAACCCGGGCAATGCATGTATCGAAAAATCCGAAACACACTTTGCCTGGCCTGGGAATTGAACCTAGGACCTTCGAGTATCTTTGCCACTTGGCTACCGAGGCGTTCTCACAAAGGTAAATGATATATGAGACAGATCTGGAGTCAAACATGTTATATAAGTAACACTCCTTTTTATCAAAATCTTGAATGTATGGTGTTGTTATATATAAATTATGTATTACTCGTACTATTGAGTCTGAAAACAAGTAATTTCAGAAGCAATTTATAGTTAACTGTTTGCATCTATTGTCCTATTGTACTGTTTTATGGCTCATTGTACGTTGTCATGCTCAATGAAACAAAAACTCAAAGTAATGACGGTAGATCGATAGGTTTAAACTTACTGTGATTGTAAACATTTTTTTCAATATCATATTTTAGGTAAGAAATTATAATATTCTTTTTATTCAATCTTGCATTGAAGGGCTTGCATTAACTTTATAAAATGAAACTATTGTTTTTCCAGTAAATTGAATTCTTAGACACTTTGGTAGCCGAGTTGCGTAACACGTTCTTGTAAAAATTTAAAATCATTAAAGGAATTTTATTTTAGGAAAAATTCAAAGCAATGGATATACTTATGCAATAGATATATTATGATATATAATGGTGATCTGTAAAAGGTCTATTTCATCTTATAATTTCATAAAACAACAATAAGGATATTATGAACAATATTAACCCATCCTAACCGAATGTGGTTTTTGAATATGCCAAGATAATGCTTAGTGAGTTTGTATTACTTAGGTCTTGACAGTTAATTAATTATACCTACACAACTTATTTTACGTAGTAATCAGATAGTCATCTATTTATGGTTGGCACTGAACGTTGCTCAAAATATAGGTACCTACAAGTATACAAACACTTTCTGAACAGACAGTGTTAAATTATTGTTTTGATAAAATAATTCATCAACTTTTAGTTTTTTTATGGTAATATTAGTAATATAGTATATTTTATAAATTTGATCACTATGTTACGTAAATCAAAAACCTTCATCCAGACAGCATCTACCCCAATATCTATTTCTGCTGCCAAGCAACATTAAATGTAATTTCAAGGCATATAATTAACTTAAGCTTCACTGAAGCTGCTTCAGGTAAGCCAAGACTTCGACAAGGCGCCCATGATACCCATATACATCAAGCAGGTTACGGTGGCATCAGGCATAAGGTCGTTTGCAGGCTCAGTGACATTTAAAAAAAATGTGGCACGTTCTGTGGTGAGTCGGAAGTGCCAACCCTGCGTGTCGCTAGCCGCAGCCCGCCGCCCTTGAGTCTGCGGAGCCGAACCACTGCAGTGGCCGCTTACGCGTATACTATCGATTGTTCTATACTCTTGTACTCTGTGTTTGCACGTACACTTTTAACACTGTTTACCGAAATGGTAAGTTACTTGTGCTTATAATTTGCCTTTTTATAGTTATGTTTTTAATGTTAGATTGGTGATTTTGAAATTAAAGAGTCAAAGTCACAAACTAGTTGTGTATTTCTTATGATTAAAGATAAAATAAATGAATTTTTTGTTTATTGTAAATTTTGAGTTCGACAGGAACCCATGGTCGACACTTTTTCTCTTAATCATTATAAATAGGGTCAGCAACTGATTTTAGACTTAAGCGACTATTGAACCTGCTTCCTAGGCAGTCACCCAGTAAAATTTTAATGAACTTCTATATTATTTTATGACGAAGAAAACTGTGTCGAACACTGGGCTTAAAGTGTCAAAATTCAAAATTCAAAATTAAAAATCATTTATTCAGTTTAAGCTACAAGTAGCTCTTATGAATGTCACTATGCCATCGGAGACCTTGTACTTAGAAGAACCGGCAAGAAACTCAGAAACACAAAAAATAAAGGACAATCACAACGCACAAAAAAACAACAAAATAAAAAAATATCTAATCTAATATTTAATTTTCACAATGTCATACAGTACTAAAGTAAGTCAGGCGGCACCTGTTCACGGGTATGACATAGAATCATATGTCGACTACGATGTACAAAAAAACAGGAATCCGATTGAGTGGTAGTTCTAACACATGTTTATACAACGTGTTCTTAAATTACGCAAAACCTCTTAGGTGGTGACTCAGTCCATGAAACTGAACAACTTTTGTTCTACGACTTTTAGAAATTCGCAAAAGTTGTTCAGTTTCATGGACTGAGTCACCACCTAAGAGGTTTTGCGTAGTTTAAATAAAACGTTGTATGTAATTTATAAAAAAAAAAAATTAAGAAATTGTTTATTTATTTTCTTTACAAATTATAGACAGAGATAGTATAAATTTATTGATTACGATGAAAAAATAACAACTGAGTGGAATTACGAATTACGAATGAAATGAACTGCAGTTGCGATGAACCCTTCATGTGTAGGATCACGAATTGGAAGAATCCCGATTGCGTAAAAATAACGGCTCTGTAAAATCACGAATGTAGTAAACTGAAGTTGTGTGGAATCCATATTGGGAATCACAAATAGGAAGAATCGCGTTTGTGTAATCGATCGCATAATTCCCTGATTCAGCGCTGAGTGAGAGCTGTATTGACAATTTAATCACGTTAACGAAAATGGAAATTTGTATGGCATTGAGAAACACAGCAGCGCCTGCAGGTTACCTGCCTGTTACTTAATTCAACTACATCTCAATAGTGTGTCAGTAGCCTGATTTTGACATTAGAACAATGGGAACGTTAACAAGTCAAACAAGTTCATCGACACACGATTGAGGACGTTTCAAATCAAGAATCAAATGATAAACGAGGAAAAGCTGCTTTGATGCCATAAAAATCTCGATTTCGTTAACGTGATCATCGTGATCGAATAGTGTATAAAAATCGCACTCGGCGTGTCTCGTAGCAATGAGCTCTGTCTGATAGGCCCCCACGCGACGTGTACCGGTGTCTTAATGTCACCGCGATAATGTTTTTGATTAGCATAATCAAAATTTTATCGACTTTCCTTGCATGTTCATACGTACAGTCGTTCGCAACTTAACGGTAGACACTGAAGCCAGGTACCTAGTAAGTAGCAAGGTAGTAGTTACCATGAAGTCATATAACAGCTTTGTTATGCTTTACATGCTTCCGATTGAACAGACATAGAGATAATAATAATATGTAAATAATTAGTTCTTGAAGCTTACTTGTACGGCGACGGAAGAAACTTGTTTTGTCAGTTTTGACAAAACTTCCTGTAAGTAGGTAAGACTGTATTCAGATTAATTAAATTGTTGCAAGTTGCAAAAATAAACCTATTAGTCTAATGAAGAACGAGCAACCGAATGCTAATATTAGGTGGTAAACGAAATATTTACCAAGCCGTCTTACATGGACAAATATCTACTTTTGTATATGTGTTTGTGATGTGGAATGTGATTGTGTACAGTTTTCGTCAGTAACATACTATTTAGTTTTCTAGCGTAGGTACCTTGTACATAGTCATCTCATAAATCATTCTCACCTTCAGTTTATACCTTTTTGTATGTGTAATAATTACTTCAAAGCACGAAAACTTGTTAATTATAAAGACGAAACCTTTAAAGTTGCGAAAGTGTTGTATAAATAATTTTCTGTTTATAAGTCGAACGGCGGGCGTCATGAGTACTCTCGTAGCTTCATTAGAGGTATTTTGCTCCGCAGTAAAAACTGTGTAAAAAAATTTTCAAGGCTTCACGTTTTTCCCCGAGTTATTCTTGCGCTGTAATTACTGAAAACGTCGAAGTGTAAATGTTTCGACTTTATATGTATAAACATTGTATTTACAAGTATGAAAAAAATTGCGGATCGTATGCTCAGTGGCGTGCACTTCGAGAGACCTATGTGTAGCAGTAGACTATAATATAGGCTGATGATGATTAAAAAGTTAATATTAACTACTATGTCTTAAATAATGTTTGTATTGGTTGACATGGATGTCGGATGACCCTTGATCAACGTAGAATTGTCACATAATTATTAAACAAATGACGAGAAGTCGAAAATGCAAAAAACATCAACAAGCAGAATCAATTCTGTCATTTCAGTCTTATACGAGAATAATACCCAACCGGATGTCTACGTCGACTGGATGTCTTCGTGATAATAACTTCTACCGTCAAACACAAGTATATTTACCAAATTTATGCACGAAGAGTAAAAGATGGGATTGCATAAAAAATCCAGTGAGTCGATGCTACTTAAGAGATGAAAATCTCGGCAGGTCCCTCTAAGATAAGATGATGAGACCAACTTCATTATACTACTAGGTCTAATCTTTTTTGGCTAATGAGCTACTGTGTGTGGTAATTGACTGCCTAGTCTTCATTGAATAGCCTAGACTACTCTCCTAATATGTTATTGGCTACAAAGAAAGGCCTGAGTACAAGGTGGAACAGAAACTTTCACTATTCACTATGCACAACATACTCCAACTACTACTATACAGCCTTCAAGGAAGTGCGTAAATAATATTTTAGGAGCTTAGAAAGTTATCACGCTACAGAGGTCACGCGAAGTTCCTTGTAATATCGTACTTTGGAATAGGCACCACCCGATAATTTCCTACTCTTTAATAACCTCAACTTTGTGACCGAATTTCTAATCTTAGTACCACATCATAGTCAAAATTCAGGTTAAGTTTTGATAGCTATGCAAAGTACAAGATTAATCATGTGTTTTTTATATATATTTTTTATTATTTCATTACCGCAAAGCGTGAGGCCGTTATCTCACAAGATACTAAATTATGGACCAGAATCCTAGACCACTGAGGAACTGGCTCTTTCAAGATAAGGCAGGCTAGGATAAGATGGTAATAGCTAGCCAGGTGAACTTGAAAACCGTCAAACCGAGTAACGTCTATTGAGAAACCGGTAACGCACCCAGTTTCTCTGGGTCTGGGTACAGTGGTCTAACCACTAGACTAGAGTGGGTTAAGTTTTTTTTTATGAATGTTAAATGTACATAACAAAGAGAGATTATGCAATGATTAACACCTGTGAAGCCAAACAACTCAACGGCACCTGCGAGTAACGCGACAATGTCTAAAACACGATTTACATATATGTATTGCGTTGTCAACAACGCGAAGTGAATGTAGTATATCATGCAGCAGAATGACAGATGCTCATCAATCATTCCTATAAAATACTCCGACGTTGGTATCCATAACAACAACATCTTTTAAGAGCAGGTAATACAACGATATTTTACAGAAGATACCTATTTTCTTTTTACTGAAAATACGGTACATATTATTATGTACAATAAAATTATACTACAGGCTTTTGATTGCATATCTCGAAATGTCTAATAAGGTATGTTAACAAGCTAAACAAAGCTAAACAAAACAAAGATAAAACTCCAAAGGAATTAAAGAAAAATGTTGCGAATGAAATACGTGTTTGGAGTGCTGAATGCTGGTACTTTTTCTAGTTATTTATTTTAAGTTGGACACTGTGCCAAAATATCTGGAACTTAACCAACTGCTCTTATAGTGACAGTATGTAGGTAGGGCACATAAGTGACGTACCAATTTTCAAACAAAAAGATTTTTGGGTTAAATAATTGCCTATGTAAACTGTGACAGTGTTTCAGAAACGACTATTAAATGCTCAAAGAAAAATATTATATAAATATATAAAAACAATATCTCAAAAGATTTGTAACATATCGCTCAACCTACATTTAAAATATCTGCCAAGTGTCTTTCATAGAGATAGTGTCTTTATTAACTTTAATCAACTAAGATATACCTATACCGAATATACAGGCTGAATAATATAATATAGGCAGGCCACAGGTCTATTTCCCTTAATTTAATTAAAAACTTTTTGTACTTTCACCTGTTTCATTATCTAACCTAAAAACCTTATCAGATACTTACATTACCGCTGCTGCGAGTCACTAAATAATACCACCACCTTATGGTTTAAAGTAATAAATTATATAACTAATTAATTGTCTGATATTATTTCAACCTTATATTAAATTATAAAATAAGAAAGCAATCAATGAAATTGTTAGGCAAAATCGACATCATATTTTCCACGGAAATAAATGGGATGGTGAAAATATCGATCAAAACGTCATATTCCACCAACGTCTCTATTTGAATGAAATCTCGGAGGCCGCATTCTCGGATAGCGGTATCCGCTATTTATTAAAAGCCTTTGCACGAACCACTTACGTCTATTCGTTTGTACGCACAGATAGCATTAAATCAAATTGGTACCTACCTTCTAGCATAATGAATTCTCAATAGAAGATCTGGTCTTAAAGGTATGAGAACTAATTAATAATAATATTATTCCTATAACTACGGACCCTATGAAAGGGTTCGAAACGTCAAGATGTAGTCAAAACATAATTATCTGGCTATCCTACATCCTATGCTATATTTATAGGGAAGGCTCGTGCCCTCGCAGTGGGGACATAAAAATGAGCTGATGATGATGATGATGATGATGATGAAACATATATAAATAAGTAGCAGATATATTCGTAGTCACTTGTGCTATAAGTGTGGAGTAACACACAAAATGTCTAAGACCTCTAAGAGACGACGTTCTTTTAGAACGATTAAGAAAGAAGCAAGCTTTCAAAAATTCGATAAATGCTACAGATACACCGTTTATTATAAATGCCATAATGTTTTGTATAATTACATAAGAGGAGCTGGATGGCGCAGTGGTAAACGCGCCCGGTCTGCGAGTGCTGAGGTTAAGCAACTTTCGGAAAAGCCGGTCATCGGATTGGTGACCAAAAATGTATCATCTCGAGCTCCTCCGTGCTTCGGAAGGCACGTAAAGCCGTCGGTCCCGGCTTCATTAGCAGTCGTTAACAACCACCAATCCGCTGAGCGCGCATGGTGCAAGGTTTATGGCCCGTTTTTGCTATCCATCCATAGGGAAGGCTCGTGCCCCAGCAGTGGGGACCTAACATGAGCTAGTGATGATGATGAGTTACGTCTTGTCCATTTTCATGTGTAAATAGAGTGCGCCGTGAAGCAGAAAACACGTAATTTAAACGTCTCGATGCTGACGGTCTTCGTAGCGACCTTTCGTAACGCGATTGTTCGTAGCAGAGGCGTTACGCACGCTCATTGCAACGCAAGTGCGTTTGCATGAAAATAACGCTACGTAACATTCGTAGATGGAAATATCATCTACATGAATTTATTGTATTATAGCACTTTCGCGACTTCGTCCGCATGTATTTGAGCTTTTAAAAATAAACTTTTTTTTAAATAAAATAGCCAATGTTATATGCCTACTACATTCTTTCCTTCCAAGGAATTTAGTAATCTATTAGTAAAGGATTTTTGGAATTGGACTAGTAGTTCCAGAGATTACCCACCGCAAGCAAACAAACAAACAAACAAACAAACAAAGTCACAAACTTTACGTCTCATAGATAATAATTAGGTAGGTACACGACGCGACGTCATGACTTACGAGTATATACTGATTTTACCCTTATAAAAAACATATTAAAGTGGAGTAAGAAGCTAGTTTATTATTAGAATTTGTTAAAGTTAACAAAAGTTAAAATAAAGACAATTAAATAAGTTTTTAACTGTATCCAAATGCTTAATTAAGTCTATTAGACAAGCAAGTGGTTAGTTTTGTGAATGTATAAACCATTTCATTTTGAAATATTTAGAAAAAAAACCCCATCTATTCGCCGACCTGAAAAATTATTAAAAGCGCATGTTGAAAGTGTTAACAAAAAATGTTACCTTTAGCATTAAGCTAAGTTATGAAGCTTATTAATAGCTTAAGACATCGGATTGTAAAGTGTTTTGTGTGCGAACTCGTCGCCGGTAAGGTGTTAAGCCTTCGCGTGCCTGCAATTACTAACTGCCTTTACACTGCAACACTTTAGTATATTTTCAGTTGTACTTTTATTATACTTACAAAATTATCGGAAAGAAGAAACAGCAGATGGTGTGCCATTTTTTTTATTAGTATCTTATAATGGCACCTGTACTCGACAGGAACCAGTTATCGACATTTTTTATTTTTTTATGTTAAAAGGAGGCCAACGAGTAACCTGATGGAAAGTAATCACCGCCGCCAATCGACTGGGTATCCAGAACCAAAACCAAAGTAATCGTAGATGCGTTGCCGGCCTTGAGGAAGGAGTTGGATCTTGAGGAGGGAGTAGGAATTGGGAGGGGGGAGGGGTGAGAGATGGGCCTCGGGTACTTTCACTCATCGGACGAAACACAACAGTAACGAGTGCCATTGTTTCACGCCGATATTCTATGTTTCATTAATTCCTCAGAAACAGAGGTCAGCAGCAAGTTTTAGATTTTACCTACAATTTAATACAGACCACCTGCTAGTACCCTAGTTGTCATGATTCAATGAATTCTATGTTACTAGTGGTTGCCCAGTGGTCGAAATTCGACCGTAATTTTTTTATTATGGCTGCACCAAAGACGTACGTCTGTAAGGCTGCACGGATTGTATCCTAAGCAATGAAAAATTAAAAAAATAGAATGTGAGTTTGTGAGGATTGGCATAGACAGATTTCGGCCGCTGCTCTTCCATTTTTAAAATTTTTGAAAAATGTACAAAACAATGTTTATTTAGTTTAATGTATTTTAATGCATAATTAAAAAAAAAATATTAGCATTCTGCTTTCCTTCTCTATATAAACTATAAGTTTGTGAAATTTCATACTCGTCCGTCCGCGCAATTTTCGTAAAAAGGAGTATAAAGTTTTTCTTCACGTATTAATATATTATAGATTAGTATCGTAATGGCACCAGCGCTCGACAGGAACCAGTTATCGACTTTTTTTTAAAATTAATTTCTCAGAAACAGAGGCATGTTTTTAATTTTTAGTTTTTTTTTTCAATGTGGGTCACCACGCCAGCATTAACAGATTACAGCGACAATATATCCTTCTTTGCAAACATCTTAACATTGACATCTTCGCAGGCAAACCCCAGAAATTCAAGCGTCAAATATTGCAGTCCTTTGAAGTAACACCAAATAATTAATAAACAGTTGCAATAAATTGTATAAATTTGTTTTTTTCGTTACTTGTATACTTGTATTGAATAAGAATAGTGTTTAAATATACTACTCAAAACAAAATAAGGGCCACGAGGTATTTTTTCATTTTGGTGTAAATTATTAAACATTTACATATTGAAAGTAGTAAAATATTGAGTAATCAAACTCTTTGATACCTAAACTTTTTAATATTGTAGTATTCATCTAATGCTGGCAACAATTTTAAATAAAATTTGATTTAAAATTATTTTTGAAAATTTTGATTCCATTTTCTTTGACGTTTTGCTTTCCTTAGCTTCTTGGTTTTATAGAAATTATCAGAGTTCATTGATATCTCGAGTCAGAAACATCTTTTGCAATATGCCACAAGCACGCAGGCGTCATATGGACTCGCTGACAGCAACCAGAGCCGTTACAATGATTGAAGAAGGTCATTCGCAGCGATCTGTGGGTTTGCAATTGGGATTTTCTCAAAGAGCTATTCAAAATCTATGGAATCGTTTCCAAGAGACCGGCAGTGTTAGAAGAAGACCTGGTTCGGGCAGAGTTCGCATTACAACAGCTCAAGAGGATCGTTACATTCGATTAAGTGCGCGCCGAGATCGCACAACGACGGCCCGCAAGCTGCAAAATCGTTTACGGCTCACAACGGGTACTCGTGTCAGTGACCAAACTATTCGTAATCGATTGCATGAAGACCAGCAGACATCAAGAAGGCGAGTTGTCCGTATTCCATTAACCAGAAATCATCGTGCAAATCGTTTAAGATTTTCCCGTCAACATTTGGACTGGGACATAAACCAATGGGGCATGGTGCTCTTCACAGACGAATGCAAAGTTAAATTTTTTAACGACGATCGGCGTATTAGAGTATGGAGAAGACGCGGCGAGAGATTTTCAGAAGCCTGCATCCATGAAGTCGATCGTTTTGGTGGTCCAAATGTAATGATTTGGGGCGGGATAAGCTTACACGGCAAAACTGAGCTCGCTATTTTAAATGAGGGTACTGTTACTGCTCAGCGGTATATTGAGGAAGTCGTCAGACCACATGTGATCCCATTTGCCCAGCGAGCGGGTCCGGGATTCATCTTGATGCAAGACAATGCTCGTGCACACACGGCTCAAGCGACTCGGTTTGTACTGGAAGCGTCTCAAATTCAAGTCTTGCCGTGGCCGGCGAACAGTCCGGACTTAAATCCAATAGAGCACATGTGGGATTAGTTGAAACGAAGAGTTAGAGACGGTGATCAGGAAATCCACAACCAACAGCAACTCATCAACGCTGTTAAAAGGGCCTGGGAAGAGATTCCAATGGAAAATGTCAGGCATTTGATTGAGAGCATGCACTCCAGGCTTCAGGAGTGCGTAACGAAACGAGGGGGGCATAACCGTTACTAAAAGATGAGCATGGAGTATTTTCTTTTGTTTTCAGTAACTTTACATTGTTTTTATTTTTAACCTTAAATGTGTTTTTTCTTTCAAAAGCAAATAAACTTTTTAATCATTATTATTGGAATAAATTTATTGGTCTACACGGTAAAAACAACATTAGTTTTCGTTATGGAGACAAAAAAATTAATATTGGTTTTATTATTTTCATGGTACAGACAAAATACCTCGTGGCCCTTATTTTGTTTTGAGTAGTATATTATATTTTAGTCCACATTGCATGCCGTGGCAGCCTCTATGTAAGGTGACATTTAGCTTAAGTCCATTTTTGTTCGAAAACAATTTTGCTTGTATTTGTGTTAATTTTGTTGGTTGTCCTATTAAATTAAATAAAAAATAAGTAAATAATATAAGTGTTTGATTTTACTAACAATTTAATACAGACCACATGCTTCCTAGTTTTCATCTAGTAAATATTCAATGAATTCTATGTTATTTTTGGTGACGAAAATTGGTGTTAAATACTATATAGGTACTGTGTCGAACTACTACCAAAGGTACAGACGCCTGCACATCAACCTATCCAAAACTGTCAAACTGTCAAAGTCTATTGAGGAAATTTGAGTTTGTGGTAGGTTGATGTGCAGGCGTGTGTACTATTTAACAAAACAGTAAAGCGTATTTTGTGACGCATTTCTTTGACGCTTTGATTTTGCACTATCAAGATTTGTATAAATTCAATTATTACGTTTTATTAACGATAATTAGGTAAATTTGTCGTGTTTTTTTATGAAGTTGAACGGGAATTCAACAATATTTTTTTTGCATTAGATGTCACGTTCTCTAATGAAACATCCATTTTAGGCACTCTAAAATGAAATGGTAACCTGAGTTGTGTGCTAACTTTTAGAAGGTTGGTTAGTAATACCTTTTTAATTGTGCTCCATCGGTACGCTCGTTTTGTGCCATCCTATTTTTACTTTAATACTAAAAAAACATTAACAGCGACACGGTGTAAGTGTGATTAAAGTGTCCCGGGCAAATTCCGTTTGTTTTACCGACCTACTCCATAAATAGTGTGGAACATCTCTTGGAAGCTTAACCAACAACTGCAAAAATATGAAGTATTTTTTTTTTTATACTTAGCACGGCAAATGACTCCACACCACCTGATGTTAAGTGGAAATGGAGTCCAGACGCGAAGACAACTGGTGCAGCGTGAAAACAACGCAGCATCAGTCAACTTCTCTCTGCCGGCCCACAAGGTTCCTTCTTCTTCTTCTTCTTCACGCCTCGTTTGAAGGACCCCATATCACGAGTATAAAATCGGTAAATGTATGTATATAATCTAGTATACCTACATATGTATTAGTTAGCTTATTGCACCCTACTGCTATGCAAGGCCCCCAAAATATGTTTATTATTAGCAAATCTTAATGCGAATATATTTTAATTGTCGAAAAATTAAAGGTAACCTTAAACTTTTTAGGTAAATTTAAATGTAATAGGGTCAATCCATGATTTACCGAAGTACCTATAAGTAGGGTGAATAACCTTACCTAGATACCGTACTTTTGTTTTTTATTTTTTATTTTTATTAACACTTTGTTAATATAACGACTAAATGCTACAATTACTTAAAGGCTAACACAACATGCAACATATATAACATTTATAAAAATATTCGGAATCTTATAACTAAATTAAATTAAATTAGGCACGAAGCTGTTCCAATAGGCTCGTTTCAACAGACTTGTGAAATGATCCAGGTGTGTCATTGTGCAGGTCAATAGCAACACTACAGCTATCAATAACTTTGCACATTCTAGCCACTGGGGAATGAGCACCAAGCACTGTCCTTCGCAAAGGTGGGCAAAGAGGACAGATTCTATTACGAGGATATCGCATGGGAGCACGAAATTTGAATTGGGACAACAACGAGGGCAATCAATTTTAATCCTTTACAACTTATATATAAATGTGGCGTCAGCTAAACCCAAAAAGACTAGACAGTCTAGAAGAATAGATAGTCTTCTATGGTTGAAATCCCACACAATGCTAAAGTTTAAAAAAAAAACTAAAAAAATTAAAAAATATTCAAAGAGTTCAATTGTGATTTAAGACGGAATAAATTCAAATGCGGCGAGGCGACGGCAAGTTCCAAGATAAAAGTTTCAGGGATCAAAGACAAACTTAAAAACTAGTCCATAAGGGTCAAGCAGAAGACCGCTTTTATGAGACTAACCTTCAGTGATTGATAGGGCTGGGATGTGGCTTAGTCGTACAATGGGCTAGACTTTTTTTACATCGCTTCTTGTGGTACAAGGTCGGCTAGGACAGTAATATAATATATTATGTATCTAGCGGTTCTTGTAAAGTAGTCTTTGATGTGGAAATCATATTAGACAGATAACACATAATATACACACATAATATACACCTACGGAAAAGTAATGTCTTTTTAATTAATTGAAATTTACTTCCGCAAAAAACCATAAAAATGGTGTGTATGCATGCTATTTCATTGATTAAGTTTAATTAAAAGAAAAATATGCATAAGCAACAAAGATTTGTCATCCACCAAAGATAAAAAAATCTAGTTATACCTATTTGTTATATTTAGAAAATTTTATAGATTTATTAATTTTACTAGCTGTTACTTTAATTCAATAGGACAATTTTATATACTTTTAATAGCTAACCTTATTATAAAATAAAACTCAAAGTAAATTATTTAAAAATAAATTTAGAAAAAAATAAATGAATCACCATCAAGAAAATACGAATAACACATGAATGTATTAAAAAAATTAGAACCATGAATGCGATAACCAAGTGATTTATCATAAATAATACTAAAAGTTAGTGCAAAAAGCAAAGAAAATGTCGATTCTATTCAATATTTCAATCACGAATGCATGGGGGTCGTAAATATATCTCACACCACTTCGGTACGGTTACGTTTTTTAATAAAACAACGCTTCTGAGAATTATCATAATCCTATCTGTGTGCTGAATCCTATCTGACTCGGTCAGACAGTCGCTTAAATGAATTTAAAAACAACTCCCACAGGAAAAGCCGGTCTGTTTCCCTAATAAATAATAGATAAGTAGATAATACTTTTATTGCAACACTAAAAAACATAAACATGAACAAAAGAAAAAAATAATAATTACAAAGTTACAATTTGGCGGTCTTATCGCTTTCAAGCGATTTCTTCCAGACAACCAGTCGAATGGAGAGAGCTAATAAACTTTAAGGTCAGAGGTGAAATTATGAAAACATACTAGAATAATGTGTATTTTATAAATTAAACTAAATAATAATAATGAAAATGATAATAATGATAAACATATAAATACCATATATATAAATAAACCTACTTAAACATAATAGTAGTCTCAGGTAGGAAAGTAGCAGATATGGCAGTTTTGCAGCTGGACAGGGTTAATCGGAAAGGTAGAATTTTTTTCACGAGCTCTTTAAATAAGTGAATAGATTTCGCACGCCTGATCGCAACTGGAAGCGAATTCCAGAGACGAACAGCTTGGACGGTCAAAGAATAATCATAATAGGTGGTGCTGTGTGGTAACAGGTACTGAACAAACTACAACCAACATAAGGTTCGTACTACTACTAGTAGTGTTCGACAAGAACCAGAGATCGACATTTTTATGATGATGATGATAATGATGAACCATTAAATACAGACCAGCTGCTTCCTAGCTGTCATCCCGTAACATTTCAATGAAAATTTATGTCACTTTTTAGCGACGAAAACTCGTAAAAACTCAAGTCAACTATTTCAAATGAATTAAAACGCTAAAACAATAATAATATTAGTTCTAAATAAGTTAAGAGCAGTTTCATAAGTTCTAAGGGCTGTTACTTCTGTCTTTGTCATATGATATGAAAAGACGAAGCTTATGTCACACGCTATGTGACTTACGTTAGGAAGTGGTTTATATAGCCCTTGGCGTTATTTATAAAATTAATAATTCATACGTT
Source organism: Eudonia truncicolella (assembly GCA_949315975.1). NCBI lineage: Eukaryota > Metazoa > Arthropoda > Insecta > Lepidoptera > Crambidae > Eudonia > Eudonia truncicolella. The sequence continues at coordinate 13,941,533 of OX438836.1, forward strand.
GTTTCGATCTACGTCACTTGACTGCACTTATGTAGGTACTGCGAATATCCCTCTAACTGCCGTAATCAAATACGTCAATTAAGTTTTAATGACAATTAATTCTCTTGCTGTCACTTTCTTATGTATAGTGCTAAATAGAGAAGGAAAGACATTTAATTGTCATTAAACTTAATTGACGTCTCTGAGTACGGCAGTAAGACTAGAAAAGAGGTTATAGAGAAGTTGTCTTTCATCTTATTAAATGGTGTGAACATCGAGTTATTTTATGACATGGAAAAAAGGAGTTCCTATGTTTCCTTCGGTTGATTAATAAATACTTAGGTTAACCTTATTTATTCTCTAGATTCGCAGAAAGTTGTCTATTTTAGAACTTTTTTAAAGTGACTCGGTATAGGATTTAACGTTTATACTAACTAAATATGAAATGTCGAGGCTTTACTCTACGTACATTCATAGAAAAGTGCTTAGTTACGCGGAATGCTACATTGCAAATTCAACGTAGAAGCCGTAATGAGGGAAGGTCAAACACAATGCTCTACTGGCCAATTAGAGGATTAACCGCATGTATGCTAGGAAAGAAGAGAGAGTACTTAGACGAGTACTTCTGCCCTTTGTCATAATGCAGTAACACCAACACGACGAATTGCAAAGTTGCTAATGGTGTGAGCCGGTTTGTGTTCGAGTGTAAAGCGTTTTTAGGGCGGACATGTCATTGGTAACGAATAATTGGAATTTGTACCTTTTGTAGGCGAGCCCTGTGTGCGAACGCCGGCGTCCGTGGCGCTTTGCCCCCGCTGGTGGAGTGGAGTAGTAGTAGGGTGTTAGAAGCGCCGAGGAGGGCTCCTGGCCGCGGGGGGCCGGCGTTGCTTCGCGTAGCGAGCGATGGGCGCGTGTGGCTCGAGGTCGGTGTGCCGGCGGAGTGGGCCGCTTGCCCGCCTGACAGCCGGTCCTGCGCGCGCTGCACCGCCGGCCACCACCGCGCAGGCGGCCTGCCGCGCCGCAAGCGATAATCTCAACCATCAACCGACCATACCTCGATTCCTTGATACATGTGCTACCTATATCCTAACGCGATATTAACATAAACTGAGGTAAGCAACAATTTTACCTAATCATTTTGATGTGGTGCTAAACAGTAGTGCAATACGTTGTGTACCTACAATAAGCAGCATATAAGATTCTTTTTAGATAAATAATTCAACCATACATCTTAATAAATAAGACCTGGTGAACGCTTTATGTGTATGGGTATCGATGTTTATATTATTTAAGTCTTTTGGCATGCTAATGTTATATGATTAACGTCAAACAAAAACTGCTGTTCACGTAAAAGCCCCATATGCCGGTACGCACCATCAAACGTGTCAAAGCTACGATTTAAAATTAAAAAAAAAAACAAGATCACAGTAAATTCGTCGTGTGTTGAACTTGAAACAGGACCTTTTCCGCTGTAAAATGTATATAAAGTGATGTATAAAATATCTAGATCAAGTGGCGTAAAATGTCGAAATCAGCTGTTCGCTGTCGGTGTAGGTTATCGCTGGGGCGCTATCGATTGGCGCCACTTTCACCGTTAGGGCGCGAAATGTTCTTTGTTTTGGCGCTGCTCCAAAAATGGCGTCTAGTCCTGTCCTGTTACTAGGGAACGCGTTTTGCGTTAGAACGCGACAATTCCACACTGGAGTGGTTCCTACCTATCTACCTACCTATAAAACGTAGTTCCGACTTTTTTTTATAACAGACGCAATAATAATTATGAAACTTAAAAATATTTTTTTCTAAAGGAATAGGTTATGCAAAAGTAGGTATATTAATTAATAAACCCTTTTTAGAGCAATGGTTAATAGTTGCCTTTATAGGACAACAGTCAAATTGTTTCCACACAAGAAAATCCTTTTTACTCAAACCTAATTCAATTTGAATTCCATGAAAATCCATAAAGCGCTGTTGCTACACGTGAAAGGGAAAATGACGAAGTATTGGTACCCTTCCTTAAAACTCGTATGTACGTAACCTACTACATTAATTATGTACTAACAGCTTTTCCTATAAATGAGCTGTATTCATTTCACCTGACCAATCTAATGATGGATTGCACATGGAATACCAAATACTGAAGACAGGCTATATTACCTCTAGATTAGTCTAGATAACCTGTAAGCAACGTGTTCCTTAAAACACAACACTGCGTCACAAAATAAGGAGGATTCAGAAGGTTAGCTTAAAACATATCGTTGTTGATACTGCTATATCGCGGAACCAACAGTGGTTAATACCGCGGAACTTGGTAGTGACCAATTTTACAGAAGAGCGAAAAACCTGTTATATTCTTTGTTACTACGTCTTTTTTCTGATTAAACTATAAATATATTTAAAGATTTAGGTACTTTAGCACACGGGACGACGCCAATGGCTATTTAGAACCTATACGCGCGGAATCTCAATTTTGATTTATCTGTAGTTCCGCGTTATTAGCAACTGTTGGTTACGCAGTATTGCAGTTTCAACGAGGATATCGCAGTCGAGCAACGCACACATAGACTCTTTGCCCGGACATGGATATCGGAATAGTCCGACCGCAGCTGTTGCGAGATTCCGTCCGTGTCTGTGCCAGATTTTCTGTGTGCGTTGCTCTAGCGCGTTTGTATGAAGCTTACTTTCTGTAGACTCGTTATTTTGTGCCGCTGTAATGGTGGCCTACGGTTAGGTTACGATGTTCGCTTTGGTAACGTAACCGCAATGTCCCATTCGCGTCATAGATACGTCATTGCTGACAGACCGATAACAGGGCGAAGCTCGCATCGAGCGGCTCGGCTCACTGTACTGACCATGCGAATGCTCGCATTATGATGATACGCTTCGATCCGTCTCAACTTTTACCACTGTGGTTTTGGCGATAGACAACATAGCTTTTTCACTGTATTTTATAAAAAAATTTATAAATATTTAATTTAGCTTCAGTGCAGCAATTAGCACTTGAAAATAAAAAGTGAAAATTTACTATAGCGATGTGTTGTCAAATTTGTGGTATTTCATCTGCAAAGATGAATCTGCATGGCCATCGGTTGAAACGACCGTTGGATAGATGGCGCTGTGCTGCTAAAAAGCACTCTAAAAACATTAAAAAGCAGTGACAAAATTCAGCGCTTACGTCAGCCTTCCCGGTAGCATAGCGGTCAGTGCAGCCGCCCGGATTGCGGAAGACCCAGGTTCGATTCCTGGCTGGGTCGGGTGGGCGTTTAATTTTTTCACTGTATTTTATAAAAAAAATTATAAAATAAGTTTTTACCTACGTCCTTCCTATAATATTGGGGTCCTTCAAACGAGGCGTGGAGATACTGCGTTGTTTTTCGCTGCACCTGTTGTCTTCGGAGATATACTCCATTTCTACCTAACATCAGATGTAGTGCCGTCATTTGCCGCACTAAGTGTAAAAAATACTAACCAAAAAGTAGGGATAGGTACCTAAGTAGGTCATGAAAACAGGCACGTCCTTGCTTCATTCATAATTTATAGGAAATACGCAGGATACAGTGTCAAAATGTAATTCGGATAATAACATAATAGCACTACTAAGGCTGGGTTTTCACCATAGCTATGCGAGATAGCTATAAGCAGTGTGTGTTGCCAACTATAATTTTTTTTTATACTTAGCACGGAAAATTACTCCACACCACCTGATGTTAAGTAACAATAACGATTAACAATTACTTCAGACTTCTATCAGACCAGACCACAAATCACAAGATCCACAAAAAAAAAGCGCCATCAGTACCCACTTTTAGGTCGAAAACTAAATATAGTGACACTTTTCATAAAAAGTAACTAGATGACGCCTAAATTTTAAACAAAATCTTTTAAGATATCTAAAACTTTCAATACTAACAAAATTATTAAACGTTAGCGATAGACGACCAATTTGTCCGTATTTACCTTATAGATATGACGGAAAATCCGTCAAGTTGGCAATACTGGCTATAAGTGCTCGAGAAAGACTCCAAAAGAATCTCCATCCTATTGGTGGATTTGTTCCTACGCACATCTCTAGTGAAATGTCACCCTTAATCGGGACTGGCACGACCCACGTGAGGAGCCCTTTTAACTTCTTGCCGCCCCCAAAAAAGTAGGTAACGATGAAAAGGCCGCTTGATGCCTCGATGTTTGATGATCAGCAAACTCTCCAAAATCAAAAAAAACCAGAAGGATTGCTTTATATTCTTTGGCTCGTTAGAGCGGTGAAAATAAAGTTATCCTATTGGTGAATTTGTTCGTAGCTCACCGCTTAGCTACATCGCACATCTCTCTGGTATGCCAGCCTAAATCGACACCGACACGTTCCGAGCTTTTTGTTTTATGTGGTAGCTGCATTGGGTCAAGGACTATGCACACAAATCTGCAGTGTGGTGTATTCCAAGTGCATACATTAGCCGATAGCTGTGGAAAATCGTTTATTCTGTTTATACTTACATGTTGGTTTTAGAAAGAAGTATTTTAAAACAAAGTAAATAGTTAAAAAGGGTTTTTTTTTTTAATACTTGTCCCCCCGACGTGGGTCAGTGTCGGAGACGTTATTTACGTCTTCTACTACTATACTGCTCGTGGCTTTACGCCTACATTTCCTTGGCACGGATTGTGCCCTATCTACAGTTCTACTTCTATTCTAATTTTATATAATTATACTTTGAAATTATACTTTCTTCCATTTTCATTGCACGCTAGGTGCCCTATCTACTCTCTTATTCTACTCTTTTATACATTTTTGTCTTACTTTACTATCTCTAATCTTTTCTTATACACTATTATAGTTTTCCATTTTTATTGCATTCCAGATGCCCTACTTCTTATTATCTATTGCTTAAACTAATATCACATTTCTTAACAATATCACAATTATAAACACGATAATAAAAATTCCAATAAAAACGGGGGTTGTAGGTAGTCGTTCCTTTTACCCCTTCGATAATTTTTTTAATCTGGCACTAAGCAGACTAAAGGTTAATGACGCTGTCCATGGCTAAGAAAAGCTGAAGCGTTTAAAAAGAAGACGCCATCAAAAAAAGTTTATTTAACTGAATTTATGCAATTTGACGACTCCGGTGGCCGAGTGACAAAGCAATGACTTTAGATTTCCGCTAAACGAACTTGACTTCGGGCAAACAAAAGCAAACCTCTTATAACTACAGCTCCATGGCAAACCTGTCGCAAAATATCCGATTCAAGTACAACTTTTGGCAGTTCGTTTAGCAACTGTCAGAAGCTGTCCATGAGTTATGAATAAGGACTTTGTGGTGCGCCCATTACGCCACAGGTTTGCATAACTTCTGTCTTATATACACAAGCACCCGATCAGATCCGAACCCCTCGAAGAATCTAGTAGGGAACGGGGACACGAACCAGTGCCTGATGCCATTCTCTCTGTCCATTACTTCGTGAATAGCGTTGTTGGTTATAAAATTAGTAAGATTCTATATTTTTAGCTGTAGTGTAAGACACATTTTGTTGTTCCAAATAAAAAGGTATAATATTGTAATTATATCAAAGGCCTCCCCACACTTTTTCCACACCTTTAAATAAAATTACAAAAATATGGTTTATCTGCATACAAAATAAGTCCCTGTTCATTATACCTACTTATTTTACCATTACCTACTGTCATGTTGTCGGTATCATAGTGGCACGAGTGTTCGTCACCAGTTTTCGTCGCCAAAAATAAGCATAGAATTTCATTTTACTGGATGACAACTAGGAAGCACGTGATCTATATTGAATTGAAGCTAAAGTCAAAAATCAGTTGCCCTTTACCTTAGTTCTAAAAACTCCAATTCTCTGGGCAACACTGGTGCCTCTACCCTACATATGGTTTTATTTCATTCTAGTTCAACCCAACTATACTGGGATATTTAATCATAATTGGTGTAGTTTTACTTTTTTTGTAATTGAAATAGTGTGTGTGTGTATGCCATAATAAATAAATAAATACATTGACATTAGTTTGTATAATTCTTTTTTCACATTGGGTGATAGATAGGAATAAAAAAGTTCGATCTGGTTCCCCTGTTAGCGAACATTTACCTCCCTAGAAGGAAAGAGCAGGGGAAGAGATAGGAATATCTCGTCATTATCACCCTGGCCTTCACTCAGTCTGTCTTCGGACATAGGCCTCCTCCTCCGCCTTCGGTTCTTTCTATCACCTTTCGGAGAGAGTTTGCTGATTGCATCTGAGGGCCTTTTCAGAGTCACCGGACTTTTTGTAAGCGACGAAAAACTTGAAGGACTCCTCAAGCCGTGAAACGAAACACCGTCAGAGGTTTTTTAGAGGGCATGGCATCACGCACTGTGCACCTTATCCCTATTAGACTCTCCGAGGGCTTCGGATCGGATACGGCGCGGAACAACCCACGGCGCCACTTAAGGTCCTAACCTTGTCACGGTTTGACCGGGTCGTGGGGGCGGAGAGAAGCGCCCAGGTACATGTCTATACCTGGTATAGAGCGCGTGTGAACCGGGTCGTCGTGGCCTTATTCTACGAGTACGGTGTCTTGGGCCTAAGCCCAGTTGTGGCCGGCTAGACTTCTAATATTATCTACCCATCTGAGCGGTGGCCGTAACTGCACATAACGTGGAAATAATTCGTAATATTTATTTGATTTCAGGTACTTTCTACTATGTGCTACGCTTTTGGAAGATATAACAATTCTTTATTGTGAAGAGGTGCCGAGAAAATACTTTTTGGAATAAATGACATTTCTACTTCATTTCAAAGGTAAATTATTTACCTTATTTTACATATTTATTAGGTATTTTATATACCATGGAGAGTATATTTGGGAAAGCAAAAACAGTAGGTGGAAGTATAGTTTTAGTATGATTATTAATTTGAGTGACTATGAATATAAAATTTTAGGTGCGTTATGGATATGGGTACGCCACCAGTGTTCGAAACAGTAACCCAGTGTTCGACACCGGTTTTTGTAGTCAAAGATAACTGGAAGACAGCTAGGAAGCAAAGTTGTCTGTATTAAATTGTTGCTAAAGTCAAAAAGTGTTGCTGACATATTATATTTTTAATGATTATACGAAAAAAATACGTGTGTAAAGGGTGAAAGGGGTTTAAGGGGTCTTAACTAACACCATTCGAGACCCAAGCCAACCTCTCCTGCGCGTGGTCTACCCTGATGGCCAACAGACGAGGCTCTGGCGACCGACCGCTGGCGGTATAACCATCACAAACGAACATAGCCACAAAGTGCACAGACCGGTGTCGGGCAGCAACGTCACCAATGCGATTAGCTACGCGCTGCGATTGCCAACCCGCATATCCAGTGTTGCAATTTTGGACCTTGGTTGCAACCCTCCATGGCGACACAGAAAGGACAGTGGCCCTCAGTTCCCGGCCGCCCTGCTATTCCTGATCACGGCGGAGGTCACGGTAACGGCAGGGCAGGGGGTGCGAAGAATCCCCGGGTTACTGAAGGCCGCCACAAACAACTGACCCTGGTAATGTACAACAGACGCACGTTACGGCTTGACGAGGGCCGGGCGCAGCTCGAAGAGGAACTCGGGAAGATAAGGTGGCATATTGGGTTGGGTTAAGTTAAGTCCAAAGAGGTGAAACACTGTAACCCTTGAATCAGGCCACCTTATGTACTACCGAAAGGGAGACCAGCTATCCCGAATTTCAACCTCCGGAGCAGGCCAGGTTTCAAGGAGGATATGGCACTATAGACCACATCTTCACAGTGAGGCAGATTATACAGAACACCGAGAAGTATAATCGGCGCCTGTGCCTGTGACTGTGCTTAGCATTTGTGGACTATGAGAAGGCATCTGACTCTATCGAAACCTGGGCTGTTCTAGAATCCCTGCAACGATGCCAAATTGACTGGCGATATATCCAAGTGTTGAGGTGTCTGTACAATGCCGCCTTCATGGCCGTCCAAGTACAGAACCAGCAGACTAAGCATATTCCCTTGCATCGTGGTGTGAGACAAGGAGATGTAATATCCCCTAAATTGTTCACAAATGCTTTGGAAGATATTTTTAAGGCGCTGGGCTGGAAAGGACGTGGCATTAACATCAACAGTGAATGCATCTCACATTTGCGATTTGCGGACGACATCGTCATCGTGGCCGAAATGTTGCAGGATTTACAATACAAGCTGAACGGCCTAGCTGATTCTTCTCTATGCATCGGTCTCCGGATAAACTTGGACAAAACCTAGATGATGTTTAACGAACATGCCATTCCGGGACCGATTGCAGTTCAAGGCTTTACTCTCGAAGTTGTTAAGGTGTATGTCTACCTCGGGCAAACTCTGCAGTTTCGTAGAAACAACTTCGAGAAAGAGGTCAACAAAAGGATACAGCTAGGCTGCAGCTAGGGAAATTACGTCAGGTCTTTACCGAAAACGAAACGAGGCTGGGCAGCATTTTGCAAACTCCATCGGGTCTTCTCGTCGCAAATACCACAGAGCCTTAAGACGAAAGTCTACAACCAGTGCGTCCTACCTGTTATGACATACGGAGCCGAGACGTAGACACTCACGGTACGACTAGTCCACAAATTTAAAGTTACTCAGCGAGCTATGGAGAGAGCTATGCTAGGTGTTACTCTATCTAAGGGATCGAATCCGGAACGAAGTAATTCGTCAGAGAACCAGAATTTAATGTATATTAGGCAAATATTGCAGATTGCATTGTCTCGTATAGGTACACACGCCTGCACATCAACCTACCACAAACAAATTGTCAAATTTCTTCAAGACTTTGAACATTAGGCCCTAATGATATGGTTGAAAATGTATTGAAGAAATTTGACAGTTTTGGATAGGCTGATGTGCAGGCGTGTGTACCTAAACATCTAATATTAACAACATAACATTGTTACACAATCCTTAATAAAACAATCATAATAAGGTAGGTAGGTATATTCAATAAAAATCAGTAGATAGGAAGTTTAAATTGATGATGATATGATATGATCTTTAAACCGCGTAGGGTTTTCTTTAGTGTACACGAGTTTAAGGAACTGCCTTTTCTAGTCCCCCCCACTTGATCCTCTAAATGCCACTACACATTTACATAATACACTAAACATGCACACTAGTTTTGACCCAAGACACCGTACTCGTAGAACAAGGGTACGAAGAACCGGTTCACACGCGCTCTACACCATGCTCAGACATGTATCTGGGCGCTTCTCTCCTCCACCACGGCCCGGTCAACCCGAGGCGAGGTCCGAACCTTTAGAGGCGCCCTCGGGTTGTTCCGCTCCCCAATCCGATCCGAACCCTTCGGAGAATATAGTAGGGCACGGGGACGCGCACTAGTGCGCGATGCCGTTCCCTCTAGAAAACCTCCGAAGGTGATTCGTTTCACACGGCTTGAGGGACCCTTTACGTTCCTCGCCGTCCCCAAACAACCCCGGTGAAGCTGAAAATGCCGTCTGAGGCAATCAGCAATCGCTCTCCAAAAGAAAAAAGCCTATTCTAGTGCTTTTAGCACTTTATGTACAGCCAGCATTAAAAGTCGCTAAAATTCGGAATCGGAAACTATTAAACTATCTTTGTCAAAGCAAAAAACGGATAGAACTAAGGCTTGTTAAACATCTTATGTTATTACGAGACGATTCTATAGTATTCTGCGCCTTTCGTTGCTAACCATGCTCATATAAAAACTTTGCAACAACTTTGCTTTTGCCTTAACATGCTAGTTGGCGACCTAAACCCCTACGTTACTTCTTAGCTCTACGCTCAGTAATTTTGGATGTTTGATTCTTGTTGTAGGTCTTTAAACTAAACATAACTTCACTAAGAACCCTGCGAGGGTACTGAGTCAGTAAAAACATATATTAGTTGAAAGTTTTGTCGGATATAAATGTAAAAAGGAAATAATGATGAATTTTAACCGTCTCAATTACAACTCCTTTAATGCCCCACACCCACACTGAGATACTCAAGGGGTTGGGGGGTATATCATATGTCACTACACATTACTTTTATCATTCATCATTATTAACAAAGGAAACATTATAGATTTTCAGAACTTCTACGAAAAATTACTATGACACTGGCTCAATGTGCTCAACGCGAAAAGCCATAAACTAAGGAAAAAAATTTTCTGTGACAGTGACATTCACATTCTGTTTGGCAATCAATCAGTTGAATCAGTAGGTACCTATTAATCAGTAGACAGATCGTGTATAAACCGTGTAAACTCCGTTTGTGTTCTGTGGTGTAAACAAAAATTGTTAAGAATAAGATTCCAACAACTTTCCACAAGTGATTATTATTTAAAATACTAAGTTTTTGAATATATTTTTCTCCGAGGTTAGTCTTTAAATATTTATTCGTAATAAGAACAACGATACATAACTGGATATTGATTGTTTTCGTCTAAACTATGAACTTACTATGTATAAGTTTTACTAATTCAGCTTTTACTTTTTCAGACAACATAAAAAAATTTGGAATGTCTCGGTTCAGATTTGGAAGACAACACGAAGGCTACCGACTTGTTTCGAATGATGATAGCGGATTCTCAGACGCACAGTTTGAAATACCACCAGCAAAGATTCCATGGAAGGCAATCAGCTTAGCGGCATTTCTGTTCGTAGTCGGAACAGTACTACTTGTAGCTGGAAGTTTAATAGTGACCGGACACATAGACACTAAGTATTCTGATAGGTTATGGCCAATGATAGTATTAGGTGGCATCATGTTCTTACCTGGTGCTTACCACATACGAATAGCATATTATGCATATAAGGAGTATCCAGGATACAGTTTTACTGATATACCAGAGTTTGAGTAGTTACATCATCCTACTATCTACATTATTTTTATTATATTTTCGTACAACATAGGTACAATAGAAGTGAAATCCTACTTCTTACTACTAGTTGTGTTGGTTTCCCTGCATCTCACAATCTTGTTTTTATATATCTGTGTATTGTGGTATAGATACATGGAATCAATATTGTAGTGGTTTATATATAACTTTGTTAAAAGTTAAAATAATGTTGTAGGTATACCTACAACTAAGCAGGAACAGTAAACTTGCTATTCTCATAATATTACAAGTTACAATGTAAACCTAGTCTAATTATTTTTTTTTACTTTGAATGTAAGAGCTTAAATATTATCTTAAATTGTTGGAAGTAAAAGGACTGGTTGAAGAAAGTGTTAAAAATTCTGGTTTTGACCACTTCTTTATTGTCCTCCTTGTGTAGGGTAAGCAAAATATATATTCACCTCAATGTTTTAACAGCTTTATTTTTAGGGTTCTATACAAAAGGGTAAAAGCGGGACCTAATACTAAGACTCCACTGTCTGTCAGTCACCAGCTGTATCTCATGAACTGTGATAGCGAGACTTGAAATTTTCACAGATTATGTATTTCTGTTGCAGCTATAACAAATAAAAAATAAAAAAGAATTAAAATATATATTTAAGTTGTGATTTGTTGTAGATGTAAAACTCTTTGTAGGCCCTTGCGTCCTCGTACATAGGCGCCGGCGGACCGCCTAACTCGATCGAAAGCGATCGAGTTAGACGGTCGGCCCTGATGTAATGGTTGGGTCCTTCCAGGGCAAGGCTGGCCAAACCCAAACCACAACACTTTTGAACTTGCCCGGCAACAGTATAGCCGCAACGCGATTGGTTGTCACACACTCTCATCTCATCACTGCGTAGCCTAATATATACCTTCATAATATAATTATTTCAAAGTATATGCTTTAAACCCAGATCTAAATACTCAAAAAAATTGAGAGTTTAAAAAAGTTATGGATATTGCTAAAAATTATACCTACTAAGGTACACACGCCTGCACATCAGACTACTACAATATGTCAAATTTCCTCAATAGACTTTGAGCTTTACGTTTATGACATAAGGTCGAATATTTATTGAAAAAATTTGACAGTTTTGGATAGGTTGATGTGCTGGCGTCTGTACATCTTTGTAACAAACTATATTCATGCAAATAAATGATTGATAATTATGTTTCGTTTGTAATTAAACTATGAAATACAATCGGAACATATAAATTTATTAAATTTAACGCTTTGTTTAATTTCGATATATATCATAACTGCAGGCATTAGGCAACCCACTAGGTGGCCCGCCGGCTGACATGGAAATGATATTATGGCTCACCTCCTAAATTGGTTGTGCAGCCTTGCTCTAGGGCATGTTAACATACTGCAGACTTATTTTCGCGCCTATGCTTGACGTCGGCTATGTGTTCTTTAACGCGGGTTCCTACACTCCTCTTTGTTTGCCTATGTAACCCACAGTCGCAGTCCGGTTTGTTCACGCCTACATCTAGGTTCTAGAAAGTGGTAGGTACTGTAGTGATCGGGACCACTTGGTTGGGCGAGCCTTTTGGCCGCCGTCGCGTTCTGCGTTTGAACTCATCTTGATTGAGAAGACACGCATAGATGGAAACAGAAGAGAATCGCTCTTCTATGTTCTTCTACGTCATCCCGTCGCAGCGATAGAGCAATAAATGTTAATTTGAGTTCGTTTTAAAAATACAGTTTATACACTGATCGATTGTTTGTTTATTTATATTATAATAATAAAAATAAATAAATTTCTAAAATAAAAGTAACCTAACATACTCCTTATTACGGAGGAAACGGAGTCAATGCAGCACCTACTGTGTGACTGCGACTCTCTGGCTAGGAAAAGAATGGGACTCCTGGGGTCGGCCTATCCGAAACCGGAGGACTTCAGGCTCTTCGCCCTTAAGGACGTTGCCAAACTTATGGCATCTATCTTTACAGAGGAAGAAGAGTGAAAGGATGGGGTTGCACAAAAGATCCCGATGGGTCGAAGTGTTAATGCAAGAGGGAAATCTCGGCAGGCCCCACTAAGATAAGATAAGATACTCCTTATTACATCAGCTATCTGCCAGTGAAAGTCCCGTCAAAATCGGTCCAGCCGTTTCAGAGATTAGCCGGAACAGACAAAAAATGTAAAATGGTATATGTACCGTGTATACATCCATGTGCATTTAGTAAAAAGCGGTTATTTTAATATTACAAACGTCTGTTTGTAATTGGAGTGTCTACCCCAATTTTATTTATTTTGTATGTGTAGAGTATAGATAAGCTGGGTCTCACTTATAAGTACTAAAATGTGAAAGACTACATTTTATTCGTTCCAGCATAATATCAGCAGCAAATATGGCATTCGTTCGCTAGAATGAATGTTCAAACCTAGGGTAGTGGCACCAGAGTTCGACAGGAACCATTGATCGACATTTTTTCCTTAAATCATTGAAAATAAGGGTCAGCAAATCATATTACGCTGCTAATAGCTCGAGGCGCAGTGGTTAACGGGCCTGGTCTGCAAGTGCTGTGGTTAAGCAACTTTTGCAAGGGCCGGTCATGTGATGGGTGACCTAAAATTTTGTATCTCGAGCTCCTCCGTGCTTCGGAAGGCAGGTAAAGCTGTTGGTCCCAACCATCAATCCGCACTGGGGCCGCGTGGTGGTGATATATATATTTTTGAATAATATTTTGCGGGTAAGCACAGGCCTTGATTTCACTTGATGATGAATGATGAATGATGATTCAATAACCATTAGTTTTATTTTAAATCAACGGAAAGTTGTACTTTAAAATTTTTTTACCTCACCTAGTAACTCTTGTCGCCCATTTTTTTCTTGTTATTGTTTGTGCTAAATGTCATTATTAACGACAGTGCACGTCACCGTCGTTATTGCACAAAATATGGAGACTGTAGAAGTTAATCTTCATACAAAGGCGCTCGAGCAACGCACACATAGACAACCTATCACGGGCACGGAATCTCGCAACAGCTGCGCTCAAAATGTTCCGAGCCGTTCCGCTCACTAACAATTTTAGAAGGAACCTTAACCTTTAAAAAAGTTTGGAAAAAGATTTTTTTTAAACAAGTGCTTTTTTTACCGATTTGGTTGTCGGTTGTGGTAAATTTGTCGTCGCTTGAAGACGAACAATAACACACAAAATCCAATTAAAAAATATATTTATGTACACTGTCTTAAGTACACACATATACAGATGGTATAGCCGTAAGCTGATGGTGAAACTAACACTATCACTATAGTGTAAACTTAGTTCTAGCATTTAAAAATCATATAAAAACGTAGTGAGCGGCGCGAGCTTATGAAGCGTGCATTCGCCGTAGGAACAAGGTGACGACTGCGCAGGAGCCGGCCGCCCGGCCACCGGCCGCGAACAATAGGATGTACTGTACGACTATTTGGCACACAAAATGTTTAGTGATAATTATATATTTATATTTTGTGAGTGTACATTATGTTATTGTTTAAGATGTTTTAATATTCTATTTAAGTGCATTTGTATATAATAATTAGATTATGTACTACTATAAATAAAAGTATTTATGTAAGTTTAATATTAAATGTATTTATTATATGTCTATGTATTTATACCTAGGTAATGTATTTGTTTATATAACAATGTGTGAATGTTGTATATATAAATAGTATATATGTATATTGTTGTAGTTTATATATTTTGGTTTGGCAAAGTGGGAGTAGCCCACACCGACTTCAAAAAAGGAGGAGGTTCTATGTTCGACTGTACCTATATAAATAATTTTTTCTTAGAGCATTAAACCAACCGGAGACGCCACTGACAGGCGTCCCCCTTCTGCCAAAAGTATAATTTATGACTTTTTTTTTGGAGAGATTGGTGATTTCCTCAGACGTCATTTTCAGCTTCACCGTGCTTGTTTGGGGGCGACGAGGAACGTAAAGGGTCATCAAGCCGTGTGAAACGAATGACCTCGGATCACGGTGGTTTTCTAGAGGGAACGGCATCGCACTAGTGCACACTAGTGCGCGTCCCCGTGCCCTACTAGATTCTCCGAAGGGTTCGGATCGGATCTGTAATATTATGACCGCCGGTCATACCGTTTTATATAAAACTAGTTCCCGCGCCGCGTGTTCTTGCTTAATTTGCAAATCACGGTGCGCGCGTTAGGACGTGAGCTAAAAATGCCAAATTGTAGCGTGTTTTCGTGTAAAACGCGAACAGAAACGTCGAGTGTACAAAAGGATAACGTTACTTTTCTTCTATAAGTATTATTTTAATGACGGTAGTTGTTGACATTGTATTGGCGCCTTTGGCTGTCAAAGTAAAAAAGTAAATAGTGTTGAATAATTTCGGCGGGCTGGTTACCACGAAGTAAGTATTAAGTAAGTATTTGGATAAAGGTTTTACACCTTTATCCAAATACTTGGAAAATCTCCTGCCTGGATCGGGGCAGATTTTCCAAATTTGTCGAGAATCTGACCAGTCAAATGTGGAAGGTTCCTTTTTCATCTTATATTCTATTTTCATAGTCTTCCTTTAAGACCTTCCTACGTTACCTACATAAAATAATTGATCAGCGTTATGGAACCATGAAAATACACGTTGTTCAGTTTTTCGGTTGCTCCTGTTTGAGAGTCTCGGTTGCAGGCTATTTTTTCATAATAAAAGAATAAGATTGCAGCTTTTCTTAAAAACAACAATTCTCCGTGGTATGGAATAAAATTATATAAGTATATTCTAATGCAGATTTTGACTTATCTTAATTAATAACTCTGTCGATTTTAACGATAACGAAAAGCAAAGTGTCTACCTCAATTAACCATACTGAAGAGCCTGATTAAAAAACTTTTCTCATTATTATTAAAACAATATAATCATATAATTATATAAGTATCATCATCATCATCATCATCATCTCAGACAAAAGACGTCCACTGCTGGACAAAGGCCTCCCCAAGGATTTCCAATATGACCGGTTTTGTGCAGCCCGCATCCAGTATGAAATGATATTAATGAAATGAAATTATTTTATTTGCGTATGAATAGGGTAGGGAGATGTGACAATTCTACGCTCATCCCATTCAACCAACCACAGTAGCATGCAAAAATACATTACCAGATCGTCGGTCCACCTTGTTGGAGGCCTGCCGAGTTGCCCACACTGCACTTTCCGGTACGCGCTCGCCACTCGAGGACTATTGCGCCCAGCGGTCATCAGTCCTGCGAGCGAGGTGCCCTGCCTACTGCCACTTGAGCTTAGCAACTCTTCGGGCTAGGTATGTCATACTATTGGCATCGACAAATTTAGTTGATATTGTCAAGCACTATCGACGTTTACATAAAGTTGACGTCAGACTCGTGCACGACAGGTTATCCCTGTGTGTGAATATATTAGTGTGCATCTAGTTTATGCTAGTGTTTAATAATTTAGTCGTTTGCGTGCGTAGCGACGTCATTGAAAAATGCATCAGTGTTAACTCTATTTGTGTGCGTTGCCTCGTCCCCCGCGCTAAAAAATACAGATTTTTTTTGTCATAGAAATAAGTGAGCATGGCCTCTCCGTTTGGTTTAATGCTCTAAGAAACTTTTAATGTATGTTTACCGATTTCTCCGTCAATTATGGACCGATTTTAAAATTTATTTGAAATAGTGCACTTTTGTGAGGTGGTCTCATAAAAATATAAATAATAAAAAATTATCAAAGTCGGTTAAAAAAAAAGTTGTTCCTTATGTTCTATCTGCGATAGTAAAAGGGGCTTCGATATATATTTGTAGCAGTTTTAAAAAAAAAGAAAAATTCAAGTTATCTAAAGAAATCTATGCTTACTTAGACTACATTTGTGTAGCCGTAAAGCTTGCTTTTTTTGTTCGATATGAGTAGGTATATATCCAGTTTGGTCACATACAAATTTTGTAAAATCGATTTAGTAGTTATGAAACAGTAGAGTAGCTGGTTATTTTGTTATTTCTCGCTTTTGAGTGTGATATTTGATGTCAGTTTAATTTTTTTTGTAAAAAGTTTTTTCTTTTAGTCTAAGTAATAGGGTCCCGTTTTTACCCTTTGGACGCATACGCCTGAACACAGACTTAACGTCAACGTCACTTAAACGCGTCCTAAAGGACATCAGGCAAACT
The DNA here is from genome assembly GCA_949315975.1 of Eudonia truncicolella. NCBI lineage: Eukaryota > Metazoa > Arthropoda > Insecta > Lepidoptera > Crambidae > Eudonia > Eudonia truncicolella. Next base: position 13,958,502 of record OX438836.1, read on the forward strand.
CCTTTGACAATAGGCCCAAGAATGTATAGCATTTCTGTTTGTACAACAATGTAGGTATGTAAATAGTGGATCGTGGAAACTATTCAGAGTTTATCAAAGATTTTTATTATAAGAGTTTTGAATATTTTGGTAACACTGATACGAGTATAGCAACACTAATAATTCAAACGAAACGTTTCGTTAAGTGCTGAATGAACTAGTGTTCTCGAAAAAATGGACTAAAAGTGGGCGTACCGATTCAAATTAAGTTTATTTTTTAGGCTTTCTTGTTGTATACAAAGATCTAAAATATAAAACATGATACGGATGGAGCGTGTGGAATTCTGTTCCGTTCATTTAAGTGGTTGTAACCAAACGCTTCAGTTGACAGTGATTGACATTGTCAGTGACAGCTGTCAGCCAACTTCCGGGTCAGGATAGCTTAATTGGGAGAGCACCTGACCCGGTACGTCAGAAGGGTGCAGGTTCAAACCCTGCTCGTAGAAATTTTTTCAACATTTGTGTTTTTGTAATTTGTTTCGCAACAAAATTTGCGTTAAAAATATATAAACAAAACAAAAACAAATTTATACATTTTCGGGTCAAATGTGCCTGATATCCTTTAGCTTTGTTTAATCTGTCAAACCCCCCGCTCTTTTCTCTGCTTTCTCACCGCGCGGCCTCGCGTCCTGTATTAATACCGGTATAATATAGTACAGCCAATGTCTGAACTTAATGAATATATTGCATAATTCAACGTTATACTAAAGTCTCGTGATTTATTTCAATAGGTTATGGGCCCAATGTTTGATTTTCTCATTAGGATTTTATGTCTTTGATTGACTCCGGACGGGTTTTAAAGTTTTGCTTCTCTATGAATACGCTACATTGAGTACATTATCTGGCTGATGCCAGCATAATCGCTGGTGACATCAGCCCCAGTTACCTCAACTCTCGTATACATTGAGTAGTCTCGGGTACATTGGGTAGCGTAAGTTCACTGGATCGGGGTATTCACCTAGCAAGATAACTTGCCCTTCGACACATTCAGATGGCGTCAAGCGAGTTAGTGTGAAAAAATTTCTGATATTTCCTTCGGGTACGCATCGTCTACAGTAATCATTTAACTCCTCGCCTTCGTGGCGGTCTGGTGCTTTCAGCGTCTCCATTTGATTACTGATTAATTGCGACGGTCTGTAGACATAAAGTCCAGGGTGCCTCCTACCAATTTAGGCACATGCTTCTGTAAGATGGATTGGAACGGGGTAATCAATAAAGATTCCCTTCTCAGGTCATCAACCATCCATCTGCGTTCTGTAGAACATGGTCTCTCCAGATTGAACCTGGGATAGGATTGTTCCTGTGGAAAGCCTCTCTTCGAAAGTTCGAAGAGTTCGAAGAGTTCGAAAGAACCTCTACTGTATGGCGTAGGTTGCTCAGTAACGACTCCTTTTTTTTTTTTTTTGAGAGAGATTGCTGATTGCCGCTGCGGCATTTTAAGCTTCACCGGGCTTTTTTGGGGGCGGCGAGGAACGTAAAGGGTTCCTCAAGCCGTGTGAAACGAATCACCTTCAGAGGTTATCTAGAGGGAACGGCATCGCGCACAAGTGCGCGTCTCCGTGCCCTACTAGATTCTCCGAAGGGTTCGGATCGGATCGGGGAGCGGAGCAACCCGAGGGCGCCTCTAAAGGCACGGACCTCGGCTCGGGTTGACCGGGCCGTGGAGGAGGAGAGAACCGCCCAGGTACATGTCTGTACCTGGTGTAGAGCGCGTGTGAACCGGTTCTTCGTACCCTTGTTCTACGAGTACGGTGTCTTGGGCCTAAACTGGTGTGCATGTTTAGTGTATTCTGTAAATGTGTGCTGTCATTTAGAGGATCGGGCGGGGCTGTCATTTAGAGGATCGGGCGGGGCTGTCATTTAGAGGATCGGGCGGGGGGGCAACGACTCCGGTCTAGGTATTATCACACCGTGTCGGTCGGTGTGCTCTGCTCCTACTGCAGGTACGTAGACTTTGTCCTCGTGCTTCAAATATCCAAAAGCATTGATAATTTTACGGATTGGCTCTGGCACAATAGTAACTGCCTGAGCTACACGAACTACATCACTGGTAACACCAAATGTCCTGGTGTGTTCTGACAGCCTAGGAATTATCGGCATGCCCCTTTTAATTGATTCCAGTTTCGACTCTGTCAGTCCAAGGAATACCCTATACATCGCATATATGTTAGGAATGCGTATATTATCATGATAACTTATTGATATATACGCAAGATGACAAGTGCCCAGGCCTATACCTCTAGTCGTTATAGACAAGGCCTAGGACCTTGTCTATAACGACTGGTCTGTTGCTCAGATAAGCGAGCTAAGGCATCATCTTCAGATGAGCCTATAAATAGGGCATTGCGGATTTCCTCTTTAAGGTTAGCCATGAATTCAGCTCCTTTACTTCGACGGAAGTTCTCGGCTCTTTTACGTTGTGCGTTTTTCCGACTGGCACTTTGGTGACCTCGACGTGCGCCACGGTCGGTGACGACGGCTTTTGAAGCATTAGATTCGGTAAAGTATTCCATTGCTGGTGGGTCTGCAATCAGGATCCCGAAAGCCGCGTGGGCAGCTTTTTCGGCATCAACATGTAATGAGTCTATGAACTGGTACATAGACTCCGGTGCCTCCATGCACATGAACTGGCTTACTGAGGAGATGGCACCATCTGTAAGCAAAATTAGGATCGCTGACAACGGGTCTGCGTTCAGAGGAGGGTTTTGGAGTGAAGCTTTCCCGCCTCGCGTCCTGTATACCTACCGGTGTAATAAAATCAATGTCTGGACTTAATGAATATATTGTATAATTCAACGTTAAACTAACATCTCGTGTTTTATTTCAATAGGAACTCAAAAAATAAAGCTGTTAAAACTTCGAGGTGAATATATATTTTGCTAGCCCTACACAAGGAGGACAAATAAAGAACGAGGTCGAAACCAGAAAAGGACTTCCTTAGAAGTGGCCCTAACAAGTAGTGTTCGAATCCAGAACTGGTCATTATTAGAAGACCAATAACTGGGCTCAGTACAAATCAACACATCTACACCACTATATTTTTTTAAACTACCGTCGCAGTAGTCTAATCTTGTCAGTTATTTTTTTACCTATCCTCATACTAGTACTTTATTTGCATAATAATGTTGCCAGTGTAAAAAAATAAAATAATTGGTAGTAAAACAATATACATTTAATAAAACATGTCTTAATAACCTCATTTTTTGTACAGGGAGATAATCCATTTAGTTTTACGTATCTATTATTGCGTATAAATATTTAATTGACAATCAAAACCTAGTGGACTTAATACTATATACAGATCATGACCCAGACCAGCATATAGGATACTTTTTTTTTTTTGCTGTAGTCTTCGCGAACGAAGTTGCGGGTAACAAGTAGTTCTACTAATATTATAAACTTGAAAGTTTGTAAGTATGGATAGATGTTTGTTACTCTTTCACGTAAAAACTACAGAATGGATTTTAATGAAACTTTACTAGTACTTTTTTTGCATAATAATGTTGACAGTGTAAAAAAATAAAATAATTGGTAGTAAAACATTATACATTTAATAAAATATGTCTTAATATCCTCATTTTTTGTACAGGGAGAATCCATTTAGTTTTACGTATCTGATAAATTATACGTAGTAATATTTAATTGACAACCAAAACCTAGTGGACTTAATACTTTTTAAATAAATGATTACTTTGTAAAAGTGTTTGTTTTATTTTAAATACCCAGTACCCATACAGAACCATATCTTTTTATAAATTAACAACTTTCACAAAAAGTGCTCATTCTGCAAAGTGCTCATTTTGCGAAGTGCTCATTCTACGAAGTGCTCATTATGAGAAGTGCACCAAATGCGAAATGCATATATTTTGTCACGTGTACGTTTTGCGAAGTGCACATTCTGCGTCAGACCCGAATTTTCTTCAATTATGATGTGTAATTTAATAATTATGCTTTTAATGTCAATAATGTTTCAATTGTTTTACTATATTTATTTTTTTAACATATTCTGATGCAATTGATTGTTAAATAAGAGAGAAAATAAACATTAATAATGTTTAATTGAGATTTCATTTTAATAAAACAGAAGTTACATAGACATATTTTCAAGACAGTGATCATAATTTTCATAAATAGATTGACAAATTCTTTACATCATGTAGAGATTTAAAGAAAATCAAAATGATTCTCGAGAGGTAATTATACTTTTCATCCTATCTAAATTCATTGCACAGTCACGTTTACCTATTAGCCCTCTTACCTTTTTTAGTTTGGACAAAGTTTGTCTGAGGGAGTGGCACAGAGTGGCCTGTCGTTTTTAAATGATCAAATAATTTATTTTTTGATGGAAAATCTGTCTGACATACAGCACATCTAAGAAGTGCTGTGCTCGAGTCTTCTGTCTCACTAGTTTTAGGTCTAAGAGGTTTCCTGTCTACTGGTTTTTTCGGTTTGACATTCCTCTGCATTTTAGGAAGCATAGGCTTATCTTTTGGAAACACTGTTTCCCCTAACACATCATCGGTAGGTGTAGTGCTTGAAACCTCGTACAAATTTTCAGTAGAGGTCTGTGAATGAGATCCTTTGTTCAGGCTTGCTTCCTTTTTTGCTTGGATTTGGCTTTTTAACATATTGAATTTTTTAGCTTTCCTACTACGAGAAGGTCCTTCTATTTCATTGAAACTCATCTCATCATGACTGTCATTACCCTCACTCTCTGGCATTGGTATGAATGACTTTTTCTTGTTCTTTTTCTTTTTGTGACTTTTTGGTAGTGCCTGTAACAGAAACATAAAATTAAAACAAATCATCATACTATAATTATGGTTAATAGTTTTTCACTTCTCATGCTCGTAAAGTTGTTCTTTATATCGAGAGAAGGCTGCATAAAATGGGTTTTTATGCTCTTGTGCATAAAGTAATTTCTTCTTTTAAGACTAAGGCAATTAGAATACACCTTCATTTAATTGATATATTTTTATGAAGGTTAGGTTATATCTTAATTTAATTACGACATAATATGTATTACTATCTAAATACAAATTTACGATTAATACGGGCGTGCATTTACGTAAAAAAAAATATAGCAAATATTTATAATAACTTGGCATTACGGCTCAGATCATAGTCGAACGACACATACTAGAAAAATTTTAAAAAAGTAAGAAAAATTGTGTGGCGGGAAGCTAATTATTCGTCAAACAAAACTAGAAACTAGCTAGATTGGTTGTGTTGCGGTTGAAAATTCAATAAGTTATTCGTAAGTTATCAAACAATGTCTTCGAGTAGTGATAGTGACGATCAAATAATGATTTCGCCTGAGACTTTAATGGAAAGAAGTGCGAAAAATGTAATTGAGCAGATATTGCCGCCTAGATCGAAGAAAATCTATATCAGCACATACGAAAGTTTTATCATTTGGAAGAACAAAAAAAACGTAAACACGTTTGCGGAGTGTGTTTTTTTAAGCTATTTTGACGAACTGTCGAAGAAATTACAGCCTCCAATCTGGAGCATTTATTCCATGCTAAAATCTATTATAAAAATTAATTAAATTTTCTTGTATAGCTTAATCCTTGTTTTATTTCCTTGCAATCGAAGTGAAAAGCAGAGTGTAAAACTCGAATATAAAACCCATTTTACTACCCATATAGCCACCCTCGCCATACCGGCTCGGGTGGCTATATGCACGCCTCGGGTGGCTATATGCACGCCTCGGGTAGGATGGCTCGTTTTATGCTCTTGTTGTACAATCTACTATTGTCTGGGATTATACTCGCTCTGTAATTACTTTATTATGTACCACGCAAGTTTAAAAATTTGCAAACATTTACTGCAGTTGTTACCTGCACTTGATCGGAATCATCGCTCAGCGTTTCTCTTAGATCATTATCTGAAGTTGAATTTCCTACACTTTCTTTTACTTCTTCAGTAACTCCATTAACCATTTCTTTTGCTTCTTCCTGAACTGGAGCGTTGTCTTTTTCGTCATTTTTTTCAAGATCATTTTCTGAAATTTCTATGTCATCATCTAAACACATATTGGAAACATTTTCTTTGTGTTTTTTGCTATTTTCATGATTCTCAAATGATTTGACGTTTTTAAATAGTTTGCTGCAAGCAGAACAATAAAGGTTCCTCAGGGATGATTTTGATTTAGTAGATTTCGCTGCTACTTTTGATGCTTCACTTGCCTGAAATTAAATAAGATTTACCTTAAAAACTTTGAAAGTTGTGTTGTTTGGTAATACTTTCTTAGTCAATATTTTTTACAAAAATATACTTTAGGTTAAACATAATTCCACTCGACTCATGGTCCTCATAACTGCCAGAGCTAAGACTTCAGTCAAAACTAGTTGACAAATGTGCTATCCAAACACTATTATTTATTAATTTTTCTACATCACCCATCCCTAACTTGTCTAGCAGAGATAAATTTTGCTTTCATCCTTTGTACACTTTGTCATTTGTTTAGTTACCAAATGTCATAAGACATTGGTTGCATATTTGATTGCTCGGGTGCCAATTTTGGGGTTTTCCGATATGTGCTTAACTCACTACCAATAAACAAACAGTACTGTATTGGTAATGCGATATTACAGATATAAATGTTTCATCTGATATGAGAGAAGAATTAAAACAATTCAATTATTCTTACCTCTTCAGTCTTAGAGCTCTCCTCGTTACTGCTTTCCATACCCCCCTCACTGATGGTGTCATCATCGGATGACAACCCAAATTCTTCTGCCAGCAGAGACTCAATTTCACTAAGCTTTTTTTGGTACTCTTCACTTTGAATAAAGGATCTCTCTCCTTCTTGCTTCTTTGCTTCTTCTATCTCCTTTTGCCTTTGCATTATTCTATCTCTTCTTACTTGTTCTGCCTGGTAATGATATCAGAAAAAAAATGTTATTTATTAATAGTAGGTATGTATTTTATTATTTAAATAATTTTGGGCACATAAAGAAATACTCAAAGGAGACTACAATCTTAATATGAAGAAAGTAATAATTAACACCTGCCTTCTACCTTGCCTCACAAATGGTTGTCAAACGTGGGTCTATACAAACAAAATAAAATCTAAGTTAAGGACTTGTCAAAGAGGAATGGAAAGAAGTATTTTGAAAATAAGAAAAACTAACAAGTTAGAAGCAAATAGATTAGAAGTAAGACAAAGGTTAAGACAAACTGATGCATTAAAATATGCGCTAAAAATGAAATGGCAATGGGCTGAGCATGTTTCTCGTCTCACCGATAACAGATGGACCATTAATGTTACAATGTGGAAAGGACCAGGCGGTATTAGGAAAGTTGGTTATTTTTTTTTAATGATACTTGGGCGATAGCCCAAGTAGCAAGCAGGGAATGGATGGTAGTCGGGAAAGATCGGAAGAAATGGAAAATGCTGGGGGAGGTCTTCACCCAAGAAAGGATCCATATCTGAGTTTAAAAAAAAAACTAAGTAATCATATTTACAACTGTAAATAATTGAAATGAAACAACTTTTACGGATCTACTCCCGTTTATTTTACACATTGGTTTAAATTAATGTTTATCCTAACGTTTTGAACCTTTTGCAGGGTCCGTAGTCACAGGGAAACTGAGGTGTTGGTCGTCTCAAATTTAAAACGTAAACGGTTCTGCGTAAAACGGAACGCACCTGATTAAATTTAAATGAGGGCATACAAGCTACTAACTAATTATGAGACAACCAACACCTCAGTCTCCCTGTGACCACGGACCCTGCAAAGGGTTCGAAACGTCAGGATAAACATTAATTAAAACTAATGTGTAAAATGAATGTAAGTAGATCCCTAAAAGTTGTTTCATTTCAATGTGTAGTGTTCGCGTAAACTTTAGAAAACAAACTGTAAATAAGTTATTACTAATCAACACTAACACAATTTGTAAATTAAAAAAGTTGTATTGGTAGGATATGGAAACAATAAAGGCTTTTTATTTATTATTTTATTTTATTTATATTTATTTTATGGAACAACAAGTGATGCAGTCAGCATAGTATAGCATATAGTTTATTAATAGCAAACCACTAATTAATGGTAAATGTAATTGCTTGTAGAAACAGTTAATGAAGTGAAAATGTTATTATGTTACCTTTCGCTTATTTTCTTCAGCTTTTTCTTGAAGAAGTTTAGTATGTTCAATTACTCTTTTATCTTTTCTACGAACAAAGCTAACTAATCGGCGAATCTCTTCATTTCTTTCTTTTCTAGCTTTTTGTCGTATCTTATTGTTCTCTTTCTCCATTAATTTAATAACTCTTCGGTTGTCGCCTTGTTGGATTTCATATTGATCAAGCCATACATAACCTAGAATAATAAATTTGATTATATTTATTAAAAGTTTTCGCTTGTGGCATGTCCTATACAAACTTTTAAGTGTACTTTAAAATTTATTTATAAACTTATACTGATAGTTTTCAAATTACAATAATCTCAAAATTAAACTGTCTCGAGGTTAGACCAAATGCATAAGTTTAGATAGTATTAATTCTAACTCTTTTGGCTTATAGATTTTTTTTAACATGCATGTTTTGGCCTTACTTAGCTACCTGGCATGGCACCCAGTACAGAAAAGTTAATTTAAAATATTTTAATGTTAATTAAAATAATTGGCAAATGTGCATGGGCTTTTGTAAGGAGTAACCCTATTAAATTATAAATTAAATAATATAAAATATTGAAGATAATTGAAATCATTATTAAAATATTTAAAATTTATGAATCATGTATGACTTCGAGCTTACTTTTATTAGTTGAGAAGGCCATCCAGTATGCATAGAATTCATGAACATCTTCGTAAGGTGAGGCAGAGTTGCCAAACTTCGGAATTTTTACAACTTCTTCAGGATCATCCAGGAAATCTGTTTCTTCAGCTGCTAGTTTTGAGAAAACCTGTAAGCAACATTACTTAAGTTACTAAAAATTTTTTTTTTATATACGTAGCTCGACAAATGACTCCACTCCACCTGATGTTAAGTGGAAATGGAGACCAGACACAAGAACAACTGGTGTAGCGTGAAAATAAAGCAACATCAGTCACCCTGTCGGCCTAGAAGGTGCCTCTTCACGCCTCGTTTGAAGGACCCCATGTCATAGGAAGGAGGGAAAACGTGTGCTGGTAAACTTATTTCTACAGTAAGTACAATAAAAAGACTTTGATTTAATGAAACCAAACATTATCAGCCCGATCCAGACCCCTCGGAGAATCTAGTAGGGCACGGGACACGCACTAGTGCGTGATGCCGTTCCCTTTAAAAAACCTCCGAAGACGATTTGTTTTACACAAATGGCTTGAGGGACCCTTTAAGTTTCTCGCTGCCTCCAAAAAGCCCGGTGAAGCTGAAAATGACGTCTGAGGCAATAAGCAAACTATCTCAATAAAAATCATAATCAGTCTATACAAGTCCACTGCTAGACATAGGCCTCTCCAAGTGCACACCACTGAGCATGATCCGTGGCTACTCGCAAACCAAACATATAATAATGTGATTAGGAAATAAATACAAGTTGGTTGTAGGTAAATATTTTTTTTATTGGTTTTAAAAATTAAAAAATATTGTAACTTACTTCAGCATAGACTCCATAGAAGGCTTGGGGATTGTCACCAAAGCCTTTGTAGCAGGACGGACTGAAGTATGGATAAACATCAAGGCTGTCATCATTGTAAGAGCTGCCTGCTCCACGCAGTAGCTGTTCTCTATGATTGTCATACCTAGAATAAGAATACTAGACATAATTACAAAAACACAAATGTTGAATAAATTTACACGAGCAGGATTTGAACCTGCACCCTTCTGACATTCGGGGACAGGTGCTTTTCCAATTGAGCTATCGTGGTTCTAACCAGCCCGCCAAAATTATTCAACACTATTTACACCCGATCATAATATTTTTACAAATACTAAAGATCAGTTCAGAAGTAATATAATTAAGATTGGGTGTTAATGACGGTAGTTGTTGACATTGAATGGGCCTTTGGCTTACAAAGTAAAAAGTAAATAGTGTTGAATAGTTGGTTGGGGATACTTAGAATCGACAACAGAACACGTTCCAACAGTTTTTAGAATTTTGTCTGTTTATTAGACCACGCATCACATGTGAATGGCTGAACGGATTTTTGTGTAAACTTTGCACATAGACAGACCATGACCCGGACTAGGACATAGGATACTTTTTATCCCGGTAACAAGTTACAACAAGTAGTGTAGTCTTCGCGAACGAAGTCGCGCGCGACAACTAGTTAATCTATAAAGTTAAAAAAAGAACAATATTAATAATTTAAAGAGAAAAATATTTAGCAGGGGAAAGAATTCAGGCATGTATTAACAGATCAATAAGCCGGCCTTAATGACACCGATTGTACGAATGTTAATTATTTTTGGAGTTAAAAAAAAATATGAATTTTATTGAATGCGCCACTAGTGATATTTGAGGTAAAAGGGCGTCATAATAGGTCAAAGTGCAATTTAACTTACCAGGCTCTCTCTTGTGGATCTGAAAGCACTTCATATGCATTTTGCACGAATTGAAACTGCTCTTTCGCCTCCAGCAGATTATCTAAGTTTTTATCAGGATGCCATTGAAGAGCGAGGCGCCTATACGCCTTTTTTATTTCCGACGCAGTTGCTTCTCTATTTATGCATAAAACTTCGTAGTGACACTTCATTTTATAATCATAGTAAGTAAACTTTGATTAAATACACAGCAGCCCGTTTTTTTCCGCAAATGTTGCAAGAAAACTAACCTATTCGAAGAAAAATTCAATAATGATCTAAATCAACTAAAAGACTAAAGGCAGAAGCTTCATCTATTTAAGTATTAGAAGGAACTTTTTTAGTAGCATGGCTTTAAAAACTGAAAAATAGTAGGTATCGATCTATTTTGAAGATTTCAGTGGAAACGTCATGACGTCGACATCTAATGCTGTTTTATTTCTTTTTAATAGTAAGTGTTACCATTGTAGTAAATATTTTTAACCATATTAGGACATATTTTACATTGTAAAATAAATCACAAATGCAAGTGGTACCTACTACTTTACTTACCAAGTGTACTAAACTACCTAACTTTCCTTAGGTACCTAACATAGTGATTAGGTTCTAGATTATGTCACTATTAGTAACGATCTATCATAATACTTTTTACATGGGTAGGCTTAGTTTAACTTTTATTGACAGGCCGTCAGCTCTTGATTCTTCTCGCATATGACGTGTCAAAATAATTATAAGGTTGGAAGCCAGTTTTTTTGAGAGCCTGTAGGTTTTTATAAATGCAGTCTCTGACAGGCATATAAGTGATCTGGCACAACCGCCCTAGGTTGCCGGCGGCGGCGGCGTGAGCGTGTTCGCTGCTGCGGGAACTATGTCTTCGTGCCTGTCAGCAAACGCTTGCCACACAATCCAAACATTTTGTGTCTTTCTAGGACTTCAACTTTTCAAAATGCTTTTAATACGCTGTGCAAAAGTTGCTCACGATCTACTTCAATAAACCTGGCACAAAAACTGCACCAATACTGTTGTCATTCATTACTACACAAATGTCAAAATATTTTATTGGAATACAGTTTTGTTAGTGTTAGTGTTAGTTAGTGTTAATACCTATTTGCGTTACTTCTCCGTCCCTGTAACACTACGGCAGCAACGATATCGAAACGTCAAAATTTGCTCATTTTGACACTCGTGACGCTGCAGTGTAGTTGCAGTTATTTAGTATGTACCTATATAGTATTTGATTAAGATGGCAACTTGTGACAAATAAACGTCAAAATAGATTTGCGTTTCGTTTTTGCATAATCATAATATTTTCTCAATGGATTTAGCTTCAGTGGCGGCGGCAGGCTCCGGCAGAATACTTACCAGCGTTGTTGCGACTTTGCGATACGCATCGTTCGCAACAACACAAGCTGAGACGGGGTCCCAATTGACCTATTGTTTGTTTTTTATTTTTATGTATATTAGTGTATGTGGTCAATAAATGCTTCTCTCTCTCTATCTCTCTTTCTCTCTCTCATACTATTATTAGACTAATATATTATTGTTAACTAATATAATATATTATTACCTAGTCCATAACTTAACAACACTTATGTGCTTAATTATTATGTACAAGTATGTACAAAAATACCTATGACTTTTAGCTCCAGAACCGTTGAGGTATTATTACCTAACAGTGTTTAAAACAATTACTAAAGCTTTATCTGAGCTATAAGATACATCGACACCCAATATGAATAACATTGTAACTCAAAGAGACATAGTTTACAGCACAGCCATTTTAAAATTTTTGCAATGTTTATTATTTATTTGTAGCTGAATCCATAAGTTGTTTTGTACAATTGTAGGTTTCATTATACTAATTTTCATTGCTCTTTCAATTGGTTTAGATGCCGTTTTGATAAATCTACTGCAAGTATGATTTTTGCAATGTTACAATGTACAGGTTTTAAGCATTCTTAATATGAAAAGCATTGTAACTACCGCTACAATTGGATCACGAAAACATTTGAAAGTTTTTTTCTATGATTATTATTGTATCTTATTTTACAATTATTTACTAAATTAGACAAATAGGATATATTGGATGAATTTCATTGTAAGCAACAGTTACAATGGGAATCAATGTTACATTCGAATAGAAAGACATGGTAAGTATTAGGGAAGAGATAATAGAAATCAATTTAAGTAATAATATTTTTATTAATTATTATTTATATAGATAAAGGTGCTTTCTTAAATTGGTCACCCATAGGGCGCCAGCACAAATTACAAATTTTAGTCTTTAACTAAAAACTTACTCTCGATGTCAACACTGCAACTTTTTTTACAATGATAACATTTTAAATAAAGTGTTTAGATTTTAGAAGAAAAACATTGTAATTTTAAGTTACAATATGGTCAAAGTATAAACAGTCTAATAATTTGAATGAATATCATTGTATGTCAATTTGCAATGGCTTTAACACAAACAAACCATTGTTACCAATTTTTTTTCCATATTGTAACTTCATATACAATTATACTTCAATAGAAACACAGTACATTTTCAATTACAATGAAGTTATTCCATTTCACAAAAGTAGTTCTTATTGTCATAGAGATACGGTTCAAAGAGAGAAATAAAAGTCTGCTCTTGCTGAATTCATATCACATAAAGTAGTACCAACTTATAACTAGAGTTACGATGTTATTCATATTGGGTGTCGACATACAAACATTTTTAGTGATACGTTTTTTCGAGTAGGTATTTAGGCCTAAAAATCTCGATGGTCTTTGCCAAGTATTCTTCTGCAATACATCTGTATGAACACGCGAATTAGCCGTCGCTAGGAAGTGAGTATTCCACATCCACAGATAGTAGGGATGCTAATGCATGAGTAGATAGATACCTATACCTTTATTGTGCTTCAAATTGTCTAGCAAAGAATTTAAATCAGTCTTATAACACTGCCTTTGAGTTTGAAATGCCATTCATTTATTCAAATTAAAGTCAGCGTCGAACCTCTAATTATACAGTTGTTTCATTAACGCCTAAAAGACTACAGGGAAACGGACTTTAATTAGGGATTAGGGAAAATGGTACCACAACATTAATCTAGATATCTTTACAAAAAAATATTAAGTAGATTGCAACTGGTCCGGACGCTCTTTTTTGAATGCACCTTGCATTAAAAAAAGTGTGTGTGACACATTTTGGGAGAGTCCGCTGCTGCGTCACTGGGCGAAGCTCCACACCGGATAGTAGATTTCATCATAATTCTCTATCTCCATACTAACATTATTTTATAAGTCAGATTAATATTATACTAACACTATGGAACCTGTTTTCTGAAATAAATGATTTGAATTGAATTGAATTGAATTTTCCAAAAAGCAATTACAATAAAATCTACTTTTAGAACACGAGCCCCTCTGAGCACCTCAGACTACCACAAACTGTCAAATTGTCACAATAGACTTAGAACTGTAATGACGACCTCCGTAGCCGAGTGGCTTGCACTCAGAATAATAACAAAAGCTAAGTTAAGTAAGCTTTAGTTATTGTTCTGAGGGCTTGCACCTTGCTCGCCGGATTTTCTATTTATTTTTATTTTATTTTTTTATGGCTTTGCACAATCATTTAGCCAATGTAAAAGTAATTTTTCTTACAAGTAATACATAAATAAACAATATTTCCTTTCGATAAGATGATGATGAATGATAATAGAAATGGGAAGCGAGAAATGATCTCGAGTATCTCAGTAAAGATGTGGGGCTTTACTAAATCCTACAGACTTCTTGAAAGAATTTGAAAAGTGACGTTACACTGTTTTGTTAATTTGCCAACACTCATGCACACTCACGAACACACACGAAAAAAATTTGAGCCGCTCATTAACCAAAACCACCAAAACACAAAATTTCAAGGAACAGTTTACAGAAAAATGTTAAATTGGATAAATAAAAAGTTTTCAATAAAAAAACTTAGTTAAATACTATTAAAAAAGTATTTTTGAATTGACTTTACCCTTCTATTTTTATAAATTGGCGTAGTCTAGGCTTAGTAAATATATTATGATTTCGATATACATAAGCGTTGGTTTTATGCTCTTAGAGCATAAGTACGCGAAGTCATGCTTAGAGCCGTAAACATTTTCGTGTAATTACTTTGTCTTTCGTGAAATTAATGCAAAGTTGCTTAAGTCGTCACGAAGCAAGACGCGGTTCGATTATCCGGTCTGCAGCGATTTTAATTCGCTTGTTAGGGTGTTCACTGAACTCTTGAAGTCTCTCTCTCTCTCTCTCACTGAAGTCTGTCTGTCTGTCTGTCTGTCAAGACCCTTTATCTCAGGAACGCGTGGGGGTATCGAGTTGAAATTGAAACCAATTACACAAGTCTGTGGTCCCTTGAAGCTGTGAAAAAATCAAACTTTTAGTTAACGACGGTTAACGAAAAAAAAAGATACGGCCGTTTATGTCGCAAAAATAGTTATTTGTGCAACAAGAGAGCAAAGTCGTTTTTTGCTGCGAGTGCTGATTTTGAATCCTGAGCAAGCGAAGGATTCAACGATTGAATCACGAGCGTAGCGAGTGATTTTAAAGTTGAGTCTTGAGTGTGGCGAGGGATTCAAAGGCACGAGATGCAAAAAACTTTGCTCTCGTGTAACACACATAACTTTTCACTTCAGCAGCGAGAACAATTTAGGAGATTAAATAATAAACAGGAATAGATTGAAATAACTATTTATTGTGAATCAAAATAATTAACATTGTAGGTAGAGATACCAATTCAATAAAATGGAACTTTTTTAAAGTAAAAAGTAAAATTACTGCAATTCTGCAAATTAAAAGTAACAGATTTATTTGGCAACGTTATAGTTACGTTATTGTTGCATTGAGTTGAGTTTGATTATCAGGGGTTAAGGTTTGTGTTTTGGTGGCGGATTGAGAAGGAACAACGGTGAACGTTGGTGACTCTGATCGGCTTTCTGTATAAGTACACTTGGTTGGTTTTACGCCAGCCACGAAATTTTATTCCCGCTCTTTTATTTAAATTAAGGCGTGTTCGGAAATAGCACCCATGATATTTTATTATTCAAAATATATTATGTAACATTATTGAAACTAGAAATAAATATTTACAGGTTAAATATCAGTTTTATTTGCAGTAAATACTTATTTTCGTTTAAATACAACATAGGTTAAACCCTTTTTTTCCCTTTTTTTATGTATAGGAACCTAAAAACTTTGGTGTATGTAGTACACACGCCTGTACATCAACCTACCACAAATTGTCAAATTTCCTCAATAGACTTTGAACTTTATGCTTTAATTATATGGTTGAAAATGTATTGAAGAAATTTGACAGTTTTGGATAGGTTGGTGTGCAGGCGTCTGTACCTAACAGTTTACACTGTTATGCGTACCTACTTAGTCCTTTTTTAATAGAATTTCAGATTCAAGAGTTTTTGTTGAACAACTGATTTAACTACCTGCCTACGATGACTTTCAACACAGTCAGTATTCTCAGTACAAGGTCTCACGCCCTGTGTAGACTTACGAACCGACGGCATAATGACACTCATAATAGCATTAGCTATTAATAATTGTAGCCTCAATTGAATAAATGATTTTAAGTTATCATAATCAGCCTATGTCAGTCCACTGCTAGACATAGGCCTCTCCCAGGACTTTTCATTCCTCTATGAATACCGATTTACCTGAGTAAAGTTGAGTCGAGTGTGAGTCGAGTCGAGGAAACGTCTTAGAATACGGGTGTTATTGTAGAATTCCAGCAATATTTGGTTTATTTTAAATTAACTTCCATTTTATAGCGTTGAACAAGGTGAAACTTATACTCAAAGTACTAGAGTAAGTACAAAGTAAGTAAATTAAATAATAACTCAAACACTCTCCCGATATTGGTAAAGGCCATATCCATCATTGAAATAAATTCATAGTCATAGTCGAGTAAAATTTACCACTTGCCAAAAATGCGGACTGTATCCGGGCTATGCATCGAAAAATATGAAACAAACTTTGCCCGATCCGGGAATGGAACTAGGACCTTCGGATATCTGACCGAGCGCGTTGCCAATCACATATTGCTGTAAATTAGGTACCTAGTATTTATTTAAATACAAAATATATGGATATAGCCGCAGAATAATAGTAGGAGTTGTTAGTACAGACGCACATAAACCTATCCAAAACTGTCTGTATTCTTTAATAAATATTTAACTACATGCCTTCGACATAAAGTTCAAAGTCTATTGAGGAAATTTGACAGTTTGTGGTGGTCTGATGTACAGGCGTGTGAGCTTACGCTACACGCTCCTACCTGTATTTAATGGCCGCGTCCGCGCGGTCACGAGCCCCTACGCTTTAATACAGAGCTTATTCTAGTGATGTACAAACCTCGAGGCGTCGAGTACTACTTTTGAAGCCTCGAGGCGGATTAGCAGGGCTCAGTGAGCTCGGTAGGCTCGTATACCCGAGCCTAGCCGAGACGCGAGCTCTCTAAGCTACGCCTCAAGGCTTCAAAAGAGTTCGAGCTTTCAAAAGAACTCGAGTCTTAAAATGAACGCGAGCCTTCACTAAAAGCTCAACTTTTTGTTTATCACTTTAATATCTCTGTTAGTTATAATATAGTTAGTTGTGTACAAGACTCGAGTGCTCTGAGTCTTGGGTCCTTTTACTTAGGGCTCGGAGTCGTTTACAGAGCTCGATTCTATTAACGGATTGTTCGACGACTCTAAAATTAGAATTCAAATAGGTGAAAGTCTTAAGTCATAAAGCGCACCGTATATGCTTAACCTATTGTGGTTTACCTCTACTTATTCATATTCATCAGCAGTCCATCACAACTAGAGCACAGGAAAAGACTAAAGCGCTGAAAAAGATTCGAGTTCTAAAAAGCCTCGAGATCGATCAAGCTCTTAAAAAGGCTCGAGCTCTCATAAAGGCTCGAGCTCTGAAAAAGACTTCCGAGTCGTCGAGCTTCATACAAACGAGGCGAGCCTTGTAAACGACAACGAGCTCTAGGCAAAAGGACTCGGAGGCCTCGAGCCTTGTACATCACTAGCTTATTCCCCTTGCAGCCTGAAAATGCTTGTCGCTGCATTCCACTGTAATTGTGTCGTGATTTGCTTTTCGAGATTGTTTAGGTCTAGTTTTGAGGTTAGAGATTTTATAGATCGCTGCATTGTTTCCCAACAAAGGTCGCAGTTCGAAGTTTGTAGTAAAGGTTGTGGTCACGACCCTTTGTTCATTTGAGGACTTAAAAGAAGAAAAAAGTGGGGCAAAAAGAGTTCGGTGCTGTACAGGCTACGCTGACCTACGCTGGTCATCAAATGTGACCAAGTAAAATTAAATATACAATATCAAACTCCTTAGTGTTACGAATGGAAGAAAAAATTGTCACGGTGGTTGTCGCACTTACAGTCGTCAAAACCCACCAGCCCGCATTTTGCCAACGTTGAGGGTCATGGTCCGATCTCCCATGTGCCATTTTTCATGTAGGAAGTTAAAAAAAAAGATTGTTTTTTTCAGGTTTATAATTCAGAGAATTTGAAACTTGCCAATTGTGACAAATCTATCTTTACATTGACAATTTAATTAGGGAGCATCAATAACACCGCTGAATGTTATGAATGAGTGTTTGTTAAACTTCATAGACGCGAAAGATGGCCACCTGGATCTTCTAAAAGAATAACTGCTATGCACCTGCGAAATTTTAAGGGGGTGAGATCTTTTG
The DNA here is from genome assembly GCA_949315975.1 of Eudonia truncicolella. NCBI lineage: Eukaryota > Metazoa > Arthropoda > Insecta > Lepidoptera > Crambidae > Eudonia > Eudonia truncicolella. The sequence goes on from OX438836.1 coordinate 13,976,792, forward strand.
ATTTTTAGGGTCTGAATAGCTTTTTTATTCGACTAAGGGAAAGCGATTCTAGAGCGAGTTTTAAATGGCGTTAGCTTTGATACCATACAATTAGTTATGCCTACTGAGTGGCCAATGGCGCTGCGCAGTGACAGAAAAAAGGTTGCTCTAGTTGACCAGTGTATTCCTGACAAAATATTAGCTTAACTGGGTGAAAAAAACATACTCCACCTGGAGCTTGTAACTTAGTATGTACTGGTCCCAAAATTCATTGCCAAGCCGGAAACGGATGCCATACCTTGTGACAGTTTTCAAAAAAATCTGAAAAAAATCTAGGTAAAATTAAAGGTACCTGTATGTATAACGAGATTTATTTATAATATTTTTTTTCACAGTAATATCGGTTAACGTAATTCAAAACTTCCTTCATTAAAAACTTAAAACTTTTCTTAAGGACTATACCAAGCTGACTCCGGTTCGATCGATTTGCAGCTTAGTGTTTAACTTTTTCGGACACCCTGTAATCTTACTTTAAAATTACTAACTTTTTCACATCAGTCATTCGACTGCTAATAAAGGCTCGGCTTTATTTCTTTGTTTTAAAATATTTTATAGCATCACCAAAAATGCAATTCCCTCAAAGCACATGTATTTCCTCCTTTCGATACTCTAGCCAAATTCGATAAAGAATAAAATGTAAATAAACCAAATTAGGGTCATCACAAATTAGGGCAAAAATGTGTTTGTGATTTTCGTATTATTTACTTGATTACTGCATTTTGCATAAAATATATTGTAAGACTCATTATTCTCACTACACATCTCACTTAAATCAGTCGCGAATCGTAGGTAAAAACGTAATAATTCGAAGAATGTAAAAGAAAAGTAAACTATTTTCACTTGATAACCCTATCATACAAATGTCATGTATCTAAAAGAGTGGTATTCTTAAAAATTTCGCTATTATAGCCTTCCAAATGAAGATGACAGAATATCCTTATAAAGTCGATTATCTTAACTACCTCTGAAATCTGCGTTTCGACGCATACTGCCAGAAACGAACATTACCTGATACGCACATGACCATGCTTTCATTCGTGAAGTTTCTTATAGGCAATAGACCAGGGGGCCTACCGCCTAACTCTATCGCTATCGATCTCGCTATCGCGCTCTATAGTTTATGGCGTAATTTTGTCATTTCGAAAGCGATATGAAAGCAATATCGAAAGCTATAGCCTATAGCTATTTTAATGTTGGGCATAAAGAATATTTAAAGTAATGTTATTTTGAATAATTTATTTGTAAATAAACTCTAAAGTAGTAATGTCGTTTAATTTTTTAAACAATTATTAAATTAGGAAAGTTTTGACAAATTGTCTGCAAAATCTTAGTTTTATCCGTTAATTACCTAAATTTTATATATGTTAGGTACACACGGGGAATAGATGTTCAGGGAAATGGACGCACAGGGAATGGACTTTCGAGGAAATTGACGTATTTGTATTTAATTGAGGTGGGGAAAGGGGAAATGGGACGAACGGGGCTAGAACCGTTAGGTACTTAGGTATTGTAAAAGCCCGAAGTGCGGTAAATCTTAGAGTTTAGGTACCGGTGTAAAATTTCGGTGTAAGATTTACCAAGCCGCTATGGTGAAATGCTGAAATTTGGACTTTTACCAGCAGTTTATCTGTTAATCCTAGGTAAATCTGGAGAATGCACTTCTGGCCGTCCCCGTATAAGGTAATTTGCGTTTCTGGTACCACATATAACTTTCGTTCAGACTCATAAGTAAGTATTTTTTAAGTGCTTGCTGCACTGAAGCTAAATACCCAGGTTCGGTTCCTGGCAATTTAGTCAATTTAGTATCATTGACTGGCTTTAAGACCCTGTGATCGGTGTTCTAATTATTAAACCACAGAGGTGGTAATGAAAGAAAGTAGATATAAAGATTATTAATTTACTAATAATAACACTTAACATGTAATAAACATAAATCGTCCAATACGTGGTAAGCATGTTATAAAATAAAATAAAATTATGTGCCTACTGAAATTATAATACTATTAAAATGTAACGAACTCATATAAATATCTTTGAGTTATCATAATTATTAACATAATCATGCATGGCATTCAACATGGCATTTGAACATAATTATTTACATTGAAAAATATAAGAAACGACAATATTATAAAAAATGTTTTTGTTTTGTTTATATAATTTTAACGCAAATTTTGTTGCGAAACAAATTACAAAAACACAAATGTTGAAAAAATTTCCTGACCCGGTATGTCAGAAGGATGCAGGTTCAAATCCTGCTCGTGGATTTTTTTTCAACATTTGTGTTTTTGTAATATTATACAATATTTTTTAAATATCCCATTAAAATATTACAAAAATAAGAAACGTTTAATGGCGTTTGGCCACGGCCGGTGCAACTCGGCCTAAACGTCGGGGTACTAAAAAAGGTACCAAGTCGTTGTAATACTATAAACTATATTACATTTTTATTTATAAAATAATGCAAAAGCTATTATTGAAATTATTTTAATATTTAATAATAATAATAATAGTTATTTTAATACTAAAATAGCAAACAAAAACTAAAACTTAATAAAACCTATTTTAAGAGTCATTGCTTGACTCCGATGAAATTTCTTGAAGGTTACTGAAGGTCATTTCCTGGTGAACGAAAAATAAACATTAATTATTTATTATACATGTTGAACTGAAGTTTTGAAAATAAAATAAACATTATACTTTTAACCATTAAAAAAACATAAAACATAAATAAAATAAAAAAACATACCATCTTTCTTTTATGTAAGAAAATCCAGAATCTCCACTTGTAGAAACAAAAAAAATTTTCAAATGGTACACATTTCTTTTGAAAAAATCATCGCTTATTCACTTTATTCAGACTACATACTTCACCCACGCCTTAAATCGATTAATCGATCATCAAAGGCTGTATTCGTTGAAAGATCGAATAATGGCAAGTGCGATTTATTTCAATAAATCGAGTTTATGCAAACTAATACCAACCTAGTATAGGGTCGAACTCAACTTTAATAAATAAGATCAAATAGTGAAAATCATTCTCTGTAAGAGCTGCATTGGGCATCATTATGAGCACATTGTGATGATAGCTATCTGATCTAATATGATGATTTTGTTGAGAGAGAAGAGCTTCTATAAAAAAGAATTTAAGTTAAGAACTATTTTAAACGGAAAGCCTTTATGAGACCTTATTAATTTGCGGAATATCGAATCAGAATCAATTCATTACATTCAGTCAAATATTCCACAAGATAATTTTGTAATGTACACGTACTAAATTTTAATTATAAATTTTAAAGTGCGTTCAAATAAATATATAACATTATAAAAATAGACGCACAAGTATGCTTACACTTTTAAGTCATTAAGACTCATGTTATTAGTATAATACATACATACATACATACATATAATCACGCCTCTTTCCCGTAGGGGTAGGCAGAGACCACTTCTTTCTTTTAGTATAATAAAACTTCTAAAATGTGACAAAAGTTATAAAATGCTAATCCACGACAGCGCAAGTTTGCTGCATCACATCAGAAAATGCCGCCACGAGAATAGAACACTCTATGTAAAATTAAAGCAGTATTAAGCGCTTATGGTTAAGCAATGTTGGTATCTTTTAAACGAGATACGTATAGCGGCGTAACTACGTGCGTCTCGTTTTCACAACTGCAGCAATTTACAGAAAGAGCAGTCTAACTAAGAGCTCCCAGAACGGACACATGTTTTTCATCCCTCGGCCAGTATCTAATGTGATTGTTTACTACTTTTGTGGAAGTAGTATGTTAAACGAGGATGTATCGTCGAAGTCAGGATAGGTCATGGTTACCACTTCGCTGTCGAATCTGCCGCAGGAGGCGCGGAAGGCGACCGGCGTGCGCGTCACCACCGCCGGCTCTGGAAGCTTGTCCGGCACCACCTTCGGCGGCTGCCACTCCTCGTACAGGTCAGGCCGCGGCCCCAACATCTTATCAGGGGCTGTGCGGCAATTCTCTATGATCCACTTTTGCTCGCGGAGTGATGGCGACCTGAGATTTGACACGGAAAATTGTTCGTTTCAAAGGGGTAAGAAAATATTTTTGCAAACAAACTGTGCTGTATTATATAGCCTGTATAGAGGTCATCTGGCTGTCCAAGTCTAAGGAGTCCTGAGTGCCAAATGCGGGGTTTAATAATAAAACCAGATTTTTGTTTGCCACCAGGAGGTACTGCTTTTGTGCCATACCAATTTTCGTTGTCAATAAAGTAATTGAATGAGTATAAAAATTAAATAATTTAAGCACGGGTAAAGGGCGGTTAAAGGATGCGCGTACCGCCATTAATTGCATTACAACTTTAAGGAATGTAATAAATTATCGTTCGTCTCATTAGGAACTCTTAACAAATCTTCTCAGGGTTGTACCTATCCCTAGCCCTGAGAAGATTTCCTAATTGTTTTTACTTAAATTACTAAATCTTTAGTTTCCGCTTTCTAAATGAAAACAAACCAATATTTCACTGGGGTTTGGGCGACACCTATAAACACGCCATCGCATCGTGGTGAAAAGATACACTGTTGACCCAAAACACTTGTTCCGTAGCATGTAGTAATTTCTAAATCAGTGTTAAAAAGCATACCTTTAACCTTAAGATTGAATAGCCTGCCATATATTTAGATATATCACTGGAGTTACAGGATAATTATCATATGGTCATCTGTTTACACAGTCATTGATAAAGATGCAACCGTAATTAATCTTTATAAAGCTAGTATCTGCTATGCCGTTATTGTCTATGTATTGTATGTATGTATCATTTCTATTAAATTATTTTACATACGGAAAGCATTTTGCCTATATTTCACATGATTGACGGAAAAGGTTTAAGCTGGTGAATAGGCTGATGAATTGATGGTTTATAAACAGCCTTAAAAGTCAATCACCATTGCCAACCCCACCAACTTGCATCGGGCAAACATGCCATGATCTCCCCATGTGCTATTTTTCATGTGGAAATACCCAAGTCCAGCAGAAAGACCTTTAAAGGCTGGTGATGATGACCAATGACAAAATGGCTTTTAACTTCTTTCATTAAAAGTTTACTACAATTGATGGGTAATGGCTTCATGGCATACTTAGTTGATTTCAATGATGGAGACCTTTGCCCAGCGGTGGGACAATTATAGGCTATTTACTTTACTTTACATTAAAGGTTCTAATAATTAGTACACACACTACTGATTTCTTACATCCACTGTGGCATGGTGTAGGGCCGACGACGCAGCAATCAGCGAGTCAATTAACACGGCAATTACCGTGTTTCGACGACTCACAAATTCAATCCATGCCTACTTCACAATTCAACTTTTTTTTTAAGGTTTCGGCAATACAACACATCGCATTGCTGCTAACGCTTAGGTCAAGGGCACATTTAACCCTTTTTTTTGGAAAAAGGATTGCTTTTGATTAGGACATAGTTCTTCTCCTATGGCCTTTATAGCGTAACCACATTTTAATGCGGCGAATAATATATGTTTCCTCAAGTAGACTCAATGATAGTATTTTTTATAGCTATAGGTATGCAAGTGACTTTGCTCCGCCTGATGTTAAGCAGAAGCGAATTCCAAACGCGAAGGCAGCTACTGAAGCAGGTCTGTGCCTTGTTAGCACGTCCTCATTTTGTTACACCGCAAGCAGCTCTTCTCATCTTTATTAATTAAGGTCACCTTATTATTGCAGTCAGGTCATCCGCCTTGTAGACAACCTTCGTATTGGGGTCGAAGAAGCCATCGCCAGTGTCGTAATACCCTGGTGTTATGTCTCTGGTGGGCTGGTCCGCGGTTAGGAACGACTTGCCAGCCGGTTGGAGGCCTTTCTCGTACTCGATGGTAAAACTGAAAGAAGTAATGAAGGCATATAGGCATCGAATCAACAGACGTTGGATTAATTTTCACTAGACCATGCATACGAGGTCATATTTAGTACGCTAAGTGACGGTATATTTCATGAATAAATATTTGTTTACAACATATTATTTACCTAAGTCCTAAGTGATTATTAAATATTATAATGAGACAGACTACAAGAGGAGATTAAACAAATTTGTTTTCAGTTGTTTCATACCTTTTGATTTGATTTTAAGCTTGCATAAGAGTTTTCGATATCTAATACATTATGGTGAATGGACTATTTGGTAAATATGAAACTCTCGAAATGAAAGACAATAAAAAGATTGACTTTTTAAATGTAGTTAGTAAACTAACTAAAGTAAACTTTATCTAAAATAATTATATGTAGGTATGTTTTTTTACGCGTTTTTTTTCACCTAAGGTCTCTTACTAACACAACAATGCTTCCAACAATGTTATCATGACCATAGACTTCAGTAAATAAAGTAAGGATGCTAGTCAGATGGACTAAGAACATGCCATATCACCAACCGAAAAACATTGGCTTCCAAATAAATACTACACAACATCAAACAAACGACTGTAATTTCGGTAGGAATATTTTTGATGAGGCACATTTGTTACGTAAACCTTAGAAGGAAAAACGGTGATTAGTGAGACAGTAAAAAATGGGTCCAAAAGTGTTTTAGGGTGCGCAACCATTCATACCTGTCTATTTTTGCGAGCTGACGCAATGAGAAGTAATTTTTGCAAAGGTAAAATTATTTGCTCAACAAATGGAGGGAACGCTGTGAGAAAATTTTCTGTCGTTTCTCTCGTGTTTGAACTTTTAATAAAACTTTTCAACATGGAGTGCCTGTTATTGGTTGGCATTAACGATCCTGAAGCATTCGTCGAGGATTCGTTTTGATGTCTTGCTCAAGGTAAGATGAGCTTTCAACCCACTTCAACAAGATGGAGGACCATTTTTTTCAATCAGAGATATTTTTTAAAATGCCCCTTTTTACTTCATAACTCTGACGTTAGTGAGGATTAGCGATATTATTTAGAATATGAAATTTAGTTCAATTGGTTTCGTATAAAAAACACAATCAAACTAGCCAAAACATAAACTATTAACATTGCCGTTCGAGAGTGTCTTTTTTGAGTTCGAAGATGGCTTCTAGTGTGTATTTTTCTGTTAATAAGTCAGGTCAGCGTGTAACACAACATATAATGTGAAAATAAAAATTATTCTAAAAAAGCATTGGCATAAACATGACGACTACAGAAAGCTTTTACGTAGACATCATAAAATTATACTGAAAATAAGCATGTAGAAGCGTATCTGTTGAATTCTAAGTTTCTGATGTTTGTTACGCAAAAATAACGTCGTACGTCTAAAATTATTTACAGTCCACGAAATGGAAATAACGTTAGCGCTCGCCGCCTCCCCGCACATTAGCTTCGAGTTTAATTCAATTTTTGATTTAATTCTGTGGACGGCCATTAGCGTTGCTGCGAACTGGCCATCGAATGCACCTGTTTGCGTTTGACCCGAGAGAGCCCTTTGTATATAGCCTTCGTATGCAGCGGCAGCCATTTATTATAGCAATGTTCGTAGAGTGTTATGCATGAATTCAGCTCAGAGAATGGCTAGTAGTGTAAAACTGTTATATAGCTATACGAAAATGTGAATTTTAGAAAAAGTATACAGTTCCAGCACACGTTCTTGGCTTTAGGGCGTTTCGCTCACTTCCCCAACGTATGGATGAACATTCATAAAAAGTCTTGTATTTAATTTTCCTAGTGGTGTCTTTTTTATAATCACGACCTTGACAATATCACTGCGTCACATTTGAATAACAATAAGAGAAGCCATTATGATATAAAAGCCAACAATTGAAGGTTACCAAAAAAACAAGTTTTTGAATATCCACAAAAGAAAGCAGGTCAGTATGTACACATGCGTGCTTTTGATATAGTAGCCTTTTATTGAAGTTCCCTCATTAGCATAAAAATGAAGGACGGTCGCAGGAAACCTTTACTTGGGACGGATCTAACCCAAAAGTTGCCTAAGATAAAGCGGATCGAATTTAGAGTTACTTCTACTTTGACTTTTTCCTGTCCTTTGATTCTGCTACTCAATGGTACGGAACACGCTACTATTCGATCTAAATAATATGTATATTGAACATTAGTTAATTGTATAAGATACAATACCTTATTTTTCGACAGTCTAAATTCCGGTGGCGAATATAATTTAAGTTGTCTGCTTTCCACGGAAAATGACACTACATGGGTTTGACGACCTCCGTAGCCGAGTGGCTTGCACGCCGGACTTTAGGCGGCGCTAACTCCTGAGGTCCCGGGTTCGATTCCCGGTCGGGTCAATGTCGAAAACGAACTTTTCGATATTGTGTCGGGTCTGGGTGGTTGTGGTACCGTCGTTGTTTCTGATTTTCCATGAAACGAGTGCTTTAGCTACTTGCCTTGGGATCAGAACAATGTATGTGAAGTATTTATTTATTTATGGGTACTATAGCTTATTTGAGTAAATCCTCTGGAACTGTATATAGGAGATAAATGAGATAACATAGATAACATTAGGCAAATTGTATTTCCGTCCCGCTTTTTTCATGAGCAGCCCTTACCACCATTTGGTCCTCAAGGCAGCTTAGGTACCGAAAATCACCGTAAAAATGAGCATTTATATAAGACGTTTGTGACAGTAAAAATGGTTACCGTCTATCAAGCCTTCTTTCACGTCTTACCAGCGGCTTTTTGTCACAGCAAGCAGTTTCTTAATACCAATTGCCCTCACAAAGCGCTGCATGGATACCGCAGCCAAAAGTGTGGTTGACGAACCCTTACTCTTACGCTATATTTGTACTGGCACCCACTACCAACCGTTAGGTTGTACGAACAGGCGCCAGACGTCCCTGCGCAAGCAAAAGTCGCACAAGGGATCATCTACGCCCAGTCGTAACGCCAGATTTGAACCCACCAAAGCTCATTCTTCATTCAGTACTCATAAGACTAGTAGCTCAAAGGAGTAACCGCATAGAGATGTATCCACTCCCTTTTTTTCAGGTAGGTAACCGGAGTTGTCAAGCACGCTCAATTCTCATTTTACGAAGAGCACAACTATCAGTTTCCACTGCTTGGGTCGTTAACCTTCTCTAAGGATTGATATAGAGAACGGACCATAGACGATCACGCAGATTCAGTGCGGATCGGTGGATTTAGCAACTGCTAATGCAGCCGGGGCCAACGGCGAAGGATCATTCATATAAGACAATCAATGCGGATACCGTCTATCAGGCATTCTGCAGTACTTCCAGTCCATCTCGCTGTACTCGAGGCCGTCGGCGAACACTAGCGTCCTCTCAATGAGCAGCCCACGCCGCCATTTCCCCCTCAAAATGGCCCCGCTCGGGTATCGTAGCTCGCCGCTGCCGTGGAACATGCCGTCGTTGAACTCGCCTTCGTATAACACGCCTGTTATATTTATTAAGAATATGAGAATAGAATAGGGTTTAAAATGGAAATGACATCCACATAGTAATATCAGCCTCTTTTAAAATGTGAATAAATAAGATTTTTTTTAAACAGATTTAGTTTAGTACTGGCCATCATTAGACTATTGAGCGGGTGGTAGACTCATGCTTTTAGAATATTGCTTACTTCTTTCACAGTAAAACAGTTTCATAGTAATTTACATAACTCACATGTATATCATAGATACAAAGCCTAAGTTCTGAGGAAGATGGACAAACTACACACTCTACAAATATTAATTAGAATACAAAGTTTCAGTGATGTATATTACCATTAGGGAAAGTGTAAGTCCCATAACCGCTCATTCCCAGTACGTCCCAAGTACCTTCATACTGGGATCCAGTTGGAAACTGTTTGACGGAGCGTGGGACCCTCGGAATATCCACTGACACGGACCTGGGAAAACGGAATATCTGTAAACACGCCGCTTTGTTTGACGTGTAAGGTCCAAGTTTGTCATTCGACATGTATAGATAGTACGGCAACATTACGGAAATTGACTTGTCTATCTATCTTGGAGACCGCTTCGTATCAGGACCTCTTTCGGTGTGAATAGCTACGCATCCAAACTGACAGTTGAAGAAATATAACAAATTTATTTTAAGACTACCACAACTTCAGGGTTAAATCATTAGATTCAATTAACAGATTATTATATTATCAGATTACAACATTAGTTATAGTGTAGAAAATAAGACGGAGTTCCGCAGCTCATGGTGTAGTGGCTAGCATTGCATTTGCATAGTGCAGATTTTATAAATTGGTTCTATATTGCGCCGTTTCTGTAGCATTTTCGGTAATCATCAGAGAGGAAAACTGTTAACCATTACAAAATAAGGAGACTGTAGAAGGCAAGCTTCGTAAATGACGCGCTCGAGCAATGCACACAGACCGCCTCTCAGGGACACAGAATCTCGCAACAACTGCGCTCGGACTGTTGCGAGTAATGAAGCTTATTCTGCGGTCACCTCATTTTGTGCTCCTATGCTGTAATGCTGTCAATAAATAGCTCACTAAGCAATCTTATACAACTTAAACATCACTAGATGCTTTTAAAACTTATTATAATAAACTCCATGACATACGGTGCTGAGACATGGTCGCTTACTATGGGTCTTATCCGAGGTTTCTAGCTCTGGTCCTGAAGACGGACTGACATAGTGGCGCTTTCAAACAAACACTTCAACACTTTGATGTACCAGTAGTCGATTTGGCACTGCTGGCGTGTGTACATTGTCATAAAGGTTAAAACTTGCCTTAAAGTAAAGTAATTCAACAGGCATGTTATCCCGTTAGTCTCAGCTGCGTAACATGGCAGTCGATAATTCACTGGAGCATGTAAATAGCAATCACCTAAGGGCAGAATACGGTAAGGAACATCACTGCACTAAAGGGGTCGACTAGGGGCGTGCTAAAATAATGCCGGAGGGTAAATCCGAACTATTCAGAATTCAAAGGCAGTACTAACACTAGCAATTCGAGGAAAAGCTCCTTAGATCCTTCAAGCATTACTAGGGCTTAGGTCTGGTCTTTTGGTACACGGTATTGTTGTTTTAAGCGCTACTGTCTTGTTATTTTATAAGTTAAGCAACTCCATATTCTGGCAGTCTCCCATATTCGCAGGCACGTATATTGTATGGCGTATTAAGGAATACACGTACAGTATACACGTCAAAAAGACGTCGCCTTGAAGATATAACTTAAATGAACAGCGTAAAAGCAGATGAATAATAATGCAATGAGTATTGCGGAGGAAAGTACTTAAGGATGTTCTATACGCAAGGTTTTACAGATTACACAGGTGACCAAGTGCTTACCCGTAAGAAATTAAAAAAAAAACACAGGTGACGCTGTTGTGTGTTGAGTGAGGGGTTGTTGCTGTTGTTGTTGTTTAACGGCTTATTTATGATGACAGGCTTCGTAAATAAAAAAAGTAGTATGTTTAAACATATTTTTTTGGGACTGCTTAAAGAACTGTCATCTTCTAATTATACCAAAACGATTATGAAGTTTCAGAGGAACTTGATTTATTGAAAAATAACAACCTTGTGCGTTTGGTTTTGTAACTCCTATTTACCAAAATTATTTAAAGTTTTAAAGGAACCAAAAACATAACAAAATATTTGGGCGCGTTGTGTACAAGTTTATATCTAAAGAAGAGACCACAGAAGTATCTATAAATAGTATTTTGTTTCCAAATTTTTGCTTTCATTTGTTTATCCAATGTACAGGGGGATTGCGAAGATCATCATAATAATTTAAAGCGGAATACTTATGCAATTTATCTGCCCATTTTCTCCACTGAAGTTATAAATAACAGTCATTTCCATTAATTTGCACCAAAGTTAAAACAGTAACTTACTTGCATTCTTCTTTGTGCGCCTCGGAGAACTTCCTCATAAGCGCCTCCCACTGGGATACGCGCTTCTCCGAAACTCTAATAAAATGAACACATTCAAAGTTGGCATTCCACCTGTACTTTATTAAAATCACGCGAAAACGTGCGAATTTCATATTCTAATGTGTGCCTATACGCCGTTGACTTCATAACTCGGCTCATTTAGCTTTTATGTGAGTAAACTGTAGACGAGTATGGTTTTATTATTAGCATACGAAATCGCACGCTTTGAATTATGCACGAGTATATTCACTTCTTCGTGACAGCCAAATAAATTTGAAGTTCACATGGATAGTTGGGGCTCTTACTTCACTAAAAGAAATGTAGAGTTTATTATTGGTTATTCATAAAGTGCTTACAAGGAGTTGCCGTGAGACTTTCGAGTTGTCATTTCTTTCGCTTTAGTTGAACTATCTGAAATTAGAAAAAAATATTAGTATATTATCAAAGCCTAGATAGATTGCTGTTTTTTTTGTAAGAACTTTGAAGTAAAAATCTTCTAAAGCGGTGCTTGTACTTTAACATTTAGTTTCATGAGTAATCATCATCAGCTAATTTTTATGCCCCCAGTGCTGTGGCACGAGCATTCCCTATAGATGGATAGGGAGAACGGGCTATAAACCACCACGCGAGTCCAGTGCGAATTGGTGGTTGTTAACGACTGCTAATGCAACCGGGACCAACAGTTTTACGTGCCTTCTGAAGAACGGGGGGAGCTCGAGATGATATATTTCTGTTCACATTTTTGCTTGTCTGTTGTATGTTTTACATACTTGAAAACTTGCTGGTCTATGGAGATTGTATCCTGTGGCCACATGCTTTGGGAAATGTAAGAATCGTCCGGCTTAAAGAATATACTCCGGTGATTGCTTATTATCTACCCACCTTACATCTGCGCTGCACATAGGTATACACGCCTGCACATCAACCTACCACAAACCAACTGTCTAATTTCACACTTTGAACCTTATGTCTATATGGTTGAAAATTAATTGAAGAAATTGGACAGTTTTGGATATATTGTTGTGCAGGCGTAATACATTTTCTACTGTAATAAATAAATGTTTCAACAGTACTCTGGTGACAAAAGACGGGAGTTTGCTCCATTCAAGTTTTCGAAATGCGAAAACAAGCACCACAATATAAAATATGAACCCACGCGCCCACGGGAGAAATGGCCAGCCTCGCAACCGTGGTTTAGTATTCACGGGCGACTGCGGTCATGGTCAAACGCACCACGATCTGAATTATTCATATAGAGAGTGAAACTCCGCTTACACTAGACAGACAATGCATTTATTGCTTTTAAAGGGACCAGAGTTCCGTCTCGATATCCCTATTTTCTAAACGCATCTTCGAATATATTTCTTGACTTAAGATATCCACATTATAGTTTCACTTCGTTTTATGGCATAGGAACAATTTATTATTTCTCAGATACTACCATCAACATATACTTAAAATTTCCTATTGGGCCAGAGTTGGGGGTTTCTCTTCTCTCCTATGTCCACATGAGAAGTCTTCAGACCAATGGTGCCTAGTGCAGATTTAATTGCCATTCAATCATGTTAACGAAAAACAAAACTTGTATGTCATTGTGGCAGCGCCTCCTGGTGATAAATGAGTGGAGTTGTTGCCATTTATCGTTTTCGTTAACGTGATCAAATGGCTTATAAAACTCGCAACAGGCACCCTGTTGACAAGCAACGAGAGTTTAATTTTTGCCATACATTCTCGTTTTCGTTGCCATGTTCAAATGGTGAATAAAACTCGCACAAGACTCAGTAGCGACACATAACCACCATCGTTCTGAGGGGCTCCAAAATGTAATCCGATCTATGCATATAATTCCGTGGAGCGACTTGTGGTGCAGGGCCGAGTCGATAGCTGCAGAACACGTGGATTTTGCCTTTGCGATGGACAGACCAAATCAAGGCTTTACCCAAACGGTACTAAACGACTGCGCAAGACAAGCTTCGGCAGGAGACGGCGAGCGGTGGTGAGAGGATACCGGGAGACATGCGTGACCACGACTACTCGTCGAGAGTCAACGACTGAGAAGAAGAATGTGTATATTATAATTTTGTATATAGCGGCCCGCCTGTTCTTCTTCGACCTAAGAGCACCCGTATCCCGTGTGATGGTTTGACCAACTTAGAAACCTTCGCGGGCATACGCTCAACAACTTTCAACGCAATTGGCTGAATGGTAAAGGACCTCAACGCAAAGAATAAAAAGTAGAACTGGGATTTTTAAAATCCGGTACCGTCTGTGGCAATAATAACAATAATAATAACATAAATTAACAAAATATTATATAACAAAGTGTTAATTTTAAGCAGCAGGCGAGTTGCATAGTTCACAAACTTCTGCAGTTCGTAATGTTAACGATTGTTACCAAAAGTTGATTGTTCAAGTTAAGTTATGAATAGTTAGGTAACGTTACTTAACACGGAAAATTAAATAAATTAACTAATTAATTTATAAATATAATTTAATATTTCTGTACTTATTTATTTATTAATTTATAAAATTACAAATTATTATCGATGTGTAACATCTTTCCTCTCGCTTTCTTGCAATTTGTGGGAGTGATTTCGTGAAATGAGACAGAAGTGTGTAACAGGAAGTCGCGCGCCAGATGTGTAACATTGCCATTTTGTAAATTCTGTAAAGTGTAATCCTAAAATCAATATTATGAACATGACATATTACTATTATATGTGACATATTGTGTCATTTGACTATCAAAGGTCATTTTGATATGTCAAATGTGCTGTGCACTTAGGTTACAGTGTTGTGTATAAAGTTTAGTGTTATGTAAATTAATTTGTATGCGTAAACTATATAAATAAATATTTACTGTTGATAATAAGTCTCAATAAATCCAAGTAATAATGAATAATTCGATTAAAATATTTCAGTATTCTGCTGTTTTAAATTTTGAGGTTAATTTCTGTCACTGCTTAATGGAAAAGTTTCCGTACTCTTTTATCATATTAGGAAATCGTACTAAGCATTGTGTTTTTTTGAAATATAAAAAAATATTTTTTATCAATTTTGATCTTTTTAATATAAAGTTAAAATTGCGTAAACTAAGGTAAGATGTCAAATCTTACACATCTTAATGCAAATACTTTAAGGCTCGCTTGTTTTTTCATTGGATCATCATCATCTCATCTCAGCCAAAAAGACGTCCACTGCTGGACATAGGCCTCCCTCAAGGATAAAATAATTTTGAGGGGAATTTGCCATAATCGCCACGCTTGGCAGGCGGGTTGGCGATCGCAGTAAGGTAAGAATAATCACAGAGAGACGCTGCTGCCCATCCTCTGGAATGGATTTTATTGGATATAACCCGCTAAAGCCTGTAAACGTTGCTGCACAAAAAGTAACTTCGGTTTGAATATGGTTTGAATTATGCTGTAAGTTTGAATGCAACAAAACGTATGGACTCCAAGGACCAAATAAAACAACTATGAAATACCTACCTTAGAAATATTCCAGTATTGTAAGTGCGATAACGGCGGCAAGTGTATAACAATACGGCAGTTGTTTTAACAAAAAAATATTTATCTTATAAAAACCATAAAATGTAACACATTTTCCAACTTAAAAATTATAAACAAATACTAAAAGCATTTTTCAAATGCTCACCAGTCAAAAATATGACATGAATGACAACAAGTACGTGACAAACTTTAGTTTGTTTGCCAAATTTATTATTTTTATTGGCTTTTATTTTTGTACGATCTTTGTGTAGGTTGAGACTTTATAAGAGTTTATACTCATTGAAATATAGTTTTTGGTTCTTTCTTGAGGCTATGTTAGATCTTTTATGTTAGTTCTGATTCAGAGAAATTCTACAAGTCTTTAACTAACACCAGCTGAAATTTCCTCCAGTGTCCATAGCTGAGGAGCAATGGTATGTTTATAGCGTAATGATGATGCAGAGATTTCAAGTAGCGCAAGTAGTAAGGTGGCTCAAAAAGGGTGTCCTCTTAAGATATTTACATAGTCACACGCGTAGCCACAATGTATCCACAATTAGTAGTAGTAATGTGTAAAATAAACGCGAGTAGATCCGTAAAAGTTGTTTCATTTCAATGTGTAGTGTTTGCGTATACTATAGAAAACAATATGTAGACTTTGCTATCAAACAATACGCAGGTTTGAAGGAATACCGAAGACATAAGGACGATAATGCTTTGAAATTTTGTATCATGTACGTTTGTAATGAGGATTGCGAGTCTTAGAGCATGGTTTAATGCTCTAAGTTGCGAGTACTCTGAAACGGCAGAAACAAAAGAAGGATCTTTTGTTTCTGCCGTTTCCGAGTGAAAATGAATTGAAGGGACAATACCATGCTGCAAAATGTTTTATTTGAAATGGAAACGGTCCAATGTTGCGGGCCGTAAGAGTTTTTAGAGGTTTGTTTTAGTTTTACGAATTCCCTTTTATGTCCTGCATCACAATGAATGTCTTTTGTTACGAGCGACCGAGTTGCACTTCTCTGTATGTGGTAGGATTTTTTATGGGTATTGGAGTTATTATTTTAAATTGTTGTTGTAGCATCAAATATGCTATAATATTGAAAGAGCAAATCTTTTGCAATGCGAGTGTGTCGAAATTTTCAAGTGCTTGTTTTTAATATCTCTAATGCGCATGTGCAATAGTGTTGGGTGGGAGCTATAAAAATAATATTTTTTTTGTTAAAAAAAGTTTTTAAGAGAACAATATTGTTTATTATTGTTCAGAGATACATATTTTAGGTTATAGTTTGCTCCTTGTCCAGTCACTCAGTAACCTAAAATATTAAAAAAAGTTTAATAGTTACAAAAATAAAATTATAATGTAAAATAATAAAGTAATATAAATTCAAGCTATAAAAATGTTAAGCCCTAGTTGATTCGGAGATCAGATACAAAACTGCAAGAAACATTCTTACTTACCAAATCGTGACTTCAATTATGAAACGCTACAAAGATGGCTGCTCTAAAAAGGTAGTGGACTGGAATCTACTGGAATTGTAACAGTATGTCACGAAATTCCTTCGTATTTTTAATGGCTTGGTTTGGTTTGCACAATGTCAGAAAAAAACAAAGCAAAGTTAGGAAAAAAGTAATGGACTATGTAGGTGATCTTTTTTCTTCTACGGACCTCCTCATTTCGGATTAGATCCCGTAGAGAAACCCCAAGTATAGCCCTCTCCATTGCTTTTTAGGTGACCTTGAGTTCTCTTATGAGGCCCATAGTGAGCGACCACGTCTCAGTACAATACGCCATCACTGGCAACACACACTGGTGAAAGACTTTCGTCTTGAGACACTGCAGCATATCAGACGAGATGATATTTCGTAGCTTACCGAACGCTGTCTAGCCTAATAGAATTCGACGATTGACCTCTTTGCTGAAGTTGGAACGAACGCACTGGACAAACGTCCCAGGTAAACATAGTCGTCCACAACTACAAGGGAAGAGTCTTCAACCGTGAGGTGAAGTGAAGTGGCGTCATGTGAGTTTGACATGAATTTTATCTTCTCCATGTTCATTTTTAGTCCCACTTGTTAAGAGACTTTGTTGAGGTCACCGAGTATTGTGCCGAAGTCTTCTAGGGTTTAAGCCATGACCACTATGTCGTCAGTAAATCAAAGGTTAGTGACGCCGTTGACGTTAATGCCAAGTCCTTTCCAGTCCAGAAGCTGGAAGACATTTTCCAGTACAGCAAAAGTTTCGGAGATATCTCGTCTCTCTGTCTCACTCCTCGTTGCAACTGGATAGGTTTCGAACTCTGGTCCTGAAGACGGACGGAAATAGTAGCTTTTTCATACAAACACTTCAAATGAGTGATGAAATAAATGTTTAATTATAATTAGTTATACTTTTATTAGTTATAAATATAATAAATAACCTATGGGTAGATCTCGCCCTGTGCTTTTGTAATACTATTCATCACGTTTTTAATGCTAAGCCCAGAACATGTACGCTTTTATTCTGATGACGAATAAATTAAATTAAATTAAAAAAGAATTTGGCCCGTCTTGGAATACCTTTTTAATTTAAATTCTTTGTTTACTTTCCCGCTACAACCGCAAGGCAATTTACGGGAACAACCTAATTTACGACAACAATACGTTTTGCAAATGGATTCCCCTTACTGCTTGCTGATTGAGGATTCAGTTGGAACATTAATAATTCATTGCTCCAATTTACTACACAACAACACATGAGTTATTCTGTTTAATAGCAATAATAGTGTCGGTCTGTGTATGTCTATTTAATATTTTTCATTAAAAGCAACCATTTAAAACAGTATTTTGTAAATGGAGGTTAGCGATAACTGCTGATTATTTAACTATAAGTTTCTTTATTATTTTGAGCTAGGAAAATAGCTGTCTTAGTTTTTTTTTTTTTAAATCAATGCTTTATTCATAAAAAAACAATAAAAAATAAAAATACCAATAATAATAATAATAAATTCATAAATAAAAAACCTCAACTAACTCGCCTGTCCGAGGCAAGGTGCCCAAAATGCTGGCGGCATTGCCCCTTTGAATGGCCAAGCTAATGCGCTGTGCGAAAAAATGACCTGATCTCCGGTCACCCGTTGCCTCGTACAGGCGAGCAGTTAAGTCCTTAGTTATTCACCGGCTATAATAATAATAATTACTAGTGGTCGCCCAGTGGTCGAAATTCGACCGTAATTTTTTTATTAAGGCTGCACGGATTGTATCCTAAGCAATGAAAAATTAAAAAAGATAGAATGTGAGTTTGGATTGGCATTGACAGATCCGCCCGCTACTCTTCCATTTTTAAATTTTTTGAAAAATGTATGAAACAATGTTTATTTTTAATGTATTTTTTAGGCATAATTTAAAAAATATTAGCCTTCTGCACTCCTTCTCTATATCCTACTAATATTATAAACGCGAAAGTTTGTAAGTATGGATGGATGTTTGTTACACGTACTCTTTCACGTAAAAACTACTAAATGGATTTTAATGAAGCTTTCCTTATATACAGACCATGATCCAGACCAGCATATAGGATACTTTTTTTCAGTCTACAGTCTTCGCGAACGAAGTCGCGGGCAACAACTAGTATACTATAAGAGATTATGAATATCCTAGACATAAATAATAATAAAATACTCGACGTTTTGGCCGAGTTGCATTGGCCGTGGTCACTGGCGTGACTGTCACTCAGACAACCCGTGACCACGTTAAAAGATACGCGTAGGATCTCAGAACAATTACTACTTAGGATATATAATAAGCAGTTTACGATTAACTTACTTGTTTTAAAATAGGTTGAATTTGATACATAATAGGTGTATACAAACTGGGGTTTTGTTATGTATTTTGTGAAAACAATCTCGATCGGCATAATCTTGATACAATGCGTTAAAATTAGGCAGTGTAATAAAGTAGAGTACATTTGACAACAAATCAACAAAGACATCAACTTTTTATCTTTTTTTACTGACTTCAAAAATAATTTTGATCACTAACCAAATAAAATTATATTATTATTGTAACTAAAATCTTGTCCGTGAATGAAGACACAAACGAAGACTAGTCTATCCAAATAGGGTTTCACAATTAGGGTATGTAAATATATTGTAGTGACTTATAGGTAACTATCTCAAGATAATAGTATAATAGTACAATGAGGAATGTCTGTAACACTATTAGTTAATTCGAGAATAAGATTTTATAATAGTGACAAAGATTTTTTTGTATAGCATCATCTATATACATAATGACTTGTCCTGACTGACTGACTCATCATCGCCGAGCATAATTAGATAAAATTTGAACTGTAGGTTAATTGAGTGACGTAACCAGCCTCTAAGAAAAGGTTTTACGGAAATCACACCGTAAGAGGGTCAAATAGGGGGTGAAAGTTTGTATGAAAGTCCGTCAGTTTTTAAGTTAAATACTTACATGAAAATTGGTATTTGGGTTCTTGAAAAAAATTAAAGAATGACGTGTCTTAGGAGTTGCCAGCAAGATGGCAGTAGTTGATACCCCATCCAACCTTCATAGACTCTCAATTAAATCCATAATAAGGTTTAATGTACAAGGTACGCTACAGTAAATAGGGTCAAAAGACTGGTAACTTTTGGACTACTTAGCCTGCAGTCTTTTAAAGCATTGAGCGTGACGTAACGGTAGGTAATCATCCTTTTTTTTATTTTACAGGCTTTCTATTTATCGGTTTAAAACATGATGTCCCTCTTTAAACTCATCCGATACCAAGCCTTACGTTTTGTGATATTATTCGCTCACATATAAATTGAAAAGATCGATGGCGCTACAGCTAGCTTGTTCGGGTTGTATTGTTGTTAAGCATCTTTAGAAAAGCTGGGGATGGGTGGGTGACCAAAAACACCAACCTTGGCCAGCGTGGTGGCTCATGTGCAATGTTCATGTGAGAAAGTCTGAGCCCACCATTTATATTGAGAGCTTTTAAGACATGAAAGTTTTTATTACAAATGAAATAAAATTTCGATTTAATTTGTAATACGTGTTTCATTTTTCCAAGTGTAGTCCGAAAGTTAAAGTCAATAGCTTAAGATAATTGCCATGAAAAAAACGCGATTCCTGTCATCGAGATTCCACAAAAACTTTACGCCTATAAAAAGATCGAGAACAAAGTCGCACGGAGCAAGTCCCGCAATCTCTGCGGTTTGTTCACTTCCGCCTAAAGATCAAGAATAAAGAAAAGAAAAAGTGAAGAAAAAAAAACATCTTTCCACGCGCACCAATGTCTTTTATAGCGGTGAGTACCGATAATACCGTGTTGGTTGGGTAAGGTTGGTAAGTTGTTATTGCTTGTTGCCGATGGTCGTAGACCCAGAGATTGTAGATTAATTTAAATCAGTACGTGGTAAGGAGACCCTTTTGCTAGAGAGTTTGGGGTTGTACTCGTTCTATATTCTCTATGGTGGAAGGACCACTGATCACAGACCCAGAGATTCTATTTCAAAAATAGTGAAATTTTTGATTTGTGATAGGACTAATTAGATTTTTTTTTTGAGAGAGATTGCTGATTGTCTTTGAGGCATTTTCAGCTTCACCGGGCTTGTTTGGAGGCGGCGAGAAATGTAAAGGGTCCCTCAAGCCGTGTGAAACGAATCACCTTTGGAGGTTTTCTAGTGCGCGTCCCCGTGCTATACTAGATTATCCGAAGGGTTCGGATCGGATCGGTGACTCATCGATATTCGCGTGGATAGTTGCCCCAAACACACTCACAAACTCCTAGTATCTTAAAAACGTAGTCCGACTGTTTTTGTCATAGGCAAAAAATAACAAATCCTTAATATAGTTTCAGACCTAACATCGTAAATGCAAAAGTGTGTTTGTGTGTTTTTTACACAGGAGAAAACTACTCTTTTACCTAAAATGTTCAATGCTTACAAACTTAAAATTCTTTTCAACGGCTGTGTCAAAAATAAACTTTCGATGCTTGAACAATGGAGTTATGATAATCGGGTCACGATCACGAGCTAATAATAGGTACTCGTATTAGCCCACGAGACCCCATAGGGCATTAGGCTAATGAACAGTCTGAAATCAAATCATGCGCTGAATAAATTAAGCAGTATAGCAATACCCTGCGCGCAACGAATTTGTGCAGAATTAAAAAGTGTCCTTCCTTTGTTTTGTTTTGTGTATATAGGTAGTAGATGACTCGTTTCTAACTGATAATAAGCAGAAGCGGAGTCCAGATGCGAGAACAGCTTGTGGAACAGAATTGAGCCTCACTAGCCTCACTAGACTAGTCCTCACCTTACCGACTCGCATGTTAAGGGTGCGCCGATCAAAAAATGCTAAAAATGCAGTCACGGTTAAGATGATATAATTGATGATGATTAATTTAAGTATTTAATATAAAAATTTTTTAATACTATCGTATTAAATAAACAAAATATATATTTAGTAACATAAGGAACGTGTTTACAATTACTCCGATCCATAAATTCATAACACACTATAATTTTTTCTACAATATCATTTAAAGTTGGGCAAAAAATCATAAAAACTAGTGGCGGCGTTTAGTTGATATCTTATAGTTTATGTAAATTATTGTACCTCTGATTTTGTCTACACAATCACCAACGGTCTAAACAACAAATCACCCGACACACATTTTCGATATATCGAGCGGTTTTTTAAATTATTATTTTTCAAATTAACACGTTAAATTCCAAACCCTCTGTGTGAAAGTTAACTTTGACAGCGGGAACAGCAGGATAAACATCGAGGAGTTAACTCCTCATTGGTTTTCTAAAAAGGAACTTATCGGGTCATGTAAACAGAATTTGGCGCACTTCCAAAGTCCACATGTAATTTTTAAAAGATATTCGGAACGATAGAGCCCCGACCAACCACGTTTTGGAGTTAAGCCGTTCAAGAAAAAAATATCTAAAGACACCAATGCTGATTCCAGCCCTGGCATGTACCCAGGAAATTTCCCGTGACCTGGGTAAAAAGCAGTGTCGGGAAGGAAAAAAGTGTCCACAATGCACTCTACCGTAGTGGAGCTGACATTCATTTTACGAGTACGCAAGCAACTTTGCACTTGGGGACCTTATTAATTCACTTGTGAAATCTTTAACACTCATAAAACACGAGGAAGAAGCAGTAGCAACATTGAATAAAACATTTGATTGTTATACTGAGGTTGGTGTGGACTTTTTTATATTGTTATGGCAACTTTGAAGCGAGTTATTGTCTGTAGTATAACTTTAACACAAATCTTTAGAGGTTTACAAAAACATAATGTTGAAAAAATTTCCACGAGCAGGATTTGAACCTGCACCCTTCTGATATACCGGGTCAGGTGCTCTTCCAATTGAGCTATCGTGGTTCTAACCAGCCCGCCGAAATTATTCAACACTATTTACTTTTTTACTTTGAAAGCCAAAGGCGCCAATTCAATGTCAACAACTACCGTCATTAACATCTGATCATAATATTTTTACAAATACTAAAGATCAGTTAAGAAGTAGGCAAGCTATTTATAAAATGTTTTTTATTTTGTTTATATAATTTTAACGCAAATTTTGTTGCGAAATAAATTACAAAAACATAATGTTGAAAAAATTTCCACGAGCAGGATTTGAACCTGCACCCTTCTGACATACCGGGTCAGGTGCTCTTCCAATTGAGCTATCGTGGTTTTAACCAGCCCGCCGAAATTATTCAACACTATTTACTTTTTTACTTTGAAAGCCAAAGGCGCCAATTCAATGTCAACAACTACCGTCATTAACATCTGATCATAATATTTTTACAAATACTAAAGATCAGTTAAGAAGTAGGCAAGCTATTTATAAAATGTTTTTTATTTTGTTTTTATAATTTTAACGCAAATTTTGTTGCGAAACAAATTACAAAAACATAATGTTGAAAAAATTTCCACGAGCAGGATTTGAACCTGCACCCTTCTGACATACCGGGTCAGGTGCTCTTCCAATTGAGCTATCGTGGTTCTAACCAGCCCGCCGAAATTATTCAACACTATTTACTTTTTTACTTTGAAAGCCAAAGGCGCCAATTCAATGTCAAGAACTACCGTCATTAACATCTGATCATAATATTTTTACAAATACTAAAGATCAGTTAAGAAGTAGGCAAGCTATTTGTAAAATGTTTTTTATTTTGTTTATATAATTTTAACGCAAATTTTGTTGCGAAACAAATTACAAAAACATAATGTTGAAAAAATTTCCACGAGCAGGATTTGAACCTGCACCCTTCTGACATACCGGGTCAGGTGCTCTTCCAATTGAGCTATCGTGGTTCTAACCAGCCCGCCGAAATTATTCAACACTATTTACTTTTTACTTTTTTCAACATTATGTTTTTGTAATTTGTTTCGCAACAAAATTTGCGTTAAAATTATATAAACAAAATAAAAAACATTTTATAAATAGCTTGCCTACTTCTTAACTGATCTTTAGTATTTGTAAAAATATTATGATCAGATGTTAATGACGGTAGTTGTTGACATTGAATTGGCGCCTTTGGCTTTCAAAGTAAAAAAGTAAATAGTGTTGAATAATTTCGGCGGGCTGGTTAGAACCACGATAGCTCAATTGGAAGAGCACCTGACCCGGTATGTCAGAAGGGTGCAGGTTCAAATCCTGCTCGTGGAAATTTTTTCAACATTATGTTTTTGTAATTTGTTTCGCAACAAAATTTGCGTTAAAATTATATAAACAAAATAAAAAACACTTTAGAGGTTTGTTTTGGACTCAGAACAATAACTAAAACTATAGAATGAAGGTTAAAATAAAAAACGTGCAACTATGTTTAGTTCCATTCTTTCTTATGGCTAGAAAAGGAGGTTGGAGTGCGACAAATGGTTGACACTTAGTTTTTATTTTTTGTATTGTTAAATCATCAGTCATCATTTGAACTCTCAAAAATTTGATCTCTGAGGCCCTCTGCCCGGCCAAATTCAGAAGTACTCTGATTTAAAAGCTGACAGTTCGTTTTAGATATTTTTGACTTGTTCGCGTATTAATAGTATCGTCTGTCTTCAACTTCGAACAATAACATTGTCTTAGTATCTCTTAATCATTTCAAATTTGAATAGTATTTCTGTCTAGATTACACGAATGGTTTGGATTACTAGAAATAGTGAATGTGTGGTCTATGTGGCAGGATGTGGCTATTTATTTTGTAATTTGGTAGAACCATTTTGTACTGAAAAGCATCCGTGAATCCAATTTAAATAGCAGATTTAGCAATAATTCTGAAACTGCATCGGGATAGGTTTATCATGTATAGTGACGTAAACAATGTGCATATTTTTATACTATCGATACTTTTATTTTACAGATTTCTTAAAGATCTTGCGCTAATGTAAGTAAGTGCATGATCGAAAAAGACTAAAGGCGAAGTGTAAAAATAATAGTGGCTAAATCGTATTGGACTTCAAAAGGGCATTATCACATTTGCTCTAAGCATTTTACTATGGATTCATTTGTATGTAAGGGAAATATGAAATGAAGGCGAGTTAGAGAACATGCGGTTCCGACATTATTTATTATGGATGGATCTGATGAAATGGTATGATATGTGTTATATATGTGTTATGTATGTATTAAGATTCTGTGAAGGAAAATATAGCACAGGTCAGCAGATTTAAGAAACTCTTTAGAAATTTAACACAATGACATGTACAGAAAGACAGGTAAACATTGTATATGGTGAATTATGAGCTTAGATGATATTGCCTGTTCCTTGCTATCTTAGTAGAGTGGGTAATTGTTGGGTATGAGTTGTGATCACATTATTTTTATTTGTAATAAAAATTATTTTTATTTGTAATAAAAAATAATGTAATTTCTTGATATCATACCGACGGATATTTTTGAGACACTGCCGTACATCTTTCCAAATTAATTAATGAGTTGGAAAATTCCTTGACATCTTGCTCAATTATCTCGCACCGAAGTCCTGTAAGTTGTTTATTTATTAAAAAGTTTTTGATATATATTTTGAACCTATTAAACATTTGCCATAATGTGAAATTATTTTTTTGCAAAAATCCTTGTCCTGTGCCAAGGGATTAACATGACAAGTAGAACATATTCAGAACTTGACTATAGAAATCAAATAATTTTGAGATTGAGATTGAGATTATTGTTATTATTTTCGATTTTTTTTTATTAACAAATTCTGTTAGATTAATTGCTTTAATTTATATCTTATAGTTTTTCAATGATGATTTAACTTTAGCCCTACCTCTTCTTTAATTATTTAAAAAAAATGAAATGTAAAAACTAAATACGGGATTCATTAATATTGTTTCTTTTCAATGAGTTCGCTGTTAAATAGTGCAATTGATTGTTTGGGTTCCATTATTGTCTATTTATTGTCAATTCAAAATCTATTTTTAATAAATATAGTGACAAAAAAGTATTATATTGTTGTTTTCAATTATTTTTATCGATAATAAAGTCGATAAAGTTACAACATTACCCAAATATGACGTCATAATTTCTGGTGACAGCCTTCGAAATTACGAAAGAAAAGGGACAATCTATCTTTTTCCAATACATCACCTAGGTTCATTAGTAAAAATAGTACGAACTGATGTATTTGTGTTGCTATTTTAATCCGGTTTCTATAGCTTTAGTTATTATTCTGAGGATTTGGAAATTGATATGCATGCTTTTGTTTGGTCCTTGATGAAGACACAACAAAGTGACAAGATAAGAGTATAAAGATATGAAAACAAATATTTTAGGTGACGAAATTACATTCAATTAAGTGTTTTAATTTCATAAAAATATAGAATAATATTATTCTTTATTGTTCAAACACAGGTTAAAATAAAAAAAAACAATTTTACACTTATCTATCACTAAGAGCAAAATTTTGCAGGCAACTAAGAGATGGAAGATGGCATGGCATTTAAACACCATAGTTACAGTAAATACGATGTTATGTATTACCTGATGTTGTAAATAAAATGGGAGATACATTATCAGAACATATTATTTTCATGCTACATGGGATTTCATCTAAGATAAGTTTAAAAAGTATTTATTCATGTTTTTATACGAGCTTTTTTGCTTGCTCATAATGAATAAATAAAACATACAATATTATTTTTAACGATGTCAGGACTTGTTTTTTATCTTGCAATGCATCAAGCTGATATATTCTTCGTATCTCTCATGTATGCCGGTGTGTGTTATGATAATATATTATGACTATGAGAGCAGTTGAGCATCATGTATGCTGAGATATTCTGGAAAATATGAAACAATTTTCCTTAAGCGGATGTAGGGGATGTGTATTATGAAATAAATACTACATATTCATAGTTTCACTGAAAGTCGTCTTACGTCTTAATCTTTGTGGGTAAAATTCACTCGTTTTAGTGTTGACTGTTGAGATAAAGGTTTAGCCTGTCAGTCATAGCTAAACGGAGCTTCATGGCTGAACGTCATTGGTCTGGCGCCCTCGGGTTGTTCCGCTCCCCGATCCGATCTGCACCCTTCGGAGAATCTAGTAGGGCACGGGGACACGCCTTAGTGCGTGATGCCGTTCCCTCTAGAAAACCTCCGAAGGTGATTCATTTCACACGGCTTGAGGAACCCTTTAAGTTTCTCACCGCCCCCAAAAAAGCCCGGTGAAGCTGAAAATGCCGTCTGAGGCAATCTCTTTCCAAAAACACAAACAAGATCACCAACCAAACCGATGTATATATCTCCTCGTTAATGCCCCACCCCCTAATCGAGGCTGGGATCTCTGGGTTTTTGCTTTTGAACTTTATATAAGATCAACACGATATGTTTATAAGTAGTAAATATGTATAAAGTGCCGATAAACATCTCTAGCCAATAAAAAACAGGTCGACGTTATTATTTCTTTTGATTAAACTCATTAGATGTTCCGCGACGGCGTTAGATTTCCCGGGGGTACTTTCGTTACGTTCCGATGTTCATATCTAAGGCCTTGGAGGCGTAGTGTCGCATAAAATATAGTAGGTTCTTTATTTAAAAGTTCACTCGCAGAAGATAGCCATAGACTAAACCGCTTTTTTATTTATTCACGACACGTAGGTCTCAGATTAGTGAATGTCAAAGAAGGTTGTAACCGCGTAAAATGAACTTCTGCCATTTTTATTTTTTTCCACTTAGCTTTAGAAAAGATTTTTACATATTCACTGGTTGCTCATGGATGGCAAGGGTCTAGGTCATAGGTAGGTCCTTGTGGCTATGTAACAAATTATCTGTGTTGGTTTTGAAGCGTCTTGTCAGTTTACTTGTTATCGTTCAACTAAATTAACTACCCAAAATGTTTATAAAAACATCAAACGATTATAATTTATTTTAACTTATTGAGTTATGTGCCATATGTTAGCTATGATAATTAAAAATATCAATTTCAAAATTAACAAAACACGTCTAAAACTGCACTGTTTTTTGTAAAGAATGGTGTTTGCTCATTTAGTTCTAGTACCTCAACCACCTTTTGCCTCATGAAGCTTTACACAAATAAAATAATAACAAGATATATTTTTTTCTGATTTCCTGAGACTGGCAGATTTTTTTCTAGCCTTCCGAAGCACGGAGGAGCTCGAGATGATAAATTTTTCACCCATTCGATGACCGGCCCTTGCGAAAGTTGCTGAACCTCAGCACTCGCAGACCGAGCGCGTTAACCACTGCGCCATCGAGCTCCTCAATCACATCATCACCTACTCATTATACTGATGGATGAGCCTTCCCTATGAATTGAAACACTGCAGGAAGGGCGGGCCTTAAACCACAACACGGGCCCAGTGTGGATTTGTGGTTATTATCGACAATTAATGCAGCCATCGAGCTTCTCAGTTAAGTTATATCTCTTCACAATATGAATCGTTCCTTTACTGGATTTTCTTTGTAAGAGATTAGAATACCGTTCTTTAGCTGATAAGGCAGACTGGCTTTTGATCAGTTGTGGAGGAGCAAGGCGTAACACTTGACTGGAAAAATTTACTTATGTGCTTGTAGGTACTTACTTAAGTACATGAGATCTATGAAATTGTTGTTTTCGTATTGAACTTGATATACTCGTAGAGTTGGTTTAAATTGAAATTTCTGTAAATCGCACTTTAGATATTTTTAAAATAAAATACAACTTAAATAGGGACTTTTTCGGTAGGAATAGATGGTACGTTTTTTTCAATCCGACTGGTCTTTCAATGAGGTTCCAAGGCACTCAACCTGGACCTGTACCTTCCGGAATGTTCATTCGTCAGGAGCTCAATGGAGCAGTGACTTGTGCGTTCGAGTTTCGTGCGAGTGATTTTCTAAGATTGGCAAGAAACTCAGCAAACGCATTTTTTCTCTCTTTCTTTTACAGCGCGTCCTACCGTATATTTCAAAAATGTAACGCTGTACCGCCTTCATAACCTAATAAAGAGCCTAAGGTTTTTCTGATTCACGATCCACTCAATCAAATACAGGGCACGGTACCTGGACCAATAAATCAGTAAATTACAGGGGATCCGGTCGGCGAGGATGCGGAGCACCTAATTTACATATATTTACCAGCGACGCGGCTTGCATAACGGAGCGTACACAAGTGGCTTACCCTAGCTTCGCTGTCGAGTTTACAGTTTCCTTTGTATTTTTGAAAGTAGGAAATGTTGTAGCTGCAACGCTTATTAAGGAGTTAGTGACTGACGGACTTGTGTAGTAATGGGAGGGCAATGATATTGTAATAATCTTTTAAGTGGGGTGCTTTCTGGAGGTTGCTCAGCGGACTGTGTGTCTGGAAACTAAATGCGTAAGTAAAGTTGTCATCAGCTTTTCCATGCTGCGATAGACACGTTAAGCTGGCTTGCAAGGCTAATTAATACTGTGTTTTAAAGGCTTTTTGTAGGTGTTTTTAATTAATTTTTTCTCCCGGTATAAGTTTTAAATAAACGGAGAGGGATATATAGAATAAAAGAGAGCAAGGACAAATAAGGGCGCTAATATTAAAAAGGAAGTGCTGTCAGCATCATAACATGAAAAAAATTACAATCATTCTGTAGTCTGTTACCCGCATTGGACCAGTAGACCAGGTGTGTGAGATGGCCACGGCCTAGCAGTTTAGATTATATACTGAAAAAAGGTAAACTACAGTGGCTGTTAGAGCTCCCAGTATGAAGAGATTAATGGAAGCATGCCTTTTCGTAACTAGCGCAAGAGTGTAGCTAATAGACAAAATTAATTAATTTAGGTGCTGCTCGGTGTTTCGCAAAGTGCATTGGGCCGTTCGTTATAACTAAACCGCCTTTGTTGTGCAGTGGTTATTAAGACCACTGGTCTCAGATCCACGGGTCCCGGGATCAATTCCCAGCAGCGAGGGGTTCATGTATGTATACTCGGGTCGAATCTAAATATGTCAGCATAATATCAATGTTTGTGGAATTGTAATTTGCCTATCTATAAAAAAACAACTGCAGTCGTTACTTTAACCCAAACCTTTTACGCTTCTGGGTAGGGAAGGTTTTTGACTAACTCTAGGACCAGATCAAAAGGGGGTCAAGATTTGTTTCCAAATTAAAATATACGGATGTAGAGATAGTCGTGCTTTTTAATTATTTATGAATCAAATTTAATTTTGCGGAAAGCGTCTCGGTAGTCTCGTAAAGTTAAGGCCCACCGTTGCATATTCATTTGGTTTAATCAAATTACATTAATATTTTATTTTAATGACAGTTCAGGGTTTTGTAACAAAGGAATCTTTTTGGATTACACGCATTACCCGGAATACTCAACCGCTGAGGAACTGGCTATCTTATTTCTAACTGTCGGAACGCAATAAAGCTACTAGCATTGTTGTTATGGTGACACATTTAGATAACATGATGGTAGCTAGGCGGGCGGACTTAAAACAAGCGCTACCACCGACCAAACCGAAAACAGTCCCAAGCATCGATATTTATATACTTTGACTCTTATTCCATTGTCTTAAGGGTTACAATTGTTTATATATTTTTGCTCGTGACTAATATATCCGCTGTGAAAATACTGTGAAAGCTACAATGAGCACAGCCACATTCGGTGCGAGACAAAGCAATATCTCCGGACGTACGTGTCCTGTACGTGTAAATTAAAAACAACTTGTTTGTGTTTGTTCGCCATTGTGGCTTTTTCGAAAAGTTCGGGTAACATGAGGTAGCCGGGGTAGCCTTTGTTATGTAATAAATTTGAAAAGACAACTGTTGCCTTTTTCGTTTTGTTTTATACCCATCAATGCAGCCTCTCTAACGAAATTAAGACCTGATGCTCGGCTACACAATTCCCGTTTGAATAATAGCAAGAGTGTCATCATTAGTAAACAGCCCAATACTGTCCAACTGCTGGGCAAAAGCCTCCAACATTGAAATCAAGTCATCACTAAAATGTATGCATGCATGCGTAGCCGGCCTTTGAGGAAAGTATAAGCTCGTTTCTTAAAGTTCCTTAAGTCGCTACGGTCCGGGAATACCACCGCTGTAAGCTGGTCCACTTAACTCTTGGCTTAACTATTTTTCTGTCTCATACTTCACATTTGGTATATAACATTAAATTGATTTTATGAATAGCGACTCTGTTACTCTGAAGCAATAAAGACCATTCCGTTCCGTCATCCGTTCAGGAAAAAGTATATCTTATAAAAGTCACGTAGTAGGTTTTACAATTGACACGTTTATGTTATAAACGAAAGTTAAAATTAAGATATATAAAATACTATAATTATTTAAAAATCAAATTTAGCATCGGTAAACTATTTATAAATATTATTATTATTTTGAATTTTGATAAAATTTTTACTAGAAAAAATCAATCAGTCTCAGAAAACTCGAGTGGTAATCGAACCCACGATCTTTGGATAACCGGTCCAATGCTCTGACCGCTGAGTTACCGACATTTATACATATAAAAATGTTATATTTATAAATACCAACTAATACCCTAAACAGTAGAGTTGTATAATGCTATATTCTATTCTTCTCGAATAGTCTCGATCGTTTCTCCGATCTCATGAATTCATAATAAGTATCGGATAATTAGAAATACGTGTTCACTTCCAATCGAGATTCCGTTTAGCACCTCCTCTGAAATGTATTATGGAAGGCGTTGTACGGCTCATCAATTATGTACTCGGTGTTGACGCTAGTTTCACTGCGCAAACCCATTATTTTTTCCGGCCATCAAATATTCAGGTACAATTTTGGAGTCAGACTTTGAGAATTAGCCCGTTGCTTGTTTTAAATTTTAAATGGAGGGCAATCTTGCGGTGTTACGTGCGCGGATTTTAAACGCCACTGGGAGCGTTTTGTCATGGCCGCTCTGATTAAACTTCTGTGACGTAACAATTTAACAATTTAATTAATAACAGTTTGTAGTCCATTTCAGTTTCAGTTAGCTTCTTTAAACATCGATAAACCAGATATATTTTTTAAAGTTTTCTATGTGGATGTAAGAAACGTTTATTGTTATCCACTAAACGTATGTGTCGTGATGGATAACAAAGAATACAAAAATGGGAAACTAAAGATACTAACTTGTGTAATTTAGGTATATGGTGTTGAGACAGGGTATGATGGGAGGAGCTCGATGGATGGCGCAGTGGCTAACGCGCCCGGTCTGTGAGTGCTGAGGTTAAGCAACTTTCGCAAATGCTGGTCATCGGATGGGTGACCAAAAATTTATCATCGCAAACTCCTCCGTGCTTCGGAAGGCACGTAAAGCCGTTGGTCCAATCCTCACTGAGCTCACGTGGTGGTTTATAGCCCGGTCTCCCTATCCACCCATAGGGAAGGCCCTGTGCCCCAGCAGTGGGGACATAAAATGAGCTGATGATGATGATGATAATTCACTTATATGAGATAAATTAATCTAAAAAGTACTTATTGAAATTGCCTTGTAACGAAACATGCATTTAAACTAGACTAGAAATAATTTTAACAACTTAACTTAGCTTACATATCAAATTTAAATTGAAACTCCATCAGAATTTCATGAAGTTCTGGCTAACAGCAACTCATCAAGATCTTATGTTATTGACGGTATCAATAGATTGCAATGAGTTTCACTTTAGACATCTCACTTCATTCACAATAGCTTAGTCAATTGAACAACCTTTTCCCAGGACGTCAATCCCGTCATTATCAATAATGACTTAACATTTACGATTGTTCCTCAAGTACGTCATAGAGTACGACGTCCATACAAATATCCTCAAGTCTTTCATGTATTCAGGCTGACCGAATGGGAGACATTCACTTTCTTCCGACACGTATGCTTTAAGGTAGAACTTGGCAGAGAATAACTCTTTTGTGTGTTAATTAAATTCCCGTGGGTTGGTAAATAGAATTGTGAATGGAAATAATAAGCAACTTAACACGAGAGTTATTGCTTAGTTGGAGTTTGTCCTTTATATTTTGTGTTTTTATTTGTGATTGAAAATGACCTTTTATGATATATAGTTTCTTGCCGATTCTCCTCAGTACCTGCAAGGTCTCCCGCCCCGCCCAGAGTAGATTACAAACCGATGGCAAAATGACGTTCATAAGACCTATACAGACTGGACTAAATATTATTAGTACATGCCTAAACTGAATAAATTATTTTGAATTTTGAGACATTTATGTGTAAAGTGTAAATTATGTATTTGTGGCTTTGTCAACTTCATGTTACTATATCAATAGGTACTAACGGTAAGGTAACGGGGTTGTGTCCTCTATTTATTTACGTTAGAATTTTTACTGTTTTCAGAGGCAGAAATAATTAATTATTTTTGTGTGTTTGTTTTGTCTACAAATACCACGTGGACTGTACCTACTAGATGGAATTGAACCGAACTTATATATATATATATATGAAGGCATAATATTGTACAATTTGTATACCAAAAAGATCCCTTCTATGAGATGGGTAATTAAAGTTTTTATTAATGACTAGTTGCCCGCGACTTCGTTCGCGAAGGTAAAAAAAAAAAGTATCCTATATGCTGGTCTGGGTTATGGTCTGTATATGAGGAAAGTTTCTTTAAAATCCATTCAGTAGTTTTTACGTGAAAGAGTAACAAACATCCATCCATACTTACAAACTTTCGCGTTAATAATATTAGTAGGATTTGACAGTTTTTTAACGGCATTTAATTTAACGGTAATGCACATTCGGTCATCGCGTTTATAAATGAAGAATTGGTTTATGTTACTGGAGCAGTTTGATTCAAAAATTTGAATCTAGCCTTAGCAAAATCCTGCTTATAAAATCACGATGTTTTAAATTTTAATCAACCGTCAAGAATATACTGGTGTTTAAAGCACGGTTTATGTAATTAATTAGATTCAAAGTGCTTTCATAAGTCGCCCTTGAATGCGGCACTTGAATAAGGGCCAAGAATAACAACTGAAGACGTCTCAATGTTGGCACTTCAAGAATGAACTGTTAAAAGAAATTATGGATTTAAAAGCGCGGGAAACTTCGAAAAAAGTTACAATACTTTTTCTAATGTAATCAAATATTCTGGTACAATATGGTAATTTCTTGTTTACTTAAGATTAGAACGTTATACGGTTATACGTCGTGAATCGGTAAGTTTTTTTTAAGAACCCGACGTTCAAAGCCATTAAGTGTTTTTTGTAACACATAGATTGCGCATATGAACATCAATAAAGTGTAATATCATTGCAATATACCATTGCATTAAATTGTATAAAACATAAGGTTATAAAATAAATATTGCAATTTTACCGCTGCTTACCATAGTAAGCAATGAGACACCCCCCCCCCAGTAAGTTTACCCCAGTAAGCTTAGTAGCTTTTATATTAGGTAACTGTTCTTGAATGGACACTTAGGAAATACTGCTATTTAAAAGTTTTATGAGTTTGTAAATTATGATTGATCTAAATTCCTAAAATGTTCTTTGAGTTACTTTGATGATGTGGGTTACAGCTTTCAGGGAAATGAAACAGCTGAACACCTTGCAACTCAAACATTAAACTCTCGATATTTATTTACCTTATAAATTGTTGTTATCTTATTAATTGAAAAAGGGGTTTGCCCTAAATCCACGTATGAGGAGAAATGGGATATTGGTATTCAGTGCAAGGGTTAATAACTATAAATGTACAGCGCGTTCTTGCTTAACCGACCAAAACAAACTATAACAAGACGGGTAAAGACATGTATACTGTATATACAGACTTTTTATCGGTGATCAAGACCTACTGATTCCGACTAAGTATATGATGGCCATTGCAATAATAATAGTAGTTACATGTTTTCTTTTTATAAATTTAATTTTGTATTTTTAATTAGGTTTCCAAAATTAATTACAATGCATGGTCTTCCTACATTTTTATGAAGTGATTTTTTTTCGTTGTCTGCCATTTGACAGTTTATGACATTAGTAGTAAACTGTCAAATCTTCAATGACATGAAAAACTTTCAATTTTCAATGAGGTTTGTTATCATCGTTGTACCTGTACTTATGAGGAGGTTATATTTTTATTTTAAATATTTTTTGTAACAAGGAGGCGTAAGATGACCATGCTTTTAATATTCATAGTAATTAGTTTTACTTCCCCGACAAAAAAAAAATGGAACGCTGACATGTAAGTTTTATTATTATTGCAGAGGCCATCATTTACTTAGTCGGAATCAGTAGGTCCTGATCACCGATAAAAAAGTCTTCGTGTATCATTCAGTTTTGTATATACTTTTGTTTTTCGACATGACTTATCATACATAGTGAGTGGCAAGTGGCAGTGTTTTGGGCGATGTAAAATATTTTTATTATTTCTTCCCTAATTATGAACCCTAATATTCGACAGAAAATTATAGTTACACTTTTATTGTACTCCCTATATATGTATAAATATTTATTTTATATTCATACATAATAATATGGCAATTTAAGTTATATAAACAACGGTACATTTCCTCAATAGTTTTCTTACCTTGCTATAGAGTAAATACCAAAACAGCAAAGTAAATTCTCAAGCCGGAAAGTTTAAAAAAATAATGTTACTGCACCGTCGAAAAGTCAATGAATCTTCAAAAACGGATCCAATTTACCACAAAAATAAGAAAAAACCTTATATTTATTTATACTTGTCTATGCCAGTTCGGTGTATTGAATGCGGCCTCATTAGAATTGTGCCTCCAAAGTCATCTTAAACATTATGCGGTCAGCGATGCAACAACAATTTCATGAAGTGCGCCCAAGGATTCGTATGAAAATTTCTGAGTCAGACCACAAGCCGAGTCCGGATTGTCTGGGAGCTAACACAGATACGGCACTGTGATAAATCGGTCTGCGTCTCGGGGGAGGCGAGAGAATAACCGAAAGTAGAGTGATAGCCGGAGGGGGCACTGGCGCAGCCTGCCGCCTCTCGCAGTGTGTACCCGCCTTTTCTCGCCGAAGCCCGCGCGCGCGATCGCACTTTCCGAACGCAACACACAACGCGACTAACAAAAAATAAACAGTTATTCTTAATTCAAAATTTGAAAAAAGACTGTCACCTTTTTTTGTTCGTGTTATTTTCGGATGCAGATGATGCGTCAATGAATTGATTCCGAAGTATAGTTTGCGAGATATCCCGATTTTGTCGGTAAGTTTTAAAAAGTAACCTGTTTTCATTACGTGTTTTTGCAATAAGTCGCGAGTCATTGACATGTTCATCGCCCTGGCTAGGAATCTGTTAATGGCCTGTATTTATTATCTAAGAAGAGCGTATGTATCGCAAGGTAGAGCTTTTACAAACGCGGTTTATTTATATCGCACTGAGTGTAGGCATTTAATTTTGAAATTGTCGTTACGTGACTTTTTTATGCTTTTAAGGGGTTAATTATTAGTATGATATTTACATCGAGCAATCGAATAGTATGATTATGCATTCTTCTTCAAAGAAATTTCTTCTTTTTCCTAATTTATTATTATTATTTAATAAAAACGGTTACATAACCAATCACAAAAATTAAATATATTAGATTTAAATAAAATTAAAGGTCGTACATTAATAATGTAACGACATGCGTAGTAATGTTATCACCCTAATAGCATTATAGCAAATTTCTATACGATACATTTCTAGTAGGTTAGGTATGTTTGCTTCCTGTTGGTGTACATTTAGTCAAACCCAAATAGATGTAAATAAGTTAGCAATAAAAAAAATTGCACTTATTTCTATTGCACGTTATACATGTTTATGTATAACGTGATTCTTGTCATCATATTTAAAATCAAACTCAATAGGTAACTCTTTGAAGTAGTGACAACATTGAATATTGTTTCTTGATTCAACGAGAAATAATATTGAAAATTAAAATCTATTTATTAAAATAGATATAAATTTTAAATTTTCGTGTTCCAATGAACTTATTAAAACATGATTTATTTATAAAATAAATACCTGTTACAAAAGTTGAGTTCAAGTTGTAGGCTTTGCTAAGTTGTGACGCTGTAAACATTACTATCATGGAACAGCACTGGGACAGAAATAGGCTATTTACTATTACTTTACTTTGAAAAGTTTAACCAACACTGGCTCAAAGCCATTAAAATCTCTTACATATATAGTTACATAGATAGTCTTGGTAAATGAAGCGAGCAAATATGCGGGGTAATTTGATGTAGGTAGGCACTTCAAGCATAGAAAAGTGAATCTGATAATTCATCGCTAAGAACACTAATGTAAGTTTTAATGTTATTAATAGCAACGTCTCATCCTAAAAACACTTATAAGAATCGTTCGAACTTGCGAAGACTTACTTATAGTTAGTCTACTTCTATTAGCTGTCATAGGTCTACGGGCGGGCCACATCAATATCATAAAGTATATATTTGATATATAAAGGAGTTTGCGTTAATCCCCGTTAAAAACATTTGATTAATATGAAACGCGAAAGTTATAAAGTTTATATAGCAATATTGTTTTTAACGCCACATGTTAGAAAACTTCGGCAACAGAGTATGCGAGGATAGAAGTAATATGTTATCCCATTGCCTTCTGCACTCCAGTTTCCTTTTAACTGAAAGTGAAAGATGCACCCGGCTTTTAGCGTGAGAGCGCTAAGTACATAAAAACTTGCCTCCTTATTGTAGGTCGCCGAACGAAAAAGGGTAGAAACTTAAACAGTTTCTATACGAGTTCACATACTTAAAAAAGTTTGTAAGCAGCTCGGTGGCGCAGTGGTTAACGCGCCGGTCTGCGATTGCTATGGTTAAGCTACTTTCACAAAGGTTAGTCATTGGATGGGTGACCATAAATTTATCACCTCGAGTTCCCCCGTGCTTCGGAAAGCACATGAAGCTGTTGTCGTAAAATGGATGTCGTTAAATCTCACTATAACCAACTTTTGGTCAGTGTGGTGGATTATGGCCTAATCTTCAAGAAAAAAATGGGCATTGGTCCATATGTCAATGAAAACTTGCGTGTTCATCAAGATCAATTTGATTTTAGATTTGCCATTTTGAAATTCTTGGTACAAAATTTTGTCTTTTGATCAACATCATACATTAGAAGATAAGGTGAATAAATGAATAAATAATTAACTCACTTAAATAATTAATAACTGGACATAGGTATTGTGTTAAATTGTTTCTATGTTTTTTAATAGATGTCGCTGTACCGATGTGAATCGCGGTATCCAAGTTTTCTTACCATGTAAAAGCTAAATGCTTTCTGTTTGTTCTTATTCTTTCACTTTCGCATTAATGCCCGTCCAGAAAATAACCAGAATAATTTAATTTTCTCAAGAATTGGTATTTTAAATATTTCGGGCAAAAAGACAATACAAAGTTTTAGTCTACCTTTTAACAAAGGTCTAAAACTAAATCGACGCTGGTTGGTTTGCATTATATTTTTATATATTTGCTAGTGCTTCTTAATGAACACCTCCTTGGCCGAGTAGCAGAGCGCTCGGTCAACGAAAGACCCAGGTTCAACTCCCAGGTCGGGTAAAGTATGTTTCGGATTTTTCGATGCATAGCCCGGGCTTGTGATCACCAAACCGCATTGGGCAAGTGTGGTGATCAATCCATTACCCATCAACTGGAGTGTTTACTTGATTTTAATGGTGAATGGCTTTGTCCAGTGATGGGATTCATCATCAGCTCATTTTATGTCCCCACTGCCGGGGCACGAGCCTTCCCTATGGATGGATAGGGAAACGGGCCATAAACCACCACGCGGGCCCAGTGTGGGTTGGTGGTTGTTAACGACTGCTAATGCAGCCGGGACCAACAGCTTTACGTGCCTTCTGAAGCACGGAGGAGCTCGAGATGATACATTTTTGGTCACCCATCTGATGACTGGCCTCAGCACTCGCAGACCGGGCGCGTTAACCACAGCGTCATCGAGCTCTATCGAGCATCGAGTCGTGGGATTACTGTGCTTTATCAAGTTTTCACGACATCTAATAACAAAATACGATAGATAAGACTACGACTTGCTAATACATTATACATGGAAACTGTGTAGCAATCGACGAGAACTTTACTGGAAAAAATATGTAATTCTTAGAAGACCCACTGAAATATATTACCTGTATTAATTTCCGTCATCTCTTATCATTTCAATCAGCTTTAATTTAAAGGATCGTCTCTACACTATAGCGTTCACATGTATTGAGAATCCGATATCGAATGTTTGTATAATGTGAACAGACCAGAGGAATAGTTGGAGGCACGCATATTGGTATTGGTTTCATGTATACATACACTCAAAGTGTTGCAGATTTGATTATACCGCACCGGTACAATGCATTTGTAATGTACTTCTCTGGGTTGAAATATTGGTGATAGATACTTTATACTTTACTACTCTATAAATAACAGCAATTTAATCTGCTTCTGCGCGTCTGGCGCGAATAGCCTAAAATAGCCGTAATAGAATCATAAATCTGAATAAGTACAGATAGGGTATAGATTTTTGAGAACATAATTTAGTGGAATTAGGTTCTATCCGTTTTATAGTCGGTAAGTAGCAGGTATCGAAATTACAAATGTAACTTGCAGCACGTCGGAATTTATTGGCAATTTAACGGGGGCCATCTTTCAGGCTGGGCGTCGAATTTTTACGGCGCAACCGGATCGCTGACGGGATTTATCGTTGAATTTCTGTCATAAAAGTATTTGAATCATGATTCAATTGGGGCGTAGTAGGTGGCAATGTTGCTGTTGTTTTTGACGCGTAGTTAGCACGATGTAATTTTTTTATAATATTTTTTTTATACATTCGACAAATGACTCCACTCCACCTGATGTTAAGTGGAAATGGAGTCCAGACGCAAGGACAACTGGTGCAGCGTCAAAACAACGCAGCATCGGCCACCCTCACCCTGCCGGCCCACAAGGTGCCTCTTTACGCCTCGTTTGAAGGACCCCATGTCATAGGAAGGAGGGAAAACGTGTGCTGGTAGCCAATTCCATCTTTTGGAAGTGCGACAAAGAAACGAGTCACCAAATTTCTTTGTGCGCGATGGAATGTTCGAGACAGTACAGGGGTGACTCCGGAGAGCAGCACGCGTACTCCTATGGAGGAAGGGAGAAGGTACTTTGCGGAACCGTCCCAAAGGTGTGAGCAATACTTCACGCAAGATCGCACCTGTGTCTTGTACAAAAGGCACAACTGATCTGGCATGAAGAATCGCCGCACCCTGTTCAGGATACCGAGTTTACGTGACGCTGTTTTTATCACGGCCTCGATTAGTCCCTCTGGTTCAGATCGCAGCGAATCTCCATACCGAGCATGTTAATGCTGCTCTGCAGGCCGAGTGATGTGCCATGAAGAGAGGGAAGTTAAACTCAAACGTTATCGTGTTCAGAATAATTTTATTTTCTCCTGTGAAAACAGCTATTGTTACTTTTCATCGATATTTTTTTAGTCGTTAGAAACAACATGTAGATACTTACCTACTCTAACCTATATAAAAAAGGGTGTTATTTAAACGGTTAGCAAAGTATTCGTATTTTCTGTTAGCAAAAAAATGCTAGTTGGGCAGCAAAAAAGCTAGTTGGGCAGCAACTTATGGTCAGCAAATATTTCTAAATCAGTCTGCAACTTATATCATTCTGAACAGCAGTCTTATGCCGCTCCCGTTCCGTGACTGGCCCCGCTACGCTGCGCTTCGCTCGGGAAAAAAAAAATTAACTTAACCTAACCAACAGTAAAGATTTCTTATGCTAACCGATTGTATAATTCTGCTGACTAAATAATAATTTTGCTGACCAAATATTTATTAATACAAAAAATTATTTCCTAATCAACCTTTGTTGATTGTTGTATTTAAACGATGATGACCGATTAATGCATATGGCTTTACGATGAATTTCATCAATGCACTTTTACATATTCTTATAGGTCATTCATTACAGACTAGACAAGATTGCGCAATCAATGCGAACAGTCTTCACATAAACTTTTCTATATTGGGTGATTCATCAAGACTGGGGAATGCCGTAACGAATCATATCATAAAAATCAGAGAAATTTCTTAGAATTTCTTAGAAGATAGTATTTAAAACAGTAAACAAAGTTGCATCTTTTCTCTTTTTTCAAAGCAATTAGTGTAGGTAGTGAGTCAGTTCCTAAGTAGTTGAAGACTCCAGTTAAGTGCGTTTGTAACTTTGGACTTATGGGCACTTACGTAGCATCAGCTCAGGATAGAAAACTAAGCGGTTTCCCGTTGTGGAATAAAAACACATTTAAGATAAGATAAAGATAAGATATTATCTACACAATCCAATTCCAAAATGCAATAAGAAAATTACGTTTAAACTTCTGATTCGCGAAGAATTGGTCTAAAAATACTTAATATCTTTAATCCTGTACCGACCAGTATTGTTGATTCGCTAATCCTAATGATGCATTATGTATCTACCTACGTAACTGTCAAGTATGATAGACTTGTTTAAGTTTTGTAGTACTTTTCAACATTATATAATTTCTTGACACTCGTTTAAAGAAAGCCGACTGACCTTTCACTTTTTTTTAAAAATATTTAGTTATGGTTAGGTATATCATAAAATAAAATATAAGTTTTACGATGTTCATTTATTTACGTAATATCTAAAACAGAAACATAAGTTTAGTTTATAAAATGGTGATAACCCTATCGATTGACGTATTATTTTTAACGATTACTGTATATTGCAAACACAAAAACATTTATTTATTAACTTAATGGTCTTTTTCTATTCCGTTATGTGAACTATAACTTCAGATTAACGATTTTCTATTGATTCGCTAATTGAATTAGTTAGATGTTACTGACGAGTTATTGGATTTGTTGATATATTATGTAATTCTTCAATAAGATTAGGATTTACAACAGCATAAAAAGTGCATTATTTATGTCAGAATTTAGATAAGTTTTAGTCTACTATTAAAAAACTGAATTAAGATATCCGACACTGCATACTTTATTTTGTAACGTTGCCACGCAGTGTCCTATTTTCTTTTTGTTTAGCTGTTCTATTGACGACATAGCATATTTCTGGCTATTATGTAAAGACAGCACGATAAAAACAAAAACAAAAACCTAAATCAAACAAATGCCTAGATCGCCCCTTGTCTCCTTACATGATTGAATATAATACTTAGAAAATATAACAATATTCCGTTAACTTTTTTCAATAACTTACACTAAACTAATTTCGTAAACTCGTAAGGTAAGCCTCTTTTTATTTTACATGAAAAATGATATTGCAAATCTACTCAAGTCAGCGCGCGGTATGCATACTGTGTCGCGTGCCTTCACGAAATCTTAACTCGATTGCATTGCCCTACTATTGTCTCCCTAGAGGCAATTTTCTTTCTCACAATAAAGTTAAAGTATTATAGCGGTCACTGCCAGCGCTGTATCGAGGGGATAGCAATTTCTAGATTTAGAGATTTCTAAAATTATGTAGATTGTATTGAGCAAAATTTGTCTATATATTTATATCACCGTGGAAAATGCAAAATACCTGTCAATCTATTAGGCGGTAAATGTTGTGAATGATATAATTAGTACCCTGGAGGTGTACTTAAATTAATAGTGTTAAAATACTAGGAATATCATCGTTTATACCCCTATAATAAAATAAAAGTAAGTTTTGACACAATTTTTTGTATGTGGTAGTAAAACTTAAAATGTATCAAAATCATTTAAATGTTTGTGTGCAACGGCCTCTTACAATTACTTGTACACTAAAAACATACACAAACAAATGTAATTGTTATTTTGATAAATACAAAATAAAATACCGTACCATTCAATATTTTGAAAACAAAATAAAACACAAAACGCATCAAAAGACATCAACGCACACAAAACGAAAAATATAAATATATTATTTTCGAACATCTATTATTCCTGACCGCAAATTCCCCTTCACACGTCTCTGTGGCTGCATTGCAGGTTAGAAGAAATAGGTCAGCGGCCCTAACGGTTCGAGTTTTGATATTCGACAGCTTTCGATGTCGTAAATTTTCGATATTAAGTGGTTCGTAATGACTGTTCGGAAGTGGTTTACCGGATTATTGACCATGAGAGCTCGTGAATAGAATGTATTGAGGAGGGCTTTTAAGGTTCCACATGTGCTACTAAAAAGATTTAGTTAATTGAATTAGTAGGATGAGTGTTGTAGATTGATATTAAATTCAGTAATTGAAACGGTAAATCAATTTGATAAGTCATCGTCATCATCAGACTATGTTATTCCTCTGCTGGACATCGGCCTCTCCAAGTGCACGCCGTTGAGCACGATCCGTGG
Organism: Eudonia truncicolella; assembly: GCA_949315975.1. Classification (NCBI taxonomy): domain Eukaryota; kingdom Metazoa; phylum Arthropoda; class Insecta; order Lepidoptera; family Crambidae; genus Eudonia; species Eudonia truncicolella. The sequence goes on from OX438836.1 coordinate 14,019,925, forward strand.
CTACTCTTATTTGCTTTATGATATTCATCTCAGCCAAAAGACGTTCACTGCTGGACCTTTGTCCCCCTAAGGATCTCCACAACGACCGGTTTTGTGCTGCTCGCATCCAGCGGCTTCCCGCGTTCTTTACCAAATTGTCGGTCCACCTTGTTCGAGGCCTGCCCACACTGCGCACTGTTTTTATAATTAGGTAATCTAGGCAAAAACGTGCTAAATAAAATCGAAAATAATTATCGAATGCTTTTTATGAGGTCATTGACGCAGCTCCAAGCATAGCGGGTTACGATCGTGCAAATTATGATCTCTTCCGCAATGCAAAGCCTTTGGGTGGGTGAACTGTTTATTTTCTATTTTTGAACTCTGGCTATCTCTTTTGTGCACATTACTCATAACAACAATCGAAAGACGGATGTCTATTACATCCATCATCTAATTATAATATGCCATCCAGTATTAAGATCGCCTAACTGTCCATGTTTAAGTCTGAGCACGGCAATGGTTACTCGCTCTAATTTACTTATTATTTTCATCATGACCATCATCATCATCATCTCAGTCAAGAGAAGTCAACTACTAGATAAAGGCCCCTCCACAATGACCAGTTTTGTGCTTTTTGATGTGTAACATCTTTCCTCTCGCTTTCTTGCAATTTGTGGGAGAGATTTCGTGAAATGGGACGGAAGTGTGAAACAGGAAGTCGGGGAAGCGCTCAAGCGCGCGCCATTTTGTCAATTCTGTAATCGATATTATGAACATGACATATTATTACTATAATGTGACATATTGTGTCATTTGACTATCAAAGGTCATTTTGATATGTCAAATGTCTTCTATAGGGGAAGTGAGAGGAATGAGTATTTACTGCCTTTTCTTTATGACTTGTAAAAAATATACGTCATTGTTAATTCTATATTCTATTTTCTATTGTAATATTGATTTCAACCCCTTTTGTATTTTATTTATTTTATAGTTATAAAATGTAATATCTGACCCATTTTTTTCAGAATATAATGTTGAAATTGCTTATTACTAAGGTGAGATGTCAAATGTTACACATCATAATGTGACTACTGTAAGGCTCGCTTACATTTTTTTTGTTCAGTTTTGTAAATGAAAATGAACATGAAAAACCTATAATCCTAAACCTTTTTTCTTTTTGCCACTATGATTTTTGTCATAATAAATATTTTTGGGTGTAATACACATTTACCTACGCCACAGTTATTATTATTATTAGACAACATTACGTACATTTATTTCTGATCTCAAGGTAAGTAGCTAAAGCACTTGTTTTATGATAATCGGAAACAACGACGGTACCACACCACCCAGACCCGACACAATATCGAAAAGTTAGTTTTTCCACATTGACCCGAACGGGATCGAACCCAGGACTATGAGCTCTTTCTGCGTAAAACGGAACCCACGTGAATAAATCTAAATGAAGGCATACAAGCTACTAACTAATTATAAGACGACCAACACCTCAGTTTCCCTGTGAGCACGGACTCTGCAAAGAGTTCGAAACGTCAGGATAAACATTAATTAAAACTAATGTATAAAATAAACGCGAGTAGGTCCGTAAAAGTTGTTTCGTTTCAAAAATAATAATGTACATTACGAAACTCTTCTACAGATTGCTCGTTTTATTCCTCCGTCGCGTCCGAAGGTATGACAATGTTACCAGTTTTGATATCAGCATTGAAAGCTCGAATTACCCAGTGTCGGTTCGTACTTTGTCCGCGGTATTGTGGGAATGCGATTATCATCATTGTTTGTTCACCCTGGGCTTAACGTTTCAAGTTAAATTGCGAACAGTAAAACAACAATAAAAGTGGTCTGGCCGGTTACGCCTTAGAGATAGAGCGAGAAAAGCAAACATGCTCTTTTTCTCTCACCACTCGAGATAGTCTTTAACATGAAAGCTGTGCAGGGCTGCTGCAGACTGTATTGAGAGAAATATAACCTCAAGTTATTAAAAGTAACATTTTGCTACTGAGGCCAAATATTAGATACTCAAAGACAACAAATAACATGGTAATGGTTGTTAAGTAGCTCATTTGTTAATATCTACCTAATTCGACGTGAGGTTAACATTTTTTAAATTTATTTTATATTTATCAATTATCAAGATTAATTTATTTTAATCTTCGTTTCGAAATGTTATATAATATATCAAGAATAACAAGAAATCCCCATCTCTTCGACTTTTGTTGACACTCAGTGTCTATATTGCTCTTATTTCGCTCTTTTTATACTCTTATATTGCTTTTATTGTTACACTGCGCCACAAATACACAGAAACGTATAAGACAACCACAGTAAAATATTTGATCGGAGCCAGCCCCGCAAACCATGAAATCACGAGCCCTATCGAGTGCGGTATCGTAACGTAGGCCTTTAAACGTGTCTCGGAGAGCCACATGACAATAAAGTTTTATCCACCTCTATTTCTCGCTAGCTTTGCAGAATTATTCGTATAGAAAGGAGAAAATATAGGTGGTTCGATTAAACTTTTCATTTCATTAACTATCAGGATTTTTATCCGTGCGGTGACGGAGAAAGAATACAATTCGCCGCCCCTCTCCTCCGGTGGGTGTCGTAAGAGGCGACTAACGGATTTTCGAGCTTCCATATGCTCCACTGCGTGGTAGGGCTTGGCCCGTCTGGTTAGTGACCACCGTACGCACGGTGTAAAGCCCGTCAAGTGACCGCTTGTCGGTCGCGTTTCGGGATCAGCCAGCGTATAACCAGAGCTCGAGTAAGTGTTGCTGCGATGCATTTGGTCTGCGGAGGCTTCCGTCAAACCAGTGCCAGGAGGACTTCATTAACCCGCCGACCAGGGAGACCCGTAGAAACGGCTGTCCCGCTGGCCGCCCGTGGCACAGTACAGGGGCCCAAGCGAGCCTAACCAGCTCGTGAGGCTGCCTCACCATGCCACGCATAATCTCGGGGTGGCCCGTCGTGCCGGTTGGTGACCGGGAGGTGGGGTCCCGGCGGCCATTCCCGGGGGGGTTCGGGGGCCCTTCCGTTCGGCGGGTTAGTGAAACTCTTTTGTAGGCAGTTTCCTGGTGAAACATGCCGCCACACTTTGACCATTCGCATCGCAGCAGCATTTCCTCGATTCACGCCTCCCTCCTTTCTTACACCATGACAGCGCATAACATAAGAACTGGTACTTCAGCGGTGCACACCCCCACCACAACCTTACCGTTTGAGGTTGAGTTCGCTAACATCCGCGGACTCCATGCAAACCTCAATGCCGTTCATCACCATCTTGAGACGGCACGGCCAGCAATGTTATTCTTGACGGAGACGCAAATAATCTGCCCGGCTGACACCACCTACCTGCACTATCCGGGCTTTGTGCTTGAAGAATCATTCAAAGCCAAAGCCGGTGTTTGCTTATTCGTTCGGGCGGATGTTTGCTGTCGCCGTCTGCGCTGTCTGGAGGACCCTTCCTTTTCTCTCCTTGTGGTACACGTCGACTTGGGCTCTCATAGCCGTGTCTACGTCTGCGTCTACCGATCCCATAATGGCGACATGGAGACAACTCGACTCATGGATCACCTTAGTCGGGTGGCAGATGAAGCGCAGGAGCGGTTTCCATCGGTGGAATTGGTGTTTTTGGGGGACTTCAATGCTCACCACGAGTTGTGGTTAAGTTCCTCCAAAACTGACCATGCTGGTAGAACTGCCCACGCGTTCGCTCTCACGCACGACCTGACTCAACTGGTGAACCAGCCCACCAGGATCCCAGATATTGTCGGTCACGCGCCCTCTTTGTTGGACCTTCTGCTGACGAGTCGCCCTGCTGGTTACCTGGTGGAGGTTCGAGCTCCTTTAGGATCTTCGGATCACTGCTTGGTATCCAGTAGGGTGCCTCTGGCCCCGCTACCGCCTTCAGCGGTATCGAAACGCCAGATTTGGCACTACTCGTCGGCAGATTGGGATGGTATGCGGGACTATTTCGCATCCGTTCCTTGGGGGCAACGCTGCTTCAGTGGGAAGGACCCATCAGCTAGTGCGACTGCAGTTGCTGATGAGATAGTTTTAGGGATGGAATACTATATTCCGCACTCCTATCTCATCAGCAAAGGCAGGCGCAACCGATGGTTCAACCGCGAGTGTGCCAACACTGTTGATAAAAAGCAGGCGGCATACCGCGCTTGGATCAGAGGTAGAGCTCTTGGGGATCCCGAAACCCGCGCGCTGAAAGCAGCCTTTAATAATGCCACCAAGTCCTGCAAAAGAGCCTACATCAGAGCGGATGCCCAGCGCGTTGCACGGGTCGGCCAAGAACTGCTGACGCATCCTACGGGCAGCCGTAGCTACTGGCGTCTGGCCAAAGCCGTGCAGTCAAACTTCTGCCAACCCTCGCTGCAACCACTGAGATGTCCTGACGGAACTTTAGCTCACAAGCCGCAAGAGAAGGTCGATCTCCTGGCTAAACTTTTTGCGGCTAACTCCCGAATCGATGACTGCAATGCACAGCCACCTACAATTTCTCACTGTGGCCACACAATGCCCGATTTTAAAATCAGGCAGTGTGATGTCCGTGCGGAGTTGCAGTCAATCGATGTCCGGAAAGCTAATGGCCCTGATGGCATCCCACCAATAGTCCTAAAAATGTGTGCAGCGGAGTTGTCCCCCGTGTTAACGCGCCTATACCGTCTCTCGCTCTCTTCAGGTTGTGTGCCGGAATCTTGGAGAGAGGCCAATGTGCAACCGGTCCCCAAAAAAGGAGATCGGTCAGATCCTTCGAATTACCGCCCCATAGCCGTAACTTCAGTTTTGTGCAAAGTCATGGAGCGCATTTTAAATAAACAACTTGTCCACTACCTAGAAGAACACTCCATAATTCACGATCGCCAATACGGGTTTCGGCCGAAGCGGTCAACGGGTGATCTTCTAGCGTACGTTGCACATCTCTGGGGTGAGGCTATTGACAAGCGTGGTGAGTCGGTGGCTGTTAGCCTCGACATAGCCAAGGCATTTGATCGGGTCTGGCACAAAGCTCTTCTCTCCAAGCTTTCGGCATACGGTCTGCCTGCTCAGTTCTGCAACTGGGTCGCTGGCTTCCTGCATGAGCGTAGAATCCGTGTCCTGTCTGATGGATGCGCATCACGGCTCATGTCAGTAAATGCTGGTGTCCCTCAAGGTTCCGTTCTGTCCCCCACGCTGTTTCTTCTGCATATCAATGATATGCTTCCACTTGGAAATATTCATTGCTATGCAGATGATAGTACAGTGCACGGTGGGTATAACGGTCACCCTGCGGCTGGGCGAGTCGAGATTGAAGAGAAACGAGTGAATCTTGTCATTGAGCTCAATCGGGTATTGGACCTCATATCTAATTGGGGCTCCAATAATCTGGTTGAGTTCAATGCCAAGAAAACACAGGTGTGTGCGTTTACGGCCAAAAAGTCACCATTCCTTCCTCTTCCAACTCTTCAGGGCACATCTCTAAGCCTGCAGAACAATATCAACATGCTCGGTATGACGATTCGCTGCAATCTGAATCAAAAGGACTATATCGAAGCCGTGATCAAAACAGCCTCACGAAAACTCGGTGTCCTGAACAGAGTGCGGCGATTCTTTACGCCTGACCAGTTATGTCTTTTGTACAAGACACAGGTACGGTCGTGCGTGGAGTATTGCTCGCACATCTGGGACGGTTCCGCAAAGTATCTTCTCGATGCCTTAGACGGATTGCAGCGTCGCGCTGTACGTATTATCGGCAATGCAGAGGTAACTAATACTCTTGAACACCTGCAATTGCGTAGAGATATAGCGTCACTCAGCGTCTTCTATCGCTTATATCACGGCGAGTGCTCTGAAGAACTCTTTGACCTTATCCCACCTTCTCCCTTCCTCCATAGGAGTACACGTGCTGCTCTCCGGTGTCACCGCTTCACTGTCACACATATCCCATCGCGCACAAAGAAATTTGGTGACTCGTTTCTTTGTCGCACCTCCAAAAGATGGAATAGTCTACCAGCACATGTTTTCCCTCTTTCCTATGATATGGGGTCCTTCAAACGAGGCGTGAAGAAGCACCTTGTGGGCCGGCAGAGTGAGGTTGACTGATGCTGCGTTGTTTTCACGCTGCACCAGTTGTCTTCGCGTCTGGACTCCATTTCCACTTAACATCAGGTGGTGTGGAGTCATTTGCCGTGCTAAGTATAAAAAAAAAAAAAAAAAAAAAAAAAAAAAAGGATCTTGAAAGGTTAATAGATTTGTGGGTGATGTAAAGAGTTGATAAACGGTGTTGTAGATGCCTGGTGGTGGCTTAGTGAATAATACTGCCTTCTATTGCTCCTGACTACCTTTATTAAATAACTAGCGGCCCGTCCCGGCTTCGCACGGGTGGACATTTCTTTTTTATATAGCCTATGTTACTCAGCGCTAATGTAGCATTCCAATTGTGAAATAATTTTTTAAATCGGTCCAGTTGTTTTTGAGTTTATTCGTTGCAAATATACAAAAATACAAAGCTTTCCTCTTTATAATATTAGTATAGATCACGCTATAAAACAATAAAATGTGAACAGGTATGGCGGGCGACCCGTGCAAGAAGATGTCAAGGAACGTAGTCAACATAAAAATATGCTTTTATTAGTATTGCCGAAAAGTGATATATATTTCTGAAAATAGTTCCTGATTCACCAGATTCCTGATTCGCCGGATTCTCGTTTCGCCGGATTCTTATTTCGTCGGATTTTTTTGTTGAAGGTTAACTATAGAAATTTCGCGGCGATACCTATCTATTAAATAAAAAGCAGACATTTCGGTACATTAATAAAAATATTTATTTGTTCTTAATTTAATAACGTAACAGATAAAGAATGTTTAAACACCATAACTACTTCCTGAACATAGTCAATGACTACATCTAAGAAAGAATAACAGTTATAGAATGTTTAAACCCCATTATCATAATAGGAAGTGACCGGTCGTGTCACTCGTATGTTTAATCTGAGAGTGACTCGAATCAACAATTATTTGGTCAAGGGAGTTATAATTACGGATGCATTGAAATTACAAAGACTACGTATACGGCACCGGCGGTTGTTGTAGGTACACACGCCTGCACATCAACCTACCACAAACTGTCAAATTTCCTCAATAGAGTTTGAACTTTACGTCTGAAGCATATGGTTGAAAATGTATTAAAGAAAATTGACAGTTTTGGATAGGTTGATGTGCAGGCATCTGTACCTAGAAAGCATCAACTAAATCAACTTTGTTTGTTAGTTTGTTTGTTTGTTGTTTGTTAACTATTTAACCGACCATCATAAAATTTGGACACATATTCTCAAGAGTATAATCAAAGATATAGGAACTTATTATTTTTAAAAAGTGTGAGTTTGTTTGTTTGATATGCTTTCACGCGTAAATTTGTTTGTTTTGTTTTCATAGAAACTGTCAAAGCGGTACGAAGTCCGCCGGGTCAGCTAGTTTGTTATAATCAGATTCGACTGGAAATATTCATGCAACGAAATTATCGTGCCAGAATGTAACGACTAAAAATTAAACAAACTACAGCAAAAAGAAACTTATAAAAAACAGTATGTTAGCAGCCTTGAATAACTTAAAAAGGCAAGTGTATTGTGATGTCAATTAAATGTTTCTTTAGCTCATAACGAACTGGTTTTCGTTAACCGGTTTCCGAGTAGTATTGTTGCGAAGTTAGGGTTCTGATTCTGTTTACTCGAAATGTTTTGGTATAAGTTTGCTTTTCAGTTTAAAAAGGTATTGTATTGTTTACATTTCTAATACATTTTTAGAAGTGCGATAAAATATGGTCCAGATACTAGTTGGGAATCCAAATTCGTATCATCACGTGTGCAAATCAAAATCTTTTTTGAATGAAGTTTTTTTACTAAGTATTTTTGTAAACACGCCTGCTCATTAGACTACCACAAACTGTCAAATTTCCTCAATAGACTTTGAACTTTAAATATATGGCATAAGGTTGAACATTTATTCAAGAAATTTGACAGTTTTGGATAGGTTGATGTGCATATGTACATTAAAATCTTAGCCAAAGCTTTGTAACCCCTACGGTGGAGACCGTGTACCGAGAAGATGCCGTAAGAAAATCGGCAAGAAACCTGAGTGTATTTCACTATTTCCTATTACTGATACGAGTATTAGTGACATCCAGCCTGGTAATAGGACACAACGTCATATTAGAGTGCTTAGAAAAAGGTCAAATTATGATTGACAGTGTCTCGGGTTTTCAAGCCTGCCTGTAGTAACAAATTCAGGATTCTTGGTAATTGAGGACAGAACTGTCACTTTACATTTGGCAAAATCGTGCTGCCTTGGTAGAAAAAGCTTGGCTGACGTTAGTTGAACGGGCCCCCGAACGATTCGAGTAATCAAATTTACAACAGAGTAGTAATAATGAAGACGGTTATTGATAGCATTTGTTTTACTTTCCTTATAAATTCCCATTAGTTCGTATTATACAAAATAGACAGTTAAGAGCTTATTATTCTGTAATACAAGAAGTACAAGTGAATCTATACATTTTTATTATACTTTACGAGTAAGCACTTATCTCACCCGAAGTTAAGTGATGATAAGGCCGAGGTGGAAGCGCACTTCACCGGGAATCCTCAATTTCTGAGGCACGGCTATCTTATCTCTAGCTGCCGGAACACAAAAATGCTACATTGATGTTATGGTGGCATATTTCGATAAGATAGAGAGAGATAAGTGGTAGCTAGCTAGGCGAACAAACAAGCCCTACCACCAACCAAACCGAGTTCCCATGTACCCCCGCTGGGAATCGAACGCGGGTCCTCTGGGTTTCAACGGGTGGTCTTAACCACTAGACCACAGAGGCGGTTAGCAAAGAGATTATTTGGTTAATGTTGCACTTGATTTCAGTATCTATAGCATTTATTGGATACAAGTCATTCTTGCAACATTTTTGATTTTAAATTATTGGCAATTTGCAATTACAACTATTGTCCCTAAAAGCAAATAACAAAGCAAATAGCTTCAGAAAGAGAGTTTACTACAGTAGTGTGACTAAAGCAATTCATTCTCAGTAATATTGATTAAGGGACTCACTCGTGTCAATAATTTAGAGACTTTGAAAGCAACACAACCGTGCCAGATCTAGTGGCCAAATAATTGATTCGCTGAAGAAACTTCGTCACCAGCAGTCCCTAGTTTATTATTACTATGCTGAGCGGGTCCTGGGCAAGTTACAATGTGGCTCCCCGGAGGCGTGGTCCAACATGTGGAAATTGTAAGGAGCCCCTACAAGACGCTTTCAGGGCTGATACTTTGTTGCTCGTCATCAATTATTTAGTTATGTTACCATTTATTTGTTGAGTTCACCAACGCTAGTAAAAGCTATTAAAAAACACTCTCTTTAGACATTTAAAAAAAAAAGTGTTTTTTTTAAAATTGCAAACCTTTCAACACAATGAGGAGTATACCTCATTTTATGTGTCCACCGCTGGGGCACGAAATATATATCTATTTAAAAATACTAATTATGGCCCGTTTTCCCTATCCATCCATAGGGAAGGCTCGTGCCCCAACAGTCGGGACATAAAACGAGCTGATGATGATGATGATGATGATGATGATGATGAATATATATTATTTACTTCTTCAAAATAGTGTAATCACCGAACCACCAGCTTAGTAAGTCTCTAATTGACAGAATATTTTTGTATTAATTATTAGGTTTGTAATCTAACATTGAACGAGGGACGCGATTCAAAAGAAATTTCCGACCAGCGGCTAAAACAGTTTTAAATAGTCATTTGGGATTGCCGACAGCCCTACGACCCATCCCGTAATTTATGACTGGAATACCTCAGGTTCTTGCGAGCAACTTTGTATATGTTTGTGCTTAAGCGTGTACAACATTGATATCGTATCCGTTTGTTTTAACTATGTGGCAGTGTAGGAAGTTACATTAATTTGTCGTTAGTTGGTCTTAGGAGTCTGCGATTGCTTAGGTTAAGCAACTTTCGAAAAGGCCGGTCATAGGAAGGGTGACCATAAATTTATCTTATCGATAACGACAGATCCGGCCTTCCGAAGGAGCAGCTCCTGAAGGCCCGTAAAGCCGTTGGTCCTGACTGCATTAGCAGTCGTTAACAACCATCTATCCGCACTGGGCCCGCTAGGTGATTTTTTGGCCCGTTCTCCCTTTCCATCCATAGGAAAGGCTCATGCCCCAGCAGTGGGGACATAAACGTGCTGGTGAATGTGATGTAATTGATAGTTGATGTAGTTGATTGTAGTTGATGTGATGTATACGCTACTATGGGCTTGGTTCCTAAAGTATTGTTGGTTGTTCTCGGCAGTAAAAGTCTTAGTAGACTGTGCCAGTCAACAAACATAGGTTCCACCTGAAGGCAAGCTGTCACTTCAGCCTACGCAGGGGTTTTACCAAGAACTTTTAGAGCCGTATCACCGCATTGTTATTGCAGATGTGAAAACGAGACGTGAGTATGTACGCCGCTACTTGCGTCTCGTTTCCACAACCGAGCGTTACTGCTACAAAACTGCTTTCAGAGCTCATGGTTACCCACCAGGTTATATGCATACATAATCACACGTGGCAGCAGACTCTGAGGGGTTAGCTATAATGCATTTTCATTTAATCACTTCTGTGGTGTAGTGGTTAGAATACTGTACCGGTCTCTGATTCAGTGGTCCCAGGTTTAGGCTTAATGAAAGGCGTGATCAAAACAGAAATGAGGAGGTTACCGACATAACCCGAAGAGTAGCTAAGCTCAAGTGGCAGTGGGCAGGGCAATTCGCTCGTAGGACTGATGGCCGGTGGGTGGGTGGGCCGGTGGTGATGAACAGGGCCAATAAGGTGGCCCGACATTCTGGTACAGGTCGCGGCAAAGCCGCTGGATGCGAGCAGCACAAAACCGATTGTTGTGGAGATCCTTGGGGGAGGCCTTTGTCCAGCAGTGGACGTCTTTTGGCTGAGATGATGATGGTGATGATCCTTCAAACCAAAAGACGGCATGCGGGACGCTTCTGCATGGCAAGATACAAAAGTATAATAATAAAATGTTTTGTATTCAATTCAATATTAATCTTATAAAATGTCGAACGTGAACATTTTAAAATGATTTAAGTGTAAAACGTTGCCCCCGTATTAATAAAAAAAGTGTAAGCTTGGAGTAGTTACTCCGTGTTCTATTCCCGTCATGTAAACTTCATTTCATATTAGAGTAAAAGAGACAAAACACGGAGTAACTACTCCAGGCTTACACTTTGTTTATTAACAAGCCCGTAAGAGAGAAACGTCACACGCTCTTAAGGTAGCTTTAAGAAGAATCACGTCTGCCCTACAACAGGTTAAAATAAGGAAGGCATATATTTAAGTAATGTCGCCACTATTACTTTTGCGGTTATGCGTAGCGCACCGGGAATTATAATGAGAACACGTCCAGAGTTGTTGGCACTGTAATGGCTTTCTAGAGAACAGAAAAAACTTCATGGTTACATTGCAGAATTAATGTAGTTTAACTAAAACAACGTTTATGGATTATAATTATGGATGAGTCCAATATTCGTTATTGCAAACTCACACATACCTACTCAACTATATGTATAATTATTATGTTCTAGAAACCTTCATAGGTATTGTATTCCTTCTTATTTAAGTATAAATAACTCCCTGGGGCATCGGCGTCGGCGCCGCGGGAACGACTTTCCAAGTACTCTCGCAGACGTCATTAATATTGAACATTTTGATTTTCGCATCAAGTCGTTTCTCTTTTGTTTATGCAGATATTTGTTTTTTGTTGCCAGCTGTTCTTTATGGTCGGATGTGTGTTGTATTGTTTGATAACCTTACTGTTACCACGTGAGAATCATGTGATGTTACACCATAACACAGTACGCGCTAAATACGGAGATATTTAGCAGTAAAGAATGATGCATGTTGGGATTTTTATTTTAACTTGCAATAAAATAAATATTTACTTGGCACAGTCGCTAGTTCATTTTATTAAAGTAAAATTAAGCAAATAGCCTATATACTTCCCACTGCTGGGCAAAGACCTCCAGTATTGAAATCAAGTCATCGCTACAATTTATAGGTAATGGCACCATTTTTTTTATTCAATTATAACATGATTATTAAGAAGTTATACCTTTAACAAGTGAACATCAAATACAAATTTACGTTACGTGTAACGCATCTGCGGCCAAGTGGCTCAATTCCCAGGTCTGGATTTTATTGATGTGAAATTTGGGTTTGTGATCACCAACCCGCACTTGGCAAGTAATGTGCATCATCTTTAACTATCTTCTTACTAGTCACAAAATATATGACTGTATTTTAGTATCAAAATAAGAACAGCATAAATTTTCTTTCTTTTCTTTCTTTTAGTTGATGGCTTCGTGCGATTAGCACATTTAGCCAGTGTCAAAGTAAGTTTTCTTAAAAGTAATACATAAATATACAATATTTTCTTCCAGTCAGTATGATGATGATGAATGATAATAAAAATGACAAGTGAGAAATGATATACCCCCCAACCCCTCGAGTATCTCAGTAAAGATGTGGGGCTTTACTAAGCCCTCACGCAGACTTCTTGAAAGAATTTGAAAAGTGACGTTGCGCTGTTTTGTTTCATTTGCCAACACTCATGCACACTCACGAACACTTAACGGTTAATAATCCACCATTATTTCACATTAATATTCGACATAACACAAATTTTAGAAAATAAAACAAAACCGCAGACATGACTCTTCACTTTCCCGCCAAGAAGTCCAGCATAAATTTTTTTGTCGCTTTGTTATTAACATGTTTAAAGCCTCCTAATAATGTACCAAAGGCAAGGCACCCATATCGTTTACATTTAGATGGCAAATGGTGATAAAGCAAAACAGATTGCCCTATAAATATTGATAAGGATCTTATTATCGACAAAAAGTGTTAACAAAACGGGTCCTAATACGAGTGGGGCAAAGCTCTTGAGCCAAATGCCTCGTTAATGCCACCCCGTTAGAATTAGATAAGACAAACAAATGGCTACTGATCTGCTTGCGTTCTGGCTAAATTCATTTGTTTGTCTACTCAAAACAAGCGAATCACGTTAAAGGTAAGGTCTTCTGTCCTACAGACGTCGGATGCAAGATATAGCTTTCTTGTATATTGATGATATATTGCTCTGAAAAGCTGCGCTAAGTTATCAAACATAATCCTGCTTCTCTAATTGACAATCGCCATTCGATAAATTATGTACATCGCCCCACTTAATTTATTAACGTACTTTTGGTACAACCTACGAAGCGAGAGATGAGAATGTTAGATGACCCAACACATCATAACAAATTATTTTCCAATTGTATCATATTATTTATTAATAACAGTGGTTGGACCACGATGTAACTCAGTTGAAACGATGGACCTTAAGGTATTAAAGATCAGTAGAGAATTAGGCAAGCTATATTTATGAATATGGTTGTATATAATTTTATGCAAATTACAATTTAAAAAAGTGTTTATAACTACAACGTGTTTTTGCGCGTTTATTCTCACTTAATATATTATTTGCCTTTTCCTTTCACAAGGTTTATAACTATCGCTAAAGCATAGCAAATTTCGCAGAGTTATGCTCCCAGATAGGAAGCAAAACTTACGATAATATATAAATTATATTATCATAAGTTTTGTTATCTTGAATGTTGATCTTTACTCGCGTTTATTTTACATATTTATTGGTCTCCTGTGATCGCGGACCCAGCAAGCGGCGAAGAAACGTCAGGCTAAAGTAATTTGGAAAGTATAAAGTGGTTCATTTGAATGTCTTGTGTTCGTGTAAATTTTACAAACAGTATATTCAAATTTATACTTAACATAATATTTTTTTCATACACAATGCTTTGTTGTTAAACATATTTATTTAAGATATTACCATAATTATTGTCGTTGTCTTAAAACGAGATGCCTAAAGTTGAATAGCGGCGCCGGAAACGTTTGCCATAAAAAAGGGTTTAACAGAAAGTGTTAACAATCAACAAGTTCACACAGTAACAGTGACATGGGGTTATGTACCGATAAATTATTAACTGTATATTACAGATTTACAACACGAAACGCTTTCTGTGAATTGAAAAAAATATTTTATGTATCTGTTTCAACTAATTCAAAAATACAAATATCAAAAATACAAGAGTACAACGTACCCATTTCGAATGAAATTTATGTATGAAAATGTTTTCATATGCGAATATAAAAAGACGACGGTGGAATTCAAAACTAGAGTCTTCGCTCGTGTTTGCTCTGGCTGGTAGTTGTGTTGTCTTTTTATTGTTATATAACTAAAAGACACAACAAGGGACTCAGGTGTGGTATCGATTTATATACCTACATAATTTTTATTGTATAGGAATTACTAGGTTGGTAAGCTCCTGAAATAAGAATTTCCATATGAAACCAGAATAGAGTAGCGCCGAGTAGAGACGTTCGATAAACTATTTCCGTTTCGTACAATATCATTGTTTCAAGCTGAAGCATTGTATTGTTAAAGCAACTTTGTATTGTAAAACACTAACGAGTTAACTTGCCTGCCGTTGGGCAGATAGTTGTTCAGTTCAAACTTTGAGTGAGTACCGCAATTAAATTCAGCGAGAGATTATAAGTACCAAAATAGATTTACGAATGTTGAAATTAATCAAGGGTTTTTCTTCTATATTATTAATGTAAAAGTTTTTGTTTTGTTTATATAATTTTAACGCAAATTTTGTTGCGAAACAAATTACAAAAACACAAATGTTGAAAAAATTTCCACGAGCAGGATTTGAACCTGCACCCTTCTGACATACCGGGTCAGGTGCTCTTCCAATTGAGCTATCGTGGTTCTAACCAGCTCGCCGAAATTATTCAACACCATTTACTTTTTTTACTTTGAAAGCCAAAGGCGCCAATTCAATGTCAACAACTACCGTCGCACACCGATCTCGATGATTCTTTATTGTTCGAAATATTTTTCTTTTGAGATACATAATCCTTTTTTATTTTTTGCTTAACCCTTAGGCTGACCGTTAGTAAGATAGAACTGAAGACGATAGGGACGTTGCCACGCATTGCGTATAAATTTCACGAGAACCCTCCAGGGACCGAAAGACCTGAAAGAATCCGAGTGTCGTTAAAGAAATTGACATACAATTTGTTTTAGCATGCATTGGGGGCATAATTCATTGTTAAAAGCGACACCAAGAAAGTTGACCGAACGTACGAAAGTCACGATCGTTTCCGATTCGTGTACTGTATAGTAATGTACAAAGAAAACTTTCGATTGCTCAGCTGTTTTGAATTTTTGTGGAACAAATTAAATGACAATACTCACGGTAATGACATTGTTATCAAATAAAATCACTTTCTACGTTTAGCGGTTTATGGAAACGAAAAGTTTGTGCGCTAAATAAAATGTATCACGTAGCAACAGTGTTTGACACTTAAAGCCCAATGTTGGACACAGAGGCAAAAAATAACATAGATTTTCATTGAAATTTTACGGGATGACCGCTAGAAAGCAGGTGGTTGCTAAAGGCTTAAATCAATTTATTTTATATAAAAGAACGAGGCAAACGAGCAGGCGAGTCATCTGATGGAGAGTAAACACCGCCACCCATGGACACCCGCAAAACCAGAGGAATCGCATACGCGTTGGCGGCCTTTAAGGAAGGAAGGCTCGTTTCTTGAAGATCCCAAGGTCGTAACGGTCCGGAAATACCGCCGTCAAGAGCTGGTTCCACAACACTGTAATTCGAGGCAAAAAATTTCGTGAAAAAGGCACAGTAGTAGACCGCCATCCATCAAAGTGATGTGGATGGAATGAAAGTCGATTGCGTGTAGTGCGGTGAAGGAAATCAGCGGCAGGGATCAAGCCGAATAATTCCTCGGAACACTACCCATGTTATATGCGGTACAATATACAGAGACGCAACGTATCTCCGAAGAGCCAGTGGATAATTCGAGCAGCTCTGAGTTGAATGCGGTTCCTACCCCTGTTCGAGTTGATCACTGGTTCCTTTCAAACACTGGTAACACTACCCTATTTTGTAGCCCGATTCGATAATACTCATTTTTAACAATAGGTACATATTTTTATCTGTGGAGATGTCGATGTGTGTGACTTGGTATATACAAATTGTACTGTAATATATTCATATTCATATTCATTTATTTATTCTAAGCATCCTGGCTGATTTGGGTTAGTTACCATAATTACCTTATCCTATGTTAGTAAAATTAACAAATTCAATAAAATTAAACACAAATACAATGGCAATAAAATTGATAAATCAATTATAAATTAAATTTTAAATCAAAATTA
Source organism: Eudonia truncicolella (assembly GCA_949315975.1). NCBI lineage: Eukaryota > Metazoa > Arthropoda > Insecta > Lepidoptera > Crambidae > Eudonia > Eudonia truncicolella. Next base: position 14,036,277 of record OX438836.1, read on the forward strand.
CATTTAAATCATTTAAACAAATCAAACTACCAAACGTATACAATATATGATATTTAAAATTATACTTTCCAAATAAAATAAACAAATTATTTTAATTGTAACAAATGTTCAAACAAAAGCATATTTTGTGTTTGAAATGAACGTCTTTAACATAACAATATTTGAAGAAAATTACAAACAAGCTCGAATATGTTGTGCATAATTATCTTATATGAGCGCTTTATTCAGTCACAGAGGTTACACGCTGTTCCACCGGTTTCGGGCGTTATCTAAACCCTAGAACACACGGTACAACAAAAAGTTTATAAAACTCGAGCAACAGTAAGCTCAATCTGCTGGTTCAAAATTGTGCATGCAGTGGTTCACGCGCCCAGTCTTCAGTTACTATGGTCAAGAAACTTTCGCAAAAGTCAGTCATCGCACTTTTTTGGGAGTGCGGCGGCGAGAAACTTAAAGGGTTCCTCAAGCCACATGATCGAAACACCGTCCTTGTCAGAGAATTTATAGCGAGAATTACCTACTAGATTTTCCGTGGGGTTCGGATTGTTTCGGAGGCGGGTTAAAAGCCGCTCAGGATGATTCGGTAGCGATTTTTTCTAGGATTAAAAAAGCTTAAGAACATTAACTTTAGGATCGGCAACGCGCGTGATACCTTACTTTTATCGTTGCAAGCGTCCATGGGCTGTGTTTACCGCTTTCCGTTAAGCGGATCGAATGCTAGCTTGCAGCCTAAGCGTTTAAGATTGAGACGTTTTATTAATTAGTTGTATAGAACCAATTTTTTACTACCACCACCACCAACCATCTTCTTGTAATTTATTGTCGACGTCATATTCAAATTCGGCATTACTACTCTCGTATATGTACTAGTAAAATTGTGAGCAAAATGCATTAAACATGTTTGTACGGTGTATAGAACCACGGTTTGAAACTGGAGCTAATAACTAAATTCGTTCCAGTTAAGTTCCATCGTGTGTTCCGGGCCTACTACAGTGGAATTGTCGTGGGAACGACTACCCGCCCATTACTCGAGCTCCCAACAGTAACTGCAGAAGCGCTGATTAGATGCTCATCATCAAACAAGCACTCAGGAACCGCTACGTGCAGGTATAGGTTAAGAACACCGTTAAATGCCAAGTAATTATGCAACTTCTGATGTGTTATTCTAACTAATACTATAAATGTGAACGTGTGTTGTTGGTTTGTCCTTTCTTCACGTCAGAATAACAGATTGATGTGTTTTTGCACAGATATGTATTATATACCGGAAAACATGTCATATCTTCGAAAATTCATGACATACATAGTTACTTGACGTGACATCAATTTCACGCGGGCGGGGGCTCATCGCAAAGCGTAAATGAATAAACATCAATTCATTTACGCGGTTATATTAAAGTTGCAAGTTGCAGGGGTTCTGCCAGCGCGTACAAGAAACACCTAAGAGTCCTAGACTTATTTTTTCGTCTAAATCGGTAATAAATTTACTACAAGTCCTTAGTACCTACGGGCGGCGTCGAGGTATTCCCACGTCTGCACTGCCCTTTATGGATACCATATTTTATTTATTTATTTGTTCGGAAGATTAACTTAAGCAATAAATGGGTACAGACAAAGTTTTGAAACAGAAAGTCATTAAGAAGTCTTAACTTTGGCAAACACCATTCCATCATTTTCCATTTCCATTGGAAAGTGTTTGCCGAAGTTAAGAACTGCTATCATGAAATAGATTCGTTACAAAATCTAGGGCACATAATATACATCTATTCAGATCGATTGGCGTAATCAGTAATTATGTGAGATAATGCGAATGGTCCGTTAATTTTAACATGCTTCATATCGTATTATCACATTATTAAACCTGATTTGCATTGAGGTATCTAGTTACTGAAATCATCCGCATGGGGTATCAGTTCAGACTATAAACGTGTATCGTATAAATAGCTTTGAAGTAATGAGTGCTAGTTTTATTCACCATTCGGACACGTCAACGAAAAAGTGAATTTGTATGGCGAAATTGCATCTCACCTCGTCTGTAAACAGTAGGCTACAATGCCATAAATTTTTTTCAATGTCGAAATTACCGGTGTCTTTTTCTAAAGTCCGTAATCACAGACGTCGTTGCATTTTAAAACACTAAATAATACAATAGTAGTATATTAAAGTAGTACGTTTTTACGCTTACTACTCTAATACTACGAGTCTGTTCAAAGACAGACATATAGATATGACATAGATAAAAAAAATAACAAAGCCAATGTCCCAACCCACACCGGCGAGATGTGCGCCCGCTTCCGCTATCGCAATTGGCACATATTGAAACAATAACTAACTTAAAAGCGCAATAGCTTAATTCACACCCTCTTAACCCGCACACAATGAGATGGCGCGATAAAGATAATTAGTGTACAGTGTGGACTTTTTGTATGGCCCGATAATTGTCTCATAGATTGGGGTTATACAATTCATTGAGTTATCGTTTTTGCACGCAAATTTAATGCTCATTTAGATTGGGGAGGCCGATTTTGCCAGTGTAATGTGTGAACTATAATGATATCGATAATTTTGTTGTGGTGTGGAACCTTTTGAAATATTGTTAACGACTTGGTTTTGTAAATAATATTAACATGTATGTATAGTGAGGAGCTCGATGGCGCAGTGGTTAACGCGCCCGATCTGCGATTGCTAAGGTTAAGCAATTTCGCAAAGGCCGGTCATTGGATGGTTGATCAAAAATGTATTATCTAGAGCTCCTCCGTGCTTCCCGGCTGCATCAGCAGTCGTTAACAACCACCAATCCGCACTGGGCCCGCGTGATGGTTTTTGGCCCGTTATCTCTATCCATCCATAGCGAAGGCTCGTGCCCCAGCAGTGGGGACGTATTATGAGCTGGTGATGATGATGATGATGATGTATGTAGTTAGATTTTCACAAGGTAGCTGGCAAGGGCTGGATGAGAAAAGCTGCGGATCGTGCTCTGTGGTTTGCTATGGCCATCAGTGGACTAATACGAGTAAGGCTGATGTTTGACTGATAGTTGGGTTTTGCATAGTTATTGATAAAGAGTATATCTGTATATCTATGGGTAATGATGATTGTAGCGAAAGCTAACCTTTTGGATAGATGGATCGATTTTAATTAAATAGAGTGAATGGAAGTTTTGCTACGGCATCGGCATCGGTTTTTCGATTTATCAGTATACGTGTACTTAATGTATTGAAACTGTTTGCCAAATTCGGAGAGAGCTCAAAAATGAATTTTATACCGATCTAATCACGTCAATTTTGTAAGGGAAGCAATTTTTTTGGTCACTGGATATGCGAGTTCTGTGTCGTTAATTCAATCACTAGACCACAGACTTTAAAGTTTATACTGGCCCCCCCAACCGTTAGGTCATAAAGTTTGGTGTCAGACATCCTTGCGCAAGCACAAGGGACCATCTGCGTCAGGTCATAACGCCAGATCAGGACGCGCCGAAGCACATTCTTCATCCGGTACTTTTAAGACTAGTGTCTCGAGCGAGTTGCCCCGTGGACACGTACAGTCCACTGCCTAATATCCAGATAGATTACCGGAGCTGTAAGCTCGCTTACTTCTCGTTGCACTAAGAGTACAACTCGTAGTTTCCACTGCTCGGGTCGTCAACTCTAAAATCGACTACCAAACGTCCTCTTTGGTGGCGAAGTTGTGATCCCACTTAGTTTTCAATACCCATCCAGGCACCTCGTCAGTTCCACAATCTCACACTACGCGGCTGACTTAACCGGAGACATTGCTAGCGGGCGCCTCTACTAGTTATCCGGACTAGTACCGGAGATGTTGGAAGCTTACTCAAGGAAAACCACCGAGCAGAACAACCAACTGTGGACGACTCACGACCCCCCCAAATACTTTCGCTTCGGGCCCCACCAAGACCGCTTCGCGGACCTGCACGCTGGCATGAAATTGAAGCCTGGAAGACCACAGAGGCAGTTGAACTTGAAGAAATTCGAAGTATTGTGCGAAATATTCTTAAACGTATTTTAGTTCGTTTTAAATTTACAATATTATAGGAGTAAGTAAACATTAAAGTTAGTCGACGTCCCTGAGCGCGGAAGATTGTCTTTAGACCTAAATCAAGATACAAGCCCCTCTGAAATATAAGGGGGAGTTATAAACTAAATTTATAACATAAATATAGCGATAAAATTGCTAGCTATAGAAAATTAGCAATACCCTACCTACCAACCCAACAATATGTACCCACGCTGGAAATCAAACTGCCGTGTTTGATTTTCAGCGTGGGTACATCTGGAGTCTGAAAGTCTTTGCTCACTTACTTGTTGTTTGTTTAATGTAAAAATACAAAAGAAATTTCAATGTAAACATTTTGTTAATGTAAAAAGTTAGTCTACCATAATAATTAGGTTGACAATCTTATTTAATATGTTGAATAAGATAATGTTTAAGTCCCGGTTCCCGTTTTGATGTAAGCCGAGACATAAGTCAAGACAAGCCTTTCTAAAATATGTTCAGTAATTAGCTTCATCCCTTGTTAGATTAAAGCAATGCTTCAACTTTACATGCGTGGCTGGCTGGTATATATGTACTTGCTTGTACTGCGTGCATATGGGGGGAAATGACAGGGGTTAATTAGAGGACCTTGGGGGAATTGACCGTGTTTTAAGCCAACAAATAAGGGTGTATTTTTATATAATAAATACACGCTCGTTTAACAGGATGTCATAATTTTATGTGAAGCACGAGCAAACTTTATTAATTTGTATGGCATTTGATAATGATTTGAGTTCAAAGTTGTTTGTAGTATAGCATAGTTATCTAAGCGTTATCCAATTATCACCACGTAGAAAAGGATTGAAAAAGCAATCAATGTTATGAATACTTTCTTAAAAATTGCAAATCTTTTGTTATTGGCTTAACTTTTGCATGTTATAAAGTTGAATGGATTTAAATTTAGTCATTGTTCTGACGATTTAAACTCACTAGCCAGCAACGGTTGATTCGACTGCAATTTCTCTCTCTCCCTATCAGAACTCTGAAATCATGCATCATTTTATGTGGATATATTTCAGAAAAATTTGTCAGGATTCTTTGTTTAATTATTTTATTGAATCAAATAAATAATAAACTAAACTTTCCTACACTCAAACCAATTATGCAGCCCAAGAGAAGCTTCGTTATGAAACTCGTTAAATGGTTACTAGACAACGGATAAACATACTTAAAATACTTAAATACATTCTCATTATACATAGAAAACACCCAGACCCGAGACAATTGAGAAAAAACAATAATTTCTAAATTGACCCGACCGGGGATCGAACCCGGGACCTCAGAGATGGCGACACCATGAAAACTGGTGTACAAACCACTCGACCAAGGAGGTCGTCATCTATAATCAATATGACCAGCAGCTGTATACTATTAATTGTTATTATGTGTATGGAGGAGCTCAATGGCGGAGTTGTTATAGCGCCCGGTCTGCAATTGCGAAGGTTAAGCAATTTTCGCAAATGCCAGTCATCGGATGGGGGACCGAAAAAGTAACGTCTCGTGCACCCCCGTGCTTCGGAAGGCACGTAAAGCCGTTGGTCCCAGCTGCTTTAGCAGTCGTTAACAACCACCAACCCGAGCAGGGCCTGCGTGGTGGTTTATCGCCCGTTCTCCCTATCCATCCGTAGGGATCCATAGCTCATGCCCTAGCAGTGGGGACATTAAATGAGCTGATTATGATGATATATATGCAATTTTGATTAAAAGAAGATATACCGATAAACTCGCACAATATTAATTATTGATAATGGTTTCGAGTGACGTGGGCTTCCACCAACCCGCCTAGGGTCGGCGTGTTGGGTCATGGCCCTTTCTAGCCATGTGCTATTGTTCATGTGGGAATGTATAAGCCATATTTAATAGCTTAGATAAACTCACTCATAAACTCGAATTCATTTTGAAACTCGCTTACATTCATGTAAATAATATGCAAACAGTAGTAGTACAATTAATCGGTACATTGTGATCCTTTCTGTGTTTAGACAACAAGTATTTAGACGCAAACGATGATCTTATTCTCAAAACATTCACTCGAGATTTCATAAAACTTATATAACGTATCCGTCGTATTACATAGCAAAAATACTTACTGAATAATAAAAATTCGACTACGTTCGTCGATGTCGGTCGAAGAAACGAGGTCTGAAAGCCATTTCCGTCGGACGAACGATTATTGCCTCCAGTTAGCTATTAACGAGTATTTGCAGACTTCGATTCAATTATTGGCTTTCTTAGCGTTTTTCCTTTCGCAATACTCTTTTTATTTCTTGAACGTTAAAAATAAAAGGATTACGTTAGTAATAAAAGGATTACGGTTATTGAAGTTGTTGTAGCCTGAGCGGCCTTAAGGATAGAAAAATCAGTGATAGCCAATATTTTTATAATAGTTTTACACAAGGACCCCTTATAGCAGCGCTACCTACCGTCCAATTGTAAATCTAAACCATCTTCGATTCCACTTGAACACACACAAAAATCATCCAAACCGGTCCAGCCGTTTAGAAGGAGTCAGTGACATACACACGATAAAATATATAAAGATAACATAAAATTTTATGGAATGTATTTGAATTTTCAACGGGAAAGGATATGAACATTCTGGCAAACGCGAATAGACACAGGACCTACTATTAGTTAGGAGTTTGATTTATTTTAGAACACAGTAGATAATGGAACGCGAAAGTTTAAAAGTGTGCACAGTAGATAGATAGTAGATAATAAACAAGGCAAATTTTTGATATGCCATGCTTTTTGTAAATAATGCTGTATGCGCACAAAATAAATAAAATAACGAACTTTTTTGTTCATAAGCCTATCTCACAAGCAACGAAATAACTTCGTATACTGCACTGCGCACGCGACAACACGCCCACTCGTATATCTATATTCTATCGAGCTAAGCATTATGACACCCTCGGGTGCGTATACATGGAATATTTTCCTTGGAAGATCTGATTTATGCCGTTATGCATTCGGGGCGCCGCCGCGGAACGCTGGCGATATTACTCCGGGAATTCAGCAATTCTTTCGGTTATGAGCCCGCGGAAACTATATCCCTTAGGTACATGATGATAAAGAGACGTGTGGGAAGAGCAATATCCTCTGCGAATATGAAGAGTTGAAGTTTTTACGTTTTTACGCATGATTTGTTAGAGATTTTTCGGTACAAAAAATATTGGGTTCTTGTTTAGGTTTTGGGTGAAATGTATTATTAACATTGATGTTAGGGTCACAGTTTTTATGTTATTGGTGTGTTCGGGTTTTGATACAGATACGAGGTACACACGCCTGCACATCAACCTATCCAAAACTGTCAAATTTCTCTAATCGATATTGATTTTTATACCCAAATACTAAGGTTCAAAATTTATTTAAGAAATTTATTTGACATTTTGTGGTAGGTTGACCTGCTGCCGTCTGTACAGTCAGCATCATAATGATCAAAACGAATCGATTGCCAAGATATTATTCACCGTTAGTGTTAGTCGTTAATAATACCGTGACATTCAATAAAGTTAACCTTACCGTCACACGACATGATTTGTAATATAATTATTTAAAAAAAATGGTACACAAATATTATAGTGGTGATCATAGTATAATTTCCAATGACATTACATAGTAGAATTAATGATTGTGTCCCTCTTCTACTTTAATAATATAATACATAGAACCTAATTCAAATTCTAGAAAATCATATATTAATTAAACAGCTGCTCTTTATCCATAAACTGACATAGTACATAATGGTTAACTCAGTCTGGCGACGAACGAATCATAACCGCAGCAAATAGCTTTTATAAGTAATGGAAGTCAACATGAAACTCGGTTACTTAAATAGGTCAAATACGAAGACGGCTTGAAACACCTCGACTACCAGCTTCGCAAAGAAATAAGTTAATTACAAGCGAGCGTTCCAAGCGGACAACTACGGCTTGACATCGAAATTAGAACTAGGTGGAGGTGTATTCGTCGTGCATTTCTGCGCACGCTTGGATTGCTCTTAATAGTTTGTTTACTCTTTTTTTTCTTTAGTTGATGTTGATTTGCACATTTAGCCAGTGTCAAAGTAATTTTTCTTACAAGTAATACATAAATATACAATATGATAATGATAATAGAAATCGAAGTGAGAAATGATATACCCTCCAACCCTCGAGTATCTTAGTAAAGATGTGGGCTTTACTAAGTCCTCACGCAGACTTCTTGAGAGAATTTGAAAAGTGACGTTGCACTGTTTTGTTTCATTTACCAACACTTATGCACACTCACGCTTGACAGTTTCCATGACAACAAAACAAACAAATCATTTTGTATTGGAACATTAAATTGTCGTTTTTAGTATTTTATTAAAGGTATATTTTTTTAAATAAAAAGTATCCTATATTCTTTCCAATACCTTTGAGAATATGTGTTCAAAGTTTCATAATGATCGGTTAAGTAGTTTCTGCGTGAAAGCGTAACAAACAAACTCACATTCACACTTATAATATTAGGAAGGATATTAGTAAGGATGATAATGAGTGATAGATAATAGAAGAGTTTGCTGATACATGATGTTCTCCCTAATCCCCTTGAGTAACAACAGTAACAAGCATACTTTTTGAGAGAATTTAAAAGTATCGTTAAAATAGAAAAATTGGTAAATTATAAATACAATACACAACAAAAAACTAAACTTTATACAAGGTTTGTATCAAAAAGGTTTCTGCTTTTTTTTTAATAAACTTGTAGGTATTCTAACACTACAGGAGAAAGAAACAGCCCTTGCCGAGTTTCTTGCAGTTTCTTCTCGGTACAAGATCTCCACCGTAGGGTTTACGAAGTCATGGCTTTGATTTGACCTAAAAAAAACACCTGTAAAAGAACATTTGATTGAAAAAAATAATTTTGAATTTTTCTCAGCATTAGGCCGTGACACAAACTGCCACTACGACAGTAGTTTTCTGCATAAGACGCCATAATGTCTATGTACGATGCGATGCACTGTTTTGTTTCCATTGCCAAATAAATGCCACCACACATTTACAGGATACACTAAACATGCACACTAGTTTAGGCACAAGACACCGTACTCGTAGAACAAGGGTACGACGTACCGGTTCACACTCGCTCTACACCAGGTCCCGACATGTACTGGGCGCTTCTCTCCTCCACCACGGCCCGGTCAACCCGAGCCTTTAGAGGCGCCCTCGCGTTGTTCCGCTCCCCGGTCCGATCCGAACCCTTCGGAGAATCTAGTATGGCACGAGGACACGCCTTAGTGCGTGATGCCGTTCCCTCTAGGAAACTTCCGAAGGTGATTCGTTTCACACGGCTTAAAGTAAAAGCCCGGTGAAGCTGAAAATGCTGAGGCAATCAGCAATCTCTCTTCAAAAGAATAATAAAAATAACTGTGATTAAGCCATTATAATTTCACATTAATAATAAAATTTTAGAATATTAATCATAGCTGCATATAGTACGCTTCATTTTCCCGCCAAGAATTTTCCGATTTCCCTCTACTCAGCGTTATGTGTGAGCTTTACTTTTTAAAATTTCTCAATGTAGAACTTTCTTGGTTCGTCAGAGCTTTGCTTTAGTGCTCGTTAGTGCACGCTGCGGTCGTACGTACTTAATAAAAATATCAACGTATATCCATATGTGGCTGGAAGCGAATTTGGTATAAATATCGCAATACGTTAATAAAGTTGTGATTTTATACATAAAGCTACAACTTTATTATCTATTGCCATTGGCTACAGCCATTAGAAAAATTGTGAATTAGTATCACCATCCATGCAGGTCCAGTGATTCTCAAATAGACATCCTGAGTTGGTAGTAGTAAAAAATTATTGGAAAATTCAGAAATATTTACATATTTTTAAGTTTATTTGAATTTTTTTTTTGACTTTGACATTGACTTATAAAAAGGGTCGGGTTCCTTTCACATTTTCTATTACACCAAAACAGTATTTAGGTTTACTTTAAGGTTAAAATTGCGAAATACAAATGACACCTTTACAAAATATATTTAGCTTATTTTAAATAGAAACAATTCATATGCGATAAATATTTATAGATATTATAAACAATTTTATTTTTGAAAATATATATAAATTTGCTTTGCTTTGCTGTAGTCGTTTCATGGCCTAATCTATTTTTTTTTTGTTTCAGGTAAGTTAAATAGCGTCTGGTAAACTTTCTGCGTCTTCGGTCCAATTATGGCGTTGCAGAAGGCTGTGCTGCATCGCTGGAGGCTTATAGCTATTGTACTAAAAGCAACCTGTTATCAGTCACTCTTGTGATGCGAAAATAACTCTTGTTGCAACGGAATAGGTGACATTATATTGACACAACTATGAATGGCCAACTACCCAACTACACAGCGTATGAGGACTCTTCAGCTTCACGTGACATGCTTCCATCTTTTGTTTCGTTGTTTGCATACTTTCAAGAGCTAACTAAGGTACAAAACCCGCCTCGTACAGTACAAACGTCTGAATATCAGATTGTTAGTACGTACTTGAATGTGAATTCGATGACTTATATACATATAGTCCTTTGCATAAGTAGATAAATACATTATTAGAAATTATTCAAAGTAGCTAGTAGTACAGTTGATTTGCGTAATTATAGATTATAAAAAATAATATTTAAATAAGCTACTAAAGCTTTCCAAATTATGCATTTTTGGGTTTTCTCTTTTACATAAAAAGTTTCTTTATCTCAAAAGTTTTAATTAAAAATGTCTTTACGATTTCATATCCCAACAATAAACCCAAATAAATTTACCACATACAATTAGATTTGTTTACCCGTCGCCACCCGTTACAGTGCAGTCCCGTACTGTTATGTCACGAGTTAAGCGTTCACCGTTAACCGTAAGCTGTAACTGGATACTGTGAGACTTCAAGCGGCGGTGACAATGGTTTAACGGCGCTCGAGTATCATGTTAAGACCCGCTTCCTCGTCGCTAACGTCATATTGTCTTATAACGAGGCTCCGTTGCTTGATACATACCTAAGTTAAATTTATACTCTTCTATTTGCATGTGTCCTTTATATTAATTATTTTAATTAAAAACAGAATTACATATCATCTATACACTTTTCAAAAAAAATCTGAAGTTGTTTTTTTAGATCCACTTTTGGGTACATAATGTGCATATGCATGCATTATGTATAGTATTTTTATGACCTGAAGATTATCCTTACTAATATTATAAACGTGAATGTGAGTTTGTTTGTTACGCTTTCTACACATATGAAACTTTGTATACTTGTACACATATTCTCAAAGGTTATTGGGAAGGATATAGGATACTTTTTATTAAAAAAAAAATACTAAAAACGACAATTTAATTTTCCAATACAAAATAATTATTGTTTGTTTTGTTGTCATGGAAACTGTCAAAGCGGTACGAAGTCCGCCGGGTCAGCTAGTAATTTATAAAATAAATATTTACTTGCGAAATACTAAAACTAGTGCGGTTACTAAACAGAATAAGAGTTCAGAATAAAAAAGAAGAATTAGTTACGCAGATAATTTCAAATAATTTACTGAAAATAATAATCATATTGAGCAACGCAATGTAATTTATTTACTATTTGTTACGCCTGAAATTACAGCATTACTTCCATCAAGCCCTTCTTTAGCCATCCGTTAAGGTCAATGTCTTCACAGTTGTAAATGAGATGACAGACAAAATAATTACAATACATACCGTATTACTAGACTGAGGCAACAATAGCTGTCTATCTCATTTCATCACCGCTTCGAATTAAAGATCACGATTACAAAACTCGTGTTTCGTATGTTATTGTTTGCAATTTCTTTTATTATAGTCTATGGGTCGAATTGTCTATGATTTGCAATGGCTATTAATCTTTGTGTTCGTGTGACATATGATATTATGACCATTTTGTTATTCGACAGACAGCGATTGGCGTTCTCAAGATCTTATCTAGATCTTAGCATTTGATAAATTATTTTTAGTTGAGTAACTTTAAGATTTGTTAGTAAGCTTAAGTAGTAAGTAGAACAGTTACTTCACTTTTGTCTTTAAGTTTTTACAATCATATAAAATGTTTTTAGTTTTGTTTATATATTTTTAACGCAAATTTTGTTGCGAAACAAATTACAAAAAACACAAATGTTAAAAAAACTTCCACGAGCAGGATTTGAACCTGCACCCTTCTGACATACCGGGTCAGGTGCTCTTCCAATTGAGCCATCGTGGTTCTAACCAGCTCGCCGAAATTATTCAACACTATTTACTTTTTTACTTTGAAAGCCAAAGGCGCCCATTCAATGTCAACAACTACCGTCATTAACATCTGAACATAATATTTTACATACATCTTAACTGATCTTCAGTATTTGTAAAAATATAATGATCAGAATGACGAAACCAGAGGACTTCAGGCTCTTCGCTCTTAAGGACGTTGCCAAACTTATGGCATCTATCTTTACAAAGGAAGAAGAGTGAAAGGATGGGGTTGCACAAAAGATCCCGATGGGTCGTAGTGTTACTGCGAGAGGGAAACCTCAGCAGGCCCCACTAAGATAAGGTAAGATAATTTTGTAGTAGTTTATTTTAGTATGGTCACACAACACAAGAAATTATTTAGAAGGTTAATTGAAGCACTATTTAAGAAGGTTAATTAGAATTAAACAGGTAAATGCTATTAAACATGTTCAAAGTCTTACATTGGAGCTCCGGGGGTGCGGTGTTCGACGTTCTTAGAATAATTACCGTATAGAAAGATAGTCTTTATACAAGCGCTCTGTCAAAAGTGAAGCACTAAACCGATTCACACTTTCGTGACGATTACTTGCTTTTGCTTGCGCTCGGCGACACGCACGCACACGTACACCGTAGTGTACATTGAAAACTCGGCGTTTGGAGCCATATCTGGCTCCAAAAAAAGGTGCTTCAAAATGGACGCGCGGACTTATTTTCTATACGTAATTATTCTAAGTAGACGTTATTAATTTACTATTACTAAGACTTTTCATGCCAAACTGAGTTGAACGGTATTACTGACATCAAACGTAGCCAACAGCTTTGGCTTGTTTGGGATTCCGCGTCACTATTACAGGATGCATGGCTCCCTGGAGTACGAAGTTTATAAGCGCTTCACGAACATTGTTATGGTAAGCTGACTGTGTTGAGCAACTCAAATTTTCCTTTAATAACACTTGTTAGCGTAGGTACTAAGATATATATAACTTATTGAATTTTTATCTACATCCGTCTAAAATGTTCCATTGCAGCTCAATTTGCAATGAAACATATTTTACATATGTATTAGTTTGCTATTAAAATCTCAATCGCTTATTTAGTTTTGGCTCCAAACAGCTCTTATGAATGTCACGTGGCATCATTCGTCTACTCTGGGCGGGATACCTTGTACTGAGAAGAACCGGCAAGCAACTCACCAAGGGCGTTTCTCTTTTACAGCGTCACATATTGGAAAACATGAAAAGAATAATAACATAATAGCAAATCAGGTACCAATTAATAATTCAATAACTATTTGCAAGGTAGTCATATTATTAGATCTGGAAACGACCTGCGGATGACTATTTCAATGACAAATTTATACATTATTTTATAGTAATATGTCAATAGTATTATCAAACGTTAGCATGTAACACTAACCCAATTGGGTTTCAAGAAAATGGCGACGTTTATGACGGTATAACCTGAAATCTTTATGTGCGTTGGGAACGAATATATCAATTGTTATCTCGGGAAGACGTCTTAACATGTATGCAGGAAATAATAGAAACCCGCAGAGCCGTTCGCCGTGATAGGCGACTATAAAAGTAATCTCCGGTAGATCGAAATAGGGCTGACAAATACGAGAATCGTTTGTCAATAAGATCGAGTTGGCTTTTACAAATAGATATTACAGACTGTTAAATTAATTGTGGTAATGATTTACATTTATTTCAAATTATCTATATATTGATACGTGAAGTAAAAACTTTGTACACCTTTTTTAAAAAATTGCGCGGACGGAGGAAAATGAAATTTCGCACACTTATAGTTTATTTATAGAAGGAGTGCAAAATGCTAATATTTATTTAAAATTATGCATAAAAAATACATTAAATTAAAAAACACTCTTTCATAAGTTTTTCAAAAATTTCAAAAATGGAAGAGCAGTGGCAGAAATCTGTCAATGCCAATCCAAACTCTCATTCTATCTTTTTAAATTTTCATTGCTTAGGATACAATCCGTGCAGCCTTAATAAAATTACGGTCGAATTTCGACCACTGGGCGACCACTAGTTTATTATTTATATTTGATTGAGTTTAAAAAACTTTTGTACTTTCCTAATTTGGTATTAGGTAGTATTTTGGTGTTCGTTTTTATTTACTACTAGCTGACCCGGCGGACTTCGTACCGCTTTGACAGTTTCCATGACAACAAAACAAACAAATCAATATGTATTGGAAAATTAAACCGTTTTTTTTTTTTAGTATTTTCCGTTACTTATTATTTATGTTTCTCACCGTTTAAACCATTCCTGAACTTCCACAAATATTTCAAAATGAAAATTAGCCAAATCGATCCAGCAATCTAGAGTTTTAGCGAGACAAACGAACAGCATTATTGATTTTTATATATATAGATGTCATACCATGCGTACCTACAACATGAAATAATATGCGAAGATGAAAAAACTATTTATAGAGACTAACTTAACTATTTATTAATCACCTACTAGGGATTTAATGCAAAGTTGATTTGTTGTATTGTTGTCTCCCTGTGACCACGAACCCTGTAAAGGGTTGGAATCGTCAGGATAAACATTAATTAAACCTAATGTAAAAAATAAATGCGAGTCGATCCGTAAAAGTAGTTTCATTTCAATGTGTAGTGTTCGCGTAAACTTTAAAAAACACTGTTATTTTTTAAAAACCTCAATTTCAATTGATTTGTTGTGGTTTTTCAAATTCTATTTCGGTTACTGTGAAAGTCTGGTGATTGATAGAAAATGTCCTAACACATTAGATGCCTCTCTGCACACAATATTCGTTCATAGTAACCCGAGCCCTACTTCAAAGCATTTGAGCGGCTTTCACAGACTCTCGTATATTTTACGACGTAAAAAGATGTCCATGTCTAATTTCATGCACAAAAACTTGTACGTAACATAGTATATTGCGCGTTATATTGTACGAAACAGGAACAAAAAAATTAATAAAAGTTATTTCGAGCCAAAGAAGCCAGTTAAAATCAGGATTTTTTGTGGGTCGTATCAATAACGAAATTAGAAAACTCCGCACGAATGCCATGCGAAATTTGTGTTTCCAATAGTATTCTTATTTGAATGAACCTCATAGTTCCTCGGTGCTGGCTCTCTACCAAATTCTTGTTTTCAGAGATAATATACAGTTTTTGATTTTTGAGCTCGCCCATGTTGGTTTTGCGTTAACGAATGCAAAAGTAAAGTTATTTTGGCAATGTATTGGTAAAATGCAGATTTCCAATTTTGGGAGTAAACGCGGTATCATAAAAACTAAGGTATAGGTATTTC
This sequence comes from Eudonia truncicolella, assembly GCA_949315975.1. Lineage (NCBI taxonomy): Eukaryota > Metazoa > Arthropoda > Insecta > Lepidoptera > Crambidae > Eudonia > Eudonia truncicolella. Next base: position 14,051,865 of record OX438836.1, read on the forward strand.
AAATATTTAACTAATTGTTTAATTTGTGTCTATTTTTTTGGCAATATGGTATGTAAGTTTCTAGGTACCACAAAGTCTGTGAATTGGTTTAATAAAATTAAAAAAAAGCTGTATTTCATTATGTTAATGACGCCATCATGATTTTGCGTTTACGATACGGACTTAATTAACTTAATTCTTTATTTATTTTTAAATAATCTATCGATTCCGATATTTCCATTTTACACCAATATGACTCGTTGCTCAACCTTTCTAGTATTTTCAATACTACCGATAAAATCTTACCTAATAACAATAGGAATAAGGTACTTATTCATATACGTACAAACATTACGGGTACGTCAAATGTCCATGCCGTATATATTTTGTAAGCTACTTGTTCGACATTGCATTGTATAATGCAATATTGGATTATCAATAGCCTCAACAATATCCACTGCAGATGTTGGCTACCCATTGATTGTTAACTAGGCCACATGCTAATTAGATGAGGTTGCAAATGTGACCGAATTACGAAACGCCGACATCACATCTGCATCTATTAATTTTAGAAAGGACACCTAATGGACCGGACTTGTTGTATTGAAAATTGCCACCCATTGAACATCAACTGCCTTTTGTTGGGTTTCATCATGTGCGTAGTTCATTCTGAAAATTGCGTGCAGTCAATGTGATCGACAACTTTAATTATATTGAAGCTTACAAAGCTCATTAACTTACATACTTAGTACTTGACTAAGTATTAAGTATCATTTATTTTTCTGTATTTTAAGTATGCAATTGAGTGCCTACTATAATACAAAAAAAAAATATGCATTTGCATATTTTTGCGGGGGGAGGGCTGTGCTTTCGTACTGAATCCGAGCTTGATGAACGACTAATTTAGCGGAAATAACACAACATAATATTTCTATTACATTTTAGTGTTTTTTTTATTATTTTTAGTATATTAAAAGGAGGCAAACGAGCAGGCGGGACCTGATGGAAAGTAATCACCGCCACCCAGTAATCGCAGATGCGTTGCCGACCTTAAGGAAGGAGTTGGATCTTGAGGAGTGAGTAGGAATTGGGAGGGGGGAGGGGTGAGACATCTCTCACCCCTCCCCCCTCCCAATTCCTACTAGGCCCATCGGCCTCCGGCACTTTCACTCACCGGACGAAACACAACAGCAACGAGTGCCATTGTGTTACGCAGATATTCTGTGAGAGGGTGGTATTACGCCGGGCGAGCCGGCCCATTTCGTGCTGCAACGAAGCGTGGCTCTACCACTTAGACAAAAATTATGTATGCAATAAATTTCCGCAAAGTAACGCCTGATTCCATTAATTATCGTATGGCAAATGACTTTATTCCACTCTGATGTTAAGCAGAAGCAATGTCCAAATGTAAAGAAGAACTAGTGGAACATTATTGTGCCGCACACGCACTAGCTATCCTCATTTTGTCGACCCACAAGTTGCGTCTTTATACCTGTCATCAATACGTGTCATCATCATCAGCTCATTTTATGTCCCCACTGCTGGAGCACGAGCCTTCTCTATGGATGGATAGGGAGAACAGGCCATAAACCACCACGCGGGCCCAGTGCGGATTGGTGGTTGTTAAAGACTGCTAATGCAGCCGGGACTAACGGCTTAACATGCCTTCCGAAGCACGGAGAAGCTCGAGATTATAAATTTTTGGTTACCCATCCGATGACCAGCCATTGCGAAAGTTGCTTAACCTTAGCAATCGCGGACCGGGCGCGATAACCACTGCACCATCGAGCTCTTCATAATACGTGTGCTATGAGAGAATTCCAACTTTTTGTACTGAGATAACGAGTCACCAAATTGCTCCGTTCTCTACTGTCGTTGTCTTTAACAATACAGACTCCTTTCTATTATACAAGCAGAGTTGCATAAAAAAACGTGATCCATAATAACTGCGATGGTTCTCAAGATAACGACAAACCTGATTACATCGGTTGAAATCAATGAGCGAACCGATACTAAGGCCAAAATTGCTCTGCGGTTTCCTCCTTCCAATGCGCAATGTAACGGTAGGAAAGTGCTGCACAGTTTTTAATACAAAAAGGTTTTAAATCAGTTGTTAATGCGCTAAGTATGATACACAAAAGAAAAACAAAAGATAACGTAAGTTAGTTTTGCGTGGAACAGAACCCACCCAATTAAAAATAGTTGACGGTAGCAAGTTACAAACTTCGAGACGACCAACACCTCAGTCTTTATGTGACCCTAGTACGAGGTTCGTTACGTAAGGATATAGGTATTATATGTAAAACTAGCTTTTTGCTCGTGGCTTTGCTCACGTGGGCTATACACAACTTGTGTTTGTTTGCAATAAAAGCCCAACTTAATTAAGGAAAATATATGTATCTTCACACGTGAAGGAATCAGTAAACGCGTAGTTTTTACGTATGCTGCAGAAATACACACAAATTTTATATTTATTTATTTATTTATGGGTGTTATTTAAACGGTTAGCAAAGTATTCGTATTTTTTTAGCAAAAAAATGCTAGTTGGGCAGTAACTTATGGTCAGCAAATATTTCTTCTTTTTTTTTCTAAATTAATCTGCAACTTATATCTTTCTGAACAGCAGTCTTATGCCGCTCCCCCCTTCCGTGACTGGCCCTCGCTAAGCTGCGCTTCGCTCGGAAAAAAAAACCAACTTAACCTAACCAACAGTAAGGATTTCTTATGCTGACCGATTGTATTAATCTGCTAACCAAATAATAATTTTGCTGACCAAATATTTATTTCGTAATACAAATAAATTATTTCCCTTTATTTATAAGCGGCTTGTTTAAGTACGCTTGGCTAGCTACCACCATCTTACTACCACTCTCTATATAAGTAATTTTGGTCCGTTTTGAAACCTCCTATACAAATTGTCATCCCCTACTTAGGGGATAATTTCTCAGAAACCTGAAATATTTCTAACCAGGCCAAATACTGAAATTTAAGGAATGACAGATTTTCAAACTTTCCACCCATATTTCACCCCTCTAAGGGGAGATTTTTCGAAACATGCAAAAACACGTCAGTCATTCATTTTTATTGAAAAATCTTTAGATCGATTAAATTATACATTTTTATAGTAATACTTTAAAAATAACGATTTCCCCAATAAAGCCTTATTCCCTTTTTTACTCCTTAAAAGGAAAATAAACAAAATCCCTGAGACATGTCATTCTTTATTTTTTTTAAGAAGCCTCATTAGGGTCTGATTTCCGTAAAATCCTTTCTTAGTGGCTGTTTACGTCACTCAATTGACCTACAGTTTAAATGGCATCAATGGCAGTGTTACATTTCATCACGGGTTTGGCTCTGTCGATCTGTTCCACACACAATCAATTTGGCTCGCGAGCTATTAGCAGCCTATAGGATACCAAATTAACCGTTCATAATATGAAATGAAAAAAGTTTTGTCCCAGTACGAGTATACGATTCTTTCACAACGAGTAGTATACGAGTATAGATGATAAGTAGCGATTAAAGTTGTACTGCGGTTGCCTACAACTTATTTGAAGAGTAATGAGACAAGCAAGACAAGCCAAAACATATATACTGTTTTCTGTGACTCATGTCCTGTACAATTTTTATTGAAAATTAAAAAGTCAGCATTTAGCTGCTATGTCTGAGATACTAAAATAAGTCTATGGCTTTACAATTTTATTATTGAAAGAATGATGTAGTGGTAGTTAGTAGAACTGATTGCGTTATGGTATTTGGAAATTAAATGAAAAGACAGAGAAAAGTTTTAAAGAAATGTCAGCAGTAAGACTTTTGTGAAACACAAAGCAAAATAGCATGTCAATACATTCTTTAATAAATATGGACATATTTACATAATTTTATGCAAATTTAATATAAACAAATATAAACAATATAATATAAACAATCCAAAAACATTTTAACATTACAACTACTTAAATAAAAAAAAATATGGCAACTTCAGGTGATTTACAACATTTTTTTTGTCTGTACACAAAATCTCTACAATCGCTATATGCTAGGAATGCTGAAAAATTGGGGCTACATTTAATTTACCTTTATCCTGATCTTTGAAGTATTTTTTTCTACATATATACAGCTCTGTTCCGGGGCTAGTCATACAAAAAGATTTTTTTCAAGCAGCTTCTTACGGATCTATAATTATACACACAGTAATAAAACAAAGGTAAAATTTGTTTATTTATCATGTAAGGGATCATTTTTAGATACTGAACCGATTCTTAAAAGATCCTTTACAAAAGAAAAGCTACTCTATCCCTGAGTAATGAAAGATTGGTTTACTTTGTTTCGGAATACTATTATTTCGCACAATCACGCAGTACTACTACTATTACTAATTTTACTAATATAACCTCCATTTGACATACGTAAATTAAAACCTGTTTACGTACAGACGCCTGCACATCAACCTATCCAAAACTGTCAAATTTCTTCAATACATTTTCAACCATATCATTAGGGCATAAAGTTCAAAGTCTATTGAAGAGATTTGACAGTTTGTGGTAGGTTGACCTGCAGGCGTGTCTACGTTATAACTGCCGTAACTAATCTGTTTTGCTAGCATAATTATTTTATTCGGTTACATAAAATACTCCATAAGCTGTTAGGAAGGACACGCCTGCATATCGGACTACAAACTGTCAAATTTCCTCAAAAGACTTTGAACTTTGTGTATTTGGCTTAGGGTTGAACATTTATTGAAGAAATTTGACAGTTTAGTCTATGTCTATACATACCTACATAGACTATAAGCTCTCGTACAAAGTTATACGTTCGGGCACGGAGAATGCTTTCAGAGAAATATCGACTTCTCATTATCGTATCATGTATCGTTGGTTAGCTACTGGGCCTGAAAGGTTCTTCAAGTAATTCAATTCAAGTGGTTCCTGTTATAACAAATTGTATTGGCATTTTATGTACAAATATGTAAGTATACTGAATACTGTGTTCACGACACCAACAATTTAGACCAAAATGATAATGTCGATTTGTTTGCTGATGGCTTAGGGCGTTTAGTGGCAGCAGCCTTTTACTTTCTCGACCACAACTATTAAATAAACTATAAAATAAGCTAGTTAATTTTAAATTATTTTGTAGTAATTTTGATTTTGTTATTTTAATTTGCAGTTTTTGTGACATAATTTTATTGCATATTTGTCAGTCTAGCTCTTAAGATTTAAAATTTTTATTTGATGTATGACATGTCGATGTTTTGGACGCACAATCTGTAAACCAGCATGTAAAATGAAATAAATAAATAAATAAAAAGCCAACTTTACACCAGGGCGAATTTTAAGGAAACATGTGGTAACTGGTGTAAGATATGATCCGGCCCGCGAGACATTTTGAAAATACCCAATTAGAAAAATATTACATTAGGTACATATATACTCACGGGAGTGACAGTGATCAGTGTCAAGGTGCCCACGCCATCGCATTTTTTGAAGGAAGAGGTAAAGAAAAACTTAAAGGAGAGAGGCGGGTCAGACTCCTGATTTGAGATATTTTTATCGATAAAATTATCCATAGATCACTCTTAAAGTTTGATTACTACTGCCCCGGACAGATTGTATAATAATAACCTTTACTTGCTACATTCCCGACATACTTCGCTTTTACCAGTCGCGTTAGTCTCTATCCATATTGCACGCCTGTCTATTTTGGTACTTCTACCCTGACCCTTTTTAAGAACACCTTTTACATGAATTTTATATAAAAAAGAGTATATAATCTGTTTACAGTGTCGATACCTTTTCAATTGTTCTTTGATGATTATCTGTTTTCTTGTTATCAAAATTACTTATTGTTTTTACTATTCAATTTAAAACTTATTAACGGTGTCTATTTCTGTAATTCTTCGTGTTTTAAAAAAAAATATTATAGGTAAGCACAGTGCCTTGATCTCACCTGATGTTAAGCGATGATAAGGCCAATGATGGAAGCGCACTTCACCCGGGATCCTCAACTAGTAAGGTACTGGCTATCTTATCTCTAGCTGCCGGAACACAACAATGCTATAAACATTGATGTTATGGCGACATATTTAGATAAGATGGTGGTAGCTAGCCAGGCGGACAAACAAGCCATACCACCAACTAAACCGAAAACACAACCTGTACCCCCCGCTGGGAATCGAACCCGGGACCTCTGGGTCTAAACCGGTGGTCTAAGCCACTAGACCACAGAGGCGGTTAAACTTGGTTGTTTACTGCACGGTAAAAAATAAGACAAATTACCGACTGACCATATTAAATTACCAACAAGTTACTAATTACTTGGTAACTTTAATTTGATAAGAGAAACCTTAAGACAGTTGACGCTGTTTCATGACGTCTAAAATATGATATGACATTATTTTTTAAATAAGATCTTGCAAAAGCATCTTTGTACTTTTATAATTTGTCTCTCGTTAGCGATGGACTCCAGACAAACATTTTAATGCCTAACTTCTGCCCGATATTTGCGACGATACAAACAGTGATAAGGTGTTACACCAGAGTTCTTCTTGTAACAACACGTATTGTGAGACTTAATTTTAAATTATATTATAACTTATTATTCCAGCGTTCTTAAAATTATATGTATTCTTTACAAAGTATATAGGTAAAGTTTAATTCTAAATTTAAATATTTATGATAATTATGTTCGTTAATCTAAACTTAGTTTAAAAAAGCAACTTAATAGAGATTAGATTGTGTTATAATAGAGTGAGTCTTTTGCCGGAGACCAAGACCCACTTCGGGTCCCTGAGCCAGAGCAGTAAGTAAGTAGGTATAATAGAGTGTGAATTTAGTTATTACTAAAAAACAAGTTTGGTGTAGGTATATACTTTTTTTTTTTGAGACTGATTGCTGATTGCCTCTACGGCATTTTCAGCTTCACCGGGCTTTTTTGGGGGCGGCGAGGAACGTAAAGGGTCCCTCAAGCCGTGTGAAACGAATCACCTTCAGAGGTTTTCTAGAGGGAACGGCATCGCGCACTAGTGCGCGTCCCCGTGCCCTACTAGATTCTCCGAAGGGTTCGGATCGGATCAGGGAGCGGAGCAACCCGAGGGCGCCTCTAAAGGCACGGACCTCGGCTCGGGTTGACCGGGCCGTGGAGGAGGAGAGAAGCGCCCAGGTACATGTCTGTACCTGGTGTAGAGCGAGTGTGAACCGGTTCTTCGTACCCTTGTTCTACGAGTACGGTGTCTTGGGCCTAAACTGGTGTGCATGTTTAGTGTATTCTGTAAATGTGTGCTGTCATTTAGAGGATCGGGCGGGGGAGGTATATACGGGCCAAAAAGGTTGGCAACAACTTTCCGGTGTGATAAGTATAAACAGCGTTATCACGCATGGACAAGAGCACTGGTTTGTATAGCGTCATAAATAGTTACAGCCTTTGGTAATGTTACAGATCAACATTATAGGGTAACCACAGATGTTTTTTCACAAGCAAAAATGTATTTTTACGAGCGCGTGGTTTTTTTCTTAACACCCTTACTGGTCGGCTGGAAAATGCCTCCGGGCATTAAGTTCACCGTTTACTGTAAAGAAATAAACGGCCGCACTAGAGGCCGTTTATTAGTCACTCTTAATATAATACATTATAATAAGAGTCAAAGCTAGTAAAAAGTGTGTAGTATACATGTGACTATACGTTTCTAAGCTGACTCAGATGAATGAATAAAAGTAATTCATGCCTACGCATTGCGAGATACATTTTTTTTATGAGGAAATTGCTTCGGTTCACATTACACCAACATTTATTTTCTTATTTTTACTAAAAATGAAACAATAAAACACATACACTTATTGTTTCAAATTTGTTGATGGGAATGACAAAAGTGAAAAACGTATTTCCAAATAAAATCACATACTACATACGTACCTAGTGTTCGAAATGTATTGTACACGAAGGATTTGACCCAAATCGGAACGGCTAAGCGGTACCATAACAACATATGTCAACAGAGAGTCGTGCACGGAAGATAAACACCGCACAGTTGGTCCGTAAAGTACTACAAACTGCATTACAATTTGTATAACTGTAATTTTTGTTTATTTATTTTACATCGAGCAAGCACCTCCATCTTATTTAAAATAATGAGTATTGTGACTACACGTTTTAAATCATTTAAATATCGCATCACCTAAATGACGAATGGAGAAATGCTCTCCAGCACACACATCTTTTTCTTAAAGCTTGCAGGCCGGCAAGATTAGGACCTCAAGTGAGGCACAATCAATACTGCTTCACAAGCTATTTTCGCATATGGACTCCGCTTCTGCCTTAGTGATGATTCATTTGCCAACTCATCTTTTAAAAAACTCTTCTGTACCAGTGGTACTAGGGCCTTGATTTTGCTATTTTAAAATGTATCTACTATATCTACATCTATCTGTGTTTTAACTATAATCATAGAATCAAGCTTTGCTTTGAAAGTATCAGGCAAATGAAACACGATTCTGGACGTTGTAAAATTGACTCGTTGAAAGACAGCTTAGGCAACTTCGATAAATAAGCAAGTTCTTGGCCCTCAAGTTTTTTTAAAAGAACTTCACTGCCGCATCCTATGTTTGGTAGTACACGCCTGCACATCAACCTACCACAAACTGTCATTCCTCAATAGACTTTGAACTTCATACTTAAGGCCTATGGTTGAAAATGTATTGAAGAAATTTGACAGTTTTGGATGGGTTGATGTGCAGGCGTCTGTACCTCATTAGATTTTCAAGGAATTTATTTACGATCTTGTTGCCGACTCAGGAGCATGTTGACAAGCCGGCGGGCGGCGTAAGTTTTTATAGTTTGGTTAATGGCTTATTACACATTCTTTACCTTCTAATTCCGCTAGGGTTGTCGTTTCGAACTTGTCATAGCAGATTATGGAGGGATGTTCGTTTTAACAGTCTGAAATGTAAATTTGCTCAATTAGGCAGGTAATCTAAGATCTGCTCGTAGTTGGTGATTGAAAGTGTTCTTTTAATGAGTTTACAATATTTGTGACGATGTAAGAGAAAACAACTTTGCTGAGTTTGCTGCCGGTTCTTCTAAGTCGCGCCTGTACAGTTACGTACCGAGACACTAGATTGTAGTCCGACAGTACACTTTCAGAATATACAAAGCTTGTGTTAAATGTTTTTATTTAATATAATAAAATTATTATTCAGTAGTCAGTAGGAAGAAATAAATAACAATTTACAACTACTACTGTTTTGAACGATAAAAAGCTGTACCTAATCATTTTGCTTTGCACATTGCATTATTTAAATGAGTTTTTTTTTCTTTTTTATGTAGTTTCAGCAAACGACTGTCGAGTGGTTACCCTACCTCGGGCTGACATTATACAAATCGTGAGCAGGTATTAGTGGTCATTTATATCGCTTTTACAAGTGTTGTGGGAAGTGCACAGCTTTATCGATAAAAACGACGTATGTTGGATAAATGAAAAGCTTCGCAAAGCTCCTATCATCTTTAAACACATGGCGTTCGGGCTATAATCGTTAAAGCTAAGCAACTTCCGCAACGTCGGGTGACTATATTACAATAAGCAAACATCTTTAACAATAAATTTTGGCAGTAGGTGTGTAGTTAAATGAGTTTAATTTTGGGAATAACTACTTGAACCAACTTTAACCTCGTTACAAGTTTAAAACGCAATTCTGAAAGCGCACGCCTATTCGTACCTCAAATGTCCTGTCATTTGCAGCGAGCGGCTGTCGTGTGGTAACCCTACCTCTGGCTGACATTATACAGATTGCGAGGTATTAGTGGTCATTAATATCGTGTTTACAAGTATACAGCTTTATCGATAAAAACGATGTAGTGTTGGAGAGGAAAAGCTTTGCAAAGCCCCTGTCATCTTTAAACACATGGTGACTGGGCTATAATCGTTTAAGCTGAGCAACTTTCGCAACGTCGGGTGACTATTTTCAATAAGTGGAATTATTTCGTACTAAGTAAGCATTTTAAGTTTTTGGTCCATGTTATTGTTTACTCTTGTGAGCATAGCTCAGTAGCGGTGCGTCTTACTTGATACACCAACATTTCATATAATTCAACTTTCATTTTACATAATAATCATTTGTTATACCAACACTTAATTTAATTTTATTTATCATAACGTTTACTTTACATAATGTTCATTTTATATAATACCATTTAGTATAACGTTCATAATGAATAATGCCATTTGAAATAAAACTCATTTATATATCGTTCATTTCATATAATAACATTTCAAATAATGATTGATTGATATAATCTTCACTTGGTATAACAATCAATTATTTGACATAATAGTCTGTTGGTTTATACAGTGTCAGTGACAGAACGAATCGCTGCAAAACCGACTCCACGTAGTCTTGTCTGCCCTACGCTAGAGTGTAATTTAAGCCCGCAGCGCCGGAGCCGTCACAGAAACTATGTTTGCTGCATGCCTGCTTGCTTGCTTGCATGCTGCATGCTGCTTGTCTGCATGCTGGCTTGCTTCTGCATGCTAGCTTCCATGCTGCATGCTTGCTGGCTGCATGTCTGCTTGCATAATATGAATTATTATGTATATGAATTGGATTTTATATTAAGTAATCATTATCCCCCTTACTTATAAAAACTGTTTAAGCATTATTTAGTTAAATATTGTTTTTTTTGAGAAAAATATACAAAACAATGATTAACTAAATAATGCTTAAATAGTTTTTATAAGTAAGGGGGAGAATGTTTTAAGTATTATACAAAAATAGTGTTATCGTAAATGAATGTTATACTAAATGTTCTTATAATAGATAAACGTTATGTGTTTTTATATTTATATCATGTAAATGTTATATTAAACGGCTGTTATACTAAATGAGTTTAGCTCAATCGTTTGTTATTCGTTTCAAAATTATGTATTTTAAAAGTATATAATTCCATCATTATATTAAATAAGTGTTATGTTAAACAAAACTATATCATTTGATTGTATATGTTTTGATCATTATACGATATATTGTTATATTATACATTACATAAACATATTATAACCTGTATCAATAAGGCATCCCGTGCCTTGGGGTTTGTTATGCGCTCATCCAAGTCATTTAAACATATGAAAACTCTCAAAATTCTTTACTGTGCATACGTCCGGAGCCACCTGGAGTACGCTAGTTCAATTTGGAACCCTCGCTATGATTCTTATATAATTAACATTGAAAAAATTCAGAAAAAATTTACACGTTATTTGAATTGTAAATTCAGAATTCCTAAAATGTCTTATGATCAGCGCTGCGCTAAGTTTCATTTTTTACCACTGTCTGTTAGAAGGAATATTGCAGACGTTGTATTACTGCTTAAGATTATCAGAAGTACACTAGATTGTCCTGATTTGTTAAGCAAAATTACTTTTAAAATACCTACGCGAGCACCCCGAAACAATTCATATAAGCCATTTAGCATCCCCTCCACTCACACCAACTATAGACAGAGCAGTTTTCTCGTAAGAACTTGTATGTATGTTAATAATACTAATGCTAATATAGACGTATTTTTTGACAGCATCAATAGCATAAAAAAGGCGCTTACCGTTGTTGACGACTTGTCATCGATTCAAAATTAATTTTAATATGTAAAGTTTAGTTTTACTATTACTGTAGTTAGACATCTTAGATGTGGTAGCTTGTCAATAGCTTATAGTTATCATTTTTGTTGTTATCTTTTTTCAATTGCAAGCTGTTAGCTATCCTAAAATAAATAAATAAATAAATAAATGAATTACACACCCGCTGAGTAGTGAAATATTAATTGGCTTATTGACTGATGATTATGACTTTCAGTGGCTTATGTAGGCGTTTTTAATGGTTTTACAAGAGCAGTAGCCATATTTTTTAATTAAATAATGTAATTACTTTTCCCGTTTTTAGGGTTCCGTAGTCAACAAGGAACCTTTATAGTTTCGCCATGTCCGTCTGACAGACAGACAGACAGACGTCTGTCTGTCTGCCCCCAGTCTAGCTCATAAGCTCTTAGTATTAGAAAGCTGTAATTTGGCATGGATATACATATTAATCACGCCGACAAAGTGGTTAAGTAAAATTTTAATTTTTTTTTATGTTACCTCCTACACGTGAAGTGGGGATGTAATATTTTTTGTTTACCCCTAAGTGTGGGGTGTCGTTGGATAGCAATTTCAAAAATATAGCGGGTTTGTGAAAACAGTTTTTTGGATTGAGGCACCCGTTTGTGAGCTATTAAGCTTTAAAGTAAAAATTTTGTTAGACTCAAGTGTTCCCCCCCTGCCAGCCAAATGGTTGTTTTTGGATACGTGAAAAAATTCACGGTAGTTGTATATATGACGAAGTTAAAAGGAAAACTATCACAGCTAAGTAGGCTTTACAAGTTTACGCGTAACAGTCGACCAACTTATAAAATGAACAGACACCTGCACATCAACCTATCCGAAACTGAATCATATTCCTTCAATACTTTGTCAACCTTATCATTAAGGCATAAAATTCAAAGTCTGTTGAGGAAATTTGACAGCTTGTGGTAGGTTGATGTGCAGGCGTGTGTACTTGGCGCAGTACAAATTCCTCATTGGGAATTACTTAAATAACGTTGTCAGGTGTGTGAAACTGGTAGTATCTACATTTAAGTATGTGAGCCATCGTTAAATAAATGTTCATAAAAGCCCTCTTCTCAGAGTCAGCATTATTGAGATGGGCTACGGAACCCTACACTGCGCGTGGCCCGACACGCACTTGGCCGGTTTTGTCTATTCGATAACTCGTAGCTGAACGAAATGTTTAGTTAAAGTTGTAATAACTTTTCGAAGGTCTTAAGACCAACTTTAAGACACTATCTGTCGTAGGACACTAAAACGGTTTCATAGTAGAAATTGAGAATTCACGTTTTATGGCTGACCGACATTTTTTTTATAGTAAAAGAAAACAGCTGATATCACACTTTTACTTCATGATGATTTCGAGTAATTAACGGCATTACTTAATTTTTCAATATATGGATATACTAGTTTTGTTGACTCATCCGGTTATGACCGCACCTATTGTAGCTTAACTTTTACGATTATTTCAAGGAACGCACGATCGTGCCACAGCTGACCTCTGTGATAAATGTCACTGTTACCACGAACAATGTTGCTTTTTGTTATATTTCAATTGTAAGAAAACCACACTTTCTCTAAAAAGCTTACTTTTCCAATGTTTCAAAGAAGGTCAGGTATAAAATAGGCTTAAACAAATGGCTATAGTGTACCAAGAAAGAAAATCGTTACGATCAGATAGCAATATAACGTATTGGGGTTGAGTAAAAGTACAATTACGTAGGTATAACTCAAAGATTCCTTACAGTGATTGAAGTACTATCATAACAAAAATGTCAGTAGCATTGTATTGCGTCAGCTTTTAAAGATAAAATCGCCGTTGTAGCATGCTTAAAATGAGGAGTTTATGTTTAAAAACTAGGCGAGTTTGAAGCCATGTGCTTTCCGATAAAAAATAACACGAACTTTTACTGTGTTCTAATAAAATAGTTATTCAATTGTTTTGTTCAACGGTTGCAATTCTTGTGTAGGAGGCAAAAAAAATACACTACAGTACATTGTCAAAGTAACTAAAGATTCTACTTCTCGTAAAGTCATTATGACAGTACTAAAGTGTTCAGTGACTTTTGTTGACGACTATACTAGATGGCCAAGAATTAAAGATTTTCGTATGAAATTATAATAATGTTTGGAGAAGAAACATTGAGTTTCTTTCAATCCGATACATAAATTATAATGTAATAAAACTTTCTTTTTACCTATATAACAGTTCCTTAGTACATTGTATTCTAAAAAGAAGAGCACGTAATTCTTCGGTTCATATTTCTTTAAGATACACAACAATACAATAGCACTGAAGATAATACAGCTTTTATCTCGCAAAGGCGAGGTGCGAACCGTCTGTATTTAATAAACAGTTATTTATTGCCCACAGCTATGTGTTCCATAAAACCAGTGTTTAATGTTGCTTTTATTTCAAACCGTGATGTATGACTTAAGTGCACGAGACGTTTTATAGTGAAATTGTTTATAGTACTTTGGCATTTATGTGACTGGGCTTTAGTTCTATCTCCTTTTAAGTATTTAAGGTTTTACTACATAACCGTGTTAGAACCGAGATGAAAATGAATACGATCAGTTGTTTAAGAACGTTTGACTAATAAAAATACACCATCGGATCGGAACAAAAACAGAATTTCATAATGGAATATTACAAAGAGGTAATATTCAACAATACAGCCATTTTGATTATTTCAGCCACGGTAATACGTCATTATCACAAGCGAGGTTGTAAAATGATAACCGGTGGTGGTGAGCACGAAACAGACCTTTATGCACGAGTACACACAGTTTAAACACCCGTCAGAGTAAAATTCAAAATCGGAGTTCGCTTCATGAAAGCTTGGGAGTGTTTTTTTTTTAAGTGGGCAGATGGCATCTAGCATCGCGTTTAGGAACGAAACAAATGAAAGGCTACCGGGAAAAAAATTATAAAGCCTTGCTACTGAAATTTTAACCGGACGTTTTAAGTAACTAGTTACATCATTTGTGGTCTAGTGGTTAAATCAATGGTATTAAGGATACATGCTTGTACTCATATATATACATGTTTGGTTGGTGATAAAGCTCGTTTTAACCCCTGGCTAGCTACCGCCATCATAATCTAAATATGTTATAGAGATAAGATAGCCAGTTTAGATTCCGGGTGAGGTGCGCTTCCACTTTCAGCGTTTTAGTTTGTATAGAGCTTTATTGATCAACTTATTAGCGACTTCCTAAAATAATTAGAATAGCTTAGCTAACATAATCACTAATTACTTAATTAGAAATACGACAATGTACCCTAGAATTACAAAGAAGTTCCACTACTTCGTATTTGTAGTGTAAGCTCGTTGATTGTATGTCCACCCCACTTCTAACCATTCCACTTCAGCCGCGGTAAGTAATTCCAATTTCTCGTATTACCATATCTTCTGTAGTGTAATTGAGTTGTGGACGACAATGTTGCGCTACTGTTTTTATTTTGTTTCGTGATGGAACATTGTAAAAGACTTTGCTTTTAAAAAAAATCTCTTAGTACATGTTTGTATGGGCTTGTTTACTTAAATAGGTGTTGTTATGTTGCTTGTTATTTACTGGCAAGTCTTTATATTTGTTTGTAGAAATAGGTAAGTAATAAAAATCTTAACTGTAATAATACTTACCTTTGGTGATTTTTTTAAAATATTCATTCTGTTCTAACAGTCAAAATTAAACAAAGTGATATTCTTTTTTAAATTCATACCATTACATTATATATATCTAAGAACTGTAATTAAGTTTTAATATACAATTTGTAAAAAAAACCCTGTCCGATCGGAAAGAGGTACATAGGTATACAAATAACGATAATAAAGAAATTAATAAAATAATATTAAGGAAAATAAAAGAGATATCGTAATTTAAAACGCAAGTTTTTTGTACCGAAATTGCTCAAATTATCCCAAAATAATGCTAATTTTATAAATGTGACCACACTTTCCATCAATGGCGGCGGTGCCAAAGGCCCTACCGAAGAGCCGGCAAAAGTATTGCCATGTAAGTTTTGTCATTTAACAAATAATTATTATAATTTTATCGAGGTAATTTTTTTTCACTTATTATTTTAAATTAATTACGTAAATAGAACTGAATCTCGATACCTATTAACACCTTTACGGGTCGGACAGGGTTTTTTTATATATTGTATAGGTGACACTCACTGTAAGTTCTTTGTCTTAAACATTTAAATGTTGTTGCGTTTTGGTATTCAGAAATGGTTTAAAAAAAACAAAATTGGATCTTTGTTTTATATCCTAAAAAATCCGAACAGCATATAATCTGTAACAATTTGTTTTTGCTTCTTGGTATTCAGAAATGGTTTAAAAAAAAACAAAATTGGATCTTTGTTTTATATCTTAAAAAATCCGAACGGCATATAATCTGTAACAATTTGTTTAAAGTGGCCGTGCAAGATAATATTCAATCACCTAGCGACGTTGGCCTGATTTATGTAGCCGAAGATCACAAGATTAACAGTGATCGCGATGTGACGGCATCCGTGACCTGCTGGAAGTGAGGGAAAATTGCTTTGCTCTCGCCTGGAGCAGCATTGATATAATACACTTTTAAACTTTTGCGTTTCATTATAAACAAATGAATAAACGTGCTTAACCCAAACTAATAACAATCTATGTGATGTTGTCTAAATATTTTTTTATTTTAATTAGTATAGGTATCATCGCGACAGCAGGCAGCCCCACACTAAAAGCAGTGCAACTCAGTCTAAACGTCATATTTAATAAATTATGCCTATGATACCTATACTTCTAATTATAACCCTGTAATACAAGCATTAGTATACATCTTTAAATCCGTTGGTTTCTTTTAAAAACATCATATATTGTTTGTTTTTTTTCTATGCATGGCAACTTTGCAAAAGCATAAATTTTTTATTCCAAATATATTGTTAGTGAAGTTACCGTTTACGTTTAGTTTTGGGAATGGATACTACGAGTATAGTTTTGGGTAATAAATGGATAGCCTAGCCATATTTTTGATCCCGAAGAAAAGAAAGGAAAGAAACATAAAACGCAAATAATTGGAAAGGCTACGCAACAAAGTCAAACTTTAAACAAATTGTTTATAAGAATGATGATTACAAACTTTTAGAAAAACTAGACGCTAGTGCTATCATTAATTTTTTCTATCATGATCTTTCTAGTGCGATCAGCAGTCACATTCGGATTGAATGGTTAAAAAACTATACTTACAGCTATTTTGAGCTTTGTTGATTTAAAAAAGGCATTATTATGAAAATTTCTAGTCATTACGGCCAGGTCGGGTAAACCACAAAATTTGCATCAGCGGCAGTGTAGGAAACGAGAATTATTCACAACGCATTTTAACGCATATTGCATTATAATCTGTGCTGCAAAAAAAAACGAGGGAGGCTTACAGTAGTCGCATGTGATGAGTAACATTTGACATCTCACCTTAGTAATAAGCAATTTTAACATTATATTCAGTAAAAAATGAGTCAGGTATTATTTGAAATGGTTTTTTATAACAAAGAATAATTATTTTTAATGAAAATTGTATTTTATTTAATTGACACTAAGAGTAATGCAATACCGCGCGCTCATTCGTCAAATCAACACGCGCGCGCTTTCCCAATTGGTTGGTACCATCCGACGGCCAACTCTACCACCGCGCGCTCATTCGTCAAATTAAAAGGCGCGCGCTTGCGCGCTTCCCCGACTTCCTGTTACACACGTCTGTCCCATTTCACGAAATTACTCCCACAAATTGCAAGAAAGCGAGAGTAACGATGTTACACATCAAAAATAAAATTTCCTCTGGTGTTTAATAAAAAGTTTTTTATTGAACATCCCACTGCTGGGTTGGATATTCCCACATAAACAATAAAGATCAGGTAATCCATAACACACTGCTTTCTAATGAGTTTTAATTATTGTCATATTATGACCACAACCGGGCTCAACAGCTTCGGTTTTACGTACCTTTCGAAGCATGGAGTAGATAAGAGATATTATAATTTGGACACCAAACAGCTAACCCGTCATGGCGAAAGTTGCTTAACTTGCAAGAGATTTGCCATCGAGTTAACTTAATGATTTATATTTATTTTGTTATCTACTACTCGTAGAAGCGGAGAACCATCAATCATTAATATTCATTACGAATGAAACAGTTTTCATGTATAGTATTGGTTTGCTCCTTTTTATAAAAACAAAATAAATATTCTATCTCTGTAACTTCGCGTTTAGTTTGCGGAATGAGTAAGTACTTACTAGAGTGTTAGTGCGAGTACTTATGAAAGCTTATGGTATTGCTGATGCATACATAAGTAAATTTTAGATTAATATTGACATTTTATGTTTGGTAAAAAACTTGATTCTCTTTGGTATTCATGTGAACACAGAAAATTACAATTTATTAATTAATTTATTTCAAGTTTACTGTACAGTCATTCAATATGTATTTCGCACATCGTAAAGGCAAATGTCTCCTTTTCTCAAATCGATTGGAATTGATGATGATGTGTTATTTGATCGCGAATTTCGATGTGCGCTCTTGTACTTACAAAAGCTGATAATGTCTCTGCCTATTTATTTAATAAACTGTCTTACACTTTATACCTTACCAACTCACTTTACTCTCAAACAAAACGCTGCCTTCACGATACTAGCCGTAACTCGTGAACAAAGTTTATAACTCATAACCCCGCTTCACAGAAGGACCGAAGACGAGGTTTTAATCAAGTCCCAACACGACTTGTCTCCCGGAGATTAATCTGGAACTAATATTAACGGAGTATAGCGCCTCGGAACCAATTTACGAGTTCACCTTTCCAGAAATCCAACGTTTGAACCTTGTTTGAATACATGAAGCGCTCGTTCGTCTCTTAATGTATTTGTAGAGATTAAGATATAATTGTACTGGTAGTGTGGTTGATGAATGTTTGTTATGGTTTCCGTTTTAATTAAGTTTAGCGGTAAAAAAGGTTTGGTAAAAAATTATATCATTTGGTAAGAAATAATATAATTGAGTAATGAAAAATTATAAATATTTTTAACACTTGAAAAAACAGTTAAATAATTTTCGATTTATTTACCATTTAGCATTGTAAATTATATCATTTGGTAAGAAATAATATAATTGAGTAATGAAAAATTATAAATATTTTTAACACTTGAAAAAACAGTTAAATAGTTTTCGATTTATTTACCATTTAGCATTGTTTTAAATATATTTACTATATTCGTTTTGTAAAAGTAAACTATAATATTGTATTATCGATATGAAACAAAAACCCTGTCCGATCCGTTAAAGTGTTATTAGGTATCGAGATTCAGTTCTATTTACGTAATTATTTTAAAGTAATAAGAAAAAAATTTACCCCGATAAAAAATTTGTTAAATGACAAAACTTACATGGCAATACTTTTGTCGGCACTCTGCCATTGATGGAAAGTGTGGTCACATTTATAAAATTAGCATAATTTTGGGGTAATTTGAGCAATTTCGGTACAAAAACCTTTACGGATCTGACAGGGCTTTTGTTACAAACTGTATAAACTATATTATTGTGTGTATGAAAGTTATTGAAATGTTTAAATACAGTTAAGTTTAGGTTAAATCGACGACAACTTACCCTATCTCACATAGCTTTGAAAATCTCCACATTGACCAATTTGGATAAGACACCCTTTAAATTAATATTATAATATGATATATTGAGAAATAACATTATTGTACAAAGTGACAATATTTCACTAAATACAATATGAACTAGATAATCCATCTTTCCCAAAGCTGAAGTATATAGCGGGCGAACTCCGAACTATTCTGAAGATTGATCTGAAACTATTAAGTAGAAGCTTCGTGCAAAGCATAAGTTAATTATATCTTCCGAACATAAAGTTCTATAAGATCGTTAATATTTTTATTTGTCTTCATATCTCTCTAAGATAGGCATTAAGTGATTATCAGAGGGGCACTTTATTTGCAAACATATATAGAAAAGCTGCTGAATGACTAGTTACTGCCGATGTGATGCTGGGGTCATTTATGATACAAATTACTTCTATATAGTAACGATCTGGGGGGTAACCACGAGCTCTTATAGCAGTAATATTATGAGACGCGTGTAGCGGCGAATATACTCGCGTCTCTTTTCCACAACTGCAATAATACTGCTATAAGAGCTCGTGGTTACCCCCCCAGACAACATGTGTATTATATTCACTATAATAATTAGAAACAAGATAATCTTTTTTTTATTCTAGTATTTGAAATAATAAGCATGTAATATTTGCAGTGCCCTTGCTGGGTTCACGACGACACGACGTTCGCGTTTTCTTTAATTTGTCCCGTAAGCTCTTCTTGGTATTCCCCTTCCATTAAAAAAAGTACATAAGTAAAATGAAAGTTTACAATGCAATAACATTGCATCAGTATGTTTTCTTCGAGGAGCTCGGTGGCGCAGTGATTAACGCGCCCGGTCTGCGATTGCTGAAGTTTCGCAAAGGCCGGTCATCGGATGGGTGACCAAAAATGTATCATCTCAAGCTCCGTGCTTCGGAAAGCACGTTAAGAAGTATAGTGGTTTATTGCCCATTCTCCCTAGCCATCCATAGTGAAGGCTCGGGCCCCAGCAGTGGGGATGTAAAATTAGCTGATGGTGATGATGATGATGATGTGTTCTTGAATATCACAGCTGTTTTCTAGTATCCATTTAACATCTATATCGTACTCAACCAAAGTCTCTGAGTAACGTTGTATCATTTACGTATGATATATTAATACGTGCTCGAAAGTGAAGCTCACGTCTGATTGAATGGGATCGTTTAAATTACAAGCAATAAAGCTGTTCATATAATTCATAATAATATTGTTAATTTATTACGTCGGATAAACTGATTTATCGCATATTGATGTTGATGATACGCATCGGATTTGGCCAGTAAAAGACTTAATGCTCTAAGGTAAAAGAATATAGAGATCACAACAGGACACTGAATAGACACCTGACAGTGATAGGAGTGAAAAACGACCCCATACGCCCGGAGTGCGCGGAAAGTGAGGAGACCAGCCTCCACCTACTAGCTGAGTGCCCTATGTACTCACTGATAAGATGGGAGCTCTGGGGGTCGGATACATTAGACATAGAGGACATAGAGGATAGAAGGATCTGAAGGTGGAGCAGATAGCAAGATTCACCAAAGAGATTCGACGGGGCGCCGTGAAAGCTGGATAAACCCAACGTCTCCCAAAGGGGAGAACGGGCAGCAACGAAACAGCATAGTGATGTAGCTCTACGTGTTTGGGAATTGATCAAAATCATAACATTTATTTAAATATCTTTAAAATAGGAATCATTTTTGGTGGTGACAACAAAAATAATAGCAATGACTTCTGGATGCGGGAAGACCGATACCAGGATAGTCATTATTTTTGCGCCTCTCTGGTTGAGTGGCAAAGCACTTGGCCCGAAACCTGGAGGTCCCGGGATCAATTACCAGGTCGGGCAAAGTGTGTTTCGGATTTATTCGGTGCATAGCCCGGGTTTGTGATCACCAACCCGCATTTGGGCGCCGATTTCAATGATGAAGGCCTTTGTCCAGAAGTGGGACAGTTATTGGCAACTACTATAATGTTTAATACTAATTACTATAATGTTTGCATGCATGCATATAGGACGGCTATACAGATAAATAGATTTGAGATGCATTATTATGACAGCCATCGTTACTGGTTAAGAAGGGTGTCAGAATAGGATCGTATAAAAGGTCACAGCGCATTGTGATTGTCAGAGAAAAACCTCTGTAGGCCTCACTGAAATAAGATAAGAAGATAGGACGGTATGTTACAGATATGTGTCAGTAGTCGTTTGCACCCACTCCAGCCCAGCACAGTAAGCTTTGGCCACACCTATATGACCCATGCGAGAAGTAGAAAGGCCAGTATCATAAAAAGTTTATTTCTTCGGAAACAGTATTGTCGTGAAATTTGACATACAAATGGCGGTGACGTCAAGCGATTGTGGTTGTCTGTGAACGGAGGTGACTGTACCATCGAACTGGCGCACTGTTCACTCCATACAAGGTTATATCCGGAACAGTAGTTTTGTCAAAGTTTATATGACTAATGTCATATGTGACGCTCGTATATTAATAACTTTTTGACTTTGAAACATGATTTATGTTTTATTCAGTTTAATTACTTCTGTCATTAAACATTAATCCATGTATTGTAGGATCTTGCTAATAATAGGGTAGGTATTAAGAAAAAAAAAATGTCTGTGCTGTGATACTGAAAATATATGATAGCACGTAGACTCTAAAAATAAACCAATTGAAAGCACAAAAACTAAATAATAGTAAATTTATATAAAAACTTATGGTTATATTAATTTTATTTTCTTGCCAACAAATGACACCCCATGGGGTACGGGTTCAAATCCCGCCCGTGCAAATTTTTCACTCCTTTTTAAATTATATAAAAACGTCAATTATTACGCCTTTCATAAAGTAACCAATACAAAAACAAGCGATGTGGAGATTTTATAATTTAGACATGGTGTACAATAGTAATTTAATTTTTTCATCACTATTTAAACTATCAACGTTAATACGAGTACAATTGCGCCATTAATCATGACTGGGCGTTGGTAATTACCGCCCCGCTAAAATAAATTAAAATAATTTAACAGCTACTTAAATCAGACGATGGCTCGTAAAATGAACGAAGACGGGAAGGAAATTGCCGAGATCGGACACCGTAGAGTTTAAGCACCTTTTAGTCCCGCGAAGGTGCGGTACCTTTAAGGTTTGTATATTAGAAAATATTTTGCAAAGTCTTATTTATTTGTTTAATTAGGATGTCCAACTAGACGAAGTAAAAATTGCAAATTACTACATTCATCGTCAAAAACTAAAGCAAATGTTTTAAATAGTAAACCTTAAGCAGTTAATAGAATACGATAGCATCCAGAATTATACATCCTTTATTTTTGTAAGTGTCAAGAGTTTGAGACACGACATTATAGGCGGCAATATTCTAAATTGATGGAGTGACTGTGTAGTTCAAATCAGCCAGTGTCAGTACAATGCTGGACTCTCCCAAGGCATGTCACAGCCCGATCTTCAACTGTCCTCATCTAACTGCGTATACAGTCGCTTCACCTAGCCAAAAGGAGTCCAACACTACAATAGTTACTGTTGCTGAGTTGCAGTCTCCATTCCAAAACAATCTACTCCAGCGGTTATCAGCTATGCTTTTTTTTTGAAGAATTTGCTTATTGCTTCAAACGGCATTTTCATCGTCACCGAACTTAACTTTAAGGGTTCCTCAAGCTATGTAAAATGAAGCACAGTTAGAGGTTTCATAGAGGGAATTGCATCTCGCGCTAGTGCGAGCCCCCGTTCTTTACTAGATTCTCCGAGGGGTTCGGATTGGAGTCATGCGGCTGCCAATTCAGGGCACATATATTTATTATCTCAATATCAGCAAAGCCTGACATTTGATTGATTGATTTTGATTTCTACTGCGCGTATCCGGTAGCCTTTTAACAATATTCGCAAAGTTCTTAAGTCAAAATCATAATCTACCGACACACTATTGAGACGTTATTGAATCAGCTATCTCGTAGCCTGCCTCACCGCTTGCAGACACTAAACAAATTTAACTTGTACTGTGTCACGGTGCTCTCTAACGGCATCCCTTTGCACTCCTGCGTATTGTGGTTTGAGAACGCGACTGTCTGTCTCAAGTTTACCCATTCATTTATGCCCTCGACTCAGCTTTGCGTACCGTTAATGAGTCTCAGTGTGACTAGAAATGTGAGTCATATCTTCCGTGTCCTCATAAGGGTCTTGTGAAATGAAATAAATTAACTGCAGTAAAATGTTTGAGAGCCTTTATGCATAGAAAGCTTAATCAAAAGGTATATTGGTTTGTATAAAATTTTAGCTTTAAGTTAGTTTGGGATATCAAATGTATAAACGCTTTTAAAGCAATCACGATTAAGATAAATACCTCGCCGCAGTTCCTCTATCGCCTTCTTGGATTCTTAAACCGAAGGTTGTCGGGAAGAGATCGCTAGTATCAAAAAGACCGCCTTCGCCCATACTAGCTTTAATATTTTGTGTAACTCTTTTTTTTTATCTGTGTGTAAGCAATAAAGTATTTATCTATCTATTGATCTCGTGTCCGTCCCTTGTTTGATACTTTCTCGTCAACTGTATAAAACTTTAGACTGTCAACGAAAAACTAAAGTACTACTACCTTGTTGGCCGGCAGAGTGAAGTTGACTGATGCTGCGTTGTTTTCACGCTGCACCAGTTGTCTTCGCGTCTGGACTCCATTTCCACTTAACATCAGGTGGTGTGGAGTCATTTGCCGTGCTAAGTATAAAAAAAAAAAACTAATCGTAAAATATATTTTTGTCGTCATCGCACTTTTCACCAGAAGTTTAAAATTCTAAAACGTTATCGCATGTCCGTTAAAAAAGGTACGGTTTCAATTAATACTAACAAGTTAGTCTCTCTCATCCAACTATGCCACTAAAGTTACGTGAACACTACATATTTAATCAAAACTACTTTTACGGATCTACTTGCGTTTATTTCAAAGGTCCGACGTGTGGTAGCCCTGCCTCTGCTGACGATGGCTATGTAATTATACTTTTTCCGCAAAAAGCTCTAGGCGGCGCGGTTCATCGACCCTCGCGCGGGATACCGGTGCCGTTAGCTGTCCCAACTTTTCGCTGGACACAGCATTTGGGCAAAGTAATTAAACAATCAGAAGCTAGTTGGTACAGGCTAGTGGTTGTGTAAATGAAGCAACTTTAACAATGCCGAGTCGTTTGATGGGTGACCAAAATTGCATGTTAAGCCGTTCTTATCGTTTTATGATAGTTTTTGAAACTCATCATTAATCCGCATTGGTCAAACGTGGGTGGTGGCTCGATTCCACCATGCTATTTCATGTGGGAAAGCCTGGGCCCAACGGTGAGACGTTTGTAGGACGTCTGATGATGGTCTGCAGGGTGATATGCAGGTTCATTTTGACAAGGTGATAGACAAAAGAAGAGATTGCTTGATGATTTCTATAGCCATTGTCGATCGAGATTGCCACAACTCTTCAAGCAATAGAATATATCATGTGCTAAGGTTTATGTGTTAACAATAGTGTTAATGACTTTAGTATTTATATACATCATTAGTTCAGATATGATTTTATAGTAAACAAAAAGGTTGCTACAACTTCTTCTTAGTACCTATTTATTATTAATCTCAACGCTCGCATATAGCTCTAATATTATTTCAAAAAACACTAAAAAAAACTCATAAAATCAATAGCAGTCTGAAATGGTTTTCATTCCTGAGTTTCCTTTAAGTAAATATTGCACGTTGAACATTGTATTTTCTTAAATAAATTAAAATCCCACCATTTGCATAAAGCTAATTGTGGCAAAACAAACAATGCCACTGGGTGATTCGTACGTATAATTTCGCTCTCAATTTGTTGAAGTTAGCCGTGAGTATTTTTTTATGCAATAAACTTTAATTTTAAGTCTAATAATCGTAAAATTCAGTGAAAATAGAACATTTATGACATAAGAGTCGGAGTAAATGTGACTGACTCTCGATTTACGTAGAAGTGAAGCATAGAACATAGGCGCTAATGCATTTTATAAGGGAGGTAGAAAGGTGATACCGGTCCCCTATATACCAACCATAGTCGGCGCAAAAGCCTCAATGGAGTGACTGCAACCAACAAGAGTTGGCAATAGTCGGCCACAAAATATCAGCAAAAAACCTCCTCCTTTTTTGAAATCGGTTTAAAAGCCGTCGTTAGCGCTACGCTGTAATCAAATGTTTGTCTATAGTATTATTATTAATCTTTTTATTTTAGATAATTACAATCCATTTCATATGAATACAATATTGTATTAGTAGTTACTTAAAACTATGTAAGTTTTAAAATAAAATATCAATAAATAATAAATAATCTTACATAATGGGGCCGTGTAGTAACTGTCAGTGCCCTAAGAAGTGGCCATCTGTGCTCCCTGCGACCACGGTCAAGAGGTTGAGACTCATGACATTTCTTTGTGATTTGCGCTTTGCATATTATGTGCTTCGTGACTTCTGATGTTTTCTAACTCTAAACGCGTAAAACGGATGTAAATAAATTTACGAAGGTAAATAATAAAAATAAATGTGCTTGTATAATTTTAATCAACAGTACTGTATTTTTTATACCAACCTCATATTCATATAATTTTGGACACGATTAATAGCAATATAAATGCGGAATTAACAATTGCAATTAAAATAATGTTGAAATTCTGTTTACAACTTTTACCAGACAATAGCACTCAATTCTCGAGTGCAGTAATAAAAAGCTGTTCTATGAAAACACGCCGCCATGTCTCGCTATTAAAACGGAATGTGTCAATTGTTTTACAGGTCAATGCATGCTCAAATACATATGCGTGGTTTATGAGCATGGGAACTAACCGGGTAACTGTGTCCAACTCATACGTAGGGTTGTGGGACGTGACATAGCATTTTTTATAATTATAACGTAAAGGTGTACTAAAATTACACATTTTATTGGGACGTCTGATCAAAACGCTGGGAAAATAACAGAATGACAATACATATAAGGTGTTTGATAAAGGGTATCGCATCCTTAGAGGATTGAAACAAGCCCATTGAACATCCCTACCAAAGAACAGAATGTATTGATAATGTATACGATTGTATTTCTTTACGCTTCGCGTATCTCAATTTAATTGTAAGAAAGCGTAAATCTTTATTCAAAGATGCTTTACGCATTTAAAGGTAACAAAGAAACCTTATTTCTTATAATTTAGATAATAGTAGAAACTTCTGGGGCCGTGCGAAATAAGTAAATCAGATGGAATAATAAAGTCACCTATTTTAGGCTGGAACTAAGTCACAGTCAACAGTTCCGCGTGTGCAATGTTCATTATAATTAATTTGTTTGTTTCCCACCACTATAATTATGTGAAATGCAACTAGATAATAGTTTATTGCATGTCGCACGAACGGCTAGGTATGCAGTAGGTTCACATCAAAAATTGTATGTACTTATTGTAATGAAACAACTTTTACGGATCTACTCGCGTTTATTTTACACATTAGTTTGAATTAATGTTTATTCTGACGTTTCGAACCCTTTGCAGGGTCCGTGGTCACAGGGAAACTGAGGTGTTGGTCGTCTTATAATTAGTTAGTAGCTTGTATGCCTTCATTTAGATTTATTCACGTGCGTTCCGTTTTACGCAGAAAGAGCTTACAGTCCTGGGTTCGATCCCGTTCGGGTCAATATGGAAAAACTAAATTACATTAATTAAAACTAATGTGTAAAATAAACGCGAGTAGATCCGTAAAAGTTGTTTAATTTCAATGTGTAGTGTTCGCGTACACTTTAGAAAACAATATGTATGTACTTATTTGCGTTAAACTTATTAGCAATATAACCGCCTAATCTGTGTTGATGAAGTTTTTAAAACACTTGGAAATCTACAAAAACATTTATCATATAATATCACAAGTTAACACATATAAATTAAATTATGTTTGACGGGGTTCAACGCACAACGCTTAGAATAGGATTAGTAATAACTGTCTAACTTTGACAGTGTCTGATTATTAAAGCAAGAATAAACTTGAGTTTATTACGTTTCCATTTCTCCTTTCTTTCCACCAATTTCAATTTATGCTAATGGTACTTCCGCTAACAATCGAAGTCAAAATCACTCGGTCTTAGGCCGGTGATGGTACAACCATTTAACCAGAAATAATGGTTAAAACAGGGTTTAAATATTAATGTCATCTGCAAAGGCCTGTGCTTTATTGTCTGTCATATTATCATATAATACCTTATACGGGCCATTACACTGCGTCATTTCAAAATCATAAAGGAAAGTTCGTTACGTTCACAAATTTGCTAAGTAACTTTGACTGACTTATGTGTTGCTAGGGTTGCTACCATCCTGCAAGGTCACGCGCGACGTATCACAAAGTAACAATTGATGAATTTAAGAAAAAATCGACACTGGTTTTTTTTTGGAGAAAGTTTGCTTATTGCGTCAAGCGGCATTTTGAACGTCACCGGTCTTTTTTGGGGGCGGCGAGAAAC
The DNA here is from genome assembly GCA_949315975.1 of Eudonia truncicolella. NCBI lineage: Eukaryota > Metazoa > Arthropoda > Insecta > Lepidoptera > Crambidae > Eudonia > Eudonia truncicolella. Next base: position 14,079,627 of record OX438836.1, read on the forward strand.
TTTACTTTACTTTTGAGGCAACGGCATCACGCACTGGTGCGTGTCCCCGTTCCCTAGTAGATTCTCCGGGGGTTTGAATCGGATCGGGAGCGAAACAACCCGAGGGCGCCGCTAAAGGCTAGCAATACTGGTGACCCCATCGTCGTTCGAGCTAGAGATGTTTTGTTTCATTTAAAGTTACCAAGCAAAATATATTTATTGTATTTTCTTCTATTATATTTATTTTGTATTTTCTTCTATTGTATTGCATTCAGTTATTTATGAAGTCAAATAGAAAACCACTCAATTTGATTCGACTTAAAATCGTGGCGTTGTTACTGCGGACATAATAATAATATTGATTGTTTTTTTCCAAAACCTTAACTTAGTTTGCGGTAGTAAGTAGGAATATTATGTTACCTACCGAATTTCCCAGCGCTGTAACATTAGATATTCATAAATTACCTATGTTTTTAATTATTCGGTGGCTTTAGACGTCTGAGGAACCCGATACCAGGCTTGTAAGTTATGTTAAGTTAAGTTATTCGCAATCGTTCGTTATGGTCAGCGGATAGGTGACCAAATTAAAATATCTCTCCTCCGTGCTTCGGAAGGCAAGTTAAAATACTAGTGCAGGTTGTTATCGTAAGATGGCAGCCGTTAAATCCTACATTTTTTTAAATGTCTTACGGGCATGCTCACCTGCCTGATGTTGAATGATCTCACCTGATGTTAAATGATGATAAGGCCAATGTTAGAAGCGCACTTTACCCGGAATTCTCAATTACTGAGGGACTGGCCATCTTATCTCTAGCTGCCAGAACGCTACAAACATTAATGCTATGATGACTTTTTAGATAAGACCTTGGTAGCTAGCCTGGCGGACAAACAAGCAATACCACCAACCAAATCGACTACACAAAAATGTAGTCCACGCTAGGAACCGAACCCGAGACCTCTGGGTCGGCGACCGGTAGTCTTAACCACTAGATCACGGAGGTGGTTGTGCTATTGCTCATGTGCAAAAGATTGTGCAAAGGCTGAATTGATGGTGATGATGATAATGATGAAACCTCAAGTCTAGCCAAGCGTACTGCACGGTGACAGCCCTGCAACCCAGATGAAACTTCATTACGAAGCTGTAATTCGAACTTTGCAGAACCAAAGATAAATTTAATATTACAATAAGTGTAAGTGGCGTACAGAATACTAAATAAGTTTAACTCAATAAAACAAAGGCCGATAGTTACTAATTATTTGGTCGATTTTATTAGGACAGGTTTAGTTTACTTTCTTATTAGTTAAGTCAGGGTTAGAGACGCACCTTTAAAACACTTAATTCAAAAGGTTTATATGGATAAGGTTTTGAGAACAGTCAATCCGCACGGGGTCGAATTAGTGGGTTATTGAATTATTGATCGATCTCTCCATAATATCCTTATAGAACGCTTACAGCTGATGATGATGAAAGTGGTTTTGTTAACGACAACTAGAAAAAATAAATGGTTTGTTTTTCCATCTACTTCGTTTCGTTTCTCGTTTCTTCGTTTTTCGTTTTATCATTTTAAATTAATAGATTTTTTATTGTCATTTAGATTCTTGGTTCATCCTTGAAACATATAAATGGTTGAAATTCCAATTTCCCGTAAGATGAATTTCAGGTAAAACGACAGACATTACTCTTAATCGAGCGAGAGCGGCAGGTGATGGACAGTTAACACTGCGTGCTTATGAATTATTTTAGTAGAGTAGAATATTCCTGAGTGACAATTTTGATTGGTTTGCTTAATTGTGTAGGGTTGTTGTTTGTTGTTTGTACAATGACTTGGTCCGCGAAAGCAATGAAGCAAAAATTAACAAATATTTTTCTAAATAAAAAAAAAGTGACAAGCATTTTATCAGGAGAAATGTCTTCGACCGTCCATTGTGTTACGAGTAGACACAATTTGTTTGAATATATTGATAATTATGCCTGTTAAAGACGAATGTTATGTTAGTTTTAATATATATTACTAGATGGCGCGGTCCTCATTCTGACTGAATCGCGCTATCGAAGTGTCTCAATAAATAGCATATAAGCCATATACTATGATAAAAAAGTTGTTACCTATTTAGAACAAAGAAGCTACTAGCGGTTTTATTTTCAACCCTAATAGTATTCCCTTCAGTACAAAGGTATACCATTTTTCAATGCCTAACATAACGTACGTACGGTATATAAATAGTTTAATAAGAAAAAGGCGAAGTACTATCGGCATATTCGCAACTGAAGGACAGAAGAAAGACAGTTTAGATTTAATAAAAATACACAAAAACTATTACACGCTCAAATTACCTCATGGTAAGGCTCTATTTACATGTCAGTTATCATTTCATGTAAGAGATCATTCTCTTAAAGCAGTATTATTGCAGTGATAATGCAGTTATGAAAACGAAACGCGTGTTACAGCATATATCTCGTATTCAAATGCCTCTTGTTTTTAACAACTGCAAAAACACTGCAAAGATATTGCTTTTAGAGCTCCTGACCTTTACAATTTACGGAGAAGCTTCGGAAGCGGCTGAACGTCTACTCCGCGTCACAGTCCATTCTAAAATATTCAATAACTCTCGGGGAAATCTCGACTAGAAGCACATTTGTCTGGAGCCGGTTTCCGTTATAAATGTATGTGGAATTGAAATGTGTGTTGTTATTGCAGATATATCCGGGAAAGGCGCACCGATCTGGTTGCATTTCGTTTTCTAAAGTCTACGCGAATACAACACATTGAAATAAAATACTTTGTAACGTATACGAATTTGTTCCCGTTCAATTTACATAATACTTTATGATTCTTAACTTATTGCTGGGCCGTGGTCACATGTAGACTGACGAGTAAATGCATTCGGGAGCACTCCGTTTCACGCAAGGTACGCTACCTTGCGGTAAACGGAGATCGCCACCATCTTCTAAAATAACTCAGTGTCGAAATAAAAATAGAAATGAGCTAGCTGGTGATGATGATGTGATAGTAAGTAACCAGCTATCAACAAAACAAAGGTTTGTTTTTGGTTGTGTACGTTTATAATATGTAAACTTGTATTCTATTACAACTGTATATTGTTTGTTTGCCCAAATAATAAATGACGAAGTCCATGTGTACAGATTTTATGTAAATCGTTTTTTAGCAAATGTTTTTTTGTAAACATAATCTAAGCATAATTTTTTTAGAGTAGCTACTATCGGCTTTGTTGTCGGCCTCTTCTCGACAGGTGACTACGTTCCCAACCAGCGACGTGGTAGATTCACGACTATTTAAATTGCTACTGAGAGCAAGTTTACTTTTTTATTTAACTTCACTTTTAGTTTTAACTGTAATAATGACAAGGGTATATAATGTAAAATGAATCAATAAGTGTAAAATAAATGCTATGGAGTAACTTTAACTTGAATCAATTATGCGGAAATCAAACAACATTATTAGATAATATCAAAATAACTTGGTAAAAAAAAAGAAGTTTGACAATTTTATTGTTTTCTAAAGTTTACGCGAACACTACACATTTAAGAGAAAATAAAAAATATACTTAAATCAATGTGTAAAATAAACGCGAGTAGATCCGTACAAGTTGTTTTAAATCTATAATACATTTTTACAGGTTTCTTAAATATAAAGGTTTTTTGTTTTTCAACAACAGCAGGACTTGAAACTGTTGTGTGTAATTGTAATTGACTTATAAGATGGTGCTAGCCAGGCGTTAACCAATCAAACAGAGTACAATAATATATACCCTCCGCTGGGAATCGAAGGACCTTTGTGTACTTAACCACTTAACCAGAGAGACGGTTAAAACAAAAACTTCAATTCTTTTATAAATAAGCAACGACAATACTGTTACGATTAGCCTCCAATCCGCCTTTCATGGTCAATTGAGATGTAACGCCGCGCCCCACGCAGAGACAACGGCCTATTTCTTACATAATATCGTGTCAATGTCGGAGCCCGAATAACTGTCTGACAGTCGGATCGACTAACGGAGCGATTGTTGGCGGCCACCGGAGCGTGATGTTGCGGTATGCCGCTGTTTTTTTCCCTTCGAGAAGATGTTATGACGACTTTGATACTGGTGGCACTTGAGTGGCTATTGTTTCGGAGCTAATAGTTACGTTTGCGCTCCCAGCGCTAGATTACCGGCGCCTATTATGCTTTGCAGAAGTGCCGGTGTAATGACACATTGTTGTAGCACCGTTCGTTTGGAGGTAGGATCCTCGTCTACTTTAGGATGTAGCCCGGGACAAGTTCTAGCTTTAGCAGCGCCCTCGTGTTCTACGCTCCTGCTACTTGCCTTGAATAGAGAAAAAACTAGACAAGCTCTGGGATTGTTGAGTCATCAAAGCTTAAGAATTTACACGCAATCTCGCAGTGCTGTGAAAACAAGATGCAGGGGATAGTCAAAGGAAAAGGTTTGACATACCTTCTTTAATACTATGCGCCTCTTCTAAGGGCTTGAGATAATTATACCACTATACTACGAGTCCAGAATACTACGCTAAAGACGAAGTGGTCTCTCTCCTACACCCTTGATCTCTAGAAGCACAAAACCAATCGGGCTTAGCGTTCGTTTCTTCAGCGGACCTGTTTGATAAGAAATGGGCGCCCTTCAGAGTTGTTTCACGTTCGTATAAACATGACTCTCAAATTTGGTGACACAGGCAGCTTCCTAGACGCAACAGATGGTATTCGTGACTAGATTCCATCTGGTGGCTTGGCAGCTTGTTAGCGGTCTTAATTACAAAACAAACATTTATTAACCCACTCTTAAACTAACAAAAGAAAGCCAATAGCTTTTGCGATCGTACCTAGATACCAATTCAACGATTTTGTACATTTTTTGATTATCACTGGCATGGCAGTTTCGAATTGTAATGGTTACTCATTTAGTTACTTTCCACCATAGAAATTCGCTTTGGACCCTGAGTGCCACCGACTCACCTTTGCCAATCCTCGAATGCAAACAAAGAAATTTTGCAGCTCGTTCCTTCGTAGGGTCATCAAACAATTGAATTCTCTGTGTGGCTCACGTTTACCCTTTTATACAGCACAGGTTTTTGCAAAAAAAGTGTGAAAAGACATCTTGTCGGTTGACAGGGTGAAGATAGTGTTGCGATTTTATTATTTCACTAGCCATTTTGAAATTAAAAATTATAATATAAGTAACTTAATTAAATATAATAATTTGTAGCTGACTAAGTGTAAAACTGTTCAAGAATTTTCAGTATCAAGACGTTCAACGGTGGTTTTAATTACGAGCGCTCAATCGACACCATAGCGTGATAACTATATATATATATATATCAATACTTAATACGTTTATTTCAGTTCTTATAAATGTGTGTAGTATATGTTTCATTTACGTTCTTTGTCGCAGCGCTTACCAATTTTTTTGCCATTTGGCACTAAGTTCGCCTTTTGTACTTTATTTTATTTTATTGTGCAATAAAGATTAAATAAATAAATAAATAATTATTTTCATCGGTTCAAAAACGCACCCCTTTTATTCTGGCTTGTGGTAAAAGTATGTTTAGCTATCTAAGTAATGTGGACTTGATCTCACTCTAATGCAAGGTAAGGTGGTGTTATCTGCCAATCTAAATGTAAATAACATGCATTTATAAAGTATAACGTGTTGATAGTTCGTATAGCAAGGGTGACATCGATGCATATGCTAATCGAGTCCGGCTAGGATGTAGATGCGACGGATGCCATCAATCATCTGATACCGTGATGTAATTACACGCATTTGTGTATCGGTACCGATGTCGATGGCACTGCGGTACTGTTAGGTAGGTTAATTTACAGTAGATGTCGCTGGCAAGGATGTCCTTTAGTTTTAAATTCATTACACTCTGATTGGTCTATTTTATTTCAATAGGTGGTTGGCTAACAATAAGGGATGGTTACATAATTAACGACGGCCTCCGTAGTCAAGTGGCTCGCACGCCGGTTAGGTATTGCAATCTCCGAGGTTCGATTAAATTCTACATGTACCGTTCGTCATTGTTCCTAATTTTTATAATAAAGTGCTTAAGCTACTTTCTTTGAAAGAAGGGCAAATATGTGATGTTGTCTAATAAAAAACAAAATGAGAAAACTTTGGCGCCTCTTAACCATTTATATACTTACACGCAAAAAAAAAAACTTACACAAGAAGTAATGACGAATGATGCTTCTACGTGTTTTGATATTCTGCTTGATGAGCCAATTTTTTTATTGGAAGTTCTTTTTTTGGGTTGTAAATTGATTAGTTTATTAATTTTTCATTGTACATTTTGTTGTTGTATTGATGTCAAAGCTAATAATGTTTTGTTTTATAATATACCGAATTGTGTAACGATGTTATTTTTATATATTAATCGCAACTTTACTCCGTCATCATACGTATCGTAATCTTTTATCATCGGCATACGTAATTGATATATCACCGGTGAAGTTGGTTGAACCCATAAATTCTCCGCGACCAAGCGGCAGGTGTCCTACATTTATGTGGGCAAACATCTTGTCAAAACACAACGGAACTTCCCAAGCGGGGTCAAAGAAATTGCTAGAAAATTGGGTAACTACACAACAGCGATGTTCATTGCAGCAATGATAAGAAAAAATTTGGATGTGACGGCAACAAAAGAAGCAATATCGATTAAACAAAAGAGCTTTGTCGTTTCAACGGAGTCGTTGGACGGTTCGGAGCTAGTGCCTCTCGCGACAATGACCGTGACTCTACTAGTAGAACTGGTTTATTTACAACATAATTTCACTTGTTTTTTTATTTATTGTTTGCGCCCGAATATATTTACATACTGTTTGCGATCTGATAACGCGTATTGCGATAAGAATGTTAATGTTAACATCCTAATCACAATATATCACACATCATTCATCAAGACTCGATAAACTATTTTTCTTATAAAAATAAGTCTATGTTTAGAAACTGAATTTACAATATTTTGTTCGAAGTTGATGTCACCTACATAGTTTTCTTTTATATTACAAGTTATATTCATCATTGTCAATGTTAACGTGGTCTAGTGGTTAAATCAGCGAACTTACACTCAGAGACCTTAGGTTCGATTCCCAACGGAAAGATATAAATCGTTGTACTCGGTTTTATGGTAAGACTAAGCACATCTACTTACCACCACTTAATCTAAGTCTATTGAGACTTATAGCAATCTATAAGAACAATGTCAGTAGCATAATTGCGTTCCAAATGTTTTGAGACAAAGCAGCCAGTTCCTTAGTAGTTGAGGGTTACTGGTGAAGTGCGTTTCCATTTTCGTCCTTAACTTCGCATAATGTGTAAAAATGTATCTGAATGTCATTATTTAATTACCTATATTCTACCTACTTTATCTAGCCTGCACTTGGAGATACCTATGTCCAGCTGTGGACTCATAAAGACTGATTGATGATGGTGATGATGATGCAAAATGATAATGGAGTTTTTTCTCCAGTTTCAGAAAACCGCTGCGTTGTATGGGAGCTGACGATGCGGCACCTGCTGTGTCTCTTAGTTGTCTCCTACGCCTTGGCAAGCGAGGATGAGGGAAGGTGTGTATATTTTTAAAAGTTTTTAACGGTATTATGGTATTCAGCAAGTACCTAAGTTGTATTCCTTATATATAGATCACCAATCCGCATTGATTAGGCCATTGCCCATTAATTGTAGTGATGTCTTGATTTCAATGATGGAGGCCTTTGTCTCGCAGTGTGACAGTTATAGGCTATTTACTACTTTACTACTTACTAGGTATAAGTTATTTAAATATGTAAGTATAATAGTAAAATTTGTATGGATTGTGGATCCGAAATAAATAAATAAATAAAATAAATAGACTCCAGCCGAACGTTTCGGACCCCTGACAGAACAATCTGAAAAGTTGGTTGTATGTAAAATAAACATGAGTTGATAGGTATCATTGTAATACAATAAGTATTATTAAAGTAAACTTTTATTATATTTAAACGGGTAAGTTTCTGTCGCACCTGGCTTAATGTAAATACATGTCGGCGGAGGAAGTGCACTAATGGAATTGAACGAGTGAAAAGTAAATAAAGATAGGAGTGTTAACACCATTCGTATTTTACTTTACAAGCAACAAGCTTGAGAGTTGTAGTAAAAGAATTAAGCGATGTAGTCTGAGCACAAACAACATCTGAATAAGTTCTTCTTAAAAGCAACAACATCAATAAGAACCTATTTATGTTTTAAAATATTAACCCTCTTACTACGAAACAGTGTTTAAAGTTGAACAATGTCTAAATACGTGTTAAAAAAAAATTGTGCCTCTGTCTAAAAATATTAGCTAAACAGTAACAGCATCTGTTTTAAGCAGTGTCTAACTTTAGCCATCGTTTTGTGGTAAAGCAGAAACAGTCTTTATCAAACTTTTCTAGTATTCGTAAGGATTAAATCTTCTCGAGTTTTGATTTAACTTTTTCAAAGATTTGTATTGTTACACTATATTTTGCCTTAAAATAAGTAGTAATAATAAGTATGATTTAAATACGCATTGCCAAAGTCATTATTAACTGTTTTTAAACAACAAATACGTTATAAGGTTCTTGGTAACGGTAACGCCATATAAACAGTGATTAGTAGCATTGTATTGTTCCGAAAGTTAGAAATAAGATAGTTCGTTAGAGGAAAAAAGTGCCAAAGTGCTAAAGGTGGTAAAGTCATCAAGTCCAATGCCAATCAAACTCTAAAAAATTATGAACAAGATACTACCTCACTAGATTTTTATTAGAGAAAATATATTAACTTTTTAATTTTTATTCTATTTCAGGGCGAAGAAACCGCCTTTCGTCGTGGACGCCGTTGGCAACACTTTGCCACCGCCATCAAATGTGCCCGCCACTGTCGGAAGCCCGGTCAACCTGATATCTCCAGACCGATACGAATTCTACACATTTGACGAGTCAGGCGAGCTTGTGAAAAGACTAATGACGCTGGAGGAGATCCAAGCGATTGTTGCAGCCGGCGAGGAAGCAGAGGGTTTGGTCACTTTTGCCAATGACAATCAACCAACAGTGGCTTTCAATTTCAGTCAGCCGTCACACAACAAAGTTCACAGTGTCGTAACAAACGTTCAAAATGTTTTAAAAGCACAGATGGAAGCACACAAAAACAATCCCATTATACAACCAACACTTGACACTCCGGATGTGTCAGATTCATGGAGCCTTATTCTACCATCCATTTTTGGAAATACAGGTCTTGATATAGTACCCGACAAAACACCTAACGCTGTTACTCCTCCTGAAACTGACACGTTACAGTTTCACGATTCTGATTTAGACATCAACGATGTATCTTTCAGTAAGGAAGGTAATAATGAAATTCTAAGTAGTTCAACTACCACAGAGAACGAAAATTTTAAACATGTTCCAACTACAGTGTCTTCACTTGTTGAGGAAGTAAAATCAACTCCATCTACGACTGAAAAATCAACTACCACAACAACAACAACAACAACAACAACAGCTGCGCCGCCAAAAACTACTATGAAAACGACAACAACAATCTTAACAACCACAACAACAACTCCTCCGTCTACCACAAGCATAACTGTGCCTACTACTCCTAAACCTAATAAAAGATTAACAACAACATTAAAACCTTTGACAACAAGAGCTACTGTAAAGCTCACAACTACTAAAGAACATCAAACAAAATTGACTCCTCCAACCACTAAAGAAAAAATAAAACTGACATCGACAACGGAGCCCTCAACAAAACCTTTTAGTATCACGGAAGTGTTAAGCACAACTAAATTAACCCCAACAACGACTACTACTACCCTTACAAGTAAGACACGTGCTACAACAAATCGGCCTTACGTTTCAAGTACTACCAAGTTACGTGTATCCACCAATTACGTTAAACCAGTAACAACAACAAAAACAGTTGTAAAATTCACACCAAAAGTTACTACATTCAAGCCTTCCACTACCACAAATCAATTCATCACTACGACAACAAAACCGCAAGTAGAATTTAATAAAAATAATATTGAAGTTTCAAGTAACGTTGCATCAACAGAAAATAATACTGTGCAAAATGAAAAAAATACTACTTTTATTCCGATCTCTACTGCTACTTACATAACTGAAAGAACAACGCAAAAGCAACAAACTGCTAGGCCAACCATAGCTTTTATAAATACAACAAAAAAAACTGTCAGTACAACAACGGCACAACCAAGGACGACATCTGAAAAAAGTCTACCTACAATAACAACATATAAACCAACAACTACTGAATCTGCATATGTTTCTTCTACAGCCCATAATCAGGACACAGATAAATTAAACACTACGACTATAACCACTCAATCCGTTTCTCCTTCAGCTACTGTGTCGTCAACAGAGTTTTTGTCACTTGACAATGCAAATGACCGTCAACCAGAAGTAAAGCCAGTAAGGGAAATTTTAGGTAATTATAATAAAGAAACAGATATGCCGCTATTTGATGTTGCGCAAAGTATAAGTCAAATAGCATCAGATCTTGGTAGCAATTATATACCTTTACCTACAGTCGGTAATGTAGATGACTCAACAAAGCCTAATGAGATGGATTTAGAAAGTAAGGAAAATTATGAAATAGATATTCTCACTGACACTGACTCTAATTTGCCAAAATCAAATGTTTCAGAAAGCAACATTGATAAATTTGTAAAAATATCTACAATTGATCCGCATGCCCAAAATGACAATAAAGCAACTACAGAAAAGGATTTAAGTGATAATTCTATTTCAAAGCAATCGTTTACTTCAGATAAAAATATGTATACAACAATTACGTTTGAAAGCACTACAATCGATAGAATTATGTCAGAATCAATGGGAGATCTTTTGTCTCAAGTTGTAAATCAAGCTCCACAGTCTATTCTTGATACAGAAAATAAGTTTGACTTTGAAAACAATGTAACAACAGAAAATAGTCTGGATAGTACTACAAATGACAATGTGTCAGACATCATTACTACTACTTCTGAAACTTTACAAACAGAAACCGAAAAATATCAAACGGAAAATGTTATCACAGATATTGAAAACAAAATTCCTGAATTAACAACGTCTATAATAATTGAATCAACTGAGAAATTAGTAACTGAAAATGATAAAATTTTTAAAGATAAAGTTAACTCAATTGAAAATGAAAAATCAAATGAAGATGTCAAAAAATATGTCCAAATATCAGCTTCTGTTGCTGTCAATAGCACAGGTATAGATTTAAAGCCGGAAAAACTTGTAATAGCTAATGATACAAATCAAATCCAAATCGTAAAAAATAATGAGAGTACATTATTGGAATCAACAAAAAAAGGAGAAATGGGTATTTCTTTAGCGACAAATGATACACAAAATTATGAGACAAGTACGATGAAAATTATTATAGAAGAAATAAAAAACAAAACGTCCAGTGTTGACTCTAATAAACATAAAAACAATGACCAAGTTCCTCTTTTCTTACCTAAAATAGACGATTTTAAAAAGAAAATACAAAAGGTTAATATTGACGAGAAAGAGCTAGCCAACGAACGTAATAACTCCTGGAAACTAATATCCACAGTTTCTCCGCCTAAATCCAATGAAATACAAAAAAATAAGGAGAAAAATAACGGAAACATACCTGGAGACAATAACTCTAACAAAGGCATAATTTTAGACTTTTCTAAAGAAAATCAAGGCTTAGAAGTTACCACGAAAGAGTTAGAGGAAGATATTGCAAAATTCACAGAATTGTGTAATGAATTAGCATTCAGATACTGGAATACCATGATTGAAAATATTGATAAAAGAAGAAGTTTTGTATTGTCACCTTATTCAATTACATCAATGCTTGCAATGATGTTTATGGGTGCACGAGGGGCTACTTCCGGCGAAATGAATGATATCTTGAAACTAGATGACATGGTTACATTTAATCCGCACTTTACATTAAAAAACATTTCCGATTCAATAGAAACTACACCTGAATCAGGTGTAATTGTTTCTGCATTTATAAGAGAGCTTTACAGCGATAGGACTAAAGGAAAAATATTGACTTTCTACAAAGAAAGAGCTCAGCAGTTTTATAATGGACACGTAGAAGAGATTAATTTTAAATTGATAAGTGACATTATTAGAAGAAGGACAAATTTACTTGTCAAGCGATATACTTGGGGTAAAATTTCTGAATATATGAAAGCTAATACCATCACCATGCAACCACCCCTGGCTGCTTTTTCTGCAAATATATTCCAGGTAAATATATGTTTTTGTTCTATGTCACAGTGTTTGTCCTTTGTATGTTTGTGTTTTTTGCATTTATTATGGACAAGCCGTTAGCTCGTTCTTTATTCAGAGCCATGAGGAAAACGGGATTTGTTGCGCTCACCGCAGCTTCGAAGAGCTCCCTTTGTTTTTGGCTTAGGCTAGCTCGCAATGTCGCAATGTTTAATTTGTTTGGCTCAAAGCATAAACAACTGAAGCGGAATCACAAGTATTAACCTTAAGCCTCCAGTCTGAATGTTTTCGGGTCATTCAAACTGCGTCTTCACCAACCTATGGACTTCAGGTGCCTCTATCAAAGGGATTTCCCCGGCAACACGATCATCTCATCATCATCATGCGCTATTTCTAATTAAAAAACAACATTTTTTTTTTGCATTCTTTAAGTATTCATTCTTTGGCTCACTAAGCCAAATGGGAGTTAGACGTCATCACATTAGTAACATAAATAATAAGTGAACAATTTATGGTATTTCAGACTGACTGCAGCGGATCATCGGTGGAAGGTAGAGATGGAGAAATGTACTTCGTGGTATCGCCAACTGTCCGTCAAAGGCGCTTAGTGCCGGTTCCCGCAGTGGTGTACAGAAACGGCTTCCTGGCGGGATACGATCCCGTTCTCGATGCAACCGCTGCTGCGTTAGGCAAAACCAGCTCAATAATCAGCACGCTTTTTGTAATGCCAGGCCAGCAAGGGAATGTAGTACACGGCGAAGACTTAGAAGCTCTCGAGCAACGACTATTGGATGCTAACCCAACGACACCAGCCTGGAATCGTCTTCTTAGAACTCTACTACCTCGAATTGGTCTTGAACTTCAAATCCCTAGATTTTCACACAAATCCATTTTCAATGTCTCTGACACCTTAAGAAATATGGGGTTAAAAGATTTGTTCGATTCCGAACATGCTGATTTGGGTGGCCTAAATGGTCCATCAAAGGATCTTTACTTATCTGATATGATTCAGTCTACTACTTTCGTGACATGTGGAGAGGATGTTATTGGTGAGCAACATCACGTGGAGGAGTATCCAGATACATTAGGAAGTGTCGAAAGGCGGCGGTCTACGAGGTGGACGGCTGACTGGTCTGAACCCAGAGACTACCAGAGAGCATTTCATGACCCTCACGATGTTGGTGAAGCGATGCATTTGCCATTGCATCTCCGGCCGAGGCAAGCGCGACTGCCATCTAGAAACGCTCAACCGACACGGTTAAAATTTGACCGGCCATTCCTATACTTTGTAAGGCACAATCCTTCCGGTATGATCTTATACGTTGGCCGGTACAATCCGAGACTCCTGCCTTGAACTTATCAGACAAGACTGTTAGTTTAGTGTAATTAATTCCTATAAGGAAAGTGATAAGGGGACAAACTGGCGTGTGTGATATGTTAGTGCTTGATGGCTGAGCATTTTTATGACAGTATTAATAATTGATTTAATGGTATACAGACAGGTTAAGTGAGTCGACTCCAATCGACCGTGCCATTAAACATCATATCAAATGTACAAAGGAATGATGATGGTATAGTGCTGCATGCCTGCATAGCTTGTAATGTAACACAATTTAAGTAGTGTGTTCGAATAGATGATTGTCAATAAATCGTCATAATAGTTTCTATTATAGAATAAATTCAATGTTTCACGATTTATTTTTTATTTATAATTTATATTCAAATGTAATACTCTTTACATTCTTCGTAAAATGCTTTCCACGAGTCGCATTGCTTCGTTGGTATTACCATTGGGCAGTTCTGAAAAACAAACATTCGTTTAAATTATATCTAGGTTTTTAAAGTATCGTAGTCATTAACTTTAGAAATATTACCTAAAGACAACAGAATTTGCACAAGTCTTTCCATATTACTTTTTTTTAAATAATATAGCATTACACTTTTTTAGCTTCAAAATAACTAAATATGAATCTAGAAATTTTACAATATTCCTGCTAAACTGTATTCAGATCTAAAGTCTTACTTGAGAGTACTCTTACTATAAAATGGTGCCAAAATGAAAACATGATAATTTAATCTGAGACTAGCTGACCTGGCGGACTTCGTACCATTTTACTTTTTTATTTTAAGTGCTAATGCTAAATTAAATATTCATAAAATTTTATAAAATACAGTGAAAAAATTAAACGCCCACCCGACCCAGCCAGGAATCGAACCTGGGTCTTCCGCAATCCGGGCGGCTGCACTGACCGCTATGCTACCGGGAAGGCTGACGTAAGCGCTGAATTTTGTCACTGCTATTTTAATATTTTTGAGTGCTATTAAGCGGCACTAGCGTCATCTATCCAAACGGTTGTTGCAACCGATGGCCATGCAGATTCATCTTTGCAGATGAAATACCACAAATTTGATAACACAACGCTATAGTAAATTTTACTTTTTTAGCCATCGGTTGCAACAACCGTTTGGATAGATGGCGCTAGTGCCGCTTAATAGCACTCAAAAATATTAAAATAGCAGTGACAAAATTCAGCGCTTACGTCAGCCTTCCCGGTAGCATAGCGGTCAGTGCAGCCGCCCGGATTGCGGAAGACCCAGGTTCGATTCCTGGCTGGGTCGGGTGGGCGTTTAATTTTTTCACTGTATTTTATAAAATTTTATGAATATTTAATTCGTACCATTTGACAGTTTCCATGACAACAAAAGAAACAAATCATTTTGTATTAGAAAATTAAATCGTTTTTAGTATTTTCCATTACTTATTATTTATGTTTCTCATCGTTTAAACCTTCCCTGAACTTCCACAAATATTCCAAAATCAAAATTAGCCCAATCGGTCCAGCTATTCTCGAGTTTTAGCGAGACAAACGAACAGTTTTATTGAAATTCATTCTCATTTGAAGGTTTCTAAGCTTAATCCGATATTTTCCAAAATTCTGTCATTACCATTTCAAATTTCAAACTCTACGTCCCTATGAGGCCGTGTCCTATAAGTGCATAACCTCTTTAAGCTTAGAAACCTTCAAATGAGGTACACACGCCTGCACATCAACCTTCCACAAACTGTCAAATTTCCTCAATAGACTTTGAACTCTATGCCTAAAGAATATGGTTGAAAATGTATTGAAGAAATTTGACAGTTTGTAGTAGGTTGCTGTGCAGGCGTCTGTACTTTAAAGTACGGTGACTTTATAGGTCTGTGTTGACTTTCGAGACATTCCAATTTTAAAGAGTTTAATTGCGTTTTTAAGTGAGTTCAAGCTATTTTGAATAAAATCGGATTGAGTTTTTAAACATGTGTCAAAATAAAATGAAATTTAAATCAAAAGCACTAAGGAGTATTGATATCAACTTCGAAGCAAATTTTTATTTTATTTATTTATTTATTTCCACAGTACATAGTGTCTAAGTACTACTTAAGTTAACTTCAGTTAACTTAACTATATTTGTCCATTCACAATGTTTCGTAAAGTGAATGTCATTAACAATGATATATGGTAACACCGTTAAAATCACCGTTAAAATAAATTTCTACCCCTTTTTAACCCCGATAGGGGATGAATTTCAATAAAATACGAAACACGTCTTCTATCAATTCTGTTTAAAAAGGTTTATGCAAAATTTGAAGTAGATTGGACCAAGGAAGCACGTTGTCCCATGCAAACTTTTGCCCCCCTTTTTCACCCCCTTAATGGTAGAATTAAGGAAAATCCTTTCTTGTCGGATGCCTACGTCATACAAAGAACACACCCTCCAAATTTCAGGTCTCTACGATCAGCGGTTTAGGCTGTGCGTTGATCCGTCAGTTATTTAGGACAAAGCGTTTTATATGTATAGATGTTTATTGTATAGATAAGTAAACCAAATAGAGACCCGTGGACAGTCGCCCGAACCTTTTGTAATGCATTACCTCAGCAGCGCCCTCAGGCCACATAGTTCATATTTGCAAAAACGATTCGCGTGCGCGTGAGAATGCATCTGTTTAAATTGCAAGCCGTTTAGTCATATTTCGGCTAGATGGCACTGTTTTACTCTTACAAAGCTTGTTATGTAGTTTACTTTTCCCGGTCCCACTATACCAAGCCCGGTCAAGCTGAAAATGCCGTCTAAGGCAATCAGCAATCTCTCTCCAAAAAAAACGCTCCCACTATACTAAGTCTATCGCCATAACTATATTGTAAGCATTGCTGTGTTCTGACGTTAGACCAGTTGTCATCAAGTGATAAGAAGACAAGCCGCTTCCCCGTTGTCTGATAAAAATCTATATCTTCATTAATAAGTATTTTGGTTGAAATTTGAATTTGAATTTTTAAACAAAAAAATTATAAGCTCGAGAACTAAACAGTCAAATGGTCAATGGGAACTTAGAAGTATGTTTAGTATATTTTTGTTATTTTTTTCTCATTTCCCCATAATTACAGGATCTTTTTATCTTTTTTAATAACCCATAATGTCCTAATGCTAGGCAAAGGTCTCTCCCATTCCTTCCCTTTACTTCCCTCCTTCTGTCTCTGACCAGCATGGGCAGAACGAATCCAAATCGTCGCACCATTGCTTTCGTGGTCTTCCATTTTTAGGGTTCCGTACCCAAAGGGTAAAACGGGACCCTAATACTAAGACTCCGCTGGTCCGTCCGTCTGTCTGTCTGTCCGTCTGTCACCAGGCTGTATCTCATGAACCGTGATAGTCAGACAGTTAAAATTTTCATAGATGATGTATTTCTGTTGCCGCTATAACAACAAATAGAAAAAAACAGAATAAAATAAATATTTAAGGGGGCTTTTATTAAACAAACGTGACTTTTTTTTGCCGTTTTTATAGATAATGGTACGGAACCCTTCGTGCGCGAGTCCGATTCGCACTTGGCCGGTTTTTCATCTAAATGTCTTAATATATGAACGCCTCGGTGGCCGAGTGGCAAAGCGCTCGGCCCGATACCCGAAGGTCCCGGGTGCAATTTCCAGGTCGGGCAAAGTGTGATTCGAATTATCCGATGTTATAGCCCGGGTTTGTGATCACCAACCCGCATTTGGCAAGCGTGGTGATTAAGCCAATACGTATCAATTGTAGCAATTACTTGATTACTATGATTGAGGCCTTTGCTCAACAGTGGGACAGTTATAGGCTATTCACTTACTTACCTAAACTATTCATACTGTATCGATTTTTACTTGTTCATTTAATACTTCTAAAACATTATTATAGTAGGGTTCTGTTTTTGTACAAGCTTTTATTTAGTTTCACTTGTCCTGATGTTTGTCTGTTATCAAATCTTGCAAGTTTAATTTGATCCACTTCTCGGTTACCGATTAAGCTGAAATTTTGCATGCATGTGTAATTCGGATGACAATGCAAAAATATTATGACATGGAGCTGATCTGATGATGGAACCGGAAGGTGGCCATAGGAACTCAGTAGTTAAACGATACAACCCCATCGAGTTGGACTCGTTTGATCATTCTTAACGAGTACTTTGGTGCTAGATGGTATCTAGGGTCTGATGATGGAGCTGGAAGATGGCCATAGGAACTCGGTAATTAAACGACACAACCCCATCGAGTTTGGGCTCGTATTATTCGTCTTGACGAGTACCTTGGTGCTAGAAGGTAACCAGAGTCTAATGATGGAGCTGGAAGATGGCCATAGGAACTTGGGAAAATAAGTTTGTTCGTTCTTTGGTCTGTTTGTTATGAATGTGGATTCTGTCTTTGATTAGATGGATTAGATGGATGACTCAATGTCAAGGTGAGCACGTGTCGAGGGTTGAATGGTATGAGGGTGTATAAACATGTCATATCGCTAACGTTGCGCCTCAGGGTACCAGGGCGAACCCTGTTGTACTGTTGCCCCTAACCCCTACAATTGACCTCTGGGGGCTGAACCGTTTTTGTCCTATACTAGAAGGCGAAATTGAAGCGACAGGAGAAGAAAACGTCGTTAGAACAACGCACTAATAGGCTTTAAAAGTTTTAAGGGTTTTATAAAAATATGTAATTAGGTATGTACGATATGAGATTATTGTGACGTAGAAGGTAGGTAAGAAGGTTAATTATTTATTTATTTTATTTTATTTAATAGAACAACCAACAAAATTATCGTTAAAGGTTGCAATGTTTTCTAATTTATCAGGTTTAAATTATTTTAAACTTTTCAGCTTAACTTGTCTTTACATTCTATATTTCTATTATTTTATTGTACATTATGATTTATAAACTCATTTTTAACATTATATTTGCGATATAGAAATGTGTAAAGACTCTTAAAACTCTTGAGTACTTTGCTAACTATTATCAAGTGCACTCACCACGTTAACGAAGTTCCTGATACACGAGTTAAATTCCTGGAACTCGCACTGCTTCATCGGTAACATTGGTTTAAATTGCGCTTTGCAGTAGATCTTCGCGTTCAACATCACATCACCGAAATTTTGATTTAGGTCCACCCACCTGTCGAGGTGTGAGAAATATTTCTCCTCATCTACAAATTCATCTGGCACCAAAAAATCGTATTTTTCCAAAACACATTTCCAGTAGTCGCACTGAAATTAGTAAAATACGGTTACAGTTTGTACATTATCAGCTTTATTTTATGTCTCCAATGCTGGGGCACGAGCCTTCTCTATGACCGCATGGTGGTTTATGGCTAAACCACCACTAGGGTAAATTTTGTGTTTTTGTACTGTGGTTCACGCACCCCTTGGTCTACTTCCCTCCTTAGAGAGGCGATTTGGCTCTCATCATCTAAAGCATTGAGTATGAACCTCGCGCCACACTCCCGAGCAACCTCACGAACAAAGAACGGTGGAAACACGCAGCACTGGAGGTACTGCAAATGGAGAAGATGAGCAATAGGATTATTTATTAAACACTGGTTTTGTTGTTTTGCTATGGCTATTGTTATATGCTTAATTAGTTTGGTTATATAGAAGAAATGAGTGACAAAGATTGATCCAGAAGGTTTTGCCACTGCAACACCTCCGACTTCAAAAGCATTTTCAAATAAAATGCATTGACCGCTACTAAAGGCTACACAAAAATTTACATTAATTAATATTAAATAAAGTTATGAAATTACAGCTCTCTCTCTTTTTATATTTCACTCTCTCTTTTTATATTTCTCTCTCTCTCTTTTTATGTTTCTCTCTCAAATAACCCTATGTGATGGTGGGGTCTGCTTTACTGGTCAGTCTCTTCCACTATTCTATGTTGGACGCATCAGTATCAGAGACATTGCAATTATTCAGGCTGCCAAAGGCAATAATGTCTGTCCATTTCAATTTCAGTCGCCATCTTTTTCTGGACCCAGGTTTATCAAGACACATTGCAAGATTAGTTACGTGGTCGGGACGACACATCTTCACACGTCAACCATCTCAGTCACACCGATTCGATCCGAACCCTTCGGGGAATCTAGGGAACTTAGGGGGATCTTAGGGAACGGGGACTTGCTTGATGCCATTCCCCCTAGAAAACCTCTGACGGTGTTTCGATCACACAGCCTGAGGAACCCTTTAAGTTTCTCGCCGCCCCCAAACAAAGTCCGGTGATGAGGCCAATAGCAAACTGTCTCCAGTAAAAAAATCTCAGTTAGTCAGTTAAAAGAATTATAACAACGAATATAAATACCATTATGTTATTCATGCGACATTTCTCTGGCACCGGCTTGAAATAGTACTGCGGTTCTCCGGAATATGACTTCTGACAAGCCACCTTTAATCATATTACATTAAAAAAACTTATTTTATCGATGTTATATTAGGTACTTAAGATACACTTAAGATTATTATTACTTTGATTTTGTGTACCTAAAAGATAAAAAAAATAAATAAGAAAGAGTTGTAAATAGTTTTTTTAAATATTTTTATATATATATATATCTTATGGGTAAGCACATGCATTCATCATATCTGATGTTAAGTGATGATAGGCCAATGGTGTAAGCGCACTTCACCCGGAATCCTCAACTACTGAGGCACTGGCTATCTTATCTCTAGCGACATATTTAGATAAGATGGTGTTAGCTTATTCAGGCGGATAAATAAGCCCTACGACGAACCAAAGCGAGTACACAAACATGTACCCCCCGCTGTGAATCGAACCCGGGAGCTCTGGGTCGATTTGACTAATTTATTTATCGTTGTGTTAGTAATTTTTAGAACAAAGCTCGACAATCGATAATCGATATTGATTTGATAAAATGACTAGAGAAGTACTTACATAACTACACAGCACAATAACTATAAGTAAAATGATAATTTCTTTCATGGTAGGTATATTAATGTATTATTAGTTTTTACGAATATCGTCTACAAGCCTAAATGCAAAGCCGGTACACAGCACACTGGTCGAAAGTTGTGTAGTTAAAGACGGCGTGTTTGCTTTCATAATACAGAATTGTTTGAGATATTTCTCAAAGAAAAGTAAACTTAAACATGTAATACCTACCTATTTACTAAACTACGAACATTATTTAAGCTATAGTGATTTATATATCACCATTTGTAATCCTTTAAAATGTTTACAATTAAACAGGACTTCTGGATGCCTAGAATTTTTATGGCAAAACTTTAACTCTTCTCGTAAGTAGCCAGGAGGCGCTGCTTCAATGCCTTACTAATTTTCGTATTCGCAAACGTGATCGAATGACGGATAGTAAACAAAACCCACACTAGGAACCCGTGTGTCTGAATCGACCAACAAACAAACAAATCAATATTGAGCCCGACTAGCGCTTGATGGAAAGAGGCAACCACAATTTTTTTTTTGTATACTTAGCACGGCAAATGACTCCACACCACCGGATGCTAAGTGGAAATGGAGTCCAGACGCGAAGAGACAACTGGTGCAGCGTGATAACAACGCAGCATCAGTCAACTTCACTCTGCCGGCCCACAAGATGCTTCTTCACACCTCGTTTGAAGGACCCCATATCATAGGAAAAAGGGAAAACGTGTGCTGGTAGACTATTCCATCTTTTCAAGGTGCGACAATGAAACGAGTCACCAAATTTAATTGTGGGCGATGGGATATGTGTGACAGTGAAGCGATGACACCGGAGAGCAGCACGTGTATTCCTATGGAGGAAGGGAGAAGGTGGGATAAGGTCAAAGAGTTCTTCAGAGCACTCGCCGTAATATAAGCGATAGAAGACGCTGAGTGACGCTATATCTCTACGCAATTGCAGGTGTTCGAGAGTATTAGTTACCTCTGCATTGCCGATAATACGTACAGCGCGACGCTGCAATCCGTCTAAGGCATCGAGAAGATACTTTGCGGAACCGTCCCAGATGTGCGAGCAATACTCCACGCAAGACCGTACCTGTGTCTTGTACAAAAGACACAACTGGTCAGGCGTAAAGAATCGCCGCACTCAGGTTCAGGACACCGAGTTTTCGTGAGGCTGTTTTGATCACGGCTTCGATGTAGTCCTTTTGATTCAGATCGCAGCGAATCGTCATACCGAGGATGTTGATATTGTTCTGCAGGCTTAGAGATGTGCCCTGAAGAGTTGGAAGAGGAAGGAATGGTGACTTTTTGGCCGTAAACGCACACACCTGTGTTTTGTTGGCTTGAACTCAACCAGATTTTTGGAGCCCCAATTAGATATGAGGTCCAATACCCGATTATATAAACGCGTCACTAAGTGTAAGTGAACTAACGTGTCGATTCGATAGGAACCTCTTAGAGAATCTAGTAGGGAACGGGTATAAAAAGACAATACCATACAAACTTCGCCATCCCTTGTAGAAACTGTCAGAGAATATTTCGATTACACGGCTTGAGGAATCCTTTAAGTTTCCCACCGCCCACAAAAAGTCCGGTTACGCTGTATAGGCCATAGACAGCCAACAGCAATCTCTTTCTCTCTTTTTTTTTTTTTTTTTGGCATGCACGCGCACGCATGCGGGGAATGGACGGTGTACTTATTATACGCATGCCACAATGGCACGCACTTTGATGGCACGTCCAGGATGCCAATTATCAGTGCTGATACTGAATTGCCACGTGCCTTGCCACGTCGTTATTGTTTTAACCACATGCCACATGGCTATTATGTATTCAACCTCAATTTTTGTTTACGTCACTTTTATTTACATAGAACAAAATAGGCTCATTTTCTTTTTTGGTAATGGCTCAAGGTTTTCCGGTGGGTTCGGCAAAGGAGTCGTGCTCACTGGAGCCTTGCTTATTATTATAATTTTTTATTATCTATATTTTATTTGTTTTTTGTCTGTATTATTTAAGTCATGTTCAGGTTCATTTGTTTGTGTTTTTCTTTTTCTTTTCTTATTGTCTTTAATGTAATTTATTATTTAATTTTATTTTAGTTTGTTAATTTCTTTTCTTTTGTCTGTTCACCTGTACTACCTATAAATATTCAGGTCCTGTCAGAATAACAGCGCTACTGTGTCATTCTGAACATCCATTGATGACACAGTAGCTTATGCTGAGACAGGGCCCTTTAACTTCACACTGCCTGTTCTAATATTTTTTATTTTTTATTTTTTCGTTTATTGTTGTATTAAATACAATATATTTATGTTGTATTATAATTAAGTGTGTATGTTAATAAAAACTTTTCTATTCTATTCTATTCTATTCTATTCTTAATTAAAAGATTTAAAGATGAAATGATGAGATTAAAAGATGGAAGATATAGCTAGGAAACGCAATCTCCTTACTCTACGAATGAGTAGAGAAAGGAGATTGCATTTCCTTGCTATAAATAAAACTAACTTCTAGGTGTACCTTACACATGGCCTAACCTTATTTTAATGCCTTTGACATTGTTTTCTTCTTTTTATGCTAAAATGGTGATAGGTCAAATAAAACTATGGTTTTGCGACAGAAAGAAAGGTAAATAAATATAAAAGAAAAAACGAAATATCACATTGCAAGTCAATAGAAATAGTTACAAATAATAATCATAAATTTACGTGCTGCATGTATACAACAGAATAAATAATAATAATCTCTTGACACTGATAACTTATCCAAGAGTAAATGAAGGATCTAAATTTAATACTGTTTTAATAGGGACTATTTACAGAAACTTGCTAAATTCATTTAATGACAGGTCTTCTTCCAATTCAGTGCTTCGGGAAGAACGGCGAGCATTCTTCAATGTGCGTCTTCAATTTTTGGCATCCTTCAGTTTCTTCCCACTTTGGACATTCCTGCAAAAAAAAAGGATTTTTGTTGTACATCCATCAATATCATGATTACCTAATTTAGAGGTTGTTTATCTCTTCAGCCTATTGCCGTTCACTGCTGAACGTAAGCCTCCCCTAAAAAGCGCCAACTATCCCGGTCCTGCGCAGTCCGCATCCATCCACCACCCACCATATTTTTCAAATCGCCGGTCCACCGCACAGCAGGGCGTCTTACACTATGTTTGCCTAAACGCGGTCTCCACTCTAGGACATGTCTGCTCCAACGATCAACGGTCCTTCTGCAGACATGACCGGCTCACTTCCACTTCAAGGTGCAAATTTTGCGAGCTATGTCGGTGACCTTAGTTCTCTGTCGAATAACTTCGTTGCGGATTCTATCCGCCAGAGAAACCCCAAGCATCGCTCGCTCCATCGCACGCTGAGCGACTGGTGGACCAGCCCTATCGTGAGTATCCACGTTTCTACCCCGTAGGTCATTACAGGCAGGACGCACTAATTGAAAAGTTTCGTTTTCAAGCATTGGGGAATCGACTGAAAAATATTAAGTAGCTTCCCAAACGCCGCCCAGCCCAGACGAATCCTCCTGTCCGCCTCTTTCTTGAAGTTGTGCCTACCCAGTTGCATAGTTTGGCCAAGATAGATGTAATCTTGCACAACCTCAAGAGTAGCGTCGTCTACGACTACAGGTCTCGGGGCTATGTAACCATTAAACATGACCTTGGTCTTGTCCAGGTTCATCTTGAGACCTACCTGTCGCGAAGACTCGTCAAGACTGTTAAGCATTCCTTCCAGATCCTGCAGAGATTTCGCTATAATGACAATGTCATTTGCAAATCGCAGGTGTGAGATGTATTGGCCATCAATATTGATGCTCCGTCTATTCCAATCGAGTGTCTTGACGACGTCCTCGAACGCGTTTGTAAACAGTTTCGGAGAGTTTACATCTCCCTGTCTTACGCCTCGATTTACTTGGATTGGCCTTGTGCTCTTTTCTTGTACTTGGACGGTCATCGTTATGGCTTCGTAGAGACATCTCAACACCTCGATGTATTGACAGTCGATAAGATATCTCTGCATGTACTTCAGGACAGCCCAGGTCTCGATGGTGTCGAAGGCTTCCTCGTAGTCCACATACGCAAGGCATAGAGGCTCGTTATACTCCTCTGCGTTCTGTATAATTTGCCTAAGTGTGTGTATATGGTCCAGGTACTGTAGCCTTTTCGAAAATTTCTCGAATTTAGGTTGTTTATAAACGAGTTTAACACCCTCAGTGGAGATAAATACGGTCAAATTTATTATCAACTTTTAGGACAGAACCAAATTCGAAATCAGAATGATGATGAATTGACGAAAAATTATAGAATCACTTATTTGTCTGTATAAAAAAGATGCTTTGTTTATAGACCTCTGTATATACATAACGTGTTCTGTTTTTTTTCCGAAATATGGTTCGGATATAATTGTATTTAATCCATAGGATGTACTTAAGCAACTGCAATACAATACATTAATTAAAAATACCTATATTCGTGCAGCTTTGCAGTCTGGGAAGAATTTATTTCCCTAATTGATAAAATAGCATTCAAAATCAATTCCCACAATGCAATGTCCCATATAATGAGCGTTCATGACAATGGAGGTACTTTACCATCAGATCCGGTCAGTGCTTTCGAGGACAATTTTGTCATTGAATATTTTCCTGGTGCGTGATCTTGTAATAAAATGTAGCACAAGTTGGAAAATATTATAGAGCGTTACTCAGTGAAAAAAACTATTTCTTTGATCATGCTAGCTCTATCTAACAACACTAGAAAAGTAGAGTAAAACAGGACTCCAGAAAAGGAGTAACTCTGAATCGAGTGCTTCATAAACCAAATATGAGATTTTAAACGTGATGCACGAAATGTTAATGTTAATGTTTTAATTGTAAGCATTGTGTTTGCAACAACAAATCTATTAGATATTTAAGTACTTATTCTAGCACATGTTGGTTCTTACTCTAATACGACCTTTTTATTTATTGTTCACTAATTATTACTATTTTTATTACCTACTTCTTATGTTTTTTGTGATGCTTATCAAACAAACATTGTAATTATTGTGTAACAAATAAACTTAAAAAATATATTAATCTTAAGTAACTAACTAAGTGCATTGTTTAGTACCTTTATTAAAACAACTATAACGTGATTTCAGAAAACAGTATTTGGACATGCTTTGGTTTCGGAAATGGACAAAATGGTCTATATAAGTTTTCCTACAGCGATATGAAGGCACAAGAGCACTCGGCAGATCTCTATTACATTAGACCGACCAAATTAAGCCTGTACTTGACGGTTCCCTCCACTAGTGTACTAGACAATATGTAGAACAGAGAGAGAGATGATGGAAATGGCGGTGGATTGTTCAACATACCACCAATGCTAGAATCTTTGTTGATGACCACGCCCGCTCTGCCAAAGGTAGCAACGGCTACGAGGATATTAGCTGGTATGTCTGAGTTGGTATTAAATACAAACCATATAAAAAGTAAGTTCGTGTACAAAAACAGCAAAAAGGATTATTTAAAATTCCGTACCTTGAACAGTGTTCCCATAATGCAGAAAACGATCTTGTTAGCCTCACAAATATGCCGTGGTCCAGGCAGCGGTTTGCCAATACACTTCTCCTTGGCTATGGCCATACCGGCTTTGAAGTCAGGGTTGACCTCAGACCACTTGTCTGCATATGCAGCCACAGCCTCGTAGTTAATAGAGTCATCGTCGTCGGAGAGTTTGTATCTTTTCATCATGCACAGTTGCTTTGAGCACTGTAAACAATAATATGAAGTTCAATAAAGAATAATGAGTCATTCTGGTGCTGTCACTTCATGCCAAGTGTCATTAAGGCTATCGAATAGTATAGTCTGAAGTGTGACAGAAGAACTCTTGATAGTCTATCTGCACCAATTTGCACTGTGTTTTAGTTACCCAATATTAACGATAAAACATTCCAAAGGACAATTTCTACTAAAGCTCAAGTTAAAATATACTTACATTAGGGGGTCCCCGTTTTTCTAGAGATCCATCTTCCACCTTCTTGAAGCCACATTCTTCAAAGTCACTATTTTCAAAGAGTTGCGGGATCTTGCAGCATTCATGTGGCTTATCCTGTGAAAAAATGTATTCAATTCTTTTTTTTTTTTGCATTGTTTCTGTGTAAAATTATACTTATTTACCGAAATCATTGGTAGAATTATTCGACCTGGTCTTATAACTCATTTAGCTGATGTTTTTGTTTCTGTTTTTGTTTTTTGTAAGTAACTTAAATTTAATCATCATCAAATAATTCAAAATAATTAATCATCATCACCAGCTCATTTTTATGGCCCCCATGCTGGGGCACGAGCCTTCCTTATGGATGGATAGGGAGAACGGGCCATAAACCACCACGCGGGCCCAGTGCGGATTGGTGGTTGTTAATTACTGCTAAATGCAGCCGGGACCAACGGCTATACGTGCCTTCCGAAGCACGGAGGAGCTCGAGATGATACATTTCTGGTCACCCATCCGATGCCTTTGCGAAAGTAGCTTAACCTTAGCAATCGCAACTCGGGCGCGTTAACCACTGCGCCATCGAGCATTTATATACAATTTAATATATTTATGTTTATGAATGTATTCTTATTACTCTTAAGAGGACCAAAGTCAGCCCCTTTATCCACGAAAACTGCATATAGTTCAAAACTTCAGAGTACAAAAACTATCGTTCGATATGCATAGTCATAAAAATTTTAGAATTACATAAATATTTGTTATTGCGGCAATCAGATACGGTGATTAACGTTAGCAATTACATAGTACAGACGCTTGCACATCAGACTATCCAAAACTGTCAAATTTCTTCGAAAAATATTCAACCATATGCTATACGCATAAAGCTCAAAGTCTATTGAGGAAATTTGACAGTTTGTGGTAGTTTGATTTGCAGGCGTGTGTACCTAAACGCACGCGTTGCTGACCTTGCACCTTCCGATCTTATTCCTTGAAGCCCTGTTATTTCACTGTATATAGTAAGTACTCTTTAAACCAGTACACAGCAATGGAAAAGAATGCTGCTTGGCAGCAGATATGGGGAGTTACCATCCAACTTTATTTTGAGAGAGTTTGCCGATTGCCTCTTATGGTTCTTTGGGGGCGACGAGAAATTAAAGGTTGCCTTAAGCCGTGTGAAACGAAGCACCGTCAAAGGATTCCTAGAGGGAATGACACCACGCACTAGCGCGTGTCCACGTTCCCTAGTAGACTCGGACTATCCTACTCCTAGTACAGACATACAGACTTACAGCTTACTATATTGTTATAGTTATACGTACAACTCCTTTTGGTGGTCCTCTGCATTGAGGTGGAAGGTTGGGTGGGAACGGTGGTGGTTCTTGTGATGATATTACCTAGAATTAAGAATATCAAAATTAAATAAAAACTGTGTGGCATTGAAGCAGTGCCTCCTGGTGGCAAACGAAGAGAGTTAAAAGTTTGTTATATAGATTCCCTTTTTTTATGAACGTGATCGAATGGCAAATAAAACTTGCACTAGGCATTAAGTAAATGAAAAAAATAAAAGTAAGACTATTTGTAGATATCTTTTTAACGGAATTTACGTATAGTTTTATATATTAAGTGTTAATCTTCGACCTTCAGTCTATCTCGGGACGGGAAAATCACGCCGATTCATTGCTCCATTTTGACGTGAATGATGTGAACATACAAACATACTTTTATTTTATTTTCCAAAATGCGTAGCGTACTGAAAAAACACTGACTTTGTTTATTTTTAATATATTATTTGATGAGTATCATTAATTATATTATTTTGGTACTCACTATTACTATTTAACTACTAATTATTGAAAACTTTCCAAGAGCTGTGAATGCATCAGCTTTATGTTTTTGCTTTGTATATCGTCCGATAGCGAAACTCCGTAAATATATAAATCCATAAAGTGAGGTCGTATCCTATTAAAGTGACAAAACTTAAAATTTTATATAATTTTTGATTTAATATTTTAATCTTACCTGGAATGCAGTTGCAAGTACAATAACCGATGTTTGTCCTAACATATTTACAGCTTACAGCTGCGACTCCTAGGCTGTTGTGACGATGTGACGCTGCACGCCATGGTTATATACCTGCGCCTGCGCCTGCGACCGTGACCACGCGGGAACAATTGATTGTTTTGCGACAAACGCGCTTAAGGAAGCGCACTTATTCATTAAATTATGTATAAAGTGATCTCACCTAAAAAACAGTTGCAAGTACAACATGCCATTTTAAGGTATCATCTAATCTGGGACTATGTTTCTTGTAAAAGCTTGATGTAACGCATCATTGCTATGTACAATACGCCACCACTATGGCACCGGCGACTAAACACGCGTTAACGAAAAATGCGCTAGAAGGAGTATTTCCTTAATATTCGAATATTCCATCACACACAAAGAAATTTGGTGACTCTTTTTTCTTTTTTCCGTACTTCTAAAAGATGAAATAGGCAACAGAACACCTTGTCCTTCCTTCCTATGTCGTGGGGTTCTTCAAACGAGGAGTAAAGAGGCACCTTGTTTGTGGGTCGTCAGAGGAGATTTTCTCGCTGCACCAGTTGTCTTCGCGTCTGGAGTGGAGTGATTAAACATCACGTGGGTATCAACAGCCTAGAAAGGGCCAGATGGGCCACAGTTCATTGGGATATTGGGCCATATCAACTTTTTTAGATAGGGGAACTGCATCTTACCTTTCCGTGCCTGAACTGCCTGCGTATGGTAAAGCCACTTTTTTATTTCACCAGCAACCTTTCAGTATTAGACTAGTAGGTTAGCAAAAAATGTTTCCTGAATTTCGTGCCAGCTCTTCTCACTCCACACATGACACACCACAAAGCCTAAACCGGCTTGGCAATGGTATTACCAAATATAAATAAGTGAACGCAATTATATATTATAATACCTTTTGTATTAGGTAATAGGCTTGAGTAGCTTGGGGCTATGTGCAATTCATATACAACACGTATGTCACAGGAAGTATTTACGAAAAACATAATGGATTCAAATTCAACCAACCTAATGTGTCATGTTAAAAAAATATTTTTTAAAATCCAGATAATCACGACGACGATTAAATTTAAACTGGCCAGGAAATAATATGAAGTGACTTGTTAACTTACAAAGAATAATTGTCATACAAGTTATTTATATAACATAAACAATCATGTACGGAGTAGTCCGAACACAAATTAAAAACTTTTTTGCATCCAGTATTACTGTGACAGATATCTCTAACCCTTTAACCCTTTGTAAGCCTAAATTGAATAAGTAGTTTTTTGTTCTGTTTACAATTAGCTAATAAACTCGCTAGCTAATAAAACGTACAGACGACAGCACGTCGACCTACCACAAAATGTCAAATTTCGTCAATAAATTTTGAACTATATGGCATGGGTTTAAGGATCAATATGGATTAGAGAAATTTGACAGTTTTGGGTAGGTTGACCTGCTGGCATTACTACGTACATTTTCTTTTCCATACAAAAACTAAATTTTTTTATACTATACATTACATTATTTTTGTTTAACCCTGCCATGGTTTGACTTCTGTTTTTATGTTGGATGAAGTTGAAGACCAAGAATAATGTAGGTAACAGCTGGACGTAGGGTTGTCAATTTGCAATTTTACTAGTAACAAACAATCTCAATACCTCGGCCATATGGTGCTTTTCAGGTTAGTACCAATGTTCATAGTTTATCGGGGTTTTATGCATGGTACCCTATCTACTGTAGTGTGTGAGTCACCTTACTGTATCATTCATTACACCTGAATTGCATTATTAGCCTGACATGAATTCAGTAATAAATCATAAATATGTATTTCAGTAATCCTACTAATATTATAAACGCGAAAGTTTGTAAGTATGGATGGATGTTTGTTACTATTTCACGTAAAAACTACTGAATGGATTTTAATGAAACTTTCCTCATATACAGACCATGACCCAGACCAGCATATAGGATACTTTTTTTTTTATATTGTAGTCTTCGCGAACGAAGTCGCGGGCAACAACTAGTAAATCATACGTCAAAGACTACAATTGTTTAATTAGCTCTCCCAGTCGTCCCATCAGTGCATGGCGACCCTGCCAGTGCTGCTTTTCGGCAGTACTGCGCTTCATGAATTGGTAAATGTAAAAATAAATTTAATATTTAATTTAAATAAATTAAATTAAATTTAAATGTAATAAAATACTTTTCGGGATTTTACCCGACGACCTCCTTGGTCGAGTGGTTTGTTCACCGGTTTTCATGGTGTCGCCATCTCTGAGGTCCCGGGTTCGATCCCCGGTCGGGTCAATTTAGAAATTATTGTTTTTTCTAAATTGTCTCGGGTCTGGGTGTTTTCTATGTATAATAAGTATGTATTTAAGTATTTTAAGTATGTTTATCCGTTGTCTAGTAACCATTTAACAAGTTTCATAACGAAGCTTCTCTTGGGCTAGATAATTAATTGGTGTGAGTGTAGGAAAGTTTTACAGGTTTCACCAAACACCCTAAATAATTATGTGTTATTTATTGTATTGCCTTGCCACTCTCAGACTAGGTGGAGCGACGATCTTTGCAAGGTTTTCATTTTGTTTGGAGAGTTTGCTGGTTGGCGGCATTTCCAGCGTAACCGGACTTTTTTAGGTGCGGCGAGAATATTAAAGGGTTCCTCAAACCGTGTGAAACCATCAGAGGTTTTGTAGAAGGGATGGCATCACGCACTAGCGCGTCTTCCGTTCCCTACTAGATTCCCCGAGGGGTTCGGGGCGGATCGGGACTCTTCGCAAGGTGGCTGGCAAGAGAGTAGCCGTGGATCGTGCACAGTGGCGTGCACTTGCAGAGGCATATGTTTAGCAGTGGACTAATGTAGGCTGGTGATGATAATCGTGATGACTCAGTTGTTCTGTGCATGAATTCTATAACATGTCCACACTGGTAATAAAGTATCTAATATCCGCCTACTTCCGTATACTAAGTAATCATTTCACACGTATTGTTGGTGAGTGACGTAATAGCTCATGTTGATTCACTTTTAAACACGATGGCCGTAAACGCCCTCATTACTGACCGTAGGCCTTCCCTTGCGTCGATGAAAAATCTAATCATAAATTTGTTGAAAAATACATGGATGACTTTTGACAATTTTAAATTTAAATCGGGTAAAAAATACAACTTTAAATAATGCTTTACTTTTTTTTTACGGTATACAACATAAAATGTTTTTGTTTTGTTTATATAATTTAGACGCAACTTTCGTTGCGAAACAAATTACAAAAACACAAATGTTGAAAAAATTTCCACAAGCAGGATTTGAACATGCACCCTTCTGACATACCGGGTCAGGTGCTCTTCCAATTGAGCTATCGTATACAACATATATATATATAATTCATCCGTACTTTATTTATGTCACTAAACTCCTCCTAAACGGCTGGGCCGATTGAGATGAAATTTTTTTGTGCCTTTGAGTACCCTGACTGAAAAAAGTTCTCAAATTCGTTTCTAAAACAAAATATAAACTAAAATAAGGTTCAGTACCTATTAAGCATGAACAAATAATAGGTTAATGTAAACTGTGCAGTGTGCAAGCAAAAAAACACTATTATTTCCCTCTATTCGCGTGTCATTGTGTTAATATGGCACATAATGATGGTCGTACGCCATTATTGCGATTGTATTTAGTTAGTTAGTTTTCTAGCAGGACGCATTTATTTATGTATAATTTTTTTATATTGCATCTATACATTGCATCACCATCACCATCAGCAGCCATAGACGTCTCTAAAACGAAATGAGCTTTATTTATTTACTCGAACATTTTAAATAAGTAAACACAGTTAACAGCCTTAACCTTAGCCTTATGGTAGACATTTTTCGGATAAAAATCGCTAAGATATGGATTTTTATCCGAAAGAAATGAGTCTCCCTGTGATCACGGACCCTGCAAAGGGTTCGAAACGTCAGGATAAACATTAATTAAAACTAATGTGTAAAATAAACGCGAGTAGATCCGTAAAAGTTGTTTCATTTCAATGTGTAGTGTTAGCGTAAACTTTAGAAAACAATATGATAGTAAGTGAGTAAATAACCTATGATTGTCCCACTGCTGGGCAAAGGCCTCCATCTAGTCATCACTACAATTGATGGGTAATGGCTTAATCACCACGCTTGCCTATTGCGGGTTGGTGATCACACATCAAAAAATCCGAAACACACTTTTGGGAATTGTACCTGGGACCTTCGGGTATCGGACCGAGCGCTTTGCCACTCGGCCACCGAGGCGTCGGCCAAATGGCAAATATAAAAATAAATGATTATTAAAATATGGTTACGGTTTTTATTGCCGTCTCGTTAACAATCAAACGGTTTTTTCCTACTAAATTGCAACTAATGACTCGTTAGCGTTGCATCCTCATCATGCATCTTAATGAAACAGACGTGAGCACATTTTTTCTTAACTCAATTATAATTGTCGCCAATATCTTTTGTTGCTTGAATAGGAACTTTATAAACTATTCTATTAACTAAATATTCATATAACTATTCATATCTAAATATGAAATTGTTTTATATCTTGATTCAATAACGGATAAGCACTTTGTATTAGGATCAAGCGGTCCGTAAGTAATATAGACCCGATCTTCCTGTATGCTTCCTGTATACCCTGGGCTTGGCTGTGATACAAAACAAGGAAGTTTTCTTGTTCTGGATTAAGGCACATGCGGGTCTGCCGGGAATGAGCGCGCCGACGAGCTCGCGAAAGAGGCGGCCCTAAACTTGAGGAGAACGCCAGACTACGACCGGTGCCCAGTATCATATATCAAAAGATGCATTCGTCAAGAATCTATTGACATATGGAACGAAAGGTACCGCACCCAAAACACTGCTGGCACCACTAAACTGTTCTTCAGGAAAATGAGCCTAATCGGCCTCCTCACCCAAGCACTGACGGGCCACGGCGGGTTCTCTGACTACTTATACCGCTTCAAGTGTAAAGAGAGCCCGTTATGCAACTGTGATACAGATGCTAACGAGACCATCTTACATCTAATAACAGAATGCCCAATAAACGCCAAGGCGAAACAAGAACTAGAGCAGAAACAGAAAGATAGATGGTCTCGTTAACATAAATTCGATTCAAGCAATAATTGGAAATAAAAAACATAGAAATAGCCAATAAAAATATATGGAGGCTGTTGTCAGAGGTGCCAATATACAAAATAAAAACAAGTAATAATTGTAGTGTTTGTGATGAATTCGAACTTGATATTTGTAATTGTATTAGTTAATAGTTGTGTTGTAAAAACGTTCATTATTAATTAATGAGAAGTTGGCAAAATAAATTTAAAAATAAACATCAAGTGACATGGATTGGTGAATTCAACATTTTTTTTCTTACAAATAGGAGGGGTCAGCAAATGATTTTTTACTTTAGCATCAATTTAATACAATGCCAGTAGGTACTGGCACATAGGTACATAGGTATGTAAAGTCAATTACAGTAAGTTTTTATGTCACTTTTAAGTGACGAAAACTGGTTTCTAGCACCGTGTTACTGTGCCAAACACTGGTATTATTACCCTATGTAGGATTTGTGGAATGAAACGCAAGGAGCGAGTGAATGTCGAAGGTTGGTTGAACGAGTGAATGGATGTATTGCGATCTGGGGAATAAAGATGGACGTCGGCGTCGTGTGCCTTAACAGAATATTGCATAAAGATGCATTTAACCGCCTACGTGGTGTACTGGTTAAAACCACCGGTTCAGACCCAGAGGTCCCGGGTTCGATTCCCAGCGGGTGTACATGTTAGTGTACTCGGTTTGGTTGGTGGTGGGGCTTGCTTGTCTGCCTGGGTAGCTACCACCATCTTATCTAGATATGTCGCCATAACATCAATGTGTGTAGCATTACTGTGTTCCGGCAGCTAGTGATAAGATTTCCAGGCCCTCAGTAGTTGAGGATTCCGGGTGAAGTGCGCTTCCACCTTCGGAATTATCATGACTTAATATCAGGTGAGATGAAGGCGAAGTACTTACCGGTAAGATATAAAAAAATAATTATATTTTACTTAATAATTGCGACAGTAGTGAGCACGTGCACACGCACGGCCGGCCGGTGCAACGCGGTTGGAACGTCCGTCGTTGTGTATAACATTTTTTTTGAGGACAATTTGCTGATTTCCTCGGACGGCATGGTCAGCTTCACCGGTCGGACCTATCTCGGATATGAAGGTATAAGTAAGTCAAAATCAAAGACAAAATTTGTTTTTCAAATAAACTTAAGAAAAGGGCTGTGGAATCGTCCATACATTTTTTTACCTACTACTCATTCAGGACGTCTATTTTTTAGCTGTGGAGAAGAATGGGCTCAAGAAACTCCACGGATTTAATAGAAGCAACGACATTTACAAAAAAAAAGTATGTCGTTACCAAAACATACAATACTTTATTTAATACATTTACAATTAAAAACATTATTGTGCCCGGAACTACAAAAAATGCTTAGCTCTATACATTTACTTAACTTTACACTTGATTCTAAAATAACGTACTTGCGCATTGGCGTAGGTACTTTGGGTATGTCTATGATACCTATACTAAGTAGTTTGCGTTAATCACCGTTATAGAACTTTATATAAAAACAACATGGTTATAAAGGTCCTTAAAAGACCGGTTTTTCGTAATGTTCAACAATAGTTTGTTAGAATTGCCCTTTGTTCAGTGCTGGCTTATGTGTAAATTATAACGCTATCAGTACTGTTTTATCTAACCTGAACAATTATAAGCAAATGTAGTATCTTGAATATTACTGGCCTGAAGTGGCCTGATGCATCAGGCGTGCTCGCTTGTGGTATAATTTTATTGTGAATCTTGTCTTATTTTAAATCAGATAATAATAAGATAACATGATTAAGTCAGCATGATTAAAACTTTAATCAATCACATTTTCTTTTGGCAAAGATCAACTAAACAAAAGTAGTCTTCAATAAAAAAAAGTTTTTTAGAATTAAATATTTGAAATCAAAAAACTACCATCTGTTGCACATTCCAACGGGAGATTCTTGGGTTGATTGCGTGAAATTATGGTTAAATACGGCGGCTTAGCTTCGTGTCGCGTTTTAACAGACCATTTTTCTTTTTAAGGAAATTATTAATTGCAATTCTGAAATAAACCAACCAATTTGCATTCCGCTAAATTCCACTTCCTAACTCCAGACTTGACCAACTATGTACACAACGTAGTTTTTAGCTAATAATGTACATTCTCAAATATCACGAGCTAATCAATTCACCATAGAGACGGCCAATTAATTTCACATTACCCACAATAGGTCGGATGTCCTCAAGGCGCAGCACGGTCTACGAATCAGGGTCAAGAGGCCCTAGCCTCGGGCCACGCGGCCATCAATTACAGGAACAATGAACTGGCGGATAATGCAACCTGTGTTGGAGAGTAAATACTCTTTTGTAGGTAACAAAGGTAGGTAGACAATATATATATTTTCTTTTAACAGCTGTCAACGTTCTTATGTTTTTCTTAGCGTCTTCTGTCTATTGTTGAGCAGAGCTCTCTGAACGATAACAAATTTTTGCTTGGTTTTTTTTGGCCCTGGAGAAAATCTGCTCGCAGATTCCGTGGATCCGGGGATGGCCTTGTCCTTTTCTAACAAGGATTAAGACCGACCCGGTAAAAACCCCTGGGGTTCGACTTTGGCCTTAAAAAGGGCCTTGAAGGCTACCAGAACGTACCCCCCCGGAGGCCGGGCGGGAGGCGCGGTTGGTTTTTGCTTGGTTTTCCTTTTTCCTTTCATACAGCTTACTTTTATACAGTGTGTATCTACGATTACACTAGCTGCATTGCTCAGCTGCCATAACGTAATCTTCTATTGCAATTTCATAAAATCGATACATTATTAACGGGATTTTATACTACGTTTTTGGTGTTGTTGAATATCCAATATTTTGACTCTTTGTACTTTTGTAAATAATTTAAAAGATCACTCAAAGACCCCGGTAATGTTACGTTACATATAATTATACAGTTAAATTATAATATGTATATTTGTATGTGTATGTATGTATATTCATTATAATAAGTTTAAGTATATATAAATATGTATCAGTAATTAGTATTTTAGAACCACCACAGCTAGGGTTGGCTAGAAGAGATCTCTTCTAGAGATAAGCTTACCTTTGTAGATGTCTTGCGTTACGTATGTTTAAATATGTGTTTTAGATGTACAATAAAGCATTAATTATTCCTTAAATTTTATTGCAAACAAATTAGAATTCAGAAATTTTCCTCAGTGTCAGACGCCATACCAATTAGGTTCGTTATGGAATTAGGTGTGTCTTAATTATTACATTAACGCCTCGGTGGCCGAGTGGCCGTCGCGCGGCCTTTTTACAAACTTTATCCATATTGCAAACACTTTCGTAACTTTAAATATAGCTATTTATTTAGCCGTTAATGAAATAAAAAATATATATAAAATTAAACAAATAAATAACATTCGCATCGCTAACAGTGCCTTTAAACCATACCACCACACGATACCATTTTACAATCGAAATGTCTGCACCTCCATGCTTCTATAGTGTCTAAGTTCTCTCCATAGATATTTTGAAAAGATGGCCAATTTATAACATTGTATTTGGTTCTGTTCTCAGTAACTTATTCTATCTAATTTCTGCTGGTGTTGCAATAAAATATATTATGTATTAATTTATCTTAGTTGTCAGTCCGGACAACGTTCACTTGTAGCTCCAACTTTCCTAAAAAATGCAAGAACCGTCAACGTTAAAAGGGAAAAGATGTATCTTGGTTTTTTTAAGAGTTTACAAAAAGTGTTAATGCCACTTTGCCGTTGGGCACCCAAGCTACAAAGTGATACAATAACTTTACACAGGCACCTTCCCACGGACTACTAAAGCTTATACAAACGAATTAAAAAAGCACGAAAAAGTTAACTAAAATATAACGTTTTATTGTTTTGTTCAAAATGTTTTTGTTTTGTTTATATAATTTTAACGCAAATTTTGTTGCGAAACAAATTACAAAAACACAAATGTTGAAAAAATATCCACGAGCAGGATTTGAACTTGCACCCTTCTGACATACCGGGTCAGGTGCTCTTCCAATTGAGCTATCGTGGTTCTAACCTGCCCGCCGAAATTATTCAACACTATTTACTTTTTACTTTGAAAGCCAAAGGCACCCATTCAATGTCAACAACTAGCGTCATTAACACCCGATCATAATATTTTTACAAAAACTAAAGATCAGTTTAGAAGTAGGCAAGCTATTAGAACCACGATAGTTCGAATACTGCTCGTGGAAATTATTTCAACATTTGTGTTTTTGTTTTGTTCAATTTAAAATACATACTGTCAAAAATACTGTCTCTTTTCAGAAAAAGACAAACAGGATTTTATAATAGCTTTTATAAATTTGATGCCGTTGGCAAACGAACAATTATATCAACACTTCCAAGCCTCCTTCGGGCATTTCTGAAACAAAACAAAACACCAGTTAACACAAAAAAAAACATAGAATTTTGCATATCATTAAGGAAACGGCTCCTAGACAACACATTTTATTCGTTAGAGGATTTTCAAAAGTTTAAAGCATAGGTTTGTTAGTGTTGTGATGCATATTAGTTAGGTAAGTACCTAAATTATAGGTTGCATGCAGTTGAATAAACCCAATTAGGCTCAGATTATTTATAATCTAAGTAAATAGGCTTATATCTATGTCTTTCCTACCACAATTAAAATGTTTCCCTATTTATAGCAAATAAACAATTTGGAGCTTTGAATTTTAATAAAACTTTTACCTTCAATATTGCTATTCCCGTGCAAGTGAACACGTCATACGCCCGGCAAGGGTAGTCCAGGTACTGCCGAAGGTCGCGGTCCACGCAGTCGGTGACGGCCTTCTCGACCGCCTCAGTCCAGCCCTGGTGGTCCTCTGCCCACTTCCGAAGGTGCCGTTTGTAGACGTCCTTGTTTAATGTGTTCTTGTCGACGAGAAAACCGGACTTTTCGAACACACATTGGACGTCGTTGCACTGAAAAGGGAGATAATACATTGTTATTTAGAACAATGTTAAATAATTATTTCAACATACTGATTATGAACCCGCACCATCTTAGTGCCTAATGCGAGTTTTATTAGGCATTGGAATACGTTAACGAAATGTATTTGTATGGGATTGAAGCAGCACCTTTTGGTGACAAACGAGACCAGTTAAACGTGAATGAAACTCGCACTTAGGCTGCCCTTTACACAGA
Source organism: Eudonia truncicolella (assembly GCA_949315975.1). Taxonomy (NCBI): domain Eukaryota; kingdom Metazoa; phylum Arthropoda; class Insecta; order Lepidoptera; family Crambidae; genus Eudonia; species Eudonia truncicolella. The sequence continues at coordinate 14,118,410 of OX438836.1, forward strand.
CAGTTCATTAAAGTACTTTTCTCACACTATAGGATAATTTTGAAGAGTTAATAACTTACAGGACCAAGCAGTTTAGGATTGGAGCATTCAGTAAGCGGCTTAGAGTCTCCTAACTCTGGAATATCGCAGCAGGCAGATATAGGTTTCTGAAAATTATAACAATAACGTAATAATACAAGTGTCAAATGTAACTAGCCTCTTTAGTAACTTTTTTTGGCAAAACTTCAGTGGTTTTCTTAAGGCAGTTCACACCGTAGAAATATTCTTTATACCCTTATTTCTTATATAAATGTGCCCTTTTATTTATAAATAAATAAATGTTTCCCACACTTACACCAATTATGTAGCCCCAAGAAAAGCTTCCTAAAGAAACTGGATAAATGGTTAATTAGACAACGGATTTATAAACATACTTAATTTACTTAAATACATACTTATTATACATAGGAAACAGCCAGACCCGAAACAATTTATAACAACAGGTATTTCTAAATTGATCCGACCGGGAATCGAACCCGGGACCTCAGAGATGGCGACACCATGAAAACCGGTGTGCAAGCCACTCGACCAAGGAGGTCATCAACTATGTCGTTATGATTTATTTATTTTAATATTTTATTTTTATAACCATTATCGGGATTTGTCAATAATCATAATTTAGTAAGTTATTGTAATTATGATACTTACCAGCGTAGCCCCTCTACTTCTTTCTTGCAACAAAAGGTCAGCATTACTAGCCTGTGGAATAAGAATTATAAATAAAAAAATTAAATACAATTTTTAATGAGAAATTACGTGTATTAGAAAAAAAACCAAAGAAAAAGAGAAGTGCGATAGCCAGTTCCAGATCGGGCAGAACTTTGCCGATTCTGGAACACCGGATGAGTTAGCTAAATCAAAAATTTCACTTACTCCTCGTTCTTCGGAAGGCACATTAAGCAGTTGGTCCCATTGTTATCGTGCAATGAGTCGTTAAAACCTACCAACCTGCATTAGGCCAGCGTAGTGGGTTCTGACCCGATCTCAAAATGTGCATTTGTTCATGTTTTCCTTTTATTATGTAAGTATTTATTTGGCTTTTATCTCAACTGATGTTAAGTGATGATATGGGTTACTACTGAGGAACTGGCATTCCGATAGCTGCCGTAAAACAGCAACAAAGAAATTTATAAAAAACAATTATGTTATGATGATGTACTTAGGTAAGATGGTAGTAAATTGCCAGGCGGACTTAACACATTCACTGCCTTGAAATGACAAACAATTGAATATCTATTGTGTCTCCACGACGCCGTGTATTTGGCAGTGAATGTGTTAAATCAAGCCCTCCCTGCACCAACAAACCGTATACAATCATGCACCCCTACTGGCAATTGAATCCAGGACCAGGAGTACGAGCCTATCCTATGGTTGGATAGGGAGAACTGGCCATAAACCACCTCGAGGGCCCAGTTCGGATTGGTTGTTTTTAACGACTGCTAATGCAACCGGAACTAACGGTTTCACGTGCCTTGCCTCCTTCCAAAGCACGGAGGAGCTCAGGTTAATATATTTTTGGCCACTCATCAGATGACCGACCTTTGTGAAAAATGCTTAACTCAGCAACCGCAAACTAGCCGCGTACACCACTGCGCCATCAAGCTCCTAAATGTAAATATGAATGGTGATTATGAACCTAAAGAAATATGAAATTAATTGCATTTGATGATACTTACAGTAATAAACAATAACAAACACAATATAAAATGATACATTTTGCACTAATGTATTTATCGTGGACTGTTCTCTACAGAATCATACGGTTAACAAACAGAAAAAGTATGATCTCAATTAATTATATTTAAGTACTTATAATTATTTGCACTATCTATATAAATAACCAGTTTTATCGGAAAGTCAAAGGGTAAAATCCCCGGTAAAATACTGTTTTTATGCGTTCAAGCGAATGTTGAACCAAGATATCGGTATGACTGTATGTCAACAAGAATCAATTAAGCACTATAATCATACTAGTTTCTGCACATGACTTCGCCTGCATGAATTTCGATTTGTCACTTTTTATCGCCTGCCCCCGGAAACATTGCTTACCTACCTTCGGACCGGGTGAAGTGAATAACGTTGATTCCTTGCTCCGTTCTGACGCAAATAAATAATAAACGGACAAACACACTTTAGTTCAGTTTAGTTTAGTTTTCTAAAGTTTATGCGATCACTTTAAATATGAAATGAAATACTTTTCTCGAATCCAAATAGTTTTTTGGTTGTTAAACTATTTGTATGGTTATAACTTTATTATTAACAGCCTATTTTAAGCAAAGTTTTATAACGGGGATTAACGCAACGACAGCAGTCAGCCCGTGCAACTCGGCCCAAACGTCGCGGTATAAAGGTATCAAAGTAAAAAAAAACATTCAAATAAGTGCTTTTGAAACGTCCAAACACTTTTTATACCAACTACCCATTCAGGACGTCTATTTTCTAGCTGTGGAGAAGAATGGGCGCAACTCCACCGCTTTAATAGAAGTAACGACATTTAACAAAAAAAGTATGTCGTTACCAAATCATATGATATTATAACTCAATACAATTTAAAAAAAATCAAGAGCCCCGAACTTCACGTTTCGAGAACTTTGACCTATACTTATTATGATCATCATTTCAGCCAAAAGACGTCCACTGCTGAACAAAGACCCCAAGGATCTCCATAACGACTGGTTTTGTGCTGCTCGCATCCAGCGGTTTCCCGCGATCTTTATGATACTTACAATACAGAGAACTTAGATGCAAGATGAGTTGTCGTCAACATTACACTACCCAAACCGTATCACGTTTTTAAGTACCAACCTTCTTTGTCGGTATAGCTTAATAGTAATTATAGTTCGATATATACCGATTTTTAACTTTAAATATTGTTTTATTCTTACGTTTCAAACCCTATACAGGGAGCGAGCGTGGTCACGGAAAACTGCATATTTGGCATGTTTGAAAAATAAATAAACATCCACTTGTTGTGTGCATGTTCGCATTTACAATATTAGTGCGATTCTAAGAAGATTTCGTTTGTTTTGGTATATTCAGAGAATTGAGATAGCTTCTATAGTATGTCTATTATTAATTGGTAATTCAAGGAAAAAGAAATGGTATTTGTAATTATGAAAGCACTATAGATAGCACGAACTTCTATTGAAGTTATATCGCAGAAGATAGTAACACAATTTCTATGAAAAAATACAATTGTTAGTTCCATTTACGGACGTTGTGGCGCTGTACCAATTTCCATACAATTACTAAACTCTTTTACGATTACAAGCTTTACAATACGAATCACTGCTCGTGTAAAGCCCACGCGCTGTTGCGACATTTTGAATTTAATACAAAATTAAACACGCAAGATTTCATTGATTTTAAAATGAAAGAAAAAAATTTAAAACCGCTGTTGTGTAGTTTCATGGAACTACGTGCGTTGGCAGCGGTTTGCTTTTTCTATGGTTAAATATCGTGTTTTGATGATACTTTGGTAGATGGCGCTACTTGGTGAAACTTCATACAATGCGGTCATTGAGTAAAGGAAACTTCAATTCATAGGTATTAATACATCTAAAATGTTTGTAATCTCTAAGTTGATTTTATTGTTACAGCAACATTAGTAATCTGTCGTCGTTGCGAGTCATAAACAATAAATGCGTCTGTTAATGTGGGATGCTAATGCTAAGCATTATATATGCCAACCATTACTATGTTACATAAATAAATAAAAACATTGGTAGCTTTTAAGTTATTTACTAACAAAAATTGTAAGTATGTATGTTAATATTTAAGGTATTGTATGGTCCATAGTTGCCTGAATAAAAGGTATTCTATTCTATTCTATTACCTACGAAGACTGACATTTACTAATTGATGCTCAAAGATAATACTTGTCTTGCCTTCTGCATTGTAAAGTAATTGCTCTTGAACGAATATCGAAACGACGTGAACTGTTTAAGGAATAACTAACTAAGTAGTTACGACTTACGAAGTTTATTTAAAATATCCCATTTGTATTGAGACTAGGCAAGAAGTCTAATGTGTGGATAATTTAAAAGAGAAGCAACGCCGGGTTAAGAAAAAGTCTCTATGGGTAGGTAAGTACTTAACCATAAACTTTTGTCCTGCTAAACGTAACAAAACAAGTCGATAATAATTGTTCCGGATCGCAATATTCTCTCGTAAAAGCTCTCAATGTCCATTACGAATAGAGTCGCCATCGCGACGCAAAATTGGCTGCTGTAAGTTTTCTTGTGGCATTCCCCGCTATTTGCATACATATTTAAGTTGACAGTCAACTCTTTGCATTTACACGATGTTCTGATTTCTCTATGGAATAAAAAGACCTTGGGATAAAAACCTTGAGCGTAGAACGTGAATAATGACTCCTTGCTTTAATTTCGTTGGTGGGTTGGTCAAATAGTGTACTTAATGGGGGTAATTAATTAAGCTTCGTTTGTTGGCGCCAAATGCAAGTCAGATATCGTCATACCTACTCCAAGGAATAGAGTGCTAGGGACCGTTCGTGATATATATAGGTAATCATACCTGACGAATTTAAACTTTGTGTACATAAACATAAAGACAAAAGACGCGCTGCTAACATTTTGATGCATGCCTGAATGCAAAACATCTGAGTACGAACAATTTATCGAATTCATATCATAAAAATCGTTCGTAAAAAAGGAATATTGTATGGAAATTGTTACAGCGCCACAACGTCCATAAATGGAACTAACAATCGACGGGCGTCGTTTCTTAGAATTTATGGCGTATCATGACCATACAGCTTCATGATCACGACTCAATGTTACGATACGATTTCGAGAGATTTGCTGTCTTTGTATGTGATTTCGTAAGAATGCTTAATATTATTACTATTTTCGACACACATTTACTCTTGTGGATGGCAATAGCTAGATATGATAGAAAAATACAAAGTACCTATCTAATATTAATATTTTACTGGTAAGTACAGTGCCCTGATCTCACCTGATGTTAAGTGATGATAAGGCCAATGATGGAAGCGCGCTTCACCCGGGATCCTCAACTAAGTATAGCAAAGTAAAGAGAATATTTGAGAAAAGCTTTCCAATAATATAAGAATTTTGTCCTGTCAAGGAAATTGTCATCTTGTTTAAAAATGCAATCAAATTAGTATTTTGCTACCCTTTATTAGTATTTCAATAAAAAAAAAATATTGTAACGAAATATTAATATTTAATCACTGTTAGTTATTCTTAGTTACCTACATACTTTCATCATCATCATCATTCTTCTCCGTACTCATAAAGTCTTCTACCGTAGACTACGAACCGATAGCGCAGTGACTTCCACAAAAGTTCAAGAATAGCTTAAGTTAAATCATGTTTCTGTTTATTCCGTTCCGAACGCCTAAGAGAGGCTAGTAGAGGACGGCGACATGCACGCTTGCTGGCTGGCTTGCTTGCAGGTGATGCCATCCTCTCTAAAAACCCTCTGAGGAAATTCAGTCACTACGACTTATCTATAAACGTATAATGACTTGTCCTGACTGACTAATTCATCAACGCCGGGCCGAAACCGCTGGAGCTAATTCGATGAAATTTGTGTGACGTAACCATCCACTAAGAAAGGATTTTACGGAAATCATACATTAAAGGGTTCAAATAGAGGGTGAAAGTTTGTATGAAAGTCCGTCAGTTTTGAAGTAAAATACATGAAAATTGGTATAAATAGTATAAAAGGAAAAAAGATTTTTTTGGGGAAATCGTTTTTTTTTGAAGTAAGAACTACAAAAATGAATAATTTAATAGATCTATAGATTTCAATAAAAATAAAGAATGACGTGTTTTAGCATTTTTTTGAAAAACCACCCCTAGATAAGTAATAGGGGAGTAAATATTGAAGTATCGAAATCTGTCATTTTCTAAGTTAAATACTTGAATCAGTATTTGGCTTTGTCATAATTGTTTCACGATTATTATTAATGTAAGTATTCCTACAAATACTTACATTAATAAGTTTAGCTTTTTTAAAAACAATCACAAGTCGTGTAAGCCCACATGAGCCAAACCGCGAGCAAAAGCTTGTATGATATTGACATAATTTATGTATACCAAATACCAATGGTCAATAACAATATGTATTACAAAAGTGTATTTGTTACAGGAATATAAGTTTTTGATCATCTACCCTTAGAACTAAAAGGATTAAACTCCAAGATGTTTAAAATTAAATTAAAAACCTGGTTGATGGGAAAAGCCTTCTATAATTTAAAAGAATATTTGGACCCATATTTAATCATAGTTAATTCAAGTAAGTTGCAATACCTGAAAAAGGTAATTAAATTACTACTATTTATTTTTTAAGTGCTTGCCGCACTGAAGCTAAATCAAATATATACACATAAAATTTAAATTTCAATACAGTGAAAAAATTAAAACTCCACCCGACCCAGCCAGGAATCTAACTTGGGTCTTCCGAAATCCGGGCGGCTGCACTGACCGCTATGCTACCGGGAAGGCTGACGTAAGCGCTGAATTTTGTGACTGCTTTTAATTTTTTGAGTGCTAATAGCGACACAGTGCGCCATCTATCTAATGGTTATTGCAACCAATGGCTATGCAAGCAGATTCATCTTTGCAGATGAAATACTACAAATTTGATAACACAACGCTATAGTAAATTTTTACTTTTTATTTTTTAAGTGCTTGCCGCACTGAAGCTATAAAATTTATAAAATACAGTGAAAAAAAATTTAACGCCTACCCGACCCAGCCAGGAATCTAACCTGGGTCTTCCGAAATCCGGGCGGCTGCACTGACCGCTATGCTACCGGGAAGGCTGACGTAAGCGCTGAATTTTGTGACTGCTTTTAATTTTTTGAGTGCTAATAGCGACACAGTGCGCCATCTATCTAATGGTTATTGCAACCAATAGCTATGCAGGCAGATTCATCTTTGCAGATGAAATACCACAAATTTGATAACACAACGCTATAGTAAATTTTTACTTTTTATTTTTTAAGTGCTTGCCGCACTGAAGCTATAAAATTTATAAAATACAGTAAAAAAAAAATTTAACGCCTACCCGACCCAGCCAGGAATCAAACCTGGGTCTTCCTCAATCCTGGCGGCTGCACTGACCGCTATGCTACCGGGAAGGTTGACGTAATCGCTGAATTTTGTCACTAATTTTTTTGAGTGCTAATAGCGGCTCAGTGCGCCATTTATCCAATAGTATTTTATAAATTAAGTATATAAGCCACCTACATTTTACCTAGTATAAGATCTTTCTGTACACTCTTAATATGCAATAAATATATTTGAATTTACAAAAACACAAAATGTTGAAAAAATTTCCACGAGCAGTATAAAGGATATAGTATAGTGTTAGAACCACGATAGCTCAATTGGAAGAGCACCTGACCCGGTATATCAGAAATGTGCAGGTTCAAATCCTGCTCGTTGAAATTTTTTCAACATTTTGTGTTTTTGTAATTGATTTCGCAACAAAATTTGCGTTAAAATTATATAAACAAAACAAAAACATTTTATGTTTGAATTTTGTTTGACCTTAAGTTTCTCGCCGCCCTTAAGGCAGATTCATTGTGAAAGCCATTTATTAATCCATACCGTTGTAATTAAAGTAAATATAAATAAATAATAATAGTACCTTCCATAGTTTGAAATAACAAGAATAAAAACGATGCTTACCATAATGATAACAGCAAGCTATTTCCAAAATAATTTTTTTTTTACTAACGCATATTTTTGTCCGCTGATATTACAAACTGTAGGCGTACAAACGTGACCGTACGCGGCTGCGTCACCGTCTCGCAGGGTAATTGTCTAGTTGGGCCGATGCTCCAAGCTCCGTTTTACGGCACATAAACGTACGAAAGCACCAATAAGCAATCACTTGAGCTCCGAATGGATCTGGGACATAAAAAGTGGAGATTAGTACTGGAAAGCGGTGGTTGGTCAGAGAGCGGATTAGATTTATCGCTGAAACGGTTAACAGACGTATGACTATTCAGTTTTAAATCACATTGTTTAATATTTGTTAAAGTTAGAACACTGAATAATAGGTAGTGCTAAATAAAAAAGCCTTCTTACAAAACATGATACAGTCTGTTAGAAACACAAAACTTAGTCTATTTTATACCATAAGACTGACCATAACATTGACAACCAAGAACAATACTTAAAAAAAATCTTAGACACAAACAACCTCAATATCTCGGCCATCTGGCCCTTTTCAAGTATGTTTTATGAATGATGTTATCATGGAGTAACGTTAAATGACACATTTTGGGCACATTATCAAACTTAGTTTCAACTTTATATTGAATTAAGTTTATAATGTCTAAATGTCAAATAAACGCTTCTATCTTAAAAGCTAATGCCGTTGAAATAGCTCTTAGCATCTAATAAATCTCAATTCCATTAATAGGCCCCGCTATCTCAGAGACCCCTACTGTAAGACAAATGAGACTTATCTATGGGTGACCTAGACCACTCATTGTGGTCCAGGATTTATGGACGTTCGTTTTACAGCCAGAATTAGTTTACAAGTATTTCACAAGACTTTTTTAGGCTGCGACTAACTACAGTTTATTTAACACATTTAAAAAGTTGGTAAGTATGTTACATTACTGGAAAGTTAGTTGTTTAAAGTTGTTGTTACTCCCCCCTCTTTTATTACCCCTTAAAATTATATATTAAAAACACATTTATTCAATAACTTGTCTCAACGTAGTCTCAACAAAACCACACACCGATGTTTGCGCACTGGCTAGAGCAGATGCTAATTTTTTTGTTGCTATTTATTGTCTATTTACTGTAGTACTGATTTCGTGATGGGAATATAATTTTTAATTTTATGTTGAATTCTAGCTTTCCAGACAAGTCTCAGTCGTTTTTGGTCTGCTATGATGCAAAAGTATGTATGATTCAGTGAAAATAAATTTAAGAGGAGGAGGAGGAGGGAGTTCCATAGCGCAGTGGTTAACGCGCTCGGTCTGTGAGTGCTGAGGTTAAGCAATATTCTCAAAGGCCGGTCACCGGATGGGTGACCCAAAATTTGTCATCTCGAGCTCCTCCGTGTTTATGAAGGCACGTAAAGGCACACTGGGCCCGCGTGGTGGTTTATTGCTCGTTCTCCCTACCCATCTATAGGGAAACCTCGTGCCAGCAGTGGGGACAATGAGCTGATGATGATGATGAAATTAAAAAAATCACCTAATAACTTCCGCATAATTTTAAGAGTATTCATATGACATTGTACATCGGTAGAGTCTGTTAGTTTTTATGTCTGTCTTTTATAATAATTGTGCTCACAACCTAGCTAGAATAAGTTTATTATTTCTTACCAATAGGTACGTATACAAGTTAGAAATGAGATAAATATGAAATTGTGATGGTAAACCTCCAGGGATCGAGAAAGATGGAAAAGGGTTTTGGGGGAGGCCTGTGCCCAAAAGTACAACGGAAGAAACAGGCTAATGAAAAAGGAAACCTATTTACAATGGTGACACAAAATCAATTGAAGAAAATAAAAATAAAATCCTATAAAAGAGGCGCGGAGAGGCACTTTGTGGGCCGGCAGGGTGAGGGTGACAAGGCGTTACGTTATTTTCACGCTGCAACCGTTGTCTTCGCGTCTGGACTCCATTTCCACATAACATCAGGTGTCGATGGCCGTGCAAACTATTTTAAAAAAGCACAACTCACCAATTCAATGAGACAAAGTCCGAATGTAATCAAAGATTCCACAATTCGATCATTGGTATACTTGTAGCGTCAATGTCACTTTATTATCATAAGTAGGTAGCAGTTTTAGCTCAGAAAAACAACTTATTATTCTGAGGATTTTAGAGCCGCCGAGATGGGACGCCCGACGACGACGGACGCCCGACGCATGCGATTTTACTACGATATTGAATCTATATGAAAGAATAATACTTTCAACTTTGGTCTGAAGTATATAAAGGCAAAGATAACAGCTTACAATTCGTTTTATTTCAAAGCTTTTTGCGCCCGTGACTTCTTTTACATTACATCACTATTGAGAAAAAGAGTACTTGCTTCAGGTGGGACTTAAACCTTTCCCAATCAAGGCATATCTTTAACAATACCGACAACAATTGTTGACTAGATTCGGCCACCAACGGTAAAACGAATTATTGCATGTTATTTCGACAATACTTTGAACCGCTTACCTATATACGTTGATGCAACTTGTCAAGTAGGTACATCATAGATATTGCTTATCACAGTTACTGGTCTGTAAGATGTTAATGTTTTAAGTCTAGAAATAGACCCGGCTTGATTGTTGCATTGATTTTTTTATGAATTTTAAATAGAAAACTAAGGTCTGCAATTTAGGAGAAGAATATTAATTTGTCGTGTCATTTACATTTACGTGTACATTTACTCTAAACATTAAAGTTTTATTATGACACAAAAATTAAGTTGTTAAATAATCTTAAATGCTAATGAATGAGTGAATTTATATAATACTAGCGGCCCGTCCCAGCTTCGCACGGGTGGACATTTCTTTTTTATACAGCCTATGTTACTCAGCGCTAATGTAGCATTCTAATGGTGAAGTGAAAGATTTTTTTAAATCGGTCCAGTAGTTTTTGAGTTTATTCGTTACAAACAAAAATGCAAAAATACAAAGCTTTCCTCTTTATAATATTAGTATAGATTAAGAGACCAACTGCCCAACCACAAGATATCGAGCATGAGACAGCTATGTTAGGTGACGGATGATGAAGTATGTCCGTCATAAGTAAAGGTCACCTAAAAAGGTTGAAGAGCAACAATTGTTTTAAGTTCAAAGTTTACGTAGTCTCATTAGTTTGGTTATGTTGCGTCACATTTTATCAAATACGTGACTTTTTAATTTTACTCACGCAAATAAACTCGTAGAAGATACCTTCTCGCAATTTAAACCTAACAAAAAAGGATGGCAATCCTCGTTTATCTTACGTAAATTCAGAACTTCTGTTATCAAAAAAAGGTTTTAAATATGTTTTACCTGTTTGGAGTATTTGTGGAAAACGTGCAAAATTACAGTGGTGTCGAGGTTCCACAATGAAACTAGAGTAATTATTAACGAGATTATTACCATGTTTTTAGTTGTTATTCAGTGTCCGATATTCCGGCATGCCGCATGCGCCATGATCACTGATGTACTGAAGTTACAGTGGATGGATGGATGATAAGTATAACCAGAAAAGATCTAATTTCCGTCTTATTCGTTTTTTCTCGTACATTCTCGTACATTCTAAGAATCTCGTTTTTAATTACACTTTTCTGAGTGACAAAGTTTAAAAAAAAATGTTTATATAAAATAATATAAACAGGGGTCCCAACCCACCTTTGCTGCGCCCGCCCGATCCTCTAAATGACACCACACATTTACAGAACACACTAAACATGCACACCAGTTTAGGCCCAAGACACCGTACTCGTAGAACAAGGGTACGAAGAACCGGTTCACACTCGCTCTACACCAGGTACAGACATGTAACTGGGCGCTTCTCTCCTCCTCCACGGCCCGGTCAACCCGAGCCGAGGTCCGAGCCTTTAGAGGCGCCCTCGGGTTGCTCCGCTCCCCGATCCGATCCGAACCTTTCGGAGAATCTAGTAGGGCACGGGGACGCGCACTAGTGCGCGATGCCGTTCCCTCTAGAAAACCTCCGAAGGTGATTCGTTTCTCACGGCTTGAGGGACCCTTTACGTTTCTCGCCGCCCCCAAAAAAGCCCGGTGAAGCTGAAAATGCCGTAGAGGCAATCAGCAATCTCTCTCAAAAAAAAACCTTTGCTGCGTTACCGTGTTAACGTAGTAACGAATATCCCCGGGGGTTTTCTAGTAGTTTGCATCACGCAAACGGGGTGCGTAACTGCGTAGCTGGATACTTTGAAGTTATCTAGACGAATGATGGGAGCGGAAACACTGAGGAACTTCTCGCGGAAGAAGGAAGACGTAAGAACGAAAAAGAAGAAAAATTTATGTATCGAAAAACGTTACAGAGTTAGTTGCCGCTAGGTTACCGCTTGGAGCCAAACTCAGCCGCATTATATGAAACTCAATAAACAACTTTAATCAATGAGAAAATGTCTGAAAATAATGATATTTGTACAAACATGTGAAAGTATAAAAGCTTAAAATGACAGTGGTTTAAACCGTAAGCATGTGTTTTTAAAAGATTCATAACATTCCTCGCATAAAACTGGAAACTTAGCTTCGATGCAGTGGCAATAAAAGCAGAACATCTAATTTCAGGCGACGTAAAGGAACTAAATCGAGGTATTCACCCAATCGAAAGTACACAAGTGTTACAATAGGTACAGTCACAAGCATTTTTTTTAAATTCTACTTCCTCCAACATTATCGGAGATCTTAGTATTATATTCTCTTTCATACCAGTTCTCTTTTCTCTTGACAGTGTAAACACCCGGTATAATTGAAAATGCCTTGTCAGTGTCATACCGGGAGCCGGTATTTACACTGACAAGGGTTTTTGAGTGGAATCTATTTACTTTACCTTATATATCTATTATATATATGATAACTTGTAGGAAGCAAATTATTTAAACATAATTTAGAATAACTACTCAACCTATCTCTTTTATATAAATAACTCCAATAAAATATTATAATGCCATTTTTTAATCACTAAAATAAACAAATGAAAAAAAAAATTTTTGTTTACCTACATTTTTATTTTGTAATTGAATACGATTTAATCTTCAATTGATCTTTATTTATACCACATTTAATACACAAGAGACTTAAAATACAAACACATCATGCCTCAAACACTTTTTTGACAATAAACAAATTTTATATACAAGCTATCGGATAACTCAAAAATTCACTGACGTTTGTCAAATATTTTTTTCATAGTTCTGCTATTTTAACGCGCGAAGTTTATGGTTCTAAAGCTGCCTATTCACGTATCAATGCATTGTAAGCCACGCCATAGACAAAAACACGCTTCTATCGGTCAATATAAGGCTGGCAAAAGAAAGGGATTTTTTCGTACTGGGAGCCGGTATTGACACTGACACGGCTTTTTCCTACTTATACCGGGAGCCGGTATTTACATTGTGGGGAGGTTACTTCTCGCACTTTCATCCAACATACTACACATTCATCCATCACCTTTCATTCCAAGCAATGGGTGATCTGCTTTTTATTTTACGAAAGTTTATGTCTCTAATTTATTTATATAGTGTAATGTAATAAATTTTTCAGTAGAAGTTTTTTTAATATTTAAATATTGTGCCACTTATGTTATTCCAGGGAAGTTTGTTATAATTATCTTAATGCTATATTACATGTTTCCAATTTCATAGTCACAAGCATAAACATGTACTTATGACTTTTGACTCTTATTCCATTTTTGACTCTTATTCCATTGCATTAAGATTTACATTGTTTACATGTCAATGTTCGCGACTGTACAACTTGTAATCGTTACCGCTCCGCATCATAAACGTACGTGATTCCTATTCAGAAAACGGTGGACCATAACTGTTATCTGTACAAGCTATCTGTATCAAATTTAAAATTTCCCTAATTTCATTGGCAAATTGTCTGTTATAGTAGTTTGAAACCTACATTATTAGTAGCCGCATTGTTACTTTTATGGGTCGTTAGGGTAACTGGCGCCGGCTTTACTCGGCTACACTTCATTACAATGTCTGTGACAGCTATTTGAATAAGATTACCAATGTTTAGGTTAGTCTGTCGTAGTTAAAAACTCATTTTATTTCAATTGTATAGGTACACCATGATACCCTCCTCACCTCTATTATAAACATAATTTCCTAATCAACACATGCAGACTAGACCAGTATCTCAAATATTGTTTTTTTTTAACGGAAATATATTTTGAGCGACGGTATTTGCACAGACACAACTAAGTAGCCAGAATAATTCACCAGCAACTTGCTCTTGGATATGGCCTTGTTGAATCGGAGGTGCCGTACTATAAGTACGCACCTGCGCCAGTACTCGAAAATGGTCATGCAACGCTCTATTGGGATCGCTCTATCATTACGGACAGGACTATAAATTGTCGCCAATAAGCATGATATCGTGGTGGTTGACCGATCCCAGCGCCGGGCAATACTGGTTGATATCACCATACCTCATGATGAGAACCTCGTGAAAGCCGAGAAGGACAAGCTCAGTAAGTACCTTGATTTGGCTCACGAGGTTACCGCCATGTGGGATGTAGATTCAACCATTATTGTACCGATAGTCGTTTCGGCAAACGGTCTTTTAGCCAAGAGCCTCGATCAACACCTAGAGAGGCTCTCGCTGAAAGGATGGGTCAAGGGTCAAATGCAAAAGGCAGTACGCCTTGACACGGCACGTAATGTCAAGAGGTTCCTCACTCTGCAGCCCGAACCACCGATAGCTTGAGTCTATCCCCGCCGCCGGTGGCAACCTAGGTTAAGTTTTTTTATAATATTTTATATTGTAAATACGTTTTTATATAAAATATTGTAAAATATAAATTATCTCTTTATTTTAAATATATTTAATAAAGAGAATAATAATAATAATTTTGACAATAGCGGTAGGTACACAAATGTATATTTTTTAACTCATGTTCGATTTACTTAACCTGCTTAGCTTCATTTGTGCTAGAGTTTGCTTTTAGTCCTACGGGGCTACGGCTTGCCGTCTTATCTAAACCCATTATTGTATCCGTTGGTACCACAATAGTTAAGAATTCCGATATAAATTAAAAAAAAACATATTCTTGTAAATTAATTTTCGATTTTTTAAGTAGGTACTCAAAATCAATATTGAAATCCATTTATCATTTTAGTATCGCATCAAACATCAACCAAACCGTTAATAAATATAGCAAAGAGACGAAGTGCTATAAGATAATAAGTAGGTCAAGAGAGAATAAGGTGAGCAATAACTAGCATTATATACCAATTTATATGGTGGTGCAGTCCCATTGTGTACACTCTATTGACCGTGAACAATCTTGGGTCATCTGACACCAAGGTGTCGATCGGACGTGGGCGCCAATCATACTTCCCCATATTCCCTTTTGTTTGCCCATTGTCTCCTCATACTCGGCTTTACTATTGTTAAGAAATATAAACGTATTACTCATTGATTTCGAAGACACGACTTCAAAGAAAACACTTTTAGACCTTTCAGGTTATTTGATGTAGGTGTTACAATTTCATCATCAAAGTACAATAGAAGTAGTTTGTCACATAGTAAAGTAAAGTGAATAGCCTATAACTGTCCCACTGCAGGGCAAAGACCTCCATCATTGAAATCAAGTCATCACTACTATTGATGGGTAATGGCTTAAGCACCAAATTGCCAAATGCGGGTTGGTGATCACAAGCCCGGGCTATGCACCGAATAAATCCGAAACACACTTTGACCGACCTGGGAATTGAACCCGGGACCTTTGAGTATCCGGCCAAGCTTCCCACCGAGGCAATGAGGAGACAGTAATTGTTCTAATACATTTTAATCGTAACCTATCCTCTTTGCTCACATACCTATCTTCTTTCGTAGGTTTTCTATTATTTATTATTACAGCCAAAGAGCGCCAAAAAAGCACCACCATTTTTGATGTTATACTATATATGTGAAGCAAAAACTTTGTACCCCTTTTTACGAAAATTGCGCGGACGGAGGAGTATGAATTTCGCACAATTGTAATTTATATAGAGAAGGATTGCAGAATGTTAATTTTTTTTTTTAAATTAAGCATAAAAAATTACATTAAATCAATAAAACCAACATTACACACAGTACCATATATTTGACACACACGTATATATACACTTTCCAAAAATTTCAAAAATGGAAGAGGAGCGGCCGAAAAATGTCAACGCCAATACAAACTCACATTCTATCTTTTTTAAATTTTCATTGCTTAGGATACAATCCATGCAGCCTAAATAAAATTACGGTCGAATTTCGACCGCTAGGCGACCACTAGTAATGTTTAATTAAGAATAACACAAATTCTATATTCTATATGGACGGTGAAATGTTCATCATCATCATCATCTCAGCCAAAAAACGTCCACTGCTGGACAGAGGCCACCTTGTTGGAGGCCATTATATTTCTAAATTTTTGTTTTACTTGCTGTTGACTGAGGTATAATTTCAGTAATTAAAAAGGAAATTGCCTATTACTATCCCACTGTTGAAAAAAGGCCTCGATCATTGAAATCAAGTCATCACGAAAATTGATGGGTATTGGCTTAATCGCTACACTTGCCAAATGCGGGTTGGTGATATCAAACTTGGGCATCGAAAAATCCAAAACATACTATGCCCGACCTGGGAAGTGAACCCGGGTATCGGGTTGAGCGCTTTGCAACCCTATTAAATAAAAAAAGTATTTTAAAAAATGTCAAAGTACTTGTACAAGTATACAACAGTATTGCCTAAAGAACAAAAAATATTGCTGGAGTCTTTCTTTACCTTTCGATATTTTTTTTTGTATTGTTTATTAGGGATGTAATTCATCGTACTCATATCGTTTATTAGATATTTTTTTTCATTACAAGTACTTCTTTGATTTCAATAAGTGCTTTCTATGTAATGTGCTAAAGTTGAAGGAACGATTTTTTTTTATTTCCCTTCATTAGCTTACTCTGGAATAGTTTTAATCAGGGGTCTCCAAACTTTTTAGCCGGAGGGACACAGTGACTAGTCCCAGGGGCGAGGTATAACTTACCATATCAACTGAAGCCTAGCTGCCTAAGCTGAAGAGTTTGTTTGTTTGAACGCGCTAATCTCAGGAACTACTGGTTCGAATTAAAAAAATATTTTTATGTTGATAGTCCATTTATCGAGAAAGGCTTTGGGCTATATAACATCACGCTGCAACCAGTAGGAGCGAAGCATCAGTAAAAAATGTTGCAAAAACGGGAAAAATTATCCATATTTGAGGGCTTCCGTTGCGTGCGCTGCGTAAACGGTTCAAGTTACCCAAAAATATGTATTGACACATATGTATTGATTTGTATTGAGAAATTGACGCGGACGAAGTCGCGGGCAACAGCTAGTTACTAATATGACTACTGTGACTGAAATAAAATATACGTTATTTTGCAGTTTTGATTTAAAAGCATATAGGTACAAGTATTTGTTTTGTTTAAAATATTTTTAACCAATCACTCATTAGCAGCCCCTAACGACATACAAGATTTATTTTAAGTCTTTATGTTTTACCTAGTAAATGCCAACTAATGTTAATTAAATAACAATATACTATTCATATAAAACATTTTCTCTATTGATATAGCGTATTTATTACTTCAAAACTAACTTTTAATTTAGCATTCGAAGACAAAATCATTCATTGGTTTTCGTAGTGAACCACACAATAATGCTGGATAGATTTACGACACAGTTTCACTCAAACCTTTACTCATATTAGCAGTTTTATGTAAAGACTTGATGTTATGACAATCATATATCCATTTGTCACCAAAGTTCACATTAAATGTGCTACAAGTCATGCCAAGATAATTATTGTTCGTAGGTAAGTAGCATATGTATTATATGTCAGACATTTTCCGAGGTTTTTAAAAATTAATAAGATAAACCAGATAGTTTCATCATTCAAAATTCAAAATCATTTAATCAGTTTAGGCTACAAATAGCTCTTATGAGCGTCATTATGCCATCGGTTCGTAAGTCTACTCTGGGGGGGAGACCTTGTACTGTGAAGAACCGGCAAGATACTCAGCAAGTGTCAACCTCTTTTCTCCCTCACAGCGTCAAAAATATTGGAAAATGCCATATCATAAAAGGACACTTTCCATCACAAATAAACACACAAAAAATAAAGGACATTGTGATTGTCCTATACAAAAAAAAACGATAAAAAAGAAAATATCTAAGTTTGCAAAAATTACATCTGGTAGCTACCAATTTCAAATTTTTACAATGTCATACAGTAAAAATATAACTAATATAAGTCAACAATTGTCTAAGAAAAACAAAGTTAAAGTATACGAGTATAATAATAATAAAAATAAGATGAGTAAGCAAGAGCAGACCAGCCTCCACAGGCGGTACCCGTTCACGAGTATGACATATGAATCAGCCATCGCTTCACTCAACCATAAAACAACCCGACGCACATGCCACCACCGCAGAGACTTTAATGAGAGCATGCCACACTCAAGCTACTCTAAATAAGAACTTAATAAATTGTATAACGCAACATAAAATATTGTTTGTAAACTGTAGGACATTACTGATAAAGGCTATCCTATCAGCGCTAAGATATTAAAGTATAATGATTGATCCAAATAAAACAAAATGTGGATTTTTTATTATAACCAGGCTGTTATGTTTGTCATCTATATAATCTTTGACTGTATAATAACCTTTCTTAAGTAAAGAAGATTTTACATGATTTTTAAACTTATCTAAAGGTAAATCTTGTACAGTACTAGGTATTTTATTATAGTAGTGTATCCTTGCCCCAAGAAAGAGCCAAGAACCTTTTGCAGCCTAAACAGTGGCATTACAAGTTTTTTTCTTATTTCTAGTATTGAAATTGTGTACGACGCCATGTTTAGTAAATGAGTTGACATTGCAACGCACAAAGACTATGTAATTATAAATAAACTGAGATGCAACTGTAAGAACACCAATTTCTTAAAAAATATTTCTTAGAGTAGTTTGGGAACCTAGTCTATAAATGGTTCATTGCTTATTTCTGTAAAATAAATATAGATTTAACATCTGCCGCTGCTAGCCCACAGTAAGATGCCATACGAAATGACACTGAAAATAGCTAAAATAAACTGTTCTAGCAGTTTCAACGTGTGTTAATTGTCTTATTTTTCTGATGGCATAAGCTGCAGAACTGAGTTTGCCGGCCAATAAAATGAGGATTCTATTGAAGTTATAAGTCAAGTGTTATAAGAAAACTGTTAAAAAGAAGAAGAAGAATACTGTTGAAACAGCTAACTCTAAATTATCACCGTTTATTCTAACATCGGTTGGTTCAGTTTTAACATTAGGTAGTGTGAATTTGATACATTTTGTTTTTTTTTGCATTAAGCTATAGATTGTTAACAGTAAACCAACTGAGCACTTCTGCAAGAGCATTTACATCATCATAATTATTCTTACACCTAGTAACATTAAAAATGAGTGAAGTTTTAACCCAGTTCATTTTTATGTCCCCACTGCTGGGGTACGAGCCTTCCTTTTGGATGAATAGGGAGAACGGGCCATAAACCACCACGCGTGCCCAGTGCGGATTGGTGGTTGTTAAAGACTGCTAATGTAATCGGGACCAACGGCTTAACGTGCCTTCCGAAGCACGGAGGAGCTCGAGATGATATTTTCGGTCCCCCATCCGATGACCGGCCTTTGCGAAAGTTGATTAACCTCACTCGCAGACCGAGCGCGTTAACCACTGCGCCGTCGAGCTCCTCAGAAGTTCACAGAAGTTTTCCACAAAGAATGCCAAGTCGTTAAAATATTTTTTTTTTTTTTATTTTTTTTAAGTGCTTGCTGCACTGAAGCTAAATTAAATATTTATAAAATTTATAAAATACAGTGAAAGAATTAAACGCCCACCCAACCTAGCCAGGAATCGAACTATCCCGGTAGCATAGTGGTCAGTGCAGCCGCCCAGATTGCGAAAGACCCAGGTTCGATTCCTGGCTGGGTTGGGTGGGTGTTTAATGTTTTCACTGTATTTTATAAGTATTTTGTTAATATAAATTAAAAATAGGAAGGGCCCACGAATATTTTTGCATTTGATAGCCCAATTTTTATGGAAGGCTATTAGGCTATTTAACATCACGCTATGCTAGTCCAGCGACAGCAACGCGATGCGACAAGGTGGGTCGGTCAACATCTAGTTATGGAGTAGTTTGTTAGAAGAACCGTTATTTTTGGCACAACTGTGACCATCTTAACCTATCTTCTGAGCTACAGAAGAGTTTGAGGTATTCATAATACTTTTGCTTATTTATTTAAGGTTTGTTATGATATGAAGTACCAAATAAATCTTCATCATTTATCTATCTATCTATCTATCATAATTTTTAATATACAATGAAAAATACTTGTATACAATAAGTGTTTTTTATATATTTTAGCGTTTTATTAACGCTTAAATATACTTAAGTAAAATTTAAACACTGAAAAAAGACGACAACCTCAGGCGGGAATCGAACCACGCACCTTCCGCATTCCGGGCGGCTGCCTTAACCACTTGGCTACCGAGGTCTGGCTTTCACCCGTCGAAATTTTTCAGTGCTTGATGCTTATGTTTTTTAGTCAAAATTGCTTCATCAATCTTAGAAGTTTTCACCTCTGAGATCCGAAAGAAATATTTTTACAAATATTTGAACATTCGGTTAAGATGAAGCTGCGTTATAGATAAACTTATCTGAGGTTGTCGTCTTTTTTCAGTGTTTAAATTTTACTTGTATACAACTTTGTAGGTAGCAAAATAATATGTGTATAAACGCTCGAAAGCAAACGTGTCCATACAACAAAAGCATAATCCTAAAATAGAACCCGAGTATGAATGAGAAAGATATTTGAACTCACGATTTTTCTCAATCTGGGTGACAGCTCTTCTAAATGAACTACCAAGATATTGGATTACCATTGTCGTACTTTTCCAAGCGCTTGTTAAATACGTTATTAGTTAAGTATTACCATTAATGAAAAGGTTTCACTTTAGACAGATTGCAAAGGTTTTAGGATTTTAGGATTGCAACTTTTGCAAAGGTCGGTTATCGGATGGGTGACCAAAAATGTATCATATCGAGCTCCGTGCTTCAGAAGGTACGTAAAGCCGTTGGTCCCGGCTGCATTAGCAGTCGCTAACAACCACCAATCCGTACTGGGCCCGCGTGGTGGTTTATGGCACGTTCTCCTTATCCATCCATAGGGAAGGGATATACAATGAGCTGGTGTTGATGATGATGCTAATGATGACCTATTGAACAATCAAATAATAAAAACAGCTAATTGATTATTTTAAAATTGTTGTTTTTCCTTTCACCCGAACACCATTAAAATTAATTATCATACGGTAATAACGACCACTACACCAGACAAGAAGAGCTCGTTGTCACTGTCTCTAAAACTGAAATACGAAAACCTACAAACCGTATCAAAATTGATAGCGGAGAAATGATTTAGTTTCGGCGATATGCAGGAGATTCGCGGCAAATTGTACACACGTAGCGAGATTGGCTCTAAACGGGAGCGTTCGCAAATCATCGGGAAATTGTGATTGATCAGTGGGATGTGCTTATTTAAAGTGGAGGTAAACGGTATGAGGTTGTGGTTTTTAATACCTTTTGGTAGTTGCCATAACGAAATTGTCAAATTTGACTATTTTCATATTTCTTTTTTGTCTTGTCTAGGTACTATACGATACTCAAAGACAACAAAACACATGGTAATCAATTGTCGTCCTATGTAAATGACCATGATAGTTGAATAAGTAAAAGTTAATACTTTCTTGTTGAGTTTATGTTTTTTTGAATCATTAAGGTAAGCAAATGATTATCCAATTAGTCTTCCCATCGTTACCATACCATCAGATTACGATCAGATGAAGGCGCAATGCTTCCCTGTTTTAGGTATAGGTTATTAAAATATTTCCACTTTTATGTAACAAAAAAGGATGCCGCACAATCATTATTTTTTCATAAACTGTATATACCTACTTATAGTTACCTACGCTATAATTAGGCAAAAAGACTTTTTCATCATTTTGTTCTCGTGCTGAAGTTGAGTCTTTTTCCTTTATAATAATAATCTAAAAAGATTTGGCGTCAAGCTTCGTTTTTTAATTAACGGCTTTTGCAAATTAAGGCTCTCCGTTATGTGTAAACAAATGTTTATGAAACACAGTTTTTTCTCAACACATTTTCTCAAAAGCAAAGGGTTTTTCTCATAAATATCACGTCGTCTACCGCAGCTCTCATTCTCGTCATAAAAACTTGCAGCAACTATTTTTATAAAATTGTTTAACCGGACTCGTTAAAGTGATAACTTAACAACTTGTTAGAAGAATAAATTTTAAAAATTTAACATTTAATTCATCCTTTTCTTTGTCTTTGAGCAAATGTGAGCTCAAATGTCAGTTTCAGGTAATCTGTATGTTTATAAAAATGTGCTTTTTGCTATTCGCAAGGAATAAAATAAAAATCAGTTATATTTTATTATTTTTAAGTAATATAAAATCTGCAGACGATTTTAAATATTGTAGACAATTTTAAATGTTAGTTCGTTAGTAAGATTTTTTTAATTCCACGACAGGCTAGCGCGTGGCCTTCATTGTACCTGTTGATAAGACCAAAGATGTCTGGAAGAAGGTCTGGAACCATTAACCCCTAAGAAACTGGTATCCATCAACGTCAGTAGCACTGTAGTGTTCCGACAGTTTGAGATAAGATAACCAGTTTCTCAGTAGTACAGGATTCCGGGTGAAATGCTCTTCCTTTGGCTTTATCGTCATTTACCTACTATCAAATGAGTTGAAGGCGTTTACCCGTTGTACCAATGTTCTTTTGGGAAATCCTGAGCCCGGATGTTTACAGGCTGGCAATAATAATGACGATATTATAAAAAAAGGTATTCACCTTTTTTAACCATCTTTTCAGCGTCACCGAATTTTTTGGGGGCGCCGAGAATTAAAGGGTCCTCAAGCCATGTAAAACATAACACCTTCAGCGGTCTTCAGAGGAAATGTCATCACGCACTAGTCTACTAGTCCACGCATGTCCCCGTTCCCTACTAGAATCTCCGAGGGTCTCGAATCGGATCGGGGATTTAACGCACTGGCTAAGAATTTCCTTTCTAATAACACGCTGAGTGCATTTATACAATAAGAGGAGTATGAAACTGATATTCTCTTTGCAAGGATAGATATAGCTGATATAGTAATTGAATTAGTACATAATACAAGTGCGAGAAAATTAACAGCAAATACCACAAAGGAGGATGTTAACATTAATTGAATACGATGTCTAATTACCGAAGAGTAGTTTATCTGACCATGTGGTGGTTTCGTCGTACACGAGAAAAAAATATGGAAATTGTGATCTTGATAATATTTAACATTTGACCTTCTGACTAGTGACTGATCTTGGAAGTTAAGGAACTTTCACTATGCCAGTTCACCGGACGGGTGACCTCAAATCTGTGTTTTCTTAATTTTTATGTAAGACCTTTATTATCATCATCATAGTCTTAGCCAAAAGACGCCCACTGCGGGGTAAACGCCTCCTTCTGACATATACAAATAATGAGATTTAAATGCTTGCTTTAAAAACAAATGATGTAAGGTTAAAACATTTTGTAACTCACTTCTTTATTAATACAATTACTTGTTTTATATGAAACATAACATAACTAACTACATTAAAGAGAAAAAAATTTAAGATAACTAAAGACAAAATAAAACCTATAAATAAAAAATGTCCTCCAGCTGTGGGCTCATGGGAACGGTTCCAAGAATGCTGGCAACATTACCTCTTTGGATTGCCAAGCTAATACGTTGGCAGAGGTAGCTGCCAGCCTTCTTGTCACCGGAGGCTTCAAAAAGGCGAGCACTCAACTCTTTAACATCAAATCAAAAATATTTATTGAATCTACCAAAAATTAAAACAACAAACAAGAACAAGAAAAACTGATTCGCCACACCTCACAGATATGGTAAGTGACTATGCATCGCATTTCACCTGAGCAACACATTTCCCACTTGCAACATCAAAAATGTAGCCACCTCTATAACAGTTAAATATCATAAAAAACTAGAGTTAATATAAACACAGCTGATAAGTATTTTTTATAGGTTGTTTATTATATATTTGTTTATTTTTTATCTTATTTATTTTACCTCAAAACTTACCAACATATACTTAATTTGAATATCTTGTTTGTGAAAGACGTCTTACTGTCAAATGTTGTGCGTACCTAATAAAGGTGTATAATACGTTAGGTACTCGTCCGCCGTGTATGTAAACATGTGAATATAAAATAAACACTGATGGCATGTGTAATAAATATTCATATTCATATTCATATACATATTCATATTCATATTCATATCTTTATTTATTTATTTATTTATTTCTATAGGTACACAAACAGATTACAATCAATGCATGAGTACAGTAACATATTTGGTTAACCTTACTAGCTAGACGGTAATCCAAAAGGAGTGTACACAGCATGACATTTTGGGTATAATTTGAAACGCAACAATGCTGGTCCTAAATGAAGTTATAGTTAAAACAATAATAATAATAATAATACAAAAAAGATTAAATAAAGTAAGGACATTAACACTTACAATAGTAAACGGAGTAAGGTGGGCGTCTATCTAACTGACTGACTCCGCTCCATTATTGCACTCTATAAGTTACAAAAATGTTAAAAATATAAGTAGGTACATTTATGGACCCTGTAGGGCACTTCAAGTAGGAGAGGCGAGGAGTCACCTTATGCTCGTATTCACAATTTTTTATTTTTTAGTTTATTATATTTATATAAATCATGTACTTATAAATAAATCTATGTATTTAGTCTATACATAAATTAACAACTTTAATATGATAAAATATTATTTGAGGTTCCTATCATCTAAAACTTCTTGTAGGGAGTAGTAGTTTTTATTATTTAATAATTGTTTTAAATGTTTTACAAAAGTTTTTTCTATAGTTATATTTTTTATTGTTTTGGGCAAATAAATATTATGTAATCAACATCAGCCTATAAAAGTATCGCTGTTGAGCTCTAGTTTATTTAATTTTCTTTACTTTGTTTATGGACTACTAAAAGATTTTAAATCATACTTAATATGATATGTACACATATAGTCTTTCCACATAAACAATATAAAAAGCACCAGAGATCGGACCACGCGGTCCCAACAATGGGGTAAGGTGGTATTAACGACTGCCATCTCACTACAACAACCGGGAACAAAGACTCAACGTACACACGCCTGCACATCAACCTACCACAAACTGTCAAATTTCCGCAATAGACTTTGAACTTTATATATATGGCATATGGTTGAATATTTAATTAAGAAATTTGACAGTTTTGGATAGGTTGATGTGCTGGCGTCTGTACCTTCCGAAGCAGCACTTTCTTTTGAGCCATCCGTTGACCCGCCATTATGAGAGTTGCTTAACTTGCACGATCCGCACCCGAACACACAAGCCGCTCCACCATCGCACTCTTTTTTCATTATCAAATAATAATATCAAGTATATTAAAAATACAGTCGAATTGGGAACCTCCACCTTTTTTTGAAGTCGGTTAAAAAGAAAAAAATCCTTCTTCTTAAAATGCTAATGAACCTGATACTTATTTATTACCGTTTCAATATCGTACATCGTTGCTTAAATATATAAGGTAATTATTTTTTCTATCCCTTTGATTATAATAAGTTTTAAGAACAACTAATGTTTTATCTATACTAATATTAAAAGAGGAAAGCTTTGTATTTTTGTATGTTTGCAACGAATAAACTCAAAAACTACTGGAACTATTTAAAAAATTCTTTCACCATTAAAATGCTACATTAGCGCTGAATAACATAAGCTATATAAAAAAGAAATGTCGAACCGTGCGAAGCCGGGACGGGTTGCTAGTTATATTATACAGATGTCATGTAAAACATCACATCACCAGTTTATTTTATTTCCCCACTGCTGGGGCCTTCCCTATGGATGGAAAAACTACAAGGAGAACGAGCCATAAAGCACCACACGGGCCCATATAACTGCGCAATACACACCTGAACGTGAAATTTGATTATTCCATTTCACACAATACATTATAAATGATAATAAAATTAAATTCGTCGCAATTCCCAAAATGTGCGTCGCAACAATCAAGAAAATGTTTGATTCGTAAGATTGAAATGCAAACTATGTTAGTAGCATTCTTGCGATGATAAGGGCGGTAGGCGGCTGAGGGCGCCGCCCAAGCCGTATATAAGCGGTGGCTAGGGCGGGCGGCGCAACACACTTGTTGCGGTGGTCGTGGCTGGTCGTTGGTTGCTGTCCGTCGTCACAACTTCTCACGTATCAAGTAAGTCGAATTCATTTTTATCTTTCAATTTTATTCTAAACGGTGTTATTTTTTTGTGAAACCAACCTGATATTTTTTTGTGATGAAAACTTTTAATTAAAATATAAGTAATTTTATTTAAACTTAGTAACAAAAAGTATAAAGGTGTTTTTGTGAGAGTTAATATTTTTTTAATAAAAAGGGTTTTAATTTAATGTATCACAATAAATAATCTAAAAACTCCAACAGTTATTTATCTATAAACCACTTTTCACATTTTAAAACGCAAAATATAATTGTGATAACGTCATAAACTTATGAAACAAGAAAGTTTTGAGCGACCGCCTACGCTCATAAACGCCCTTTTCGGCTTAGGAAGTTGGACTAAGACAAAAATTATTACTTCAAAGACATAAACGCTTTCTTTTATGCCAAAAGATATACTTTATAACACGTAAAAACACTTTTTATAAGTGTTAAAATCAAGCAAAAAATAAGACTTCTGCGATTAAACTGTTATAGATAAAATTCCATAAAACAACATTTGATAGCACAACTCTGAAGTTTTATCAATAAAATTAAAACGAAAGTGATGTACCTACATACTTTTTATTTTGTGATATGTGATAGGCTACTCTACAAGTATATTTAATTCATAATTGATGTGGCACATAATAGCCGTATAAAATACATCCGAATATCCAGAACTTCCGTAAAAATAGTTCTGAAAAGACAACCTGTCTCATACACAACACAAATTAAAGTTACTACTAAGTGCAACTTTAGAAAACAATATACTAAGTGCAAGTTACAAGTAATTACTATTCAAATCATATCATTTATTAGTGAACTAAGTGTATAATGTATGTTGCTAAAATTTTCACACGGACACGGCAATATGTCCGAAATCATTGATTTTTAATTAGATTCAAAGGTAAATCAAACATTCATCAGCTGTTTTCAATTTCACTTAAAATAAGAACGAGAAAATTAAAGGTTACGGAAATGGTGTTACTTGTGACGTCATAATTGATATCTTTATTACCTCATACCTCTACTTTAACAATTAATAAGTTCAATTACATTTTATAGAATGATAATTCAACTATTGTACTAGGTGTCTTAGATTTACTAGGTACCTAGGCTGAAGAGGTTTGTAAAGAATATTATATTTAGTAATAAAAATCTTCAATAAAGCCTTCGTCAGTAATGTTCTTATATGAGTATTGTCAATAATTCCAAATTCATACCTATACGCCACTTTCACTTAACATCAGGGTACCATGTGCGAGTTATATTTGCCTTGATCACGTTATCGAAAATGAGATTTAGTTATTATAATAATTCAAATTACAAATCCGCTATTTAAAATAAATCTTCTCGTAACGGTATTTCCTTACCAAAACTACGATTTAACTATGTCCATTTTTATTAAAATATTTTACATGCTTTCAGTGAATAGATTAATAATTTTGTAATGTAAATTCGTTATCAAATGATGTGGGACTTTTAATGTGTCAATGAATTATTTATTCACGCATAATTTATATAATATACATTTGCATCTAAAGGATTCTCATTAAAATACATAACTTTTGTAGGTACGCACGCGTTTATTACATCAAAACGGAAAAAAAATATGTAGCAGCGACATCAAAAACAGTGTTTTTGCTTTTTTGTAGATTTTTAACTCACGTAACGAGATCATATGAATTATATCTTTCCCGCTACCTATGCAGATGAGACATTTCACTAACATAATGTGCGTAGATAACCGTTCTGTTTCAGACAACTTCAGTAAGAGAAATTATTAAAACTTTGAATAACCGTTACTGCTGCTGATATTATGTTAGCTTTAAAACACAAAATAAAAATGAACAATGAAATTAATCAAAAATCTAAAACTATAAATCAAATAAAAAAATCAATACAAAAGTTGCCAGAATTATACAAAGAAGTTTGTTAGGACTGTTGGTAGTTACGTTTGTAAGTTGTTGCAGTTTTTGATATTATACACCTAATTATATCCATTTACTAAAAAGGAAAGGAGGGTATAGAAATAAAACTTATTTAAATTTAATTCCGAGATGGTTTCCTTCCTAATCGGGAAAACGAAAACATTATACACGGTATCCTAAATAATTATAATAATTATTCGTCAGAATGATGAACAAGATTGCGTAGCTCATTCAACGTCAAGCTTGCCAAAACTTTTACAGGTAACCTCAAAAATGGCACCTCAGGCTAACACAGAAGATGGCTTAGCTCATTCAATACCAAGCTGATATCCACCCCAATTGGGAAAACGCTGTATTTATACATGGTATCCTAATAATAGCATGTCAGTATACCAAACTAACTGAATTATTTTAATATACAAATACGGCGACGTAATGTCGCCGTCGGTACGTTGGTCTGTAATAAAAACATTTCTCATCTTACGTAGTAAAGAATGTATGAAATGCAATACTAATGTTCTAGAAAAAAAGAGACATCTGACATTTCAAGTTTCTCTCAGTTTGATTATTATCAAACTATCCAAGTTTAATGGAGTTTCTTTCCGTATAATTGAATACTTTTTTTGTTAGTATTCCGTTACCAGTTTTGAACTTGTTTGTGAATTATTTATCTTTGTTCGCGGACAGGCATCTTTCGAATACGCTGTACTAATGCAAAACAGACAATTACATAGTTATTTATTACCACCACAGTACTTATTTAATTAAAACTAAGGGTGAGTTGTTCGTGAGCGTAATTAATTCTCTCGTCTCGTTCTAAATTATTTAGCACTCGTACTCTTTGTTGATGTTTTCTTTGCCACGTTCGTTGAATTTTTTTCTCTATTTAGGTGCTGCAAAAATATAATAAAAATAGCGATCTTGCAAAATAATTTTTTTTACTGTTTCTTACTGATGGTATTACATGTAAGCTACTACTGCAAGATAACTATCTACAATATAGTTTTTACGTAGCACTGGCTTCTATCCTTGGTTATGCGTGGTTAAAATTCGTTCCGCCGCGGCGCATGTCACAAAGATTCTGTAAAAAGAGAACCATTTGATGTTCTTTTAAAAAATACAATTTGTCATTTTAAAAAAAAATACCTATTGTTTTTTGCAATACAATGAGATGTTTACTCGGTGGCAAAAGTAGACTATACTTGTAGGTTTCTGGCACAATTGGCTCTTGTACAGACGCCTGCACATCAACCTACCCAAAACTGTCAAATTTCTTGAATACATTCTCATCCATATTATAAAGGTATAAAGTTAAAAGTCTATTGAGGAAATTTGACAGTTTGTGGTAGGTTGATGTGCAGGCGTGTGTACCGTCTCGTCCCTACCAAAAATGTACGTTAGTTGGTTGCTCCGTTTTGACATGAAAGAAGGAAGGACAAATAAAAAGACAAGATCAGTAATTGTACAATTTAGCCAGTTACGAGTAAAACGTTTTTTTTTATTTCCGACCTTATCATCACTTCACGTCAATTGTGAGCGAACAAAAATAAATATAACACTTCAAACTGCCATAATAACGGTAATTAATAACGGAGTACAAGTATAGTAGTTGAGTATTCAATATGTTGGCATAACGGATACTGAAAATATAGAATACGTAAATATAAAAACGACATGGCATTCATCATCATCATCATCATCATCATCAGCCTATACACGTCCACTGCTGCACTTAGGCCTCTCCAAGTGCACGCCGCTGACATGGCATTATTTTTGTACAAATACTTACTAACTACTCTAATAAATGGTAAATGTAACTTAACATATAAATACATTATTGCATATTGAAAATATACGATCCAGTTTGGTTTTCAAACGACGTTGCAGGAGCGCAAAACGTTATTTTTCAAACGTTTTCAACCCAATCAAAAGAGAAACAAGACCCTCCCTATGAGAAATTCACGAGGTGTCGGTTATTGTACCAGATTATTTTTCAAATCATTTTACCTTAAGGCTGATGGTATAATCAAAAGAAAACAAACGTCCGCTTTTATGATCGCTTCATAATAATTGTCGCGATAATTAGTAAATTGATTACAAAAAAATAACAATAACATAGGAAAAACTCACCAGGATCAAATGCTATTGTAAAATTAAAGTGAAATGTGTTAAAGAAAAAGAAAAGCGGATTATTAAAAAAGGAAAAACATAGTGTTGACTAGTTAGATAGAGAATCGAATAAAGAATCTTTTTCAACTGTCAAATCGATTTTTTGAATAGCAATTGAATTGAAATGGGAATGACAAACATTGACGTCACTATTGTGCTCTGTCTTGAGTGTTTATTTAAAAGCCTAGGTTACAGAAATTCATGCTGAAATAAAAAATAGGCTAATGTTTTTAAAAACTGTTACGTTATATCATCTATACATTTAATGTCCTGGAATTAATTATTGTTGTTGTCAAGTTTCCTATTGATGATAGAACGTCTTCGAGTACAAGAATTAAACAAAACCAAAAAAAACCTTAAGCAAAAGACAATCGACAGATTAAGAGAAAAATGTTTTACTAAAAAAGTATCTTACGAGGCCTTGGTGGGAAAGTGATCAGTAATGTTGGCAGTTTTGTTTTTGTTTTTTTTAGTGAAATAATGGTTTCGTGAGCAATGAGGTGGCAAATTAAAAAAACAGTGCAAAGTCCGGTTTAGGTCTTAGTAAAGTCAACCATATTATTACTAATACTTAAATGGTTCGAGGGAAACATCGTCCTCCATTAATTGTCCATCATTTATTATGCATCAATCACAACTTATTATTATTCATGAAATAAGGCTGTGTGAGCCAAATTCCCTTTTTTTATATCTTACGGGTAAGCACAGCGTCTTCATCTCACCTGACGATATTAAGTGATGATAAGGTCAATGGTGGAAGTGCACTTCACCCGGGATCCTCAACTACTTAGGCACTGGCTATCTTATCTCTAGCCGCCGAAACACAGCAAACACTGCAAACGTTGTGTTATGGCGATATATTTAGATAAAATAGATGGTGGTATCTAGCCAGGCGGACAAACAAGTCCTACCACCAACCAAACCAAGTATACAAATAGTACACGCCGCTGGGAATCGAACCCGGGACCTCTGGGTCTAAACCAGTGGTCTTAACCACTAGACCACAGAGGTGGTATCTTTCCTACAATGAACGGAAGAATGTTACGAGTATTACACAAAAGAATAGGAGTTCCTTTCGTAGAATAATGAAACTCACATGAGAAGTGAAGATAATACAGGCGCTTTTTACGACTTATGTTCTAGGAACTAGTGAAGTTCGCTAATATATTCCTAATACCATAACTTGTTCTAACTGCGAAAGTTGTTGGCAAAAGTATAATATGTTAAGCCTTCTTTTATGTGGATTTCTCTTTAAGTACTTTGGTAAAGGAATCGTTTTTCACGAACCCATGCGAGATAGCTAAGCTAGATTGAACTTTAATAACTCTCACAGATAATGGTACTTTTATGTGGTTACAAATTACTGCGCTTCGGCCTTTTTAAAACTGGAAGAGTAATGAACGAAAGTCAATTGTTTGGTAATACATAAGGTTATGAAACAATACCAGCCCCAACAGTATTATTGCAGTTGTGGAAAAGAGAGCGAGTATATTCGTCGCTACACGCGTCTCGTTTTCACAAGTGCAATAATACTGCTATATGAGTTGCCCCCCAGTATCTACTTGAACAGAATCTCTGTTCGTTGATCTAATTGTTAAAAATAAAAATATCATTGGTTATGTAATCAACACAAGAAAAAAAATATTTTGTATTTCGATTTCGGTGCCATTTAATTGTTTGACTCAAGCTGTAATTAAGTGGGTTTATGGAATTTGGTAACAAGTGACACACACAGCATACATTGGTAACAGAATGTAGCAATTATGAAGAATATAGCTTGTATATGTTTTTTATCGATATTAACTAGCTAGACTATTCATATACTCGTACGTAGGTATATGCCATTTGAAATTAGCAGAGTGCGTATCGACACGCAGTAATTGTCTAATTATTCTTTAATTTATTGTTTAATACTAGATAAATAATGAACAAAGTAATTAATTACAACCTATGTATCTTTACTGTGGATATCTACGCTTTCTTTGTTTTAATAATTTAGATGGGTGCCAAGACAGGGTCCGTAATTTGATCTTAAGATTTTGTAATCATACTAAATTTATAAATATTGAGTATTGAGCTAACATTAGGTATACAGATTTCGATAATCTGATTAGTAAAACCTTGGAGATTTCTATGCCGCTGAGAGAATTGAATCAATACATCATTTATACAGCTAGGTACAGTTTCATATTTTATCTTATTTGTAAACTTGTTTCAGTAATCTAACTTAAATATCAAGGGATTTTTAGCTACTAATAATGACTAGGTACCTACTCCTGGCTACAATCTCGAGATCCGCAGAGTACAAGACTAACCGACGACGCGACATAGCAAAGCATCCTGATGTGGAGTTGGGCAGAAAATGTCTGCAGACGTAACGATGGACGATGATCCACAAGGTCCTGATATGGCAACCAACAACTGGACGTAAAAACCTAGGACGGCAACTGGCTCGATGGCGAGATGATATCGATACATTTTAGACTGTGAACGGCTGCCTTTCTTTTTTTATCACAACCGAATTGCACACGTCGTGTTAAAAGCTTTTCGCGACAAACTATTGGCTGGGCCTTGAGCTCAGAAATGCTCTCAATTAATAACGGGTAGTTACCTACGTAACACGTTTGCGAACGGATAAATTCTCGGGTTGTATGTGCGAGACATCGTGGTTCATCCCCATAGCTACGGTCAATGCTGACGTGAACTGATCCTTAATACAAGCGTATTTAGCTTTATGGGTGGGACTAATAAATCTATAATATTAATACGTGAAGCAAAAACTTTGTACCCCTTTTTACGAAAATTGCGCGGACGGAGGAGTATGAAATTTCGCACACTTATAGTTTATATAGAGAAGGAGTGCAGAATGCAATTTCTTTTAATTATTCATAAAAATACATTAAAATAAATAAACATTGTTTCATACATTTTTCAAAAATTTCAAAAATGGAAGAGGCGCGGCTTAAATTGGTCAATGCCAATCCAAACTCACATTCTATTAAGTTTAAGATACAATCCGTCCAGCCTTGATACAATATTGTTTCGGAGTATTGTATTGTAAAAATGGAATCGAAGGAAACTAAAATTACTGTCGCATTTCGACCACTGGTAGCGTCATGATGATAATCTATTATAAAAAAAAATAGATACAACAAATAGTGTTTTATATAAACTAATTTCCAGATTCAATTTCAACTAACCATTTATTTTTATACTTAGCTCTTAATATTTGATATCAAATGGCCCATAGCGGTGATATAACCGTCCCACGTGGTGTTTCGCGAGAATAGAAGCCGCTGGACAATGGCTCTCCTAGCCATAATAGTTGACTGTCACCCACAGAGCTGACAGTAGGAGCTAATTAAAAACCAGTTTTTAGTTTTACTTTTTTAAACTATGGAAATGAAAAACTTAACAGTGTTTGGACAAACGAGTACTTGTTTACAGTTTTTGTTGTCAAAATTTGAGAGAGTGAGAACAAAGTTAATTGTACACTACGTTTAAGCATCTTAAGACGCCGATCCGATCCGAACCCTTCGGAGAATCTAGTAGGGCACGGGGACGCGCACTAGTGCGCGATGCCGTTCCCTCTAGATAACCTCCGAAGGTGATTCGTTTCACACGGCTTGAGGCCTTGAGACCCTTTACGTTCCTCGCCGCCCCCAAAAAAGCCCGGTGAAGCTGAAAATGCCGCAGAGGCAATCAGTAATCTCTCTCAAAAAAAAAAAAAATCTTATGATGTCAGTTGTTTGTCTATGTTTTTTACAAATCTACACCAAGTGCAATACACACCAAAAATTGGTTGACGTCATTACTAGAATGATTCTAATAATTAGAGATTCTCATTAGGATCATTTTAATTGACAATGTTATTGCACTAGCATCCTTATTTGTTGTTTTACTTACAAGCTTCTACGACAATCAGATTTTTAAGTAAGTATGTTATAATTTGCAGAACCCATATGCGTTTTACGATGCAGTATAACATTGTAAATAATCATAGGTTAATTACTCAACGAGAGTCTCAAACACTGGCCGCCCCGCTACCTCTTCTTACTTAGACTCGGTCTCCTTTAAAAGCAGTGTCTATAAACGTACAGCCTCACCTCAAGTACTTTGGCACGAAATACAATAAAAAGTTCCTAGGCCACGGAATCGTGTTGTTTAATTTAACCCAAGAAGAAGTTAAATAGCGATCCAAGAAGGTAATTACTCTCAAAAGTTTTCTCTCCCGACTAAGACTTACGGGATTATTTCGGACAATCTGCTGGTGACTTGCACATCTTTAGCTAGATTTTAGTGAAAATTCGTATACACACTTACATAATGCGCATGTTATAGTCAGGGGTAGGCTGATCTTAGGACATTTCTGTAGCTATCTTAGGTTAAGTCTAATTTTGAACATCATTGTATACAATTAAGTTACTAACTTGGAACCCTTTCTGTGTAGGTAATTTAAAAGGAAACGAACAATACATAGGTAAATAATATAGCTTTAGATCTCGCTTATCTAAATTAATGTGAAATATTTTAATGTGAAAAACATGTCTTAAAAACGATTGTATTGTATCATTATATTATTTACTTGATTCCATATAATACTTATATACCTTGTCGTTAGAGGTGAGATAAGGGTCAAGCATCTCCTGTTGTGGATTGAAAATGGTTTGAAATGAAACCATTTATTGATTATTGATCTATAGCAATCTATACTCACGTTTATTTTAGACATTTGATTTTAATTTTAACCTGAACGTTTTGAACCCTTTACTTGATTGTCAAAATAAAACAAAAAATATGAACACACACGCTGTCTCTCTCTCTCTCTCTCTCTTTGGTTAACAAAGCTTTGTTTTGTTGTAATGCTCGTTATTTGTTTAGTGGATGTTTTAGCTCAATGCCGCAGTCACGTCTCATGTACCTATTACATTACATTTGATTACCCATCAACACACTGGCATTTGAAAAGCTTAATAACATTTTTCATAAACACATACAATTTACACATTTCAGTCAATCAGTAAAAAAAACACATTACATCATACCGTTGATAATTCGGAATTCTGTGTCTACCTCAAATATGCGAGAAAAAAATGTCACGTACCTACTGTATTATTTATAAAAGGCTCAAATGTGAATTGGGACTAAAGTTAAATTTAAAACAGAGTTAATGAAAAGTAAAACAAAACGAACATTGGAAACTTCTAATTGTAGCTTTAATGACACTGAAATAAAAAATTAAAAGTTTATAACAATGTTTAAGAATAGTAGGTATTATTATCGATTGTAAATAAACCTTAGATTAAAAACTTTGAATAACATAAATAAATAAAAATAAAATATGAGACAACATCACATGCATTGTTCTGATCCCAAGGTAAGTAGCTAAAGCACTCGTTTCATGGAAATCAGAAACAACGACGGTACCACAACCACCCAGACCCGACACAATATCGAAAAGTTCGTTTCGAACATTGACCTGACCGGGAATCGAACCCGGGTTCTAACTAAACCCGGAACTAAACCTTAGAGTTAGCGCCGCCCAAAGTCCGGCGTGCAAGTCACTCGGTTACGGAGGTCGTCAAAGTTGAAGAATTTGTTGATCTTATCGATTTACTTAGACACTCTAAAATCGGAGGTGTAAACGATTCGATCATAATATAAGACTATGCAAGTTTTTATATATCATAGTATATCTATACTAAAAATATTAAATTAAAAAAAATATTATTGAACGGCTATACTTAACCACTGGAATACAAGCGATTGCTT
This sequence comes from Eudonia truncicolella, assembly GCA_949315975.1. NCBI lineage: Eukaryota > Metazoa > Arthropoda > Insecta > Lepidoptera > Crambidae > Eudonia > Eudonia truncicolella. The sequence continues at coordinate 14,154,424 of OX438836.1, forward strand.
TGATCTTTAAAATGAATGACTTAATCACGAAATCGAAATCGAGATAAGTTAAGAATAATGCTCGTACAGAAATGCTATCGCTTCCACAGTCATACTTCATCTTGCAAGATATAGAAGATTTATATGTAGGTATATTTCATTTATTTAAATCTATCGTTCTTGTAAATTTTATCGATTATTATATTCAAAAGCTGATAAATATCATTTTAATCATCTTAGATAACATTCAATGTGTATAAAGACCGTTTTCAAAGGCTACCTAATTACGGAAGGTTATTATGTTTCTTCAATGCTATTTCGATATATTATGCCTAATTATTTTACCCGATTCTATGGTCTTGTGGTTAGACAACCGGTCTCAGACCCTGACCACTGGGTCGATTCCTAAGTAAAGTACCAACTTGTTTACTTGGTGTACTCAGTTTGGGTGGTAGTAGGACTTGTTTCAAGTCCGCATGACGAGCTACCTATTTTAAAAAAATAAAAATGTTTTATTTCAGACATTATGCATTCCATTATGTTAGTCACAATTTACCTTTCGTGCGGCTTAAAAAACGAGTCGTAGTCTTTCTTCAAAACCTTAAACGGCCGAGTTTTTGATTCAGTAAAAGCTATGTTCGTATACAACACACAAATAAAATAATAAAAATAACAATAAAATAAAGTGAAAGATTTATTGACAAACGAATTATAACCAATGATATTACAATATTATTATGATAATATCACTGGTTACAAACTGCAGGTAGACCCCACCAACCCACTGCCGGTCTACCGATTTGTACGCTTAGTGACGTGCAAATGCGTAAACCTACCGAAGGCTGCAGAGGCCATCCTGTCAGCATCATCCCCAAAATCCTATTGGCGCTCCCACGCAATCGCAGCATTAACGAGACAGTCTTCTTTCGCATGTTTGTATAAAAATCATCAAGATTGGCATCTGCAAACATGCCTGATGCGCTACAAAAACGTGGGAGCCCCAACAGGACCCTGAAGATGATGTTATATAGAACCCTGAGTGCATTATACGATCCCTGAGTAAAACTGGTCCGTAGACTACTTGTGTAAAAGTTTTGGCAGTAAGCCTTAACTCATGGACTGACAACACTATTAACGATTACCTGTTTCTGTAAGAGATTTTCTTCTACATGTAAGATGCCTACTTACCTACAAGCCTGTTTCTTGGTAGTTCAGGGTTCCATGTGAAGTGCGCTTCCAGCTTCGGTATTATCATCACTTGACTTTAGGTGAGAAGAAAACTTATTTTGTTCCCCTTAAGAGAAAATATATAAACATGTTTCGTATTATGTGCCCGAAGCTAGCCTTAAATTGATTTTACCATCTATTACAAATTTCCATTCGAAATGTTTGGCATCTTTGATACCCTGTTTATTGCGAAAATGCTTTACCGAAATCGTTTACCTGCTTACGTAAGTCGCACGGAATGTAGTACATTTCTCACTTATTTACTTAGTTGGAAATAAATATATAGATGATGGAGAAGAATTTCATATTATATCAGGCAAACATTAATTGCGTCAACTATTCGCATGATAGACATATTACGAGTATTACGTACCTAATTATAAAATTGCTTAGATATTCTTTTTCTTAAAACTATGTTTTAGTGGTTTGCATCAATACTTAATAGCATACTTAAAATAAACTTAAAATAAATAAATGACGATCACAAAACTCCTATACCCTCATATAGTAATTAGTTACCTACTCGATTTGTATATTTCATTTAATTTCATTACGTTACATGACAGATATTCGGGCATAGGGATTTGTGAATTACAAAACACTAGCGGCTCGCGACTTCGTCCGCTTGAGTGAATACCCTTATCCTATAGAACCCTAAAGCAGCGCCACCTGCCGGGTCCAATTATATGCATGTGTACTATTTAATAAAAAAACATCATCAAAATCCGTTGCGTATTTTTCATACATACATATCTAAGCCTACATACATAGGGACAGACAGACGGACGGACAGCGGGAAGCGACTTTGTTTTATACTATGTAGCGATTTGAGCTGATTTGAGCTGCCTTTTGAAAATAGGCATAAACCCATCTTAAAAGGATTAGATTTTTCGTGATTATGATAAATTACGAATGAATATTATAATCAACCGAAGTTTTTTGTACTTATTGCACATAAAGTAAATATTCTTAACTTGAATCCTCTAGGTACCCTTTTAAAGGTTAATTCCAAACTGTACTCACATTTTCCAAATATATGATATAACGGTAAAATGTACGGCATGTACTATGTGACCCATATCGTGTTAATAATAGTTCTATTAGACTTAATAGAACTATTATTAACACGATACGGGTTAATAATTAGGACTCTAAAAGCTATCACACTTGCGCAAGGAGGGCGTCACGTAAGTAATCTTACGTGGTTATGAGTGTGCAACCACTATAATTAGCTTTAGCTACTTACCTTGGGATCAGAACAATGTATGTGATGTAGTTTTAAAAAAAAAATATCGTATTTGAACAGAACATCTCCCTTCTACTTCCTTGTGCCTGTGCCTTAAAAACCTTCTACTCCGTAGTGTCAAATGGAAATTTACTATCAGGTCTTTTCAGAACGAAAAATACTTTCTACAGGGTTAATAACGCCATACTCATTGTTAAGCGTCAAAGGCTATGTAGGCTATTTTATTTATTTACTTAAGTTATCAGTCATGGTTAACAGGCATAACAAGCAACTTTCGTTTGCCAAGAAATAAACATATACCAAATCCTAGATGAGCCAGAGATATAGAGCTGGTCAAAACAGAAGGGATTGGCGAAACATGGAGGAGGCCTATGCCCCTATGAGGCTGTCGCCTATAAAATCCAAAATCTGTAATCACCATTCGTATTGATCAGCTTCTGAGTGACCAAGACACCTGTGACCGGGACGCAAAGTGTATTACAAAGTGTTATTATACAAAATAAACAGGAATATATCCGTTTATGTTCTCGGTGCTTCGGAAGGTACGCTAAGCCGTTGGTCACGGCTGCATAAGCAGTCGTTACCAACCACCAATCCGCACTGGGCCCGCGTAGTGGTTTATGGCCCGTCCCTATCCATCCATTGGGAAGGATCGTGCCCCAGCAGTGGAGGCATTAAAGATGAGCTGGTAATCATGTGATGATGAGATCCATATATACTGAGTGTTTCATTTCAATATGCGTGCGTGTATCATTAAAAAAAATGATTTGCGTAGGTAGATTTTAGCAAAAAGCATTTAACGCGAGCTTTCCTCCGTCCCGCTACCGGGGACGTATCGAAATCAACAAACTGTACATTATAATTAAGCAAAGGTATTCATGTGGAGCGCGCGCCGATGGACGCACATGTCGCTCCCGTGTCATCCTCACGAACGCAACACGCGACCGTTCCACCTGTTAAATTAACGCAATCGCATTCGTGTACACAATACCTACGATAGACGAAAATGTCGATTTGCACATTCCGTTTAAAACTAACGATTCGCCCGATAGAGCTTTCAAACGAGTTAGTGAAGTAAAAACAACATCGTTTTTTTGTCGACAATACTACCTAGTGTTGTACTTTTTTTTTAAACATCATTTTTTTATTTTTAATGAAAGAGGTGGCAGTTGAGCCAGCTGGACCTGATGTGGAGTGATCACACGCAAATACAAAAATATTTTAAGAAAAAAGTTACAACTAGTCGACTTGACAAGATAAACAGAGACTAGTAGTTCACTTTAGTTTTGAAAAACATAACATAAAAATACAACTATTGGGGTAGTGTATATATTCTTTGCTATTGGAGATATAAATATAAAATATTTTATTATTATTCATATCATCCAAGACAAAGGCCTCCCCCAAGGATAATATTATATTATTCATATGCGCCAGTAAAATTCTTTAAAGGTATTTAGGTACTTAACGAGTTATACAGGATGCGTATGTTGATCGGTATGGTGAAGTCAGATACCCGTACTATAAGAGATTAGCGACCGCATGACCGCAAAGCGACTTTCCGTCATCCCTATGTGATTTTGGAAAATACAGTCTTATTTCTTGCCTACGTCAAGAAAGGAACCTGTCACCTGCCCGCGAAAATTCAGCGTTCTAGATCCAGTGGTTTGGGATGTGCGAAGTTGATTGCTCTTCAGTCAGTTAGCCAGGGCTTCCATTTTCATAAACCCCTCTATACCTGACCTGAACTAATCGGCTAGTGTAGGGAGTGGCACCAGTACCTATTCGACACAGTCAAAAAATAACAAAGATTTTCATTGAAATTCTACGGGGCAACAGGAAGCAGGTAGTCTGTATTCAATTGTTCAAACTAAAATCTGTTGCTGACCCCTATTTTTCATCTTTTGAAGGAAAAAATGTTGATCTTGGTTCCTGTCGAATACTGAAGCCACTACTCTAGTTATATAGATAGGAGAGTTATTTGCTTTAAGGAACCATATCTTCAAGATGTTTAGCAAAACTGCAATTTAAAATGTTTTTTCTTACAGTCAAATCATTCAATTCGTCAAATGTGATTTACATGAAATTTTTTAAAAAAAAGACAAAAGTTTGCCGCAAAAGATTGCAAGGTATTTTAACCGCCGCTGATTGTCCGCCCGATTCATAGACAGACATTCAATTTGCACTTGATTAAAACTAACAACCCAACCGATGTACACACGCCTGCACATCAACCTACCACAAACTGTCAAATTTCCTCAACAGACTTTGAATTTTATTACTCAGGCATACGGTTGAATATGTATTTTTATTTTTAATATATATTTTCTGCCTGTTCTAATTTTTTTTTTTTTCGTTTATTGTTGTATTATTGTATAATTAAGTGTGTAGGTTAATAAAAACTTTTCTATTCTATTCTATTCTATTCTATTCTATATTGAAGAAATTTGACAGTTTTGGATAGGTTGATGTGCAGGCGTCTGTACCTTCAAACGAGTTAGCGAAATAAACGCAACATAGTTTTATACTTTACCGTAGACGAGTCGATTTTCATTAGATTAAATGTGCAGACAGATGCATTAGAAAAGTTATTTTAAGGTACTCATACTTTATGAACTATAAATTCATTAAATTATTTTATATATAAGCAACTCAGTTTACATTTAAGTGACTTGGTCTGCTTGAACAAAAATGTTTGAGAAATTTAAGTTTCACAAAATAATGAACTAGCAACTGCCCCGCGAGTTCGTCCACTTAAATCCCGTAGATACGTGAAAATTTCGGAAAATCCGCCCTTATTCAACTTAGTCAACATCATTAAGGGAAACCCAGCGCAAAATTTCAGCTTTCAAGGTTTGGGCGTCATCGGTGGTTGAGTTAGGACTGTACTTTTTGTGAGGGAGGAAATCCTGGATGTCCCGCTTGCGGAGAGGGTGGCGAAGGCCAAATAGGGCCTTGCAACGTACACCGTTGAGAGAGGGGGTGTAACAACCACCGGCCATGGGGGTAACGTGGATCGTTATCTCTACAGGCGCCGCGTTGCCCTTAAAGTGTCGGTTGGGACGTCAGGTTGCCGGGGGTTTTAGTGGGTCGGGCAGACCATCGTCCAACCCCACATACCCCGACAACGGGTTGAGCTTTTCGCACATTGCTCCCCGTGGGATGACTTGGATGCAAGTTTCCCCCGGGTTCAAAAAAAAATAAAAATAAAGGACTGTACTTTTTATATGTAAGGCCTTATCTTTTTATGTTTTAACTATTACTCATTAAATATATTAACTATGTGACACATACATATTAACGCTCGTGATTCCAAAGGATTTTATGATTTAGTGGCCTTGCATGCAATGTTGTCATGGTTGGATACTTAAAACTCGCTGAAAATCGTGTGCCACCAAGGCTTGAAAACATCGACGCCTGTGCTCTCACCTCCTAATCATCTTGCAATCAGTCTTCAAAACACATTAGGTGTTGATGAAAAAAATTGTATCAAAAAATTTCCTTACAGTATCAAATAAAAGAGTTTCTTCCGTGAATAAAATTTTCTTATAGGAAAAGTTTCCCCTGAGGCATCAGGGTTTCCAAAAAGCTTTCGAGAGCGTCGATAACGCGTAAGTGATACCCCTAGTCATCGTAAAGCGACGAAAACCCTAACCAACTTTATCACAAAGAAGAAAACTTGACAAAGACGAACGCACTTCATTTAAAAAAGAAACCATAAAAAAACTACTAGGTTTAATGCTAACGGTTCATATACGAGTATACCTTTAAAGTGTCTTATACTTATAAGTTTTCGTGAAAACCCGTTAAACTTTTTATTTATAATAGAACATGTATTTATTTTTTATTTTTTATTGTGTGACGTAAAATAACGGGGATACCATGGGTAAAACCACCTCGAATCACTATCACTTTAAAAGTCCCTATGTTGCATTAAAAGCTTTTCAAAAGTTTTCTAGTACAATCGAGCCGGCTGCAATCAAGTCTGATAACGGCTAGTGTTTTATGCTATAAATAGCGAATTTATCAATTGTTATCGCCTCTGTGACAGCTAATTTGCATTAATTTCAACTAGTACCACATTGAGTCATAGACACTTGATTTTCGATTTCATGCAAATTCATGCAATTATTGACGTTAGTATTGTGACAATCGATGTGGTTGTGTAGAATAATACAAAGTACTATGACTTCGTAAAAAAAAACATATCGATTCAAAATTTTTGATTATTTTTATCAATTTCTTTCTCGACACCAGTAAAAGAAAATAAACCAAAACTATTATCACAACACTTGCCTATTGTGACAGCCCATGCCGAATTTATAATGTCAATTTATGATAACATTAAACAAATACGATGACCCTACCTTCACTTGTGTTTAATTACCCATTGATCAAGCCAGCTTCACATTGCCATTAGAAACAATAAACGCCTAGAGAATATTCAAAAGTGTAGTCGTCCCTATACCTGAATTAACCTTGGACCCAGTTGCGTACTATCAAATAAGAAAAGTTGGAACTAGTCTCTGGTCCTTGTTGTGGACTGGAACCACTTGTCTCCCACTTCTAATTTCTTCCTGCTTCTTCGAGGTAAAAGGAGTTTACCAAATAATAGTTTAGATTTTGACTATCAAAAAATAGCTTTGGTTAAAGTTATTTTTGAATGAAAAGATTATTGTAATATATTTTTTTATTTTACACAAACATATTTATGCCGAGTATTCGAGTTTAGGTTGAATTATATTTAATTTGTTTTGTAAGATTTTAGGATCATGGCTTTTTATGTTACAATGGTAATGCAAGAAACATGTATATTTGAAACAGAGAGGTGAGACCGCATGTTTACATGCAGCATTGAGAGCATTTCAGGTATTCGAATATTTCGTTTCTTAAGACGCAATGTAAGGTAGGCAGAATTATTTAGAAGTTGGTAGATTATATGGGTACTGCACGACTTTCCAGCTTTAGCGAAGTCGGGTTCGGAACACATGTTTTGGGAATCGCCTTTTAGCCTCGTAAATATACATTTATTTATTTCTTTATAGTAAAGTTGGCACACGATTCTGCTCTGCCTAATGTTAAACAGAAACAGAGACCAGATTTGAAGACAGCTAGAGGAGCAAAATCAGTTGCGATATACAGTCAGCGTCGGTGGTCACTAATGAGTACTTTGTCATAATAGCTCTACAAGAGGTTGAAGCTCCTGTTACATTATTTAGTTGGTTTAACAAAGTACTGTAGTTTTCAGCTAATTTTACTACTGTCTGTACAATCCAGCCACCTCTTGTTTTAATTAAGAAGTGGGACCTACTACATAATACACCTATATCGTGATATTTCCGTGACTCTGCCTAAGGCTAAATGTAACGTTAATGTTTATAAATGGTGAATGTTGGAGGGTGCTACGTTAACCTAATTTGAGCGGTGGCCTTAATGATGACACGTATCTACTGGGAGGTGAGCGAATCTATTTGTCGATGAATTATAGTTGCCTTTCTTTGAATCAAACACATCCTTTCTGCCAGGGAAACATCAGACTATCTAAATTAATAGGTGCAATAAACACAAATTAATCTGTATGAGGAGTTAACATTTTCAATTTCTTTATCAACCATAAAACACAACACGATAAAGAATAACGGGTGCAAAATTCGCTAATTTCAGAATGAAATATCAATTACAATCGTAAAAGTTGCCTCACTTCAATGTGTCGTGTTCGCGTAAGCTTTAGAAAACAAATATAATAAATAGGTGTTCCTGTGTACCTAATTCCATATTAAATAATACTAATCGATTTATAAAATAAAATAACGAGACATAAATAGTATATCGAAAAAGGAAACGAAACGAATACTGCTAAAAGAAAAGAAAAATTAAGTTACTCCTTTGACGAAACAGTTTTCAATTTAAAAAGATATAAGGCTTCCTTTCGAAACAAACTGAATATGTTTGGCAAAGAAAAACTTAAAATATGCAGCTTTATCAGGGGTACTGGCAGAGGGCAACTTATTTTTTGATTACATTTTACGTGCGCTGTTGAATTAAAATTTCAAGTGGAGCACTTCTCTGTCCACAAAAAAAATGGAGAATGTTTTAATACGCGGTGCGGTCAGCCCGCTAAATTTACATACTCGAGTAACTTCTAAAGGCCTAAAATCAAAGAAACACAACAACTTATTTATTTTGCTAAAGATTCTGGGTTAACGAAAGTACCTATTACGTCTTCATAGCCTTTCCCTTTTATGTCGAAAATGGATATTTAAATTGGCTGTGCAAATAAATGTTATTCCTGATTTCGGTTGTGGGAATTGAAAATCATCTAAACACGCATTGCTAAATCGTGAAACACTCGGTAACAAGTATTTTTTCTCATTTTTTACATTTAACTTAACCAGAAACGCAGTCGTACCTACACCATCAAAACGAGTTTTTCCTTTCATACTCAAAGTGTACCCATACATTAATAATTATTACGGTCAAAAATTTGCTTATTAATAACCTCTCAGCATTTCAGGCCCGGAAGGTGCGTTCGTGGTTACATGTACACACGCCTGCACATCAACCTACCACAAACTGTCAAATTTATTCAATACATTGTCAACCTTAAGCCTTAAACATAAAGTTCAAAGTCTATTGAGGAAATTTGACAGTTTGTGGTAGGTTGATGTGCAGGCGTCTGTACTTACCTAAGCCAAATGTTACGGATTTTTTTAAATTAAATATAGACATGTAAGCTTCTTTTATTTAGTTTAATAGAAGAGCATTTAATACTTGACAAAATTGTTTTCATCGTTAATCGCCTCTATGGTCTGGTGGTGCGACCGCTCTACCGCTGGTCTCAGACCCCGAGGTCCTGGGTTCGATTCCCAGCGGGGTAAATTGTGTAGTGGCAAGGCTTTTACCTTAGCATCAAGTGAGATGAAGACCAAAAGCTTGGTTGTGTTAAAATAAATCGTAATTTGAGCTCGTAATTTTATTACAAAAACATAAATGTTGAAAAAATTTCCACGAGCAGGATTTGAACCTGCACCCTTCTGACATACCATATGTTTTTGTAATTTGTTTCGCAACAAAATTTGCGTTAAAATTATATAAACAAAACATAAACATTTTATAAATAGCTGGCCTACTTCTTAACTGATCTTTAGTATTTGTAAAAATATTATGGTCGGGTGTTAATGACGGTAGTTGTTGACATTGAATGGGTGCCTTTGGCTTTCAAAGTAATAAAGTAAATAGTGTTGAATAATTTCGGCGGGCTGGTTAGAACCACGGTAGCTCAATTGGAAGAGCACCTGACCCGGTATGTCAAAAGGGTGCAGGTTCAAATCCTGCTCGTGGAAATTTTTTCAACATTTATGTTTTTGTAATTTGTTTCTCAACAAAATTTGCGTTAAAATTATAAAAACAAAACATATACATCCTAATTTTATGTTTAATTTCAGTCAAAGTTTTAGTTACTAAACCGAATAAATGAATGCAAATTTATAACACTCTTCGCAGTCAGATTAATAAAGTTAAATCATAACTAGTTTGTCAGCATTATTCGCAAATTTACAAAACAAATATTTTTACTCAGTACGTACCTGACAGAAATTTGTTAACGTAATAATATTTCACCAGGACGAGACGTCCCCTTAGGTGTCATAAGTAATAATTTGCCCGGAATTGCACATTTAAGGCTACCTGCTGCTTTAATCTGACCGTTTTCCTTTGAGATCTGAACTAATATAGGCTAGTGTAGGGTACCACCGTTGTTCGACACTTTAAGGCTTAAAATAACATAGATTTTCAACTAAATTTTACGGGATGACAGCAAGCTTAATTCGTCCAAGCAGCAATCATAGGTAGTTTGTATTCAATTGTCGCTAAAAACTAAAAATCAGTTGCTGACCAGAATTTTTAATGATTAAAGGAAACAAAGTCGATCACTGGTTCCGGTCGAATACTGGTGCCCTTCACAGTTTTTATTTTCTTTTGAAACGATTCGTTTTTGTTAGTGAACTACTTTCGTTCAGCAGCGGCGAGGTTCTATGTAATATTTTTTTTAAATGTATGTATTTAAAATAAAGATTATAATCGCAAATCGTGTTCTAATTACAACCGTGAATAGTATGCAACTTTCAACTTTATTAAGTTACCATCTTATCTAAATATGACGCCATAACATCAATGTTTGTAGTATTGTTGTGTTCCGGCAGCTAGAGATAAGATAGCTAGTACCTCACTAGTTGAGGATCCCGGGTGAAGTGCGCTTCCATCATTGGCCTTATCATCACTTAACATCAGGTGAGATCAAGGCACTGTGCTTATCCGTAAATATAAAAAAAAAAAAAAAGTTAAAATTAAAAGCTTAAAGCTTAAGTTAAATTAAAAGTTTTCTGAAGTACGGAAATAAGATATTCGATTGTTGTAAGGATGGCAATCGTTAACATACAACGATCCGCATTAGGCTATGTAGGTTGTGACTAGGCATTCAATACCAGAATCCCGGGATCCCGTAAATCCCGAGATTGTCCAAGTAGGAAGGGTTAAGCTTAGCAGTGAGACATTTAGTTTTAAAACTGAAAATAGTACGTACTTGAAAAAGTCTTGAATAGCTCAGTTGGAAAAGTTGTCGCCCAGATTACGAAATTGTCAGCTTCGATATAAATCTGGCTTTGAGCATGCTAAATAACTGTTAAATAAGAAGAATTATTGGTTAAGTTTAAGAATACTAATTTTTATTATTACAAATTCAAAACTCTTTAACCGTTTTTTGTAAACTTAGCAACTTGTTTATTTTTGTATTAGTACCTCTAACTTTAGAACTCACCAACTTCATGCTGATATCATGTGATTAAATTATACAGCGTTGTCTTAGTTATAATAACTTAAAAGTTATAACTTATACCTAACGACAAACTTAATCATGTTGAAGTAACAACTTTTGTTTAATGCAAAAGGAAAATAGCAAGATGTGTGAAAAAAATAAAACACCTGACCCGTTATGTCAGAAGGGTGCAGGTTTAAATCCTGCTCGTGGAAATATTTTCAACATTGTGTTTTTGTAATATATATATTTATTTTGTTTAGCTATTTATTATAAGCTATGATTAAAGTGTATGACAATCAGTAAGTACTAAGGATTCCACAAAATTTGCGCCGTTCATTTAGATTGAATCGGCGAAAGCGTTACAAGGACGATGAATGGAGAAGTGGTTGTGCTACACACGCCTGCACATCAACCTACCACAAACTGTCAAATTTCTCCAATAGACTTTGAACTGTATGCCCTAATGATATGGTTGAAAATGTATTGAACAAATTTGTCAGTTTTGGATAGGTTGATGTGCAGGCGTCTGTACCGTTGTTGTTTCTGATTTCCATAACACGAGTGCTGTACCTACTTACATTGGGATCAGAACAATGTATGTGATGTTGTCTAATATAAAAAAAAACAAATATTAAAATGTAGTAAATAAAGAAATCCAAGTGAAATGCGTTATCGTATTTAGGTATACTACAGACGCCAGCACAGTAGTACCTATCCAAAACTGACAAATTTCTTTATTAAATATTCAACCATACGCCATATGCATAAAGTTCAAAGTCTATTGAGGAAATTTGACAGTTTGTGGTAGGTGGATGTGCAGGCGTGTGTACATTGGGACTCTGAAAAAAAAACATCATAATCTTCGAGGAAACGCCCGCATAGAGGACTTCTTGGCGGGAAAGTGAAAAGTCATGTCTGCGGTTTTGTTTTATTTTCTAAAATTTGTGTTATTATGAATATTAAAGTGAAATAATGGTGGATTATTAACCGTTAAGTGTTCGTAAGTGCGCATCAGTGTTGGCAAATGTAACAAAACAGTGTAACTTAACTTTTCAAATTCTCTCAAGAAGTCCGCCCGAGGAATTAGTAAAGCCACACCACATCGACATCCACAGCCACATCTTTACTGAGATACTCTAGGGGTTGGGGGTATATCATTTCTCATTTCTCATTTCTATTATCATTCATCGTCATCATACTGGAAGGAAATATTGTATATATAAGTATTACTTGTAAGAAAAATTACTTTGACACTGGCTAAATGTGCTAATCGCACGAAGCCATACACTAAATGAAAAAAAAAAAAAAAAAACGCCCGCATACTTGTTCTCGCGCGACAACCATGTATCGGTAAACCAGTCCAAAACATGTCGTGGAATGTGCCAAGGGAAATTACTTGTAAGCTTGCTAAAATAATAATGTAGTTTTGTGCACGGAAAACGCCACAGAATATAGTCCCCTTGGGCTACTTTGTTCATTTCTCCTATTATGGGAAAGCAAAGGAATTTAACTGGAACGGCCGTTCCGTTCAGTTATTTTCCAAGATACCCATCATTATCATTTAAATGCATTTTAAAATTTGCGAAACGCAATGTAGAGTCATTAAGAGATTTTACTGGGACCTAATATTTATTGTATATTTTTTGGGCAACATTTTTACTCATAAATATCTGAAAAACACAAAACAACCAAAAACGTAATTGCACACTTGGCCGTACCGTTCCAAGTTGACTGGTTTGCCCCGTGTTTCTTCAAGATTTTGCCATCGGTCGTTTAATGAAAGATTCTCGTCTGCGTCAAGTACTATTCCCGAACTCCTATTTTAAAGATGGATAGAAACCAGAGTGAATGACACAAAAGAAATTGTATAGTATAAAGGAAGAATATGGTCTTAGTACATGTTCACCCCGCCCGATCCTCTAAATGACACCACACATTTACAGAATACACTAAACATGCACACCAGTTTAGGCCCAAGACACCGTACTCGTAGAACAAGGGTACGAAGAAGACACACTCGCTCTACACCAGGTACAAACATGTACCTGAGCTCTTCTCTCCTCCTCCACGGCCCGGTCAACCCGAGCCGAGGTCCGTGCCTTTAGAGGCGCCCTCGGGTTGCTCCGCTCCCCGATCCGATCCGAACCCTTCGGAGAATCTAGTAGGGCACGGGGACGCGCACTAGTGCGCGATGCCGTTCCCTCTAGAAAACCTCCGAAGGTGATTCGTTTCACACGGCTTGAGGGACCCTTTACGTTCCTCGCCGCCCCCAAAAAAGCCCGGTGAAGCTGAAAATGCCGTCTGAGGCAATAAGCAATCTCTCTCAAAAAAAAAAGCACATGTCATGTTCTTTATCCTTCTGCCAACGAAACTAAATAAAAAAAGAATAAGACAACATACTTCAACATCAATTAATTTATTCGAGTGCAATAATAAAAGCTATCAAAAGCTTATCAAGCGATTTATGAGTCGGTACCGTTTCTGATATCAGATTTGCTGCATCAGTCAGGGCGGTATGTCAAAAAGCGCGTTTGGGGTTAACGAACTTTTTGCGGTTATGATGGATGGTCGGAAAACGATGATGCCTGTTTACATTATCTGTAGTAAGCACTTGGGGTACGCGGCTCGGATTTTAATCTAACACTTTTTACCTTTTTTTAATTAAATATTAAATTATTTTTATATATAAAGGTATACAATACACATAGGTATGTCTATAATATTATCCGTGAACTGTGTAGGATACAAGTTACAAATTAATAATGCGACGATTAACACTTCATTCTCTCTTCGACAGTCTGGGGTGCGATTTTTAAGTCTCACCGGTGATCTCTAAATTAGAAGTGACATGGACAACACTATCGATTATAATTTAAAGTTTGTTTTAAATATTTTTGGTGACAAAAACAAGTAATCAGTGATTTTGAAGAGAAAAGGAAGCACACGTTACAGCGTGAGAATTAGTCACCGGTTCAAAACGGTACTGTGTTCCCCCCTGGTACTGTGTTCAGTTTTATCACACCAAAAGCTCATGATCTCGACCAGCTAGTAAAAGAAGGAGAAATTAAGAACTGTTTTATTTATTTATTTATTCTATTTATTTTATTTATTTTTATTGTTACACCAACAAAGTAAACACTATTACATAAAAAACATTGCATAAACCATACGCTTGCTAAGTGCTACCTCAATTATTGGTGTAAATAAACTCACAAATCACTAAAATCACAATAATAATAATCTAATAATTCAATTAACAATAAAAAGTATAATTAAATTTAACAAAAGTAATAATTTAAGGCTTAAAACCTTAATGATTATTCTTTTACCGTCCAAGCTGAACCTCTGGAATTCACTTCCAGTTGCAATTAGACGTGCGAAATCTATTCACACATTTAAGGAGCTCGTGAAAAAGTTCTACCTTTCCATTTAACCCTAGCTGCCATATTATATAATATATGGTATGCATGGTATTATGTATGTATTATTGTTATGTATGTATATTTACCGTTATTATTATTTTTGCTTAATTAATGTTAAAAAAATTTATGCCCTAATATACACATCAGAATAATTGTACGTTTTGTATATATATTCTTTTTGCCTGCCAAAATTTTTTTTTATTAGACAACAGGAAGCAAATTTTACCAAATTGAAACTCGAGGCATAAAATATGGGTATTATCTATTTGGTGACAATATGACATATTTGGTTTGAAATGCAGTTAAAAGGTATTCATATATTTTTAAGGCATTTAATAAAAATATAAATTGTATTCTTTTTATAATATTTTAGGAAACACAATTTGGTGATCATTTATCCGTTTTGGTAAGCGTTTTGAATTTTATTGGTAGTAAAATTGATACATTTTTGGTAGGCGTTTAAACACAAGCCTTTTTTAAATACAAACAATTCTAGTATGTTTTAATAGTTCCACCTCTGTTCTTACAATTTATTAGCTCTCTCCATCCGACTGGCTGCCAAATTGTTACTTTGTAAGTTATTTATATTTTGTGTTTATGTTTCATAGTGTAGCAATAAAAGTATTATCTATCTAATCTATCTAATAACAATAATTTAATAATTCAATTAATAATAAAAATTGTAATTTAATTTAACAAAAGTCATAATTAAAATAATTTAGTTCAAGAATAATAATAACAAAAATTATTTAATTTGACAATAATAATAATAAAAACAATTAAATTTAACAATAATAACAATACATGGTAATTGACTTTATAATAATACATACACAAAATACAACATTTATTGTCACTTTTAACATTAAGCTAGACTGTTAACGTTAACCAATAGCTACAACCTTTTTTGTAATCATGTCCTGTGTCGGTAGCAAAAAGTTTAAGTTTAGCTTCTTTTTAATAGTGGAAGTCTCCTGAGACCGATCGGTACAAACACGTCTGACACAGTGACTAAAAATAATTAATAGCTCCTCCGTGTTTCTAGATTCGATGTTGGATTAATTAATTGTAACGTTTAGAATGGTTCTGCTCCTTCCAGTTTATATTGTTGAAATTATTAACATAATTTTTAATTTCTTATGTTTTTTTTTTTATTTGGAGAGAGATTGCTGATTGCCTCAAACGGCATTTTCAGCTTCACCGGGCTTGAATTCTTATGTACTTTTAAAAAGTCTTATTAGGTTGAGAATACATAATTTATAATTCCTCCTTGCCTTAGAATTTATATAACATAATTTAAAGTTGCTATTTTCGTAACCAATTGTAATACCTATGGCACACAGACGTCTCTCTCTTTCTTGTCTCAGGATTATTTTCATTATAATTTTACGCAAATATTTACTATATTGTATTTATTTATTTATCTTTTTTCAAATTGTCTCAGGATGCTATCACGGGATTAGATTAATATCACAGGCTTCTTTATGGCAACATGTTAAGATTAGACGATTGTTAGCCATAAGATAGTTAGGGCGGACCTAAAAAAAGCCCTATCTCCAACTAAACCAAGTATAATCATGTACCCATCGCTGTGTATCGAACCCGGGACCTCTGGTTCTGAGACTGGTGGTCTTAACCGATAGACCCTGAGCCGGTTTAATGACGTCACACGGTGTCAATCCGACCTCTACGGCGACGACCTTCGAGTGACGTCATACGTAGCAGAAATGAGCCCGGCCGATTATAATTATTTTTGAGAGTGGCTAAGGCTCGGTACAACGTTCCAATTCTCCTTATTAGATCTCGGCACTGATAAGTTTTTACCACAGGCCCGATGGCGACGGACAAAAATTAACTCTGGGTATGTATAAAGTTGGTAATTCGGCTGTAATTTGTAAGAATTGTTTAAAATTTCATTTATTTTCGTATCCATTAAACGAGTCAAGTATTAATTTTATTTGTAATCATGATTCATTCGTTTTCACAAGGTACAGATACAGAAATCAGTGAGCTTAATTATTTCATTTACGTACTTTTTCAAGACTCTCTTATCTATGTAGTAAGAAGGGAAAGTTTGCAACATCCACTAGTAAAAACATTGCATAGACTTTATTTGACACTGTGCTGTCACGGCACTTTTATCGGTATGCCGCCGGCACAGGCTTAATACCACGCAATGTATTATGTCGATCTGTCACCCGTATGGCTCGATTCTGCTTTTTCGAAACGTCTTGGATACGTCAGATGCACTGGGTCAGACGATTTATTTCCAAAGGCCTAAACCAAGCCGCTGAAAACTATTGCGTACGTTTTGAAATAACGAAAACGAGGCGAGGAAAATCGCAATTCTGTTTCAATTCTCCTCTCATCTCACTCCTCGATCTCGCAACAGTCTGCGCTTTTGTAAGTTAAGAAACTTCCGCAATGTCACCGAACTCACTGGTATTATTTGCTAATATAAATAATCATATCAAGAGATTAACGATAGAGCGATTATTTATAAAGTTGAATCTATTGGATTGAAGTAATTTTTAAATAACAGTAACTCGCTAATCAAATTAATCACGTACTATGTTTAGTGGATCAAATTAAACACTATTAATGTAGGTCAGTCAAGTGGTTTCAGCGCACAATAATATCATTAGTACGCGATGCAATGACAATTCGATTTGGAAAATCCAATACCGTTTAAGCTGATGTTGAAAATAAATTGCATTTCAAGTGCAGTACCTATATTGTATAGGCTTAGTGCCCCGCCCTCGTCCAATTAACGGCGACAACGGTGATTTTTTAGTTGGTGAAAATAAAACATATGAAGTTCTATGTTACAATGTACACGGCCTAAAAAAAGTCAGTGACAAAGTCGGTACTAAAACTTCGGCGAAAAAATCGGTCCGATTATCGGGCCTACAAAAAGTCGCGGTCGTGGGCGGATGCCGCTAGAGTGAGTGCCCGCGGCAATTCGTCTGACTTCCGTGTGCTATTTTCAAATCCTTTACAAAAATATAATTGTAACTATAGTCCATTTCAACTAGGATGATCCCGGTGACAGATGTCATCAATAACGAAGACGTGACTTTGTAAAAGCGTATGAACTTATTTGACTACATCAAAATAACATATTTTTATATAATCCATCACTAAATATACTACAATTACTTTTTATAATTCTATTTTTTACTTTAGATTAGGTTTGTCTCAATAAACTCTCGCATAACACACATTTATCAAAACTTTAAAACAATATATTAAAAAAACGTACCCCTTCACAAGGTCATTTCATTACAAAGAAATACTAGTGTTGGGATAGTAAACCAAGTGAAGTTCAATTGACATTCAATAACTAATCAATTAAATTTAACTTTATATTTTTCATTCTAGCTGTATTAATTAATTTGTTAGTCTTTTTTTATGTGAACATGTAGATTAGTATTTTTTAATTTTATTGCAGCGTCATTACGAAAAATATTAAAATGAAACATCTTAAACTTATAAAACAAAATATATATATATATATACTGCCAACACGTCTTTGGTGAAAATTGTGCGAAAGTAGTCGAAAAGACAAAAAATACTATATTAGAGGACTGGGAGAGGTACGTCAGAATAGATCGGTGGAAAGATCAACTTATAATAAATGTCGGCGATAGCGACTCTTCAAGCGATTCTGACAGTGATTTTTCAGATACTTACTGAATAAAAAATTTACTCTTTTCAAATTCTGTTTCATTTTACCGAATAACACAGTGTAAAACATACATTTAATGCATTTATGAACAATAAACTTTCAATATAATACATAAACACAAATCATATTTAAAGTATTGTTAGTATAGTAAAATCGATTTCATTTCCATATATAGTATTATCGATTACCAGAAACAATCGAAATTATTTCATTGTAGGACATCTCTACAATTGTCGAAATCGAACTGTCACCGGGATCATCCTAGTTGAAATGGACTATAAATGCAATATAACAATTTAACTTAGAACCACATTTACCTATTATCAATTTGATAATTTAATAATAGTTAAAAGTGGTTCCAAGAACTGATTCTAAGCGATCTCAAACTCGCGCGGTGCCAGCCTTAAGATTTGAGATATTACACTATACCCAACCATTTAACTAAATCTCATAGTCCGTTAATGTCCCCCTAGACCGGAACACAGTAATTAAAGGCAATGTTTGGCGGCAGCAAGGGTGGTAGTTATTCTAAATAACTATTCTTGTTATTCTAAATAAATATTCTGGTTCTATGCGAGATACGGTAATATGACTAATAAAAAAATCAGTTAAGTTTTGTCATATTATTATTGTATCAATTCCTTAATCGATTTTAATGTTTAATAACTTTATAGAAGCATGCTAGCTGTATTAAAATAGAATCAAATAGATATCGAGTAGATCAGTAAAAATTGATTTACTTAAATGTGCCATTATAATTTTATCTTGTAACTTTATACAACGTGTAACAAAAAGGTGTGGTCAAAATGAATTTAGCCAAAGTGTATCTAGAACTTGGATGTGTTGTTATTAAGACATGATTAATAACTTTAATTTCTCATGCAATGGTAAATGAAATATTTATATTAGTAAAGTTATTCGCGTCAGGCGCGTATAAGCGCTTGCTTATGCGCTATTGCCTTGCTGCTTCGCAATGATCATAAATGTTAGTACACAGAGGTTACTAAACCACTAGAGCTGAGACTTGTTTATTTTGATGTGACGTCACAATCAAAATATTAAATTGAAAATTGCATAACAAATTAAAATTATTTATCGATAGTTATTTCGACTGTGATCGACTACACAGTGACGTAATATCGCTAGTTTGCAGTACGCTGATTACGCTGTGATTTACGAATCACAAAGCACTTGAAAAATTCAACGAGTCTTCTGGGGTCTCGGTAGCTCAGCGGTCAGAGCATTGGACCGGTTCCCCGATCCGATCCGAACCCTTCGGAGAATCTAGTAGGGCACGGGGACGCGCACTTGTGCGCGATGCCGTTCCCTCTAGATAACCTCTGAAGGTGATTCGTTTCACACGGCTTGAGGGACCCTTTACGTTCCTCGCCGCCCCCAAAAAGCCCGGTGAAGCTGAAAATGCCGCAGCGGCAATCAGCAATCTCTCTCCAAAAAAAAAAAAAAAAATTGGACCGGTTATACAAAGGTCATGGGTTCGATTCCTATTCGAGCTTCTTGAGACTGATTGATTTTTCTAGTAAAATTTTATCTTATAAATGTGTAGGCACTGTTCGCGTAAACTTCAGGAAACAATAATATCAAATGTTTATGTGTGGTGTTTTGTTATTTTACACAAGCTCTGATGATCTTATTCTGGGTAGAGGCTAGGTCAGTCCTTAATTTCCGGACAGACCTTGTATTCCTAACTCTAACTAACTCATGCCATAATGTTTTTTGTAAAGATACATCGCCGCATTCACTAAGTCAAATAAAAACTTCCACGAAGGTCAGTTAGCGTTTCCCAAACTCTTTTCGGAGTAGTTCTAACGGCCTGTCGTAATTCAGTTATGAATCGTTTGCTTTCCTTAACCTAGTTACCGACCCAAAGACAACACGTAGCTAAATAAGCCACCGTTAATTAGCGTCGTTTTTAATAGTGCACCATAAAAATTCTGGTCAGGTGGCATGTTGAAAGACAAGAGTATTTGAAACAAGAACAGTGTTATTTCGAAATATCCGAAGTATCGACATAATAGGTATCGTATGTGTATATAATTCAGTTAGGCTAGGGCAATTAGTATCTATAGAATTTATGTATATTATTATAAATGTTCTTCACAATTATCTTGTTAATATGTAAATAAACATGGATAAAAAAATATTTTTTCAAAATAATGCAGTTTATTAGTAATTACATAGTTTAAAATAAGGTATATATTTAGGCGACGATTTCTAATAACAGGAAATACGTTTATATATCTTATTGTGAAAGAATATAAATAATATGAAAGCACATTATTTATATATACTTATTTGACAGACAGTGGTCCGTTGTTTAATATTACTGTTGATCTTCAAATTATAAAGAGAGAAAATACACAATAAGACATAGATGTTCATATTTATAAACTTCATTGCTGCTGGACTATTCTTATGACACACGCTACTGAGCACGATCTTAATACGAGTATATGTCATGCATGACCTCCCATCATATTACCATTGATTTCAAAGATTTAAAAAAGAAAACAAAAAAAAAACACTTGCCGATTTAAAATCACCCCTGTATTGAACAAAATCTCTAGAAACATTAAGTGTGGATAAACTTACTATTAGGATAGCCCGATTGTTTGCCGACGTAAGTGGCAGCCATTATCGCATCCTTGGAACGTTATATGTATTTGCAACGGATATATCCGAGTGTTTTTTTTTTCCATCTCGTTCCTTTTTCCTGTATCAAAACATGTGTCTGAGTTTTTAAATTATTAAAAATACCTTAAAAGAATACATTTAGGACTAGTGTTGCCACTTCTGGAATTGTGCCATATTTTCCGTTCATAACTTCAATCACTTTACACTTAAACCGTACGGAAGCTGTAGGTAGGTGAAGTCGAGTTCCAGATAAGTGTATGTTGTAACAATCCCTTATCTTGATTTTACCTTTTGCGTGCTATCTTCATTTTGATTTGCGCTGTCCTCCCGGCTCCATTCCATCGTGTGTTTTCCCGGTCTTCCGTCTCTCAGTTTAGTTTTCAACTGTTTAGCAAATTATTATAAACTATCGTTCATCTTAGCTAAACGTCTTTAGATAACAAATACTTTTATCGTAACAAAATATTTAATTTTATAACCTTTTACGATCAATGGTAAACAGTAACTTCTTAAATAGTAAAGAAACTGCATATTATAATTATATACTGTAACAGACAAAAGATAAATTATAAAACTGATAACAGATATAAAATAAATAACAGCATACAATTTGTTCAAATAAGGCAGATCGTGATTAACCGCTGCAATAACTCGTAATATCAAAATACTGCTACATCAAACAGAGATGCGAACACATCATCAGGATAAACAGAATCTATGGCTCCGACTCTTCCCGTGACGTCACGCCATATAAGAGCCTGATTTATTGCCTAATCTAGCCGGCCCTCCAATATGGCTCGTACGTGACGACTTCAATTATCACTTTTATGGCGTGTCATGTTCCCAACACTAGTACTTAATCTTAGTGTTTGCATTTACATGTCTCGTTCCTATGTTTAGTAGAGTTTTATTTTATGATACTGAGTAGTTTAACGAACATACGGCCTGATGGCAAAAGCGTGGGGTCGTTTTGTTTTACTGCGATCCAAATGCATTTCAATGCGGAGTCTGCGGCAACCCGCAGTGACGTTGAACTGACGTATAAACTCTACATAACTTTATCTGATCAATAGCTACCGAGAACATTACTGGCAACCTCAGAAACCGGCCATTATGTGGGGCTGTCCCTCCTGCGCCCCGTCCAACTTTTCGGATTTGCGCCCTCTACTGCGTCTTTAGTAGGGTAAAGCCACCAAAGAGTACGTATTCCTTGCGCTGGTAGCTCCGGGCCAAGAATAGCAGGCACATTTGACCTTCATCTCACCTGTTGTTGAGTGATTATAAGACTGCAGGTGGCCTTTTACCCGGAATCCTTAGCTGCTAACGAACTGGTTATCTTATCTGTAATTGTCTGAACACAACAGTGCTACTAACATTGATGTTATGACAACATTGACGCTACTAACATTGATATTATATTTATAAATTTTCATCATGCGATCAGCCTTTTAGACTATAAACAGATTGGCATTATATTTGAACTTGAGTGTAAGATATGTAGGTATGTACGAAAACGTATTCATAATACCAAAAACCACACGCAAAGTACGCAGTATAGTAAATAATAATAATAATAATAATCCCGCGGAAGTGCGGGGGTCGAGGTTTTTTAAATGCTAAGACCCTCCACAACCGTGAGGTATGCAGTCTCAGGGAATATTTCTTAAAAACCGATATGGGTATGCACCGAGATGTGGTAGCAGTGAACAAAGGACTCACCCCGCTATCCTTGGCAAAAGAAAACTGGCACAAACCCGTAGTACTTAGTGCCAATGACCGCAGGGAGGTATGGTAAGGCAAGGAGCTCCACGAGCGCTTTTATCGGGCCCTTCATGGACCCGATGTAGACTTTTTAGCGTCCGTATCCTGGCTGCGTTTTGGTGACCTCTTTGGGGAAACTGAAGGTTTTGTCTGTGCAATTATGGACGAAGTTATGCTGACGAATAACTTCCGGAAATATATTATGAAGGACGGGACGGTTGACATATGTCGGGCATGCCACCGTCCGGGTGAATCTATCAGAAATATTATTTCTGGCTGTTCTCGTCTGGCTAACGGCGAGTATTTGCATAGGCATAACCAAGTGGCCAGGATTATCCACCAGCAACTTGCTTTGAAATACAAACTTGTGGATTCTGAGGTACCGTACTACAAGTATATACCCGACCCAGTTCTCGAAAATGACCATGCCACGTTGTACTGGGATCGATCTATCATCACCGACAGAACTATTGTAGCCAATAAGCCTGACATTGTGGTGATAGATCGATTAGCGCGCCGCACGATGTTTGTCGATATCACCATTCCCCATGATGAGAACCTCGTGAAAGCTGAGAAAGAGAAACAAATCAAATATCTCGACTTAGCACACGAGGTTGTCGACATGTGGAATGTGGATTCGGCATTCATCGTACCGATTGTTGTTACGGCCAACGGCCTGATGACCAAGAGCCTCGATCAACATCTAATGAGGCTCTCGTTAGGTGGCTGGATAAAGGGCCTGATTCAGAAGGCACTTCTCCTCGATACAGCACGCATTGTGAGGAGGTTCCTGTCTCTGGAGCCCTAACCACCGGTAGCTTGGACCCTGGTCCCGATGCCAGCGGATCCCTATTTTTTTATATTTTTAAATGTTTTATTTATTTTGTTTAATATTTAAAAATGTGAATTTATATGAGAAAAAATAAATAAAGAAAATAATAATAATAATAATAGCAACTCAACAAAACATTGATTAAATTTTATT
Organism: Eudonia truncicolella; assembly: GCA_949315975.1. Taxonomy (NCBI): domain Eukaryota; kingdom Metazoa; phylum Arthropoda; class Insecta; order Lepidoptera; family Crambidae; genus Eudonia; species Eudonia truncicolella. The sequence continues at coordinate 14,178,199 of OX438836.1, forward strand.
AACACAACTTAATTTAAATTTCATTCAAGCTTAGAGCTAGCGCCGGCAAAGTTGTTATTTATTACCAATATTCGACATGCTCTTGTACCTCTTAGTGGAACAAGGTGTTCATGATACATTCAAATAAACTTAGTTGCAATATCACAACACTGCACCGAAAGGAGAACGCAGCATCTTAGTTTGTTTAAAATTACTTATGAGACCATTGAAAATATTTTATATCTAGTGAGTAATATATCAGTATCGACATCCATTTTCATGGCGCATATGACTGTGCAAATAGATTGAGTTCCCATATACAACAAAAACAAGGTGTAATTATATTAATAATTACTCGAATGTAAGAGTTGTATTCTCAGTGGCGTGCATTTGGAGAGTTATATTTTTTATGAAAATGAATTAAACGGAGTCAATGCAGCACCTACTGTGTGACTGCGACTCTCTGGCTAGGAAAATAATGGGACTCCTGGGGTCGGCCTATCCGAAACCGGAGGACTTCAGGCTCTTCGCTCTTAAGGACGTTGCCAAACTTATGGCATCTATCTTTACACGGGAGGAAGAATGAAAGGATGGGGTTGCACAAAAGATCCCGATGGGTCGAAGTGTTACTGGGAGAGGGAAACCTCAGCAGGCCCCACTAACATAAGATAAGATATGAAAATGAAAATATTTGAACGAGTTGTATTTAGTTATGGACGCTCTATTAACACATGCGCACTATTACCAAATTATGTTTTTTGTTAAAAGTAGTGTACACTTGCATTGTACCTCAAAAACAAAAAAAAACTTTCTAGGTTTCTACTGCTCCGCGCGCATAGTAGATCTGTCGATCACAAAGGGATTAAAAGTAGTATACGAGAAAGTAGCTTCGTTATTCAAACCATTTTTAGAGTCGCATAAAACAAAGTTTTTTTTTATACATGGCTCGGCAAATGACTCCACTCTACCTGATGTTAAGTGGAAAGGGGTCCAGACGCGAGGACAAATGAAAACAACGCAGCATTAGTCCTCTCCCTGCCGGCCCACAAGGTGCTTCTTCACGCCTCGTTTGAAGGACTCCATGTTATACGAAGGTGGAAAAACGTATTCAAATTCAAATTCAAATTCAAAATCATTTATTAATTTTAGGCTATAACTAGCTCTTGTGGATGTCACTATGCCATCTGTGCTCGTAGACTATTTCACCTTTTGGAAGTGCGACAAAGAAATGAAAATATACCTCTTTATATATAGACGACAACAAGACGACCAAATCTAAAATGTCAAGCGAAGGTAGTAAAAAAAATATCACAATCGAACCAGTTTGCTGACGAAGAAGAAATAGAACGATCAGAAAATGCTTTGCGTCCATCCATATGTGGACGTGGACCGAAAAAAAAGCAAATCCCAATAATCCAAATGCAATAACGTCCACGACGTTAAACCGGTGCCCACCGACTACAAAGGCTGTCGTTCCCATGAAATCGAATGAGCTATTCGTTTCAGCCACACCGTTTTATGAATTCCAGCTTAGAACACTTCGTTTTAAGTTTTTTGTTCTCATTCTTCCTGTAGGCGCTGTCGTTTGAAAACCAATCATTCTTTATGTGAGATGAGGGCAATGTAAAAAAGAGAAAAACTTTTTAACTTATAACTAATATATATTTTTATAGGTCTCATCATCATCATCAGCTCATTTTATGTCCCCATTGCTGGGGCACGAGCATTCCCTATGGATGGATAGGGAGAACGGGCCATAAACCACCCTTCGGGCACAGTGCGGATTGGTGGATGTTAACGAGTGCTAATGCAGCCGGGATCAACGGCTTTACGTGCTTTCCGAAACACGGAGGAGCTCGTGATGATACATTTTTGGTCACCCATCCGATGACTGGCCTTTGCGAAAGTTGCTTAACCTCAGCACTCGCAGACCGGGCGCGTTAACCACTGCGCCAGCCATCGAGCTCTTCGCATCTGGGTCTACTCGCGTTTCATTTTACATAACGGAGCAATAATTGGTTTCTTGATCAGCCATCTTTGAATATGATTGTGTGACAATTAATTAACGTAATTAGGACAATTTGTGTCCCGATTCCAGAATCGTTCGTGACTTAATTAATAATTATACACACCACGTATTCCCCCTACCACAACAGTGTACCATATCAAAGGACTAACCCTTCCATACACTGTTTTTGAGTTTATTCTGGCACCTTCCACCAACCGCATAGATTACAAGAGAGGGACCAGACGCGCAAGTAAACAAACATATATATGTCAGTTCGTAACACCAGATTAGAACCCGGCGAAGCGCATTTTTCATCCGGTACTCATTAAGACTTGTGTCCCAAGAGAGTCGACCTATGAACACGTATAGTCCCCTCCCTCCCTATTTTCCAGATAGGTGACCAATATTAAAGGATCAATAACAGGGGGGCATTACGTAATTCCAGTCGTAAACGATTTTTATTATAAAATTATTGTTTTTGAAACAATATATCGCCGAGTGGTCCTGGGTTCAATTTCTAGGTCGGGTTAAGCATGTTCCGGATTGTCTGATTTCATAGCTCGGGTTTGTGGTTTGGCAAGCGTGGTGATTAAGCCAATAACCATCACTTGTAGTGACGACTTAATTTCAATCAAGGATGCCTTTACCCAGCAGTGGGACAGTATATAGACTATAGTATACTACATATTATTCTACCAAGGACAACAGTGCCACTGGTAAGCGCTCTTCTTTCTTCTTACCGAATGATAAGTGACGAGCAGGCCGAAAGTCAAAGCACACTTCACCAAGGATCTTCAACTACTAAGGACCTGGCTGTCTTATCTGAAACTGTAAGGTACACAACAATGCTACTCTTTGTTGTTATAGCGACGGACTAAGATAACATGGTTGTAGCTTACCAGGCGTATAAATTATTTAATCTGTACTTAAACTCAAAATTGAATTGCTGTACGAGCAAATAAATAGTTCATATATTATTTTATATTTGCTTCCAAATGTCTGTATTGTGGACAATATTGAGTTATTGTCATGCCTCTGCTCAAGGAGATTTTATGCCTAAAACAGTCGGGGCCAAATTAAGTATTATTATGTCTAAATTCCAAACGTGATTGCGGTACGTGGGATAGTCATTAATTCACTCCGAGTAGTGTGTGTATTTTATTATAGGCATTTTAACTAAGTATTAAACAATATATATATTTTATTTATTGTTTATAAAGTTCAGTGCTCTATCTTATGTCATCTTTTTGTTTAAAATATTTTTTTGTTTCAAGATCGGTAACACTACTTTTGCTAGCTAGTGTTGCTGATGTTATATTTTGTTACGTGGCACATATTCTGACCAAGAATAGTTAACACCGAGATCTGTTGTATGTGGAGATTTTGCTAATAATAATACATTTAGAAGTGTTTGAGAAATTTCAGGCTGGTAGATGTTGTTGTTGTTGTTGACATTAAAAAACAGCAGTGACTTTTATTCTTGTTTTTTATTAAAAAAATGCGTACAACAGGATGGCTATTCATGAAGAATAAAAATATATAAAGAAAAAAATGTTATCGACAAATGTTTCCAAATCAACTTTGGCAAATACCCACAGGCTCGAAGGAACTTCGACTAATCAATCAATACAATAGGTTGATCGATTGTGAGCGCGTTGGCTGCGAGTAACACTTGTTTGTCCCCCATAAACAATAACATTACTTACTCTTACTTCATCAATTCATCATCGTTACTTTCCTTTTTCTTAATTACTTTCGTTTATCTTAAAATAGGCATTGGAATCACTTTGCAAATATGTTTTGTGTCGTTGGGACTTGGGGTGGCAAAACGTCTGACGTCTGATAGAAAGCAGATTGTAATGGGCCCTCTATAGGAGCTCGATGGCGCAGTGGCTAACGCGCCTGGTCTACGAGTGCTAAGGTTAAGCAACTTTCGCAAAGGCCGGTCATCGGATGGGTGTCCAAAAATGTATCATCTCGAGCTCCTCCGTGCTTCGGAATGCACGTTAAGCCGTTAGTCCCGGTTGCATTCGTAGTCGTTAACAACAACCAATCCGCACTGGGCTCGCGTGGTGGTTTATGGCCTGTTATCCCTATCCATTCATAGGGAACGCTCGTGCCCCAGCAGTGGGGATATAAAATGAGCTGATGATGATGATGATGATGAATGGGCCCTCAACCTCGCGAACATTATCCGGCAATACCGGAACATATCATTACTCGACTGACAGAAATTTAGAACGTCAAAGTTGGTTTTGACATGCGGTAAATTTGGCCACCCAGGCTCGACATAATATCGAAAAGTTCGTTTTCGAAATTGACACGACCGGGAATCGAACCCGGGACCTCAGAGTTAGCGCCGCCCAAAGTCCGGCATGCAAGCCACTTGGCTACGGAGGTCGTCAAATAATCGGTCAGTACCTACGCTCCTTGAAGAATATTCCTTAAATTCCAACAGGTGGTCTTATTGGAGTTCATCAAAAATCACAGAAGTACCTCATCATAATTTGATTATACTGAGCTTCTTCGTGAATCGAAAGGCACATAAGCGTGCTTGTCAACTTTTGTTGGGTTAATCCAATGGCGATGGGTATACGAGTAAATTTCATGACGACAAATAGTTAGTGAATATTCGAAAAATAGCAGGTAATATTCAATAGCAAGAATTGTAAAGCAAAGGATGAAATTTTCACCTGTTCTCGGTAACGAATCCGACTCTCGCCTAAAGCTACGTGGCTGTGTGAAACGAACGGAAATTTTCACGTGCACCTTACAGGATCGCTGGGGATTTTATGCTAAGTAGCATCACCATACCAAACGACGCAGTACCGAAGAAAACTCAGTGATTCTTCTACACAAGCTGAGGCAGGGTTCTGATTGACAATATTGTCTTGTGTTATGTTTGTTATTTTGTTATTTTTGTTCGTATGTCAATAAATGTTTCTCTCCTTTTCTCTCTCTTTCTCACTCTCTCATAACATCATCCTAGCTTTCGTGAATGCGAAAGATGGCTGATTCATGTTCCGCCATTGCTATTATAATCTCATTCATGATATGTGATAAATGTTAGAGAAACCAGTTTAGAAGCTAATTTGATAGAAACAGTATTTTTATTTGCTTAAAATAGATCAATTTAAATTCATTAAATATGTTTTCGTTCACGTCCTAACTAAGCAACAGATTAATGGTTACATTTTAGCCCAAAATATTTTCAAGAGTGAATGAGTCTACATTTTACGTCCAATCATAATAGAAACTTTAGAAAACTTAAATAAAACTAAATATTATTTTAAAAAAACTCTAACAAAATTCATTAGTGGTGCTAACCCACGCCAGTACCAGTCATACGGTCAGTAATGAACATATTTCATTTATCCATAGTGCTTCGCAATGCTCCTCCTTTCTGTGAAAGATTTAGTAAAGCCTATTTTAGGAAAGCCCATTAGACTCAAAGACGCTACCCTAACGTGGTTTTGCGGGTTCCTAAAAAGACCTAATTTGAAATTGGAACCACAAGCCTTACCCAATTAAAATTAAGTACTTTCCGAAACGGGATGCCAAAGTCTTCAATTCTATTGATACTCAATCTCACGCTGAATACTGCTTTCAAATCCCCTAGTTTTAGTTTTCTAAGTAAGACCACATAATATTTGCTGCTTTCCTTTTACTATAAAGGCTAAGTTATATAATTTAGGTACAATGTTTTTTCTTCATTTATTTGGATAAATGCAGTAAGTGTGTAACTGTTGATACTATTCTCAAAATGAACATACAAAATAACGTATCTAACTATTTATACGGTAAGATGAAATTGTGATTCCAGGCACTTGAAAGTTTTTAATTGTAAATGTATTAAATTAAATATTGTATAATTTTTTTATCGTTATACATATTTTTTTGTAAATGTCGTTATTTATTTTAAAGATGTGGAGTTTCTTGCGCCCATTCTTCTCCACAGCTAAAAAATAGACGTCCTGAAATGGTCCTGAATGGGTAGTTGGTAAAAAAAATGTTTGGACGATTCAAAAGCACTTTTCTCAAGTTTATTTGAATAAAAAATACTGACTTTGACTTTGTTGTTCTAATTTGTCAAAGCTTGTCAATAGCATTGAAACGCTTTACGTATATGCAATATCAAACTGAAAAAACTTTTAATAAAGATTCATTCGTTCGTTTTCTATTTGGCAAACATAGATCTAAGTATGTTTGCTCCAAACTCGGCATTTAAGAAAAATACCGGTCGTGGTCTATGATGGCACTCTAGACTTTCATTTCCGAGGAAATGCACTCACAGTGCCTTAGAGTCTGTTGGTTTTACGATAGCGACATTGTCACTTTGATGACAGATGTGAATTTTAAAGTGCTTCTACTACATCTTTATTCTAAAACACACAAACCAATTGTAGTGTACTTTTGCCTAATACACTTGTAGTATATTTTTCTATCAATAAAGTTTTCGAAGTTTGAACTAAGAAATTTTAATTGTTTAATAAAGGTAGACGTCGAAATGATAAGTGGGTGGGACGAGTTTCAGTTTAAAATTAGATTATCATCCCAGTTACAGTTATTATAGTTAAACAGTTGAAATGGAGTCAAAACATTATCTTATACCTACTTACTTAATTTTTTTTAACGCGAAATTAAAAAACTTCACGAATCTTACGTTTAATTTAAGCATTTGTTTTTTGATTTCATATCGACGTTTCGAACCCTTGATCCGACAGAATCCGTGATCACCGGGAAAGCTGTTTCATTTCGATGATCGTGTAAACTTACTAATAAGAAAATAATAAATTGACATGCAGTTGCAGTGACATGCAGTTTTAAAAATATCTGTATCTACCTATATCCATTTTATTTACTACTGCAATGCTAATGTTTGAGAGGAATAAAAGAAATATATAAAAAAGCGTCACAGGCGACATGAAGCGGAGTCGTTAACACATTTGTTAGGCACTGGCAAGTGGTTCTCTCATTACTGGCCAAGCCTTCCTCATTGTTGCGAGCCTCGGGGAGGGGGGGACTCGGGGGGGATGAGAAATGATTATATGCAGCACGTTTCAGAGGCAATTAGGCGTTCGCACAAAATAAACACGACTATTAATTTCATTATTAGATACCCGGTTATGATCACTTTACATAGATTTTAAATATAACTATTATTGTATTCCGTTTTGGCACAGACTCGTAGTATAATTAAATAATAATAGGCATGATGCATTAATAACACATTGAAAAAGAGCCACTGACAGGCTGAAGATTGGTAAATCAAATAAGAAGTATACATACACAGTTTCCGGTCAATTATTTTATTTGCCACTGTAGCACACAACAGTACAACATAGTATATAAAAGTAATTAAAAGTAGTGTTACGTAGGTACTATTTAACATAACTAATAAAAACAAGTATTAAAACTTTTGTTGTTTTTTTTTATCTTCATTGATTTCAGGACTTTTCTCTAAACGTAGCAGATATGTCAGTCCTATCTAAACATATTTTATATTATTTGATATATCATAAATACCGGGTGTAATTGTGTGTGACCAAGTGATAAGTGTGAGTGATAAGTGTGACCAGGCGTTTATTCCGTAACTATTACAGATATCAAAAAACTTTAAACTGATATCGTAAGTACATTACCTAATGAGTAAAATGACATCAACAACTTTTTAAAAATCAAACGAGATGTATCCAAAATTTGACATTAAACACTCCCATACATTTAGTATGAGATTATTAGAAAGGTTTTAGTTTCCTTATTTTAAAAGGTTATTTTAGTTTATTACTAATATTAAAGGAAACTGTTTATTAACCTAACAAAGTTTTAAAACTATCTTTTAATTGAATAATATTTACTTCTTAGTAAGTACAAAATTTTGTATTCAAAGCAGATGTTCGAAGTGACGGTCCTTGTTGTGCGATACAATGACGAGTTCTATTTACAGTTTCTAAATTAACTTTCCTTAACGTTTGCGGAGTAATTATTATCATAATATAATCATATCATAATTATTATGATATGATTATCATACGTAATCATAATACTCGTATATGATTAAGGTAAAATTAGTACTAGACCACTTAAAATAAGGAAACTAAAACCTTTCTACTAATCTCATACTAAATGTATGGGAGTGTGAAAATTTTGGATACTTCTCGTTTGATTTTTAAAAAGTTATTGATGTCATTTTACTCATAAGGTAACGTACTTTCGTAACGTAATTTAAAGTTTTTTGATATCTGTAATAGTTACGGAATAATCGCCTGGTCACACATAACGATTACACCCTGTATATATGACGTGACATTCTCTCTCGGGTATAAAGCATTATTTCTCAATCAAGTAGATTGAGAAATAATGCTACTACTACTTTAAAACCCTAAAATGTGGCTTGCTTCAAAAATAATATTTCGATTCTTTCGAAAGACTTGTGTTATTGTTCTTTCTTTTCATTCTCCGATAATTTCTACAAAAATACAAATACTATTTCGACACCTATTTAAAAACTTAAAATTTCGAAACGATTTGTACAATATTTTTTCTTGTTAATATAAAAAGAGACTTGGAAATATTTTTGCAATAATGCGATGTGATTGTGATCGCGAGTGTTCAGTTCTAATCAAATGTTTAGACGGTCAGGGTTGACTAACTTTTATTGAACATTCAAACCATGCAAAAGTTTAATTTTACTTAAATTTCTTCTTATTTGATTTTTTTTTTAGTTTGTTGTAAATAGATTGTTGTAATAATTAAAAGATTTGAGCCAGCCTTAGATAAGACGACTTTGTTGGTTTTCGTAATATTTTATCGTTCGTATCGTATGTTTTGCTGATTATCTATAATAAATACTGTATAAACAGTTATGAAAAACCTTAATTGCCCATTAACTAAATATACCTACTTTTTATTGTTCTTAATAACGTATTTTGAATTATGTTTTTTGATTTAAAGGTAAGTCCACATTAACTAACATGTTGTATATCTTGTTACATGACATACACAATAAGTATAAGAATGTTTTATTGGCACATATCGTCCACACTAATAAAACATGCCACATAACTATGCTTTACTAACTTTCGCTCGCGGCTTTGCTCACGTGGGCTACACGACTTGTGTTCATTCGTAATAAAATGATCATGATAATGATTAGAGGATTGAGGAGCTCGATGGCGCAGTGGTTAACGCACCCTGTCTGCGAGTGCTAAGGTTAAGCAACTTTCGCAAAGGCCGGTCATCGGATGGGTGACCAAAAATGTATCATCTCGAGCTCCTCCGTGCTTCGGAAGGCACGTAAAATCGTTGGTGCCGGCTGCATTAGCAGTCGTTGACAACCACCAATCCGCACTGGGCTCGCGTGGTGGCTACGTTTACGGCCCGTTCTCCCTATCCATCCATAGGGAAAGCTCGTGCCCCAGCAGTGGGGACTTAAAATGAGAAAACCTTGAAATGATGATGATAATGATCGTGCGAGCTATTTGTAAACAGTGTTCTTACACATAACAACGTACTAAAGTTCACTCTGTATTTTAAAACCTCCTGTACATATTGAAATTCCCTACTTCGGGGACATTTTCCAAATATCCTGAAACACTTCATTAATTCTAACATGGTCAAATACCGATTTAAGGAGCGACAGATTTCCATACATACTGTCCACCTTTATTTCACCCCTCTAGGGGAGGTTTTTCAAAACAAGCCAAAAAACACGTCATTCTTTATTTTTATTGAAAAATCTATAGATCGATTAAATTATTCCTCTTTATAGTTATTACTTTAAAAATAACGATGTCCCCAAAAAAAAACTTCTTCCCTTTTTTACGATTTTAAAGGAAAATAAACAAAATTCCTGAGACACGTCATTCTTTCTTTTCTAATTTTTATGTATTTCACTTTAAAACTGACGGGCTTTCATACAAACTTTCACCCCCTATTTAACCCCCTTAGGGTGTGATTTCCGTAAAACCCTTTCTTAGTGGCTGGTTACGTCACTCAATTAACCTACAGTCCAAAGTTCATCTAATTAGCTTCAGGCTCGACGATGATGAATCAGTCAGTCAGGACAAGTCATTATATAGATAACATTATTTGTTACATAGTCCAGACGAACACGTAACAACGTAAATGTATATACGTGTATGTATATGTACATATATATATGTAATGCTTTATTTGTAATTCCGGGCTCTTGAAAGTTTTTAATTGTAAATATATTAAATTAAATTTTGTATGATTTGGTAACGACATACTTTTTTTGGTATGTCGTTACTTTTATAAAATCCGTAGAGTTTCTTGCGCCCATTCTTCTCCACAGCTAAAGATTAGACGTCCTGAATGAGTAGTAGGTTAAAAAATGTATGGAAGATACGAGAGCACTTTTCTCAAGTTTGTTTGAATTCAAAATTTTTACTTTGACTTTGAACCTTTATGTTCAAAAAACACAGCTCAGCTTTGACTATACTTAGCTAGCGACGGTTAAGACAACAACAATCTAGTAGGGGCGGGTCACGCTAGCGTGTTGCTGTTTCAACTATTGCTATTATTATTATTATTAATAGTTGCTATTATAATTTTATATTTAATAGGAATTAGGATTTTATATTTAGTAGTTTTTTTTGTAGAGAATTTTATTATTTATTTTTGTGATTTTCATAATTTTATTTTATTAATAATTTAGCTACCTATGTATTTATGCATTAATTTCATTTACTTAATTTCATTTTATTTATTTTAAGCATTCAAATAATTAAATCATGAATTTTTATTTTGTTTTTATTAATGTTTAAATTTTGTCAATATTTTAATTATTTTATTCAATCTTTTTAATATTTAATTTTAATTTTTAGTTTAGTTTTTGTCAATGTTGTACGCGCCTGTAATTGGAGCAGATATCTGCTATGTTTTTGCTACTTTTATTAACAATGTATAATGTCTGTTCTGTTGGTGTGTCTAAATAAATAAATAAATAAATATAATAAGGTACCAAGTTCGTAATAGTAGCGCGATGGCGATTGACCGGGATGAATGACAAGAAAATCCTTGTACCAGTCGTAGAATCTCTGGGAAAATATTCATAAATGATAGAATTGCTAAGCAAAACATCGACTGATTTAGTCGAGTATAAATTTTCGTGGTAAAGAACCATCGGGCTAATAACCGCTCGGTATACTAAGTATTACATTAAACAAATATTCCGCAAAACGATATGTAAGAGAAATGTCAATGGCGTAGGAAACCCATCCCCATTAAACCCCATCTAAGCATGTTCGATCACTACACTTAACCCATAGTTTCTTGTCGTACTAAAATCCGGTTACGTGAAATAAACGGCCACCAGAAATCCCTTTCCAAAAAAACGACTTGATATCTTTCAAAGCACTTGAATTTCAATGTGTTCAAAACTTCCATCAAGACAATATTAATTGACCCAAATGGCTTACAACCCAAGTGTAGTATTTCCAAATAGTTTTAAGTAAATTTGAAGTTATTTCGAAATATTATTATTATTTTGTTTTTTTTTTAAATCTATAGCTAAATCTAATTTTTACACACATGTTAAGCATACATAAACTATTTGTGTTAACACATTTAGGACATTAGTCTAGTATAAAATATTGTTAAACCTATCATGTATATAACTTTGTTAACAGGTTCCCTGTCCAAGAATTATAACAATTGGTTTTCAATTGTTATGTATCATATGTGATTCATGGGACAGGGAATGGGTTAAGATTAATGTCTGTTGTGTATCCTAATAAATAAATAATTAAATTTCAAAAATATATTGAAATGAAAGTACTTTTACTCTATCTACACGATCACTACGCTTAACCCTCAAGTCTCCAGTCTCCCTGTGACCACGGACCCTGCAAAGGGTTCGAAACGTCAGTAAAAACATGAATTAAATAAAAGCGAGTAAATCCGTAAAAGTAGTTTCATTTCAATGTTTAGTGTTCGCGTAAACTTTAGAAAACAATATTCAAAAATATATTTTGTATTTCACTTGACTCGCACTCCATGCAAGCCCTACAGCTCTAAGCTGATCGCAGGATAGCACGGAGGGTGCGACGTCATTTATAGAACAAAGGGGCTGTCATCGAGAAAAATACATTGTTTTTACAAGGCAACACTAATACAACGTCGTCATAAAATAAAGCTGCATGTTAGTTCTTAGAAATTGTCAAAGCACCCCAGTTACTTTGTGGATGTAAAAAACTACAATAATGTTATCGATGTTATTATCAATTTTATTTTATTCATATCTTACGGGTAAGCACTTGGCCTTCATCTCACCTGGTTAAGTGATGATAAGGCCGAAGGTGGAAGCGCACTTCACCCGGAATCCTCAACTACTGAGACCCCTTTAACTACAAATTAAAGTTAAGTGTTTTGGAAGAAACTTCTGTCGTCGTAAAGGCGAACGTATTTATGCTTTCAACACTCACTTGTATACTGAATGTAGTTATGTATAAATGTAGGTAAAGATTATAACATCCCGAAAGAGGGTGAAACTACTCATAAATAATATAAGCAATTTTTATTAGGATACCAATTTTGAAATTGCGAAGAAAATTCAGCTGCTACATAAAAAGTCCAATATTTACTAGACCAAAATTTATAGCACAGCAACAGATTGGTTTTCGTGGTTCCGATGTTGGTGTAGGTAATATTGAGTGTTGCTAGTATTCATAAACTATAGTCAAATTTTATTGCGAACAAAAATAGTGCAGGAAATCTGGTGAAAAAAATTCCACGTGCGGGATTTGAAGTCACACTTTCTTGTGTATCTGCATCGACCCCGTGCCAATTTAGTCAACACTATCTACTTACTTTGTTGCCATGGATGGGCTATCTCATCCCTTTTCGGGACGTTAAAACCTTTCTGGGATATACGTAGTCATTTGCGTTGTGATATCTAAGTGTAACTATTTTCTTTACGTGTGTGAGCAAGAAAGTGGTTATTAAAGACTTGCGATGATTTTAGATCGCTCCAATCTAATTTTCACCAAATCTGTAATTAGATATACATAGATATACAATCATGCCTGTCTCCCGTAGGCAGTGTCTACTTACTTCCTGCCACTTGCTACAATTCTTATATACCTCTTTTGGCTTTGTTTACTCTCATTACATTATTTATTCATGCTCGCCGGTTTAAGGTACTGGGTAGTAGTAATTAATAAAAGCTACAGACTTTTTTGTTTCTTAAAAAATTATACCTGCTTCTGCAATAATGTCAAATCCTTTTCATTGTTTGGAAAAATTTATGCAGAACAAAATGTGCCCAGGAAGTTTAGGAACACATTTAGGTCAAGTATTTTTTTTGATATACCTTAAATGATACGACCTGTAATACTGTACATCTACAATATCAAGTGAATATTTCAGAAGCTTTTGATGAACTGTAAACATTAATCTACGCTAAATTTAAATAATCAACTCAGGTGGTCAATCGTGACGCAAGTTTTTGCATATTTCAAATTTCTTCTGCGAAGCAATCGCCTCTGGCTTAATTAAACTATTAACTGTACCCATTCGGAATTGACAATGCAAATTGGAGAAAGGTAGTTTAATTTATTTAGTAAGCAGAATAACTTTGCACATAAACAAAATATTCAGGACCATTTATCAACCAGAATCCCTCGGAAATTATTTAACACTCCTCGGTCTATATAGCGTATAACCGTAACATAAAACAAACATATTCATTGCCAGCTTTTAAATAAAAACAACAAAAACACTGCTGTTAATAACTCGATCAACTTATTATCAACAAAAAGTGTGTTTCACAAACACAATTTCCAAACTTGTAATTTCATTTCAGTTTACTATATTTGAAACTAAAAAAGTTACGATGTCAATTAAAAGTTGTGCTTGTTATCCTTTTCTTTTAATAATTAAAACCGTTGACATAAAAAGCTGATTCAGATATGAACCAAAAAATTGGGTTTCTCACCCAGCACTCGTATTTCTCCTTCATACAATATCGATTTCTTTAAACGCGGTTTATAGAAGCAACTTGTGAGTCGGCGAGGGAGGTACAATTGGGTAGTTGACTGGTTAGTCAATAGATAAACTTTTGAGCAACTGTCAAAACGATTTTCTTTAACAGAAACTGTATGGGATTGGCAAATTATGACGTCACCATTTTATTCCGTCAATTCAGTGTTTATTAACAACTCTTTGGGTTACAGAAATTTATACTTAGTTCAAATAGGTCAATGTCTTAAACAATTGTTACGTGATTTCATAAATACGTTTAGTGTTCTGGAATTTATTATTTTTGTTGTCAACATCCCTATCCTGCTCCATTAGCTGTCCTTGCATCTGGACTCTGCTCCTGCTTAACATCCGGTAGAGCGGACTCATTTGCCAAATCTTCCAATAAAATAATCTATGTATGTAGATGAAGACATTTCGTTTAACAATACAAACACAGAGTGAAAACTCTAACGCACTTACTAGGTGAGTTGAAGATTAAAGAGACGAGTTTGTGTAATAACAAGAAAATCTTTTTTATCCATCTGAATTTTGATGGATTGAAAGGAGGAGGACTGAAAGAAAGACTAAAGAAACGATTTATGAATAGTGTATTTGAAGGTATGAAATGGCTAAAGCCCTTAATAATTTGGCAGCTGACTAGCGGAAAGTAATGGAAAAACGTGCTGCTCCAACCCCAAATAGATTGGTATGTAGTCTGAAACGGTGACATTAGCAATTTTATAAGAAGCAATGTAGCAATTCCTCTAATTATCATAAATGATCATTCGTTGTTTCGTGACTCGTATGTAATTAAATTCATATATGATTGAAATATCGTATGTTTTTTGAAAATAATTTTAATTATCCGAAGAAGCCGTTTCAAATCTATTGGGCAAGGGAAAAAATGACAAGTATTAACACATAATTATAATGGTACCTACTGGTGCATCATTATAATATGTTCTTCTTTTATTCAAAGTACTCCGGATGTAAATTAACGCCATGTGGGTTTTCCCGCCTATTTGATATTCATAAAGTTTTCTCGTACTAAGGAGTTGACATAAATTACATGATTGTGTAGTTGGAAATCTATACTGCATAAAGTGTATACAGTATATATATACAGTATACAGAATACAGTAAAAACAGTATACGGAATACAGTACATTATTGTAGACTGTACTAAAGCTACGTAGATTTAGTGAGCAAAGATTTTTCTGCCACCAAACATAAGATGTCTTTGCTTTTAGTTTTTATAAACTCATGAAGAATAATAGTTCACAGCATTCCTTAGTTATTTTCATATGTAAATAAGGTTTTCGAAGGTTGACGAGCTCAAAATCCTGTGGAACTATTCCCCCGCAAATCTGTCAATACCGAAATTATGTGTCACATTCAAATCACATTGCGTTGTTCGCTGATCCGAAAAGCAATGTCTTTTCGGTCATTCGCAATACCTACTATTGCGATAATTTTGTGTAAATGTAAATTTTTGCCTCAATCGAAACCTCCATTTTTATTCGGCTTAGCGGCATTGAGTCTGCAGAATAGTTTTCGTTAACGGCATCACGCACTAGTGCGTGTCCCTGTGCCCTACTAGATTCTCCGGGAGGTTCTGATCGGATCAGGGAGCGGAGCAACCCGAGGGCGCCTCTAAAGGCTCGGGCCTCAGATCGGGTTGACCGGGCCGTGGTGGTGGGGAGAAGCGATCAGGTATATTGTCTGTACCTGATATGAAGCGCGTGTGAACCGGCTCATCATACCCTTGTTCTACGAGTACGGTGTCTTGCCTAAACTAGACCAGTGTGCTGTAAACGTGTAGAAGCATTTGTATGATCGGGCGGGGTATAGAATAATAGCGTTCAACACAGTAACCCAATATTCCACACCAGTTTTAATCGTCATAAATAACATGGAAAAGGTCTGTATTCAATGTGCCTGGTCAAAAATCAGTTGACCCCTTTTTTTTGTAATAAAAAGAAAAAAACAATTGATAAATGCTTCCTGTCGAACATTGGTACTACCCTATAACGTTACACTGAAAAGACATATTCTATAAATAACCTCATTTTTCTCGGTAAGACTTTACGTGGACAATATAAGGAAAATTTAGTAAGTGGAATCGATCAATGTCGTCAGATATCCATTTTAGCTTCATTTGGCACGCGTAATTACGCTTCGTGTTTGCAATGCAAGCTTCATTGGATTAACTAACTTATTGTATATGATTTAAATAGGAACAAGAAATGTTTTGCGAGTATTTTAATCTCGTTTTTTTACATAAAAATTAAACTACTGTTACAATAAACTAAATATTCGAAAAAAAAAAGGTTTTCATTTTTCTCTGTTTTTTAAGTTGAGTTATGTTTTATTTTTGTTGTTTATAATAATCATCATCATCATCATCATCATCAGCTCATTTTATGTCCCTACTGCTGGGGCACGAGTCTTCCCTTTGGATAGATAGGGAGAACGGGCAATAAACCACCACGTGGGCCCAGTGCGGATTGGTGGTTTTTAACGACTGCTGCCGGGACCAACGGCTTTACGTGCCTTCCGAAGCACGGAGGAGCTCGAGATGATACATTTTTGGTCACCCATCCGATAATCGGCCTTTGCGAAAGTTGCTTAACCTCAACACTCACAGACCGGGCGCGTATCCACTGTGCCATCCAGCTGTTTATAATATTGTAGTATTATTGTATGGTGTACTATAAGCAGTAATCATGTTTTGAATTTCGAATATTATTATAATAAGGATTTCTGGATCCTTGGTTCTGATCCTTAGTTTTTAAATGTTCTGAAGTAGGTGTGAATAAATTGAGAAGTTTATACTTTATACCGAAGTAAAACCACTCAAAGGTATACAAGAGTAGAAAATGTCAGATCGTGTCTGCAGCGATGTCTCACTTGTAACTTTTACCACCTTCAGGAAGATCTTGAACACGCCAAAGTAATATTGGAAGTTCAACTTTCTCGCGCAAACTTTCCCTCTTTAAGTCCACCGTGAATTGTTTGAGGTATAATTTTGCACCTGAAATTAATTTCGAAGAGGACGAATGCTTAATGCAACTTTAAATGTTTCTGTTGCATAGAATTTAAATAATTTCTTTTCGTTTCTCCTAAAATCTTAAAATGTTGACGTAGGAAAATTGTTGTTTGGAAGAATTTCTTGGCGGCAAAGTGGAGAGATAAGTTCGCAGTTTAGTTTTGTTTCCTAGTGATTTGTAGAACATGAATGTGTGATAATAGTGTAATAATGATTATTAACAACCTAAAGATGTAGGTGATGAATGTACCTAGATGTGTCACTTTTAAAATTCTCCCAAGAAGTCCGCGTGTTAAGTCTCATTTAGTCTCATTAAGTATCATTTAGTAACTTTTAACAATCATCAATAAACAATAAAATTTTAATGAATACCCGCTAGTATGGGTTAGATCTCTTTTTCTGTACATAATGAAAGAATATTGTTTTCTAAAGTTTACGCGAACACTACACATTGAAATGAAACAACTTTTACGGATCTACTCGCGTTTATTTTACACATTAGTTTTAATTAATGTTTATCCTGACGTTTTGAACCCTTAGCAGGGTCCGTGGTCACAGGGAGACTGAGGTGTTGGTCGTCTCATAATTAGTTAGTAGCTTGTATACCCTCATTTAAATTAATCAGGTGCGTTCCGTTTTACGCAGAAAGAGCTCACAGTATCTTTTGGTCTGGCAGTATGGTGTTGGGGCTGGGATTTAATATTCTGTATGATGGGATCCCAGGCTGGTGGTAGATTCCAACCATCTTCTCTATTAAAATTAGGATGTTTTTTAATTTCAATAGCCTCGCGTATCATATTAGGGATGAATCGTTGTTCTCTAGCGAGTATTTGTGGTTTATCAAATCTGATGTAATGGTTGGGCCCCTCATCGTCAGGATAACGTAACGTCAGGATAAACATTAATTAAAACTAATGTGTAAAATAAACCCGAGTAGATCCGTAAAAGTTGTTTCATTTCAATAATGAAAGAAGATATATTTAACAGTTGATTGTTATAACTTTGTATACATAGGTATTTTTATTTATGTTAGTAGTATTTTGTAAATTTGAGTTTTGTCAAACCAGTGCGTCAGTCTTCTGCAGCATTAGATCTTCTACAGCGTTTGATTTGCAGTAGAAACTTTGTTTTCTAATATTTAGCTTATCTGAAGTAAACGCGATCAAGTAACATTTCGGTCTAGACCAATCAAAAGGCTCGACTATTTAATGAACAATGCTGCTTTCTTTTGTTTCATCGACCAGCGCTATTGACTATTGCCAAAGCTAATTCAAACGCTTTTGACGCATAATGACAAGTGTACAAACATTTACCAATCCGCATAATGACACAAACGCAATATGACACACGCACAATGACTCACACGCATAATGACACACATCGTATCCATGGAGGTAGCTTCAGCCATGAAGCTGTAGATATTCATGGCTTCAGCATTGCGTTTGACGTTTCATTAAAACCTCAATTCGCTTTGTCTTGTGCCAGTCACCTTTCAAAGGAGTTTTTACAGTGTATTGTGGATAGTTTGCCATGATATGAAGCAACTTACAAAACGGCGATTGAACAACGAACTATAACTTCAGGTAAGTTCGTTAAGTGATATACTATTCGAACTATGCAATATGAATCCATGCCTTGCCAACAACCAAACTGATTACGATATGTAACCCCCTCCACTGATACTCAAACCCATAATATCTGAGCCCATTGGTTCACCCACTAGACCATAGAGGTAGACCGGGCGGCAATTATTTAGTTCCATTGTTATAAAACGTTCAACAGCACCCGATTGTACCCTTAGTTTCAACGTATTACACTTTAAATTACATTGTTTTTGTTATAGAGCTGATCGAAAGATTAATATAATAATATTTGTTACCTATTCTGTCTTCTTACAGCTCCTTATTTAATCTCCTTTTTGATATTGACTCGCCACCGAGGCTTTAAGGGAAGCGATTGAATGCTCTCTATAAGCCGGCTTATTGGAGAAAAACTATTTTACGCTACATAATTGGAGGAGGCCGCGTGTGAAATTCATTTGCTCCCTTTTTGCCTTTGTGATGAAACACACCGAATAAATTTATGAAATTCCAATTTGATATGACAGCAATTGAGTTGATTCGTTTGCGGTTTTTCCGTGTAGGTAATACTTTTATTGCAACACTATAAAAATGAACATTGTACATTAAACAGTTATGCAGGCAGTCGAATCGTTTTAAAGCGATTTCTCCAAGACGGATGAAGAGAGCATTTGTTCTCTTTTAGTTTATTATAACTAAAGATCGGAGGTGTATACTATTTAAACAAACTAGACTAACGTGTATGGGTATCATTAGTACATTGTATATTATCATTTTATAGTAGGTAGGTATGTTGTAATGACTGTAGGTAAATAAGGGGGAATTGCGGGCCTTCATTTGCGGGCCCGTATACACTTATTATTTTAGGACAACACATTCTTAGCTGCATTGCTGAAGAACCTCGCCAACTATCCCTTTGGAACCCTATTTCGAAATTAGCTAGAAGATTCCACGATTAATTCACAAGTGAAATTGTATTAGCGGACATGGATATTTTTCGTTCTAGAATAGGATTCTCTTAAAACTATACTTGCGGTAAAGTACCTAAATTAAAATGTACTTTTTATTTTCAAGTGCTAATTGCTGCACTGAAGCTAAATTAAATATTTATAAAATTCCAAAAAATTAAATAAAAATAAATAAAAAAATAAATTTATAAATAAATTTAAATTTTTAATTATTTCGGGCAGCCGCCCGGATTGCTGAAGACCCAGGTTGGATTCCTGGCTGGGTCGGGTGGGCGTTTAATTTTTTCACTGTATCTTATAAGTTTTATAAGTATTTACCTAAATTAAGTAAAGCAGTTTCAGTTACATAGAAGAACATCATACGAGCTATTGCTCGAAAAGACAAAAATCTCACTTACGATCGTGAGATTTTTGTATTTTTATTTTAACTACAAACCTTCCTCATAATCGCCTTTTTGGCAACATTAATCCAATTAAAGTATATAAAATAGTTGGTCAAACCAAAATTGTATGAAAAAAAGCTTCATAAGATAATTAAACTAAGTTTATAAATATGCAACAATAACAATAATTCCTACTCTATTATACTAATGTTGAGCCAATCAGCGTCCGTGGTCCCTAAATTAGTAATTAGATCTAATATCACACTGTAATTTACAATAGACATTGAATCCAAATCCAAACCATAAGATGACCATACTACCAGAAATCCCGATAAATGTCCAGGAATGCGATAATTCAATCATAGATGTCGTCGCAACTATCAATAAGCTAATAACTCAGTTTGATAGTTTGTTCACTGAAATGTATTATCTGGTCGCACTGGCCACAGCGGACAAGGGTTAATTTGATTTCCAACTCGCAATCCAGGGTTGTGACAAAGGGACGCAATACGAGACATTGCCAATTGTTTTTATTTTGGTTGGGAAATATTACTAATCCGTTTTGTATACAATTTGTTTTATCTTAGTTGCACAAAAACTATATTTTAGTGCATATACATATAACTATTATTTATTTATTTGTTTGTTTATTTATTTGAATTAAACACCACTTAGCGCAATAGGACATGCCGATAAAATGGTTCAGATATTATTGATAATTAGACAATTATTGGAAGAGACTACAAGCAACTTTATAAAAAATTAAAACTTGCTGTAATACTCACAAGCATTATATTGATTTCATTCAACAAAGAATATTTTGTCGATACGAAAATAATCTAAACTTTAGATAAATAAATAAATCTGTGACGATAATTAGAACTTAATAATGAATCGGACCTTTTAACATTAGATTCCAACCACATTGTTCTCAAGAGACAGCGACATAAAGTTTAGTGACATAAAATCGAGGTTTTCCGACTTTTGCTGACTGCGTAATTCGGCATTTTCAACGACACCGGGCTTTTTGGGGGCCTGGCTTGAGTCACCGTCGCCGTCAGAGGTTTTCTTGAGGGAATGCCATCACAGAGTAGGGCGTGACCCCGTTCCCTTGTAGATTTTCCAAAGGGTTCGGATCGGATCAGGAACAGAACAACCCGAGGGCGCCCCGATGACACAATTACAACACAACGTCTTGGGTTACGAAATTAGTATTTCATTAAAACTAATTATAACAAAATCATCCAAGAACACGGAATGTATAAGCACTTGGAACATTGTTCGAGCAAGCCCGGGGAGGAGATTTGAGAGAACTTTTAAACTTAATTTTCTCCAAATTACATTTGCTTGTAAGTACGTGAATCGAGAAAGGGTTCATTCATGTTTAACGAATTCCCCAAATTACGGTCCTAAGCATATAATTTTACTTTTATTGTTACGTTGACTCTGGTGGATTCAATGGTAACTGAGCCGTGCGTAAACTTCGCGGTGATCTTGTTCATTCCTTTGTTTAATTGAATCTTTGATTCGCGATTGTTTTGTACCGACTTCTGTTGCATGTAAACCACTTTACTGAAAGTTTATAGAAACAATTTTATATATATCTGGACATTTTAAGTCTTACAATTTTATTAAGATTACAACGCCTTGGCGGCCGAGTTGCAGAGCGCGCGGCCCCTTTACCCGAAGGTCGGGCAAAATGTATTTCGGATTTTTCGATGCATAGCCCGGGTTTGTGATCACCAACCCGCATTTGGCAAGCGTGGTGATTAAGCGATTACCCAACAATTGTAGCGATGACTTGATTTCAACCTTTGCCCAGCATTGGGATAGTTATAGGCTGTTTACTTACTTACTTACTATAGTAGTAGTGGTATACAATAATAGGTAATACCAGCTTTCGACAATTTTTTCTTTAATCATTAAAAATAGAGGTCAGGATATTTTTTAGACATTAAATAAAATACAGACCAGCTGCTTTCTAGCTGTCCAGAAAAATTTTAATGAAATTGTTATTGTTATTTTTTTTGGCAACTGGTTTCAAATATTTGGTTACTGTTTATTTTTTTAATTTATTTAGCGCACAACAAACAACTACATTTACATATTAAACACAACATTGTAAAATTAACGTGATTGTACAAATGTAGCCGACCCCTTTGTGCACTAATTAAGTATAAAACAAATTAAGGGGCAATTTATCCAAGTAAAGAACAAAAAAAACAGAAAACTTAAAACTTAATCAAATTAAAAATTTAATAAGTAGGGTAGTGCAGTGTAGTGGCACCGGTGCTCGACAGGAACCAGTGATAAACATTTTTCCTTTATTCACTAAAATGTAGGCAACTGATTTTAGTCTTTAGCAGCAATTAAATACAGACCACCTGCTTCCCAGCTATCACAACGTAAAATTTCAATTAACATATGTAATTAAAAAACACTGAGCCCAAAGTGTCGAACCTTACTGAAATTACTTCGCGTGTGATGTGTCGAATAACGCAATGTTTTATTTCTGAATACATTTTTATTGAATATAACTAACCTGATGTTCCTAAGAAACTCAGTTGAGTTGTCAACGACGTGTTAACCTCTGGTCGGCTCGATCCACTGGCCATTCGGAGAGACGTTGCGTCTCTCTGTATATTTTAACGCCTTTATCATGGGGAGTGCTCTGAGGAATTGTTCAGTTAGATCCCTGCCGCTGAACTCCTGCACCGCACTACACGCAACCGACTGTGTTTCCATCCACACCATCTTGATGGATGGCGGTCTACTACTGTGCGTTTCTCGCTTATTTTTTTGCCACGAACTACAGTGCTGTGGAACCAGCTCTCAGCGGTATTTCGACTTAGGGATCTTCAAGAAACGAGCCTTTTCTTTTCTTAAAGGCCGGCAACGCATCTGCGATTCCTCTGGTTTTGCGGGTGTCCATTAGCGGCGGTGATTGCTTCCCATCAGGTGACCCGCCTGCTCGTTAACCTCCTTCTAATATAAAAAAAATAAAAAAAAGACTTTATGAGTAATTTTTGAGATATCAGCTAAACAATCAGACTGTAGGTAAGTAGATAATGTTTCGATTTCGCACTTATAGAAAAAGCACCTTTTAATTCAGCGTTTACCCAGTTGTTACTGAAACTATTTTTGATCTCAGATTATTACGATTTACGATAGGAAAAAATACAAAAAATGTATAGCGATCCTGGAAAAGCTGAAAAATGGTGATCGTTATAACGATCAGTAGTAATACAAAAAATGTAAACTAACATTACATTTTTGATCGTAATAATAATTGGTAATAAGCAAAATTCTTACAGCCAAATCATCAAAATAAATATAAATAATAATAAATAAACTTTCCTACGCTCACACCAATTATCTAGCCCAAGAGAAGCTTCGTTATGAAACTCGTTAAATGGTTACTAGACAACGGATAAACATACTTAAAATACTTAAATACATACTTATTATACATAGAAAACACCCAGACCCGAGACAATTTAGAAAAACAATAATTTCTAAATTGACCCGACCGGGGATCGAACCCGGGACCTCTGAGATGGCGACACCATGAAAACCGGTGTACAAACCACTCGACCAAGGAGGTCGTCATATGAAATAAATGTCATATGAAATATGAAATAAGTAGGTGTGACAAAACCTTTCTTCGAATCAAAAATTGAGTATAGGTACCACATAAATTTCCGATTCGATGTCACAAAGCCAAAAGAGCGTCCCAGTAAAACGATCGGCGAAGACAATGTTCCACAGATTGTATTGTCACCGCCACGTGATTTTATCGGAATCGACGACTTTACTTCTATCGATATGAGGTTTATGAACACCAGACGTCTCTATTTTACTTTTCGCCAATTTATTTTAAAGTAGAAAACTTATCCTTAGTATTTTATTACTTTTGTAAATGAATGAATAAAAAGCTCTTCATTCAATTTAGGCAGAAACAGTGCCTTAGTAAACTCCTTCTGTAAAATAATTATAAACTCTTTTTTCAATTTAGACACAAGAAGTGCAATAATGAACGTCGAGTACGTACATATCTTTAAGACAAAAAAAAATTTGAATATATGAGTACACACAATAAAAATAACAATATTATATAATTTGATAAACAGTACATAATTATATTTAATACGACTCTATCGCTGAATCGGGAGGTTATTTCTATTAAGAAGATCCCAGCAAGAGACTTAGGAGCTACCCTTTTCTAACTAAGAGTTGATGTTTATAAAAGTGTACTATGAGACAGCGTGTCAAGAGTCCAGACGAGTGGACTAGCATGACCAGACTAGCCTAGATTCTTGTCATCATAGCGATAATCATCAAATGTATATTACAAAAACACAATGTTGAAAAAATTTCCACGAGCAGGATTTGAACCTGCACCCTTCTGACATACCGGGTCAGGTGCTCTTCCAATTGAGCTATCGTGGTTCTAACCAGCCCGCCGAAATTATTCAACACTATTTACTTTTTACTTTGAAAGCCAAAGGCACCCATTCAATGTCAACAACTACCGTCATTAACACCCGATCATAATATTTTTACAAATACTAAAGATCAGTTAAGAAGTAGGCAAGCTATTTATAAAATGTTTTTGGTTTGTTTACATAATTTTAACACAAATTTTGTTGCGAAACAAATTACAAA
Organism: Eudonia truncicolella; assembly: GCA_949315975.1. Taxonomy (NCBI): domain Eukaryota; kingdom Metazoa; phylum Arthropoda; class Insecta; order Lepidoptera; family Crambidae; genus Eudonia; species Eudonia truncicolella. Next base: position 14,202,816 of record OX438836.1, read on the forward strand.
AACACAATGTTGAAAAAATTTCCACGAGCAGGATTTGAACCTGCACCCTTCTGACATACCGGGTCAGGTGCTCTTCCAATTGAGCTATCGTGGTTCTAACCAGCCCGCCGAAATTATTCAACACTATTTACTTTTTACTTTGAAAGCCAAAGGCACCCATTCAATGTCAACAACTACCGTCATTAACACCCGATCATAATATTTTAAATTTGTGTTAAAATTATGTAAACAAACGAAAAACATTTTATAAATGTATATTAATTAACCTTTCTTCGTTAATCATTTATGAGTATTTAAATGGTTATTAGTTTACGTCTGGAGTCCATTCCACCATCAGGTGATGGTAACATCAGTTAGGTGGAAATGCAATCCAGACGCGAAGACAACTGGTGCAGCGTGAAAACGACGCAGCATCAGTCACCCTCACTCTAACAACACACATGACACAGTCATATTATAATGTCGTGTTAATAACTTTCCATCAATGACGCAAATCTTCAGCGATCTTTGAATGTCGATAACGTTGCGCCGTTAAAGCCTTACTCTTCGTTTCATGGGACTGATTAATCACATTCCATCATCGTTAAGATCATAACGTCAGTCGCAACGATTACGCGCACTTTAGTTAATTTTGTCATCACAAGCATAACAATGTTGTGAATTATGATACTGTTCGTCTCAAGAGTATACGTTCGTCAGAAGGGTCAATACTTGTCGCCTAGACGCAATGCAGCCAGTATTGAGTAAGTACGCTTCGATCAATAATGTACTAGATAAAGGGTCCGGAACAAAATTGCATCTCGAAAGGAAAGGAAGTGAACCTTAAATCTTAATATACATATAAGATTAAGGTTGCAAAATATTTGTACTTCATATTTGCTGTCATCGCCACAAACGTCATTATGGCTCCGTTGACCCCAAAGTCGCCTACCGTTTTTCAAGCGCCCATCGGTAATCTAGTACATTATTGATCGAAGTAAGTACGTAACCCGTAACGACTATTAGTTGCTACAATTTACTCGTAGTGTAATGCAAGATGTATTTTATATAATTAGAACCGAGTGAGTTTACCGATTGCAAAAGTATTTGTTATAGGTCTAACTATGTAGATGAAGGACTAAATATATATTAATTCAGGTTAATGTTAAGAATATTTGTCTGTTTTTGATGTGTATGTAACACCTTTCCGCTCGCCTTCTATATATACAATTTGTGGGAGTGATTTCGTTGAAATGGGACGGAAGAGTGTAACAGGAAGTTGGAGAAGCGCGCAAGCGCTTATTGTAAATTTTAAATCGATATTATGAACATGACATATTGTTATTATATGTGACATATTGTGTCATAATTTTGATATGTCAAATGTCTTCTAATGAGTATTTACTGCATTTTGTAAATTTAAAATCGATATTATAAACAAGACATATTATTAGGTATTAAGTGACATAATGTGTCATCATTTTGATAATTATGTCAAATGCCTTCTAATGAGTATTTAATGCATTTTGTAAATTTAAAATCAATATTATTAACAAGACATTTATGTGTGACATTTAAGACATTATTAATATTTATATGTGTCATAATGTGTCATTATTTTGATATGTCAAATGTCTTCTAATGAGTATTTACTGCACTTTCTTTGTGATTTCTATTTTCTATTGTAATATTGATTTCAATCATTTCGTGTGTAATAGACTTTTAAACTATATTAATAAATTTTTACTGTTAATAATTAATCTTAATAAAGTGCAGATCATTGATAAAAAATCCAAGTATGTCAAATGTCTTCTAATGAGGATGTTACTGCATTCTCTTTATGATTTGTAAAAAATATACGTCATTGTTAATTCTTTATTTTATTGTGATATTGATTTCAAAAGCTGAGATGTCAAATGTTACTCATCATATCTGACTACAGCTTTGACTACTGTAAGCACTCCGGTACACGATGCGCGGTTGCGGTTTTTTGGAGAGAGATTGCTGATTGCCGCTGCGGCATTTTCAGCTTCACCGGGCTTTTTGGGGGCGGCGAGGAACGTAAAGGGTCCCTCAAGCCGTGTGAAACGAATCACCTTCAGAGGTTATCTAGAGGGAACGGCATCGCGCACAAGTGCGCGTCCCCGTGCCCTACTAGATTCTCCGAAGGGTTCGGATCGGATCGGACGCGGTTGCGGGCTTTACGCGTCACGTATCCACAGTATAGAGGTCAGGCGGCGGCGCGGTGGCGGCATCGTGGACAGGAGCGCTTAAGGCTCGTTCGTTTTTTTTTTAATATACATTTTTAAGTATGTATGTACTTTGTAGGTTATCATACCATCGAATAGTTTGCAACACGTTGTACATATCTAGTAGTGACTGTGGAGTTTCTAACTGAGATTTAAAGTTATAGGTTATTAAGTAAAGTTTATGGAGGTAGCTCGAGTTGGGTTGGTACGCTAGTGGGTTTCAGTGTATTGTCTCGCAGCGTTTGAATTGTTAATACTATTTACTGTCTTGTATTTGATTTAACTTATAATGCGATTTAAGCACTATTACCTAAATTCACACGCAATATTCTTAACCATACCCCGCTATTTCATACTTCAGTTCATTTATATTTCAGTATCAATAAATAATAAATAAAGAATAAATTTCACAGTTTTAGATAGGTTGATGTGCCACCACTAGCGGCCCGCCCCGGCTTCGCACGGGTGGACGTTTCTTTTTAATATAGCTTATGTTACCCCGATCCGATCCGAACCCTTCGGAGAATCTAGTAGGGCACGGGGACGCGCACTTGTGCGCGATGCCGTTCCCTCTAGATAACCTCTGAAGGTGATTCGTTTCACACGGCTTGAGGGACCCTTTACGTTCCTCGCCGCCCCCAAAAAACCCGGTGAAGCTGAAAATGCCGCAGCGGCAATCAGCAAACTCTCTCCAAAAAAAAAAAAAAAAAGCTTATGTTACTCAGCGCTAATGTAGCATTCTAATGGTAAAATAATTTTTTAAATCAGTCCAGTAGTTTTTGAGTTTATTCGTTATAAACATACATACAAAAATACAAAGCTTTCCACTTTATAATGTTAGTATAGATGTAGAGATAACAAGATATGAAATGATAACGGTAACGTTAACTTTATCTTTGCAATTGTAATGTAATACGTCGGGTTACAACTAACAAGTCTCGCCACATAAGATGAATGAGAGCCACCCGTCAAAGGTATCGTGTTGCTCCCCCTCAACCGTTTTACGGTTAGATTTTTGTCCATGATAAATTATGGTGGCCTTGGTAAGTGTTACATTAGAAGCACCTAAGTAGGCAACGTTATTGTTTTCCGAAACAAAGAAAAACACGGGAACTAGTAGTTCATCGAAGATTCGCGGCATCCTGCATTTTCCCTGTATCTTCTCCTTCTTTCGTAGTCTCAACCTAATGTAAGTAGTAAAAGTAATATGCCTATATAATAATGTCCCACAGCGGGACAAAGGCTTCCATCATTAAAATCAAGTCATCGCATTGCTACAATTGGTGGGTGCGTATTGACTTATTCACCATCACGCTTGTCATATGTGGGTTTGCGATAACAAACCCGGGCTGTTTAGCTTAATACAAAACACACTTTGCCAGACCTAATAGGTAATTATTAATCCCCAGAACACTGGATATAGGGCTGATCGCTTCGCCACTTTGAACCATAGATCTCCGGATATATAGCTAGTTATAAAAAAGCCGTCTTCAATCTTAAATATGAATGAAAACTGAACGAAAAGGATACCCGACGCTATGAGTAACGTTCAGACAATTTGTTAAAGCCATAAAATGTTGAGGAGCATAAACAATGTTATTAACGGATTCATTACGGTTTCAAACGTAGCCGGATTGAAATAAAACCATATTACCAAAAGTTATATCGCACCAGACGGGCAAGGTCGTGCCCGGTGGAATGCTGCATTATTTATGGTTGATGATCTTGCTTTATGGTCAACGGGGCGTCGGCAAATTCGATTGTGACTTGTTTGTGGCGTTAAACGATTTATGGGTTTCTCTCTCAACCTCTATTCAGCAGTAGCGACTGGCTTGCACCTTCTTGGTTGAGTTGAAGTAACACTTCGGCTACAAAGCTTGGCTTGAATTATATACAGGGTGTAATCGTTAAGTGTGCACAGGCGATTATTCCGAAACTATGAGAGAGAGAGGGAAAGGTTAAAGTATAACTGTATTGAACCCGCACCCCGATCCGATCCGAACCCTTCGGAGAATCTAGTAGGGCACGGGGACGCGCACTTGTGCGCGATGCCGTTCCCTCTAGATAACCTCTGAAGGTGATTCGTTTCACACGGCTTGAGGGACCCTTTACGTTCCTCGCCGCCCCCAAAAAGCCCGGTGAAGCTGAAAATGCCGCAGCGGCAATCAGCAATCTCTCTCCAAAAAAAAAAATAAAAATAATGAACCCGCACCTCACCCAGTCATCGCGGTTGTATCAGGTTCGTGCGAATTATGTCAACACTATCCACTTACAAAGGATCCGTTAAGAGTGAATTGTTATTTTTTTTTTTACTTTGTAGTGCAGCGTTTTTATCACCCAATTGGTACAGTTTTGTTAGAGAATGCTGTCTCTGAACTTTATCTAATATGTTACAGCTGATAATATAGGACTGTGCAGGACTTCTCGCCTCACAGCTAGACTGCTAGGCACAAGGTCACGCCTAAGGACTGATAGCATTAGTGTTCCTCCATAAAGTTATAACTTTATGTTTTAAGATTACGTTGTACCTGTCTAAACGTCAACAAACAACATATATTATTATTATTAATATTTAGGTCACGGAACCCATGTATTTATGGCAACATACCTAGGTAAAAATATCGTAACTAGCCAAGCGCAAATGACAAGCATACCACCAACCAAGTGTATGCAATATGTACCCTCGCTCGGAGTCGAGCCTAGGACCTTTGATTATGAGACCAGTGATCTAATAAATAGTCGGTTAAGTTTGATGATTCAAAAATATTGACTTGAGAGTGTTTTATATGAATGATGGGTAATTGGGTATCCGTATGTGGAACAAATAGATATTCATCATCATCATCATCATCATCATCATCAGCTAATATATTTCCCCACTGCTGGGGCACGAGCCTTTCCTATGGATGGATAGAAAGAGGGTTGTTGGTTGTTAACGACTGCTAAATCAGCCGGGACCAACGGCTTTACGTGCCTTCTGAAGTACGGAGGAGTTCGAGACGATAAATTTTTGGTCACCCATCCGATGACCGGCCTTTGCGAAAGTTGCTTAAGTTTAGCAATCGTAGACCGGGCGCTATAACCACTTTAAACCACAAAATTAATATAAACTAGATACTAGTCTACCGGTTTGAGCTACTTTTTTTATTTATATAATGAAAGAAGATATCAATATTATTTTGAATTTTGCATTCACAATGATAAAGTTAAAACTGTATCGTAAAAGAAGACATACCAATAAAATCAACTAGTAAAACTCTCTGTTCAATACAAGCTGTATAAACTTTCTGCGCAAATTCTAAGCTAGGAGCCTAGCCTTAGATGTTAGACAGAGCTTTGTACAAAGCCGCGCAACCTCATGCAGGTGACAACGGACGAGAAGGCTTAACGAACCTAGCCTGGCCTGACTACTTTGTGTCGCAATGCTACTAGTTAACTACACTGGGCAGTGGGCTACAAACTTGTAGCCTTTGTATTGGTCTATGCCACTAGTTAATGGTTTCCGCAAGCAAGTGTTTGGATACTTTGTTGCATATTCGTGTGCATATTTCGTACTGATGGTGTACTGATGTATAGATGATTACACACACGTATTGCATGCACACACTGCACCGCTACCTACAAAGCTGCTGCGCAGCGTTCTCGTAACACACACAGTCATAACTATGGACACAGTGACATTATGATCTTTTTTTTTTTGAGTCAATGAGGGTATCCCAGTTTAAATTCGATAGACTCGTTCGGTGATCTGGCTAAAAAATTTCTTGTTACAAAAACTTTTACCCACTTAATTTGAATTTTCGTTTTTGTTCTGTTTTGTATTATTAAAATTATGTATAGCCAGTTTAAATGCATGTTTCGTCACAAGGCAATTTAATTACTTTTTATAATTATGAATCTCATGTAAGTGAATTCTGTATTACAAAAACACAATATTGAAAAAATTTCCACGAGCAGGATTTGAACCCGCACCCTTCTGACATACCGGGTCAGGTGCTCTTCCAATTGAGCTATCGTGGTTCTAACCAGCCCGCCGAAATTATTCAACACTATTTACTTTTTTACTTTGTAAGCCAAAGGCGCCAATTCAATGTCAACAACTACAACAAAATTGCAACTGCAACAAAATTTGCGTTAAAATTATATAAACAAAACAAAAACATTTTATGAATTCTGTATTCTTATGAGAATAAAGTTTCTTTAAACCTTATTGATACTGCAGTATCTGATTACCTCTTGGAAAATGGAGGAATGTAAAAATGTCGAGCATATTGATTTAGGTAAATCATACCAAACATTCAATAGCAAAGCAAATAATTAAAAATTTTTATGTATTTTTATTCGATACGTAGCCCGGGTTTGTGAATACCAACCCGGTAGTTTTTTTTATTGTTTAAAATAATTTAAGTTTTTCCAAAGGTTTTTTTTTATTCCATTCTTTTATCGATTTTAGTAACGTAAATAGGTTAAAAGTAGTATAGTACTACAATCAGGTGAAAGTTCGGGAAAACTAAACTAACTAAATACTGATTTATGCATAGTGAAAGCAAATATTTCAGAGTTCATTTCATCTTATATGGTATAAATGAAAAGTTATGACAAGCTGCGTTTTATATAATCATAAATGTATCCTTAATAAGATGACTAGTACAAATGTTAGCTTTACTCGCAACTGCATACGTTCACAAAGAAAGTGGTTAATGAAATAAAACATACTTTGCCTAGCGTTCATGAATATTTGAAACTAGAAATCCTTACTAATATTATAAATGCGAAAGTAACTCTGTCTGCCTGTGTGTTACGCAATCACGCTAAACTATTGAATCGATTTAAATGAAATTTGGTACAGATATAGTCTAGCTAGAGCCTGAGAAAGGAAATACTACTGAAATTTCATGAAATGCGACCATTTCATGAAATTCTCGAGCATTTCGTGAAGTAAGCAAATCTACGATATGGCTACGACATATATACTAATAATTTAATTAGTCCTTTATGTAAACATATTACTCATACATACATTAATTATATGTCTATGGAAAGCAGTAAGTACAAACAATAATTAGACATATAATAGAAAAACTATCACGTTTTGAAATCTCCAGTTTACTGATAGAGTGAAGTGAATAGAAGTTTAATATAACTATTAAGTAGAACGAACTATTATGCGTTCGAGGGGATTGAAGGTTCCATTGTTTATGTTCAAATCTTTGATTGACATAATTATTATAATCAAAGCAGTCGATGTTGGTTAATTCGCCAAAGGCAGGCCATAAACTTTTGATTGGTAAATCTGTAAACAACTAACTACAACTTTTAATAATAAGTATTCACAATACAAACCACTTTTGACAGATCCATTAAGTATTGAATTATTGTTGCTACAATACAATAAATATTTTTTAACAACCATGAGTAAGAGAAAGGATCAATTAGTCGGCCACGACTGCTACTGATTTTATTTTCTACGTCTAACTCTTATTTCTTTTGTAATATTTTCCATATTATGGAAGAAACATGAATAAACAGGGGAAGAAAGCAGATAATATTGTTCAGCTGATTATTTCATACAATTTATCAAAAGTTTAAAAAAAGGTTTGTTCTAGTTAGGAGATAAGTTGGGTATTGACTTCTTGGCGGGAAAGTGAAGAGCCATGTTTGCGGTTTTGTTTTATTTTCTAAAATTTGTGTTATATCGAATATTAATGTGAAATAATGGTGGATTATTAATCGTTAAGTGTTCGTAAGTGCGCATGAGTGTTGGCAAATGTAACAGAACAGTGCAACTTAACTTTTCAAATTCTATCAAGAAGTCCGCCCGAGGAATTATTAAAGCCCCACATCTTTACTGAGATACTCGAGCGGTTGGGGGGTATATCATTTCTCACTTCTCATTTCTATCATCATTCATCATCATCATACTGGAAGGAAATATTGTATATTTATGTATTACTTGTAAGAAAATTACTTTGACACTGGCTAAATGTGCTAATCGCACGAAGCTATAAACTAAAGGAAAAAAAAAGTTGGGTATTGGGCACGCCAAATGCGTGTTATTGACGTTGTCGCCCAGGTACCTGGGCTATCATCGCATCGAAAATTTAATATAAACCTCGTTGATAAAGAGACGGATTTATTCCTTTGTTCATTGAATTGAGCGAATTCACAAAATTAGCTATATAGGTGGACAATTTGTCACAAATAAATTAAATCGCTTCATCTATCGCATTATGGGTAAAGAAAAACCTGTAACTGTAAGTTTGTGTGTAAATAAATAAATAAATAAATTAATTAATTAATTCATAACACACCTTAGCACTAACAGGGAATTAAACCGAGGACCACTTGGCCACCGAGGCATTACTTAAAAATAAATGGAAACACATCTTCTATCCATATGTAACGGAGTTACTTGTAATAAAACAAATGGCTAGCTCTTCCAATGAAGCATAAAAGCACCGCACAATGTGTGAAAATACGTATACGGTTTTTGTTAATTTTCCGTTTTCAGAAAAGATGCCACTATGATGGGATCAAATATATCCATTTACGGTAAAAGGGTCCGTCTGAAGTTGTGGGAAGGGTCCGATAGTTAACGAAAGTGGGTGAATAGCTGAATATATGTCAAAACTATGCAACTACACCTTATTTAGTTGCTGAATACTAATTCTTTCTATTATTAATTTATATTATTTTGATTTTTTGCAATCACAATGATTGTATATAGTTTCCGGTTATCCAAAGGTCGTGGCTACGATTCCCACTTAAGCTTCCTGGGGCTGGTTGGTTTTTTCTTCTTCTTCTCTTACGGTGCCTCTCATTACTGAAGGTCAGCAGACAGCTTACGAAGTCGTATCTTATCCAGAGCAAATCTGGTAACCTTGGTTGGCACCGACTCCAAAAATAACAATAATTGTACCTATATATTTTCCTAACAAAATGATTGTTTATATAAGCAGTCTAAAATAATTTTTTTCATTTGTTTCTTTAAGTGGATTGCAAGTATATATTTAGTATTTGCTTGTTTATTTGTCATAATATGTGTTCTGTTAGATGTGAAGTTAAGTATATAGCATTCGCATAGTTTTTAAGAATATAAGATTGAGTATGATAAAGGTTAATTGCAAGTAAATTGAACAAACTAAACTACGCAATTGTTTTTTTAATTTTCAGTCCAATTTTATCAGTTTAATTTTTTTTGTAATAATTTTTTTTCTAGTAAAATGCTATCTTACTTATTTATTTATTTTTCCCTTTAAGTCACAATTATGTTACCAATTCAAAATGTAAATTTTGGATACAGGCCAATAAAGTTGTTGCATTGTCATCGGCGACTTCATTGTTCTGTTTTTTCAAAAAAGACACATTCAAGAGGTGCTGAGTTTGTTATGCTACCGATAGTACCTTTTACGCCCCGAAAATTGTGTCGCAAATTACCACTTTGCTGGTGTTAACTTCACTAACCACCCCCGTTAAATAATGTATCTTGTTTCCTATCTGACCTATTTAATAAAGGGACAAAGGAGAGCTTTGATTTTTTTACCTATTCATAATGTTGGTCACAATGAATTTTCAAGACCTGCGATTGTTGTAAAGTAATGTAAACAATTTGTAAAACAATAAATTGTAAAAGAAAAGCAGCGAGACATACATACATACATACATTGAACTATCCCTGGAACTGTTCTAATATTTTAATTTGTTATCTGCTTTTGTACCATAAAGTTAATAAATAATATACTTGTATGCCTTCAGGTAGATGCAATAACATAGAAGAATTCAGACAACAATTGGCATGATTGGATAAATATATTTAAAAAAGATAAATACATAAACTATAACTGTAATACATTTCATCAAACTTTAATTAATATTTTAGACAATTTTATACCGAAAAAACTAACTAAATTAAAAATAAAAAACATTGGCTATAACAAAAGATTACTTAAGTTTCACATCACAAGGTCAAATAAGTGATAGAAAATATGATAAAACTTTTAAAAAGTAGTAAAAACATCCAAAAAAAATAATTATATAAATAAAATTAAACAATCTCAGAACAGTCAAATACAGTTAATGAACACACATTATTAAGACTTGTAAAGGATACCCATGTTAGTTGGAAGCCCCACATAGAGAAACTACACCGAATGTTAAGCATCTTTATGTATGCATTACGAGAAGTAAAAAAAACAACAGACGTAGCTACTGCAATAACAACTTAATATGCGCATACGCATGGCTAAGCTATGGCGTCATACTTTGGGAAGGTAGTACAGATGCTCATAGTTTCTAGGTCTTGTCTTCGAGTGGTGATACGAGATCTTCCTCCATGTCGCTCGGCCACGCTGCCCGTGATACGATAGCGTGTCCAGAGGAGGCCTATGACACTATGTGTAGTGCCAATGGCGGCTGCTACAGTACGTTGCCTGGAACCAGCTTCCAATATTCCAACAATCAAGCAATTTCCAATACGGGTCCGCAGCAGAGCCCAAGCAAGGACAGCTCGTGGAGCAGGATTGTGCTGCGAGGGATTGCTGTACTTCCAATGAATTATGGTTATCTTAAAACCAAACGCACTTTCCGCATCACCAATAATCTCCTCTCGTCGGCTGAGGGTGAAACTTATAAATAAACCTGTTCATTCATAAAGGCAATGAAAGTGTAGGTGGTGAGTCTAAATGCAGAAATCACTCGACAAACTCAAGTTGGCATAGCACAAATCTGGATATTCGATAACTTATCACAGTATCAGCCAGAATCGTGACCGAGATCACTAATTAGTTGTTATCATGGTGTTGTCAACCTTTCGCTTGACCGAACACCTGTAATTAGGCTTATAACAAACTTTCAGCGACACCCGGTTCGTGAGCAGTGTTATTGAGCAGCAGTCAAGTCTGGTCGCATTGCGTAAGTTACTTCGCTTTCCTGTCGCCTGACTTTCAATTCATTTTGAAAGTTCTTTTAAAAAAGTTTTATTTTTATTTAGTAAACTACAGTAATGTACCGTTTAGTTTTGATTCCTCCGTCTTTAAGAAAAGAAAATTGCTTGAGTTGCACATGACAGTAAATTCTACTTTAAATTATCAGATTAGCAAAAGTAATATGAATGTAGATGTCTGAAAATTGTAGAGATCGGTCATCTTAAGTAATCTTATTCATAGTTTGTTTAATGTTATAATAAATTTCCTAAATGTTTATACTTTTCTGGTAGGTACGATGTTTACTTAATCGGATTCTAGATTTCCATGACATTGAAATTATTATATACTTCATGAATTTGTACCATACCATGGCTGAATAATTAATACTTCATGAAGTATTTGAACCGTGGCTGAATAACTATAAAGGAGTTAGGCTTCGCTGCACTGAGCGTCTTGTGATCGACAAACAATACCCGTGTTACAATAATTACCATTAAACTGCCTCAATTTTTTCAAATACTGTGTATCGTAATGCTTCCAAGAATGAGGTTACTTCAAGGATAACAGGTAATTAGGTATGTTACTACTTATTTGGAATATGAAGTCCTTACATTTCTTGTTACTCATGTAAGTTTCTACTTAACTAAAAAAACTATGTTTTTAAATATTTAATGAGTTAGTTTGTGAAAGTAGAAAGAAACGGTGATTAAACTAATAAAATTGTAAAAAATACTGCGGACTGTTAACTATAAGCCACTGTGAATTTACTCTAGACGACCCTTGGGGGATTTCCTCACACACTTATTGGAAAAGTTGTATAACAAATTGTTTAGCATCAGTTTTACCCAGTATAATCTGAAATGAACTTTCGTAATAAGTAAGGGGGGATGCGGGGCATTTTGCATTCGATTTCTAAATCTAGATTTAGCTAAAAAGAAACTAATTTGTACTTAAAACTTTATTCTGTCTATAATTATGAAGATGGTTGACAGGTAAGTCAGTAAGTAAAGTTTTTAGCACCACTTCACAACTTAGAAAATCACAACTCGGAAAAGTGTTAAAACAAAGGTTAAAACCTTTAGTTCCACACAAAATAAAGTTCTTAATATTAGAAATTGTTTTAGAATATCGAGCTGCGGTGTCACTTTAATTCATCATTAGAGTAAATAGCCTATAACTATATAACTGTCCCACTGCTACGTAAAGCTAACATCATTGAAATCAAGTCATCGCTAAAATTGATGAGTAATGGCTTAATCACCACGCTTGGCAAATGCGGATCGGTTGATCGCAAACCCGGGCTATGCATCGTAAAATCCGAAACACACTTTTTCCGACTTGGGAATTGAACCCGGGACCTTCGGGTATCAGACCGAGCGCTTTGTTACTCGGCCACCGAGGCGTTTCATCAATATAGTATTAACTAAATACTTTTTAGACTGCAGTAATTCTTATTTGGTCATATCATGAAAACGCTAATATTTTGGAAATCTATATGGTTTCACTTGTAAGTTTAATTGTTTTAAATTAACTGATGGTCTAGTCAACTTGCCTATTGCAATTAATTGCAAGTTTATAGCTAAATTTATATTAGGATTTCAGATGCTCCTTAGTGCTTCTGGCTGAATATAAAAAATAGAGTCTTACTTACCACTTGCGTTGTAGTTTGCATCGCACTTGAGATTTTTCTCGGGTTACAGTTTCACTTTAAGAAAGTGTACAGTTACGAGTTCACAAGCGAGAAAAGTCTAGCAAAACAGAACTAAATTTTTGTAAATTGTTTTTCTTTTATCGACAAAACGTTTGTAGTGCCCATTACAAGTCTTTTTAATTTGATTTGTCATTCAAAGTACCTAGTTCTATCCTTTCTACCCTTCAGATATTGTTAAAGTGATGACAGTTAAATATTTATTAAATATAGTATTTATAAAAAATTTTATAAATGGCTTGCCTACTTCTTAACTGATCTTTAGTATTTGTAAAAATATTATGATCGGGTGTTAATGACGGTAGTTGTTGACATTGAATGGGTGCCTTTGGCTTTCAAAGTAAAAAGTAAATAGTGTCGAATAATTTCGGCGGGCTGGTTAGAACCACGATAGCTCAATTGGGAGAGCACCTGACCCGGTATGTCAGAAGGGTGCGGGTTCTTATCTTGCTCGTGGAAATTTTTTCACCATTTGTGTGTTTGTAATTTGTGGTATATTGTCTGTTCCAGGATGGTGCGAGCGACCTGTGTCTTGGCCTCCTGCGCTCTTTTCGCGCTGCTCCTCGTCCTACCCACCTTAGCCTACCCCAGGTAGTGGTGCCTTAGCCTTACTATGGGATTAATTAAGGGTTTAAATTGGTATTTGCATTTACAGTGCAATAGCACATAGACGACTGCCTCAGGTCCAGCTCAATTTCTAACTCGAAACAACTGCATTTCTTTAAAAGATATGAGATCCAGTATAGTCACCGAAAATCAACGCCTTGTCATAATCATGTCATGGTATTATGCTGAGTGGCAACCAATTGGTCGGAAACTAGGTATATAGTATCTGAATTCTGGCACAATATGTAAGCAGAGGTGGGACATAATTGTTATATATTCGTAACCGTATATACTAGTCAAATCAGAATCACGTCTTTGCTTATAATTTAAATATATAAGTAACTGTTCTTGTGCAAAGGAACAATTTATATAAAATCATTTTCGGCATTTATAAGAGAAGTACTAAAGAAGTATCATTTAATTTAAGTAATTTTAGTTTTAGACATGCTTGTTCAATAAATATTTTTTCTTTCTTTCTTTCCTTCTTGCTTTCTTAATGTCAAACCATAGGAGCATTATAACGTGCAAGTTTTACCCATTAGTCAAAGGTAAAAGGTAATAAAGTATGGACAATTTTAAAGATCGGACATCGATAACGCAGCTGTTGACATTGAATAAGGCTTCTTTTAGCTTACAAAGTAAGCAGATAGAGTTGAGGTGAATGGAAAACAAATGCATGGGCATTCAATAGTAACAGTGAATAGCGCTTTTCGAGTGGAACATTAGTTACTGTTAAGTATTTTCGAAGTTACGACGATGCCATAAAATCATCTCAGTCTAACTTATCATATAAGTACACAAGGCGGCAGATCAACCTACCCAAACCTGTCAAATTTCTCCAGTGAATATTGATCCTTATAACTAAACAAGAATGGTCAAAATTGGTTGTAGAAATTTGACAGTCATCACCTGCACATCTGCCGCCGTACTTAAAACAAAGAATATTAGTTATTTTGTATCAAAACATTGATGATGTGAGCGCAAGTTCTTATGGTTCACCGTCCGGTCAAGCAAGACCAATAACACTGAATTCCGGGTAAAGTGCGCCATCCATCTTTGGCCTTATCGCCACTTAACTTCAGGTGCGAAAAAGGCCAGGTGCTTACCCGTAAGAAAAAAAAACAAAATTAATTGCTTAAATAGAGATCACTACTAACATAGGGTAATCTGTAGTACAATTTCGAAAATACTGCCTTTTGACCTTAGTCGTAACAATGTTCTGTATAAAAATACCTACTTATTCACTGATGATAAAATTATTTCTATAGAGGGCCACCAGCCCACAACTACTAATTTTCCTTGCAAGAGTTGAATATAGCTACGATAACCTAATTGGTAGTGCGCATGACTCCAATAGTCAGACAAGTCCTGCTCTTAGAAAAACATTTTAACACTAAGCCGTAATTCCGTGATCATGGCGCATGCAACTGTGCCGAAATATCGAATATTCACAAATAATGGTAAGAATCCCGTTAATAATTACCCTAATAAAATAGATAATATTTTTTCTCAGTCTTGGAAACTACTACCGTGACGATGGGCCGTACGAGCCTGAAGAGATCATGGATATGCTGAACCGCCTCGGGAACCTGCTCCAAATCGAAAGGAAAATGGAAAAGTAAGAGCTTTTGTTTCACGAGAATTTTATTTTCTCAAAAGAACATTTACATTTATGAAAAAACATTAATGATTATGTTGTCGCACAAAAATACGCGAAGATGCTAACTTAAAGGTATACAAAAACGAAACAATCAACAAATCAAAGTTAGTAAGTAATTTTGATTTACACTACCGCGAATCACAAATTAATAAGAGGAAAGTAGGAACACATCCATCACGTAATTTTAAAAGATAACCAATGCTCTACTAAAACTGAATTAACAGTCCTGTTAACCCATTCAGAAAACTAATTTGCTTGTGCTTAGTCTTTTTTAAGCCTTCTTTTGGTTAAATCAAAAATGTTGACAATAATCGAACAACATACCTGTGAAGATTGATCTTCTAAATTGATTGATAAAATATATTTTTGGCCACATTTTTAACACATAACCCGTGTACAGTGACAGTGACAGTGTTACTACATTTCACTTTAAAATGTTAGGAAATGAGGGACCTGCCCCCCTAGACAAGTGACAAAACGCTAATAGAATTGCAATTAAATAGAATGATTATCGTATGGGATTGACATAAACGTCATTTATGCCAACCGTTGACTTATGCTAATCCCGTAAAATAATAATTACACAATTTGCCACTTGTCTAGGGGGGCTGTTTAATTGTTTAATGTACCACTCACTTCTTATAATTTTGAATTTGTTCTTCTCGAGTCGTCAGTCAAAAGATATTTTCTTCCTAACTATGCATGTGGTGTTCATAATTTATTTGCAATGAATAGCGGTTTAGTAATAACATCAGATTTACCACGATTATACGGAAACAGACGTTGCAAAATTATATCAATCACTTTCCGAAGTCATTTAAAGTTGTTTAATTACTAAGTGTTCAGCTTCGTTATGAAAGGAATATCACTAACCCAAAAGTCTCAAATTTCAAAAGCATTTATTAAAACGGTCATTTTGATTCTATCCTTTATCCCTTCGGACACAGGACAACAAATAAGAAATAAATAAATAAAATTTACACATAATGTACTAGTAATTATTAGAAAACTATAACAAATAATACTAACAATAATATCTTTATATTTAACCATATATTATTTCATATAGTAAGTAAACAGCCTATAATTACTGTCCCACTGCTGGGCAAAGGCCTACATCATTGAAATCAAGTCATCGCTACAATTGATGGGTAATGGCTTAATCACCACGCTTGCCAAATGCGAGTTGGTGATTAACAAAACAGAAAAGTTTCAATACTCTAATACATAAACTACAGTACAGTATTGTATACTGAAATGGAAAACATACTTTTTGTACTCAGCCTTCTGTCAGTATATGTCACTTTCCCAAGTATATTATTATAACGTAATAATGCTGGCACATCTTATCCCTCATCTACTCTTACGTGCTATTGTATCGTAAAAGCCTGATTTCTTAGCAAAAAAAGAAATCAGTGATCTTCAATTAATCCAATCTAGATCTAAATGTTTAGGATAAAACATTTATCGCCATAACATCAATGTTTGTAGCATTGTTGTGTTCCGGCAGCTACAGATAAGATAGCCAGTGCCTCACTAGTTGAGGATCCCGGGTGAAGTGCGCTTCCACCTTCGGCCTTATCATCACTTAACATCAGGTGAGATCAAGGCACTGTGCTTACCCGTAAAATATAAAAAAATAAAAAATAAAAAATAATGTTGTTTACCTTAATAATTCATAAAAGTTAAAAGAAAAATTAGTTATACGATAAAAACGACAAAATGTAGAGATAAATCATCTGCCTTATATTATGAGCTTGTACTAACTTTAGGCACGGGGTCGAGCACTAGTGCGCGATGCCGTTCCCTCCAGAAAACCTCCGAAGGTGATTCGTTTCACACGGCTTGAGGGACCCTTTATGTTCCTCGCCGCCCCCAAACAAGCCTGGTGAAACTGAAAATGCAGCCAGAAACAATCAGCAATCTCTCTTAAAAAAAAAATCGCATACCAAAAATCTCTTTATTTAAACCGTTACCTTATCTTGAACCTACCGAAATCCTTTAATCATTTTCGTACATCTTCTTTTATTTCATAAGCTCTATTCTTATTGTAATCAGACATTCTTAGCGATCTACTAAGAAGAGCACCTACAAGTTAATACCTTACTTGGCTCCTCATTTACTAGCATGATCTCGTTCTCATTGATCTAAGATAATTAAATATTGTGTCTGCGTCGTGTTTGAGGTTATTCTATCAATGTTAACTATCTTTTATCTTTTTTCAGCTTTAAAGATGGCATTACTAGGTACGTCCTGAACATCGTAATTACAGCCGGTTGCACCAATCAGCATTAAGTAAATCAGTATTATCTATTACGTGATCTTAGTAGCTGAAATGACCTATTCACTAATCGGTCATTTCAGCTACTGCATACTATGTGTGCAGGTCGCCTTTAACCAGAAACTAGATAACTCTATGGTGAGGCCTATGTTCTGTAGTGACCTTCTTAGAGCTGGTAATGGTAATGATATTCACAAAACAGTACAACGTTTATCAAAAGTTTATCGTAAAACGTACACGTTGGTGCAACTGGCCTTTAGTGGTAATCCGTGGTAATCCATATCGGTAGAAGCTACTCAGTAAGCTTTGTAGTGCGCCATTATTTTATTATTACAGTAATGTTATGAATACTTACTAATCACTTGTTTGGTTTTCTTGCATATAACCTTTTTTTCTGCTAACTTATATTGCTGTACGACTTGATGGATGGCCGTGCTATCTAAACTTAGAAGTGTAACACGATGATTGAGCCTATTAGGTATAAAAAAATATCAGTTGTATAATGCTACGTACTTATTTACATACGTTCGTTCATACGTACATACATACGTTCGTTAGTATACAGTACAACAACAACAACAACAGGAAACAGGAAACAGTACTTTGAGATAGTATTTAGATGTTTTTAGTAGTTGTGCTGTATACATCAGTGTTCATGATAAATTTTCAATCTGCATCGTTTTTAAATTTTAATCTTTGTTTAAATATTTGATTGTATTCTAATTAGCTTATGTTCATGCGCTTTACCCAATTTTGTCTGCGAGAGTGTCGTATTGATCCCATATATACTACTATATCACTCACATTCTCTCCACACATGAATCTTATTGACCACATTGCCATATCATTTTACTTATATTCATACGTTTGCCTCAAAATCGGTAACTTAATACTCGCAGTTATTATTATTAGCCCTGTGATAGCATTGAGTGTATTAAAATCATTACTAATTAGACTCTCATTAGACATTTTCTATCGACCTTAATAGTCTTTGTACAGACGCCTGCACATCAACGTATCAAAAACTGACAAATTTCTTAAATAAATGTTCAACCATATGCCATTTACATAAAGTGCAATCTCTATTGAGGAAATTTGGCAGTTTGTGGTAGTCTGATGTGCAGGCGTGTGTACATTCATGTTCAAAAACAAATTTGTTACCAATAAACCCACTAATCTATTGAAAGTTGCAAAAGACACGTTAAATTATGTTACAGCGAGAAACGCGCCCTGGACCTCGGTCTCAGCCGCGGCTACTCCGGCGCCCTGCAAGCCAAGCACATGCTCGGGGTCTCCGCCGCCAACTCCGCCTTCGGCCCCGGCAGGAGGCGACGAGACGCCCAGTAATACGCCAACCACCACGGATCTTTGAGGCGAACATAGTATCTACCAATAATATCGCCTCAATAAAAATAGTCAAACATCATCAAGTAAAACAAATATTTGTCGCTACCATGACCTCTTCCATAAAACCCTTAGGCATATGCTAACAGAATGCTGGTAGACTCGTAGCTTCAAAATACGAATTATAAAGCAACTCCATGCTGTATTCTAAGCCTTGTGTGTCTACATTTTCGTATACTAAAGTAAAGTGTTATCTGATCATTATTAATACCCAAATCTAGTTAATTAAAATTATTCATTATTTTTTGAAAATAGTATATTAGTAAATGGGTCGACATAGGTATTATTTTCGATTCTAGTCATTGTTTTAGTCATATGTCTAATTTTGAATTTAATTGTTTTACATATCTTCAATTTCACTTTTGGATGATTACTTAATTGTAGCATTAACACTATTGTGATAATTTTGTGATTATCAGTCGATCTTTAAAAAGATATCATAATATTTTATTTGTTATATAAAATAATATGAACTATCACCAATTTATATGGAAGATATGATCCACTTTCCTGTAACTTCCTTTCCATTTGTAAAACTTTTCTTCTAGCAAATCGCTTAAAATATACTAAATGTAAATTAGAAAAGTATAAGATTTCTCCCAGCTGTTTTGTTGATTTATTATTTTTAATAGAGGTTTAACGTACTATTCCTATGAATGTTTGTGGCAAATTTATTTAGTGAATAGTTAAATTAAGTGATAAAATACCTCCTGTCTAGAGTTTATTGTTATAAATAAAGAGATATTCATATTTACGCAGTGTGTAATTATTAATTAATAATCCCTAGCCATCCGAAACAGGGCATGATACCGTTACCAAATTCCAACAAGTAACGGTAAGTAGCGTTATTTCTATAACTTTGGTACCGGTAATGCAAGTAATGTTATCTAGAAAAATATCGCTACTTTTTTCGCTTTCCTTTAAATATTACACCAATCCGCGTAGAGCGGTTTGTTAATTTACCGGTAAAAATGTCACCCACGTAGCGATGCCAAGCTTACTGTTACTTTTTTTTACCGGTATCTTCATTTGACAGAAGTATCGATATCAATAATTTTTAACTGTATTGAAAGCCCTGATCTGAAATATCAGAAGTCGATTGTAATTTTTTTGTTATTTAATTAAAGACTTATTTTGGTTATCAAAGCAATAAGTAAGCACCTTTTAAATTCCTGGGAAATCTATTATAGAAATAGTCAAGTATACAGTGTCTAGAGACGAGGTCCATAACAAATATCTAGATTATGTAGAAACACCTACTTTAAAGTTTATATAGTGAAAAACCCCAAACGCCTTCTACCTAGATGGTTTCTAAGTTTTTCTTTAATATTAGCTCTGTTATTCTCAAACATGGATTGAAGCTTTAAAACTGAGATATGTCTCTATTGTTTGACGACCTCCTTGGTCGAGTGGTTTGTACACCGGTTGTCTTGGTGTCACCATCTCTTAGGTCCCGGGTTCGATCCCCGGTTGGGTCAATTTAGAAATAATTGTTTTTCTAAATTGTCTCGGGTCTGGGTGTTTTCTATGTATAATAAATATGTATTTAAGTATTTTAAGTATGTTTATCCGTTGTCTAGTAACCATTTTAACGAGTTTTATAACGAAGCTTCTCTTGGGCTAGGTGTAAATGTAGGAAAGTTAAAAAATAAATAAAAAAATAAAAAATTGTTGCTATTTGTTGCTCAATTTTTTTCTTTTTAATTATTACATATTTCATCAACTTTTAGTATTTTATTATATCTTCTATACTATTAATAAAAGGGTAAAGTTTGTGACTTTGTTTGTTTGTTTGTTTGCGGAGGTTAACCTCCGTAACCAAACAAGGTTCTACTGGTCCAATGGTACTACTGGTCCAATTCCAAAAAATCTTTTACTGATAGAATACTACATTCCATGCGGGTAACATAGGATTTTTTTTAAACTCACGTACGTGGTCGAAGTCGCGATTAAAGTGCTAATATAAAATGGGTAAAAGGCAATACTTATTGAAAATATAAGAATAACTGTATAGTTATTTAGGTTTAGCAAATTACGGAAAGTCTTCTTTATTAAATGACACTGTCTTGCTTTTATTTATGACACATCAAAAATATATAAGTGTTTGGTCCTATTCATTGCTGTAACCAAAAGTGTAACTAGATTTTTGTGAATTTTCCAAAAAGAGGTTAGTCATTCAAATAAAATTAGGATGAAAATTTTGTTTACAAAAAGAATAATTTCATAAAAGCTTCGTGCGGTTGTCACATTTTGCCAGTGCAAAAGTAAATAATAGGTATAATATTTCATTTAAAGTAGTAGTCATTTAGAGTAGTAGGTAGATGATAATTGATAAGAAGTCATTGATGCACAGACACGAGCACTTGAGGGTTAATAATCCACCATTATTCAAATTAGTATTCTACAAATTACAAATAGGTACTTATTAGAAGATAAAACAAAACTGCAAACATTACTTCACTTTACCGCCAACAACTCTTTATTGTTTTAAGCAAGTATTTTATGTAATTTATTAGATTAAAAAAGCAATAGATACAAACTGCAACAGTTTTTCATGCCATTATCATCATCATCGTTAGCTAAAGGCCCATGTTTCATTTGCTTACAAAATTGGTAACAAATAAAACTAAAAACATCAGAGTCTAACTCTGATGCATTTGAAGAGAAACAAGTTTTCTTTTTTTGATAGTTTGCTGATTGCCACTGGGCATTTTCGGCTTCACCGGGTTTTTTTGGGGGCGGTGAGAAACTTAAAGGGTTCCTCAAGCCGTGTGAAACAAATCACTTTCAAGGGTTTCCTAGAGGGAACGGCATCACGCACTCGTGCGTGCCCCCATGCCCTACTAGATTCTCCGAGGGGTTCGGATCGGAACAAGTTCGCCTTTCATATTAGGTACCTAATTTCGGATCAGACACATGATTTTAATGAATAGCCGGCATCTATCGATGTAACTCTGCGTTAAGTGATGCGCTCTTGTCGGACAGAAAGTTTTTCAACACAAATGCCCTCTTTGATACATCCGCGTAAACTCCATGCACACCGCTATCAACGTGCGGTTCAGGCCTAATAGTACGAAGTGACACCGCAAGATGGCACTGATAGTACAAGTTTGACATCATGTAAAATTTGGGTATGTGTCCACGTCGTAAATATTTAATCAATAAATATATATTATTATGTACATTTCATTTGTAAATAACAATCAGTAAAAGTTGCATAAATTGTTAGAAATAAAGGGTGGTTGCAACTTCAGTTATTATGTTATTTGCCGAAAGTGTCTGACGGAAGATCAGTGAAACTGCCTTGAGAAATAAACAAAGATAAAATAATAAATTAAAATATAAGTATTTGTTGTATAAATAAATTTATTTCGTAAGTTTATTCATTCTCCCGTATGGTCTAGTGGCTAGGATACCTGGCTTTCACCCAGGAGGCTCGGGTTCGATTCCCGGTACGGGAATTGTTTACGAACTTTTGTTATTTTCCTTTTTGTAATGATTTATTTATTTTTTTATGTATTTATTTTATTTATTTATTTAGGGACAACCCACATAACAAACGCTGTTCACATTCATAATTTGGTTACATTTTAAAACGCTTTCATACCTAAAGGTTGCCACGACATGCACAAATTTAAGCTATTAGAAAGCAAACTAAAAACACAATATCTTTAAAGTATTATAGGTATAAACTAAAAAACACACTATCATTTAAGTATATGGTTTAAATAACCATGCAATAGCGTGTCAAAACTATGGTTTTGACATGAATACGTCTACCAACATTGATTTAAACTTGCGTGGTGAATAAGACATGTCAATGTTAACTGAAGCTGTTACAGACGAACGTGACAAACGACTATATTGTGATTGCATTCTGTTAATAGCGGAGAAATTTCCAATATTGATCTATGAGCTCTTTGCTTTAAATGGTAAATATCTTGACAGACGAGCCAACCTATACGGTACATTGTAGTTTACATGCTTTAATAAATCCGAACAATCTAGATAACTATTAACTACTTTATGTAAGAACAAGTGATCAAGCATCTGTCTTCTACTGTCTAGGCTGAGAAGTTTGAAATTTATTTGATAATGAAGTGAATGTAATTTGGTAATCATTTAAATTGTTTTAATTTATGTTCAAAGCAAGATATTTTTTCATATTTGTTTAATTTTGTCATTGCTCGATAGATCTATTTTGTATCAGCAAAACGGGAACCGCATGATTAAATAGTAGAATAATTAATAGTAATAATAGAATAATTAATTTCAAAACATCAAAAGGACAAAAATGACGTCACGCAACAGCACTTAGAAACATAACCTATTATACGATAACACGAATTTCTGTAACCTAAAAGGTGATAGTGATAACCTAATAATGATGTGTCGTAGTTCGCTATTCCTTTACAATTTCTATAAAAAATATTGACAGGTGTTAAAATGTTTCTCTATTGACTTAATTAAAATTTAAACTATTTAGTAAAAATAGTTCGCAACACACTTTTACGAATTTTCATAGTAATGTTGTTTATGTTTTTAAAGCCAGTAAGCATAATACATACACACCCCCGGCTAAAGAGGACTAACAAAGGTGGCACGAACAAATGGGGTATCATCGACCAACGTAACCAGAGCTGCGTGGCCAAACACTCATCCCCTCAGGGTACCTGTCATTGAAAGCGGCAAGCGGTACGGGGAGGTCAGGTACCGCTGGGTTGCATGATCGACGGGCTGATTGTGTATTCACATGGATAACCTTAGATTTTTTCAACATGGCCGACCGTTGTATTATTAAACGTCTATTTTAGTTCAGGCTGGAAAGTAAGTACAACGCCATATTACATCATTTATGTTTTATTATTGTTACGTATTAATTAAACAACGGTTAGACGTAAACAAATTGCTTTGTTAAAAATCTATTAACTATACAGAACCACACACGTGGTATACAAAAGACTGAAACTGAGATAGGAAAAATTGTTCCAGGAATTAGGTAGATACCTATATCGTCGTTTTTAAACTTAAACTATGGAATAAGCCTTGAGTGGGTAGGTTAGGTCATCTTCAATTCTAAAATCGTTATTAAATTGAGAAAACACCTACGCAAATAACAAATAAGAACGATATTAGTTGCGTGATTTGGAAACATTATATTGGCGGTCAACATAATATTATACACATCGGGCGTTTTCAACTAAAACGAAGGTTATTTTTTATAATCGGTAGATTTTACTTTGTTTGTAATTGTAAAATTAATTGGAACTAAAAGTTTCTAAAGGTAACGGATACTTATACGGTCAAATAAACAGACAAACAGATAAACAGACAAACAGACAAAAATTCTAAAAACTGTTGGAACGTGTTCTGTTATCGTTTCTAAGTATCCCCAGCCAACTCTTTTTCGAATATCTTCCATGTACAGACTTTCTACCCTCTTTAGCTTTATTATGTGTATAGACTAGCGACCCGCCCCGGCTTCGCACGGGTGCAATGCAGATACACGCAACCGCTATGTCCCTGCATTTTAAATCTGTAATATCTTCGAAAATATTCATTTAAATTACATGCTGTAAATGTGTGTAAATGTATTGATCTACACTCGGCGTCAAAAAAATCGCACCTTTTAAAAATCATCTTTAAAAATTCTTAAACCTTATGTAGAGGATAGTGTTGGGTATCATTAGAAAGGTAACAAAAAGGAGTATCAAAAAACAATTAAATTTAACTTTCTGTTTAATTATAATTATACAAACAACATTAAAATTAATAAAATAATAAAAATCCTTAATTAAGTCCTAATTAACAACAGATAATTTACAAAGAAAAATGTACAAAAAGTGTCTTAAAATTAACTTAAAATCTAGTGTTACCCCCCCCTTGCCCTGATCACGGCTTCCATACGGTCCCTCATGGACCTCACCAACTTCAGGAGCTCTTCTTGAGGGATAAGCCCCCATTCTTCAATCACCGCGTCTTGGAGCTCCTGTAGAGTCGAAGGAGCTGGATCCCGAGATCGAACCTTACGTTTAAGATGGTCCCAGAGGTGCTCTATAGGATTCAGATCCGGACTTCGCGCTGGCCACTGCATCACAGAGATTTGGGACCTCTGCAAGAAGTCGCTCACGATGCCTGCAGTGTGAGCGCGAGCGTTGTCGTGCATTAATGTGAACCCCTCGCCAAAAGATTCGGCAAAGGGGACCACATGCACTTCCAGGACCTCAGTGACATAGCGGCGAGCAGTCAGCGACCCTTGTCCGCGAGCACCTCCAGTCCGGGAGACGCAGACAAGGTCGGTTTTGCCGGCAGCAGACATACCGCCCCAGAACATGCAGGATCCGCCACCATATTCCACCGTCTCTTGGATGCAGGCTTGGGCGAAACGTTCACCCTGCCTCCGGTATACTCTTCTCCGTCGGTCGTTGCAGAAAAGACACACTCGCGTCTCGTCTGAGAAGAGAACAGCTCTCCACTGCTCAAGGGTCCAATCGACGTGGTCACGAGCAAACTGCAAGCGGGCTCGCCGATGCGCTGCAGTCAATTTTGGACCCGTAGCAGCTCTGTGGGCCGCTATCTTCTTCTCCTTCAATCTTCTTCTAACCGTAGATACGCTTACGGTGCGTCTGCGAACTGCCTGGAGCTGCTGTTGCAACTCAACAGCGTTGGAGAAACGATTTCTCAAAGAGTTCGACACAACGAACCGGTCGTCTCTTTCCGAAGTGCAGCGACGTCTACCCGAACCGTGTCTGCGGATATAGCCACCGGTCTCTATGAAGCGCTGGTACACTCTTCGAACGGAATAACGGCTCAGGTTCAGTTGCCGGGCGACATCACACTGCCGCACCCCTGATTGCAGTAGTGCAACCACTTGAGCGGCTTTATCAGCTGTGGTATCCATCAAAATCTGTGCGTGTGTCCTCTTCAACGGTTGAATAGCGAATGACCCACATTGAACCCGTGTTGACCGTTTTATACCCACAAAGGAAGCGCAACTAGCAACTCTCACGGGTAGCAAAATTTGCATCGAATTTTTGTGACACTTTATTTGTTGCATTAGGTTTTATTTGATAATGAAAAGTAATGTTTTTTATTAAGTTAATTAAGTAACCTTGTAAATAAAATCATAATTAATGCGACTGCATGTGCATATCAAGAGTAAATGACATTTGAAAGTGATTTTCTAAGAGGTGCGAT
This sequence comes from Eudonia truncicolella, assembly GCA_949315975.1. Lineage (NCBI taxonomy): Eukaryota > Metazoa > Arthropoda > Insecta > Lepidoptera > Crambidae > Eudonia > Eudonia truncicolella. Next base: position 14,228,824 of record OX438836.1, read on the forward strand.
TTTTTTGACGCCGAGTGTATATTAAATGCACAATGTTCTTAATTGGATAATGATTAATGCTGCATTGCTTAAAATCGCTTCGTAAATAAGCCATTATTTCTCGTAAAAAGTAATAGATAAAAAAATATTTTTGTGGGTTATCCCTAAGAGATAGACATATACCATCGCGGACTTTTTTGTAGACCTTTTTAAGGTGTTTAGTACTGTAGTACATTTTTTTGATCTATCTCGTAGGGTTCAGCCAGCGTTTGCAATGTAAGCGCAAAAAAAATGTGAAACCTCTGAAATTATCAGTGTTTTTCTAATATGTTATGCATGTATTTATAGATATAAAATGTGGTGTCCATTTCTTAATTGAGATTCAGTTGCACTTCGTGCTTCAGAATCGGAAGGCTCGTAAAGCCGTTGGCCCCGGTATAACTCGTTAAGATCGTTAAAACCCACCAACCCCAAGCGTGCGGGATGGTGGCCCAATATACCCATATGCAACAAATATAATTTTAAAGTATGGTTGTCTGAAAGACATTTTGATAGGTTTTGGGTCTAAACATGAAATAAATACAATTAAAAAAGTATGTTTATTCACCATTGACAAAAGAAATAACAAATTGTCAAACATCAAAAAATAATGGGTGTTATTTAAACGGTTAGCAAAATGTATTTTCGTTAGCAAAAAAATGCTAGTTGGGCAGCAAAAAAGCTAGTTGGGCAGCAACTTATGGTCAGCAAATATTTCTAAATCAGTCTGCAACTTATATCATTCTGAACAGCAGTCTTATGTCGCTCCCCCCTTCCGTGGCTGGCCCTCGCTACGTTGCGCTTCGCTCGGGAAAAAAAATTAACTTAACCTAACCAACAGTAAGGATTTCTTATGCTGACTGATTGTATAATTCTGCTGACCAAATAATAATTTTGCTGACCAAATATTTATTTTGTAATACAAATAAATTATTGCCCAAAAATATTTATAATTCAAGAATTTAGAAAATATATTTGTGTAATTTATGCAATTTAAGATAATTTTCTTAAAATATTATTTATTTAATAAGGAAACAAACAAAAAAAAACATTTTTTGTGATGGACGTACAAAAAATATAAATAATTTTAAAAACAAACAAGAATAGATTAATCAGATATACCATCACGTTAGAATGGTTGTATAAGATCGAAAAGTTATTAAAATATTTCAGTGCAATAACCATTTATCATTTATCAAAATAGATAGAACAACAATTTAAAAGTTATTTGATGCTAATACCCCTTATATTTCAAACGCCCTTCTTGGAGTGAATCAATACATGTCGCAATTGGTTGATATCTGCTCCTGGCATCTAATTTCGCCAAGGCATCGGCACTCGCTTTCTGTTCTTTGTAGCTCTCCGTAGTTCTCCTTCTTAGATCTGGATCAACGTACCCTAACAGTTTTAGAGCTCTTCCAACAATCTTTTTATCAGTTGTAATGAGCGACGCAGCTAAGTTAACTGCTATTCTTTGTCTGTGAGCATCATTTTCTATAATATGATTATAAAAGTACGACATAGGGCCAAAATCCACAGAAGTTCTGTCATACACAATTAATTTCTCACTAGGGCGACTGATGTCAACCATAGGTACTGGTCCACTAAACGAATTTGGATAATAATTTGGGACGTCATGCATGTTGTCATTCACTGGAGCTTGGCCATCACGTGTGTAAGTCTTTCTATATTTAGGCAAATTTATTTGAATATTTTCTGCATTAAATCCTAATCGATGTTCTTGTGCATGTCTGTAGGATACTCTTCGAGAATTAAAAATGAAATCAACAGGGCCAGGAATACCAGGAACTAAGTTACCAGGATTAAACGCGCTCTGTTCTACGTCTCTGAAAAAATTATCAGTATTTTTATCCAAAATATATCGTCCAACTTCAACTGTCTTGTAAGTACCTTTTTTCCAAAGTCTAGTAACATCAAAAGGGTTGTAATCAAGTTTAGCAGCGTCTTCTAAAGGCATAACATCCATCTCCAGTTTCCATGTTGGATAGTTTTTATTAGCAATAGCATCGTACACATCTCTTGTAAAGAAATCTGGATCTTGACTAGCTATAGCTTGTGCTTGAGCGGTTGTAAGGTTTGCTAAACCCAATTCTGTTCGCAAGTTAAATTTAGCTAGATATTTTTCTCCGTGTTTGTTGTTCAACACATACGCATGAATAGGAAAAATATCCATCCTTCTGTATCCATAAGGAATTCCATAATCAGATGCTCGCCATAAGGTTGGATTGAGAGTTGATGGTTTTAATGTGATCATGTCCCAACTCATCGTCGTGTCAAATATGTTAGTTTTTGGATTACGTCGACTTGAGTGAATAAACATAGCAAAATCAATAGGGTCTCGATATTCGTATACGGGGACATGCAAACAAAGAAAATCTAAGTTTCCTTCTTTAGTATACATTTTGACCGATAAGCCTTTGTTTTCCCTTAATAGTTCTGCACCGCCTTTGTTTTGTACTGCTGTAGAAAATCTGCCAAAAACGGATGTTTTCTTGCCAATCCCATTAAACACATCAGCGCTTGTGTATTTGGAGACATCTTTGGTAACAATGAAATATCCATATGCTCCATTGCCTCTAGCGTGGACAACTCTTTCTGGAATTCGTTCAGCGTCTGCGTGAAACTGTGTATCTATGAAGAAATCATTAATGAATTCATCTGAATTCTCACTAACCGTACTTCTTATGTCAACCGGAGCCCCAGACGTGGTAGTGACTACTCCTATCGGTACCTAAAAACAAAACAATTTCGGTGAGAAATTTTTTAAGGCATTGATGCTGATTCTAGGTTCTGAAGATAAAAAATATATATGCAAAAAGGTTTAAAAACCTTTTTGCAAAAGACCGGAAGGAGTAGAAAAACAGTTATGGCTAATAATTTATTTTTAAATCCTATAGCAATCTTTTAGTTGTAATAACAAAAAATTTTTTTTCATCACCGACTATATCATATACACACCTCTTAAGATAAAAATGGAAAATTTTCGATTAAAAAAAATCTTATTTGGCTCTGTGAAAAATCTGAACCTATCTTTATTTCTTCTTATCAACATAAAATCGTAAAAGGCGGGTTCGAGTTCCAACTGAGGCAGTATAAATAAAACATTGTGAATGCAAAATATTCTATAATGCAAGTGCATAAACCACATTACATTTATATCAAAACCGTATTACCCGTTGGAATAATAATAAAAAAGTACAATAAACTTACCGGATGTTCCACTTTAAATTGTCGTAGCTGAAGAGGCACTGCGTCAATGGTCACATTAGCATATCCTTCACCTTCCGACAACACCCCTAATATGTACAAGAGTATCGTCCACTTCATCATGCCTAAAGGCAAAAGACTCTTCACTGACTGCTTATATAAAGCCTAGTGAAATTTCTATGATACCTAATTTAGTCATAACAACCACGTAGCATAATTATGCAGCATAATTGCTCCGGTCAACGGAAGCGGCTTTTCAACGATTATAGTTGAAGATCATTAATAATTGATGCTTCAATGTTTTTGTGTGTGGGGCGTTTCATTAGTTCTAGCAGCACGCAATTGTATAAAGATTTTTAACCGCCTCTGTGGTCTAGTGGCTAAGACCACCGGTTTAGACCCAGAGGTCCCGGGTTCGATTCCCAGCGGTTTGTTTACTTTAGTTTGTGTACTCGGTTTGGCTGGTGGTAGCGCTTGTTTGTCCGCCTGGCTAGCTACCACCATCTTATCTAAATATGTCGCCATAACATCAATGTTTGTAGCATTGTTGTGTTCCGGCAGCTAGAGATAAGATAGCCAGTACCTCACTAGTTGAGGATCCCGGGTGAAGAGCGCTTCCAGCCTTATCATCACTTAACATCAGGTAAGATCAAGGCACTGTGCTTACCCGTAAATATATATAAAAAAAAGATCGAATAAAAATCTAAACTAGGAGCTGTTTTACAATTATACTGTTTTAGCCGTTGTATTGTTATTTGATACCAATACAACATTTAATTATGTCTTTAAAAGCTTCCGTTCGTGCTAGCTATTGAAAATAATTTATCAATATTTTTTTTTATTTAATCCTTATTTTAAAATAAATATTTCATAAAACTAGTCCTAATTATAAAGTTAATTAAGTCGTGTCGACGTGTAGGGCACATGGGAATAACCGATTTTTGACAATTTTTTTAGCTTTGTGAGGCTTCTTGATTACTTCTCTGATTTTATAGTGCAGCCCTGTTTCAGAGTTGTTGCTCTATTCCAAAACTGTTTCTAAATTTGATTCAAAGAAAAATCTTTGCTAATGGAGTTACGTAATTGACGAATAAAGTCATATAATATGAAATATAAGCGTGTGATCCTTCGCAATTCAAACAACTGTTGTAATCTCCTAAATTAGCTCACCACATTTTTAGCCAATTAGGTCCAATTTCACAAGAGCGCGTAGTATTTCGTGGAAATCACTTAGTCAAAAGCAAACATGTTTTAATGACGTGTTATAATCTGTTTTACATGTAAAAATCAAATACCAAAAATTAAATAACTGTTAACAAAATTAAAATAAATATCAAGATTCATTATTTATTCATGAAATAAAACAATATAAGTATTCGTTCTACAATTAGTGAACAAACGTACGTAGCATTGTAATAATTGATGAATGAATAGTTTCGATTCTCGTAACGACTGAAACTACAATTATACTTGTTGTACATATTTGTATAAAACACAGACACAGACAATCCGTCCAAGTACGGGCCCAGCGCGGTGAGTTAAGTGACAGAAAAACTGAGTCCAGTAGCGGGACGTTTTTATAGGCTGATGATGATGATAGGTAATTTGTAGTTTCTGGATTTTTACACCAATACTTTAAATATGTATAAACTAGTAGTTATTTTTATCAAATAAATCTTTCAATTTATTCTGTGCGTATAAGGTCATACACCTAGCAAGGGGCTCATACCTTGTTCTTGTATCTAATTGTGCACGTTCCTCTGCCCTTTTTAATGCTACTACATAGCTGTTTGCTACTCTTCGTCCTAAATCTTGATCAATCCACCTTAAAAGTTTAAGGGTCCTTTCCACAATTTCTACATCAGTCGTGGTAAGTGTTCTGCTAAGATTTTCAGCTAACCTCTGCTTGTGACCCTCATCTTTAACAATATAGTTATAAAAGTACCATACTGGTTCAAAATCTACGGCATTTTTGTCTAGCATTAGTATTTTCTCACTAGGGCGACCAGTATCAACATATGGAACTGGTCCACTAAATGAATTTGGATAATATTTTGGCACATCTTTCATGTTATCCCTTACTGGGGGTACACTGTCACGCGAATAAGTTTTGGCGTGTTTAGGCAAATTAATTTCAATTTTATTATGATTTCTTCCCAAACGATAATTTTGTGTATCGCGATAAGCAAGCCTTCGACCTTTAAACAAGTAATCAACGGGCCCTGGAATACCAGGTACTAAATTAGCAGGATTAAAAGCACTCTGCTCATTATCCCTAAAATTATTATCAGAATTTTGGTTCATTACTAACCTTCCTATGGTTACTGTTTTAAATGTACCAAACTTCCATAACCTTGTAACATCGAAAGGATTGTAATCTAGTTTTTTGGCATCATCTAATGTCATGACATCAATATCCAGTCTCCAAGATGGAAAATTGCTATTTGCTATGGCGTTATACATATCTCTTGTGAAAAAGTTCGGGTCTTGACTTGATATAGCTAAAGCTTCAGCCGATGTTAAGTTGGCGATTCCTAGTTCCGTGCGAAAGTTAAACTTCACAATAAACCTTTCCCCTTCTTTGTTATGCATTTCATAAGCATGAATAGGAAATATATCCATCCGTCTGTAACCAAAAGGTATACCAAAATCTGACTGCCGCCACATGAGAGCATGTAAACGATCAGGTTTTAATGAAGCAAAGTCAAAGTTCATTGTAAAATCAACTATGTTCGTTTTCTGGTTTGGTCTTGTGGACCGAACAAAACTGGGAAAATCTACGGGGTCTCTGTAATCATAGACAGGATAATGAATACACAGTAAATCCAGATTCCCTTCTTTTGTGTACATTTTTACTGCTAACCCTTTATGCTCTCTTCCAAGTTCAGTACCGCCAAGACTTTGTGTAGCTGTTGAAAATCGGCCAAAAACTGGAGTCTTCTTTCCAATGCCATTGAATACATCAGCACTGGTGTACTTTGAAACATCATGAGTCACTTCAAAATATCCAAATGCGCCACTACCTTTAGCGTGTACAACACGTTCAGGTATTCTCTCACCATCAAAGTGCATCAAGTGATCTACAAAGTGTTCGCTATTAAAAAAATCTGAATTGACTGTGATTGTATCTCTTATGTCGACTGGAGCACCGGCATTAGTTGTCTGGACTCCTATTGGTACCTGTGGACAATTCGGTTATTTTCAATAACAATGTATCTTATTTTTTGGCATGTAATGACGCTTTCAAATTAGTACAAAAACTGTGCGGATGTTTACTGGGTGCCCAGTGCAAGTTTTATTTGCCATTCGATCAAGTTAACAAAAACGAGAATTTGTAAGGCGAAATTTCAACTCTTTGTTGCCACCAGTAGGTCTTGCTTATGACATGCTATCATTAGAATAGTAAACAGAACTTACACTTAGGCACTCCCGAAAACTTGAGGTAGCATTTTGTTAAAGTAGCACATCACATTCACAATATTTTTTGTTTAATAAATAGCCGGCTATTTTATAAAAAATAAATAAATAAAATCATTTATTGCAGACCATTGGATCCATTGGTTAGTAACAATTGAAACTTAAAAAACTATTTTAGCAACTACAATACAACATAAAATTTAAATTAAAATAAGTCATTGGTCGGTTCACGTTTTTTAAACACGTAGTTCAGTGAACCGTCCGAAAAGTGCCGACTCCATCCATAATACATTGTAAACTTTTATATTTTTTCGCAACTTACAGGATGCTCTGTTTTGAACTCTCTTAGCTGAAGAGGTACTCGATCCACCGTCGTCACATTCGCGTATTCATATCCAGAAGAACATTTTATCAGTATGAAGACACAATAAATGAATACTGAACATTTTAACGCCTTCATTGTGGTCGTTTTAAGCTGCACCTTCAAGCATCGCAGTTTATATACAGCTATTAGATCCAATTATACATTCTTGAATGCAAATAAATCACCTAATTATAGTAAACTGTTTATTAAATGCGCTGTCGGATTATAACTAAATACCAATATTAATTATCGAACTTAGTGTTGGAATCGAGAAAAATTGTGTTTATGTTGAAAATTGTCGTCTACGTAGTTTTAAAGTCCATTTTCGAATGACACAAATCATTTGACAATACTCTAAGTACACACCTGTACATCAAACTACCACAAACTGTCAACTTTACATATTATGAAGTTTTTCCGATAGGTTAGCTTGTTGTTCGGTTGGTTGGTTAGTAAAGTTAAAAATAAGAGAGTAGGTACACTCTCTTATTTTTAACTTTACTAACTTTTAACTAACGATAGCTCAGCGACCCAAAGTGGATCTTGGCCCCCGACACCAATAAACATATATGTTTTGGTGACATTACGAGTATATCATCTTTTTTAAATTAAAAATTAAAGCACAATTTTAGGTAAGCAAAACAACAACTAACAAAAATGAGTATTTGAATAAAGAAACAAAATTAAAATATTGTAACAAGCCTCCTGACGAACTACGTACCGAGTGGCTTGCACGCCGGACTTAGGGCGGCGCTAACTCTGAGGTCCCGGGGTCAATTCCCGGTCGGGTCAATGTCGAAAACTAACTTTTCGATATTGTGTCGGGTCTTTGTGGGTCGGGTGGTTGTGGTACCGTAGTTGATTCTGATTTCCACAATACGAGTGCTTAAGCTACTTATCAGGATCAGAACAATATATGTGATGTTGTCTAATACTGGGACTAGGTACTATATTTTTTATTTTTTTTTTTATAATAATGGGTATTTACCAAACCTTTCCTATTAATGAATCTTAAGGTTGCAGCTTCGAGACCCGCCCCTGGTAGCAAATGATATTTTCTCATTTTAGTTTTTTTTTATTTAACATAAATGTAATAACTGACCCTATTACTATGCTCGGCTGAATCGTTAAATCACTTTATAATAGCTTTATTTAAACCGACGTTATTAATAATTTACGTGTGTAATTTTGAAATATGTAGATATTACGTATGATCAATATTCAAATTTAATTACAATATGCAAAACAATTACAAATATTCTCATTATTAACAATGCCCCTAGCCATTACTGCAACGATTGATTTTAATGTATGCCCATGAAGCGTGAAACCGCCTTCGTGGTGTAGTGGTTAAAAACCACCGTGTCTCAAACCCAGAGGGTGCCGGTTAAATTTGTCATATTTTAATTTGGCCTGTGACAAACTACCACATATTTTTAATGCATTTGACAAATTCACTTTCAATGTATTGAGTGCACAAAAATGTTAAGAACTTTCTTTGTGCCAAATATACATGACCCTTTTTTTCTTCAGTTTGTCTTTTGACATAACTCCTTAGGAAGAGAGCCAATAAAAGTCTACACTTTCGGCTACTGCAATAACACAGGATGTGTTATCTTTGTTATTGCTAATGCCAAAATTTCATACTGCGTCTAAGAATAGAATCGCTGTAAATGAAAGTTCAAGAGTCGCGAAGGTCTAAAGCGCAAGTCTACGAAACCGTAACTCACGACTGTCATACCAGGTCGGGTCAACGCCCCCCATCGATTTTGCACCGTAGCGCAAGCAGTCAAGTCAGTAAAGGAGTTCCTTTACCTATTCATATAAATTTAAAACGATCTATATTTATTATATTGTATATTTTATTTCCATCCTCTCTTTCTACGTACACAGTAACAATGTTTTTTATAAAGCCTTATAGTTACAGACTTCGCTAGTCCATACCAACTTCAACATTCATGTAATTTCCCATGTTTAGGAAAAGTTACTATAGAGTGTGAGAGAGAGAATATATAAATATGTTTTTCGTACCACTTGCTCAAAAAAGTGACATTCTATGCCACAAAAAGCGAACATAACAATAGTCATTTTTAATCTGTTAAAAACAGGGAAAGAAAATTGTACTGAATTTCATTCATCCTCTAGGGGGAGAATGTGATTTAAATTTGGAATACTTACCGAAATTTATACTGAACTACATCTGTGTTTACACCATTGAGTTTGTATATAAATACTCAAATCAACTCATCAACAATAAATGTACCAAACAAAAATGTAACTCTCTCTATCAATAATTGGACCAATGTTTCGAATGTTAACTTTTACTTTTAATTGTCATTATATTTAATAAATGCTTATCTCATATTATTATTGTGTTAATTTTTTCGCAAATGGTACGAAAAGTAGAGTATTTTCCTCGGTGATAAAGGTGTCTTAGTCTTGGGTGAACTTAAATCCCTCGCTATACTCAGGACTCGTCTTAAATCCCTCGCTTCGCTCGTGATTTAAGTTTTTAACACCCTCGCTACGCTCGGGAGTAAACCTCGAGTCCTTCGTTACGCTCGCGATTTAAATCGACACCCGCGGCAGAAGACACTGCTTTATCCCCTTGGTTAATAATCTACTATTTATATCTTACGAGTGAGCACTTGGCCTTGATCTCACCTGATGTTAAGTGTTGATAAGGCCGAAGGTGGAAGCGCACTTCACCCGGAATCCTCAAGTAGTGTGGCGCTGGCTATCTTATCTCTAGCTGCCGGAACACAACAATGCTACAAACATTGATGTTATGGCGACATGTAAATAAAATGGTGTTAGCTAGCCAGGCGGACAAACAAGCCCTACCACCAACCAAACCGAGTACACAGACATATACCATGCTGGGAATCGAACCCGGGACCTCTGGGTCTAAACCGGTGGTCTGAACCACTAGACCACAGAAGCGGTAAAATACTTTTAGTGTGAGCTTATCCCAATTCTTACTTATATTATAAACTTGCTTTGAGTTGTTCTTTTTCTGTTCGTCCTTTCTTCACGTCAAAACGTAACAACGAAACAACCAATTAATTGTCCATACTGTATAATTACTGAATAATTTGGAGCTCGATGGCGTAGTGGTTAACGCGCCCTGTCTGCGAGTGCTGAGGTTAAGCAACTTTCGCAAAGGCCGGTCATCGGATGGGAGACCAAAAGTTTATCATCTCGAGCTCCTCTGAGCTACGAAAGGCACGTTAAGCCGTTGGTCCTGGCGGCATTAGCAGTGGTAACAACCACCAATCCGCACTGGGCCCGCGTGCTGGTTTCCTTCCATAGGGAAGACTCGTGCCTCAGCAGTAGGAACATAAAATGAGCTGATGATGATGATGATGATGATAATTAGTAAACATAGTAAACTTAACTCTTTACGTGGCGTGTAGTGAGTCCATGCTTCGGAAGGCACGTTAAGCCGTTAGGCCAATACCTAGTTGGTTGTCGTGAGATCGCAATCATTAAAACCCAATACGCATTCGTATTAATAGTTACAATGGGTTTGTAAGTTTATGGAGTGACCTTGTTGAAAAGCACGGTCACTCGTCAAGGGCGCAGAAAGGGAGAAACGAAAAGTATTTTTTTTCCTTTCCATTACAACGGCGGATTATTGGAAAATGTCCTACTCTCATCTTGGAAGGTCGTCCCTCCATTACAAACATACCAATAAATAGAGAGCATGTACTAAAAGAAATATTATGCAGTTATCGTTATTGCCGCATACTTTTTTATGTACACCAAACATTATTAATGTTATTATAGTTGTTTGTTTTCTGTGTTATAGTCTGAGCGATAAAGTGTTTTATCTGCATTCATCTCACAATATTACTTTTTTAACTTTATTAATTTTATTACTTTACTTAGTTAGTTATAAGTTAAAGGAACCGGAGCTGTCGTTGGCTACATAAATGGGACTATGCTTACTCATCTCAACTACTGCGAGCATATAGTTCAAAAGTTGCAATGCCTCGCTCAACTGAATTAAATATACCTTTAGGTCTTGAAGCTATCGTTTCATAGATATAAAAAAGTTCAAAACGTCTGAATAAAATCAAATGTAAAAAAATTATGCGAGTAGATTTGTAGAAGGTGCAAAATTATCAATCAATTGGACTCAACTAATTCTAAATAACAAACACCGTCTATTGAGACTCACGTAGTTTTCATACAAATCGCAAACGAAGAGTATACTTTAAAATTCTAAATCCTCAAAGATGTTTTACCATAAGTATATCTTATATCTTAACGGACTCTATCTGGATTAACTTGTAACTGGCTATCACACATTTTTCTTACTGCCACGCATGAGAAAATGCCTACTTAAAACATAGAAGCAATTCATACTGTATGAATCTTAAGTCTGTGGGTAATAATCACATGAATTGACTGTTTACATATTAGAAAGGTGAAATAACATATTTTACAGAATATTTTTAAAACACAGAAAGATCAAATAAATATTCTCTCTCTCTCTCTCTCTCTTTCTAACAATGTTTATAAATTATGTCAGTATGTCGCCTTAAACGAGTATATTATATATATATATATATATATATATATATATATATATATATATATATATATATATATATATATATTATATATTATATATATATATATATATATATATATATATATATATATATGTATATACTAGTTGTTGCCCGCGACTTCGTTCGCGAAGACTACAGTAAAAAAAAAATTTATCCTATATGCTGGTCTGGTCATGGACTGTATATGAGGAAAGTTTCATTAAAATCCATTCAGTAGTTTTTACGTGAAAGATTAACAAACATCCATCCATACTTACAAACTTTCGCGTTTATAATATTAGTAGGATATATACACATATATATATATATCGGTAATGCTCACTATTCTATTCTAAAAGCAATCAATACTGTTTAAAGCTGTATGTCTCGCGAATCTATTTCAGGATCCACTTTAACCGTCTATCAAGCTAAAATCTATTCTATAACAGTATACATAGAGACTATTCCAGAACGTTCGCGGTGTCAATTGACCTGTGTGAGTCGAGCAGGAAATGGGTCATGAGGGTCGCTGTCTCACTCCAATTCTTTTTAATTGCCATGTACAAAGTTATTAAAAAGTGCGACTCACCTGTGGAATCCATCAATGCGGTGCTATAGTATATTTGCAGCAGTTTTCGTATTATTCTACTTTAAATGGTTTGAATAAATCATCAGCACATTTTGTGTCTGTTGCACGAGGCTTCCCTATGGATGGAAACACCATAGAGAGAAAGGGCCGTAAACCACCACACAGGCACACACCCAGTGAGGATTAGTGGTTGTTACGGCTGCGAATGCAGCCGGGACCAATGACATTACGTGCCTTCCGAAGCACGGAGGACGGTGGTACATTTTTTGGTCACCAACCTGATAATCGGCCTTTGTAAACGTGGCTTATATTCAGTAACCGTAGACCGACCGCGTTTATCACTACGTGATCGAGGTCTTTTGCTGTTAATTGAAGTTTAAGAACATTCTTTTAAGTATCTTTTAGACACTTGTATTGGATCGACATAAAGTCAATAAAAAAATAATTTATATGTATCGTTAATCCCATACGATAATCATTATACTCTATTTCATTATATTAGCGTTATGCCACTTGTCTTGGAGGGAAGATAGGCGAAACAGTGTTAACATGAGATGTGGCTTCCTCCTGGCGAAGTAGGTCGCCGGTTCCTCCAACTTTGTTGTTCGCAGTTCAGTTGCTCCGTGCTCGTATTTACAAACTCACGACAAATGCTTACAGCATAGGGTTCGTCAAGAAAAGAGTTAATAGGATTTAAGGGGCTTATTAACAAACAAAGTGTAACTCCGTGTTTTGTCTCTTTTACTCTAATGTGAAATGAAGTTTACATGACGGGAACAAAACACGGACTAATTACTCCAAGCTTACACTTTGTTTATTAATACGGGAGTATAAGTTTAGCTTGAGTAATAAGTAGTTGTTTTATCAAGCATCTATAGGTAAGATAGGTAGTATAATTTTATTTTGATTTTTAGTCAACTAGTTATGTGGTATAAAAATCTTTATCTGAAGATGGACCGACGATCTGGTGAAGATCGCGGGTAGCCACCGGATGGGAGCAGCACAAAACTGGTTGTTGCGGAGATCCTTTGGCTGGGATGATGATGACAATGAAGATGATAAAAAAAATTAAGAGAATTTCTTCTTGGAAAGTCATTTGGATTTATGACGACGCGACGTTATTATTTTATTTTGGATTGGAATAAAATAGTATTTTCCAGGTGTCAGCCATTACGAAAGTTATAAATACCAGAAGGTTTTGTCGAAGGCGTTTGGTGACCTTAAAAAGAACTCTTTTTATTTAATACGTCGGGAAGTTCGTTTTTCAATAGACAAGTAATAAAATAAGATTAAAAAGTAAGCCAAAAGCTCTTTGCCCCTGTGTGGGTAGGTGGTAAATGTGAAGGATGGTGTCAAATGCGTCCTGGGGCCGTAGCCGCTCGCTGCATAAAACAATTATGTTATCGATCCATTTTGTTGCCACTCAAGTGAATAGAACTGAACTCGCACAACTAGTTGGTTGGATAACAGTGAGCTTAGGGTACGATCTGACAACGCAGTTTTGTTTCTATAATTACTCTTAAACCAAAGGGTGTCTGGAAAAGAAGAACTGACTTTCAACTTCGAGAGATTTAAGATTATTTGTTTTTCATTGTGTTTCTGAGTATAAGCAATAATATATTTATCTATCCTTCTATGTTCATACTATCCTAATCGCTGAGATGAAAATGCTACTGTGGATGTGCGGAGTAACGAGCCTCGATAAAATAAATACACAACGAATATGTTCGCGCTAGTCTCGGTGGACGCGTTATCGCTGACAAACTACAAGAAAGCAGACTGAAGTCATGTGAAGAAGAGACCCTCCGACCACACAACTAATGTAGTAATGTATCTAGATACCAGATTCCAGAGGCGAGGGAGACCAAAATTGAGATGGACTGACATTATTGCCAAAGACCTAAAGAACTAAATTAATCTGAAATCTGTACTGCAATGTCTCTGATACTGATGCGCCCAATATAGCAATGTGGAAAAGAATGACCAGTTAAGCAGACCCCACCATCGGATAGGATTAATAAATAATCTTTATTATTCTTCTTCTAATCTTTAATAATATTAATCTTTATTATTATTATTATTTTTCTTTAAAAAAGAGTTTTCTTTCCATGTTGTACTCGCTCAATATTAAGGCTGAAGCTACGACCCCGCCCGATTAGGGCCTGATACGGGGCTTTACGACGTCATAATCGCGATGACAGCTGAGACGAACGGCTTTAACGTTATCAAGCGTGTTTGAGGACACGCACGGAATGTCAACGCTAGAGAAATGAATATAGGTACCTACAATTATTTCCACACACTCCATTTTCTAAACGAGACTTCCGGTGGAGCCCTCTTTATCGCAATATGGTTTTCTAAAGTTTACGCGCGCACTCTCATTTAAGTGAAACATTATTATAAGTCTAAATGTGTACAATTAAAAAAAAATGTTTTATTCTGAAAGTTTCAAATCCCTTGCAAAAACCATTTTCACAACTATGCTACATGCAGGATAAAATCAAATACCATATATTATGTTACACAATAAATGCAATAATTTTCGTAAAAAGTTATTAATAGCTATGCACTATTTCACTTTCAGCCATGTCAGCACGGACAGAAGGTAAGCAGCAGCTGCGCAGCATCAGGTAAGGAGAAGGAAAACGGTTGTTCATGGAATGTTAAAATTCAAACATGACGTATTTGTCCTATTAAAAATCACATTTTTAATGCTCTTCAAAGTCTAGGCTATTTATAAGTGGACCTACAGATATTTAATGAATCGTAGCCGACGCAGGAAATACTGGACACCCACGATCCGCTTAATATATGATGCCAAATGTTCCGTGCTCACCGCTCACAGAATGATGTTTACCCGTCTTGAATTACTGTTCCTGGGGTATTGCAAGACTGACATTTACAACTGTACATTCTGCAAATGCTCGGTCTGCCAGTATGCTTGACCTACAGCTTGTACTGACGTTCTTTGTCCTTGAGAGTTCACCATGATGTGTATTATCTGGTACGTACAGCGTCATATGTTCATTACTGAATTTCAATGTTGTTTCAATTACATAAGGTTCTATTTACGGTGATTTTTCCATTAACATTAACTGCTAAATGATTAATGAGATGATAGACGTTAAAGATTAACGTATTGTTCCCAATTCTAATCTGGTGATGACTTTAGTTATACTAGTTATTTTTTTATAACGACAGAAGAAGATTGGTTTCTTCACTTTCAATATCATCGACGTCATCAATATCTCTTTCATTTTGAGCTCTGTGACCGATATGTAGTTGTTTATGTTCTCCTTTAGTAGGCTCTTCCTTTTACGGATATATCATATGCACCTGGCCTTTTAAACCTAAAGATAAAAGGCTCCTTACCTGGAATCCTCAATCATTGAGAATAACCGACAACTGGAGGTCCTGGCTTCAATTCCTAGGTAGGGCAAAGTGGGTTTACGAATATCCGATGCATAGCCAAGTATCACTCTGGAGTTGTCTCGTTACAAAGTATTTGTATTTCATTGAGATATAAAAACCTATTTTATTTTATTTCTTTATTTATTGCCCGGGTTAGTGATGGATGACATGCATTTGGCAGGCGTGGCGATTAAGCCAGCTCGCATCAATGGTAGCGATGACTTTGTTTCAATGAGATGGCGGCGCGGTCTTTACTCAGTGGGACAATATATACCTCGGCTTCATTACTCTACTTTTATATTTAAATATGACTTTAGCAAAATATGATAAAGATAAGAGTTGCCTACTTAAAGTAGTTTTGATTCCACTGCTGTTGACAAAAAATTAAAAACGACGAATATCTTGAAATGATCTTCAAGCTTAAGTAATTTCTAATGTTAGCAAACAAACATTAATATTATTTCATTGGCAATAATAATGTGGTTTTCGTGTTGCGATGTCGTTGCCATTTGACAAATTAGATTTGTTCCGTACTGGGCCCGTATTTTGGGCGATGTTACATAAATACATATTTGTACTAAAAACGTATTTTATTACATTTGTTATTAGGGAAATAGTGATGAGCAGCATAGCTGGTTTTTAAGAGAAAAATTCTATGTTACTCTTTTGTAACAATGTAAAAAGAGTTTTTTTTTAAATGTATTATATTAGACACCTGAGGGCGTCAGGCGTCTTGGTCGTTGGGGTTGGCCACAGTTGGCGGGATGATCTCGATAATGCCTTTACAGATAGATGGTGGGAAACTACCAGGAAGCGAGAAAAGTCGAAGGGTTTGGGGTCGGTTTTTGTCTAGCAGTGGAATGAAATAGGCTTAATAAATAAACAAAAAACCGGCCAAGTGCGTGCCGGGCCACGCGCAGTGTAGGGTTCCGTAGCCCATCTCAATAATGCGGTCCCTGAGAAGCGGGCTTTTATGAACAATTATTTTACGATGGCTCATATACTTAAATGTAGATACTACCGGTTTCACGTACATTTCAAGTACATTTTATAAGTTGGTCGACTGTTACTCGTAAACTTGTAAAGCCTACTTAGCTGTGATTTGGCTGGCACGGGGCACGGAGGGGGGAACCACTGACTCTAACAAAATTTTGCACTTTAAAGCTTAATTCACAAACGGATGCCTCAACAAGAAAAAATAATACATCTCCACTTCACGTGTAGGGGAGGTAACCCAAAAAAATATATTTTTCAAAATTTTACTTCACCACTTTGGCAGCGTGATTAATATGTATATCCATGCCAAATTACAGCTTTCTAGTACTAAGACTCCATGAGCTAGACTGGGGACAGACAGACAGGCAGACGGACATGGCGAAACTATAAGGGTTCCTAAGACTGTCACTGCCCACCGTCACATTTAATTAAGCGTTGACGTTAAAGAAAAGAGACGTTTTTATTTCAGTAGCCAACACTGCCTTATGCATGCTCATAAAATCTATTTTTATTATCTATTTATGCCAGCTTGTTTGGAACTCTTTTTAATATTAAAGGAAAACATCACAAAACAACTTTAACAAACATACTCAATATAGAAAGCGGTAACTTTATTTCACGGTCACAAAAACGGCTACATAGCAACGTAAGTAATACAGGAACTAGAAAACCAAAATATACAAATGAAACCGACGAATTCCCTACAAGGTCAACCCAGAGTGTTGACCCAATTGCGTACCAATAATTTACTTGCTTACTTATTATTTCCATGGAGAACTAACAAATACAGGATGTTCCAACTAATACACAACTGAAACAAGTTAACGAAACTTCAAAAGTACCTATGGCTTCTTTTTCTCTTTATCTATACTATTAATAAAGAGGTAACGTTTGTGATAATGTTTGTTTGTTTGTTTGTTTGTTTGTCGGGGCTAACCTCTGGAACTACTGGTCCAATTTCAAAAATTCTTTCACTGATATAATGCTACATACCTTGTGGGTAACATTTCTCTCCTCCTCCACGGCCCGGTCAACCCAAGCCGAGGTCCGTGCCTTTAGAGGCGCCCTCGGGTTGCTCCGCTCCCCGATCCGGTCCGAACCCTTCGGAGAATCTAGTAGGGCACGGGGACGCGCACTTGTGCGCGATGCCGTTCCCTCTAGATAACCTCTGAAGGTGATTCGTTTCACACGGCTTGAGGGACCCTTTACGTTCCTCGCCGCCCCCAAAAAAGCCCGGTGAAGCTGAAAATGCCGCAGCGGCAATCAGCAATCTCTCTCAAAAAAAAAAAAAATGTGGGTAACATAGGCTATATTTTGTTTTGATAAAGATTCGTCTTCAGCTCGAAATCAATAAATTTGTAAATCAAGTCGGTTAAAAAAGCGCTGCTTAGCTGCTTCATTGTCGTACGCTGACCAAACGGATGGATATGAATATGAAAATAATGTATTACAAAAATGTTATTCATTAGTTGGTGAAAAAAAAAGTCAGCGGCATGATTCATTATTTGGGGAATTTAATGACCATAAAATTTGCTTTTTGCTTTTTCGTCGCTTAGTTTTGGAAATAAAACAAAAACGAACATAATTCACATAGAATACGTTCACAATTTGCGCATTGAATGAGGACCAATCAAGTAACAATTCCGATGACAATTTCCCATCTCAACATTTTTTTTTATCTCCGGGGACACTTTACGTTTGGCCTTTCATCTCACCTGATGTAAGTTGATAATAAAGCTTACTTCCACCATTCATTACATCACTAATGGCAGTGACGCTGAAATCAAGGACATAGTATGCGACATCTTATTTACGCAACATATCCCAATACCCGACATCCTTGACAGTCGACAGTCTTGGGTTTAGTTCCCAGGTCGGGCAATCTGTTTCTGATTTTCCGAAGCTTTCTTCGGTTTTTGATCACCAACCGGCATTGCTGGCATCCGAGCCAATACCTATCAATTGTAGCGATGATGCCTTGATTTCAATGGTTGAGGCTCTTGGCAAGCAGTGAGACAACATTTAGAGCTAATTACTTGAACTAGTGGATCGCCCGCAAAACTTCGCGTTTATTCAACAGATTTTTTAGGAATTTCGAAATCAATGACACGTTTCTTTATTTTTCTGCACATCTACGGCTGGAGCTCTTGAAAATGAGACCATAACCAATTTTTTATGTGCAGCTATCGTCCCATAATCACTAGGACAAAAATCGGCTTACGCTATTAATATACTATATATGCCCCCAGCATGCTGCTAAAAAGTTTAAACTCATCTAATGAAATAATCATCTGTGAAGGTAATGACCAAAGTGTTGAAAAAATTCCTGGGTCAGGTGCACTGCCAACAATGCTATCGTGGCTCAACACTTTTTCAACACTTTGTCTTTTTTTTTACATTGAGGAAATTTGACAGTCCAACTCATACAAGTCAAATCAATTTTACATTTAGAAATGTAAAATTGATTTGAAAGCATGTATGGAGCACTCCGTTCAAAATGCAGCTTGGAATTTATTCATTCCTCGACGGCGCTTAGCCTTCTACTTACCTGAACTTGAGTGAGTCACTGTCAATAAGGTTGAAGGTGGCAGCGCACTTCACCGGCAATCCTTAATTACTTAGAAAATTAGCTACCTTTTATCTAACTATTGGAACACTAGTGATATATACGTCGCTATTGTTAAATATCAAATAACTATATGAAAAGCATTGATGTGAGCAGGAATGCATCTTAAGGGTATAAACACAGCATAACAAAATGCAGAGATCACTTACTAGCTCATCTATATACATATAATGACTTGTCCTGACTGACTGACCCATCATCGCTGAGCCTAAACCACTGAAGCTAATTAGATAAAATTTGGACTATAGGTTAATTGAGTGACGTAACCAGCCACTAAGAAAGGATTTTACGGAAATCACACCCTAAGGGGGTCAAATAGGGGGTGAAAGTTTGTATCAAAGTCTGTCAGTTTTGAAATAAAATACATGAAAATTGGCACTTGGGTTTATGATTAGAATTAAAGAATGACTTGTGTCATGAATTTTGTTTATTTTTCTTTGAATGAGTAAAAAAGGGAATAAGGTTTTTTTGGGGAAATCGTTATTTTTAAAGTAATAACTATCAAAATGAATATTTTAATCGATCTTTACATTTTTCAACAAAAACAAAGAATCACGTGTTTTACCATTTTTTGAAAAACCTAGAGAGGTGAAATAGGGGTGGAAAGTTTGTATGGAAATCTGTCATCCATTAAACTTTGGTATTTAGCCTGGTTAGAAATCATGAAGTGTTTCAAAATTTTGGGAAAATTATTCCTTAAGTTAGGGATGATAATTTGTACAGGAGGTTTCAAAACGGACCAAAATTATTTATACAGAGTGATCTTTATTACGTTGTTTTGTGTTAGACACTTTTAGTAATTCTCGCTCGCATAGATGGATTTTTTAATGATAAAAAATGAAAATCTTTAACTATTGTGTCTAAGACCGGTGGCCTTAAAAACTAGACCCCGGAGGCGGTTAATATAATGTTATGGCGTCAGACTTAGAAAAGATGGTGGTAACTAGCCAGGCGGACTAAAAACTGCACTTACCACCCAACGAACCGATACAATAAAATGTACTCCCACTAGGATCCAATCTCACTGCATTGTACCGGTCGTCTAACCACTAAACCATAACAGGCACGGTCACTTATTTCCACTTACTTCTTTAAGTTTCTATTTTAACTTATTTTAGTCGTGGGAGGAATGTTATGTTCTTTATAATACAAGATCATCATCATCTCAGTCAAAAGACGTCCACTGCTGGATCAAGGCCTCCCGCAAGCATCTCCACAACGACCAGTTTAGTAAAGGATGGTTTGCTGTAGCATACGAAAAAAATCACGCGTTTAGTGATCCCTATACGTGTGAATAACAGATATTTACCTTTAATAAGTTTGGCTTTTATTACGAATAAATACAAGTCGTATAGCCTACGTGAGCAAAGCCGCAAGCATAAAGCTAGTTAAACATATACTTACGATGTTATTATCTGTATCACAAACAGAAGTAAAAGAATAATTCACTAGTCCAACATATTCTCACTCAAATTTATACCAATCTCTGAACATGTCCGAAAAACGATTTATTAAGAAAAAAATTCTAGCAAAAAATAATACCCCCTGTAATCAGCTGGGTGCTTAGCCGATTGCGTGAGAACCACAGGGCTGACGCGGCTACCATGATAATAAAATTGCTGCCTGTAATAGAACCTTCGAGAAGCGATGACAAATATTTTCTTCAATTGTGTTTGAAAATGTTTTCTTTTTTGTAAAACTTATAAGCTGCATTGTGGAGAAAAATAAAAAAAATATTTTAATTTTTAGTTTATTTAATCGGCTTTCGCGTGAAATACTGACTCTCGGGTAATGCTTTGGAGAATAAAATGTTTTTAAGACAAAATGTTATAAGTCAGGTTTTAATTCGTATTTTTTTTTTACTTACAAAAAACATTTCTTAAAAGTTCAATTTAAACATTAAATTTTAGTATGAATCAGGAAAAGTATTCGTTTCTAACTACTTATTGAATAATTGCTATAGAATACGTATAATACATACTAAAAATTATATCGTATGTAAAAATATTTTAGTAGAGATCTAAATAACGGCATAGCATAGCATTATATTCAAAGGAGCGACTTCATCTCGCTAAGATCCCGGGCTCCTCACATATTTGCAGACATAAAGGACTACAATATAGGGCAGGGTCTGAAGAGCTGTTTAAACTAAATAAAATTTCCCTGGGGAAGGCTTATTCGCTTTTTCCGAGGCCCACCTGTCTCCCTATATCCTCAGTTTATATTTGCGTCGTAGCAAAATAATATGGGAAATATGAATTATGACACATTTTTATTACGGTTCTGTTATGCATCAGTTTTATTTTGATCCTCTTACTAATTTAATTCGATTGCAAATATTTACTTTTTTTTTTATTACTTCTCCAATGCACTTGTCATCATCATCATCATCATCATCATCTCGGCTAAAAGACGTCCATTGCTGGACAAAGTGCTCCTCCAAGGATTTCCACAACAACTGGGTTTGTGCTGCTTTCATCCAGAGGCTACCTGGAACCTTCACCAGATCGTCCGCGTCGGTTCACCTTGTTGGAGGCCTTTTTTCAGATGGTTATGTGGGGTTCCCCACCAGCTCCCGTATCCCTGCTCAGACCCGAGGGTCTCGTCAGAGGTCGGCACGTGAAGCTGCTAGGATGACTGATATCACCGGTTTGGCAATCACCAGTGTTTACCCTAGCGGACCTTGTTGGATGTTAAATTAAATGAAAGCATTTTTATTTTTAAAAAACTATTCTTGAGCAGCAAAATCTTAGCTAATTTATTCATATCATCATTATCACTAGTACTTTTCTCTTGTAATTCAATATGTAGTTTTATATTGTTCGTCAGTGGAAAGGGAAAACTGCTTAAACTGTCTTAATCTTTATCTGTTAAAATCTAAACTTTACAATTCAATTCGCACCAATTGATTTATGGCGCTTTTGCAGTTTTCCCTTTCCACTGACGATATATTATATTTAAATCCATAGGAATGGTAATTGTGTTGGAATTGCGTCAATCGTTCGTCCGTTTGAAATCGTTTTACAATATATACCAGGTTAATAATGGATGTATAGGAAAATCATATATCCGCATTATCTGTCGGCGACATATGCCCGTGTGTCGTATAATTTCAACTCTATTCATCGCCAGCTAGTCTTTTGAGGCGAAAGTCGAGCTATTTTTGTAGCGTTTATAACGCAACAAAAATACCTAGAAGAATACGTATAAAAACAAAAAAATAAAAAAAATTCCACGAGCGGGATTACCGGATACCGGGTCAGGTGCACTGCCAACTATGCTATCGTAATATGATATCTGTAAAAATATTAAGATCGGATGTTGATGACGTAGTTGTCGACATTGAATAGGGCTCCTTTGGCTTACCGAGTCAGAGTAAATAGTGTTGATTAATTTCGTCGAGTTGGTTAGAGCCACGATAGCATAGTTGGTAGTGCACCTGACTTGGTATGTCATGAATTTCGGGTTCGGATCCCGCACGTGGATTTTTTTGACACTTTGTCCTTTTTCAAATTGTAGGTAATTGGTTCGCAACAATTTTGCATAAATGTATATCCCCTCCAGCGTCGAACGACCGACCACTGGTCGCTAACAATACATTTTCTTCTATGTATTTTTTTTACAAGTCACCCAACCCACCGTCAGTATCCAAAAAATTATTTAACAAACACAACGCAACGCATGTGTTTTCAACCAGGTACAAACAGTAAAAGAAACAACAACAACAAAACTGCAAAAATAAATTTTATAAAGTCTTCCGTTCCGACGCATGGTCGGCATTGTTCCAAGAGGTTACCAATCACTCCAGCCTGATCGCACCTCGGGACAGGGATATGACCTTAAAGGACGACCTACGTGGAATTAGCGTTGCTGGAAGTGATCAAGGCATGTTCTGTCTAATTGTTAGTTTTTTTTTTCACTAGCTGACCCGGCGGACTTCGTACCACTTTGACAATTTCTATGACAACAAAACACACAAATCGTGGAACATTTTGTATTGGAAAAATAAATGGTCGTTTTTAGTATTTTCCGTTACTTATTATTAATGTTTCTCACCGGTTTCAAACCTTCCCTGAGCTTCCACAAAAATTTCAAAATCAAAATTAGCCAAATCGGTCCAGCCATTCTCGAGTTTTAGCGAGACAAACAGACAACAATTGATTTTTATATATATAGACTAGTTGACCCGGCGGAGTTTGTGCCGCTTTGACAGTTTCCATGACAACGAAACAAACCAATAATGTTGTATTGAAAAACTAAATTGTCGTTTGTAGTGTTTTCCGTTACTTATTATTTATGTTTCTCACCGCTTAAACCTTCCCTGAACTTCCACAAATATTTAAAAATCAAAATTAGCCAAATCGGTCCAGCCGTTCTCTAGTTTTAGCAAGACAAACGGACAGCAATTGATTTTCATATATAAATATATATATAAACGATCCACTTTTCTTTTGTTATTATGGTGTTTAATTATGTATATGTGATGAGTTCGATGGCGCAGTGGTTAACGCGCCCGGTCCGCGATTGCTGAAGTTAAGCCACTTTCGCAAAGGCCGGTCACCGAATGGGTGATCAAAATTTATCATTTTGAGCTCCTCTGTGCTACGGAAGGCATCCAGCTACATTTAGCGGTCGTTAACATTTAAATCGTTTACTGTAAGGGTTACAGACGTCAGGAAAAAATTAATAAGGTAATAAATTCGAAATAAATGTTTAATTTCATTTGTTTAATTTTTTTTTTTTTTTATCTGCCTCTGTGTGTTTCTATAGGTCGGTGTTAGGTCGTGACGTAATAAACTGTAGGCACGGTCGTAGCGGCGCGGTGGGCGCGGCGTTGGAAAAGTTGATCTCTCGCGAAACAACTGAAAAGTATGTATGTAAGCTTAACTAAATTGTAATTAAAATAAACTTAAATTTTATCTTTATTAATAATGTTCTATTATGTAGAATCGATAGCGCAGTGGCGCCCGGTTAAGGTTAAGTAACTTTCGCAAAGGCCGGTCATCGGATGGGTGACCAGAAATGTATCATCTCGAGCTCCTCCGTGCTTCGGAAAGCACGTAAAGCTGTTAGTCCTGGCTGTATAAGAAGTCTTTAACAAACATCAATCCGCACTGGGCCAACAACTCAACAATCAACTTCAATAGGTACTACGGCACAAATCACTTAACTACATGAAAAAGGGAAAATAGTTTATTCAATAATATCTATTATCGACACTAACGATCAATCAGACAATCGTTTGCGAAACTGTTTATGAAAATACTATTGCAAACGTTTTTCGAAATGACACTAACGATGGTTACTATTCGTATTCAACACAAATAAGGTCGTTGGTTAAATTACGAGTACTATCAATAGTCTTATATTCGACTGTTGCCAGGAAAAACATTGCAACAAAGTTTAAAATGCATTTGAGTTACAATCACGTAATTTTGAGTAACAAAGTTTTTCCTTGCAGGTGGTGTCCAGAGCTTTCCGCTGGAACGCTCTTTCACTGGGCAAAACGTTAAGCAGCACGCTATAAGCGCTGCTACAACTGTTCAGTTGCGTAGCATATAACCCGCTACACGCACCGCTACACGCTCCGCTCTGGGTGCTTCGTGTAAGTTTAATTTGACATCGATCACGTTAGCAAAAAAGAAAACTAGTATGGCATTGAAGCAGCGCCTCCCGGCGACATATGATAAGGGTTTAAATTTTCCCATACAAAGTCTCGTTTTCGTTAACGTGATCGAATGGCGAATGAAACGCGCGCTAGGCGCTGTAGCCGAATGTATAAGACGTAGCGTGGTTATACGACCAACGAGTTTGTTGGGCTGTATGTAGCCATAAACCTACATATCCGTGCTACACGTAGCTGTTTAAATACATCAGGTAGTTTTTCTATGTAGAAGGTAAGTAGATTTTCTAAGAAAGTGCTTTGCATACTGTGTCGCTACGATGAATTTAGCAGACTATTGTAGCTAAAAATAAGTCATTTAATTTGCTTTATCTGGAAACCTTTTCGAGTGTGTAGAAAGAAATATTTGTGGAAATCGATATTTTTTTCATGTGTGTTTGTTATTTTTTGTGTTGATATTATATTAAGTAGTTTTATTACGATATAAGGCTATGGGTTTACTATATATAGGGATAGTGCGCCCGTGTTCGACACTGTTGTCGAACACTGAACAGTTTTCGAAGCCGAAAAATAACATAGATTTACATTTAAATATTATGCAAGGAAACTAGTGGTCTGTATCCAGTTGTTGCTAAAGACTAAAGTCAGTTAATGATTAAATGACAAAAATGTCGATTAGTGGTTCCTGTCAAACCCTGGTGCCACTACCAAAGTATACATTATATGCTAATATAAGTTATTTGCACTTCAGCTTTGAAATCAGCCCTACTGACCTCGTTTCTTGTCATATAAGAACTCTGTGAATACCGCGAAATATATTTTATTCGAGTTTTAAAAGCGTTTTTACTTATTTATTTTTTAAATAAAAAAAAATCAAATTCGGTAATTCGATAATGTCGACGATAGTTAATAACTTTCGAAAAATTAGAACTCTAGACCTTTCGGGTAATAGACAGGGTCACTCTACGAGTATATTATCTTATTTCTTTTGGCATCAAAATTTTACTAATTATTTGAGTTACTAAATTACATTTTATTAATTGTAATTATTTCTTGTTTGTGTCTATGTTGCCTGAATATATTAATTTATTATTATTATTATTATTCTCTTTGTAAAGTATCGTAAGAATTTTTTTTTACAATATTTTATTTAAAAACATATTTACAATATAAAATATTATAAAAAACTTAACCTAGGTTGACACCGGCAGCGGGAATAGACAAAACCTATCTGCGGTTAGGGCTGCAGAATGAGAAACCTCCTGACAATACGTGCCGTGTCAAGGCGTACTGCCTTTTGCATCTGACCCTTGACCCATCCTTTCAGCGAGAGCCTCTCTAGGTGTTGATCGAGGCTCTTGGCTAATAGACCGTTTGCCGAAACGACTATCGGTACAATAATGGTTGAATCCACATCCCACATGGCGGTAACCTCGAGAGTCAAGTCAAGGTACTTACTGAACTTGTGCTTCTCGCTTTCACGAGTCTCTCATTATGAGGTATGGTGATATCAACCAGTATTGCTCGGCACTGGGATCGTTCGACCACCACCATATCAGGCTTATTGGCAACAATGGTCCTGTCCTTAATGATAGAGCGATCCCATTAGAGCGTTGCATGACCATTTTTGAGTACTGGCGAAGGTGCGTACTTATAGTACGGCACCTCCGATTCAACAAGGCCATATCAAAGAGCAAGTTGCTGGTGAATTATTCTGGTTACTTGGTTGTGTTTGTGCAATTACTCTCCGTTAGCAAGATGAGAACAACCAGAAATAATATGTCGGAGTGATTCTCCTGGACAGCGGCATGCCCGACAGATGTCGACCGTACCGTCCCTCATAATATATTTCCGGTAGTTATTCGTCTTGATAAAACAAAACTTTCGGTTTCCCCAAAGAGGTCACCGAAACGTAGCCAGTTCACCGAGGCAGCACCTTGCTCTTCCATTGTTATTATTATTACTACCACCAACACAGCTGTCGAGAACGACAGATTCACTATGTTTTCTTTCTAAAACAAACGCATAATTGTGTTTATTTTAAATTTTATATTCAAACGAAAATTTTCACCAATGTTTGCTTTTATTATTAACGTTCGAAACTTTAAGGGACTTTTGTTAATAAAATAATGTCGGGCAAAGTAATCCCCTCCTTCCCAACTCTGTAGCGCCTACGCGCCTACCCTCGTTTTATATTCTGAGCGTGTAGATCCCGTTCTGAGCTGAGTATTTTAATTCATACCTAGAGAGGTTGTACCAGAGGGTTGTCGAACGGAATCCAATTTATCTATATAGATCGACAGATAGATAGATAAAATCTCTACTTGGGCACAGATAGATAAAACATTTATTTGGACACTATGGACACACATGCACACACACACAATAAACAATCATAAAATAACAACAATGACACAAAGAAAATTGTGGGCCGACCGGCAGAGTGAGGTTAACTGATGCGGCGTTGTTTTCACGATGCACCAGTTCTCTTCGCATCTGGACTCCATTTCCACTTAACACCAGGTGGAATGGAGTCGTTTGCTGTGCTCACTATAAAAAAGTAACAAAGTAAACTTTTAAAAATATAAAAATGTGTGTGTGCCGCAGCATCTCAAAAGGGTCGTTGCTCAGCGTGGTACCCGCATAGCAAGTGAATCGCTAACTTCAGCAACACCAAGTGAGACCAATAATGTGCCTATGTGCCTAGTAGTCTTGACCATGTATTGTTTTCTAAAGTTTACGCATGTCAAGCTTCAATCAACACTTACTTCAAGCCGCCGAAGAGGATCAATAATTTTTTACGACTTGTCAAGTGCAACATACCCGTTCAAGATGGTACAAACTGCACTGCGACTGTGGGCTCTCTTACATCGGGCAAACAAAGAGAAGTGTAGGAACCCGCTTTAAAGAACATATAAGTAGCCGAACGGCAAGCATAAGCGCGACAATAAATCTGCAGTATGCGAACATGCCCTAGAGGGGCCCAACCATTACATCAGATTTGATAAACCACAAATACTCGCTAGAGAACAACGATTCATCCCTAGGATGATACGCGAGGCTATTGAAATTAAAAAACATCTTAATTTCAATAGAGAAGTTGGAACTACCACCAGCCCATCATACAAAATATTAAATCCCAGCCCCAACACCATACTGCCAGACCAAAAGATATTTCTAAGCTATTTCTGCGTAAAACGGAACGCACCTGATTAAATTTAAATGAAGGTAAGTATCAAGCTACTTACTAATTATGAGACGGCCAACACCTCAGTCCACGGACTGTGACCACGGACCCTGCGAAGGGTTCGAAACGTCAGGATAAACATCAATAAAAACTAATGTGTAAAATAAACGCGAGTAGATCCGTAAAAGTGGTTTCATTTAACTTGACCATGTAGTAACAAATTACAAAAAATGTATATAGGTACCTGATTATGAAAAAGTTTTAGCGGAACACACTTTTTTGTTAGTACTTTAGGTGGGAGAGAACGACTGCCGTTCCCAGATATACCGGCGACTTTTTATCAGTGATCAGGACCTACTGTAGATTCCGACTAAGTAAATGATGCCCATTGCAATAATAATAGTAGTTACATGTTGTCTTTTTATAAATTTAATTTGTATTTTTAATTAGGTAACCAATATGAATTAGAATGTATGGTCTTCCTGCATTTTTATGAAGTGACGATTGGAGGTTTTATTTGTAACAAGGAGGAGTAGGATGACCATGATTTTAATATTCATAGTTATTAACTTTACTTCCCAGACAAAAAAATAAAAAATGGAACACTGACATGTAAGTTTTAACAATACTAGCTGACCCGGCGGACTTCGTACCGCTTTGACAGTTTCTATGACAACAAAACAAACAAATTGTTAAATAGTTTACGCGTGAAAGCGTATCAAACCAACAAAATTACTTTTTTTTATAATAAGTATACCTGTCTATATACCTATGTCTTGTATATAAATATACTAATATTATAAAGAGGAAAGCTTTGTATTTTTGTATGTTTGCAACGAATAAAGTCAAAAACTACTGGACCGATTTAAAAAATTCTTTCACCATTAGAATGCTACATTAGCGCTGAGTAACATAGGCTATATAAAATCCGTGCGAAGCCGGGCGGACGGGCCGGGCCGCTAGTTGTTGATTAAACTTTCGAGAATATGTGTACAAAATTTCATGATCATC
Organism: Eudonia truncicolella; assembly: GCA_949315975.1. Classification (NCBI taxonomy): domain Eukaryota; kingdom Metazoa; phylum Arthropoda; class Insecta; order Lepidoptera; family Crambidae; genus Eudonia; species Eudonia truncicolella. The sequence goes on from OX438836.1 coordinate 14,257,853, forward strand.
GGTGAAATAGTTTTCCCGTAAAAGCGTATCAAACAACAAACAAGCAAACAAACTCACTTTCGCATTTATAATATTAGTTAGGACAATATCTATATAAATAAAAATGAATGTTGCTAAGCCAAAACTCGAGAACGGCTGAACGGATTTGGATGTAACTTTGCACATAGACAGACCATGACCCGTACTAGGACATTAGATAACTTTTATCCCGGTAACAGGTTTCTGTGGGATAGTGTAGTCTTCGCGAACGAAGTCGCGGGCGACAACTAGTATACGATAAAGTTGAATCAAGTGCGATTATTTTGAGTACAGTGAGGTACTGATGTGATGAGTAACCATGCACTCCTAAAGCAGTTGGTAGCTGTGTCGCTGCGGTTGCGAAAACGAGACGCGTGTAGCGGCGTGTACTAATACACGCGTCTCGTTTTCATAACTGCAATAACATTGCAGTAATACTGCTCTAAGGTTCGGTCATCAGCTTATTTTCTGTCCCCACTGCTGGGGCTTGATCCTTCTCTATGAATTGATAGGGAGAATGGGCCATACGCGGGCCCAGTGCGGATTAGTGGTAGTTAATTACTGCTAATACAGCCGGGACCAACGGCTTAACGTGCCTTCAAAACACGGAGGGGCTCAAGCTGACACATTTTTGGTCACCCATCCGATGACCGGCTTTTGCGAAAGTTGCTTAACATCAGCAATCGCAGACCGGACGCGTTAACCACTGCGTCATCGAGCTCCTCAGGCCCTCAAGGCCCGGTCGTATTCACTTAATAACAACACAAGAACAACTCAAGTATCAAGATACCCGTCTATAAGATACCTAGTTGCATAAATAACGATTTTTTTTTTGAGAGATATTGCTGATTGCCTCTACTGCATTTTCAGCTTCACCGGGCTTTTTTGGGGGCGGCGAGGAACGTAAAGGGTCCCTCAAGCCGTGTGAAACGAATCACCTTCGGAGGTTTTCTAGAGGGAACGGCATCGCGCACTAGTGCGCGTCTCCGTGCCCTACTAGTTTCTCCGAAGGGTTCGGATCGGATCGGGGAGCGGAGAAACCCGAGGGCGCCGCTAAAGGCACGGACCTCGGCTCGGGTTGACCGGGCCGTGGAGGAGGAGAGAAGCGCCCAGGTACATGTCTGTACCTGGTGTAGAGCGAGTGTGAACCGGTTCTTCGTACCCTTGTTCTACGAGTACGGTGTCTTGGGCCTAAACTGGTGTGCATGTTTAGTGTATTCTGTAAATGTGTGGTGTCATTCAGAGGATCGGGCGGGATAAATAACGAATATTGCACACTACCTTTTATTTGAGGAGTAAACAATTTTCTTGTGTAATGTCAACGATGCGATCCAGTCACAAAAAATGTCATCGCCAGTATAATGGGCTGCTAATGCCTTGTCGTGTATATGAAATATGATGAATTATCTCTCGAACAGTCGCCATCCATCATGTTCTGTAGACGAAGCCACATGTAAAGCAATAAACAGTGCATACATAGCTAGCGCTCCGCAAATATTCTTATCATAAAAGGAAATTAATCTCGACTCATTTTTTCAGTCATCATTTTATTAGCATAAAGATTTCCCAATGCTGGGCTTAGGCTTTCCCTCGTATGGATAGTACATCTCATCATCATCATCATCATTATCATCATCAGCCTCATTTTTAATGTTTTTTATTTTTCAGATTTAGTTATTGTTATTCTGTTTGGAATGCTGGAAATAAAGCGGAAGTAGTTATGCTAATGTGAAAAAAAAACATCTTGTATATATTTTTTGGGTGTTATTTAAACGGTTAGCAAAGTATTCGTATTTTTGTTAGCAAAAAAATGCTAGTTGGGCAGCAAAAAAGCTAGTTGGGCAGCAACTTATGGTCAGCAAATTTTCTAAATCAGTCTGCAACTTATATCATTCTGAACAGCAGTCTTATGCCGCTCCCGTTCCGTGACTGGCCCTCGCTACGCTACGCTTCGCTCGGGAAAAAAAAATTAACTTAACCTAATAAACAGTAAGGATTTCTTATGCTGACCGATTGTATAGTTCTGCTGGCCAAATAATAATTTTGCTGACCAAATATTTATTTCGTAACACAAATAAATTATTTCCCGATTTTTTTAACCCGTCTCCTGCAGTGTTTCTAAAACAAATTTAAATTAAGTAATTTCTTTCTATTACCGTTGGCTAAGACTGTCGTAGTATTTTTTTTACTCTTTACGAGTAAGCACTACTCTTCTTCTTATCGCCTGATCTTAAGTGATGATAAGGCCGAAGGTGGAAGCGAACTTCACCCGGAATCTTTAACTACTGAGGCAATAACTATCTTATCACCAAGTATCGGAACGCAACAAATTACTGTTATGACGATATACTTAGATAAGACGACGGACTTAAAGCAAGCTCTACCTACCATCAATCAAACCGAGTCCATACATATTCCCCCCACTGGGAATCGAACTCAGGACCTCTAAGTCTAAGACCGGGGCTTTAGCCATTTGATCAATGCGGCGGTTAATAGGTAAACACACAATAACTAGAAATCCGCTTGCCGCGTCGCAGGACTCTCGTACTCATAGCTTAGACCTTTTTATGTGAATTTCATCTGTGAAAATGGTAATAAGTAAGAAGTTTTATTTAAAAAGAAACCACACACAGTTCTAGCACCATGTAGGTTGTAATAAATTTGATTTGTAACGAAATACTTTGCAATTATACGTAACCCGGCGCATTGTCACGAGCGGAGGGCGCGGCGTAGGGTCGCCATGGCGATGTAGACAAAACAAAGACACGATCAGTTACAAGATACGAATTATAAATACTTACTTCATTGTCAACAATAAAAATAAGCTTACGAAAGTTTGGAAACAACAAAAGCAATTGGAACAAGTGTGACCAACTCTAAAGAAAGGAATCTTATCGTCAACTGATATGGGCTTAAAATGACCCCTACGCAGGTCGTTAAATTTGCAAAATATCAATAAAGTTGCAATAACACCTAAGAAAATTGTCAAACTTACAGAAAGTTAAAAACGCAAAGTCTCAAAACGCAACTTTCAACTTGAAAAATGCCTGTAAATTTAACTGCAACGACGCATTACTACGAGTACAATAACCAATATAACTCGACCGAAAATATCGAATCCAAGACCTCTGGATCTGGGTGCCTAGTGCATTTTCTATTTCTAAATCGATCACGTTAGCGAAACGAGAATATGTATGGCAAAATGTATCTGTGAGGATCTGTAAATAAACATTTGAATAGCATTTTATTCTCCTATAAAAGCTTTTGTTATTCCTAAAAATAAAAAATAACAATTACAATTTTAACTCTCCTAGCTTTATTTAACATTATCTAATGGCAATAAAACTCTCACTAGGTTCTCGTCCTTACAAGTATCCTGATACAGATACCTGCAATCATATGTTGTATATCCGAGGAAAACATTGAAATGCAGTGTCCCCAGTCGGGCGGCAGTTTTTGCTGGGACCGCTGGGAAGGGAGGGTGGCTCAAGGTGAAGTTCAGGAGGGATCGATCGGGAGCTAACTGTTTTACGCAACTTGTTACCATTGCGTAACCACCTTTATTTGGGAGCGCTGCTCTCGCCTTTTAGTACAATTGCAACTCCGATTTCTTGGAACGCGATATAAGTTGTTTGTTAGAACTTATAATTTCAAATTCAATTGTTTTAACGTGATTTTGGTCCAACAATAAACCGGTTGAAACTGGAATACTATATTCCACGCAGCTTCTTGTTGATACAGACTATATACTTAAGTATAAATAAATGAAATTTGACATGTTATTATTATTTGGAATAAGTTTTCAAGTCTCTAGCTACAAACACGAGCGTCTTGCGACCCGTCATGCGTATTAATGGTTCATTGCGCTTTGACAATACGGCAGTCTTAATCAACGGTAATAGAAAGAACGCATTGAACAGAGAAACGCGCGCCTCGCCGCAAACCGCTAGTGGTCATGACCGAGCGGTAATACTCATTGAAGAACAGTAGTTAGTACTCGTATTAATGTGTCTGTAATAATATATTTTAGCATACCACTGTTTTTCCCGATCCGATCCGAACCCCTCGGAGAGTCTAGTAGAGCACGGGGACACGCACTAGTGCGTGATTGAACCTTTAAGTTTTTCGCCGCTCCCAAAAAAGCCCGGCGAAGCTGCTGAAAATGCCGTCAGACAATTTTTTTTTTTTTTATATATTAAAAGGAGGCAAACGAGCAGGCGGGTCACCTGATGGAAAGTAATCACCGCCGCCCATGGACACCCGCAAAACCAAAGTCATCGCAGATGCTTTGTTGGCCTTGAGGAGGAGTTGGATCTTGAGGAGGGAGTAGTAATTGGAAGGGGGGAGGGGTGAGAGATGGACCTCCGGTTCTTTCACTCACCGGACGAAACACAACAGCAACGAGTGCCATTGTTTCACGCCGATATTCTGTGAGAGGGTGGTATTACGCCGGGCGAGCCGGCCCATTACGTGCTGCAACGCAGCGTGGCTCTACCACTCAGACAGTGTCACTCATTTAGCACCACCCAGGGGGCACGTGTAGGGTCTCAAGGGTAAACCTACGGACGCGTGTAACTTTATGAAATGCAATGAAATGAAATTTATTGCTAAGATAAATGTTACAATTCAAAGTTCAGTGATTGAAGTCACCTAATAAGCATAAAACTGTCTGTAACAAGTGACTTCGCTCTTCTATAGCTAAATATTTTATATTTAATAGACAAGCTAAATGCAACTAAACAAAATTATTATACAAATTAAACTTATTAACTATAGTAACTATGTGTGTTTGTGTGGTGTGTGTGTGTGTAGGAGGGTGTGTGTGTTGGTGTGTATATGCATGTGTGTGATTTATTTAGTATGTTGTAATAAATTCTCTGTATCCTCATAAATAATAAATAATAAATAAATTTATTTCGATAAAAAAGTTTTGCATTACAGTAGTTAGTGGCCGGAGACTCCTTTTGATCAAAAAATTACCTGTTTCAGGGGACTCCGCTCTTCCATTACTTACATTATTTTGCTTATATTTAGTTAGGTAACTAATACTTTATTTATGATTAACAATTTATATTACTTAAAATAATTTGTTACAATTGTGAGTGTAAGGGTAAGGTGAGTGTGTGCGTGTGTGGGGGTGTGTATGTGTGTGTATGTGTTTGTGTATATATACATATCGAGAAAAAAAAATAAAAAGAGAATATATGTTATTTATTAGGAAAAATATATATTATTATAAGGCATTATTTTATTTGTTGTAAAAACAGCTCGGTCATATCATAATCAAGCGATTGTAACCATGCAAGTACCAGCTTTTTACATTCTGTATAATGTTTGGAATAAATGTCTAATGCCTTATTTATTTTATTGTAAATTCTGGCCGAAAGACTATTATACTGCGAAGCAGCAAACTTTGTAGTTGTTAATGGAACTATAGCTACATTACATTTTCTTCTACTTATTTTTTTATTTGCAACATATGGTAAATTCTTGTGCTTTTTCAAAACTAACCGTATTATAAATAGTTTCCTTACTGAGAGTAAACCACAGTCATTGTAAAGTTGGTCAGTAGGGTACCTAAAGCGTTTGAAATACATTGTTTTTAACAGTGCCCGTTGCGTGCGCTCAATTTCTATAAACTTAGTTTTTGCCGCACCTCCCCAAATAGGAATGCAGTGCGTCAAGATCGATTCAACCAACGCAATGTATAATCTATTCAAGAGATTACAATGAAAATCTCGATCCATATTAGATTTGTCATCCCTTGGGACCACATGTCTTAGTGAACGGAAGATCCATATTAACTTCCTCACTCTTCCAGCCAGTTGGTCAAGGTGGGGATACCAAGATAGCCTCTGGTCAATGATGACGCCTAAATATTTGTAGAAGGCGACTTTTTCAATAAGTGGACAAGTACAGTTGATATTATTAGTGTCATTACAGTTGTGAATCTTTACACTAAAGTTGTCAGTGGGCTGATTATTGTCATAAATACTGTAACATGCATATTTGGTTTTGGTAGTGTTTAGTGATAGTAAATTATTCTTCAACCAAGTAGATATTTGAGCCATTCCTGATTCAGAACTATTTCTTATAGTTTCCCAGGAGTTACCAGAGAAGACAACAGCGGTATCATCGGCGTACGAGAAAATGTTAGCGTTATTGATTTTTAAGTTACACAAATCATTGATGTATATTAAGAATAAAGTAGGACCTAATACACTGCCCTGGGGTACGCCGTATGTTACCTCTGCATCTTCACTAGAATACTGTTCCAGTTTCACTCTTTGCTTTCTATCAAAAAGATAATTTTCAAACAGAGCTAATGGCATACCCCGAATTCCAATGTTTTGCAGTTTGTTCACAAGGATAGGGACGGAAACTGTGTCAAAAGCTTTTTTGATATCCAGAAACACAGTTAGACATTTCCTCTTTTTATCGATGTGTTCTGTTACTAAAGTGCTTAAAGCAGTAACGGCATCTTTTGTGGATATACCTTTCCTAAAGCCATATTGTGACGGAGCCAGAATGTTAAATTTATTTAAAAAATTAAGTAGGCGATTGTTTAATAATTTTTCCAAAATTTTTGAAATACTAGGTAGTATAGATATAGGTCTGTAGTTATTAACATCTGTTCTATCCCCACCCTTGTGAACTGGAGTAATGATGGATTTTTTAAGTGAAGCAGGGAAAACGCCTTTGTCAAAGCAAAGATTGGCAAGGTGGGTTATGATAGAAACTATATCATTTCTAATGAATTTTAAATACTTGGTAGGGACCTCATCCCAGCCTGGGGCACTATTCGATTTGAGGCTCATCAAGATACTATCAACTTCTTCACAATCTGCATTTAAAAGAACAAATGAATTTTTATGTGTAGGATGTGCATTAATTAGGCCACTGAGAGTACACAATTGAATAGGTTGAATCTGTTGAGCAAGTTGTTTCCCAATATTTGAAAAAAAATTGTTAACAAAGTTTGCTGATTTAGGCGGTGAATTTTTGACATTCAATAAATCTGTGTTCTTTGTTTTCTCATAACTTTGTGGTGTAAGAAAATTAGTAACTAGTTTCTTACATTCTTTTAGTGTTTTACTATAAATCTTTTTTATTACATTTATTATAAAGGGAAGCCGATCGACTGTTATATTGTCTGCAAGCAAACTTAACCCCCAAAACAATCAGCAAACTTTCCAAAAAAATACCACTATTTAAAGAGCGTGTAAAGTGCAGACAGTGGGTGTTCACGGACTGCAATGATAGATATGATGATAAAAGAAAAAGATTACAATAAGTTATCAAATGTACGTTTACAAAGCCTCGTAAAAGCATGCAAAAGTTATTTTTATAAAAACAAATTTCAGACGCTGCGTCTGGCAACTTCCGAACAGTTCGCGTAGAATTCATAAATTACAACAAAATATGGTTGCCTCACACCATTAATAAGAAAGTTCAAGTTTCACGCTTATTCGCCTCGTGTAAGGCGAAAACGCCATAAATAACCCCAGTTTAAGTAAAATTTATTTTATTGTTAAACTTCTTTGTTAGGGTGGTACACACAATAAATTTAAATCGAGATTTAGTGCTATCTACTTACTGTCAAAAATATTATTGAACTTTTATCAGTTGATAAAGAAAGCTGGATAGGCCAAGGCGAAGAGACTTTGAGATTTTTTTGGCGACGAATACCCGGGTGGGTTACCGTATAATGTCTCGATCACATTTGTTGCCGTAATATGGTAGTCAGTGACCGAATTAAAATGGCTCTATCTCCTCCGTGCTTTGGAAGGCACTAAGCTTAAGATCGTGATTGTTCCGTTGCTGCTGTGAGATGGCATTCGGTGGCCGAATTAAAATGTCAAGATCTTCTCCGTGCTTCGGAACGCACTAAGCCTTAGAGAGATCCTGATTGTTCCTGTAAAATAGCAGTCGTTAACACCCACCATATTGGGCCAACAAAGTCGATTAAATCTCCGTCCAATAACGGCCCAATGGCCATGAGACTAACAGTGACGAGTTTCAGAAAAAAGTTTCAAAAAGAAAGTAAAGTATTGACAAGTTTTTATAAACTTTGCAAAGAATTCGCCCAAATCAAAGATAATGTTCGGAAAGATCATATTTCACCTAGACGAAAATAACTTCTGAATCGATGATTGAAAGTGATGTCAACAACAATAGCTAAAGTTGTGTGGATTTTTGTAGCAATAAATATTTGTTATCTTTATGTTGTCTAATATTTGTGAGATGAAAGTCACGCTTCACCGTTGTCCAGTAAAGATAAAACATACAAAATATTAGTCTGAAGTTATGTAGGATCACAAAAATACTGCGACATCTATTATACATTCTCGTATATATTCACATACTATGTAATGTAAAAACACGGCCAGATTAGGTACTATGGGGGTTTCGAAGGCTTTACCGGTTTGAAGAATAAATCGCGTGCACGCGCATCGCCGTCGCCGCTGTGGCTTATATTAAAAGCGAGCGACGCGGTGCAAAGGATTTTCGCCTTTAAACTGGTAAAGCGTATGTGGCCGCCATAGTACCTACTATAAAGATTTCAGGTGTTTCAGGCTCACGCACCATTCTTTCTTATTTTTAGTTAGTACGCTCACTCCTATCAATATTGGTCTAGCTAGATATAGAATTTGAAGACGTTTCATTGTACCTGCCGCGGTCCCGTTTTGTTCTCCGATTGGCAAAGTGAATATTCGCCAAGAATTTTGTGGCGGCGCGGCGAGGCGGGTGTGGATTCTTTTAACGCTTCCCATTTTGCATGCTATTAAATTATTTATGTTCGTGTATAACGATTTCACTTGGCTATACGGTTTGCGGAGAAATGGTAAATAAGTCTCGAGGAAATTTTGTTAGGACCACATGGATAAACATGAGTTCTTAAAGCATTCTGCAGTATACACTTGTACTAACTATAACAGTTAGTAGAAATGTCGTTGCGGTTGTGAAGAAGAAACGCGTGTAGCGGAGTATATAAGCGTTTCACAACTGTATTAAGATTGCAGTAATACGGCTTTCATACAGCTCGAGGAGCTCGATGGCGCAGTGGTTAACGCGCTCGGTCTGCGATTGCTGAAGTTAAACAACTTTCGCAAAGGCCGGTCATTGGATGGGTGACCAAAAATTGATCATATCGAGCTCCTCCGTGCTTCGGAAGGCACCGGTTGCATTAGCAGTCGTTAACAACCACCAATACGCTCTAGGCCCGCGTGCTGGTTCTCCATGTGGTGTTTCCATCTATAGGGAAGGCTCGATGAACACTGCTCTAAGAGCTTATGGTAAAGCTCCATTTTTAGGGCGAATTTTAAGTGACCAAGAGGTGGTAAATTAGTTTCATTTACATCCAAGAGGTCAAAAAGCCAGCTCGGTCACCACTCACTAATTAATAGGCTACTAAGACACTACAACTCACTGCTGAAGAGGACTCCTGATGTCGATATTTTGTCTTGTAGCGCTCAAAAGCTTAAGAGAGCTATACTTGATTCGTTCAAGTTGTAGCTCTGGTGCACCTAATTCTGTTATTTTATATTATATTTAATTAGTTATAGTCTTAGTTGTAGTTTATAGTCTTGCTCACGTTTGCTTGTCGTGGCAGCCTGTAAGTGAATCTGCACTTATCCTAAATATAGCACGTAAGATTAAACAATGTAAATAGTGTAAGATTTGTTGGTTGCCCTTAATAAATAAAAAATAAATAAAATAAATAATTTTACCTTAATTATTAATCAGAGCATTTCCTTTCAGCCATGCTTTAAGAATGGATCTAAATCCAGAACCTGTTAGACAGCCCCAAATCGATTTGCTCTCCAGCTATTCTTAATTCATCTTGGCCCAATGCCAACGAAGGGTAGCTAAAAAAACATTCATTACAGACATTTAAAAAGAACAATTACGTATCCCATTTGCGTAACTCTTTCACGTCGCTACGTACTTTTTCCCTTTTCCACAATTAATTCTGAGCTCAGTGTTTGAAAGTCGTTAAGCCTTTTTTATAACGCCAAAGGCGAAAAACTTTGTCTTCGGCAATGGAAAAGGTCAAATTCAGGATTATTGCGATCCAAAATTAAGTACAAATGAACGTTCCGGGGGTCGGTAAAAACACACTCACGCATTGTACGTGCGCGTATAGAAACGAATAGTGGAAAATGTATCTATAATAACTTTAGTAAAGCATACCAATACTAATTAGCAGTTATCGTTCTATGGAACGACGACAATAAGCAAAAGAAAAAACAGAGTGTTGACAGTTAAGTTAAAATAAAAAAAAGTATAAATTATGATTTCCGCACGTGGAATTTTTTCAACACTTTGTCTTTTTTCAAATTGTAATTTGTTCGCAACAATATTTGCGTAAAATTATATGTAAATAAATTATTGATCGAAGGTTAATAATCATAAATATAGCTTGCCTAAAGGGCCTGTTTCACAATGTCTGATTAGGAAATACTTGGCAGATAAAGTGACAGTTTGGAAAGAGCAGCCGGGTATGAAACACTCCAAATCCTTCCTTGGCGAAAACGCCTTAGGACGGAGTAAGTTCATATGCGGAGGCGGTAGAAGGCAGGCCCGACTAACCATCGGTGCCTTGACAGGGCACTATACCACAAAACAAATGTTTCACAGAATGCACCTTTCAACAAACAGTTTGTGTGGAGAGGAAACGGAGTCAATGCAGCACCTACTGTGTGACTGTGACTCTCTGGCTAGGATAAGAATGGGACTCCTGGGGTCGGCCTGTCCGAAACCGGAGGACTTCAGGCTCTTCGCCCTTAAGAACGTTGCCAAACTTATGGCATCTATCTTTACAGAGTAAGAAGAGTGAAAGGATGGGGTTGCACAAAAGATCCCGATGGGTCGAAGTGTTACTGCAAGAGGGAAATCTCGGCAGGCCCCACTAAGATAAGATAAGAAGTGACAGTTTTGTATGGACTATCTGTCAAGTAAACACTAATGGGAACTTACTTGTAGATGGTGAAAGGAAAGAGGCCCTAAATCTTAACTGATCTTTCAATATTTGTAAAAATATTAAGATCGCATGTTGATGAAGTAGTTGTCGACATTGAAGAGGGCACCTTTGGCTTACAAAGTAAAAGTAGATAGTGTTGATTAATTTCGGCGAGTTGGATTGAGCCACGATAGCATAGTTGGTAGTGCACCTGTCCCGGCATGTCATGCGGTGCGGGTTCGAATCCCGGTCGTGGAGTCTTTTCAACACTTTGTCGTTTGCCAAAGTATAAATTAGGTAACAAAAAAGTATTTACTCCGTAACACAAACTCCTTCATAATCTCTTCTTTTCTCCTTCATAATCTTAGTTTGCTTTAAACCATTACAGGACTTTGGATGAGGGTTGATAATGACTTTAACCAAATTTAAGCTACATTTTAAGCTTACAATTTAAGCTATTTACACTGTGAGTAAAACTGGATTTAAATGTTTGGTGTGAGTCACCATAAGATCCCAAAATTAAAAAGAAAATCTATTAAAAATTTTGGTGATTTTGATCATCTCTTCCTATATTCAATTCAAACACAGCATAAATAAAAATAAAAAAATAAAAAATTGCTCAATAAACGACCGCGTTTGGTTACAGGCTTCGCTTCCTGTACGCTTCGGAGGCCTAGGAAAAAGAAATTTATCCAGTGTGGCCCTGCCAGCGTTTTTGTCTTCTGCTCATAGCACGTACAATCTCTACCGGAAAACTATCAACCCATCTTCGGGTTCCGTAGAGTTGTCGTGCAAAGCTGATGCGAGTAACGCCAGGTTATCCGCCTGTCAAAATTCTACCTAACCTTTATTACCACAATCTCAGAGGCAATGGGACGAGCCACTGTGCAAGCAAGTTCTGGAGGGGCTTTTATCCACTTCGAGTGATATGTCAGAACTCGCTCATCTTACTGCCGTCTCCCAGAGAAAGTCAGGCCACTGACTCCAGGCATTACCATCTGCCAATGTCGATACCTTGTTAGACGGGCCATCTCTCACTCTAGCGGTCTGTCTTCGTCTAGGCGCCAGGGTAGTCCAACCTCACCGCTGCGTGTGTGGAGAAGCTGTTGACGAGCTTGGCCACCACGGTCTATCATGCGCTCGCAGTGCTGGGTGTATGCTGCGACACTCCACTATAAACAGCATCAACCGCAGTGCTTTTGCCACCGTTGGTATACCGACTGTCTTAGAGCCAGCTGGTATATCTCGCAGCGATGTCAAAAGACCTGACAGGATGACCAATGGGCCCTGGAAGCTTGGCAGGCCGTTGGTGTGGGATGCAACCTGTGCTGACACCGTGGCTCCCTCACATGTACGCGCCACCTCTCTTCATGTGGGGGCTGCTGCGGTAAGTGCTGAAAATCGCAAACGGCACAAATACGCAAACCTGGGTTCAAATTATTTATTTGTTCCGTTTGCAGTAGAGACATTGGGTCCATGGGGGACGGCAGCAGCTTGTTAAAGAGTTGAGTGCTCGCCTTATTGAAGCCTCCGGTGACAAGAAGGCTGGCAGCTACCTCTGCCAACGTATTAGCTTGGCAATCCAAAGAGGTAATGTTGCCAGCATTCTTGGGACTGTTCCCATGAGCCCACAGCTGGAGGACATTTTTTATTTATAGGTTTTATTTTTTCTTTAGTTATCTTAATTTTTTTTTTCTTAAATGTAGTTAGTTATGTTATGTTTCTTGTAAGTTAATTCTTTATAAAAATGTTGAAATATTAATATTTAAGTAAAATTTAAACACCGAAAAAAGACGACAACCTCAGGCGGGAATCGAACCACGCACCTTCCGCATTCCGGGCGGCTGCCTTAACCACGTGGCCACCGAGGTCCGGCCTCCACCCGTCGAAACCTTTCAGTGCTTGACGCTTATGTTCTCCAGTCAACATTGCTTCATCAATCTTAGAAGTTTTCACCTCTGAGATCCGAAAGAAATACTTTTACAAATATTTGAACATTCGGTTAAGATGAAGCTGCGTTATAGATAAGTGTTTCTTATATATTTTAGCGTTTTATTAACGCTTAAATATACTTAAGTAAAATTTAAACACCGAAAAAAGACGACAACCTCAGGCGGGAATCGAACCACGCACCTTCCGCATTCCGGGCGGCTGCCTTAACCACCTGGCCACCGAGGTCCGGCCTCCACCCGTCGAAACCTTTCAGTGCTTGACGCTTATGTTCTCCAGTCAACATTGCTTCATCAATCTTGACGGAATGCGGAAGGTGCGTGGTTCGATTCCCGCCTGAGGTTGTCGTCTTTTTTCGGTGTTTAAATTTTACTTAAGTATATTTAAGCGTTAATAAAACGCTAAAATATATAAGAAACACTTATTAATATTTAAGTTAAACACTGCATAATTCAATATCATAAAATGTGATCGGCGTACTACTCTTTCCCTTAATAAATATATAACAGCGCTCCTACGCCACTTTTTTTTTCTATTTTATTTGTCTTTGTTTGTATATGTATGTTTTTTTATTTTTTTTATTGTATCTAATGAATTTTTGTGTGAGTGTCAATAAAAATATTTCTATTCTATTCTAATAAAATTTATTACACAAGATTTCCTAATTACAGCAGTAGTTTCATACAAGCCCGTAGACGTGTGGCGGTTAGTAAACTGTCTGAATTCCTCTACTATAGTATGTACCTATTGACTGATTTGATCTTAGCGTGACGTCACTTGTTAGGGGAGAAGCGAAATTACGTCGCAAGAAAATCCAGGGCTACCACTTTCAAACTTTTAATAGATAATAAAATAAGCTTTATTACGGTCGGTGAAGAATCGGAAACCATTTTCTTTTTATAGATTACAGGTATTGGGAGTTTAATACATGGGAATGTATATTTCCATATCCAATAATGGACCCCTACTGCAACGCCACCTACCGGGTCCAATTGTGAATCGCAATCTTTCATAGACTCAAAACCACATACATAGTGATAAAATTAAGGATGCATACTTTATTTTTAAGTGTTACTAGAAATTTTATGAAACCAATAAACTAGTTTTAATGTGTCTCTTATTACATACATATTACATACACACTCTTGACTCCTTTTAAGATTCAACACTTCACAAGTGAGTACTTGTGAAGTAGTACGTGAGTACACACTCAACAGACTTCCCGCAACTAGGCTCTATCATTTTTATAAATAAATTAAAGTTAAAACTTACAAAGGCAAACTTATAAAGGCCTAGTTTTAAGTTAATAGCTATTGTCAATTTTACTTCTTATTTTTAGTGCCAATTGCTCCACTTAAGCTGAATTAATTATTTATAAAATACAGTGATAAAAACCAGGTTCGATTCCTTGCTGGGTCGAGTAGGCATTTAATTTTTTGACTGTATTTTATAAATATTTAATAGCTATTATTAGTTTTTAAAAATGTTGTGCTGTGCTGTGCTGTGCTGTTAGTTTCCCACATAAACACATTTAAAAAAAGACAAACCTGTAAACTACCACCCCAGTCCCATGCCATCATGGGGCAAGGGTGCTAGTTTACAGGTCGCGGTAGTTCAAAGGTTAGTGAGTGTACGACTAGCATATAACTTCAATGACCGCACTCTACGCAGCACGGAATCAAAACGGTAAACTTAACAATAGTATCCAGGTGCGGTACCTGAATAAAAACGCGAAAAACTTAATTCGGTTATTCAAAATTTGGAAAAATAAACAATCGATTTTTTATATATATTTTACGGGTAAGCACAGTGCCTTGATCTCACCTGATGATAAGTGATGATAAGGCCAATGATGGAAGCGCACTTCACCCAGGAACCTCAACTATATAGTGAGGCACTGGTTATTTCATATCTAGCTGCCGGAGCACAATAATACTACAAACATTGATGTTATAGCGACATATTTAGATAAGATGGTAGTAGCTAGCCAGGCGGAAAAACAAGCCCTACCATCAACCGAACCGAGTACACAAACATGTACCCCCCACTGGGAATCGAACCCGGGACCTCTGTATATCTGTATGTCTGTATGACGCTAATGTAGCATACAAATGGTGAAAGAATTTTTTAAATCGGTCCAGTAGTTTTTGATTTTATTCGTTACAAACAAAAATACAAAAATACAAAGCTTTCCTCTTTATAATATTAGTATAGATTAAAGTATGATAATACAGTCCGAATGATAAAAATCGGAATTCAGAATTGAATATTCCGCAATATTTAAGTCTTGGATTGGGAAAATCCCATGTACCAACCCTGCCGCCCACGCCATCTCTTTCACACCTGAGTCAGATTTGGAACGTAAGCCCAGGCAGACAATGGCTGAATACCGAATTTGGGGATTAAGCAGTAGGCTTGAACGGCCTCAAGCAATGTGGGCTTGAATAAAACAAAATGAGCCTGGAACAGAGTGAGTGTCTAATGTCTGAAGTTATGTAGCGTAGGTACCAAAGAGTTTGAATTAGTGTACATAGTTTTATTTCAGCTGCATAAACTTGAATACAGGCATGTACGTAAATAACACATTATGGAAAGACCTCTTTCAGTCTCCTATTGGTTTCAGTTGAATGCACACCTGTGCATTCAACTTCTCTGAAACAATATAACAATATTTACAAAACAATTAGTACGAGTAATAAAACTGTTAATGGTACTGTGCCTTTTTTTACCATCCATTATTATAAGTATTGTATATTGGTTTGACTGAATATCACGCGGGAACGTCTTGATAAAGCTTGCATTAGCTTTTCATTTATTTATTTATTTATTTATAAGACCAACAGCTATGATACAACTTAAAATTAATAACAATGTGATGCACTTATCAAAAGAAAACACACACTTAAATTTATTTGTTAAACTACTCAAAAAATAACTGGCTCATGTCATGAGCCGTTTCGTCGACGCATCGCTTGTGTTAAAGAGGTCAATATCTAGTTTTTTAGATAAGGCATTAAAGTTATTACTCGCACGCCAGATATACGTGTCTGCCTATAGTTGGAAGAGGAAGGGGGCAGATATAAATGCTGGCTAAACCGAAGGAGCTTAGTGGGCGCTCTAAGAGTGATTTGAGACAGTAGATCCGGGCAGTCAATGGAACCAGAAGCAGCTTTTAGTAGGAACAAAATATCGGCAATTTCACGGCGGTTCTCCAAAGAAAGTAGGTAATGTTTTTTGCAGAAACCATGATACTGCGTTGAGTCATACCGGTCTTTGGAACGAAAGCAAAGATACTTGATAAACCTTTTTTGAATATTTTCAATTCGCGATATATAAGTTTGGTATCTTGGGTTCCACACATGTGACGCATACTCCAAGTTACTACGAACAAACTTACAGTACAGTACAGTATACAATTTTTAAGGTCTTAATCTGAGTAAAGTCTTTAGAGTTACGCATGACAAATCCGAGAGATTTGGACGCTTTAGATACTACATTGTTGACGTGAACATCAAACAACAACTTGAAGTCGTGGAGTACTCCAAGGTCTCGCATAATAGTTTCTAGTTGCAAACTAACTTCCTTTAGCTTATAATCGAATAACACCAGATTACGTTTTCAGCTGAAAGTGACAACACTACTCGGACGGGTTGAGATCTAAATGGTTATCGGCACAGTAGTCATTCAACCTTAAAAGATCCTCCTGTAGCAAGACAGCATCAGCCCCTGACGAAATGGTAGCAAAAATTTTCATATCGTCCGCAAAACACAGCAAACGGGATGAATGAAAGCAGTGCTCAATGTCATTAAGAAAGATTACAAAAAGGAGACTTATACTTGATTCATCATTTTTAGCTGCAATATATTATTTCCGGAAACTCTAATTGTTAAACAAAATGTCTATTGAGCTATCTTTTAGATAAGTATAATGTATTATATTATTTAATGTATCCACGCGAACAAAGTTGCTGGAACTTTCCAAGCGTTTTATCGTAGCAGCTCTGTTCCGTAACTCGTAAAGAAGAAGTTTATTCTTGAGTTTTAATTGGCCGCCTTTCGCTAAAGCCATGTAGCTGGCGTTCTATTATAAGTAAATGTAACAATAGAGAGCATTGTGTTGATAGATTTTGTGTAAACAAATATTGTTGCTATTTCCACAAAAACTGTATTTAAATTAAAGCTTGCATTCCCTCGATACCTACCGTTTTATAGATAGTACATGTTTTTGTTATATTAATTCGTAAAGAAATAACTTCGTGTCTCCTTTTAAGCACATTGCGTGCACACATGTGTGTGAAATTTGGTATAATTAAATTTAAACAATATAAAGAAAAACTACCAAAGAAAAAATGATTGTATAGTATTAGCTAACTATATTTATGTGAGGAGCTCGATGGCGCAGTGGTTAACGCTCCCGGTCTGCGAGTGCTGAGGTTAAGCAACTTAGGATGGGTGAGCAAAACATTGTCTCGAGCTCCGGATTGCTTCGGAAGGCACGTTAAACCGTTGGTCCCGGCTGCATCAGCAGTCTTTAACAACCACCAATCCGCACTGGGCCCGCGTGGTGGTTAATGGCCCGTTCTCCCTATTCATCCACAGGGAAGGCTCGTGCCCCAGCAGTGCGGACGTACAATGAGCTGATGATGATGATGATGATGATGATGATGATTTATGTGAATTTCAAACACTGGGCGATCACTAGTTCAAATAAATATACTATATGTAAAAAAACCTGTCCGATCCGTAAGGCGTTGTTAGACGTCGAGATTCAGTTCTATTTACGTAATCATTTAAAAAAAAGAAGTGAAATTTTAAAGAAATCCATTTAAAAAATTTTGTCGGCACTTCGGTAGGTAGTCAGGACCTTTGGCGCCGCCGCCTATATTTCAAAAACGCAAACAAAATTAACCCAGCTAACTTTGTCCAAATGAAAGGACCTGGGAAGCCCACCGGTGCCGGTGGGACGATTATAGGTGATGATGAAGATGAAACAAATTTGACGAAACATTATAAAAAATATGTGTTTCTTCGAACGCCTCGATGGCCGAGCCGAGTGATACCTGAAGGTCCCGGGTTCAATTCCCAGGTTGGGCAAAGCTTGTTTCGGATTTTTCGATACATAGCCCGGGCTTGTGACCACCAACTCGCGTTAGACAAGCGTGGTGATTATTAAGCTTAAAAAAAAACGGTCGGGCAAAGTGTGTTTCGGATTTTGTAATAGGCTATTTACGTTACATGTTTCTTATGTAAAATCGTATTTTTAACAACACTTATATTTACATAGCTAGAGTTTTATTTCATGGTGGGAAAGTTATGGTTAGGTACGTAACGGATGGTGGGGCAATCCGAAGGTTTACGGGTTAACTCGCGCCTGAATAAGTGGCCCATAAATTTGGAAGGTTTCCTGCTAGCTTTCGCCTTAGCCGCTTAATAGCAGACAGAATACATTACCTTTAATAGGGGGTGACATTTTTTAATATTTTTTTATGAATTTATATGGTACTTATACTATACTATAGGTAGTATCTGTTAGTTAAACATTATTTATTTAATTAATATTTGGTTCCAGTACTCTAGAACATCTTGAACAAACATTATACCATACTTTTTTTTCACTATTGTAAAATTGCGATAAGCTGTTGTTAATTTGCGAGTACCAGTAACGCTGCATCTTATTATGCTGAATTAATCTCCCAATGAATACAATAGGTGTTAGTGATGTTGAGCTTTGTAAAACACACCTTATCTACAAGCCGAGAATCATTGGATTGCCTTGCCGTCATACAGTATTAGACTAGCACGGAAGGATTTGTAACTGTATACCGTCACTTAAACTTTGTACCCCTTTTTATGAAAATTGACTTTCCATGACATATCGGATTGTAGATATTCCTTACCACGTCCACCCAACGTCCTACGAGACATAACGTTGTCGGGAACCAAAAAGTCGTGACGGAGCGACAAATTACGTTACCGAACTCACTTTGTAGGCATGGCGGCGCGCGGCGGCATAATTTAGGTGTTCCCCAGAGATTTGGCTTCAGTTTTACTCACAGGCAACCCGAATTGATAGCTCAGAATGATCCCTTTGATAGCTTTCGTTTCTTTAATTGGTTATAGGTTCATCTATGTAAACTAAAAACCGTTTTGTTTCGGAAGTATACAGAGTTGTTGGTTCCTTTTTTGAACCATCGGTGATAATTAAATTAGAAATAGCAAGAAACCGTTTGAAAATTTTAAGTGGTAACATATCTTCGGTAACTTGAATATGACTAAATCTATATAACCGCCTCTATGGTCTAGTGGCTAAGACCACCGGTTTAGACCCAGAGGTCCCGGGTTCGATTCCCAGCGGTTTGTTTGCTTTAGTTTGTGTACTCGGTTTGGTTGGTGGTAGGGCTTGTTTGTCCTGGCTAGCTACCACCATCTTATCTAAATATGTCGCCATAACATTAATGTTTGTAGCATTGTTGTGTTCCCGCAGCTAGAGATAAGATAGCCCACTAGTTGAGGTTCCCGGGTGAAGTGCGCTTCCGTCATTGGCCTTATCATCAATTAACATCAGGTGAGATCAAGGCACTGTGCTTACCCGTTAAAAATAAAAATAAATAAAAAATCTATACTATTAATAAAGACTTAGTTTGTTTGTTTGTATGTCGGGGCTAGTCTCTGGAACTACTGGTCCAATTACAAACATTCTTTCACTGAAGAATGTTACATACCATGTGGATAACATAGGCTATAATAGATTTGAAAAAAAAAATATTTTTAATATCTCGACATAGACGCTTTTTGGCTGCTTTAAATTTGAAATAGACGTAGACAAAGTCACGGACAAACTGCTAGTCATTTGTAAAGTAATGTAGAGCAGATATCATAGTTTGAAAATTATGTCACCGGTAACAGGACAGTGGGTAATCTATCATTCAACTTATTTATTTTCATTTATTTAACTGGCACTCGTAAAGGTTTAATAATATTCTTTAGGACATTCGAAGCAGAGTTACTGCTTTCTGAATTACGTTGTAAGGTCACTTTGGGTTAGCCAAAGCCTTTTGTAATTAATGTTACGGATATAAGAACGTGTAAGCACGTTCAGAATTCGTAATTGCTTAGATACTGTCCTAATAAATCGAAATATATTTGCAAAGACATTACCTATAAAAGTTACGTATAGTGTGTCGATTAAACAGACGTCACTATAATTAACACACGTTATTGTAAGTGTAATGTACACCCCGCTACACACGACTTTAAAGTTTATACTGACACCCCTTACCAACCTAGCGGTTACAAAAGTAGTGTCAGATATCCATACGCAAGCACATGGGACCATCTACGTCAGGTCATAACGCCGGATCAGAAACAATAACAACAATTGTAAGGAACAATACTTATTAACAACAAAAAATTACTTTCTTTCTCTCACTAGCTTAATAAGCTGGATTATCTCCTACTTGTTTTAATACGCGGCCAGCTGTAAATCTAATGTTGCTTCAATTTTTTATTACTGAAAAGCGCTTGACCTTAATCTGGAACTGGCTATCTTGCCTCCAACTATCAGAACAGTCACCCCCTACAAACGCCAAACAAGCATAGAACAAAAATTATATTACCTATTTTTTTAATTTTGCATTCACTATGCTAATGCGAGTTGGAAACGAACCCACGATTCGGTCGATTCCCACTCGAGCTTCCAGTAACTAGTTGATTTGTTCTAGTAAAATTTTAAATGTTAACGTTATAGAACAATAATGTTTACTCTGGGAAACGACTTCGTGGAATTCTAAGACCGGTAGTGTATCCAAATGCGGTTTAATTAAGGCACATGAGATAGCATACTGATGCTGTTATTCTGAAATGACAGGGTTTTCGTCAACGTGAATTCACCTAGACTTATTTTGACTTTTTGTTTATTAATTTTATTGGTTTAACGGAAAGTAACAGCTTAATACACCTACCATTTGTAAATATGAAGTTTTAGATTTGTACTTAAGCTAACTAGGGTAGGTAATATGGGTCAACAACTGATTTTAGGTTTTAGCCGCAATTGAATAGAGACCACTTGCTACCTAGCTGCCATTCCGAAAATTTTAAATGAAAATCTATGTTAATTATTGGCGACGAAAACACTGTTTTGACAGAATTTTCAGTGAAATAAAACACAATCCCTAAAATAAAACACAATCATTAAACTTTAATCATTCAGCTAACGCCTTACGAACTATGTATTATTTATAATGTCTTTAACACACGGTACGTCTCAGTAATAAACTTGTGTATTAATAATTCTATTTTGTGAGTCTCGTAAAATAAATATAGTCTGAAATCTGATTTCAAAGCCTGATTAATTTGTTGACATTGACGTTCGAATGTGTTAACCTCAAGACGTGTGCACATGCCTCGTTCGCTCGCGGCGAAATACTCACTTACAGACAACTGTACATTAATTAACGCACATTTGATGCGAACTATATGAGTAAATATATTTTTGTAATTAATAACGCATACTTAGTATGAACGGCGTGAACCTTGTCTATACTTAATCTAGCGGTTATTCCACACCGGTCTCAGACCAGTGGCACTGTTTTAAGTCCGCCTGGCTAGCTTCTACCATCTGATCTTATGTCATAACATTGTTATTGTCACTACCACCATTTTTAACGAGATAAAGGCCAACCACTTTCCTGTTCTAAATAAAACAATGTACACACGGCGGCAGATCAACCTACCCAAAACTGTCAAATTTCTACAATCAATTTGGAACTTTACTGTTTGGTTATATGGATCAATATTCATTGGAGAAATTTGACAGGTTTGGGTAGGATGATCTGCCGCCGTGTGTACTTACTTGTTAAATAATCCTTTCAGCCTTATTTTAAGTCTGTATACTCGGCGATGTTCCCCTCAACCATACCCTACCAGATTTTGTAGGGAATTCGAGCGGAATAATGAATGCGGAGAATCCGTGGACACCTCGAAATAGGACCCCGGCTCGGTTTAACCATGTCGTAAGGGGAAAACGCTCAAACACATATCAGTACATAGTATCGGTGCGTGTAAACCTGAACGTTGCTTACTTATTCTTTGAACGACGTCTTGGTCGATCCGATCCGAACCCCTCGGAGAATCTAGTAGGGAACGAACACACACTCTTGCATACTTGTCTTATTTTTATTATTAATAACTATAGTTTAAGTTTGTTTTTTTTTTCTTCGACAGGTTTTAATTTTAACTAGTACTGTATGACATTATAAAAAATTAAACTGGTAAATGATGTTTCGCAAACTTAATTTTTTTATTGTGTTTTATTTACATGTAGTGATTGTCCTTTATATTTTGTGATGGAAAGTGTCCTTTTATGATAGGGCATTTTCTAATATTTTTGACGCTGTAAGGGAGAAAAGAGCTAGACACTTGCTGAGTTTCTTGCCGGTTCTTCTCAGTACAAGATCTCCCGCCCAGAGTAGACTTACGAACTGATGGGATAATGACGTTCATAAGAGCTATTTGTAGCCTAAACTGAATGAATGATTTTGAATTTTGAATTTTGAAATTTTTAGGGTGTACCATCCGGCGCACTGTTTCCAAAATTTGTGTCAAGCACATCCTTTCTGACCTTTCTTCCAAATTTCAGCCAGTTCAGCTTGGGTTTGGCTCGAAGGGTGGCTGTGAGGCTGCGGTCCACTCAGTTCGCACCTTCTTGTTGAATGATGGTGGTGAAGTGCTGTTGAAGGTGGATGTGAAGAATACCTTTAACTCTGTAGACAGGGGTGCTATGCTGGCGAAAGTAAAAGAGGATATTCCCATGCTCTATAAATTTTTATGGCAATGTTACGGTGAACCAACAAATTTGATTTAGCGTAACAATATTTTACATTCAGCCGTTGGTTGCCATATTTTCGCTATTTTCTCTTTAGGTATACGCCAAATAATTTCGAATCTAAATTCTAAATTTAATGTCTGGTAACTACCTCGATGACGGCACTTTTGGGGGCAACTTGGGTTTAGTTCTCGAGGGCCTACAAATTTTTAATAAACCAATTTGGAACAAAATTTTTCAAAGTGTGAATTATACATTTCAAATTCTGTAGCCCCGAACCGTAGAGCACAAATGACTTCAGTCGCTTGGCCCCCAACATCAAAATTCTCCACGATGACTCGTTATTTTTGGCACATGGCCTTATTTGTAATACGTTTTTGCCTTTTCGTTCCAAATTTTACTTATGTTCTTCGATGCTCCCAACTCTGGCTTTTTCCTGCTCTGTTGTCCAATCAAGATAATTTAATTAAAAATACTCTGCCAGCATTCTTGGGACCGTTCCCATGAGCCTACAGTTGGAGGAAATCTTTTATTTATAGGTATTTAGTTTTGCTAATTTTTTTTCTGATTTTTTAAGTTCAGTTAAGTTATGTTTCTTTTTGTTGTAAAAATACATAAGTACTTGTATTTTTCTGTAACAGTCGCTAAGTACAATTCCATAATAATAATAAGACAACAAAGATTGCCAACATTTGTATTTATTTGTAATGAAATGACCTTGTAAAGGAGTACGTTTATTTTATTGTAATGTTTTAAAATTGTGAAAAATGTACGTTATGGGAGAGTTTATTTGGATATAATCTAACGTACTTATAAAAATATTAAAATAAAACAAAAAACCCGACCCGACTAAAACAACTATATAAAAAACAATTATATACTGGTAAAAACCGGACTAACATAAAAATAACAACAAAGAGAAAAAACTGAAAAGAAAAAAACAAGCTCTACGATCCCAGAATTCAATTTGAGCAATGTTGAATGCAACATGAAATATTTCCTTGTCCGATACCTATACTTAAATAATAAAATCTAAATGAAATGAGTATTTATAAATACATTGAATATTGATAGTTGTCACAGGCGGAGCTCAATTAAATACATACAAACATACATACATACATACATACATAAATACATACATACATACATACATACATACATACATACATACATACATACATACATACATACATACATACATACATACATACATACATTCATACGTATACTCGAAAATTGTAGTAGTATTGTAGTGTATTAAGTGATGGATTATATAAAATAATGTTACTTTAATGTAGTCAAATAAATCTCAAGCCTAAGGATCGTGACCACTAATAGCTGCATCGCGGACCAGAGTTCTTCAAGAAGTCCTATCCTGGGCTTGGATAGCCGCCTGCAAATAGCATCTATCCAGCAGGCAGGCGCTCTTTTTCTGTCTCTTGTTCCTTCAATGAGGTCACATTA
The DNA here is from genome assembly GCA_949315975.1 of Eudonia truncicolella. Classification (NCBI taxonomy): domain Eukaryota; kingdom Metazoa; phylum Arthropoda; class Insecta; order Lepidoptera; family Crambidae; genus Eudonia; species Eudonia truncicolella. The sequence continues at coordinate 14,282,074 of OX438836.1, forward strand.
CCAGTATAAGCCTCTTCAAATTACTAGGATACCGTCAAACATGGCAGTGTAAGCAGTTCGATGGTGCAGTGGTTATCGCGCCAATCCGCTTTGGGCCCACGTGACACCACGTTCTCCCTATCCATCCATAGGGAAAGCTCGTGGCCCAGCAATGGGGACATAAAATGAGCTGATGATGAAGATGGCAGTGTTGTAAACCACGATGTTCCTTTTTATGACGCTACATCTCCCCGCTTGGCTATCGACGTCTTGATTTCAACGTGGCTTCGGCCTTGCTCCTAATTTACTCGCACGATAATCCGATCCAAATGAAGGCATTCTCATTGTTTGTTGGGGAGATATGAAGACATTATGATCGCCAAAATAGAATGCCAGTCACACGCTAATCCCTTTGGGTATAAAGATACATTGTCATTGGATCTGATAATATAATATTTACGAAAAGGCCGATGACAATATAAGAAAGCCTGTTTCGTAGCTTCTAGAAATACACGAATCGTAGCATTTAGAACAATAAGCTAATTATGAAAATAAAATGTGCGAATGCTCATCCAATTGAGGGTTGGAAGATAAAAATTAGCGTTGTTCACGTAAAACCAAAAAAAATAGCTTTTTAATCTTAACCGATCATTCAGCATTACAATTTAAAAAAGGCCCACTGCTGGGCTTGGGTCTCCCCACATGAACAATAGCACAAGGGTGGATCAAGCCGTAATCCACTACATTCTGGGCTAATGTGACTAAGTGTATAATGATAATATGTAAACAAAATGATAAATATTTGTTTTTTTTTTCAAACCAGTATTTAGATAACTTAATATGAAGGTTTGGATACAAATGGTAATGGGTTCCAAATGGTAATACCCATCTGAGACTGTGCTTAAAAAAACAAGCATAGACAGGGAACAAAATAGGTAATAATTTATATTAATTAAGCTAGCTATTTTTAACGTAAATGAATTGGAAAAGGTAATCACTATTAATTTACTTTTTATGACGGTAGACAATCGTAACTTCAAGCCCGTAAAGCTGTTCTTAAACATAACATCAAACACAAAGGTGTTCATCGCATTTTAAAGCTTAACTCATAAGAAATAAGCTTCAAAGTCACGTAGCATGTGCCTATTACAAAAGCTTGACCGTGAAACGAAATTATGAAAATGTCTAAAATAGGACCCGAATCGATATTTCAGATACTTTAAGCACAGTAAACGAAAGATCAGTGTTATATTTTCTTTTATCTTTTTTTTGGTGCACGACAATGCTACAAACAATGATGTTATGGCGACATATTTTAAGACGGTGGTAGCTAGCCAGGCGGACAAATAAGCATACCACCAACCAAACCGAGTACACAAGCATGTACGTACATTCGGTGGGAATCTGGTCTGAGATCGGTGGTCTTAACCACTAGGCCAGAGAGGTGGTTAAAATATATTTTACAGCCAATAGGCGTTTACTCACCTGTTGATAAATAACGATGAGGCCAAAGCGCGGAAGGAAGCACACTACAACCCCACCCGTTCTTCAAAATTAAACTACACACTCAAGACACACCACTCATGCACACTAGTATATTTTTTTTTTTTGAGAGAGATTGCTGATTGCGTCAGACGGCATTTTCAGCTTCACCGGGCTTGTTTGGGGGCGGCGAGGAACGTAAAGGGTCCATCAAGCCGTATGAAACGAATCACCTTCGGAGGTTTTCTAAAGGGAACGGCATCGCGCACTAGTGTGCGTCCCCGTGCCCTACTAGATTATCCGAGGGTTCGGATCGGATCGGGGAGCGGAGCAACCCGAGGGCGCCTCTAAAGGCACGGACCTCGGCTCGGGTTGACCGGGCCGTGGAGGAGGAGAGACACACTAGTATAGGACCAAGCACACCGTACTCATACAGCAAGAGTACGAAGCACCAGTTCACAAGCGCTTTATAAAGCAGGTACAGAAGTACCTGGGCGCTTAACCTGTACCGAGGTCCTAGAACTTTAGACGCCCCTTTGGGTTGCTCTGCTCTAGTAATAATAAATCTGTAGGCTTAGCCAAAGTAACATTAAGTAAACGATAGCGAAGTTCGAAAAGAACAAAATGTATGGGATTGACATAAGATTGACCACGTGATTTAGCGCGGCTTATGTCAATCCCATACATTTTATTCTTTTCTGGTTGATAATCTAGTAGGGAACGGGGAAACACTTGCATGATACAAATCCCTCTAGAGGCTGGATAAAAAAACCACATTAGATAGATCTTCTCCTGTTCATTTTACATACTATTATTTTATCTCGACTTTTAGAACGCTTTGCATGTTAAATAAATAGAAATGAATAACGGTATTTATTTACTAGTGTATTTTCACAACAAACGTTGATTGAATATTGATATTAATACAGTGATGACCCTACAAAATCGATATACAATTATGAATAATGAATCAAAGTTATGTAAGTGATGGCTTGAATGAAACTATTAATTTCATAGAAGAGTCAAACAGTAAGTAGTCTGCGTTTTTCAACAATATTAATTTAAAAAAAAGAATATGACATCATTGACTACTAACAACACAGTGCACGTCTTTACTGTGTATTTTTTTAAATATTTATGAAGGCTTTATTTTTAATGTTCACGTGAACACTGAAGTTACAGACTATATTTTGTTGAAAATGGTTTCGAAACCCTAAAAACGTTTCGAAACATACACCACACAAATATGTAAAACAAACGCGGGAGATCCGCATAAAGTCCCTCATTACAATGTTAATATCCTTGCAAAACTACAGAATAGCATTTCAGGCGTACCAGGGGAACGATTTTGACGTGTTCGAGATAATATCTATATATCGGATAATACTAACTCAACATACATCTACTTAAATTGGCAAAAAGTCGTTTGAAAATGTTCATCTTAGGGCGGCCATGCACGGGCAGCTTAAAGCAGTCAGGATCAACTGCGTCAAGCTGCGACTGCATAGTGACCCACAGTCTTCCATTTACAAACATACATGAAACCGCTCGAGCAGTTGCGACTGCTCCACCCGGAGCAGTCGTCGGTCGGGTCAGCAGCATGGTGAAATGGCAGCTTCACTACGACTACCGACGGGGTTGTGGAAGTGTCCGAAAGGGTTCCCATGACCTCGTCAGGCTCCACCATGCCGGCGTTCGATGCGTCCCCCTCGGATGAGGACGACGCGATGATCGCCGGTTTACTGGTTCCAAGGTGACGGGAGGACATCGGAGTGGTTTTTACCGAGTCGGCCTAGACTCGCTTTCTCTAGGGCTTCGGCCCTGGAATAGAGTCTTAGCCAGCCTCGTACAGCCAGCCTCGTACCCCTCTTTGCCCGCTGATGCGTCTGTTAGCAGATTTCCACTCCGTCAAAAAAAAAAAAAAGCTTCACTACGACTGCTTAAGCGGTCCGTGTATTTGGATCACTGGCTAACTTTTTTTTTTTGACAGTGATTGCTGATTGCCTCAAACGGCATTTTCAGATTCACCGGGCTTGTTTGGGATCGCCGAGGAATATAAAGGGTCCCTCAAGCCGTGTGAAACGAATCACCTTCGGAGGGTTTTCTAGAGGGAACGGCATCGCGCATCCCCGTGCCCTACTAGATTCTCCGAAGGGTTCGGATCGGATCGGGGAGCGGAGCAACCCGAGGGCGCCTGCTCGAGCAACCCGTGCAGGGTTCTTATGCGGACTTACGTATAAACTTTACAACAACAAATAGCAAATAGCGATAGACATGCGATTATTTGTTTATAGCATCAATATTTAATCTAAAAATGTAAAGTCAAATCTCTTTACTCCCATACAATATTTTATGAACGCACCATTTGGTCCGATCCGATCCGAACCCTTCGGAGAATCTAGCAGGGCACGGGGACGCGCACTAGTGCGCGATATTATCACAAAAATGTTTCAGAGAAGCATTCAAAAGGATTTTTAGATTTTGCCATTCTGTTTTAGTAGCGACTGACTGCAAAGTACTTACTATCTACTTATTTGAGTTTTAATACCTATTCTTTAAAATCTTCAAAACGAACTCTTTCAAAGTTCTGAACGTTAGCAATTAAACTGTAATAAAACGTTTCTAGAAATAGATTAGATGCTCAAGGTTATAAGATCGTTAAAAAAGGAATGTTTTGCTAGAAAAACGCGTAGGTATCTGCATTTTTAATCAATAAATGCCAACGATTTCCATTTTAGTCTGGTAAGAAAAGCATATTTAAAAAAAAAACAATTTGGCGCAACTCATAAAAGTTTGGTATAGGTATGGAGTGGAAATAAGGTGAGTTTGGTAGGTTTTGATTTAATCTTTCATCGATGATACCTACACACTATGTCGGGTATCCTTAAAAAAAGCATTTATAATTGCCAAACAAAGTAAAGTACACTCCCCTTGAGTGTTCGAGTCGAGTCCAGCAAGCTATTCCGATCCGGACAACAGTTCTTTCAACTGACAGTCTATACTAATATTATAAAGAGGAAACCTTTGTATCTTTGTATGTATGTATGTATGTATGTATGTTTGCAACGAATAAACTCAAAAACTACTGGACCGATTTAAAAAATTCTTTCACCATTAGAATGCTACATTAGCGATAAGTAACATAGGCTATATTAAAAATAAAAATATCCACCCGAGCGAAGCAGGGACGGGCCGCTAGTATCAAATAATAAATACCTATTGACCAATAATAGTCCTGTTAACCCATCCGAAAAACTAAGTTATTTCTTTTAGAAGGGTTAACTTCAGGGTGCAGGGTGCGAGTTTCATTCGCCATTCGATCACGTTAACGAAAACGAGAATTTGTATGGGAAAACGTAACTTTTCTTGTACCTATGTCGCCAGGAGGTGCAGCTTCAAGCCATATTAATTTACGTTTTCGTAAACGTAATCGAATGAATACGGATAGTAAAACAAAACTCACACTGGGCACCCAGTTCCTCCAACTCCAACAACAGGGACCTTGTTGGCCTCACACGCCTTTTTGATTTTTGTTTCTGTTTTTCTTTTGTTTGGTTTTACTTTGTTTTTTCTCATGTCTATAACTGTACTGTAAATCGTGTGTGTGTGTGTGTGTGTGTGTGTGTGTGTGTGTGTGTCAATAGATGTTTTTCTCCTTCATCTTCTTCTTTTCTTCAACTGACAGTAATCAATAATCTATGGACAAAATTAATAATAGTCAAGTTAATAACCCATCCGAAAAGCTAACGTTTACTTGTTAACGTCAGTAGTTTATCGGAGCTATGGGGATAGAAGCTGGACTCCTCGCATTTTATCAATCCGTTGAAGTGCTTATTTTAATGGTTTCTTGAGTGAAACACGGTGCGTTCACTAACAGGCACTGCTGATGTGGGCAAAAAGACTGCCAGGCTGGAATTGCATTGGGCGGGGCACGTTAGCCAAATGGGTTCGGAGAGGTGGGCGAGTTTGGCTACTCTGGCTCTCTACTAAGGACGCACGGCAGCATAGGAGTCGATCGAGAAAGCGTTGGCGAGGCAATCTGGAATTCTAGTTGAGAGATTGGTGGGAGACTGTCAAAGTAAGAGGCGTATGGGGAGATTGGGGGGAGACTTTAGCCAAGCAGTGGGACGAAAAAGGTTAGTTTAAAAAAGTTAAGGCAGATAGGAACTATATAAGAGCTATATAATAACACAGATAAGAGAGAGAGAGCAGAGAGCTCGATGGCGCAGTGGTTAACGCGCCCGGTCTGCAAGTGCTAAGGTTAAGCAACTTTCGCAACGACCGGTCATCGGATGGGTGATCAAAAATGTATCATCTAGAGCTCCTTCGTGCTTCGGAAGGCACGCAATACCGCACTGGGCCCGCGTGGCTTATTGGCTTGGTGGCTTATGGTCCGTTCTTCCTATCAATCCACAAGGAAGGCTAATGATGATGATGAGTTTATTAACACAAAAAACAACTTTAAAATAATCTCAATTGAAATTCAAACTCATATTTCAATTTGTAAATTATGAGTTTAAATAGCTGACGACCGATTCCGCTGGCTTTAAATTATTAATGAGAATATTCGCATATTCATACTCACCTGTAACTCGATGACGGCAACAATTGCGTTCGCCGAAACATTTTCTACATAATAATAACATCTAGAATTCCAACGTTTGAAATCCAATATAAACCCCGAGCTGTTAAGATTGAAATTGCAATGGAGCCAAAGCTAAAAATGTCAGCGGTTTTATTCTTTTAAAAGCCGATTCCGATAAGAGGCTTTTCAAAGTTTTAATAAACTGGAGCTCGCTGTCCAGAGGGGTATCTTTAATTGCTTTTTGGTATGCAGCCTACTCAACAATATTGGATCGTATTTGCTACACAAATTGAATACCTATTTCATTGTAAGAAGGGCTTTTTAAAAATAATAACAAATATTGACTTTCGTTGTTATTGAATGACTACGACGTAGGTAATGTAATAGTTTTATGGTTAACAATAAAGACAGTAATGTCAATCAACGAATTTCGTAAAAATTCAAAATCATTTATTCAGTTTAGGCTACAAGTAGCTCTTGTGAATGTCACTATGCCATCGGTTCGTAAGTCTACTCTGGGCGGGAGATATTGTACTGAGAAGAACCGGCAAGAAACTCAGCAAGTGGCCAGCTCTTTTCTCCCTTACAGCGTCAAAAATATTGGAAAATACCCTATCATAGCAGGACACTTTCCATTACAAATAAACACAACATTATAGAAGACAACCACAACATGTAAATAAAAAAAAATATCACAAAATAAAAAAAAACTAAGTTAACAAATTTACATCATTGAAACTGTTACAGTTTCAATTTCCACAATGTCATACAGTACCACTACAGTACTCTAAAAAAAACGTATCCGTATGACAGTTGAATAAAACGAATTATGTTGGTGATGATATTTTTTTTTTCCTTTCTTTTAGTTGATGGCTTCGTGCGATTAGCACATTTAGCCAGTGTCAAAGTAATTTTTCTTACAAGTAATACATAAATATACAATATGATGATGATGAATGATAATAGAAATGAGAAGTGAGAAATGATATACCCCCAACCCCTCGAGTATCTCAGTAAAGATGTGGGGCTTTACTAAGTCCTCACGCAGACTTCTTGAGAGAATTTGAAAAGTGACGTTGCACTGTTTTGTTTCATTTGCCAACACTCATGCACACTCACGAACACTTAACGGTTAATAATCCACCATTATTTCACATTAATATTCGACTTAACACAAATTTTAGAAAATAAAACAAAACCACAGGCATGACTCTTCACTTTCCCGCCAAGAAGTCCTCGTAAACTCGTGATGATATTTATATTCAAGTATGAATGCAAGACAAAAAACATGTCAATTTTTCACCTCTGGATAAAAGGTGGCGCGGATCGTGTTCAATGGCGTGCACTAGTAATGGCTTATGTCTAACAGGAATAATATAGGCTGATGATGACGATGAAGATGATGAATACAAGACATAATTTTCTACAATTTGGTTATCGAGGGCCGTAAATCGAAGGTATAAAAAATTGTTACAACGTTTATAAAAAATAAATAATGAAAAAAGATTAATTAATTAATTATTTTAATTAAAATTTTATCTACCATATTATGCATGCTGTGGGTACCTGTAAGGACAGTGAATTTTAAGCAATCTGTATTTTATATTTATTTTGATTTTATTGCTGTGATGTAAATAAATATAAAATTATGAATTATAACTAATAATATAATAAATTTCTTCCCTTAGAAAAAGATAGGTACCCATAATATAGTCAGTCAGAAAAGAAACGGTCGTTGAGGTGTCGTCAATTTTTTTATATACCTACGCAAGGCGTGTGTACGAACGCCTGCACGTCAACCTATCCAAAACTGTCAAATTTCTTCAATACATTTTCAACCATATTGTTTAGTAATAAACTTCAAAGTCTATTGAGGAAATTTTACAGTTTGTAGTAGGTTGATGTGCAGGCGTATGTACATTATCCAGACATTTGATGGAAATTCCAACGATGTTTACTGTATCTTTATTGCGTGACGCAATATGGGCCGTGAAACAAGTGTTTGAAGCGAATTACTAAAAAAATATTGTTGCAGCTGTTATAACAGTTCATAGCAATCGCACCGGAATTGTTCTTTGCAAACGGGACTTTTCGACAAGACACCGATAAAAACAAGAACTCTTTAGTGTGGTTTTGTTGACTACAACACTTCTATCAGTTATGTACTAGATTCCCGATGAGTGCTTGAAAAATGGTACGCGACTTTGTGGCACGGAGCCACAATGACGTTTTTGGCGATGACAGTAAATATTACAAATATTTTGCAACCTTAATTAATATCTATGTTTAAGCTTTAAGGCTCACAAAAAGCTGAAGTTGTTGATGCTATCGATGCTATCTAATGATTTTTCAGATTTTGTTATTCGAAATTTAAATGTACCTATAGGTATGAACAAGCAAGACCACTTTCGAGATGCATTTTTGTTTTTTTTTTTTCCTTTAGTTATGGCTTCGTGCGATTAGCACATTTAGCCAGTGTCAAAGTAATTTTTCTTACAAGTAATAAATAAATATACAATATTTCCTTCCCGTATGATGATGATGAATGATAACAGAAATGAGAAGTGAGAAATGATATACCCCCCAACCCCTCGAGTATCTCAGTAAAGAAGTGGGGCTTTACTAATTCCTCGGCGGACTTCTTGAGAGAATTTGAAAAGTAAAGTTGCACTGTTTTGTTTCATTTGCCAACACCCATGCATACTTACGAACACTTAACGGTTAATAATCCACCATTATTTCACATTAATAATCGACATAACACAAATTTTTGAAAATAAAACAAAACCGCAGACATGATCTTCACTTTCCCGCCAAGAAGTCCAACTCCATCATTTATCGAAGCTACAACATCAATTAACCCATCGTTGGCCGAGCGCTTCCATGTAAGCGCCAAACAATAAAATTCTATTGTGTCCTGGTACTTACGGCCAACGATGGGTTAATCTCAAATAATAGAATAAAAAATTACACCCAAAATACCTATTGATACGGAGTAAATACTCCTTTTAGGTTGTATACTTTACTACTTCTCTCACTGTCTATCTTCTTTTGTTTCGCTCTATTCTATGAGTATTTTGAATTGTCATCGTGGCAGACTTGGTATGTTTTTTGTTATTGTTTTCTTATTCTTTTAATTATAATTGGACGTTTTAGTTTGCCTCTTATTCCTAAATACAGTCAACCCTTTCACCTTGTCTCCCTTACACACATTTTTTTTAATTTGTTAATAATAATAACCCATAAACAGAACAATCTACAGTTAGCGATATTCTAATCAAATTGAACGTGTTATCTATTTTTATCTATTTTTTTATATATATCTATTATTATTATTAGTACCTGGATGACCGGGCTTTGCTTTTTCTTTATTATTTTTTCTTAAAAATGAAACCTAGCTAGATCGATTCATAGCCCCCGAAACCCCCTGCATCCTACATTTCATGAAAATCGTCGAAGCCGTTTCCGAGATTCAGATTATATATATATATACAAGAATTGCTCGTTTAAAGGATAGATTATTGTTTAAGATTATTAAGGTATACATATAATAATAATGAAATGATTATAATAATTATTATATCAGAAACGGTGGTTGGTCCTCACATCGTTCTTTTAAACTAAAACAAAAAAAAACAAACAGAATTTTTAAATACCAATATTTTATTTTAAAATTTTGTTACGAAACAAATTACAAAACACAAATGTTTTTAACATTTGTGTTTTTTTTTAATACATATAATTTTAGAAAATTTGGTCTTACTCCTAAATCTATCTGTATGGTGATTTGTTATGGAAAGTGTCCTTATGGTAAGATTTTTCGTCTTTAGTGTCCTAAAGAAGGCATAGAAGATTTAGTTATACTTTCTGAGTTTTTTGCTGAGGCGTCTCGGTACAGTCACGAGCATTAACATGTAAACAATGTCCTATAATCTAATCCTAATCCTAATACCTATAAGAGTCAAAACTTTATTCATGTTAGCTTATTCAAGCTCGTGACTGCACAAGGTTTCTCTCAGTACATTGGCACAACGATAACTGACTGTGGTTGATAAGAGTTAAATGAATAATATAAGGAAGGAATTTGAAAAAGTATATGGGGAGGCATTATAGCTATAATAATAACCTGATATAAGTTTATCGATAGAGACTAATAAATTGCTAATATCTGAGTTACACAACGGAACCATTTAATAAACAATCGTTTATAACTGGCAACAACAGACTGCCTGTGTCTGACAGAGCCAGATGACCGGCCGTTCACGTTTCTAGCCGTATTATTACGTTTGTAATCATGGAATAATGGAATGTATTCGAATGGCATTAATTAGTATTGTAATTAAACATTTTTATGAAATAATAAAGTATAATATTTTCTTAAGAAAATATAGATTCTTTATGCTTCAATGCGATATCAAACTTCAGGAGCAAACTTTTACTGAAATAGCAGGTAAGTAAGCTTGCCTTCTAACAACTGATATCAAGAATTTCGGGCCGATTATTCGCTGATGCAAAGTTACTTGTGTAAGTTTAGTTGGTTAAATAAATAAATAAATAAATAAATAAATAAATAAATAAATAAATAAATAAATAAATAAATAAATAAATAAATTTATAAGGAACGTTCCATAACTTGGCATCAACGAACACTTACGAGCTATTTCAATAAAAGTTTGCTCCTGAAGTTTGATATCGCATTAAAGCATAAAGAATCAATATTTAAACAGGAAACTCTCTAAAGTAAATTATCATTACGTAACATATAATTTAATTAAAGTCTCAGGTTTTTCATTATGTTTTAATTCATTGTAGTTCATAATAAAATATTTTATTTCTTAACCTTTAAAGTAATTTTGTTTTATCTGTTCACAAAGGTAGGCATCATTTGTAAATAAGTTCATCATCACCATCAGCCCACTTCCGCCCACTGCAGGGCATAGGCCACTTCCCTCGGACGCCACTCTTTACTGTCATACGCCATCCTCATCCATCCCCTGCTCGCCACCCGGAATAGGTCGTCCGACCACCGAACTGGAGGTCTGCCTACCGATCGACGAGTATCTTGGCCACCACTCTGTTACCGACCGGGCCAATCTGCCGTCTTCCCGACTAGCCTGTGTCCTGCCCACCTCCACTTGAGTCGTGTGATCCGTTCACCGACGTCCGTAACCTTCACACGTCAATAAGTTAATTTTTATTTTTTTGAGAAATTTCTTTTTTACTTACTGGCAAAATTAGATTAGTTAAGTACTTATTAGCAATTGAACAAAAGACCGAACACAACAAAGGCGTTCATGATACAAATCTAAGTAATGCTAACAAAATATTTTATATTCTTTGTGAATAGTATTTGCATGGACTTTGTTTATTCAACAAATTTCGTGATAATACTCTACACCCTTTTCGGTAAAAAACTAAAAATAACCAACCAGCAGAGTCGTAAAAAATGTATTCATGCGAATAAAAATTCTAATTTTGTCCACGTATATGTCAGTAAATATTGAACGCGTTAACCTCTCCCTGCCCATGAAAAATTCGTTCCAACAATAACTTTAAGTGCTACAACAAAAATCAGCACTAAAGCAATAGCCGCAAAGTGTAAAACTGTCCGAGAACGAATTTTATCTAGCCGAATGAAAGTCAAGTGCGAAAAAAATTGTACGAGAGTTGACGAAGTATGCTAATAGGATGTGTATGCAGAGTCCTATTGAAATAACAATTTTCATTACCATGTAAATTCTCTGGAAATGCTTAGGAGAGTGACGTCACTAGAAGAATTATGTATATTAAGCGTCCCTTGCTGAGCTAACGGAACTGTTGCTTACTCCTTCATATTTTTGTATTATTTGCTATTCTTTTGTTTTGTTTGACTTGATCAATATTAGAGCTTAAGTTTTCGCATACACTATAGAAAACAATATATATAATGACGGTAGTTGTTGACATTGAATTGGCGCCTTTGGCTTTCAAAGTAAAAAAGTAAATAGTGTTGAATAAATTCGGCGGGCTGGTTAGAACCACGATAGCTCAATTGGAAGAGCACCTGACCCGGTATGTCAGAAGGGTGCAGGTTCAAATCCTGCTCGTAAAAATTTTTAAACATTGTGTTTTTGTAATTTATATCGCAACAAAATTTGCGTTAAAATTATATAAACAAAACAAAAACATTTTAATATATAGATATATAATATACTTCAGTCGATAAGCATCTTTCGATATAAGAAATAAATCCTAAATATGTATTGTCTTAATCTGTACATTATCTCAGAAACGGCCGGCGTAGCTTCTACTCGAACCAGTACTCACTTATATAATACTCGATACATTTGAAATTCAAGTAGCAGTGAAATAGGAAACCTTGGGACAAGCCCAATAAAGCGTGAACGAATAGACTTCACACAAAATGATATAGGTTTCAACATAAATTACGTTCTATTATACATTACATTATATCACAGCGGCCGGCGCTGCGTTTAGCACGTTTAGTAATCGTGGAGACTTAACGATTGCCGTAATTGCCATTGAATGGGGCATCATCAGACTAGAAACATATTTGTTACTAAAATGTTTTTGTTTTATTTATATAATTTTAACGCAAATTTTGCTGCGAAACAAATTACAAAAACACAAATGTTGAAAAAATTTCCACGAGCAGGATTTGAACCTGCACCCTTCTGACATACCGGGTCAGGTGCTCTTACAATTTATATTAATATTTGTTACTCTTAAAACAGTCAGTTCTTGAAATTTTATCAATATTGAATCGAGATTCACTACTGTTTTTGGAAATGTTAAAACGATCAATTAAGAGTCAACGCCCACCTTACAATAATTGTTAAAAACTTTTCAATTTATTTTAACTTTAGCAAGGTTTTTTTTTTGCTCTGATTTGTTAGTATTTTGAGTTAATGTTTTATAATTGCAAACTTCACTTTTACTAACCGACTCCCATAGATTTTCGTCGTAATTTTTACCAATGTCAAATTGAAATTTCGATCACAGAATTTTGATCCATCTGGAAGTATTTCAACAACATATTGAAAATATTTGTTATTCAGTATTATATAATCGATCACAATTTTTTTTCTAGGAAACTTGTCTAATGACTCTACTATGCCTGATGTAAAGCTGAAGCAGAGACCAGTTGCGAGGACAGCTAATGGAGCGAGATAGTGCCTTAATTTATTAATAAAATAAGTTATATCGTATAGTCACAGATGGAATAGGTATTGGTTGCGTCATACACCGACTAATTATAGAAACGAGTAATCTGGTTATGTACCTAAGGATGTGATGTTTACCCAATATTGCTCGCGACTATATTTAGTACCAACGTGATATATTTCATCCTGTTTGACAAACAAAGATTTATTAACGGTCTACTATTACTCAAGGAATATTAAAGGTCAAGCTAATTAATTAGTTAGTATATAATTCATAATTCATTTATTCACTTTACTTTGCAATACCACCTGCTTGGGATCCCAGACAGGCACCATGCAGGTTTTAAATCCCAGAGTTAATTCCTCGTGAAATAGTACATAACGTAATTTTTTTTTTCATATTAGAAGGAGGCAAACTACCAGGCTGGTCACCTGATGGGAAGCAATCACCGCCGCCCATGGACATCCGCAAAACAAGAGGAACCGCAGATGCGTAGCCGGCTTTTAGAATGCAATGAAAATAAATGACGGTAGATAATATGTTACAAATGATTTCGACGACCATTTCGATGCCGTGTTTAATTTGATAATTAACTGTCTTAAATATTTTTTTATATTTTGTTTCGACTTTGTCGCATCTGATGCTGATATACTTGCGACTATATCTAAACATCTGTGACTTTGCATTTGATCTCACTTGATGATGTGACAGAGACGAAACTTTTACCTACTTATTGACTTGTTTTAATTTTTTCTTTTATTTGGTTTTGGAAAATCTAGTTTTCCAAGCTATCAATTCTATAAACGAAAAACGTAAAATTTCCAAAACCACCGCAATCAAGTTCAACATACAACGGACCCTAGATTTATATCAAAAAATTTATTATCATAACCCACGGAAGCGATTTTTAAAATGTAACAAACATAATATATACCTAAGCGAATCTGCTCAAAACAAACTCCAGTATGAACATTGTTACTTCAACCGTAAAAAACCAGGTCATGTGAACACGCTATAGGAACTTGCTCTAATTGGAAACTTAAGTATACACATAGTTTACGTAAACATCGAGGCGAATAACACCTTATTTATTAGCGTAGAAGGTTTCTTTTTATCTCTGCCTGTAAACGATAAGCGTTACAAGTGATTGAAGTATGGAAGACTTAGGATTATGAGTCTTAGGATGATGATTAAAGGCGGCAGGTCGCGAAACTTTGATTATTTGTTGACTAACAGCGACTGTGTTAACATAGTTAACCAATTTACTCAACTGAAAATCAAGAAACAATTACTGAAAATCTTCCTTTTTTAACTGCAAATGATGCCTTTGGCTGATATACTCACTTTTGATTCAAATTTAACTACTTAATTTCAGCACAATATGCTGAGTGGGGTCTAAGTATACATATATTTTGTGTCTAAATATATGGGTCTAATATATGGTCTAGTATATATGAGTCTAAGGATATATACATATATAATATGTGTCATCCTGCAACTTCAAAACACTATTACGCTGACTTTCTAAGCAGACCTTACACCAGGACCTGAGTCCTAATATTGAAGTGATCCAAGTACCAATATACTTACCTAACCCCAGTATATCGATGCTTCGATCATATTCATTTTCATAATTCGTTTCATCTTCTGGGATCTAAGTAAACCGGTCGAGTGGAATAGGAATCAGCAAATGTCCTACCACATTGATTTTAATTAGATCAAGGATTAATTAGGGAAAAACTAAAATTATGTTATTAATGCTCTGTTAATAAAAGTCCTTATTAACCCTTCCAGAAAGCTAATCCGCTTGTTAAGTATGGGTTCACGTCGGTAGTCTAAATGATCTATGGGATTTGAAGCTCGATTTCTACATTTCTACACAGTTATCAAATGGTAAATTGGTCATATGACTACTTCTCAAGCCTATTTCTCTATGTAAACTGCATCTGGAGGGCAAAGCATAGCACAAGATAGTGGAGAAAATTGGAAGAAACCTTTTTGCCCAAAAGTTTTATGTTAAAAAACAATTGTTCTTGACAAGAAGTACCAGAGACCATGGTCTCTGGCCATAGACTTAGAAACCGCTGGACAACATATCGCCAAAAATAAATATTTCGTACATTATCGTCATATAAAAAACATGTCTTTGTGAACTCATTACCACGCACGCTATGACTGGCCGACTCGGAATCTCAGAAACTAAAAAGCCTACAAACTTGGAATTTAGTAGGTTGGAATTACAGTAGGGAAAAGGAATTTTTACATTAAAATTTCTTTCGAGATCACGAGTTGCAGGTTTTAGCGTAGATACAGACGCTGATCCTTTATTTATAGAGGACTGGGTTGCTGGTCCTGGGGTTCTCTCTTGAGTATTCTTTTCAACCGCCTCTATGGTTTAGTGGTTAAGTTCGCCGGTCTCAGAGCCAGAGGTCCCAGGTTCGATTCATAGCGAGTAGTAACTTGTACATGTTTGTACTCTCTTTGGTTGGTAGTAGAGTTTGTTTTAAGTCCGCCTGCCTAACTTCACCATCTTAATTATAATCATGACACCAATCAGCATTGTTGTGGTTCTGTCAGTTAGAGATAACAACCAGGTCCTCAGTAGTTGAGGTTCCGGATGAAGTGAACATCAGGTGAGATTTATCTCACTTACTTTAAGCACGGGTAAGCACTTAACCTTTAGGTCCTTTACCTTTACCTCCTTTAGGACCTTTAGGTCAAGTGCTTACCCGTAAGATATATTAAAACTTGTCAGGAATATTCTGCATGTCATTCACAAAATATTCATATCCATGCAAGACGCAGTTCACAAATACAGTATTGTAATGCTCTCTAAATATCACTCGTAGATGATGTTGTTTCGTTATTAACGTAGCATTATTTGTGTAGCCTCGAACGAGTTTGTTGCATGTCTGGTTATTATTACTTCTAGAGTACTTTTAAACATATCATTATAGACTATCTTGTTCTGATATTGATTGTAATGCAGTGAACAGTGTATATGAACTACGTTTTATTTTGTAAAGCAATGAGAACTATGCATGTTTTGGCCTCCTCAGTCTTAGTACCTGTAGACCGCAGCTTTCTGATTTGTACGTCCCGACTTCGATTTCCAGTGTTGCTAGATATTTTAATGTGATTGGTAGTAGGGCTTGTTCCAAGTATGTTACTAAGACAACAATTGTTACTGCACTGCTATGTTCCGTCAGAGGGAGATAGACAATTCCTCAGTGTTTGAGGATACCGGATACCGGATGAAGTGCGTTTCTACCTTGGGCATTATTCTAACGTACCTGACGTGAGGTATGATTAAGCCCACGCTTCAAGTTTTAAAAATGAATATAATATGTATTTGTACTCTACTCTAGGGGTGAATAACCCCTCGGTGGCCGAGTGGCAAAGCGCTCGGGCCGATACCCGAAGGTCCCGGTTTCAATTCCCAGGTCGGTCAAACTGTGTTTCGGATTTGATGCATAACCTGATTACCCGATTAAGCCATTACCCATCAATTGCAGCGATGACTTGATTTCAATGATAAAGCCCTTTGCCCAGCAGTGGGACTGTTATTGTCTATTTACTTTTTACTTTATATGTCTGTAATACATAACATGTTCGGTAATCCGCACAGCATATACAAAGCGTCTGTATTCAATAAAACAAATCCAAGTAGCAAATAAACTTTTGACAGTGTTATCACGTCCACTGCTCCATTAATTTAAGTTAAAAGTGTCCATCAATTCATTTCAATTCAAGAATAGTAGGTAGGTAAAAATTTACGGCCTCGAAAGTCAATTAGCCCAAAATGGCGGTGGCCATGGAATACGGAGGCGAGAGTGAGCCGGAATGGACATGATTAAAATTTCAAATCGTTGTCCATTCACGATGACAAACCACAAAATAAATTGGTATAGAAGGCAGCTCCGGCGTATAGCGATTCTAGTTATCTAGTGATATTATATGTATTAACCTTGCCTATATTATGTTGGAATTTGTAAAGTTAAGAATGAAACAAAAGCAAAAAACGTCATCTCATTTAATTGTCGTGTTTAAACAATGAAATATCGTTTTAACCGCCTCTGTGGTCCCTCTGGTTAAGACCACCGGTCTCACACCCAGATGTCCCGGGGTTGATTCCCAGTGGGGGATACATGTTTCGGTTTGGTTGGTATTTGAACTTGTTTATCTGGCTGGCTAGCTACCACCATCTTATCTAAATATCCACAACAGGATTGTTGTGTTCCGGGAGCTAAAGGACATAAAGATAGCCAGTGTAAGGACGGCTACTGAGCAAAATCGAGCTTCACTAGCTGTCCTCGTACAACGACAATAATATAAAAATCCACGTAATAAACCTAACAATCTATCCAAAAAAAAAATACGCAGCTTTATGAAATGAACGTTGTTGACTCTACGCGTGACTCCCGTCTGAGTTGCGCACGATTGGCGATCTCCCGAGTATAGCCGAGATCACCGTAATATTTTCGTACGCATGAAAGGCTGTATCGCTTGTTTGTGTAAAGCCGCCCTTCTGTACCGGTTTTCACGCGGGCGAAGCCGCTTGCGAATTCTAGGTATGTATTTAAGATGACATAGTTAAAAATGTGTGTACATTTTGTAAAGAGATTATTTATATATACTTTTGAAGTTTAACTCCGCTCTGACACAGAATAATGTTGTTTGATGCTAAAACACCTCTATTACTTTTAGTGTAGTCCATTGCTTGTAGCTCACTACCTAGTGCTTTTAGTTGACATTCGATTACGTTAACGAAAACAAGAATTCGTATGGCATTGAAGTAGCGCCTCCAGGTAATCAAAAAATTGCAATACCAATCTAGTTCCTTTTTTTAGGATTTCTGAGCAAAGGTTAATTTTATTGGGCTACACTGAAATTTTGAAATATGAGATTTTAGCGTGTTTGTAGTTTACAATGGTTTCTACTAACACACTGGATATTTGTATTTTTCTCAAGCATAGACTGTTTCATTAAAATCACCAGTTGTTTAAAATTTTTTTTTTTAATTTTGTATGACGGCAAACTAAAGTGTCATTTCAAGATAACACAACATACAAGCTAAATTAAACAGATTTAACGTAGCATTAAAGTTAACCTTTGCGTAATGAATTAAGACTAAAACAAACGAAGTTACCCGGTCGAAGCGTTTATTGTCGTTTGAATCACACTGTGTGCGATATATACGTACGTAAGGCAGCATGTCAACCTATGTCAAATTTCAAATTTGCTCAACTAATTTTGAACTTTAAACTTAAGGCATAAGATTCAATATCGAGGAGAGTAAGATCGGCTTTCGCCTATACAAACTTACATGTATCTACAAGCACACAATGATTCACAATGCATTGCTCTGCAAACGTTCACGCATCGCGTCGGCAATTGTTATGCATGAATATGCATCGTACCGTTTACTACTAAAAGCGCACAAAAAATTTTATGGATGACAAACCTCAACAGACTTGATGTACCCTCAAGTCAGTTAATACAAAAACGTCTCAATAGTGTGTCGGTAGCCTGAAAACTGTTGGAAAATTTACAAAATCAGGCCACCGACACACGATTATGGACGTTTTAATATAGCAGACGCGAGGCCTGATTCTATGGATCGCGATCTTTCGTGATCCTCTCTCTAGCTTAATCATCAGCCGTTATGCTATTGATTATTGATTGATTGATATAACTAATGAGAGATTTAAATATGTGGCCATAATACCAATGTTAGTAGCATTGTTATGTTCCGTCAGCTAGAAAACATGGCGTGTGCCTCAGTGGTTGAGGATTCCGGGTGAAATGTGCTTATCAGGTGAGACGAAGGCCAAGTAAAAAAAAATATAGTTAACGGTAACAACCATACCAATGGTAAGCCATTGGTTTGTCGAACGTGTTTTTGTCGAAGCACTCCGTACTCGAGATACTTTAATTGGGTCACCTATCCGCTTATCCAGCACTGCGATATACGACACATACGACCTCATTACAAGAAGAAAGACAAGAAAACGCTAGTAGCTGCACTTTTAGGCTACGTTTCCACCAGAGCTGTACAATGTAGCTAGGAGGTGAGCAATGAAAAAATCCACCAATAGGATTACTCCATTTTATAGCGCAAGGAAGAGGAAGTAATCTTACTGGTGGATATTTTCCTAGCGCACCGCCTAGCTACCTCGAACAGCTCTGCTGGAAACGCAGCCCTAAGCTCATCAAATGAGTAACAATGACAAATACAGAGCTGCTGATGATATGAAGTTTAACGCGTCTGAAACTCTTAGCTCTCTCTAGCAGGGTTCTGTCATTCTGCTCTACTAGCTGTCTTCGCACCTGGACACTGCTTTAGCTTGACATCAGGCAGAGCAGTCATTAGCCTAACCTTCTATAAAAAAAACGAGCGAGCCTTACAGTAGTCACATATGATGTGTAACATTTGACATCTCACCTTAGTAATAAACAATTTTAACATTATATTCTGAAAAAAATGGGTCAGGTATTACATCATTTTATAATTATAAAATAAATGCAGTAAATACTCATTAGAACACATTTGACATATCAAAATGACCTTTTATAGTGAAATGACACAATATGTCACATATAATATATTATGTCATGTTTGTAAAATATCGATTTAAAATTTTCAAAATGGCTCGCGCTTGCGCGCTGCCCCGACTTCCTGTGACACTGTTACACCTACATCCGTCACATTTCACGAAATCACTCCCACAAATTGTATAGGTATATAGAAAGCGAGCGGAAAGCTGATGTTGCTGATGAGCATCAAAAAATAGTTTCAGTTAAATGTAACAATGTTTTCATCCGTGCAATATTACTGCTATCTCTACCCACCCATTGGTTTATCTTCGTAACAGCACCTATAGTAGGTACGACCAGTTTACAAAAGTATCTGAATAATACACTATATAAGATTACGTTGTCGCTTTTCTAGAAAAGGCACAGTACCTTTCTGCCCCATCCGTAATTTCTACAAGAAACTTTTTCCAATTTTCGTTGTTTATAATGCAATTCAATCTTACCAGCTTTGTTGAAACTGGCTGGCTACGTCATGATTTGCATAGCGATGCTCATATTTTCAATTGGGTAGTTGACAACAACAACAATTAATTCCAGAACAATAAACGTATAAATGAAATCACATAACAGTTCTTTATAACATTAACCAATTTTTTATTTGACCTAAGCATGAATTTCTGTAACCTAAAAAGTTATTAATAAACACTCAAATGACGGAAAAAAAAGTGACGTCATAGTTTGCTAATCCCATCCCATCTCAATTTCTGTCAAAAATAATCGTTTTGACAGTTGTTAAAAAGTTTCTATATTGACTAACCAGTCGACTACCCAATTATCATATCATCATCATCGTTAGACATGAGGTTTACATATACAAATTCATTATTCTGATTGATGATGATGATTATTTTGGTATACTTAGTGAATTATAGTGGATTCTGTTGATACTACCAAAGGATCAGCCCGAAATAGCTCAGACAGGCACACGAAAGTAGATTTGTTCCAACAGAAATCTTACGGAGTTATGGACCATGTTATGGAGTATTTTAAATAAGAATGTCATCAATGAGCCTGCTATATAATTTAAGAAGACTAGCTGACCCAGCGGACTTCGTATCGCTTTGACAGTTTCTGTGTCAACAATACAATCAAATCGATCAAGCCGTTTCGGAGCGAAACGAAGCACCTTCGAAGATTTTCTAGAGGGAACGGCATCACGCATCAGTGCGTGTTCTCGTGCCCTACTAGATTCTCCGAGGGGTTCGGATCGGATCAGGAAGCAGAACAACCTGAGGGCGCCTCTAAAGGCTTGGACCTCGGCTCGGGTTGACCGGGCCGTGGTGGTGGAGAGAAGCGCACAGGTACATGTCTGTACCTGGTATGGAGCGCGTGTGAACCGGCTCGTCGTACATTTGTTCTACGAGTACGGTGTCTTGGGTCTAAACTAGTGTGCTTGTTTACTGAATTCTGTAAATGTGTAGTGGCATTTAGAGGATCGGGGGGGTGGGGGGGAGAGTAGTAATGTATACCACCATATAGGTATAACCCGTTATTTGATTGACTCATTAAATAATGGCTAGTGAACTGTAATAAACGTTCATTTTATGACTCCTTTAATGGCGCCGATCATGTGTAGCGACCGACGCAAATTCTTATGGACGCGGCCGCCTGCGCGACGCCTGCTGACAAATTAATAATTCTACGGGTATTGTGTTGACCAACGCGCGCCGTAGGTTTTAGTGATGTGCCTGGAGGATTCTGATTATTTTGATCGCCAAAACAATAGAATAGATGTCCTGTCCATGTAAAAACGCCTGGGCCCTGCAGGGCGACATTTATAGGCTAAGAAATTAAAATTAAATTTATACCGTGAACTAATAGTTCAACAATTTGATGGCCATTCCTGTCTTCCTTTTCCATTTGCCTATAAGTAGGTACTTGTAAAAAATATCACTCCAAATCAACATATAATTCCTAAAACATCACTACATAGTGTAAAACAAAGTCGCTTCCCGCTGTCTGTCTGTCCCTATGTATGCTTAGGTCTTTAAAACTACGCAACGGATTTTGATAGATGATATAGTGGATAGATTGATAGGAGATAGAGTGATTCAAGAGGAAGGTTTATATGTATAATACATGCATATAATTGGACCTGGTAGGTGGCGCTGTTCTATAGGATACGGGTATTCACTCAAGCGGACGAAGTCGCGAGCGGGCCGCTAGTATAATTATAAAGCGGTAAATTATAAACAGAAAAAAAGGAAAAGCTTGTGAACTTTCAGCCCGAACACTTACAATGGGTTATTTAAAAAGTTTGTGAAAATAAAATTTCAGTAATGGATACTTAGGACAAAAGCTTTCTAATAATACGACACAATCTAAGAAAAGTTTTAAACATCGAGAGTGAAAATATCATTACCAAAACTGTAGCCATTGTTGTTACATTGTGCCCGCATGAAGCCTTATTGAAACTCCAAGGAATAATTTTCGTAATACCTACGTATCACCATTAAGAGCCCTTTTACATTTCTGTATTCCATACAAACCTTAAAAATTCAGATAATTATAAACCAATAAACCAATTTCAATGAAACCCTCTGTGCTTCAGGGAGGTTCAGCGACCTACTTTTGTTTGTATCAATATGGTAATAAGTGAACTAAGCACCGTCCTGCCACAACACAATTTTAAGCTAGTGTGGAAAGTAGGCGCCAATTTTTACTTCCTGCTATATAATATATAATTTTACGTTTTCCCTCCTTCCTATGATTATGGGGTCCTTCAAACGACATATTCATTCATACGTATCACCTACGGCAAATGAATACCTACATATCACCATGAAGAGCCCTTTTACATTTCGGTATTCCATACAAACCTCAAAAATCTAATTATTATAAACTAATAAACCAATTTCAATGAATCCCTCTGTGCTTCAGGGAGCTTCAGCGACCTACTTTTGTTTCTATCATTATGGTAACAAGTGAACGTAAACACTATCTTGCCGCAACACAATTTTCAGCTAGTCAGCGGAGTTTCAGCGGAGGGTAGGCGCCAACTTTAACTTCCTGCTAAATAATTTATAATTTTATGTTTTCCCTCCTTCTTATGACATCGGGTCCTTCAAACGAGGCGTGATGAGGCTTTTTTTCGGCCGGGAAGGTGAAGGTGACTGATGCTGCTATTTTTTCACGCTGCACCAGTTGTCTTCGCGTCTGGACTTCATTTCTATTTAAAATAAAAGCAAAAGGGGTTAATTTACCGCGCTAACCAAAAAAAACATCTTAAGTAAATATGTAAAACATTTTAAAATGGCAAAAAATAAAATTCATTTCAAAATTATAGAGTTGTTGACAAACAAAAAACATTCTTCAACACGATTCTGTGACTGAATTTAAACGATTTAAAGTGCACAATGGAAAGTGACAAATCGCATAAAATCAATAGAACATGTTTTTAAAGTTTTCAATTAACTTTTAACGTCTCTTTATTTCCCGTATGCAAAGAAAGTTTAATTTTTTCAAAGTCTAAGTCTACTTTACCTTTGCATGGGATAACCAATTCTGAATGGCACTTAATAATATCGCGAAGTTTCCTGAGTCCATACACCACCCACGCTGTTTCATGTTCCCGGGACTTGAATCACATGGGGGACACTGTTTATGCTGCTCACATGTAAGTTTTCCGCAAGGACAACAGAACAAACCCACTACTAAAATAAACAAATCCTAATAAACTTTGCCTTCTAAAGCTACGTTTTAGAAGAACAACGGAAAATTGCAAAAGCTGAAGAGTTCAACAATTTTTTTATATAAAAAAATGGTTTTATCGACAGGACAAGATGATTTGGGTTAGACGCATATGGTCCTTTTTGCTTTTGGTCCTATTCGGATTTGGTCCTTTTCTCATTTGGCCCTATTCGCATTTGGTTATATTCGCATATGGTCCTTTTCGCTTTAGGTCCTATTCGGATTTGATCTTATTCTCATTTAGCCCTATTCGCAATTGGTCACATTCGCAGATAATCATACTAAATTGAAAAGGTGGCTAAAGAAAATTAGTTTATAATATTATCTAGCTTACCTAGAAAATGCCTGTTCTATAAGGTTTAATAATTGCGGAGTATGGAGCGTCCCCGCAGTCGATGAAACACCTGATCAGCTGTCCCTTATGCCCTACTTCTTGCACTATGGACGATTTAATCGAGGCTGACTGTAGGGCTGTTGACGTGGCAGCTTTCTGGTCAGGAGAGTATGATGATGTCGATGTCGATGTCGCTGACACAATAAGAAGAAAAAGATTAAGGGTACCTACTGATAGTGACAACCATTAAGTTAGCATTATGGTTTATTACTATCACCTATTACTAGTATACATGGTTGTATATGCTTAGGTAAGCAGATCAAAACACATGATTCAAAGCATTGGTTGTTAGTCTAACGGCTATTTGACAAAGTAATGTAGCTATATTTTAGTATATATTTATAATCATTTAGTGTTGCGTATTTATGATCAGTTCATGTTTCTGTCAGTGTAAGGAATGCTGTCTAAGCATATTTAGGCTTACACATATGTAATTTTAAAATTGGCAATGGCTCCTGTGTGTTTGGCTGTACATTTTGCCAGTAGATAAATAACTGCTCCAGCCAGTTCTAATAATGTTATGTTTTTTTTTTCGGTATTTTCGACTGATGTCCAATGATAGAAACTTCTTTACAAAAATATTTGGTGTTATTGTCAGACATTCGAATATCAAAGGCTATTTTGGGCCGCGCTACCATGTCTAAGGAGAGTTAGTTCTGCATTCAGATGTCATTGTTTGGAAATATTCCACTTTAGCACAACAAGCTATTGTACACGATGCTTTTGTAGAATATGGTATGGCCACCAACTTTCGTAAACAAAACAAAATGTAAAAAAATATGTTTCAGTAACATTTTTTCTTAATCACTGCCGCTATTCAGTATTGTCTTCAGACAATTGTTAAATTCTCTAAAAGAGGGTAACAATAAATATTCCTAGCGTTTGGTAATGTTAATTTATATTAATAAAAAATTAATGCTGCTCGTTGAGAATTGCATCCCTTGAGAACGGCTGAACGCAGTCAGATGAAATTTTGCATAAAGACAGACCCTGACCCGGACTAATACCTTGGATACTTTTTATCCCGGTCACAGGTTTGTGTGGAAAAGTGTAGTCCTCGCAAATGAAGTCAAGGGCAAAAAAACAGCTCTTATAAAATAAAATAAAGTCTCTCATTGCTATGTATTTTATGCGAAAGTTGGCCGTGTGTTAAATTAGGGCCACGGGAAATATAAAATACCGTCTGCGAACAAAAATTGCAAAGCGAAAAAGTTATTAAAATTATCATATAAATAACGGTTTAGCAAATTACGCAGCCCGTCACTCTTCATGTGTTCATGTTGTCATTCATTCATTCATTCTTCATTCATTCATTCATTCTTCATGTGTTCTTCTTAATGTGTTATTTGGAAATGAAAACTGTATCGTAGCTATTACGAAATAATATAAAAATCTATTGCTTTTATTAAAATTCTAATGGCGTGTTAAGTTTTCTTTCGTTTTCTATTTATTAGGGTAATTTGTATGTTTAAACTTTTGTTACTTCTATCAATTAAATAATAAAAACGGACATCTAAATTCGTTACGCTAAATCACCATCAGTGCATTCAGTGCATTTTTTAAACAAAGATTTTAAACGAGGATTAACGCAAACTAATTAGTAAAAAGATATCTTCTAGGTATCTTACCTTCTAATTATGACCACGGCCGTTGTAACTCGGTCGAAACGTCGGGTATAAAGAAGGTATGATTCCTTTTTACTAAAAAGGTTTGCGTTAATTCCCGTTAAAATTCTTTGTTGAACTATGGAACGCGAAAGTGCATTTTTTGTTAATGTAAGATATTTAATGTAATTATCTCTTTTACAAGTTACAGTATTATTATTTTTTTGGAGAGATTCAAAATGCCGTTTTATTCCTCAGCCGGCATTTTCAGAGTCATTGGACTTGTTAAAAGTTAAGGTTCATGTTTGTATTACAAACCTATACTAAGGTAACGACTTAACGTAACTATATAACTACATTGTAAGTACAGCTGCGACCTGCAAATCAGATTTACAGAAAATAATCTATTTTTTTTATTTTTTTATATAACAATCTTTATTTCAGATATCTAAGATCCATGGGTTAGTAAGTAACTTATAATAATGGTTAGTCATCTTATTTTATATTTACAAAAAAAAAATGACTTGTACCTAGGGGCACTCCGTTCGGACGGCACCTAGAAAGATTAACATCTACCTAGGTTTCCGAATGACGGCATGACAACCGTCAGTTCGAGCCTGTGCGAACATTTCGGAGACACTGCAGTATCGGGGAAGTCTCAATATCGTTCTGAAAATGTTATTATACCGGACTCCTCGCCTAGTATTATGCGCTCAGAATAAAAAGTGGTACAGATGGCCATTCCTTAAGGCTTTCATTTTCGTTTCGCCACGGACAAAAGCACGACATTATCTCTGTCACCAAGCATATACGTTTCCTATTACTCTTACAAAACCACGCACTCGCGTGAAAACATATTAAAAAATATATATTTGGAAATTACGCATAGAATCATTGATTTAATTAAAGATTGGCTGTATGTGCAATGTCTTGTGCAACATTCGCATCGACCAAATTAAAAATGGTATACCTCGAGGTTGTTTGTGGTGTAAAAGGCACGGTAAGCTGTTGGTCCCGGGTTGTTGTCGTAAGATCACAGTTGCTGTATACCAACGAACTTTCGCAGGAACATTTATAGGTTGATGATAATGAGAATTAGTGATCATCATCTCAGCCAAAACACGTCCACTGCTGGACAAATACCTCCCCCGAGGATCTCGATAACGACCGGTTTTGTTATAAGGCTTTTATTATACACTTGTGGTGGGGTGGTTGTGGTACCGTTGATGTTTCTTATCTCCATAAAAACGAGTACCTTAGCTACTTACCTCGGGCTCAGAACAATGTATGTGATGTTGTCATTAGACACACGGGGCCTATCTGACGTACTTCCTTACACAGTGTATATTAATACACTGTATAAAAACTCTGTCAGGAAGTACGTCAGATAGGCCCCGTTTGTGGGCCTAAACGCTACACCAACTTACTTTGTCAGGAACCTTTATAGGTTGATGACGATGAGAGCTAGTGAATAAAAGACTTTTTATTATACACTAAATAAAAACTGAGTAAGAAAGTAGGTCAAATATCAAAATTATCGTTTCACTTTTATTTACTCCTCAGAACAAAAGCTAAAGTTATTGTTGTTAGGTCTCCTTCTATTATTGTTTCGCTTATCGGAATGGTCCCCAAGGCATACTATAGGTAGGGAGTCTACTCAAGTCACTATGCATACACCTCAATTGCGCTGCCCTACTTTTCTCGTTATTTCCTCGTGTTCCAATTTCTTGACTCGTAAATCTTGAATCTTCTACCACCTTTTATGCGTTTGTCAAACGCAGTTACAGAGTGCTGAGTGTGAGATTTTTGATGGGATCGCAGCAACATGTTGTATGGCATTGAAGTAGTGTCACCCAGTGACAATTTAGTTTCGCAATTTCGACAATAGATGGTGCTGCTTCGACCTCATACAAATTATAGGTAACTTTGACTCTATCCAAAAGTGAAGAGCACTCCCACATATAGACAATGTATAATATGATACCACATCACATCACATCACATACATTGTTCTGATCTCAAGGTAATTTCTGGAATCGAACCCGGGACCTCAGAGTCAGCGCCGGCGTGCAAGCCACTCGGCTACGGAGGTCGTCAAACCCTTCTTATAGGTAGATACAATACTAGGGCCCGGAAGACGTTCCGAACAAAAGATGGCAATTTGTGTCCTTTTGCCCTCAGTCGCTGTCGAAGAAGTTGAACTACAAACCCCCTACAAACAAGATCCCTTTTTGTCCTATCATCATTTTATCACAAGTAAAAGAATAACTCAAAATTTATCTTCTCCTCGGTTTTCTTTATTATTTTAATTAACTGATGCTGTTGCGAATAAGTCTCAGCAAATACAGGTCTTGTTACATGGAAGTGTGGAAGTTGTAATGTACACAGTGGCAAAGCTTTGTATTGCCGTGTGTCGAAGTTGCGATAACTTTCCTGGAAATGGAACTTTAACATTCTATACTCACTTGTATTTTAACTGAACAAACAAACTGGACCACTTTACTAACATAAATAATATCGTTATTTTAGTTTAAATTGCGGAGATTCTAGATACTTACTTTTCGTTACAGGTGCTTACCTGTTACTTACTTACTTGGCCTTCATCTCACCTGATGTTAAGTGATGATTAGTCCGAAGTTGGAAGCGCAGTTCACTAGTAAAACACTGGCTATCTTATCTCTAGCTGCCGTAACACGACATAATTATAAAGATAAGATGGTGGTAGCTAGCCAGGTGGATAAACAAGCCCTATCATCAAATAAACCGAGTACACAAACATATACCGCTGGCTAGGAATCGGAGGCAGCCTAGGGTTGTTCCGCTCCCGATCCGATCCTCTAAGGGGAATCTAGTAGGGGACGGTGACACGTATACGTAATGCCATCCCCTCATCAAACCTTCCGACGATGTCACGATCACTCGGCAATGCACCCATAGGTGGGCAACAACAAATTCTCTCAAATAAAATGTAGAGAGAGAAACCTCCTCGGTGGTACCACCAACCTTAATCTTTCTGTCCTATCCAATTACGCTATAAACGCCGCTGTAGTCACGTGCGTCTTTCCTTACTCGTTTGTCGATGTCCGATCGCCTCTGTGTGCATCATGCCTTATTTGGCTTTCTTTTGCAGTCTTTTGTTTTAATTGCAATAGTTTTGACACATGATTTACGAGTTTTAATAGACAAATCGTAATAAGTAATACTTACTGTTTTTTTATGTTAAAAGGAGATAAACGAGCAGGCGGGTCACCTGATGGAAAGTAATCTCCCATGGACACCCAAATCAAAGTAATCGCAGATGCGTTGCCGGCCTTGGAGGAATGGATTGGATCTTGAGGAGGGAGTAGGAATTGGGAGGGGGGAGGGATGAGAGATAGGCCGGATGGTAAATGTCGCTATTTGATAATAATTTCTATAATTAATATTAATTATTGCCTCGATGACAAAGCGCTCGGTCCGATACCCGAAAGTCCCGGGTTCAATTCCCAGGTCGGGCAAAGTATGTTTCGGATATTACGATGCATAGCCCGGGCTTGTGATCACCAACCCGCATTTGGCAAGCGTGGTGATTAAGCCATTATATACCCATCAACTGTAGTGATGCTTGATTTCAATGATAGAGGCCTTTGTCCAAGCTTTTAAATGTAAATGAAATGGTTACGATCCTCTAAATGCCACTACACATTTACAGAATACACTAAACATGCACACTAGTTTAGGCCCAAGACACCGTACTCGTAGAACAAGGGTACGAAGAACTGGTTCACACGCGCTCTACACCAGGTACAGACATGTAACTGGGCGCTTCTCTCCTCCACCACGGCCCGGTCAACCCGAGCCGAGGTCCGAGCCGAGGTCCGAGCCTTTAGAGGCGCCCTAGGGTTGTTCCGCTCCCCGATCTTATCCGAAACCTTCGAAGAATCTAGTAGGGCACGGGGACATGCCTTAGTGCGTGATGCCGTTCCCTCTAGAAAACCTCCGAAGGTGATTCGTTTCACACGGCTTGAGGAACCCTTTACGTTCCTCGCCGCCCCCAAAAAAGCCCGGTGAAGCTGAAAATGCCGTCTGAGGCAATCAACTATCTCTATCAAAAAAAAAATGTTTTGGTTTCCTTAAAATAAAGAATATTAATATCTTCGCACAATGGATAATGTTCAATAGATTTAATAAAAGTATAATATACAGACGAATTGAGAACCTCTTCTGTTTTTGAAGACGGTTAAAAATAACTACGTTGGCTGGCATCAAGGAAAAAAAAGGTAACTTATCTCAGTCCTATTATTACAAATGACCAAAATTGTAATATTGTTTTTAATACATGACAAGAGAGTAACAAGTGCCCTTAGGGTTATATCAAGGGATTTCTCAAAGAACCAAATGATCTTTTATGAAATAAATCGACTGTTTGAGGGAAAACGGTACTTTCGAGAAAAATCTATTTTCTTATAGGTTATATATAGGTACTTACTTGTATTAGGTAAAGTGCCATCATTTAACATCAAAAAGAACACGGGACTTCAATTAGTAGATTAAGAGCAGATTTTTGGCGGCAGATTTTCAGCAGGTGGCGCTGCAATAGGGGTCCATACGACGAAGTCGCGAGCGGACCACTAGTATGTATCCGTCAGTCAGTTTTAAAGTAAAATACATGAAAATTGGTATTCGGCTTAAGGGAAGAAGACTTTTCTGGGGAAATCTTTATTTTTAAAGTTAGAACTATAAAATTTATTATTTTATTCGATAATTTGATTTTTTAATAAAAATAAAGAATGACGAGTTTTAGCATTTTTCGAAAAACATTCCCTAGAGAGGTTTAAATAGGGGAGGAAAGTATGTACGGAAAACTGTAATTTTTTTTGGAATTATGAAGTGTTTCAGGGTTATCCCTATAGATTTTAACCGGTTTTACATTTTATTACAAACAATCACTATTCCACGTGAGCAAAGCCGCGAGCAGCAACAGCTTGTATATATATCACACAGTAGTTTTTATACTAAAATCTCAAACGCATGTCGCAGCACTGGCTTATTAATATTATAACAGAATCGCGTACAAATGGCGCTTTAGTCAAATAGCTCGAGCTCAATCGTACTATTGCTTTAATTAGTGGAACATAGTCGTAAAGCTTTATGGCTCAGTTACAAATATTAATTTCTCCTATTTCATTACGATGACAAATGTGTCGTAGTTTTGTTATTTAATAGGTTTCCTTACAAGTACCTATATAAAATGTTTTTATTTTGTTTATATAATTTTAACGCAAATTTTGTTGCGAAACAAATTACAAAAACACAATGTTGAAAAAATTTCCACGAGCAGGATTTGAACCTGCACCCTTCTGACATACCGGGTCAGGTGCTCTTCCAATTGAGCTATCGTGGTTCTAACCAGCCCGCCGAAATTATTCAACACTATTTACTTTTTACTTTGAAAGCCAAAGGCACCCATTCAATGTCAATGACGGTAGTTGTTGACATTGAAGTAAATAGTGTTGAATAATTTCGGCGGGCTGGTTAGAACCACGATAGCTCAATTGGAAGAGCACCTGACCCGGTATGTCAGAAGGGTGCAGGTTCAAATCCTGCTCGTGGAAATTTTTTCAACATTGTGTTTTTGTAAAAGTACCTATATACCAAATGTATTTATTTTTATTTTTTGTCTTGAAGTAAGTGATGTTTCTTTTGTTTTTTTTCTATGTATTTTTAATACAATAATGTTCTTCATATAGTGATTAAATTAAATCTAAAATACTTGTAGATTGGTTTCTTGTATTTTAGTATGGGGCTTCTGTCCACATAGCCAGCCACATTGTATCTTCCCAATTACAGTTTTACACTAAGCTTATAAAATTAAATGAACTTGTAGATAATAACAATTCTAATCTATTTACATCTAAACTAAAAATAATTATACCTAGTTGAAATGCCCCCGATCATCACAATTAGGCAGAGTAGCAAGCTAGCGGCATTACCTAATCTTCGGACCAAGTAGCTGCTGGCTCTGGGGGTCTCAGGGGATTCATCATCATCATCATCATCTCCGCCAAAAGATTTCCGCTGCTGGACAAAGGGCTCCACTAAGGGTAATAACTGCCATGTAGGTAACTTTTTTTATTATTTTAATTTGCTGACCTAAACTCCTATGAAACGAGTTTTTTTTTTTTTAATATGAGACAACATCACATACGTTGTTCTGATCCCAAGGTAAGTAGCTAAAGCACTCGTTTCATGGAAATCAGAAACAACGACGGTACCACAACCACCCAGACCCGACACAATATCGAAAAGTTCGTTTTCCACATTGACCTGACCGGGAATCGAACCCGGGACCTCAGAGTTAGCGCCGCCCAAAGTCCGGCGTGCAAGCCACTCGGCTACGGAGGTTGTCAACTATGGAATCATAATGGTTTTCAAAGACATAAAATGTATTTTTGTAGTTGTTTTGAATCCACAACGCTTCATTCATATCAAAAATGAGAATAGCACAAAAAGATGATCTCAATATCATAATAACTCCTTTCAATATCCTAGCTTCAGCCGAAAGTTAAAAGAAAATATAGTGAAGTCCAATAGTGGAACAAAGGCCCTGGAAACAAGCGGCATACAAAGGCTTTGCGCTGTCTCACTTGCTTTTCAGGGTGACTTACATTTTATTTTTTTCTTAGGATATATCGGAGAAATTTAAAATTTAAAAATTTTATATCATAAACTACAAACCTTGGCTTTATCTCACCTAATGGTAAACGTCGACAAGGCCGGAGGGATCGCACCGCATTGAGGCACTGAGAAACAGACTACGTTTTCTGGTACTGTAGGAACACAACTATTTCAATTTATTCAAACCAACAATCCGGTTTTGATAAAATTTTATCCCCCTTACAAATAAACAGAGAATAAGCTCCAAATAGTAATTCCGTGTTTTGTCTCTTTTACTCTAATTTGAAATGACGTTTACATGACGAGAACAAAACACGGAATAACTATTCCGACCTTATTCTCTGTTTATGTGTAAGACCCTAGATGTTTAAGTAAAATACTGAGATCTAAAAATTTGTATTCAAAGTTTATTTATGCGATTTTAAATATTCCCTATGAATTTTTTAAAATGCATTAATTAAGTTGAATATCCGTTTTGTTTTGAATGGTTTTGTACTGACTATTTAGATCTCAGTACTTTCCTTAAGCATAAACAATTGGAAGTTCGAATTTTGTAGACATATAAATTGAATAGACAGTTTTTACGCCATACAAGTTCTCATTCTCTCAAAAACTAATGTTAAATAAAACTGGCACTTATCCCTCATCGCTCAGAAGCCGTGGTCGCCGCAGCGGCCGCCCACACCCCGGGCGAGATGCCGCCCACGTTGCGGGATGTATTGTCGCGTGCGCTATTTTTGCGTGCGACATGCCTTTATTAACCGTAGTAGGTGCTCGAGCTAAAGGCCATTCTGCGGAATGTTACGTTGAGAACGGCTTCGAGGCGTCTATTACTTATTACTTCTCTGTTTTTGTCAAAAATAATATCAGTTCTAGCGGTTATAGTGTTGTTTCCTTAACGTGATCGAATAGCGAATGACACTCGCGCTTGGCACCCAGTTCATCAGTTCATCAGACTACGATGGTACCTTGAGCGAAGAACCAGCAAGAAACTCAGCACGGGTGTTCATTCACTTTAACTTTACGCAAACACTACACATTGAAATGAAACGCTTTTTACATATTATTTAATAAAAAAAATAAAAAATTAATAACTTTCCTACACTCGCAACTCTAGCTCAAGAGAAGCTTCGTTATGGAACTCGTTAAATGGTTACTAGACAACGGATAAACATACTTAAATACATACTTATTATACATAGAAAACACCCAGACCCGAGGCAATTTAGAAAAAACAATAATTTCTAAATTGACACGACCGGGGATTGAACCCGGGACTTCCGGGAACCGGTGTACAAACCACTCGACCAAGGAGGTCGTCAATCTGATTTGATTGTAGATAATCAAAACCTGTAAAAGGGACGAACTCTAGTTTTAGGGTCACAGGGAGGCTGTGGTGATGATCGTCTCATAATTAATTTCCCGTGTTTTTAAAATAATTAAATATAAAAAATTAAATTAATTAATAAAAATAATTTTGTAGTGTGTGCCAATAAATGTATTTTTTCTTCTTCTTCTAAAATTTGTTTTTTATATGTTTTGGTCTTGCAAGAATTGTCACCACATACTAATAATAAATAAATAATAAAAAAAACTAATGTGCCATACAGTTACAGTACAAGTAAAAAACAAACAATATTTATCAATAATAAAAGCTCACTGTATATTATTAACAGGGAAGGGTAAAATGCCGATTTACCAATGGATAAGAGATTTGGTGAAGTGCTCTTCCACTTACACTATTGTCGTCACTTCGGATGGATGGAAGCCAATCGCTTAATGCGATAGAAAATAAAAGAAATATATTTATTTTTTCATAGAAAAGAATATAACACTTCATACAAGCAACTGCCGATGCCGCCCCTGATAGAACTTTAATACACTTTGGTACCCCACTCGGGTAACTCCACTTCTAAATACCGCTAATCGCATATTGTAGTGTAGAAACACAGACTTGCAGCCAACAAGAAAAATCAGTATATAAAGTGTTCTTTAAAAGAGTCTACAACAATGCCTTCATAAGAACATTATTAGTAGATAATAATTACTGAAAATCTTTCTTTATAGGAATAGTTTGCTTGTTGGATCACCCTGTAATTGACTGTTACCCAAACTAACAACACCCTAAGTTGACTTAGATTCTAACTTATATTGTAATTATAAAGTAATCCATTAGAATCTTGCTTAAAAATCAACCAGCCTTAGGAAACCTCAAGAAGCTCGAGTGGGAATCAAACCCACGACCTTTGGATAACCGGTTCAATGCTCTGACCGCTGAGCTACCGAAGCCCCAGAAGACTCGTAGAATATGTCTAGTAGTTTGTGATTTCCGCTGCCAGCCAGCGAGCGGTATTACGTCGTACGTAAGTATTTTATCTTGTAACTTTATAATACGTAAAAAAAGACCCTGTACGATCCATAAAGGTGTTATTAGGTATCGAGATTCAGTTCTATTAAATTACGTAATCATTTTAAAATAACAAGTGAAAAAAAAATCACCCCGATAAAAATTTTGATAAGTGAGAAAACTTACATGGCAATACTTTTGTCGGCACTTAGGTGGTTAATTCGTCCAAGGGTAGATAGGACATTTGGCGCCGCCACCATTAATGGAAAGTGTGGTTACACAATTAGCTAGATTTTGGGGTAATTTGAGCAATTTCGGTAACAAAAATAACTCTTTTATTTTCATAAATAATATTTTTTTATTATTTGCTCTGTAATTGTTATTTGTATACCTATGTACCTCTTTGCGATCGGACAGGGTTTTTTACATATTGTATATAGCATTTTAAATGCAAAATTAAAAAAAAAAAATAATCCTATGCACTCAAACACCAGACGCCAAATAAATAAATATGCGCCCAAAGATGTCTCTTTCATTCCTCTCCAATGGACCCTCATTGAACTAAGAAGAACCTTAGCCAGGCTTCCTTCGTCATGCCATCTATCCTCCATCACTGCACATGATCCAGTCACTCGTACCGCACTTTATGGCGACTCTACATCATTTGATGGCAACCCTACAACTCGTACTTCATTACAGTCTTATCTTATCTTATCTTACTTGGCAACGCTTACAGAAGAAAGTGCTTGCGCATTGCTACTTTCCTTAATCGTTTCTAAAATTTGTTGTTTCTTAAGCATTTTGTAAGTCTAAAAGAAACTTTTCTATTCTGTGCCAGTAACTTCTCCCAAGCGAAATATAATGATCGACATAAATATGTTTTAGACGTCTTTACCCTGTGACCATGACGAATTAATGACTAATTTTATGACTGACCGAAACCGAGGCGCCACGAAACAATAAAGAGAAATGATTTTATGTTCATTATTGTTGACATAATAAACGTTTGAAGCAGAAAATATTTTTAGTACGAACACAAAAGCTTTGGGATACATAATAATATATATAACATATGGTTATGGTAATATACGCCGTGAGAGGTTAGACGACGGACGCGTTTAAGGAGGTAAACTAGTAACTTATCTACATCCCTTTTAGTTAAAAAAGGTTATAGCAAATTTTAAAACACGCGAGTTATTACACATTTTTCAAAAAATGAACTATCAGCATTTCGCATGTACTACACGCACGAGTAAGGTCAACCGCACGCGCGGACAACGCCTCGCTATTCGCTTCGCTCGCCCGCGTAGTAAATTGTAAATAAGCAGAAAAACCATTTCAGTTAGGAAGAAAGTAAAAAATTAAGGTGGTGGTTTTTCTTTTTTAATGGAACAGGTATCGCCTTCTTATACACCTTCTTTAACGCGTCCGGCGTCTAGCCAGTCACGGTGTATAATTTTACGCAAATTATACCAAACGTTGTCTGGAAAGAGACTCGTTATATCAACGTTGTTTCAACTGGCAAAGGCACAAAATAAGGTAAAGGTTCATAATAAAAACAATTGCAACTAATATAAGTAAATTTATTCTTTAGGAATCCTTCTCCATATAATCTTGAACTATACCAAATCTGACACTCCTCCGTGCGCGCAATGTGCTTAAAAAGAGGCTCGAAGTTATTGCTTCGTGTATTAATATATAGAAAGATATAGATGTAGTATGCAGTAATCCCAGTGAACCGAGCCGATGTTCACACTTGATAGCAAAAAGATGGCCGCTGTCTAGGTTAATTTTAAGGAAAATATTGCACAATAAAACCGGTATAACCAGCTAAGTAATGAGCGGTTGCTGATATTGTTTTAGGTTTAATTAAAAGATAAGAATTTGTTTCATTCCCGCAGCAAAACATTATTAATAACTAAGTAATATAATGATGGTATCTAAGCTAATAGTCAGTTGCACCATAGAAGACGGCTCACTATTCAATAACAAATGAAATAACAAGGCAATTAATCATCCGCCGTTTTCTTCGTAAATATAGTTCAACAACACTTACTAGATGGCGTTACGTATACGAGTATTCAGAGATAGCTCAATACGGCTTTAGCTCGGTTTTCGTGTGTAGTCTGCTTCTATCTTTCACTTTATCGTTATTTATCATTGGGTGAGATGACCGCCTAACATAAACATGCATTCCTGTTATTGTGTAAATTAAATATGCCTATGACTATCCCACAGCTGGGCAAAGGACTCCATCATTGAAATCATTTCATCACTACAATTGATGGGTAATCGCTTGTGTAACATGTAGTAACGTGTGTTGAGTTATTAACTATATTTGTGGTTAATTGTGTTTTCCCTGTTTTAGATTTACGTTCAACAAAATAATCTGTGATAACTTGCCTGTCATAAATAAGTTGCTTGATGATAGGATTTAGCCCAGAATACGACAGGAAGACCACCGCCATTATTTAGAAACTTTTGTTACATAAATGACATGGCGGACTTAATGCCTTAAGCATTCTCTACCAGACAACCAAATAGGGTTTAGGAGGAGACGGCTGCACGACTGCACCACCAGTCCTAGCCCTGACGCGGGAGTGGATCCCGCATCTTTGAAATTATATTATAAAATCAAATTGAAACTACAGATTTTTGTGTAAAAATGAACTTTTATAAACATTTCTTACATTAAGCAAAATAAATTATTTCTTTTCTATTAAATAAGTATGAGTAATAATCTGTTTTCTTAGATTCATCTTTAAATGTTTGGCATAGTTTATTAGTTGGCTGTCCTGTCATTTGTTCAGAACAACTAACAGGACAGCCCACCAACCGTCCGCTAGTCGCCGGCGGCGCCTCCGTCGGGCGCGGCGCGCGCGCTGTTCGGAACGGCAACGTCGCGCTCGTGCTACTCGCGATTTACGCAAAAGTTTAAGCGCCAAATTTTTAATTTGCGGGATCTGCGGGTCTGCGCTTTGAAGGTGCGGGATCCAGCAGATTAATAAAAGCAGCGGGATCCCGCGGGAATGCGTGATCCCGTTTTGCGGGATTGCATTCCCTAATCACGCACTATACCTAGTGCGTGTCCCCGTACCTTATAGATTCTCCGATCTAAGCAGAGCTTCTAACGGCTCGTGTTGACTGCGTTGTGGGGGTAACTCCTCATGGTGTAGAGACGACCACCCCGCTCCAGGAGGGGTTTAGCGCCTCAAAGAGTGATGTGTCCGAAGTGACCACCGCGGCGAGCCGCGACTGTCCAAAGTGCTCAAGATCCCGCTCCAGCGGTAGAAGGGTGTACTGAGGTTTTAGTAAAAACCAGCCCACTAAAACCAGTCATTTTTACCTCGCGGAGTTGTAGAACCGCGAGATGATTCGGATAACAAAGTTCTTCAGTCTAAACAAGCTAAAAAAAGCTTGTAAAAAGATGATATACCATAAAATATTGTACCTAATTCTACCGTCAAGTCTTTTTTTGATACTTAGCACGACAAATTACTCCGTTTCACCTGATGTTAAGTGAAAGTCCAAATAGGAAGACAACTGGTGCAGCGTGAAAGCATCGCCTCTTCACGCCTCGTTTGAAGGACCATACGTAGACGTATCATAGAAAGGAGGTAAGACGTGTGCTGGCAGGCGATTTCATCTTTTGGAGCTGCGACAAAGAAACGAGTCACCAAATTTTTTTGTTTGCGATGAAATATTTAAAACAGTGAAACGGTGACTCCGGAGAGCAGCACGTGTACTCCTATGGAGGAAGGGAGAAGGTGGAATGAGGTCAAAGAGCTCTTCTAGCATTGTTTTACTACCCAAGTACCCATTCACATTATCTGGGTGGCCTAGTGCGTGGTGTATTCGCCATGCGATCACGTTAACGAAAACGAGAAATGGTTCAATGCCTCGATAATTTGTGATCACCAACCCGTATTTGGCAATAATGGTGATTAAGCCAATACCCATCAATTTATTGTAGCGATAACTTGATTTAAATTATGACCCATCCCTACCAGTGGGCTTACTTACTTTTCTGAAAGGACACGATAGTTTAAATTTACGCTTAATCCTGCACCTAAAAGTTTATAAGTAGTCTAGTCTATCAAGATTCATGTTAAAGCCGTTCCCCCGTCTTATTGGAACAATCTCGAAGCAATAATGCAAGGTCGTAGCGACACCACCTCCAAATTTAATTCACTTCCAGTCAACCCTTGCTCGTGTTTATGTCACAGCCCCTAGCTATAGCTAGGCACCATAGACTTAAGACGTCTCGTAGATATGGGAATGTTTGTTTTAGAGTAGATAGTTACCTACTTTATTTTTATAAGCTATTATTTTTCTTCTTTCGTTCTTCTTTTAAATTTTTTTTAAGTATCAGTATTAAATGACATTGTATATTTTTGTGGACGCTTCCTGTAAACGTTATTAAAACAGAACTATATTTATTTGTTTGTTTTTGATGGAAAGTGCACTAAGATTGAGAATATCAATAATTTTTAAGAAACGTATTGACAGGCAGAGGAATGGTAACCCCTTTCTCATGCACCAGCAAGAAATTCTTCTTGACGGTTTGATGAGTATCTGGTCTCCTATTGCAATCGAACTGATGGCAAATGATATATCAATAAAGTCATATAATAATGTTGAAGTTGAATATTGTTTATCTACTTCTAATTAGCTATTTTTATGTGTGTGAAATGACAACGTAAGTATATAAATGTCACCACAACTTCAATTATTATTGTGTCAGTGTGAATGGAATTAATTTATGCCAGCTTTGATAAAACAAACTATACCGTCGCTCGACGTCGCGTTGGTGCCTCTTTTAATTGTATTTTAATTGTTGTTATGTACTAATATTTGTTATGACAAAATACGTATAACATGAATAATATTGTGCAAACAAAAACTGCTTAGAAAATAATTGATACTTAATAATTTCTTCACTTTTTTATGGGTGTTAATTAAACGATTAGCAAAGTATTCGTATTTTTGATAGCATAAAAATGCTAGTTGGACAGCAAAAAAGCTAGTTGGGCAGCAACTTATGGTGAGCAAATATTTCTAAATCAGTCAGCAACTTATATCATTTTGAACAGCAGTCTTAGGCCGGGTTTCCACTGACGCGGAGCTGGGCGGAGAGGTACTTAGCGGTGCATGAATTGACCAATCACTATGCTCGAAATCTCCGCTCCGCTTCAATGGAAACAGCACGAGCGGAGTGGAGCAGAGCTAAACGGATATTCATAATAAAAATACAGCGAGGCGATGCGGAGCGGAGGACAGCGGGGCGGTGCGGTGCGGAAGGCAGCGAGGTTGTGTAGTGGACGAACGGGAGAGCGGAGCGGCGGGCGAGGTGCGGACCAGACGCCGCGCCGCTTGAATCGCGTGCAGCGCGCAGTGCATCATTGTAGTTATCATCGTTACGTCATAAGGTGTATACGTATCAAAATGGATGAGACTCCGCTCCGCTCCGCTTCACTACTCCGCTCTGCTCCACTTCAGTGGAAACGCTCACCACTTTTCACCGCTCTTCACCGCTCCTCTCCGTCCAGCTCCACGTCAGTGGAAACCAGGCCTTATGCTTCTCCCGTTCCGTGACTGGCCCTCGCTACGCTGCGCTTCGCTAGGGAAAAAAAAATTTACTTTTCCTAACCAACAATAACGATTTCTTATGCTGACCGATTGTATAATTCTGCTGACTAAATAATAATTTTGCTGACCAAATAATTATTTACTTATTATATATTTATTTATATATATATTATATTTAATTATTATAATACAAATAAATTATTTCCCCTTTTTTATTATTTTAAAACCTGGAACTTGAATTTTCATTCTGTTCTGAAGGATTAGTAAAATTTCCTTTAAACTTGTTACACAACCTAACATTTTGTGGAAAGTTGTGGATTTATTCAAAACTTGTGCCAAGGTTCTGGATCACAAAATTACCAAAACGGAAAGAAATATTGTGTCATCAGCAATTTAAATGCCTATATTAAATCTTTTTTCTTAGTTTCCTAACGTTTTACAAGACCCTCCCCCCAAATTGCGTAACGTAATACCTGAAAACCCCTAAAGCCCTCAAAAAGATCTGTACCATACCGACATGATGCAATAAATAATTATGACTTGACTATGACTATGAAAAGTCCAAGTACACCTCAAAAAGTGTGAAAACAGATACTCACACATATCTTTGTTATATTCGTGTACATTTTATGCGATGACAATATTTTTAAGTCTATGGTACAGACCCAAATTCAATATTGTCTAGTCTGTAGCGTAGATAATACAGGCTTTCAATATATGGCCAACGATAGTTCAATCGGGTCATAGTATTTGCATTTCCCGATTGAATAATTTCGAATCGGTTTTAGAACTGCCCTGTTACTACCGATGGAATATGATACCGCAGTGTAGGTCATATACTAGTGTAATAATTGTATGTGTGAGAGCCTGTTTTTTATACTCCACAGCGGGGCAGTGCTCAGCCTTCTTCAATAAAGACTAAATTTCAATTCGTAGAAGAAAATGTGTGCGTGTGTTTTGAGAAAATAAATATTGAAAATTTATACATTAGTTTGAGAAAATATCTCTATGAAATTCCAGATTTCTGTCTAGTTAGTCTAGAAAACTAGTTTACTATCACATAACGTGCGTGTTAATCATATTAACACGCACGTTATGTGATAGTAAACTAGTTTTGTTAAAGAAAACGTCTCCTACAGTATTGTTAATATACCTACTGCTTAATATAGAATACTTATCGTATTTTTTCAGAAAGCCATTTGTATACAAACTCATGAAACACAAAACAAAGCTATAAATTACTTAAATCGTCAAAGAAGCAAACAAACAATGAACGAATTAATTAAATAACAGAACACTACAACAAATTTGTACAGTTTTATAGTCGTGATAATTGGTGTCAAAGTTTAATCACAATGTCTCATCATTTGTACAGTCACGAGCGTTTAACATTTAGATATCAGACTTTTCACATACATACATACATTGTCACATACTTTTGACGCTAGAACTAAAAGGCTATGTTTAACGTATAATTTCGATGCAATCGTGTAGTTAGCCGCAAATTGTTGCATACTTTTCTGGTACACATATTCTTATCGATTTTTACCTACTCATTTTATTGAGTAATAAGCCTTCCCTCTGGAAACACTGAGGAGCTCGATGGCGCAATGGTCAACGCGCCCGGTCTGCGAGTGCTGAGATTAAGCAACTTTCGCAAAGGCCGGTCATCGGATGGGTGACCAATAATTTATCATCTCGAGCTACTCCGTGCTTCGAAAGGCACGTTAAGCCGCTGGTCCCGGCTGCGTTAGCAGTCGTTAAAACCACCAATCCGCACTGTGCCCGCGTGGTGGTTTATGACCCGTTCTCCCTATCCATTGAATGAGCTGATGATGATGGAAACACTACAGGGAGAACGGGCCCAGTGCGGATTGGTGGTTGTTAACGAATTCTATTGCAGCCGGGACCAACGGCTTTACAAGCCTTCTGAATCACGGAAGATTGCACGTTGTTGTCAATTTGTCCCTATACACCATCTTATTATATTTCTCCTATCTTTTAATTGTACAATTTATGTCGTCGTAATATAAAAAGTCTTTGATTCAGAAACCTTTTGTGATAAATCTTCCAGGTCCTAATAACAAAACGTTAAATCTTGTTACTTCCGATGTGGGATAGCAAATCCTAGCCATCGGTAGCTTAATAGCTGACTTACAAATTACAGTTGAAAGAGCTCTCCCTGACAGCCTAGATAATGAAAGGTCAAGTTCTTATTGAGGCAAGCTGCCTTTTTCAGTTTTGGCATAAACATTTAAAAATAGCATTGAGCAAAATATTTTTTTTACATTTTGTAAATAAATTAACATGTTTGTCGGGTAAAAACCAAAATGGCGGACCACAAAAGCACAGCGACTGTAAATGTCGCATACCAATTTATGTTGACGTCACTCGAGATTGCTACGCTTAATTCCCCGTTGTTCCATAACTTTAGGCATTTGGTATGCGGTTGTTTTTATGGAAGTATGGACATTATTGTTTAATGTTTGAGTTTGTTATAATGTGTTGACATTTGTGCGGCTTGATCTGACGTCACGTAAAGGATCGTACATGGCACCACCACAAACCCAAAGTAAACTCATCTTTTCTTCTACATTTGAAATAATAATTTGGAAGATTGGGTCATACATGACTGACCACGCTTACCCTAGGTATGCCTTTTAACTGTGGTGGATTTTAATATGTGATCTTACGAAAACTACCGGTACCAACGGCTTATGTGCCGGCGGGATATTTTAATTAGGTCACCCATGTCTGTAGATTTCATCGTCATCATCACCAATACATTTCATGTCCCCATTGCTAAGGCCCGAGCCTTCTCTATGAATGGAAACACCACAGACAGAACGGGCAGTAAGCCACCACGCGGCCCAATGCGGATTGGTGGTTGTTAACGACTGCTAATGCAGCCGGGACATTACATTCTTTATTTCTTGATAGAGTTTGCTTGTTGCCTCAGATGGCATTTTCAGCTTCTCCGGGCTTTTAAGGGGGCCGTGAGAAACTTAAAGGGTTCCGCAAGCCGTGTGAAACTGTTGAAATAATACTGGCTTTATGTCTACATTATGTAGTCAAAATTCTTAAAACAAATAACTGTAACTAGGTTACCTTATTTCCAAAATAAACAAACATGAAATAACACGTCTTTTCATAATTTTCAATATAAAATTACAAAAAAAACGAATCACCTTCGGATGTTTTCTAGAGGGAACGTCATCACGCACTAGTGCGTGTCCCCGTGCCATACTAGATTCTCCGAGGGGTTCCGATCGGATCGGGGGGACGCTACGTGCGTTCCAAAGCACGGGTGACAGTTGTCGTGGCACTGCCGATCTAACTGACTTGTGTTATATAATTATCAAATTGGAATAACCTTTGACTTTGACAATAAAAAATACTATTGGTATCTATGCGTATCTATGCATTGAATGAGGCATTGAAGTCCAAATATAAATTCATTGTCACACGAGCCTGTCATATTGAACAGCTGAGTTATATTATATCGGTGGACATCGAAGCAAGCTGCTACAAATGATGGGTCGTTTGTCATATTCTAATGGCGGAGACCCCCGACCCCTTCACACATAAATCGGC
Source organism: Eudonia truncicolella (assembly GCA_949315975.1). NCBI lineage: Eukaryota > Metazoa > Arthropoda > Insecta > Lepidoptera > Crambidae > Eudonia > Eudonia truncicolella. The sequence goes on from OX438836.1 coordinate 14,325,756, forward strand.
TGCTGTTTCACAAACGACGATATTTATTAAATACTAGTTAACCCGGCGGACTTCGTGCCGCTTTGACAGTTTCCATGACAACGAAACAAACAAATAATTTTGTATTGGAAAATTAAATGGTCGTTTTTAGTATTTTCCGTTGCTTATTATTAATGTTTCTCACTCACTCCGCTTAAACCTTCAAAAAACTTCCACAAATATTTCAAAATCAAAATTAGCCAAATCGGTCCAGCCATTCTCGAGTTTTAGCGAGACAAATGGACAGCAATTGATTTTTATATATTTAGATTAAATGAAAATAGAAACTGGTTGTCTGGTGGAAGGGTTCTCCCCAGAATCGCCCCAGACTGATTGTGACCACCCTTATCTACGAGTATACTCTATTAAACAATTATTTTGCATGTTTTCTTCTGTTGGATAGATTATTATCTTAGTCATCAGGCTAACCTAAAAATTACAGTGTAACGAGGATTATTGAACGTTGAGTTTGACTCTCATCTAAAGCAAGCCGTATTTTTTAGTTATAACATCAATATTGCATTTTGAAACACCAACCTACCACAAACTGTCAAATTTCCTCAATAGAATTTTTCGTTAGAGACGCAGATTTTGCGTTAAAATTATATAAACAAAACAAAAACATTTTATAAATAGCTTGCCTACTTCTTAACTGATCTTTAGTATTTGTAAAAATATTATGATTAGATGTTAATGACGGTAGTTGTTGACATTGAATTGGCACCTTTGCCTGTCAAAGTAAAAAAGTAAATAGTGTTGAATAATTTCGGCGGGCTGGTTAGAACCACGATAGCTCAATTGGAAGAGCACCTGACCCGGTATGTCAGAAGGGTGCAAGTTCAAATCCTGCTCGTGGAAATTTTTTCAACATTGTGTTTTTGTAATTCCTCAATAGACTTTGAACTTTACGTTTTGGATAGGTTGATGTGCAGGCGTGTGTACCTATACACCTTAAAATAGGTGATAAGTTTATAGTCTTAACATGTCAAAATCCGTTGTCGGATCGTAGTCCGGTTTCTAGGGTACTCATGCATCATCATCAGCCTATAAACGTCCCACTGCTGGGCTCAGGCATTCCCACGTTAACAATCACAGGGCAAGATCCGGCATCTTTCACCCCACTAGCCAAATGCGGGTTATAAAGACTGACATTTATCGACTGCAACCGCCATCAATGGCTTTTAATTGGCTTTCGGAGCACAAAGCTTAAGGTATTTCAATTTTGTAACCCATCCGGTGACCCGGCAAATGCGTAAACCGATCGTGTAAGCCACAGCGCCATCGAGCTCCTTGCATGCAATTTTACTTAACCATACCTTGAAGGGTATGGTTAAGTAAAATTACTGGGCATAATAAATAAGGCTTCGCAGCTGGCGACGCGCAAGTTATTCCCACTCTATTACCACGTGGTTACAATGCTCGATATTATGCGGTGGCCGCTATCGACTTCTATCGACTAACCTCAGCAATCGCAGACCACTCGCACTCTAGCCGACCGGTGGCCGCCATCGACTGTAAAATCATATATACTACACATAAAGTTTGGTAATAGATGTATAATCTCTAAGCATCACCTGATGATGCACTAACTCATTTTATGTCCCCACTGCTTGGGTACGATCCTTCTGTATGGATGGATAGGGAGAACGGGCCACCACCACGCGGGCCCAGTGCGGATTAGTGATTGTTAACGACTGCTAATGGGACGATCGACTTAACGTGCCATCCTAAGTACGGATAAATTTAAAGAGTAGAGGGAACGATAACTTGGTAAGATGTGTCATGCATACATAGCTAGTTAAAACGTAGACTGTACCGGTAAATATAAATAAATCCCATAAAATACAGTGAAAAAATTAAACGCCCACCCGACCCAGCCAGGAATCGAACCTGGGTCTTCCGCAATCCGGGCGGCTGCACTGACCGCTATGCTACCGGGAAGGCTGACGTAAGCGCTGTGTTTTGTCAATGCTTTTTAATTTTCTTTTTGAGTGCTAATAGCGGCACAGTGCGCCATCTATCCAACGGTTGTTGCAACCGATGGCTATGCAGATTCCACACCGCTATAATAAATTTTCCGTAAACTCCGTGTGGTGCCGGGGATAAAGAATTGCACCACCCCATCTCTTCCCGTGGGTGTCGTAGAAGGCGACTATGGGACCATTCCAGAGGATGGGCAGCAGCGTCTCTCTGTGATTATTTCCACCTTACCGCGATCGCCAACCTGCCTGCCAAGCGTGGCGATTATGATGATTAGGATGGCTAATTCCCCTCAAAATGATTTATCCTTGAGGGAGGCCTTTGTCCAGCAGTGGACATCTTTTTAGCTGAGATGAGAGATGAGATAGTAAAGTTTTACTTTTTATTTTTAAGTGCTTGCTTGCTTTAATTTAGCTTCAGTGCAGCAAGCACTTAAAAAATAAAAAGTAAAACCCACATGTTCCAAAATGCAGATCCATTCGGTATTTCGTATTCTGTGAACACCGCTGCCAATGTAGTAATAACAGTTAAATACATGTCCGGTAGAGCAACTGGACAGCTCCCCGCCCGTTCCTCTAAATGCCACTACACATTTATAGAATACACTAAACTGAACAAGGGTACGAAGAACCGGTTCACACGCGCTCTACACCAGGTACAGACATGTACCTGGGCGCTTCTCTCCTCCTCCATGGCCCGGTCAACCCGAGCCGAGGTCCGAGCCTTTAGAGGCGCCCTCGGGTTGCTCCGCTCCCCGATCCGATCCGAACCCTTCGGAGAATCTAGCAGGGCACGGGGACGCGCACTAGTGCGCGATGCCGTTCCCTCTAGAAAACCTCTCAAGGTGATTCGTTTCACACGGCTTGAGGGACCCTTTACATTCCTCGCCGCCCCCAAACAAGCCCGGTGAAGCTGAAAATGCCGTCCGAGGCAATCAGCAATCTCTCTCAAAAAAAAAACTGGACAGGACAGGTGCAGAATATGTTTTATGTCCGAAGAAGTGATTTGGGTACAGAAGTTTTTTGCTAATCTACCATTTAGTGCCACCGAAACGAACGGAAAATGTCAAAGTAATTACTAACTTAGTTTTAGATTAATACTTAAGTACAGATAAGTACAGGTTAGTGAAGTGGCAGTAGTGTTCGACAGGAACTAAGTATAACATTTTTTTTCATTTGATCATTAAAAATATGGGTTAGCAACTGATTTCAGTCTTTACCAACAATTAAATACAGACCACATTTCAATAAAAAATATGATATTTTTTGCAAAGGAAACTACTAGTGCCGTTAGTAGGGTAGCCTACTAACGAACATTTAATTAGATATGCATGTTAGATTCTTAGATATTTGTATATGGGCCATCCTATCCTAGTAACAGTAATTAATATTGTAAATGCAATAACTATCTTCGTGTTTAAAGAACATACCTACTGTCTTTTAATGTTGTCCTACTGTCTGCATAAACACATGGTCCGCCATTTTTTATTCATGAAAACTGTGTTTGGCCAGCCAACTGTACAGCAAAGCAAACAGCCCGTGCCAATTAGTACGCAAGCAAAGCATTCACGTATGAAATGTTGACGAATCATAACGATTACACCACATACCACACTAATATTATAAATGCGAGAGTTTGTGTGTATGTGTGTATATTTGTTGGTTCTTCACGCTGCAACGGATGGATGGATATGGATGAAATTCGGCATACAGATAGTTTATAACCTGGATTAACACATCACACGCGGGTGGAACCGCGGGCAGCCGCTATTAGTGAATAAACTCACAACAACTTATATGATTTCACTAACATATGGCTGAAGTACACAATGCTAATCCTAGCTACATAAGTAGTGGCACCATTTTTCTACACAATCACCAGTTCTCGACACTTGTTTGCTCAAAAAAATGACAAAGAATTTCCTTTAAAATTTTACTCGATGACAACTAGGAAGCAAGCGTACTGTATTCAAAGAAAATCTCCAGAGAACGGGCCAAAAACCAGCACGCAGGTCCAGTGCGGATTGGTGGTTGTTAATGACAGCTATTGCACCCGGGACCAATGGCTTTACGTGCCTTCCGAAGCACGGAGGAGCGTGAGTTGATAAATTTTTGGTCACCTATCCGATGACCAGCATTTGCGAAAGTTGCTCAACCTCAGCACTCGCAGACCGGGCGCGGCAACCACTGCGCCATCGAGCTCATCGAGCACAAAGAAAATCAGTTGCTGACCCTTAATTTAAAATACGTCGATCTTTGGTTCCTGTCAAACACAGGTGCCTTAACCCTAGTTAGCATTATAAATGCAAAAGTCTGGTTGTTTGTTTGTTTGCCTTTCAGATTCAAACGGAACCGCGAATGAACGTGATTTATTACACCACGCATGTGGGTAAAGTTACTAGAATTATATAACTTTTTTATTATTTAGGGACTTCCAGCATGCCATGTCAGTAACTTATTTGATTAACTGATTACACTCAATATGGCTGATTACCGCAATGTCTGGTTAATAATAACTACATTTTTAAATTACTTATGAGTAAGCACTTTTTCTTCATCTCACCTGATGTTGAGTGATGATAAAGCCGAAGGTAGGAGCGCATTCATCCGGAATCCTCAGCTGCTGAGGAGCTGACTATCTTCTCTAACTGTTGGAACACATTATACTAATTACAAAAACACAATGTTGAAAAAATTTCCACGAGCAGGATTTGAACCTGCACCCTTCTGACATACCGGGTCAGGTGCTCTTCCAATTGAGCTATCGTGGTTCTAACCAGCCCGCCGAAATTATTCAACACTATTTACTTTTTACTTTGAAAGCCAAAGGCACCCATTCAATGTCAACAACTACCGTCATTAACACCCGATCATAATATTTTTATAAATACTAAAGATCAGTTAAGAAGTAGGCAAGCTATTCATAAAATGTTTTTGTTTTGTTTATATAATTTTAACGCAAATTTTGTTGCGAAACAAATTACAAAAACACAATGTTGAAAAAATTTCCACGAGCAGGATTTGAACCTGCACCCTTCTGACATACCGGGTCAGGTGCTCTTCCAATTGAGCTATCGTGGTTCTAACCAGCCCGCCGAAATTATTCAACACTATTTACTTTTTACTTTGAAAGCCAAAGGCACCCATTCAATGTCAACAACTACCGTCATTAACACCCGATCATAATATTTTTACAAATACTAAAGATCAGTTAAGAAGTAGGCAAGCTATTTATAAAATGTTTTTGTTTTGTTTATATAATTTTAACGCAAATTTTGTTGCGAAACAAATTACAAAAACACAATGTTGAAAAAATTTTCACGAGCAGGATTTGAACCTGCACCCTTCTGACATACCGGGTCAGGTGCTCTTCCAATTGAGCTATCGTGGTTCTAACCAGCCCGCCGAAATTATTCAACACTATTTACTTTTTACTTTGAAAGCCAAAGGCACCCATTCAATGTCAACAACTACCGTCATTAACACCCGATCATAATATTTTTACAAATACTAAAGATCAGTTAAGAAGTAGGCAAGCTATTTATAAAATGTTTTTGTTTTGTTTATATAATTTTAACGCAAATTTTGTTGCGAAACAAATTACAAAAACACAATGTTGAAAAAATTTTCACGAGCAGGATTTGAACCTGCACCCTTCTGACATACCGGGTCAGGTGCTCTTCCAATTGAGCTATCGTGGTTCTAACCAGCCCGCCGAAATTATTCAACACTATTTACTTTTTACTTTGAAAGCCAAAGGCACCCATTCAATGTCAACAACTACCGTCATTAACACCCGATCATAATTTGTTTCGCAACAAAATTTGCGTTAAAATTATATAAACAAAACAAAAACATTTTATAAATAGCTTGCCTACTTCTTAACTGATCTTTAGTATTTGTAAAAATATTATGATCGGGTGTTAATGACGGTAGTTGTTGACATTGAATGGGTGCCTTTGGCTTTCAAAGTAAAAAGTAAATAGTGTTGAATAATTTCGGCGGGCTGGTTAGAACCACGATAGCTCAATTGGAAGAGCACCTGACCCGGTATGTCAGAAGGGTGCAGGTTCAAATCCTGCTCGTGGAAATTTTTTCAACATTGTGTTTGTGTAATTTGTTTCGCAACAAAATTTGCGTTAAAATTATATAAACAAAACAAAAACACATTATACTAATATTGATGTTACAGCGACATATTTAGATAAAATGGTGGTAGCTAGCCTAGCGGACTACTAGTAACATTTATTGAGTAACGAAAAACTAAAAACGCGTTTCTCTCAAAACTCGTTTATTTGTGTTATGACAGTTTTTCAGAGGATGTGCGATGTATGCAATATAGTCTGATGTGGTGAGCTACAGTAATACACATCCACAAACCTCTAAAAAAACGTTTTTTTTCCTACATAATATTATATTTTGAAGCTTTTTTATCTGGCTGTACTGAACAGCTCCAATAATTTAATAATGTCCGAATCGTCAGTGAAAAAAATAATAAAATTAAAAAGTTTCAATTCGGACACTGTGTCTGAATAAAATGTGACCGAAACGTCAGCGAGCCCTTAAAACAAGCCCTACCACCAACTAAACCGAGTACAAACATATATCCCCCGTCTGCGAATCGAATCCGGGACCTCTGGGTCCGAGACCGATGCGCTTACCCTAGACGAAAGAGGCGGACGATGACTACATAGTAGATATTAAAAGTGTAAAAATCTGATTGTTTGTTTGCCTTTCACGTTCAAACGAAGCACCGATTGTACAGTACGAATATTAACACTAACACTACACTATACACACACATACACATACATGTATACACTTATGACGAATTATGACTCCTATTACATTGTGTTAAGAGTTACATTGTTTACATATAAATGCTCATCACTGTACATGATTTACAATATTAACATATAAACGTAGCAGATTAGTGTAAAGTGTTTACGAATTATTACCATGTGAATACACTGACGACTCAAGAACTTATTTGATTTCACAGAATATGGCCGATTTCCGACTAATAACGCCAATTTTCTATTTCTTAAGAAGGAATATTATTCAGACATTAATAACAGTCTTGTTGCCCGACTTAGAAAACTAATATGCTTGTGTTAGGCACGGGTTCACGTCAGTAGTAATCTGACTATCTTCTATCCGTTTGGCTACCGACGATCGATTTCTATGTGTGTTGGTTTGTTTGTTTGTGCTTCAAGTTCAAACGGAGCACCGAGTGGACGTGATTTACTGCTCATACGCGTCAGCTCATTAGCGTCATACGCTACTTTTATCTTGACCAACAAATTGCTTTTTTAGGTTGTGATTTTGTATGTTCAACAACTTTCGTGAGCCAGGGTAACGGAACGGATACCCATCCGTTTCACTAAATATGGATGATAAATAAAGATGGTCACCCGACCATAAGGTGACAAATGAGCCAGCGCACACCCTGATGCGATGCCGGCCTTTGAGAAGGGAGTAAGTTCTCTTTCTGAAGGTCCATAACTCCTTATGTCGTAACAGTACGGGATTACCACAACTGTAAGCTGTTCCATGGAACCGTCGATCGATCGATTATTTAGGTACTGTCATAAGGTGTGTGTTCGAATTGTACAAAAGTTCAAATTAAAACAAATGAAAAAAAGTGTAAAAATAAAAATTACACAAAAATATTTTCTCTTGTGTAATATCTACAAAAATGTATCAATTTGCAGCACTTTGTGGAAGTGGGCCTCGCTAATCCGCTTCTACTACGTCACACTTCTACATACTCACTCTGACGCAAACTACTTAAGTAAGCGGTTATGACTGCGGTTGCTACTTGCTTAGTTCGTTAACTAAGTGTTAATTTCAGGGACTTAACGTCGTGCTCAAAGGCGTAGTACTATTAGAAATTCAGTGCTTAAAGTTTTGACAAGAAGCTGTATAGACGCGTTCAACTTCATTAGCAACTCTGTTCTTTGTCATTGTAACTCCTTTGAGGAGCTCGACGGCGCAGTGGCTTACACGTTTAAGTTGGGACCCAGTTAGTGTGTTTTGGATTTTCGATGTATAATACAGGTTTGTGTTTATCAACCTGCAAGCGTGGTGATTAAGTCAATACTCATAAATTGTAGCGATGACTTGATTTCAATGATGGTGGCCTTTGCCCAGCAGTGGGACAGTATATAGGCTATTTACATAAGTAAGTACTTACTATGTGAAGCAACCCGGGCCCAAGTGGCCATAGTGATAGCCGGCATCCTAAAAGACGATCAAAGAACCCATCAACATAAACGAATTACACTATAGTATTTAATTTTTTCAACTTATTTTATAATTATTTAATTCAGCTTTAGTCAGCAATCAGCACTTAAAAACATTGTGTATATATATGTTATTTTTTTGCGACGAAAGCTGATAAACTCCGCCAAAACGTATGAAACATCTGATTTTTATTTCAGGCGGTCGTATATTTCTTTTGCGCTGTCGTACAGACATATTTCATCTATCCTACTAATATTATAAACGCGAAAGTTTGTAAGTATGGATGGATGTTTGTTACTCATTCACGTAAAAACTACTGAATGGATTTTAATGAAACTTTCCTCATATACAGACCATAACCCAGACCAGCATATAGGATACTTTTTTTTTTTTACTGTAGTCTTTGCGAACGAAGTCGCGGGCAACAACTAGTTATTTTATAACTCAACACGTGTCTGTCAGACGAACCAGGCAAGGCTTAAAACTCATTAGGTGAGGTCAACAGTCCAGACGAGACGGGTGACGCGTCGCGCAATTGCAAAATTGACTATCAAATAAATAGAGTGAAACAATTTCGCTGTCCGAAAAGATTTGCGGCTGCATGCTATTGTAGGCAGGAACTACGCGCTTTTCTCATTACTCATAGTTCTTTTTTGGGAATATCTTTAACACATCCACGGTAGAAAGGAAAAACTGTATAAGCGCCTCAGATCCTCAGCTCTTTTATGTCCCCACTGCTAGGGCACGAGCCTTCCCTATGGCTGGATAGGGAGAACGGGCCATAAACCACCACGCGGGACCAGAAAGGATTGGTGGCTGTTAACCAACGGCTTTACATGCCTTCTGAAGCACGGTAAAGCTCGAGATGATAATTTTTTGAGGTTACACTGGGGGTGGTTTTAATAGAAAGAAAGAAAGAAGAACGAAAAATATTTTAACGACACACACATACACATACTATACAAAAAATAAATAACATAATACACACAAGAGAAAAAACATAGATAAACAAAAAAGAAGAGCACAGAGCAGGAGCTCCATGGGGCAGTGGTTGACGCGCCCGGTCTGCGGCAACTTTTGCAAAGGCCGGTCATCGGATGGGTGACGAAAATTTATTAACTCGAGCTCCTTCGTGCTTCGGAAGGCACGTAAAGCCGTTGGTCCCGACTGCATTAGCAGTCGTTAACAACTATCAATCCGCACTGGGCTTGCGTAGTGGTTTATGGCCCGTTCTCCCTATTCATCCAGGGCAGGCTGATGGCTCATTTGTTACTTCTTACATTAAAAAAATAAAAAAGAACCACGAGTTCTCGCATTCAACCCGAAAATCTAACCGTTCGGCTACAGACGCTTTATTTTATCGAAGTATTTGGTATCGAGATTCTGTTTCCATTAATTTAACTTTTAGATGAGGTTCTTTTGTAAGTATGATGTATTATCTTGTTAATCGACCTTAGAGAAACTAGTACATCACGGTTCGACCCACTGTATGATTGCTTTCTGCTCTGTTTGCCAGAGATATTATATAAAAACAAGTTCACTTTGGAGCTAGCGATGCCCGATGACCTACTTCTGTTGTAACGACCTGAATCGCTTTGAAATGGCTAGAATTTAATATTTGAAAAGTTTTTTTCTATTGGATTTTTTTATCCTTGTCTTTAGAGTCTGACGGCTGGGTTGTATCCTTCCTCACATGGAGGGAAATTATAATAGAATAATATTTATTGCCAATACTATAGCATACAAATTGATTGGGCCTTTATCCCCCACAGTGGCATAACTTACGTTATCTACAATAACAATCTGTAAGTACTACAACGGCTTTCAAGTCACTAGAGAACGCGAGAACGCTGCGGTGGTCGAGTGGCAAAGCGGTCGATTCGATATTCTGAGGTCTTGATTTCAATTCCCAGGTCGGTTTTAAGTGTGTTTCGTATTATTCGAAGTATAGTCCGGAGATATTTCCATCAACGCGCATTTGGCAGGCCTGGTTAAATGATTAAGCCAATACCCATCAATTGTAGTGGTATCTTTATTTTAAATATCTATTTATTTATTTTTTTATAAATTTAAATTTGACAACATACATTGTTCTGATCCTAAGGTAAGTAGCTAAAGCACTCGTTTCATGGAAATCAGAAACAACGACGGTACCACAACCACCCAGACCCGACACAATATCGAAAAGTTCGTTTTCGACATTGACCCGACCGGGAATCGAACCCGGGACCTCAGGAGTTAGCGCCGCTCAAAGTGAGGCGTGCAAGCCACTCGGCTACGGAGGACGTCATAAAAATTCAAAATTATCATTAAAAATTGTAGCTTTTGCCCAGCAGTGGGACATCATACTCGTATAGGCTATACGTACTTACATTACTTGGTAACCAGAGGGCTTACGTAACCGCGCAGACGTTGCCACTTTTAATTTGAAAGCCTTTTCCTTTTGAGGGCGACGAAACGATTCCCGTTTCATGCTTTCATTTTTAAGGCATTCGTTCCATTTCAGACCTCTTTGAGAAAATGTGAAGATAAAAATTAATGCAAGTTTTCTTGATAGCTAGCCGGAGAGCTTTTCTTGAAAGCGGCGCGCGTCCCACTTTTTATAAATACTTGTAATCTTATACGTTTTAGACTTTTTAGACACTTTTTCGAAGATATAAGATAAGATATAAAGGTAAGAATGCTTAGGGAAAGTTGGTATATCGTTTGGACAAAGTTTAAAATAGATAACCCAGTGCCTAAGAATTAAGTTACTTTAGTTATTTTGCTTATTTATTATGCTTAGTTATGTGCCGTTAATACTAATACTAGGTAGTACTAAATACACAACAATATTAAGAATACTTAATAAGAATAAATACTGAGACCCACGGATGAACATAGACTAGTTTTTATCCCAGAAATCAACCCTTGGGTAAGGGGTAAAATGGGGGATGACAGTTTATATGCGAAAAAGTATTACACGTAGACGGAGTCGCGGGCGGAATAGCCAATCTTTATGTAATATATAAAATTTACGTGTCATAGTGTTAGTTGCCATACTCCTCCGAAACGGCTTAACCGATTTTGATGAAATTTTATATTTATGTGTTATTTAACTGTGCGAATCTGGCAATCGGCGAATCTGAAATCTGGCATCGAGCGAATCTGGCATTCTGCGAATCTGGTATACTGCGAATCTGAAAATCTGGCATTATGCGAATCTGGCGTTCTGCGAATCTGGCGTTCCGCGAATCTGGCGTTTTTCGATTCTGGCACAAAGCGTCAAAACCATTTTGGTTCATATCTTTCTCGGACTAGGCAAGTGCTTATTACAAACTTTTAATCGCCAATTCCAATTTGCAATACTTAGATGTATATTTTATGACAACCTCCGTAGCCGAGTGGCTTGAACGCCGGACTTTGGGCGGCGCTAACTCTGAGGTCCCGGGTTCGATTCCCGGTCGGGTCAATGTCGAAATAGTAGTTTATGCAACTGTCATATAATGAAGGGTATTAAAACACGAGTGTGAGTTTATGAAACGAGCGCAGCGAGTTTCATAATAGTAACGAGTGTTTTAATACCCGTGTTATATGCAGTTGCATACACTACTTTATCTTCACTAATGCAATTAGTCAAACAACAAGAGTAAAAGCTGACAATAGTTTATTTATAATAATTGTTCAAATTTTGGATGGTACAATTTTGAAAGTTAATGTTAATTATTGATCCAGCAGCTGTAGCGGTCGCGGGGCAAGCAGTAGAGCTCGTAGACGGAGTCGGAATATTTATAATTACTTCATTCGTCTTGTTTTCTATACTGTTCAAGATCGTATTTGAGACTTGAATGTTATTCATTAAAGACTCATCAATGTAGCTTTCAGCCACAGTAGAAGACTTCCACCCCCCGTGTCGTTTCAGTGCGGTCAAATCACCACCGCTATCTATGAGAAGGGTCGCCGAGGTGCGCCGGAAGCAATGCCCCGTGTACAACGCTGGGTTAGGCAGATTCAAAAAACTTGCGATAGTTTTTCCCAGAGCACCAAGTTTATTAAAACGTCGATCAAAGTTTCTTTGATCGACGCACTTCCCCGATCTATAGCTCAAGAAAAAGGCAGGGTTTCGACAGGGGGTGGGTCGAAGTTCCATGTATTTTTTACATACGGCATAGCAGTTGCCCGTCACAACGAAAGAACGATCTATTTTCGTTGTTGTTTTCGAAACTTTCACCATGATTGTACTGTCGTCTATGTTAGAGACTTCATCGAACTGGATGTTGTATAGCTCTTGCCTTCGGCATGCCCCCATTATGCCGAAGATTAGTGCAACCTGTAACAATAAACGATATAATAAGCTTGAGGTACATAGCCAAGGCAAAAACTATGATTTATGAAGTAGTAAAGTGTAGGTACCTACTACCTAATTTATACACAAAGCGCTTAAACGGAGTGTCTAGATAACTTGCGTGTGTAGTACGTAAGTACTAGATAGATTAAATAACAGAACTAAAATACACTTACCTTTTCAAAAAGATACTAAATATCTGGTGAATCTTCCAGGAACATCTTTATTTGACCTGATGTAAACGTCAAGGACTTTTTTTCCTTGTGTCCTTCTGAACTGCGTTTCAGGAACGCTATGACTTTTGAATACTTCGTGATATCAATATTGTTGTAGATACTCAGTGTGGACTTGAGCATAGAATATTTAGCCCACATAGAAGATGGCTTGAATTTGTCGGAGAGGTCTTTGAAATACACAAGAATGACATTTTCAGAAAATGATGTAGTTTTCTTTTCGATCTTCCATGCTAAAAAGTTATTATATTCTTTTTCATATAATTTTTTAGATTTTTCTGGCAAAAGATTGTGAGTTACTTTTGTTGCCAATTCTAGAATATCCGAAGGCGTACAAATATCATCATCGCTGTCCATTTTTAACTTTTAATTTGTATTTTAAAAACAAAACACATTGCGAAACATTAAATTCACGCGTACGTGTATTGTCACAGTGAACTTGCCGCCATTAAAATCTAACCAACGAGAGCGCAGCTGCGCGCGCAGGGCCAATCAGGAGCGAGCGCGCGCTGTTTTTTTTTTTATTTAATTGGCACAAGATCTTACCAAAGAGTTTTGTGTGTAAGTTTAGAAGTTTCGACGAAGATTTCACGTATAACCCAACTGTTTTCAAAAGCCAGCCTAATATCAAAATTTTATACAACTTGTATGAGGATTTTCACATAAGGCTCGCCAGGTTAATTGGTCGCGTTTTATTGATGTTATAATGAGATTTTACGATATCGATGTGGATATTATACCATCATGTGTAATTGCTTAAATTGAGTGTTTTGTTGTCTGCGCTATAACAGTAGTAATTATAAGTCAAGTATTGGAAACATAAGTAGAATGTTACAACATTAGTGACGATAAACGAACTTTTCGATATTGTGTCGGGTCTGGGTTGTTGTGGTACCGTCGTTGTTTCTGATTCCCATCAAACGAGTGCTTTAGCTACTTACTTTGGGATCAGAACAGTGTATGTGATGTTGTCTCATATTATTATTTTATTTAAATAATCGCTTAGCTGCTACGGGATATTTCTGTAAATATGTGTATAAAGAATTTATATAAAGTTAACTATTGTTGACTTCACAGAAATGTGGGAAAGTCGTAGTTCTGTTACCTACATTTGCATTTAGTAGGTCATCGCCGTAGTCGCTACAGCGCGTAGCTACATCTCTTCGAATTGGTTAGGGCTTAAAACACTGCTCGACCGTCGACGTCGGTGGTGCTTTTTTTTAGGAGAGTTTGCTGATTGCCTCAAACGGCATTTTCAGCTTCACTGGGCTTTTTTTGGGAGGCGCGGCGGCGAGAAACTTAAAGGGTTCAAGCCGTGTGAAACGAATCACCTTCGGAGATTTTCAGGCGTGTACAAACTGGACTGCGACTGTGGGCTCTCTTACATCGGGCAAACAAAGAGAAGTGTAGGAACCCGGGTTAAAGAACATATAGCCGACGTCAAGCATAGGCGCGAAAATAAGTCTGCGGTATGCGAACATTCCCTTAGGGGCCCAACCATTACATCAGATTTGATAAACCACAAATACTCGCCAGAGAACAACGATTCATCCTTAGGATGATACGCGAGGCTGTTGAAATTAAAAAACATCTTAATTTTAATAGAGAAGATGGTTGGAATCTACCACCAGCCTGGGATCCCATCATACAGAATATTAAATCCCAGCCCCAACACCATACTGCCAGACCAAAAGATACTGTAAGCTCTTTCTGCGTAAAACGGAACGTACCTGATTAAATTTAAATGAGGGTATACAAGCTACTAACTAATTATGAGACGACCAACACCTCAGTCTCCCTGTGACCACGGACCCTGCAAAGGGTTCGAAACGTCAGGATAAACATTAATTAAAACTAATGTGTAAAATTAACGCGAGTAGATCCATAAAAGTTGTTTCACAACAAATTTAGCTAGTTTCTAGTTTTGTTTGACGAATAATTAGCTTCCCACCACATAATTTTTCTTATTTTTTATTATTTTCATCTATGTGACGTTCGACTATGGTCTGAGCCGTAATGCCAAGTTATTATAAATATTTGCGTTATATTTTTTTTACGTAAATGCACGTCCGTATCATACGTAAATTCGTATTTAGATGGTAATACATATGTCGTAATTAAATTAAGATATAACCTAAATCTCATAAAAAATTATCAATTAAATGAAGGTGAATTGTGTGGCTGTAAGGCCTAATTGCCTTAGTCTTAAAAGAAGAAATTACTTTATGCACAAGAGCATAAAAACCCATTTTATGCAGCCTTCTCTCGACATAAAGAACAACTTTACGAGCATGAGAAGTGAAAAGATTCTTTTGATATGTAATTATGTGCCTACTCGACTGTACGTATTACGACGAATCTGGAATACGACGAATCAGGAACACGACGAATCCGGTACAAATCGAAAATTCGACCTATGTCTGCTGCTGATCCCCATTACAATAATCCGTATGACATTAGTAAGCAAAATAAACCATCGAATTGGTAATGTTAAGCTAAGCTGCTACAGGAAATCGTTATCTTCATAAATAAATTTGGGAAAATTGTAAAGCATCATTTGTCTTAAACAAGCAAGTCATCGCGCCGTAGTCGCTACAGCATATAGCTACGTAGCTACAACTTTTCGAATTTTTCGTAATTTGTCATAATTTTAATTTGTCGCTAAGTTGTTATGGGAAATCGGTATCTTTATAAAAAAAATGTGAGACAATTTAAATTTAAAAATACTTACATATGTATTTAACAAGTAAATAATCGCGCCGGCGCCGTAGTTTCTAGTCAATACTGCATCTAGCTTAGTAGCTACCCTTCACCCTTGCAATGGTGGTGGCAATAAAGATAGATGCCACCATAATGTAAGCCCTACGTAATTTTGCAACAGGATCAATCAATAAAAAAAAAATAATATCAATGAAAAATAATATTTAGTACCAGTCATGAGTTAAAGGCGGATTTACACGTATCCAGTGGCTGACACCAGTCATGACCAGTCTCGCTGGCCACTGGCTGGCACGTCGGCACTGGCAAGGTACTGGCTCCATGTAAACACTTTTTTGTGCCATTGCTGGTACGGAGTAGAGCATATGGCCATTTTATATGCCAGTGTTTCCGCGACTACCGCCGGCGATTGGCTCCAGCGACTGGATACATGTAAATCAGCCTTTAGGCAACACTGTAATCAGCTGTCAGGTGACGACTTAGCTCAGGATACAAATCCATGATAAAACCGAAATTTATTGACCGATAAGAACAGATAATCAAAACAACAAAATAAACGAAAGAGAGTTACTTAGTTTGTAACTCGCGAGGTGTACTAATTAAGGCAAATCAATAAATTAAGAGGAGCTCGATGGCGCCAGTGGTTAACTTTCGCAAAGGCCGGTCATCGGATGGGTGACCAAAAAACTCTCAGAGCGGAGCGGAGCTCCTCCGTGCTTCGGAAGTCACGTAAAGAGCCGTTGGTCCCGGCTGCATTGGCAGTCGTTAACAGGTTTAGGGCTCTTTCTCCCTATATATCCATAGGGAAGGCTCGTGCCTCTCAGCAGTGGGGGACATAAAATGAGCTGATGATGATGATAATGCATAAATTAAAGAAGAGGTAAAAGTCAATAAAAACACGCTAGTATACTCCTAAGCTAAAAATAAAATAAAAAAATCTGCTCGATTATCAATTTGAAGAAATTGGTGCATTATACAAATATTATAAGTGCTTATTTTATTAAAAAAATATATGTTTATTATTAAAAAAAATATACCTTTAAAGCAAAATTTGAAAGGTTCAAATAACAATGTACTTACTCATAAAAGTACCTACATCAGAATAATCTAAAGACATTTTTATCTAATCGATAGTTATAAAATGGACAAGTTCAAAATCCATGAACGTCAAAAAATATTGTAACAATAGCAGCGAAAGAAATCGTGTCTGATATCATTAAATACATAATCCCCTTTATCCTCTGTCGGATAATAAAGATGTTTTTTTGTTTTATTTCTTATAAACTCAAAATGGTGAAATCTATAAGCTAAGCTAAGCTTTATTGAAATTGCAGCAATACTGTCGTAATAAAACAAATTTCAATTTGGTTTAGAGCTCTGGTCTCAGATCCAAATCCAATACGCAATTTTACTTAAGTGTTTCACCGTAACAACTATAACGTTAGTAGCATGGTAGTATTCCGTCCAACAGCAAGGGCGGCCATACACAGGCAGCTACAAGCTGCGACGCGTAGTGAACTACTACAGTCTTCTATTTACAAACATATGAAACTGCTCAAGCAGTTGCGACTGCTCCGGGCGGCCAAGAGCTCGGTGAAATGCCAGCTTCACTACGACTGCTCAAGAGGTATATGGTCAGTGGCTAACTGCTCGAGCAGCACGTGTATGTAGACCATAAGATAAGATAGCCAGTTCCTCAGTAGTTGAAGATGCCGGGTGAAGTGCGTTTGCAACTTTCATCATCTTATCATCCGGTGATATGACGACTGAGGGCCACTACTTAATGCATTTAAAAAAAGCATTAGCATATGTTTCTATGATACATTGTAATAATATTAGACATTACATAGTTACGTTATTTAGAAAAATGACTGAATCACACGAAACGAGCACGACAATTAAAGAGCTTCAATTAAGCTATAATTATGTCAGCCGTCGCTCACCTTCGGACACGCGAAATTTAAACCACTGCACCACAAACTATAATGAGACTACAGAAAGTAAGCTACATACAAACGCGCTCGAGCAACGCACACGTCGGCAACCTGTCACGGACGCAGAATCGTGCAGCAGCAGCGCTCGGACTGTCCCGAGATCCGTGTCCGTGCAATTCCCCGATCCGATCCGAGCTCGGTGAAGCTGAAAATGCCGTCTGAGGCAATCAGCAATCTCTCTCAAAGGGGTCTATGTGTGCGTTGCATATGTATTAAGTTTGCCTTCTGGATCTGCACTGCACTGACTGCTCGTTGCAATGCTGTTACAACCAATAGAGTACGAGGAATTCATTAAGGCGCTGACTACAATGAAACAGCGAATCGTCTCTGTCGATCTGCGTACATCCACTGGATTCAAGTTCAGGAAATTCTAAAAACGCAAATTATTTAAAATCTAGAACGTTTCTGTCCTGGCTTCGCACGGGTGATCATTTCTTTTTTATATAGCCTATGTTACTCAGCGCTAATGTAGCATTCTAATGGTGAAAGAATTTTTTAAATCGGTCCAGTAGTTTTTGAGTTTATTCGCTGCAAACATACAAAAATACAAAGCTTTCCTCTTTATAATATTATATTAGTATAGAATAGATAAATTCACATAATAACATTCACTTAATATTATCGACGTACTTTTAGTAAATGAAAAAGAAAATCATGTAAATATATACTGTTCAGATATAAAGAAGTGGTGACTATGTCTTTTTTTTATCGAGGATATTTCATAGTTCTGCATTTTGGAAACTTGACACTGTTGCAAATTATAGTCTAATAAAACATATTTTTTATTGGCGTTGTTGTACGTAAATTAAGCGCATTTCACAGTTGTAAGCACCTTTCATATTGCACACAGGCCTGCGATATTACACACGTGAAATTAGATCAGTTAGTAAAGTCTTCATAAAGGGAGGAAAAGTCAGGAGTAAAAGTGTACATAGTGCGGATAGAGGTACATAGGTATCCAAATGAATATAACAAAAAAAAATATAAAAAAATATTATTCATGAAAATAAAAGAGTTATGGTAATTTTTTACGCAAGTTTTTTGTACCGAAATAACTCAAATTACCCCAAAATAATGCTAATTTTATAAATGTGACCACACCTTCCATCAATAGCGGCGGCGGCGACATGTAAGTTTTGTCATTTAACGAAATTTTTATCGGGGTAGTCATTTTCATTTATTGCTTTAAATAATTACGTAAATATAACTGAATCTCGATACCTAATAACACCTTAACGGATCGGACAGGGTTTTTATTACATATTGTATATATATATCAATATTATTTTACCTCTGGATACATGTGTCTCGGAGTTTCATTAATGGTAAGTGTCGATGTCTAAAATATATTTTGTTTATGTAATGATAATAAGGTTATGACACAGTAACAGAGGTCGTTAAGAGACGTGCGACGCTCACCGCGACCGCTGAGTCATGTTCCGTTTTGTATTGCTACTCTACGTATGTGTTCGATTTTGTTTAGGCTAGTCCAGTGGTTTGTCCACCGGTTCCAAACCCAGCGGTCACGGGTTCAACTTCCAGCAGGGGTACACGTTTGTACTCGGTCTGTTTGGTGGTAGGACTTGATTTAATTCCGCCTAGCTAGCGACCACCATCTTATCTAGATGTCATTTCATCAATGTTAGTAGCATTGTTGAGTTCCGACAGTTAGTTAGTAGTTAGTTGGGGATTCCGGGTAAAGTCTTCCTAAACATCGCTTTACATCAGGTGAGATGAAAGCCAAGTGATTGGTCGTAAAGGATAAAAAAGTATCAATTGGAGACTGCAAAACTTACATGACTACGTAATAATGATGTGTCTACCGTCTATGATAGTGTGGCACACACATCAACGCAGACAACGTGGTGGCAAATTGATCAATACGCTAACGATAATATAATCGACGCCAAGTAATTTCCAAACACTAACGACGCGCTCAAGGTCGCCGCCGAACGGGATCGATCCCCATTTATAAATATTTAACACGAGACGACCAAACTAAAGCTGAAGAAACGATTTCTGTTGCTATATTAAAAAACAATTAAGGTATTTAAGGGCTTTGCTTTCGTCATCAGCCTGTTATCCCACGGTTACCCCACGGCAGACACAGGCTTTCCTTCTTGAGTAGCAGACCAATGGCACATGAAGATTTGGTCACCCATCAGCTGACCAGCCATCGCAAATGTTGCTTAACTTGCACGATTCCAAGCCGATTACGCAGGCCTCTGGGCCACCGAACTTCTTTATTTTTTATATTATGTATTACGAATTTGGCCCTTATCTCTTATTTTTGGGAAAAATTATCCCGCGAGGTAATGTGGGGTTGACCTGATGGTATGGCGGACTCACTAAAAACCCAGGGCACCCGTCTACCGCTCAGGCGGAATCCCGAGAACTATAAGTCACTATGACCCGCCGCGGTGGTCCCGCCGGATGCTGCTCTTACGAATCGTGCAAACCCCTGGTGCGGGGCAGGCGATCATCAATTGCCTGCAATGCGCCTATCTTTTGGGGTCTTATTTCCTATTTCTTATGTCTTTCGTTCTCCTCTATCAACCGTCATCTTAACATATACTCCTTTCTTTGCCATATCGTTTTTCACATAGTCCATCCATCTTTTCATCAGTCTGCCTTTTCATTTACCCTTCACCATTCATGTTCATCATCTTTCTCGTCACAAGCTGACGTCTGTTGCTAGTTAGGTATAATAAAAACAATTAAAATGGCGTAAATGGGTGGGCGTTCAATTTTTTTACTGTATTTTATGAATTTTATAAATATTTAATTTAGCTTCAGTGCAGCAATTGGCACTTGAAAATAAAAAAGTAAAACAGTTAAAAGTTAAAGAGCCTGAAAAATTATTATTAAGTCACGTAAAATATTTTGACCGATCTACCTACGTCCGCGAGCGAGCAATAAGCATCATGATGCTCTAACATACATTTGCATATATTAGGTACCTACGCAAACGTATATTACGTTGGTAATGCTATAATGTATAATACGGTATACGTATACGGTAATGTCTCACCTTTTTCGTAAACCAGAGTTACCTATGTAAGTAAATACTAAAAACTCAAGTGTTTTCTTCACAATGCGGTTTGCGTTGCATACGTTTTAAAATATTGTTCTTACACCAAGCAGTGTACTAAGAATTCTGCTTTATTCTCTTTTCTTCTAATGTTTTGATATTCCCTTGTTGGGATAAGTTGTTGCTAGACTATTTCGCATTAAGTTATCAGTGGTTTTATTCACTATGTTTTCATTTACTCTCGCTCATCTGATCGTAATGCCGGTATCTCCGTGTTCTGAGTACAGAACATCATACCCTTTATGTTAATCGTGGCGAGACTTATATGGGCCCCTAAGCCTGCGGCAAACTATTCCAAGGGCTTAGGTGTTATAATTTTAAAATTTGTTTTATAATTTAGCTCTTATGACAGAAGGCCATAGTTGCTTGATCGTGAGTCTCGAGAGAGCTCCTTCTATGAATAACAGTCAAGAAACATGATGCGTAATATAAGAAATCATGCATTTGGGTAAATGGGTATTTAGGCCCGTTATTATTATCTACCAAAGCAGAAATGGATCGAAAAAAGGAAAGAGAAAACGGTGGCTGAAAATAGAAGCATAATACTAACGCACTGTCTATCTTATCTATCAGCAACTGTCGGAATAGAACAATTATTGTACTACTGACGTTGTTGTTATGATGAAAGATTCAAGATGAGGAAGAAAACTGTCGGACTTAAAACAAGCCCTACCACCGAGTCAATAATAAATACTCCGTTGTGAATCGAACCTCGGATCTCCGATTCTGAGATGGCCAAACCAAGCGGTCAATAATAAGTGAGTGACTAGAACCTCTGTTTCAAAGGCCGTGGCTCTAACCCCTGGACTGCACAGTCAGTTAAAATTATTTTACATATTTCTGAAAGTGGAGCATACTTCGTAAATGGTGACGCAACGTCATACATAAGTACAAACGCCTGCACGTTAACCTATCCAAGGCTAGAAAATTTCTTCAATAAATGTTCAACCATATGACATATATAAAGTTCAAAGTCTATTGAGAACATACCGTCGTTGTCAAACCAAAACCTGCTATGTGTAAAACAGAAGTTATGAGATAATCAAAGAAAACTTCCTCTTGTAAAATTTTACATGAAGAATTGTAATAACCATTGCCTGATTAAAGATAGCTACCAATACACACAGTGTGTTTAAACCCGTAGCAGTTTTTGTATATAAAAGTTAGTCACTCAACTACTCAAAATGTCTAAATCTCAAAAAATGCCACATAGCAGATTTTCGTTTGACAGCGACGATATGACAGTTTATTGTATTCTTATAAGCAGGCGTGTGTACATAGTATAGAAAACAAATCGATATTGACGTCTCCAACGCAAAATTCAAGAGAAATTATGCGTAAATATTTGTATTTCAGAAACGATAACATTTGATTGAATAAAATTTTATCACACTGTAAGTACTGTAACACCTATTAGGTTGGTAAACACTAAAGCACTTTGTGAGGTACGAATTATGAATTTCAAACTCTATTACTAACACGTTTCATAACAACAATTTACTTTTATTTATTTACCGTGTCATGAACAATGAAATGTATAAATGCTGTGTACTTTGTTGTTACTTTTAAATAAATTCGTAGCTTATCTTATCTTATCTTATCTTATCTTATCTTATCTTATCGTATCGTATCTTCTTTTCTCTTATCTATTCCACGAGATGGTAATGCTTGGCTTTAATTTCATCTGAGGGTAACTTAACTCAACCTGTTGAAACACAACAATGCTACAAATATTGATGTCATGGCGACTACTTAGATAAGTTGGTGGTAGCCACGTGGACTTAAAAGAAGCGTTGCATCTACCAACAAATAGCTTGTGTAGGGCATGTGGAGAGAAAACGGAGTTAATGCAGCACCTACTGTGTGACTGCGACTCTCTGGCTAGGAAAAGAATGGAACTCCTGGGGTCGGCCTATCCGAAACCGGAGGACTTCAGTCTCTTCGCTCTTAGGGACGTTGCCAAACTTATGGCATCTATCTTTACACGTGAAGAAGAGTGAAAGGATGGGGTTGCAGAAAAGATCCCGATGGGTCGAAGTGTTACTGCGAGGGGGAAACCTCAGCAGGCCCCACTAAGATAAGATAAGAAATAAAGAGCGTACAACCAACCAAACCGAGTACGAAGATGTTACTCTACGCTTGGAACCGAACCCGGGACCTCTGGGTCTGAGACCGTTGGTTTAACCACTAGACCACAAAGGCGAGGCCGTTAAAAACTATTGAGAAACAGGCCATTTTACCTTTGATGGAACAAAAATTCTGTTTACATTGTTAAGATTTTACTGTTTTTTTTATACGATCCTTTAACATAACAATTTGTACCTCAGTTATTTCCGGGTTTCCGAAGGATTCCGGGTGAAGTACGCCATCTTCCGCCTTGACTTGATATTTGTTATTTATTTTTTTTTTTATGATACGTGTCCCACGAGGCATGTCTTGGCGACTTATAATAAAAGACAGCATTTAGTTTTAAGATAAAAATATAGCTTCTTACTTGTTGTACGTATGTCTTATTGTCCTATTGAAATAAATAAAGAAATAAATACAAGGTCTTCTGTCCTGTAGACTTACAACCCGAAGGCGTTGTGACAATTAAAAGAGCTCAATTATTCTAGCCTCAACGTGCCTAAGCCAAATAAATCCATTTGTCCCACTCGTAAAGGATAAGCAAGAAATTAAGAGAAAAAAATAGTTTGAGTAGATTGCTTAATGCGACCTTTTAGGACCCACTGTTTCAAAACTAGAATTCACAAGGAATTCTAGTTGCTGACGTGCGTGTACGGCGGGCGCCTAATCTGTCGCTAAGCCTCGCATGAAATATCAAGTGGCCAAGCAGAGCGCTATCTGGTAATCGCTCGAATGCCCTCTATCTCTGTCATTCATGAAAAAAACAAGTGAATTAAGAAAATATTAAACTTGAAGATTTTTTTCATAACAACTTTTTGATAAGTTTTTTTTTTAGACATGTTTTCGATAACATACCATTATGTAATGATGTGAACTAAAACTTTTCTTGCTGTAAGTCTTGTGTACATCGATCCGCTCGTTATTGTTCGTACTAGTACTAGTACCTACGAGTAGTAAACAAGGAGCTCGATGGTGATGATAGTTGTATAGGTTTTATGTAATGATATTACTAATTCTAATTCTTAAGTCAGTAACTATAATATTTTATTTTCCTTTTATTTTCCTTTCAGTTGTCCTACACCGCAAAGGTTGTCTGGAAGAGATCGCTTTAAGCGATAAGACCGCCTTTGCCCATTCCGATATAAAAAATTCGTTGTTTGTTTTTACTTTTCTGTGAGTGTGTGTGCAATAAAGAGTTTTATCTATCTATCTATTTTTTACGATTTTTTTTAACCTCAATAATCGTAAACCCAGCGCGTTTACTATTGCGCCATCGAGCTCCACTAATGAATAGATAGTTGCAAACAAATCAAAATTGACATGAAATATAATTATTTATGTATTATTTACAATTTGATTATTAAGATTAAGAAACCCCCAAAAGGGGTCGAAAATAAGTTACCAGTGACTTATCTTGATGATATCACATAGCAATTTAATTTTTATTTATTTATTTCGATGTATATTGTTTGGCGTCATATTATTTTCCCAATTCTAAGTTAGTTTAAAGTTTTGACATCGAAATCGTTATTAATTGTTTTTATGTTTTTATTTATTTGTTTTGACATCAAAATTTTATTGTGATTGTTTTATTTTACTATCTAAAATTGGCATGCAATAATTTATATTATTTTGAATTTTGCATTCACAATGCTAATATATAAACATAATAAAAAATATTATTCATGAAAATAAAAGAGTTATCGTAATTTAAAACGCAAGTTTTTTGTACCGAAAAAGCTCAAATTACCCGAAAATTATGCTAATTTTATAAATGTGACCACACTTTCCATTAATGGCGGCGGTGCCAAGCAAAGGTCCTACGTCCTACTTACCGAAGTGCCGACAAAAGTATTGCCATGTCATTTAACAAATTTTTCATCGGGGTAAATATTTTTCACTTATTATTTTAAAATAATTACGTAAATAGAACTGAATCTCGATACCTAATAACACCTTAACGGATCAGACAGGGTTTTTGTTACATATCGTATATAGTTATAAGATAAAATTTTACTAGAAAAGATCTCCCACTCGAGCTTTGACGCTGGTTGTTTTTTTTTCTAGTAAAATTTTGTCTTGTAATGACATGCGATAAATTTGAAATTATTTCTTGTGTGGGTTTATGTTGACTGAATGAATGAATTTAATTACGAATATAGCGTGAGAATTGTGATTGATTCTAAAATCACCCCCAAAAACAAGATGTTCGTATCGTAAGTTCCATTCGAGCATGTTCCGCATCGGACGTCGCATACATCTCATGCATAATTATGACGCAGGATCGGCCGCGTTTCGCACAATGTGTCGCGTAACAAGAGCTGCTTTAAGTGACCGTCGTCGGAGCGCTTGCAATATTCATTTGACTAGCATGTGGGTGTAAATGAATATGATATGGTGTATATACCATTTTATTTATAGTTGGGAAGAGCTTGGCCTTTACCTTACATAGGTACACACATACAGTTACGCCTGTCTCTACAAATACTTTTGTTTTATATCTTACAGGTAAGCACAGTGAATTCATCTCACTTGATTTTAAGTGATGATAAGTTAATGGTGGAAGTGACCTTCACCCGGAACCCTCAACTACTGAGGCACTGGCTATCTTAATTTTAGATGTCGGAACACAACATTGCTACAAACATTGATGTTATGGCGTCATATTAAGATAAGATACCACCATCTAGTCGTAGCTAGTCAGGAGGACAAAAAAACCCTACCACCAACCAAACCAAATACTTAAACATGTAACCAGTGAGGGCACTGGGAATCGAACCGGGACCTATTGCTCTGAGAACGGTGGTGTTAACCACTAGACCACACAGGTGGTTATAATTTCTAGATTACTTTATAAACCTACAGATATTTACACCAAGATGCATGTATTTTCTTATTTGCGATTTTGTGCTTCAAATAATTTTTTTTTTTTTAATTTAATTACGAATGAAAGAGTTTTCATTGCAATAATTCCGTCGTTAAACATCTAAGTACTAGTATGACTCGATCCAAGCCGGATACGCAGGACAATCAGGTTAGTACGGGGTTTCTTCCGTTCATTAGTTCGCTTTCACTACTTCCCTTATGAATAACGCATCAAATCAGCCCGTGAATGCATAATGCCTTGTCGGTCGGTAGACACTCGACACCTCGAAACGTAACAATTCACGGTTTGTGTATTGAAACGAAGGTTTTTACAAGATAGCCAGGTAGTATAACATCAATTTTTCTTGCGAGTTTCATCCTAAACGTAGAAAAGCGAATTTCAAAGTACTTATACGAGTATGCTTATAGGTGTTGTAATAAGAAAAGAAACAATTGAAATCCTTTTTTTAAAAAAAAGTCCGCAATTTTTGTTTCAAGCTACTTGTAACTCTTAACCCCCTTATTCATAAAAACTTGCATTATTTAGTTAATCATTGTTTTGTCTCTTTTTCTCAAATTCAAAATGACGTTTGTGTGACATTGACAAAACTTATTTAGAATAATGCTTAAATAGTTTTTATGAATAAGGGTGTTAGTGTTGAATAATGCTAACTTTATTATGATTTTGAAAGATCTTATAAACATAATAATTACTAAATATTTACAAAATAAATTAAACTACTAAAAACTAACCTCTTAAAAACTATCTTAACGATCTGTCTATCGATCGATCTTATAAACGTATAAAAATAATTTATGATTCACATAATTTATTTACTTATAATTATTTCTCATGCTTTCGTTTTTACGTTAAAACAACTATAAAACAATAAAATAGGTGTTACAAAAACACAATGTTGAAAAAATTTCCACGAGCAGAGTTTGAACCTGCACCCTTCTGACATACCGGGTCAGGTGCTCTTCCAATTGAGCTATCGTGGTTCTAATCAGCCCGCCGAAATTATTCAACACTATTTACTTTTTTACTTTGAAAGCCAAAGGCGCCAATTCAATGTCAACAACTACCGTCATTAACATCTGATCATAATATTTTTACAAATACTAAAGATCTGTTAAGAAGTAGGCAAGCTATTTATAAAATGTTTTTGTTTTGTTTATATAATTTTAACGCAAATTTTGTTGCGATACAAATTACAAAAACACAATGTTGAAAAAATTTCCACGAGCAGAGTTTGAACCTGCACCCTTCTGACATACCGGGTCAGGTGCTCTTCCAATTGAGCTATCTTGGTTCTAACTAGCCCGCCGAAATTATTCAACACTATTTACTTTTTTACTTTGAAAGCCAAAGGCGCCAATTCAATGTCAACAACTACCGTCATTAACATCTGATCATAATATTTGAATAGTTATTAATATTTAAATAGGTGTTCATTAAAAACTACCAAGATTAATTTAAAGAAAATCAATCGCCCGTGTTTTGCCAGCAAGAAAATTCATATTCAAAAATTCTGATTATTGCAAGCCTAAAAGTTCCATTGACAAAATATAAAGAATTCCATTTCTAACCACCACAGTAATTTGTATCTGAATTTTTTTGCCAAAAGGTACGAGGAGCATTTCTCAGAAACCACAATAAATTCTAGGATAACGGAATCGGATGACAATGAAATATTTTATGTAAAGTAGACAGAACAGAGAATTGGATAAGGGCAAAATGAAAATGGAAATTATTCACTTTGGAGCGTGCGAATAATAAGCTAATAATGAAAGTGGAATAGTTTAAAAAAAATAACAACAAAGTAAGGCAAGGATAATTCCTAAGTTTTTTAACCGCAAACAGGTCATGTATCTTAGACCTACACATATGCATGTAGATAGGTTGTACACCAAATGTTATTGTATTTGTTTTCGTATAGGCAGAGCATCTGGATTCCACTGTTGCTTAATTAGGGTAAGCAAAAGTAGTGTCAATTCCCTACTATAGTAAAACAATAAAGTATGAGAAGGACGATTTGGAAATTGATTTAATTTGCTTTGAAATGAAACAACTTTTACGGATCTACTCGCGTTTATTTTACACATTAGTTTTATTTAATGTTTATACTGACGTTTCGAGCCCTTTGCAGGGTCCGTGGTCACAGGGAAACTGAGGTGTTGGTCGTCTCATAATTAGTTAGTAGCTTGTATACCCTCATTTAAATTTAATTAGGTGCGTTCCGTTTTACGCAGAAAGAGCTTACAGTATCTTTTGGTCTGGCAGTATGGTGTTGGGGCTGGGATTCAATATTCTGTATGATGGGATCCCAGGCTGGTGGTAGATTGCAACCATCTTCTCTATTAAAATTAGGATGTTTTTTTTAATTTCAATAGCCTCGCGTATCATCCTAGGGATGAATCGTTGTTGTCTAGCGAGTATTTGTGGTTTATCAAATCTGATGTAATGGTTGGGCCCCTCAAGGGAATGTTCGCATACTGCAGACTTATTTTCGCGCCTATGCTTGACGTCGTCTATATGTTCTTTAACACGGGTTCCTACACTTCTCTTTGTTTGCCCGATGTAAGAGATGTAAGAGATTAATTTGCTTTGGCGACAGAGTCGAGTCGACAGAGAGGCGATTGAAGTCAATGACCCTAAGTTACATCCGCCCAAGGGTGTGCGTATGAGTGAGTGAAATAACCGCATTCATATTACGTCTGGCTTGATACAGGCAACAGGGCTGCGAGCACTGCGAGAACATTCAGAAAATACTATATACAAGACACATATAAAGTAACGCCATATGAAATATTAATGTAAGTAAAATTTAAACACTGAAAAAAGACGACAACCTCAGGCGGGAATCGAACCACGCACCACTTGGCCAAGTGGTTAAGGCAGCCGCCCGGAATGCGGAAGGTGCGTGGTTCGATTCCCGCCTGAGGTTGTCGTCTTTTTTCAGTGTTTAAATTTTACTTAAGTATATTTAAGCGTTAATAAAACGCTAAAATATATAAAAAACACTTATATTAATGTAATTTAAGAATGGGTGGGGCAAGCGTGGTGGGTGATTCAAGCCGTTACCCATCTGTGGGACTGTTATGTTTAAGTATGTTCATGGAGTCTATTTATATTTAAGTTTTTTTTTACAGTTTGTATATTATATTATTATCACTTAATTTAATAAACTTAATATGTATATGTCAGTTCTTATAAATTTATGTGGTATATGTTTCATTTACGTTCTTTGTCGCACCGCTTACCAATTTTTCTGTCTAGCCCTTAGGTCGACTGGTGTAAATATTAAGTCCGCCTTTCGTACTTTATTTTATTGTATTGTGCAATAAAGATTAAATAACTAAATAAAGGTTTCCCTCTCCCCTTCTGTTTAGTTCAGCACCTTATTTTCTTCGGATAGTTCATATATACCCAATTCAACAAAATGATTCATTAAATGGGTCAAGTAAAACTAGACATTTAAGTCTTTAATCGCCGTGGTGGTCACCGGTGACCGACAAACAATAAATTTTCTATTGTGTCTGGTTTTGCGGCAGTCAACCTGTTAATAAAATGTCCGTAATTGTAAACAAACAAGACGTGTCCGTAAACAAGAGTAACTGTTACAATTACGCCAATTCGTTAGCTCCAAATTCTCCCTATCACTGTTAAAAGTGACAGCATTTTTTTATAGAAGCAGCTTATGTAGCTAGCCAATCCTCCCATTCATTTTTTTTGTATTGTTTTACGGCTCCGGATGAAATCATTCAAGCAATCATTCAATCATTCGTTCTATCTTCATATTATTATGTAATACATAAATAAACAATATTGATGATGATGGATGAATGATAATAGAAATAGGATTGATATTACTCTCAACCTCTCGAGTATCTCAGTAAAGATGTGGGGCTTTACTAAGTCCTCACGCAGACTTCTTGAGAGAATTTGAAAAGTGACGTTGCACTGTTTTGTTTCATTTGCCAACACTCATGCACACTCACGAACATTTAAAGGTTAATAATCCACCATTATTTCACATTAATATTTGACATAACACAAATTTTAGAAAATAAACCAAAACCGCAGACATGACTCTTCACTTTCCCGCCAAGAAGTCTCCTCCCATTCATTATTTAGAGTGACAGTATTTTTTTTAAATAGAAACAGATTAAAATAATTTGTTTTCGTTGACAGCCCTGCTGACCACACAAACAATTAGCGGACACTTCGCAGTAATCACTACAAGCTTTACACTGGCTGATACGAGGGATCGGATTGCAGGCCAGTTCGCTGAACCTCGCCAATGCAATAACCCAACCCTGCGCTATTATGAAACATATGAATTTAAAGAACAATGAAAACTAACAAAATGATTTGTAATCCTATTCATTCGTGAGATTCACAGGTGTATGTACCTTATTGATAAGTAGGTATCTATCTAATACTGTTATTCCGAAAAATTCAATCACCAAATCGTAGAACTATAAGGGCACTTATTTATACTGTATTAAACAAATGCAAAACAAAAAAACAGTGAAGCCAACAAATACAGAGAGGCAATCAATCACACGGAGTCTCTACTATTGACACTAGTTTAGAGATATCTCTTTATTACATCCTATTATTATTATTATCATATTATGATAATTATATAACCTTTTTGAACTATCAAGGTCACTACACATTAGAGTAATTAATAACGGGATTATCGCCATGTCGATTGTCATTAATGAAATATCAAATACTAAAAATTACAAAAACACAAATGTTGAAAAAATTTCCACGAGCAGGATTTGAACCTGCACCCTTCTGACATATTATGATCAGATGTTAATGACGGTAGTTGTTGACATTGAATTGGCGCCTTTGGCTTTCAAAGTAAAAAAGTAAATAGTGTTGAATAATTTCGGCGGGCTGGCTAGAACCACGATAGCTCAATTGGAAGAGCACCTGACCCGGTATGTCAGAAGGGTGCAGGTTCAAATCCTGCTCGTGGAAATTTTTTCAACATTTGTGTTTTTGTAATTTGTTTCGCAACATAATTTGCGTTAAAATTATATTATAAACAAAACAAAAACATTTTATATCAAATACTCGTAAACAACTAAAGATGGTAATAATGGTACATAATAAAACGTACATGATTCCGGTGAAAATTCGTTCTCACCTCTTCGGTGACTTATTAGTAGCTTACTATATGAAACTATAAACACAATATAAGAAAGGAGTATTACTTCTTCCTTATACTGTGCTATACATGCAAGCGATAAAAGCATTTGTTAGATATGTTGGCTCAGAATGAAGAAAAGGATTTGAGAAAACCATTAACGATAAAAAATAGTAATAAGTCAGCTCTTTTTAGTTCTATACAACTTATATATTACATATACGTATTTAACTATATACAACACACATTTTAGAGTCAAGGAATATATGACGTTGTTTTAAAGATATAATAAATTTTACCACAATAGACAAATATGTAATTAAAGCTGGTGAAATATGCCGCCATCTTCAGCTAGCCTTTGATAAGGTGACTATATCTTACGAGAATATAGGTATCTGAGCCATATAAGAAAACCAAAGCCAAAGAACGGTTCAAAGGGAAACGAAAAATTCCATAGTTCATTCAAGGGAAACTTTTGCCAGGTTATGTTAGTAGTAGTAGTAGTTATCGTAATACTTTTCAATTTGACATTTGAAAGCTATTGAGGAACTTCAAACTAATTCACAAGTGTCAGTGATTACGATCGCAACGCGTTTTTGAATGATTTTATTGATGTTGCATGAACGACATCGTCAATTTGACATATAATTGAAATCGTTTAGGCAACATGTTAAGCGTAAATGAAATACCTTTGAAAGGTATCGTGATAAAAGTTGAAATTGGACACTAAGTCCCCCGGACTGAGACATTGGATACTTTTTATCCCGGTAACAGGGTCCTGTAGGATATTGTAGTCTTCGCGAGCGAAGACGCGGGTGACTCTAGTGATAAATGAATATTACATTATTTTTATTCCCCACACACTATTAAGGCAGTGTTTTTCAAAAACTCTTATCATAATTAGTCAATAAGTCAGATAGTAGACACCCACCTTATTCCGTTTATTATTGTAATTATTGTTAGTTTTTGTATTAATTAGTTAATCTTTTTTTATCTTAGTATTAGTTTTAAGTATTACTTTATTTAGGATCGGTATTGTTGTAAAACGTTTCAATCTATATACAAAACGTCATGCTGTGTACACTCGTTTTAGATTAACGTCTAGATAAAATAAGAAAAACCAAAATATGTTATTGTAGGCATTGATTGTAATCAGTTTGTATACCTATAGAAATAAATATATAAAACAATAATTACAACTTCTTCAGTTGTTTTTAAATGTAACATATTTATGATTGAAATGAAACAACTTTTACGGATCTACTCGCGTTTATTTTACACATTAGTTTTAATTAATGTTTATCCTGACGTTTCGAACCCTTTGCAGGGTCCGTGGTCACAAGGAGACTGAGGTGTTGGTCGTCTCGTAATTAGTTAGTAGCTTGTATACTGTCATTTAAATTTAATCAGGTGCGTTCCGTTTTACGCAGAAAGAACTTACAGTATCTTTTGGTCTGGCAGTATGGTGTTGGGGCTGGGAAATAATATTTAAAAAAAAGTTGTTGCATTTCAATGTGTAGTGTTCATGTAAACTTTTGAAACAATATATTTATGATTGCTTGTGTTGGTTCGATCCGTTTAACGATGCCTGTACTCGTACACTATTTATTTTGTTCAGATCAGAACCGGATCAGATTATGCTAATCGATACTGCCGACGTCACTGAACTAACGTCATCACAACCAACGTAGGCGCTGCAAGGCATTGTTTGCTGAACTGATTATACAAAATGGGTCTGCTCCGATAAAATACTAGCGCTCCATACTACCAGATTATTGTATTATTTTACGTATTAATGTGGAAGGCATCACAACTTGGACTCCTGAGGGCGGGAGGCGTCGCTCAGGGTTGCCTGCACAAGCGATGACGGGGCGACGACGGAATGATCCCGATGCCTTTACAGAGGGGATGGTGGGAAACCAAGGATCGAATAAAGTTTAGAGGAGGAGCATACCCAGCAGCGAGTCAGACTAACAAAAACATATTATTATTAATCCTATAATGCACATAGAAAATACACTTCGAACTTCACGTTATGAAAAACAAATACAAGGGTGAGCAAAACACAAAATTAATTACAAAAACACAATGTTGAAAAAATTTCCACGAGCAGGATTTGAACCTGCACCCTTCTGACATACCGGGTCAGGTGCTCCACCACGATAGCTCAATTGGAAGAGTACCTGACCCGGTATGTCAGAAGGGTGCAGGTTCAAATCCTGCTCGTGGAAATTTTTTCAACATTGTGTTTTTGTAATTTGTTTCGCAACAAAATTTGCGTTAAAATTATATAAACAAAACAAAAACATTTTACAAAATTAAAACAAAAATAAATACTTCAAATATAAAATATATACATACATGTGACAGTATAACTATAATATGAACTATAAATATATACGAGTACCTATGTACGGAAACGCCTGGCCTCTCACTTTTTTGTGATCGATCACTTTAACGTATGTACACGATAGTTTGTATGGCGTTGAAGCAGCACTTCCAAAGACAAACGAGGTGACATTGAATTTTGTCACACAAATCGTTACGAATGGTAAAGAAAACTGGAACTCAGCACTTTGATTCAGTTTTTTTTTCACAGAGGCAAATGACTCTGCTCGGCCTGATGTTAAGCAGAGCAGAGTGCGAGGACAGCCAGTGGCGCAGGCGCAGGATTCTGCCTCACTAGCCGTCCTCACATTGCTCTCCAGCTAGTTACTTCTGTATCACCACGTTTAAAGGACTCCATATTATAGGAAGGAGGAAATACGTGTAGTTGAATAAAAAGACAATAAAAATTATAAATAACAAATGTTGCTTACCTAAGACAGAGTGTTCGAGTCACACTGGTTTCTAACATTGTTGTGGACATTACACGAAAGAAGGATGATCGTTGCAGCAAGTCTCAGAATCTAGACACTGTCTCCACACACAATGTTGGACCAAAATGCAACGAATAAAACGCAATGTAGGACGGACTCCCTGCAGCGGACCGACGACGTCTTATAGAAGATAGCAAGCGGTCGGTGGGGGGTTATTAGGGGGAGCTTGTGTTCAGCAGTGGACGGCAATTGGATGAAGAAATAAATATTCTGTATTCATATTTTTTCATTCACTATCTCGTGCCATTCTTATTTGGACTTTAAATAATTATGAAACCACGTTGTTACATAATAAAAGAGCTGTGAGATAATACATACTGATAAAAGAGAAAAGAGTATAGAGGTTGTGAATGATAATTTCCGATGAGCATACACAGGCGGTGTCATTGTGTGCGTCCGTGACTGATAAGGGATCTAAGCTGATGTCGGCGTGCTATCGAGCATCCTTGAGATCGCTATCACCGAGCGAATGTCGCCGTTGCAAGTCTAAAGCATCACCCAAACAGAGGCGGTCTGCGGTCGCGGGCACCGTCGCGGTCGGAAGTGATAGTCAATATACTACAAGTGAAAACTATTTAAAGCATCACAAAAACACAAATGTTGAAAAAAATCC
This sequence comes from Eudonia truncicolella, assembly GCA_949315975.1. Taxonomy (NCBI): domain Eukaryota; kingdom Metazoa; phylum Arthropoda; class Insecta; order Lepidoptera; family Crambidae; genus Eudonia; species Eudonia truncicolella. The sequence goes on from OX438836.1 coordinate 14,360,011, forward strand.
ACAAGCAGGATTTGAACCTGCACCCTTATGACATTTGTGTTTTTGTGATTTGTTTCGTAACAAAATTTGCGTTAAAATTATATAAACAAAAACAATTTCTAAATAGCTTGCCGCGTCCCTGTAGTGGGCGCGCCGCGTCATTCTCTTTTTTAACGGCGACTCTATCTGAGTAATGCCAACCGCGTCTCCCGACCTTCGGGGGGCGTGCGTTCCGGTAGCCTTCACAGCCCTTTTAAAGGCTAAAAGCATCTGCGAGCAGATTTTCCCCTGGACAAAAAAAAAAGTAAATAGCTTGCGAAGTAGGCAAGCTATTTACTTTTATTTAACTGATCTTTAGTATTTGTAAAAATATTATGATCGGATGTTAATGACGGTAGTTGTTGACATTGATGGGCGCCTTTGGCTTTCAAAGTAAAAAAGTAAATAGTGTTGAATAATTTCGATCGGCTGGTTAGAACCACGATAGCTCAATCGGGAGAGCACCTGACCCGGTATGTCAGTAGGGTGCAGGTTCAAATCCTGCTCTTGGAAATTTTTTCAACATTTGTTTTTGTTATTTGTTTCGCAACAAAATTTGCGTTATAATTATATTTAAACAAAAACAATTTATTTAAGGCATGTTTTTCCTATAACACATATGCTACTAAATTACTTATATAAAATATCACAAAATAAGGGGACTGCAGAATGTAAGTTTAAAAGAAACGAGCTCGTATGTGTAAAGCTTATCAAAATATCAAATATGAAGTAGATCAAATTAGTGCAGGCAAACTGCGATCGTGGGCTTGGGAGGAAGATGCCCTGTCGGCCGTGTTTCGCCCTAGGCGTACGGAAAGGCGGGAGGAGAGGTTTTGCTCAGCTCCTGCCCCCATAGCGTGCTCGCATGTGGCGAGATACACGCGTAGTTTTTGGAGCAGCTTTCTGCTATGTTACCTCAAGTAGGGTCCATCGGAACAACCGTGGCGGCTGTAGTAGATTCGCTCGTAGATTTCCTACAACCCGCCACCCGTGGTCGCGAAGTTGGTTTTGAACCCCCTCGTGTTTAGTGGGATTCGTCACTCCCTTTTCCACCCTGGATACTATTTTCTTAGGCTCCAGGCAGATAAGAAGGACGGAAGGACCGCCACATAACTTGAGACGCCTCAGGGTCTGTCGTATCCCAGTAAAGAAGATTCACACGGTAAAAAAGGCAGACTGCGATTGCACGCAGGTACAGCAACATATCGATAACTGTCCAATTTAATTAATAAATGTTCAACCATATGCCATTTACATAGAGTTCAAAGTTTATTAAAGAGATTTGACCTCAAAATTGACAGCACAGACATTATACTTCTTTGTTCTACATACGTGATATTGGCAGAATTGTGCAATTCCATAGAACAAAGAAATAAAAAGAAAGAGGTAAACATGAAGTTGACATTGACAATTTGACAGCATTGCCAGATTTGCCAGCATTGAACGCGACCGCAGACCGCCTCTGTTTGGGCAAGGCTTTAAATGTATATGTGACATTTTTGGGACTATACTATACGGGTCTTACAAATAAACAAAGAATAAGGTTCGAATAGTTATTCCGTGTTTTGTTTACGAAAATGACGTATACATGACAAGAACTTTTTTGTTTATTTGTAAGGCACTACGAGTTTTATTAAATTTTCTTAACGTTTGTTATTGGGCTACAGTCTGTTTGAACTTGCTAATTGTATTTCTTATTTCACGGTGAACGTTGAATGTTGGATGCAAGTATGAATATAACATTGTTTTTGAAAATATATTTTAATATATAGGTAAAAGCCAACATTTTTCTAGTCTTAAAATATATAAGTAAAAATATATTTGGATAATATAAATATAAATATTCATAAAATTTTATAAAATAGCTTCAGTGCAGCAATTAGCACTTAAAAATAAAATATAAATAAAAAAAAAATAAAAGAAGTAAAATAATATAAATATATTTGGAGATTTTTTTGTAAAATTTTTAATTTAATTATATTGTCTCGTAAAATATAAAATATCTATGACATGCAAAATACAGACATAAATTAGGTACAGACGCTTGCACATCAACCGCCTCTGTGGTCTAGTGGCTAAGACCACCGGTTTAGACTCAGAGGTCCCGGGTTCGATTCCCAGCGGGTACATGTTTGTGTACTCGGTTTGGTTGGTGGTAGGGCTTGTTTGTCCGCCTGGCAAGCTACCACCATCTTATCTAAATATGTCGCCATAACATCAATGTTTGTAGCATTGTTGTGTTCCGGCAGCTAGAGATAAGATAACCAGTATCTCACTAGTTGAGGATCCCGGGTGAAGTCCATCATTGCTCGCTTCCATCATTGGCCGCCTTATCATCACTTAACATCAGGTGAAAACAAGGCACTGTGCTTACCCGTAAATATAAAAAAAAAACCTATCCAAAACTGTCAAATTTCTTTAATACATTTTCAACCTTACTTAGGCATAAAGTTCAATAAAAGTCTATAGAAGAAGTTTGACAGTTTGTGGTAGGTTGATGTGCAGGCGTGTGTACATCAATATCTACAACTGAAAAAAAAAACATCGATATGTTATAGTAATTAACAAATAACTACTAATAACTATTCAATCAAAGAGTTTTATTATTTTTTCAACGAACAGTTTTATTTACGTTACGCAAGAAGTGGCTGAATTCGCATTTTTTATCTGTATAAGTTTCTGGAGTCTTCACAATTTAATTTGAAGTCTCTTCAAGCCGTTGTTTCATTTGATTGTAAATAACGATAGATTTGGGATTAAACTTAGGCTTTGTCACACAGCGGGCGCTCCAAGCGTGGGCGGGCAGAGTTAAAGTTTTGCCATACAAATACCTACTCGTTTTTTAAAGCGCTGACAAGAGCGCTTTCTGTCGATCTGCATACAAGCAAACCTTGTGCGAGTGCGAGAAAACAATTTTGGCATTGCAATTTTTTTTTGGTCAAGTGTGAGTTGTACACATAAAGGAGTCGATTTGATCAAAAATGTTTGAAGCGGGTCTGTTTTGTGCTAGGAAAAATTCATTGTTTCAGAGGAAGAAAAATCGGGGCAGCAGAATTTAGTCAAATTTAAAAAAAAAAACTAATTAAATCCATAGTCTAAATCTAAATCAAAGTGAAAGGATCGTTTAAAAAAATATGTGCACATTTATAAATCATCACCAGCTCATTTATGTCCCCGCTGCTGGGGCACTAGCCTTCCATATGAATGGATAGGGAGAACAGGTCATAAACCACCACGTGAGCCCAGTGGTTGGTGGTTGTTAACGACTGCTAATACAGGCGGGACCAACAGCTTTACGTGCCTTTCGAAGCACGGAGGAGCTCGAGATAATATATTTTGGTCACCCATCCGATTGCCGACCTTTTCGAAAGTTGCTTAACGTCAACAATCGTAAACCGGGCGCTTTAACCACTGCGCCATCTAGCTCCTCAATTTATAATTAAAATCCTATATAATACCAGAATAATCGTTTAAAATATATTAAATAATAACAATCTTCAAATAAAGAAACTCTTCTCCTGTTTTTCTGTATCATTGGCTTTTCGATAAACATGTACCTACTAGATACACTCGTATATATTTTGCTAATCCTACCACATGGATAACAGTGATATCAGCTCTTTTGTAAGGACGGTAATCCATCGGTTTCGGTTTCAAATGCGAAACAAAAAGAAACTTCGTATTTATTAACTTTATTTTCTTGTTTCTTTCAATAAAATCTTTCTTTGTTAGGTGCGTTTCAGTTTTTACTAAAATAAAATTATATTTTAATATTCTAATCTGGCGCGACATTTGCGTGTAATTTTAAAAATGAAGTGTAATAATCTTTACTTAATTAAGACTCATAATAATAATAATGCTAGATTTTTATATAATATTTTTATGTTTTGTATGTGCTTTTGTATTTTACTTTTATATTAATATTATAACCAACCTAGGCTAATAAATAAAATAAATAAAGATAATAATACTTAATAATAAGTATTTCAGAATAATTCCGTAGACTGTTAGTAATTACAATAGACGTTAAACACTAAAAATGTTCGTTACAAGAAAAAAAATAAAAATGCACATTAAACAAAAACGAGCTTCGCGCACTGTTACCACCACCCACCGTTATGTTTCAGCATCGGTGAGTCCCAGCGGTCAGACAACGTGGTTCGGGCTGCCCCGCAGTCGCCCCATGAGTGAGGCGCAACGCTAATAATAGCGTAGAAACCAACAACCTGCCACTCAGCAAACATTGCTGAAGCGTTGCAATAGCGAGGCAGCCCAAACAGCACTCTAACCGTGTTGTTGTACTGTACTCTCAAGGCGCTGTACCTTCGCTGCGTGTTCTTCACGCACAAGCTGGAAGTATAAAAGGTTTGGCAATAGGCCTTAACCAGGGTGACAGCGCACGGACACCGTTCAGCGCTCACGCTTTATGTCCAGATTGTCAGACAGGTCATCAGATACCCAGTGACCCAGATACTTAAACTGATCCACTTTATTCAGAGGGGTCCGTCCGCACAGATGCAATAGTAGAATAGATAGAGATGCAATAATAGTAGAGTAGATGGAGTAAGATTTTCTTCCGGCTTTAAAGATCATTATTTCACCCTTTCTCGCATTGTATCTGAGTCCGTGAGCTGTCACACATCGTTCACAAATGTGAAGCAGTCTGCGCATCGCACATAAAATGCGGTTGTGAACGTACATAAAAATAAAAAAACAATATGAGTCGATATGAGCACATACAGAAAAAGGGAGTAGGTATACACAAAGTTATCATTGTTGAAATACCTTAATATGATTAGATGATTAGATAAACAATTATATACAAAAGTTGTTGCTACTAAGGAAACCCCAACAAGAAAATGGGTAGCCATTTTTCCTAAAGGTATTTCTTATCATTGTGATAATAATCAAATTTTCTTTATCAAACGTATACTCATATTATTGCATTCTTGAACTTGTAAAGTGGCCATTCAGTAGGAATTAAGGGTACTTAAATATTATTCACTTCATTTTAATAACAATAACTCAAGGTTGAATTGAGCCACATTCCTCCTAAACGGTTGGATCGATTTGGATGAAATTTTCTGTGTGTGCTCAAGTGGATTCGAGAATGGTTTAGATTTACAATTGGACCCGGTAAGTGACGCTGCTATAGGGGTCCATCATGGGATACGGGTCTTCATAGGCGGACGAATGATTTGTTTGTTTTGTTGTCATGGAAACTGTCAAAGAGGAAGTCCGCCGGTCAGCTAGTATTTTTATATATCACAAACCACCAGTCATCAAATTCATACTTAGTACTTAAATGCTCACTGTCTATCATTAAAATTAATATTCAGTTACTAATGAGCACGTGCTATAACTGTAATGAGGCAGGCGATGTTCTGCAGTTAATATTCGATGCAATAGAGTCAAGGTAATCGAACGGAAGATTCAATGTAAGTAGCTGTAATGTCCGTACTCAACGGACGAACATGCCTTTACATTGAATTTTATTATTATTTTATTTTTATATAATGTTTTCTGAAGTTTTCACAAACACTACAAATTTCTGTAAAAACAAAATCTTAAATGTGTAGAACGAACGCGAGTAAGTAGATCCGTAAGTGTTTTTATTTTTTGTTTTTTGTATTTTTATGCTTTGACTTAAGAAAGCTGAAAATGTTTTAGTTTTGTTTATATAATTCTAACGCAATTTTTTGTTGCGAAACAAATCACAAAAGAAAAAAATATAAAGAAAAAAGTAAGAGAAAAAAAAAAGTAAATAAGATAAGAAAGTTTACTATAATGTTGATTGATGATTATCTCAATTATAAGACAAGTTTACTATAGTAAATACATAGTTTTGTAGTTATAACTACTGGTATTTTTAATAACAATAACTCAAGGTTGGATTGAGACATTATGCCGAGTGCGAGCCTTTTTGTGCCACATTGAAAGTTTTCGTATATTTTTGTTTCTGAGATCACGGTATATTTTTGACACAAATAAATATTTTTTTTATTTAATTTCAATTCATAGTTACTATTTTCTTGTTTGGCTCTTGCTACGAGAAACATAACCTTCCGAACCAGCAGTAAATCATTTATTATACCAATAACCACAGATTAAATAATAACTGTCTCACAACTCTGTTGTTGTTTGTCGTTGTTTTTTTTTAATCAAATTATTTATTACCTATTACTCGGCCCGACATCCGGAGGGTGGGTTCTATTTCCTGGTTGGTAATTTGTGTTTGGGATTTTCCGATACATAATCCGGGTTTGTGATAACCAACTCGCATTTGAAAAGTTAGCTTAAATACTTCTGTTTATAGAAGAGTTGGCAATATCTGCTATACCTGATGTTACGCAGAAGCAGAGTCCAGATGCGAGGACAGCTAGTGAAGCAGAATTGTGACTTAAGCCACATTGTAAGCAACTGAAGCGATCACTTGATTTTAAGGATGGATGCTTTTGTCTAGCAGTGGGGTAGTATAAAAATAATATTATAATGTACTTTATAACCCGTGTGGTGCTGGGGATAAAGAATTGCATCACCCCATCTCTTCCCGTGGGTGTCGTAGAAGGCGACTATGGGACCATTCCAGAGGATGGGCAGCAGCGTCTCTCTGTGATTATTCTCACTTTACTGCGATCGCCAACCCGCCTGCCAAGCGTGGCGGTTATGGCAAATTCCTCTCAAAATGATTTATCCTTGAGGGAGGCCTTTATCCAGCAGTGGACGTCTTTTTGGCTGAGATGATGATGATGATGATGACTTTATTAACCAAGAAAATACATAGGTATATAAGACTTAAAACAATGTTAACCGTTTTTATAGGACTAGGTATATACAAGAATTATGCTAGTGATCAAAACAAGGCCGAACCTGTGTCATGTATGCTGGTCAGGTAGAAGCTAATTTCTACTTTGTGTTTGTTTTGTTTTTACATAAGGTTTATTTTTACGTTTTAGTTTATTTAATGCTAATGTGCCTATTATGCCTTTTTAATTTTATTACAAGCCCAAAAAACCGTTTTCTAGTTAACCACACTTCCAATTAATAGAAAATATAAGTTTCAAATTAATCAATGACGTAGAAAAAGGCTCAAGCTATAAAGATAGGACGTTATCCTAACTCGTATATAAGCTTCCGATTAATTAATCGAATTAATTAATTAATTAAAGTACAAATGAACTATTAGTAATAATAGGGCTCTCGAAACTTTAATAGCCTAGTTAGTTACTATTCAGTACCCAAATATTTTATCAGTCACCTAAGTTCCATTTTCGTAGGTCGAAGCATTTAATATTTTTTGCAATAATGTAGTACCTAATTTTTTTTTCTTTTTTTATCGTTGAGTTGGCAAATGACTGCTTTACTTAACATTAAGTATAAGCAAAGTTCAGATGCAAGAAGAGCTACTAGCCGTCCTTCACCTTGCCGATCCGCAAGTTGCTTATTCCCGTCTCGTTTTTTTAAACGACCTTATGTTATGGGGGTATGGGTGCTGACAGAGCATTACATTTTTTGACGGTGCAACACAGAAATCGTTCACGAAATTTCTTCGTTCGCAACGGAATAATTGCCACAGTGTATAGGTGGAACCGATGACCAGCAAGCGTGCTCCTATGAAGGAAGGTCGAAGGAGGGCTGGGAGTTATTCGTAATTTAGCTGCTCTTATTTTTGGTACAGTCAACTAACTGAATATATAGAGAAACTCTTTATTGCTTGTACACAGAAGGTAAACAGAAAGGAAGGTAAAGTTGCACATTACATAAATAATCATTAATTCCAGGTGAAAACAAAGCCATTTCTCGTAGTAAAAAGGCCTCCATCATTGAAATCAAGTCATCACTACAATTAATGGGTATTGGCTTCATCACCACGCTTGCCGAATGCGGGTTGGTGATCACAAACCCGGGCTATGCATCGAAAAAATCCGAAACACAGTTTGCCCAACCTGGGAATTGAACCCGGGACCTTCGGCCGAGCGCTTTGCCACTCGGCCACCGAGGCGTATAACGTACACAAATTGCGTAAAGAGTCATGTCGATTTTGTTCGCATTAATACCGACTGACTGAAAGACGTAAGCCTCCACACCTTGAATCAAAGCAGATTTGGCAGTAAATTCTCTTTTATGGTAAGAACATTTCAGACAGTAATTAATTAAGTACAAAGAGTGTATTGCACTTAATGTAGCATTTGATTGTACTGACAATATTCTCTCAATGGCCAGTTTTGGTAGTGATACCTACTTGTATATTTTGAAGAACCTATTGTCTGTTTTTGTAAAAGAGGCATTCTATTCAAAGGCTAAGTTGTTGACAAAAAAAAACATCGACCGAGATTTAAAAGCGTGCTTTGACAAACCGGGTTAGGCGGTAAAGATGCGGGATTGCGATTTGCTGTGGTGGTAACTTTTTCTGTTCGCTTTTGCTGTTCGTTGTATACTTACAGAAATGGTATATAACATTAGATTAATTCGTTATTGGGATTATCAACTTGTTTTTTGTTGTCCTTGATTATCTAATATTTCGGTACTAGTAGTAATAGTTTGATGCGCCACGTTTTATAATTAATCCTTTATTGCACAAAGAAATTACATTTAAACACAAGTTACACAGGACATTATATACAAAGGTGAGCTTTATTTCTGGAAGAAATCTCTTCTAGGCTAGAAGTTCTCGCCAACTTTTGTTGCAAATACATGGATGGAAAAAGTTTCAACCGGCGTACTATTACTCAATTTTTTATTTTTTTTACCACTTTCGGAACCTCCCACACCACAACCACCGCGGGTGCGCCAGTTGACGCTTGGTTCACTTATTTGTAATATGATATCTGTTGAAAAAAATGGCAATCGATTGGCGTAAAACACTACCTAAAATGCAACGCTACCTCCCGGACCATAGCTGTGTAGTAAGCAAGTCTGTGAGACTAAAAAATAAGTAATTGTACCTAAAATAATATTTAATTTATCCAATTAAAAATATTCCTATTACTAAGTTTCCTATTTAAGCATATTATTTCAAAGAATAAAGTAAAAGTTGCTGTTACTACTAACAGCGGACTGTGAACCATTAATTTTAAGTACGAAAACAAAAACATTCATTTGAATAGAAGTGAGAATGAACGAATTGGTGTTTCCTGTCTGAAGTACGTACGAATATTAGTAAAACCACTAAAAACTGCTTGGCTCAGATTGGTTAGTCGTTAGCGTGACGTTAGTGTATTGACGCGTTTTGTTTACTGCGGGCGGGGTCGACATTATATAATCGGACCACGTGACCACAGCGAGACGAAGCGATGTACCTATTCTCATATTTTTATACAAACCTATGTGTTACAATTAATTAATAAAAGTACCTAACAAACAATAACACGTTTTCCCTCCTTCAAAAGAGGCGTGAAGAGGCACCTTGTGAGGGTGAGGGTGACTGATGCTGCGTTGTTTTTACGCTGCACCAGTTGTCTTCGTGTCTGGACTGCCATAAAACGTACTATTCGTGAGGGTAGGAGGGTGAAAAATTGGGCATATAGGTATTTTTTGACGCCAAATAAAATAAAATTAAAAAAATAATCCATATACGACCCGCCAGGACTCGGGAGGTTAAAGGAAAAATTGTCGAACGCAAGTGCCGTTACCCTATCCAGATCTGTAAAGTTTCATAGGTAATGTCTGTTGTTTACACAAAAAAACACATTTTAGTGATACATCGATTTATTGGTTCTTCATTTATCACATACGCGTAGTGTGTAATGAGTGTTAGATAATCGAAGATTAACTATTATCGGTTGATAACACGAACGAATCTCTACCAGCGGTCTGTGTAAAAGTTGTAGTTAATGAGTCTTTTGTTTGTTAATCCTATCCGGTTCAATCCTATTTGTAACGAGATGTACATATTAAAAAGAAAAGCCCTGACTCACACACTGTCTCATCAAAGCTCAGCTCAAACCCTTGGACCCAGAAATCTGAAATTTTGCTCATAGATTCCCGTTATTCAAATTCAAATTCAAATTCAAAAATCAGTTTTATTCAGTTTAGGCTACAAGTAGCTCTTGTGAATGTCACTATGTCATCGGTTCGTAAGTCTACTCTGAGCGGGAGATCTTGTACTGAGAAGAACCGGCAAGAAACTCAGCAAGCGTCCAGCTCTTTTCTTCCTTACAGCGTCAAAAATATTGGAAAATGCCCCATTTTAGCAGGACACTTTCCATCACAAATAAACACATAAAAATAAAAAAAATATAGAAGACAACCACATGTAAAAAAACAAAATTAAAAATCTATGTAACAAATTCACCTCAGGTAAAAGTTTCAGTTTCCACAATGTCATACAGTACCACTACAGTACTCTAATAAAAGTCAAAAATTGTTTAAGAAAAACAAAGTCAAATTATAGTAAATAATATTAAAAATAAGATAAGTATGCAAGAGTTATGTTCGAAATATGATAACATCATAATCATCTCCGCCAAAAGACATCCGCTGCTAGACAAAGGCCTCCCTGAAGGATCTCCACAACGACCCTATTTGTGCTGCTCGCATTCAGCGGCTTCCCGCGACCCTCACCTATCGTCGGTCCACCTCGTTGGAGTCTGCCCACACAGCGTTTTACGGAACGTGGTCACCACTCGAGATCTGTTATGCTCTAGCGGCAATCAGTCCGGCAAGCGATGTGCCCTGTGATGCGCAATGTAATATGAACATGTTTAAATACGCATTGCATTGCATTGCATGCATTGTACGTCTGCGATCATTGAGCATTTTCATTACTATTCAAAATCATAATTATTCAAATCTCCGTACATACCGGTTTCGTAGGTCACGGCGGACTTTAGACAATTACCTATGTATTTATTATTTACAAAAAAACCGATCGAATGCGATTTTGACTCACGTGCTGAGGGTTCTCTGGATGCCTACTGCGAGTTTTATTTAACATTCGAGCAAGTTATCAAAAACCGAAATTTGTATGGCAAAATTTTACCTCTCCTCGTTTTCGGTCAAGAGGCACTCCTTCAGCGCCATATAAATTCTCACAAATCGTTAATTCGTAAATAAAACTCGCACTTACACTCCTATATCGAAAATTATATATGGACTAATAATGAAAACAAAATAGCTTGGGTACCTACGGAAAATTAAATTACTTAACTAAAAAAAATATAAAAAAAGGCATTTTATTTTTTAAACTGTTTTACACGTTAACGGAATTATTAGACTAGTATTAGTCTGTTTTCTGTTTTTTGTAGATACCTAGGTACTTATAAATAAATTTATAAGTCGATGAGAAAATGGCCTTTACAGACATACAGACCACAGATCATATAAGGATCCTCTATTTTCGTACAGAAGTACGGAACTCTAAAAACAAGTTATGTTTTTGGCAATGGCGACGCTAGACGCACAAGTAGTAATTGTCTAGACCGTATAGAAAAAGTTGGCAATCGTTCACAATCAGTAGTAGATTCCATAGACATTGAAACAATTATGCGATATCATGATCGCTTAGAACAACTATGGCCATCGCCTTGAATTTTTTTATTATTTGCATTTCATAGGCTATTATATTATCGTATTATTATACATACATATAATCACGCCTCTTTCCCGTTGGGGTAGGCAGAGACCACCATTATCGTATTATTATATTCGTATTATATAGGTGTATATATATGGAGATTCTAAATTTGGGAACCAATATATTGAATTTTGTACGAGTAAAATACGAAATCCACGTGGACGAAGTCGCGGGGAAAGAACTAGTAATAAATTTTCTTTATTAGGGACCTTATGAAGTAACGTGTCCCAAACACATCACGTTTATAGACTATGTTTATAGATGAGTAGATGACGTCAGCGTTATGAAAATACACATTTTTATGCGTAAATCTATAAAGGCCACAATATGAAGAGACCCCAGAATGTAAGCATATACATACCGCGCTCTCGAGCAACTCACGCAGGGCTTCGAATATTGTTATAAAAATTGGTATCGATACTTACAATCTGTCAAACGAAGATACCGTAAAAAAATACCGATATGCTTGGTATTGTTATCTGGGTGGCATTTTCGCACCACGCGGATTGGTAAAAGCGCTATATGAAACGAAAAAAGTAGCGATACTTTTCTAGATAACGTTACCTGCGTTACCGGTACCAAATTACCTTTATAGAAATAACGTTACTTACCGGTACGGTACTCAGGTATAGCGGGAACTTGGTAAAGGTATCAATCCCTGCATAAACTCGGTAGCCCTGCGGTGGGTTTGTGGGGTCTACCTGCAGTTGTCTTTTATTTTATTATTTTAATTGTATTTTAATTGTATTATTGTATACTAACATAGTCTTGTAAGATAAATTGTAACTAACATGATGGACTACATAATTGTCTGAAATAAAACATTTTTATTTTTATTCTTATTTTTATTTTTTATTTTTTTTATAAACTTTACTGTAAGTCCCACCGCGGAGATTACATCTTGTTAGCAGAAGCTCATTTTGCATGGCTGCCAAAATTTATAATAAATTACCACAAGTAATGGATTTGTGTAAGTTTAAATCTATCCTATTTAAGTGGTTACTAGACATGTGTTTCTATTCGATTACTGAATATTTAAATATGACATGAATGTAATTATATTTATTATTATTATTTATTAATGTATTATTATCAAAATGTTTACCTAATTTTATATTCTATTGCTATTTATTGATGAATGATTGTTTTTTTTCTGTTTTTGATTGTGATTCATAAGTATTACCTAATAATGTTTTTATTCACTATGTATAAAAAACTACAATATTAAAAATTTCTACACCGTTTAAGTACGGTAGAATACGAGGCATTTATAAGTGTTTAAGATCTTGTTTACCATTTTCTAAGAAATAAATGAATTTGAATTTGAATTTGCATAGAGCCCTTGCAATGACACGGGTCGCAGAACAGACTGAGCGCCGCTGTTGCGTGATTCCGTGTCCGTGGGAGGTTGTCTATATGTGCGTTGCTCGAGCGCGTTTGTACGAAGCTTACTTTCTGCAGTTTCCTTATTTTGTGTGATGGCAATGTTCCGGACACCAGCTAGCCTGTAATAATAGCAGACAACTTTAATACATTCATGTTTGTATAAATACGCGCGGAACCGACGTCATTCATCGCGCCAGACAAAACAAGTGTTACATATTTTTCTTTACAGGGTGCTTGTAAAAGGGTATAGGGTTGCGGCACCAGTGCTAGGAAGTAGTGTTTGACACATTTTCCTTTTATCATTAAAAATAGGATACGTAACGTCTTGTTCCGCTCGCTTTCTATACATACAATTTGTGGGAATGATTTCGTGAAATGTGACGGAAGTAGGTGTAACAGCGTGACAGGAAGTCGGGGAAGCGAGCAAGCGCGCGCCATTTTGTAAATTTAAAATTCATATTATGACATACTATTATTATATGTGACATATTGTGTCATTTGGCTATCAAAGGCTCAGAACATAGCTTTAGTTATTGTTCTGACATCAAAGGTCATTGTGATATGTCAAATGTCTTCTAATGAGTATTTACTGCATTTATTTTATACTTATAAAATTATGTAATACCTAACCTACCTATTTCAGAATATAATGTTAAAATTGCTTATTAATAAGGTGAGATGTCAAATGTTATTTATCATATGAGACTACTGTAAGACTCGCTCGTTTTTTAGGGTTCCGTAGTCAACAAGGAACCCTTATTTATTTATAAATACGAGCAAGGCAAGGGAATATTGTATGGGCGGTACCGGATTAAAATAAATAATATGTATGTAATAATAGAGGAGCTCGATGGCGCAGTGGTTCACGCACCCGGTCTGCAAGTGCTGAGTTTAAGCTTCTTTCGCAAAGGCCGGTCATCGGGTGGGTGACCAAGATTTTATCAGCTCCTCCCTGCTTCGGAAGGCACGTAAAGCCGTTGGTCCCGGCTGTATTAGCAGTCGTTAACAACCACCAATCCGCACTGGGCCCGCGTGGTGGTCAATGGCCCGTTCTCTCTATCCATCCATAGGGAAGGCTCGTGCCCCAGCAATGGGGACATAAAAAGAGCTGATGATGATGATGATGATGATGATATAACGAAAACGAGATTATGGCAAACCTTTTACTTACCTCGTTTGTCACGCTGTCGCCGCTACGTAATACGTTGCTTCAATACCATACCAATTCTCGTTTATAAATAAGGTTTTAATACAATTTTAGCGTGCCTATTCTTAACTGTTTTTTTAACATTTGTTAAAAATATTAAGAAGAAAAAGATGTTGATGACGTACTAGTTGTTTACATTCAAGGCTCCACTGGCTTACAAAGTAAGAGTTATAGATAGTCCCCCTCATTGATAAAAACTATTTAAGCATTATTTAGTTAATCATTGTTTTGTCTCTTTTTCTCAAATTCAAAATGACGTTTGTATGACGTTGACAAAACAATATTTAACTAAATAATGCTCAAAAAGTTTTTATGAATAAGGGGGTAAGTTGATAAATTTGCGCGGGCGCGGGCAATAGCATATTAATTTGGAACCCGGTATGTCACAGGTGTGGGTTTAAATCACGCTCGTGCAAAAAATCAACTCTTTTCCAAATTATAAATTCTCGTTTCAACATACAATTCGCACTAAGGCCTAGTTTTTTTGAGAGTAAGTTGTTTAACATTTAGGTGAAATTTTGGTGATTAGTATTACCCATTTGTGGTATGTTGCCCTTGTCGATACAACATATATAATGCCTAATATAATGATGCTATGTGTTATTAAGAATGTATGGCTCTAGGCCAATAAAGTCTAGGCGTTGATGTATAAAATTAGTTTTTTAGCCGCACTACACGCTCGGCTTGTTGTACAGTCAACGTCAGACTTATCGAAGCACCCAATTGTGATTACCATACTGCATTTGGCTATGTGGTTAAGCCATTGCCCGCCGTACCCAGTAATCCTTTGCCCAGCAGTGGGACAGTCTAGGGGCTAATTACTATTACTAAGACATACACTTAATGCTGGTCATCAATGTTAAATTTTCTTAAGAGGGTTAATACTTTTTGTTATCCCATTTACCTAATTCAATATGAATAAACCAATTCTTATGAAACTTTATTTTTTTGTTTTTGTAGAGGTTCGTTGAATGTTTCAGGCGGCATATTCAGCGTCACTGGACTTTTTTGGGGGTGACGAGAAACCTCAAGGGGGATGAGTTCCGTGTGGGCCGTGTGATCGCAACACCGTCAGAGGTTTTCTAGACGGAATGACATCACGCACTTGTGAGTGTCCCCGTTCACTACTAGATTCTCTGAGGGGGTTCGTATCGGATAGCCAGGTGTACAAACAAGCCCTATCACCAACCAAGCCAAGACATGTTTGTGTATGTTCCGCTGGGAATCGAACCCGGGACCTCTGGGTGTAAACCGACGTCTGAACCACTAGACCACAGTTATTGTTTAAGTGAGAAGGCCTGAGCCCAGCAGTGGGACGTTTATAGGCTAATTATGATGACCTACAAGAATGTTATAAACTAAGCGCGCACGTTAACTGCCTCAAACCAGACAATAAAAATTAAATCATTTGTCGGTGGTCGGTAACCGACATGGCGCTTAAACTCTTAGAATTTTGTGTGTGGGACGCGTTTAATGGTTTTGCCTTTTTCATCAATTGTGAATCTTCTTAGTTAATGAAGCCAAAATAAGATTGATGTAGAAAACTTGTGCAATCTCCGTCTTCTTCCTTGGAGCTACATAAGGCTGCTGGCATTGAAGCATACAAATTGTCGTTTTCGTTAACGTAATCAAATGGTAAATAAAACTCGCACTAGCCGCTATAGACATATCTATACGTTTAGCAATAAAAGTCTTCAGCAACTTTAATAATCATGTCACAATATTTTTTCTGGAAGTCGACAAGCGCCTTTTAAATTCTTTACTTGACAAAGTGCTAGAGGGTTCAGCGATTTTTATGGCTGATTGTACCAGTTATTTGTAAAAGTATTTACGTATGGAAATATAAGTTTATCTGTGGCATTAGTTTTAAACTTTGCAGCTACAAAATAAGGAGACCGCAGAACGTAAGCTTAATACAAACGCGCTCGAGCAACGCACACATAGACACGGATTTCGGAACAGCTCAGAACTGTCCTTTTTTTGGAGAGAGATTGCTGATTACCTAAGACGGCATTTTCAGCTTCACCGGGCTTGTTTGGGGGCGGCGAGATACTTAAAGGGTTCCTTAAGCCGTGTGAAACGAATCACCTTCGGAGGTTTTCTGGAGGGAACGGCATCGCGCACTAGTGCGCGTCCTCGTGCCCTACTAGGTTCTCCGAGGGGTTCGGATCGGATCGGGGAGCGGGTCAATCCGAGGGCAGCTGTTGCACTTGCAAGATTCCGTGTCTATGATAAGGTTATGTGTGCGTTGCTCGAGCATGGTATGTATAGAGCTTACCTTCTGGTATTTTGTGTTGCAGCCATGTGGCGGCCGATGACGCGCCCGTTTACCGCGTCCGCAATCTGTGATGAATGACAGGACAGCCACTGTGCGACTTGCCGCTTGTAACGCTCTTCCGCGTCCAGCACATTTATTCCTAGAACAGGGGAAGTTCAGATTAGTTGCATCAATAATTAAATAAAACAAAGTTTCTTATGACTTTAATATTTAACTAAAACGATCACAATGTGTGATGAACTGATGAATGACACTGTGCGTCTTGAAGATAGAAACGCTCTTCTGCGTCCAGCACATTTGTTTCTAGAACAGGTTAAGTTCATATTTGTAGCATCAATAATTGAATAGCAGAGAGTTTATTATGACTTTAATGTATAAACTTAAACTTCAACTTGTATATGACAGCCACTGTGCGTGTCCCGTAGCTGTAAAACGCTATTCCCCGTCCAGGATAATTGTTAAGTTCAGATTAAAGGTAAGGATAAGGTTTAAAATATCAGAATATTCTGTCAAAATAGTTATGTTGTAATCCGAGCTCAGTAATACAATCTGGGACCTTAAGATCTTACACCTGATGGCTTAACCACTGGACCGCAAGGCAGCCAGTTAAACTAGACGTTCATCTCAATAAAAAAAAGAAAATAAAAGTAATTACTTGACCTTTTTGAGACATAAACAATGACATAACTATTTAAAAAAAGTCTGGCAAAGAATAAAAAACCTTCTCAAGCATTAGTTACAATCACGAAGGTGTAGTTAAAGGTTTACAATTCTCCAAAGGCGAAAAACAAGCGAAGAGAATCAAACCGTTGAGTGCGAGATATATCTCGCACTCAACGGTATATATATCTATGTCTCAATTTATGAATTGAAACGCAATAATAAATCATGGTGCACACTGGTATTATTTATGACCGGACAGCTGTCCCTTAGCACGTAAACACGATTAGCTACAAGAGCATACAAACGCCGCGAAACTGATGTGCTAATTTTGATGTCTGCCAAAATTATTTCTGATAAAACATTAAAATATTTGAACAGGCAATAACGCATCACCTACAGATGTTACTGCAAAATATTTTTTGGCATCCGTTATTTCATTATACAATCGAATAGATTTTGCAATGGTTCCTACATACCTAAACGTAGTTCGTTTTGGTACCGATCCGATCCGAACCCTTCGGAGAATCTAGTAGGGCACGGGGACGCGCACTTGTGCGCGATGCCGTTCCCTCTAGGTAACCTCTGAAGGTGATTCGTTTCACACGGCTTGAGGGACCCTTTACGTTCCTCGCCGCCCCCAAAAAGCCCGGTGAAGCTGAAAATGCCGCAGCGGCAATCAGCAATCTCTCTCCAAAAAAAAAAAAATCGTTTTGGTCCGAGAAATTCTTACATACGTAAATTTTGACCGCTGAGTGCAAAAATAGCTAAGGCTAAAAACAATAATTTTGACAGATAAGATACATATCTTTTATTCCTCAGTAGTTGAGGGTTAAGAGTGATGTGCACTTCCACCTTCGGACTTATCATAACTAGACTTACCCTCAAGTGAAATGAAGGCCAAGAGCTTCCTCACAATAAAATTACACAAAGAAACTACGTGGCGTTGTTATGCTATGGAGAGTCTTGCTTATTCTTCATAAGAAACTACGGATCGCTATTAGCCATATTTTAGGCAATAACATGTCACAACCCTCACCACAGTTGTTTTTAATAGGTGTTATTTAAACGGTTAGCAAAGTATTCGTATTTTTGTTAGCAAAAAAAATTAAGGAAAATTAAAGTAAGGATTTCTTATGCTGACCGATTGTATAATTCTGCTGACCAAATATTTATTTTGAAATACAAATAAATTATTTCCTTTTTAAATGATGATGTACAAGTTAAAGCAACTCCTTACGTTATCGTATTTAAATGACAAATGGGACTATTTAAAAACTTGTCCGTAAGAAACTAAACACGTTTCCTAGCGAAAATCACATAACATATAACCCTAACCTTCGTCCGTCCCCGTGGATGATATTATTTTAAAATAAAACTAAATTTTGATTACGTAACGTGAACTCGGAACTGTCCTTGCGATGCGCAAGAGCAATGTCGTCCAGGAATAGATGGATCGTCCACAAAAACTCGTTGAAAATCTGCCAAACTTCAGACGGCGACAGACGAACAAAAATACAACACAATGCCACTAATGTCGGATAATAAGCGGAGAATGCTAATGAACTTATATTATGTAAAATACATAAAGTAATAGGAGCGTCTTGCATTGTTGTGCGCAAGCTACGTATGCTCCTATGTCGGTTATTTGGTGTTTTCGTTTGGTTTCTTTTGTTTAATCTGAATGTCGGCACTTACCAAGGTACTGTACGTCACCTTATATGTTTCAAGTTGTCACATTTTTAAAGCTACTATTACAAGCCGCTTATAAATCTATACTATTAATAAAGAGGTAACGTTTGTGACTTCGTTTGTTTGTATGTCTAATAAAACTAATCTAAAGGGCTAATCACTGGAACTACTGGTCTAATTTCAAAAATTCTTTCACCGATAGAACGCTACATATCTTGCGGGAAAACATAGACTATATTTCATTTAGATAAAAAAAGTTTGGCTTTTAAATCTTAAATCCACACCACAGACACACAGACGAAGTCGTGGATAATTATCTTATAATTTAGCTGCAATCGAGTAGACAGAAATTATACATGGGTATAGATTAACAACATTTTCTACTCGTGACTGTACGGTCGGCCAAGAAGTTTTCCGCCTAACAGAGTGTCTCGTGCGAGTTTTATTTACCACAAAATAACTAATAGTACTACGCCATACGTTAACTGAGATCGATCTTCGACTCTTCGGCGATTCGGATATTTTGCAAATAAAAAATCTATAAAATAGTTTTTGAATTACGTACCTTTTGCTTTATTAAGGTACATAGCGTTCGTAAATTTTATTTTTATTATCACAGGTTCGTTTTTTACATAAGATGATTAATATTTATGTACTTTTACTAAATTAAATAACTGTCATCCAGAAAACTAGACTGTTTTTGGTTTACAAATTATTGTTGTTATTTATATTATTATCATCATCAGACATTACTTTTTCACTGCAGGGCAAAGACCTCCCAACCCTCCTACCATTTAAAAAATTAAACAAGTGTTTTTTTTTTAACTTAATTTCATCGAAGTATTTAGTGAATGAAAAAGATATTCATGTAAATAAATACTGTTCAAAGGTGACTTTAGGTTTTTTTCTATCGAAAATATTTCACAATTCAAAATTTTGGACACAAAAATATTGTTGCATACTTTTTTATAGAAAACATGCATAAAGAAGCGCATTTGACGGTTGTCAGCGGTTAGGCGCTAAACTTTTTTTAATAAAACATCTAGATTTTAAATAAATAGCGTTTTTAAAGTTTTTTTTATCCAGTGGATCACGCACTATTTGCATCCCTTTTGCTTGTATGCAGATCGACAGAGAGCGCTGTTTCATTTCATGATTGCCAGCGCCTTAAATTAAGGTCTTATCATACATAACATAACAAATGTGACAACAAAATATTATCAATGTGATGCCCATTTATTTATCTTTCCAGCTGTGTCTAATCGCGGCAGCAATGCAGCGGCAACACTACTGGTCCCTATATTCTCTATAAGTTTATATGAGATTACATCCCGACCCGATCCGAACCCTTCGGAGAATTTACTAGTACGCGATGCCATTCCCTCTAGAAAACCTCCGAAGGTGATTCGTTTCACACGGCTTGAGTGCCCCTTTACGTTCCTCGCCGCCCCGAAAAAAAGCCCGGTGAAGCTGAAAATGTCGTCTGAGGCAATCAGCAATCACTCTCCAAAAAAAAATGAGATTACATTCCGAACTACGCAGCAATGTCGCGGCAGCACTGCTGCGTGCCGCGGAGTTCGGAATCATAAATTAAATGCCATCTGATTACCACTCTATGAGTTCTGGCGACCAAGGTAGGCAGTTAAATATTAATACAATACCTACCTATAAAGAAAAATAATATGTACTTGCCTCTTTGGTCTAATGGTTAGACCGCCGCGCCGCGCCGGCCAGTGTCAGGCCCAGAGATCTCGGGTTCGATTCCAAGCGGAGTCGATATTATGCCTCGGTTTTTTCGTTGGTAGGGCGTATTTCAAGTCCTGCCTGATAGCTACCACCATCAGCTCTTAATCATTATCATTAAGAGTTGACAAAGTAAATTCCTCGGTTTTTGAGGATTCCGGGTTGATCTGCACTTCCACCTTGACCCTACGCACTTACCATCATATGTGATGAAGGCCGAGCGCGTCTCCGCTGAGGAATATAACAAAACCAACCATTTCACATAATAAAACGTGTATAACTACTTAGACTCGAAGGGAAAATCGTTTGTTTTGTTGTCAGACACAAATGAGGCATAGGAAAGATGTTGCTAAGGCATTGAAGCCACAGCACGCATTGTTTTGCGATTATAATTTTCTCACGCATGTTTAAAAAGTAGGTAAGTACCTCCATGGTGAAATGATTTATATACTTTAGGTACGTACATACGGCTGTATTAGAAAATAGTTTCTAATTTACTTCTAAGTGCTTATTGTTTGTTTTGTTTACTAACCGTATTCATTCGATTACGTTTACGAAAACGAAAATTAGTGTGGCATTGAAGCAGCGCCTCCTGGCGACATACGAGAAGTCAAAGTAAAAGAGATTTTGCCATACGAATTCACGTTTTCGTTAACGTGATCGAAAGGCGAATGCAACTCGAACTAGGCAACCTTGCAGTATGTAGGAATGTAACAAGATACATTACAACATCGTCAGAGAGAGATGCAATGCAAGTTTTATTTGACATTCCCATATTTTTAAAAAGTAGCCCTAATCAGAAGTAGCCAAAATGAGAAGTGGCTATGGCCATTTCGGCCATTTTGAACTGTGAATCGACGCGATGCGAATTCGCAACGCAAGAAACAAGATTAGGTAGATTTTTACTATGCGACGTCGCATCGTAGTTTTGTGTACAAGCACATAATGAGAAGTAGTCCATTAGCGAGTCGGTTGCCATAACGAGAATTAGCTCTAATGCGCCTAAACCGGCCACGATATCATTTATTGGAATAGCACCTGACCGGTATGTCAGAGGATACGTGTTCAAATCTCGTTCGTGGAAAAAAAAATCAACACTTTTCTCTAAATCACAAGAACTGTAATTAAAAATGAACAATATAACAACCGTTTAGTTTTAAATTATCTACTTGCATTGTATCACCAACACAAAAGTAAATAAGTATGTAAGTATAACTTTCAGACATAACACATCATACTTTCACACTGAAACTCGGCTACGTATCATAAGAGAAAACATTCCATCATCGTGACTTCAGTTGAGTGCTTTCAGGAATTTTCCCTCGAAGTACCTGCTGCCACGTCTGTCTGGGGTCCTATAATGGAAACTATAGTTGCACCAAAAGATTATGGCCGGAGGAGGGGTAAAAATAACAACAGACATTACTTTATTACTAAGACGTTCGGAGTTCCTAAGTCATGATGACCATCAATATCAAGTTCAATAATTTCAGTAAGTATAATAAATAAATATAATTTCTATATTTTCATTGGTATCAAAGCAGCGTCAACTAGAGACATCATCAGCTCATTTTATATTCCCAATGCTGAGGCACGAGGGTCCCATGTGGTGTGTCCCTAAAGGGAGAAAGGGCCATAAGCCACCATGCGGGACCAGGTTGGATCGGTGGTTGTTAACGATTGCTAATACAGCCAGGACCAACGGCTTTACGTGCCTTCCGAAGCACGAGGAAGTTTGAGATGAAAAATGTTTGGTTACCCATCGGATGACCGGCGTTTACGTAACTTGTTTTACTTCAACGATCGCAAACCGGCTACGTTAACCACTGCGCCAACGAGCTCCTCGTTTAGTAACTATATTTATGTTGCTTATAGCTAGCTTAGCGTAGCTTGAGTGTGGCATGCTCTCTTTATTGTCTCTGCAGTGGTGGCATGTATGTCGGGTCGTTACATTCCCTGTATTGAATTTTTTTGAATTATATTGTTTTTAACTTAAGTATTTCGTCCCATTGACGGTTGGGCAAAGTCCTCCCCAAATCTCTTAATACTTCTAGTACCTAGGCTCTTATATGGAAGATATTGATAATGTTCTTAGTTATTGTTATTACAGCATCACTTTCACAGCTGACAATTCCTCAACACATCCAGCGCGGACGAAGAAATTTCTTCGTCGCTCCACCAAAAATTGGAATTCTCTCCCAGCACTTGTATTTTCTCCTTCCTACAACGTGGAGCCCTACGAGGTGTAAAGAAGCAACTTGCGGGTAGGCAAGGTGAGGACAGCTAGTACATGTGTAACACTGCGCTGCGCCGCTCAGTTGCGCCAACTCAGTTCATTGCGCCCACAGAACAGACACTTTTATAGATAATCTAGTAGTTAAACATTGTGTTCACATACCGATGAAAAGATATGCCTCCTCGATCAATACTTGAGGTCTGACTTTTTGTCCTACATGTAATAATTATTGCACTACACGGCATTTTAAGCAATATTTAGCGCATAGTACCAGAAACGCCAATTACCTTATACGCGGATGGCCAGAATTGCATTTCGCATATTACCACATACGCATATGACCAGATTTTGTTTCGTAAATTACCAGATACGCATATGACCCGATTTTGTTTAGCAAATCACCAGACACGCATATGCCCAGATTTACCTAGGATTTACAGATAAACAGCTGGTAAAAGTCCAAATTTCGGCATTTCACCATAACGGCTTGGTATGGTAAAACTTAATACGTTTACGTTCGAAAATCAAAGAGGCTGTGAGCGCGGGGCGTGCAGATGGCGTGCGCTATGCAGCTCATTTGGCGCGTTCCATTTGTTGCGGCACGGCGCAATTTTGAGCCGGGCGGCGCAGTGAGCGCGCCAGAGTTGTTGAATTTACGCAAGGAATTTTGCTGAGTTATCCATGTCTAACGGCTAGTGGCAGGATTCTGCCATCCTTTTTTTTTTTTTGAGAGAGATTGCTGATTACCTCTACGGCATTTTCAGCTTCACCGGGCTTTTTTGGGGGCGGCGAGGAACGTAAAGGGTCCCTCAAGCCGTGTGAAACGAATCAGCTTCGGAGGTTATCTAGAGGGAACGGCATCGCGCACTAGTGCGCGTCCCCGTGCCCTACTAGATTCTCCGAAGGGTTCGGATCGGATCGAGAAGCGGAGCAACCAGAGGGCGCCTCTAAAGGCACGGACCTCGGCTCGGGTTGACCGGGCCGTGGAGGAGGAGTGAAGCGCCCAGGTACATGTCTGTACCTGGTGTAGAGCAAGTGTGAACCGGTTCTTCGTACCCTTGTTCTACGAGTACGGTGTCTTGGGCCTAAACTGGTGTGCATGTTTAGTGTATTCTGTAAATGTGTGCTGTCATTTAGAGGATCGGGCGGGGTCTGCCATCCTGCTCTACTAGCTTAAAGCTTAACATCCGGCAGAGTAGAGACAATCTTATTTTTTTTATTGGGCTCTACTTTCCCACTGCAGGGCAAAGGCCTTCCTTTCCTCTTTCCATTAATCTATGTCCTGAGTCAGTTCGTCCATATTGGGAGGAACTGGCTAACAATCTATAAAAATAAAAAATAAAACTTAATTAAGTATACGTTATATATAATTCTAATCAATTATAATATGACCTTGCCACGTATCCTTAAAGATACGTTTCATCCATTTATCGTACACGATTAGATTTTAGACGAGAGACTGCTAGATAATTTTTAAGTTTTAGGCCCGTTATCTCAAATTCAACGTACATTCAACTGTAATCACTGTGTTTGTAAATGTAAAAAACAAGGGCCATACTGTTTACTAAAAAAAAATATGGCATTACCATTAAATTATTATAGTTGACTAATTTCTGACTGCTTCTTAGTTTGGTAGATATTAACTTACTTTTTTCGGGAAAACCTGGGAATCCTGTGCATAGAAATGGCGTCAATCAGTAACAAATAAAACAATTAATAACAAAACATTATAACTTACAAATAAACAAATAATAAGCTCTGAATAGTTATTCCGTGTTTCGTCTCATTTACTCTTATTTGAAATGACGTTTACATGACAGGAACAAAACACGGAATAACTATTCGGACCTTGTAAGGTACTAAAAGTACACACAGCTGCACATCGGGCTACTACAAACTATCCAATTTCCTAAATAGGTTTTGTAAAAACGCCTTCACATCAGACTATCCAAAACTGTCAAATTTCTTCAATCAATGCCATTGACATAAAGATCAATGTCTATTAAAGAAATTTGACAGTTTGTGGTAGTCCGATGTGCAGACGTGTGTACTTCAGTCTATATGCTTTATGGTAAAAGAAATATTGAACTTAGTAAACAATTTTCGGTAGTTTGATTATACAAAATATTAACCATTTTTTACCTTGCCCTAAACATGAATTGCTGTAACCTTAACACTGAATGAATGGAACATAACAACGACGTCATAGTTCGCTATTCTATACAATTTTTATGAAAGGCTTTGACAGGTGCTAAAAGTTTCTGTATTGACTAACGAGTCAACTACCGTATTGTAGTAAGTATGGATGTGTGTGAATAGCGACAGGTAATTGGCTGCAAGCTCGGGCTGACACCAGCTCAGACCAGCTTGACTGGCTTATCTTGAGACGGATGAAACCAACCTTCGTAAATACGGGATACCTACTTGAGTGCAAAAGCCGTTTCATCGAATTCTATTTCTTCGAAAACCTTTCAACGACATATCTAACTGCGACGCCTTGTTACTGCGATGTTTCGTTGCATCGAAAAACTGTACCTACTGCGAACGATTTTACTGCGAAACTATCATACTGCGAAGCCTTGTTCAATCGACAGCTTGCCACTGCACTGCGATGTTATAAATTAATAAAGTTCAGATACACACGTTGACATACTTAAACATTTTTTCGAAGAAGCTAATTTCGAAGAAACGGCTTTCGCACTCAAGTAGGTATCCCCGTAAGTATAGTTGTGAGCACGCCTGTAAATGTTTCTTTCTCAGTTGGACTCGACCCAAACGCCTTGGATATTCTAGTAGAGCACGGGAACACGCTTGCAATTTGCCATGCCCTCTAAAAACCTATGAGGATGTTACGAAGACACGGATTGAGGAACTCTTTTAAGTTACATGCCACCCACAAAACGTCCGGAAGTTTTGTGGGTGGCGTAAGAGGGGACAGCAATCTCTTTAAAAGAAAACCTCAATTGGTGATGACATCACGGGATACGCGATTACGGGTGAGAGTATCAACGCGGAAGAAGTCACGCGGTCTAACTCTTCATAAAAAATATTATAAATCATGCTAACTTGCACGTGATGCACGTAAACTTCTGTCGCGTGGATTTATCTTTACAACGGCAATAAATTTTGAATTAACTGTAGATATACTTTTGTAATTTATCATCTTTTCATACACACCTACCCGGATGTAACATTTTATTTAATTAATCTTTGTTCAGTTTCTAAAACCCTGTTCAAATCATTTGAACAGAAAATACTTCAACAAAACACTACTGTTTTACCATGCTAATTTAACATTCCTAACAATTGTTTTCAACAAAGTATGCAGCTGTACCATTGAAATTCTTATCTTACATATCAAACAGAGCATGTTTAGCCTGCGAACGCCATTTCTGAATACATTATAATCTTTTTTTACAATTTTTTCTGGGACATCCATCATTCAAGGCATGTTTCAATCTCGTCACAAACCACCTGACATGCTATTACGCGATGAAAGGCAGTAAAATTGCGCACATTGCGTAATTCTATACAATTTGAGACAGATGTTTACAAGCAATCTAACGACATAAAACCTGTTTCTCGGCTCTACATTGGACACATAGCTTTGATAAATAAAAGTGAGTGCATAGAATTCCTAGATCTACTCGCGTTTATTTTACACATTAGTTTTAATTAATGTTTATCCTGACGTTTCGAACCCTTTGCAGGGTCCGTGGTCACAGGGAGACCGAGGTGTTGGTCGTCTCATAATTAGTTAGTAGCTTGTATACCCTCATTTAAATTTAATCAGGTGCGTTCCGTTTTACGCAGAAAGAGCTTACAGTATCTTTTGGTCTGGTAGTATGGTGTTGGGGCTGGGATTTTCTGGGAGTTGTTTCATTTCAATGTGTAGTGTTCGCGTAAACTTTAGAAAACAATATAGAATTCCTAGGTTTAATGGACTGCCATTTTTGTATCCTTGTGCAGAAAATTTTGAAATCTAGTCTAGATACCTACCTATCGTGTGGCACTAGTCCATTGGCGGCGGTGATTGCTTCCCATCAGGTGCCCCGCCTGCTAATATAAATATCATATATACTAGTGTTTGGCACTAGTTTGTAGTCGCCAAAAATTTATGTAGAAATTGGTTGATATTTTACTGGATGACAGATGGCAAGTAGGTGGTCTGCATCTCAGAATAATAACTAGCTTTAGTTATTGTTCTGAGGTCTGTTTTCAATTGATGCCAAAGTCACTTATCTGACCTCCATTTTCGATCACTATAGTTCCTGTCCCCGATTTGATCCGTACCCCTCGGAGAATCTAGTAGGGCATTGGGACACGCACTAGTGCGTCATGCCGTTTCTTCTAGAAAACCTCAGAAGGTGATTCGTTTCACACGGCTTTGCTTAAGTTTCCGAGGCAATCAGCAAAAAAAAACTGGTTCCTGCCGAATACTGGTGCCAATACTCTATTTATGGACTCGACTGTAGATATAGAACTCCAAGAGATCAAAAGTAGCGTGATACCTTATCGCTAGCTTATCTTGGCCCATTCCAAAGAATGTTCTAGAAGCTTCACTTATAATAACAATTTTGTGAAATACACTGAATAATGATTAGTGAATTGCGCCAAATATTTAATTAGCATAGTAAGACAAACACGTTACGTTAATGAAAAGCGAGCGCGCGCACATACTTGTTTCATATAGACCTTGAACGAGTCTGCCGACCTTACTATCGTAAAACCATCTTTGTGAGCTACTTCGTTTTACTGCTTCGAATATTGCGAAGGAACAAATAAACCTAACCATTCGCGCACAACATAAAACCTTCAAATGTACTTAATAAAAAAAATACAAATTTAGACAAAGAGCCACCGCCAGAAGTAGTTAACCGAAACAAACTTCCAACTTCCAATTTTGGCTGACTTTCAAACTGGCAAATGGCAGAACAACTTTTACAGAACCAATACAAAGTATCATTTAATGTTCGAGCAATAGAAACTGTTTCTTCGACTCAACAGACATTTAGTCAATATAATTGCTTGGCAGCTTATTTATTTGTTACAGTTCAAATGCTAGTCTATAGTAGAGCAAGCGATAACTAGATGAAACTAGAATGCCTGAGGACCTTGTATTTTATTACCACATTGAATGTGGAAATTAGCATGTGTGTTGTAGTAAAGATGACGTAGCGATACGTAATGAAGAGCTGATCGGCGCATCTGGGGACAATGGAAACGTTGGCAACACGAAAGAAATCACTCCACTCGGGACAATGGTCAGGGTGCCTAAAGCGAGTTTAACCTGCCTCCCTAGGCAAGTGGCAAAACGCTAATTGAATAGAAATTAAATAGAATGATTGTTGTATAATTGTTGTTGGCATTGACATAAGTCAACGGTTTCCCTAACTATGGGTCGCGACCTACAGATGGATCGCGAGCCATCCTGGTCCTGGAATATTGAGTGGGCCCTGCCTGTAGAACGACACACCAACCGACCGAGCCAACGGCCGGGCGGCGCGGCGGGCGACTGACGAAAATGAAATAACTTTTTCGATGTAGTAATTAAATAACTACATTGTAGTTATTTAATTAAGCAATAAAAACTTGTATTAAAACTTTGTTTGTTATTTGAAAAGTCCTTTATTCATATTGGTAACGGTTAATTTTCTAGAGGTGGGTCCCGAGTTTGTAAACTTTTATTTGATGGGTCGTAGCCCAGACAACTTTGGGAACCCCTGGTCTAAGGGGCTGTTTGCCATTCGATAACGATAACGAAAACGAGTATTTGTCAATTTGGCAATTGCTGCTACGAAATGCTGAAATTATTATACCTCCGTCACTGCGTAATTCCCTTACCTCTAAATGCTTCACAATTAATTATAAAAAGTAGCTTATAGAAAAGCAGAACATCGTTGACATCTGCTGTGTCCGTTTTTTTCACCCTTATTACCTTATATATTTTTTAAGATTTTCAGGAATAATTACGTTAAGTATAAGTTTTTTTATTATAAAATTTTTTGCATTCACAATGCTATATGTAATTACAAGAAAAAATAAAGAATCAATTTAAAAAAATACTTTTCTTTCTCTAATTTGACACACAAGACTGTAAGGTCATTTACGGGTTAATACGTCAAGTAAGCATGGTTGTAGAATCGTGGTATTATAGTATAATTTTATAGCTGTTTATAATATTTTGTTGTTTTCTGGTATCCTCTCTTTCCGAGTTTCCACGGAAGATTTACGTCGGGACACCTTTGGTGTTCTGACAATTTTTATTCTTGGGACAAACGAGGACATTAATATGTTGCCACACAAAATCTCCTTTTTAAATGGTGAATTAGACTTACTCAGACTGGGCACTCTAGCCGAAGCATATGGAAGCAATGGAAACGTTGGCAACACAAAATCACTCAACTGAAATCTATTCGGGACAATGTTCTGGACAACGAGCGGTTGGCGCACCGGTGCCTGGAATGGGCACAGCGCACACACTAAGCTAAATTGATATAAAGGGTTGAACGAGTCTTGTTTTGACGACAAGCGACACTAGATAGAACATTGCTTGTAGGTTACAAGAGTTTTTCTGACACAATAAATTTTTTGAAGGGGGTTCAATGTTGGCTGATCTGTATGGGTATCGTAGGATACCTTTTTAAGTCCCCGACTTACAGCAAGTCCTTCTTTACCAACCTTCTTTAAAAGGAATGCCTATAATAACTAGTTTCTGAATGTTTTATTTATAATGGACCGGGAAAGTACAAAAATGTAATGTTAAACAAATGCAAACTATGATATTAGACACTCTGATGATTTACATACCTATGTTAATTAATGATGTAACAATATCACAAGCAACAGCAAGAGCACACACGTAAGGCAGAAGAGGAGCACACATGAAGAGCGAGCGCACACAGATGGCTAAGTGACGTCACAAGCGCTTTCTCAGAGAGCGGCAAAGTTGCGACAGCCCTGTTACCCTGCAGAAGATAAGTTTCATACAAACGCTCTTTAGCAACACACACATAAACAACCTCTCACGGACACGGAATCTAGCAGCAGCAACGCTTTGGCAGATTTGAAACAGACCGAGATTCCGTGTTCGTGTGAGAGTCTATGTGTGCGCTGCTCGAACACGGTACATAAGCTTACCTTTTGCCGTCTCCTAATTTTGTGGCGAGTCAGTTGCGAGAGCAAACACACCATTATCGGTAACACACCCACTGGCGATAAAGGCCGCAATCATTTGGCTACCTCGAAACGAACCCATATTATACAAGCAGATAAAATACGAACAAAACAAACAGTTTACCGCTACCAACAGAAAATCAACATTCATTACCTTAATTGGCAGAGTACAGAGTAGATACAGATAATAACACATTAAGCTATAGGAGCAGATGTTTGCTACTGGAAGAATTAATCGTTTCTGGCGATACTGGTCGGCACTGGGCACGTGTTGGTCACCGTTTCGAACTAAGTGCCCATTGTGTGGTGGGATAATGAACTGGCTGCCCGCCGACGTTGCGTGTCTGGCTCGTTTACGTGTGCCGTAATAAGAAATTGTGAGACTATCCAATGTAGCAGATCACTTTTGCGACAACAATGCATCCTTATTATAAAAATGATAATTCTTTAATTATCCCACATAGCAACGGAATTGAATGAACACAATGATGAGAACATATAAAACATACATAGAAACACGTTACACAAGACATACAATGGAGAGCTTATCTCTAGAGATATCACTTCTAGCCAACCCCAGCTGTGGTCTGGATAGGGAAGTCTGCGGGACTAATAACTGATACGACATATATACTTACTTTATATATAAACATACTTATACTAGGTAATTAAATAATAATAATAATAATAATAATAAACTTTCCTACACTCACACCAATTATCTAGCCCAAGAGAAGCTTCGTCATGAAACTCGTTAAATGGTTACTAGACAACGGATAAACATACTTAAATACATACTTATTATACATAGGAAACACCCAGACTCGAGACAATTTAGAAAAATAATAATTTCTAAATTGACTTGACCGGGGATCGAACCCGGGACCTCAGAGATGAAAACCGGTGTACAAACCACTCGACCAAGGAGGTCGTCAAATTATAATGAATATACATACATACATACATACATACATACATACATACATACATACATACATACATACATACATACATACATACATACATACATACATACATATATACATACATATAACAGTTGAGAACGCTATTTCCGGCCATTTAGCTCACTGGACTAATGATGAGAAATCTGAACCAAATACAGAATCTGTAATTGTAGAATTTATCGTTTGTAGAATCTGACATAAGTAGAATCTCTCAAATGTAGACTAAACGCACAGATTAATGTCTGGACTTTGGCTTAACATCATTTGTCCGTTTGTTTAGGTGAATCAGCCGTTGGCTGGCAATAGTAAGCATTTAAAATAGCGACGGTAGATATAATAACGAGTAAAAAAATAAAACATACTAATGGTTATCAAAGCAACACATAACTCCTCCAGACAGGATTCAAAACAATCGCGAAATGCTTTTCGTATATTTATGCTTAGACTTTCCGCTGTGATATTATTTTGGCACGCACGAAAGTCATTGTGGGCGATAATATGTTGCTTATTCTATCCGGAATAAAGGTTTTGTTGTTGTGGTGCGTTGTTTATTTGTGTGAGTACCAATTTGTTGGATTGAAAAACCAATTTCAGCAACGCATATACATTCTAGATAATCATCTATTCAAGACTAAATTACCGCGTCTTTAGTATAGTAGTATGATTACCGACCCAGAGGTTACAGGTTCGATTCGTAGCGGGGCACTTGACACTCAGTTTGCATGTAGGGCTTGTCCTAAGTCCGTCTGGCTACCACTATCTTATATAAGTTTTATAAGTCTGTCGGCATAACAACAATGTTCATAACGTTATTATATATGAATCAATGTCAGATGGCTAGGGCATTAGTCGTAAGAATTCCGGGACGCTTCCACCTTGGACGTTATCATCACTTATCAGGTGAGATGAAGGCTAAGCCATTCCCCGTTGTAAATTAAAAACCAATGTGGAAAAATTTCCACGAGCGGGATCTGAACCCGCACTCTTTGATAATCCGGCGCTTCTAATTACGCTATCGTGGCAATTGAAAGCGCACTTGATTTCTTAGCCAGTGGCCACTAGCTAGCTAGTACGTGGACTGCTTTACCCTTACACGCCTACGTGTTATACATACTTCGGGTTATATTCAGGGCATACCCCTAAAAACAACAAACATTTCGCTACAAAACCGACACCCACGTGGTCTTGTCTGCCATAAATACCATAGTATTAGGCAGACAATACTTGACTTACCATATTAATACCATATTAAGGCAGACAAGACCACGTGGGTGTCGGTTTTGTAGCGAAATGTTTAATTGGGACTTTTTGTCGCTTCATAATCTCTACAATCCTGTATACGTACCTCTTTGCCTAATGAGTTTTAAATCAACATTTTGATCTTTATACCTACTTCGGTTACAAAACCATCATAATATACTACCTACCATGTTATTAAATATTATGTTAGGTTTATGAAATCCTATATTACTCGTACCCATAGTCCTATACGTTATTCTAACGACCATAGATTGATATACGGTACTTATTCATATTGTATGAAATGTAATTTTTAAAAATTAATTTATACGAATTAAGGACAATACGAATGCCGGCTACATACGCAATTTTAATTATGAAAATTTCTTTCAATTCGGTAATAAGTATACTGGCTAGGTAAAAATTCGTTTAGATTTAGAGTTTTGTCGCAATATTCGTAGTGTGATAGGACAGCATACCAAGGCATTAACAATTCATTTTTATCAGCACGAGTGTTGACACTTCAGACGGGGGCAGGCAGAGGCAGACGCTACGAGCGGCCGGTGTTTCGCTTTATTAGGAAGCCACGTATTAAGCAGCCGGCGCAGGCGCACCACCACGACCACGCACCGCTCCCGTGCTCCCAACGTGACATTAAATAAAACGAATCACATCTACTAACAACGCTCACTGGCATTCGAGACGCTCATATGCCAAAACTTGCATTGTTTGCCGACAATGGCGACGGGCAACATGATGCCAAAAATTTGACTCATTCGAATGCGTATTGACAAACTCTTTGCGGTTCAGATCAATCAAAATCTCTGAACAATACTTTAGTTATTGTTTTGAGATCGAAATAGCTTCTCGATAGCAACCTGAAGCTAAGTAACAAGTTTTCAGACTTTGAAGATGATTAATGGGGTTCAATACAAACTTTTAAGAGATTACCTTACAATATATTTAAGGTCCCCATAATCGTTTATGATGCAACGCGATAGTTTTTAGTGTAAAACTGTAGAATAAGAAAATTATGGTCTTAGATTCTAATGAAAAATTAAAACAAATGTTTACTGTTACATCGATATTTTTAATTTCATCGTAATTTTATGGAAGATCAATACATGGTGACAAATAATTACTGAAATTAACTGACTTTTTACACTTGAACTTTCAATGCTATAGGCACTCGATATAATAGATCTAGACGTGAACATTTCAATTATTAATACGCACAGATATAAAAAGACAACTTCGTTCGCAAATACACATATGTCACACTAATGTTTATAATATCCAAAATGGCTTTAAAATGTTCACATTAGAACGTTCACATTGTGTTGATGAGCAAGTTGAGAAGCTACTGGAATGAAGGTCTGCGGATACCAAAGCCGATATCGAATATCCTAATTACCGGGGACACAATCACTCTAGATATATACAATGATAATAGTAACGAAGGGTACACATCAGAAATCTTAATACTCTTATAATTAAAAAATAACCTTTATAAATTGAGACGACTAAATCCTTCGCGTTGACGCTTAGATAAACGCGATATTGAAATGCTTTCGAAGCACTATAGGTCGATTCCTCAATCCTTGGATAAAAGTTACTATCTGACAATATATTACCCACTAGTAAAAAAAAGGCAGGAGTTGACAACACATTTTCCAAATGGTAGTTTCCTTTGCCTTTTCAAGAAACGTAACATATAAAAATTTATTATTATAACCTGTACTGTAGCAGGTGGTTCCGCGAAATGGGGGACAATACTGTATCAGACTAATAACTTTTATGTGAGGATTGACAAATCGGCCCCAAGTAAAACAATGTCTAATTGGTGATGTCGCTTTCTTACCATAGTAGAAAACAAGTAAGTATTTATGTAGATAAACCGTCAACAAAGTCGGTTGCAAAACAGAGGCAATATTGGATAAATGGATGGGTGCCTACTGCGAGTTACACTAGAACGATAACGAGAATTTGTATGGCAAAATGTTTGCTCCCTTCGTTTTCCACCAAAGGCTTCTTTAAAATCATACAAATATTCGTTTTCGTTAACGTGTTCAACTGGCAAATTAAACTCGCACTTGGCACTCTGAAAAAACGTGTGGCATGCGCGTCATTTGACTGATGCACATACGCCTGCACACCTGGTTTGTGATAATCTGGTCCATATTATCACAAACTGTAAAATTTCCTCAATAGACTTTGAACCTTATCATCTATACTTCTATACTACTAATGCAATTTTTCTGACAAATTTTGGGATAAATATTCGTTTTATGACTCACTGACACCAATACTACGATTTTTGAAATTTATGTCTGTCTGTCTGTATTTATGTCCTCCTATAATTCGGAACGGCTTGACCGATCTTGATGAAAATTTGTATGTAGTAAGAACATGAGATTGCGCAAATGATAGGCTATAAAAAAATTATTCACAAATTTTCGCACAGCGAAGCGGGCGGGTGACGGCTAGTTAAGGCATATGATTGAAAATGTATTGAAGAAATTTGACAGATTTGGATAGGTCGATATGCAGGCATCTATCTAACATAAATTAGATAACTATATTACTATGATGGCAAAAGCTTATAAATGTAGTGTTCATGGGAAAGCATCTAGGTATGTTGAGCAATTCTGTTGACCCGATCCTATCCGAATCCTTCGGAGAATCTAGTGGGGCACGGGGACGCGCACTAGTCCGCGATGCCGTTCCCTCTAGAAAACCTCCGAAGGTGATTCGTTTCTCACGGCCTGAGGGTTCATATGTTCCTCGCCGCCCCCCAAAAAACCCCGTGAAGCTAAAATGCTGTCTGAAAAAATCAGCAATCTCTCTCAAAAAAAAAATTATAATTCTGTTGATTTGTCAAATGAAGCTGATGCCAGTTCCTCTTCCGGGTGGATTACGCTTTCATCTTCTGCCTTATCGTTAGCGATGAGAAGCTCGCGAGCGAGTTGTTAAAAAGAGCTAGCTCACCTATTCTAGCTCAACGTATATTTAACATGTTTTTCAAAGTCGAAGTTCGGTATTATTTCGGTAGTAGACGGCAGCTAACGCACCTACTTAGCAGGATTGCCAACTTTTCCAGCCGCCATAACCGGACAACCAATTTAATCTGGTCATACTTGGTTAAAACTAACAGATAAATCGTTATATATTTTTTGATTTAATTAAAATAGGTTAGTTATCTATTTGAATCCATGAAAGTCTAATATAATTCAGGCAAAATTCAGACTCCTCGTTTGTCACCATGAAGCGCTACTCGAATGCCATTGCCAAATGCCGAGCTTGATGTATACGTGTAAAAAAATATAACTACGAGAACGAATTACACTCACTCTGCTGATTGTGTAGTGCGAGTTTAATTAGTAGAATTGCAACTCAAGGTAGGTTACTATTTTGTCTGTACCGCGCCATCCTTTTTGGCAACTTCGTCTCAAAGTAGGCATAACATTTAAATGTCAATCAATCAATCTGGGCAGATCAGACAAACAAAAATTAAAGACAGCGTGATCAGCAATCTCTGAGAAACTGGTGATGTTTTAGTCATCCTCTTCGAAAACTAAGTAAGCTATTTGATATTCTACTAAAAACTAACCTTATAGCACAAAGCTTGAACCACAAAAGTGTCGCATTTACAAAAGGGAATAAAGTAGGAGTGACTAGTTGATTTCAAGGATAAAAGATACTTCATGTCTCACTAAATGCAGAGTAAAGACAGAAAATGCGACAACATCAGTGCACCTGCGTGTATAGGTCATAGACATTGCACTAATAACACTAAGTAGGTATATCACCAAACGCAACTTAGCTACCTACAAACTAAATATTTACAAGTTAGGTGCATTCCCAAGAAAATAATTATGGCACCAAATACTAATAACAATGGTTCAATACAAAATATGCTCTTAAATTAATTATAATATTCTGTTAGTAAAATCATTTGACCAAGAATTCACCATATAGACATTGTTTTTGATCAATCATTAAGCGCTTGTTAATTATAAGTAAACATCAATTGGTAACTAAGGTATACAAATAGTAAAAAATTTATAGGCTACAGCTTGTAGTAGCTCAACCAGACAATAAATATCTATGAAACTAACAAATAACACCACTTTATTTAGACTCATCAGTCATCACTCATAAAACAGCACTTTTTGAAAATTACAATTTTTAAACAAAATTTACAATATTGTCTGGTTAGTTTGAGAAAAACAAAGAATATTACAATAAGGTGCACTGTATTACAATAATAACACATGGACGATAATCTGAAAAAATCCTTTACAGGGTATTTTGATATGATATTCAATTTTTTTTTTAATCTAATAATTTTCTAACTGACAAAAGTCAATGCAAATAATAAGTATGACAAATATTAATATAGTCACATGTTTAGTATTATGTGTGCAGAGTTAAGTAACCTTCCCAGGATATATCAACCTAATGACTATTACCACAGACGCGCACGATGTTTTCCACAATGTAAAATGCACTACAAATAACTATATATTTATTTGTACAGCCTGGATTCAAAGTCCTACATCTAATAGCTAACAAATTTTATAATAAACATTGCCAGTTACCATTGCTGGCACTTTTCAGGTGGGCCTGAATATGTTGCAAACCTCATTCGATACACTTACAACTTATTGTTAACATCAGTCTCGAACAAGATATCGCCATAATGGCATTTTATAGAGATTAACTACTAGGATTGTTTTACATATTCCTATCATAGCTGAAAACACATGACATATTAAAATTCTCTCATAGTTTACTTTGTGCTGAATTTGATGTTGAATAATTGTAAGTAAGTATTATTATGTATGTAAATACAGTGATAGTCACTTCAGTTATGGTCGGAACATGTAAAGGAAATGTTTTAAAAATTTATTGCTTATAAAAACTGATGCTAACAATATGTTAAAATTCTTCAGCAGAATGGTGCCTCCGCATCCACGGACATGAACACGATGTTGACTTGACTGGCGGTAGATGTATGTTATTATACATATATTCAGATTTTTTAATAAAAAGTAGGTACATATTTTATACTTAGGAAATAAGGAACTAATAAAAATTACACTTAAACTTAAATGAAACCTCACATCAGATCACAAACACAATTCAATTTGCACGAATGAACACAACTACATACATGTTTACATAAAATTATACAATAAATTAATCTCTTCAATATTCTGATGTAGACAGTTCCTTAGTTAAAATATCAACTGATACAACAATATTAACTTATCAATAAATCAATAACAAAATGTCAATTAATTAAAAGCTACAATAACAATCCATCAAGAAAAGTATTAAGAAAACCCATTTGATCTAACTAATAAACAGTGATCCAAATAGCTCTAAATTGATGGTTTAGTGATGTACTTAGATAAAATTTATAATTGTAATAGTCAATTGTGAAGTCATTA
This sequence comes from Eudonia truncicolella, assembly GCA_949315975.1. NCBI lineage: Eukaryota > Metazoa > Arthropoda > Insecta > Lepidoptera > Crambidae > Eudonia > Eudonia truncicolella. The sequence goes on from OX438836.1 coordinate 14,397,642, forward strand.
AAAGCAATATGAAATTTTTGCACATTATATACTATTCAAAGTAGCAATTTGATTTCCATAAAAGTAATATAAAATATTTAAAGTAAGCTCACGCTTTCCAATATTGACATCAAACTACAATGTACAAAATAATAAACAATGAGAACCGGTTGTGAGTGCTGCAATTGCAATGCGTGAATATGGATGTCAACAACACACATCGGTAAATATCACCAGGACAAGAACCACTTCAACTCCTTCTATCTGCTCTATGTTACTTGATAGGGCACAAGGCAAATGAACGCCACCAAAACATCGGAAACCAGTTCAACTACCATCTTGCTTACACTTTGAACTTGTTTCATCTGCCGTGCCGGCTGGGGTGCGCTTCAGCGTCCATCATCACCCTAAGCTGCCGGGAAACAGACGCACAAGTCCCCGTTACACAACCAGTGTCACGGAAGATTCACTAATACAAAACACCTACTCACGGTAGTGTCCGCTCGCAGGCACCAGCTACGCGCTCAGAACTCGGCGAATTCCTTCGCACACTTCTCAGTTGATGAGATACGCAATGCCTCCTCTTCGTAGTCGTCGAAGTTACTGGTGTCGCCGGGGCCCTTGCAGCGCGGGATGAACGGCGCTTCAATCTTCTTTTGGAAGACGGCGATCCAGTCAGTGCTGGCGAACCATTTATGACCTTTAATATCGTTGACGCCCGCCTTCAGGTTGCCGTAGCGTTTAGTTAAATCTACCTGCAGCAGATTGCGAAGAAGGTCCTTCAGGTCCGAACCGAAGTGCGAGGGGAAGCGAACCTTGCCAGATACGATCTTTTCATAAATCTGGATCGGCTGGTCCGCGAAGAAGGGCGGATATCCGGCTGCCATTTCGTACACGAGCACGCCGAGCGCCCACCAGTCCACCGCCTTATTGTAGCCTTTCGATAGGATTATTTCTGGAGCTAGGTACTCCGGTGTGCCGCAAAGCGTCCACGTACGACCTTTGACGCGCTTAGCGAAGCCGAAATCGGTCACTTTAAGGTAACCCTGCGAGTCGATAAGCAAGTTTTCGGGTTTGAGATCTCGATAGATGAGGTCAAGGTAGTGTAGATATTCGAAGGCGAGTACGATCTGCGCCGCGTAGAAACGCGAATGCGGTTCTGAGAATCGACCCACTTTGCGTAAATGCGAGAACATCTCACCGCCTGGCACATACTCCAAAACCATGTAGAGGTTTGAGTTGTCCTTGAAATGGAACTTGAGGCTCACCAAGAAGGGGAAATTGATAGCTTGTAAAATACGTTTTTCGTTCAATGTGTGCTCGACTTGTTTTAGTTTTACAACCTTTTGCTTATCTAATATTTTCATAGCGTAATATTCTTTCGTCGGTTTATGTTGAACTATCATGACTCGACCGAATGATCCCGTGCCGAGCGTTTTTATTCGCTCGAAGTCGTTCAGTCCGGCGGTGTTGGTAGGATTCTTCTTCCATTTTTCCTCGAAATCCTCCTTAGCCTGGTCAAGGAACTCTTTGACACTTTCGGCGGCATCCACCTTTTTGTTAGCGGTTGCAGCATTATTGCCCATGGCGCACACAACAAATTTGTCTTGAGACTCGACTTGCCGTGATTATAGAGGCCGCCTTGTTGCACTAATCGATGCCTGCCTGAAGCGACCGCGTAAGAAACGGGGCAGGTCAGCACATACCGATTTGAAACACGTACATTTTCAATTTTTATAGCACTAACACTCGTCACAATCGCCTCTCGTTACAGGCACACATTGACACAATAACTAAAATACGAAAAAGTCCAAAAATACTTTGTCACATTCACGAGAATAAAATGGCTTCCACTACCGACCGAACTCGATCGACACCGAGAGAGCGAGATCGAGCGAACAATCCGCTCACGGGTGGCGGTCAATTATGACAATGTTGCCAGCTTTTGACTTAAAACTACTACTATTTTTTTCATTGTCTATCTTTAATGTTATGTATTGCTTTAATTTTTCATAATTTATATTTTAAACTTTCACACACACACAAAACTTAGAAAACTTTTCTTTAGGATTTATAAAAATTTAAGACACACAATAATTAATAACTACCTACATACAAAATGCGTATACAATGACACAAAATTTCAGTTTGAACAATGTGGCACTACCTAAAACTGCTACACTTTTGTGAGCACTGTCGATTCAACTATCATCAACAAACCATTGAACAAGGTAATGTGTTTATTTGTTAGTGCGTTAACATTGGTTCGTGATTATATTTATTTCTGAATTTCAAGTCAGGAAGAGTAATTAATCTTTTTTGTTTTAAGTACCTTTAAATAATACCTTTAGAATATGTTAGGCTAAGACGATCTTCGAAAATACTACCATTTGACCATAGTCATAATAGTAAATAAATAAAATATGTTATACTCGAAAAGCCCTATCCCTATCAACTTTCTATTGAATGGTGGACCCAGGTTCCATACATTTATTTCCCATTCTTCTTTATATTATTATGATATTTACTTATTATAAGTATAAAAATAAATTGTATAAAAGGTTTTTAAAAAGTTTTATTTATTTTAAAGTTTAATAATTTTGGGAATAGCGCCATCTATATTGAATTTTTGTATGATTTTTAGCCCGCTGAGCTTTTATTTATCTAGCCGTTAGCGGCTTTGTAAAAAAAAGAATTACAGCGCTTGCTCCTCAATATTTCTCAATCTCAATATTTTATCTTTACTTTTTAATGAAATGGTCGTGATGTCTAATTTTGGAAGAGATATTTAATCGTCACCAGCTGATTTTTTATGTTTCCGCTGTTGGGGCACGAGCCATACGATGGCTCTGCTGTTTTAAATAAACGTAGATCTCTCGCAGTTTGTAAAGCAAATAGTTTTAGGCAAATGGCTTTAAAGAGAAACCATTTTACTGCATCTCTCCTTCATTGTACACCAAAGTTAATAAAATATTTAACATATTTCTAATAACACTTCTAGAATGCAAACATAATATTAGTGCGTAGCTTCAAAATATGACATATTCTGACACTGAAGATTTAACACACGAAGAAGAACACGCGCGTTACCTACTGTGTACCTACTGTGTGACTGCGACTCTCTGGCTAGGAATAGAATCTGACTCCTGGAGTCGCCCTATCCGAAACCGGAGACTTCAGGCGCTTAAGGACGTTGCCAAACTTATGGCATCTATCTTTACAAAGGAGGAAGAGTGAAAGGATGGGGGTTGCACAAAAGATCCTAATGGGTCGAAGTGTTACTCTGGGAGAGGGAAACCTCAGGCCCCACTAAGATAAGAAGATGGCTAGCCATACCCTACCATCTTCTTATCTAAATATGTTGCCATAATATTAATGTTTGTAGCATTGTTGCGTTCCGACTGACAATTCAGCGGGGCCCATCGACTCCTATGTGTCTCCCGAATCGAAGCTTATTAATCACCCATCGGAGAACCGGTCTTTGCGAAAATGAAGACCGAGCGTGTTTACTACTGCGCCATCGAGCTCCTCACCAAGATGGCTTTTTGATAGTTTTTTTGATAGTGGCTTTGGCAGTATTGCATAACATAGTCATAGAACATTGAACGAACAATCATTAAATAATGTAAATATAATATAAAAATACCTACCATCACAACATACTCATTGCATGGAGTTAATAAAATAAAGTTTAAGGTGTGTAATAAAAATGGGCCTGCGTGGTGGTTGAAAGCCCGTTCTCGATTTGGTAATTCCATCCATAGGGAAGGTTAGCCTCAGTAGTGAGGACATAAAATGAGATGGTGATGAAGAAATTTTTAAACTAAACCTTACCTTTTCATATGTTTTTGTGTTTGGTTTGTTACTAAAATTCGACAACACAAATATGACATTCATACATTAACGTAGATACCTTTTCTTCTTTTTCCCAACTAATAGAACAATCTCACTTATTATTTGTAATTTATAGAATACGTAATAACAGAAACTTTTATACAAATTGTAAAAATAACTCAAAAGAGTTTAATAATTCCCGCAAACTGAAATGTCAAAGTGATGGAACAATCACAACCATAGACGAATTTTCGTCAATGAATCGCGACGTTGCCGCTCTATTTCTATGACATATCGTACGAATAGTTATGTCGACCTTATTCTGAGTTTATTTGTTAGAAATTCTTTTCTCCTTATTCTTACCTTAAACTGATCATAACTACTATGCCCCTTACAAATAAACAAAGAATAAGGTCCGAATCGTTATTCCGTATTTTGTTCCTGTCATTTAAACGTCATTTCAAATTGGAGTAAAAGAGACAAAACACAGAATAACTATTCCGACCTTATTCTTTGTATATTTGTAAAACCCTATCAGTACAACTATGGAATAAGCTCGTTGTATTTTTATTTGTAAGGTGGATTAACTTTAATAGAGCTCTCTTAATAGAACCAATATAGGCAAGTCTCTTTATCATCATCATCAGCAGCAGCAGCATCTTACGAGTCAACTGCTGGACCTCGACCTCCACAGACAAAACGAAGGTTCAGAATTATTTTCCACTCTTTGGATTTTTTTCTACCATCTCCTTGGCATGAGGTAATTTTATACAGTTCTACAATTAGATTTTTGACACTATAAAACCATTAAAAAATAAAAGCCATTAAAACATTTTTATAGTAGAAGACCACTATTAACTTAAACTATAAAACTACTATTCAATATTTATTTTTGCAAATAGTAACACTGATTTTAAGTTTTTTTAAAAGATTACAGATGGCAGCACACTACATTTACTTACACAAAGTTTATGGTAGGTTTCTAGATAGTAGTAGTAGTAGTTTGAGTTGCGCAGGTTGCGCTGCTGCTGTGCCTGTACTCACAAAGAAAAACGAAACCTTGTCTTGTGCATTTATGTAGGTACATACCTATGACTTAACTTTTCAATGTAAGTGAATAGGTAGGTATTTTATTGCCTGGCTGTAATAAATAGATAAGCTTTCATGTACTGATTCTTCTGTTTATCATGGAATCAATTGTTATTTTTATAGTCGCACTTATTTTTTGTTAGGTGCATAACGTCACCTCGAGAATCTCTCTGCTATGCCTCGAGTTCCCGAAGTTTGACAGCTTTATTATTCAATAGCAGGTAAGTACCTGGGTAGGTACCTAGTTACCTTCTATTGAGTAATAAAGTTAAGTAGGTAGGTATTTTATGTTGATAGAATTTGCACCTAGTCAGTTTAGTTCAGTTTTTAGGTTTAAGAGATTTTTAAATTTCATCGAGATACCTAGGTAAATCATACTAATATTATAAAGAGGAAAGCTTTGCAATTTATAAAGCAGGTTTACGATGTTGGTATATAAGTACCTACCTATTACAGGTATTTATTGATCGTTATACCTATATACAGAGCAGTACCCGTCCATACACCCTTATAATGGCTTTTCGGTTTCTGTCTTGGTACTACTATTTTTATTTTTTTAGTGTACCTACCGAATAGATAGGTAATTTAAATTTTCCGTATCATGCAATGGTGGGGAACTGGCGAGGATTCTGGATATATATGATTGTACTTAGAGAGTTATACTTATTTTAGTACAAAAATTTAGCACGTACGATAGAGTATAGAATAGGTAGGCAGCGCCACCTAGTATGAGTAACGAAATACTTTTGTGTTAAAAAGCAAAAACATGAAGCATTGAACCTGCGTGCTATCATCACGTGCTTTTTTTTTTGAGAGAGATTGCTGATTGCCTCATATCATACGGCATTTTCAGCTTCACCGGACTTTTTTGGGGGCGGCGAGAAGCTTAAAGGGTTCTTCAAGCCGTGTGAAACGAATCACCTTCGGAGGTTTTCTAGGGGGAAAACGGCATCATTCACTAAGGCGTGTCCCCGTACCCCACTAGATTCTCCGAAGGGTTCGGATCGGATTGGGCATCACGTGCTATTGCTTCTTCGTAGCACTGGTAGCACCTTAATGCAAAAGCATTTCACCACCAAGACTAATTTCTCAAAGTGAAGCACACTAGGTAGGTACTTCTTTCATCTGTATGTTGAATAATTTTCCCCAGCTGCTAGCGACTACCTATACCTATGCGAATATACTTTCTAGAAGGTAGGTAAGTATCTAGATACGATAGGTTGTTTTTTATTTACAATACAACAATTATTATTATTCATATTAATAGTCACGCACACCGCGTTATTCGCTACACGCGTGTAGTGGGTACAGTCATCATCAAATAGATAAAAGCGGTCAATAAGATCTTCATGTTTAGAAATAACTTTAAAGACTATTTTTGTTTGAATCAAAATGATGGATCGTTATTCAAAAGCATACTCTAATCATATTATTCATAAGGTTGGTTTCTAATGCTAATATATTTTTATGTTGTAATTAAAAACTGAATTTGATACTGACTGTAGGCTAATGTAGGTTACCAAGGTTAGTTAATAAGGCACACAGCCTAGTATCTATAAATTCTGTGAATAAGGCACAGAATAGGTAAGTAATAGAACTTCTTCCTGTAGTACCTACCTACCTACTGGTTACGGGCACCAGGTAGGACTAGGGTTTGTTATTTAAGTAGGTACCTACTAGTAAATAAGTTTGATGTAGTAAGAATAAGTTATTATGATGTATGACTAGCGACCCGCCCCGGAACCGGGCGCGGCGGCTTCGCACGGGTGCAATGCTGATACACGCAACCACTATGTCCCCGCATTTTAAATCTGTAATATCTTCGAAAATATTCATTTAAATTACATGCTGTAAAGGGCCATATTGATCTACATTAAATGCACAATGTATTTAAGGTACTTAATTGGTTAAAGATTAATGCTGTATTGCTTAAAATAGCTTCGTAAATAAGCCATTATTTCTCGTAAAAAGTAAAAGATAAAAACTGTTATTGTGAGTTATCCCTAAGAGATAGACATATATCATCGCGGAAATTTTTGTAGACCTTTTTAAGGTGTACAATACTGTACTGTAGTACATTATTTTGATCTATCTCGTAAGGTTCAGCCAGCGTTTGCAATGTAAGCGCAAAAAAATGTGAATCCTCTATAATTATCAGTGTTTCTCTACTATATTATGCATGAATTTATACATATAAACATTCCTCTTGAATCACTCTATCTTTTAAAAAAAAACCGCATCAAAATCCGTTGCGTAGTTTTAAAGATCTAAGCATACATACATACATACATACTAGGGACAACGGGAAGCGAATTTACTATGTAGTGATATAGGGTTACCATTTAGGAATTTTAAAAGTCCTGACAAAAAGTCTGTTATTTCGATAAAAGTCCGGATTTTTAGTCACAAAATGGAAACATTACTCACTTAGTTTCAGTGGTATTGTAGGCATGGTATCTTAATATGTAATTTTGTTACTCATATTCCAAAATCCGAACAAATAAAAGAGCCGGACAAAGTCCGGACTAAAGTCTAAAAAACCGGACATATCCGGACTAATCCGGACGGATGGTAACCATCTGACATTTACAGTGGCTTGCTAAAAGATCCTAAAAAAAACTAAAAAAAGGACTAGAGTTGACACTTTTATTTTATATTATTGTTATGGTTGTTACTGGGCGACAACAGCATGGACCGAAAGCATTATTGTTCCGTGTTATGTAAAGCTAGGTAATTAGGTCACATAGCGTCACATTGCACGGAACATTTAGGTAGGCACTAGGTACACACGCCTGCACATCAACGTAGGTACCTACCACAAACTGTCAAATTTCCTCAATAGACTTTGAACTTTATGCCTTAGTAGGTAGGTATATGGTTGAAAATGTATTGAAGAAATTTGACAGTTTTGGATAGGTTGATGTGTGTTGGTACGGGCGTCCGTCGCTCGGTACCTTCCTTCCTTCCTTACCAAGTTGGTAAGGTACCTACCTACCGAGCGAATTGGTAATACCAACCTACAGTCCAGCGACACTAACTTTTTGAGCGACTGGTATAAATGTTTTTTCTTCTTTACTTACTTATAACTTAGGTGCCAATTAGGTGATCGACATAGGTAAGTACTTACTAATAAAAGTCAGTTAGGTACAATACAGGTTAAACTACACCGGTCAAATTAAAACCGAATAGGTAGGTAATAGGTAGGTAGGTACCCAGGTATCTCCGCACAGTAAGATTTTAAAAAATGGCTTTTTTTTTCATCAGTCATTTAGTAGGTAAATAACTATCTACGCGCAGTGAGATTTTAAAAAATGGCTTTTCATCAAAGACATTTAGGTACTTACCTACTATTATTAACTAGCTTTGCTTTTCATGGATAAGTACCTATACGATCCAAAGAACTGCTACCTACCTCTAGTTCTACCTACCTACATCATTTTACAATAGCTTTTAGTAAACGTGCTACCTACCTACCTAAGTAGGTAGGTAGGTAGTACATTTAGTTTAAATTGTTACAATTATTAGACGTGCTGTCGACTGTGTGTAGGTGCATGAACCGTTCTGGTTGACGAATTTATACCTATTCTGACGAAATCACCGGTAGTGCCAAGATTTCTTTCAAGAGCCAACGACCGACTAAAGCCAAGATAAGATTTTCGTGTGAACCCAACGAACCGGTCCCTTATCACAACGCCGTAGAGTACACATCAGTGTGGCGTCATTAGTTTACCTAACTGCAAGAAACTGTAAAATAATCGGAGTCCCGCTCAGCGGACGGACGGTTTCTCACCAAGCCAGGTGAACTGGCTCAAGCAAGACGGAGACTTATGCGATGCAATCCAATTAATTAAAAAAAATTGGACTTCCCAACCACAGTAATGATATGATAACGGATTTAGACTTAAAGCTTTAAAGACCCTAATTAAGTAGGCAAATAAGTAGGTAACTTACCGAAATTTAGAATACTTACCTATATAGGTATTACCACAGAATAACTAATAGTACAATACCTAAAATGTGAATCGTATTTATTTTTTAAATAGGTATTATTACCCTACTTGCATTACACCGATTTACACCCCACCCGTGGGGGTGAAACTAAATGATGGATGACTGACTTGACTGACTGAAAGATTATTGCTCATACCTACATGCTCATAGCCACGAGCCCACGTTTGATTAGGTAGGTATAAACGACAATTTTACCTACGCTAGATACCTACCAATCGTGGGCTCGCGGCTAGTAGGCACACTAGCTACATTAAACATAGTAGGTAGGTAACCTACCTACTTAGGGAAGGGACCTAATTTAAGTTAATTTAGGTACAAAACAAAAGCGTCGAAAATACCACACACATACAATGATGACGATGAGCCAACGTTTTGTAATCAGCCTCAAATCCCCGCTCTCCTCGCCTCGGCATCTAGCAGGTAGGTACCTACCTACCTTGTTGTGTACTCTACTTTATCCCTACGTAGCCGTAGGTAGGTACTCATAGGCACACCAAGAATGACTAGGCTTGCAGAAACAAAATTTAGAAATAATTTATAAATTCAATCAACGTAAATTTATGTTGCCGTTTTGTTTAAAAATAATATTTTCCAGAAATTTCAAGTTCCTCGCTCGCGGCTTTGTTAACGATTGTATTTTTTTTAAACGAGACGGACAGAGCAAGAAGTAAGTAGAATATTGCCCGCCTCATTTCAAGGTTATAGGAGGGTTGTCCACACATTATGTTTATCTCTTTTACTCCTAAAGGTGATAGCTAATTTTGTTTCATGGCTTTGAAGTTTGTGTGCGATGTTCATCTTGAATGCGCAGCCCCGCGCAACGCGTCGCGCAAGATATTTTTTCCCGCTTCCTCATTCATTTTGAGTTCGGTGTTTGTGTGGTGAGCATCGTGATCTGTTGTGCGCAGCACGTGTTAATAAATTAATTTCAAGTTTTCTATTTCAAAGTAACAAATAATAATGGCAGACGCAGCCGTCGACAAGAAGTAAGTGTTTTTGTTAAGTTCTGTCAAATTAAAATAGTTTTGTAAATGTTTAGTTTTGGCGGCTTCCAAAACGTGATCAAAATGGCTTCCTATTTCAGTGTGAAATTCGTGTTTTATCTTTGTTTTTGATGTTTACCGTATATTTCCTTGTTAGAGTAACTTCTGTTTTAGTAATCATTAACAATTTTAGATATGTGTTTGTCACCTATTGATAGTTTAGTGTTTGTTAATACTTGCAATCGCCGACCGGAACATGCACGCGGGAAAAGTTATCTTGTTGTATAAAGTTTGTTTTTGTAATTTTTGGTTGTGATCAAAGTATGTATTAAAGGCGTCTGTATTGATTTTGCTCGGTTATTTTCCTTGTTATGCCGTACGTACTATATTAAAGGCCTAAGTTGTTTTATGCACGCCGGCGAGCGCTTGGCTCAAGATGGCGCTACATGCGCGGCGTGCCGGCGCGGCGCGTCATCGGCGCGCGCTCGTTTCAAATCGCCGAGTCGAGTTTTGCAACTCCGCGACGGCAAAGGCGGTTACATTATCGCGAGGGCCGCGTGTTGTCATTACTTTATTTTTAACGCACGGCACGCTAGGTACTAAAGGTAGAGCGAGTCCACTGGAGCGCTTAACGTATTCGTTCAATAAAACTGATGCTTACGTTTGGTTTCCTCTGTTGCAACTTTCCCACATGCAGCCTTGCGCAACAGCCACTTGTTTTTGTTCCGGTATACTTTTCCTTTTATATCGGCCCACTTAGCAAGTGAGCATTCACGTCGTTGAGTCGTAATGTATTGTTATGAGCCGTTACGAACCGGCCTCTGAGCATTACGTCGATGCTTACTTACCTTGTCACATTTTTAATTGACGCACTGCCTTCATTATAACTAATAATAAGTAGATACTATGTTTATGTCCGTCTTAGAATATGTCAGAAATTTGTTCAAAAGTCCCTATTTGCCTATTTATAGTGATTGTTTATTTTAAAAATGAATTTGCAGGGAAGTCGCGCCTGAGGAAGTTACCTCTACTGAGGCAACAAAGGAGTCTCCAGTCAAAAAGTCGCCAGCAAAGAAGGTTGTGGAAATACCTGAAAGCAATGGCAAAGAGGAAAATGGCAGTGGGGATGCCCCGGAAGACACTCCTGCAGAGAATGGTGATGCAGAAGAAAGCAACGATGCCACTGAAAATGGAGATGCAACAGGTAAACCCTATTTTGAATATCTAAATTTTCTTAGCAGGTAAGAATTCACTCGTGCTACTAGGACAAGTTTATGTATATATATTTGTGTCATTACATCAAATACATTTTTGTGCATTTTAAACAGTGAATGCCATTATGTCCCAAAGCAGAAAAATGTTTATGAAACTGGCTATATTTATAACCAATATTTTATATAGTGTTACTGTTGTAATGAAATTCCATACTAGTTCATAATATTTATTAACCAATACGAATTATTTCATTACAGAAAAGAAAGAGACTGGTGTCAAGAGGAAATCCGTAGTTGCTGATAATGGTGAGGAGAAGACCACACCAGAAAAGAAGGCGAAAGTTGCAGATGAGGCTCCTCCAGCAGAGGCAGAAGAAGCTGCTGCCTAAAACTATCCCTCTTTACCGCTTGGTTTACTGCAATGCATTGACGTTCATTAGGGCTCAACTCGCCTCAAACTAATACATATCCAATGCCAACAAGACATAAGCCAAAAACCATAGTTTTATACACATAATATGTATATTAATCTGATTTATACAAAGGAGTTGAGCTCTTTTGTGACCACACTTAAGTTTAGGTTTATAATACTTGTGTATTAAACTTACCTGTGAAGTACCTGTAAATTGTAAATTAATGATTACTGTCAGTAGAGACTGAGGTGTGCATCGCAGTGAACTGATCACACATGAGTCGGTATAGGTGTTGTATGCTGTTTTTGCGTATTGGTGTCTATTTCAACAGACTTGTAGAGATGGGTTATTGAATTGATGGAAGTTAACAAGCATTGGTATTGGATAACTTAGTTTCGCCAGTAATATACTGCCAAAGTATTCACTCCGCGTGAAATCAATTCACAATCCGTTCTGTGAACGACGCGATTTAAATAGACAGCTTCCGAAAAACAAGGATTTTAGATAAACTAAGATTAATTAAAATGTTTAGATAATTAATTCAGTTGTAAATTGTAAGTTAGCAGTTAAATGTCGCACATTGATATATTTCATAGGCATATTTACTTAACCATTTAAACATTCCTTTGACATTTGGTTATGGATTACTATGTGAAGAACATGGAAGTTTCCCCCATGTCTTTTGGTTGGAGTTTATGCAGGAAACTGATTTGCCCCATTAAATTTAAAACAACGACTTATTGTTACTCATAAACTCCAATCAGCTGACAGGAAGTTATATATAAATAAGTTCACATTGTGACACTAATTATAAGATTTTCAAAGTAATTGAAGTTCAAAGTTGACAAGGTGATAGTTCATTATTGACATAATTAATCCTGCGTGCTATTTTGTATTTCTATGAACGTCTTTATTTTTCTTACCTATATCCTGTTTTTCTAATTTATTTTCTCTTTTACATGTGATAGATACAAACCTCGATTATAAGAACACTTTGTGGAAACGAATCTTAATTTTTATTTTGAAACAAATGTATGTTCCTAAGGGATAATAACTTAAGTTTTTGACTAACTTTTTCTGATTAAACCTACTTATTAACGATATTGAAACAGTTTAATTCAAAAGTACATTTAGTATTAGATAAGTAGCGTGTACAGTTTTAACACTACTTCTCACTTGTGGAGTTAGTGTTTGTAAAACATTTCTGGCAATAAAATAGTCCAATCTAAACTGATTTTATTTTCTAGGCCTTGAATGTCTCATACAGTCTACGACAAAATTATTGAAACAAACGTGGTCAAGAATATTATTTATCTCATCTTGCAAAAACAAAGAATCTAAAATAGATGTTATTTTTAACATCGAAATGTTTAAAATCTATATTTTGACCTTTAGGTTTGTTTCCCTATCAAATTATGCTGACTGTACCTACCTTACAGTTAGTCTTATCACATCAAATGAGTCTTCATAAGCACAGCTTGTCCAGCTAACCCAATTCGGCACAAAAACCTACACACGCACACTTAATAGAAGCGTTTAACACTTAAAATTTTAAGTCAACATATTGTCATGTGGATGTACAGTCTTGGACTCGTGACCCAGCCGTGGGACGTTCATAGAGGTGATGAACTTGATGAAGTATTAATGTGAACATTAAAGCAGTACCTATTGTAGGTACCCAAAGACATTTAACTAGGTACCTACTATATTAAATCTCTTTGTAGGTACCTATCAGTGTTGTTGCGGGTGTGAAAACGAGGGTCGTGTGTGTGGCGGCATAATATATAATATAATATAATAATATATAAATGCAACTCGTTTTCAGGACCGCATTAACGTTGCAGTAACGTAACAGGTAACGTGAATGTAGGTACTGCTTTTCAAGAGATTTTAATGTAAGTAGGTAACTCTAGCCCTAGCCAAACTCTATAAAGAATATAAGTTTGTAAACAAACCAAATTAGGGTCATCACAAATCTGGGCAAAAATGTTTTTGTGTTTTTTGTATTATTACTTGATTACTGCATTTTACATAAAAGATATTGTATGACTTATTTTATTCTCACTACACATCTCACTTAAATCAGTCGCTCAACGTCGGTAAAAACGTTATGTGGCGGCGTCACCTACCGCATACGCCGCACATTAATCGACACGTAGCAAACACCTCCATAAACGCATACCAACGATTTCGCCATACTACGACGATAAAATAGTATGGGAAGCCTGCATCGCGGTAGCGAAGTTTCACCATCTCATTCGCTATATATAGCACCTCCAACTAACATCCATTGGACCTCGGTCCCCGAGCTATACCACCCAGCTCGGAGGAAGATCTTCCCTTGGCCTTCCTCAATATGGCATTCCCTCTACCATTACCATCCTACCACTACCATCCTACAGTTATAATACGAAGAACATAAATAAAACGATAAGTGTTTTTTTTTTTTTATATATTTTAGCGTTTTATTAACGCTTAAATATACTTAAGTAAAATTTAAACACTGAAAAAAAAAATGTTGACTAAAAAACATAAGCATCAAGCACTGAAAAATTTCGACGGGTGAAAGCCAGACCTCGGTAGCCAAGTGGTTAAGGCAGCCGCCCGGAATGCGGAAGGTGCGTGGTTCGATTCCCGCCTGAGGTTGTCGTCTTTTTTCAGTGTTTAAATTTTACATAAATAAAACGTTAACTATTTTCACTTGCTAACCCTATTAACAAATGTCGTTACTAAAATTGAGGTATTCTAAACAATTCCGTTATTATAAACTAACATTCCAAATGAAGATGACACTAGTATCCGTATGGGGACGATTATCTTAACTACCTCTGAAATCTGCAGCGTAAACAGTGCAATGTAAAAATTAGCAGCGTAAAAATTTGCAATACAAAACAAACATTCATGAACAAATTCAATTGACGTTAAAGAAAATAGGATTGTAAAAGCAGTTGATTAATTTATGCAATAAATAAATTATTGAATCTTCAAGTGTGGTTTTTTAATTATTTCAATCAATTAGCTAATTTATTCACTCACACAGGTTAAAACTAAGCTATGACCATACAATATTTAATATAAATATTTAAATATTTTACGAAAAATCTTCCCTGTTGACCAACTGGAAAAGGTTGTCAATACATGCTTTTCACTTGTTGCTTGGCAACGCTTTGTTGGTAAACATTCTGAATAACGAATTTAGCTAATAATTAAGGCTATAAGTAGTTATAAGTAACACTTCAAAAAAGCCATATTTTTTTATAAAGACTAGAGTTGTAGGTACATATCGCGGGCTTCAGGCCAGAGGGGCGTACATAAAAAAAATGCGTTTTTTTTATTATATCAATAATTTCTAAGTTTATCGATACACCACCTCTGTTTTTTTTCTTAACTGTAGGTAAATTACTTTAAAAGATATTAATAAAATACTTTTAGGCGTATATGAAGTCGGATATTATTTTCATGCCAGAAAGTCGTACCGCGGTCGTAACCACGAATGACGAATTGTGTATCGGAAATTAAACCCTAAATATTCTTTACGTCTGTCTTATAAGTATAACAAAACTAATTTTTATAATTATTATATTTTTGACAAGCCAGATATGGACGTGTAATCTTTAAAAATGCTGCATTTAATTATATGTATAAAAAATATTTATTATTCACGATACTTGTACTAAGTTCAGGTGTTTTTTTTTAAATATTATATTGCATATAAAAGTTTTGTGTTATACGTCCATCCGATAAAAGCATTTTCTGAGAAAAAATGTAATAAACGGTTTGCCTAAAACTGTCAAGCCAAATAGAAGTAAGTGCAATATTGCCAGTTTTTAAATAATTACAAAAAAAAATAGCATTTCACGTTATTACAGAAGTACTTTCATAGACACATGCAAATTTTCAGTTAAAGAGAAACATTAACAAAAAACTTATTAAGTTTTTTTGGTCTCCTGAAAAGTAGGGGTATTGCTTATACGCCCCTCTGGTTTGATTGAAGCCCGCGATATCTATTAAGATTTTCTCAATTTAGATTATTTTAGATGGTGTCTCCGAAACGAATAGGGTAAAGGTTTAGTGAGTACTTAATCATCGCTCTAAATTAAATTAAATTAAATTAAATTTGTTTTGATAGGTAGGCAGGCAATGCAGGTTGGTATGAACCTACCTGCATTGGAAAGAGGATTGAAACAATTTAGTATTGTTCACATTTTTGTCAGTAGTTTTAATAAATAATGTGTGTAATATGTTTTTCGATTCTTAAACACAAATTATAAGCACAAGTTTACGGCTTGTCCCTCCCTGTACAAACAAACATTATTAGTGGATGAGCTTTGAACATCAATAACTACTGGCTTCAAGGTTGTACATCGCCGTGGTTACTGGACAGTACACAGGGCACACGTGTCCACTGAATTGGCCTTACAGGCCAGTAGGCCGGCGGTAAAGGCCACAGCTGGACAATGCCGTAGGACCACCCCAAACCTATCACCGGCACCGTTCGTGCGAACGAATAACATGACGCGCGCACTTCAAATTTTATTTCTGTTATCCTTTGTTCGTTTAGCGTTTCTCCAGACGACGCAAAACATTAACGTTCGTACGTATAAATTGTTTATATATTATTAAAAAACGTGCAGTTAAGTCTGAGAGCCTTTATAATAGTAGTAGTTGTACCTACCTAGTTCTTAGTAAACCTTTCATTTTATTTAATTTTTAATATATTTAATTATTGTAATTGGTTATGTAACCGTTTTAGTTAAATATATAATAATAATATCTAATACACCACCATACCAACTTCGGAGTTTCAACGTTTGCAAATCACTAAGCCAATTTTAATTAAACTTTATTATGGTTAAAGAAAATACAGATAATTAAATACGTCTTAGTAAAATGGTAGTAATAATAGAATTAATAAAAATAATGCTTACTTAATAACACCCATTACAAATGTTCCATTATGGTCTTTTATTTACATAAATTCCGTAAAGTAAAATATTTTTTTTATGTTTTGTTTTGATCTCAGTGTTTTCCTTAAACATCGACCTCCGTATTAATGAACAAAGTGTAAGCTTGGATTAGTTACTCTGAGTTTTGTTCCCGTCATGTAAACTTCATTTCTTATAACAGTAAAAGAGACAAAACACGGAGTAACTACTCCAAGCTTACACTTTCTTTATTAATAAGCCCCCGACAGTTTAATTAAAACTGCCTTATTATTATGAAAAAAAAAAATGGATCTTCGTATTTTGTATCTGACATCAAAATGCTCATAAATCATTTCGTATTTTAGTGTTGATTAACGAAGAGAACAATGCTCTCGCGGAAAAAGCTTTCGAAGTGGCGAAGGAGTACGTGAGGCGCAACCCGAGCCTGGGACTGGCCGTGGACCCCGTCATCGTGGTCGGCAACAGGTCCGACGCGAAAGCGTTCCTTGAGAATGGTAAGAGGGACACCGGACTTTTTACTTTTTTATTGACTTTGCAAATTGGTAATTACAGCAGTAATATAACATACAGGATACAAGTCGGCTGAATGGCCTACAATTTTTAAATTAAGAATGAAATAGTTATTTGTTAAACAAGGCTGGAAAGTTGTTGTTTCGCGCGTTCGCTCGTGGTTCAAAAGAAGAATCCTGAGCGTAGCGACTAGCGAGGGTTTCACGAGACGCAAAACAACTTTGCTGCCGAGCAAACTTTTCACCTCACTACTGCGAGAAAATGCTGAATGGAAGAAAAACAGTTGAGCTTTATTATTAAACAATTTTATTAAGAATTCATATAATTTCATAAGAAAGAAAAGTTAGGGGTCTACAGCCTAAGTTCTAAATTCGTATTATACTGTCTCTTTTACACACCTATTCTTATCTTATCTTATCTTAGTGGGGCCTGCTGAGTTTTCCCTCTCGCTTTTGTGCAACCCCATCCTTTCACTCTTTTTCTTCTGTAAAGATAGATGTCATCAGTTTGGCAACGTCTGGAAGAGCCTGAAGTCCTCCGGATTCGGATAGGCCGACCCCAGGAGTCCCATTCTTTTCCTAGCCAGAGAGTCGCAGTCATACAGTAGGTGCTGCATTGACTCCGTTTCCTCTCCACACGCCCTACACAAACTATTTGTTGAAAGGTGCATTCTGTGAAGCATTTGTTTTGTGGCATAGTGCCCTGTCAAGGCACCGATGGTTTGTCGGGCCTGCCTTCTACTGCCTCCGCATTAGAATTTACTCCATCCTAAGGCAATTTCGCCAAGGAAGGATTTGGAATGTTTC
Source organism: Eudonia truncicolella (assembly GCA_949315975.1). NCBI lineage: Eukaryota > Metazoa > Arthropoda > Insecta > Lepidoptera > Crambidae > Eudonia > Eudonia truncicolella. The sequence continues at coordinate 14,415,427 of OX438836.1, forward strand.
ATACCCGGCTGCTCTTTCCATTCGATGCCGTGCCTGTTTTCGATGTAATCTTTTAAAAGCCTTGTTAATGGTACTTGGTGCAAGTGCCACAAACGGCTCAGGACCAATGAGCTGGGTCTTCGAGCCCTCCCTGGCAACCTAGCAGTTCAGAGTTGATAATTCAACCCTTTAACATGCATTCAATCCAATTACAGATCGGTTGTGGCACACCATGGTTCTTGGCTGCAACCTTGATGGATTCAAAGGTAGTGCGATCAAATGCACCTTCGATATCTACGAATGTGCAGACGCAAATCTCTTTGTTTTCCAGCGCAAATTCCATTACATGATAAAGAGCAGTTTCTGTTGACTTCCTTGCCTGATATACACATTGAAGTCCATGGAGTGGGAATCTTTTCAGTGGTCCCACTCTGATATATTTATCTGGCATCTTCTCCAGGGTCTTCAGGAGAAAGGATTGTACATTTATAGGCCTAAAGGAAATTATTGTTTTTCTAAATTGTCTCGGGTCTGGGTGTTTTCTATGTATAATAAAGTATGTATTTAAATAATTTAAGTATGTTTACCCGTTGTCTAGTAACTATTTAACGAGTTTCATAACGAAGCTTCTCTTGGGCTAGATAAATTGGTGTGAGTGTGAGAAAGTTTTTTTTTATTTTTATTTTATTTAATGTCAATGTTCTTTCCCCTACAGTTTGCAGAAGATACAACGACATGTTATCAGCGAAGAAAACACCTCACGTCGTCCTCGACTTCACTATGACCGGCGTCGGTTCGGAAACGATAAAGTCTTTCACAGCTGCGCTGGCGTTGCCCACTATTTCTGGATCGTTCGGGCAAGCCGGCGACCTGCGGCAGTGGCGGTCGCTCGACGCCAACCAAACTAGGTTTCTGTTACAAGTCATGCCACCAGCTGATGTACTGCCCGAGTCAATTAGAGCTATCGTAACCAAGCAAGACATTACTAATGCTGCCATAATTTTCGATGAACTTTTCGGTTTGTATAACTAGTTTATTGTATAGGAATAACAGAAAAACTAATAACTCATAAGAAGTAACATTTATTTACAACTCCACAGTAATGGACCACAAGTATAAATCCCTGTTGCAAAATATTCCGACGCGCCACGTTATAACACCTGTAAAGAGTTTCAATAAAGACGAAATTAAAACGCAACTGCGCAGTTTGCGGGAGTTGGACATTGTGAATTTCTTCGTCGTTGGCAGCCTGAGGACCATAAAGAACGTTCTTGACGCGGCTGACGAGAACCAATATTTTGGGAGGAAAACAGCGTGGTTCGCCTTGTCATTGGACAAGGGCGACATCACTTGCGGGTGCAAAGACGCTACTATAGTTTACATGAGGCCCACGCCTGACGCGAAGAGTAGGGACCGCCTTGGAAAAATCAAGACGACGTACAGCATGAACGGCGAGCCAGAGATAACCTCAGCATTTTACTTCGACTTGTCACTGCGAACGTTTTTAGCTGTAAAGTAATTGACCTTTACTATTTCAGTGCTTGCGCACCAAATGTTAACCTTAGCACACCACATGTTAGTGCATCTAATTATAACCTGGCATATTCCATGAGAACTCACGTTTATGAACTTCCAGATCACTACTGGACTCTGGCAAGTGGCCAAACGACATGAAATATATTACATGCGACGATTATGACGGTAAGAATACGCCTGACAGAATCTTGGATCTAAAGACGGCTTTTCAAGAGGTATGTCGACATGTTTAGTGGTGACAAGACAATAGATGCGAGTGACGATTTGAATGTAAAATAATAATTAATTTATTACAATGTTTTAAGGTGAAAGAAACTCCTGCATACGCACCGTTCTACATTCCAGAAGAGGATTCAATGAATGGTAGAAGTTATATGGAGTTCAATACAGATCTAACGGCAGTTACCGTAAAAGACGGAGCGTCTGTGGGAAGTCGATCGCTGGGTTCATGGAAGGCGGGTCTTTCGAACCCCCTGTCCTTGACAGATCCCGATAATATGAGCGATTATTCCGCGCAATTAGTGTACAGAGTAGTGACAGTCGAGGTGGGTAAATGAACTCGGGGCCGTTGTTTAATTGCTGTTGTCAACTTGATAAAATTTTGTCAGTTTACATAATTACAATACAACTGTACAAACAATGAAGTCAATGTTAACATTCTGCACAACTTACAAAATATATATTGTCGTATCATAATAATAACACTAATTATATTGGAGAACTCTGTAAAACGAAAGATCAACCACAGACTGGCTGACGTTGTTTTCTTTTCGTATCCTAATATTATTTTGACCTAAATTGTAAAATTAGATTGTAAATAATAAATGCTTCTTATGTTTTAGCAAGAACCCTTTATCATCAGAGACGATGAGTCTCCTAAGGGGTTCAAAGGATACTGCATCGATTTAATCGAAGAGATCCGTCAAATAGTCAAATTTGACTATGAGATACTGCTATCTCCCGACGGCAACTTTGGTACTATGGACGAAAACGGTAACTGGAATGGAATCATAAAGGAGTTGATAGAGAAAAGGGCAGATATAGGTCTGACTTCATTATCTGTGATGGCGGAGAGGGAGAACGTTGTAGACTTCACTGTTCCGTATTACGATCTGGTGGGGATAACTATAATGATGAAGTTGCCTAGAACGCCGACGTCACTTTTCAAGTTTCTCACCGTTTTGGAGAATGACGTGTGGCTGTCCATACTGGCGGCATATTTCTTTACAAGGTAAGCGAGTGAGGTCAGCTTGTGATCTTTGTTTATTAATAACGATAGTATAAGTTTTAATGTCGGACACGACACGGCGCCTAAGCCAAGTATGATTAAACCAGTTACCTACACTTCTCATTCAGAAGCCGAGCAAATGTGCTAATTATCTGTTGTTGGATTTGTTCTTATAAAATATTAATAGTAAGTGTTACTATGCAGGTAACAACCTTTTTTAACAGATGACGAACGAGTCGTGTGTAAGAGATTATCGGATCTCGGTAGCGTAGCGGTATTCGGACGGAATACGTTTTTGAATGCTAAGTAACATTTGCATCGATAGGTTCTGGATGGGTTACCAAATGAACGGTATTTAGCTCTTTCATGCTTCTTTAATCTTGTGGTTGTCATGGCAGTTTCATTAATAAGTGTTAATTAATGAACAAGATGGTCTGCTGATTTTTTCATTGGTTTTCGGTTTTATGTATAAAAGGAATAAAAGTTTTAGGAATAAAAGCTAAAATTATGATGCCTGACATGTCGACCCAGCTCTGTTAGTGTTAAAATGTCAAAATTGGTTGGTACACACGCCTGCACATCAACCTACCACAAACTGTCATATTTCCTCAACAGACTTTGAATTTTATTACTAAGTTATACGGTTCAAAATGTATTGAAGAAATTTGACAGTTTTGGATAGGTTGATGTGCAGGCGTCTGTACAAATCTTTTTGAGCCAGAGCGTATTGGGAAATAGCCCAGGTACAGTGAGGCAGTGGGACATCTAGGCTAATGATAATGATGTTTATATAAGTGAATATAGCTTGATAGGGTGATAATAATAGTGTTTAAATAAAAAAATATATTTTCATGACGACGAGTTCACATAGGCTACGTCTGAATGTCAAATTTATATTGTATGATGATAAAGGTTAACGACACAAGTAAAACAAGTAGACGTACGGACGTATCCAAAACTGTTAAATTTCTTCAATACATTTTTAACCATATAATTTAGTCATAAAGTTCAAAGTCTATTGAGAAAATTGACAGTTTGTGGTAGATTGATGTGCAGGCGTGTGTACCTACGTTTTTTGGATGAAATGAATGGAGCATTCTTAATTAGTACCTACCTGTTGCGAACTTTTTTGAATAATGTACTTACCACAGACCAAACATTGGTGCTTATCATAAACTCACGATTTCATCTCCAAAGAAGTAGGTAGGTACTTAGACAGGTTATCAGGTAGCTATATTTAGAAGCACACCACCAATGATACTTGTACTTTTATACTATAAGTTTTCCATCGCTTATATATATAATAACATGATATCCTAGTATTTTTACTTTATGTTTATTTTTCCAAGAAGTGTACAGATGCCAGCCTGCACATCAACCTATCCAAAACTGTCAAATTTCTTTAATAAACGTTCAACCATATGACATCTGAATAAAGTACAATGTCTATTGGGGAAATTTGACAGTTTCTGGTAGTCTGAGTGCTGGCGTGTGTACATCTAACTATATATCATCAAAACATTCTCTAAAGCTTGCTATAACTATGAAACATTAAATATACTTAGTTAAAAAAGTTTTAAGTATTTAAAATCTAAAAAAATATATTTTGCAATTACTTACCTTCTTTCACATATTTTGCATTGTATGCTTACTAGCAGAGCAGTTAAGCATGAATTATATAGCTAACGACGAGGGGCGTTGACCCGCCCGCACCACCGCCTACACAGTTAGCTGGTAAAGGAGAAAAATTGCTCGTGCCTTCCGCGCAAACATCAAAAGTTTCTGTTTAAATTAAACTTAACGCAATATGTTGCATTACATTTTCACATTTTCAAGATTCTTTTCTTTTTAAAAAAAAATGTTTTTTAAAAAGGTTACGTGACAATAGAATGTTAAGACACCTTTTTGAGTGACCATAAAACGGGGGGCCGACCGCCTAACTTGACCGCTTTCGATCGCTTTGAAGGCGACGCGAGGAGGAGACATCATCTTGTCATTTCGAAAGCAATATGAAAGCAATATCGATAGCTATAGACTATAGATTCCGAAATTGCTTTCATATTACTTTCGAAATTACAAGATGACGCCCCTTCTTTGCCTCGCCTTCAAAGCGATCGAGTTAGGCGGTCGGGGGGCGGTTTGTCTGTAGGCGTTCTAGTAGACACTTACCCTACTACAATAAAATTGAAAAATAAATAAATACCTTCCTGCCTGAAAGTTTAAAGTAAACTCTCCTCGTTTGTTGCCAGGAGGCGCAGTTGCTTCTAAGCCGTACATCATTCATCAATAGTGATAGCAGAAACCTAAAACTTTGATAAACGAAAAAAGGACTTGTATCGTGGTGGTACAACTGTGTTCGACACTTTAAGCCCAATGTTTGACACAGTTTTCGTCGGCAACAAATAACATAGATTTTCATTGTAATTTTACGGGTTGACAGCTAGGAAACAGTGGTCTGGGTGCCAAGTGCGAGTTTCGTTCACCATTCGATCACGTTAACGAAAACGAGAATTTGTATAGGAAAATTTTTACTTTTCTCGTAGGCATGTCGCCAGGAGGCGGTGCTTCAATGCCATACTAATTTTCGTTTTCGTAAACGTAATCGAATGAATACGGATAGTAATCAAAACTGACACTAGGCACCCTGGGGGCATAGTGTGAATACGTTAACGAAAACGAAAATTAGTATGGCATTGAAGCAGCGCCTCCTGGCGGCATACGAAAGGAGTTAACATTTTGCCATACAAATTCTCGTTTTCGTTAGCGTAATCGAATGGCGAATGAAACTCGCACTTGGCACCTTGTATCCTGTTGCTGAAGTCTATAATCAGGAGCTGGCCCCTATTTCTAGTGATTAAATGATAAAATGATCACTGATGCCTGCATGTCGTGTCGAACACTGGATCCATTACCATACCATCCATACCGTTGATAAATAATTTTAATTCGTATGTAGGCAACCCTAACAATTTGATTCACTAGGTTATATCTTAGATTATATTAATATAATCTAACCTATCCATCCATAGGGAAGGCTCGTGCCCCAGCAGTGGGGTCACAAAATGAGCAGATGATGATAATGATTTAATATACGGGTTAAATGTTTTTTAATAGGTAGGTACTAATAGGCATCGCATAATGATGTCGAACCGATCGATCGATGGACAGAGATACACACAACCATCATTTTTGTTATCTGATTTGGTGGAACGAGGTCAAACTATGTTTCACATAAGTTCCTATTACCTATAACATAGCTGACGTACTATGTCGCGATTACCGGTTAGCGCTAGTTTTTGTATTAGTAATGCATATGTCAAGGGGAGACTTTATCAATGCCGCGAATGAAACTTGTGGCTAAAACGTTGACGTAGAACGCAGTGTTTTAGTTCTTTTTTTAAATCCCACACGAATATTTTAGATCTCATTCATTATTTCTTCTTTCTTTCTTTTAGTTGATGGCTTCGTGCGATTAGCACATTTAGCCAGTGTCAAAGTAATTTTTCTTACAAGTACATAATACATAAATATACAATATTTCCTTCCAGTCAGTATGATGATGAATGATAATAAAAATGAGAAGTGAGAAATGATATACCCCCCAAACCCTCGAGTATCTCAGTAAAGATGTGGGGCTTTACTAATTCCTCGGCGGACTTCTTGAGAGAATTTGAAAAGTAAAGTTGCACTGTTTTGTTTCATTTGCCAACACTCATGCACACTCACGAACACTTAACGGTTAATAATCCACCATTATTTCACATTAATATTCGACATAACACAATTTTTTGAAAATAAAACAAAACCACAGACATGACTCTTCACTTTCCCGCCAAGAAGTCCTCATTATTTCTTTTCTTTTTCTTTCTTTTAGTTGATGGCTTCGTGCGATTAGCACATTTAGCCAGTGTCAAAGTAATTTTTCTTACAAGTAATACATAAATATACAATATGATGATGATGAATGAAATGAAGTGAGAAATGATATACCCCCAACCCCTCGAGTATCTCAGTAAAGATGTGGGGCTTTACTAAGTCCTCACGCAGACTTCTTGAGAGAATTTGAAAAGTGACGTTGCACTGTTTTGTTTCATTTGCCAACACTCATGCACACTCACGAACAATTAACGGTTAATAATCCACCATTATTTCACATTAATATTCGACATAACACAAATTTTAGAAAATAAAACAAAACCGCAGACATGACTCTTCACTTTCCCGCCAAGAAGTCTCATTATTTCTTATTATTATGTAATCCAAATTACTTTTTAAATTTTTTTTTTAATTCAGTGAGATTTGAGAACTGTTTCAGTTCTTAAAATAATTTAAAATGTACGTTGGTTACTTTTGTTATAGCAGCTAGGTAGATAACTAACTACACACGCGACCATGAAATGCAGTAAGAAGAAGTCGATCAAAAATAAAAAGAATAACAATATCAGCTCTCATACCTTTATTGACCGTAGCCGAGTGGCTTGCACGCCGAACTCCCGATCCGATCCGAAACCTCTGAAGGTAATTCGTTTCACACGGCTTGAGGGACCCTTTACGTTCCTCGCCGCCCCCAAAAAGCCCGGTGAAGCTGAAAATGCCGCAGCGGCAATCAGCAATATCTCTCAAAAAAAAAAAAAAAACGCCGATCTCTGAGGTCTCGCGGTTCGATTCCCAGTCGGATCAATGTCAAAAACGAACTTTTCAATATTATGTCGGATCTGGGTGGTTGTGGTACCGTCGTTGATTCTGATTTCCATAATACGAGTGCTTTAGCTACTTACCTACCTTGGGATCGGAACAATGTAATGTGAGACGACCAATACCTCAGTCTCCCTGTGACCACGGACCCTGCAAAGGGTTCGAAACGTCAGGATAAACATTAATTAAAACTAATGTGTAAAATAAACGCGAGTAGATCCGTAAAAGTTGTTTAATTTCAATGTAAAGTGATGTTGTCTAATGTTTTTATATTTAAAATAAAAAATAAACGCGAGTAGATTTTGCATAAAGTGTTTCATATGGAAATATTAGTCAGAATCTATCTTGAGCTAAGTAAACAATGTTATATTTAAATTTATCCTTTACATTGCCGTACCCAGATTATGACGTAATTAATAACAATAGACGTTGAAACCAATTCACTTGATTGGTAATCTACAATGAAGCTAATTCTAAATTTATCTAATTGTAAAACCATATCTTTAACAGGATTAAACAAATGTAAGTAGGTATAGCCTCTGCACAATACTTAAAAATTACAGCTTTATTTAAAATTTCATAAGATTTTAAACTTAATTATTAAAAAGCTATAAGGTTATTTTTAACAGCTTAATGCTTGCCTACACGTTGGCGGTTCTTCAGCCGTTTATCTGCCTCCTGTTAAATACTCAACACTAAAGCTAATACAATGTATGCTTTGTGTCTATCTAAAATCGTACATGTTGTGACATACAGGGTGCGTAGTGCAAGTTTCATTCGCCATTCGACCACGTCAACGAAAACGAGAATTTGTATGGCAAAATGTTAACTCTTCACGTCTCGCAGGAGGCGCTGTTTCAATGCCATACTAATTTTCGTTTTAGTAAACGTAATCGAATGAATATATAATAGTCAATAAAACTCAAACTTGGCACCCTAATCGTGATATTTATCAATTATAGTAGTATAGTAGGTACATTTTGTTTCTCTTGTTTGTTGTTTTCTGGTGTCCACTGTGTGTTTTCTGGTGTCTGGTTTCCACGGAAGATCAGCGTCGGGACACCTTTGATGTTCTGACAAATGCTGAGTGGATTCCTTTTTTGTGTCACTTTGCATGTTGTAATAATTAATTCTATTCTATTTTATTACACTGTCATTTATGTGTGTGACACTAAATAAATAATTTTTCATCTCATATTTTATTTCACCCTAATCAAAATTTAAAACTTTCCACTCAGCATGTGTCTTAGAAATATTGAGCTGGTCAAATTCACACAGTCATAGAATCTTAAAACTACCTACCTAATTAAAGTTCATCGCAGACATTTTTGAAATTCTTTTGCCGAAATAATGCAACAAGTTTTATTTATTTCTTTATTTGGTAATCTACAAATCAATAACAGAATCATGTTACATACTTAAATTGCAAATTACTAAAAAAAATAACATAAGTTTAATTAATAAAATTATATTTGAATTGAAGTTACGGTTACGGACCGGCCTTTTAGGGGCAATTAAGTGATCTAAGATTTATTCAAAAATATTATTTTATCTTAAATCATTTTAGAATGGATGATAGAGAAATCTTTAAAAAAAACCGGTTGTTTCACTAACGAGCGGTAAGCGTTTGTGCTGTAGGATGTCAGATTTTGCCTCGACAGTTGCCTGTGAACGTAGCCTAGTTAGAGCACAGGTGCGAGTTTTATTTGCCTTTTAAGGCCTAATGCGAAAGTTACTTAATTTCACAGATCACGCGCAAACTGCGGTATCGAGCATATAGGTATTTTTATAGTAATAGCGCAATTGTTACTATTATCAAAATAAAACTGTAATATTTAATTATGTAAGTAATCAAAATAATGGTTTTAGGTAGGTAATTAAAACAAATTAATTAAAAAACTGGGCTGACGCACCGCTTATACAACTTCGAGTCGATCTAAAATGTTTCATCGTTACATAATGTTTAATTTTAATTAATGTTTTTTAGTTTTCTTATGTGGGTCTTCGACAAATGGAGTCCTTACAGCTATCAGAATAACAGAGAGAAGTACAAAGACGACGAGGAAAAGAGGGAGTTCACTTTAAAAGAGTGTCTATGGTTTTGCATGACGTCACTAACGCCGCAAGGAGGCGGAGAGGCGCCCAAGAACCTCTCTGGAAGACTGCTGGCAGCGACGTGGTGGCTGTTTGGGTAAAGTAAAGGACTCTCGATTTGGAGAAGTGATTTTTTTTCCGGTGTCGGGATTTGAACTCTGCACATTTGTTATTCTGTGCCCTCTGGATACCCTTTGATAAAAAAAAAACTAGTTAAATATTCAACATGTAATATATTATCAACGCGTCACTTTTCGAAGTCTTTCAAGAAGTCCATAAAGATCTATAAGAGTAAAGTCCCACATTTTTACTGGCTTTGGGGAATATCATTTACCACTATTCATTTCCATATCATTCATTGTCATTTATAAACAAATAAAATGTTGTTGATTCAGAACCATTTAGAACACATACTTTGACACTAGCTAAAAGTGCTGGCAGCACGAAGCCATTCTAAGGGAAAAAAACATTTAATTGTTTCAGTTTCATCATCATAGCATCGTACACGGCCAATTTGGCCGCCTTCCTGACTGTGTCCCGGCTGGACACGCCCATAGAATCCCTGGACGACTTATCCAAGCAATACAAGATACAGTATGCCCCACTCAACGGGTCTGCGGCTATGACTTACTTTGAGAGGATGGCTCACATTGAAGTAAGGTTTTACGAGTAAGAACGAATCTTTTAATTATTAACATGAAATAAATTAATTTTATTTAGGCCCGCGTTCGTGGTTATGTTTCCCGTTCTCCCTAACCATCCATAGGGAAGGCCCCAGCAGTGGGGACCCAAAGTAAGCTGGTGATAATGTTCGAACTTCAAAATTAAACAAATGTACCGCTCTGACATCTGTCATGATGACAAATGTGACGTTCTACCAGTATGTTATAATGTGGTCAAAAATGAATTGGTTCAACCGGTGCAAAAGTAGGTAACTCGCAAGAACAACGCTATCAATACGCGCCGTCGCTATCAAGAACGTCTTTAAAATAATAGACACCCACATACATACGTACGTACTCGTATTGTACTTACGTCAAACATCGTACAGGTATATATGTACCTAAAACACGACTAAGGAATATATTAAGATCTCATAGGTATTGTTATCGGTCAATGACTCGTAAGATTCAAAGAAAAACGTGCTATAAGAACTTTTAACACTATCAGTGCGTTTATTTATTTTGTAAAAGCGGAATTCGGTGTAAACATTTGATTGTGGAGCTCGATGGCGCAGTGGTTAACGCGCCGGGTCTGCGAGTGCTGAGGTTAAGCAACTTTCGCAAAGGCCGGTCATCGGATGGGTGACCGAAAATGTATCATCTCGAGCTCCTCCGTGCTTCGGAAGGCACGTAAAGCCGTTGGTCCCGGCTACATTAGCAGTCGATAACAACCACCAACCCGCACTGTGCCCGCGTGGTGGTTTATGGAGCGTTCTCCCTATCCATCTATAGTGAAGGCTCGTGCCCCAGCAGTGGGGAAAAGTGATTGATTTGATTTTATTGCATAAAAATTGTTAATAAAAATATAACTGAAATGAAAAGCTGAAAAATTACACACGCGCATTAGATTAATTAAATTATTAACGGGATTTAATACCATGTTTTTTGTCGATACTTAGACCCAGAGGACCAGGGTTCGATTCCCAGTGGGGGGTAAATATTTTTCAGTTTAGTTGGTAATAGGGCTTGTTTATCCGCCTGGCTAGCTATGCCACCATCTTATCTTAATATGCCGCCATAACATCAATATTATTAGCATTGTTGTGTTAGCTATATATTAGATAGCCAGTGCCTCAGTACTTCAGGATTCTGGGTGAAGAGCGCTTCCACTATTGGCCTCATCATCACTTAACGTCAGGCGAGATGAAGGCACTGTGCTTTACCGTAAGATATATAAAAAAACCGGACAAGTGCGAGTCGGACTCGCCCGCCGACATTTAATGGGTACATATTATATAATTCAGTAATCGAGTCTCGAACATTTCCCGACTGTAGGTACTACATACACCAAAGTTATTTATTAGGTTATAGGTACCTAAACATATAAAAGGAGGAAAGTGTATTTCTTTTTTCATTCCTCTTCATAAATCGAATACTATACATATAATATATAAAAATAATTAAAATTCTGTTTAAACAAATGAAGCTCTTTCTTCATCCGATACCCCACATGACACGGTTAACTTACTTCAAAATTTGGACCTCCGTTTTTTTTGTAATTTAATTAAATATGTATAGTTTTCAGACTTTTCCATGTATTTGTAGTATAAGATGATATCACTTGCCAAACTTCATAGTTCTAGGTCAACGGCAGTCGGCAAGTACCCTATGAATTTTGATTCCCTTGAAAGTGTCGAAATATACGTTTTTTTGTAACATAAACGACCGTATCTTTTTTTTCGTTATCTTAGAAGTTTGATTTTTTCACAGCTTCAAGGGACCGCAGACTTGAGTATATGGTTTTAATTTCAACTCGATACCTCCACGCGTTCCCGAGATAAAAGATCTTGACAGACAGACAGACAGACGTACAACAAAGTGATCCTATGAGAGTACCGTTTTTTTCTATTGAGGTACGGAACCCTAAAAATAGCTGTAATGCATACTGCGGTTAGATATTTATGACCAGACCAAACGATATCAATAAATAAAGATACTCGTACCCTTCGAATATAACTCTTACCTACTTAAAACTCTTAGTAATCAATATAACATTTTTACGAGAGGTAGGTACGGACGCCTGCACATCAACCTATCCAAAACTGTCAAATTTCTTCAATGCATTTACAACCATAATACTTAGATATAAAGTTCAAAGTCTATTGAGGAAATTTGACAGTTTGTGGTAGGTTGATGTGCAGGCGTGTGTACCTACCCGTGTGTTATTTTCACGTACTTATAATTTGATTATATCCTTACGTCTCGAACCCTTTCAGCGCCCGTCACAGACTAACAACAAGACAAGGAGGAAAGAGCTCCAGAAGTCAGGTCAAAATTAATAATAAGTAAAATAGATATAACGCGAGTATATTCTCAATTAGTGTGGGTATCATCTCAATATGTAGCTTATGGTAACAAATTAATGTTATGAATGTGATATAGTTATTGGCTTTTTTTAATAAACTTGTATTGTAACACTACGGGAGAAAGAAACAGCCCTTGCCGAGTTTCTTGCGGCTTGTCTCCACCACCGTAGGGTTTACGAAATCATGGCTTTGAATTGACGTTCAAAAAACACTTGTAAAAGTTAATTTTGAATAAACAAAAAATGAATTTTGAATTGGAAAACAATATTAGTTATATTTATATTTATCTTTATTACGACACAGGACGCCACAAACTCCTTCTTTTATTTCCAAGAATGCAGTCGGCATGTGCAAAACTGCAGATCTTGATACTGTAGCCAGAAATGTGACACTTACTTTTAATAATGTGAGATTATGATGACTGCAAAATACATACACTTGCTTGGTTATATTTCAGACACATACCTACCTAGCTTTGTTTATTATTTCCGTCTCTTGATAGTGGGTTCAAAAGCTCTAAGTATGGCGAAACGGTTTCCGCTTTTAAATTTACCTAAGCAACATTTGCAATGCTGGACAATCAGATTGATATTTTACTGATTATTACTAAATTATTTTATCAATGATTTAATGGTAAATAGTTGCGATAGCGTAGTTGCTAGTGCACCTGAGCCGGCATGTTATGGGGTGCGGGTTCGAAACCGAAAGTTTTTCAACGCTTTGTCTTCTTTTTTCTAATTATTCTATCTGTCAACAATACAGAGAATATTCTTTCCAAGCCAATCAAGCCAGCCAAGAAATACACCAATTGAATATTAATTAGTAGGTCAGATAGGTGGCTATGCCAAATACCTATGGTGTTAAGCATAAAGTTTGAAAAGTTTGCTATAGCTATTACTATTATTATTAGGTATCTATTCTATGGGCCTCTTTGTATTTTACTATCCATCTTGTACACTGTTTGTTGACTGAAATAAATAAATCTATTCTTTTCTTTTCTGCTCTATTAGCTACGCAGGATGGGATCTTTGATTCATATCTAACTTTATTTAATAAATCCGTATCTGACGCATTGGTTTGAATCGGTTCTATCCATCCAAGTGAATTGCAGTAATTCTATTATTAAACTATGAAAGGTGAAAACATGTTTAGAGTTTTAAGTTATAGTACTTATAAATATCACTGTATTTTTTCCGAATCAAATAAAATAAATAAATAAATAAAATAGGTACAGACGCCTGCACATCAACCTATGCAAAACTGTCAAATTTCTTCAATACATTTTCAACCGTATACTTTAGTAACAAAATTCAAAGTCTATTGAGGAAATTTGACAGTTTGTGGTAGGTTGATGTGCAGGCGTGTGTACCTACATGTGTAATAGCTTAACCTTTTTCAGGATATGGAAAGAAATGAGCCTGAATGACAGCTTAAGCGACGTAGAGCGAGCGAAACTAGCCGTGTGGGACTACCCGGTCAGCGACAAGTACAGCAAGATGTGGCAAGCGATGAAGGAGGCCGGCCTTCCCAACTCCATAGAAGAGGCTCTCCAAAGGGTTCGGGACTCGAAGAGTTCCAGCGAAGGGTTCGCGTGGCTCGGCGACGCGACCGACGTGCGCTACCACGTACTGACTAGTTGCGACCTCCAAATGGTCGGAGACGAGTTCTCGAGGAAACCGTACGCGATCGCTGTGCAACAAGGTTCTCCGCTTAAAGACCAGTTCAACAATGCGTAAGTGTTGCACTCGGCTATATCTAAAGGTCCTAGGGTTTAATTCCCAGGTCAGACACAGTGTGTTTAGGATTTTTCGATGCATGGCCCGGCTTTGTGATCACCAATCCGCTTTTGGCAAGTCAGTACCCATCAATTGTGGCGATTACTTGATTTTAATGATGGAGGCATTTGTTCAACAAAGCCAAAAATTTTCACCCATTCTTGAAACATTTTTGAAACTGCTAATCTGAAGTTCGCTGAATAAAATATAGTTTCTAAACAACTTTTATTTGAATCGACTTGTGACCACTGAGTCGTTAAGAATTGCACGACTAAACGTGGGCTAAGCCAACACTGCGGAGCGAATGCGGCGTATCACACATACAATAGGCAATTCAGTATTGCTAATCAAGTACTGATACTATTGCTTACGTTTCGGATTAGAACTGTGTTTGTGCTTCGTGTTTACACTTATTATAGGAATATATATATTATTAAAATACTTTATTATAGGAATATTCTTGGAATCTTAGACGTGTTTACAAGGTGGACCGACGATCTGGTGAAGGTCGCAAGAAGCCGCTGGATGCGAGCAGCACAAAACCGGTCGTTGTGGAGATCCTTGGGGGAAGCCTTTGTCCAGATGTGGACGTATTTTGGCTGAGATTTATGTATTTATTTATAAATCAAATACCTGCTGCACTTACAGCAACGCCAATGGTGTCTTTCTTCTGTGACCAAGGCGTGCAACAGGTCACGATGATGATGATGATACATGTTTACATCGCATCATCATCATCAGCTCATTTACTCTGTCCCCACTGCAGGGGCACGAGCCTTCCCTATGGATGGAAAGGGAGACGGTCTCTTTTCGGGTTCTTTTGTCTTTTACTGTCATTTTAAAACACTAACTTTAAATTGCCTCAGGCATTTCAGTTCATTACCGCATTAGCCTCGCCTAGTGTACACAACACAACACTATGAATGAATGTTTTATGCAGATCGCCGCAGCCAAAGGTGACCGTCGCGACAATCGTCGCGACAATCCACAAAGAATAAATTTACTACATCGATATTTGTTCAACGCTTTCCTGACAAATGTCATGTTATTGGTAACAACAACTTGTATGTCGCCTTTTTCTATCCTCGTAGGTAGGTATACAATTTATTTGATGAGAGTCTGATAAACTATTTTACGCCATCTGTCATCATCAGGTAAGGGCAGGGTAGGTTACCTATAACAATACATATCACTTATAGTCTTTTTAACTAAATTACATAAAATCTGTCAGTCAGTACTAATACCTGTTTTTATATAAGTTATATAAAATTGAGGAGCTCGACGGCACAGTGGGTATAGCGCCCGGTCTGCGATTGTTTAGGTTAAGCAACTTCGCAAAGGCCAGTCATCGGGTGGGTGACCAAAAATTTATCATCTCGAGCTCCCCCGCGCTTCGGAAGGCACGTAAAGCCGTTGGTCCCGGCTGCTTAAGTTAAGTTAAGTCGTTAAGTCCGCACTTTATGGCCCGTTCTCCCTATCCATGCATAGGGAAGGCTCGTGCCCCAATAGTGGGGACATAAATGAGATGATGATGATGATGATGATATTAAAATACCGGTTGGTTTTACTGATACCGCTGCCAAATATTAATATATTACATTCAAGTGATTCAAGTAGGTGCTTAATACCGACATTCACCGGTGTCGAGCACTGACCGATCACAATATCACATGCTGTTTCAGACGTCACTGCTGCGTGAAACTAATTTAAAGTGAGTAGCGTGAACACTTTCATTAATTAATATTGTTGTTACAGTATCCTACAATTACTAAACAAACGTAAACTAGAGAAATTGAAGGAAAACTGGTGGACCAACAACCCGAAAGCCAAAAAATGTGAAAAGCAAGACGATCAGGTATGAACATTTTAATTACACATGTGTATATATATATATACTACTCAAAACAAAATAAGGGCCACGAGGTATTTTGTCTGTACCATGAAAATAATAAACCCAATATTATTTTTTTTGTCTCCATAACGAAAACTAATGTTGTTTTTACCGTGTAGACCAATAAATTTATTCCAATAATAATGATTAAAAAGTTTATTTGCTTTTGAAAGAAAAAACACATTTAAGGTTAAAATTAAAACAATGTAAAGTTAGTGAAAACAAAAGAAAATACTCCATGCTCATCTTTTAGTAACGGGTATGCCCCCCTCGTTTCGTTACGCACTCCTGAAGCCTGGAGTGCATGCTCTCAATCAAATGCCTGACATTTTCCATTGGAATCTCTTCCCAGGCCCTTTTAACAGCGTTGATGAGTTGCTGTTGGTTGTGGATTTCCTGATCACCGTCTCTAACTCTTCGTTTCAACTGATCCCACATGTGCTCTATTGGATTTAAGTCCGGACTGTTCGCCGGCCACGGCAAGACTTGAATTTGAGACGCTTCCAGTACAAACCGAGTCGCTTGAGCCGTGTGTGCACGAGCATTGTCTTGCATCAAGATGAATCCAGGACCCGCTCGCTGGGCAAATGGGATCACATGTGGTCTGACGACTTCCTCAATATACCGCTGAGCAGTAACAGTACCCTCATTTAAAATAGCGAGCTCAGTTTTGCCGTGTAAGCTTATCCCGCCCCAAATCATTACATTTGGACCACCAAAACGATCGACTTCATGGATGCAGGCTTCTGAAAATCTCTCGCCGCGTCTTCTCCATACTCTAATACGCCGATCGTCGTTAAAAAATTTAACTTTGCATTCGTCTGTGAAGAGCACCATGCCCCATTGGTTTATGTCCCAGTCCAAATGTTGAGGGGAAAATCTTAAACGATTTGCACGATGATTTTTGGTTAATGGAATACGGACAACTCGCCTTCTTGATGCCTGCTGGTCTTCATGCAATCGATTACGAATAGTTTGGTCACTGACACGAGTACCCGTTGTGAGCCGTAAACGATTTTGCAGCTTGCGGGCCGTCGTTGTGCGATCTCGGCGCGCACTTAATCGAATGTAACGATCCTCTTGAGCTGTTGTAATGCGAACTCTGCCCGAACCAGGTCTTCTTCTAACACTGCCGGTCTCTTGGAAACGATTCCATAGATTTTGAATAGCTTTTCGAGAAAATCCCAATTGCAAACCCACAGATCGCTGCGAATGACCTTCTTCAATCATTGTAACGGCTCTGGATGCTGTCAGCGAGTCCATATGACGCCTGCGTGCTTGTGGCATATTCCAAAAGATGTTTCTGACTCGAGATATCAATGAACTCTGATAATTTCTAATAAACCAAGAAGCTAAGGAAAGCAAAACGTCAAAGAAAATGGAATCAAAATTTTCGAAAATAATTTTAAATCAAATTTTATTTAAAATTGTTGCCAGCATTAGATGAATACTACAATATTAAAAAGTTTAGGTATCAAAGAGTTTGTATACTCAATATTTTACTACTTTCAATATGTAAATGTTTAATAATTTACACCAAAATGAAAAAATACCTCGTGGCCCTTATTTTGTTTTGAGTAGTATATATTAGCCAGTATTTAATAGCGTTTACAATCCAATTGTCATATTAAAAGTATGACTTTTAATTGTATTGCTTAAGGTACGGCACAAGATAATAGTTTTAATTGTAAAGAGAGAGTATTTCATTAACTTGTTAAGATAAGTAAGACTTATCTTAATCATTGTTCGTATGTGGCGCCATTTCATGCCAAACTTGGGTAACCAACTTGTATGAAGTAAAGAAAACTTTGGCTTAATTCTTGCACTAGGCACTCTGTTCCGTTTATGTGAAGAAACAAAGTTGTTTAATTTATCTTATTTTTCTTCTGTGACCCTGGGAAAAGCGCGAGTGCGATTTTTATTCACTATTCGATGTCGTTAATGAAAACTAGAATTTGTATGGCGTTGAAGCACCAGCCAGTTGAGTGACCAGCGAGGAGAGTTATAATAATATGACATACCTACAATTTCTGTTTTTTTTGTTAAAATTTAACTCGCAATAGGCACGGTACGTCTTGAGCATTAACAACTCTTAATACAATGGAATAAGAGTCAAACCTAATCCAAAGTGGTTACATGTTAACCCTCGTGAAGTTACAACGTCGTCGTTTTGTTTCCAGTCGGACGGCATCTCGATCCAGAACATCGGCGGCGTCTTCATCGTCATATTCATGGGCATCGGGCTGGCCTGCATCACCCTGGGCGTCGAGTACTGGTGGTACAAGATACGAAAGCGTTCCACCATTGATGTTACTCAGGTCATTATTATGCTTTAATTTGCAGGGGCATTACCATATTGTAGCAGTGTTGTTGCGGCTGTGGAAACGAGACCTGTGCGTTGTAGAAAATTGCGAAATCGAGTAACCTACACATATAGAAATGTTGAGGAGAGGATCCTTAACATTTCTGTAGGTTATATGTATATATAAATTGATATCGCATTTTTTTATATTGTATGTACGACGATGTGTTCGAGTTAGAATGCATTGTCTATGAACCATAGTCGCCGCTCCGCTTGTCGCCATCGCATCGCCGCCGCTGCTGTCTGTCATCTAGTTCATAGTCATAGGGCACATAGGGCCGTACTGATAAAGAAAGTTTAATAAGTTATTTCGTGTTTTGTTCCTGTCATGTAGACTTCATTTTAAATTAGAATTAAGAGATTAAACACGTAAATACTATTCGAAGCTAATGAAATAGCTCGGTTTTTTATTTTTAGTAAATATAGGGTTAAAATATCGATAGCCAAATAGCCCGAACGGCTTTTCCAGTACCAAAAAAAGACCCTTCTTTTAATTCTATCTGTGACAATTGATTTTAATTAAAGTACAGAATAGAATAATTTAATAAAGATATTCCAATTTTATTGTAATAGCTTCTTTTTTTCAGGTGGAACCGGCAAAGTCAAGCAGAAACAATACAGACTTCAAAGGCGAAGGTTTCACGTTCAGATCCAGAAATTTCGGGTTATCCAACTTTAAACCCAAGTTCTAGGCAGCAACATAAAAAAAAAACGTTTGCTTTGTGTAGGTATGTAACATAGTTCTCTGAATAACCGATGATGGTGATCTTATTATTATGATGTTTTTCGTGCGTTCAACGAGTTTAAATGACGTCATTTCAAATATTAGTCATTCGTGACATCTATGAAAAAGGTCATACCTAGGTAGGTAGTGTCCGCTACGTATTTATTCTAAATGCTACAAACCTATGTTAACTGTGGTGCAAATAAACTTGAAGTTAGCATAGCTAATTCCATGATTCGTCGCATTTATGGATTGTGAATGTGACATACTGACGCCTGCACATCAACCTAACCAAAACTGTCAAAGTTTTTCAATAAATGTTCAACCGTATGCCTTAGGCAAAAAGTTCAAAGTCTATTTATTGAGGAAATTTGACAGTTTGTGGCAGCCGATGTGCAGGCGTGTGTACCTACCTAAGTAGGTTTATTTATTCCGGTCGCTGTGACCACTAGCCGGTAAATGTTTATACTTAGATTCTGCTCCTGAAATGTGTAAATGCAAGTGTGAATGCAATAATTACACGTGATGCACATATTTGGACTATTATTTATCATATTATACATACAAGTGCGTCTATTTACTTAATGTCTCGGCAAACTTTGTGTTTCGGTCTTCGAGTTGCTATATTACTCCTTTTAATTGTTATATATTATTTTAGAATGGGGGTAAATACTTGTTTGTCGTACGTAATTGATTTCCGGTTTCTAATTTTACAGCGCTATGTATATTTATCATGAAGCTGTAGATATACAGCTTTACAGATATACAGATTTACTCATGTGGCCCTATATTGTTCAAACGAAAATCAAAAACAATAAAACAATAAAGTACCTACGTTGTTCTGAATTCAAATTATTAACATGATAAATCTTATCTATATATTAATACGTGAAGCAAAAACTTTGTACCCCTTTCTACGAAAATTGCGCGGACGGAGGAGTATGAAATTTCGCACACTTATAGTTTATATAGCGAAGGATTGCAGAATGTTAATATTTTTTTTTCAAATTATGCATAAAAAATACATTAAATCAATAAATCAAACATTACATACAATACCATGTATTTGACAAATTGACACACACGCATAATTATGTATTTGACACACACGCCTAAATACTTTTTTTTTTAAGTGTAATTCGTTCCTTGAGGAACCGGCTAAGGTCATAGACCATGCTGCCATGTCATTAGTTTCTTAATTTCATTGTAATACATAAATAAACAATATTGATGATGATGAATGATAATAGAAATGGGAAGTGAGAAATGATATAACCCCCCAACCCCTCGAGTATCTCAGTAAAGATGTGGGGCTTTCTTTACTAAGTCCTCACGCAGACTTCTTGTAAGAATTTGAAAAGTTACATTGCACTGTTTTGTTTCATTTGCCAACACTCATGCACACTCACGAACACTTAACGGTTAATAATCCACCATTATTTCACATTAATATTCGACATAACACAAATTTTAGAAAATAAAACCAAACCGCAGACATGACTCTTCCTTTTCCCGCCAAGAAATCCTCCGCCTAAATACTCTTTTCTGAAATCTGTCAATGCCAATCAAAATTACGGTCGAATTTCGACCACTGGGCGACCACTAGTAATTATTAATGGACATGAAAATTAATATTCTATTGCTTTCTGAACTAAGCGATGATTAGCGAGAGGCATTAAGAAAATAGAAGGCAGTTAATTATCGTTTTCATAAGTTTACGCGAATACAACACACATTGAAATGAAACGTATTAGCGCGTTGTTGGTTGGTTGTTGGTGTTTCATGCTAATAAAAAATAATAAATTATAAGTCTTTCTGAAGAATTGCTCGCGAAGAAAAGAGGCAAATTCCGAAGAAATTAGGTCCGAAGGCTTTTCAAACTAAGACGACGCTATAACTAAATACCTATTTATAAACTTAATTTGACGAAGACCACTTTTTTAATCTGGTGCAACGAGACATTTCAGCATACCTATACCTAATTAATGTTTTAGATAAACACTAGCTGACCCGGCAGATTTCGTACCGCTTTGACAGTTTCCATGACAACAAAACAAACAAATCATTTTGTATTTTAAAACAAATGTCAAAAAGAAATTTCAATAAAAAAGTATAAAAAACTACCAAATCGGTTATATTCCCAACGTCAAATCCAAGACCTAAGTAGTAAATTGTGGAACCAAATATAGAGAAAAGGTACGAGTTTCATTCCCGTGGGAATATCGGGATAAAAACTATCCTATGTGTTATTCTATGTTAATCCATGTTAACTATCTGTATGCCGAATTTCATCCAAATCCATCTATCCGCTGCAGCGTGAAGAAGCAACAAATATACACACATCCACACAAACTTTCGCATTTATAATATTAGTGTGATGTGATTAATTAGGTACCTTTTTCCCATTTCAATATACATATTATTAGTACAATACAAACTTACAAAGCAACAAAATGTAGAATTCTAATTATAAAGGTGAATATAACACAAATTCAAACAAACAAAAAATAATCCAAAAATACTTTTATTTATATCTACAATATCTTAATTTTAGTACTTAATAAAGTGTGGACCGCGCCAAATACCGCTCAACGAATCGTAACATATTATTTAATAATGTACAATAATTTAAATTTGTAACAACACCGATAGTGTTTTATTTAATTCAAAATTCAAAATCAAATATAAAAATCGTTATCTGTTGCTACACCGTCATCGTCAGCTGAGTATTATACTCGTACAAAAAAACTTAGTGAGTAAGTTCAAAAGATACTGATAGTACGGCAAGAAAAATTATAATTGCGGAGCGCTTAACCTAGGATATTTACAATCTCTCTAATTATCAAAATAGCCTTTATAAATATTACGTCTATCTAATTTGGTAGGGTTACAGCTCTATTGCCTTTCCGTGTTTGTTGATGTTCTTCATATTTTTGTTGCACAGCTCGAGCTCGAGCCGGAGGCCGTCGACCTCCGCCTCCAGGGTGCGTGACCTCTTGAACATCTGCACGTAGTTCAGCTGTAACTGTTTCTGGTATCGTAACACTTTGTCCTTCTCCTCAGACCATTTTCTTCTTTCCGTGTTGAATTGTGTGTCTTTAGCTTCTAGTTCGCATTTGAGTCGTTCCACCATTTGTCCGGCGGGGCAGGGATCTCCACACGAGTCGGGTAGTTCCCCATTAAGTCTTTGGACTTCGGCGTCTTCTAACGCGCTATCGTTCGAGTTCCAATGGTATTCGTTGCTTTTGCAGACCTCGTAGATACCTCGCATCGTCCTCCCGCACTCTATCCCTTCGTAGCCGCTGAGTGAAACATCAGATAGCTCCTGCCTAAGTTCCTTCAGTTCGGTCTTGAGTCGTTCCACCTCGTTTTTGCTAGACTCCTTGGTTTTGGTCAGATCGCAGACGCTCTCCATTAAGTTGTTAGTCAGTCGGTCGACTTCGGTTTGCAGACGGTTCGCTGTTTTCTCCTTTTCTTCTGATTCGGCGCGGAGCCGCATTATTTCCTTCTCTTTTTTGTCTAATGCTTCTCTCAGCTGGCGGCAGTCTGCTTTCAGTGTAAGATACTCGTGCCCTTTGGCTGTTTGTTCGTTCTGGAAAGATAAATGGAGATTACTATCAAGACTGGATAGGTATACGACCATTTGTATCGTTATTTGGATGATGTTGTCGTTTTAATCCGGCGTCTGCTGTGAATACAGACACAATAGAATTTTGATAGCTTTGGCGGTGCTGATCGGCGCTCGCGCATATTAAAGGTAATAGAAAATTTAAGGTAAAAAAAATATAAAACTGTAGAAAATGTTTGATAAACGCGTGTGAAATTAAATACGCATTAAAAAGTAATTGTACAGAGTTACAGCGTTGCTGTTAATGCAGTGTATTAATTAGACCTTCAGCCGTGCGCATGTTTATGTATGTAGGTATATCCACTCTGTATACCTTGCGTGACCTACTTCACAAGTAGGGTACAACTAGTGACATCTGAACGCGACAGAGTGAACTACGTGCTAAATGGTTTTTAATTTTTAAATGAGGCTGTCGGTTACCTACGTAGATGTCGCTAGTAGCATGATTTTACTTTTATTAAAACCAGCTTCATCATGATATCAAAATAAGCTTTTATCGTAATAAATGATAGATTAATTACCTAAAGATGTTTTAATTCGTTAATTAATGTGAAGTCAACACTCGTTTTGTGTCGCTAAACCAGTGGAGCAGTGCATACCTGTGCATCCTTCAACTGCGTCTTGAGCAGCGCTATCTCGCCGGCGCGCTGGCACAGACTCCACTCGGTATCTTCTAGGCGTTGCCTGAGAAGCGCTCGGTCCCGGCGCACGCGCGCCAGCTCGGCGTCCCGCTCGTGCGCGCGCGCCGTGTAACTCTGCAGCATGAGGCCGCGGGGCGCGCGCAGGCGCACCTCGTGGCTCCGGAGACGGTCGGTGGTGCTGGAATTTGTAAATATCAACAATAATAGATATACATGCTGGTGTTAATTTGTTAAAAAAGCTGATATCATATTTTGTTATAGCTACAGAAACCTAAAGACGACTTTCATCTTCCGTTCTTATTTCACTCTCATGGGAGAACATATTTTAAAAGAATCTAGATACATTTAGGTATTTTATAAATGCTTTCGGCAATCATCTTGTTTCGGATTTCATTTAGTTAGAACACACAGTTACATAATTAGGCGAAATTACTGTTTTTAACTTCACACTAAACAGGCTGGGATATTTTTCATTCTACAAAAATTTACGAAACTTGCGGGTTAGCCATTATAGCATAAAATTTTACCTGTTTTGCAACTTTTTTCTACGACCAAAACGGTATCGACTAATAACACTTAAATTCAAACACAAACATAATGTTAGTGGTTGATCAATGATCAATGGCAAAAATAACAAAAATTAAATGAATTTTAACATATAGTTTTCAGATAGAAACACTAGCAAAACAAGCAAATAAAAATGAAAATTACATAAAAAGACAAAAAGCCAGCAAAACAAGCAAATAAAAATGAAAATTACATAAAAAGACAAAAAGCCAATATCACGCGGTGTTCCCAGGCGGTCACCCATCCAAGTACTAAACGCGCCCGATATTGGTTAACTTCGGTGATCGAACGAGAACCGGTGTATCCAACACGGTATGGACGTTGGCATCAATAGTGACAAAAAACTCAATATATATATGACTCTCACGTCACTGTCTATTATTATACTATACAGCGATATTTATTCATTAAATTCGTTAGTACAAATGCCAACGTCCATACCATGTTGAATACACCGGTTCTCGTCCGATCACCGAAGTTAAGCAACATCGGGCGCGTTTAGTACTTGGATGGGTGACCGCCTGGGAACACCGCGTGATGTTGGCTTTTTGCTTTTTTTATATTTTACAAAAAATGTTTATTTACTTTTTAAATGATTATAAATTGTTTTAATAGCAAAAATAAAAATGTAATGTGAAAATAACAAAGTTTAAAAATATTTTTATTTTTTTAACTGTACTTTAAAATAACACCCGCTTACCAACAATTTCTATTTTCGATGTCGGTCGGTGTTGTTACATTATTATTATCACGATGACTAAGGCAAGATACGAGCTTAGTAAGTAGTTGCCTGTGTTACGCCATAACACACTGCTCGATATTGCAGGTTACTTTAACGGTTTTCTAAGGTGCTTTCAACACTTCCTGTGTGCCCAGTGCGAGGTTTGTTTACTATCCTTATTCATGCTATTACATTTCATTTACCGATCGAATGTCAAATGAAACTCGGACTAATGAGGCACCCAGTTTACCTAACGATACCTACTCGACCCACGATAGTAACTAGCCCGGCGGACAAACAAGCCCTAACACCAACCAAACCGAGTACACAAACATGTACCCCCACTGGGAATCGAACCCGGGACCTCTGGGTCTAAGATCGGTGATCTTAACCACTAGACTACAGAGGCGGTTAAAAAGCTGTCTTAAGGTTAAATGCCTTCGTAAGGTCTTGTCTCGTCTATGCATTGACAAAATAATGATTAAAAACCGCCTCTGTGGTCAAGTGGTTATTAAGACCAATAGTCTCAGACCTGACAGGTTCCAAATTCGATCCTTAACGGCGGTGATAGGGCTTGTGCTAAGTCCGCCTGGCTATTTGCAATAGCAACAATGTTAGTAGCATTGTTGTGTTCTGGCAACTTAAGATAAGATAGCCAGTGCTTCAGTGGTTAAGGATTCCGGGTGAAGTGCGCTTCCACCTTCGGTTTTATCATCTATTATCATAAGGTGAGATGAAAGCCAAGTGCTTACCCGCAGTGGACTAGTAATGATGATGAAGCAGAAGGAGGATAAATGTTGTGTTGTTATTGTTGTGATTGCTTCTTACCTGTAGTCATGGTGGTCGCGCTCCAGCTCGGACACGCCGGAGTCGGCGGGCGAAGGCGCGGGCGCTGGCTCCTTGCCGTCCCCGCTCATCACAGAGTTGGACTTCGTCCTGGAATCCACACCGGATATTTTTGTCAGTAAAAGTTGCTGACTTACACTGGGTGTTGTATGTGAGAGCTTTAGAGAAGCACTGTGATCGACACGTTTTTTCCTTTAACCAGGGTTTGTTAAAGTGGGGTGCACGGACCCTTTAGGGGTCTGTAGCATGTGTATCAGGGGTCCGTCGCAAAAGTTGCAATCGATTGAACGTCGCAGATGACATGCGCCTTGCCTTCTCATTGAGGCCAAACTGCAGCATTAACTTAGTAGTAAGTAAGTAAGTAATGAAGCTACCAATAAAAGTGATTTTTTAACATAAATAAGTTACAAAAACACTAAGTTGAAAAAATTTCCACGAGCAGGATTTGAACCTGCACCCTTCTGACATACCGGGTCAGGTGCTCTTCCAATTGAGCTATCGTGGTTCTAACCAGCCCGCCGAAATTATTCAACACTATTTACTTTTTATTTTGAAAGCCAAAGGCACCCAATCAATGTCAACAACTATCGTCATTAACACCCGATCATAATATTTTTACAAATACTAAAGATCAGTTAAGAAGTAGGTAAGCTATTTATAAAATGTTTTTGTTTTGTTTATATAATTTGCAAAATTTGCGTTAAAATTATATAAACAAAACAAAAACATTTTAACATAAATAAGGCTTGTTTTCTTTTCCTAAAAAAACCTTTGACAGTGGTCCGTGACTGCAAAAAGTTTAAGAACCCTAAATTTTATTTTTACATGCTAATTGCTACACTTAAGGCGACAGTCTTGTACGAATCATTGCATGCAGTATTATCAGAAACTAGGATCTTTTTTTTTAGTTATTAAAAAAGCTACAAATAAAATTTATTTAACATCACTTTACAGTTGTGGGGTTTCAAGTTTCCTAAACATATCTTTGATGTTACTTTTAATCTCTTTGTCTTTAAACATACCCGTGTTTACGTTCTGCGCGTTGAAGATCTAATACATCCACACGTCACGTAAAAAATATGGCAAAAATACGAAATGTATTCAGATAAAATTTATCCTTAAATCCTCTACAATAATCTTACTTGCTTACTTTTTTGAGAAATGCCTTAGTTTATTTATTTTAAGTGGTTTTATTAAGTGGTAATTTTAAGAAATCGACCATATCTAAAACTTATTTTTTCTTTTAAAAAACATTTTTTGGAGAAGTCAAAATTTAACCACTTACAAAACAACTATTAAGTTATGAAATAAAAAAAAAACTATATTGAAAAATATTTTCTAAGTACCTTTTGTTAATCAAAACTTCTTGAGTCTATCAAAAATGGACTCTAGTCAATTATAAGATTACCTACTGTTTTTTTGCAAGATTTTTCTCCACTCTCCTTTGGAAGTGTATTTACTGAATTTATCATAATTTCTATGCGAACTACAATATTGGGCGTTTTTTTGGGGATTAGAGAGGAGAAAACTGGTCGACGAAATAATCATACATCTAACTACTTTTTTAATATGTAGTTAGTGTATTTAAAATTACATAATGATAAAACAACTCGGTTTATTATTTACAAGGTATATAACACTCTAACAGTGAAAGCATTTTTGGAATTGAACTAGAGTTCCAGACATACAAACAAACAAAGTCACAATCGTTACCTTTTTATTAATAATATAGATAGATAAATGATACATAATACCTACCATATACATGTATGTACTACATACTTAATACCTACTATGTTGTCCGTACAATAGTAATTGACTTTTTCTATTCTTAATTACGGGCGAGTTCACATTTGCAATCTTCAAAAGCAATTACGCTTGCCCTTTTCGAACCCTTCGTGAATATAACTCACTAGCGGCCCGTCCCTGCCTCGCACGGGTGGACATTTTTTTTTAATATAGCCTATGTTACTCAGCGCTAATGCAACATTCTAATGGTAAAAGATTTTTTTTAATCGGTCCAGTCGTTTTTGAGTTTATTCGTTGCAAACATACAAAAACACATACAAAGATACAAAGGTGTCCTCCTTATATTATTATTAGTATAGAAGTATGGACAACGGTTTTAAAACTTGATTTTTCTTTTAACTTAATTTTTTCCGGTGTATTTATGCGCTAGCAGTGCGTTGTAACAGTTTTGTAATTTCACTTAAATGCTCTCTAGTTAGATCAGTTTGAGGCGTGCTTAGCAGTTTATAAGTACGGTACAGTACATTTACGTACGTTATGTATGTACGATGTGTAGGGCTACCTTCTGGCTTGGGTATGGGTAGTTGACATGGGTAGTGAGACAGCTCGACTTGGTATTGCATTTTTTACGCAATATTTTACAATTATTTAATTTTATGATCTTAATGTTATTTTACTATGTCTTTTTTTAAAGTTATTATCGTTATTGATTGGTATTATAATTTATAATATTAAAGAGTAAGTATTCAGATTTTGTAATTATTGCTTTTAGGTTCGGAAGTATTCTTAAATGTCTTACTGCCGTACTCAGAGACGTCAATTAAGTTTTAATGACAATTAAGTATCTTGCTGTCACTTTCTTATGTGTAGTGCTAAATAGAGAAGAAAAGACATTTAATTGTCATTAGTCATTAGTTAATAAATAAATAAGTGTTAATTTTCCTTATCATACTTAAAGGTTCAATATAAATTCATAACAATCAGTTTTTCCTAAAAAACTGGTATTTAAAAAGTCTTAGGTAATATGGGACGAAACTGAAACAAAACCTAATACTGGATGAAACGCACGAAAATGAACGACGGACGTAACGGGAAGAAAAAAATGTTTACCTTGAATGCAGTTAGATATATTTTACTCTGATTATAGTTGCTTAGCAAAATTACACACGTCACAGTCTGAATATGGCAAATCATATGGAGAACAATGTAAGAAAAAAATCTAGAAAAAAAAAACAGTAACCCTACGACGCACGCGTCTCGCTCTACGGCTTGTCTTGCTCCGGCAGCGGAGCGTGGCCAGTCCAGCAACACTATGCCAGTTATGGCCAGGTTCACTACTAACTCACCACACAGCCTTCGTCGAAATTATGAAAAACACCTTCGAGTCACCCCATACAAGAACAGGCATTACCGAAAATTGCAGAGACTATCTGCCTGTCTACAAAAAACCAACTATTTATGAAATCTTTTTAAATAACTATACAAGAAAAAGCATTACAATTTTTTTTTTACTAAAAGCTAAAAAATCATTCGGTAGGTCCTAGGTACAGGTACAGGTAAAAAATAAAATCGTTGTAAATAAAATTTGCAATAAAATTATATAAACAAAACAAAAACATTTTATAAATAGCTTGCCTACTTCTTCGGATTCGGAGTTAATGACGTTAGTTGTTGACATTGAATGGGCACCTTTGGCTTTCAAAGTAAAAAAGTAAATAGTGATGAATAATTTCGGCGGGCTGGTTAGAACCACGGTAGCTCAATTGGGAGAGCCCGACCTGACCTGATCCGGTTCAAATCCTGCTCGTGGATTTTTTTTCTGTGTTTTTGTAATTATTTTTTTTATTTTCAAGTTTTTAGTTTTTAATATTTTTAATAATGTCATCAGAACTAAAGGTGTGTATCAAATTTCAGATCAATCCGTCAACAGAAAGGTGGTCAAATATCAATTACTAGTTTTGACCCAAACAAATAAATAAACAGGGCAAGCTAAATAAAACCGTTTAAAACGCTGATACTTTATGGTACAGACGCCTGCACATCAGACCTCAGAATAATAACTATATTATTGTTCTAAGCATCAGACTATCCAAAACTGTCAAATTTCTTCTATAAATGTAGAACCGTATGCCGTATATCGACATAAAGATCAAGTCTATTGAGAAAATTTGACAGAGACTAAGGTACAGGCGTGTGTACAACATTGTTTGTTTCCAAATAACTACTTATGATTTTAAAACGTTTACCCATCGGTCACTGGATGTCGTTCAAACTAACTAACAAATATTACGCAAAGATTTGACATAAACTGTTAGGAGAAATTTATTACATGTCAAATAAGTAAATAATGTGAAATTGCCAGAATTATTACCAACATTTTTCAACACACACACTCTAATACTAAATCAACATAACTGCTGTGTTTTTTTTAAATAATAAACTGAAATGTGCAAAAGTGGTGATTAAGGTTAGTTACTTGTGAGTATAAAAACCTTCGCTTGTTTATTAATTTTATATTGCATTCCAAGTGTTTGTTGCAATATGATTGAACCAAGTGACAGTCAGCCTTGCAGACGTGTAACTATCCAGTTGTGTCTAGTTCATCCATCGGCGTTCATTTTACATTTTATTGCTGGTCGCTCTAACGGATAATCAACACGTGTATGTGACGCGAAAGAACAGGATCACATAACTCTAGTCCTTGGCCTCTCGGGGGATTTTATATCAATGTTGTAAATTCTTTCCTAGGTAGGAAATTGTTAGATTTGAGAAGTTCGATCGCGGAAGTTAAGCTAAGTAAAGCATCGAGAGAAAGAGAAAGAGAGAGAGAGAAACATAGAACATAGACACAAAAAAATATCAGAAATAACACAAGACAATATTGGCGGTTGTATTGCCTGGTGATGGGTGACTAAATTGAAATGTTGTGAGCTCATCTGCGATTTAGAAGAAAGCGATTTAAAATGGCAGTCGTTGGAACCTTTTAACGCGCTTGGTGGGTAATGGCCTGATGGGTTATCCTCGTGTGCTATGCTTCATGTGGAAATGCTTTTGCCCAGCAGTGGGACGTTTCAAAACGTAAGATCTAATCACAGAAAATTCAAGGTTAATAGGTAGGAAAATTCAGTCTTGTTTTATCTCAAACTTAGATAATTTTCAAGTTGCACTGTGAATGTTAAAAAATATTTAAGTAAACCAAACGCGAATAGATTTGTATTTTGTATATAAAGAGTTTCACTTCAAAGCAAAATAAACGAAACTCATTACCAAATTATGTAACAATTAAATGACTTAACCCACTTATTAAAGACATTTATAAAAATAAGTTTAAAAGAACTGTGTCTTTGAAAGTAGGTTCCCGTTACTTTAGATATTATTATCATGATATGTTAATTTTGTTTTTTTTAATGTTTTATTAAGTTTTAGACTCGCAAATAGACTAACTTAGCGTGACGGTTGCAACATTACAATTTTTATATGAGGTCAGTTTTAATTAACATCCTTTAAAATATTCTCAATTTTACGGATATTACACGACTTGAATCAAAGTAAAATGATAATTTCGTGTAATATATAGTTAAGTATGACATCCATATTGTTGAAATACCACTTGGTATTTCAGTGTTCATAATATATACGTAATAAAAATAAAATAAAGTTATATTATAAGAATAATAATATCTTACGGCCACATTTTAATTAGGTTTTCGTTAAACTACAACAAAAGACTATAAATAACTTTCGTTAAAAGAGCTAAGATATATGGTAAGCTGCTAAACATCTGTATGTTTTGTGTCCGTTTCAAGACATTAGATGATTTTTTAAGGACAAAATAGCCTACCGAACGTGTTCATATAATGTAATAATTTGTTTATAAAGCAAACAAAAATGCAAATAGCCAATTTATTCCCACTCGAGCTTCTTGCTCGAGGCTGATTGTTTTTTTTTTCTAGTAAAATTTTATCTTGTGATCAATTAATTAAGCATATATTCAAAATGTATTACATAAACACAAAATTGTACAAAATAATAACAAGGATGTTTCGGAGTTAGCATAATACCGAAACGCTTGCATGCAATAACAAATTTCTTTTAGACACAAAAAATGATAAATTATAATAATGCAAAGCATTTAAGTAATAACAATATATAAATAACATAATTCTTTGCCACGCTTTGTAACAAATAAGCGCAAGATATCTAACAACAGACTTTTGAATGTTTAACTCAACGACATAAAGTTGAAAACTGTATATTTTTATACAAGTTTTAATAGTGTTAGAGAGTGGTTCCAAATGAGATGCGTGTGCGCATTGGCGCGTGGTTCCTGCACTCATCTCTTCACAACATCCTATTGTTGCGTTCGCACATGAAGGCTGGCCGAAACGAATGATTGATACGATACGCGAATATACATACTTGGGCTACTTTGCAGTGAACCAATAGACAGAACATGCTCATGTGTCACCATAAACTTTCGTGATGCAGTATGGGACGTGACATATGATTTGTTGTCGTACTCTCCTATATCACTATGACATTTACGTTGACGTTTTCCGAATTAGCAGTGTTAAATAAATTTATGATACTTAAATTTTACACTTCCAATTTGGGACAGCCCTGTATATATATTAAAGGTACAACATGTAACATATTTTCTAATAAAACAAAATTTAGTAAATTATAGCTACTTCAAGTGCAAAGTGTTTATGTTAATTTAAAATAATCTTTATTTGCTTTAATTTGCTATTACCCTTAATTTACGTTTACTGTTCAACAAAGGAGTAACTGACTAATTTAAATCCTATACGTATATATTTTTTTTTACATTAACAGTCTGCAAACGAGCATGCGGGCCGCCTGATGGTGAGCGGTCACCGCCGCCTATGGAAATCAGCAACATCAGAGATTTTGCTTTTGTGTTGCCAACCTCAAAACGTATATAAATAATGACAAATAGATTCAGTAGTCGATTCTGAACAACCTACTTTTAGGGCGAGCGTTTAATTCACATGTTGTTATAAAAGTATACAGGAGTGTCCCGAAAATCAACGTCAAGGCTGAAACGGTAACTCACCCCAAGACACAAATCATTTTGATAACTTCGAGTGTTACGAAAATATTACGGTGCCTTTGCTACGAACTACGATACGACATTTCTTCTTTCGTCCGTCCGTCCGTCCGTAGCTGTTTTAGCATCGTAGCACTATAGATATTAAAAACATTAAAGGGTGATTATTGCAAGTTTCATTTGTTATTTGATAACGTCAAAGTTACAAAAAGTTCAACACTGCTATAAGCGGACTAACCAAAACATTTACAATGTTATACGTAAACCGTAAAGTGTGCTCCTTTTTAAGCATATTGCGTGCACAGAGAGTGTGTGTTTTGACGTAGTTAAAGTTCAAACGTAGAACGAGCGCAGAACGATAACATTTATGTATAATATGTGTTCCGATCCGATCCGAACCCTTCGGAGAATCTAGTAGGGCACGGGGACGCGCACTAGTGCGCGATGCCGTTCCCTCTAGAAAACCTCCGAAGGTGATTCGTTTCACACGGCTCGAGGGACCCTTTACGTTCCTCGCCGCCCCCAAACAAGCCCGGTGAAGCTGAAAATGCCGTCTGAGACAATCAGCAATCTCTCTCCAATAATAATAATAATATATGTTACATTACATTGTATTTATATTCTTGTTTAATTATATTGCGACCATTTGGTTACCACTGATAACAAAACTTTATTTTACTCCATCTTCTACTATAGAAAAGTCATATATATATTAATAGCGTTAGTCGATTTTTGTCCCAGTGATTATGGGACGATATCTGCACATAAAAAAACGGTTATGGTCTCATTTTCAAGAGCTCCAGCCGTAGATGTGCAGAAAAATAAAGAAACGTGTCATAGATTTCGAAATTCCTAAAAAACCTGTTGAATAAACGCGGAGTTTTGCACGCGACCCACTAGTTTGTGTTTAACCTCTCATCTGAGGCGAGCACTGATCAGAGCCTTATTGAATTAAAATTCTTTTGTGTCTGTATTCACAGCAGACGACAGGTCAAGTAAACAAACAACTCTGACCCGAATCTTGTTTGTATATCAACGGCGACTATCGTTTAAAGTTACAATTGAAAATGAAAACAAGATAATTTAAGAAATGCGATATCACGACATTCGAAACAGCGGAAACACTCCCACATGGCTGCGGTTAATTGCTGTAAAGAGCATTAGTGAGAAAACATTGGTTTTGAGTTATTCCGTCGATATGCGAATACTTCTAACAAACTTGTGACAACTGTCAAGAACGATTGTTTGGTTTTTGAAAAAAATATATGTGTTTGGTTATCTCTACGACTTGGCAAGGTGAAAAAGTGAAAGACTAAACTCAAGTTTTTATTGAAAATATATATTTTATATGTTTATGTTTTTTAGTATGTTTTATAATTACGTGCAATGTTGTCGATTTAAAAAAAAACGTGGTCATGAAACAAAGATGACCTTAATACATGTTTTAACACAAATGTTAGTTACAAAAACACAATGTTGAAAAAATTTCCACGAGCAGGGTTTGAACCTGCACCCTTCTGACATACCGGGTCAGGTGCTCTTCCAATTGAGCTATCGTGGTTCTAACCAGCCCGCCGAAATTATTCAACACTATTTACTTTTTTACTTTGAAAGCCAAAGGCGCCAATTCAATGTCAACGACTACCGTCATTAACATCTGATCATAATATTTTTACAAATACTAAAGATCAGTTAAGAAGTAGGCAAGCTATTTATAAAATGTTTTTGTTTTGTTTATATAATTTTAACGCAAATTTTGTTGCGATACAAATTACAAAAACACAATGTTGAAAAAATTTCCACGAGCAGGGTTTGAACCTGCACCCTTCTGACATACCGGGTCAGGTGCTCTTCCAATTGAGCTATCGTGGTTCTAACCAGCCCGCCGAAATTATTCAACACTATTTACTTTTTTACTTTGAAAGCCAAAGGCGCCAATTCAATGTCAACGACTACCGTCATTAACATCTGATCATAATATTTTTACAAATACTAAAGATCAGTTAAGAAGTAGGCAAGCTATTTATAAAATGTTTTTGTTTTGTTTATATAATTTTAACGCAAATTTTGTTGCGATACAAATTACAAAAACACAATGTTGAAAAAATTTCCACGAGCAGGGTTTGAACCTGCACCCTTCTGACATACCGGGTCAGGTGCTCTTCCAATTGAGCTATCGTGGTTCTAACCAGCCCGCCGAAATTATTCAACACTATTTACTTTTTTACTTTGAAAGCCAAAGGCGCCAATTCAATGTCAACGACTACCGTCATTAACATCTGATCATAATATTTTTACAAATACTAAAGATCAGTTAAGAAGTAGGCAAGCTATTTATAAAATGTTTTTGTTTTGTTTATATAATTTTAACGCAAATTTTGTTGCGATACAAATACCAAAAACACAATGTTGAAAAAATTTCCACGAGCAGGGTTTGAACCTGCACCCTTCTGACATACCGGGTCAGGTGCTCTTCCAATTGAGCTATCGTGGTTCTAACCAGCCCGCCGAAATTATTCAACACTATTTATATGTATATGTATGTCAGAAGGGTGCAGGTTCAAACCCTGCTCGTGGAAATTTTTTCAACATTGTGTTTTTGTAATTTGTATCGCAACAAAATTTGCGTTAAAATTATATAAACAAAACAAAAACATTTTATAAATAGCTTGCCTACTTCTTAACTGATCTTTAGTATTTGTAAAAATATTATGATCAGATGTTAATGACGGTAGTCGTTGACATTGAATTGGCGCCTTTGGCTTTCAAAGTAAAAAAGTAAATAGTGTTGAATAATTTCGGCGGGCTGGTTAGAACCACGATAGCTCAATTGGAAGAGCACCTGACCCGGTATGTCAGAAGGGTGCAGGTTCAAACCCTGCTCGTGGAAATTTTTTCAACATTGTGTTTTTGTAATTTGTATCGCAACAAAATTTGCGTTAAAATTATATAAACAAAACAAAAACATTTTATAAATAGCTTGCCTACTTCTTAACTGATCTTTAGTATTTGTAAAAATATTATGATCAGATGTTAATGACGGTAGTCGTTGACATTGAATTGGCGCCTTTGGCTTTCAAAGTAAAAAAGTAAATAGTGTTGAATAATTTCGGCGGGCTGGTTAGAACCACGATAGCTCAATTGGAAGAGCACCTGACCCGGTATGTCAGAAGGGTGCAGGTTCAAACCCTGCTCGTGGAAATTTTTTCAACATTGTGTTTTTGTAATTTGTATCGCAACAAAATTTGCGTTAAAATTATATAAACAAAACAAAAACATTTTATAAATAGCTTGCCTACTTCTTAACTGATCTTTAGTATTTGTAAAAATATTATGATCAGATGTTAATGACGGTAGTCGTTGACATTGAATTGGCGCCTTTGGCTTTCAAAGTAAAAAAGTAAATAGTGTTGAATAATTTCGGCGGGCTGGTTAGAACCACGATAGCTCAATTGGAAGAGCACCTGACCCGGTATGTCAGAAGGGTGCAGGTTCAAACCCTGCTCGTGGAAATTTTTTCAACATTGTGTTTTTGTAATTTGTATCGCAACAAAATTTGCGTTAAAATTATATAAACAAAACAAAAACATTTTACAAATGTTAGTTTTTTGTTAGTTTACTACTAACAGGAAAAAAAGATAAGTATGATGATACGACATTTGCAAGAGCAAGTAATTAAGTCTTCGATTGAGTAAGCAATAATAGAATTTACTATTTTCAAAACTTAATAATTTAGTACATTGCCTACTAAAAACACATACGTGATATTCAAAATATAAACAAGTTACATAAGGAGCTTATCAAATAAAACTTTTTAATTAGTTAGTAGTAATAAAAAAAAACCTTACTGTTCATTAAAAAACAAAACACACTCACCTATTCATAGAGAATAGTTTATGCACATATTCAAATTGAGAACACGATTAACATTATGAAAAGTTCGTGTTACGAACTCTGATGCGTTGTAAAGCGGTATACACACGCGCGCGTCTGCCGCGGCCGCTCGACTGGCGGCGCGTGCGGCGAATGCGATGGCGCGTGCCGCCGCTACTATGCCGCTGACAATGCAAATCTACGTTTGTGTTTACACACCTATTGCTTGTGTTCTCTGATTTCTATTGTGATGCGTTTCTATTATTTAACATTGTTAGATACAGTAAATCTTTAAAAATGCAATATTGTACAGTATTTGTTGTTACTATTAGTAGTTAGTCAATTGTTAGCTACGATCAGTACCTAGTTAGTACATGGTAGTTAACTGTTAATTCTGTTACCTACTTAACGTTGTGTATAAATAGACTAAATATGGATCATATACCCGTTTTTTCCATGTATGTAATTGAAATTATTAATTCACATTATTACATCACTGTACAGATTAACTAATAGCTTGAAATTTCAGAACTTATACGAAACTTATAAGAGCATGTCGAGATAAAGTCAACAAGTATTCGTAATGAGAGTTGTTAATGGACAACGTTCTCATTAGCTACAAACAAGTGAAACGTTCTGAATAATAATTGTAGAATATTATGCCGACCATAGGCTAAGTAACTTACGTATTCAATATCCCCTTGACAGTATGTTTATTTATTGTTATATTTTACAAAACTTTGTATTTAATACGGCAGTTTTTAAAAAGACTAATTATTTTAGTTGTCTAAAGATTATAGCAGCTAACTATATCAGAGCAGGACACTTAGGGCAGGCCACTTAGCCAGACGAGGTGATGGCAGGTGCAGCAAAGATATTACCGAGTGGCGGCCAAGATTTGGATATAGAAGCGTCGGTCGTCCGGAGAGCGGGAAAGCCTGAGAAGTGTATGCGTATGGCTTGGGACAGACAGAGATGAGTGGCAGATACGAAACGAGGCCTATACTCAGCAGTGGGTATCTCCGGGCTAAAATGATGATAATATCAGAGCAGTTTAAGGCTTATAACTTATAACCTTTCATACAAGTCCGGTGGGACTTAAACGAATATCGATTTGTACTCGAGACTTGTCCTTTTTTTTTTTGGAGAGAGATGCTGGTTGCCTCAGACGGCATTTTCAGCTTCACTGGTCTTTTTGGGGGCGGCGAGGAACGTAAAGGGTCCCCAAGCCGTGTGAAACGAATCACCTTCGGAGGTTTTCTAGAGGGAACCGCATTGCGCACTAGGACGCGTCCCCGTGCTCTACTAGATTCTCCGAAGGGTTCGGATCGGATCGGGGAACGGAACAAACCAAGGGCGCCTCTAAAGGCTCGAACCTCGGCTCGGGTTGATCGGGCCGTGGTGGAGGAAAGAAGCGCCCAGGTACATGTCTGTACCTGGTGTATAGCGCGTGTGAACCGGTTCTTCGTAACCTTGTTCTACGAGTACGGTCTTGGGCCTAAACTAGTGTGCATGTTTAGTGTATTCTGTAAATGTGTAGTGGCATTTAGAGGGTCGGGCGGGGTGGCGTTCGCAACTGTTATGGGATCGCCGGGGTCATCTAGGAAGTGTCTAGGACGCCTAGATGTGAACCGTCTTGTTGGTGGAAGGCTTCCAACATTATAGTTGGAGGCCGCCACAACAAGCGGGTTAGGGTGGTTGAGGGCGTTATCAAAGTAACGTATGGAAACGTCCTTGATAAAATCTTTGATAGTGGAAAGATCAAGATCACGGTGGAGGTCTACATTGCGATAGTACCACGGGCAACCCGTGGCACCAGGCATGAAACAGTTTTGGTTGTCTTGTCCAGTCTCCGACTAGCCTTTTATATAAATAATGTAGTGTGGTTTTTTTAGAAATTGGTCGTCTACACAAAAAACTTTTTTTTTTCGAACGATTGTTGAAGTCTAGTAAATTATGAATCGAAAGCGTCATTTTAGCGGCTTGCGCGCCCATTGAGGAGCGGAGGCGGGGCAACACGCAACCGCGATGCGCATACGTCGCTAATAAGTCTAATCAGTGTAATTACACATTATGGCTCACGACTTGAGTTAACGACACTTTTATATGCTATATATGTTGCGATGAAGGAACACGCTACAGGAACACTATTTTTTTGACAATTAAGTTCACCGTTAATTATCTTATTGTACCCAAATGTCATTGGTTGTACCAGTCAAAATTGATTGTTTAAAGTTTTCAATATTTTGTTACCACCAGACAATAAAAACTGAGAGAAATTTATATCAAAATAAAACCTCTGTTTCTGTTGGCTAATTGAGGCGTCGCTAATTAATTAAGTAACTTTTATAGTGAGAATAAATATGGCCATTAGGTAATTGTTGTCTTTAAACATTAAAATTGAATTATTATATTTTTTTTACGAAGTCCAACCTAAACTTCTTAGAATAGGTATACTTGACATACCTTTATAGTAAACGATGGACGTTTCGCTCGGCCGTGTTATATCGGTGGTCGTAGGTCACGGGCTGACTGACTGTCTTTTGTTTATTGTAAACATGATTTTGATCCGCTTTTCGTGGCGTTTAACGTGGTCGCTATAATACAGTTAAGCCACTACCACAAAATAAGAAGAATACAGAAGGTAAGCTTCATATAAACGCGCTCGATTAGCGCACACATAGACGACCTCTCACGGACAGCTCGGAACAGTCCGAAGGCAGCTGTTGCGAGATTCCGCATGTAATACATTCCGCGGTATATATTAAGCTTGCCTTTTGTAGTCTCCATATTTTGTGCCTCTACTCACACGATAGCGGAGTGATGTCGATGGTGTAGCGGAGCGGCGAGCGTGGCGGGGGGCAGAGCGGACAGCGACGCGGGCTGCGGGGAGCCGCACCATCGCGCCTCGCGCACGTCCGACGAACCTGAGACGAAGCGAAGAAAGATTTTAAAACATCCGCTATTCAAATACAGCGTAAGCTTCTGTTTATAATTCTACTCTAATTCAAGAACCTATTAAGTTAGAAAACATCTAGCTACGATTTACGTAAAACAGTACATCCGAATTTTAATTTTCCGAACGAACGAAGTCGTTGTTCCTGAGCCGTTAACAAACACCAACCTGCATTGGGCCCGCCCGCGTGGTGGTTTATGGCCCGTTCTCCCTTTGGTGTTTCCATCCATATAGAAGACTCGTGCTCCAGCAGAAAGGATATAAAAAGAGCTGGTGATACTCACTGACGTCACGTGCGGCTGGCCAACATCGGGGTAGAACCGTACCGCAGAAAAAAATTTGTCGAGGCACTGGCCTTGCCTCGACAAATTTTTCGTTGCCAAAACATAACATTGGTTGTTAATGGCTAAAGGAAAACAATGTAGATACACACCTACACCACCAAGCTACCATTCAACAAGAGCAGAGGTGTATACTCACTGCCGTAGAGCGTCATGTGCGAAGGTGGGCGGCTGGCCAGCACCGGGGTGGAGCCGTACCGCTCGCCGCCTGCGGACAGGCGGCCTCCTAGCGGCTTGAAAGCGATCGGCCGGATCACCGACTTTCCCTGGAACAAAGGAATTTCAACTTTATTGCTACTGGTTGACTGATGTTTATCGATGCATTTCGTTCTGTAGGGATGGAAATTATAAATAACCTTTGTCTCTTACGAACTTTGTGTCTTGTTAATCTTGTCAGCCCTAGTTTAGAACACCCCTCTTTATATATTGAGAATAGCCCTCTTATTACTTACAGACAAGCCCTCTTACTTAAGGAATAACCTACTTATTTTTAGGACAGCCCTGTATTATTCAAAATAACTTTCTCTGAGAACATAATAATATTTCGAACGTAACATTTTGTCACTTCCTCATCTGCGGGTTTAAAAGTTTATATATTTATGAATGTAAAAATATCGACAGAGGGTTTCCGCGAAGAAAACTCATTAAAAGAAATACGAATCACAAAATAAAAAATAATAATTACGAAAGCAAATGAAACAAATAGTTAGCATACGGAAAAAGATCTATAAAATAACAGCAAATAATATAACTCACAAAAGTAATAACACAACGCACACCATCAAACCACGACCATCGTCAGACCGTACCGAGTACATACAACGTGATACGTATTTACATAGTCGGCATTACATACAGCTTAATTATGCCTGTACGTCAATGCGTATCCGATTCGGAATTTCGAAAGGAAACGGTACTTAATAGACATATCCAATACGTGAGATATTATTGTGTATTGCTCAGTTACACATACAATATGTAACTATCGTAGTGGCGTAGTGTTCGACTCAGTAAACCCAGCGTTAGTCACAGATTTCGTCGTCAAAATATTATATACTAGAGGCTCGCTCGCGACTTCGTCCGCTTGAAAACACCCGTATCCCATGATGAACTATTGCAGCGCCACCTACCGGGTCCAATTGTAAATCTAAACCATTCTTGAACACACAAAAAAAAACATTAAAATCGGTCCAGCCGTTTAGAAGGAGTTCAATTACAAACATACGCACAGATTTATACAGGTAGCATTGAAATTTTACTGGTTTTGTGGCTTTTTAAATACAATATATAATAAAAATAGCTTTCTTACCGTAAGTAACCCACTTTCGAGTTAAAGCTGATGGGTCGGATACCTATATATAGAGCTTAAAATACATGGTCTTGATCAAGCCACGCTGCGAGCGCTCTATATCTAAAAATTTAGTTTTAGCTGCACCACTCCAAACAGGAATGCTGTACGTCAAGATAGATTCAACTAGGGCAATATATATCCTGTTCAATAGGTTATTATGGAAATCCTGATTTTGATTTGTCTTGTAATTCCTTGGTATTACATGCCTTAATGACCGAAAGACCCAATTTAACTTTCTCACTCTTCCAGACAGTTGCTCAAGGTGGGAATACCAGGACAGACGCTGATCCAAGATGACCCCTTAATACTTGTAGTGCGAAACTTTATCAATGAGAGGGCAGTAAGTTACAGTTGGTGTCTGCGATGTCATTGCAATCATGTATTTTTATACTGAGACTGTCATTGGGTTGATGTTATGCCGCCATAATTATATAATATGGTAGTAGCTAGCTAGCTAGCTAGGCTTAACACAGGCCCTACCTCCCGTTGGGAATCGAACCCGAAACCTTTGGGTTAGGACCGGTAGTCTTAACCACTAGACCACCGAAGCAGTTACATGGTCAAAGAGATTTAATATAGTAGGTAATTAAATGTCTTTGTACATGGTGAATAAAACTAAGCACGAAGAAGGTCCATTTATGACAAATTACGGTAGTTTAGAACTTTGTTTAGTAAGTTAAGTTAATGTTTAAGTTTTTGTTAAACAATAACACGGAGGCAGGAACTAAGTGCTATGTTATCGTAACCCAGTCCTTGACTAATTGACAACGGCATTTACATTTTATTGTTCGATTGTTGTTATCAACTACCTTAGAAGATGAAAATAATAAAAGGCCAGTCAAAAGTACGCGGCATGACCTTTGACTTAGAAGTTCCCACGGAAATGTAGTCGAACAATGAATGCGCAAAACAACTTCTTAGCGGAAAGGATCTAGCTGCATTACCTATCTTATAACAGTATAGTGACACAACAGCTATTTAGAATAAGAAAAAGTCATAATAAATTGCTCTTCGAAATGCACCAAAGACAAATGCTTAGTTGGTACAGGTAGCAGCAAAGATTGCTGTACACTTTGTTTAACCAAATTCATAATCTAACAGGCGCTTGGCGCAAATAAAATATGGTTGAGCGAAGCGATGGCTGATTCATATGTCATACTCGTGAACGGGTGCCGCCTGTGGAGGCTGGTCTGCTCTTGCATACTTATCTTATTTTTAATACTTACTATAATTTGACTTTGTTTTTCTTAAACAATTTTTGACTTTTATTAGAGTACTGTAGTGGTACTGTATGACATTGTGGAAATTGGAACTTTTACCTGAGGTAAATTTGTTAATTTAGATTTTTAATTTTGTTTTTTTACATGTGGTCTTCTATATTTTTTTTATTTTTATGTGTTTATTTGTGATGGAAAGTGTCCTGCTAAAATAGGGCATTTTCCAATATTTTTGACGCTGTAAGGGAGAAAAGAGCTGGACACTTGCTGAGTTTCTTGCCGGTTCTTCTCAGTCCAAGATCTCCCGCCCAGAGTAGACTTACGAACCGATGGCATAGTGACATTCATAAGAGCTACTTGTAGCCTAAACTGAATAAATGATTTTTGAATTTGAATTTGAATTTGAATTTGTCAACTTCTGTGAAGCAACAATGACATTAACCTGAAGCATGTTCGTGTTGTATTTGTATTAAGTATATCTTAAAACGCGAAATTATTATTTATTTTTTATAAATCTTCCCATGAAATTGCCGTCAACTGCTGAATGTAATTCCTCCCTAAAGAGCGCCAACCATACCGGTTCTGCGCAGTCCGCATCCATCACCGCCTGCCATCTTTTTCAAATCGTCGGTCCACCGCCACAGTTTAATAGTAATACTGTGCCTTACCCCTACAAATGCCTAAACGTGGTCTCCACTTTAGGACACGTCTGCTCTAACGATCATCG
This sequence comes from Eudonia truncicolella, assembly GCA_949315975.1. Taxonomy (NCBI): domain Eukaryota; kingdom Metazoa; phylum Arthropoda; class Insecta; order Lepidoptera; family Crambidae; genus Eudonia; species Eudonia truncicolella. The sequence continues at coordinate 14,458,427 of OX438836.1, forward strand.
GTTCTTATCTTACCTTATCTTAGTAGGGCCTGCTGAGGTTTCCCTCTCTCAGTAATTGTTATGTGCTTGGACCCATATTGGGATCTTTTGTGCAACCACATCCTTTCACTCTTCTTCCTCTGTAAAGATATATGCCATAAGTTTGGCAACGTCCTTGTGAGTAAAGAGCCTGAAGTCCTCCAGTTTCGGATAGGCCGACCCCAGGAGTCCCATTCTTTTCCTAGCCAGAGAGTCACAGTCACACAGTAGGTGCTGCATTAACTCCGTTTCCTCTCCACACGCCCTACACAAGCTATTTGTTGAAAGATGCATTCTGTGAAGCATTAGTTTTGTGGCATGGTGCCCTGTCAAGACACCGATGATTAATCTGGCCTGCCTTCTACTGCCTCCGCATATGAACTTACTCCGTCCTAGGGTGTTTTCGCCAAGGAAGGATTTGGAGTGTTCCCGGCTGCTCTTTCCATTCGATGCCGTGCCTGTTTTCGTTGATGATCATCGGTTTAATTAATCTTCCCTTATATTGGCTACGTGATATTGTTGGAATTGTGTTTGGCAGTAGACACAAAACATGCCTCACATAAAAGAAGGGAAAGAGCAGTGAAATGGTAGAAAAGACTGTACCAGCTTATTTTGTAATTTTACATTTGACCATTTGGTCATCATTACTGTTAATGAAACAACGGTCACGGCTATTTACACATGTGTATTTCATTAAGGAACAATAGTCTTCAAGTCATAGTAAGTACTATTATATCTTCTGTGTCATAGATAAAAGTGGAAGTCGTTGACGCTGCATTATAACATTCATAACTTATAATGCAGCATCAACGACATCAATTCTTATTTTTCGCAAATTTCAATTTTATCCATTTTGCCTACCACGCTCCGACACGACGAAAACAAATGACTTCTATTTTTTAAAAAGAAAAGAAAATCAATAATTCTTATTTTTTATTTTATCAAATGTCTGGGCTTTACCTGCCAGTATTTACTTTTTATTTTTCAAGTCATAGGTATGTACAGACGCCTGCACATCAACCTACCACAAACTGTCAAAATTTCTCATTAGACTTTGAACTTTATTCTTACGGCATATGGTTGAAGATGTATTGAAGAAATTTGACAGTTTTGGATAGGTCGATGTGCAGGCGTCTGTACCTATAGCAATTCTTAAATCCTTAACAAGTCTCGGCGTATATAATCGTAATCAACACAAATTGAGCTTATACATTATTATGTATACCTAGTCCTACGTTATATAATAAATGAAAAATTTATCGGAATGAAAGATGAGATATTAACGGTTGGTTGTAAGGGAAACCGGCTAAAACTATACTAGGTAATCTATTTTGTAAAACTATTATTTTTGTTTAAAATTACTGCAACCTAGGTTTCACGTACACACATACATACGCAGACACGCCTTCGTGTTTATATTTCTTGATCATATTTCTATCTGTCGCATAAACTTTAGTGGGTGCCCACGATACGGGGCTCTCCTGGTGTGGGACCCACGAGTTATGCTTTCTGTATTGTTACAATGTCACTATATTAGCTTTCGTTTTGTTGTACTTAATTTGTTGTACTTAATTTTGGTGCATACTATGTAACAAATTTATGAAAAAATAAATTATTTGTATTTGTATTTGTACGTTTGACTTTTTGCTACTGGGAGAGGGAAACCTCAGCAGGCCCCACTAAAATATGATAAGATATAAATTATTTATAAAACATTACTAAAACAGCACGCAGCACTTCCTTTCAGCACTGAAATTAATAAAAAAAGAATTCAAAAACTCGTTTCAACTCAACGGTTGTTTTTTAAATTCTGCACACACAGACACAGTCTGATCATGAGGATTATAATGATATTTATTCACGAAACATTATTAACTGCAAAAGGGTTGTACAGAAAGAAGTAAAAATAATAATTGGGCTACGACGAAGCGGTGGGGCTGCCGCTACTACTCGTGGTGCGGTGCGCGCACGGATCTGACATTTCGTACGCAACGAACGCAGCGAAATGTCACGACAAAGGTCGGTTTGCGCCATGATGCATCCTTCGTGACGCCAACTAATGCACTCAGCCCAAAGCGGCCGTGTGCGTGCAGGCGCTAAAGCCAGTTGACAATCCGTTTTTGGACTACTAAATACATGTCAGTTCATACCGATAACCATCTTTAACGTTGCCTAAGGTTTATCTAATAAGTTTATAGGGAAAGTGACGATTATGTTTCCATCTAGCAATTAAACCGATAGATAGCATATTATTTTTTTAGATGAGATTAATGGACAAATTGTCTGATTGTGTCTTATTGTATTTTAGTTTAAGATTTATGTAGCGGCCGATTCAGCTTCGCACTAGAATTAGGATTTATTGGTACTCTTACCTCCTCATTTTTATCCTCATATTTTTTTGGGTACTTAACCAATAAGTATTAGAAATCGGTTGCGGAGAGCCGAAGATTGGCATTAGGAGAAGTCTATTGCTATGTCTAGCATTGGACTACGATAAGCTCATGAATGCTAATGATGATTAGGGACCGGATTATATGCAACACGAAAAGCTTGTTATATAGCATGCAAATACGCATGAAACATGCATGAAAATATGCAAAATTAAATGATAAGTTTTAAGAATCCAAAAAAATAAAAAAGTTATTTAATTTTTTTTATTTCAAAATCAGCATACAATTAGTAAATTATATATTGATAGACGACAATAGGTGAAGTAACATAGCAATAAATTAAATTACAAATTTTTCATATTTTTGTAAACGTAAACAATCAAGTACTGTTCCAAACATTCAGTAGTAAGATTGTGTCGTCGACCATTCAATATATATTTATAAGTGGAAAAGGTTCGCTCCACGTCCACTGAGGTTCTGCCGCGAACAAAAGACGCGTGACTGCTGAGTGCGCTGCGCTCGAAAAATATATGTACCTATCAATAATATGCATCATAACTAGATCTTAAGTAAAATATGCTATCACCGCTGAGGATGGCTTAAATATGCAAATGCATATAATCCGGTCCCTAACGATGATTATTCAAAATCCAAGAAAACAGCGTAATTAGTAGGCCATTCAGAAGTTCAGAAGTCATTTCTCAATTGAAGCTAGGTACACTACCAAGCAGTCGGACTAGGCGTCAGATTGAGCTATTTTGATCGTTACTTGCAGATCAATCAGCTCACCTAGATCTTGTATCTAGTTGTGTCGGTAAATATTGTAAGCTGCGGTTAATTAACAAGCGAAATCCCCCGGATGCTGTACCAGCCAGTTTCACTAATGGAAATGGGTTTCCGTCCCGCAACCGTTAGGCATTCTGACGGATAGAGCACAACACATTAAATCTGCTTTTACTAATAACTGATGGGCGTTTCGAAAGTGTATCGTGCAACTCATTTGTATGTTGAATTAGTTGAATTAGATAATAATGATACATTCATGTATAGCTAGTATAGTAGCTGCGGTAGGTACGCGAGGACTCAGTTAAGCGGTCTAGCTATAGCATAAAACACTACAACACAACAATACTCATTAACACAAAATTATATTTAAGACTAAACAAATAACAATAAAATAAAAAGCGAATGATAGTATCCGACATGAATCGCACCTCATGACGTACCTGGGGGCCTACCGCCTAACTCTATCGCTATCGCGCTCTATAGTTTATGGCGTCATCTTGTCATTTTGAAAGCGATATGCAAGCAAAGCAAGATGACGCCATAAACTATAGAGCGCGATAGCGATAGAGTTAGGCGGTCGGGGGGCGGGTCATGAGCACTACCAACTATCGTGGCTCTGTCCGATCTAGGTCCGATCAAATCTAACTTTTGTATTGTAATAAAATAGTAAAAGATAAACAAATAGTATAACACAATTATGATAGTTTTTGAAATCCTAGAGACTCGATAAACAAAATAAGAGGCTGCTTACCAATTGAGGAAAGATTTGGTCGGAGATCGTCTACGATTTTATTAAACTTAAGCGTCACAGAAACGAAAGTGCTATAAAGTGCTGAGTGCGGGTTTTATTTACCATTCGAAGCAGCGTCTAATGGTGACATTCAAATTCTTGTTTTCAAATGGTCTACAAAGATCGCACTCAACACTGCAGTGATGGACTTAAAATTACGAAACGATAGTAAGGCCTATTAAAGACTCGCCCGAACCGCGCAACTCATCCAAGAATTAACGCAAATTAAAACAACAGACAGTCAACTGGCTGCGACAGATCAATCAAGCGGAGTGATCCAATAAAAAAGGAAATAACTAATGAGCAGTCACGTCGAACAGAATCAACAGTGGAATGTTCGGCGGCAAGTAAAAACAACCAGAGGCACCGCTTAAGTTAGCCACGAGAGTACGCTCTTAGGATTCATAAGATTCAGGAGGAAAAAGAAATTGGATGCGTGCTTTTAATGGCTCCGTAAATTTTATATGTTCGTAATTATCTGTGTAACTAATAAAGCGTGTTGATTTGGCTTGGCCTTCATTGGACCCGATGGTAAGACGATAGGACCTAAGATGAAAGGGCAGTTTACCCAGAATACTCAACTACTGAGGAACTGTCTATTAGTTGGAACAAAACAATGTTACGAAAAAGTTTTTTAGACTACAGACCAAGACTAAATTTTAAGTTACCCCTAAGCTACGTTATGTTAGGTGACGCTTGCCGAAGTGAAACCGACCTATCATGGCTTAGATTTTCGGTAAAAACCGGCATTATCTAATGCCTAAAGTCACTGAAAATACTCAAGTAATCTAACTTAACTATTTTCAGTGGATTTAGAATAATAAAGTTTAAGTGTCGAATTACGATAACTTAAACACGTGAGTTGTTAAAGGAATTATTGTTATTGTGAGAAAACTCATAACAAAGATTACTTGTATGTAAACTACGAGTATAAAAGGTTCTCAGCTAAGTATTGTTTAACATCTTAATCCTATCGTAAGTGATATAAAATAGTTCTAGTTCAATCGTTAAGCCACAGATGTCGTTAGCAGTCCATGCCACTGGTCCCAAAGTAATTAACATACAAATCTCTGGGGTATGTTCTTTTGCTAGATTAACATAGAAATCGATTTACCTAAGTCTAGTTGATTCTGTTATATGTAGCGCCTGCGACAATTGGGACCGCAAAGGCCGCAGAATCTAAAAAAAATAGTTTATAAACTTACTGGTTTTAGTTATGAAAATATGCAGCAACAAAATTACGGATATTGATGTTATCAATATATTTGAGTGATTTCAAAACATATAGATGTTTTCGTAAAGAATTACAATTGAGCCAAAATTGCACAATCGTGTTTTTGAGCAAGGGTTTTTAAAGACAAAGGCATGAAGTTATCTATATCTAAATTTCAGATTCGTTGGTCTTGTCATACTCCTACAACTTTATTTATTTCAAGTGTCGCCTTAATTTTATCACTGTTTTTATAAATATTTAATTCAGCTTCAGTGCAACAATTAGCACTTAACAAAAAAAAGTAAAAGAGACAATAACTTTTCTAAGGACAAACAAAAAGCAAGATGACGCCATAAACTATAGAGCGCGATAGCGATAGAGTTAGGCGGTCGGGGGGCGGGTCATGAGCACTACCAACTATCGTGGCTCAGTCCGATCTAGGTCCAATCAAATCTAACTTTTGTATTGTAATAAAACAGTAAAAGGTAAACAAATAGTATAACACAATTATGATAGTTTTTGAAATCCTAGAGACTCGATAAACAAAATAAGAGGCTGCTTACCAATTAAGGAAAGATTTGGTCGGAGATCGTCTACGATTTTATTAAACTTAAGCGTCACAGAAACGAAAGTGCTATAAAGTGCTGAGTGCGGGTTTTATCCATTCGAAGCAGCGTCTAATGGTGACATTCAAATTCTTGTTTTCAAATGGTCTACAAAGATCGCACTCAACACTGCAGTGATGGACTTAAAATTACGAAACGATAGTAAGGCCTATTGAAGACTCGCCCGAACCGCGCAACTCATCCAAGAATTAACGCAAATTAAAACAACAGACAGTCAACTGGCTGCGACAGATCAATCAAGCGGAGTGATCCAATAAAAAAGGAAATAACTAATGAGCAGTCACGTCGAACAGAATCAACAGTGGAATGTTCGGCGGCAAGTAAAAACAACCAGAGGCACCGCTTAAGTTAGCCACGAGAGTACGCTCTTAGGATTCATAAGATTCAGGAGGAAAAAGAAATTGGATGCGTGCTTTTAATGGCTCCGTAAATTTTATATGTTCGTAATTATCTGTGTAACTAATAAAGCGTGTTGTTTTGGCTTGGCCTTCATTGGACCCGATGGTAAGACGATAGGACCTAAGATGAAAGGGCAGTTCACCCAGAATACTCAACTACTGAGGAACTGTCTATTAGTTGGAACAAAACAATGTTACGAAAAAGTTTTTTAGACTACAGACCAAGACTAAATTTTAAGTTACCCCTAAGCTACGTTATGTTAGGTGACGCTTGCCGAAGTGTAACCGTCCTATCATGGCTTAGATTTTCGGTAAAAACCGGCATTATCTAATGCCTAAAGTCGATGCCGAAAATACTCAAGTAATCTAACTTAACTATTTTCAGTGGATTTAGAATAATAAAGTTTAAGTGTCGAATTACGATAACTTAAACACGTGAGTTGTTAAAGGAATTATTGTTATTGTGAGAAAACTCATAACAAAGATTACTTGTATGTAAACTACGAGTATAAAAGGTTCTCAGCTAGGTATTGTTTAACATCTTGATCCTATCGTAAGTGATATAAAATAGTTCTAGTTCAATCGTTAAGCCACAGATGTCGTTAGCAGTTCATGCCACTGGTCCCAAAGTAATTAACATACAAATCTCTGGGGTATGTTCTTTTGCTAGATTAACATAGAAATCGATTTACCTAAGTCTAGTTGATTCTGTTATATGTAGCGCCTGCGACAATTGGGACCGCAAAGGCCGCAGAATCTAAAAAAAATAGTTTATAAACTTACTGGTTTTAGTTATGAAAATATGCAGCAACAAAATTACGGATATTGATGTTATCAATATATTTGAGTGATTTCAAAACATATAGATGTTTTCGTAAAGAATTACAATTGAGCCAAAATTGCACAATCGTGTTTTTGAGCAAGGGTTTTTAAAGACAAAGGCATGAAGTTATCTATATCTAAATTTCAGATTCGTTGGTCTTGTCATACTCCTACAACTTTATTTATTTCAAGTGTCGCCTTAATTTTATCACTGTTTTTATAAATATTTAATTCAGCTTCAGTGCAACAATTAGCACTTAACAAAAAAAAATTGGTTGCCTGTAAAGTCGATATACGGGCGAAAGTTTTACGTGACAACGACTTTGAGTGGTAAAATAATTTTAATGTGAATATTCATTCGTATAGTAGGAAGAAGGATGAAATAATAGTAACAAATTAAAACATTTATTTATACAAAGAATTATATTTAAAACATTAATTTATACAAAGAAATCTCGCACTGAATTTCATATTAACAAAATTTTATTTTTACCTTTACACATACATACGTATTTACCTTTCACTTTTTATGTCTGTCTCTCTCGCTCTTAGGCGGGCTAACCATGCCCGAGTGGAAGGGACGCGTGCCTCTCACTCGCTCTCATTGTGAGCGCATAACGTGAGCGGAGCGTAACGCAGTTTCTTGAAGTGTCACCCGGCAAACCAATTTATAAGACGTTGTCACGTCAAAAGTAAAAGAGACAATAACTTTTCTAAGGACAAACTATTAGACAAATGCTCTTAAGATGTAATTTATCTTTCTCTATCTTTGAAAATTATAGGCAACTTAGCATTCATGGCTGTTATTGTCTAAAATACAGTAATTTCATCTCGAATTGGTTAAAAATTGAGGATGAGAGTTCGCTATCTGTAATAAAATATAAATTGACCATTGTGTCCCTTTAATAAGCCAAAACCATGATGACTAAAAAAAAAAACACTGAAAAATATACGAATATTCAGTTAATGCGAATCATTAAAATTACATACATTGAAACATCCTTTAATTTTTAAATGAAACACTTTATAAGGCTCTACCGGCGTTTATTTTACATAAAGCAGTGTAAATAATTCATCTATATCTAGCAGCTAAACCTAGAGTTGTCACTTTGCAATTTTACTTTGTAACAAACAACCTCAATATCTTGGCCATATATGGTGTTTTTCAGGTATATTAATTTCAGATATATTCATAATCTCTCTGAGGAACTCGATGGCGCAATGGTCCCGGGTTCAATTCCCAGGTCGGGCAAGGTGTGTTTCGTATATTACGATGCATAGCTCGGGTTTGTGATCACCAACCCGCATTGGGCAAGCGTGGTGATTTAGCCATCACCCATCAATGGTAGCGATGACTGGTTTCAATGATGGAGGCCTTTGCCCAGCAGTGGGACAGTCATAGCCTATTTATTTTACTTACTTTACTTTACTAACACACTGTATATTTCACTTCTTAATAGTGATGAAGCTACGGCCGGTGCTACGAGCTGCATCGTCGAGCCGGGCCGGTTTGTGGGTTAGCAGTCACAAGGTCTGCGCGTCGCCCGCGCAGCCTAGCCGGTGACAAGGAGATATTTCATATTTACTACGATTTAAGGCAAGACAGTTAGCGGGATTTATTAAAAAAGTTGTTTTGCATTGTTTTTTTTTTATAGACTAGCTAATTTATTTATTATAATAAAAACTTGACATTACTTAAAAAATATATTGTAGTTTATTATAGTGTAATAATAACTATGAGTAGCAGTAGTAGTAGTATGACTTGCATTCCCATGTTTCCCAAAAATCTAGTTGAAAGTAGGCAATGAAAAAGTGAGACGTCTAAAAAATTATATACCATGTAAATAGATATGTTATGTGTTTGCAATATGGTTCTTTTATGACTTTGTTCCTTTGGGTAAAGGTAAATAAAGAGAAATGTGTTTGTTAAATAGCTTGTGCGCTGTTAGCTGCTTCCAAATATGAATATTGACTGATCAGTACATTTTGCCAACTTTGTAGAGAGTGGAGAGCCGTACACAGACCATATTTTTTCTTGGAAGCGAAAAAAACGGACAGTGGATGAAAACTCTATTTCGCAAACGCAGTCCTAAAACCACGATACTGGAACGCCTTTTGTTTTATTTATACTGGAACGCGAAACTTTAAACATCCGTTCGCTTATGCCTTGTACCACCAGCTTGATATACCGTTGCCAAGCGGAACCCACTGGCTCACAACCATTTGTAGTCCCTTCGCCAAGGACCGGATGATGTGTTTAGCAAAGATGTTTGCTTTATGATAGTTGCTGTTACTCCATTGCTGCGTAGGCGATTCACTCACTCTAACACAGTATAAATATTAACTTTATGTGAACTATGTAGCAATTTATTACTACACTTGTAGAGTGTAGTTTAGCACTTTCTGCTCTTGATAGATCAGTTCTTAAGACTTAAGAAGTTGTTTGCTGATTGCCTTAGACGGCACTTTCAGCTTCACCGGGCTTTTTTGGGGGCGGCGAGAAATTTTAAGGGTTCCTCAAGTCGTGTGAAACGAATCACCTTCGGTGGTTTTCTAGAGGGAACGGCATCACGCACTAGTGCGTGTCCTCGTGTCCTACTAGATTCCGAGGGGTTCGGATCGGATAGGGTATCAAGGGATTATGCGTGCGCCAAAAGGTTTTACAGATTAAATCCTTGTTATTATGTATACTTCCACTATTAGTTCTACTGTCTACTTTATTTAATTTATATTGTCAACGATGACGATGTTTCTTTTGGTGAGAATATTTATTCTTTATTCTGACTTATTTAAATCAATAAATATTGAATTACCATCGAATACAAGATTTAATTTTCCAATTGATAATCTAGTAGGCCTAAAAAACAAGATTGCTAAGATCAAAGAACTTCATTGAGGAAATAATTTGGCGACTTTACAAAATTGTTTACTATTGAATTAGCAATTACAGACCAATCAGAGCTGGTTATAGGTGCGCATGCGCTCCTAGTTATGTACACGAAAATTGGACTGAATTATCGGCAATTAGAATGTCAAAGCGGTGAGTAAGCGACGACGGTGGCTTTACAAGTTACACTGGTTAGTTACGTACTTATGAAACAGTAGACAATAAACGTTACCATTTTATAAAAACAAACGCAAATAAAAAAAACCACCATCATCTTCATCACCTCATTTTATGTACCCACTGCTGAGGCACGAGCCTTCCGTACGCGAGCCCAGTGCGGATTGGTGGTTGTTAACGACTGCATTAGCAGCCGAGACCAACGGCTGTATGTGCCATCTGAAGCACGGAGGAGCTCGAGATGATAAATTTTTGGTCACCCATCCAATGACCGGCCTTTGCGAAAGTTGCTTAACCTCAGCCCTTGAGGTCGCAGACCGGGCGCGTTAACCACTGCGCTACCGAACTCCTTAAAAATCATACATCCTCTTTTAACCACCTCTGTTCTCCTTCTGCCTTTTTATCAACAGGTGAGGAATAAAAGAGGAATAATAAAGGAATAAAAGAGGTTTAAATTAACGTTACCTTAATATAATAAAATAAATATACAACACTTAAGAATTAATAAATCAGAAAGCAAATAAAAATATGCAGAAGAATAGTCCCTAACATACAAAATTCTATATCCTAGACATACAATGCAAACGCATTTAAAACACAATATTATTATTATCTAAGAGACCTCATTGATTTCAAATGAACAGACCTACCAAACGAACACAGATAATAAATCTGCATCTAACACGTACACATTAGTACGCATTGATATAGTCGGATATTAAAGACCGCGATTATTTTATCTTTGTCCGCGGTCCACGTCGCGAGCCACGCTATGCCCTCGTGAATACACAGTAACTTCAGTTAGTGTGAATTCAATAACTCAAGTCTCAGTTCTTCATCTGTAACTTCACGCGCTACTTGGGGAAATTTTCGGTTGGTTTTTTGTTAATATAGTTAGATACTTACATAGTTTGTTTGTAACAAAATTTTTACCGCGTAATTTACGAAACGTGGTTTGAAGCGCAACGTAAATTACTGAACTGCAGAAAGGACCCATTTCTTGCTTGTTTTTTTTTTTTGGAGAGAGATTGCTGATTGCCGCTGCGGCATTTTCAGCTTCACCGGGCTTTTTGGGGGCGGCGAGGTCCCTCAAGCCGTGTGAAACGAATCACCTTCAGAGGTTATCTAGAGGGAACGGCATCGCGCACAAGTGCGCGTCCCCGTGCCCTACTAGATTCTCCGAAGGGTTCGGATCGGATCGGGCTTGCTTGTTATGTAAAGTTATAGTACGTAGTAACAAATACTTGATCTGTGCTTTTTTATAAGCGATAAGGCCGCCATTACTGTATTTTTGTGCGGTGTTTCAAAACAATTGTTTTGTTCACTTTCGACGATACTGTGTTTTACTATTACGAAGACCAGTGACCAGGGCACCAAGCGACCACGGGTCCACCTGGGTGGCGTGGCCGCATGATTTATTATGCGGAACCGTGCCCGTTCTTGCATCGGCGAGCGCGTATAAATATACTGTTTGACGTTGAAACCTATTTATGGCTTTATTAGGAGGGAACTTTAATTACTATGTCCGTGAAGGAACACCTCATACGGATGTATTAGCCTTTATTTAAAATTTGTCTTATGATGAAGTTTCGAACTCATTGCAGGTCACAGAGAGATCTTCTTACAAAAAAATCGTATTTGTGTGATCAGTTCTATACAGTACATGGTTGAGGAGAGCAGGTGAACAGTGATAGGGGGGCCAAAAAAGTCAATTTTATAAAAAAAATTAAGAACAACTAAAGCATTATTGTTTCGAGGTAGTCATATTTAGGTAATGTTTAGGTAAGTCTAGGTAAAGTTAACATACCCAAGATTAGCAGTTCCCAGTCCCAGTTAATTTAAAATAAACATCGTTATGTATACCTATTGTTCAAGGGTACCACGGGAGTTCGGATCCTAGGCCCCTTGCCAGTTATGCCGCAGTTATGAGCAGTGGAACTGCGAGTTGTGCTTATGGTGCAACGAGAAGTGAGCCAGCTTACAGCTCCGGTATCCTATCTGGATATTAGGTAGTGGACTATACGTGTCCACGGAGCAACTCGCTCGAGACACTAGTCTTAAAAGTACCGGATGAAGAATGCGCATCGGTGCGTCCTGATCCGGCGTTCTGACCTGACGTAGATGGTCCCATGTGCTTGCGTATGGATATCTGACACTACTTTTGTAACCGCTAGGTTGGTAAGGAGTGTCAGTATAAACTTTAAAGTCGTGTGTAGCGGGTGTTCAACACAATGAAGGAGAATGCTACAGACCTGGCAGAAGGCTGAGCAGAACATGATTAATAACAATGTTTTCACTCGATCTCAAATTATGATTAGGAGGGCGCCGAATTCAGGTACCTAACATAATAGGAATACATATTCATAGCACTTACATAATCGTTAGTATTGAAACTGCTCCAAACCACGCCTACATTTAATCAGAGGTTGCAAAAAAAAAAACAACTTATTTACATGTCTGGTTGCGTATGTATAGCGAATAACAGTTTTGCAAACCCGGGGCGTTCTCCCACGCTTATTTAGAACCACGTGTCGATTGACCTAAACGACAATCTTTTGTCTCTTATTAACGCATAGGTACAATGTGAAAGGGACTGCTTTGGACCGCTTTGCGATCGCCCCCGGCCATATCCCAGGCTGTTTGCGTACCAAATTTTTCGGGGAGTGTGCGGAATTATGAATAATTTTCGGTTGTAATGATTAGTTGCGTGTTACCCTACGATTACTGGAGGGAGAGTTGTGCCTGCAGAATGTTCTGAATTCAACACGCGAGATACGTTTGAGGAATTTCCTTGGCTTGGCGAAATGCTATGTGAATTTCATTCGAGTTTTAATTTTTAATTTCAAACAAAATTAACGTTGTAAGCACCAGGTGCAGGGCAGAGCAACTTAACCAATAAAAGCTCTCCCTAGGTATGTTTGCCTGGAGGTGGGATTCTACCAAGAATCTGATCGGTTACCTATCTCTGCCGCCAAGCAGAATTGCTTTGTTTTACTATAGTCCGCTTTGAAGGGCACTAGATCCAGTTAAGTTACAGGACCACGATCTAAAGGGTCGGCTACGCCCAGGTGTTACGCTAACTTTTGCGAGCGTCCACGAGCAGCGGTAGCCGCTTTTCTCAGGGTCCCTAGTCCGATTTTCATTCGCAGTAGGGACCACACTTTGCACTTAAAATTAGTATGAAACTCTCCTTTTCCACCAGGAGGCGTTGCTTCAATGCCATACAAAGTTTCGTTTTCGTTAACGTCATCGAATGGTGAATGAAACTCCTACTTTGGAGGGCCATATCGGATCGGATGTATACTTGTTTGCCGGACAGTAGCAATTTTATTTTTTCTTTTCATTGCTGTTTTATCCCTTAGGCATACGATCTTATTTTATCTTATCTTATCTTATCTTCGTGGGGCCTGCTGTGGTTTCCCTCTCCCAGTAACACTTCCCCATCCCCATCTATTCACTCTTCTTCCTCTGCAAAGATGTAGAAGATCCTGAAGTCCTGAAGTTTCGGATTCAGGTACACAATACACAACTCTAAGCATTTGTTCAGACCATTCTATATGTATGTTAAATGCAGCTAGTACAAAGCATAAAACCATTATGCATCGATATCATTCTAGCAAGAACATAGCAAACTTGATTACATGATACAATCATAAGTGCGGCGATTTAAAGACGCTGCGTTGCATACGACACGACCGACACAGTCGTAAATCAGTCGATACGATCTCGGGACACGGTCGTACAGTGTAAACGCGACGATGGATGGCTTGGGTGATGAAAGCGAAGCTTTAGAGATAATTAATTTAATGTCTTAAAACGTGTCATGGCTCTGTACAATGGTATAACTTGCGAACTCTATCCCGGTTCATTTTACTGTATGTCTTCAATAGTGGAACATACGAAGGTGGTAATCATCCGGACGGGTTGGAAGTGGACACCTTATCACCATTATCTAGATCAAAACGATCGTGAAAATATACTACTATAACTCGTCCTCGCATGACTAACTAACTGCCCTAACTCATGTTTAGTATTTTTTTCGGTACAAGCGTTTTTACAACAACAACAACAACAACAATAGTTAATATTAACAAAACAATACCAAAAATGAGTTAGTTAGGACAGTTAGTTATGCGAGCGACGAACTGTCCCATACTATTGATTCTTAGGTGAAACCGAAACCAAAGTATGGTAATGGTAGAGTTGATTTGGCTTTCAAGGATTCGAATTTGGTGCTGTAGTAAAAGTAACTTTTATTTATAGGTTGTTTCATTCCAGATAAAAAATACCCTTCTTTAAACATCCTATATAGACAACGGAAAAACGGTCGGCTCAAATTTCTGCTAATATTTTATAAAGCACGCTACTCCTATCACTTTTGTACTCGTATGTATCTCGTGTAACGTGTTTTTTGTACATTAAAGGATGAATGAAACCTATGATCTTTTTATAACACTGACAACGTACCGTAAAAAATAAGGTCGTCACACTTTTTCCATTCGTAAAATTAACTTTGAATGGCGGATTACTGTATAAATAGAGGTCGAAGGGCCAAAATCATTAGGGTCGAGCCAACCAGTCGGCACACGTGCCCAGCAGATGTGCCGGCACCCCTAGCATCTGCAACCATTTGTCATACCCTAAAGCGCTGCGCAGACAGAGCAACTTTAGTAGAAGAATCATGCAATGTTAAAATACAATCAAATTTTTAAAAGTTTTCGTGAAAGTTTAAAGTAATCGCAATTCTAAATAGACTTTTCAAATCGAGTATGTTTCTATTGTATTCTACTGTATTTGCGCACTTCCTCTATCTCCCTCTTGGGTTCCTAAACCAAAGGTTGTCTGGAAGAGATCGCTTAAAGCGATAAGACCGCCTTTGCCCATGCTAGCTTTAAGATTTTATGTATGACCTGTTTTTTGTTTTAATTTGTGTGAGCAATAAAGTATTTATCTATCTATAGTTAACAGCCAGTGTTTGCTAGTTAGGGAAGCAATTTAACACAATTAGTACAAATGTAACGGTTGCTAGTTGCAGCAACTGAAAATGTCTGCGTGGCTAATGTCTGCGTAGTTGCTTCAGGTTATATGGAAACAGTTAGTTGTGAGTTGCTTGCTGCCGCAACACGGAGATTAAAGTTGCTCTGTCTGAGGAGAACCTAACTCCAACTTAGGTCACTTACACTCACTCATTTGAGGCGATAACATCGCAAACAGCGTCCACTGTGTTATTTTTTTGAATGAAACTTTGTTTGTTGCTTAAATTTTGCGAGGAACCCCCCTGTTAGTTATTGTAGTATTGTATGAAAGGGTAATCGAGTGCACTGTATTGAATATTTCGTATACAATATAAAATAAGCACAAACTAAATTTAAAATACATATTATTAAAAAGGGGCTATAGAAAAAGTTAGTAAGTACTAAGGTATTTTATATTTTGGATGACCAGAGTTTCAAAATTGAACTGAAAACGCATTTGTTTGTAGCTAATGGGAAGAGAAATTGTTTTTTAGAGTACCTACGCTGTACCGATACACAATTCGTGGTAGGGGGGCATCCAACAATGGCCTGTCGATATTCCAGTGTAATTGTTATAACAATGTGCGGTTGTGTCCAATTACTTTGTTAAAAACTGGTTTCAAGGGAGTTTTTTCTAGTCATCCTAATATAAAATATTTCATTTAATTGAATAAATCGTAATATGCGGCGAGCACTAAACAATTAAAACTCTATTGTGTCTGTATTTACAGCAGACGACTATAGCACTATAGACCTTATTTTATTAGTACCAGAAATGAACAGTACCATTTCAGTTACCTAGTCATACATTTTATTAGAAAAGTGAATTGGAAAATGATTCCTTGATAGGCTAGAAATTCTCGTTTGTTTAGTCATACGTTTGTTGATGGTGTGTAAAAAGCTTTGTATAAAAAAACTAATATAATAAACGACCATACCAATTAATCACCCGTTTGCCCTTAACAGCTGTGCAACGGCCAATAACTTTCACATCGAAATTCGAACAAAAAATCGTCAAGTGTATCGAGAGAACGCTGATAAAAAATCACTTCTCGTTTTGTGACCGCGATCGAGAGCAAACGTATGACGATCGCCATTTACGGCCTTTGATAGCCATTAATATCTATCACGACCATCTAGTTTTGTTAATATTTAAGTATTTGTTTTCGTTTAACGCTTTTTAGGCAGCTGGTATTTTTGGAGAAAGTGCATAATAATATGTTTGAGCTTCAACGTTTTACATTTGATACAAAGGCAAACTTTTATGTCTTTTAACAAAATTGGCTCTAGTCACCATTACTGCAAGAATAGATAAAAAAAGTAGTTTATGAACGTGCCTCTATTTTATAAATAAATAGATAATGCTGTTTCAAAAGTACCAATATAAAAGATATAGAATATAGCTGGTTCCACAGTAGCTAAGTTAAGGATCCCAGGTGTGCTTCCGAGCTTCCATGATCTTTGATCTTTTCGTCGTTTGGCTAAATGCTGTAGAGTAAAATAAATTTAAATAATTAAAATATCTTTTTTTTTTTTTATTTATTTTTTTTTTTTATACTTAGCACGGCAAATGACTCCACACCACCTGATGTTAAGTGGAAATGGAGTCCAGACGCGAAGACAACTGGTGCAGCGTGAAAACAACGCAGCATCAGTCAACCTCACTCTGCCGGCCCACAAGGTGCTTCTTCACGCCTCGTTTGAAGGACCCCATATCATAGGAAAGAGGGAAAACATGTGCTGGTAGACTATTCCATCTTTTGGAGGTGCGACAAAGAAACGAGTCACCAAATTTCTTTGGTTTTTTTCTTTCAAAATCTTCCAGTTCTAACAAAAATATTTAAACATTTGCTTCTCTTCTATAAATCAGCGTAATTATAAATTCATGGCTCTTTTGTTCTTGCATGTTTCACTGTAATGTAGTATAGACCTACATAAAATAAAAACTAAAGTATGTTTTTCAATTATGTTACTCTTAATCACTCCTGTACCTAGTATACCTATAATTGCAAACTTTCATTGCACAATATCCCGGCGCGATCTCTATCGGATATCGATCGCTATTTGCACACGTAATGAGATCCGTGTTTGCGCGAGTTTTACATGATCGATAATAACAATCGATAGACAGCTGAACGGGTCGTACTTTCGCTTATCAACATTTCTATGTTATAGCACTTCTAGCTTGTATAAAAACTTATTTGACAACACAAATAGCAATGCTAGGAAAGTTTTCCAATATTCTTATTACAAAACTAGAACCACTCTGAAAAAAAGTGCTTTTAATACCAAAAAAATGTATTTTGCGATTTGTTTATAAATATGCAAAGTAATGCATGATCTACATTAAAACAAAATAAGATCCACGTACTGAGTAACTAATCGTGAAATATAAGCATATTGCATCGGCCGTGTTTGCAACAAGGCCGAAACGTCTGATATCCCTAAATGTATTCCAGGATACTTACACACCTATACTAGAAATATTGCGTTATGTCCATTTAACAACCTTTGACCGCCTTATGGTGTAGTGGTTAATATTACCAGTTTAGACCCAGAGGTCCCGGGTTCGATTCCCAGCGGGGGGTACATGTTTGTGTACTCGGATTGGTTGTTGGTAGGGTTTGTTTGTCCGTGTGGTTAGCTAACACCATCCTATCTAAATATGTCGCCATGACATCAATGTTTGTAGCATTGTTGTGTTCCGGCAGCTACAGATAAGATAGCCAGTGCCTCACTAGTTGAGGATCCCGGGTGAGGTGCGCTTCCATCATTGCTTCAGGAGAGATCAAGGCACAGTGCTTACCCGTAAAATATACTTATTTAATATTGTTATTATCCTTGGCTATTTGTACCCCACGACCGCTAGTAACCACGGGCGGTGCAACTCGGTCGAAACGTCGGGTATACAAGTTCGGGGACGCAGAAAATGCTCAGTAGCAAGCAACAAACTATTTCCAAAAAAAAGTCTGGTATAGATAAGGTATACCTTATCTTTCCTATATATTAAGCAGTTTGGCGTTGAAACCCTTCAAAAACTTATCTTCATAAAGATAAATTGATTTCTTGATGATCACATTTGTTTAGTGTTCACAGGCTGGAGAAAGCTCAGCAATCTTGCTCGAGATGCTGCTTGCCATTACCGAGATATATCGAGTCCAGATCATCGAGTCGAGATTTCATCGATACGCAAGCGATGTCGAAAAAATGTTGCCGTGTCAGAAATGAGTTTTGAATGCAGATGATGATCGATTGTTCCTTTGTAGCCATAAAACCTTATCGCACCTTTGTGGTGGTAACGAGTACCTATTTGACTTGTTCTGTAACAGGCTTTAAACAGGTTTCGTTCACACGCTTTCATCTTTTTTTGAAAATGCACTTATTGTCATTGTCTTTTTGTTGTTTAAAAAAAAATATGAGACAACATCACATACATTGTTCTGATCCCAAGGTAAGTAGAGCACTCGTTTCGTGGAAATCAGAAACAACGACCGAGACCAGACCCGACATAATATCGAAAAGTTCGTTTTCGACATTGACCCGACCGGGAATCGAACCCGGGTCCTCAGAGTTAGCGCCGCCCAAAGTCCGGCGTGCAAGCCACTCGGCTACGGAAGTCGTGTTTGAAAAAAGAGAAAGTGTCGAAAAAATTCCACGAGCGGGACTCGAACCCGCACCCCATGACATGTCGGGTCAGGTGCATTACCAACCCTAGCCTACTAAAATTCTTTGGCTTTTTTTTCAAATTAATTATGCTATTTTTGTTTCGAAAATTATTGTATTTATTATAATGTAAAGTGTGTTTTTATTCAAACGTCAAACGTAAGTATAAGTTTTGTATCCTTAAAATGATTAATCTGTTTTTTTTTAAATCGACCAGGCCCGACTGTGACTTGCGAAAAAATCTGTAGTTTAAATAAAGCTTCAATTATTACTTTTGGAATCAAATGACTAATTATGTTTCAAGTCCTATTGTGAACATGGGAAGGCCTGTGCCCATCAGTGGGTTAATGATAATGATGACAACAATGGCGTTTAATCAAAACTAATCAATACTATACTCAATCACGATATTCAATCGACGAAATTATCGCAACTATTGTATATCTCAAAAACCATTGCGTCCCATATACATACATACATTTGACAGGCCACAAATGGGCCAATTAAGCTTGTATTAACGCGGACGTTTTCTTCAATGCACGCAACGAGACGTCACAAAAAAGGCGACCCAGAAGGTACGCTTCATACAAACGCGCTCGAGCAACGCACACAAACAACCTCTCACGGACACGGAATCTCACAACACCTCCAAACAGTCTAAAAGCGCAGCTGTTGCGAGATTCAGTGTTTATCAGGCCCTTCTTTACCATTAGGCACTCTGGGCAAGTGCCCAAGGCCCCGCAATCGATGGGGATAATTTTCCAGCCAGATCACTAACCGATAACCGATATTACCGATAGAGTTAGTAATTCTTGTTTTGCGAAACAAGAATTACTAACTTATTGACTTTTTAGCTTTTTAATTCAAATAAACCAGGGGCATTACAGTGGGAACTCTATCTGGCTGCAAATAAATTAAAATACCAGATGAATAAATCTAGAATTTTGCTTATCGCTAATCCTTTTGCCTGTTTTATTAAAATCTAGCACAGAACAATATGACCCTATTATCCTAAAGTGGGTCCACTTTAGGATAATGCTTTACAACTGGGTAATACTTTAGGATAGGCACTTTAGGTTAAAGACGGCCCTGGTGTTTATGTGTGCGTTCGTCGAGCGCGTTTGTATGAAGCTTAACTTCTGCAGTCTCCTTATTGTGTGGAGACGTTTCGTTATGAATAGTGCACATTACAGAAACAGTGGGCCTTGGCATCATTGTCAGAGTACGCGATCGTGCGCACACGACCCAATATTGTGAATCGATTTAAGCTCACGATAGATCGACCGTTCAGTATCGATTACCGAAATTTTATTTGCGAATGCACAATGCATTCTAACTTATGTTATCTGTTGTCTGACCATCGTATTACCGGATGGAGTGGCAACATAAAAATGAAAAAAAAGTATGACAGCTTTTTTACTAACTTCAAATTCGGATGCCATAGTTCCTTATAACACATTTTCTATATTTAGGTACTGACTTGACACACCCACACTGACCCATTTGGATTCTTTCCTCTATGTCTGTATAATACAATTAACTACAAATTATATAGCGTCTGCCTGTAGCCGTACAGAGAGATGGGTTGAATGCAATGAGTAGTGGTTTAATCCTCACAGTTCTAACTACTGGCTACTAACGTAAGTTTTACTGACCAAACCTAACACAAGCTTTAACCGGCTTAATATTAATGTGATAATAGTGAATTAATCAATAAATAAATATCTTAAAAAAAAATTACTTACTCTACCAAATTTAAAATTAATAAACTGTACTACTTACTTTAAGTAGCAGTAAATAGACAAGCATTAAAACTAATTTATTACACGAGAGTACGGTACCGTTAATAATAGCACTACCATTATTATTTCGTCACATGACGAAGTATTATACCGTGTTAGGGTTACGAAACAACAATTATCTATTCGTTCATATATATGTGTGTCTTAAAGCACTTCGGTATAGACTCTGTGATTAAGTGCGAACACATAAATATTAATTGTGAACAGAAATGGGGGAATGTTAACAGTGAATGCTGTTTGCATGATTATGCGTTAATTAACTCGGTATCGTCGTATTGAACTTGTGGGAAACGTTGATTACATTTTCTAATTAGATCGAAATAGAAACTAGTAGCTGTTTCATACAATTTATATTACATTTTTAAATTTTTACAGGTTAGAGATGTTTCAAGCATCGTCGTTATCAATAGAGATCAACTGCCATCAGAGTTACCTTACAATACTCATTCAGAGGAGATTCAACAAAGCATAAATTTTTGTAAAAAGCTGAGCCGCATACATGAATCTACAGTTTCCCGCAATTGAGTCTCCTCTGAAATCCTTTTAATAAATTAACCATTCAGGACGACAACACTACCTTGATGCGAAAGAAAACCTACTGATTTTCTGACGTGCATTCCTGCGATTGTGCGTCTATTTGTCATGACAAATGTATATATTAAGCTTCATACAAACGCGCTCGACGAACGCACACATAAACACCAGGGCCGTATTTAACCTAAAGTGCCTATCCTAAAGTATTATCCAGTTGTAAAGCATTATCCTAAAGTGACCCACTTTAGGATAATAGGGTCATATTGTTCTGTGCTAGATTTTAATAAAACAGAATACACGAATCTACAGTTTCCCGCAATTGAGTCTCCTCTGAAATCCTTTTAATAAATTAACCATTCAGGACGACAACACTTTCTTGATGCGAAAGAAAACCTACTGATTTTCTGACGTGCATTCCTTCGATTGTGCGTCTATTTGTCATGACAATAGTATTAACCTTCGAGAGCGTTTCTCGAACTCGTTACCCGCAACTTCATAGAAAAGTATAGTGATCACCTGCAATAATCGTGATTAATCAGGAGAGGATCACTTTTGCACAACGCAACGTCCTATCTCGAAAGTCTTAGCGTATAACGTATTGTTCGGCGGAGTGGGCGGCTGATACAATCGCATCTTCAGACAACTGCACTTGCGAAATGGGTTTAGGAGAGTGGCAGCGACCACAGCAAATTGTTTATTATCGTTATAGTATTTTATAACAGAGTGCAAAGTGCGTTGTACGAGTTTTAATTGTTATTAGATCACGATACGAGAATTTGTATGACATTGAAGCGAAGCCTCCTGGTGACAAACGAAGTGATATGAAGTATTGCTAAGTATATGCTACGTTTTATATTAACCTAAAAATATATATTTTTATCATCATACGTTTTATACTAACACAATTTTTTTTAATCATCATCATCATCAGCCTATACTTGTCCACTGCTGGACATAGGCCTCACGCAGTGCACGCCATCCCATTTAAAAAATGTTATTTCATAGGATTGATTAATTTTAAACATTGAAGAGCTAAATGAAAGAGTTATTTCTATTAAAATTTAAAGAATACTAGTATCCTTAAATTACATAAATGGCGGCAACCCATATGATTTCGACGATATAAGTCCAACTATTCCAACAAGTCTAATATCGCATTATAACAATTATAAACGGGATTCATGTGATGTGTTATTTAATAAATTTGTACATATAGAATCAGAATATTATCTTAAGCGCATCCCTAAACGATAACCAAATGGTTGCGTCTAATTAAAACAACCGTACACAATAGGAGATTCACAATAGAAGCGAGCCGTCACTTTGTTTAGAAGAAAACAACTTGGGAAACAAAGAAGCAGCTTCAATAGGCAAATTAGTACGGCAATTGTTTCAACAGACCGATGTCTAATGCAAATAGTGATGTGGGCTTCAATAGGGCAATCAAGGTTTAGAGTTTCAGTATACATTGATTTAATCCCGCTCCCGCAGCCTCTCATATTATTTACATACGCATACCAATTATTTTTTCTATCCCTTAGTTTAATTTGTGTTTTATAGTGGAGAAACATTTACGGCCTCTTTCACTATCTACAAGTAAGTTCCCATTAGCGTTTACTTGACAGATAGTCCATACAAAACTGTCACTTTATCTGCCAAGTATCTCCTAATCAGACATTGTGAAACAGCCTCTTACACAGCCAGTTACAATCAAAGCATTGCTTGAATAGTCACACTCTACTTTTTCAAAAACCTATTTTAGTCAAAAATTTATCGCTTTCTAGCCATTCGCGTCCGCGCGATTTTATGCTAGTTCATCATCAGCTCATTTTATGTCCCTATGGATGGATAGGGAAAATGGGTCATACTTAAACCACCACGCAGGTCCAGTGTGGATTAATGGTTGTTAACGAGTGCTAATGCAACCGGGACCAACGGCTTGACGTGCCTTCCGAAGCACGGAGGAGTTAGAGATTATAAAGTTTCACCCATCCGATGACCGGCCTTTGCGAAAGTTGCTTAACCTCAGCACTCGCAGACCGGGCGCGTGAACCACTGTCACTGCGCCATTGCGCTCCTCTTAAGTTCACACGTCCAATTTTTCAGACTGCATTATTAATTGTAGTAATAAGCTTTGTTGTTATTATGTTTCAAGAATAAAGTTCCTACAACTCGGAAAGAAAGGGTAAGTTCCAAATATGGAGTAGTTTATTTTTAATTAAGGTGTTATACTTAATATAGAAATAAATTTCTGTCGAAGGACAATATCTGTGATTATAAAATTCAATACCAGATTATTTGAATATGTGCGAACAAATAATCTCTCTCGTTATAATTAACAATAACAAAGAAACAAAACCGTAACGCCTAACGAATATTTTATTCAAATAAGCATTCGGTGGAGTTATTCCAATTATGAACGCAACCCGGAAGCTGTTAGAATTGAGCACTTTACAGAAACTATTAAAAATTTACGTTCCCAAAAGCGTAATAAAACAGTGGCCATGACAATAACCACACAAAACGAAACAATAGCCATTGACGAGGCGACGACGACGCGTTGTGACTGTGACGTGCTCAGAATACGCGTGACTTTTGATCAGTTAAAAGTGAGTTTTATTGTGACGTGCTAACATTTTAATTTTTAATGATGTCTTGACTGCATGGTTGCCTTTGTCTGGCTACATCAACGTTCTTGTTTAGATAGTTGCCATAGCTTTAGCTTTAGGCAGTGCCATTGCTAGCTTACAACTGTGAACGTTATGGGTACCTTGAAAGTGCCTAGTGCCTAAAGTACTAGTACTTTAACACTATGTAGATTTAATTAACACTAACTACTTCCAATTAAGTGAATAAGAATAATAAGTATTTGAAGCATTAACAGATATTAGGTAACGTAATATTAAATTAGATCAGTCACTAGTTTTCGAAGATCAAGAAACAGCGGTTACATCCAATATTAAGACAAATTTAGAACGGAAAGAAGGTTGATGGTGGACACTTATACTAGTGTCGACAAACTGCTTAACTGTATTTGAGTTTTTGAGAGCTATTGGTGACATTAGAACTGTTGTTGTCCTGTAACTGATATTGTAAAGCAACAATTTTTACTGTAAGATTAAGTTAAGATTAAGAAGTAAAGCTCAACTTAAAGCAGGCAGGTACACACGCCTGCACATCAACCTATCGAAGACTGTCAAATTTCTTCAATACATTTTCACCCATATAATTAAGGCATAAAGTTCAAAGTCTATTGAAGAAATTTGACAGTTTGTGGTAGGTTGATGTGCAGGCGTGTGTACATCGATTTCAGATTGTATTGAATTATCAACACGTACTGTAAAGCTTGATTATGATTACAACCGGAGAGTAACAATGTATGCACAATACCAACACAGAATTTTAATCACAACGCCTACGCCAGAGAAAGCGATAGTGTCGGACGCACGGCCAGACACATTTGTTTACTTACACTAGCTTGGAAATGCAAATAAAAACGAAACCATGCAACTTCAATTTTTTTCCGTCTATTTTAGTAATTGTTATTACGGGTTACTGATAGAAATTTGAAATGTAATGTAATAAAGGACTAACGTCCTTTATTAAATAATTGAAGACAAAAAAGTTAGTAAAACTATACCAAAATAATGCTCGTTAAATTAAATTTAAGTTGTGTTTAGACAAATGAAATTTATTACAATCTGAAAATACTGAACCATCATCGCCAAACGTAGGCAAATTCTTTCATAACAATAAATTAGAATTAATAGTTTAACGTCGGATTACTGTACAAAATGAAAAATAAAATCTTCTTTACGCATGATAGTTGATAATTAATCTAAAACATATCCAATAGGCACAAAAAGACATGTCAGCGGGTAAGTAAGTACTTAATCTGAGTGGCGCAAGCGCAATATATGCACTACCATCAACGGGATATCAGACAAGCATGAATAATACTGCGCTCCACACATTAGTGCGCATTCATCTCGATGACAGCCGGCCTGACACGTTATATACATATATATTATATCTTACAATCGCATAATGCGGTTTTAAATCTGGAACAGTTGAAAAGAACTTTAGGAACAAGAATAGCGGAACTAAACGTTTTGACAACTTAGCGCTAAAATTTTCTAAGGATTATGATTACCTTCTGATTTGAAAATGAACATGATTCGGCAATATAGTCTAATAGTATTATTACTGGTGTATTATTCACAATTTCAAATACTGTCGAAATAGTTATCTTTATGTACAAGTGACTTAAGTCTTGGCTAAAAAAGATCTTGACCTATTTTATTTTCATCTATTACAGACGATTTGACTAGAGACTCGGTTGCATCTGAAAGTTTAGTCTTTCAGATATGTTAGAGCAAGATATCACCAAACACAAGCACTACAACATCACAATAGAACAGAATAATATGCAGAAAAACCGTCATGCGCAAAAAGTGCCAATTTACCAGAAAACGATTCTGCAACAGTTAAAGCTACAGCGAAAGCTGGGGCAGCTACAAACGAACGCGACCGTGTAAAAAAGGACTCCTAACGGTCAATTAACATAGATACAGGGCTGGCTGCAACAGGTTCCCGATATGCAAATACCCACGACGCGCCGGTGGTCCCCGATGCACCACCAGATACCACTCCATCTTGTAAGCCAAGCTCATTCTTGGAATGAGTAATTGTGGTGTGCCCGATGACTGCTGTAAACTAAACATTGTAAACAGAAACCTGTCATCTAGTAGAGATGTATGTTTTGTGTTACTTACGTTTCTTCGAATCTGTACGCTTACCAAGTTGAAATTTTATAGTGATCAGATACGTGAGAACAATAAAAGGAAATGCGTGAACCGATTTCACCTTATTAGGTAGTGGCTAAAACTCCAGGTAATTCATGTTGGTAAAAGTTTGTATAAATATTAATTAAATTTAGAAACATAATTGATTAATTAATTAATAAGTTGATCGTAGGATTCCCACAACTTGCTTTGCTTCCACACTCATACCAGTTCCTGCCGACACATTGTCTTACATTGCTGTCTGTGTTTGAAATGTGCAAAGAAAAGGAAAGGTGTGAGATCCACTAAAGTTACTAGAGGTAGAGGCATAATATAGGCATATAGGCCTCAGATTCCGGAACGTGCTAGTTATATTAATGGTGTTGTAATGATTGTGTTCATAAGTTCCTGTGATCGATTACCATAAGGCAAATTGTATGCTAAAAGTAGTTTAGAGACTCAGTAAAAAATGGTTAAAAAAACAAAAGTTATTTCACGAAGTACCAGTAGAAAGTCTACAAAATCATCGATTACTTAATGGACCCTTGGAAAGCTTTTTAAAATACGAATACTCCTTAATTGGCCAACCAGAGATTCTCATGCGTCGACTTTCAACATTATGCCTGTAGATGTCAGGATAAAAAAGCTTGGTGCAATTTAAAATGGTGAACAAACAGTACCACAATTTTTCATGAATACACAAGGAGATCTTATAAGGATTTACGTGGTCACAACCGCACAATGGGGCCGATTAATAAAACATTGCGTTGCTGATACACGACATGCGATGGTAAACAGTAACTCCTCTACATATAAAAGCTTCGTGTATCTCATATACCAATGTGATACTTCTGTTATTTTGCGGCAGACAACATGTTGGAACTACAGAACAAAGTTAATTGTCAGGAATTAACATTATATTTTGGTAAAATTTTCATTTATGAATTAGCATTGGTCCAGGCTACATTAGGAGTCGTTAACAACCACCAATTCATACTGGGACCGAGTGGTGGTTTATAGCACGTGCTCCCTATCCATCCATAGCGAAGACTCATGCGCTGGGGCACGAGTGGGGTCATAAAATGAGACGGTGATGATGATGTGTGTTAAGACTATACCTTATACTTTTATCGCACAATTTTTGATGTTCGTCTAAAACGGCCCATTGGGAAAGCTACCCAAATAAAAACGTACAATAAGTGACATCGTAGAAGTCCTTAATTTGTAACTGTTGCTCTCTCAGTGCGTAGTCAAAGATTCACCAAAGACAGGACTTCATTACTTCAAAGTTCAATAATAACATTCTAAGTATAAAAAAAAACAGAAAATGTAACAAATCTAAACTGTACAACATTGCTGCTGGCTCAAACATTCGCATTTCCAATACAGATATTGACAAAAAACTCTATCATTGAGGGTGAACGGCCTGGCCGATCGGCGCGTAGTCGTGACCGTGGTGGTATGAATGGACTCAACTAGACACCGGCCGTTTCTGTTACTTCACAACAAACAGAGAACAGTATAGAAAAAAACACAAAATTAATTGGAGCCGCAATTTTCTCGTAATCTTGTTACAAAAAACACCGTCACTAATCGCCTTCTAGATTGGAAGAAAGCAGTAATCGAGATGTACATTAAATAAAACGTTAACGAGATTTGTTATTAATTTTCATTAGAATAATTCACGTAGTAGCATTTTAACTCTACAGGAAGTGGACTAATATTAAGCTCAGTAACTAATCTGTGACATTAAAGAATTAAAATAAAACAAAATTATAGCATTAGTGTACTTTCAAATTGATTCCTAGTCTAGAGTCCAAGCAAAAGGTACAAGCACATGACACTTTCTAACCAAAAGGTATATGAGACCAACGCACTCTGATAGGTAAAAATGTGCAGTTACGTAGCATAACATACCTCATGAAACCTCATATAAAATTTAATTAAACAGTACTAATAAAAACCATAATAAGCTCAGACAAATGGTCATCATTATATAAAACATTAGTGTTGCGTGACTGGCAAACTGTTACAGCTTCCGTATTTTAGGTACACCACGCCAGCAGACTTTGTTACAGCGTTTCATGCAAGATCCGTGTTGGAATAAACATGTAATATTGACAATATTCCTGTTTCTTATCAACAGCGCTATCACGACTAACTGCAAACATAGATACTTACGGTGAATGGGCAGTAACTCAATTCTGTGAAACATTGTATTTTATCTAGATTGTTTTGCTGGAAGTTTTAAGTGATACTAAGAAATAACATTATCTGTGATTTGCAATATAAAAAGAACTCACAGATGTACCGAGTGGCAGTGCTTGTTAACTCGGCAAGTTAACTGTAGTTTCTGTTGGTTAACACAGTCGAGTATATTTAATAATTTTGGTTGTCAACACGGATTGCTTTGATTTTTTTAAATATTCATATGTGGCCTCTTGCCAATAAGAATTTAAGAACTCGCAGACATAACTGTTAAGGATTGTCTCGATAGATATCGAAATGGTCAGCGTAAAGAAAGTCTTCTACACCATAATAATATATTCTTTCACGATACACTGTGCCTATGCAAAAAAGCAACAAGCAATTTCGCCTATCTTTACTGCCATCGGGCACGTTTCAGTGTGTCGAATCTACCCTTTCTCAGCCAACTTACTGCCAAACTAAATCTATTTACCGTGATTTAGAGCTCGATTGAGGCAGTTCGTGACTGCTGGATCCGAATCCGCTATCACCGGCTGGCCTTGATCTATTTCCACACACCTTTGTACAGCACACAAAGGTCAGTTAGAAAGACCACGAGACTATATATCACTGGCTCTCATTGTTCCATCGTTCTAATTTAACTAAGATTCGAATCTCCAAAGATAAAATAATGGATTTCAAGGTAAACCCTAATTTACACGCTTCTGTTTCGGTTCAGTCAATTCGATATTACGCTGCTTAAGAAATGAATGCCGAAGAATTGGTCAGTGATGTAACACGAAGGTCAAGTGCAACCACAAATTGATTATGCACGTCATGTCAAATGGCTATGGGCGGATAATTCAATTCGCAGGCATTCCAACGTGTTCAAGTCTGTTGAGCATTTGCATAACCTATGTTACATTTAGGATGAAGTGTAAGTGTGTAGATAGTACGCATAAACCCAGGGCTCTACGGAAATTTAGTCATTCATTTGTTCATAAAGGTCTCTTTTATTACATTACTACCAATGTACAAATTTTCCTGTCGATAAGTTACTTTTCTCTAAGAAACGTTGAAATATTGCCTAATCCATATACGAATATCATCTGAATCGCACATACTTCCAAGCTTCCAAGTGCTATTATGATATACCGATGATAATGTGTAAACTTATGTACGTTCTACTCAAACGTCAGTCAATTGAGTATAAATTACTTCTTTCAAGTTTTCCCTGCACTAATTTTGTTACTTCGTAAGTAGACACCAATAAGTGTAACAGAGCCGAGGGTCAGCGGACATGCGCCGGTGGAGCCCGAACCGTTGTCTCAATTGTGGTCTCAGCCGGCTACGACCGGGCCTATTTATTTATGCTAATCACCCGGAATTTCTAACAAGAGCCGCACAACAACTATCAGATTCACCAAACCAGTGATTTGTAGGCGTAGTTTCCGGAAGAGCGATGAGCATAATATCCAGACTTAATAAGCAGAGGTGAGGTCAATCGATTTCGGCTGCCTATAAAATTTCTCGCCTATCAAATACGGTGATCAATTCAACCGCGGCCTGTGGGCGTAGTCAAACGTTAATTGATATTCAAGACGATACCAAATAAAATCAAATTGTATTCTAATCAAATAGTTTTATTCGATTCTCTTATCTTAATCGTTCATATTTGCAATGTTAGCAGTTTATCACCTTTCTTTCGGCAATTTGAAGCGTTTATCAGTTGTCATGATTGTTGTATAATTTTCCCACGTCTATTGAATAGGCGGGTTGTCTACCAACACAACTTGATTGCTTCACGGTGAAGGATTCATTAATGTATTTGTAATATTGGTAGCATCAGTCAACCGTCATGAGAAGAATCACTCCCACGGTCGATCTTCGCAAACAAGACTGCTCGTACCTAACAAGGCATGCTTAGTTGCACAACAATGAGAATAATTAAAAGTCAGGGACAATTTTAAGCTCTTTAATGTCCCCACCTTTGTGACCCTTAATAGGACAAAATGCGCCTCTGAATTGGGAACGGATAATGATCGCTACTAACTCAGATTCGTTGCTTGCTACAACCCAAGGCTATTTTAATATAGCCTTCAATGACTCATAAACCGATCTGCTCGAGTTCTTAACCGCAGCAACCATTTCGTATGAGACTTTTTGCGCTTCGTTTTTTATTTCTTGTATTACACAATTTAATAGCAATTACTACTCGTTTCTTACAGGCTCCGCAGTCCGTACAGGTGCCACAAGGTTTGTTTAATTATATGTGAGAATATAAAGAAGTCGGTATGAATTTCGGCAAAAAAAAGCTATTTAAACTTTTATAATGATTAATGCGTTGGTACAAAAATTACAATGGCGGGATAGATGATTCTTTAGAGGCCTCTTGACCTCGGAGAGTCGAATGGCGTGACGAAAGAGCGGACAATGAACACAAAAAAAATGTAAGACAATATTGGTGAATTGCAAATAATGGTCCTTTTGACGGGGACACACATTGTATGGGAACATTGGGAACGGAATATGGTTTGAGTTAACGTCATTAGCGTATGTGTTTCGAGTGGTCAATGACACTTCGCGGAGATCAGGTTGAGCTGAAAGATAGGTGGGGTCACGACTTAATCTTTGAAGTACTAACTGCAAAACTATGTACTGATTTCAACGACTTTTGATGTTGCTGTCCATGCTTCGTTACTTATAACGCCTTAGCTGGAACGGGTATTTAAAACATTTAGGGACATGGAGACACGATGAGACTTCATTCTTTATTGATAGTTTTTTTAAATAAAGCTGAATATGGAAGCGGTCTTCACCGGAAATTCCAATGCAAGTTCAATCATCAAACCGAACCGAGTACAATAATATATCTACTAGGAATCGAACCCGTGACATCAGTTGCAGATGGTCTAACGACTAGATCACAAAGGCGGTGATTACTAACGAAACGAACTGATAACCTTTAATTAAAAGTACTGAAAATACTCTTAAGTTATGATTCAAAATTCAAAAATTCAAAATTCAAAAATCATTTATTCAGTTTAGGCTACAAGTAGCTCTTATGAATGTCACTATGCCATCGGTTCGTAAGTCTACTCTTGGCGGGAGATCTTGTACTGAGAAGAACCGGCAAGAAACTCAGCAAGTGCAAACTCAGCAAGGGGGGATTGTGTTTGATACGTTGACTAAAATAAGTTATCATTTGCGTTACAAGTCAGCTCTGCAACATTTGTCTCCTTATGTTATAAATGACGTGACCAATGAAACTGTCCCGTTTGTAATTAAACAATTATCCCAACAACCATCCACTTATGGCATGGGTTCAAGATAAGGGGACAGCAGAAGGTTTGCTTCATACAAACGCGCTCGAGCAACGCACGCATAGACAACTAGACAACCTCTCATGGACATGGAATCTCGCAACAGCTGTGCTCGGACTGTTAAGAGCTGTTACGAGATCCTGTGTCCGTACGAGGGTCTATTATACAACGTTAGTCGGAACGGGGGTACTAAGCCGAAAGGAGGGTATGGTATAGTCATGATAGTAAATAACTTTTTTTTTAACTTCTTTTTGTTTTTTTTTTTAAATTTACTTTTGATTGGCCTACAAAAATCTAATAAGTAGGCTACGGTTTTGACGTAGGTTCTCAGCAAAGTCTATTTTTTTTTTTTTTAAGTTTAGTTTGTTCCTTAAGGAACCGGCTAAGGTCATAGACCATGCTGCCATGTCATTAGTTTCTTAATTTCATTGTAATACATAAATAAACAATATTATATTGATGATGATGAATGATAAAAGAAATGGAAAGTGAGAAATGATATTACCCCCCAACCCCTCGAGTATCTCAGTAAAGATGTGGGGCTTTACTAAGTCCTCACGCAGACTTCTTGTGAGAATTTGAAAAGTAACATTGCACTGTTTTGTTTCATTTGCCAACACTCATGCACACTCACGAACACTTAACGGTTAATAATCCACCATTATTTCACATTAATATTCGACATAACACAAATTTTAGAAAATAAAACAAAATCGCAGACATGACTCTTCACTTTCCCGCCAAGAAGTCCTCCAGCAAAGTCTATTTGCTAACCTTTAATGTCATTGTGCGGGCATTGTAAAGAGTCGAGTTTTCTCTCCATAATTGGACGAATGTATCCGATAATATAAACCTTTAATTTGTTTTTTTATGTTAATCTAATATCAATTTTTTTGGAAAAGTTCTTAGACAAAAGTTATACATATAATATCTGTTTATATAATTATATAAATATGTATACTTTACCCCTCCTTTCCGCTTAGTACCCCCGTACCGACTAGCGTTGTATGTGCGTTGCTCGGTATGTATTAAACTTTCCTTCTGGCTCTCCTTATTTCGAGCCATGGGTGCGTACGCCCCTATGTTTTAATCAACGCTCCATTCCCGTGGGAGACAACGACCCTCTAATGGACCTTATGACTCATACGAATTGCATTTGAGATCGAAATAACTAAACACGCTGGTTTAATGATTAAACCCAACTGACCTGGAATTGTGAACCAATAAAACCGGATTGGTGCTGATTGAGTCTTTCGGATAGAGGTTTCTATGCCGATTCGATACCCGGCTTATAACTATCAATTGGTGGAGTATTTACTCTATTATTTTATATCTTAATTTCTGTACGATAATTACTATAATCTATATTCACATTATCTCTTACTATTTATTTATTTATTTTAAATAAAAAATATATTTAATAATCTTTCGCGTTGCATTTAAGAAAAGGTTTGACTTTGTATTGAATAATGAGTATAGAGATAGATATTTTGGGATTAAATTAGGGTTTTTTATTTGTATACTCTACCGTCAAAATTTTATTTTAAATCTTAAAATAAGTTTTTATTATACATCGATAATTCTAAAAAAAAAAAATTATTTTTTTCTTTGAATTTAAAAAAAAAGAACTCGCAGTTATTCCTATATATATGATTATTCAGAAGTGCTTAAAGAAATTCAGAATAAATATTGTATTCCCACAAAACTACTTTTAAATATATAACTCAATAAAAACAGATAACTTTGCAACTAAAATCCTTCGATCACTTTAAAAACATAGCCATAATGACAATCAAACATTTTATCCACTCAATCGATCTAGATAATATCCAGTTCCAAATATTCCCATGTCTATGCGTAAGTTTTGGTGAATGGCAACAGTGAGTCAGTGCAATGATATCATCGCCCTGGGAACCCACCGAGGTAAGGAACCCTCATCGATGGGATGCGAGGTCACCGGGTCGAGATAGCGGTTATGGCAGATTGGATGCCACTTGAAGCCTGCAATTTCAATGGTCGGATAAGGGATTCGCAGGGTCAAGTGTTAAGTATAGAACTATTTTCTGCTTAAACTATTTCTAAGTGTTATAAATGTTTTAAATTATTTTAAGAAGCACATTTAGGCATTCAGGCATTATCTCATTTCATCATATCATCTCATTTCAAGAACAGTTCATTTGTTGTCTTGGCTTTGATTATAGTATTATTTAAATGAATAATTAATCAATTACGTTCGTCAAAGATTTTTTTCTAACTGATTTTAATTTATATGGTTATGTTATTCTTTTATTTAATTTAATTATGGTATTAGTGTTATAATGGTTTCTGATCAACGAATTTTGCTATGGGCCATCTAACTTATTGTCATAAATGTGTAAAAGACAGTCGAAACAGTGAAATGTGGCGCCTTAAAAAATATAAATACTGCCGGGTAATTACCAATTAAGGTGTAATGTATGGGACTGTGTAAGTAGGTTAATTATTACTTAAAACTAACTGAAGACTACATTAAATTGAGTCACAACGCTTCTTTTAAAGTATTTATTGACAAATAACCAGTCAGGAGCGAAACGGAATTTTAAGTCAGATTTATTACGAAGTTATACAATTACTATATGGATAAACTACAGAAGGATATATTATTGATGATTATTTAGATTACAAAATTAATAAAAGCTTTTTGTTAGTTGTTAGTTTTTGACTAATATCGAAAAAGAACTTTTGTCTAGTATGGTACTAATGTTTTTTTTTGGAGAGAGACTGCTGATTGCCTCTCACGGCATTTTCAGTTTCATCGGGCTTTTTGGGGGCGGTGAGAAACTTAAAGGGTTGCTCAAGCCGTGTGAAACGAATCACCTTCGGAGGTTTTCTAGAGGGAACGGCATCGCGCACTAGTGCGCGATGCCGTGCCCTACTCGATTCTCCGAAGTGTTCGGATCGGATCGGATAAAAAAAAACGTATTTTCCCAATTAAGTTTGTCTCTCATCGGTACGAGCCCTTTCATATATTGTATCTTATCTTATCTGTTTCTTGTATCTTAAAATGTAGTCATTTTCTTTTATATCTTGATTTATGCACTCTATCTATATATACGAGTACACTGAAAAATTTATATTTGAGTGCAATATGGAACATTAAATAACAGTATTACCAACTCAACAAAGTATTCTCCAACAACGTGTTTCGGATAACAACACCCGAAATTAACTTTCCTATAGTTTATCCGATCGTCAGAAATGACCTTTAATACGAAAATAATGTTCAACATACAAAATGACGACAGTGAAAGTGGCCTATGAGCTTCCAAACATGGATAATGAGGGGTACAAGTTGTATTATCAAATCTTTGGAAGGGAGAAAGTTTGTCTATAAAATAAACAAGAGTGTTTCGTACACATAAAAATTCAGAACAATAAAAGAAAGTATATTGGCTGATGTAAATATTACGTGTAAAGGATACGTAACACAATTTACCGCCTCGTTAAAGGGAACACATGACAGCACAGAATTAATACTTATTAACAGAAAGTCAAGATTCATAAAAAAGTGTTTAATTTCAATAGAGAAATCATTATTATTATACCTTAAGTTACGTGGAATTATAGTTTTATTCAAATTGAAATAAAATATTTTGAAACGCATTTATTTTCTATTTAATTATTGTCGTTTCGACCCTTGTACGAACTATAGCTAAAATATTTTTTTTAAATAAACGCGATACAAACAAACTATTTTATCTACTTCACTGTCCTATTGTAATTAGGTACTTACCTTTTTCTCAGGAAACTTATCAGTAACTATTCGTTTTTTTTTATATTTACGGGTAAGCACAGTGCGCACAGTGCCTTGATCTCACCTGATGTTAACCAAACCGAGTACACAAACATGTACCCCCCGCTGGGAATCGAACCCGAGACCTTTGGGTCGGCACCGGTGGTCTTAACCACTAGACCACAGAGGTGGTTAAAATACGGGAATTTACCCGATATCTGAAAATCACAAAACTGTGACTGTTAATCGTAAACTTGCCGTAAATATTTAGCACACACAGTCGACTGATAACCATGTTTATCAGTCGTTTCATATGATCGATCAATATTTGTTTGCAATCGTTGTTTGCTTCTATGGGGTATTGACATCCTTCGAAGCGAGTATATAACAGGAGGTAATTTTTAATTCTGGCCAAGTAAATTTTTTTAAATTGAGAAACCTCCAATTGTCTAAAAATGTCCACATAAATACTTTGTCTTATCTATCTAGTAGAATTTGTATGAAACCTAAGGATTTGGATTTAATCATTTTTGAAATTCATTAAGTTCTCCCAATATCAAGTTTATTTCAAAAAGTTACCAGTGTACTTGTCACTGCTGACTCGAAAAACGTTTGTAAATATAATCTATTCTTAAAACTGGAACAAAGGTTTCATTACAGATGTGGCAATTAATGTTACTAAGAAACAATTTTATGTAAGTAATAAAACATGTCGACAATTAAAAACGTTACCTATTGCTCAAGTTGTATTGCGTGTGTTATGTTATTTATTCTATGTTCAAATTAAAGAAACAAATGGCAACTGTTTCTTGTTATTCTACAAAATAATTTAGACAAGTGACAACTACCTAAAACAATTTAGGTAGTTGTCATTTGTTCCTTCAAAATTCGAAAAATTCAAAAATTCAAAATTCAAAATCATTTATTCAGTTTAGGCTACAAGTAGCTCTTGTGAATGTCACTATGCCATCGGTTCGTAAGTCTACTCTGGGCGGGAGATCTTGTACTGAGAAGAACCGGCAAGAAACTCAGCAAGTGTCCAGCTCTTTTCTCCATTACAGCGTCAAAAATATAGGAAAATTGATTGATTGATTTCAATGATGGAGGCCAAAGAGATTTAATATAGTAAGTAGTTAAATGTCTTTGATGGAGGCCTTTATCCAGCAGCAGGACAGTAATAGGCTCATTTCCAGAACAGTAATAGGTTATTTCAAAAGAAGTTTTCAATCGAAAACTTACTTACTTACTTAGCGACGGGCGTTTTGCTTGCCGTCTATTAGTAAACAGTGCCTCCTTGATAACAACATCTCTAAACAGAGGAAATAACGCGTAGACGTGTTAAAAACCACCGAGACCGAAAAAGTAACAGATGTGAAGTTTAAATTTATACTAAGCGTTCCATTGAACCTTCTTTCATCATAACAAAGTCAAGAACAAGAAAAGAAAAAAGAAATAGATATTTGTCTAATCAAGCTCGTTGGCGCATTAGTTAGTTTCGGGTTGCCAATGTGCATGTTAAACAACATTCGCAAAGTTCAGTACCAGGATCGGTGGCCAAATAAAAAATACATAAAGCTTATTATTACCTACTTTGAAAATCATGTGTTCATCCGTGTTTAACCGTTTATCTCATCTTTTGGTATCGTAAACGGAAGTCGTAAACACCTTCCAACGCGCATTGGACCTTCGTGGGGTGTTACGGCCTGCTCTCTCCTTCTTATAGGCTGTTAACGATAATAATCTTATCTGACAGATAACAGACTTCCTAAAATGACACTTTAAGGTTCATTTTTCTATTTATAATATGGCTTTATACGGTTTGCACATTGGGCAACGAAAAATTTATTAATCAATTCTGTAAAATAACATTTATAACATCACATTTTTAATATAAAATACATAAAATCAAAGTTTTTTGTCAAAGTAATA
Organism: Eudonia truncicolella; assembly: GCA_949315975.1. Classification (NCBI taxonomy): domain Eukaryota; kingdom Metazoa; phylum Arthropoda; class Insecta; order Lepidoptera; family Crambidae; genus Eudonia; species Eudonia truncicolella. The sequence continues at coordinate 14,495,543 of OX438836.1, forward strand.
AAAAAAAACACAAAAATTGATGTGATGTGCAATGCCGTACCTACCCTGTGTGCTTTGTACTACGACCCCTCAAAATTCTCCGCTCTAAAGATCCTGTCCATTGTTCCGAAGGTAAATCTCCACTCTGATTACAACAGCAAAAAGTCATCAATATAAAAACGAAACTCATTCATTTAAAAAAAATCTAGAATGCAGTAGGCTCTATGTAGTGGTGTATATCATCACGTTGAACCAGTTTGTCTCTTTCCGTATAGGATAAATATTTACACTTGCATTCGAGACACGACACTCTCTGAATATCGTTATGAGCATTGCTATTAGTATATCAACATTCCTTAGACGTGGGCACAATGTCAAAGTTAAACAGATACCTACTGACAATCATTGTGTCTAGACGTTGAGGTATGCTCAATCAGACGCTGCACATAGGTAGTACCTGCGCGACAATCGCGCAGCAATAAATAGCGATAACTTTCATTGCATCAAGTTGTAAATGTCGTTTAGTGGGTTTATAGGCCTTGTCTAACATTTTAATAAACTTAACTATTTTATTGAATTGGTGTCCGATTTTATAGCTCGGTGGCTGGCCACCTTTCTCAATGTTATGATGCGACGAGAAGTAGGTGCGACGATCGAAAGTGGAGTCGCAGACAAGTTGTTGACCCATTATCAACTTTTTTGTAGGTCTCCCTACTTATGTGAAATATTGTCTTCGTAAAAGTTTAAGGTAACCGGTTTAGTCTTACGACATAAAACTTTTTAAATTTCATACTTTTTGTTGTTTTTTTTTTCATAAACAGAATAGTAATGAAAGAATGTAAAAAGGTTACATCGTTTAGGGTCCATTTACAAAGTAAATTACTCAACAAAAACCTTAAATGCCAGCCAACGGAAAATGTCGAGCGCTCACCTCGTGGTACACAGACGTCATCTCGGCAATTCACAATGTTTTGTTTTGCAAGCCGGGTCGATCACAATCTAATACAAAACACACATTTCACTTTGCAAAACTTTGAACGAACCAATCGATAGATAGTATTATTTAATGTATGCCAAATGTCAATATTAAAAAAATATAAACTGTCAAACTTCCCGCCAATAGCGCGCGTAAAAGTTAAAATATTTAAAAAGCGAACGCAGCTGTGGGCGCGTGTGACGCGTTCCGTGTTTAGTGCCGGCACTGAGTGCGGGCGGCTCGGCAACGCGCTCGGCTCAATGGATACGACAAGCTCAGCTGCTGTGCTCAATGAAGCATTCGGGTTCGGAGGTCACCGCTCATCCTGACCCCGCCGATTCTGCATCAAGTTTCTCCATTACCCTATAAACCAACAAGAATGTCGAATACGTTGCGGCAAAAAGTTAATTGGGCTTCAAGTACAGAATCGTATTTGTTGTTGACCATTTGTTTTGAAGAATTTTGTAATTTGGTTTTTGGTTTGGTGCACACATGTGCAAGAGTTATGGATGATCAGGAATGCCGTCAATTTGTTTGTCATATAAACTGACGACCACGTATATAGGTATATGTCAGTGCGGTTATGTGGTGTGGATTCCGTACTGTGAACGTTTTGCGCTTGACTTAAAAATCATGCCTTGTTTCACTTATCGAAACATAAGGGACAAAAACCTACGTTTTGCTTTAGAATAAATTCATATTATAATTGTTACTCGTAGTTCCTTAATACCTATCATTTCGTACGTACGCCGTACGTGTTTATTTCTGCATTAAATACATACTTACCTATTTCTTATATGAAAACTGTGATTCCCTCACAGGATCATCATCTTCAAAACTCCGAAATATACAATGTCAATACCACATGAGAGCAATAAAAGATTTGCATTGATATGCGCTGGCGATGCGTACCGTTTTAATAGTCTGAAATATTTGCGTGATGCAAGAGCAAACCAAATGGCAAGATAATGTTACACATTTGGAGACCTCACAATTCGATCCGAATCAGTTCTAGCACTGTTGGTTAGGTTTTGAATTATTCATCATAATAAGGAAAGGACTTGCAAATACCTAATTCATTTGCAGAGTCAGGCACAATGAAAAACATTGTACAAAACAAAAGTGGAGCAACAATCCTCTCGCCGCTATCAAAGTGTCATAACTCCTAAAACGCGAGCTTATTACACTATTGTGCGTTCCGTTTTGCATAAGATCCCAGTAGCTGAAACAATTCCACGTTCCGTTATCGGTACAGGAGCTATTATGTTATACAGTTGTGGGTTGTTACAGCATATTACGCGTCGATTGGCCGCACCATTGTTCGAGCTTCGCCCGAGAGCAGAGTGGGCCGACTTTTTGCTGAGCTAACTAGTGTAGAGCTGAGCAATAAACAAAGGTTACCTTACGCTTGTACTACACGTATATGAAAGGCACAATTGTGTTTACTGTGGGAAAGCTATACGCGAAGCTTTTGGTTTCATGAACAACGTATTAAAATCGTAAGTATGAAATGCGGAATTTTTACGAATGAGATGGTTTTTTTATCGGGTGGTCGTCATCTTAATGCGCTATCACTTTTTTATATTTACTTGATTTTGATCAGGCAACGCCTCAACGCAGCGATGCAGGGTTTTGATGGCTGAATGTACACAAGCCTCGTAATCTGCACTGCAGGTCCTCGTTTCAATTGTGACCAGAAAACGCGTGTTTCAGCTAAGCATTTGATCACTACAATGCATTTTGAAAGCATTTTAAAGAATCTGGCAACATTAGGTACATAACATACATAAAATAAATATAAAGCCAACAAATTGTCGAGTTACAGGAGTGATGGCGACGTGTGGGCCTTAGTGTCAAGAAACCGGCCTCAGAACCACCGGAATATAACCAAAACATACCTTTCGAACAAAACTCCTCTGTCATGAGACAAACGACCCTAGCCGACTGTCATTCAGTGTAAATTTAGTTTTAATTCTCATGTACTCTACTATATTCACTGCCCTCTTAGAGTGATGGAGCCTGGACACGTACAGCAGCGTCGAGGACAGTAGCATCTACATATGGACTACTTTCTGTTCGAAACATCGAAATGCCAATAAATATAGTTATAAGGTAGACACATACATTTCATTACAGACCTAAAAAGGTTTTAAAAGTACCTTACAGAAAGCTTTATGTAAGTCAATTGCAATATAAAAACGCATTTTTTTTTAGTTTTACGCCATAATAAATATGAGGCAGTAGGTATTAGAACGTCGTAGCGAAGACCATTTGAAAGACCGTTTTAATTCTAATTTTTATGAATTTCTAATTATTAATAACGTAATATATACTTAGTACTTACAACAGTCTCATAACGATAGTCAACAAACACTACGTAGGATAGTAGAGTTTATATGTTTCAAAAGAAATTCTATTGATAGAGATTATAAAGCAATTAAAGAGATTTATTAGCAAAACCCTAGTCCTTAAAACAAAAAGCAATCGACACCGATGACGACGACGAGGGCGCAGCGTCCCTCCACAATCGAGATCTCATATCGTTATCAAACGTGGGAACAAAGCATAAAGGCGGCCACTAGTTTATAGGCAATGTCGCTGGATAACCATATAAATTGTACGGGAACCGCAGTGCCCATCTGAATTTGTGATAGCAATCTTGATGGATAGATTATAATGGCGCCGGCTCTAGTGTGGCGCTTTGTCCTATCGACTGTGGATTTTGCTTGCTATTTATAGCGGAGCAGATAGCATCTTTCAACTAAGGGCTGGAGACTAAGAATGTGCATTGTGCTTATGTAGGCATGTTTTGTATCTTTTCTCTTAGTAGCACGAGCTACAAAACCTAATACAGATCCTTCCTAATCTTTGTAGTACCGACACTTTATACGTGTCTCAAATATAAATGTAGCAACAATGACTATCTATTTTTATGTGACTTGCTTGTTGTTCATAATTTATTACGAACTTTCTTAACAACAATGCCAGCGCCACTGAAAACAATAATACTTCTTAGAAACTAATCATTATCTCATTGCCCATTGTGAAACTGTAATAGCGCATTTAATGGAAACAGCCATTTCTAATTTCATCAACAAAACGTCGAGAGGCGTTGCCGCTGCGCGTGCGCACCTTATCTGTGGATCAGTGAGCGCAGTATGGCGCCGGACTATGGTCCTAAATCACCGCACTGCAGAAAAAGTTACGGGCCTATTATCTCAAATAATTCATTATTGTATAATGTAGAAAAAAGACAGCTTTACAAATTACAAAAACACAATGTTGAAAAAATTTCCACGAGCAGGATTTGAACCTGCACCCTTCTGACATACCGGGTCAGGTGCTCTTCCAATTGAGCTATCGTGGTTCTAACCAGCCCGCCGAAATTATTCAACACTATTTACACTACACTATTTATTTATTTACAGCTTTACAAGATTCGTGCTGTTGGTAATGATATCGTATAATAATGTAAAATACATCAAGAGACTTGTGGAAATCAGTAGATTTAAACCACAACAAGACAAGCTTCGGCAAGAGATGGATGGCGAGTGGTGGTAAGACGCTATGGGGAGACACGTACGCTTGCCCACGACTACTCCGTCAAGAGTAACCCCCCCATTCCTCTTACCCCCCTCCCGATCCTCTATACCACTACACATTTGCAGAATACACTAAAATGCACACTAGTTTAGGCCCAAGACACCGTACTCGTAGAACAAGGCCTTGTACGTCGAGCCAGTTCCCACGCGCTCTATGCCAGGTACAGACATGACCTAGGCATTTCTCCCCACCATCAAGGACCGGTCAACCCGAACCGAGGTCCGAGCCTTTAGAGGCGCCCTCACGTTGTTCCGCTCCCCGATCCGATCCGAACCCCTCGGAGAATCTGTAGGGCACGGGGACACGCTAGCGCGTGTGCTCTGACGGCGTGATGCCGTTCCCTCTAAGAAATCTCCGAAGGTGATTCGTTTCACACAGCCTTTAAGTTTCTCGCCGCCCCCAAAAAGCCCGGTGAAGCTGATAATGCCCTCTGAGGCAATCAGCAAACTCTCTAAAAAAAATGTCAAGAGTAAACTGAGAAGACTAAACTGAGTAAACTGAGAAGAAGAAAAAAACACAACTATCAACTTATATGCCATCATATCATCACCTTAATCTATAGTCCAGTAAGTAACTGACGAACGTGTGTTTTTTATAAAAAAATTTAGACACGGCAAGTGCGCATATTTACTCAGTCAATTTGAAAAATAGCTTTATTTATTTTATTTTCAAGAAACCAAATAACTTAGTTAATATTTTATGACGTGACGCCTCCACACGTGTTCGCAATTGCAGGGTTTCGCAAATTCGGTTCTGGTTTAATCTGCCTCGGCACAGTCCATGGCAACTTTCTAGTGATTCCCACAGCAGTGTACCCTCACAAGTGCTAATGGATTTTATTGGTGGCCAATTAGCATTATTATAATACCGTGCTGAACGTAAACCACTCATAAAAGGGATTCAATATTAACAACGACATATTTCTTTTACTGTCGCTCGGAAATAAAGCCGGGTTTTTGTGATATGCTTTTGTGGTTTAGAGGTTATTATCAACGGCCCCGGTCTTAGAATCAGAGCTGCCGCGTTCGATTCCGGGAGACAGCGGGGTTACATATTAAAATATGTCTGGCCGATAGCTATAAAGTTATCTCTATTTTGGAGACTGTCGTCATAACATCGATGTGTGCAGCACTGTTGTGTTTTGACGATAAGAGATGGGATAGCCTGTTCCCAAGTAGTTGAGGATTCCGGGTGAAGTGCGCTTTCCATCTATGGCCTTATCGCAACTTGCTATGGGGTGGGATAAAAGCAAGCGATTCTGCATACGTTGTGAAATACAACAATATAAAACGCAAACACATTATTTTCCCTCTTTCCTTCCTGTCCTTCAAACGAGGCGTGAAGAGGCACCTTGTGGGCCGGCAGGGTGAGAGTGACTGATGCTGCGTTGTTTTCACGCTGCACCAGATTGTCCTTGCGTCTGGACTCCGTTTCCGCTTAACATCAGGTGGAGCGGATTCATTTGCCGAGCCAGGTATAAAATAAATACATCTCCTCAAGTTGGCATTAATATGAATATAAGATACATATAAGACATCAGTCATATTTTTAGAAAACATGTTTATCCATATCGGTTAGGAATGTGGTGCCCACGCGACATTTGTGTTTTTGTTTACTGAACGATTTATGTCAACCGAATATAACAATGATCTCGTTTGTCAAACTTTTTATTTGTTATGTTAGCTATCATAACTATGTGTCTATTCAATATTTGCATTTTAATCTTTGCTAAGTTTTTTAAAGTGTTGGACGAAAAAGCGTTGACGATCTCAACTTCTATATTAGAGATTGGTGGGCGACAACCAAAGTACGAGACGTATGAAGATATTGGGGAAGACTTTGGACATGGAGAAGAGTATATTGGCTGCGGATAGCATTCACAGCGTAACAGGATCTAAGAAAGGAAACTTTAACAAACCTAAGAAATTATTTTATATAACCTAAGTATTATTTAAATTATATTCATAATAGTGAAGATATATATATATATAGTATATATATATATATATATACTATATATATATATATATAGTGAAGATAATAGTATGTGTCTATTTATTAACCTTAACTATAGATGTTATTTGTCTGTAAATCTTCCTAGGAATAAATAAATAAGTGGCGATCTCAGGTGGCAATCAATCCATAGAAGATTTTCAAAAGGTGAGCCAAGGATGCTTTCGAACCCGTCAACTTACTAACGTATGCGAAATGGATTAAAAATTGTTTTTATTCCGTTCCATTTTTATAACAACAAAAATTAACAAAAAAACAAAGCAAATGCAAAGCTTTTTGTCCTTCACTAGGTGCCTATAGTGACACTTTTGCATTTAAATTTATAAATTCATTATAAAAAATGCAAAAAACAACGGGTGTAAATTTTGATTCTAAAGTGACACGTTACAGTGATGCATAGTGCACGTATTGAGTTGTAACGCGAAAAATTCGTGACTCGCGCTCACGATGCTGGGCGAGTCAAGTGGCCCGCTGCTATGGAGAACAAGGAGCTCCGACTTTTATGGACAATAAAAAGTGCGACACACTTTGATATGTGTCGATATAGTAACGGGACGGTGGCGGCTCGTGATTCAAGGATCAGGGTTGCTGGAAACCTGATACCCTCCGTGCTGATTTCGGCGAAAGTTGAATGTTGTTGCAGCCATAGCTATGGAGGTTTGATATTAAAGCCTACACAACATTGAGTTTAAGTTTTATATTTGAGATTCCACAACGGGGCAGCGATAGGTTTTCATCTCACGTAAGTCACGATAAGTCCCGATAAGTCCCGATAAGTCACGATAAGGTGAAAGCGCACTTTACTCAAAAATCTTAATTTTATCGTAACGTATATTTGATATGATAGTAGCTAAATAGCCATCTTAGAACAAGTCTCTCTTGAGGAAACGGCATCACGCACTACTGCGTGTCCCCGTGCCTCTAGTAGGGCACAGGGACACGCAGGGGTTCTCCCAGAGGTTCGGATTGGATCAGGGAACGGAGCAACCCGAGGGCGCCTCCAAAGGCTTCCGAACCTCGGCTCGGGCTGACCGGGTCGTGGGGATGGGGCGAAGCGCCCATGTCATGTGTACGTACATGTCTGTACCTGGTATAGAGCGCGTGTGAACCGGCTCGTCGTACCCTTATTCTACGAGTACAGTGTCTTGGGCTTAAACTAGTGTGCATGTTTAGTGTATTCTACAAATGTGTAGTGACATTTAGAGGGTCTTTAGAATCGGTGTTATAACCACTGGAACACCGTGAAAAGATTAAGATTCACAAAAACTACACTGAAATAGGTAAATCCGTTTGATACCTTTCATAAACAGGCACACAGAGAAACAGATAAAAACGCTAAAATTGTAAAGGGGTAAAAATAAATAAAGCAAAAACTATATATGTTCGGTTAACCATTTTATCAAAGAGTTATTTCATACAATTAGTAAACTTAGATATATCTGTGCGAACCGTGCAAAGGCTCATGTATTTGAAAGATAATGAGTTATAAACAAATGGTGGTTGATAGCTTCGTGCTCTCCAATCTAGTGTTTTCCAGGAGATGCGACTGCTAAAGAATTGCTTGCTCTTAATATCATTAATATTGTTATCAATGTTATAGGCAACCGCATTACTTAGCTCTGATTATTTTTTTAAAGCCACCGAGGGGCAATTTGCTTGAAAATAAACCTTAATTACATATAGTTACCGTATAACCAAAAATAAAAGAGTACAGACGTCTGCACATCAACTTATCCAAATCTGTAAAATTTCTTCAATAAATATTCAACCATATGATATACTCTGACCCCCTTACAAATAAACAAAGAATAAGGTCCGAATAATTATACCGTGTTTTGTCTCTTTTACTCTAATTTGAAATGACGTTTACATGACAGGCACAAAACAAGGAATAACTATTTGGACTTTATTCTTTGTTTATTTGTAAGGCACATAAAGTTCAAAGTTGATTGAGGGAATATTTATAATATACAGTGAAAAAATTAAATGCCTACCCGACCCAGCCAGGAATCGTACCTGGGTCTTCCGCAATCCGAGCGGCTGCACTGACCATTATGCTACCGGGAAGGCTGACTTGATGAGTGCTTACTGAGTTTTTACACTGCTTTTTAATTTTTGAGTGCAGCAATTAGCACTTAAAAATAAAAAAAGTAAAATTTATTAAGGGAATTTGACAGTTTGTGGTAGTCTGATGATGTTCAGGCGTGTGCACTTTTAAATATATATTTTTTACTGACATAGATCCTTACGGATCTAAGTTGTTTCATTTTAATGACATTTATGCATCGAAAAGAATAGAAATCCTTACTTTCTATTCTACTGCCACTTGTAAGAGACACTTTAAAATTGAAGTTCAAGTATTTTTCAGCAACAAACTAATGAATTTTAGAATAGTTATAGCCAGCGTACTTGGAAAAACGTTAAATAAGTGACTCGACGTTAAAATCTACATGACAAACACTTAAATGTATACTTTAGTGACCATGTCGATAACTAAAGTTAAAGTGAAGTTATCTGAGTGAAAGCATTATGAACTAGGAATTTTTAATTACACATACATTGAGTAGAAGCTACTTGATACATCTAATAAAAACATAATATTTCATTAAGTATAGAATACTTCGTAGAATTTATTTAACCAACTATAAAGGCCTTTTATTACTTTCAAAGTTTCCAATATAAATAATATTCCAAAGTAACTTTAAATGTGTACATAGTTAACTTTAAACGTTATACAGAATTTGGCATTTTCCCTTAATAATTATTATAATAAAAACACAAATGTTGAAAAAAATTCCACGAGTTGGATTTGAACCTGCACTCTTCTGACAGTTATGTCAGAAAGGTGCAGGTAGGGTACCCGAGGGGGTCAGGTGCTCTCCCAATTGAGCTATCGTGGTTCTAACCAGCCCGCCGAAATTATTCAACACTACTTACTTTTTACTTTGAAAGCCAAAGGCGCCCTTTCAATGTCAACAACTAGCGTCATTAACATCCGATCATAATATTTTTACAAATACTAAAGATCAGTTAAGAAGTAGACAAGCTATTTATAAAATGTTTTTTTTATTATATAATTTTAACGCAAATTTTGTTTCGCAACAAAATTTGAGTTAAAATTATATACTTAAACAAAAAAAAAACATTTTAATTATTATAACAGTCAAAACAAACATTAGTGCTTTATGGTACTATAATTTTCGAATAAAGTAAGTCTTAATAAAAAGTTGCAATGGTTTCAGAAAGTTTATTTCGCACTATAACTTTTTATACAGAGATTTTATTACGCTTATGTCAACAACTAAAGTCCTTTTCAAAGGAAATACGCTCTGCCTTTATGGCTCTTTAGCGATCTCCGCTTTATAAGGCAAGCGTTTAAGATTTATCAAGGCCTATATTTGGCAAACAACAGACCGCCAGGGAATCTTGTTAATCTCAAAAACTTTAACCTTTCACCTAAATAGGTAGTACGAAGTACCTACTATTATTCCTACTGTGGTACTGGTGACTATACCTTTTCATAGGACTCAGTAGCTATCGAAGTGGCACCATTGCCAAAACATATTGAATCATTTATCAAAGTTTTACTGGATGACAAGAAACAGATGGTCTAAATAATTGTATTTAGCGACTATTGAGTCGCTAAACTCACAAATCAGTCGCCGATTCTAATGGTCGCAGACTGGTTCCTACAGAACACTGTGCCACGCCACTACCCTACGGATAATTTGTAGAAATATAATATTTCACGTTACACATTATAGTTACTAAAGAGAACTATATAATGTGATTACGACTTAGCTCTGAAAAATAATCAACTCTGCCAAAATCTCTCTCTCTCTCTCAAATCTTTTTAGAAAAGCATGACGCCGAAACGAGAGTTGAATTGTTTAAATCATAAGAACTATCATTATCTCTGTTAATTTGAATGTGTTAGTCAATCAATAATTTTTTTAATTCAAAATTGTCTACGCTCTAAATGATCGACTTGTTTCCATCAGCTATCGTAAACTTAGAGCCAACTTTTAAACTCTAGTTTCAATCCAAAGTTTGGTTTTAACATTCAACAGTTATTCTATAGTGTTAAAGTTCTTTCCATCCCTCTGATTGTGGGAAGATATCACTTTTAAGTGATAATTCCTCCAAATGGCAACCTTGTTTCCGTTCTAAGTTGTTTTTGTAATGTTAATTTCTCTGGCGTTGCATTTAAAATTATCTTACTATCTATTTCATGTTGGAAATGCTTCGAATCGGAATAAGTGCTTTGTGATCTCATCTCAAATGATAAATCATTTCTAGGTCCAATCCGTAAGATCGCTAGTATCTCCCAATACTGAGATTTCACTATCTCTTTATCACATCTCTGCACAACGTCCGTTGTTATCTATGGTAAATGGTTCGTTTTTATACACCGTTTTGTTTTACTTAGTTAAATGGTATTTTGACGTTTCTAGATAACTTCAGAAACATTAATCATTTTACGAAGACATGCTTTAATTTAAAAAGCTCAACTTAAAGTTAAAAGCAAAATCAAAAAAAACTGAATGATGTATAAATAAGGGTTAGCGATGATTTATAGGTAACTTATAGTTAATTTGTACAAAGTGTGTATCGGGTTTTAGATGCTTAGCCTGGCTTTATGATTACCAACCCGCATTTGCCATTCGTGGTTGAACGAATATCCATAATTATTTGTAGCAATGACTTCGTTATAATAATGGTGGCCTTTGACCAACAGTGAAACATGGTATGGCTAACTAATGACAATTACATGTTAAACTAGTTAGGGATACCTAGTCAATGAAGAATTCTCTTGAATGCTAATTATTGTTGTAAATATAATGGAAATGTGTGTAAAATTTGGTAAGGCCGTCTATTACTGTGTTACTTCACTATAATTCTCAAAAGTATCAACAATTTTTTTCAAAATATTTCCCCGTTTTTATAGTACTAAACTACGACTACTAGGTTCGTGTTTTAGCACTAACTTTTCCAACTACATACGCGATGTGAACCTTTCACCCCTTCTCTAATACACCACGCGGTTTCCGTTAGATTAGATTAGATTGTTTCGATCTCTCCAATCTCGAACTTATCTAGTCGGTTAGTGTGTCAGTGCCGCTGCATCTTCGTGAAGTTTATGATTTTCTAGAATGCTTTGTGGTAAATTAACTTCGAATCTTGCGGTTGTATCCGCTTGTTTCATTAATTTATTGACAGTTATATTATTTACTATTTTCAAATTTTGTGAAAATTTATGTGTATTAATGAAAAGAACTTTTTACCAATTTCACCAGTAAAATTCAATTTACATATTGTTTTAAAGGGTTTTCAGATGGTATTATTGTTTACCGATTGCTGCCATGTTGATTTAATTGCAAAATATAAAGTTTACTTATTAGGATTACAGAAAATAATTATATTATATAACAATTTAAACTATCATGGTGACTTTGATTAGAGTAATATTAACGGGATTACCAGTAATTCCGTGATCATGGCAACCGATCTGTAATATCGGACTCTCACAACTTATATCTATTTAGTATTGACTGCTATATTTTACTGTATAGGTGCAGTCATGAGTATAGATCTATTTACTGTTTGAGAACTGTAGAGCTTTTTCAAATAACAGTTAAGTATACATATTTTTTAATATTTACGGGTAAGCACAGAGCCTTGATCTCACCTGATGTTAAGTGATGATAATTGGTGGAAGCGCACTTCACCCGGGACCCTCAACTAGTGAAGCACTGGCTATCTTATCTCTAGCTGCCGGAACACAACAATGTTACAAACATTAATGTTATAGCGACATATTTAGATAAGATGGCGGTAGCTAGCCAGGCGGACAAACAAGTCCTACCACCAACCAAACCGAGTAATCATGACATAAACATACCCTCACTGGGAATCGAACCCAGTACCTCTGGGTATAAACCGGTGGTCTTAACCTCTAGACCACAGAGGCGGATATATGGTCAATAATTTTTTACAGCCGTTAACAAACATCGACCAAATACATTACAAACATAGGTAACGAAGGTCCCTTTTATTTGAGAAGATCCGATTCATATGCTGTCACAAAGAGGTTTTATTTTAGCTAGACTTTGTCTAGTCTCGCTAGAATAAAACCTCTTTGTTTCTGCTTCAGGACATTAACTACTTTTTTGTGAACTCCTTTACCCATATAACACATAAAATAGGAGTCATTGTGAGCGGTGTTTCTCACGGGCATCCTCGACGGCACGCGTCGCTCGTTCCCCTCTTTATTGATATTATTTTCCCCGAGTACCGTTACTGGACGTGACTGAGGAGGAAATGCAACTCAATGGCCGTAGGGGTGACGCCACCGTGATGCGGATTGCGAATTTTGGGGCGACATGCGACAACGACGATGACAGCAGATGAAATGTATAACAGGATTTGACGTAACTTAATAACGTGCTTACGTAACGTATCCTAGGCACACCTATTGAGTCAGCCTGTGACTACTGCCGAAACACAGGTACTACATAAAAAGACAGAGTATGAAGTATGTCTTTAAAATGTTATTAAAGACATACTTTATACTTAAATAACCTGTAATCTTTATTAAACGAATGAAATTGAACTCGAATTTAAATGTGTACACAACGGAGCTTTGAATATTTCTAAGACTAGTGCAAATGCAATATCTTTTCATTATTTGTAAATAGCCACTAAATTTCTGATGTGATTTAAGCGCATTCCTTTGTGAGACATTTCGGAAGGCATCTATGGGATTCGGCGTAATTGCTTGACTATTCGCTTATCAAATAAGGAAAGAACGATGGTTAACAACCACCAAACTGCACTGGACCCACCTGGTGGTCTAGGCTCGGCTCGACGGAAGGCTCGTTCCCCAACAGTGGGGACATAAAATAAGGTGGTGGTATAAAATTCTAGTCTAAAGATTGATTACAGAATTTTCACGTATCTACCTAATAGCAATACCGCTTACCAGGCGAACCGAATGTCTGTTTGCCACGTTAATGGTATTCAAATAAAAGAATACATCCTAAATTCTTGTGTCGCCTCTCTTTATCATCGCGTCATCGCTTCACTGTCACACATATCCCATCGCGTACAAAGAAATTTGGTGACTCGTTTCTTTTTTTGCACCTCCAAAAGATGGAATAGTCTACCAGCACACGTTTTCCCTCTTTCCTATGATATGGGGTCCTTCAAACGAGGCGTGAAGAAGCACCTTATGGGCCGGCAGAGTGAAGTTGACTGATGCTGTGTTGTTTTCACGCTGCACCAGTTGTCTTCGCGTCTGGACTCCATTTTCACTTAACATCAGGTGATGTGGAGTCATTTGCCGTGCTAAGTATAAAAAAAAAATCCTCGTAAACGTAACACTGTGGCGTCTTTCTCGTATTCATCGAAAGAGCTAAAGAAAGCGTGCGTTTATCTGGTCACGATCTGAGGATGCGTACTCGAGATTGACTTTGGGCTTTACGTAAACACTGGCCACTCGCTGCGTTGAATTGAATGAGCCTTTTAGCTCCTTTTATTACAATAAGGAAAAATAGAGAAGCTCATACCGTTCCAATGAGTGAGCTGTTTTAGCTCCATTTTTTATAAATGTATCAAAATCGCGTTTTGTGAAATTGTGTTCCAACAACAAATGTTTGAATACGAAATAAAATTAATTGTTGGCATTTTTAAATAATGCTTACAACGTTTATTTTTAGATGACCTTAGATTTCACCTTATGCAGAGGTATAATTTGACGAGATTTTACAACATAATATAGAAACCATCCTATCGAAACAACAATGCTGCTAAAATTGCCATTATGGCGACAGACTTTGAGCTAGTAGCGATTAAATGAAGCTCTACCACCGCCGTGAAAGCTTTTTAAATAGTTTATAGTCTAAAATAAAGTGTGATCTACTGAATACGAAAGATTCGTTCATTATTATTGCTTTCATAAAAACTCGGACTATTAATTAGAAACAGTAACTTTCACACATGATCATCTTGCTACAACATACAATAACGAATAAATTACAATAGCAGGAACAGCATACTAATATGAGAAACAGAAGCAAATTGAAAGAACTATAACTAGTGCTTATATGTAAAGAAGAGTGTCCAGATTGAAAAAATTGAATTTCCCATTGAAACAATGGAACGATGGGAACCGCACTACAGATACGATCGCACAAAATATATGGTGGAGCACACAGGCTGTGATTAGAGGCTAATATCATGGGTATTCTAGTTTTTGGATAAGTATGGAACATTGATCATTAAGATGTTGAGCTGTGAACAATACAAGCTTATAATGATCTGACGATGAGGATGTTATTAGTAAGGGCTTCGCTGATGTGCTCTAATATGAATAAATTTCTGTGTTTTAAATGTGAACGAGCGTTTACAGAAGTTAGTCCACCATGACTATTCACCTGTGATCTGTGTCCTGGGCTGGTCTCTATAAAGGGAAACGTCAAGCATTGTTTGAGTGTAGTAGTGCCCTAACATCCTGGCAGTGGTGGAGCCCAAACTTCAGGTCGACCAGCGGAGAAGGTTCCGGTTGGGTCCATACCCCATGTAAATACCGCTTAATTGGTTGCAATTCTCGCAGGGTTTAGTGGTATGCCCCTCCCTCACGCTCATGTACTTCTTGTAATGAAATACAGGGACGGGAGAGCCACCACATAACTGTGCTGCTCCTCTGGTTGAAGGTATCCATAAGGAGGATTCCATAGGTAAAAAAAAAACATTAGTCTCTATCCTATTCCGTCGGAAGAGTCTGTAGATAAATAACGAACGGATATATGCTTTGCTTGTGATATAACCATTTCAACATATCAAGGAGTTAAAATTTGCATCTTTGATATCGTATTATGTGGAATTAAATTGCTTAGATGAAGCCAGAAAACCGTATTTACTTAATAAACCCATTTATGGCATATGTTTTATTAAATTCATCTATGTAAGGATTAATTAACCGGTAATGTTCAAGAATGTAGTACAAATAATTGAATATTAACAGTACATGTTATGTGGGTGTTATGTGCGTTTGAATGTTTGAAGTATCATATTAGTACGATATGGATAGGTAGGTAAGTTTAAGATAAGCAGCCCACAAATTTTGCAATACCCAAACCTATTTTGAATTATGGTCATTAACATTTGCTTTTACCTCTGACATTTTACACCTAGATATTTTTATTAAATCTATAATGTATTTTTTTCAATGACAAAAGAAGGCAAACGAGCAGGCGGGTCACTTGATGGAAAGTAATCACCGCCGCCCATGGACATAAACATATACAGCCCGATCCGATCCGAACCCTTCGGAGAATCTAGTAGGGCACGGGGACGCGCACTTGTGCGCGATGCCGTTCCCTCTAGATAACCTCTGAAGGTGGTTCGTTTCACACGGCTTGAGGGACCCTTTACGTTCCTCGCCGCCCCCAAAAAAGCCCGGTGAAGCTGAAAATACCGCAGCGGCAATCAGCAATCTCTCTCAAAAAAAAAAACATATACAGAGGAGTATTTTTAAAAAATTAGCCCCCAGAGGACATTTTGGCAATTGGCTGATGTAATTCACACTTTACTACGTTAAAAACTTCAGTTTAAGTTATTGGAACCGTGCTGTTATCTCTGCGAGAACGCTGCCGTCAAACTATGGTACCTACAAAAACAAAAGACAGCACAGATTGTAAGACTTCTTTTGTACAAGTACTTAAAAATAATTTAAAAAAGCTTCAGAAGTCAAGAGACGGACTCATTGTGTTACTGGTTGACGTAATTCACACCCCAGACCCTCAGAGGTCATTTGTAGCATCGGCTGAGATATTTCACACCCCCAAGTCCGACACTTACTTTGTTAAGCCATCCTATTAAGATGTCTCGGAGAATACGGAAGATTTAGTTAATTATGTTAATGAAGTGAATGGAAACGCTTACGTTGTTTCAATACAAAAATGATTTGACAATCCAATTTACACACTGGTGGTCACACTGGTTGTGTAGACTGCGCACTTAGATATTTAGATAGGGAAACTAATATACCGATAGATAAGTTATCTTAATGAAATTCTGTCAATATGGTAGTCAGGGTACAATTTTGCTCAACCGCTTCTGCGTTTTAATGGTCAGATTGAACACCGGTATCCAGACCCACCCAGAGGTCTCGGGTTCGATAACCACATATATTGTATACTGCATTTGTTTTGTAGTTGTTTTAAGTCCAGCTAGCCAGCTTAATTATCTAAGTTCATAGCCATATCAACAATATTATTTAACATTAATAATATTAATCTTTAAATAAGAGATAAGTTATAAATTTCTTAAGTGATTGAGAACTTCATGGGGAGCTCTTCTCTTGCTTTTCCAACTTTGCGCAAATCAGGTCATTTCCCATCAGGTGAGATGACGGCCAAGAGCTTACCTTAAAAAAAAGCTATAAATGTATATTCCAAGCTATTGTTGAATTTCATGAAATACTACGGATAATTCTGTTTCTTAATTTGAATTTATTATTTAATTGGCACGTTTAAGTCTTAACGGCACACGTTTGACAGCAAGACAATCGGCAATTTAAATTGATTAACAGATATTTCCAATTAACTATCTTACAACAAAAGTTGGTCAACTTTCACAGACTTTATGATGCTTTAGTACGTTTTATCTTGGTAAGTTAAATTAAAGTTACGAGTTCTGACGAGTACCTACTCGTAAATGATTTGTAATACGTCTCTTTCAACAGTTTTTCTAAAGATTTCGCGTAAGTTTACGGAGATTCTTCATGTGGCCACGGACCGTGCAGTGTTAGGGATGTTAGTATAATTAATATTTTAAATAAACGCAATAATTTTATAATAATAAATAAAATTATTCATCAACAAATATTAAAATAAACAAAGCTAATATACACTCAAAATAATTCATCTAAAACATCGTAACAAGTATCGGTATGCACAAGCTAATGGGCCATGAAGATGTAAAACTAGGCAGATACAAATATTTATTTTGGTACACAAAAGAGATAGGTATTTTAAAAAATGTTGTTTTCTATGTTATAAGTTGTTGGTTCAGCGCCATGCGCACATATTATTTTACTAGTTGTCGCCCGCGACTTCGTTCGCGAAGACTACACTATTCCACAGTAACCTGTTACCGGGATAAAAAGTATCCTACGTCCTAGACTATGGTCTGTCTATGTGCAAAGTGTGCATAAAAATCCGTTCAGGCACTTTCACGTGATGCGCGGTCAAATAAACAGACAAAAATACTAAAAACTGTTGGAACGTGTTCTGTTATCGATTGTAAGTATCCCCAGCCAAATTTTTTTGGAATATCTTCCATGTACAGACTTTTGACCCTCTTTAGCTTTGTCATTATGTTATATTTAAAACTAGGCATCCGCAAAATACCAGTGTCGCGACATCGTGTCACAGCGTAATGCTTAGCGGACACCTTTTTGATACAATACTTTTTCTAAGTTATTTTTTTTAATGTGTATTGTTTTTGTATCAAATAAACATTTTTCTACCCTATTCTATAAAAATAAATATTTGACAATACAATCAAAAGTCTTAATCTATATCAAAAGTTGTGTTCATATCATGTTTTAGTCAGCATCCATACCTACCGTTGCTTATCTAAACCTAACAAGAACATTTAACTACAATTTAAAGTAATACAATGCGAACAAGAATCTTTCGGATGTCGATAATCGATGTCGATGTCGATGTCCCCACACCTCCTTGCACTTGACCGGTGCCCACCAATTATTAACTTTCGCTTTGACCTTCATCGGCGGCCCACTGCCTCCGGCGAGGCTTTCACGCTGGCAAGGTGCCATTGTTTATCATTTTATCACATTGTACTTACAGATTAACTCGACAAAATGCAACCGGCAAATGATCATCGTCTATTATCCATTATTTCATCCTTAATTAATCCACTGCTGCACTATTGGGCATATGCCTCTCCAAGTGCACGTTACTGAGCACGATCAGCGGCGACTCTCATCCTGCTTTTGCTACATCTGCCGCTACTCGGTCGCCAAATCCCTACATATGGTTCAATACCAAAAAATGCTGTAGGCGCCTTTTGCTTAAAACGGAACGCGTCCAATAAAAATTAAAGACGGTAACTATGTCAGTTACAAAATAGTTATAGGACGATCAACAACTCAGTCTTTCTGACCACCGAACCCCAAAGTGGCTTGACACGTCAGAATAAATTAAAAAGAAAAAAGTAGCTACGCAAAAGTTGTTCGTTTATTTAGTGCTCGCGTTAAACTTTTGGAAACAATTGTATTACAATCAGACGGTAGTACTATTAGTTATTCTGTACAATCAGCTTCTTACTAATCGAGACTTAGCTTGTTAAACCGATAACCAAAGAAACAAACATCAGACACCCTATCAATATAAAGTTATTTATTTTCGAGTCATAAAGATTTAGAAGTATACCTAGGAAAAAACATAAAGCTCACGCACATGAGCAATACCGGGAAACCGTAGCGCATAGTTACCCAAGTGTGAACTCTCTTGGCTGCCCCAAGAGCTCTTAAGGAAAGCGGATTCGCCCCGGTCCATTAGACAGAACAGATCAATCATACACATGTATACCACGTGTGCCGGCCGATAGCCGACCACTTTCATTTAGGCACAATGGCGGACGGTAATCTTTTTTGTAACACAAGTCGCTTTCACTACTCGATTGATGGCTACATCTCGAGATACAATATTCAAAACTCTGACCACCGGCCCGGGCAACGTAAGGTCCAAAATGAGAGAGCGCCGAATAACATCACACGATTTTTCAAGTCGCGAAATAACAGCGAAAGTACTGTACGTGTAACGAAAAGCATTTGTTAATAAGACTGAAATGTCTTGCTGCGAACGATATTTCCTGGGACCTTTGTCGTATTCAATTTGTTGAACTTAACATTTTGTTAGATATTATTTAGTTGCACAATTGCGGTTGGAAATGTGTTGTGCAACATCGATAACAATTTGTTCTGTTCTGTATTATAATTTCACCGCTTGTCTCGATTGCGATGGGAAGTGGAAAGTTTGTGTCGAACGTACATCATGCTTTATGGGATTCTGAGCTGAATCACGCCACATAATTTATTCGCTAATTTAAATAGTATCTTCGGAACCTTGCCTAAAGGGACTCCTTTTAATAATATATTTTAGTTATTATATTATATTTTTCTTTCTCAGCTTGACGCATCCAGCATCTGCCTGCAGTCTTTCGCAGGTCATCATCCCACCTGGCCGGAGGGCGTCCCACACTACGTTTACCGAGTCGTGGTCTCCACTCAAGAACAAAGTCATCGACGTAGCTCTAAGAATTAGCAAGTTGAAGTGGCAGTGGGCCGGCCATATCTGGCGAAGAACCGACAACCGCTGGGGTAAACGTAAATAAATATTAATACATAATTTTAGTACAATTATGTAACTATTATATTTACCTTTCTTTATTTTAACATATTCTGGTATGTATTACATCATTTTATAACTATAAAATAAATGCAGTAAATAATCATTTAAACTAAATTTAGTCTTCTTCAGAATTATTTTGAATTCTGAAGTAAATCTGACTATACTGTACTTGTATTTCCGAATATAAATAACAATAATTTGTAAAATTACCATTTGATACCTTGCAATGTGCAGTTAACTTTAATTGCTTCACAAGCAAAATGGCGACCTCACAGCTCACACGCACGACCGGCTTAATTTCGTATTTAGATTAAACATCGGATATGCAGACGAAATAAACTTAAAGGAGTAAAGTACAGTTTCAGCAAGTTGAAACTACGAACAGTTACGAACGAAACGCAGAACGACTGTACGCAAAGTGGGCCAGGCGAGAACGCGAGAACCTGTCCGCACACTTGCGGATGTTAAGGCTCCGACACACAGATGCGCTTCACAAGCATCATAAAAGTTTACGTTTGCAACCTTATATAAAAGAACACTGAAGCAAGGAGGAGTTATTGTTGACTAGCAGTGGAGACTCTTGAAAAATCAAAGAACAGTTTCTTATTCGGATTGTTGCCGTGATCAATAAGATAATTTATTTATATTACTTATATTTACTTTTATTATTTACTTACTTTTTATATTAGATAGTATATGTCACTTCAAATATTATTATTGTTTAAGTTGTAACTATTTATATAATATATATACTAAAGTTGCATAGCCGTCTAGGATAAATTAACACAGTTTTATGGCAAAAAACATATTTCATTTAAAATGTATGTATTTACTTATATATTGTACATGTACATTTAAAAAAATGATGTATTATAAGTAGTACCTACATAGTACTATCGGGGTTTTGCAAACGGGCTAAATTACTTTATAGGCACCTAAAGGAAAATGACGTAAGTTTCGGTGAGTTGTTAAACCTAAGACTTACTTATGTAACTTTAATCAAAAGTGTTTTCCATTTATAATCTTATCGAATCTACTTCGAGGGCCGCAACACAACCTGTAAATCGAAATTTCGGTGACAAACTAAATACTACATTCGAAAGCTCGATTGTGACAAAGTCTTTACTCATATCGTAAAAATATAACTTGTATAAAAGGCGATCCGGGTAAATGTTGAAAAGTGTGAAATCACTTTACTATGGCGAACCATCTTCGGATGCCACTGCAGGCAGGCATTTGATAAACTACTTAGTTAGCGCGATGCGAATGCTGAGATATAATGGCTGTGTATTGAATGTCTGTGGAGGCAGTTGGACATAGTGATTTGCGGCTTTATATGTTTATAAAGAGGAATACTTAAATGCCATGACATCGGAGGCCTTACCGGGATACCTACTTACGATCCGAAATGCTGGATCGTGTTGGTCGCAATGAGTTTGTAGTAAGAGCTGGGTCTTCGTCTGCGGATTTATTCATAAAACAATATGCTATGCCATTGGACTTTCGTAGCGGATGATATTTGCGGTGACCTTGTAGAGCTGATTTTTGAATCTAAATTATACCTAATACCATTATGGTAGCACAAAAATAAATGAAATAATTTAATCTTTGCCCAATAGGACTTAGTGATACCACAAAATAAACGATTCAAATCACGGAAACACTAAAAAGGAGTTACAATGGAACAGGGGTACAGATTCTTGAACTATTCTGAAATATGGAACTATTTTCCTAAGTCTGAACTTTACGCAAACACTAAAAAACAAATATAAATATACATTTTCCTTATGTACGATAAGAATTCGCTTCTTCTTCGATCGCCCAACTAATCAAACTCACACAAATGTTCAAGTGCATTGGGTACAACAAAAACACATCTCATTGAGACCATTCATTCGTTGAAAAACACAAACTTTTCTATATGCTGAAAATAGCTCGGTACCAATTAAATGTTGAAATGTTACAATGGTGACGGGCCCCAGGTCCGATTGCTATGGGAAAAAGGGGCAAAAGAGCACAATACATAACTCCTCGGCTGTTGGGCCAACGCGGGACGAGGCCAGAATCACAAAATAATGGGACTGCAAAAGGTAAGCTTCATACAAACGCGCTCGAGCAACGCACACACAGACAACCTCACACAGACACGGAATCTCGCAACAGCTACACACGGGGACTGTCCTAAGATCCGCTTCCATGTATGCGCTCGAGCGCGGTATGTACACACGGCGGCAGATCAACCTAAAACTGTCAAATTCCTAAAATCAATTTTGATGTTTATCCTTTGGTTATAATGATCAATATCCATTGGAAAAATTTGACAGGTTTGGGTAGGTTGATCTGCCGCCGTGTGTACACACGCCTGCACATCAACCTACCACAAACTGTCAAATTTCCTCAATAGACTTTGAACTTTATGCCTTAGGTTATATGGTTGACATTGTATTGAAGAAATTTGACAGTTTTGGATAGGTTGATGTGCAGGCGTCTGTACATAAGAATAAACAATAACACAGTAGAACGGATGCTTTTTTGACCGAGTCCCAAACGCCGCCATTTATATACCTACTTCCCCCTTAACGTCGTTACGCCCCTCTGTCGTCCAGGCGCGTTGCCAGGGTTGCTTACTGTTGAATATTGCTTACGTCTAAAAATAATATAAAATCTAAGTTTTTCTTTACTTTGAAATCATTATTTTATGCTAGTTTAACAAAATATGAGATTTATAAATCATTATGTTACGTACCTACCTACATAGATATTTATAAATAATAAGTTATAGTAAGTACCATACCAAATGAAGTCATTTAAGTAAGTATTACTTACTTACCTACAAATATAAAATACCGAAAACCGAAATATAGTACGGAACGCACAGGCAAACGCGCGTGCGGTGACGCAGGCCGTGACAGCCTGACTGAGCATACTGTTTAACAAGTACTCTCATATCGCAACCTTGAGCCCGTCCGGAGCGGGAGTTTCCGACCCCGCCCGATCCTCTAAATGACAGCACACATTTACAGAATACACTAAACATGCACACCAGTTTAGGCCCAAGACACCGTACTCGTAGAACAAGGGTACGAAGAACCGGTTCACACTCGCTCTACACCAGGTACAGACATGCACCTGGTCGGTTCTCTCCTCCTCCACGGCCCGGTCAACCCGAGCCGAGGTCCGTGCCTTTAGAGGCGCCCTCGGGTTGCTCCGCTCCCCGATCCGATCCGAACCCTTCGGAGAATCTAGTAGGGCACGGGGACGCGCACTTGTGCGCGATGCCGTTCCCTCTAGATAACCTCTGAAGGTGATTCGTTTCACACGGTTTGAGGGACCCTTTACGTTCCTCGCCGCCCCCAAAAAGCCCGGTGAAGCTGAAAATGCCGCAGCGGCAATCAGCAATCTCTCTCCAAAAAAAAAAAAAAAAGGGAGTTTCCGTTCTACTGTGTTATTGTTTATTCTTATGTTGGTATGTATGAAGCTTACCTTCTACAGTCTTTTTATTTTGTGCCAGAATTGACAACGCGCAAGTTTGTTTGACGCGTCGCATACTTTATATGGTTGTGCTTTGCTCGTTAACATTTAAATTGCCTTTTCAGATTGTCGCACTTGTCAGTATTGAAGACTAACACGTTGGCTGCTTCAAAATCAGGCGCAATAGAAAATTAATTGTTAGCAGAACACCCAATGTAAGTCTTGATTCTTCAAGTTTGACTTTATTGTTTGTCAGGCACAGGGGCCCGACCGCCTAACCGATTGCTTTGGCTACGTGTATAGTTTATGACGTCATCTTGTCATCTAGCTAATAGGTATAGGCATATATCTATAGCTATAGCCTATAGCTTTCGATATTGCTTTCATAGGCAGTACGAAATGACAAGATGACGTCATAAACTATACACGTAGCCAAAGCGATCGGTTAGGCGGTCGGGGGGCTGGTCATGAGGTGACGTTACTATTTTAATTATAGTTATTTCAACCTTTAGATGTGAAGTGTATGTAATGTTCCAGTCTAGTGAATACAAAACATTTGACTATCATGTCTAAATGTAAATATAAAAAAAACAGTATAATGGTACCTTTGGGTTCAATTGGCGTATAAACCTTAACCCGAATTTTCAGAAGAGAAGAAAAATGTTTTTTGTTAAATAAGAAATTATAGCTTTTTTGTTTCTGAAGTTATAAAAAAATGTCCAAGGAAAGGGATTCTTAGAATTTGGGAATGAAACAGGCTAAATCATCAAGATGCATCAATCCTCTTTAGTTTAGAAGTTAACTTGGGTTTACGTCTTTAAAAAAAAACAGTTTATGGTTAATACGCCCATACACTATATCCTTTTTTGGTAGACTTAAGATTACATTTACTGACGTAAAAACCCATAGATGTAGATTATTTTGTATTTAAAACTATTTATAATCATAGATAAATTGAATTCTGACTATTAAAAAGAACCCTGTTCCTTCCAGAACACTTATGTAGGAATTCAATTATAATTGGTGAAATTATGATCGATTCAAATAAAGTAAAACTATCTCAAATACAAAATCAACATTTATATAAATCAACATTTATTATTTTAATAATGGCACAATATACTTAACAGTCTTAATATTTTCAAATTGAAAAAGTACATAATATTTAAAACAAGTGTTAGTGTAAAAATAAATTTGACAAATAAACTGAAAAAAAAATAACTCAATATTGCAACTAAAACATATTCTTCTTCTTAAAATTTAAGTAATTAGGTATTTTAATCATTTATAGTATGACTCAATCTATTTACAGTTGCAGTTAAAAAAAATACATTTACCTTAATGTAATTCAAAACTTAAATAACTGACATTTAATACCAACAGTTTGGTTATAAATTAAAAACTAGTTATGAATACAAAAAAAATGGAACTGAATGTGAGTGATACTTACTGGCTTACAATAACTTAAAGTAACATAGTCTGTTTATACCAAAGAATAATTTGCGAACAAATTAAATGTGAAATTACGTAAATGCGAAAAGTTAATGTTATTATAACATATTATTATTAATTATTATTCAATCAACTCTTTCTCATCCGTTATCGTAAGAGAGTCCAACCAACTCCAAATCAACTCGCAGCAAAGTAAACAATAAAAAGGGAACGCCATGACACGCCATATATTTCTATCTCGCTCTTCTGCTTGTCACGGGCAACCCTGGCTTTTGCGACGTTACTTTTTTAATTGTGTGCCTTGTGTGTTGGTCGTAAAGTGCTTCTTTAATAACCATTGTTTGTACTAAAACGCGATTTACGGCGTCAACTTTAAGCTATGTGTAAGTAATACGTTTAAAACGTTAAGGCGTAAAGACCATTTAGAATTAACGGCGATTTTACGCCCTGAATTGATTTAAATTATGATCGTTACATCACAACAAAACTAAATAAAAAACATATTGTTTTCTAAAGTTTACGCGAACACTACACATTATACGGGACACTACACATTATACACACTACGGGAGAGTCTCTCTGTGACCACGGACCCTGCAAAGGGTTCGAAACGTCAGGATAAACATTAATTAAAACTAATGTGTAAAATAAACGCGAGTAGATCCGTAAAAGTTGTTTCATTTCAATAAATAAAAAACATTCGACTTTTACGTTGATAATTTACCTTTTCTAAGATATTATGACCAAAAATTTCTGAGTTGTATAAACATTTTTTTTTTGCGAATTTCTATATTTCGTATATACAGCTCGATAGAGAAAAAAATTCTGAGAAAAATGGTACATATAACTCAATTTGGCCAAAATGGTTTATACACCAATTGAATCCAACCACCAATGAAATGGTATCGATAAAATTTCACATTTTCATCAACCTCTCAGTCTAGAGAGTCTATTCTTAATTCGTATGTCTATTTTTTTCCCCCAGTTTTTCCTTTCATCTCGTATTGTAGCTGCTCTGCGAGGGCCATTAACATTAAGTATTATCATCGCAGATATCGATTTTAAATATAAAAAATTGTCTTTGAATTATTATCTGTACCTAAATGCACAATCACATGTTAACGGGAACAGGTGTTGAACAGTTGATTATACTATAAATTTAAGGCATTGCTCTTGCACCGTAAAGCCATACTATAATAAACCATAAACCGACAGTAAGTTAACCATTAATCGAGTGGCAGCCCTGACGTGATCTACAGTACGACAGTGATAAATGCGTGAGCAAAGATTGCTACTAATTGGAGTTTTGCATACAACCCTACCTACCTACTAGCGCATTCTCTAATTAATGCCAACTCAGCTGAGGGTAAATGTGCACTTAATTGCTCACACATATTATAAGAAAACAGTTGTACACCATATTGTATTCATGCGCACAATACGTATTGAAATAACTCACTAGAAATGAATCAAGTAAATTGAAAATAAACTCTGATTTCTGCATGAGTTTTCTGAAAAGCTTATTAAATCAAATAGTATCTACTTACGTATAGTGTATCTAACACTTGACATTTACTCCAAGAGCTGTCATGTGAGGCATACCATATAATTTGTGGTCTTATCTATCATATTCTAAATGTCACTTAACATCAATCAAATGTTAGTAGCTTAAGCATGCATAAGCATAGAGCATAAGTTGTGTTCTGACAGTTAGAGATAAGATAGCCAAATCCTCAGTTGTTGAGGATTCTGGATACAGTGGGTTTCTACCTTTAGCCTTATTATCATATAACATCGGATGAGATGAAACCCAAATGCTTACCTGTCAACCAGAAAAAAACCTACAAAATGCACTATGGCTTTAATGTAGCTGTTGAACGTAACGTAAACTATTCTAGAGGCTATTCATAAGGTGTTAATTAACCGCTGCGTAATTTCTCATCAAACAGGCTGACAGAGAAAAATAGTATTGTAGATAAAGCATCGCCTCAGTCAAGCCAAGGGAGAATATTAATACATCCGCAGATTATTTTGCAAAAAGGCCGCGGCTAGACGCACCTTTTTGCTTCGACATCCTGCGCGCTAGATCGTAGGTAGTGTTGTTACAAACGCGTGGGTACGAAGGAGTTTGCTGATGGAGAAGGTAGAATTACACACAAAAAGAACAATAAATAACTAAGAACTATTCTAAATATTACAAAAAAAACATTTTGTTTTTTTTTTTTGCCTTTAAAGCACGTACTTTAACTGAATTTGTAACTGATGTCGAAGTTTAAAATTAAAATTTTTCTTCTAATAAAATAGTTATATTTACTTACATGATAAAAACAAAATTACAACATTTTAGAGAAATACGTACACAAAGGTAGTTCTGGTACAAATCAACGCCACACAATTTCACCAAGATGGCAAACATGGTCTTGTGTGCAGTGATTAGCGAAACCTTTTTTACAATTAAAACGGATAGCAAAGCGAAACAAGTTTTCTTTTTTACAGAGAAATTAAAAGTATCATCTTTCACAGAGAAATATTACAGCTTTACTTATTGTGTCATCAGAAGAGTCAAAATTAAACTCTTTCACTATTCAAAGATTCATCATAACGCATGATCGATGTGCTCTACATAAGAAACGAGACCTATTGTTACACTGTATTACGCAACAGAGAAATTGAAATATTGCATTTTTTGCAATCAAAACACTAAAACAATTTCCTAAACAGATGTTTACAACATAGGCATGGTTTACCTAAATCAGTTTATCGAACAGATATTTACAACTGTTTCATACCACCTTTAAGTATCCTATAATCTTCTAATTACAGACAATTTTGTAACGTAAAATAGTTTTGATAAAAGACCTCCTCCCTATTATTGACGGAGCCTAGCGTGTCTACAAAATAAAACGCAAATAAAGCATAATCGCGGTGAGGTCAACCGTGCACTGCCCCTCATTGTCTCAACACGACCGTAGAATAACGTGCTTTCATTCCAGCGTTTAACACGAACAAAGGCATAAAGGGTGTTTTCGATGTTCTAAAATTGACAGTGTACGAGCAACAACGCTCTGCCCATATGGTCCATTGTGTTAACTTTGTAAGGAGCGACGATTCATGGTCTGTCAATACCCCCCTGTTCGCGCCCTGAGTGATAAATAACTCGGGAAATTGCCAGCGCTCCGCTCGACGCCGTTAATTTAAAAAGATTTAAATGTTATGAATAGCGGTCGACAATGCGCATTATGAGAAATTATGAAAAATTAGCTTCCGTTAGAGGCTAATTGTGTATTTAATGTTTGGTCTTTAAATTTTTTTTTCTGTTATGGTTATCTGTGACATTAGAGTTGTGATAAAATACTACGATTTTGTGGTTTTTGAACATCAGAAATTTAAGGTACAGTTGCTTTCGCCATGATCGGGGAGGTGCTAAGAAAATCCGTCTCTACATGTTGACGTCCAGATGAAACAAACTAGAACACATTTAAAGTAAGATTACACAGGACTATAGTTATTAGGGAATCACGGAAACCACACGATACTGATAGTCCATTATGTAAGTACCCTAAGTTAGATTTTCCACTCCACACACATTAAACCAATTTAATTGCAATTAAGTAAATGAGTTTAAATATAAATAGTCCGCCTTGGAGACCTGGTTTCAGTCACGCTCGGGTTCGCGAAATATGCCCAGCGAGTAACGGGACCTGCTCACCAATTAGTGGAGGTAAACGTGGGCCAAGCGGCCAACACACTGCCGCTTAGCTCTCACTACATTGCCACGAAATTAGTGGGAAAATCATTAACAAATTCTTGCCCGTGGAATAATACGGAGCTCCAAACATTATTTTATCCTTACTAAATTGATCCCTTTGCCACAAGCTATTCAATTGTTTATTTTTAATAGTATGTTCTATTTACAATTTCTTTATTTTTAAGATGACCGTGTATGAAAGGAATTGTTGGTATTGGTTAGACAATGAGCTTTTTAAGTACCTAGGTATTCTAAGAGTAGAACCGTTTTCCCTAACTTAAAAACTCGTGTAGACTTTATGTAGTGGTTTATTATTAGTAACGACACACATTCTTCTTTTGGTGTTCATAAAAAAAAATTAAAAAAGAAACTGTCTTTTTTAAATTAAAACCTTTTTAATAGAAACTATTTCTATACTAATATTTAATCTGTAACACAGAGCAACTACGCCAACTTCTGTATTGTTTATGTTTGTGTGCCCCCGAGTCACTGTCGCGAGCATCTCTTCTAATAAGAGCTTATGCCCGCGATGGAAGCATGGCCGCAATTTATGACGCTAAGAAGATTGCGCTTGAGAATAATTTGTAGGGTCGCCGCCGCCGGCGCACCGGCCCAGCATAAATTGCGGCCATTTGTGATGGCTAACAGCGCGTTCGGATTTTAGCAAATCGTTATAGAATCAGATTATACACTGTGGGCTTGTAATTCGTACGACGCTGTGGAAAATGGTTAAGTGCGCTGTGTGGCTAGCGTGAGCTCTATTTAGTTTCCTCTCGATCAGGTTAACACGAGAATTAGTGGTGCATCGCCGCCTCCATAGGTATCCTAGCGACGAATCAATCCGCGCTTTTTGTGGTTTACCAGCTAACTGTCACGAAAACGAAGACAGTTATGACTTTCTGAGTGCCTAGTCAGACAGACTAGTGAGACAACATCACATAATATTGTTCTCCCAAATGAGTAGCTAAAGCACTCGTTCTATGGAAATCAGACACAACGACGGTACCACAACCACCCAGACCCGACACAATATCGAAAAGTTCGTTTTCGACATTGACCCTACAAGGAATCGAAACCGGGACCTCAGAGTTAGCGCCGCCAAAAGTCCGGCGTGCAAGCCACTCGGCTACGAAGGTCGGCGAAAAATTAGTATGGCATTGAAGCAGCGCCTTCTGGCGACATACAAGAAGAGTTAAAATTTTGCCATACAAATTCTCGTTTTTGTTAACGTGATCGAACGGCGAATTAAACTCACACTAGGTACTCAGAGGACACTCTACCTATGTAGGATTTACGATAACAAAGCAGTGAAACAACAGTGAGAAGTCGACAACATTAATTCTTTGTCACCCACCTAACGATGTGAGTTACAATTTTGCCATACAAATTGTCGTTATTGTAACGTGATTAAATCATACTAATAATATATATAAAGAGAAAAGCTTTGTATTTTTGTATTTTTGTTTGTAACGAAAAAATTCAACTCAACGATTTAAAAAAGTCTTTCACTATTAGAATGCTACATTAGCGCTGAGTAACATAGGCTATATTAAACAAGAAATGTCCACCCGTGCGAAGCCGGGACGGGCCGCTAGTTATTGATGAAGTAAAAAAAACGAGCGAGCCTTACAGTAGTCGCATATGATGTGTAACATTTAACATCTCCCCTTAATAATAAGCAATTTTAATATTATATTATGAAAAAAATGGGTCAGGTATTACATAATTTTATAACTATAAAATGAATGCAGAAATATTCATTAGAAGACATTTGACATATCAAAAATTACATTTAATAGTCAAATGACACAATATGTCACTTAAAATAATAATATGCCATGTTCATAATATCGATTTTAAATTTACAAAATTACCCTCGACTTCCTGTTACACTGTTACACATACTTCCGTCCCATTTTCAGCTTCATCAGGCTTGTTTGGGGGCGGCGAGGAACGTAAAGGGTTCCTCAAGCTGTGTGAAACGAATCACCTTCGGAGGTTTTCTAGAGGGAACGGTATCGCGCACTAGTGCGCGTCCCCGTACCCTACTAGATTCTCTGAAGGGTTCGGATCGGATCGGGGAGCGGAACAACCCGAGGACGCCTCTAAAGGCTCGGACCTCGGCTCGGGTTGACCGGGCCGTGGTGGAGGAGAGGAGCGCGCGAGGAGTGTAGAGCGCGTGTGAACCGGTTCTTCGTACTAGACATGTGCATGTTTAGTGTATTCTGTAAATATGTACTGGCATTTAGAGGATCGGGCGGGGGTCACGAAATCACTCCCACAAGTTGCGTATATGGAAAGCGGCGGAAAGGTTTTACACATCAAAAATCTGTTGCTAACCCTATTTTTAATGGTTAAATGAAAAAAGTGTCGATCATTGAGTGCCTAGTGTAAGTTTTGTTTACTATCTCCGTATTCATTCGATTACGTTTACAAAATCGGAATTTTAACTCTTCTCGTATGTCGCCAGGAGGCGCTGCTTCAATGCCATATTAGTTTTCGTTTTCGTAAACGTAATCGAATGAACGGATACGGATATTAAACAAAACACACACTTGGTACCCTGGTGCCACTTGAACTGCGGTTTACGACGACTAGATTTATATGGTGTCTGCGGCTGCGTCGCTCCTCGTTTCATCTGTTGTCTCCGTCCATCCATCATAAGGGATTGACCCGTTTGCTGAGAGGCAAGGCCGTCTCCGATATTTGGTTTAAGCGTCACTTTCGTCGCGATACCGTTAAGCTTCGGAGCAGCCGGCCGAGCCGATAAGTCGGAGGGAACTCGGCAAAGCAAGACGGATCGTCGGCGTTGCTTAATTTTATGTTAATGGCCGGTAAGCCCGTGTGAAATGGAACGCGCCTACACTATGCTGACGGTGCGCTGGACATTAGCGCTGCAAGATTAATGTCGAGTTAAGGAAATTAAGAGCGTTCAAATTGCATTTGGAATGCAGTTGATGAAATATGCTTTATGTACTTTTGATTGCTGTGATTTTTTTATTTATTGTGAAAAACACATCTGGGATTTTTTTTAAGGTTTTTGGTATTTGTATAACTGCTATTAAACTTCAAGATAGATGTCATCATCATCAACCTATCACTGCCCATTGCTGGACATAAGTCTCAAACTGAAATATAGTAACATAATCCATTTAAAGTGTTTAGTATTTAACGTTTAATGTTTTACCTATCATAATTATTAGTGTATTTCTTAAATTTTGGTACATAGGTTTGTTTGACTTACATTTACTTGTAAAATGTAAAAACTCTATTGGGCAGTAGAAATCACACTAATTATAAGTGAGAAATATAGTTAACTATCGTACCATTCATTACTTTACTTAATATTCACTAAAAAGGGCACCCTACTTTTTATGCAATAAAAAATATAGGCACTTAGTACATACCTAATTATTCCTGTTAATTGACGTTTGTAATTAAATCTATAAGTCAATTAACTGATTTGCAGTAGCCGTATAACTAGATCAGGTAGGTAGATTAGCATGATATAATTTTAAATTAGTTTTAGATCTTCACTTTGTAATTTTTCGTTCTACTTAAATGGGCGGATCTAACTGTCCAAGCATCCGGAAATCGTCAAATAGTTCTTCAACTACTTTTTTAGAAGACAATGTAGTTTACATCGTAATTTTTTATATTTTGGAAGATATTGATGTTGGTCGCATATGGCCTTTACCTACATCGTAATCGGCTTTTAGGGTCGGCAAGAAGTTAAAGTTTCTTCAATCCTCAGAGGGTTTCTAGAAGGTATGGCATCACCCAAGCGCGTGACAGATCCCTTCTAGATTCTCCGAGGCGTTGAGACCGAAATAGTAATGAGTCTGCTTTCCGTGTTTCGGAAGGCACTTAAAGTCGTCGGTACAAAATGAGCTGATGATGATGAGTCTACTAGGCCGACACGACAAATCTTGAAACCCGACTGAAGATGGTATCGCATGGTGACTGCATGTTTATAAACTGCGTTACGTTTTAAGAATGCAACTGTACGCGTAGAAAGAAAGGAGGAAAGGTGCGGAATGATGCGTGTTCTTAGGGCTTTATATAGGTATGTTTATCTTATTTTATATTTGACTGTCCTTCAGCTATGAGTAGGGTTGGCAACCCAAATATGAAATGTAGCATCCTAACGCAATCCTGTCCTACTAAATTAAGGGCCTGTTTCACAATGTCTGATTAGGAGATATGTGGCAGATAAAGTGACAGTTTTGTATGGAATATCTGTCAAGTAAACGCTAACGGGAACTTACTTGTAGATCGTGAAACAGGCCCTTAGGGTTGAACTGCTTTAACAAAAACTTAATAAATATACTTTTATACGCACAATTTAAAACTACTATATTGTCATGTAGTTATAATCCACAGACATAGACAGTACTGTCACGTGAGTAATATTTATTCATGTGGAACTGTACCGTGATTTTGGAAACTAAGTACAATAAGTAGTTATTGTAATTTGTTTTTGCATTTGTACTATATTTTATGAACAGTAGGAGGAAAAGCGTCTTCTTAATTTTGAGGCGTAAACAGACGTAGTCATTCAACTACTAATATTAGCTCTAACGGCGATCACTCATTTTGTCAAATAACTCACTGGCAAGTTAATTTATTGTCGGAAAATGAGGTTCTTGTCATTTGAGCAATCTTTTTTGAATTTGCCATAGTATATAAAGAGACAACCAACGGGGCGATATGTTTTCTTACCCCGACGACCCGGTCAACCCGAGCCTTTGGTTGTTTCGCTCCCGATACGATCCGAACCTCGGAGAATCTACTAGGAACGGGGACACGTTTGTGTGGTGGATGCCTCATGCCCATTCCCTCTAGAAAACCCTGTCGGTGTTTCGAACTCAGGACTTGAGGAAGGAATCTCTATAGTTTTTCGCCACCCCCAAAAATTTTTACCTGACCCAGCCAGGAATCGAACCTGGGTCTTCCGCGATCCGGGTGGCTAAGCTACCAAGAAGGCTGACGTAAACATTGAATTTTTACACTGTATTTAATTTTTTGAGTGCTTTTAGCGGCACTGTGTCATCTATCCAACGGTTATTGCAACCGATGGCTATGCAGATTCATCTTTACAGATGAAATACCACAAATTTGATAACACAACGCTATAGTAGTGCAGCAATTAGCACTTAAAAATAAAAAGTTAAAAATAATTTTTAAGTGACGTTGAAAAGGGCGTTTGAAGCCATCATCAAACACAAAACATTAAAAAAAGCGCTGCGTTGTTACACGGCGTACGCTTTGGTTGAGTGTCGCTAACGTCGCCACCTCGGTTTACCGATCTTATGTAGCCCTTTATATTAATATTGTATTTTATTTAATAGACCAACCAACAAGATTAACACAAACACAAGCAAAATTGTTTTCGTACAAAAATGGACGCTGCCACGGCATGCAATGTGGACTAAATTATATTATTTAAGTACATTATTCAATACCGGCTTAACTAGCTAACTTGAATAAAAAGTTAGTCAAGTTACGAAAAAATATTATTTTAGGCTATAGGCATCCCCAGGTGGTGTTTAGCCAGCCGCCAAAAGTCTGACATAATAATGCAATTCACCTTCATTCACAAATGCATCCTTCATGTTCAGCGCAAAAACAAGAAAAAATCGTACTCACATTGCCGAGGAACCCGCTGCAGGGCTGTATGGGCGGGGGCAGCGGAGGCAGATCCGGCGACCGGCGCCGGGGACTGCGCCCCTCGTCCGTGTGGCCCATGCCTTAGTTGTACATATCTGGAACAATGACAGATAAGTCAGTCTGTGAGCACGGCTGGAGCAACGCGGCCGTAACGTTGGCCAAGCCAGCCAGGATACTTTTACCATGGACTTTTATTAAGTAAAATGTTTTTGTTAACGTAAATTTTGTTGCGAAACAAATTACAAACACAAATGTTGAAAAAATTTCCACGAGCAGGATTTGAACCTGCACCCTTCTGACATACCGGGTCAGGTGCTCTCCCAATTGAGCTATCGTGGTTCTAACCAGCCCGTCGAAATTATTCAACACTATTTACTTTTTCACTTTGAAAGCCAAAGGCGCCCCTCAATGTTAACAACTACCGTCATCAACATTCGATCATAATATTTTTACAAATACTAAAGATCAGTTAAGAAGTAGGCAAGCTGGTTAGAACTTTTGCGATGATGCTGCGTTGTTTTCACGCTGCACCAGTTGTCCTTGCGTCTGGACTCCATTTACACTTAACATCAGGTGGAGTGGAGTCATTTGTCGAGCTACGTAAAAAAAAAAAAATTTTTATTTTTCGTTGACGTTTGACAAATTCTAGATCAGTTTTTCTCTGTGTTTGAGCTTATAAAAAATAACCTTTTCGCATTATTCAGCGGATTTCAATTAAATTTAATTCCGTCACAATACCAAAACAAGATGTACTCGTAACAAAACGCTATAAATTGCTAATCTCTAGCGACTGAGGTAATTACGTCTTTTTACAAAGGCTATGTTCAGTTTCGTTGTAAACTTTTTTACAAGAGCTCTTTTAGTTTTAATAAAACCTTTTTTACAACTGTTAACTTCAGTTTCACTTTGAACACAACATTGTGAATGCAAAATAACAAATTATAAATAGAAATTACGATATTTCCCAAAAGCCAATCCTTTACGTCTGGCGAAAGTCTACTTCATTAGATAGACCAATATTCAAGAATAAAATTAATTTTGAAACTAGAAAGAAAGAAGCAGATGTTATTAATCAGATCCAATTAGGTGAAATAAATTATTTATTAGCAATAAGCACCCTGCTGAGCTTCGAATGGCTACCGAATATTTGCGACCAGTAATATGACACCCTAATACGCCATAAGGCTCTATTATAATATTCTTATTTATGGGCTCGACAGTTTTATTTTAAAATAGCTGTAAAAGAGTTGTTGCAGCTCATTGGACAGACGCGAAGTTTTTCAAAAGCAAATCATATTTTTTTATTATTTATATATTTATATAATTCAACGTGCTTGTTTACAGATATCTGTAGAGATATCGGTTAATAAGCTCTAAACAATTGAATTTTGTGTAATGTTATTTTTAATTGTATGATATTTTTTTGTGTTGGGCATATGACCATATACATAGATATGATAATATAATTATATTGACGTGATCTTTTGAATACAAACTATCTGTGCACTGGAATCGAAAGTGCCACCACAGGTTTAAAATCGCGTTTAAATACAATTTTCCTGGTGGAACATGTCAAAGACTTCTGAGACATCTACTTATTTACGTTGGCATATTCTGCAGGTGTAATTGGTGGAATACATGATATTTGTATCCGTGAAATCGACAGTGGGCCACTTTTTAAACACCGATCTAGAACCCAAAGCATTAAGACGCAAAAACTCCGACTAAATGTTTCTACCAGAAATCTTTACAAAACTGCCTCATAGAGCAATCTAACTTACATCTTTCTGATGCCAATTAAATCACACCCAATCAAAAGCCGGCAGTGCGTCAAATCTTTCACAAACGCACAGTCTTGAGTAGAGGTCACTAACCAATCTGTACATAACAAAGCACAACACATAAGCCACTGCACTCTGAGCACTAATCATTTAGGATAAAGATAAAAATTAAATGTCGGCCAATGATGTGGTCTAACGCTATTTCGGTAATAGAAATGAGAGAAACACGGTTGTATGGGTGGATTGCGAATTTGGTATTGTGTGGCGTATGTGTTGATTAGAAATCAACGGTCGCCCGCGAGGCCGTTTGTTCACCTCACCAATAAAATGGTATCTGCTACTAGGGCTGGCTATCACAAGTGTTATGTAAAATGTCCAAATCCTATTAGATCTTGTAGGGATAAGACAGCCTTCGCTTTAGAATAGAATAGAATAGAATAGAATATTTATTTATTTTGGGCACAGGAGTATCCACTTGGCCAAACACACATTTGGAAATCGGTCCAGTTTAGTGATTTTTAACTCTAGTTCACCCATCCAGTGACAAGGCTATGCAAATGTTGCTTAACTTGCAAAATCGCTACCCAATCGCAATTTTGCTCCGCCGAGTATCTCTTTTCTAAAATTACCGACTTCTAAATAGTTTAATGGCAACCCTAAGCCATGCATTATTAATGAGCCGAACTCGTTCGATTCTCATTTAAATGATTTGCATGAGAATTAATATTACTGACTTCCCACTGTAGTTTCACTGCTTTGTTATCATAAATCCACCGTACCAGTGGGTAAAGTCACGGAATAGATACTGTTCTGTGGGTAAAGTGTCCTAAGTGACTTTGAAGCGGTAAGTGCTTATAAGTTCGCCATTCGATCACAAACGGAAACGAAAATTAGTAAGACAATGAGTGGCACCAATGTTCGACACAGTTTTCATTGTTTAAAAATCTATACTAATATTATAAAGAGGAAAGCTTTGAATTTTTGTATGCATGTTTGTAGCGAATAAACTTAAAAGTACTGTACCGATTTAAAAAATTCTTTCACCATTAGAATGCTACATTAGCGCTGAGTAACATAGGCTATATTTAAAAAAATGTCCACCCGTGCGAAGCAGGGACGGCCGAATATATAATTTCATTAAAAAATTACTGGATGACAATTAGGTGGGTCGTCTGTAATCAATTATTGCTAAAGACTAAAAACAGTTGCTGACCCGTACTATTAATGATTAAAGGGAAAAAAAAGACGATTGGTTCCTGCCGACTACTGGTGTCACTGCAGTGCAAGTGTGCTAGTGCAAGTTTTATTTACAATTCGAACACAACGGAAACGAGAATAAGTATGTCAAAATTGCAATTCACCTGGTTTGCCAGATTTTAGCTTTAATTAAAAAACATTGAAGAATTTTCTAAACTTTACGCCAACACTACACATTGAAATGAAACAACTTTTACGGATCTGCTCACGTATATTTTATGCCAGACCAAAAGATACTGTAAGTAGGGCTTCCAATCCCGCAATACCGAGATCCCGCGTCATTTTTCAGTCCCGCGTGTTGCGGGATTACAGGCGCGGGATCCCGCGTGATTTGCGGGACTCTCTTCGCAAGCAGTTACAATTAAATGCTAACAAACTGACCAAACTAAATAATTAGTTCTGTCAACACTCAGAAAATGTGTTTTTTTAATTGTACTTGATTCATCTGGTTTCTTTACATACACAAAAAAAAATGTTTAATACAGTGTAATTTGATTGATCTCATGCATGAGCATGTAATAATAGTAAAACTTAAATAAAAGTGAAGAAAGTAATGTTGATTCATTAGTTGTTTTATTTGCCTTTTAAATAATAAAAAAAAATATATAATTACTTATAAATTTTATATGCGGGATCCCGCAAATACTGGGATTGAAAATTCCTACTCCCGCAAATACTGAGATTGAATATATGCTGCGGCATTGGGAGCCCTAACTGTAAGCTAAGTAAAACGGAACGAATGTGATTAAATTAAAACGAGGATATAAGCTACCAACTGATTATGAGACGATCAACACCTCAGTCTCCCTGTGGTTCGAAATGTCAGGATAAACATTAATTAAAGCTAATGTATAAAATAAACGCGAGTAGATCCGTAAAAGTTTTTTTATTTCAATTAAAGAATTCTTTAAAGAACTCTTTAAACCTATTAAGTAAAGCTATAGGTATCCCAATAATTATAATAGGCATTAAAAATATACGATCTTTTTTATTACCCATCTCAATAACAAATAGGAAAAACCTTGACGCATCAACAATGTGATAGGTATAATTCAATTTTTCTATTAATTTTATGATTTTTAAAATAGGGCTGCCACCTTCTTGTTGACAACAAAAGCAATCGTAAAAGATAAAAAGCAAATAAATGACAAAACATAAACCATCTTTGATCGGACATATAAATATAAACAAGATTTTCTATAACATAAGAATTTATTAATAAACGCCTTGTTTATATTGTAAATCGTATTATTACAACTGAAAGTGTAAGACGTAAAGCGGTTTTGTAACAAGCTGAGAGTTTCTTCAACTTACTTTTTTAAAATGATTTAATAAGTTTACAATTGATGATTTTTTGTCACATACCTACTTTACGAGATATTACTTTTGAAATAGTTTGTTATTCTAAAAATTGAATTGAAATTGAATTGAACCTCTAGTAATTTTTATTTCTATTGTTTTCATTAATATTGTAATGTCAAAGTTAAAAAGTTTTTTTCAAGTATGCTTAAGAATTTATGCTTTTGAATCGTCCAAAAATTTTTTTACCTACTACTCATTCAGGACGTCTATTTCTTAGCTGTGAATGAGGGGCAACCCTGTTTGCAACCGTTACAACAACCTGTTCAACGAACAATGTTATATTTTGTTGGCGTATTCAAACACTTAATCGATTCTAGACTTTTTGCGAAAACTTTTTTTTTACATTTTACGTAGTTTTAATAAAGGTATTGATCGACCTTCATGTTCTTTCAAATTCAGAACGAAATTCATGATTCGAATTAAATATTTATAAAATTTATAAAATACAGTGAAAGAATTAAACGTCGGGTAGGCCAGCCAGGAATTGAACCTTGGTCTTCCGCAACCCGGGCGGCTGCACTGACCGCTATCCTACCGGGAAGGCTGACGTAAGCGCTGAATTTTGTTACTACTTTTTATTTTTTTTTCAGTGGTAATAGCGGCACAGTGCGCCATCTATCCAACGGTTATTGCAACCGATGGCTATGCAGATTCATCTTTGCAGATGAAATACCACAAATTTGATAACACAACGCTATAGTATTTTTTTTTACTTTTTATTTATTTTAAGAGCTTGCTGCACTGAAATTTAATGAAATATTTATAAAATTTATAAAATACATTGAAAAAAATTTAATACATAATTAATTTTATAAAATTTAATTAAACAAAAAAAAATATAAATAGTTTTCCTACTTCTGAACTTTATTTGCTATTGATTAAATTCAAAAGTGTTACATACTGCAATTTTTTTTCAAAACAAATGGTAATGTAACAAACCCTTTGCCAAAAAAACAAGACGCACTCAAACTTTTATTTTTATTTTATTACGTTGCTAAAGGGATTATGCTCAATATTCCTGTTATTCCTAGAGCTGATTTTGCAAAACGGGAAAGCCATTTACCGACAGCTGAGTATAGGCCTCCTATTTCGCTTCGCTAGCCACGGCTCTCGAATATTGTAGACACTGAAAATTATCTAACGCTACAAACCAAAATAAACAAATTCTAAATTAATTAATTGTCATTTTTTATCTCATATATAATCACCGGTGTAATTTAAAATTCCCTAACCCTAACTTTTAGCCGCGACACTTTTTACATCATACACTATACATGTACTCTATACACTCTATACATTAAACTTCGAAATTCGTAGTTTTTCATCTTTTGCTAAACATTTTCGCCTTAATACGTTTGGTGTAACCAGCTTTTAAATATATTATATGATATTATAGGTTAATACAAAGTTATGCACCCGCTGCATAATCTACTTACAATGCGGCCAAGACTATGCTGCCTGATAAAAAGCCCATTGAAACCTGACAGTGCTCTAAGCAAACTTTAAGATCGAATTAAAGATACGTAATAGCTTCCTACTAGTCGATTTGCTTTCGTAAAACCTCTTATAAAATTGCAAGTCAAACAAAAAGTGTAAGTACACACGGCGGCAGATCAACCTACACAAACCTGTCAAATTTCTCTAATGAAAATTGATCCTTATAATAACCAAAAGATAAAGTTCAAAATTGATTGTAGAAATTTGACAGTTTTGGGTAGGTTGATCTGCCCCGTACACGGTTGAAGTTATTTTGAAGTAGGGTCATGGCACCAGTTCTCAACAATGGGTGGTCGACAGAGTTATCGAAGCCAAAAAATAACATAGATTTTCATTGAAATATAACTGGCTGGTGGCCTGTATTTTATTGTTGCTAAAGACTAACATCAGTTGCTAATGCTAACCCCTATTTTTAATTGTTAAAGGACAAAAATGTCGATCGTTGGTTCATGTCGAACACTGCTGGTGACACTACTTATTTATACTATAGCCAAATTCGATAAAGAATGTTCACCAACAATGCGTTGCCAAGCAACCAGTGACAGGCATGTATTGACAACCTTTTCCAGATGGTCAACAGGAAAGATTTTACGTAAAAGATTTATCTACCTAAATTTAAATATTGTATGAAAAATTTAAAAACCAAAAACCATAGTACAATCATAGCTTTGTTTTAACCTATGTGAGTGAATAAATTAGCTACCTTGAAATAATTAAATAATAGCACTTGAAGATTCAATAATTTATTTATTACATAAATTAATCAACTGCTGTTACAATCCAAATTTCTTTAACGTCTATTCAATTTGTTCATGAATGTTTGTTTTGCATTGCAAATGCACTGTTTACGCTGCAGATTTTAGAGGTAGTTAAGATAATCGACCCTGGATAGGTACTAGTGTCATCTTCATTTGGAATGCTAATAATAACGGGACTAAAAAATTAAATTAAATAAATATAAAAAACTTTTAATATTAACTTTTAACTTTTATTTTCATAAATGGTCTCGTTTATACCGTAAAGTTCACTTAAACTAACATCTTATACCTATGCAAAGAACAGAAAAATTCTATAGTCGATCGCCATCATATAAAGTCATCTGTAATTGGATATATTCGTGGATCTAGTAACGAGGTAGCTTAGTTACAGCGAATGTCGATATCTTTACCTGGCTGGTGGTCTGTCAGGGTTGCCTCTGCCGAGATAGTCCCACAAGGAGTTGAACTTCTCTCCTCTTATATGTAAGCAGCACATGCCGCTAAATACTTTAGCACTTTGTCAAACCAACAACTTTATAATATAACTAATATTTTTCTTTGTCATCGTCTAAGGTTTTTTTTTGTAAATTACAGAAAGAAAATTTTATTAAGTTTTTAAAAACAATCTACGCCCGAGATTTAAATCCTTTTGATTTAGTGGGTCAGCAGGTGCAGGTACCCCTACCAATTGGCAATAGTGGATGAGCAGGTCGGATCCACTCGGACTGCGAATGACTCCATCGAGTGCTCGGGGTCCCGCAAAAGCGGTAGACGGATGTCGGGCGGTTTAGTGGGTCGGTCACAGCCCATCAGGTGATTGGTCACCTGATGGGCTGGCCCCACACACCTCCCGCGGGCCTGCAACAGCCCGGTGAGAAAATGGATGCAGATTCCGCTCGTAAAAAATAATCGGATAATGCCACTATTGGCCAACCACGATAAAGTAACCGGTCAAAAGAAAATAAAAGAATAAAAAGATCTTACATTGAATTTTTATGAGTTTTCATTTGTTCCAAGTTCCAACGCAACTTTTTTCAATTATCAATATACAAAGATGAATCTCCAACCACAAGATCGCTAGCCCTGATCGCAGCCTCGTGTAGGTGATAAATATGTCGCTATCGCCATGGGATCGACACGGACGTACGTCCGACCACACTTGTCGACGTGCGCCGCCGCTCGACTTTGTATCCTAACCGTAATGTTATAGGGATCATTAGCCCGTAACAATTAGCGGCGCAGTGGACACGCTGCTCCGTGAGAACTCTCTTTTGATTTGAAATTTACCACATACTTACATTTCATATGTTAAATTGTTACAAGTCTGGACTTTCTATAACGCATCAGTTACAATCGATAGAGTTATCAAAGGCCACACGACTTGTTTCTGAACTTATATACTCGTAGCTATTTAAATGATCAACATAATAAACATCCATATCAAATAGGACAGATTACATGCAATTACAAAAGAAAATAAAAATTAAGATTAAAATTGAAAATAGCGAATAAT
Source organism: Eudonia truncicolella (assembly GCA_949315975.1). Classification (NCBI taxonomy): domain Eukaryota; kingdom Metazoa; phylum Arthropoda; class Insecta; order Lepidoptera; family Crambidae; genus Eudonia; species Eudonia truncicolella. The sequence continues at coordinate 14,538,065 of OX438836.1, forward strand.
TTTAAATTAGTCACAATACATATTATGAGAGAAAAGACCTGCTAAAGCTGCGAATTTTATTCGTAAAATATAACTTTAAAATAGTCTACAGTTCAAGTAGATTTATTGTAACCTTAAGTAAATATTCAAAAAATCAAGCGAATTAATTACGAAATAGTTTGTAGTGACTATCCTATTCTTTTTTTTCTTGCGTGTCGACAACATGAGCTAAATGACTTAATACTAGATGGTTTTGGGTAGCTTTAAGGTCAATAGGTTCGAGAAGCGACACTGCAGTCAACAATCGTCTTCAGAATTCTCATAATCTGTCCTGTACTGGCCTGTATCAGGAAGTCAGTCACCGGTCTTTCAGCCCGTAATAGCCGGGTGAATAAAGTTATAAAACTTAATTCAACATCAATTCAATTTTATAAAACAAAAATCTGCTTCTAATTGGAGAATACACTAGAGTACAAAAGTACAAAAGCATCGCAAAAACAATGAAACATCGAGTAAAGACAAACAAAGGCATTTCCAAAATGCACATAAATCATGACTGATCCTCTCTAACCCCGTACGTATATGAATGTCTAAAATTAAAAAACCTAACATAAAATAACCTACGTTTAAAAGTACTTGACTTATATTTAAAATACCAGAACCTTAAAATGTCAAATGGATATATTACTGAAGTTCATAATGATAAAACTTGAAATACCTATGTACAAAGTCCCTAAAATTGATTTACCTTAAAATTAATTGACCAAAATGACAAGTACCGACGTAAAGTTTAAACTCTAAATATAAACGGCTTCTGTTGTCTAAAAATACAAAATAACCTCTAATTTCTAACCTATCACAAGACTTACAGGAGTGAGGCAGCTAGTATCCTCAATCATTTGAATAATAGTGTAAAAATTTGGTCATCATTGTCATTTTCCGTAACTTTTCACGTATAAATATCTAAGTGGCTGACTAACAACTGACACAACATAAATGAAAACGTAGAAAACGGTCAATTTTATCGATCTACCCACTTTTAGGCTCGCGTAACCTGATCCACTACTTCAAGGAAATAGCTCGCAAGTGGTGCATTATTTTAGGTATTTTGACCATTTGGTATTTAAATTGTTGGTATATCAAACTTTGGTGTTATAACTATAAACATTTTAAACATTAGGCTAGTAGTCCTATCGGTATTTTAATCTTAGATATTTCGTTGATAGGTATTAGTTGCTTAGTAATCTTAAAACATTGGGTATTTAGATTTTAGTGATTTTAAACCTCGGTTATTTTATGTTAGGTTTTTTAATTTTAGGCATTCAAATACATACCCCCACCAAGCGATCGGCTAAACTCAATCGGTGTAAAGTCACGGTCGACTTTAGCTGGTCGAACAAAAAAAAATTAAACACTTTTATTAGAATTTCGCAACGAAAAGCACGACAAACGGCACGAGATGTTGCGGCGAAGCCGACAACAAAGGAACCACTAAATGTAGATCCGAAACCATACCGTCTATCCGAAGTTAAACTTTATTACCCACCTTAACTTTTCGATATTAAGGTTGTCAATTCGTTGCTTTGAAACAAATAAGGTCCAAACAGAAGTGGGGTCCAACGAACGCGGCGTGTTTGACAAAAGGAGTCAATTTGAGCGTTCCTATCTGGCGATCGTTCGTGACTCATCTGTCCGTAGTGATTATCTGGAAATAATGCGATGAAGCAACTCGTGCGCATTGCTGTAGCTTGGCCGAGTGCCGTGGTGGCCGGGTGGACTGTGTACTTCTAGAGACGAAACTTATTAAAAAGTAAAAGAGACGTCCCAAGTACATACAAGTCACATAGGTATGACATCAAGTAACAATACTTTTCAGAACATAAACCATTTTTAGATTTGACTTGAAAACGTATATTTGTGACCTAAAAAGGTTTGATGGAATACCTATGTTAATAGTGACGTCATAATTCGCTATGCCTTTGCAATTCCTTTAAAGAATATCGTTTTGACAAACGCTAAAAACTTTGTTATTGGCCTTCGATGACCTTAAATGAGGGTAACTATAGTTGACCCCTATTATTTAACACAATATTAACACGTTCGTGTCTTTCTAGAATGTTTACAAGACCACAAAAATACCAAGAAACCATTATTTAAGAAAGAAACCAAAACTTAAGTAGTTCCATTCCACTGCAGTCTTTTTAAGAAAGCCTACTGGGGTTGAGCAAAAAGACAACTCTAATTACAACCTTCCATTAGACTCAGACTTACATGCACAAAATATTACTTATCATCAAAATTAGTGAATTAGCAAACGTTAAAAAACCGGCGGCTAACATCAAAGTTCGCACATACAAGTTCGAATCTTACACTTCAACTTCGACATAGTTTTGTCACAAAAAAAGGGACACCCAGAAGGTTTGCTTCATACAAACTCGCTCGACCAACGCACGCATAGACCCACCCTCTCACGGACACGGATTTCGACACAGCTCGGCTCGGTAACCGAGCACTCCGACCGATGCGATCCGCACCCCTCGGAGAATCTAGTAGGGCACGGTGACACGCACTAGTGCGTGATGCCGTTCCCTCTGGAAAACCTCCGAAGGTGACTCGTTTCTCGCCGCCCCCAAAGAAGCCCGGTAAAGCTGAAATGCCGTCTGAGGCAATCAGCAAACTCACTCCAATAAAAAAAGATCTCCGAGCGCAGAGATTCCTATATTATTGTCTAAATTATAGACTCATATTATGGACAACCTCTCACGGGCACGGGCAACACGTATTATGTGAGCGAGCACTCGAGCACGTTTGCATGAAGCTTACCTTCTGCACTAGACCCGCTCAGCATAATGGCCACTTGATATGTCGATTGAAACCCTACACCCCAGCTACAGTGGAACACTGCGAAAACACGACGTATTTTATATCTGGAGCTCTAAAATTCATGGCCGCTTAAAATTGTATTGCTGTTACAAGTCAGCCTTTGAGTGTGGATTACTTTGATGATAAAAAGTTAATGTAGGTATTTTGATCTTTAAAAAAGACTTTTGTCGTTTGGCTTTTGCACAGTTGTAATTGTTATATGAGCAGCTTTTTGTTTTATCAATAGTGAAATTATTTTAATGTTCGGGAGAGTAACCTAAGGAGAGTAATGTTCGGGGGACCATTTAGAACACATCGTGAAATTTTCGCGAACAATTTTAAGTTATAAATATTTAAACTGGCTCATATGATAGCCTGGTTTGTTGGGTACAATTTATCAAACAACTAATGGTGTAGCCTAGTTATTAATAATAATAAATAAATCTACTGAAGGTTGTCTGAAATAACACACTTTAACTTACAGAGAATCAGCATTGAAATGAAACAACGTTTACGGATCTACTCGCGTTTATGTTACACATTAGTTTTAATTAATGTTTATCCTGACGTTTCGAACCCTTTGCAGGGTCCGTGGTCACAGGGAGACCGAGGTGTTGGTCGTCTCATAATTAGTTAGTAGCTTGTATACCCTCATTTAAATTTAATCAGGTGCGTTCCGTTTTACGCAGAAAGATTTCAAGATTCAGTATTTTATTAATTATTTATGATAAATAAAAGGCGCCATAGGCCATGTTAAAGTTAAAGCTGGATCGAGATGTGTGTTACGTCGACAGTGGTGCAACTTGCCACATGACGAACAATAGAGACATTTTGCATGATTTTGTATATAACATTCGGTAGATATGGAAACACGTAGATATGGAACAAGAAACACGGAGTACAGACTACAGATTGTGGAAAAGCAGGATGTGTCCTCCATTCAGATATCATCTGGCAACAATGTCACTATAGGTTTAATTTTCGATTTCATTTTTCTATTCATTACGGGAATTATACCATTTGTCCAGCAGTGGACGTCTTTTGGCTGAGATGATGATGATTCATGCTATTTTTGATATAGTATACACTTTTTAAAGACAAGCACATCAAAATAGAGTCTATTCTGTGAATCTTCTCCCTCCATCTAGTTAAGCTCTTTTTAGATTTATATTTATGACATAACGCTTTCAGTTACGTCACTATTAAACCGCCAGGATAGTATAAGACACTTTAAAATAGATTTCACTTTGTAGTTACAAACAATAACAGAAGCTTTTAAAGTGTCGTAATCCGATAAGCCCTGCTTAGACATCATTCATGTTAAATGGTCTTATAATTTTACATCTACGAGTAATACTTAAAACACGATTTAGTGTATAAATACGAAGATCCTAAGTATATACCCACTTATATAATTCGGTTCTCTTTATAGAATGGTTTTGATTGATAGATGTCGTATGATAATGGCATATAAAGTAGTTCAATTAATAAAAATCTTTTTAATGACAATGATTTTTATAACACATCTAATAAAGTTTTCGAGGGGGTTAATGCAATGTGCTAAGTATAGATAGATATCTTAGGCTATATTAAAGTAAATAGTTTGCTGTAAAGCCCGTTGAAAACGGTTTTTTAAACATCAAAAAATCAAAGCCTTTTTACCTCTCAAGCTCTACTTTGGTGTGGAAATGTGGAGACGTCGAGACCTTGTAGTTTGTACCGAGTCTCCGCCTTCTTGTAACAAGACGTCATCGTACTCTGTACTATATCTCTTCTGCGTCTGTATATACTCTTTCGTGTCTGTAGTCACAACATAAGGAGACCGCAGAAGGTAAGCTTCATACATACCGCGCTAGAGCAACACACACCTCTCACAGACACAGAATCTCGGAACACGGTGCCGTGGTGTAGTGTGAGTTTTAATTGTCATTCGATCACGTTAACGAAAACGAAAATTAGTAGGTATGGCATTGAAGCAGCGAGAAGAGTTGACATTTTGCACATACAAATTTTTGTTTTCGTAAACCTAATCGAATGAATAAGGATAGTAAAACTCACACTAGGCATTGTGGTTCGAACAGTCCGACCGAGCGCAGCAGTTGCGAGATTCCGTGTCCGTCCGTTGTACCTATATCTGTGTGCGGTGCTCGAGCGCGTATGTGTGAAGCTTACCTTCTGCCATAGACCATATTCTGTGCCTTCTGTCTTTTGTGCTTTAGTTCTGTACCAATAGGTTTAATTTATTCTCTTTTGACTATCATGAATGACGATTCGCAGCGTCCTAATCAAATTGTTTGCTTGTAAACTGCACCAGTCATTTTAAATATAGCTTTAACAGTTACCTTGTTAATATGAAGAATAGCAGTTTATTAGGCTGGCTGCTGCGTTCAGGTCACGAGCTGAATTCTGTGTACACTTTTGACCTCTTGTGACTCTTATCTCGTTGTATTAAGGGCTACAATTATTTACATAACTGTGTTCTTGCCTGTGTAGTACACTATTAAATAAATACCTTTAAAAAAAAAGTATTATGCCTGTAACAACAGGTATCTAGCGGTATAGCAAAATACAATAACACGTATTATAATCGTAGATGCATTGTTGACGTCATCAGCAGTAAATGTGATACACAAACAACGACAAAAGTTTGAGGAAGAAAAATCTTCAGCAATAGATTTTACACTGGAGTGGTTAACGCGCCCGGTCTACGATTGCCAAGGTTAAGCAACTTTCGCAAAAGCCAGTCATCGAATGGGTGACCAAAAATTTATCATCTCGAGCTCCTACGTGCTTCGGAAGGCACGTAAAGCCGATGGTCCTGGCTGTATCAGCAGTCGTTAACAACCACCAAACCCCACTGGGCCCGCATGGTGGTTTATTTATGACCCGTTCTCCCTATCCATCCATAGGAAAGGCTCGTGCCCCAGCAGTGAGGACATAAAGATGACCTGGTGATGAATACATTTTACACGCATCTCATCATGCTATCTAGATAGCTGGTTGTAGGGTTCCCGCTCAAGGTCCTTCGGTATGATAGTTTGTCCTTAATTTTATTAAACCACCCTCGAAAGACGCTCTATCTATTAAAAAAACCGCATCAAATCCAGTCCAGTGGTTCCTAAGATTGACAGTAAGTAAGTAAGTAAGTAATTTTCATTTAGGAGGCAGTAGTTTACGAGACATTAGCAAAGAGCTATGTATACCATTTTTAATATTATGGCATTTTTATTATTCACTGCGTTACGTAGGTTTTTCATTACATAGATTACTTTCCTCACTCTCTTAGACATTTCAGCTACGTGTGATTTAAAAGTAAGCCTGTCCTAACAAACAGACGCGTTCCGGGGACTTTCTTTTAAACTGTGTATAGATATAAAAATCTCAGATGTTATCTTTACAACAGTCCGGGAGATAGCTAGCCGTCGATGTTTACTGCGTTGAGTACACAATGGATATTGTAACAGGATTGATGTCCACGCCGACTGAAATCGCAGTCGCAGCATGCAGTACCTATGTATAGACACCGCTCGACAGAGATTCTTAAGCATTCTGTGCACTATAGTTTTTAAAACGAATGATTTTAAGTAGATAATTAAGTAACGCCTCGGCGCGCTCTGCCACGATACCCGAAGGTCCCTAGTTCAATTCCCAGGTCGGGCAAAATGTATTTCGGATTTTTCGATGAATAGCCACCAACCACCAACACCAACCAATCACCAACCTGCATTTGGCAAGCGTGGTGATTAAAGTCATTACTCATCATTGTAGTGATGACTTGATTTTAATGATGGAGGTCTTTGCCCAGCTGTGGGACAGTTACAGGCTGTATACTAGATAATTTAGTTACAAGGGAATCAGAAATAAGCTACGGTTGGCTGAACTGAAAGATAATGATCAGGGGGCAATTTTTGAACCAGTGAGACACTCACTACATGATATCAATTAAGAGTGCTCCTTAAATAATTATACACATATTGTTTTCTAAAGTTTACGCGAACACTACACATTGAAATTAAACCACTTTTACGGATCTACTCGCGTTTATTTTTACAATTATACACATTTCATAGTGTATTTCATGTCACTTTTAATTTCGAAATCACCACTGAGATTCAAAAATTGCCCATAGAACTTTAAAATCTTTATTTGAAGCGCTTAGGTTATAATGTTGTCATGTGTGGTAGTGTACTTATGTCAGTATCTTATTAGCTAGTTGAATAAGTATAGATTTTATGTTTTTATAAAAAATGAATAGAAATAGTAAAGTAACAGTGAATGCGCTTATATTAAGCTTTTTATTACCATGCAGACAGGTTCTATTTCCGGTTGAGCTCTTTTGATGTCAGATAGGCGCCTAAAGTAGGTATTAACGAAATATAGTTTTATTGTAGCGTCTTTATCATTTACATCGTAAATTATACATAGCAATATACAATAAATTATACTCGAAAGCTTTACATCCAAATATTATTTTTTAATCGTATGGGAGTTATAAATTAATTATGAGACGACCCATAGTACTTCAGTCTGCCTGTGACCACGGATCTTGCAATTGCAACCAATGATATAGACATAGTGTGGTTGTTTGGTAAAATTATAAAGGGGTAGGTACTCTGTTGACCTAATGTTGGACAACTTTGAAACACCAAAACTTTTTGAAGTAGATCCAGCAAAACTTTTTCGGAGACCATTCCTGTTGGTCGCTGATGATTTTTTATTTATTTAACGACGACGGAGAAGCGATTAGCTTTTCTCTGAACTGATGATATCTAAGCGACGATAAGGTAAAACCCCAAACGCACTTCACCGGTTCCTCAAGCTTAGGCTCAGAGGATCCTGACTATCTTACCTACAACTGGGTTGATGGAATACAATCATGATACTGACGTCTGCAGTGTTCTATCCAGTTGTTATGGCGGGCGATAGACTAAGGTAAGATGGTACCTAGCTAGGCGGACTTAAAGCAAGTCCTAATAACAAACAAAAGTTCCATACCGAGTTAAAACAATAGATGACTAAGTATCACTTTTTGCCTCATAGGTACCTAAACATTTTAACATTAGGTCTTGCCAGGACAAGATGCCTAAGTAGGTACCTACTTACCTATAGTATAAATACTTAACTTTTTAGTAAGAAGAGGATTTCCGTTTTTCCGTTCCGTTTAACCACATACTAAATGTATGTGTAAGTACTACACTTACCTAATAGGTAGTAGAAAAATCTGAGTTGTACAAACATGTATTCCTCTTTATTTATAGTTACCTAGATAGACGTTGGTCAGTGTCAACCAACATAGCCAGTTGCACGTGATTAGACCTAGATTGATAAGTAAAAACGAGTCTTGGGCACAAAAGGTATAGTTTTACGACGATGAATCAAGACTTACCTACCTAGGTAATTGGATCTGAATACCTAGGAATCTACTGTAACGAATCAGCTTAAAAACGACGGAAACGTGACTTCATTCTCTGAAAAAATATAAGAAAAGCTACTCTTATTCTATGTAAGTACTTTTAAACAAGTACACTTCTTGAAGGTATGGTCCTGCCTGTCAGTGTTTCTGAATCGATGAAGAAGAGACTGAAAAAGCCTATCTTAATCTACGTTTCTTCCTCCGAAAAGGTCGCTGACCATAGACACAGAATACGTGAATTAATCCGGTGCTCGTGGTTTCAGTAACCTCTTTATTGTTCGTAAGCACCTAGGTAGGTAGGTACCTACTAATTAAGCCTTACAATCTAATCACTTGATTCAAATTGTTATCTAAAAATTCACAATGCTATTTTTACAAATTGAAAATGATAAAGAAGGTAGGTACCGCTACAAATATACAAATTTAATTAATTAATATGTAAATTTAAGGGTTGTTATTTTAAAAACTTTCAAAGGTTCAAAAATTTAAATATTAGGTCTATTCAAAATACCCATACCTAGATAAAACATAGACTCACCCCAGAACAAAAAGCTGAAAAAGTAATTTGTCTGATAACTCGATGAAGTTCTTTACTCTGGCACGCACAGTCGCTGTCCAAGGCACAAAATATCACGAGTCAGTTTCTATGACTATGGGTCCGTTTGAGTTATTATTTTTGTTTGACGATAAGACTGGACGGTTCACTGTTATTTCCGAACCGGCGTGTCTCGCTCGCGACGGAGCACAGCGTGCATTTCAATGGATGAAAGTGTAAACCGTGGTTTTTGTATAGCGTCCTCTCACTCTTTCTGACATGCGAGAAAGAGAAAACACTCGCCACCGCCGCCGCCGCCGCCAAGTTCGGCTTTTTGAGTTGAACGCAACTTCGCCGCCCACTATTTTATTGTTATTCTAATTCTCGCCATCTTAAAACTTCGGAACTTTTCTACGAAATGCATCTATAGATAAAAAATAAATAAAAAAGATAAGGATACAGGCATCAAGCTTCCGCATGCGTGAAATTCACCCCCGGGATAAAAAGTAGGTAGATACTTACCTAGCAAGGCACTTTCGTGCCCTAAAACAAAGTATTTGTGTAAGTCATATCAATCTTTTGCTCCGTTCTGACGTGAAACAAGTACAAACAAACACTTCTGTATTTATAATATAAGTTAAGAATGTGAAAATAAAAGGCAATATTGTGGATTGTTTATTTTTATTTCTTCCCACAGGTGGCAATAACCAGAGTAGTGAGCACAACCTAACATATGAAAATGGTAACTATTTTCAGGGACACCCACTTCTAATCTAATCAAACAGCCAGGAATTTAAATGGAAATATTACAATCTATCTGACTGACAGTAGGTAGATATTAATCACTAACACATAATTATGTATTACTATTATTTTAATTACAATGTTTGTGACGATTCTAAATAAAAATAAAATTGGTGCAATACCAAATAGGTACAAAAATAAAAATGTAAACATGGTGTGAAAAGATTTTGCTGTGCAGTTTTAACAGTAAATTAGTATAACTATTTCGATAATTTAGCAAACACTATGTGTAATCCCTCTGTGAACTGCTCCTACCCCGGTCTCTAAAATACTTTTTAATCTCTAACTAATGAATTTAAGAATTTCAAACAAAAAGAAAAATGATATAATTTGATATGAAATGTAAACAAACATGCATGTAACCAAGGACGTTCGCAGCAATCGGTTACAAGCTGACTTGTCCTTCGAGGAGAGAGCATCAGTATATTAAATTTTACAAATACAATACATGCGAATTTTCAGTATATTGAAATAACAATAATATTAAACGTGTGCTGTATAGCTACGTGTCCAAAAGATTGTGGGTACAGATAAACGGGCTGCTCTCATCCTAACATTACAGATACAAACTAATAATCCTGCTTGAAGCATTGTGTAAATATTGAAAGATTTTTACAGACAAAAGCTCTCGCCACTTTCCTGTGGCTTACAAAGTGAAATATTAGTTTTAATATATAGGGACCTATCTTTTAAAACAGCTCGCATCGATTTATTACTACTTAATAATCTCGTTTTCAGGCACGAACAAATGCAAGTTATTTTAAAAGTGATACGATAATGCCATAACCAACTAAACCATTAAAACCTATTTTAATTCATCTAAACAAATTAAAGTAGGTTGTAATTGTTTCATTGTTATCGCATTGATTTATAAGTTTACAATGGCGTGATTTAACATAATCACAAGTATAGTCCCTTCATAAACACCATTGCAAACTTTAACATTATTTATTATCAGCAATAAATTGCCGATTCAACATTTTTATCCAGGTGTTTAGGATAATCAATAGAAAATCAAGTGCATAGGCACATTACATTAGATTTAATTACTAATCAAACATAATATAATATGCAATCTTGAATATTAACTTTTTTTTTGGATTTTAACTTTTTTTTACAGAGGTATCTTTTAGAAATATCGTTAATAGAATAAGTACAATATAATATGAACTTATGATATGACAGAAAAATTATATAGATTAACATGACACGCAAAAAATGAACATAGAAATAGTGTTTAAAAATACCCAACCATACTAACAATGCGGTTTCAACAGAAATTTTTTTTTTATTTGAAATGGGCATAGAAAACAGTTATTATATCTGTTCTATGTTTCATGTGTAAAACTAAAATATTGTTTTTTAATAAATCTATAACGGGTCACTATGACAATAATAATCTTTCAAGAACTGAAGATGTCTATACATTAATTTCTCAATATACTAAATATATATACAATAGCCTTCCCGATGCAAGTTTGCAATCACATTTTTTTGATGTTTTTTCTTGTTTTCAGTTATTACAAACAGAATAATCACACTACATAAAAATAAATATATAAAACACGACACATTAGTAGCAAAGTTTGCACGAATATTAAAAAAATATGAAAATGTAACTAGGTAAGGCTTTAAATGAAAAATAAATAAGGTATGTTTGGGGGTTTGACACAGAGTCACCATGTTACAAGACGAAGGCTGTCCGCAGACTTGATAAGTAACGTCGCACGCAACTCTGAGTAGAGCCGAAAACGACAACTACTAACAGGGCACCCCCGTATAAAATGAAAATATACGAAAATATAACATAGACACTTCTTATGCTTTACATAAACTATAATAACAGTTATGCCTATATGAACTGTTACGATCCATATCTGGAGCTGTAAATTATGTTACAATTTATTGCCGTCGCAGTTTACGTTATCTGTATATTGTCCAAACTAACTAGTCTTTAATTTCTCCGCGAAACAAAATAGCAACACGATCCTTCGAAACAGCATTCGAATAACGTATACAACGGCGGCAAGCATATTTATCGAAGAGCACATTATATATAGTTCATCTTGTCCAACAACGCACTATGGGCAGCGCCCATCTAACACTGTCCAACTTCGTACAAAACTTGACACCTCGAACTACCACTATTCGGCAGAGTGAAGTGGGTACCGAACCTCCAAACACCGCAAGCCCACTCTGCCGGCCTACACATTATATTAAACGGCTATTCAATAAAATCGCCGCGTGTAAAACTTAAGACATACTGGACAAACCATTAAAACAAACTGTCCACTACAATCCGACACTTACACGCCACAGTAACTAGAGACGTCTCCACGCGGGCTTTGACCGAAAGCAAAGCTGCAACAGAGCGTACGTTTTTCGTACTTTCATATTATATATAACGTAAAACGTACGCACTGCTGACGAATAGCAGGGACACGTCTATGCCTTACCACCTCTAGATCTCGCCTTCAAAACATTGTAACAGAAAACAGAAGTTTTTTTTCACATCATATAAAATTTAGAAAGAATTTAATCCGCCAGAAAACGTAAACGAAAAAATACTAACAAAAATAAAAAACCTGCTCTACCTACGCTTTACATTAACAAATTATTTAAACAATTTGGGACGATATTATTGTAAGAATTATATTAGAATCGTCCTATGCTTGCCTTGGAATGCTATCGTTTTGGTTTGCTTTAATTCAATATAAAAAAAAAGTTACCAATACATTAACCAAAAATATGTTTCAAACTTCAAAGGTATACGAATAAATCTATTTCATGTCAAAACACTTCATTGCGTATCGCACTCGTCGAATATTTTCGAACATTATTCAATCTTTACCAAATATTATTGATAATGTCGTAAGCGAGAGCATTCCATCAAACATTTCTACATTTAATATGAAATCTCGATAGAGAAAAGAATTGAACTAAAATTAATGTTTAATGTATACTTCTCCCGCAAATATCTACTAAGATATGTTAGCACTTTTTAGCCCTCTTTAGTGCCTCGTGCATGCTTGAAGAGCGCAACGTAAGGCTTTGCTAATTAATCCTATTATTATTGCTAACTTTTCTGTAATAATGCCACTTGAAAATGTTAAAAAGACAAGACGCGCCTCTAACGGCATTTTACAATTTGCGAGAATCATTTTTTTGATAAGTTTTAATAACAATAATACAATGGATGAAATAAGGCGAATATATACAGTATTATGCAGAACGATAGATCAGGAAAGGAAAATACAGAGTCACCTTGACACAGTCTGCATATAATTGCTGTAGTATCATGAGCTTAAGGCCGTTCGCTCGACGAGGTTTAGTGTGACGATAGATGCCTACAAACGCAAATTTATTGACCGGATTATGTACAAACCATGTCAAATGACTCGTTCACAAGTTAACCTCTATTGATACCATAGAATCAAATTCGACAATGTAGTTATATGCAATATTTATCTAATCGATATTCAACGCGCGACTGCAGTACTGAGAAATTTAATACTCGATTACCGATTACAGAAAGTACCTATATCTAAAACTAAAACATGAGATAAATCTGAATTACGTCAACTCGTCGCACAACACTTCGCAATGTTGTGATTATGATAACGCGCACAGAACAGCGTAGGGTAACGAACAATTTTAATTTCTTAATTAAACATCAGTAAGTATCTCAGTACTGTAAAGTCAAGCCCTACACCAGAGAGAGAGAGTAACAAATATTTTCCGATTACAAACCGCATTTTTAACAAATAAACAAAAAGTAAAAGAGTAACGAAAGCTAACGTGTACCGAACTTCACCATCACATCTTATAGTCGGGCCCCGAGTAACTCCGGGTTAACGTCGCACGGCTGGTTATTAAAATATAGCACTCCTTACGTTTACGAGAATACGCTGAGGTTGGCACCCAACGTAGGTAGCCCGAGCGGCGACGAAACTCGCTGAACATATCACTGCGGCCACAATCGGCATAAGTTCGTTCGTAGCGCGAACTGAAACTGTCGACGCGGTCGCTACGAAAGCACTTCGGTCAAGTACCGTCAAATTCAACTCGATCGTCGTATTCCTTGTGATACGACCAAAGCGTCGCTATGGTCGCTTAGTGCGATTTTGGTCTACAAACGCTGGCGAGAGCAATGGAGAGCGACACTTTTTAAGGCAAATATGGTAGTCATAGTCCACGGCCTACAGGCGTTAAAGCGGGAGTCACAATATCATATTTCGATGATTATCTAGGTCTTCATAATCGATCGCAACTAGCTATAACACTGAATGTCTAGGATAGCGAGTGTCATTGACTTCTTGAACTTGGATTGTAAAAAGACAAGAGAAAGTTTCGTATTAAAAATAATAATGCAATGAATTATCAACCGATAACAAAACCCGAGTAGTGAGTGCAAGTATTTTTCACTATTGGATTGAGTTGACGTTAACTGCAAATTGTATGGGATCAAAGAAGCGGCATCTAGCGTCAAGTTGGTTTCGCAACTCCGGCAGTATGTGGCGCTGTTGCGATCTAATACACATTTAAGTGAAGTTAACTCACACGCAGCACTCAGTATAGACTATAGACGACGAAAGTGTTTGATAAACTTACTTTACTGCAGTTACTTTTTGCAGTCACGTTGTAGGCGACGTCCAATACAATTACAATTACTCGATGTTCTGCATGTCGTTAGATTACAGCCATAGTGCGGATGCACCAATACTCTACAAAAAGGGTGGATGCACCTTTACTATACAAAAAGTAAGAGCAGTACGCACGATTACTCTACGAGAAGTTACTGCAGGAAGAACGCACAAGCTCTACTAAAACTACCAGCGCGGCCGCAAATCGTTCAGCGAGTGACGTCACACAGTGAGGCGTCCGTTCAGCGGGTCAACGGCCTATCGATGGCGCAGCAGTGGAGGAAGCGCGCGTGCGGGTGCGTGCAGGCGGGCGCGCACCGCAGCGCCGCGCTGTGCCGCCGCTTGCGGTCGGGCGGCAGCTCCCCGCCGCCCAGGTACTGCGCATGCGCCGCACTTATATCCGACAGCAGCTCCTCCCAATCGCCGTCGTCCGACACCGCAGTCGCGGGCGGGGCCTCGCACGCGCCGCACGCGTCCCCCCACGCGTCGCCCCGCATCTTCTTCGCCGCCCCCCCGCACTCCCCGCACGCGCCCCAACGGCAGTCCGTCTGCACCGCCACGTCCCGCTGCCGCAGCAGGAACCGTAGCCGGAAACCCGGATCGTCCAGGTCCGGGCAGCGCTGCGACTCCGTCAGGTTCAGGCGGCCGTAGTCGATGCTCTTCGAGCTGCGGTACTCAAGGTACCGCTCGAGCGAGCTCTTCGAGTACACGCCGCCCGATTCGCTGCGGTGGAACTCGACCGTGTCCAGCTCGCCGCTGATGTCGAACGTGTCGCCGTCCGCGTATCTCGTTACCTCAGTATCGGCTAAAATTTAAAATTATGTTTTTATTTATGTGCCATAATAAAAAAATAAAATAAAAATAGCATTTTTCTCTGACAATATACATTTTACAATTTATTTTATGGCATCAATGTTGTGTTGTCAGGCTGTCTCGTGACATAAGCGTCCACTTGTCCCGATTCCTTCTCCATCCCTTGGGCGCAATTGTAACATACAACAATAAATACCTTATTTTAAAAAAAATACATTAAGGGCGTCGTGCTTCCACTTAAAGCAGCGGACATCCTAAGATACTGAGAGAAAATAGCGTCCTAACAAAGTAAATTGAATATAAGATCACTGGTTAATCGTGCCATAGACAGACAGATAGACTTGAAACTCACCCTGTAATTAAAGTCGAAATTAATTCCTAATAATAGGTAATGGATGGACAGTCGCCTGTCCATCAACCTATCCAAAGCTCAAATTTCTTCATAAAGTTCAATCAAACATATGTCATAAACATAAAGTTCAAAGTCTATTGAGGAATTTTGACAGATTGTGTTAGTCAATATTTTTTTACATACAAGACTTGTCTAAGCGCATACCTTCGCGGCGGATCGGCTTGAAGTGCGTGCGAGAGGACGTGAGTAAGTCCTCGCGGGACGTTTGCGGGAGTTCTTCGACGGGCTTTGGTTCGACGGGGAAGGGGGCTCTTTGGACGCGAGGCCGCGACCGGGGGGGTACCTAAAAACAAAAGACAATACAATAATAAAAACTAATAACAAAAATACTTTAAAGGGATCTTTTGTTACACGGAGATAATGTCTTGTGACCACTGACCCTAAGTCATACAGAAATTTAACTTTGTAAAAGAAAAAACTTAAGTTTGTAGTTAAATTTCTGTATCTTATCAAGGACGACGAAAGTGAGGAGCATGTTTTCGAGATATGTAATACCACAGATATTTGATCAAATATAGCTACGCCAATAGTACACCAATATGCTGAACCAAGCAAGGCCGCACCATCATAAACCAACAATATGCTTGTGTGGTATTGTATGCATGTTTACGTTATCAACTCTGAGTTAGGCTATGTGATTGCCGGCTAAATAGCATCGTAGGCGGTCACTACTTCACATAACACCATTCCATTCATGATATATAAAATCAAGACATCACTTGGATAGGCCTCACTATTCCTCTAACACTTTATGTAACAGTAGGACCACATTTCAAGAGCATCTAATTCATTTGTCAAGCGGCAAATAAATACGGTCCAACTGAGTAGTACCTATTTACAGATACAATTATGAAGTGCTTTTTAAAGAAAAAAAAAACAATTATCAAAATAGCATTACCTCAACGAAACCACTGCAGTCTTTGCTATGATTGAGGGCGGTAAAGGAGCGCATGGTGTCTGCAACGGCGGAAAGCGCATCATAGATATCGTCGGCATCATACAGCGAGAAGGCCCCCGGCGGCTCGGCGTCGGCCAACTTCAGCGGCTTAAAGTGATCGTGCAGACCATCAGCGATCCTCGAAAAAGAATCAGCCCGTTCCACCTGATCCACCGCTTCGTTCGACCAAATGCTTTCCGTCAGAGATATCAGACTGCACTTCTCAGCAGACGGATCGGCGAACATGTGATCCGACGGGGACGACAACAAATCCTGAAAGTCGATCGGCAGATCTTGGTATTCGTCGTCCGGAGTGTTCTGGTCCTTCGACCACAACGCCTCGATACTGCGATCGAACTTAGCCTCGAACTTGGCGTACAGTTCCTCCTCCATGGGTGTTATTATCTTCGGCCGGTTGAAGTCGTCGTTGATCACCCAGCCGGCATCCAGGTCGAGGCTATCGTCCCAAACGGGCACGTTCGCCATCCTGATCTTGACCTCAGCAAGCTCTTTCAGTTCGTCCGTCACCGTGTTCTCGCAGGTACCGTAACCTTCGTCCAACGCTATAGCTCTGATGAACTCTTTAACAGGATCTTGCATCTCCATGTCCCAAACTCCTTCGTGCGTCATCCACTCGGGCAGACACTCTTTGCTTTCGAAAGACCTACTGTAGCTGTTGCAACGTTTCTTGTTGTTCTTCTTTTGGCCGTGGTATGAGTTACGACGCTCCTTACTGGAAGAAAACTTTTTTTTACCGTACTGATCCTTTGAAACTGACAATTCGCATTGCATTTTGGCCTTGATATCAGATACGGGCTTGCGACACCAAGCGGGAGGCGGCATGTAATACTGCAATGGCGACTCTTGTCCCTTCTTCAGCGAGGGAAACGCAGCGTAGTATCTACGAACGGCCTCAGCTTGCTCTATGGAACACGTGGGCATGCCTACTTGTGATGCGTCTTCTTGATCTTTGATGCCTTGAAGCTTTGTGCACAGCTGGTTAATTATTTCAAGGTTTGGTTCCTGAAACGAAACAAAATAAAGTCATTTTTTTAATAAGAACATGATGAATACAAGCACTACATTTTTCTTTCTTCCAACCACTAAATAATATTTACAATAAAACAGTTCTCAGTCAATTTGAGACTATTCTACAGAAACAATTTTTTTGATATTTATAAAATTAAAAAAATGCAGTGAAAAAATTAAACGTCCACCCGACCCAGCCAGGTTGAATTTTTTTGAACTTTCGGTTTCTTAACAAGTCTCCTGTCGAAGGGAGAAAAGATGCGCTTCATTCATTACAACAGATGGTTAGTGAAAATAAGGCTGAAAATGGAAGCTCATTTCAATCAGAATCCTCAACCACTGAGGAATAAGTTATCTTAACTATTAACTGATGGAACATTTGAGTATAGTAGAAACTAGTCTCGCGGACTTAAACCTCTAGGTCTAAAATGGGTGTGGTCTAGCCACTAGGTTACAAAAGAAGTACATAATTTTTTTACACAAAAATAAATATTTATTAAAAAAAGATTAATAACAATACTGCTATCTAATGTATTACTGAAGTCTGCTGTTATATTCATAGACAAAGAAAGTACCACTTCTAGGATTATAAATATAACATTTGATGCAAGCCAAGCAATGACAAAATAATATCCTACATAATCAATATTATAATATATATTCAATATTTCAGATTCATGAACAAGAGCGCATATCGGAAAATCACACTAAGGATATTTGTGCAACTGATTAAGAATTTGTGGGTGATGGATGAGATTAAATAAATCGAATATAGAATTAATTATAAAAAATAATAGTGAAAATAACTATTACTGAATGTCAAACAAGCAAGTGTAATAAAGTTCAAACCAAACCTACATAAATCAGTGGTTTAATGCAGTCAGTACAAATCAAACCGCAAACAAGAGTACACAATGCATATTTTAGGTGCCCTCAAACAATGGAACAAAAAATACAATACTCCAAACTAAACTGGCCAAACCAAAGGAAATAGTCTAAATCAAAGAACTATCTTCATAAGCAACATACATGATTGACACACAGATAAATAACAAATACATAGCTACCCTATTGCACTAGGAAAACAAAACTTTACAAATTATTTATATTCTCTCAAGTCAAGATAGTGTAATTAAGTCAACAATTCACTAATCACTTCTTACACAATGCAAATTTGTGTGACTGTGTAGTTAAAACTTTCATTTTTGTCTATCAAGCCAGCAATTATAAAATGCCTGGCTTAAATATGTTGCTTATGAGAATACATTTATTGTTTGACCAACCTTCTTGTAAGGGTTCTTATAATTGTTAATATTCTTCATTTTTATGTTTCCACTGTTATGGTCTCTTCCCAACATAATCGAGCACTGCATATCCTCTTGAGGTAGTGAAAAAAAAACATTTGTTAATTTAACAATGTTCAAGTTTCATTAGATAATGTTACGTAATTACTGTTACATATCATTAAGGACCTCTTAACAGTGTACATATTTAAATTATTGAATGAAATTACACTATGAACAGTTCATTTAGTTCCTGAATGGTGTAATGGGTAGGTATGACTTGATTTGATTTATAATTTTGTTTTCGTAAACAAACAAAAATGTAGGTATAGTACTATTATTTAATAATGCCATTGTACCTACTTACATTGACATTAGACATTTATAAGTTTAATGTCGTCCTTGTACAGGACAAGTAAAGGATAAGAGTGCAAATGCAAGCTGCAGGTACATTTTTATAACTTTATTGAAAATTATGGCTAAGAGTTGAAATTAACATACCTGTTTGAATGATGTAGCTATCAGATGGTAGAGTTTGGAGTCTGGTAGAGTTCTTTGGAGGTGACAGGCAAGCAGGCATCCGCCTGGCTCTCTCTTTTATGCTTACGCATTCTGCCTCAGATACCTACTTTCGTTATCAATATCCATCATTATACTCAAAAATCGAGGGTCCATTATTCAATTGCCTTGGGCCGTGTGTTATAAATCGATCTTTTCTTTCGTCAGTTTTACTAATACATCATTAATTCTTTGGCCTGTACTTTGCTAGTGGTTCGTATTTTACAAAGGCAACGTTTGTCGAGTTCAATCTAAATGAGCGATCGCATTGTCACTAGCTAGGTTTCAACAAATGACGCACTTTGTGCACCCCTTCTGAAAATAATTTACACTAAAGTTATAGTAGCGTAAGTTATCTGGGAGCGTAGGTAGGTAATGGGTTGTTTTCATACAAAGGTCAATGCTATCAGATAGTAACTACAAAGAATTTGGTCAGTGTTTTGTTAAAAGCCATGCCCGCCCCGCTGCGCTAAATGGGTCGATGGCGCCAAAACGTCACTTAGGCCACGGCTGAGAAAATAAAGAGTGGAAAGAGAACGTACGTCGGAGCCGCCGTACCAGAACCTTGACGATATTAATTAACAAAGATCTTCCATGTCACGTACATCTTTTATCCGATTTGCTTTGCACTGAGTCACTATCGTAATGTCGAGGATACGATGCAATTTCACAAGAAGGCGACAGTATTACATGATGCACTTTCACTGAGAGGTCGCCCGACCGACATACTTCCGCGTTGGCACGTAAACAGAACACTATACAGGGACAACAAAAGCCTTACCTGTGTCGTTTTAAACGGGGTTAAATGATCATGTTAATTCAATACACACACACCCCACATGAAAAAAACATGGCAGCCGCAATCAGTGAACGAGTCAAAAAGTTTATTAATTTTGCGCAACTCCGTCAAACGATGATAGTGACGTCTCATTTATTGACCAATGACACGGCTTACAATTTTGTAAATTGACAAAGATGGCCGACCGAAAGCCCGTGATTAGGATATTCGCTTTACGTGATTTGTCAGTATTGTAGAAACCTTGCTTATTGGTGCAATCAATTTCACTGTGACCAATGCACGTTGATACTCTCGGAAACGGAAAGACGAACAATCCCGCCAATGAAGCCCGCTAAATTTAAAATATTAAAATGATGACCTGGGCCTGGGAGCATGAAGCTGTAGATTTAACCTACAGCTTCATGCCTGGGAGTACCAACACCAAGTTTTTAATATTGTTTTTTTAAAGCCTATTCTGACGTTTGTTCCGTCAGCAGCCCTCTCAGCATGAAGCTATCTCAGGACCATGAAGTTGTACCTACAGAGTGACCTACAGCTTCATTTCATGACTGCCGATGACACTTTGGATGAGTTTTCGTACGAATTTTACTAGTATTTACGCGCACACTGATTGCGTTTAATGCCAGAGCGACTGACTGACTAAATATTTCAATGACGTTTACTCGTACGAACGCATAAAAATCTAAACAAGATGAGATTGGTGTACGTCTAGTTAGCAGCCTCACCACGGAATTAGATGGTTTGATGGAAAAAATTGTGTATAAATAGTGATAAATAGTGACGTATAGCATATAAATAGTGATACTATGGTTCAAAAGATATTTGAGTATGTTGATGAGGCTGCTAACTTGACGTAAAGATAGCAAAGACATACTTACGTTATCAATGTGATTTATATGTCAAAAAACTGTGTATATATAGTGAATCGTATACGCAAAGTTTCAATAATAGTACTTAAATACAAGCCGAGATAATACGGTCTATTAGTGGGCTGTTAGCTTGACGTTTCTTGCGATGTCGATTCCAGAGAAACGGGTACAAGTTTTAAACAAATAAATGCATGAAAAATTTGTGTGTAAAATTGTGAAACTTACGATAAATATAAATAAAGAATTCTTCCCTGCTATTTTCCAAAAATCTAATGTAAACTTCTACATAGACTTTTTGGCGGGAAAGTGAAAAGTCAATGTCTGTGGTTTTGTTTTCATTTCTAAAATTTGTGTTATGTCGAATATTAATGTGAAATAATGGCAGATTACTAATCGATATGTGTTTGTGAGTGTTGGCAAATGAGACAAAATAGTGCAACGTCACTTTTCAAATTCTCTCAAGAAGTCTGCGTCAAGAGACCACAAATACCGCAAAATCAGAAATTTTATAAAATTACTGGATAACAAAATATGCAGCAACTAAATCACGAATATTTATGTCATCAATATATTTGAGTGATTTCAAAACATATAGATTAAGTAATTTCATTGTAATTATAGCATTCATGATTTGTAGAGGTGTTTTCGTCAAGAATTACGGAATTAAAAAATTATGGGGTGCGGATGATTTTTGAAACGCATGCCACAGGGCCCGCACGGAAGAAACCGTTTTCATTAGTCGTTAGCGCCCGTATGCGGGGTACTAAAGATTTCATGGCATGCACTTGCAGAGGCCTCTGTCCAGCAGTGGCAGCAGTATAGGCTGGTGATGAAGAAAAATTAAAGGAAACAGCATTCATCTATGATATCATTTCTTTATTTTTTCTAAAGTTTCGTAGTCCGTCCCATTGCAAAAGAGGTGTATTATTTCAACATTGAACACAAGTTCAAGTTCTTTTGATTTTCGTTAAGTCTAGGCGACATAATTGCCATAGCTCTAGTTCAATACCCAGTATTTGCATCGGAATGATGTCATCCCAAGACAAACAAGACTTACCAAAATCACTATCCAATAAGTACATCGATAATTACATTAACTTCCCTGTTATTTACAAATTATAATGATTCGGTCCACGAGCGATTAGTACAAAATTTATAATTATTATTAAATTACCTTTACCAATTTTCTATTACTTAAACAGCATCCAAATTATATTACTTGCAAGGTTACTGTGCAGTTTAATATAGTCTAGCAGTATAATTAATTATTGACATGGATGTTTCTAAAACTACCATACCAAAATATCTCTTCTATTACAAACAAAGTAAGTAAATAAAATTATTTGTATTTTTCCACAACATACTAAAAAATTTATAATTAAAGTACATAGTATAATAAAATTGTCTGTATATCTACCGCGAAAGGCAATTCCAACGTTTCTGAATTTTAAATTTACAATTCTTACTTATGAAACTATCTTCGGCGGATAACGAAGGAAAGTGTTGTCGTGTTCGTCTTAGTTTTACCCAAAAATATCAGGGAATACTTGCAGCATAGCTTTAGCCATAGAATTTCATTCGGATTTCAGATAAACACTTTACGTGGTAGACCCTACTCTCATAAAGAAAACCTTGACTTACCGATGCTCATTGGACAGTGACCTAATAACCCATCTCTATACATTTTAAGGTTAAACTCTAATTAGGTTGATCTTCTCAACCGGTGGAATAAATCTGTGTATCGTATTAGCGCGTTATATAAATTCAACAGCAGTTACATATTAATATGTACTTAAAATTGTAAACCCCAATTTCAACCCAAGGATAAAATGGGCTAGTAAAAAACAAAACAACGGAACGCTGACATCTTAAACAATTTGTGCACCAACATTTATCTGCTGCTAAAACAATAAAATAAAACTTAAAATGAATATTGATCACAGAAATGCATAAACAATACAATAAATCTCTGAAAGTATCAAAGGAGTTAGCAGTGAAATAAATAAAAATAAATATTACATCATACAAGAAAGAGAACTTTGTACGGTATGGAAAGATACATTAAGTATATATATTATAATGCTATGTAAAACATTATTTACATTTTTAAGTTACTGATTACATGTTCAAAAAATGCTTATTGTCATTAGGGTTACACATTACATAACAGAAATTATATTTTTCTATTTATATGTACTATCCATGGAGCTAAATTCGAGGAGGCATGGTAGGCATGGTAAATGTTATCGGTTAAAAACTGTATGAAAAAGATTGGTATTACAAAACAAAATACATTAATGTCTAATTGGCAACTGGGTGTATTATCTATATTTTAACACTGGCTATATCACTTACACAGTTTTGTTTATAGCCAAAACACAGGTAGGAAGGTACTATACAAAATACATTATCTGAAAATTCAACAAACAAAAATATACTGTATTATACACTGTCAAACTGCAAATATAAAAACAACAATTCATCTCCAAATATTATCGTTCCTAGTATTTATACAGGGACGTAATAGACGCTTAAACTACCTTCATACCGCTTTCAACCGCAACGTAAGCCATTGCCAACATCTCGCATTCGATTTACCGACTCAAACCTGCGCGAGCGTATCACAGCTGACCGCCCGCTCAGCTCATTGGCTCTCGGGCCGTTTACGGCTTTCCTCGGCTTTGACGATCGTATCGCTTTTAGGCAATGGGGCTTCCTCCTCGATCTTTTCCACGGCTTTCTTCATCTCTCGTCTCTTCTGCGCTTCACGGATCAGGTCGAATAAGCTCTGGGAATTTGAAATACAACATTGATTAGGACCAATTTTAAAGCAATAAAACTATTGTTTTAATTAAACTTCCTAAGCTTAAGGCAAATACAGAGATGTTGAAAGTTAGTAGATATATTTAAAAATAAACGTTCGATCATCTAATTTTATGCAATCTGAATTTTACATCGCATAAAATCAGTAGAACTAATATTTTTTTTGAGACGTTTAATATAGTTTGTGGAATGGTTTCCGCTGCTAATCGGCTTTGCTATAGATAAGTATGTAGTAAATCCTTGTCGTCGCTAGCTAACTAATGTTAGGAAATTTTTATTATTTAAATTTGTCATTAAAAATAAAAAAAAATCAAATACTAATATAAATATAAATATTAGACAACATCACATATACATTGTTCTGATCCCAAGGTAAGTAGCTAAAACACTTGTTTCATGGAAATCAGAAACAACGACGGTACCACAACCACCCAGACCCGACACAATATCGAAAAGTTCGTTTTCGACATTGACCCGACCGGGAATAGAACCCGGGACCTCAGAGTTAACGCCGCCCAAAGTCCGGCGTGCAAGCCACTCGGCTACGGAGGTCGTACATTATTATTCATTAACAACTATCAAAGAAGTAAAATTTGGTTATTTTTTTAACGATACCCTAATTATTGTAAATATAAAATTGTCTTCTATTAAGGTAATTGTGACAAACCGACTCATGTCCACTATGATAACAATATATAAAATTTAAATTAATAAATGACACCTGAGGATTACTGACTCATTTGGACCATGTTTTCATGTTAACCAACAAACCATAATAATAATGTTATAAGTCGTGACTAAGCAATTAAAAATAAACATCATGAAATACAATAGAAACCTATAAATAAGCAATAACATAGTATACCTATAATCATAATAACATCTGTCAAAACATTGGCACTTTACCAGTGAGTTGTCCGTAAGGTTAACGTATTCCGCGAATGGTGAAAAGAATCTATAAATAGCCGTGAAACACGCGCATATGTAATGAGAGGAAAATTTTACAATTACATACTTTTTACTATATTACTAGTAGGTATAGCCATCGACCAGTGAAAGGAGGTTAAATTCATGTCAGTAGTTTCAGAGACTGCAATTGAGATGCTATAAACTTATAAGTATTACCCCTTTTAATATTGTTAGTATATTAAAATGAAACAACTTTTAAGGATCTACTCGCGTTTATTTTACACCCTCCTCTTCAGGCTCCCTGTACGTCGAAACGTCAGGATAAACATTGAATAAGTAATGTGTTAAAACAATTTGTTAGTATATGTTAGTGTTGATCGTACAATCAAATGCCAGGGTATTAAACCCAGAATCTGCGTGATGGTTAGCAAGGTCAGTTACAATTACAATTTATGATTCAAGGTTCTTCATATGAGAAATATAATTTCAATTTAAAGGAATAACATAGATTAGATATAGATAATGATGAAAATCTAATGATGAAATCATAATCATAAATGATGATAATGATGAAATCAACACGGGTTGGAGGTAAGGCTCATTTAAGTCACTTCCATCATCTTGTTCTAGTGTGTCGCCGAGCCGTAATAACAAATGTAAGTAAATAGTCTATATATATCCAGCTTCTGGGCAAAGACCTTCATCATTAAAATCAAGTCTTCACTACAAGATGGGTAATGGCTTAATCACCACGCTTGCCAAGCGGGTTGGTGATCACAAGCCCGGGTTATGCATCGAAAATTCCGAAACACACTTTGCCCGACCTGGGAATTGAACCCAGGGCTTAGCAGCCGAGCGCTTTGCCAGATAAATTTTGGATGGCATCTTGGTTTTTCTAGCGACCACATCGCATTATCGCACGCCTGTCAAACCTATCTGACAGGCGTGCGATTGAACCGGTGACCGCAATTCTCACAATTTCATAGGATATCAATTATGATTCTATTTCTCACTCTTACCAACCATACACGACACGAACCAAAGAGAGAATGAAATCAGCATTCATATAGTAAACTTGAGGAGCTCGGTGGTCTGCGAGTGCTGAGGTTAAGCAACTTTCGCAAAGGCCGGTCATCGGATGGGTGACCAAAAGTGTATCATCTCGAGCTCCTCCGTGCTTCGGAAGGCACGTAAAGCCGTAGGTCCCGGTTGCATTAACAGTCGTTAACAACCACCAATCTGCACTGGGCCCGCGTGGTGGTTTAAAAGCCCGTTCTCCCTCCCTATCCATCCATAGGGAAGGCTCATGCCCCAGCAGTGGGGACATAAAATGAGCTGATGATGAAGATAGTAAACGCGCTAAGGTGTACCGCAGCCCTCCGTGCTGGTGTCTAACTAGGTTACTAAGCAGAGCTACAAAGATTCGGATCTACAAAACAGTAATTAGACCAATCCTTATGTATGGGTCTGAAACTTGGACATTAACGTTAAAGGAGGAAAACAAACTATTAGTGACGGAACGAAAGATATTTCGAAAGATTCTGGGACCAAACAAAGGAGATGATGGGATCTGGAGAACGAGATTCAACCTGCAAATAGAAGAGCTCTGAGCCGAACATAGTTGGAGAAATAAAATCTTCCCGACTTCGCTGGCTAGGAGACGTGGCAAGCATGGGACAGGATCGACCTGCCAAAAGAACGTATCTGGGGCAACCTACTGAGCGTCGCCCGGTGGGCCGGCGAGATATTGTTGGAAGGGTGAAGTCGCCAAGGACCTGAAGGAGATCAACAAGCCTGAATGGTCGGAACTGGCACAAGACCGAACAAATTGGCGTAAATTTGACTTCTTTATTTTTAAGTGCTAATGCTGCACTGAAGCTGAATTAAATATTATAAAATACTTGGCATAAAAAACATAAAAAGGTAGGTATAAGGTATATGACCTTATCCCACCTTCTCCCTTCCTCCATAGGAGTACACATGCTGCTCTCCGGTGTCATCGCTTCACTGTCATACATATCCCATCGCGCACAAAGAAATTTGGTGACTCGTTTCTTTGTCGCACCTCCAAAAGATGGAATAGTCTACCAGCACACGTTTTCCCTCATTCCTATGATATGGGGTCCTTCAAACGAGGCGTGAAGAAGCACCTTGTGGGCCGGCAGAGTGAAGTTGACTGATGCTGCGTTGTTTTCACGCTGCACCAGTTGTCTTCGCGTCTGGACTCCATTTCCACTTAGCACCAGGTGGTGTGGAGTCAATTGCCGTGCTAAGTATATAAAAAATAAAAAAGAAAATGGCGTACTTTAACGTCGGAGGCCAAGAACCACTTCGGGTCACTGAGCCAGCGAAGTAGGTTAAAGTAAGTACGCAAATTCTCACTCATATTCAAAGTAACTGGTAAATAATGTCGAACTCTCGAACGGTATGTATTATAGGTAGAGTACTGGCACAAGTGATCAGCAGGAACAGAAATAGGTAGTCAGCAACTGATTGTAGTCTTTAGCAACAATTGTATACAGAACACCTCTGTGGTCTAGCGGTTAAGACCACCGGTTCAGACACAGAGGTCCCGGGTTCGATTCCCAGCGTACATGTTTGTGTACTCAATTTGGTTGGTGGTAGGACTTGTTTGTCCGCCTGGCAACCTACCACCATACCATCCTACCTATGTCGTCATAACATCAATGTTTGTAGCATGGTTGTGTTCCGGCAATTGGCCTTATCATCACTTAACATCAGGTGAGATCAAAGCACTGTGCTTACCCGTAAATATATAAAAAAACCTGCTTCTCAGCTGTTATCCCATAAAATATCAATGAAAATGTATGTTATTTTGTAGCGACAATATTGTCGAACGACCTTAATCCTATTCTTGGCATAGTGGATTATTTGAGACACTTAACTTACAAAAAATTTTGAATAGTGAAAAAAAAACAAATTATATACAAAAAAAATATATAAGTAATTCCACAAAAAACAAAACTCTGCCAACACTACTACTATACACGTAGCCAAAGCAATCGGTTAGGAGGTCGGGTGGCAGGTGGTCGGTTAAGCTATATTAAAAAATAATAATATATATCCTACCCTTCCCTCAGATTCCGTGGACTTATCCTGCTCCTTGGCGGCCACGGCGGCTTTGTCGAGGGCCTTCTGGATCTTGCTCTCGACCTCCAAGATCTCTTCCTTGTCCAGCAGCTCTATCAGCTCCGCCATCTGCTTTTCTGATAAGTTCACGTTCTCGTTGCCTATAATCTCCAACATCTGGAAGGAGTTTCAATCAAATTTTGTAACAAACATTTACAGTACATTTCAGGAAACTGTTCAAAATATTGTTTAGCAAACTGTACCAAAACCTTCTTTGTATGCTATAATATGTCTCATAGTTCTGAAGGTTACTAAATGAATTCATTTGATTACAATTGTTATTTATGTAATGCACTTAATGGGAGTTAAGTAAATTCAAACCGAAATGGCAGCGCAGCGGTTGGCAGCACAGCGGCCGGCAGTTTTAAGCAATACTATGCGTTATTTAATAAGCAATACTATGCGTTATTTAATAAAGAAATCGCTTAAAATTGTTTGACAGTAAAACTGCCGGCAGCTTCGCTGACATCCGCTGCGCTGCCTCTTCGGTTTAAATTGACGTAACATTCAAGCGAAAGCTATCACTTTGATAAGCCGTTTATCCTCTCGCGGCGCCGCAAGGAGCCGAGCGTCCAACCCGACTCTTTCAAGCGATACTATGCCTTATCTAATAGAGATAAAGGTTAAAATGGTTTGATAGTGAACTGCCGGTCGCTGCCACTTCAGTGCGAGTGTCACAATATTGTAAGATGCATGTTAAACATAAATATCATACTGCAGAATTGACACTGTCTTGTACAATTTTTTTTTTCACCATTACTTACCTTCAAAACATCATCAATCTTCAACTGGCCATCGAAGTCATCATCCAACCTTCCCAAAACGTCCTGTATCAGCTTCAGTTTGGCCTCGTCAGGTACTTTCTGCAGGCTCTTTATGGAATGCATCAATTCATCTATCTGGATCAGATGTTCCTTCGCCTTCTGAGGCTCAGTTTTCGTCTGCTCTAAGGTGGTCTTGAGGGCTTTCTCTTTGCTTTCCAACTCTACTAGAGTGGAGTCGAGTTTGCTAATCATGTTGATCACAGCTCGGTATAATCTGTACAGAAATGGTGTTATATAAAAACAAATGAACATCGAGTTCATTGATCAATGAACACTTCTGCTTATAGTTTAGAGACTGATTGCATATAGAAAGGAAAAAATATGTATAAAAACAAGAATATTTATTAGCGGCCTGTCCCGGCTTCGCATGGGTGGACATTTCTTTTTAATATAGCCTGTTAATCAGCGCTAATGTAGCATTCTAATGGTGAAAGAATTTTTTAAATAGGTCCAGTAGTTTTTGAGTTTATTCGTTACATACATACAAAAATACAAAACTTTCCTCTTTATAATATTAGTATGATTCAATAATAGTACTGTCGTGTTGGGTGTACTTAAATTACGGATTCAGTGTGAGCTTCTGCTATAGAGCATGCATGTATTAAACAATATATGAAAGCACACACTTTGCATGTGAACTATATAATGCCTTTGGCAAAAAGATTATTTTTACAGGGTAACCAGACTCTTAAAGGGCGGCGAAAAACTAAAGGTTTCTTAAGTAGTGATCAAACAGGGTACAGAGGGTAGACCGGATTGTGGGGATTGGCAAAGGCACAGTAGTGTTTGCGTTAAAGAGACTCAACTGATGTAAACATACCTTCTTGCTCCCTTAGTGAGTTTGATGTCTGCCTGATTTGTCTTAACTATCTCCTGCATCTCCTTTACGTCTTCACTGTATTCCGAGAGCTCGGCTTTCAACTCTTGGATGCTTTCCTTCTCGAGTAACAGGGATCTCTTCTGTTCAGCTGAAATGTTAATACGAAAGTTTGTTTCTGATAAATGTCATTATTACTTTTGATAGAACCAGGCTGAACTCTTAATAAAGCCTATTCTGTGAAGTCTAATTTATATGGATATATCATCTGCAACTGCAAGACATACTGATTATCTAAGACAACTGTTTACTGGTACAACAACATGCATCTGTATTTCAAACAGTAGTATATAGTAAGTCCCTTTTCTATGGACATAATCCTGTACTCCTGTCCACAACATTTCACCTCTTTAGCATTTTCATGCTCCAAATGGTTTACGGTATCTATGACAAAAAAGGTCAACCAACTACCTACCAACCTCGTGGAAAAACAAAACATCTATGATCTTTTTAACAAATAAATACAAATAATTATTACACCAATTCCTAAATGTGTCATCCAGAACATTTTTATCACATTAATATATCACAGCAAAAGAAAAAACTATAGGTATAAAGTTATTTTATATAAAATTGACTAGCCTATCAGTTATCAATCAGACATTAATAATTAGGAAATGCTAAAACTGACCTTCAATCATAAACACTATAATTTTAACATAAATGAAATGGTTGGAATGATTTCATTTCCAAAATTAGAAAATTAGTAAATCAGCAGAAGACATACAAAAGTTTGGCTTCACTCAATCAACTTGAACTTTCATTTCATTTGGTTCATGGACAACTATATGGATTGTTGCCAAACAACTCACCTAATTTCTCTAAAGCATCTTCAATGACTTCAATGTCTTTGCCAGACAGACCTTCCTCAGATTTCTTAGTGTCAACATTTATAACAGGAGCGGGATCAACCATGGCTAATGTAGAATCAATGTCGATGATTGGAGCTCTGTCCTTAAGTTCTTCCTTTTCGCGTTTCTTAGCTTCCAAAATTTCCTTCTCTCTCTCTGCTTCTTGCAATTCTTTCTTTTCTTCTTTGATCCTATTCTCTTCCAATTTGATTGCTTCAGCTTTAGCCTATAAAGGTTTTACATTAATCAATAACAGTAAACTGGACTTAGCTATCATCAGTTAAAATATGCTAAATGGGATGTTTTGAGTACTGGTCTCCAAATATCAGTAAGATGACACTAAAGGATGATGAGGAATAACAAATATGTTAATGCAAAAATTATTTTATCATGACTTATTTCATCAATTACCTATAAACCCACAGCAGGGCTTAGACACATGGCAAATCAGGTCAAACCCTAAATTATTACACTAGGTGTGATATAAATACCTTAAAGTCCAATTTGCCTTCCTTTTCACCAATAGCAGCTTTAGTCTGTGTAGCTACTTGTTCTGGCAAAGCAGATATTGTGGCCTTAAGTTTGTAAGTTGTGGGAACATGCTCAGGTACCATCAAAGCTCGAGAGAGTAACAACAGTGATGGTGGCACTTTCTCATTTAATGACAAATCCAACCAATTTTTAAGCTCCTTCCTCAATCTCTCTTCTGAGATTCCATATGCTCTCATACCTCGTGCCTTACAAGCTTGTTGCAGCTCACTAAAGTTCAAACTGTCCACTCCTTCCTTGGCAATCATTTTATCGTCTGCTGCCAAAGATCTTAACTTCATCTTTAAGTTGAACCGTAACATTGCACTAGTACCAATAGTCGTTGCATTTAAGACTTTACATAATGCAACTAGGTGTGGTCTTTGCAATGAATCTAAAGTGATTTCATCTTCAAACAACTTAGAAAATTTCATAATCTCTTCACTAGTTGCTACATCACCAGAGGTCCTTACCTTGTTAAAGAACAAAGAGAAGTCTTTAGCTAGCTCTGAATGTCGGTTACTGGCCTGTGGTGCCATTTGGTCTAATGTTTCCTGGAAAAACTTTGCCATTTCCAACTTCACCTTCAGATGTTGCTTCAACTTAGCCTCTTTCTGATCCCTACTCTCAAAAGTGGATGGAAGCATGTTGGGAAACAGTTTAATGAAAATAGGCAAAGCAAACTCCAAGAACGGTACCACAATAAACACTATAAATGGCACCATTCGGAATAGGTCACCAATTGTAGTGACCAACAGTCTATGTTCACGTCGGCTCAAGGTATCACCTTTCAACACTCTGAACAACAACATTGTTGATATTCTTACTTCTATGAATAACAACCTAAAGCCATGGTAATAATGTCGAAGTTCATCCATTATACGCTCTTTAATACTTTTCTTCTTCTTTTCCTCCTTTTTAGGGAGCTTCTCTTTCTCTTCTATCCCTTTCTTGATAGTCTCAACTGTAGCTTCAACTTTTGAAGATGGCTTGAGAGGTTCTTTGTCATAATAACAATTTGTAGTCGATATTGTTCTGATATAAGCTGGGTAGTAACAGATCCTTGAGTTGATAGGTTTCTGATAAATATCATGTTGGAGGCCTAGGGGCTGAGAAGTGTAATAGGACAATGCTCTTGAGAGTGTAATGTTTTGAAAATTTTGATATTGTCTGGTTTCCCGCAGTAAGGCTAAAATAAATAAAACATTATGAAGCCAATCATTAAATCCCAATTATATATATTTTGGGCACTCAACATTTGTAAATATCATAGATTAGCAAAATTGCATAAACCATGTGACTCATTCATTATAAAAATTAATAAACTGGTTAGGCACGGAGTCTAATAATTAGTACTTAATAGGTAGACTACCTACTCTTGTTTGGATTAAAAACTAATAGTTATATTATTTAAATACGAAATCATGAAAATTCATTAGCCTAAATCATATAAGGTTACCGTACAAATACAACGCAATTAAAGTTATCTACTTACTTGATTTATTTAAACACCGACAATGGTAATAAATTAATCTGTTCATTGTGCCTTAGGGTTTTACTTTGAGAAATATATAAAATGTTACAAAAACAAAATCAACCTTTACACACCATGACAATCGAGAGAACATCATATTCATAGACAACAAACGTCACATGAAATAATTTGATTCGCTCAAATGACTACATAGTAATCAGCCAATCAGAGAAACACCTTATAATCGCGATATTTTATGATTGGTACTTAAGTTTTTGTTTTTTTTTATTTCATTTAATTTAGAAACGGCTAAAAGGTCAAATTAATACAGCTATGTGTTCAGTTTTATTTTTGTTCAATGATCATGAATATTGTGTCCGTTAAGCTAGCGTACACATGGTATAATGCAGGTTTGTTGTTATGCCATCTTTTAATGCATAATTAGGGCGTTATTACTGCAAACATAAAATAATTAGTGCCTCTTTAGTTTAAGAAATAAAGACCTTTTTTAGTGTGTACCACGGCCGGTAGTATACGAATAAAATATATATTTCAACAGAGTGTCTATGGTTCCCATATGCGATATGACAGTTTTTTTCTCTTCCCCCCCCCCGCACCCTTCTTACTTCACGCCTAACTGTCAAATGAGGAGCGTCGGAACAAAAACCGATAGTCGCATTTAAGTCGTTTTTTTCCGCTATCAAATGTTAAACTAAACAGCCTCCAGGAAAGAAATCTATTTAAAAACCGTTATATCAACCACTAAAAAGATATCAAAATACTGTGGTCAAATCAAAACCCGACAAATAAAATGTTCAGGTTCAAGAGGTTCTATAGTTGTCGGATCAAAAACCCTATAATTTTTAAAAAGTTTAACATATTTTAACAATGGTTGGTGGTAACAATGCCGACTAATACATGTTTAATCGATTTTTTAAAACTTGCTATAAATAATAAAATATTTTAAAGAAGGTCTAATTGAAGTCGGGTGGTTGGTGGTCGGCTGGGGGTAATTGTGTTTCATTTAAACTTTTATAGTTGTTCCATTATCTCCACTTTTTTATTGTACAAACCCCACCCGACTTCAATAGACCTTCTTTATATATCTTCCTTCTTCATTGTATATCTAGGTAACTAATAATATGATTTCAATTATTTCTTTCATTTTAGAGCTGTTTTTACTTTTTTTAGTGATTTTTTTTTTGTTAAATTTTATTTTATTTTAAATTTTTAGTGATGGGTAGACCTAACAAGGATGCTTCTCGGATGAGGAAACGACTGCCTAGTAGCTAGTATTCCTATGTAAAACTACAATCTTAATGAGGTATTATTTTTGTACGAACTGAACATTTTGACATATTGAACCATATGAAGTAAGCCCAACAAAAAGTAACTGCTGTAAACCGTTGAGGAATTCCCTTGATTATCTATGGTCTCCATCATCAGACCTGTAATGGCAGTCATAACCCATCTAGGTGTAAAGTTCTCATCAATACAAATTAATCAAGCCCAAACACCAGGTAATTGCTGTAAATCGATGCGGAGTTCCCTCGACTGTATTTCGGCCAGACAGATCGACTCCCAGACCTTCATTAAATAGTAGTGCTTTAACCCATTCCCTGTCCCATGAATCACATATGCATAACAATTGAAAACCAATTGTTATTATTCTTGGACAGCGAACCTGTTAAAGCACTTAATGAAAAAATTAACAAACGCACTAGTCGCCACTATGATTTTCGAAGGTTCCCCTCGA
The DNA here is from genome assembly GCA_949315975.1 of Eudonia truncicolella. Lineage (NCBI taxonomy): Eukaryota > Metazoa > Arthropoda > Insecta > Lepidoptera > Crambidae > Eudonia > Eudonia truncicolella. The sequence continues at coordinate 14,572,193 of OX438836.1, forward strand.
TTTCTCTGGGATGCCATCATCAGATCCTGGTTTCCTTATCATGATACCACCCTTGAGATATCTCCTTTCCATCAAAAAAGAGTCAACAAAATCGGTCCGCGAACACATAAATAAATATATATAGTATATACGGGCGAAATAAGAAACCTCCTCCTTTTTTGAAGTCTGTTAAAAATGTATGGACGATTCAAAAGCACTGTTCACAAGTTTATTTGAATACAAATTTTGATTTTGACTTCGACTTTGAATGGAGATCTAGAAGCTTATCGTTAACTGCGTGACATGAAACCCTCCCACACGAAAGTGAAGGTCATGTCTGCGGTTTTGTTTTATTTTCTAAAAGGGGTTTGGGTAAAAGTGGCTTGATTTTCAAAGTCTGCGGCCACAAACGAAATTTTTGTATTGGATAGAACTAAAAATATAAGAAAAAATATATTAAGGCCATATATCTCCAAAGTGCATCAAAGCCAAAATATTTTTTTTTTTAAATGTTATAATCTAAAATTCATATTATTGAATCTTATGTGCTTTTTTGTATGAACTGCTGTCTAAAACATACCATTTAAGTTAATAACGGATTAACAGACCCTTTTTGGTATTGTCTGACCGCCTCAGCCAATCATATCACGTCTTTCGGTTACCTGCGCACGAGAGGCACAGTACTTTGTGCCGCCACCGCCACCTACCGCTCTTACCCCCGCGCCCGTACTGTATAAACCTTTTGCATTGGTCATTAAATAAATAATTATAAAAAATGTTTTATGTTTCATTTGATGTCTGTTGATGACAACAACATGAGAATCATCATTCATGAGAATGTGAAGTACTCGTATATTCTGCAATTAATTAAAAAACTTCAATCAGGCATTCGTAAGTAGGTACTCTACATCAATTTTTTGGTCTGTTTCTATTTTTTTCCATTAATGTCGGCTTTTAGAAAGCATTACTATAATACTAAACATGTATAATAATCTCAGGAGATAATATTGTTAGCTTTCATGTCATGACTTTTGTTATAATTTAAGATCAAATATCTTGGTTTCGATATTACTTATAGAACTATTACTTTGCTAAGAACAATTCACATACATAGTACTATCAAACAATCATAATTAGTTCAGTGGCCGCTGTAAAAAAAAATCAAGCCAACCTCCAAACAAAATTACCCAAACCCCTTTGTGTTAAGTCGAATATTAATGTGAAATAATGGTGGATTTTTAACCGTTAAGTGTTCGTAAGTGCGCATGAGTGTTGGCAAATGAAAAAAAAAACAGTGCAACTTCACTTTTCAAATTCTCTCAAGAAGTCCGCCCGAAGAATTAGTAAAGTCCGCATCTTTACTGAGATACTCGAGGGGTTGGGGGTTCGATATCAATGATGTTGCCGAACTATCGATAGTTTGTCTATCGATAGTAGACCTCGGAAATCATCTATTATATCGATAGGCCTATCGATAGTATCGATAGCTCAGTTTGTTAAAACAGTATCAGTATACTGCAATACTACTAGTATCGATAGTTCTACCGATACTATTGCTTTTGCCTAACACCAGCAGCAACACCATTTCTCACTTCTCATTTCTATTATCATTCATCATCATCATACTGGAAGGAAATATTGTGTATTCATGTATTACTTGTACGAAAAATTTCTTTGACATTGTCTAAATGTGCTAATCGCACGAAGCCGTCAACGATAGGAAAAAAAAACTTTATGGTTGTGTTGTCTTGTGTAACTTGTGTTGTGTGTAGTGATGTGCCGAGTTGCTGTTTTGGTGGATCGAGTCAACTGAGTCAACATAGACGGTATTCGAATCATGACTTGAGTCTGCGATACGAGTCCAGAACTCGAGTCCACAACTCGAGTCCAATACCGATTTTAGAAAAAAAATAATCGAAAGGGAGTAAACTAAATAGCATGTAGGTAGGATCAAAATTTTTAATAAAAACATTTGTAAACACAACAAAAGCAAAACAGAACATACTAAGGTATCTAGGAACCAGAAATGAGATCAAGTTCTATTTGTTTTCTGACTTAAGAAAAATAGATCTTGTTAGAAACTATTTAAGAACTTGAGATATATTAATTGTTCTATTAGTTTTTTACAAATTTCCACATTTTTAGAGTTCATAGTTTGCCTAGACGGGAAGGTCATTTGAATTAGCCTTTTTCGTGGTGGTGGTGTTTCACAGTCTTCGATTAGATTGGTGTTTCCGTCTTCGTTGAGTGGTGTTCCACATCAAAAAACTCTGAGTACAACGTAGTTGAAGAATTGTCAATGTGAGACGAGTAAATGATAGAATGAGCTTTTTTATATGCTTTAACAAATTATTTGTGTTTTTATAGTTTTTAAATACGGAATCACAGTTTTTGCACTTTATTTTATCACCGTTCACTTTCTCAAAACACTTCCAGTTACCAAAGCCTTTTATTGGCGCCATATTGTAATAAAGTTAACTAGGTACATTTTAAAATTATCTTACTACTAGGTAACATACAATTTAATCACTCACAGTAACAGTTTTCTGGTCTAACACAAGAAATCAAAACAAATCATTGCAGGTTCAAACTTGTTTTATTAGGCGTCACTTCATTGCTTAAGTAAACACTGATCGAGTACTAGCGAACTCGAAGATAAACTCGAGTTAGTTGGACTCGCATAATAGAATCGAGTCAGCGAGTACAAAATCAATCCCTACTGAATCGAGATCCGGCATAATCGAATAAAAATTAATTGATATTCGAGTAGACGAGTCCAAAGCAGGAATCGAGTCAAGCTGTACTCGGCACATCGATAGTTGTGTGTGTGCTGTGTGCTTGCTTGTTAGGTTTGTGTTGTGTGTGTGACTTGGGTGGGTGGGACTTGTGGTGATCAAGGGGACTTCTTGGCGGGAAAGTGAAGAGCCATTTCTGCGGTTTTGTTTTATTTTCTAAAATTTGTGTTATGTCGAATATTAATGTGAAATAATGGTGGATTATTAACCGTGTAAGTGTTCGTGAGTGCGCATGAGTGTTGGCAAATGAAACAAATCAGTGCAATGTTACTTTTCAAATTCTTACAAGAAGTCTGCGTGAGGACTTAGTAAAGCCCCATATCTTTACTGAGATACTCGAGGGGTTGGGGGGTAGTATCATTTCTCACTTCCTATTTCTATTATTATTCATCATCATCTATATTGTTTATTTATGTATTACAATGAAATTAAAAACTAATGAAATGGCAGCATGGTCTATGACCTTAGCAGGTTCCTCAAGGAACGAACTACACTTAAAAAAAAAATTGTGGTTATCAATATTTTGTAATAGAATAAGTAACAAATTAAAATCTTTAAATGAATATTAACTGCCGATTTTACAATATTGCTAAATCATTATTGCGATTTACGTCTACTGGTTAGTGATCAAGTTTATTGTTTTGATTGATTACATTACTTTTGATGGTTTTATTTGAAGGTTATCTTATCTTAGTGGGGCCTGCCGAGGTTTCGCTCTCGCAGTAACACCTCGGCCCATCGGGATCTTTTGTGCATTATTTGAAGGTTACCATAAACTTGATTTTTTTTACAGATTGTTTAAAAGTAGACATGCTTTCTAATAGAAAAGCCGGCAAACGAATGGTATGGATTGACTTAGAAATGACCGGACTAGATGTTGACAAAGACCATATTCTGGAAATTGCATGCTTGGTGACTGATGAGAATCTAAATGTCGTGGCTACAGGGCCTAACATAGTTATTCATCAACCCGATGCTATATTGGACAACATGAATTCTTGGTGTATAGCTCAGCATGGTGAGGTATTATTAACTTACATTTCTACATACTCTTGAAATATTGTTTGAAATTGTTTTCGTCTGTGATGTGAGTTAATTTTAAAAACATCATCATCCTAGAAACTCGCCAGCTACTCTCGGCTCAGTATGTCAGCTCCTCACATTAATGCAATTTAGTGATTTTAACAACGGCATTTTTCAACAGCAAATTTGCCAAAAGGTTTTTTATAATGGGTCTATGTTGGCTCGCCAAAAAAATTATCTAAATTTTTTATTTCATAAATTTGTATTCCTACAGACTGAGTTCGCAACAGTCAGTGTTCAGAAATTTGTTATTCATAATCATAACTTTTTATAAAGTATTAACTACCAAGAATTTTGCAAGCTTGTTTTCCTCCCCTAGGATTTTGTGCACATGTAGGAACAGGAACACCATATATTTTGATGTTTTATGGATCTAAGTGATATTTTATTTATTTATTTCAGAGTGGATTGACGGAGGCTAGCAAGAACTCTCAAATATCTGTTGAGGCAGCCGAGAAACAAGTTTTGGACTTTGTTAGTCAACATGTTCCTAGCCAAAAATGCCCTATGGCAGGCAATAGTATTTATATGGATCGTTTATTCATTATGAAGTACATGCCCAAGTTGAACTCCTATATGCACTATAGAATTATTGATGTTAGTTCAATTAAAGAGTTGGCAAAGAGGTGGTACCAAAAAGAGTATTATGGTATACCTCAAAAGAGATTTAAGCACAGAGCCATAGATGACATTCTAGAAAGTGTGCAGGAGCTGAAACATTATAAAGAATTTATATTTAAGTCATGAAAATATAATTATATATTAATAAAAACAGCAATAAAGTTAATTTTGTTTTTTACTAATAGTTGGGAGTTCAGAGGAATTACAGTCTTCCTTTGGTCTTGTTGCCTCTACTCACAGGCCTTTCTTTATGTATTGATCATAGCACTTAAGAGATATAAGGCCACCCACCTCACTGGCACTGGCCCCCGTGGGTTGGTGGGATTTTTTAACTGCTATCATGCAACCTAGGCCAGCTGTTTAAGGGCTTGTACACAAAACTGCGATGCAACGTCGCATCGCAAAAATCTACCTAATCTATCTATCTAGTTTTTTGCGTTACGAATTATTATTTTGGCGACCTTTGCCATCAGGCGCCTAGAGCGACGACTTCACTCTCTACCCTAGGGCCGGAGCTGTTCCGGATCACCCTGGCAGCAAGAGAAGGGAAGTGCTTGTGTTTTAAGTTGGTATACCTCCCTCTCATCCCTTTACCCTTAAATGTCAAGCTATCAATATATCACCGTGGACCTAGAGGTACGCGGAAAGCGTTATCTACTGTAAAAAAAAAAGGATGAATTAGAATGATCCAATGGTTCAATAGTGCTTTTTTACTATCAAAATTAGGTAATGTAGGCAATGTTTCTTTGCGTTTCAAAATAAGAAGACCCAGAAGATAAGCTTATTACATACCGCGTTCGAGCAACTCACACATAGATCACTTGCACGGACACGGATCTCGGAACAGTTCGGAACAGTCTGAGCACAGCAGCTTTCGAGATTCCGTGAGAGATTGTCTTTTTTTTATGCATACTATCTTATGCATTTGCCCACTAACCAGCCTGATGGTAAACGGGTTGAAGTCAGAATAATCAACTATAAACTCACATGAATTCCGGTTAGTAACGTTACGCACATGATAAAAAACATTGGGGCGCATTCATATTAGAACAATAAGTAGGTAATATTAGAAATCTTTTATTAAAATGCAATTTGTTTTGATTTGACTAATTAAAACGGAGACGTAAATTTTGCACTATTTGAGCATTTTTTAGAGTTTTGTAGGGCAGGAGCCCCGGCTTTGGCCACTTTAAGCGAATTTCTAAGTTCAAAAATTCTCTACTATTACAAGAATATGTAATGTGGCGGTTTGAAATAACCAAAGTGAAGGGTATACATTTGCTTTTTAAAGTTTCTATGCGATGTTTTGATTCGAGTGTTATATTCTTGTTCCAGTTTATTCAGGATCATGATTAAAGAAAACTCATTCTTTTAATTGCTTTATTAATTTACCCAGACTCCACCTTACATGACAATCGCTTATCTCTATTCCACAGATTATATTGCCTTGACCATAGACACATGATAATGTAACATCGAGTAAATTTTTTTATATGATTTTAAATAAAAAAGGTTTGATTTCACTAGTTCTGGCCACTTTTCCCCCAGTTGTGGGCCATTGCACCAGTTGTGGCCATTATATTAGTAAGGGGATACTTCGGTTTTTTGAAGAAAATAAAACAAATAATTATATAGAAGTTAATATTTGTTGTTAGGTACGTAATTATCAGTTAACAAATTCCCAATATTTTGCCATTTCAGGCACATAGAAACACTCGCTTTGAATTTGTTTTCTGTGGTGTTTTGATCTTTTATTTTACGTCGGCTTTACCTATCATATAAACTTAAATCTGGTTTATCTGGCATTTCCAATTCTTTACAAGATTTCTGCATTGCTCGAATCAAAACAGCATCTTCACATATATACTCTATTTTGCCGACAAAATGTTCACCATCGTACAAAACAATCACAAAATCACCTATTTCATAGTCGTCTATTCTTTTCGTTTCTTCGTCTCTATTGTAATGTTTTCAATTAGTTGTTCATTTAAAAGTCCTTCTGAAGCTTATGTATCGTCTGAATCTCGTATAGAAAATCGTTCTTCTTCTGACGTTTCTGATTCCCAGATTTGAATAGCTTGTTACAAAAACACAATGTTGAAAAAATTTCCACGAGCAGGATTTGAACCTGCACCCTTCGAGTCAGGTGCTCTTCCAACTGCCTGAATCCATGCATGGTATCGGTCCTTATCCTTGTCTGGATGAATGCAGGACTGTATTATCTTTTCCTGAAAAAACAATATTTTTTAAAATGCTGAATGAGACTAATTTCACATTCCTAAACTGTAATGCTAAAGAATATTAAATGTGTTTAAACAATAACCGATATTCTTATATATTATTATATTATATCCTTATATTAACCGACTTCTGCGCAAAAGTTAAAAAATTTAGAGGACATATTTTTAAATCCATGTACGTTCATTTTGACTTCTACTCAACATGCGTTGTATCAGTCTATGTATGTGTTGGCCGTTGCTCGAGCATGTATGAAGCCTACCTACAGTTAGGTAGTCTCATCATTTTCTGTTTGCGTTCAGAGAATGTGGGACCTTATAAAAACATTTCGTTTCGTGGAATCTATCTAGGAAGCTTGATCTATTTTTAGGAATGCACGGAAGTTCGGATCGCGTTCAGATATATGATTCGTGGAATTGCATAAACAGCGAATAGTCAGAGTACCTACTTTTGTACCTTACGTAATCCAACCGTTTTGATACTGTGGACTGTAGACTAATACAAACAACGAACAACGTCATTGATTCAAATAATACGAAGATGTCGTTAAATATAACAATTAATTACAATAATATAATTATTACGAGCTTATTACATTGCTTTTCGTTTTTTGTAAGTACCTATCCGATATTTCGGCACAGTTCCATGCGACAGCATCACGGATGTACAACAACAATTATAACTTATTTTAATATAATTAACAAGATATTTTAAAAAGTATCACAAATAGGTACTTACTTCATCATCATCATCATCATCTCAGCCAAAAGACGTCCATTGCTGGACAAAGGCCTCCCCCAAGAATGAGCGGAATTTGCCATAATCACCACGGCAGGCGGGTTGGCGATCGCAGTAGGTGAAAGTAATCGCAGAGACGCTGCTGACCATCCAGACACCCACGGGGGGAGATGGTTGGTGCAATTCTTTATGCCCGGCACCACACGGGTACGGCACCACACGGGCAAATGGGTACCTAATTACTTAAAGGGAAATAATTTATTTGTATTACAAAATAAATATTTGGTCAGCAAAATTATTATTTGGTCAGCAAAATTATACAATCGGTCAGCATAAGAAATCCTTACTCTTGGGTATTCTGTGCTGTTGGTTAGGTTAATTTTTTTTTACTTTTTCTTTCAAGTGCTAATTGCTGCACAGCAGCTAAATTTTATAAATTTTATAAATATTTAATTTGGTTAGGTTAAGTTCTTTTTTCCCGAGCGAAGCGCAGCGTAGCGAGGGCCAGTCACGGAAGGGGGGAGCGGCATAAGACTGCTGCTGTTCAGAATGATATAAGTTGAAGACTGATTTAGAAATATTTGCTGACCATCAGTAATCTCCCAACTAGCTTTTTTGCTGCCCAACTAGCATTTTTTTGCTTACAAAAATACGAATACTTTGCTAACCGTTAAATAACACCCCTTACTTAAATATCTTTTGTTAAAAAGTTGACTGAATACACAAACGTAAGTTAGTTTTTTGTATTACTATGGCTAGCAACTTTCGCAAAGGCCGGCCATCGGATGGGTGACCAAAAAATTAACATCTCGAGCTCCTCCGTGCTTCGGAAGGCACGTAAAGCCGTAGGGTCTGGCTGCATTACCAGTCGTTAACAACTACCAATCCGCACTGTTACTCGTAAACTTGTAAAGCCTACTTAGCTGTAATAGTTTTCCCTTTAACTTCTTCATTTATACAACTACCGTGAATTTTTTCACGTATCCAAAAACAACCATTTTTGGGAGAGGACACTTGACTCTAACAAAATTTTGCACTTAAAAGCTTAATAGTTCACAAACGGATGCCTCAATCAAAAAAACTGTTTTTACAAACCCGCAATATTTTGAAAATTGCTATCCAATGACACCCCACACTATGGGTAGACAAGAAAAAAATTTACATCCCCACTTCACGTGTAGGGGAGTGTACTGTAGGCACCCCAACTACGTAGGATAATGTGCATGTATTCACGCCACATATATATAATCTGTTTTTACTTACAATAAAGCAGTGTATTATAACCACCTCGTTGTTTCACTCGTCTCTTCCCGCTCCCGACAGTACATGGCGACCCTGCCAGTAAAGTGAGCCGTCCTCCAAATATGGACTAGTCTTCATAAACATTGTCGCGGTTTGTGCAAGTTAAATTTATTAAAATGAATTACTACAATCTAAATCGCCGTGAACTATAAACGTATCAACGTAACGAAAAAAAAAAATGTGTTTTTTTTTTTCTTTATAAGGGGGAAGATGTACTGTAGGCACCCCAACTACGTAGGATAATGTGCATGTATTCACGCCACATATATATAATCTGTTTTTACTTACAATAAAGCAGTGTATTATAACCACCTCGTTGTTTCACTCGTCTCTTCCCGCTCCCGACAGTACAGGAGGTAACCTAAAAAAAATATTTTTCTAAATTTTACTTCACCACTTTGTCGGCGTGATTACAAAAGTTGCCAACTCAATGTAAAGTATTACAAAAGTAAAAAAATAAGTTTTCTTTTGGGGGCTTACAAATAAACAGAGTACCTAGGTATAAGATTCGAATAGTTAAACCGTGTTTTGTCTCTCTAATCTGAAATAAAGTTTACATGACGGGAACAAAACACGGAAAAACTATTCGAAGCGTATTCTTTGTTTATTTGTAAGGCTGTTAGTTTATAATAAAAATTGTTATATCTAATGTCATGGAATAGTAATGTTAAGATCAGTTGTTAACAACTGGTTGCTTTTTTCGGTAATAGAAGCCTGCCGTTATAGACATTGTTATGCTTATAGTAAAAGGAGACTAAAAATTATGTGTGTTGTTCATGAAAGAAATAAACGATATTAACTTTTCAATTGTGGTTTTTTAATAATCTCTAACTGTCGAACCACAACCATACTACTAACAAGACTAGAGAAGATGGTAGAAGCTAGCCAGGCGGACTTAACACCAACCCTATCAGTCTATACTAGGCTTGTACTAGGTACCTACCTGCCAAACATAATTACTTTGAGTTTTTGGTAGTGGCGAGGTTAGATTAATTATCGCTTTGGGCAGTTTTTTCGTTCAATGAAACACTTGTAGTTATCTCTCCACTTGTCCCGTAAGACCTGGGTTCAATTCCCAGGTTTTACAAAGGGTGTGCGTGACCGTATTTGGCAAGCGAATACGCCATCAATTGTAGCGATGACTTCGTTAGAATTATAGAGGCCTTTGTCCAGCATTGGGGCAGTATATTAACTATTTACTTACTTTAAATGTCACAGTTAAACATTTCACACCGCAGCTGTCTGTAGTTAGTCTGTACCATTGCTTGATCTTCTTACATTATTTACCCAATTTAAGTTTACCCAACGCATAGACTACGACAAAATAATTTTATGACTACCTACTTCGGCTACAGTATTTCAGCATCTATGTAATAGGTACGAGCTGTTTTGCCAGCGAGCGTCCCAAACGCACGGAAAAGCTCATTCAGCCAAACGGAATACGTTTACATGACGCCAGCGACGCGGTAACCCTGTAAAGCCATCAAAGGAATATTATTGGCCAATGAACCGTATCTCTGAATATTCTTGAAACCCTGAATATTACATGAGTGCCGAATTACGTATTTTGTATAGAGGTACATACACGTACACGATATGACTAGTCATAAATTAAACCTAAAGGTAATTACGGATTTAAAAAAAATTACACTTAATTCTGAGTCATATAATCCATTTTAACAATGATATTAAGTATCGGACGACTTTAACAATATATTTTAGGAAGTGAAAATATACTGATAAAGGAAAATTATATTTACTTCCTAAAATATAGATAGGTGTATGTGACGGGATAGTCGGGCTAGACCTTGCGACAATTTAATAAATTCATACCTACAATTTGGTTTCCCAATCATATACTTACCTAGTACCTACATACTTATTTTTATTTACTTACTGATAATTTCAAGTTCATAAACAGAAAAGTTGGCTAAAATTTTGCTGCTTTGGTGCGTGCAGAACTAACATAGTAATAAAAATAACATTAAGTTACGTACGTTAGGTACGTAACTTAATGTAGGTATTGAAAGTCTGATACAGGTATTAGCAATATCTATGTGCCATCAATAACCACATGTATGACGGAGCTTCACTTGAGAACAGCTTGACCAATTTGGCTGATTTACTTTTTAGTGTGTGTTACTGTTTGTAATTGTCAGGACAAGGTTTGCATAAAAATAAGGTTTTAGAGCTGGATACGGGTGTTCACGCGAATGATATCGTAGTGAAACTAATAGGTATGTAAACCTACCTAAATTATTAATAACTAGTTGTTGTTTTGTTACAGCAAAAAAAAAAAATGTTTCCTATATGCTGGTCTGGGTCATGGTCTGTATATGAGGAAAGTTTCATTAAAATCCATTCAGTACTTTTTACGTGAAAGAGTAACAAACATCCATCCATACTTACAAACTTTCGCGTTTATAATATTAGTAGGACTAGTTGCCGCCCGCGAAGTCTACACTATCCCACAGGAACCGGGATAAAAAGTATCCTAGTCCGGGTCATGGTCTGTCTATGTGCAGAGTTTGCATAAAAATCCGTTCAGCTATTTTTACGTGATGCGCGGTCAAATAAACAGACAAAAATTCTATAAACTGTGGAACGTGTTCTGTTATCGATTCTAAGTAGGTATCCCCAGCCAACTTTTTTTCGAATATCTTCCGTGTACAGTCTTTCGGACCTTCTTTAGCTTTATTATATGTGTATAGATAGATAGATAGATAGATAGATAGATAGATAGATAGATAGATAGATAGATAGATAGATAGATGTATAGATCACTACGTTAAAGCTTACACCTATATTTCTTTCTGGCAACCACCTACGACTACGGCCGCGTAGACTGGGTGCCTACTAAGTAGTGCGAGTTTCATTCGCCATTCGATCACGTTAAAAAAAACTAGAATTTGTATGGCAATATTTTTACTCTCCCCGTTCTCCACCAGGAGGCGCTTGAATGCCATAAAAAATGTCAATGGTGAATTAAACTCGCTCTAGGCACCCTGAAGATACCCGTAGCCCGTGATACCGAAAGGAACTTCTAAAAATATCTAAGTACCTACATATAAAGTTAAAAGAAAAGGAAAGTATTTTTTTTATTTAAATGATAATACAATATTTTTTTTAACTAAATTTATTCCCAAAACTATTTTCTTAGAAACCCTACGCAAGTCCAGGTCCATCACTGTTTTTCCAGACAAAATGGAAGGTGTCTAAATAGAATTTATAATTTTTCAAAAACACATTGGATAGGTAGTTTTAACTATTTATAGATTAAAAAAAAATACTTAAGTAAATAGTACCACGATAATAACATCTAACATTTAACTAATCATCCTAGACCCAATAACCATTTCAGGTTCTAACACAAATAGTAACGGTAATAATTAATACATCATATTATTTTTACAATTATTTTTTATAAAGATTATATCTTCATGAAGAAACAGCACTAACTAAGTTTTTAAAGTTAATCTCTATACAGAACAATGTGTTATATTATATCATGTCCATGGCACATGATTCAAAGCGTAGGTAGGTATCGACACAATATTTCAAACCGAAATTGGTACCTACATACTTAACATACCTAATCAATAGCTTTGTACTAAGTGATACCGCAGAGTATTATAAAAACGAATCGATTCGATTAATGCAACGTTTTGATGTTTTAAATAGTTATAACTTTATATACTTAAAGTTTACGCAAATTTTGTTGCGAACAATTTAATTATAATTCGGAATAAGCGTTAAAAAAATATTTCGTGAGTGGTAGGTAGGATTTTTGAAAAATTTCAGTGTGGGTGCGAGTCCCATTCGTGGAAAATTTAAATACTTACCACTATCCGATTAAATTGTTATCAAGGCTAAACTAGTCTGCCGTGTTTCAGTTTCAGCTTCGCGCGATAGTTTTTTATGTAGATATTTAACAATGCCCGACAATTTTTTGGACAATAAAATGCAGTATAATCAGTGAACACTAGATATTCTATATTGGGTTGATTTAATCAGTTATATATAGGAAAACAAATGAGAAAAGGCTGGAAGATGGCTATGGCAGGTCAGCTTAAATTATCTAGGTATATTCTAATGATATGGCTGCGATTATTTTAAATTCGACTTTGCGTCTCGCACTCAATAGATAATAAAATAAAGTAAGTAGGTATTATTTAAAAACGCCTGATGTTATAGGTAGTTCGTAAGTATCGGTGCGGTCGGTAACACATTTGTAGGCTAACCAAAGAGATTTAATATCAGGTAAGTAGTAAAATGTCTTTAAGGCTAACGATGAAAAGTTTGGCGACACGGGCGATACTTAAAACCTTCTCTTCATCCATTTTAATATTTTTAAAAGTCGTGATTCCTTTAAACTTTTTGAAATATGATTTAATGTTTGCTCTAGATGCTCAGCTGTTAAAAGTAATGCTTACAATCATTTATCAATTAAGGTACCTACACATTTTACGCGCTCATTTTAAATAAAATCTTATTACAATTTTTTGAAATCGATTTCTTTCTTACAGTATATAAACTACTTAGTATGTAGTAGAATAAAAATGCATCGATCACAACACATAACTCGGTATCCATATACCCAGATTATTTTACATGACTTTAATATAACATATTTATATATATAAAGACCATAGAAAATATAAATATGCAAATGTGTAATAAAAATATTTAGTGCAACTGAAAATGTAGCTATGTACCTGTCAGACTTGTTTTAAATAATTTGGCATAATTATATTGTATCAAAAACCATGGCCCACGTTGTCATAATATTCAAAGTACATTATTAAGTACGTTTATTCACTATAAAGTCAATACAAAATAATTTAGATTAGAAGTAATATGTAACAGTTAATACATAAATTAAATCTATTAGGGAGTAAATTTAACTACTGCTAGTTATGTATTTTTATATTATGTTATATATTTATACATTTAATCTCTACCTATTTGATAATCAATTACAGTTAAGGTCTTGCTATCTACACAATTAAATAGAAGAAACCTTAATATTTAAAACCATTGGGTAAACATTCCGATTGTGTTGACTATAGATATTAAGAGTTTTTCTAAATACTGCAAGTTCAAAAGTCTAATTTCTTGGAAATAAAACTATTCCATATAACAAATGAACACTCAATGTAAAAATTACGAAGTAATTCGATATAAAACTATGATTATTCAAAATATACCTATATCGGAAAGTTGTCAAGATGGAAGATTTAAAAGTAAATATACAGACTTTAATAAGGATGTAAGAATTACTTCAGTTTAGAAAATTTCGTTACCTGAAATACTATACTCTTTATTTATTGCCGTACACCGTTACCAGCCCACGCACCGCGCTGTAGGCTCAGCTGACTCGAAATCACATGGCACCTACTTCGCAGCGCCCTTAGTCGCGCACGAATACAAACTCGTTGTAGTGATTCCAGCGGTTCTCCTCAGAGTCGACGCCGGGCTTCAGCTCAGCAGCCCCGCCGGCCGTGCCACTGCCACAACTCCCCGTCAACTTGAACCCGTTCTCTTGCAAATTATCAAACGCCTGCTCAATAAAAGAGTGCTTCAGGAAAAACCGCGATGTATACCTGTCCGCTAACCCGTGGTCAGGATCTCTCGACTCGTTCAAAGTTTCACCAAACACGTCCCGACAAAGTGTTACTTTTCCGCAAACTAATATACGCGATAGTTTGCGGAACTTGACGTCAGCAAGTCCGTCGCGGCCGAACGCGAAGCTGCCCCTGTAGCCGACGACGATGCAGCCGCGCTCGCGATTCGCCGGCTTCGGATCGGCTTCCCGCACCAATTTTTCCAAGCCGGGTAGCCGGTAATGCCTCGCTTCTTTAGCAAGCCGTTTGTGTTCCCTGAAGCATTCGGGGAGAATGATACATCCGTCTCGAAGGTAATCCAGCACATAACGAAACAGAACTCCGTCACGGTCGAAGAAGATGCGTCCGCGAGCGTCACGCGGATGGTCGGGGTCCTCGAGCGCTACGGCGGTGAGGGAGTCGCGCTCGCCCGTGAGGGTGTCACGTTTTGTGGCGTAATGCACGCCGCCCACGTTCAGTTCCAAGATCTCAGGCTCAGGCGGCGCGTCCGCCATGGCTAAAGGCTGAGGGCGCAGTGAGTCGGCGGCTGCGCGCTCCCATCTTCTACCCTGACCCACTTACCGCGCGCCTCGGCGCCGCCCGCGCGAGCCCATCAATAACGCACGCCCGGGTTACTGACTCGAACGTAATTATTTCCTACCCTTTCGAGCGAAAACTCCTCCGTAAAAGCCTTCAAGGTCGACATCTATTGTTAGCTAACAGACGGCCAAGTATATTATTCACCGATATCGCGGAAACTTGCAACAAATTAGAATAGTTTTCTTCGACATGTGGAAATTGATATTGTTAGGCTGCAAGCTTCAATTGTGATTACTTTGGAGTTTTAGTACTTTAACTTTCATGGAGTTCGACGAAGTCGTTAAAAATAATACGAGTCTCCGAGCTCAAGTGAAAATTTGAAGCGTAACTTTTAATTGTGCTCATAACTTACATGCTTGAGACCTTAATCTCTACGAACCCCTAAATGCAAGGGCCATTATGTAAGGTTCATTAGTACCTGTTAGACTAGAAATTGGTGCTCAGTATATGACTATTCTTAAGCAAGTTTGCCATCTGCGTATATATTTCTTTTTTTTTACTAACTAGTTTTTAGAAGAAGTTTGTAAAATCTTTTTTTAGACCACCGGCAGTCTATTTCTAGAAAGACGTAAGTATAATCTGACTGCGTTCTTTGGTATTGTAACATCCTGTTTACTACCTACATTTTCCTTTTGTTATCATTACTTTTAGGAGGATTTATTTTCACAGTCCATTAGGTAGGTGTTAACATATTAGCTCCCGGTGAACGCGTACATTAATTAATTAAAGACAAGGAGAAATTGGGGATACCGTGACAGAATGTAATTACATCCAACCAACAGGTATATATGTACAATTGTACACTCGCGACAATGGAATTATGTTCGCAGATTTCATTTTTGCTGATAAAATAAAGACCTTTGGAACGAAATATGTTAACTAAAAACAAACTTTGAGACCATTAAGTGGTCCTCAATAAATAAGTATGGAAACTTTCGAAGGTGTGTTAAATGATTTGAAAGAGTTCATAATCAAATTTAAAAAAAACAAAACATATTTACTTAAAAGGTGTTGCTATAGGTGCCGTTGTAACATCGCGTAGACGAGTGATGAGAGATTGCTACAAAGTACTCGGTGTTTTCTGCTTTCTAAACAATACAAAGGTACAAGCGGAGTTTTTGCTCATTACAAGACTAATTACTAGGGGCCTTTTAGTGCGGTCTCGGGAATAAGCTTTGTGCTCTGCCTTTACAAGATAAAGGTTGACATGGTAGGAAAAACTAATCAAAATTTTCCATCGACTCTTTGTTCATTACAATTTATTTATTATTTATTTAATTTACACAACGGGCAAGGGCTTGACCTTCATCTCATCTGATGGAAAGTAACGATAAGCTCGAAATTTGTAGGGTATTTCGTCTCACCCGGAATACTCAACCACTGAAGCTATGCCATTATCTCTAACTGACGGAACATAAATGCTGTTGCTGCTGCTGCTAAATTGAGAAGAAGATGAGAGAGAAGAATTGAGATGTCCTTGGGATTTTGGCGCGAATAATGGAAACCCCCTCGACCCGAGCAACGCTAAGAAGCGTTTAGAGCCGACCACGGGTTGCTCCGCTCCCGATCCGATACGATCCCCTTCGGAGAATCTAGTAGGAAACGGGGATACGCACTAGTGCGTGATGCAATTCCCTCTAGAAAACCTCTGACAGTGTTTCGTTTCACATGGCTTGAGGGTATCCCTTTCAGTTTCTTGCCGACCCCAAAATGTCCGGTGACTAAACAATAAGAAGATGACAAGCGACATAATACCTATATCAAATACTAGCGGCGCACAGGTGGACATTTTTTTTTAATATAGCCTATGTTACTCAGCGCTAATGTAAAATTCTAATGGTGAAAGAATTTTTTAAATCGGTCCTACTGGACTACTTACTGTTTTTGAGTTTATTCGTTGCAAACATACATACATACATACCAATATTTTAAAGTCCTCTTTATAATATTAGTACCTATAGTTAAAGGGTTGAAAGCAATTATTATTTAAAACTTACTTTATTTGCTTAGACTCTAGTTAATGTTTAAAGAGGACCATTTGGATAGTACGAATAACGTGTAGTAAAACAAAATTCAAGTTTTAAATTTCAGAATATAATTAAAACGAAATAATACATTTTGGTAATTATCTAATACATTAGGGATATTTTAGAGAGCTTGTATACACATTGACAGTAAGGAAAATAGTTGCATGAACATAATAATATGTTCTACATTACATACTTTGTATGCTAATAAAATAATATCACAAGGTCGCACTCTTTGTTAATCAAAACACTCAAACTTGAGATTGCAATTGTTAATCCTTACGGATACTAAAATCGTCAAAAGTATATTCGGTAATATCTTTCTGGTTCCTAAATTCAGCTTTATCTATTTGGCTGCTCGGACTTCCAGTGCTTTTCAACCAATGCATCCTGAAAAAAAAAACATGCAATATTCTAATAAAACAGATTTTCGACTTCTTGGCGGGAAAGTGAAGAGTTTTCTCACTTCTCATTTTTATTATCATTCATCATCATACTGACTGGAAGGAAATATTGTATATTTATGTATTACTTGTAAGAAAAATTACTTTGACACTGGCTAAATGTGCTAATCGCACGAAGCCATCAACTAAAAGAAAGAAAGAAAAGAAACAGATTTTCTTCTTACTTACTCTGCAATTGCGAATCGTGATAATTAGACTTTATTTCTTATGTAAGAGGTGGCAAACGAGCAAGCGGGTTACATCACATGTGATTAGTTACCAGCGTTGTTGCGACACGCTTCGTTCGCAATAACATAAACTGAGGCGGGCGGGGTCCTGATTGACCTATTGTTTGTTTTTTATTTGTATATTAGTGTGTGTGGTCAATAAATATTTCTCTCTCTAAAAGTTACTAAATCGTAAGTCGTAATGGTCTGCGAATACCACATCAGGATGCCTGTGTAAGTTTTGTTTAGGTACTATCCGTATTCATTCGATTACGTTTACGAAAATGAAAATAAGGCATTGAAGCAGCGCCTCCTGGCGACATACGAGAAGAGTTAAAATTTTGTCATACAATTCTCGTTCGCGTTAACGTGATCGAATGGCGAATAAAACTCGCACTACGCACTTAGAGTTGGTTCATAGACCTGCCAGTCGTGGTAAAAACTTTCGAAACAAACTCAGTCAAAGTCAAGGTGATAGGGAAGCAATGAAATGATTAGGAAGGATCTCAGCAGCTGGGAAGAATTGTTTGGTTTAACAATTCTTCAGAACCATGACAAATACTTTACAGCTTGCAGCTACTAGAAGTACCAAATACTAAATAACTATAAATATTAAGACAACATCACATCTGATCCCAAGGTGAGTAGCTAAAGCACTCGTTTTTATGGAAGGCAGATACAATGACGGTACCACAACCACCCAGACCCGTCACAATATCGAAAAGTTCGTTTTCGATACTGTCCCGATCGGGAATCGAACCCGAGACTTCAGAGTTAGCGCCGCCCAAAGTACCTACTCTGCTACGGAGGTCGTCTAAAAATAACGCTCTTGGTAGAGATTTTTTATTGTCATTAGGCCCTCCTGCACACGAACGCTTGCAACAATTAGGTTAAACGTGCGCGTTGTAAATCCAACAGCTTCAGTTATCATGCCTCTACGCCATGTTATTTAACTGAATGTTACCCGCCCCCCGACCGCCTAACTATATCGCCATCGCTCTCGCTATCGCGTTCCATAGTAGAGCACGATAGCGAGAGCGATAGGCGGTAGGCCCCCAGAATACAGCAATGCAAAACAATGTTCTTTGGCGGCAGAAATACTAACTAAGGCAGTTTCTTCCAGACGGATTTTGGGTAGATATCCACAGGCGAACTTATTAATGTCTTAACTTACATTGATTCCACTTTGTCCGTCGGCCCTTGCATTTCGCCTAGAACAGTCCCCTGGGATGTGTTCTTGCACCACCCTCGCAGGCCTAGTTTGTCAGCTTGTTGTTTGGTATACTGCACAAAATTATACGGCATTGATTTAACTTTCACCGACACATGACATGAATAAGCTTCCTGCAATTCCGTAAATATTGTCCACTTGGGAAATTCCGACCGCATGATGCCTACCTACTAACCGTCATTTTTATTTTACGCAAACGTGGATGGTCCTTACTTAATTATGCTGAGTATTACGTTATGATTTTTTAAAACGAGCCTTAAAACAAGCTAACGTTCCCTCACATAGTATTATAATTGTTTTCTAAAGTTTACGAGGTCACTGTGCCCCGATTCCCGTGATGAAAACCGCAACGATATCGTAGCGATCTTAGTCTTTGAAACTATTTTCATAATCACATCCGTCAATCGATAGTCGTCTGAACGAAGTTCCCACCAATCATATCTAATTCTACCGTATAGGGTTAGTTGGAACTTTGTTCGAATGTCTTTAAAATCGGACGTTAGAATGAAAATAAACGACTAAGTCGCTACGATATTTTACTTTTTATTTTTAACACCTTAAACAATTAAATTTCTATTGTATTTGGGCCCAGCGGCGCGGCGGTCAACCTGTTAAGTGCTAATTGAAGCACTGAAGCCGAATTAAATATTTATAAAATACAGTGAAAAAATGTAATGCCTACCCGACCCAGGGTTGCGGAAGACCCAGGTTCGTATCTTGGCTGGGTTGGGTAGGCATTTAATTTTTCACTGTATTTTATAAATATTCGCTACGATATTTTTACGGGTTTTGTTATGGGAATCGGGGGCTGCATATTGAAAGGAACACTTGTACGGATGCACTCGCGTTTATTATACCTATACATTTTATCCTTACTTACCTACATTTTATCCTGACGTTTTTGCAAACCGAGCATTTTGTGTGCGTGCGTATGAACTCCGAACTAGGATGACCTTATCCTAGTGACACCAGTTTTCGACAGGTTTCATTCACTACACTATTAGCGGTGCTGATGTATAATCAATCCCAGAATAACTAATAGTACTATAATAAAGGAACGAAAATAGTGTCTCATTTAGCATGTAAACAAAACAAGAAAACCTTATTATACATTAGAGTCTAATTAATGTAAAAAAAATATATATGTAATGCTTAATTATTAATTAACTAATTTAATTAATTATTGCATTCACAAAATCACAACACATTTGTAATTATTCAATAAACTCATCAATATTAAAACTGATATTTAAAGAAATGCATATAGTTGAATTATAATCAATTCTATAATGTTTTAGATGCGATTAAAACCAACACCCTGTCTTATTCTGGTCAACTGCACTTCTTACTGAGCTACCAAAGTGAATTTATCAAGTACTTGTTTCTCATGCTAAGGACAGATTGATGACAGCACTATTTTTAATCAATGTTTAAGTTTGGTTGGGACTAAATTTTAAAAGCCTTTAGATACATAAATAAACTAAAAATACCATTCGAAAGTTCACTCCTTGCACAACACCAAAAATTTCAAATTCCACCGCATTCAGAGACATTTTGAATCAAAAAAATTAAACTGGGAAATGTCAGTCTGACAAAACTAAACAACAAAAATGAAGGCTTCAAATAAGTTTTAAATCCTAAGTTTAAATCAGATAAATGCAAGCTACAAACTTTTTGATCATCCATTCCCTATATTTATTTTTGTTGAGTAAATAATTGGGTTGAAAATAACTAACTTTGAAGTAAGTAAATAAACTGAATCTAAAATAACAAAAAAATAGTATTAAGAAAAAATTATGTGAGGTCTGAGTGGCTTTATACATTACCTACTTACCTACCTTCAGGTTACCCCCTGGTCTACTATAATAATATAAAATTACTTAAACATTTATAAAACTTATGTAAAATACAAATACGAGTACCTAATCTGATTATAAAGGCTATAAATATGCAGATAGAGAGAAAAAAAATACTTTGACAATAAACAGTTTTTTTCACAAGTCAACTGAGATTGGAATATAATTTATAACAGTTAATAAGTTATTATAATACAGAATTAAATTATATTAATAAATATTGGTCAATGAAATTAAAATTAAAAGGTTAATTTCTATGTTTAGTGTTAGCTTAAACTTTGGAAACATTTTATATTTTAATAATTATTTTCTTTTTTTACTCATTTTCTCTTTTCTTAAGTTTATATGAACACTACACATTGAAAAAAAAAAACATTTTTACAGATCTATTATTAGTTTTTATTTTACACATTAGTTTTTTTTATTATTTATCATTATTAGGTTTTGAATCCTTTGCAAGTTTAAAACTAATTACAATGATTTTGAATACCTATCATTTGGATTATTTTCAATGGTTCTGAAATACTTTTTCATTTGTAAAGACCAACAGCAATCAGTGGTTCAAATGAGTTATTCAAACAGATTCAGTGTTTTAAGTTTAAAGAGAATTGTAATAATAAATTTTCATTTTTGGACCTCACTTGTTTATTTTAAGATTTCAAGTTATCTATACTAATTTAAAGACTGCAGGCTGCTGGATGCGTCAAGTTGAGGACAGGGCGCTATGGCGCTCATTAGGGGAGGCCTATGTCCAGCAGTGGACTAAGATAGGCCGATGATGATACTAATTTATTATTATAAAGAGGAAAGCTTTGTATTTTTGTATGTATGTTTGTAACTAATAAACTCAAAACTACTAGACCGATTTAAACAATTCTTTCACCACTAGAATGCTACATTAGCGCTGAGTAACATCGGCTATATAAAAAAAAATAATGTCCACTCGTGCGAAGCAGGGACGGGCCACTAGTGTTTAATAGAGTAAAACTTTTTCAAATAGGTAATTAGTAAGACCTGTGCCATGTTCATTGAACTATGACTCTTAAGGAGATTGATACTAAGTAAAATAGATACCTTTCTAAAAAATACTCCTTGCACCCGGCCATAAACTTCAAAATCTGCAGCCCTCATCGCCATGGCTGCTGTGGAAACGGTGCTGCACTCAGTTTTAAGAGTAGTTAAAGCAGTTAACAGTAATAAACGTAACATTACATAGGCAGTAAACGGTACGGCGGTACGTACTTCTTTAATCTTTGGCAATTAAAAAATATTTAAGTACACTTAAATGAAACTGAAAGATGAAAAATTGTGCAGAACTAAACCAACTGAAGAAGTTTTGTGAAGTTTTGTGTTCTTTGAGTGAAAAATAATGTGTTTGGCATTTCCATTTGACAGTTAACATAACGTGTAAATAGTACCTACTGCGTTTTGTTAAGTAGTTTGGAACCGAGCGATTGGGTCGTCGTGAAATCGTGAAAATAGCATAGAGTAAAAGTCCGTCAGTCTCAGTGGTGAGTGTTGTTTGTTTTCGTTTTATAAAAGGGAAATAAGGACGTTTCTACGGATTAATCAGACTGTTTATTTATGTTTTAGAAGCCTACGACGCGTGTATATAAAAAGACGATTAAGCATGGCTTTCCTCAGCTGCAGCAGGTTGGTTGGCAAACATTATGTAACAGGGGTTAGGTTTATTTTACGATACACCAACACCGACACAAAACGTATAAATAACTAAATTCTAAAATGTGCCTTTTATATAATGCTCATTACGCACTTTTGGTCAGAGTCTATTAGTAAAACATTACAAGTATTTATATTTTTCCAGATTAGGCAGCAAGTCTGTTCTCTCAACTTTGAATAGGTTTCCTAGTTTGTTGAGCTCAGTTAACTATGCTCAGGCAGCAGCTGGTGTACCCAAGATTACATATACGAAGTTTGAACAGCCACAAGATGAACATCCTGACATAAGAAACTCCAAACTAAGGAGGCCCATGTCACCTCATTTAACAATCTACGCCCCACAGCTGACTAGTATATTGTCAATAACTCATAGAGCTGCTGGTAAGTAACTATATTTTTTAAAATGATTATTGTTTTCTTCATCTAACAAAGCTAACAAACAATGCTGATATTTTATGTTTTATCAGGTTGTCTAAAAGCCTGTGTTTTCACTTGTCAAATTGGTTGGTTAATGTTTTAACTAATTGAATATTATCAGCTAATCAACGCTGTGGTTTATAAATGCTTAATACTGTTAGTTTAAACTATTTAGGTGCAATATTTTGTTGTAAGAAAAAGAATGCCTTGTATAGGGGTCATAGAATGTACTACAGCTCTCGAACATTGTAGATTCACTTGCTCAACTGCTGTTGTAAGTAAATGGCATGCTATTATGAATGAGTAATGCCTGAGAATAACTCTTAAAAGCATACCTATCATTTACTTATAGATTAACAACTAATTGGACTTGATTGTGTTAAAATGCTTCTAAACCACGTATTGGTTCTTCAATCAATCATAATCAACCAGAAAACTGTTTTAGCACCGTTGATGTAATGCTATATAGACTTCTTTTCTTTTTTCTATTCCTGTCATCATCATCCATCATTATCATCGCCAGCTCATTTTGTATCCCCACTGTTGAGGCACAAGCCTTCCCTATGTATGGTCGGGAGAATGGGCCATTAATGGGGATTAGTAACCACCAACAACTGTTAATACAGCTGCAACCAACAGCTTTACATGCCTTCCGAAGCACAAAGGATACTTGTAGGAAACAATAGATTTGAGTTGAGTATTTGCTATATAAAACAAAGAGACTTTGATTTGATGTCAAGCAATAATGTACTAATAATGTAATGCTTTTCAATATTTTTTCAATGTTATTAATTTTTGTGATACATACAATGAATGTATTTCTTCTTCTTCAATATGTGACTCGGATCATTTAGGCATAAATTCGTCCAATTTCAGTGACCCATTAAAAACATTTTTGTGACTTTATTTCTCCTTTGTCCTAGGTATGATCCTGACTACATATATCAGCGCGTTGGGTATTGGAGCATTGGTTCTTCCAAATGATATCTCTCACTATATCACTATGATTGAGGGCCTTAATTTGTCGCCTGCAACTCTTTTCTTAGCAAAAGCAGTTATTGCTGCCCCGTTTGGGTTCCACTTTGTAAATGGCATAAGACATCTGTATTGGGACACTGCTAAAGGCCTGACAATCAAAGAAGTTTACGCAACCGGTTATGCAATGTTGGCAACCTCCTTAATAGTGACATTCATCTTAGCTGCATTATAAATAGTTAAAAAAAGCAAATTCAATGGATATTATTTATTTATTTTCATAATCATTTTAAGTGGTACTAATAAAGATCATGTTTAACATTCAGACTTTGCTTCATCCTTTCCTTAAGTATATTTATTTATAATAATTGTTAGTATGTATTTTTTAGGGATATTTTAAAATCTAGGATAATTATACTAAGCAACTCCGCAGTTGCTTATAACATCATGGATTGTCTTGAATTTTTCAAAGTCCAATTTGTCTGTGGTCTCCAAGCCTTTTGCTGCATTCTGTAAAAAATGTTACAATTATGCGTCTTTCTCTCTTGGGACATATCTTTTGCTAATATAAGAAAGTACAAGAATACAATTTATAAAAAAAAAATCTTAACAATTCATTCAAAATTATAAATTATCATTTGTTTAAAATCGTCCTACTCACAGGGCTCAAGCCTTCCCACATGAATAGTACATTGGGAGATGGAGCTATACTTATCATAAACAAATGACAATTGTTTATGAAGGTGGGTTAAAACAACTGCCATCTTACAACCACAACTGGGACCAACAGCTTAGCGAAGGAGATCGAGGTATTTACTCACCCAGCATTAACATTTTTATTAATAATTTTAGCCTTTTGTTTTTTAACAGATAAAACTAATAAAAATAGCCTTGTTTGTTAGCCTTTATAAATAAAAAATAAAACAAAAAAAATATTGATAAGGGCTATTTCAATTTAGCTTTTAGCTGTTAGCCAAATTGTAAAAGCTTTAATAATAATACTTTGCTACTTACATTGAAAATAACATTGTTATTCTTCAAGAACTCTCCGTAGATGTTGAATAGATCTGTTCTCGTGTCCAACAGTTGGGCTAAACTCAAAGGAGTGTAGGCAATTGAGACATCAGAGAGGAAGTCCTTAGCCGACAGCCAAGTCCTGGAGGGAGCCATTGCGATGTTGCAAGTGGAATAGCTGGTCAGTGCGTCGCGTCCACCGGATTCCCGGTTGAGGCAGAGTAGCTCGTATTGTGATGCGTCGAAGTTGGATAAGTCGGAACCTGGGAGGTGGAAAGATTTAAGTTGAAAGAGTTTTTTTTTTAAATTATGGGTTTCAATAGATCGTCGATTCAATTTAAAACTTACTGGATACAAAAGCGACATCAGCACGGTTATCGTCTAGACACTTCCATGCACTGTTGTCGCCAGCGCATTGCTTCTTCAAACTGGAAACGTCGTCACCTGAAATAATTTTGTTTATTTAATTGATTTATAAGTTAGTTTGGTATGGGGCTGCCCCGGCGGTATAAGGCAGTCCCGGGACTGGTGATTAACCCATCACGTGAGGGGAAGTTTAGGAGTTAATAATGGGTGTACCTT
Source organism: Eudonia truncicolella (assembly GCA_949315975.1). Classification (NCBI taxonomy): domain Eukaryota; kingdom Metazoa; phylum Arthropoda; class Insecta; order Lepidoptera; family Crambidae; genus Eudonia; species Eudonia truncicolella. Next base: position 14,597,604 of record OX438836.1, read on the forward strand.
AACTCCTCCCTTGGGGGTAGAAGGGAGATTCCCATTAATCACTTGTCTTCCTTAATGTAGTGGTATGCAAAATGCATCTTCTGTATAAAAAACAAAAAATGGCTGACATCGAATTGACTACGAACCTCGATTTTAGGCACTATTTTACCTCTCGGATTGTTTTCGGCCTTATCGACGCCTGGCAGACAAACGCCGCCTGAGAAGAAATCCCCTAAGTTCTTGACACACTGTAAAAAATAAATTTAGTTTAGAAACTTCTTTTAGCGTAAGCCATTGCGTTCGCAATTTGTTAACAAAACCAAGGCATTAATGCGATTGAATTAGGATTTCAGTGCAAAGTGTAAGTAGTTAAAATTAAATTAAAAATTGTTTATTTCATACAAACTACAAACCTACCTACAAACAATAATCTGTTTTATAAATATCTATTTTAAATCCAGCACATCAATTGAATGCGAATCTGTTTGCACGCCCTGGCATGGTGGATTTTAACTGAGGTGTCGTTAGATTTGTTTTGATCGTGGGATTGACATAGGCTATATAAAAAAAAAATAAAAAAAAAAATGTAAAAACATCGGTCGGGTTAGCTATTAGTAGTCTTGACCCCGAAAAACTGTTAGATCGACCACACGATCAAAATTCTTTAAACGAACTACAACGTCTACGGAATTTAAAGGATATGGCCATTTTTTCTATGGACGTAGATGTAGTTAATCATTATCGGACAAGGAAATATTTCACGTTGCATTCAACATTGCTCAAATTGAATTCAAGGATCGTAGAGCTTGTTTTTTTCTTTTCAGTTTTTTCTCTTTGCAGTTATTTTTTATGTTAGTCCGGTTTTTACGAGTATATAATTGTTTTTTATATATGCCTATTATCGTAAACCTGTATCAACATCGTATAATATTAAGGAAAAAAAATAATAATTAAATAATCGTTTTAACCTACGTAACGTAGTACCTACTTAATTCAAATTTGTTATTACCTGATCAGAATTTATTATCTTTTTGTTGATGAGATAGAATAATGGTGCATCGAGACCACTGAAGCTGCCGTAGGAGTTATGACAGGATCTAAAGAAGAAAAATTTATAAGTATTAGAAATATTATACGAACTATCGGCATTTGGTATGTGGTGTTAAGGCTAAGCTCACTTCTTCCCCCTCAAGTCTTCAATGTTGTTGTAAGCAGTCCCCTTCTTGACCACAGCCACGGCGTATCTTGGCGTTTTCTTCTCCCCATACACTTCGTGGAAGACCGCGTGTAGATTGTATTTCTTAGCCGCTGCCGCTACCCTCGAGTCGTCTACTGAGGCGAGGTCTGAGCCGTTGTCTTGTACCTGTTGTACGGTAGGTAAAAAGATTAAATATGATTTATTTGCATAAACATGTGTATTGTGTACAATTACCGCTCGACTTCGACCACTGGCTTTGCGGTGCGACGCGCGACTTCTTTGTTCATTGCGTTATTTGGTTAATTCAACTGTCGTACCGTTGATTAAGTTTACCGTAGTATAACGCGCAATGAACTAGGAAGCTGGTCGCGCTGCAAGACGGTCGTGAATTTTGTCATTCATTCTTTAACATTTATATTAATTATTATTATTATACTCTTTATTTATTTTCTTTCTTAAAACTAGATTTTTACAATATTTTAATAAAAAAACAATAAAACATTATAAAAAACTAATTCTAGAGTACCACCAGCAGCGGGGCAGGGCCCAAGCTACCGGTGGTCAGGGCTGCAGAGTGAGGAACCTCCTGACAATACGTGCCGTGTCAAGGAGTACTGCCTTCTGAATCTGACCCTTGATCCAACCATCAAGCGAGAGCCTCTTAAGATGTTGGTCGAGGCTCTTCGCTATCAGACCGTTCGCTGAAACGACTATCGGGACAATAATGGTTGAATCAACATCCCACATGGCGGTCACCTCGTGAGCTAAGTCAAGGTACTTACTGAGCTTGTCCTTCTCGGCTTTCACGAGGTTCTCATCATGAGGTATGGTGATATCAACCAGTATTGCCCGGCGCTGGGATCGGTCAACCACCACGATATCAGGCTTATTGGCGACAATAGTCCTGTCCGTAATGATAGAGCGATCCCAGTAGAGCGTTGCATGACCATTTTCGAGTACTGGCGCAGGTGCATTTGATTGTAGGTTGCTTTTTTGGAGAGATTTGGCTGATGGCTTAAGGCAGCCTTTTCAGCGCCACCAGACTTTTCAGGGGCGGCGTGAAACTTAAAGGGTTTCTCAAGCTGTGTGAAACGAAACACCGTCTGTTGGTATTTAGAGGGAACGGCATCACGAAAGCGCGTCCCCTTTCCCTACTAGATTACTCAAGCGGTTCGGATGGGAAGCGAAAAAACCCGAGAGTGCCTCTAAAGGCTATATAGGATCTCGGCTCTGGTGTACCGGGTCGTGGGGGTTTATTTATTTATTTATTTACAAGGTTTGCCAACATTTTTACACCAATTACTTATTCTCTTAAATACATTTTTTCTTAAACTACAGTGCAAAAACAATAACAGGCAAACACAGCATTAGTAATATATAAACTGTATACAAACATATAAAATAAGAGTGAAGATTTCTAGAAATTAGTTACATTATTAATATAAACAAATTAAGTTAAATTAAATAAATTAAGTATGCTATCTAAAATGAGTATGAAGTTAAAAAAGAGTAAAGTGATTTTTTGTTGCGGTTCAGCGGGTGGTGAGAAGCGCCCAGGCGCCTACCGCCTAACTCTGAAACTCTAACTCTAAATTGAAAGCAATATCGAAAGCTATAGCCTATAGCTTTCGATAGTGCTTTTATATCGCTTTCAAAATGACAAGATGACGCCATAAAATATAGAGCGCGATAGCGATAGAGTTAGGCGGTCGGGGGGCTAGCACAAGTCTGTACCTACCTAAAAAGCGCGTGAGAACCGGGTGTTCGTACCCTTGTTCTACGAGTACGGTGTCTTGAGCATATGCGAGTGTGTATGTTTTGTGTATCATGTGAATGTGTAGTGGCATTTTGAGGATGCACAAGGAGCAATAAATGAAACATTAAATATTTTTATTGTGTTTTTGTTTGCCTGTCTGCTTTGTAACACCTGAATGCCTGATGCCAACCTTCCCTGCCTGATCAGTTCTGTCATACAATTAAAATTCTATTGTGTCTGTATTTACAGCAGACAACGAATTAATAATGTTTTATGTACAAATAACTTTGACTTACGCTCTTCAAGCAGTCAGTCTCCGACGCTTCTTGCACGCAGTCGAGCCTAGGCCGAATGTCCCGGCTGAACGCGAAGATCGAGATGGCGCGGCACTTGGCCAGGGCCACGTTCGACGACACGCACAACCTGATTGATATAAAAGTATTTTAGGGATGGCTGGTCTCACCAAGATCAGGTGGGTAGGTGGTTAGGTCTTGAAGCAGTAATGTTGCGGTTGTGAAAATGAGACGCGTGAAGCGGCATGCATACACGCGCCTCAATTTCACAACTGCAGTAGTAAGTATTTTACAGAACTAAAATTTTATGTGTTACTGTTTTAAGTCACAAATGTAAATATTGAAAAAAATTGTCCGCGCACTGATGATATGGTTTAAAACCTAACATACTTTGAGGATAAATGTATGAAATGTATGAGATTTAAAGGGTATTTGTCACTTATAAAAAGATTAACTGTATTATTTTGACGATAACATAACATTATATTATTCTAGAAATCAATCAAACAACCTATTATTCTCGGTAATAGGGCTGGTTGGAACTAAGAAAGTAGGACTAAAGTAGGTCTACTTAAACCTAAGACCTACTTAGGTCTTATACAAGCGGAATAGGCGAGCGAGCCAACACGCCTTTAGGGTATGAACTCAGCTCTAAAGAGTCATAGGCAATGGAAAAAAGCAAGTATCTTTTTATACTGAGACGAGCCCTTTTAAAAGATATTCCTTGGACAATTTAGCAACACGAAGCTAATTAGTGGATCATTAATCTTCATTGATATGCAAATCACCAGAAAATTAGCACTTTATTGCTTAATTAAGTATCAACCTACGTTACGTACCAATCGATGACAATCTGATAATTATACCAAGATAAGACAAGACTTAGACTACATAAACAAATGCCGTATCACATAACAATCTGCTTAGTTATTCGTAACTAAGTATTCTCGTTAAAGTTGCATCAAGCAGACATCTCAAGGCTGATATAAAGTCATGTTGAATCATTACAAGACGTTGGCAATGCTTATTTCTTTGTTTGAACGAATAAGTACTGCATTTTTTTTGTTATTATAAGACTGCAAACGAGCAAGGGAGCCATATGATGATAATAAGTGTTAATCGTCGCCCATGAACATTGTAGCATACGAGCAAGTCTATGCGTTACCGACCGTGAGAGCCCTATAAACAAGCTTGCTTAAGAACCTCATTGCAAACAACTCTGATGAGAGCTCGATCCTGCAGGTTCGCGGAACGGAACGACTATGTTCGCAAAAAACATTATTAGAAAAATAATGCAGCCTTGAAAGGTCAACGAACGCTGCTACATTACTAAATGTTTGCCACGGCTTCAATTGTTTGATTGCTTACAATGAAGATTTGCAACCGTGCTTTTACTTACCTAATTCAATTTGAGAAGGGTCACGAACTCTTCATTGAAACGGTAGGTTATTTTTTATAACATCATCAAAATCATTATGAGCCTGTATTAGTCCACTGCCCCTGAGCAGGATCCGCGGATACTCTCATCCAGCTCTTGCCAGCCATCTTGCGAAGATCGTCGCTCTACCTAAAATAGTCTGGAGGGCGTCCTGCACTACTTACTTTTCTATAAAAAACGATCGAAAAGGTGGCAACGCACTTCACCTGGAGTCCTTAACTACTGAGGTACTGGTTATCTTATATATAAGCCCTCCCTGGTGGTGTAGACACGCGCGGGGGAGAGCGGTCTCTCCCACTGAGAATCGAACCCTGGATCACTGGGTCTGAAACCGATATTTTAACGATTGGACCACAGAGACGGTTGGGTATTTTTTTAATTACTTGTAATTACTTATAAGAATATTGAAGAGTAGTTAGGAAATTCAATAGACATTTAGTTTATAAAAATATACGTTGAAATCGCGTGGTCTTAAAAGCTCGCAATTGAATGGCACGTGGCTTTCCTCAAATATATCAGCATTTGCATGCTCAGAGTCATTTTATAGCTAGAAATGTGGAATTTTAAAGGCAAGAGGTTGAATGTGGTAATGAAACTGCGCGGGGTCGTATGTAAATGTAATATCCGACCCGGGTGAGATGGCGATCCATCCTCGCTGCCTTCACCAGGGTATTAAGCAGCGACGGGAATAGGTAGGGCTTATCTACTTAAAGTTTCTTAAAATTAAACCGATTTAAAAAAGCATATTCCCGATTAAAAGTAATTTGTTGTTAAATAACGTACAACAAAAGATAACTGTAATACATTTTATGTCTAAATAGATATATATATATTCATATATATTTTATGTTTGTGTACTCGGTTTGGTTGCTGTAGGACTTCTTGTCTGGCACCACCATCATGTCGCCATAACATCAATGTTTGTAGCTTTGTTGAGTTCCGGCAGCTAGAGATAAGATAGCAAGTGCCTCAGTAGCTGTTGAGGTTTCGGGTGAAGTGCGCTCCCACCATTGGCCTTATTATCACTTAATATCAGGTGATATGAAGGCACTGTGCTAACACGTAAAATATATATAAATATATGTACCTGACAACTGGTTCTGGAGGGCCATGACCGCGCTCAATGACTTCTGTGTAGTTGGCCTTCTTCAAGTAGTTCGCTGGCTTGATTGGGATATTGTCGGCCACGTGATGAATCTTGTCCGTTAAGCCAAGCACTTTGGTGAACCAATCTGGTTGAGAAGCGGTACCTGGACGAGAAAAATAAGTTTATATAAAACTTTATAGCTTTCCATTTATTGCATAAGACGATAGTATTCCTAATAAATAATTCTGAAATTTGATAAAATATAGTTCAGCAGACAACCAATGGTAAATGAACAATATTTGTAACCAATCCAGGTCAGTTAAAATTGGATACGCTCGGCCGCCTCGCCGTCATAACATAATATTCAAACTGATATATTGACGTAGGCGGGATAAAGTGTTTTGAGCTCTTCATCCCTCTTCCGACCTTCCATCCTAAAATATAAATACTTTACCGTAATATGAGATAGTTTGAATAAAATATATTTTATATGCTTACACCTTATATCTTTTATCTTTAATCTTTCCTGTCCAACCAAAGGTTGTTGTGGTTGTGAAGAGATCACTCTTAGCGATAAGACCGCCCTTTGTACGTGTACCAACTTTTTATGTAATTTTATGTCAAAATGTCTTTTGGTGTAAGTACAATAAAGTGTATTTACATAACATAACATAACATAAGCTTACTAATTGAAATCGTAAAAGTATGTAGAAAATTTTATACAAGTTTAATTGAATTTATAAAACCGGCTAAGTGCGAGTTGGACTCGCGCACGAAGGGTTCTGTACCATTATCTATAAAAATATTTCAAATTTCTACCTGTTATAGTTATTAAGACCGAGAAAAAAATTGGAAAAAAATCACGTTTGTTGTATGGGAGTCCCCCTTAAATATTTGTTTTATTTTAATTTAATTATTTATTTTTAAAGTGACTATATAACTAAATATTCTGTGAATATTTCAAGCGTCTACCTGTTGCCGTTATCAATATCGAGCAAAAACGAGAAAAAAAATCATCACGTTTGTTGTATTCTTAATTCTTAATAATTTTATTGTTTTTTAGTATTTGTTGTTATAGCGGCAACAGAAATTTCAACTGTATACTAACTATCACGGCTCATGAGCTACAGTCTGGTGACAGACGGGCAGACAGACAGACGGACGGACAGCGGAGTATAGGGTCCCGTTTTACACTTTAAGTACAGAACCCTAAAAAGAATTGGCTGCACTAGCAGTCGTTAACAACCACCGATCAGCACTGGGCCCGCGTGGTGGTTTATGGCCCGTTCTACCTATCCATCCATAGGGAAGGCTCGTGCTCCAGCAGTGGAGATGGGGACATAATAAGCTGGCAAGAAACTAAGTAGGCTTTAGAATAGAATACTTTATTGTACACATAAAAAATCAAAAATACAGACACGTTAAAATAAAACAAACAGGAGTCGTACAAGAGCGGCCTTATCACTAAAAGCGATATCTAAAGGCTTTTTACTTTTTAACCAATGATGAAGAATAAATATGTTATAAAAACTGCCCGTCGAGAAAAATCAGCGGGTCGAGTAATATTTATAGGTACCTTGCTGAACCTTCACCTCCTTCATTGCTAAAGGATTACTTAACAGAGTCTATATTAACTCACCAGCATCAGCGAGCTGCTTTATCTTCTCTCTCAGAGGCGACAGCTTAGCCAGAACGTCGTTGTGTCCCAGTAACCCTTGCCAAGGTCTAGCTGCCCAGGAACATGCCTTGCTCCTGATGGGAACCTTCGATCCGTCCACACAGAGGTACGCGAACTCATCAGGGTTTTCAGTGGATGAACTGGCCGGGATTGTGCCTACTGGGAGCTGGTTCAATACAGATGGTTGAAGGTGGTTCAACACAGAGTTAAAAGTTATTTTGTAAGGAGTTTAAGATATAGGTATTAACATCTACAGAAATCTTTTAATTCATAAATAATAAATTATAGTATCGTGAAGACATAGTTTCTTTGTAGTGGTTATGAAGATGCCATTTGATAGCGTTAATAGAAAACGTGATTTTGTATGGCAAATTTTATACTCGCATCATTGGTCACATGGTATTCGCTGTTTTAATGCCATGCAAATTGTTTTTTTTAGGTAACATGATCGAATGGCAAATAAAACTCGCTCAGGGCAACATGATGATGATGAGGGTTTACAAAAAATAAAATCAAATTGTCACTTAATATTATTATTGTTTTCGCTACTTTATGAACCCTATTGTGAGAACAATGATTCTTTGTGTTGATTACGATTACGAAATAAAATTTCATTGTAAAACTGACCACTAATAGGTACTGGAATAGTTTTCAGTTCATTTTCAAGTAGGTATTCCTATATAGAGACGCATTGATTTACCTATGTAAACATGTATGTTTTGTAAGAAGCAAAAGTGCTCTAAATAAAAACCCACGAAATAAAAAAAATAAAAAATAAAAACGTATATCTATTAGCACAGAATTTTCTTTTTTTAGTATCGAAAAATGAAGACAGGGTTATGTAAAAAGTTATGAAACCTTTATATTTCGCTCTAAGTCGTGACCAAAAGATACGTCTTGGAGCAATCAATCTTTTTTGGCTTTAGTTAATCCAATTTAAAAGGGACATGACGACACTGAAACTTATTACGAAGAAGTGAATCGACGAAAGTCGTTTTCTCTAGAGAATCCTAATATAAGTATATATGGTCCCTTTTATATTACTGCCTTTCCTATTAAAGTTTTGTATACGTACAGACCAACTTTCCCCTAAATATAATATCGAACTTATATGGAAAGTTTAATTTTTTTTATATTGTTGTTTAGTAATCAGTGTCACGACTTGAGTGTCTAATAGTGCGAGTTTTATTTACCATTCCATAGCTAACATATTGAAGTCAACCCAACTTACAAAGTCAACTTCCCCCTTTCCGTTAACGTTAACAAAACAAGTACGACAAAGTTGCCTACTCACCACGTTTTCGTAAACGTCAACGAAACCGAGGAAAACAAACGTTAACGTAAATGTAATGATGAATAAAAACTTGCTCTCAGCACCCTTACACTGAATCTTCAATGGAAAGTCACTAACAAAAACGGGCCTTTATTGAAAGTCATAGTCAAAGTACTTTTAGGGTTCCGTACCTCAAAAGGAAAAAACGGAACCCTTATAGGATCACTTTGTTGTCCGTCTGTCTGTCAAGACCCTTGATCTCGGAAACGCGTAAAGGTATCGAGTTGAAATTAAAACCATATACTCAAGTCTGCGGTCCTTTGAAGCTGTGAAAAAATTATACTTCTAAGTTAACGAAAAAAAAGATACGGCCGTTTATCAAGGGAATCAAAATTCATAGGGTACTTGCCGTTAACCTAGAACTATGAAGTTTAGCAAGTAATATCGTCTTATACTACAAGTATAGGGACAAATCTGAAAACTATATATGTTTAATTATATCACAAAAAACAGGGACTTTATGCAAGGAACGGGGGTTCAAATTTTGAAGTAAGTTAACCGTGTCATTTGGGGTATCGTATGAAAGGGCTTCATTTTCACAAGCTTAAACAGATTTTTAATTATTTTTATGATGAAGAATGATAAAAGAAATACAAATTTGTACGGAACCCTCGGTGGGCGAGTACGACTCGCACTTGTCCGGTTTAAAAAAATTCAAATAGTGCTTTTGAATCGTCCAAATATGTTTTTACCTACTACCCATACAGGACGTTTTTTTTTTAGCTGTGGATAAGAATGGGCGCTAGAAACTCCACAGCTTTTATAGAAGTAAAGGACACGTACCCCGAAGAATTTGCGGACGTATATGACTTTGGTGAACGCCACTTGACCCCCGTTGTGGGCCAAGCATCTGAGGGCGCCTTCGTAGCCACTGTTGACGTCAGGGTAATCGCAGACGTCCGGGTGCTCGCATAGTGCACACAGTTTGTTGTATTGAGATTCTGTGGGATGACCGAAATTATTAAATATAGATAGATAGATAGATAGATAGATAATACTTTTATTGCAACAATAAAAAACATAAACATGAACAAAAGAAAAAAAAATAATAATAATAATAATTACAAAGTTACAATTTGGCGGTCTTATCGCTTTCAAGCGATTTCTTCCAGACAACCAGTCGGATGGAGAGAGCTAATAAACTTTAAGATCAGAGGTGAAATTATGGAAACATACTAGAATAATTTGTATTTTATAAATAAAGCAAAATAATAATAATGAAAATGATGATAATGATAAACATATAAATAAACCTACTTAAACATAATAGTAGTCTCAGGGAGGAAAGTAGCAGATATGGCAGTTTTGCAGCTGGACAGGGTTAATCGGAAAGGTAGAATTTTTTCACGAGCTCTTTAAATATGTGAATGGATTTCGCACGCCTGATCGCAACTGGAAGCGAATTCCAGAGACGAACAGCTTGGACGGTAAAAGAAGAATCATAAAAGGTGGTGCTGTGTGGAGGTGTTTTAAGGCTTAAGTTTTCTGATGACCGTAATGAGCGCGAACCTGAACAATCATGATAACTGAAACGTTCCTTAAGATAGGAAGGATAGGTGGGATTAAACAATATGTTGTAAAGAAGGGTCAGTATATGAGTATTCCGGCGAAGACGAATAGGAAGCCACAAGTGCAATATACTTACTTGTGTAAGTAAATATATAGCACTTTCCAAATAATTTTATTGCTATTTTTTTCGGAACGCCCGATTTTTCAATTTCAGATAAGTTTTATCCAACGAATAAAATTGTCAATGTGAAATATTTTCTATAGAGGATCTGTCATTATGTAAAAATTATTCAATGAATAAACTTTAACTGACGATTCAAAAATCAGCCCTTATTTTCATTGTCGTTATTATTAACCAAGCGGCAAGTAATCGTAGATTTTAATAATGAATCTTCAATTTTATTCTTTGTAATTTCCAATTTGGAAGAACTGTTGTTTCCATTGCAAAAGGTCGTGGGTTCGATTTACGAGTTCTGTTAGTGAGGTTTTTTTTGAATGCATGTGCATGAAACATTCACAAGTTTCTCAAAACATTTGCATGTAATATCAGCTATAACTCACTCTTTTTTTTTGAGAGAGATTGCTGATTGCCTCAGACGGCATTTTCAGCTTCACCGGGCTTGTTTGGGGGCGGCGAGGAACGTAGAGGGTCCCTCAAGCCGTGGGAAACGAATCACCTTCGGAGGTTTTCTAGAGGGAACGGCATCGCGCACTAGTGCGCGTCCCCGTGCCCTACTAGATTCTCCGAAGGGCCCGGATCGGATTGGGGATAACTCACTCCATGCGCTGTTCGTCTTGGGGTCGGGTGACCATTTGCCGACGATGCAGGACTGCGTAAAGAACGTTGAAAGCGCCCGTAACTCATTCTCTTTAGGCGAGATGCTGTGGTCGTTCATCTTGGGGAACACCGAGCGCTTCATCAGCATCGTGAGGGGTATCTGTGGGATATATTAATTGTTGTGATTATTTTTTTCATTAAGAAGATTGGCTTTGCTAGCAATCCCTGGGCGCTACCAGCGCCGTACCGACTAAGAGTCGAAGTGGTCACCATTACCGAAATCGGTCGGTACAGCCATCATCAAACGTTCACATCATTTTGTGTACATATAGTTGTCAACTTTTGTTATACTCGTACTAAGAGACTATGCAATATGAATTTGAATTTTACGAGGTTTAACGCATTTTTTTATTATTTAATGGGTTGGGCAGGTTGACCGCCGCCGGGCCCAGTCACAATAGAAATTCAATTGTTTGTCGGTCAAATGGCGTTTGAGGTGTTAATGGGGTTTATATATTTTTTTACATTTTTTACACATTTCACGATCTTAAGTTATCAATAGCTTAACTACCATAAATACTTGGACAGTAGTTGTAGTTAGTTTACTACATACTGCAAAAAACATGCATTAATAAAATCAATACAAGATAAAGCTGTAAGAAAGCTTTTGAAGTTTTTTTAGTATTATTCTAAATGAAATAGGGTTTCGCGATACTGAAATCTGACCCGACAACTTCAGTCAGAATACACGACTGGAGTGTCGACGACCGTAAAATGAAAGAAAAATATTTTCGGCCGTAAGTTCTCCGTTGGCAAAGTAAAAGTTTCTTGCGAACAGCAAACGGGAGGTTTTGCGAACCCTTCAAAGGAAGGGCAGGCGTGATACAAGTGATATAGGTAACTAATGTGGAATCGTAAATTGTGGTCGGGTAAAAAGCTACGTAACACAGCCTGTCGGACGCATATTGTGGATTGATGTTGGTTACTTTTTTCTGTAAATAACGATTTAAGATACAAACCTTGTTTTGTATTATTATGTTTTAGTATCCACTCGTGGTTTCACGCGCCTTCATTTCAGGGAACATGATATTTAACCGGCATGAAAAGTAGACTGTATTACTCAGAAATAGTTTCCTATATTAGTAAAATATTTTTTAGAATCGATATAATTTTTTTTGTTAATAGAACTCGCACTAGGCTTCCTGAGCACTTTGATACCGCAGAAAGGTACTGGGAGCCTAGAGCGAGGCATCCTTAGCACTTTGATACCGAGAAAGGTACTGGGAGCCTAGAGCGAGACATCCTGAGCACTTTGATACCGAGAAAGGTACTTGGAGCCTAGAGCGAGACACCCTGAGCACTTTGATACCGAGAAAGGTACTGGGAGCCTAGAGCGAGACATCCTGAGCACTTTGATACCGAGAAAGGTACTTGGAGCCTAGAGCGAGACACCCTGAGCACTTTGATACCGAGAAAGGTACTTGGAGCCTAGAGCGAGACACCCTGAGCACTTTGATACCGAGAAAGGTACTGGGAGCCAAGAGCGAGTTTTATTTGCCCTTTGATAACTATATAAATAAAACTCGCTCGCACTCTGTATGGGACGGGGATGATAGTGTTATTTCTGCTTCCTTCATTATTTTTCTTTGGCGGCAAATATTTGTTTTGGAGTCATGTGTACGCGTGCCATGCGTGTCTATATGTATTGATGTCTTGGTAAAACTGGTTAAGCTTTTAGTTGAGTTTCGGCATCCTTGCAAACTTGTCGATCTTGTTTTGTGCAAATATTTGATTACACCTGGGTCTCGATTCTGCTATTTTAAAAACATCACATTTGCGTGTTGGTGGCTTGATTCTGAAAAATTTTCTATAGCTTTTATTGGAGAGACTTTGCTGACGGTCTCAGACCGGCCTTTTCAGTGTGACCCGACTTTTTGAGGGCGGCGAAAAACTTAAAGGGTTCGAAGAAGTCGTGTGATTGAAACACCGCCAGAGGGTTTCTAGAGGGATAGCATCACGCTAGCGTATCTTTTTTCCTTCCCCTACTAGCCTTTTAACCGCCTCTGTAGTCTAGTGGCTAAGACCACCGGTTTAGACCCAGAGGTCCCGGGTTCGATTCTTCGATTTTTCTTGTGTATTATTATTTTTAGTTTTAATCCCCCTAATAGTTTATTGTTATTATATAATACAAGTCTTTAAGTACTTAAATGTTTCTAATGCATGAGGTGTTTACAGGTGTTTGCAACATAATTTTACATAGTTTGTAAGAATAAATGAGAATGTATGTGTTAGCAAATGTTGGTAAAGTTATAAATATTAAAAAAAAGAATATGTATACAAGGCGGCAGACCAACCTACCCAAAACTGTCATATTTCTACAATCAATTTTAAGGTTTGGTTATAAGGATTCATTGGAGAAATTTGATTTGCTGTATATCTACAGCTTCATGAGGTTGATCTGCCGCCGTGTGTACATACATTCGACGAATAAGAAATAACGATAAGTACTTGGAGTTTCCTGGTATTTTTGTTTGAAGTTATTTAAATTATTTTAGCAAGCTTTTTCCTTATTCATAGGGCATAGACAAAAACAGCCGAACTTATGTCACGTTAGTATAAATCCAGTCTCCGGTTTGACATACACGAGTTCCAACTTGTTGGCTCTCAGATATCGTGGACGCTGTTAAGGAGTTTGTTCACGTACTGCGTATTAGTTTTGGTAGTACAGTACGGCGGGAAATTTATCCTTTATCATTTAAATAACATTATAGGTATAGTATTATGAGAATATATTTGGAAGGTAATTTAATATGCAGGGAGAGTACAAAATGGCTTTGTTTGGGGTAATCCGAAATAATAAGAACTACGGAACTAGTAGTCGTTTTCAAATTTCGGTATTGCAAGATGACAGGCTGCATACAAAAAATGCTTTTTTAAAAATGATAAATAATAAAATTTATACTTACAATTTTGTATTCATTACCAATAAGGAGCTCGATGGCGCAGTGGATAACGCGCCCGGTCTGCGAGTGCTGAGGTTAAGCAACTTTCGCAAAGGCCGGTCATCGGAAGGGTGATCGAAAATGTATCATCTCGAGCTCCTCCGTGCTTCGGAAGGCACGTAAAGCCGTTGGTCCCGGCTGCATTAGCAGTCGTTAACAACCACCAGTCCGCACTGGGCCCGCGTGGTGGTTAATGGCCGGTTCTCCCTATCCATCCATAGGGAAGGCTCGTGCCCCAGCAGTGGGGACATAAATGAGCTGATGATGATGAACAATAATATTATTAAGCAAGTGTAGATCTGATTTATGTATGCCTATGTTCATACGCATTTGTCTGCAACCAATGTGTTTTCTGAGTAAAACACCTATACATTTTTTGTTTTAAAATCTTTGTTCCATCATAATTTTTAAGCTTAATTAAGTATCTTCCCTAGCAAAATCAGCTTATCGTAATGATTAATAGAATATTATTTGTCACAAATTCTAATTCCACCACGTTCCCGCCCATACAATTTGCTTTACATATCAAATTTGCTGTATAACAACACTTCTCGGAAAACATATTGTAATTTATTTACGCATTAGGTGCGATGTCGGAGGTAATACGTCAGTGTCACAACCAATTTTCCGTTGTTTCATCCAGATAAGGGTGCGCCGACCAAAAAAACCCAAAAATGTAGTCACGGTTAAGTATTTAGTATCAATGGGAACGTGTTTACAATTAGTCCGACCCATAAATTCATAACACACTATAGTTTTTTCTACAATATAATTTAAAGTTGGGCAAAAATCATGAAAACGAGTGGCGGTTTTAGTTGATATGTTATAGTTTATCTAAATTATTATACCTCTAATTATGTCTAAACAATCACCAATGTCTTAACTACAAATCGTTCGTCTCTCATTTTCTATTTATCGAGTTATTTTTAAAATTTATATTTTTTTAAATTAACACGTTGAATTCCCAATACAAAATTAGTATGGCCGCGCGGCATGATATAAATATGGACGAAGACATTTAAATAAAATATATGATTTGTCACTTACGGACGGCGCACCCTTAATGGTTTCGGGTGTCACACAGAATATGAGAGTATTGCTCGGCTATTAATAATTGTCGTGTACTGTGTTCAGCTAATGGATGTGATGTGATGTTATACCGTAAGTGGGGAGGTTGTTCTTTAGGCTCACGTCTTGTGTGTAGTAATTGTATTACCTAGTATAGTATATCTGTAATATTCTTGTTGACGGATTAACGTTATACGTTTATATAACCTTTATATTACCGTTTAATTACCTTTCGTTTCCTCATGGACTATATAGGAATTATTAACAGCCGAAATTTTCAACCTCTTAAATACTGGATAATTACTACAATTTCTACGGAACATAACAAACTTGTTCATATGGTTGTTGAAATGAAACAATGTTTACGATCTACTCGCGTTTATTTTATACATTAGTTTTTATTTAAGGCGCGGGACACACAGAATAGACGCGGGCGCAGACGGGGAGCCGCGTCGTGACATATAGAAAAGACGAGGCACGGACGTAAGGCTCGCTGGGCGCCGCGTAGGGTTGCCACCTTTTTTTGAAGGTAAAATAGTATTTTTTTCAAAACATTGCAAAAAGTGTAGTACTATTGGGAAATTCATGAAAAAAATAGTACCTACTCATTTATTTTTAGTAATTAATTATTTATTTTTCTTTGTGTATTTTTGTTATTAGTCTTAGCTTTGTTTAACAAAGTCTTATTATTTTAAAAATGATTATAGAAATCTGAGCAATTTAGATCCATATTAAAATAAATTAACAATTCGTTTTTAATTAAATCAATAGAGGCCCTATTTCTTTCTTCTCGACATTTTATGGAAAGTAAAAAGGAAATAATATAAAATGTATTGGTTAAATTTACATCCGAGTTTTAAAAAGCATTTGCCATTTTTCAGCAGTATTTTTAGATTTAATTAAACACTTGTTCGTTGCTTATTTTTGAAATAATTTCATTAACTATAATAATTTCTGAATACAATTTGTTGACATTAATATTTAATTTAGTGACTAAATTTAAAAGATCCAATATGCTCTCGTTTTGTTTTCGTGCTTAAATTCAGAAATTGGCATTGGTTGAGCCAATTAGTTGGGTTGAAACCAAACAATTTATTAAAATATATTAAACATTTTTCAACGGTCGGCGGCATTGATCAACAAATTTGAAAATGACATTTATTAAAGGTTTTAGTTCAGTTTATTAAAGTTAAAGGAGTACGCGATGACGCGGGCTGTCTCCGCTGAACGCGGATCGGGCAGCGTATGTTGATGTAGTATCGGAGAATAACAAGTATATCACTGAGCGCTGCCGATCAGTATACACGTATTTTTCTTGGTTTGGGTGTCGCGATTGCGAGTTTTGTTGCATATAGGTCTAGGCCTGTTGTGTATGAGGATGTCTCAACACACATAACCATAATCCCAGTTTGCCCTTTTTTACTTTGCCGACAGATATAACAAGGTAAGTTTACAATATAAAAGACACCCAAATTCACACAATAATAAATTAACTATATTGTGTGACTCAACCCTAGCCGGTAGGTACAGATCGGTACGTCGATTCAAGGTCACGGCACTGTTGCCGTACTTTCGTTCACTCTGTCCAAACGCCGAGTTTTCAATGTACACTACGAAGTTACTGTGCGTGCGTGTCGCCGAACGCAAGAAGAAGCAAGTAATCGTTACGAAAGTGTGAATCGGTTTAGTACTTCATTTTTGACAGAGCGCTTGTATGAAGACTTTCTTTCTATACGTAATTATTCTAAGACTGACCTTGTATCCCACGTTCCTGTTGACACCAGTGTGGCATGATTTCAGGCCCTTCAATTGGTCCAAATTGTTAATGGGCAAGTCTTTGTTTACCACAATCACGGCTTCGTAACGGAACTCAGCTGAAACAATAAAACAATTAGTGAAAACCTTTTCGCCTACTTACTCAACTTATTTAACTACGAGTATAATGATTCATTTTGTTTGTGTGCCGCAGATAGTGCCTACTATATGCATTGAAGTATTATCAGTGACTATGTATGTATTATGTATTTTGTGCACATGACAGCTTAATAATATTATAATAAATAAATAAATAAATGAAAACGGAGGGGCTGATGATGATTTGGTGATAAATGCCATTTTTCATCAAAAAATTGTCCTTTAGTGCTTCATGCGATTAGTACACTTAGCCAGTGTCAAAGTTATTTTTCTTACAAGTAATCATTATCGTCATCATCAGCTCATTTTATGTCCTCACTGGTGGAGCACTAGCCATCTCTATGGATGGATAGGGAGAACGGGTCATAAACCACCACGCGGGCCCAGTGCGGATTGGCGGTTGTGAATGCTAATGCAACCTACATATAAATAAACGATATTTCCTTCCATGATGATGAATTAATGATAATAGAAATGAAGTGAGAAATTATATAACCCCCCAACCCCTTGAGTATCTCAGTAAAGATTTGGGGCTCTACTAAGAACTCACGCGGACTTCTTGAGAGACTTTGAAAATTCACCATTATTTCACATTCTTATTCGACATAACATTGGCGGGAAAGTGAAGAGTCGTGTTCTGCGGTTTTGTTTTATATTCTAAAATTTGTGTTATGTCGAATATTAGCTAAATGTGCTAATCGCACGAAGCCATCAACTAAGGAAAAAAAATAATCGAAATTGCTGTACCTACTGGCCAAATACACGCGCGCAGCGGCCAGCAATGTTTGTATGAAAATCCTATTATCTAGCGCTGTTATTTAAAAATAGAATGAATTTATTTACTACCAAATATTTATTCGATTTAATTTGACTTAGGATTTATGATATTTTTAGTGCTTCTTGAGGCACGTTGAGGCATCAGGAGTTTAATATAATAACTCGAATTTTATTACGTCGTCTTCATTAATATACATAGGCGGGACCTTTTCGGGTTCAATTCCCAACGGTAATACATAACTGTGCTAAGTTCATTCCATTATTTTAAAATCAAGAACAAGATTATCTTATACAACTAAGTGAAATGAAGGACATGAAGCGCTTTCCATTGTGCGATAATGGAATGATTTTTAAATGAATATTATACTTATAGGGTAGGGGCACCAGTAGGTGCCAGTAGTGTTCGTCAGTTTAAGCCCAGTTTTTGACACCGGTTTCGTCGCCAATAAATAACATATGTTTTCATTGAAACATAACGGATTACAGAAACGAAGCAGGTGGTCTCTGTATTCAGTTATATTAAAATCAGTTGCTGACTCAAATTTTTTAATGGTTAAAGGACAAATATGTCGATCACTGGTTCCTGTCGAACACTGGTGCCACTTTAGTCAGTAGTAGTTATTTTACAAAAAAAAAAACATTCCATCTTTTATCATATTTTTAATTAAAATATTTTTTTAATTAAAAATATGAGTTTATTTTAAGTTTCTTGTGAAATATTGCAATTTGAATTGTAAATATTACTTGTTAATAAAAAAAGAACTAAAAAGATAAAAATAATTTAAACCTGATAATAAGAAAAAAAAAATTATAAATAAAAGCGTGTTACATTGTGTTTGCAAAAGAAAAATAATGACTATAATATGCTAAATGTTGCTTGTTTGCTTGTAGCTTGTTTTTAAAAAGTTTTTTTTCTTTTAATTTAATTTTGAACTTTTTAGTATTTTTGTAGGCGTTCAAGGGCTTCAGTACAACAGGGTTCGCCCTGGTACCCTAAGGCGCAACGTTAACGATATGACATATCTAACAACAAAGTACTCAGCAAGACGGATCAAACGAGTCCGGTTTCATCGTCATATCTGCTCCATGTCATAATAATTTTGAATTGTCTTCCGATTTACACTTGCATGCAAAATTTCAGCTCAATCGGTTACCGGGAAGGGGATCAAATTTAACTTGCAAGATTTGATTACAGACAAACACCGGGACACCCGCTACACACACACGACTTTAAAGTTTATACTGACACCCCCTACCAACCTAACGGTTATAAAGTTAGGTGTCAGACATCCTTGCGCAAGCACAAGGGACCATCTACGTCAGGTCATAACGCCGGATCAGGACGCGCCGAAGCGCATTCTTCATCCGGTACTTTTAAGACTAGTGTCTAAAACGAGACAAACACCGGGCCCGTTGAAACATGTAAAGAAATCATCGTTGTCCAACTTGCATTGCTAACTTAAAAAGCAATTCCTGTGACTGGATCGCGCGTAAGCAATAAAATAGAAACGAAACTCCTTTGTTCATTGTATGTGGAATTGTAGAGACGCGGCTGCAATCGGGTAGAGTTGCATCGCTACCATTACTTTTTATGTTCTCATACAGCGTGGCCAATAACAAAGGGGCCAGAGCGACATCTGCATCACAAAATAAAGAGACTACAGAAGGCAAGCTTTATACACATTTTACACATACACCCGTTTGCACCAAACGTATGAATCGCCTAAGTCTTGGCTTAACTACTACCCGGTCAAGTTAACTCAGCACTTGGCTCGAAAACGTCGCTTACATTCACGTGCCTAGTTAACTTGACCGGGTAATAGTTAGGCAAAGACTTAGGCGATTCATAAGTTTAGTGCAAACGGGTGATAGGCCCCTTGCACAGACAGGACACGAATTTAGAAACAGTCCGAGCTCAGCAATGTTGCGAGATTCTATGTCCGTGGGAGGTTGTCTATGAGTGCGTTGCTCGAGCGCGGTATGTATAATAAGCTTACCTTCTGGGTCATGGTGCAAGCTATTGGAAAGAGAGTAGAGGAATGGCGCGTTTTTAATTAAATCCTTCGACTGTGGCAGTGGTGTTGAAAATAATTAAAAAAATATTTAAGACTCAGTGATACACACTTGTTCACTTGTTTTGTTTTAAGATCGTTCCAGTTTAGCTGAGAGATTTTCTTTAAGCGATTGTGTCTTTGTTTGCCGAATGAAATTAATAAAACAAATTACAAAAACACAAATGTTTAAAAATTTTCCACGAGCAGGATTTGAACCTGCATCCTTCTGACATACCGGGTCAGGTGCTCTGCTAGTTGAGCTATCGTGGTTTTAACCAGCCCGCCGAAATTATTCAACACTATTTACTTTTTTACTTTGAAAGCCAAAGGTGCCCATTCAATGTCAACAACTACCGTCGTTAGAAGTTTTATTTAGTTTTTATATCAATTGATGGTAAGTGATGTGACGATGAGGCCAAAGATGAAAGCGCACTTCATCTGAAATCCTTAATTACTTAAAAATGTAGCTATCTTACCTTTACTTAGACGGAACACAACAATGAAGTTATGGCAACTATGTTATCATAATACTCGTATTATAATTCATAACAACAGTGTTACTCTCGAGTAACACTGTTGTTATGGCAACACAGGGACATTTAGCTAGCTACAAGAGATGGTGGTAGCTAGCTAAATGGCCTTACTACCACCAAACAAACTAAGCATAATCATGTACTACTAAACCATTGGTACAGTCACGAGCATTAACATAATATACAACTTTGAATCTTAATACTTTTACGGATCTACTCGCGTTTATTTTACACATTAATTTGATTTAATGTTTATCCTGACGTTTCGAACCCCTTACATTTGTTGTGGTAACAGGGAGATATCAGTTACATTGTTTACATGTTGCTAGTGACTGTACGTAACCCATCCTCTTCTCTGTCCCTGAGTCCAGTAGCACTGCCACAAGCCTGACGAAGGCGAAGGCGCAACATTGTTTGAACTCTCCACTATGTATAAATCACTCAGTAGTTGGTCGTGCCAAGTAGCGCCATTGGGAATTATTCAAGCTCAAACGTAGCTATATCTATCATGGAAGTAGGAGGGGGGACTGCCTCAGGGGGGCCATAACTTTCACGGAGAGGCATACAGGTGTGTGGTACGTCAAGTTTAGCCGCAACAGTGACGCTAGCGGTGTGTAGCGCTGTATATTGTGGTTTGGGGATTTGGTGGACGCTTTCGGAATTCAGAATGAGCTCATCTAGAATTTTGCTTTTGGAGAATGTTTGATAAATAAAATACTGACCTTTCTACTGATCGACTAGCGTTTGTTTTTTAGAATTATATATTTTATAAACTTTTTACAAACCTTTTTCTCTTTTCCCTTTGAGAATGAAATTGATATCTTTTAAATATAACTGTCTTTCCTTCCTTTTCTTCATCCCGAAAATGGATCAAACCTCAGAATAATAATAGCTCAAACGATATCATAATAAAAGAACGAAAAAACAGATAAGAAGAATAAAGAGCAACAAAAAACGTTTGTTTCATACATACAATTTAAAAAAATACGCCAATCAAATCGCGCGTGTGCAATAAAAGTCTGTCTAAAAGGCTTTTTTTTTCTTCAGTTTATGGCTTCGTGCGATTAGCACATTTAGCCAGTGTCAAAGTAATTTTTCTTACAAGTAATACATAAATATACAATATTTCCTTCCAGTATGATGATGATAAATAATAATAGAAATGAGAAGTGAGGAATGATATACCCTTGGGGGTATATCAAGGGGTAGGGGTTGGCCCCTCGAGTATCTCAGTAAAGATGTGGGGCTTTACTAATTCCTCGGGCGGATTTCTTGAGAGAATTTGAAAAGTGAAGTTGCACTGTTTTGTTACATTTGCCAACACTCATGCGCACTTACGAACACTTAACGGTTAATAATCCACCATTATTTCACATTAATATTCGATAAAACACAAATTTTAGAAAATAAAACAAAACCGCTGACATCACTCTTCACTCTCCCGCCAAGAACTCCATTACCAAAGTTATTACCAATCCTAAAAAGTCTTTATCATTATACACTTTTAAACTTTCGCGTTCCATAGTTTTGTTTAAAAGAATTTAAACGGGGATTAACGCAAACTAATTAGTAAAAAGTTATCATACCTTCTTTATACCCGACGTTTCGACCGAGTTACAACGGCCGTGGTCACTGGCTAACTCACGGACTGGTGGTGGTGGACTTCGGATATAAAGAAGGTATGATACCTTTTTACTAATTAGTTTTTGTAAATCCCCGTTTAAATTCTTTTGTTTAAAATAGTTGAATACATTTCTGGTGTTGATATTGTTGTCGATTACTTCTTAGTTATATAATTATGCTCGGATTTAAAATAATATAGGATAATATGCACAATGTGCGTTATGTAAGCATAGCCACGGATAGCATTGTCCATATAACCAAACTATATAAAAGAGCATGTTCTATTAATTCCATTGTTGTGTTAAATGTAACTGTAAAAACTTGTAGTACCAGTTCATTGGATATGTGTGCAGGCGTTGTCAACACCTACGTATATTACATTATTACAACATTCATTCAAAAGCAACGAGAATATGAGAAAGTGTCAAACATAACATTCGTGTTTTATGCAACCAATACCTATGCTGGATACTTTTATGCATTTTGTAATATCAACAACGTCAAATAAAGCATCTAGACGTACCGGTCCGATCCGAACCCCTCGGAGAATCTGTAGGGCGCGGGGACACGCACTAGTGCGTGATCCCACTATCAAAGACTTTATCAGAGACGTTTCCAGACGTTATTTTGATAACGCCCCCCACCACCCTAACCCGCTTGTTGTGGCGGCCGCCAACTATAATGTTGGAAGCCTTCCACCAACAAGACAGTTCACATCTAGGCGTCCTAAGCACGTCCTAGACGACCCCGACGATCCCATAACAGTTGCGAACGCGCCCGGCTCCCCCCCCCCCCCCGCCAAAAAACACGCTAAATGACACTACACATTTACAGAATACACTAAACATGCACACTAGTTTAGGCCCAAGACACCGTACTCGTAGAACAAGGGTACGAAGAACCGGTTCACACGCGCTCTACACCAGGTACATACATGTACCTGGGCGCTTCTCTCCCCCTCCACAGCCCGGTCAACCCGAGCCGAGGTCCGAACCTTTAGAGGCGCCCTCAGGTTGCTCCGCTCCCCGATCCGATCCGAACCCTTCGGAGAATCTAGTAGGGCACGGGGACGCGCACTAGTGCGCGATGCCGTTCCCTCTAGGGACCCTTTACGTTCCTCGCCGCCCCCAAAAAAGCCCGGTGAAGCTGAAAATGCCGTTTGAGGCAAACAGCAATCTCTCTCAAAAAAAAAAAACTAGTGCGTGATGTGGTTTACTATAAAAAAACCTCTGATGGTTAACAATATCTTTTTTTGAGGTTTGTTTCTACAAACGAGTCTACGGCTCGCCCTCATGTAAAACATACTGCTGCTGCTGCATACTGCTACCCATCATGGACGCTTGTGTCCCCAAGGGCATCAAGCGCGCGTTAATGTCTATAAAACTTCAGTTCATGTTTATAATCCCTCTAACTTTTCAGTGCTGTTTTTGTGGAAAAATATAACTAAGCTATACAACTACACTTTACTGGGTAACGGAACAGAAAGAAAAAATAATGGACAGAACACACAGACAGACAGATTAGTACAAGGGTTCAGAACTGGTATCAAAATGACAAAACCACTTAGCGACGGTACCATTTTATCGAAACAATTTTTTTAAAAATTTATATTATGAATATTTAGCGCTCACCATCAGGCTCGTCATCAGTCCTGTACTCCTGGAAAACGACGAAGTCCTGGTTCGGTATTTTGGCCGCGATATACATGTCCTCAGGGTCGACTGGCACGAAGTCAGCTTGTCGCTGCTGCACGAAGCTCAGGCATTCCATCCTATAATATAAATTAGGTTATCAATATTTAAATGATAATTACAATAACAAAAACTTAATCTTTATATATATGTATATCGGTATAAGTACTTTAATTCGGTTTTATTTCGGTAATAATAAATTGTGAACCATGCCAATGATTTTTAATTTGTATTATACTTTTTTTAAGGCTCAGCATACCAATTTGTCTTTTAGGACGAGGACTTTTAACACCGGCCTTACGATGTCTGTCTCTCTGAAATGGGTAAGACAGCTAATTGGAGTTCAATAAAACGTTACTTAGCGTTTGAATTCGATTTGCATTTAAAAGCTTTAACTGCCGTACTCACAGGCGTGAATTCCTATTTAATGATCACTTCCCACCGATTTTAAATGTAAAAATGTATTTAAATAAAGAGAATGAAAAGTTTATAACCATCAGTTCGTTGCCTGGTCGTATAGTCAGATCTGATGAAAGTAATGGATCAACCTGGCTCAGGATAGAAAAAAAAATAGAGTGGCTCATTCAGACAGATATTGAATAAAGAAACGAAGTGTGAACAATTTGTGGATCGGCAAAGTGAGTACGGCCGGTGAGGCACAATTCTGCTCCACTCGCCGTCCTCCCGATCCGATCCGAACTCTTCGGAGAATCTAGTAGGGCATCACGGGGACACGCACTAGTGCGTGATGCCGTTCCCTATAGAAAACCTCCGAAGGTGATTCGTTTCACACGGCTTGAGGAACCCTTTAGTTATCTCGCCACCCCCAAACAAGCCCGGTGAAGCTAAAAATGCCGTTTGAGGCAATCAGCAAACTCACTCCAAAAAAAAAAACGAGCTGTCCTCGCATCTACACTCTGCTTCTGCATAACATCAGGTAAAATAGAACGGATTCGTTTAATAGAAAAGTAGTGCCAAAGATGGCATGCATTGGGAGAGGAGAGGCCTCTGTCCAGCAGTGGACTAAACTGGTTAATTTTGATAATAATAAGAATGATGATGATGATGACGATAATGATAAATTTTTGATTAAAGTTAATCGACTTAGAGATCTGATGTAAGTCAATGATCTGAAAAGAAATAAATAAAAGAAATAAAAATAAATATATTGCAATGAAACAACTTTTACGGATCTACTCGCGTTTATTCTACACATTACTTTTAATTAATGTTTATCTTTACGAACCCGTTTTGAAACGTCAGGATAAACATTAATTATAAGTAATGTGTAAAATAAACGCGAATAGATCCGTAAAAGTTGTTTCATTTCAATGTGTAGTATTCGCGTAAACTTTAGAAAACAATACGAAATATATTTTTATGACATCATCTGATTTCGCAATAAAAAATTGGTTATGATTTGCATTGTTATTGCATTGATATTATATTGATGTTATCTTTGCATTGATAAACTTTAAATGGAATAACATATTGTTTATTTACAATTATCTTGAATTGCTAAAGCTTTATTTAACACAATCAGTACATAACTTTGTTTATTAAAGTAATATTGCGGTGTACCTTATTAATAAATAAAATAATCCAATATGTTTCCTAAAGCACTTATATCCTACAAATAAGTTATAAGTACCTATTTATAAACTTGTATTTCAAATAACGATCTAAGCATACAGATACGAACGCCAGCCACGTAGAGGGAAGTCGTACAGTGAATACAAATAAAACCTCTTTGGTACACTCTAGGAGATGATACAGATAAAAAATACTTTTTTAATTCAAGTAAAGTTAATAAGGTTATAGCGCAGATATATAAAGTGATTTGTTATAAAAACAGTAAGAAATACTTAATACAAGTAAGTATCTAGAAAAAATATTTTTCCCTATCAGTTAATTGTAAAAAAGAATTAAATTGTTATATCATAATCTTATTTAAATTTATGAAGAGTACCATCATGAGCTATACGAAAATAGTTTCATCAACATCTGGGATATTGGATTGGAGTCGTGTTTCGTCTCGTGTCTCGAGAGCGGTCGTTATTTAGGTAGTTAGGTGAGTACTCGATGTTTAAACATTCTTGTTGCGTAGGTCCTATGTTCAAAGTCAAGGTAGGTTAAAGTTTCTAAGCATTAGACTTACTAAAAGTAATTTTAAAATGTAGTTTAAATGCCAGCTTAAAACAATACGTTTTTAAATCACAAATTTAAATAAGATAGAACATTTCTTCCTCTCCGTGCTTCGGATGGAACGTAAAGCCATTGGTCCCGGCTGCATTAGCAGTCGTTAATAACAAAACAAACAATAAATGTAGGTTAGAGATATTCTGAATATTTCAGCTTTATACTTTAACATAATGGTATTGTAGGGCTACAAAAAATAGTTCGAGTTCCTTCTAGAAATTGACTGATTGATGAATCGACGAGACGATCGAATCGTATCTCACCAAAATAGCTAGGTACTTATTAGACATTAATTCTGCAAAATAATCGGTAAAAAAAGTAATTTTTTCAGCAATAATTGGTTTCAAAAATAAATTATTTTGGAAAAAGGTTGAATAGTATTTTCAACATTTTGAAATTGTTCTCAAAAAAAAAGCATAAAATAAATGAGCAGAAAATATCTTTAAAGTTTCTGTAGTACTTAATTAAAAATTATGGGAATTAATAAATTATTGTAACCATAATTGACGACCTCCGTAGCCGAGTGGTTTGCACGCCGGACTTTGGGCGGCGCTAACTCTGAGGTCCCGGGTTCGATTCCCGGTCGGGTGTCGGGTCTGGGTGGTTGTGGTACCGTCGTTGTTTCTGATTTCCATGAAACGAGTGCTTTAGCTACTTACCTTGGGATCAGAACAATGTGTGTGATATTGTCTCATATTTTTATTTTTATTTTTTATAATTATACCTAATTATTATTATATCAAAATATATTAATATTATGAGACTTACCTGTCTCTAGCTGGTATACATTCTAGAATGGCTTTGCTCTTCGTCTCCACTTCCAACATTTGTTCACAAGCTTTCAGATATTGTGATGGTACGCATATCTTATCTAAAATGAAAAGCTTATTAAAACCTATTTTTTAAAATGTTTGTATGAAAGTGCACCGTATTTAAATATGACTATAACTATTGTATGAAATAGGCAATAAAATGACGAATATTTTTCATGACCCGTAGAGTGTAATATTTCAGTCATAGTGTGGTCATAGTAGGTATGTTTAAAGAAAAAGTAACAACAATGTTCTTTTGATAGCTTATCGCACGCTACTGTTTTGCGCACAGAAATACCTACTGAAATACTAAAAATATACACTAACATAAATAGCGAAAATCATTAAAAAAAATTGTATCTTTTCGTTAACCCTTCGTAATTCTTATTATTTGCATACACAAAACTCATATAATATATAAAGCACTATCAAACACCTGTTAAGCAATGATTTGTAATTTTTGATTAGACAAAAGTAACACAACAAAGATTTGCATTTTGGGCGATACATATATTTTTTTAAATTATAAAATAACAACATAAACATACATGACGATTTGCAGATTACACTAGTAATGAACAAAAGAACAAGCGCGATATTATGTTTCGTTTGTGCCATGGTCACGGGCCACTCGCGCGCACGTTGAAATGTGACTAGCCGGTATTGGTCAACCGTCTTCTTTTATATCATGGCATCTTTGCTATTCCATTTGTGATTCTTGTCAACTTTGTGTCCACCACACTCGTTAATCGTCAGAACACTGGCACAATAACATGTAGGCGCTGCATGAACACAGAGTCAGTCGACGTTTGTAGCAGGAATACGAAATGACAGCGGCAGAGTTAAGAATAAATAGACAGTTTTTAACATTCCCTGTCAATAAAAAAAAAGCTTTAAAGTTTTACGGCACTTACATTTTTTAAACATATTTTGTTAAATTTTCTTGTAAATAATTATTTTTTCTAGATCGAGAAAAGGATTTAAGAGCCTACTAGAAAGTAAAGACTAAGTTAAACCTAAAGTACTGGACTAATTAAAAACATACATTAAAATGTATCATTTACAGTACACGTAAGCAATTAGATAAGTATATAGATTGATGCACATAAAGGTACAACCATTGCTGGGCCGTGGCCGTGCTATATAAACAATGAACCATCTTATGAGAACAACTGGGATCAACGGTTTCAAGTGCCTTTACAAAGAAGGTCGAGATATTTTAATTTGTTCACCCCTTCGTTGACCCGGCATTGCGAAAGTTGTTTAAGTTGTGAAATCGCAACCCGAACTTACTAGGCGCTGCATTATTGAGCTCCTCAACACTATTTGAACTTTCCATAATATGAATAAATATATTTTTTTATGTGTTTTTTTGTCGATTCTATATTTTTAAGATCTATGTATTCGATAGTTTACATATCCAAGAGCGATCGCCGTGAGAGTCAGTTAAATAATAATAAAATAACGTGGGACATGTTTTAACTTCAGATGCCCCCCGGAGTTTGTATAATTTAGGTGCATTTACATTTATTTGCCAGATTCCTTTTTTGTAGACACGAACGTAAATGGCGAGTACCTACCTGTTAATACAGTAATTTATAAAACATTTAAAAAACAGGCTACACTTGTTTTCAGTGTTGGTGTATTTCAACTACCATAGTCGATTTTTATATCTGCAAAAAATATATCTTTTACTTAAAATCATATTAATAATGTATTTACCTATCTATTTCTGCTAAGTAGTAGGTACGCAACTTAAGTATGTGCTTTTTTCGCATTTTGTTTAGATGTTTGACCACAAGTACAAAATAGTCACATATGTTTTACTAAGTTTACTATGAGGTATGAAAACTACTTGCTTGACATTAACACAATAAAAAAAGAAAATTCCAAAATGGCGGCATTTTTGTAATGTCACCTGTTCAATGACATGAAAACTTTAAAGCGAATATATTTTTACAATCATTTGTTTCATTTAAAACGTAAATGTGATGGATTGGATACATTGCAACAATTGCTTTGCTCAGTTAGAACCAGGAATTACGCTTAATTTGACATCATGTGGTCACATGTTTTGCAATACTTGTTTGGACAGTGGTTTGTTTATTTGTTAGTAGACTCTGATTTGCGTTGTATGTGCTTATTGCTATTGTATTTTTTTTGTTTTAGGTGTAAAGGAAAGTACCTGTATAATATGCCGCCTGCCGTGTTCTATTATGAAACTTGTTCCTGATGTATGTATTCGAATAAACAACTATAATATTAAAATCTGATATGATACTCATGTAAGTATTAAGTTAAATAGAAAAGGTATATTTTAGATGAAACCAGAAATTCAAGATTATTTTACGGACCCGGAGGAAATAGTGAAGAAGACTTGCGAAGTTTTGCAGTTCCAAAGGCAGCATAGACGCAGACTGCTGTCATACTTGTTGCAGTCGGTAATAAAATAAAAAGAAGTATGATTTATATTTTTAACAAAACATTACTGCCGCTGAGCAAAGATTTCAACTATAACTCAGTACGTAACTGTTTGCTCTACATACCTACAACACAGATTTTATGTCTTTGGTGCTGACAGTGCTGAGTGATTAAGTTAAAATATGTTATGGCTTTGAATTAACGCGTTTATTTTTGCCAATACGATTTGGTTTTTGTTTGAACATGAAGATTATGTTCAAACTATTGAACATAATAATGTATTGTCACCCAATCTGAACAAGTGTACCTTTCAACTCTTTTCTTTCGTGTGTGTAAATTTCAACTTCGCACGTCAAGTTAGCTTGCAAGATACGGACTATGTACAAATTGAATAAAAGCTTGTAGAACTATTTAAAGCAAGGGACACAGAGAATCGTTATTCTCCATTGATTATTTTAATGTTTTTTTCAGACAAAGAAGTTTTACACAGCTAGAACGGAGCTGAAACGCATGACAGAATTGTGCCAAAAGCAACATAAGCAGTTGAGAGATTACCAAAAAATTGTAAAGAATTTGGAAGCACAGCTTGCTGGCCAATCAAGTAACACATTTTACTCTGAATTTTCCCCTGATTTTACATTATTGTAACCTAAATATAATTCGCCGCGTGTTACGTGTCGTGTGCGCAAAATTGAATAAGCTTTACAATTGACACAAAGTTGAAACGTCATCTCTGTAGGTACGGAAAAAATGCGCAACTTCAGACTCCACTGTTTGTTGGCAAAATTATAGACATACATAACTCAGAGGGATACTATTGGCTTAATTAACTAACCAGTAAACTATAATAAAAGTTTGATGTGATAATTTTCATATATAAATAACAAGTAACATAATTAAAGGTGAAATCCTGAATCCAGTAGAGTGACATGTTTGTGTTAGGTATAAATACTGATAAGAAATAAGTATAACAAGAAGTGACTGGTTAGCCTCTAAAGAAACTTTGTAGCAACTGTCAAAAGTATTTTTTTTGTAATAGAACTTGTATGGGTATGGAAAACTATGACCTCACTATTGTGTTCCGTTAATTGAGTGCTTATAAAAAACTTTTTAGGTTACAAAAATTCATGCATAAGTATATCATATAATAAATAAGTTTATTTTTTAAATAACTGTTACGTGCTGTCGATACTATTAATAAAGAGGTAATAATTTATACGTCTAATGTTAATCTGGAGTTAATTATTGTTGATGTCAGCTTCTATAATGTGATTCATTTCATATTTCGGTATCCCATACATTCCTCAAAGTCCAACTCTTTAAATCAATAAGGCATTTTTAAACCACAACAACAATCACAAACATAGATTATATATCAATTACATTCCAGAACAGACTTCCCCTTTCAACATCCCGATATCGCCTGGATCCAACATCTCTCCGAGCTTCATACAAAGTTCGCCGTGCTACAAACGGCCTGCCAAAAGCACACCCTACAATGTAAGTTCAGTAATTACGAACTACGAAGCCTTAGTTGATCAAAGCCGCCCGCAGTCGAAGGTTCGAACCCGGTATGTTTTTGTTAGCATGATATTACAGTATATTTACTTTTACTCATTTTACTTTTTCCTTAATTTACATTATTATTTAAACTTTTGCGTTCCATTTTTATTGAATAGTTTTTAACGGGGATATAGATAAAGATGGTATGTCTGTGATTCCTATATTAAGTAATTTGCATTAATCCCCTTTGTAAATATTTGATTAATTTACATTTACTTAAATCATCATCATAGATTGCTGAAAAAAATTTTTTTTTCCGCCAGCTGTTTTTGGTATCATTAATGATACACCAATAATATATATAACTTTATTAGCAGTCTAATAGTATGAAAGAAACGGAGGCCCTACTATACGGTATGATCTCGATTACTAAACCGATGTTGGAACCCTGCAACAGTTGTCTCACTGTAATCTACGAGGTGTTTATTAATATTCATCATCATCAGCTCATTTTATGTTCCCACTGCTGGGGCACGAGCCTTCCCTATGGACGGATAAGGAGAACGGGCCATAAACCACCACGCGGGCCCAGTGCGGGTTGATGGTTGTTAACGACTGCTAATGCAGCCGAGACCAACGGCTTTACGTGCCTTCCGAAGCACGGAGGAGCTCGAGATGGTACATTTTTGGTCACCCATCCGATGACCGGCCTTTGCGAAAGTTGCTTAACCTCAGCACTCGCAGACCGGGCGCATTAACCACTGCGCCATCAGGCTCCTCGATGCCATAAATAATAAAATAAAGCCATACCAAGACATTATATAGTAGCCCTCCAGAATGATAGAACGAATTTTCCTCATCAATATTTTCGTACAAAAAGTAATTACAAAATGGGATTACTTCATCTCTTGTAGCGAAAGCTCTTATAACGTTAACATTTCCTTGTCATCGATTGAATTAGTTGTCTTTTAACATAATTACGTTATCTATTGAGGAAAATAAATTCCAATCTCTCACGAAATATTGATACTGGGACCATCCCGAGCGAAATAATAAGATTGTCATTGGACTATCGATGGCATATGAAACGAGACATTTTCTATACTATTAATAAAAAGGTAAAGTTTGTTTGTTTGTTTGTTTGCGGAGGGTAATCTACTGTACCTATCTAGGTAATCATCTAATTTGAAACTACTGGTTCAATTTCAAAAATTCTTTCACTGATAGGATACTACATTCCTTGCGGGTTACATAGGCTATATTTTATTTAAAAAAAAGTTAATTTTTAATATATCAAATGACCCATACACTTTTTTTGTCGTAAATGGTATAGGGTAAAATTTTACATACCAAAAGTAGGAAAATTTGTTAAGTATAAAGGCAGGCACGATTAACCCGAGCGGAGGGCCTAGCCTTAAATCCTTCAGGTTTGGGTCAACCAGCTCTGGACTGCTCAAGGGATCTAGTGAAGTATGTTATCATTCTTTTGGAGTAATGCAAGCTCTTCCTCTGGAACCTCTGGGAACGATGAAAGGACCATAGTCGGCCCAACACGCAAGCTAAGACCAATAAAGGTGAGCAATGTATAGCTATTCTGTAGTAACTATGGTCTTGCGAGAAAACTTAATTCAGCGATAAAATAAACTTTCTAATATCTTGTTCTTGTTCTTTCTCTTGTTCTTATTCTATCTATATTCTATAGCCAATATAAATATGAATTGGTTGATTGGTGAAAATAGGGAAAACCAATCAAAAACTATAAAAAAAGGCGTTTAGATACAATTATAGTAGGTAACTAGTGGTCACACAATGGTCGAAACTCGACCCTAGTTCTTAAATGGTTTATACATTGTAATATAACACATAGTAAGTAAGTAAATAAATAACCTATATACTGTCCCACTGCTGGGCAAATACCTCCATCATTGAAATCAAGTTTTCGCTACAATTTATGGATATTGGCTGTATCACCACGCTTGTCATATGTAACGCATATTATTTATACATAAATTTTATATTTCGGGACTCCATTTCCATATAAAATTTAACTATGCCGAATCTCACACTTCTTTTTACGGGCAGTGTGATTAAAAAGGGCACAAAGATTTATCTTCACTTATTAATATTAAGATAAAATAAGATATTTAAAGCGTCACTGTTGTCCTGTTGTCAGTTTTACTTGTAAGATTACAATGATTAAGTATGTGTTTACAGCCGTGTTATCAGTCGAACTTGGTGACCCCGTCCAGAGTTAGCAAACAGCGGTCCAGTTGCTTCAGCGCTCAGAGTCAGGTATTTACTTTGTAGTTTCCTCTAGATAAAAAGTTTTTAGTAGTCGAGAAACGGTTTTTTAAAATAATATTTTTCAGATACATACTGAAACAGTAGCTTATTTATGATTATTGACATATAAATTTACACAAATTTTGTTGCGAACAAATTACAAATTGAATAAAGGTAAAGTGTTAAAAAAATTCCACGAGCGGGATTCGAACTCGCAACCCATGACATGCCGGGTAAGGTGCACTACCAACTATGCTATTGTGGCTACAGTAGCTTATCGTTGTTGCAATTGCAATACCGCGCAACCAACAGTTCTAATAACGCGGAACTACAAAAAAAAAACAAAATTGAGATTTCGCGCGTATAATAATATGTTCTAAATAGCCATTGGCGTCGTCCCGTGTGCCAAAGTACCTAAATCTTTAAATATATTTATAGTATAATCAGACAAAGACGTAGTAATAAAGAATATAATAGGTTTTTTCGCACTCCTGTATAATTGGTCACTACCAAGTTCCGCGGTTTTGACCACTGTCGGTTCCGCGATATTGTATCAACGACGTTATGTTTGTTTACTTTACAAACTTTTTTTTTACTCATAAGTCGGCGTGCGGCTAAAACTATAAAGAATGGGGGAATATCATCCTTCATTAAACATTGATACCTAATTCATCACATCATTCATCAGTATCTATCATTTCTCAAAAACAAAATTGATGTCTTCAGTGGCTGTATGGGCTAGATTCAATTCCTTTCCTAAATTAGATCTAGAGTAGATGAAAAAATAAAATAAACAATATATAACTTTATCTTGAAAGAGCTCGTTTGCCGGCTCGGTCGAATGATCTGATCTATTACTACTAGAGAAAAGTGATCGAACATTCTATCTTTATAGATGGTTCTGTTTCTACTACACCTTTGGTAATTTCCAGCGCTCCAACACATCGAACAAGATATCGTCCACCGTGTTCACGCCGCCCACGCCCGAGTCGGCAGGGTACAGCCACTTTTTAAAGAACCTCTAACGGTATCGGAACAGAGTGCTGAGTTCGAGTTTTTTCACCATTCTAGCGAGTAAAGCCAACTAATATTTGTGTGGGATCGAAACAACGCTACTTGGTGACCAGTCAGTTACAAAAGTTTATAGGTTGGTGGTGCCGATTTTAACCCGTAGTCCCTTATTTGCAATTTACTTTAACTCGTGCAAATAGTGAAAAATCTCGCACATAGCATAAATGCGAGTTTTTTTTGTGCAAATATGCATCCGCGTTTGCTCACTTATACAAACATCTTATTACGTAATGTAAAAAAGGTTTAATAGCTTAAACAGCTTAAATTTCGAACATAAAAGTTTATTAAGATTGTCAAATATTTATACTATTCGACTCTCCCTAATTTGAAATAAGACCACTAAATAGTATTTGTGAATTTATTTCTCGGACTGCTTTGGATAGCGCTTATCGGGAATCTACTCGTAGTACCTACTATCAAATACTGTAGAATGCACAAAGCGCTATTTAACAAAATGGAGGCTAAATACTTTTTTGTAAGTACCTATAGAATAAGTGTGAGAACGCGTATGTCAAAACAATGATAATATTTTAAGACTAGTCTCTCGTTATTATTATTATGAAGCTGTTGAATACGCTATAGCCAGCATCGCGGAGAATTGTCACACCCATTGAGAAAGATCGTGGTTTATTTAAAGTTCCCATCTTACCTGATGGTAAGCGGTAAGGCCGAAGGTGGAAACGCACTTCACCCGGAATCCTCAACCACTGAGGCACTGGTTATCTTATCTCTAGCTGCTGGAAAACGACAACGAACCTAACATTGATGTTTTGTCCCACTTGAAGCAGGTCGTTTTTCTAAATGCTATTTTCAGTTAATAGGTATAGTAAATAATTTCGACATAATAAATATAATTTCTTTAAATTTCTTTGTGTCTTAATTACATTATTAAATTCGTTATTTGCTCAAAATTAGCTGAACAATTAAAAGGCTTTACTAATTGCAACTGAAAAGTTTTTACAGCAACATTTACAGCTTAACATCACAACTAAATTCAATTAAAATTTTTAAATCGATGAGACGAATTTATTAAGTTTTTTACAACACCTGCAGCGATGACTGTTAAATCCTCATAATGAACCGTTAATTCGTGTAATTACTTTATAATGAAATACCTGTTTTTTTACTATGCTTATTATTTGTACGACATAGCTTAAAAGTGGAAACATTAAAAATATTACAAGTTTAATCCTAATTTAGTATTGCGCTTTAAATTAGTCTATCCCCTAAATATTAGCTTATCTAATCTCAGTCTATCTATTCTACCTATAATATTTAAGTCACAGATTTGTGAAATAAATATTACAAATAGCTTATGCGTCAAGGCATTCTCAAACAAATAGATTAACTTAAGAACTTAGAGCATAAGAAAAATGTATGTGTTGCATTATATGACACTGTTTATTTATAACTTAATTTAGAGAGTGAGTTTATAACTTTCTTTGTTAACTCCATTTAAATTTACCCTTAGTAGCAGCAGCGAAGAATCAGGATATCAATCTAATAATGGATCACGATCAATTTTATATTGCAATGGACTGAATAGAAAATGTCCCTTCACCAAAAAGAAGATTAAGAACCATTTTGTTTGATTTGATTTTCGTTAATTCCCTCAATAACGTTTTCGATTTATTTGTTAATTAGTATCGTTATGGAAATGCATGTTTTCATATGTACAAAATATGCTTGCGTAAATAAATATTTTGAAATATAATTCTTGTATTTTGTTACCTATTCTTATGATTATAAGCTTCTTCGCGTCCCACTGTGGGGCTTATACCTTCCGGACGGCCAATAAATAGGTACCTACGTAGCAAATAGATAGATTGGCCCATAACCCATCCAGCTGGTCCAATGCAGATTTTTAGAACCAGTAACGGTCTAGCGTACCTTACGTTGTCCGAAGGAGGTCGAGACCTTTTAATTTGGTCACCCATCTGGTGATCCAGCATTGTGATTGTTGCTTCATTTTCACGATTGCAACCCGATCGCGCTAGCAACCGTCAATTAGCTCCACATCTTTCTACCTATATTAATAATCGATGATAGAGTGTTACAACTCTTTATCTATTAAGTATATAGCTACTATTCCAGTAATTTAAGACAGGTCGATATTCAATACAACCTTCAAAACTTTAACATTAAAAAAACGTTTATTCAACTGAGTTTACGCGATTTAAAGTTCAAGATGGAAAGTTTCAAATCCCACGAAATGTGTAGAAGCTCTTAAGAATTTATGACTTTCTTCGTACAATGCGCTACCGGGCTGAACGGACGGAATGTGTGAATATTATGCTAAGTATATTGCTATGAAATGTTGGGTACATAAACTCTGGCCGTCTGCTCTAAGGTTTCCTTTGATTAATTTCGTTGCTCTTTCCGAGACAGTGAGCTTTCCCGTTGGGACGACCGGAGATCCGTACTCAGTATTATTTCGTGGCCATTATTTTTCAGGCTACCTACTGTGATTAGTTTGCTATCTCTACTAGTTGGTCCACTCATTAAATATAAATTTCTTGTTTGATTAAGCTTCAACATGGGGCAGGCATAAAAAATGATCTATATGTATGTGCCGATAAACTAGAATCACTTTAAAAGTAAGTTTGTACAAACATTAGTGCAGTGTAAAAGGTGCCGCTGCCGACTTAACTTTTGGATATAGGTAAAAAGATAGGGCGAATCTGCCTTTATTTTTTTAAAATTATCTATGACTGTATCTATAGATAGAGAGTCTATGTAATAACGTCTTTTGCAATAGCAAAATAAAACGGATATCCAAAAAGTCAAAAACATTTATTAAACTCCATGGTCGGTTAGTGCGTCTCCCAAGTCCTAGTGGATAGGCAGGATTCCCTTGTTCTCCTGGTAGCCGCCAGTGGCTTCTTGGTGTCCATGGACTGCATGAGCTCCGAGGTTGTTGAACTTCTCCAGCAGCTCTGCACCACCTTTGTAGCCTTTCTGCAGATATTCGCCCTGTGAAACAAACATTTTAGTTGACGGATGACGTCACTAAGGTATGTTCTATTAACTAACATAATATTTCGTCTCACTGTTGGGCAAAGGCCTTCCCCAAACCATTTCACTATACTTGGCAGTTTCCAAAAATCTATTTTTAAAAGTATCGAATTGATCCCACTAAATCCCTTACGCGACCAACCCCGATGGCGATGACGGATTTGATATATTTCTAATATATTTATATCATTACGTATTATGAAACAAATATATAAAAAAAGAAAATAAAACATAAAGTCCTGTGGTTAGTCAAATGACACTTAAAACATCATTTTTACAATTGTTTTTAGAGATGTTAGCTAGAAAGTAGATAGGTATTTTGTTTCTGTAAAGTATTATTTAAAAAAGTAAATTACTCAATATTAGTAAAATAAAAACAATATACAGAAATAGTATACAGCAAGTTCTGTAAAAGAAAAACTAGGCACATATTATAAGTTTTGTTCTGATTTCTACATACGGCAAAAAGATACACATTATATCAGACGTCACCCTGACCCTTCAGTGACATTGGCGAGTGAAAATAAATGTTCATATTTGGGTAGAATAAATTCAGCTTTGCTGGAATTCGGTAACTACTAAATATATTTTTGCTTTAGTCTAGAGGGAATAAAGATAATAAATATGAATACCACGAAACTCAATTAGAAGTTGAAAATAGAAAATGTTTGTTAATTAACACCAGACTAATGTATTGATGGAACAAAGTTGTTCCCCTGTGGAATGTGATTATTATGTTGCTTTGACGAACTATAACATCGACTATTTTACTAACAGAACCTATATAAGTGTAATAATTATCTTAACCAATGGTTTGAGATAATAAGCATTACATCTGGTACGTATTAACGCAATATTATGGCAAAAAAATCTTGTCTTCTCAACAGATGTCTTGGCGGCACGTGACGGAAGGTACAGTTTTTAATGGGTATGCCTTTCATCCCCCTTTCTTACGGGGAAGGGGGAGAATAAAATAGCCATCTCTCCGGGCCCCGTGGTAAATACATTTTATCTTTATGAAAAAGTAGTTTAGTTATGTCACCTTTTAGAATCACTTACCTTGTTACCCTTAGAGTCATCAATCTTCTGTTCGGAAACGTGATGACCCTCCTTGCCTTGAGCGTTGGCATCCAAAACCTTTTCTTCATGAGCTCCCTTGAAGCCCTGTTGAGCGTTTTCTCCGAAGGAGCCGACGTTCTGCCCAGCCACTTTGTGATCTGCCTCATCATGAGCCTCGTCGTAGAAGGTTTCAGATTTTTCTTCCTCGTTCTTACTGCTAGAGGATTTGAAACCTTTGCTTACGTGTCCCTTTTTGTGCCCTTTCGCTTTCTTCACTTGTTCTTCATTAGCACCTATTGACAAAAGAAATTGCGATGTTAATTCTAATTCTAATTGAACAACAAATTACGTAACAAAGGAAAGTTTATTAGTGACATACCGTGTTTATTAAATTTCTGCCCGCCTTCATAGAACTTCTCGTCTCCAGCAGCTTTTTTCTTCGCTTCTTCATCTTTGTAAAAGCTTGATTCTCCCTTTTCAGCCTTAGCAGCAGCGGCAGCTTGTTGAAACCCTTCTTGTCCATGCTTAGTTTCTTCCTCAGCTTTCTTCTCTAATTTCTCCACGTTTTCATCGGCACCTTTCTTTTGTGATGCATCGTATGCTTTCTTGTCCACATATCCGCCGCCAACTTGTGACCCTAATATGGGGTGGTACAGAAGACCGTTTCCGAGGCCGATTCCACCTACTCCTAACCCTCCAATACCAGGGTTGATTAGGCCCACGCCATTAGCGACACCACCGACACCAATCCCGTTAATGCCAACGCCACCAACGCCACCAACACCAACACCACCAACACCACCAACACCAGCTCCGCCAAGCCCACCTCCGTAGCCAAAGCCTAACCCTTGGCCAAGTCCAATTCCACCCACACCTAAGCCGCCTAGACCGCCAATTCCCAAAGCCTGGCCATATCCGAGCCCGCCAACTCCTACGCCACCGACACCACCAACAGTATTAAGGATATTCGAAGCAGCTCCTTGTATTTGTTCTGGGTAATCTTCACTTTCTTCCACTTCGTAAGAACCAGACAGCGGTAATCCAGAACTCGCGCCTGTGCCGATCGCATCCAACCTTTCTTTTACATAATCATAAGGCGTCTTTTCGTTTGATAATTCCACTTTATGCAACAGCTGTGCTGTTGCCACAGTTAGAACAGATAACGAGAGAAGCGTCGTCAACATTTTGTTGATGTGAACGTTACCGACGTAGTGCGACTGGTGTCATTTCGTAAATGCAACCTTTATTTATAGTTAGCTTAAATTCAGTGGAACGAAGTAGTTTTTGTATTGGGTTCTGTGTGATAGTTTTCCCGCGACGTCTGGGGCCCCGTGTCCGGTAGTTCCCTTCCTGTGGTATTGTCTTAACTGCTCCTAATGGGGCTGAAACAGTTGAAATAAAACAATGCTCGTGGTCAGAGACCTTGCTTTCCAGTTCATTGGCTGCGGCAGTGGGGCGTCGGTTTACGCAACCATGCCGGTGAACTATGAGTGACACATTTTCGCGGCTATTACTAAGAAATACTATGGTAGTTTCTGGAAAAAGTGTCCCAGACAAAGGTTACCGAAGTGTTTTAGGGTCATATAGGTAATAGTAGCTCGCTCGCGACTTCATCAGCGTAAGCACCCGTATCCCATTATCCAGGAGAATACTAAAAGATCCATCCAGAATATTAAAAGAAACCTACCTACTTGCAACAATATGTAGGCTATATTAGATCTTGATATTTTGTGGTATAAGTTAGTTAGTAGTTTAGATAAGTTAGTTAGTACGTGATTGTTATTGTCTATTTTTATATTGAAGTTTTAGAAGACGTAGTTAATGTTACGATTTCAAAATAGAGTTTGTCGCTTCATTATATACAAGACATGAGACATTGTGGCAAAGACTTATAGCGGTTGCTTGGTGAATTTCATACTCTCACAAGCAAATATGAGTTGACTTATGATACTCGTAGACACCAAAAGCGTAACAGACCGCAATTCAGTTCAAGCACTTAATAAATACTTAGTATTTGCACTTCTTGCTAACACTTCATTGTAAAAAATGTTTGTGGTATAAAACGACTATGACTAAGTCAAATAAATAATAATTGGTTGGCTTTGGATAGCGCATTCGGATTCCAATCATGCAAGTTAGACACTTTCGCGATGTCGGGTCTATATTTACTCCTACTTATTCTTATTCTTATACCATTTTATTATATATAGAATTTTGTGTAGGTATGAATTCTCATATATTCACTCTTCATTAATAACAAAAAAAAACCCGACTCCAAAAAATTAGACTGATAAAATTCTCCAAAAATTAC
The DNA here is from genome assembly GCA_949315975.1 of Eudonia truncicolella. Taxonomy (NCBI): domain Eukaryota; kingdom Metazoa; phylum Arthropoda; class Insecta; order Lepidoptera; family Crambidae; genus Eudonia; species Eudonia truncicolella. The sequence goes on from OX438836.1 coordinate 14,637,989, forward strand.
AATAATCGTACCTATATATTTTCCTAATAAAATTATTGTCTATATAAGTCTAACGCTTATTTTTTACTTTTTAGTGCAATTTTATCAGTAAAATTTTTTGGAGTCTGTTTTTTTTTGTAAAGATTTTTGTTTATTTCTCGCTTTTTAGTGATTCGTTTCGATCTATTTATCAAAAGCGAATGTGGGTAGACCTACTAAACGCGCTACTCGTACGAAACAGCGCCGTTTAAATGAGACAAGCGGTGAAAACGAGAAACGCCTATCTCAAAGTAGGAAATCAAAAACTGAGTTCCGGTGCCTACCTTCTCTTGCTTCGTCATAGTTGCTTAACTATCTTAATCGAGATATTTTATCGCCACCCGTGAAATACTTATCATTGAGGAGTTCCGATGGCAATCGCGGGCTTTTTCATCAGTTACACTACATCAAATGATACTTTCTGAATGCAATTGATTTATTTCTGAAAATACCAAAATCGCAATAGGTATGCCTACAATATTTGAGGAGTTCCCTCGATTCCTTGAGGATTCTATCATCAGAACTGGAAAAAAAATGCAGTCGAATTGAGAACCTCCTCTCATGAAATTGATGTAAAAAATATATTATACGAATAGTTGAGTTTTAAGTCTCTTTTGTCTTGAATCAATATTGTTGGGTGCTAGTCAAAAACATACTCTATTCCTCTCTCAGAAAGGGTTGTTTTTCCTAATTACCACATGTTAATAAACACTTATGTTGAATCGGCCAATTCGAAGCTGACTGTACAAGTAGGCGAGTCTAATTAAATTAACCCAAAAAAAAACTTTTCTCGCCTAATGACAATCCATTTTGCAATGTTTTTAATAAACATTGTTTAATTTCCTCTGTATTAAACGTTGCGGCCTTGGTTCAGATCGGACGATTTCACGTTATTGTTTTCTTACGCTCAAAATATGTGTCGAGGGCTCGATCAAAGGTTATCGCCCAAATATTATGTCAGGTGTCAATCACTGAGTCAGCACACCGAAGAACCAGTCTTTGTAAACATAGGAAGCATTGAATGGAAGCCTTGCTCTACCTGAGTGATCGATTAGTTCAGTTAGCCGATTGTCGCCTTCGCAGACGGCTAGGGTGCCTATTTACTTGCTATTTTAACTGCCTTTGCGTTTTAGTAAGACCGGTCTCCAGACCCAGAGGGCCCGGGTTCAATAATTACCAGTGGGGTTAGATGTTTGTGCTCGGTTTGGTTGGTAGTAGGATTTGTGTTAAGCCACTTAAAAATAGATAATGGAAACTAAAATACAGACAAAGCCTTCTCAAAACGAGATATGAGTGTTAAACATCACATGAAGTAAACGATTAGATACTTAGGATAGCTTTAATTTGAGGCAGCGCCTCTTACAATTTATAAATATTTTTTACTTAAATTGGTGAATGGAATATTTTTGTTTTGTATATATAATGTTAACGCAAATTTTGTTGCGAAACAAATTACAAAAACGTAAATGTTGAAAAATGGTGCAGGTTCAAATCCTGCTCGTGGAAATTTTTTCAACATTTGTGTTTTTGTAATTGGTGAATGGAACTCGTACCATGCAATCTGTTTTTGGTAAGACCATGCACTGAGGACCCAGAGGTTTCGACTCCTAGCAGAGGGTACGTCATGTTGTAGGTACTCGGTTTGGTTGGCGGAAGATCTAGTTGTCCTTCTTTTTAAGGCCTGCTTGCATAACTAAGGTGGTTGAGCGTTCCGAGTGAAGAGTGCTTAAATGTGCGGTCAATTAAAAGCGTGTTTTTTTGGAGAGCGTTTTCTGATTGTCTTGGACGGTATTTTTAGCGTCACCTGACTATTTTGGGGGGCGGCGAGAAAGTTAAAGGGTTCCTCGAGCCCTGTGATCAAACACCGTCAGAGGTTTTCTAGAGGGAATGGCATCACACACTAGTGCAGTTCCCGTTCGTTACTAGATTCTCTGAGGAGTTCGGATTAGTGTGAAACAACCCAAGGGCGCCTCTAAGAACCTCGACTCAGTTTGAGGGGGTAGACCACGGGTGGACTTACAAGCATTACGGAAACTTCATTGACTTTGAATTGACTGGCTCTCTTCATGTACCTATAAACTTAAGTAATGGTTTTCTATTTTATCAACGATTTTGTTGACAGCAGTTTTCGTTGTAAATGAATAAATAAACACGATGATAATTGTACCTGTCAGGTCTCGACTAATCCGTCGTTTGCGTGAATACAGACCCAATAGAATTTTAATTGTTTGGCGGCGCTAATCAGCGGTCGCACATATGAATGGTTAAGGGCCTGTTTCACAATGTCTGATTAGGAGATACTTGGCAGATAAAGTGACAGTTTTGTATGGACTATCTGTCAATTAAACGCTAATGGGAACTTACTTGTAGATCGTGAAACAGGCCCTAAGTCTAAACCCTCACACGATTCCTTGTTCTCTTGCGGAACCACCAAAAAGTTTATTTTCTTTAACCTACATATTAATGCTTTATGCGGTACCTAAGCTTTTTACATTTCAAAATTAGAATCAGAATTTAAAAACCTTTCGAAATCACATGATATGTCATACCTACATAGATGCTCTAGTTTTATTACATTATCACTATTGATATTTAAAGCTTTCCGTGTGACAGTAAAGCTCTTTACCTACGTAGGTACTTTGTTACAGTTTTCATATTTCAACCCGAAGCGCCTTGTGTTGCTTCTGGATTTATAGAGCATCATAAATGTTGGTACGTAAACAAGATATAAACGCAAACTGTAAAGAAGGTTGCAGTAAAACAGTTACTACATTGTATTGTCTATGCTCAGAAAAGTGAATATATGTTAACAGTAATTGAGTGGCTATATAGTTGTTATTCTATAGAGTATACTCCACAACACATGGGTAATGAGTGAATGGCGTAGAATATTTTTTTTATTCTGTTGTGTCAGTTTAAAGTCTGTGGTCTAGTGGGTGAAACCTGGCGCTTCCCTCCTGTGGAAAAACCAACGCTAATATTTCTCACAAAGCATAATAAAAAGACTAACGCGTCTTTCTTATTTTGAGTTTTCTTATTATTCATCATGGCTAACATATTATTCATAAACTTTGATCCGCAAGGACTAGCGAGGCTCGGTAAGTATGTTATTCTTATCATTTATTGTTATAGCTAACGCGAAAATTTTACACAATCATGAGTTCTCATTCTAAATAAATTAATGATAAGTAAAAGAAGTAGGCAGTAGCAACTCTATAAACTCTATAACTGATATAAAATCCGACGACAGCGGAAACATGAAGTTTGCCGAGAGACATTCAGAAAATAGATTGTACCTACAGTACTAGAGTACAGTAGACTGTACCTACAGTAGTTTATAGGGATCAAGCGTTATGCGTTTAATCTCGCTGTGACTTACCTTTGCCATCATGATCAACAGAGATTTTCTTATCTTATCTTATCTTATCTTAGTGGGGCTTGCTGAGGTTTCCCTCTCGCAGTAACACTTCGACCCATCGGGATCTTTTGTGCAACCCCATCCTTTCACTCTTCTTCCTCTGTAAAGATAGATGCCATAAGTTTGGCAACGTCCTTAAGGGCGAAGAGCCTGAAGTCCTCCGGTTTCGGATAGGCTGACCCCAGGAGTCCCATTCTTTTCCTAGCCAGAGAGTCGCAGTCACACAGTAAGTGCTGCATTGACTCCGTTTCCTCTCCACACGCCCTACACAAACTATTTGTTGATAGGTGCATTCTGTGAAGCATTTGTTTTGTGGCATAATGCCCTGTCAAGGCACCGATGGTTAATCGGGCCTGCCTTCTACTGCCTCCGCATATGAACTTACTCCGTCCTAAGGCGTTTTCGCCAAAGAAGTATTTGGAATGTTTCATACCCGGCTGCTCTTTTCATTCGATGCCGTGCCTGTTTTCGATGTAATCTTTTAAGGCCTTGTACTTGGTGCAAGTGCCACGAACGGCTCAGGACCATTGAGCTGTGTCTCCGAGCTTTTTCATAGCTAACTCTATATTCTGCTTTGCGCATAGGAGAATTGCGAAAGTTTCTGTTTGGTAGTTATTTTTGATCCGACAGTATACCAGATTAGGCTGTCTTTCTCCAGAGACGGTGGCCCTCGTTTCTAGAGAGATTTTAATTCAAAGATGCCTTTTTTATAGTAGGTACTTATTTTGAGCCTTAACATCTATCTTTGTAGCTGTAAGAGTTATTTAAATTGTTATCAAAACAAAATTTGAATTTCATGCTACCATTTTCTTCAACATCAACGATCTTTTCCGAACGAAACTTTAAAACCATTTTTCGAGCATAAACGACTAGGGTGGCTTATGGAAATAACTACTAACTTAGTTGCTGAGGAATTGCCATAACGAATCTCGTTAAATTAAAGCAGACTACCATAAAAAAGTAATTGACCAAAGTTTCCTGCATAACATTACAAAGTTTGAGCGCCTAATTAAAATGAAAAGCAACAAGTCGCTGAAACGCCAACGCAGTACTGCGACGACGGTTAGTCGAACGATCAGGCGCTACCTACTTCGATAACTTGACTACTTTCAAACTCAGGAGTACTAAAACGCATAGTTTTTTTAAACATTTTGTTTAACCATGAAGTTCTTTAAATGTTTATTCAAGTTGTCATAGTGTTGATTATCTGAATCTTATATATAAAATAACGAATAAGTTGTGTCCTAAGCATTTAAATGTCCCACTACTGGGCTAGGCGAAAGCCTAATGGGCCTTAGATAAATGCAAAACCATTTGGACATACAGTGCTAGCTTAAGTAGTGGGTAATTAGGTACATTTGGGAGGACAGGTTATTTGGTTTTGCCGGTAGATTAATCCCGAGCAATGATTTTACGACTAGTAACAATGCTATAAGAGAGAACTAGGTACAATCGTCTCTTACTAAGTACACATTATGTAGATATTTCCATTCAGACCGATTGTTTTATTCTCTGAATTGTAATGTAAAAAATAGGTTGTAGAAATGTAATTTTGAAAACCTGCGTATTTCGCATTCATGATCGTTAATAATACTGCACTCATCTGATTTTTTAACAGCCACTTCATGCTTATTACTTTACTCACTATATACTTATTACATACGTTACTAAAAATAATAATACACAAATCTCTAATTAGATTTGTATAATAGTGCTATTAAGTACAGCTACAATTCTATGTAGCTACTTTGTTGCCCTGTGTATCTAACTAAACTAAATAAATAAATGGGTGTTGCTTTGTCAACATGTACTGACAACTTTGATGGAGGTGTGCTACGAGTACAAAAGCTGCCGGGTCAATGTGTACCTCTCCAAATAAAACCCATGGCCCCGTAAATAAGATCCTATCCGCCGAACGCCGCGATACCCGTAAAAGAGCGGCGTGTTCGCAAATAAAAAGAAAACGATAGGTAACGAAACAGCACGTAGGTAGTATCACAAAATAAGGTGATTGAAGAAGGTAAGCTTTATACAAACGTGTTCGAGCAACGCACTCATTCCTAGACCCTCGCAGGGGCACGAAATCTAGCAACAGCACGCAACAGCCCGAGCGCAGCTGTTGCGAGATTCTGTGAGAGGTTGTCCATGTGTGCATTGCTCGAGCGTATCATATATGAAGCTTACCTTCTGCTGTCCTCTTATTTTGTGTTAGTAGGTACAGAAATCGCATTCGCAGTTCGCATTCGCACCGAACCAAAGGGCCTTACCATGAGCCACGGAATACAGAATCTGATATCTGTGCCATGAGCTCTAGCAGTGTGAAAGCGAGACGCGTGTAGCGGCGTATATTTCTTTAAAGCCTTACCGCGGTAAGCACATGGAGTTCGTCTCACCTGATCTTAAGTGATGATAAGGCCGGAGGTGAAGGTGCACTTCACCCGGAATCCTCAACTAGGCACTGGTTATCTTATCTTATCTTCTCTAGCAGCCGGAACACAACAATGCTTCAAACATTTAGATGTTAGAGTGACATATTTGGATAAGATGGTGGTAGCTAGCGAGGCGGACAAACAAACCTTACCACCTTGTAAGCCGACGACCTCCTTGGTCGAGTGGTTTGTACACCGGTTTTCATGGTGTCGCCATCTCTGAGGTCCCGGGTTCGATCCCCGGTCGGGTCAATTTAGAAATTATTGTTTTTCTAAATTGTCTCGGTCTGGGTGTTTTCTATGTATGATAAGTATGTAGTTAAGTATTTTAAGTGTGTTTATCCGTTGTCTAGTAACCAATACACATGCGTCGCGTTTACACAACTGCAATAATTCTGGTTTAAGAGCTTTATGGTAAGGCCCTAAGTGACCCTGACAACAGCTCAAAATCGCTGAGACAATAAAACGCTTTTATTCAGTTCTATTCAATCCAGCTCGACTTTACGCTCCAGCCTCATGAATGTATTCATGGAGCAATTCGGTAGCACTCTCCGCGCCGAATATTTTTCCGAGGTGGCTCCTTCCGCGGATTAGAACAATGCTCCTCGGTTGCCTGGAAGATGTCAGTTTCAGTGATAAGGCCGCCCATTGTACGACTCCTATTTACTTTACATTTCTTTGTTTAACATATCTGTGTTTTTTTTATGTGTACAATAAAGTATTTTATTCTATATTCTATAATAATAATAATAATAATAAGGCAGAAGGCAGTACTCCTTGACACGGCACGTATTGTCAGGAGGTTCCTCACTCTGCAGCCCTGATCACCGGTAGCTTGGGCCCTGCCCCGCTGCTGGTGGTACTCTAGAATTAGTTTTTTATAATGTTTTATTGTTTTTTTATTAAAATATTGTAAAAATCTAGTTTTAAGAAAGAAAATAAATAAAGAGTATAATAATAATATATTCTTTATTGCACAGAAACATAGTAACAAAAAAAAAATTACAACAGAGACATTGAATGCAAAGGCGGACTTATCTCTAAAAGAGATCTCTTCCAGTCAACCCAGAGAGTGTGCGAGATAAATGTAGCAAGGGTGACACAAAGTGCAACAACAAAAAAAAAAAAACTACACTATTTCCTAAACCAAAATATTCTATATCTATTCTATTCTCCTTGGTGTAATTTGAAGATAATAAATGAAGCGTAATGTTGAAAATGGTCTGGTAGTTAAACTGGATTTTTCTGTACCTACCTGTTTAAGATTAATGTATAAGGTGTACAGTCACGAGCATTAACATGAAAACACTTTTGACTAGTGTTGACTCTTTTTCCATTTACATTGTTAACATGCTAATACTCGAGAATGTACTTACCTGCCTAAATTGAATATGAGTTGCGGCTTTTAAAGACAATTAATCTTGGGATTTTTTAATGTTGCCTGGTTCTGAATGGGCAATGTTTTAATATTAGTTCCTTCAATAGGTATACTATATATTAATATTAGCTATTTCATTGCGAATTTAAAAAAAGTGGTAAAATCTTTCCATAGTGCCAGATAGGACCTATGAAACAGAGGTAAAATCTGACATTTTGCTTATTTGATTTTCGAACGTAGAAATGTTCTTATTTTAAATATTGTTTTTTTTTTTAAATTATAACACAAATAACATAAGCGTGATGTATGTTTCGTTGTTTCGATTGTTGTTGTTTTCGATCACAGTTTGTTTTAACTATAAAAGGCAGATGAGTATAGCGGTGATCGCGACTCTACGTGTGTCCGTCACGGACATAACCGTTTCTTAATTACAACCATCACTAATTGTTGGTATTAATAATGGCCGCCACCTACGCTTACGTAAACCATGAAACTCGTAACGAACATTGAACAATTTGCTCGAATCAACCGGTGAAAGTTATTGATTATTATTATATTTTTCGGTAACCCAATGCAATCTATAGAAAGTGCACTATAATCGGACGAGTGATTGACGATTCATACTACGGCGTGTAAACTTTAGCAAGCTAATTTTAAATTGTTCCAAATAAACCTTATTACGACTGAGCAAGGTTTCTTATATAAGTAGCATATTAAATGTTAACGCGTATATATTATCTTTGTCTATCTATAGAAAGCCGAAAGTGGTTATTAAGAAAAAGCGCTCAAGTGCTAAGCGGAGAAAGGTCTAAATTTGCTAAGCAATTCAATAGTATTAAGCAAGGCTAAGCCAGAGCTTTGATTTATTAATAATCAGGGAGGGGGGGTTTAAACATTTTTATTGCGCTGTTGTAATAATAATGTAATTGTTAATAAGGTAATATGGTGATACAACAAAGCGTACTAATATCTATCTCTACCACCAACCTAATCGTGCAAAAAAATATCCAACCCGAACCAAAAACAAATAAACTTTCCTACGCTCACACCAATCAACTAGCCCAAGAGAAGCTTCGTTATGAAACTCTTTATAAGAGGCGCCCTCGGGTTGTTTCGCTCCCGATCAGATCCTAACCTCTCGGAGAATCTGCTAGAGAACGGGGACTAGTGCGTGATGCCATTCCCTCTAGAAAACCTCTGACGGTGCTACAGAAAAGTGCCGTTTGTGTCAATCAGCAAACTCCAGAAAAAAAAATCGTGCAAAATATAATATTCGCATGTTGCGAATTGATCCCCGTGTTCGAGAACGGTGCTCTAACCACAAAACTACATTGGTGGTGACTACAGACGATTTCGACAACAATCACAATTTCGTATATTTTATTACACAGATAAATAAGACGTTTATAAGTTACTGCAACATTCTTAAATTAACAATTGCAAAATGGCCCCGCTGTGACATAAAATTCATAGTAGTGTTCTGCAGCAAGTCTATACTTGATAGGAGCTTAACTTTTACCTAGTGGGTGGAAAAAAGTTTTTCACTCGGTTCAGTGAATAGAGCTACATGAGCGGAAAGGAAAGGTGCATAGTTTCACTGCTATACGGCACAAATATAGGTACACACGCCTGCACATCAACCTACCACAAACTGTCAAATTTCCTCAATAGACTTTGAACTTTATGCCTTAGGTATATGGTTCACATTGTATTGAAGAAATTTGACAGTTTTGGATAGGTTGATGTGCAGGCGTCTGTACAAACAAGGATACAAGGTATACCTACAACTTGTATCCTTGCTATATTTGTGTTGGCATTGGGACACAATAACTGACAAATGGGTTTCAAATTAATAGTTTCATTAAGTGACAATAAAGACCAACAGGGGTTGTCATTGGAAAAGTTGCTTAATTAATTAGGTACATAGGTACGAACTGCTATAGCAAACAAAAAAGAATAAAACGACTAATAATTTTAAATATTTTTGATATGAAATGCATTTCGTTGTCACGTTGGGATTTGGGATTACACAATGGTTACGTTCTTTTTATTTAAAATTGGAATGCCGGTAAAGTATTATAAAATTATCGTGTCACATGTGAGTTGCCATACTCCTCAGAAACGGCTCGATCGATTTTTATGAAATTTTATATGTATATGATTAGGGTGTCCATATCCAGAAAAAATATATGGCAGAACAACGTTACCCGGGTCAGCTAGTATTTAAATACTAGGTAACTACCCAGAATCATTCACCAGAATGATAAGTTACCAAACTTACGAATAAAAAACAAACCAATAACGTATCGTAGCATGTAACGAAACGCAAAATAAATCTGTTATGTATGAATTTGCCATTTTTTTACTTTTTAACTAAAGAATCCGAATTTGAGTAACTCGCCAAATTACCTTATACATAATTACTGTCTAATAATAAATAATCATAAATGATACTGTCTACTGAACTTCTAACCCATATCCTTGAACCTAGAAAGCTGAAATTTTCCCTTTATGACGTAGGTAGACAATGTTAAGAATAGAGTTTCCGAAATTCCTCCAGTGTGACGGGATATGTATGAACGGGGTATACGCAGAAGAAGACGCGGCTGGTCGCTAGCAAACATATAAATTGAAGACATAGGGAGATTGCACCAATGTTCGAGAGGCACGAGTCGATGGCAATATTTTCTTTTGATCATCATTAATAGGGGTCATAAGTTGATTTTTGACTTAACAATTGAATACAGGCATGCTTACAAGCAAAAATTTAAATGAAATTCTTTGTAACTTTTGGCGAAAAAGCTGGAGTCAAACACTGACACTTGACACTTTATGTGTTGAACATTGGTGACGCTACGATAGGCTACAAAATTTCGAGACAGCCAAAATCTCCCCAGTCTCCATATTTTAATATGCGAATTAAACGCAAGTAGACCCGTACGTACGGTGTTTCATTTCGACGTGTAGGTAGTGTTCTCATAAACTTCAGACAACAATAAGCAACTGTTTAATTATTTGAGACAGCGAAATTGGCTTCCCCAGCTGCCGGTGTGGAGCTGCGAGCCGATGTTGGAGCTACATAAATTGCGCTTTCCAACAGTCTTGTCGGCTAATTGATACTTTGTCGTACACAAACGTATTGTAACTATTAATTTAAGTTGCGCCATTGCGTACCAACTAACTAACGGCTTGGTGGCTGATTGGCAAAGCGCTCATAAATATCACAGTGTGTTTCGGATTTTTCGATGCTTAAGGTTTGTGATCACCAACCCGCATTTGGCAAGCATGGTGATTAAGCCATTACCCATCAATTGTAGTGATTAATTGATTTCAATGATGTGCCTTTGCCCAGCCGCAGCAGTGGGACAATTATAGGCTATTTACTTACTTTACACAGTTTACATTGTGTACTTGTTGCTTGCTTGCAAGTTGCAATATCCTTTTGTGACCTCAAGAATTAAGATAAGATAAATACACTTAACACCACCATAAAATATATACGAAACATTTTGACAAATAACCACATAAACAATACCCGTTTAATCCGGTTAATCTTGACACTGATCACTTCTAAACAATCTTAGGACAAGAAAGATTTAGTTTGAAAGTGGTTTTGACGTCGTGTCATTCATTAACAATTTTTAAACAGAAAATTGCGTGACGTGATTTATTCGTGCAAAATTTTGCAATCCATTTAAAAATCTATTTAAAAAGAGAAGCGAAAGCTTCGTTCCCCTATTTAACATTGCGCGGACGGAGGAGTGTAAGATTTGGCATAGTTCGTTCATAAGAAGGGGCGCAGGAATATGAATTTTATGCATCTATGTGTTACATATTGTTTAACCGCCTCTGTGGCCTCTTTTGGCCTCTTTTGGCCTCTGTGGTCTAGTGGCTAAGACCACCGGTTTAGACCTAGAGGTCCCGGGTTCGATTCCCAGCGGGGAGTACATGTTTGTGTACTCGATTTGGTTGGTGGTAGGGCTTGTTTGTCCGCCTGCCTAGCTACCACCATCTTATCTAAATATGTCGCCATATCGTCAATATTTGTAGCATTGTTGTGTTCCGGCAGCTAGAGATAAGATAGCCAGTACCTCACTAGTTGAGGATCCCGGGTGCAGTGCGCTTCCATCATTGGCCTTATCATCACTTAGCATCAGGTGAGATCAAGGCACTGTGCTTACCCGTTAATATAAAAAAGTAAAAAATTAAAATAAAATAAAAATAAACATTGTATATTTTGTGAAACGTTCGAATTTCGATCACTGGGCGACCATAAGTAAGATATAGGTATATAATACTTAAAGTTATGATTAATCTAGCTACGCTAAGAATTTTAATCAACTTTTAATCCTTATAGAAGCGGAGAGGAGTACCTGCAAATTTCTCTGCCAATTTAGTATATAACAACAATGAACCAACACAGGCTTGCTGAGTAATTGCTTACGACAGGTACAATGAGACCTCGTTAATCAGCGGCCGACAAGCTGAAAATTACAGTTTGTACTATAGTACAGGAGCGGCTGGGGCTCGTCATAGAGGAGAAAGGCTACTAAACCATTAATTATAAGCAAAACTTTTTTTCATAGACATATATATTTTAATGTACACACTGCTGCACATCACACTACCACAAACTGTCAAACTTTATGTATTTAGAATTGGTTGAAAATTTATTGAAGAAATTTGACAGTTTTTGATAGGTTGATGTTCAGTAGGCTTACTCTTGAACGCAAACTCAATCTCAATACAATTCCAATGCGATTAATATGTATCGATAATGGGATAGTTTCGCAATTTCGGAACGCTCCATCTCGACAATTGCGTGGAAATTGAGTGAACAAAATATTATCGGGATGGGCCGTTCCGAAATTGAGATTGAGTTTGCGTTCAAGAGTAAGCCTACAGGCGTCTGTATCTTTTAGCTCTCTCAACCCATCTTGAAAGCTTAAACTGACCCACTCCTAAGACAGATCCTTGGGGGAGGCTTTTATCCAGCATTGGACGTCTTTTGGCTGAAATGTTGATGATGATTCCTCAGACAAGAGTGTTAGGAATAGGTTTACCTCAGTAGTCTAACATAGCCACGTACCACGCCAGGCTGTGAGTGTTACCTTTACAGGTAAGTAAAACCTTTTCAGGGAACACATCAACAGGCAACGAGTTTCACTCCTTCATCATCTCAGCCGAAAGACGTCCACTGCTCAACAAAGGCCTCCCCCAAGGATCTCCACTACTATTGGTTTTGTGCTGCTCGCATCCAGCGGCATCCTGCGACCTTCACTAGATCCTCGGTCCACCTGGTTTGAGGCCTGCCCACACTGCCTTTCCGGTACGCGGTAGCCACTCTAGAACTGTTCCGCCCCAGCGGCAACTGGTTTCACTCCTTAGCAGTTTCTATTATAAAAGATTTAACAAATCATTTTATGCTGATAGTTGGAATATGAACATAATATGAACTACGTAAAGTTGGTATACCTGCGTCTAGTGCTTCGATGGTAAAAACCTCTTTTTGAAACTAGTCTGAAACTGGGCTGAAACTAGTCAAAATCTTCCTCACACCCTTCAAAATGTGTCCTATATAAAAACGATACGCTTTTAGATGACTGGAAATCTGATCGGAAATCTCTCATTTTGACGCCGGAATTTGTCCTGGCCTTCATTAGACAGGATACTTGATAGCGAGTCTAATATATTTGGTTTAGTATATAAGGACCGCTAGTTGATGTTGTTAAAAGCTCCAGGCTTTCAGAATCTTGGAGGATCAAGTTACCCGAAAGGATCAAGTGGCCACTGTCTTTCATTATTTATATCTAAGATTCTACCTTTTTTATGAAAACTCACAAATTCACTTATAGTCATCTTTTATAAATTTTACACAAAAAAACAAAGAAGTAAGTATAGTTTGGTATGAAATAGCTTTCGGAGCTTTTTGACTAATGCCTAAGGTCACATAACCTGATTGTCTCACTACAAAATATGTATTTTATTGGAAAATCAAAACGATTTAATTTTTATTTATTTATTAATTTATTACCCAGCATCGTTAACTACTAGGTAATTGGAACTCTCGTCTCATAAGAATGCTACTAGCATCGCTAGGAATTGAACCCACAATGTCTGGACCTGACACTCGGTGCGGTGGTGTAACGACTAGACCGTAAAAGCAGTTACAAATACATAACATTCAATCTCAACTACTGCAGCACAAGATGAAACTTTACTAGAAAAAATATATCTTGTGAATGCAAAGATAGCGACAAGAAAAATTGTATCAATTCCGGCCCTGTATGTAATGATGTGGTATATGGAATGTGAAGCAGGCATCAATCAACCACGATGTTTGACGTTGAAGCTAGGAAACTAACCTTCCTAAAATACACTTTTTTTTTTTTTTTTTGGAGAGAGATTGCTGATTGCCGCTGCGGCATTTTCAGCTTCACCGGGCTTTTTGGGGGTGGCGAGGAACGTAAAGGGTCCCTCAAGCCGTGTGAAACGAATCACCTTCAGAGGTTATCTAGAGGGAACGGCATCGCGCACAAGTGCGCGTCCCCGTGCCCTACTAGATTCTCCGAAGGGTTCGGATCGGATCGGGGAGCGGAGCAACCCGAGGGCGCCTCTAAAGGCACGGACCTCGGCTCGGGTTGACCGGGCCGTGGAGGAGGAGAGAACCGACCAGGTACATGTCTGTACCTGGTGTAGAGCGAGTGTGAACCGGTTCTTCGTACCCTTGTTCTACGAGTACGGTGTCTTGGGCCTAAACTGGTGTGCATGTTTAGTGTATTCTGTAAATGTGTGCTGTCATTTAGAGGATCGGGCGGGGGGGCGTTCGCAACCGTTATGGGATCGTCGGGGTCATCTAGGACGTGCTTAGGACGCCTAGACATGAACCGTTTTGTTGGTGGAAGGCTTCCAACATTATAGTTGGCGGCCGCCACAACAAGCGGGTTAGGGTGGTGGGGGGCGTTATCAAAGTAACGTATGGAAACGTCCTTGATAAAGTCTTTGATAGTGGGAAGATCAAGATCGCGGTGGAGATCTACGTTGCGATAGTACCACGGGCAACCCGTGGCACCACGCATGAAACTGTTCTGGAGGGTTTGTAAGCGATACAAATAGGAGGGCGCGGAGTGCGCGAAAACTACGCTAGCGTAAGTCATGACGGAGCGGATGCAAGCTTTGTAAATTGTCGTCTTATGTCTAAGAGACATTTTACTCCGCCTGCCTATAAGGTGGAATAATCGACCTAATATGAACGCGGCCCTGTTACGGACGATTTTAAGGTGAGGCGCAAACGTCATCCTTCTATCGAGGGTGACACCGAGATATTTCACCTGCTTTACCCAAAGGATAGCACGGTCAAATAAACGTATAGGAGGGCGACGATCGTCGTTACCTCGAGAAAAGAACACTGCGGCACTTTTCTCGGGGTTAACTTCAATCCGCCATTTGCGAAACCAAACGCCGAGGTTGTTGGCGGCCGTTTGGAGTCGGTTGGAAACCGCGACTTTATCTCTACCAGAGGAATATAGCGCGGTGTCATCCGCGAATAGAGCTAGCTCTACGCGTGGGGTCTTCGGAATGTCGTTTGCGTAAAGCGCAAACAGGATTGGGGAGAGCACGGATCCCTGCGGAACACCGGCTCGAATGGGACGAGGGGCGGAGAGCGTTCCCTCGACGCGGAAGCGAAAGGAGCGATCCGACAAATAGTCTCGTAAGATGTGCACGAGTCTGTCTGGCACGCCAAATTGGTAAAGCTTATAAATTAAGCCGTTGTGCCAAACTTTGTCGAACGCTTTCGCAACGTCGAAGAAAAGAGCTCCGGTGCCCTTGGGACGGGCCCTTTTATTGAGGCCGGATAGAATATGCTCCGTGAGGCGGTGCAATTGATGGGTGCACGAGTGTTTGGGGCGAAACCCAAACTGCTCGTCTATGAGGATATTGTTAGAGGACACAAAGTCCCTAAAGCGGGATACTAGAACGCGTTCGTACAGTTTTCCCAGCGATTTGAGAAGACTGATGGGGCGATAACTAGAAGGAGCGTTACGCGGTTTACCGGGTTTATGGATACCTATGACAACCGCATCTTTCCACGCAGCGGGAAAGATTGCGTTTGACATGGCGCTATTGAAGATAGCTACTATTAAAAGGATAAGCTGAGCGGGTAAGATCTTAAGGATCTTATTTGAGATGCCGTCTGCCCCGGGGGCACTACGGGGTTTGAGTCGTCTAATGAGCGTTTGCACCTCATTCTCCGTAACAGGCGGGAGGGTTGCGGTTGGGGGGAGGAACGAGAGTCTATCTACTTCCCTATCGACCATGTCTACATGGTCCTGAGGGACTGGGAGAGTGCTAGGCGAGCATTGAGACTCGAGACTGTCGGCGAGGCATTCGGCTTTCTCGTCGTCGTCAAAGGCGATCGAGTTGTCGGGTTTGTTAAGCGGGGGCATAGAAGTGACTGTATCCGACTTAAAGGCTCTCGCCAACTTCCAATAAACTTGGTGAGAGGGCGAGATCTCTTTAAGTAGGCCATCCCAATTCGTACCGCGGAGCTCTTGAATGCGCTCTTTAGCAGCGCGCTGCAAAGAGCGCATACGAACTCGGTTGACCGAAGTGGGATAGGAGTCGTAAGCGCGCGTGGCGGCGTTCTTAGCCCTCAACAGTTGCCTCACATCGTCCGGCAGTTTGAAGCGATGGTCACCCGTCGCAACAACCCGCCGGGACGATTCGCTTATAGCGTTAGTGAGATGACTACTGAGGGCGTCGACCGCGGCCACTGTCTCGTGAGGCGAGACAATGCTATCGGGGATTTGGTTTAGTGACTCACTGGCGGTAGGCTCGAGTAATTTCTCAAGCTTATCCCAGTCAGTCACCACCTTAATAACGGGGGTGGGGTCGGTGGGGGGGCCTAACTGTAAAACCACCGGCCTATGGTCGGAGGAGAGCGCGTGGATCGTTTCTATGGAACGCAACCGTAAGGTTACGTTCCTAAAATACACTAGCAATGAACGGTGTACTTATATTAATACAAATAATTTTAATACGAATATATTTAAATTAGTTCTAATTACATACATGTTGCTAACTGAACGTTATACGTCAATCCGCTTTTTGTTTCTTTTTTTAATCCTTAGTTCCCTTACCTTCCTTGTTGTTTAGTTTAAATATATAATATTTAACAAAATGATCGCTGCCAGGCCCAGATATAATAAAAATTCAATTGTTTGTCGGTCAAATGGCGTTTACGGTGCTAATATATATATGTATATTTATTACTAGTTGTCGCCCGTAACTTAGTTTTACAGCTAATCAGTTAACAGCCAACTTGTTTTCGAATATCTTCCATGTACAGACTTTCGACCCTCTTTAGCTTTATATGTATAGATATATATAAGTCCTATTTTGTAGTTTGGGGTAAAATAAAACGATGTGTTGCTTATGGTCTTCATGATCTGGGTCTGAGCTGATTTATCATTAATTTTTAGATTCCAAATTTTGTCATAGCCAAAAAATTTTTTTTATTTACCAAGTGTTCATGCTTGCTCACCTCATTAAATAAATCGACTGTATCTTTTAATGTTTCTATATCAATCTTATTAAGTATGAATTCTGGTAAACCAGCTGCAATAAGATCCACTAAAGTACCTATATCAATTGATCTTCTCATATCCAGTAAGAGTTTCCTTAAAGCGTAATCCAATAATGAACCATCTTTATTTGATAGTGCATAAGTGACTGGGTTCCAACCTCTGTTTGTAAATGAATCACAAAATGTATTTTTCCATATTGACCATTCCGAGTTTATTGTTAGTTTCATAATCATTGAGCTGCACCAATCTACACAACTCTTATCCATAAAAAATCTAAGTATTTCAATTTTCCTTTCATCCGTTGTAACCTGACAGCGTATGTATTCTTTTTCAAAAATATCAATCCACTGGTTTGCATTCGAATTTTTGCTTGAAATTTGTAAAATCACAAATTTGTCAGCGTTGAGTTATAAGTTTTGATATCCAATTTCTTGTGGATTACCTATAAACTATTTGATTGGTCTCCAAATTTTATGTTGCCATCTTCATCTATGTAATTTTTTTTCATTTATTCTATAAGTGTTAGCCAAACTTTTCGTATTTGGTACCGTTTCTTCAAACTCTTTTTCACTTTATTATAAGTAGTGGTTTTTATTAATTCCTTATGATAATTTACTGGTTTTAGTTCTTCTGGTATTGCATACACTTTATCATCGCATGTGGCTATTGAGGTTACACAGTAAATGTTTGATTTTCCATCACTTTTAGGCAATAGCGTAAACTCAAACTGAATTTTCTCCATTTTTCATAGATGTAAATAAAAATGTCGTTTTATAAGTCCTATTTTGTAGTTTGCAGTAAAATAAAAGAATGTGTTGCTCTGCTCACAAAGACACGACATCAAAGTTTTATTTTTCACTATGTCAATTTCCTATAACACATTTTACTTTTTACAATAAAACAAATAATCTAAATAATATATCTATGCTAAAACATTCCTTTACGCGGCAAAATTCAAAATCAAAGTAAATATTTTCTTTCAAAGTAAATAGGTACCTAGTATCCTGCTAGCGTCTACCAGGATGCCGGGGTGGATTGAGGTTTTTGTTTTTGAGGCCTTGTCGTTACATACCATTATACTCGAACATTATGAAAATAAAGTGATTTCTTGTGACTTTAGAGAGTCAAATACTTATCATAAGGATCATAGAAAGGAAACAAAAGAGGAAGTTTCCAGAACATCATTCAAACGAAGAATGAAGTAACTTAGCGAGCGTTTGAATACGTTTATAGAGATTTTCTCTAAACTTTTAGGTCCATAAAAGGCCCTTTTCTACATTTTCTTTTCGATGAATTTGCCAAAACAGTGTAACTACCTAAAACCTTTTCTAAAAAGATAACGTGCATTTTGAACCAGTGATATATACATATAACGGGTGGGGCAAAAGTAATGGCATAATGTATATGTGCCAGTATTTTTGCAAATGGCGTCAAATGTCATTATGCTTTGACATTTATATTGTAGACAGATAGAGAATTAATTGACAATAAGCAATGGGGCGATACACACCTGAAGAACGCGGAATTATTGTTACTGCCTATTTGACCAATTTGCGGGCCATGGGATTTCCCCCGCTTTGGCGATTTGAACTGGCCATCCAGATCGCCAGATCTGATAGCGCCAGACTTCTTTCTTTGGGGCTTTTTGAAATCTCGCGTTTACCGCAACAAACCACAAATATTGCAAGTTTTGAAAACCAACATTGAAGAAGAAATTACCAATTTGGGGCCAGATGTCTTGCGAGCAACTATACAAAATGCCCTAAAACGAGCACGAATGTGCATTAACTCTAGAGGTGGTCATTTTACACCTACTTCCGTCACACTTCACGAAATAACTCCCACAAATTGTATATTTAAAAAGCGAGCGGAAAGGTGTTACACATTCATCAAAAACAAATTGACGTTGACTTTATCATAAATTATTGTTTGCAGCAACCACGTAACTATCAGAGGTAGATATTGTGGTATCTTACGTTCTTATTGGGGTATACCTATTGCATAAAAATGCTTAGACAACAATCCTTGTCGATTGGATCTGATTGGATTGTCAAGTGAAGCGATTGCTCTCAGGCTTTGATAATGACATGTCGGTGCGCTGTGTAATTAAATGTCAGCTGGTACTTTCCCTGATAGATATTTTTAGGGTTGTCGATCGGTTCAAATTAGCTATATAATTTATTTATTTATTTAAATACAGACGTCTGCACATCAACCTATCCAGAACTGTCAAATTTCTTCAATAAATGTTCAACCATATACTATAGACTTAGGGTCTTACAAATAAACAAAGAATAAGCTTCGAATAGTTATTCCGTGTTTGTCTCTTTTACGCTAATTTGAAATGACGTTGACATGACAGGTACAAAACACGGAATAACTATTCGGAGCTTATTCTTTGTTTATTTGTAAGGCACGTAAAGTTCAAAGTCTATTGAGGAAATTTGACAGCTTGTGGTAGTCTGATGTGTAGGCATGTGTACGTTTGTAATATTGAATTGAGCCTACAAAACCTGCCTGCTTGGTATTAGATTTTAAGTTAAAACAAGGTTAGCTTAGCTGACAATTTCTTTAAAAAAACCCTGTTATTATTAATTTGTTTTGTTATTCTTGGGTATTTCAATTCTGACAGATATAAAAAATAAGTGTGAACTACGTGGAAAGAAGCAACTTGTGGATCAAGTAGATGAAAACGCTAGTGAGGCACAATCTTGCTTCGCTAGCTGACTATTTTTGCATTAGTACTGCGCTTCTGCATAGCTTGGTGAAGTAAAGTCATTTGCCTTCTGATAGATTCATCACCAGCTCATTTTTATGTCCCCACTGCTGGGGCACAACGCACGAGCCCTTCGTATAGATGGGGACACCACTGGAAGAATGAACCATATACCACTGCGTGATGGTAGTTGTTAACGACTGCTAGCAGCCGGAACCAACCTTCACCTTCTAAAGGACGGAGGAGCTAGAGAATATACATTTTTGGTCATCCATACGGCGACGGGCCTTTGCGAAAGTTTAACTTCAGCAATAGCAGACCAAGCGCGTTAACCACTGCACAATCGAGCTCGAGCTCTTCGTTGTAGTTTTTTTTTAAATCCTGCTATTCTTCGTCACCGGCCATTGCGAAAATAGCTAAGCTTGAGCACTTAAGCTAAAAAATAAAAATAAACTAAATAAAGGGCAATTCAGTTGTTAAGAAGAATATTCGACAACCCTAATATGATATGCCGATTGCTGATAATTCATCCCAATGTTTGGTCGTACTGATTGGCCGACTGTTTGCACTCACCGATTGATCGTGTTAAGCCGATTTGTGAACCGGTTGCGTCGCGTGATGCGTGCTTCGCTAACCTGCCAATGGCAATAGCGATGGCGTGCCGTGTCGCTATGAAAGTTCAGTTTGACTGGCAATGCTGATTTCCTCTGTCAAATTCAAAGTGAAATGTTGTTGGCCTTTTAATCCGTCTATAATGTAAGTGACAGTTGATGATAATGTAAACAATTTACTTGAACTGTTTTTATAACCATAAATTGGTTATATTCCTTTTCTTCAGCCATGTTTCAGAAATACATATAGCTTGACTTGTGATATACTTTCAAATATATATATACCGCGTCTTGCTTGTTATCGGTGTATACTCTGAATATTTATAACTTGCGCCCGAATGCTAAGGTTAAGCAACTTTCGCAAAGGCCCGGGCATCGGATGCATGACCAAAAATTTATCATCACGTTAAGCCGTTCGTCCCGGCTGCATTAGCTGTCGTATATCGTCAGTTCTCCTTATCCATTCATAGGGAAGGCTCGTGCCCTATCAGTGGGAAAAAAAAGAGCTGCCTATGATTTTTACACTCAACGTAGGTTTTGTGAAGCAGCATTATTTTTCAGTTATATTTACTAATATCATTATCATATCATTGACGACCTCCTTGGTCGAGTGGTTTGTACATCGGTTTTCATGGTGTCACCATCTCTGAGGTCCCGGGTTCAATCCCCGGTCGGGTTAATTTAGTAATTATTGTTTTTCTAAATTGTCTCGGGTCTGGGTGTTTTCTATGTATAATAAGTATGTATTTAAGTATTTTAAGTATGTTTATCCATTGTCTAGTAACCATTTAACGAGTTTCATAACGAAGCTTCTCTTGGGCTAGATAATTGGTGTGAGTGTAGGAAGGTAGTTTATATATCGGGTGGTTTTCATTGTCGATGAATTATAATGTGGTCTTAAATCAGAACTGCACATTATGTGCAAGAATAAAAAAAACGACATGCCTGTAAACATAATACAGAAAAACTAAAAGCAAAAAAAAATAAAACTAGAATCGTGAACTCAAAATAGAAAATTAATATGATATTCTCATGTTTTTCAAACTTGAAGAGAGTCTTTTTGTGCTTTTCTATGGTAACCATAAAATTAAAGTTCATATTTACTCAATATAACAATTTTCCTCTAATCTACCGAATTCGCAAAGTTTTTCAAAGTAGCAGACGTGTCGTAACATCTCGACTAACTGTTTCTGTTACGACTTCAGTTGAAACACACTTATGCTTTTGCAATAGAGTTGAAATCGTCGTGTCCGCTCAATGGGAGAAAGCATTGAAAAGAATAGTGTTGTGGTTGTTTTAATTAGCGCGCGTGCGCAGTGCATGCTCCGTTTGTCATGGTGGCCGCTCTGTCTGACTGTTGATGGATAAATCTCTGACACCTTCAGAAACCTTGTATATAGTTTGATTGATCACTCTATTTTATATTTCTTTAGAAAAAATATCTTATATTAACTAACGATTAACATTTAATAATAATTAATTTTAATTGTCTTTTACATTAACTATGTAATATTTATAAAATGAAAAAGTACCTAACTTGATAGAAGACAACTTGCCTCAGGTGGGACTTCGATCCAGAATCTTTCGCGAGCACGGACGATAAAAGGTCGTGGGTTTAATTCCCACCTGAGATATGATTTATTATTAATGTCGTTAATAAAAAAAAATTGGTAGAAATTAAACAAAACGACTGCTGATTAAAATTATTAACACTTTAGCTATCAAACCAGCATTTGAAAAACCTCAAATTCTCAGCAACCTCCAAAGTAAACTTTAAAAAATTTTTTTTTTTAATTTCCTAGATGGTTTCATTACTTTTTAGCAGCTAGTGCAGCAACTCACCGACCGCCCCCGCCCGCTGCCCGCGCCGATGCAAGCGATGCGGGGTGATAGAGCGCACGCGCCGTTTAACCAAGCAAACGACGTCTGCGTGCGTGGATACGGAATTAACTGGAACGGGCAAACGGAAAGCCAAAAGAAAAGCGACAAAAGTAGTTTTTTTAATACTCATCTCACCTGATGTTAAGTGATGATAAGGCCGAAAGTGGAAGCGCACTTCACCCGGAATGTTCAACTACTGAGGCACTGTCTATCTTATCTCTGATTGCCGGAACACAATAGTGCTACTAGCATTGATGTTAAGGACACATTTAGATAAAATGATGGTAGCTAGCTAGTTGGACAAACAAACCCTACCACCAACCAAACCGAGTATACAAACATGTATCTTCCGCTGGGAATTGAACCCTGAACCCGGGACATAGTTCAAGCAAATTAGGAAGCTAAAGTACCAGTAGTCTGGCCAATTAAGCAGCAGGGATAATTTGCTAGGATGGACCTCTTCTGAAGTGACAAACGCGATTTAGCAATAGCCTATCATCGAACCTAGCGGCATACATTGGGAGTGAACCTTATTTAATCCATATAAAACGCACATTAAAACAAACGTTATACAAGACATATACAAAGGTGAGCTTATCTCTAGAAGAGATCTCTTTCAACCAACCCTAGCTGTGGTGTAGAGCGGACGTTTGCGGAACTAAGTACTGATACATATATATCTTAAACTAACCGTAACGTATATACATACATACACATACACGTCGATACTTGTAATTTCAATTGACGTAAAGCACAAAACCCGACTTTACAGGAGAGCCAAAATAAGTTTTTTTTTATAGATTTAAATTCATTACGCTTGTGGTTTTAATCTTGAGATACAGACGATGAAATATTTAGTTTTTAGTCTAGTTTGTTATTTTAGAGATGTGACTTAAATCTAAGATTATTCATTAAAATGTTCTTTACGTCCATTTTTATTATAATATTCTCTACGCCCTAAAAATAAATGTTTAATTGCCGTACTCAGAGACGTCAATTAGGTTTTAATGACAATTTTTAAAGTGAATATATAACTAAATATTCTGTGAACACTTCAAGCGTCTACCTGTTGCCGTTATCAATATCGAGCAAAAATGAACAAAAAAATCACGTTTGTTGTATGGGAGCCCCCTCAAATATTTATTTTATTCTGTTTTTTAGTATTTGTTGTTATAGCGGCAACAGGATACATCATCTATGAAAATTCAACTGCCTAACTATCACGGTTTATTTAGGCAATTGAATGGTTTGAGTTTTTGTAATGTTGAATTTTTGTTGAAGTTTGCCCTAAGCAAACGAGCGAATGTCCATTCTATCCCAACTCTGTAAGTGTTCAAAGTGTTCTAGCAAAGAGAATTTGACAAAGTGGGTATAGAATGAACATTCCCTCGTTTGCTCTAAAATCGACACTTTATAAGCATAGGTATCAATCAGTCTTCAAATTAAAGATAGATCACTAATCAACAAATTATTATTATGTTTACAGAGGTGATTAACAGACTTTGACTTAAAGCACATTTAGCATTAGTAAACGGTTGGGCTGTTAAAAACAAAATAAGATTTTGACGTTTTTTACGTTATGCATTTGATTATGAATGTCACATGCTACCTAAAGTTTTAAAATTTAACAGTGAAAACGTTATTTACGTTACATTTTCAATGTCTCTAAAATCGTTATTAATGGCCGTATGGCTACGTGAAATAGACAGAAAAAAAGATAAAAAAAAACATTCATAGCTAATTTTGGCCCAAATGTGCTTTACGTCAATTGAAAGGGTGCGCTTTATTTGATAGAAAATTAAATGATCTAATTTTATCTGGTATAACGTTCATTTTGTATAATTTTTACTTCAAATAAATACAATTCCTATAATTACATTTCGTATAATTATTGTTTGATATTTAATACAGGTGCTATAAAATCATTTTGTATACCACTCATGAGATATAAAATTCATTTTATATAATGCTTCATTTGATAGAAAAACAAGTAAACAAATTTTAATTGATATAACGCTTATTTAATATAACTTTGCTTAAGATAAATACAGTTTCTATAATTTAATTTCGTATAATCATTGTTTGATATAATATACAGGTGTTATAAAAGCATTTTGTATACCAGTCATGGCATATAAAAATCATTTTATTTAGTGCTTAAATGTTATAACTTTTATGAGATATAACAATAATTTGCTACAAAAAATAGGAATTTATTTCTACTTTAGGGCGAATCCGACTCAGTCAACCTCTCCCACCACGTGGTACTTGTCTGCCCTACCCCTAGAGTGTAATTCAATAAGGCGGAGACGCGGAGGGCGGCAGCCCCCACCCGCTGTAACAGGACACCGGCGGCCGGGCCGCTGCTGCGCAGCTGCGAAGGAGAGCATGGGCGCCTGTGTCTTGTTACGCCAGGGTGGAGGGGCTGCCTACCCGTAGCGTCGGAGCACACGCAAACCTAATTGCATGCTGCATGTCTGTATGCTGCCTGCCTGCATGCTGACTGTCTGTATTCTGCATGCCTGTATGCTGCCTGCCTGCATGCCTGCATGCTGCATGTCTGTATGCTGCCTGCCTGCATGCTGACTGTCTGTATGCTGCCTGCCTGCATGCTGACTGTCTGTATTCTGCATGCCTGTATGCTGCCTGCCTGCATGCCTGCATGCTGCATGCCTGCATTTGACATTTTTGCTGTTTGATGTAGGGCAGGCGTTATACGATATGAGACTTATATTTATCAATTTTACATTGAATAATAATTATAGCATTTGAATAGTATATAAAATGAACTTTAGAGATGGTGATTGTTATATCAAATGAAATAAGACAATGTAAATTTATATCAAACGTAAACTATATTAAATGAGTTGTTATACCACAAAAGCATTATATTAGATGATTTTATATCATTTAAATGTTAGATTAAATATACTTATAACAAAATTTCTACACTTGTTTATAATATTTGAACATTATATGAAATGAAGTTTAGAGTTATTGATTGTTATATCAAATAAAATTAGATTTCGTGAATTTATATCAAACGTTTATTATATGAAATGAGCTGTTATATCATAAAAGATTATCTTAAATGAATTTATATCACTTAAATGTTAGATCAAATATACTTATACCAAACATTACACACCCCAATTGAAATTACAGGTATCGACATATATACATATAATTATTTAAATGTATAAGTATATATAACGTTACTGATTACCAGTGTTGGAAAGGTAGTGATCTTTCAACTTATGTTTAAATGATTCTACCGATGGACTCTCACGAACGTCGCCAGGCAATTTATTCCTCAATTTGGCTGCATGGACGGTGAAAGAATTGTGAAAAAATTATTTGGAAAATAATGAGGTTTCTAGTGTCACATGAACGCTTGGGGCGGGAAGTGGCAGGAAAATGAGTAAACCGGGAACGCAGATAATGAGGGAGCTGTGGGTAGTGAAGGATTTTATAAAGGAGGCAGAGGATGTGCCTATCTCGGCGAAATCGGATAGGGAGCCATTTTAACTTCGATCTGAAATCGGGAACATAGTCATACTTGCGTAGAAGTAGACCGAATTTGAACCGGATTGCCAGATTTTGCAGGCGCTCCAGTTTGTTAAGCAGCTCCTCAGTAGCGTCTAAATAACAAACGTCGGCATAGTCGAGAAGAGGGAGTAGAAGCGATTGAGCAAGCATACATTTTGGTGTCATACGGCAAGAAAAACTAAAGTCGCTTGACAGAATGATAAGAATAGTGCATGCGCCTCTTACTTCATTTACTTGTGATCTCCATGATAAAGTGTGGTCAATAATGAGGCCTAAGTTTTTAGTTTGGCTTGCATATGTAAGATTATTACAATCCATCTTGTCATACAATCTGTTGCTACCAATAACTATTGCTTGTGACTTAGCTGGGTTCACAAGCAAACCAAACGCGTCTGACCATGCCTTTATCGAGAGGAGTTCTTCGTTAATAGCAGAATGACTATTGGCTGCATCACAATGTAGGGACAAGATATAGTTTTAATGAGCTCATTAATAAATAGTGAGAAAATGAGCGGAGAGCACACCACCCTGTGGCACACCCGCAGTTAATGGAGCCCATTTCGAAAAAGACTCATCACATTAAGCTGTAAGAATACCTTACCTTACCGTTACTTTGACACGAGCTGATTAGGTTGACGATATTATTTCTATTATTTGCTTAATCTAACAACATTTAATTGCCATTGCCATTTTGCCTGTACAAAAACGGGAGGTCTTTGACGCCTTACAAAAGTTATTGTAGCACGTAATTCAGAAAACACATAATTTTGTATTAGAGTTTTCGTATATCTGTTTATCGACCAAAATATTAGAACAATAAACCCCACGCCCCCGAGTGCTGATATATTCGCTATTTACGACAAAACTGTCGGCATTTTATGATCCGGATCGCGAAACAGAATAAGTGTGATAGCATAACAAATACAAACACTTTATATACTCTCGTAAATCACTCGTAAATCGGGACGCGTCTCGGAAAAGGGACATATGAGGGAAATATCATAAGAATGATTAATGCGTTGCACAGTCGAGATCACAATAAGCGCATCACTAAATCTCTTTGCGTCGTAAAATAATGTAGTAAAGGTCGTTTTTGCATGTCGATTTTTAGGGTTCCACCTTAAAAGGAAAAAAACGAAACCTTTATAGGATCGCTTTGTTGTCCGTCTGTCTGTCTGTTTGTTTATCTATCTGTCTGTCAAGACCGTTTATTTACCACCAACCTTTATTTACCCTTTATTGACCAATTATGTTGTCAAATCTTCGATTCGATTCGATTCGATTGATCGAAGATTTCAATCCTCATTCAAGACGGTGGAACCCTTTACTGCTCGTGTTCCGAAGAACACATTACGCACTTTTATGTCAAAAAACCATCCAGTAACTCTATATCCATAAGTATCACCATGGCTAGTTAGACATTCGAAACTTGAACTTTCATTGTTCCGCTGCTAAAGATTGCAGATTGTAATTAAACGCGTAATTTGCTTGAGCACTTGTTATGGTATTCGCTGGGCTTGTTATCTACTAATTTTCTGCTAATTGGCGGATTAATTGGCCTCCTAACGTAGACAAGAGCTGTTGAATTAGTACGGTTACAAACTATTTTGTATTTCAACAGAAAGGGTTACCCCAATTCAATTTTCAGCTTAAAACAGTAATCTAGAATAATAATAAGAAAATTCAAATTCAAATTCAAAAATCATTTATTCAGTTTAGGCTACAAGTAGCTCTTATGAATGTCACTATGCCATCGGTTCGTAAGTCTACTCTGGGCGGGAGATCTTGGACTGAGAAGAACCGGCAAGAAACTCAGCAAGTGTCCAGCTCTTTTCTCCCTTACAGCGTCAAAAATATTGGAAAATGCCCTATTTTAGCAGGACACTTTCTATCACAAATAAACACATAAAAAAAAAAAAATATAGAAGACCACATGTAAAAAAACAAAATTGATTTTTGAGACCTACTTCCTTGTTCCTACCATGTTCCTTTTTTGACACGCAAAATCTCGAACGGTAAATACCCTCATCATCAGCTCATTTTTTTATGTCCCCACTGCTGGGGCACGAGCCTTCAATATGGATGGATAAGGAGAACGGGCCATAAACCACCACGCGAGCTCAGTGCGGATTGGTGGTTGTGAACAGTCGTTTAATAATAACCAAAAATTTATCATTTCGCGAGCTTCTCCGTGCTTCGGTAGGCATGTAAATCAGCCGGGACAAACGGCTTTACATGTCTTCCTAAGCACGGAGGAGCTCGAGATAAGTTATTGGTCACCCATCTGATGACCGGCCTTTGCGAAACTTGCTTAACCTTAGCAATCGCAGAACGGGCGCGTTAACCACTGCGCCATTGAGCTCACCGAGCGGTTACCTACATCACAGTTATGTGGTATATGTAACATGTCAGTTTGTTATATGTTATGTATATGCCTTTTGTTGTTGTAATAAAGAGATATAATATCTTGCTAAATATCTGATGCATCTCAGTTATCACTTGATTGTAAAAGAAAGCTACAAACGTGATCGGATCGCGTGATTTTGGCATCGCATCACGCTTAGCATGATCCATCGTCTGCAGTCCTGTCAAATGTATCGCGTAGATAGGATACTTTATAAACTTTTTGACAGTTGTGACAAGTATTGTTCGTTCGATCGTAACTTCAAAAACATTTTGATTGGAACAAACTTTTTCGAAAGATTACTTTTTCTTTTCGTTTGCTATTTCTAGACATGATTCAATGATTCACTTTCTAAGAGTTACAATCGTTGAAACCTACCTACTCATTTGGGTTAGGGCTAAATCGATGTACGAGTTTACGTGGGCCAACAGAGGTTTAAACTCCTGTTGGAAATTTGGTCCTTAAGCCACCAAATTTATTTCAGCTTAAGCTGATAATGATATATAACGTCATCACCAAATTTATGTTAAAAAATACTAAAATATACAAACGTACAACCATAAGTCACACCGTTGTTGTCGGTATGTCGATTCCATTACTTTGTATACTTATTTCGAACCGATATTTACATAATTCGCTGAAAAAAGATTGATATTTTTGCATTTCAGAGGAAAAGGGCCGTTTTTCTATGAATATCTCGATACTCGTAAAAAAATTATAATATAAATGTTTGTTTCTAGTTTAGACGTAAATATATTCATAAAATGTTTTTGTTTTGTTTACATAATTTTAACGCAAATTTTGTTGCGATACAAATTACAAAAACACAATGTTGAATAAATTTCCACGATCAGAATTTGAACCTGCACCCTTCTGACATACCGGGTCAGGTGCTCTTCCAATTGATGTTAATGACGGTAGTTGTTGACATTGAATTGGCGCATTTGGCTTTCAAAGTAAAAAAGTAAATAGTGTTGAATAATTTCGTCGGGCTGGTTAGAACCACGATAGCTCAATTGGAAGAGCACCTGACCCGGTATGTCAGAAGGGTGCAGGTTCAAATCCTGATCGTGGAAATTTATTCAACATTGTGTTTTTGTAAATATATTCGTTAGAATGTGTTTTAAGTTGAGTTGTGAAATGATGTGTTTTATACTAATAAAATAGATATTTAAAATGAAATATCCGGCATATTAAGCAATTAATAAAATGTGTATTTTTTTTTATTGCTATGTAAATATAAGCTCACTTTGTATTGGAAACGTACATTGCGGCCTATCGGTTAATATGATTGATCACATCACTAGTTCAAAGTGTCAGCAAAAAAAAACGATCACTTGAAATATATTTAGATCGTAGGTATCTGTAAAGTTACATTCACACATTATATTCAACAAAGTTTTCCAAACATTGTCACTCAACAAAGTAAGAAATCACTTTCATCTCTTGTTACGTAATAATTAATAACACTAATTACAAGTAGGTACATAATGTTAAAATTTAACATCCCAAAAGTGGTAACACTTAAAAAGATAAATATCGTTTTGAATAATGACTGCGTAATTCAGAGTTCCTCGTGAAAACTTCTAAGAGCAATAACGTCATAATAATTGAGATGTCACTTTCACTATACCACGGGAAGAAAGCGTGATCCTAAATTAACAATCTGTAACAGTATGATAGGTATAAAATAACATGAGTTTATCTTTTGCTAGATGACTTGCTAATTAAAACGGCTGTTAATTAGTGTTGCGCCTGATATCGAGATTTCGGCACCGGACATGAAATATTTTGTTAGGGACGATAGAGATTGTTGCGATTTCGAACCTTTCGGCGTCAATGATTTGACGTTGCGCAGATGGCATAGCTTTTTCAACTTCAGCAGTGTGTGTATATGGAAAATAACTAATACGGCATCATGCCCAAAGTCGGCGTAGTCATACCATATAATATGTTGCATGATGAACGCACAACAATAAATAAGTTTTTCAATAATCAACTACTGAATCGATTTCAGTCACAGATTTTTAATGTACACACGCCTGCACATCAACCTACCAAAAACTGTCAAATTTCCTCAATAGACTTTGAACTTTAATACTAAGTTGTATGGTTGAAAATGTTTTGAAGAAATTTGACAGTTTTGGGTAGGTTGATGTGCAGGCGTGTGTACTTAGGTATATTTTCTAATAAAACTATTGTGGGTATTAGGTGGCTGTAATATTGTTTTACTATGACTCTTGTCTAAGAATTTCAATAAAGGCTTGTAATAAAAGACAAGCACAATGTATGGAAGTTCAAATTGGCACTAATGTTGCGTCCACACGTCAACTAAATGACAATTTAGTAGAAAGCCACGCCTACCAGGCAATGAAAGCGGTGCGGGAGGGGCGGTTACTTACTCAAAAAATAGACTCGATTCTATTCTACTTGTTCACTTAACCACTAAATCGTTTAGTTACCACTTGTGACTAAAGAGTTTTAAGTGACTGTTTACACGCAAGAATTAAGTTAAAATTTAGTTAATCACTTCGTCACTTATTACGTGTAAACGGGTCTTAAGTCAAAACCGTTAGCTCGTAAGCATATAGAAGAAGCGAACGATAGCTACAGTCAAAGTCAAAGTCGATTCTTTTATTCAAATAAACTTTAAAATAAGTACTTTTGAATCGTCCGAACATTTTTTTTCTTACCATCTTTCTACCCAATCAGAACGTCTATTTTTTAGCTTTGGAGAAGAGAAGAGAGAAGGCACAAGAAACTACACGGCTTTCATAGGAGTGAAAACACGTACAAAAGAGAAAAAAAAAAACGTTTTGCTGGGTGTTGTTATCAAACACGTCACATCAGGTGATTATTGGAAAAGCGTCTAACATTACGAGCCCATGAAATGAGACGCGTGCCGTCGCATACTAACAACAGAAGTTAGAGACACTTCTAATAGGCATGTGTGGAGGTCTCGAGGACGAACACGAGCGTCTAACGATGCGGCAAGTGATTTTTTATTTTATTAAAATATATCAATATCTTTATATTATAGACAGATCTGAAATAGCGAAGTGGAAAAGTAAAAAGATGAAGGATGACTTGAGACAATTAGTAAGGATAGAGAGAGAGGAGAGAGAGAAAGAAATCGACAGACAGAGAGACATATTTATAATATACGAAATATTTTGAAAATAAATAATCTGGTATCATGTATTATTACTTTTTAAAGACAATGCGTGCAGTACATTTTTCTTGTTACCTTATTTTATTTTTACACAGATTTTTTTTTACTTTTAATTTGCTAAATTGGTATCTAAATTAATTTAATGTAATCATTAAGTGGTTGTTGATTCTTATAACCCACAATTTGTCTTTCTGATAAAACCCTTTTTGGAATTGGTATCCCTTAGACATCAAAGACAGACTTAGCTGAAGTAAGGTCCTCCTTAAGTTTTGTTTTCCTAATTCTAGTCTTCACTCTGAAGATAAGAGTCTTAAATTGCGTGCTCATCATTCTTGAGTCTTAACTAATCTATACTATCTATCTATTAGTTATTATGACTATCTATTAGATTCTACTATAGCCTTGAGATCAGTGGACTTATCACTGCTTCTTCCGCAGGCGGTTCCACCACAATTGTTAACCGATGCTGACAGCTACTTTGTCAACTTGCTTTCTTAATCCGACCTCATAGATTAAGCCACGAATCGGTGCTACCAAGTAGGCCAGCGAGCATTCGCGACATAACTCGCGCAATTAATCGTCAGTTCCTCGAAAAATGTCACTGCAGCATTACTACTGTTATGCTATTTAATAAATCTCGTCTGTATCTCGCGACTGACGGCGAAATAATCTAGATAGCGTACCAGATTAGAGTAATTAGAGGTGGGCTTCGGCTCGCTTTGTGCCCACGTGATGAGCGTACACTCGAAAACGTATAGCTCACTAGCTGAGTGGTCGCTACCATTTGTTTCTGTAGCTGGGTGTTAATGCTTCTCTTTGGCTGAGTCTGTCTCGATTAAGTTTAGATAACGAAAATATGATTATTGACCTTGACATCATCATTATCATAATCATCAGCTCATTCTATGTCCCCACTGCTGGGGCACGAGCCTTCTCTATGGATGGATAGAGACGGGCCTTAGTCAATATAGAAACTTTTTAACAACTATCAAAACGATAATTATTAATAAAAATTGTGTTGCAAATAAACAGGCATTTATTTTTGTTGGAAGTAAAACTTTGATTTGTATTATGGACGGATCGATTCGGGAATCGATTATCGATCTTCAATTTGTTTAGTGGCATAATGGCCCCATCACTAGTTGCTTTTTTTTCTACCTACTGTTTTCGGGAAAACATTTATGGCGGGTTGATATTGTATCGTGTGTGAATAATTAAATAGATTTGAAGTAGTAATAAGGGCATTTGGAGCCGCGTTAGTCCAATTAAGTATTTGTGCTATCTGGGTTGTGTGTGTGTGTAACGAATCGCATCGGGAGCGAAATTCGACATTCCATAGTCGAATGTTGGCGTCTTCGCTGCTGGAGAAAACAGGTATTTCCTCGGGGGAAAGTGCACTTCGGGATAGGTTGGGTGTGATTAGGGAGCTCAGGAGGACCCGGCCTTGAATTCAGGCCCATACGGACATTTGGAGCCCGTAGAACCGGACGGGGATAGCATAGAATGTAAGTCAATTTTTAGTTATAACCTAATTTTAAGTGGTAGCAGATGTAATAGTAATTACTGCACAAGTAGTAATACGAAACATTTTTGGTAGCAGAGCGTGGTTAATACCGAACCTCTAGGTTAATCGGTGTAATTTTGTGTATTTTGTTAGTTCGTAATTAGGTTAAGTTCATTTCGTGTAAAATCGCACTTCCGGTACAGGTGCGGTTAAGTTGTAAGGTTGGTAGTACCGTTGTATTTGGGCTGGGACATTTCTCGGTACGTTAATTGATATTCAATTAAAAGTATCGATTAAAATAATCGATTCCGGGTTTTTTATTTATTCGATTTTTAATTTTGTGTTTAGGTTTGTTTTAGTTTTAAATATATTTGATATTAACATGACATCGTCACGACAGGAGTTGGCTCAGCAGCTCCGGTGGTTCACCGGGCTGCTTGGGTTAATCGATCGGCCTAACCGGGAGGACGCTTTGGAGGCGCGTTCTAAGGAAATGCAGGCTCGTTTTTTGTTGGCCGAGCGGTCGGTAACCGCCTTGTTGTCAACGGACCCGGTCGGGGAGAAGGAGGTAGAACTCCATACGCAGTATGTCAAGGACCTGGAGCACATCCAAGACATATACGATGAGGTCCTTCAGCGGGTTAAGGACTTCGAGCGATTGCGGGAGGGGAAGCCTATCGCGCGCCCCGCTTCGCTCCACACCCCTGGACCCAGCGCCATGGGAAGATTGGGTGCCCTGGAGGTCCCGCATTTCACCGGATGTATGCGGGACTGGGCTGGATTCCGGAACATGTTTGTGGCCTTGGTAGATACTCGGAAGGATTTCACCAAGGCCGAAAAGCTGGCATATCTCCGTTCCTTCCTAGACGGAGAACCCAGACAGCTCGTACAGCATCTGGAGCTGCAGGATGCGAGCTATGATACCGCAATGCAGCTGCTGGAGAGGCGGTACCAAAAACCGCGTCTACAGGCGGACGCGCACGTGACGCACCTGCTGGGCCTGCCGAAGGTCAACCACAGGGCACATCTGAGGGCGCAGCTAATCACCCCCCTCACAGTATCCTTAAACGGGTTACGGACGCTCGGACTGCCCGTGGGCCAGTGGTCCTTTCTGCTTCTGCACATCGTCCTGGCAAAGTTGTCGCAGGAGATGAGGGACGAGTTCGAGCGGCAGCGACTGGTCAACAAGGAGCTCAGCAACGTCCTGCCTACTCTGGAAGAACTTCTGGAGTTCCTGGAAGAAGAGGCTGGCCTGCTGGAAAACCAGCAAGCCACCCAGGAGGCTCCGAGAAGTACGCCGGCCCGCACTTCCGGAGTCTACGGCGCCCAGCCACCACGCACCCCGGGGAAGGGTCGCGGCCGGCTGGTGGCTGCGGCCGCCATCAACCCCGGTTCTGGATGCCGGGTTTGCGGACAGCAGCACCTGGAGCAGCAATGTCCAGGAATTATCGGCATCCCGATAAAGGACCGCCGAAACCTCGTTCGGACACGAGGGTTGTGTTACGCCTGCCTTGGAGGACATCGGTACAACGACTGTCCCCAAGCGAGGCCATGCGATGCGTGCGGCGGACCGCATCATCGATTACTGTGCACCCGTTATGGTGAGGGGTCAGCACCGGCTCGGGAGAGGAGATCTCCCACGGGTGGCGGATTGGGTCCTGGGACAACTCCGCCTCTGGAAAGACGGAGTCCGCCACGACCGCCACACCACACCGCACCATACACCCCGGCTCAGGTAAGTTGGGGACCGCCGGAACGGAGTCAGGTTCTGGCTACAACCGGGCACTCGGCGCGACAAGCACCAGGAGTTGGTGCCACCAGGGGCCACTGGGCACAGGGAGCCCCACCTCCGGACCCAACACCCGGATACTCGTACGCGTATCCTCCGCCGCCGTTACCGGAACAACGACGACCTGAGAACCGTCAACAGTTCTCACCGGTACTGCACGAGTACCCGAGGTTGGAATACCACCCACCCTATCACCGGTATGGTAGGGCAGCTGGATACGCACCACCCCGGATGGTGGCTTGTACGCGTCCGACTTACTGGCCGAGTCATCATGGTTCGACAGGGTCGGCTGCTGGCTCTGACGCGTGACTAACCTGTGGTCGGGCTACGTCGGAACCGAGGACGGTTCTTTTGCCCATCGCGCAGGTACGCGTTTGGGGACCTAGGGGGGACTTCGTCCGGATACGAGCCCTCCTAGACACTGGGGCACAGGGCTGCTTAATTACTACGAGGGTAGCGAGGCGCCTACGTCTGGAGTGCGCGCCTCCCTCAGCTCCGATTCGGGGAGTCGGAGATACAGAAGTGGGGGGTCTGTCCGGTCAGACCCATATTCTCTTCTCTCCTGTGCATTCCGCTTCGATACAGATTGCGGCAGTCGCGACCGTACTCGACAATCTGCTGGGTTGGCATCCACCGACAGACATTCCGCGGGACGCAATGTCTGACACATCAGGTCTCATGCTGGCAGATCCTCATTTCAAGGAGCCGGCTCCGGTGGACCTCATATTGGGAGCGGATGTACTGGGCTGGATCCTTTTAGGGCCTCAGCGGATTCTGGGCCGCTCTTCGTTGGTAGCTATACCTACCATCTTTGGACACGTTTTAATGGGACCGGTTTTCGACCAGGAGACGCGGGATGTCTCACCTGTCGTCGCTACTACCTCCATCGCTAGGACGATGCAAAAATTCTGGGAACTGGAAGAGCCTCCCATGGTCTCCCGTCTGGATCCGGAGCATGTGGAGTGCGAAACCTTTTATAAGGATCACACACGTCGGATGGCGTCGGGTAGGATCGAAACTCGACTGCCCTTCATCGACTGTCCCCCTCTCTTGGGAAAATCGAGGGCGTTGGCAGAGAAACGACTCTTGTCCATGGAGCGTCGTATGTCTCGCGATCCGGTACTTCGGGAAAAGTATATCGAGTTCATGCGAGAATACGAGGCCTTGGGACATATGTCGCGGGCGACTGTCGACTGGACAACGACAGATCATTTTTTCTTGCCTCACCACGCGGTGTTGAAGGCCTCATCTGGAAAACTGCGGACAGTTTTCGACGGATCGGCACCGTCGTCGACTGGAGTTTCATTGAACCAATGTCTCCATTCTGGTCCGAAGTTACATCGGGACATTGTCGACATCATTTTAAATTTCCGAAGACACCAGGTGGTGATCGGTGCGGACATCCGGATGATGTTCCGCCAAACAGTAATACATCCTGCGGACAGGAGGTTTCAATTAATACTCTGGAGGGAACATACGGAGGATCCCATCACCGTCTACGAGCTCAACACCAACACGTACGGCCTGAAGTCGAGTCCCTTCATTGCCATCCGTTCCCTGCTGGAACTGGCGGAGCAGGAACGGGCTCGCTTTCCCCGGGCAGCCGCTGTACTGACACGTGACGTGTTCGTAGATGATATCTGCACAGGGGCAGCCTCTCTGGAGGAGGCGCTCATCATCAGGAATGAGCTGATCGGACTCCTCGCGGCTGGTGGTTATGAGTTGAGAAAATGGCTATCCAACGAGCCAATGCTTCTGGTTGGGATTCCGGAAGATCACCAACAGAATCCTCAGCTATTCGAGGACGCAGGGGACCCGAACTCTATCGCCGTCTTGGGAATTAAATATCAGCCGGTTCAAGATATTTTCACATTCCAACTGGGCCTGGAAACGTCAAGAGTTTGGTCGAAAAGGACGGTCCTTTCCACCATCGCTCGAATGTTTGATCCAAGTGGATGGATCAGCCCGTGCATTTTTTTGGCAAAGTGTTTATTACAAACGCTGTGGACACTCGGGGTCTCGTGGGATGAGCCACTGGTAGGGCCTCCCCTCGACACTTGGCTCGCTTTGATATCTACGATCGAGGCGATCAGTCAGGTTGCGTTACCGCGGCGGATCTTGCCGCGGGGCAAATACAGGGCAAGCCTACATGGCTTCTGTGATGCGTCAGAACGAGGGTATGCCGCAGTAGTGTATCTGCGAACGGTGGATTCGAAGGGTCGAGTCACCATCTCCTTGCTTCTGGCTAAAAGCAAGGTGGCACCCCTCAAAACTCGGCTGACAGTCCCGAAGCTGGAACTTTGTGGGGCGCATCTACTGGCCAAACTGTTGTGCCACGTACACAAAGAACTGTCGTTTACGGTGGACATCCGGACTGTCTACGCCTGGTCCGACAGTCGGGTAGCTCTGGCATGGCTACGCGCGGCACCTCACGTACTGGAAACATTTGTGGCCAATCGGGTATCTCAGGTACAGAACTCGGGTATCGAAATTTGTTGGAGGCACGTTCCCGGCACCTGGAATCCTGCCGATTGTGCCTCTCGGGGCTGCACCGCGCCGGAATTGGTGCAGCATGCCCTCTGGTGGGGTCCAGAGTGGTTAAAGGAGGGTGAGTCATCATGGCCGGTCACCATGATCGATGGCTCTCTAGGGCTGCTCCCTGGAATAAAAGTTTTGGCGACAACAAACGAATCAAAGCCAGATCCAAATTGGTTGACGGCTCGATACAGCAAACTGGATAAGTTGCTAGGTGTAACTTGCTGGATCCGGAGATTTATACATAACTGCCGCCATCCAGACAAGAGGCAGTTATCACCCGTGGCGGGTGCTGAGGAACGCAGGAGTTCACTATTGGCCCTGATACGGCTGGTTCAAGCTGACCGGTTCGAGGACGAACTGAAGATTTTGCGCGTCGGTCGCGCAAAGCTCAAGGGAGCGATCTCCCGGCTCAACCCATTTCTGAATACGGATGGACTGTTACGCGTTGGAGGTCGCCTCAAAAATGCCGACCTGCCCTTCGGTAGCCGTCATCCTCTGTTACTACCCAAAGGAGGACCCTTGGTAGAGCTAGTGGTCTCGGATAGACACCTGAAAAACGCTCACGCGGGTTGTAATGCGTTACTGGCGATACTGCAACGGGAATTTTGGATTTTGTCCTCCCGGAGAGTGGTTCGCAGCATTCTATTTAAGTGTGTGGCTTGTTATCGGGTGAAGGCCTCCACTATGCAGCCGCAGATGGGGGATCTCCCTTCTGACCGGGTTTGTCAGACTACTAGGCCGTTCGACGGGGTCGGTACGGATTTTGCTGGACCTTTTTTGGTTAAAACCACAGCCTATCGTAACACTAGGGTCACGAAGGCGTACTTGTGTGTTTTTGTCTGTCTGGCTACTAAGGCCGTCCACCTGGAAGTGGTTTCGGCTCTCTCTACGGAAGCCTTTGTCGCCGCGCTGGATCGTTTTGTTTCGCGACGAGGTTTACCTTCTCTCATTCGGTCCGACAATGGTACCAACTACAGGGGCACTGCCAACTACTTGAAAGATGTGAACGATTTTCTGGGTAAAAATTG
This sequence comes from Eudonia truncicolella, assembly GCA_949315975.1. Taxonomy (NCBI): domain Eukaryota; kingdom Metazoa; phylum Arthropoda; class Insecta; order Lepidoptera; family Crambidae; genus Eudonia; species Eudonia truncicolella. The sequence goes on from OX438836.1 coordinate 14,676,011, forward strand.
TAATAGCATAAGCCAAGCTCTCGCACAGCGGGGAATCACATGGCGATTTAGTGTGCCAGCCTGTCCCCACTGGGGCGGGATATTTGAAGCCGCGGTAAAATCGGCAAAAACCCACTTGCGCCGGGTAGTCGGGGAAACTACCCTCACTTATGAGGAACTTACAACTGTTTTTTGTAAGGTTGAGGCGGTGCTCAACTCGCGTCCGCTTTGTCCACTCTCCTCTGACGCAAATGACATGGAAGTCCTGACCCCTGGTCATTTTTTGGTCGGTCAGCCACTCACTGCCCTGCCTGAGTATCCTTGGAAGGATGAACGCAGACACCGGATGTCTCGTTTTCAAATGATACAACAAATGAGTCAGGACTTGTGGCGTCGTTGGTCACTGGAGTATCTGCATTTGTTGCAGCAGCGTGTAAAGTGGACAGACCGGACGTCGCCCCCTTCGGAGGGGGATCTGGTTTTATTAAAGGAGGCTAATTTGCCATCGTTGTTTTGGAGGCGAGGTCGCATTTTAAAGTTAATCTGGGGCGCGGACGGGACTCCGCGCGTGGCGCAAGTGTTGGTTGATGGATCGGTGCTAAATCGCGCAGTCGCGACCTTAGCTCGATTACCGGTTGACTAGTTTAAGATTTCAGGCTAGAAAGCGGTACGTCTGCTTTGGGTGGCGGGATGTTGCAAATAAACAGGCATTTATTTTTGTTGGAAGTAAAACTTTGATTTGTATTATGGACGGATCGATTCGGGAATCGATTATCGATCTTCAATTTGTTTAGTGGCATAATGGCCCCATCACTAGTTGCTTTTTTTTCTACCTACTGTTTTCGGGAAAACATTTATGGCGGGTTGATATTGTATCGTGTGTGAATAATTAAATAGATTTGAAGTAGTAATAAGGGCATTTGGAGCCGCGTTAGTCCAATTAAGTATTTGTGCTATCTGGGTTGTGTGTGTGTGTAACGAATCGCATCGGGAGCGAAATTCGACATTCCATAGTCGAATGTTGGCGTCTTCGCTGCTGGAGAAAACAGGTATTTCCTCGGGGGAAAGTGCACTTCGGGATAGGTTGGGTGTGATTAGGGAGCTCAGGAGGACCCGGCCTTGAATTCAGGCCCATACGGACATTTGGAGCCCGTAGAACCGGACGGGGATAGCATAGAATGTAAGTCAATTTTTAGTTATAACCTAATTTTAAGTGGTAGCAGATGTAATAGTAATTACTGCACAAGTAGTAATACGAAACAAATTGTATGGGATTAGCAAAATATGACGTCACTATTTCTTTCCGTCAATTGAGTGTTTATTAATAACTTTTTAGGTTACAGAAATTCATGCTGAGGTCAAATAAAAAATTGACCAATGTTATAAAGAACTGTTACGTGATTTCATTTATACGTTTATTGTTCTGGAATGAATTGTTGTTGTTGTCAACTACCCAATAAGAGCTACAAAGTTATAGATACAACAGAAAAGTCACTCAGAAGTTTTCCACTGTGAGATACGAGGGAGCATTACTGGCACCAAAGCTTACTTCTACAAAATGCTTAACGTTGAAATTAACTACAATCTTATACAAAAAAATTGCCTCATTTTTTTTCTTTACTTACAAACTAAGCACCTAATTGAAGTGATGAAAAAATCTGTAATCTGTATATTAGTCTTCAATTTAAAATCATTAATTAAAAGTTGGTTTGTTGGGTTCGTTTCATTATGCCTTTGCTGTCTTTTGGTTGAAACAGTCTTTTGAACATGAAATCAAATCCCCCGCGATCGAGTTCCAGTGCGCTGTATATTAATCTCGGTTTGTTTGGTAGCGGGCTAGCTCTTACAGTTGGCTTATCAACAAAATAAGTAATTAAATAACTTTTTTACTTTTATTCAGTTTGCTTTTAATTTTTAAAAAAAGTTAGAAGAAAGAAATAGCCCTCTAAGAAGCAACATAACATAACATTAGAGAATCAACGGTAGTGGGTTCGATTATATCGTCGAGACAGATTGCGAGTAGCAACTCGTTAGCGAGATAAGACGATTAATGCCCACTGTTTCTGCAGGCTGGATGCGCTAGGATACCTATAGAACAACGCCTTTTTGGCTCAAGCCACAAGATGTGCATGCTTTGCACAAGCATTTAGCCAATGAAAAAGTACATATATAACCCCCCCCCCACCCCCCAGGTACCTCAAAAAGTGACGCATGCACAAGCGCTGTTTTGTTTCATTTGCCAACACTCATGCACACTCACGAACACTAAACGGTTAATAATCCACCATTATTTGCCATTAATATTCGACATAACTCAAATTTTTGAAAATAAACCGCAAACATGACACTTCACTTTCCCACCAAGAACTCCACTCCTATAGTTAAGTATCTTTTTCATTATTAAAAAAATAAAATAAAATAATATGTAGTTAGCCTTTATATTTCCGTGCTACGGAAGGCGCGTAATGCCCGAATCCGCGCTGGGCCCGCGTGGTGGTTTATGGCCCGTTTATGTGTGGTGTTTCCATCCATAGGTGAAGCTTGTGCCCCAACAGTGGGTACCAAATGTACTTTTTATTGCAAATCAATCACAATGAAATTCCGATGATGGAAAATTTATGAACTTTTTTTCCAAAATAATATATCATATTTAGGAACTATGTTCATTTCCATTTGATCTCCTTAAATATGAAATCACGTTTACTCTTAGAGCATTAAACCAAACGTTTACCATAAAACCTCTAGTACCTATACATCCTCTTCCAAGAAAAATTTAAAAAGAACAATAAAACATACATTTAAAAATAAAGCTTTCACCTGTGACTTGGGCCACGACTAACAGGTGATCTATTAAATCCTATTTGCTGTCCGTTAGCAAATGAGGCAGAACTTTATTCGCTGCTAGCTCTAAGGCGCCGCAGATTAAAACCAACGTTTGAAACATCGTAGGAGCTTGGGGGTCTTTAAAAAAGTTTAAGTTTCCATTTAACTTTAGTAGTACTTGAAAGCTACATTCTATTTTGATATCCTTCATGTTTTTTTAATGTTTCCAAGTAGATCTCTAATTTCTCAGCTTGGCTTTGGAGCTTGGGATAGCTATAGGTATGTATAGCAATGTATAAATAATTACTATATTTTATTTCTGTAAGTGTATGTAATAAAAAATAGGAACAAACTCAATATTAGGTTAGAGTAATTACTAACGGGATTCTTACCATGTTTATTACATTTGAGTAAGTATTCGATATTCCGGCACAATTTGGTACTACTATGCACACGTTCATAAGTTAGGCCCTAAGTCTGCGTAGTGATGCTGATAGCGCACTTTTACGTTGAGACAGGCAGACTAAGACCTCTTCCTCACCGGATTGGTACGTTAAGAGGGTGTGCGTTTAATCTGTTACACGTTGTATAGATAACTAAGACTACACCAACGCAGTTAAAAAAAAAAGATCAATGCAACAAGAATGCAAGTGACCATGATAGTTCAAATAGTTATATCAATATTAGATGTCCGTATTAGTACAAAATGAAAGTTAAATTATGTAAAAACTCTTAAAGTCTGCTAGAAAGATAAGATTCTTGTTGTGTGCTTCTTTCGAAGTCGTTCGGCTATTGAGTCTTGAGGATATTTTTAGTATCAATACCGTCTTTGAATCTGATAATCTGGTAAAAACTCTTAAAGTCTGCTAGAAAGATAAGATTCTTGTTGTGTGCTTCTTTCGAAGTCGTTCGGCTATTGAGTATTGAGGATATTTTTAGTACCAATACCGTCTTTGAATCTGATAATGCTGTAATCCTCCAGCCATAACCCTACATTTCGTATCCCTTAAGAGGTTGTCCTAAAAGGTTGTAAAAACCATACTATAAGTTTTGTCCGCCTTTGTGGTCTAGTGGTTAATTCCGGGCAACTGATTTGAAGGAACTCAATGTAATAACATCTTATACCTTCATTTATGTAAAAGTACTGCCGGGGAAAGTTTCAAGGAAATCAATTATTCTAATTAGCTCTAGATAACGCGTAAATACTTCGATCGCGTTGATAAAAATATTAATGTAATTATAATACATTTGTACCGGTTCAGTGGCGTGCGGCAAAGCCTAGAATTATTCTATCAGTGCCGATCTTTCCTATACATATATTAACTATATCGTTTCGTCCTGTTTCGTAACCTAATGCTCAGCAGGTAGCGTGTTAAGGTTAAGTATTTGCAAGTTAAGCTACTTCATCAATGCCTATTTACCGGATGGGTGATCAAATTCGGGTACCAGTGTTCGACACTTTATTCCTTGAATCATGAATTCAGATATTTATATATATTGGGTTGTTGGGTTGTTGCAAATACGTAGCGATCCCTTTCAGGGGTGATAGTAAATATTTCGAAATAAAATTATTTTTCTCTTTTCTTTTTTTCTGTTCTTTTTTGTATTATTATTACGTATTATAGTTACTTTAAGTTAACTGTTGGCGCCGCCACGCACCCGACGCATCAAAGATGATGTACGGTTGCGAATGATCGCGTAAAAATCATCGACGATCGTATTAGCACAGATTAAAGTAGTGTATTAGTCCCAAAACATAGTCATGCAATCAAGTATAAAGAAACATTACATTTAAATTAATGTGTAAAATAAACGCGAGTAGATCTGAAAAAGTAGTTTCATTTCTACATTATTGTTGTTCAACCATGACATGACTTCTGTGTTTGTTGGTCCATGAGGTTGTCGATGAAAATCAATGTATGACATGAACGTAGGGTTGTCGCTTTGCAATTTGCGCTTTACTTAGGTGATTTTACGTATTTTCATAATTTTCCGGAGTTTTATGGACGTAATCTATCTGTCTTATCCAGGATTATACAGGTATTACCAAACAATATATATAGGTGCTATATCTATATTTACAGAAAGGTTTTGCGCAGAAACCTTTCCACCTGACTGTACATTTGTTAATGGCTAAGATACGTTATACTAAGCCGGAAGATGAGGGATCCGGCACGGGCGGCCCGTTCCAAATAAGAATTTATGATAAACAACAAGTAATTATCATTCTAAAAATATATATTTTAATAATAAGTAAGATAAGATAAATAATAATTCAAAATGAAAATGTGCGCTAGAGTGAGTATAATTATTTATATTACACTAGTCTGGTTTTACACCCATTTTATAATTATGATACACGATATTATACTATCAAATTGCGACGTTAGATTGTGTTTTTTATCATAAAAACTTATTAGTAGTTAGTTTCTTTTACTTTTATTATACTACTAGCGGGCCGTCCCGGCTTCGAACGGGTGGACATTTCTTTTTAATATGGCCATGTTACTCAGCGCTAATGTAGCATTCTAATGGTGAAAGACTTTTTAAAATCGTTCCAGTAGTTTTTGAGTTTATTCGTTGCAAACATACAAAAATACAAAGCTTTCCTCTTTATAATATAAGTATGGTATGATATGATAAAAGATAACTTTGAGCATGATCAGATTATACAACATGCCAACAACCTGTGCTAGTACACACGCCTGCACATCAACCTACCACAAACTGTCAAATTTCGTCAATAGACTTTGAACTTTATGATTAAGGCATATGGTTGTCAATGTATTGAAGAAATTTGACAGTTTTGGATAGGTTGATGTGCAGGCGTCTGTACCTACTTGTACTTGTTGTTGTGTTGCTTAATTAGTACACCATACTTCGTGTTGTAGTTTCTACCAAATATTTTATTAATAGAACTAGAAACATTCCTTCGTCTTTTGTCATTAAAAGTGTAATTGATTAATTCTATTCATCATTATAAAAAAAAAACTTTTTCTATTTTGTCTCTAGTTTACTTAATGATGGCTTTAAAAAAATAAAAAAAAATCTTTACAAAGTATACAACCACAACACAACGTTGTCGAAAAATAATTTAAACTAAAGTATTTTATTTTATTCTCTTAGTCAAAGCTGGACTATTAAATTAACATTTTTTTTGAGAGCCGAGCAACCTCATGCTTTCGAGTTGTCCCACCAGTAAAAGGAGACAAAAATCAAAAATCCAAAAACAGCCAAAACACGAAGTGTGCCGAGAGACATTAAGAAAATAGACGCACAGTCACTGTACATGTGTGTATCGACAACAGTGTGCGTATCGACAACGGCCAACACTAAGATAATAGTGCGGTCATATCCCAGCTGCGGATAGAACGGGAAATGCGAGCGGTTCTGCGGGCGAGCGTTAATTAAACCGCACATAATTGGGGCGGCCTCGTCGCGTGACGGCCGCGCTGGACAGATACTATGGCCACAGCGTCACCGGCCAGGGGAACATTTTCAACAATGTACGAAACATATTTAATTTTGCCGTTTTCTTTCTACAGTAGACCAGAGGAAAATTTAAATAATTCGGGGTCGTTATAATATGTATAGGATTAACCTATTTTATTTTCACTGCGTCACCGACCAGAGGAAAATTCAAATAAATGGGAAACAATATGCGTGAACAGATAATCCTATTTTTTATGGCGTCACCGGCTTTAGGAAATTTTAGTGGTTTAAAAACATTATACGTGTCTGATTCGTCTTTCATTTACGGAGCGTCACTGACCATCAACTTTCAGCTTGCATGGACGTGAATGACGTCATTGGCCAGGGGATCATTTTCAATGATTTAAAAACAACGTGTCTGATTCGTATATTTCATTCACGGGACGTCACTGACCATAGGCAACTTTCAATGATTTGGAAGCGTTATGTAACATTCACCTATTTCTTTCACTGCGTCATTTACCGGCCAGGGGAGAATACAAATGATTTAGGAGTGATATACTGCGGGTTGGTGGGTCTTAGGGACTATTACCATTTTGTCATAATAATCAGCTTAACGTACCATCCGAAGACAGGAGGAGCAGAAGAAAACTTCGTCATCCACCCGCTCATGAAGGCGCTAGTTCGTTCATCGTTATTCCGTATTTGATAGGTTCGTTGTCCAAGAATTATAACGATTGAAAATCAATTTGTTATGTATCGCATGATGATCTCATGTGATTCATGGAACTGAAATATCTATATACTATATAATACGTGAAGCAAAAACTTTGTACCCCTTTTTACGAAAATTGCGCTGACGGAGGAGTATGAAATTTCGCACACTTATAGTTATCTGAATAGTTATAGAAGTTATAGAACGTATAGTTATAGAAGGTTATACGAATGTTAATATTTTTTTTAAAATTAGCATAAAAATACATTACATCAATAAAACAAACATTACACACACTACCGTGTATTTGACACACACAACACACGCATGTATTTGACACACAGGGCCGAAATCTGTCAATGTCTGCCAAACCAAACTCACATTCTATCTTTTTTAATTTGTCATTGCTTAGGATACAATCCGTGCAGCCTTAATATCTTTTAATAAAAATTACGGTCGAATATCGACCTCTGGGCGACCACTAGTATAACTTACTTTGTCACAAAGTTCAGAGTTGGGGGCAGTTCAATATAGGGCATCTTTTATTGCATCACGTGACCTGGAAGAGGCAATATTAGAACCATTAAAGGGTGAACAAAGTTGCAGACATCAATGTCTTCTTATTAAAGTATTTTTATGGGCAATGCAGAAAAACATTACGACCTTCATAGGTTACAAAAAATACATTAAGGTTTAAACTGTCAAAATGGCGTTTTACACAAACGATATTTTCTCAGGCACCAGTCTCACACTACATATAGCATGAATATACATATATATACACTACATATTGTAACACATATACACATAAGGATACATTAGTAAGAGATAACAAACATTTATTGTTATTGAATTAAAATTTTGTGGGGCCTAGAATTAGTATGACATGAAGCAGCGCCTCCTGGCGACATACGAGAAGAGTTAAAATTTTGCCATACTTTTCGTTTTCGTAATCGAATGAATACGAATGAGACGTAAACAAAACTTACACTAGACACCCGGGGAACGCCTGGCTTCATTTCATCAGATTCTACATTCCAGACGGAATTGGTAGGATCATTACTATTATAAATTTTACTCTGCTTATTTAAATAAAAAAAATCTAGTCTATGTCTTATATACGTTGTGGGCTATGGGTATACTATAATTTCGAAAGTTTTTTATACATTATCATCTATACAATTTTTACACAGTATTGACAATATTATTTAAGGTTATTACTTTAAGACAAAAACAAATGAACTCCAACTCACACTGTGCGACAGTTGAAACCAATCCAAGAGCGTTAACTTACCGACATTTCCTTACAGCTCCAAACCCATTCGCGTATTGCTTACATTTTGTCGCAAAACCATTATCTTCATTAAGAATACGTCGGTACACCGTTAGGGTGACGTGAAATGGCTCCATAAAATTGCGAAAGGACACGCGAGCAAATCAACGCGTACTACATTCTGCTCTTGTTAGATTTTAAACCTTGATTGGTACACGTCTGACGTTTAAATATAGTATTAGAGGACATTATAAGATGAGGGTTCTTTCTTACGGTAACATTTGACCTGTTCATATAGCAAAAGTTGAGGTGAAGTGTTTGTGGTTGCAAGTTGCAAGTATATAGGTATGCGGTTTGAGTCTGTACTCTTAAAATTTGTGTTTAAGCAAATAATATTGTGTAATCATGGTGGTTTACTGAACGTTAACAGTGTTCTTAACGTACATGAGTGTTGGCAAGTGAAACAAAACAGTGCAACGTTTTTTTCAAATTCTCACAAGATGACTGCGTGTGATCTCAGCCAAGTCCGACATCTTAACTAGAACCACATCTGCTAGATAGAACAAGATGGAAAGAGGGTAGGGAGGCCTTTGCCCAGCAGTGGGACACTTCAGGCTTCTAACATAAATGTTTTTAAATTCGTTACTCTATGACTTTAGTTCTGCGTAGGTAGTATGAGTTTATAAAATGTTTTTGTTTTGTTTATATAATTTTAACGCAAATTTTGTTGCGAAACAAATTACAAAAACACAATGTTGAAAAAATTTCCACGAGCAAGATTTGAACCTGCACCCTTCTGACATACCGGGTCAGGTGCCCTTCCAATTGAGCTATCGTGGTTCTAACCAGCCCGCCGAAATTATTCAACACTATTTACTTTTTACTTTGAAAGCGAAAGGCACCCATTCAATGTCAACAACTACCGTCATTAACACCCGATCATAATATTTTTACAAATACTAAAGATCAGTTAAGAAGTAGGCAAGCTATTCATAAAATGTTTTGGTTTTGTATGAGTTTGAGTTTTTGTATGTTTTTTTAGTATGAGTTTTCCACAGTTACATGGTCACCCGAGTCGAATAGCAAATAATGCCATCGTGTCATCAATGATGAATTATTAGTTAACCCAAAGCAGGTGTTAGACTGACAATAAACCAACAGTGCGAAATTAGATTTTGTTATTATGTGGCACTATATTACGTGATACTTACAATACATAAACAATGTGCCCAATCTATAAACGTAATATTGTGTTAGTAAAGCTGTTTATTTTAACACTATTTACTATTTTACTTTGAAGTCAAAGGCGATTCAATGTCAACCTGCTCGTGGAAATTTTTTCATCATTTGTGTTTTTGTAATTTGTTTCGCATTAAAATTTGCGTTAAATATTATATAAGTAAACAAAACAAAAACATTTTATAAAAAGCTATTTATTTTTTCTTATAAGTTTAGGCGAACGCAGTGTTTGTAAAATAAACACGCGTAGGTCCGAAATCCGAATAAGCAGTTCGCACGGCGTTTTTTTTCTTTAAAAGGCAATCCATATATATATTTTTTTTAATAATATATTTATTATGGTCAACTATTTTCTAAATGTTTCTCGAAAAACTTCGTGTTTCGGATATCGTCGGACTTCTATCAGCTATAGAGTTTATAGTTGCTATACTACCCGTTTTACTTTTTAATAATTTATTTTAAAATGGGGGTAAAGAATACTATGTCATACGTAACTTACGATTTACTAATTTTATTGTTTTATAGCTCTATATATTTTTTTTTGAGAGAGTTTGCTGATTGCCTCAGACGGCATTTTCAGCTTCACCGGGCTTGAAGAGCTCTATACAGCGTGTGTATTCCACACGATCCTAAATTTTAACATACGATAGATTTAAGCAGTATTAATAGGTACAGTAATAAATTTTAACAAATACTTTCAATAATGAAGCGTAATGATTTTTTTAAAGTTTTCCCGGCCAGCAATGTAATGCAAATATTGAGTTGACAATTTTGACACTTTTATTAAAGTGCTTACGTAGACGACTTGGTTATTTGAATACATTGCGTGCCGTATTAATTTGTATGAAAAAAAAAAGTTTTCTTTTGTTAACTTAATGTACCAATTTACATTAATTAGGGTCTTATCTAACTGCCCTTAAAATATAGGATCTTATGGAATACACACGCTGTATAGTTCACACTGAAATCATAACAAAATAATAATTACTGACCATAGACAGCCTGCAAAAGTTTATAAAAAAAAGATAACATGACACTTCACATATCCTTCAAGGAATTGGACAAGAAAAAGATGAACTCTTCGGAGTATTGTAGCGGGGTTGCTGCGGCTGTGAAAACGTGTAGCGGCGTCTCGTTTTCACAGTTGCAATAACTTTGCAGTACTGCTTTAAGGACTCTAACATCATCATCATTATCAGCTCATTTAATGTCTCCACTGCTGGGGCACGAGCCTTCCCTATGGATGTATAGGGAGAACTAGCCATAAACCACCACGCGGTCCCACCCAGTGCGGTGCAGTGGTTGCACCAATCCGCACTCTCTCTCTGACATTATGAGTGCCAGAACCGCAACAGATATAGTTCTCTCATTAAGCGAGTATGAAATCTAAATGTTATTGTGTATGTGGGGACATAGCTATTACGCCGCCTGCGACGTTTTTACGAGGCTCCCCTAACTAGGACGCAATTACGCGAGATTACAGCGAACCGCCGCCGCCGCCGCCGTCCTTTAAGATGGCCGTTTCGGTCGCCATTTCGAGATTATTAAACAAATATGAAAAGTGATGACCGCACGCTTAGCTGTAAAAGTTTTAGAGTGTGATTGTTTTTGAGCAAATTTGTCATTTCCTTTAAGTATTTTTTATTTTTTGAATAAATAAATGGGTAGTAATTATGGCACAAGTCAATGGTCAAGTGGCCAATGTCGAAGTTATAAAATCAAAATAAACAATAAAGGTATCGTTGCTAAATAATATGAAATGGGTGATGATGATATATTGAAGGCTATGGTAGGATAAGGAAGGCCGAAAAAAATATGAATATACTGTGTGAAAGATGATAATATAATGGCCAAGTGAATTAATGAAGGTGACGGCTGTTCGAGGCGAAGAAAACATTGTGCACGGACTCCATATTATAGTATATTGGGAACCGGCAAATAAAAACCTTTATTACGTGTATTATTTCATTTATTTACAATTTAGAATACATGTTTATCAATATTCGATACACAGAATAAACCTCGCCATACATTTTCGCCAGAAATGACGTTTAGTACCGGGGCGATAACAAAAGAAAAACAAAAGGCGCACTTTTCGTTTATCTGTGCCAATTTTGTGACATTTGTGATATTTGTGGCGATGTAATCCCCTCAGAACTTCAAGACAATAACTAAAGCTATAGAAACCGGACTAAAATAGCAACACAAATACATCAGTTCGTACTATTTTTACTAATGAACATAGGTGATGTATTGGAAAAAGATAGATTGTCCCTTTTCTTTCGTAATTTCGAATTCTGTCACAAGAAATTATGACGTCATATTTGGGTAATGTGGTAACTTTATCGACTTTATTATTGACTAGCTGACCCGGCGGACTTCGTACCGCTTTGACAGTTTCTATGACAACAAAACAAACCAATCGTATTTCTATTCATTTATCATTAAGCAATTTTTTTTCTAGTAATAAATATAGCCTATGTTACTCAGGGCTTATAATGTAGCATACTCATAGTGAAAGAATTTTTAAAAGCGGTCCAGTAGTTTATGAGTTCATTCGTTGCAAACATACAAAAATACAAAGCTAGCCTCTTTATAATATTAGTATAGAAGTATAGATATAAATAATTAAAAACAACAATATAGTACTTGTTGTGTCACTATATTTATTAGAAATACATTTTAAAATGACAAAAAATAGACAATAATTTAACCCAAACAATCAATTGCACTATCAAACAGCAAACTCATTAAGAAACAATATTAATGAATCTACTCGTATTTAGTTTTTACATTGAAGTTTTGCTCAAAGCAAATTAACTTAATTTAATTAAACTTTAAAAATAATTAAAGAAGAGGTAGGGCTTGTATCTATGTATACAGAAACAAGGTTAAAAGGTTAAATCATAGTTGAAAAACAATAACATACAAATTAAAGCAATTAATCTAATAGAATTTGTTATTACAAAAATATAATTTCGTAAATAATAACAATAATTTCTAAATTAATTGATTTATATAGTCAAGCTCTGAATATGTTCCACTTGTCATGTTAATCCTTGGCACAGGCCAAGATCGACTTACATTTAAATATATTAGTTAGAAAACAGCAAGTACTAGCAGCAAACGTTACAGAACTTATGCTTTATAATTTACTATCTACAGTTGCGGGCATACACATTTCCACGCAAATCATGTTGCGAACGAAGTAAAATCCACATATTAATAATAGGGGTTAAAGTATGAAATTGCCGTTTTATTGTATTAGGTACTTCGAATTGACATAGAACCTTCATGGTTTGAGATTTTTGAGTGAAACTTTTTTCACCTAAACCTAAGAATTTCTTCTTTTAAAAAATGTGCAACATTCGATTATCGACTTTCAGTTGTTTTTTTATTCAGCTTAGGCAAGATAGATGGATATCTCAAAAATTAGAGTTATTTTTGAATACGAGTTCCGATGCGGAACTAACGCGGCAGAAACAGCTCGCAATATCAATGTTGCGTTTGGAGAGGGGACTGCTAATGAACGCACCGTGCGGTTTTGGTTTAAACGCTTTCGTGATGGAAACTTTGATTTGAAGAACGAACCACGTGAAAGTCCGCCCACACAGGTGAATAACAATGAATTGAAAGAGATGGTGGAAGCCGATCCGAGCCAAACTACCCAGGAATTAGCGGCATGGTTTAACGTTACCTTACTAACAATATTGACTCATTTGCGTCAAATCAATAAAATAAAAAAATATGAGAAATGGGTGCCTCATGATTAGACTGATCTGCAGAAAGAAACGCGTGTTGAAACTTGTGTTGCCTTGTTGAATCGATACAGAAATGAAGGAATATTAGATCGAATTGTGACATGTGATGAAAAGTGGATTCTTTACGATAACCGTAAGCGAAAAATGCAATGGCTGACCCCAGGTCAAACGCCGCAACAGTGTCCTAAAGCAAAGCTTACCAATAAAAAGGTAATGGTAACTGTTTGGTGGTCTCAGCGTGGTGTTATTCACTATAGCTTTCTCCGATCTGGTCAAGCAATAACGGCAGATGTCTACTGTGCCGAACTTTAAACAATGATAGCAAAACTAGCAGTGAAACAGCCCCGACTCATGAATCGATCTTCACCATTATTGCTCCATGATAACGCGAGACCTCATACAGCACTAGAAACCGTTTTAACTCTACAGGAACTGCAATTAGAAACCATTCGTCACCCTCCGTATTCGCCAGACCTTGCTCCAACGGACTACCATTTTTTTCGTGATTAGGACAATTTTCTACGTGCTAAAAAGTTTTCTTCTCAGGAGGCAGTACAAAATGCTTTCACACAGTTGTTGTGTACTCTGTAACTAAGTTGATGAGTTAGATCAATGCAATAATATCTGCTATTGCAAAGGTCATACAGCATCACTTCAAGTTGCTGACGTCTGTCTTTCAAATACAATAAACTGTATCTCTGAAGAAGTTGATCATATGACAAATACATTTTTGTGCATTTATAGTGCATACTACGAAGGAACTTCTTTTGTACATTTTCAAGGCTATTGACATATTTATTATAAAATGGATTCCATACACAAACTGCGTATTCCAGTTGCGAACGGATAAGTGATTTATACAATTGTAGATAAGTGGATAGTTTTCGAAATTTATTACTAGCACGCATCACAAAACAATTTTGGAGGGAAAGTCAGCGACCTCCAGGAGGCCTGTGACAGATAGGGGTTGTAAAAAATGAGGCCTCCAGGAGGTCGGTAACGGACAAGGGGTTATATTCCTCCAAACCTGTTTTTAGTAAATAAGTGGAAATATCATGAGACCGCACATGAACTAATTGATGGGAAAATTAAAAAAGTGTTTAACTTACCAACACTTTTACACGCTTTTCATCATCATCATCATCATCATCACCTCCAAAGACGCCAAAAGACAGCCAAAAGACGTCCAATGCTGGACAAAAGCCTCCCCCAAGGATTTCCACAACGACCGGTTTTGTACTGCACGCATCTAGCGGCTATCCGCGATCTTCACCACATCGTCGGTACTAGTTGGAGGCTCACGAACACTTAACATCGCCCTTTATCACGGTACGGTGACAATTAGGAACAGCTTATAAATGTTTGCAACAACTGAGGTAGCACACACGCGTTGCTGACCTGTAAAAACCTTTTCAGGCCTTTTAAGAGTCCCTGAACCTTGAAGAACCCTGTTCGGGTTAAAAGTACTTAGTACTTATATTTATTTATTGAAAAAAGTAAGCGCACAGCCAAACACATAAAAGTAGGTAACAAATCATTGCCTTTTGAAATGACATATGCGACCAGATGTCCAGGCTTATTAAAAGCTTACGCAGCTTAAGTATAATATGTTTTAAGTGACAGGGAACGGGTTACACTACTTACATAATATACGAGTATGTTGTAGAAGAAATTCAGGGTCACATACCACACAAAGGAGTCTTATACCAAACTCGCCATAAACAAACACAGTTAAGTTGTCCCCACGACGGCCATTAACACGGGTCATCATCGTTCCGCTGCAGATGCGGTGAAAGCCGATGCTCTCCTCGCAAATCTGATGGAAAAAGTGCATCGATCAGGCGCACACGTTACTCGTAACGCTCGACCACGGTGAGGAGATGGCGCGGTGGCGACGGCGGCGGGCGCGATATATCAAATTTAAGAAACCACCGTAAGTAAAAATTGGCTATTTTGAGTTAGGCGTGGTAGGATAGAAAATCGAAAGATGCACCTTGTGATCAATCAAAGACGATGTTAATAGCCAATTGCGATTGCGATTGCAACAGCGTTTTATAGTATCCTGAAAAGAAGAATATCTTGAGTTACGCGATGTTGGAACTTAAATGACGGTATACGGCCACACTGACGCGACTGAGACGGGCGTCTATCGTGGCGGTTTTGAGCGAGATAGCGCGCGTAGTTTTCAAACGGGCATATACAGCAAGCGATCAAACGCTCGGTTGGCGGGTCATCATCATCATCATCTCAGCCAAAAGACGTTCACTGCTGGACAAAGGCCTCCCCCAATGATATCCACAACGACCGGTTTTTTTTACTGCTACCTACGACCTTTACCAGATCGTCGGTCTACCTTGTTGAAGGTCTGATCACACTGCGTTTTTCGGTTCGTACCCTGCCCACTGGTACTAGAGCTTAGCAACTCTTGTTGGTAACCTTTGTTATTTTGCGGATCTCCTCATTTCCGATTCGTTCACGCAGAGAAACCCCAAGCACAGCCCTCTCCATTGTTCTTTGAGTGACCTTGAGCCTTCTTATGAAGCTTACAGTGAGCGACCACGTCTCAGTCCCGTATGACATCACTGGCAACACATTATCTATGGTTTGCAACACCTAAGATAGACCTTAACGCTATAAGAACAGCTCGAAACACTATGTGGCAAACCCCGTCCTAGCCCTAGTGGGCTGTGGCGGGCGCGGCGCGGGTGAATGAGCGGTGACTACACCGCTCATTCACCCTGGACACGGCCTTACATTTCAATTTCACTTGGCCTCTTAAAGCTCGTTTGTGGACATGGGTCATGTACATGAATGACTTGATTATTGACTACCAAAAGGGTGTGGGTAAGTGTTCACTCTCACTAGGGTCTCTAATTCACCTCGTGGTGCTTTGTTGTTATACCTAGATGATATATACAAATCTTGTAAGTAGTAAAAACGTAAAATCAAACAGCTTTACTATATACTGTCCTCCATTGTTGAACGCGAATCATCAATACAATTAATCACAACCTTTCCATATGCAGGTTGGTGATCACAAATTCTATGCATTGGATAATTTAAGAAAACAATTTGCCCGGCATTTGATTATGGGGCCAAGTGCTTTACGACTCTGCTACCGAAGCATCCTGGTAAGCTTTGAAAAAATGGTGAATGTAATCACTTTAAGCAAAATGAGGTTGTATAGATCTTATTTCTCACCTTTAAATCTTTAATAGTCGGAACTCAACAACAATGCTTGTAGCTATTGTTGTTGTAGTTAGCCAGTGCCTCAGTTGTTGAGGATTCCGGGTGATATGCGCTGCCACCTTCGGCCTTATTATCACTTAAGATCAGATGAGAAGCGTGAAACCGTCCATAAAGCTCAGTAGATACCGTTAAATAATTTAAATAAAGGAGAGACTTCATAAATCCAAAAAAAAGTACAGTATCAAAACTGTCACCAGTGATTTTGAGGGAGCAATCGTAATTAATAACATAGTAAAAGAAGCACCCCTGCTAACAGAGTTTATGTATTGTTAGCGGAAATGTGTCGCGCCTAGATGGAAGGGGTTGCTGTGGTGGAGGGAGTAACGCTGTCACGAACATAAAACCAGATGCGCAGCGCCTCCGGGTCACTTTTTCGTCGAGCTGCGGTTGTGATCACTTGCTAAGGGGAAACTCTGTCCGTTCGTCTATTGAAATTGCCTTCTCTGTTTAAATTTTGCTTTATTACCATTTGAGTCGATTTAAATAAGAAATTGTTAATTTTAGAATTAAATTGTAGCTTGTAATGTTTGTGTTTTTTTAATAAATACGTTTAAGATTCCTAAAATCAGAAGTGGGATAGTACTCTCGTGTTTTATGCCTTCTTTAAGTTTTGTTTCCTGGCACTATTAAATCAGTTTCGTAATTTTTCTCAAATAGTCAAATCATACGATTGCGTTAACGTTTTGTTCTTTGAATTTCTCGGGTGGCAATAGGTTAGTGTGGAACTACTGTAAGTACGTACATTAAAAGATAAGTGTTGAAGAAAATCTGGTGAGTTTTTAATCTAACTACCCTCATTCGATATTTTTTTCTTTTTCTTTCGCATTAAGGTAATTAATTGTGTTTAAATACTTGTTTGAACGTGTTTTATTTATTAGATCTGTAGATCTTTTTGATTTGAAGCTTGATATTACTCGTTACCTATTTAATATTTTATCAAATAAGCTTACAAGGAGTGATTGTTGTTCTTTTCTTTACATAAGTGCAGATTTATAATCTTTTTCTCGCTTTGCGTTAAAATCATGCCTAATCATAATCGCCGAAGTAGAAGTCGGTCAAGAAACAGAGATTCTACGTTACGTTCTAGGCATACTCGAAGGCGACATGACTCGTCTCGAAATGAATTTAGACTTCAAATGCAACTAATTCTAGATCGGCTTTCATCATTGGAGGACCAGCGCGGCCGCTTTCGCCCCGACCGTGCCTTTCGGTGGTTGGCGAGTCGTCTTCACTACCCGCGCAGAACCAAGTGAAACCGTGCATCGGGAGGGCGCATCAACACCGCCGTTATCCGAGCGCCCGAGGCAGCGAGCGGTTGGTGAAGATTCTGCTGGAAAGCAGCGTGCAGCATCGGTGGCTCAGTCATCACCGAGACCTCATTCCGTGAGTGCTACTACCGATCGCGATGCAACTGCGACCGATAGGATCATCGACGCGATACGTTCCATCAATACAATGGTAAGACCAAACCAATTTTATTATATTTCGAATTTTGACCCTAGTGTCAACGATATAGACGTTTGGTGTGAGGAGGTAGATCGCGCAAAAAGTGTTAATGGGTGGAATAACTAATGTTTGTCTCGTATAGGTCATTGCCTTACATAGTCACTAGCGATCGTAGCTGAAGTAATTTTAAGATCGAATTTAAACCTTTATGCTCTAAAAAGCCTGATGTTGCAAATATTTTGTATGAAGTGTTGAGTATTAATTCTGACTAATTCGGGTTTTCCTATCAACCTGAAGAGATGTTCATTTCTGTCCACTAAAATAGAATATCTAGGCCGTACTAGAAGTCAGGGTCAGGTTCAACCGAGCGAGCAAAAAGTAAAAGCACTGGTGGAGGCTCCCGTTTGCAAGACTGTCAAACAAGTTCGCCAATTTCTCGGTTTGGCTAGTTACTTCCGCCGATATATTGCTGCATTTGCTACTAGAACATCTCCCATCGCCAAACTAACTAAAAAGGGCGAGCCATTCATTTGGGGTAGTGAACAAGAGGAAACACGGCAACATATAATCTCACAGTTAACTAGTGAGCCTGTTTTAGCCATATATGATCCCAGTTTACCAATGGAAATTCACACGGATGCTAGTTCCATTGGTTATGGTGCAGTGCTTCTTCAAGTTCACGATAAAGGTTATAAACGTAATGTGGGGTACTTTAGTAAAAGAACTCGGGGAGCTGAGCCTAAATACCATTCTTACGAGCTCGAGACCTTGGCTTGAGATCAAACCCAGCAAGATGCATCGGTGAACGCTGGACGAAAGCTTCCCAGAATATTTGTAACTAACTCTTTTGTCTTTGTTATCAAACAGGCACAAGCAACCGGCAAGCTCGATTCTGGCATGCGCGGTCCCTACCGCGTAGTCAAGGCGCTTCCCCATGGGCGGTACGAGCTGCAGTTAGTTACTGGCTCGTATGGAAAGACGACCCAGGCCGTGGCAGAGTACATGGTGCCATGGCGAGGGGAATGGACTCCTGACACGTGTGCTGCATACTTCGAGAGTGTTCAGACAGATGGTGCAGGCCACAAGGATAGCTAACGTTGTGCTTCCTCCTTGCTGGTGCTGTGATCTGTGCAGGCCACAGGGATAGCTAACGTCGTGCTTCCTCCTTGCTGGTGCTGTGATCAGCGCAGGCCACAAGGATAGCTAACGTCGTGCTTCCCCCTTGCTGGTGCTGTGATCAGCGCAGGCCATAAGGACAGCTAACGTCGTGCTTCCTTCTTATTGGTGCTGTGTTGTTTGACAAAAAAAAAATATAAAACTAAAACATCTAGAAAAATATAATTAGACAAAGTAGACATAGGGAAATAAAACTAAAACATATAGAAAAATATAATTAGACAAAGTAAACATAGGGAAATAAAACTAAAACATCTAGAAAAATATAATTAGACAAAGTAGACATAGGGAAATAAAACTAAAACATATAGAAAAATATAATTAGACAAAGTAAACATAGAGAAATAAAACAAAAAAAATCAATAAATAAAACATCTTTAGCATAGTTATTAGACCCCTAATTAATTAAACGTTAATATAATTAATCAACTGCCGTGACAGGTTAAATCATTAAGACTTAGTTGCAGACGCCTGTCGTGTAATGTTGTCACAGAATAGATAGGCAGACTCGATGCCTCTGTCTATGCTGCTCATGGAAGCCTCCGTCTCGATGAAGTTGAGAGACGTGCGATTCAGTGATGCCTCCGTCTCGATGAAGTTGAGAGACGTGCGATTCAGTGATGCCTCCGTCTCGATGAAGTTGAGAGACGTGCGATTCAGTGATGCCTCCGTCTCGATGAAGTTGAGAGACGTGCGATTCAGTGATGCCTCCGTCTCATTGGTTTGAGAGACGTGCGATTCAGTGATGCCTCCGTCTCATTGGTTTGAGTGACGCGATTCAGTCATTCAAACTCGATTGTTGTGTGTCCCTGTAAATTCGAGAGGGGACGCCCTCCGTGTCTGAATGTTCACAGAGGCAGTTGCAGGACACGCATCGTGGTCAGAGTCAACAAAAATTGGTAAACTGAGAGCTCTCAGACATGGGTTTTGTCTTTTCTTGATAAAATTACAATGAGTATGTGAGAGATGTATGAAAGAGTTTTGCACAAGTTTGACAAAAAAATAAGCTAACGTCGTGCCTATGTTTTTTTTGTCGACCGAGATTACTAATGTCGTGCTTGATCTCTGGTCTGGATTTGTTGTATTTTTGTTGTGTTCTAAAGACTGTGAGTGTAGAACTCTTTAGCACATTGCTAAAGAGATACTTATAGATGTCTCACACTTGTTTATTTCTGTTATCAGGCGCAGACGAAAATGAGGAGTCCACGCCTGAGCAAAATGCCGAGGGTTGCAGCGTGCCTGAACCCGTACCCAGCACTTCAAATGCCAGAGCAGCAGGTTCAGAGCATGCAGTGGAGTTCTGTCACACGCCCATAGAAGAAAGCATGTCTGAACCCATGCCAAGTACTTCTGGTTCTACTACAGCTGGTCAACTTCAGACGGAGGAGAACGAGGACGTTCTCCAGTCAGGAGAGGCCGTGTTAGCGGAAATGTGTCGCGCCTAGATGGAAGGGGTTGCTGTGGTGGAGGGAGTAACGCTGTCACGAACATAAAACCAGATGCGCAGCGCCTCCGGGTCACTTTTTCGTCGAGCTGCGGTTGTGATCACTTGCTAAGGGGAAACTCTGTCCGTTCGTCTATTGAAATTGCCTTCTCTGTTTAAATTTTGCTTTATTACCATTTGAGTCGATTTAAATAAGAAATTGTTAATTTTAGAATTAAATTGTAGCTTGTAATGTTTGTGTTTTTTTAATAAATACGTTTAAGATTCCTAAAAGTATTTTAACTTAAATTATAATGTTAAATTATAATGTCGTGCATTGCATACGGCGCATAATGCAAGCGGTTGCTCTCTAAACGCATTGCATGCCGATCGTGTCTCGCAAGCCATCAATCACAGTTCCGACAGTAGTTTACAAGTGCCCTTAGTGTTATACAAAACAGAAAGGGAGGCAGTGAAAAGATCATTTTGAGATAAACGCCGCATATTTATGGCGCTGTAACAGCGATGTCCAATTACTTTTTTTATTGGCGGGACGCAATAAAAAAACAGGCGATCCGTTTGCCACTCAGACAGACGTGTAACGTGACCGGTTTGTTAATAGGATGTTTGAAGTGTGCAGGTCCTGTTTCGATGATTTGAAGACTTATTGCCTTTGCCTTTTTCAATATGTAGGGTAGAAAGCTCTAAAATAAAAGCGAGATAAAATGAGTGCGACAAAAGCTGCGGTATGTTTATATAAATATTTAGATTTGCTCACTGAACTAGGTCCGACAGGTAGGTAGATTATCTTTATGAGGTAGATCCGCTTCCAAATTATACTTAAATATGTCTATAGGGGTAAATGGATACGTATGTGGATGTTCACGTGGGCTAAGTAAGTAGCTAGCGGTTGCAAGCTCTTAAGATTTTTTTTTCAGAACGGAGATACCGTACTTTACATTCTCACCCAAAGATAAGTAAACAATTTTAATTTAATATTCACTGTACACATGCCTTCACATCAGACTACCACAAACTGTCTTTCCTAATAGACTTTGAACTTTATTGTCCATGACATATGATTGAACATTTATTGAAGAAGTTTGACAGTCTTGGATAGTCTGATGCGCAAGCGTCTGTACTATCAACTGGCAGACTAGCAATGAAAATACGAATTGCACGAAGCCATTAAACAAAGCCCTGTGCAAACTATTTCACCTAACAAGTGATTGCAGATGCAGTTATTTTCCGGTTCAAAGGTGATCTACACGTAATCAATCAAGCCGCGTGCACTAATCATCCGCTTGTCACTTTCCCGGTCCCAGTGTGTTTAGTTGTACGCTTCACTATACAGAGGATAATACTTACCTGCCTGACTTAGAAAGTCAATGAAAATCTACATAGAAATATGGCGTTTGGGTGCAAGCCAAAGCTTGATCAAAGGTATCATCACTGAGAAATCACTTTAATTTTCTGGATTGTAACAGACATCTTAATTTTCCAAGGATATAATGAGATGAGCGCCGAGTTAATAAGACAATTGATTTCTTCAAGAACAACATCGATGTATGCTTATTTGATTTGATAAAACATAGGTGTATTGATCTGCCATTGTAGTTATGATTGATCCACAGGTCTCAAACACCGAGGTTGGGTTCGATTCTCAGCGTAGAAACAAATTTTTAATATTTGAATTAATTACAAAAACACAAATGTTGAAAAAATTTCACCGAGCAGGATTTGAACCTGCACCCGTCTGACATACTGGGTCAGGTGCTCTCACAATTGAGCTATCGTGGTTCTAACCAGCCCGCCAAAATTATTCAACACTATTTACTTTTAACTTTGAAAGCCAAAGGCGCCCATTCAATGTCAACAACTACCGTCATTAACATCCGATCATAATATTTTTACAAATACTAATACATAATAATTCGGCGGGCTGATAGAATCACGATAGCTCAATTGGGAGAGCACCTGACCCGGTATGTCAGAGGGTGCAGGTTCAAATCCTGCTCGTGGAAATTTATTCAACATTTGTATTTTTGTAATTGGTTTCGCAACAAATTTTGCGTTTAAAATTATATAAGCAAAACATAAACATTTTATAAATAGCTTGCCTACTTCTTAATTGATCTTTAGTAATTGTAAAAATATTATGATGGTATGTTAATGACGGTAGTTGTTGACATTGAATGGGAACCTTTAGCTTTCCAAACAAAAAGTAAATAGTGTTGAATAATTTCGGCGGGCTGGTTAGAACCACGATTACTCAATTGAAAATACAACAAAAACAAAACAAAAACGTTTGAATTAATATTTGAGTGGTAGGGATTGCACTTAGATCACCTGGCTAGCTTCTACCGTTTAATTCAAGTTTGTCGTGTTGTGTTTCAACGGATAGTGACAAAATATTAATTTCCTTGTAGCTAAAAATGTCGTTAAAAATGTACTTTCAGCTTTCAGCTTATTGTCCCTGAAGATCTGGAAAGTGGAATGTCAAGCGCTTCCCTAAAAAAATACTTTTAAATTAACATAAATCGTAAGTACACATGCCTGCACATCAACCTACCACAAACTGTCAAATTTCCTCAGTAGACTTTGTACTTTATGCTCAGGGCATATGATTGAAAATGTATTGAAGAAATTTGACAGTTTTGGATAGGTTGATGTGCAGGCGGTTGAAGTGTATATATTTAGATCAATCACTGTTTGATTAATTATCTTTAAAAAACATAAAACTCATTATTTTATACTTACTTGTTTTTTAAGTGATGTCTTCACGAAAGTAACATGTCATGAATAGTGAACATGAAGTTAATCGCTCAGTTGATACGCTACGGTGTGACAGGGTGACGCAATAATAAGCAAAGAAAGGCGGCTTAGCCGGTTCGGAAGTGGCCGTCTGTCGAGATGCATCAACAAATCATTCATCTATCACTTTCATCTGCACAACCATATTTCTGCGACAGCAAAATATGATGAGCAATTTTCCCAATACAGATGTCGCTTGAAAGGTCAATAAACAAATTGATAGCTAATTGATCTTTTGTTTTTTTTTTTGCATATTAAAGAATTTGCTGGGCTTTCATTGTACTTGATGGCAAGCTTATGGACTAAGAACGAAGGTGGTTATCAATGTGGTCTTAACACTAGACTATAAAGGCTGTTAACTGGTTTTGCGAATTGCTGTTTTATTTATATAGTTAGTTATTTGGAAAACCAACAGCTAATAAACACAATAGAAACTAAAAACTAGTAACAACAAGCCAATTACAGGTTCTCTCATGCAGCAACAAATTAAAAGTAGGGTTTTACATTACAAGCATGGCACACCAATTCACAATAAAAACAAGACAACACAAAAACACAGTTCTCTAACCATTTCAAAACAACTGTCCCAAAAGACGCCTAGCAGACATACAACTGGTGAAATATAATGTATTAATAGTGAAAATTGTCATATACGTAATAATTAACTGTTTCATTAACTTAACCGAGCGGCATTGGTGCTCAAGCAGAATTTCTGATATATACAGAAGACCTAAGCTCGAGATCCCAAGACCTACCCACTCTATGGCACAACGACTTACGCGTTTGGGTTGTGCTTTTGAAAGTTTAGCAATTTTCGCAAAGCCGGGTCTCCAAATTTCAATATTTAGAGCTCTCTGCGCGTCGGAAGGCACATTAAGGTCCCGGTTATCGTCGCAAGAATTGCAAACCCACCAACCGGCATTAGGCAAGCGCGAAGGGTAAATTGTGATCCCACCAAAAACATTTTCATGTAAAATATAGCCAAAACGAGACCACATGGCTCGCACTGTCAAAAAGTTATCAGATCTCATCTAAAGTCAAGCTTCTATCTCTTAGAAGTTAGCTTCACAAACTCTACACCTTAGTCAAAATATGTTAAGTTGTTATTTTAATTAAATATTTCTTTAATAAATATCCAAACTTAGAAGAACCGGTAACACCTCAGTAAGTTCTTTATGCAAAATTCGCCAAGTACAAAAAGACACACTTCTGCATTAGACATTTGCGTTATAAGCGGACTCGTTTTGGCAACCACTAATACCTACATACGTACCGTACAACTAACCTACCGTACAACATCCATCTGCACCGAATTGGACAGGCGGTTTTTCCGGTTCCGAAGTGGCTAGCCGTCGCTCTCGTAGCCCATCACTTTTACTGACACTTGAATTAGCACCAAAGCTTCGTACTTACGTAAGTTATACTCAACACCACCTAAATAAAGTTATAGTTAAGTGACTTTCCTTTGTCAACCATTAATCTGAGTACGTCCCATTGCTAGGCTCAGGTGTTTCCACATCAACGCTAGCATATTTATTTATTAAATAAATAATAAATAAATCATTTATTTGCTTTTTAACATGGTATAAAGATGTTACAAAATACATGGGTGAACCACATGTTAAGCTAATCTAAAATATAAACATTAGTTAGGAACATAAACTATGAACTCTACATAAATACTTCCGAATTTCACAATATATGTTTAAAATAAAATAATTTATGATTTTTTATCAAAAAATTCTTGAATATTATAAAAATTATTGTCGTTTAACCATTTATACAAATTTCTTTTGAATGCAATGTCATTGTCTGTCTTCATATTATTAGGTATTTTATTAAAAATTCTTACGCACTTACGGCAAACAACTATTATTAAACTTTGCTGACCTCGGCATGTCTTTTAGTACGAGTCTGTGTTAGTTTCTTTTTAATCTAGAGTTAGTTTCACTCGCTGTTTTAAACAATTCTTTATGTTTTTTAACAAAATTACATATTTCATAGATGTACAGCGATGGTAGCGGTAATAAACCAACATTTTTAAATAATGGTCTACATGACTCGTCAGAGGAGATTCCACATATAGTTCTGACACACTTCTTTTGAGCTATAAATACTCTATTGTTGTCCGTACTGTTACCCCATATTAAGATTCCGTCGATGCAGCACCTACTGTGTGACTGCGACTCTCTGGCTAGGAAAAGAATGGGACTCCTGGGGTCGGCCTATCCGAAACCGGAGGACTTCAGGCTCTTCGCTCTTAAAGACGTTGCCAAACTTATGGCCTCTATCTTTACAGAGGAGGAAGAGTGAAAGGATGGGGTTGCACAAAAGATCCCGATGGGTCGAGGTGTTACTGCGAGAGGGAAACCTCGGCAGGCCCCACTAAGATAAGATAAGATAAGATTCCGTAACGTAATATTGACGCTATATATGCGTGGTAACATGTAATTGCTGTTTTTTATTAGTTACGTTTTTCACTTTGTTCAGAGCATAAACAAATTTATTTACCCTACTACATAAGCTGTCTTTATGTCTTTATTTTTACTTATGTCTTTATTTATTTTAGTCTAGACCTATCCATCAGTTTATGAGAAGCTCAATGGCGCAGTGGTTAACGCGTCCGGTCTGCGATTGCTTAGTTAACTTTCGCATAGACTGTTCATCGGATGGATTACCAAAAAATTATCATCTCAAGCTCCTCCGTGCTTCTGAAGGCACGTAATGCCGTTGGTCCCGGTTGAATTAGCAGTCGTTGACTACCACAAACTCTCAAGTGGTTAATGGCGTGTTCTCACTTTCCATCCATATAGGAAGGGCTCGTGCCCCAGCAGTGGGGACATAAAAGTTTTAGTTAAAAATTGCCAGTTGCAGCGACGTTTTACGGTTGCCACAATACTAACTAAACTTTTCAAGTCCATAGTCAACAGCCAGCGCTTGCCAGTCGAGGAAACAAGCAACTTAACACAACTAGTACAAATTGATAGTGGCTAGTTGCAAGAAACTGTTGTCGCTCATTGAAAGTCGTAACTAGTGTTTCTAAGTTTGGGTAGTTTCTGTAGGTTATATGGAAACAGCTAGTAATGAGTTGCCTGTTGCCGTAACACGGAGATCAAAGTTGCTCTGTCTGCGAAGTTTCTTAGGGCTCGACATATTTAAATTTGGTCACCCATCCGGTGATCCGCCATTGCGAAAGTTGCTTAACTTGGGCGATCACCAGCCATCGAGCTTTTTAATTCGATTCCGCCTTGACTATACTTAAACGGTTTATTATCTTATCGAGTTTTACTTTCTCGCATTACGTCGGTAGCTATTAACATTACACATAATAAAACTGCTCGCGTTGAATTGATTTAATTTATTTTTACATGAAAATTCAATTTGCGGCTTCGTGATGATTTGCTTTCTAGTCAATTTTAAAGTACACATTTTATCTTACCATAATCTTTATTGACAGCTAGATCAATTTTGTTAATACACTGATTAGCAAAGACAAAACGCCGGCGTCAGTCACAAAAACCTGAGCCAAAACCTCTTGATCTATCAACCGCCTCTGTGGTCTAGTGGCTAAGACCACCGGTGTAGACCCAGAGGTCCCGGGTTCGATTCCCAGCAGGGGGTACATGTTTTTGTACTTGGTTTGGTTGGTGGTAGGGCTTGTTTGTCCGCCTGGCTAGCTACCACCATCTTATCTAAATATGTCGCCATAACATCAATGTTTGTAGCATGGTTGTGTTCCGGCAGCTAGAGATAAGATAGCCAGTACCTCACTAGTTGAGGATCCCGGGTGAAGTGCGCTTCCATCATTGGCCTTATCATCACTTAATATCAGGTGAGATCAAGGCACTGTGCTTACCCGTAAATATAAAAAAAAAGTATTTTTTTTAAAATTAAAGTAAATGAAGATGAAGAGAGATTAAGAATAAGTTTCAATCTTCAAAAATTTTAAATTTCATGTGCATTTTTTTTCATGATTATTTTAGATTAGCAGTATTCAATTCACAGTTTTGCAATGAGACGCGCAGGTATCTGTCGCGTAGTCCCGACAAATCGACAGTGATTGGCGTTATAGCTAAAAACGCTATAGTTAGCGTTTTTTTTTATATACGATTAATGTAACAATCATTTAGGTACTTGTGTAAAGCAAATTTACTGGTATTGCAATTGATTGTATTATAATTAAAATATTTAACCATTGTCTCTGTCTATTCTTAATTTTACAAATTTTTGACTTTTTAGAAATCAATGAACGCCAATTACTGTCGATTTGCACACAACACAAATGCAAATAAATTACATTTAATTTTAAAAGCTAAATCTATTATATATCATTTACAATACTATTTATTATTTACCATACTAATGAAGATGTACTTTTACAATTCCATAACTAAGTGAAGGTGTTTAATACCCGTAAAATTGCTTTTCACACCATTTCACTTCGCACAGCTCTCGACTTCGAGCGTTCTCGGAATAAACGCCACTTGACACTGATTGTGAATCGATAGAATATTTAGCTTGATTGAAATCAACAACACTGTGGAGAATCTGCTTGAGGCTATGATTATTAATAATGGCTGTTGTTATTATCATTCAATGTACCTATTTAATATATATTTAGGTACAGACGTCAGCAGATCAAGCTACCACAAAATGTCAAATTTCTTTAATAAATTTTGAACCTTAGGGTTTGGGTATAAATATCAATAACGATTAGAGAAATTTGACAGTTTTGCATAGGTTGATGTGCAGGCGTGTGTACATTGATCAGTGTCTATAGCCAAACTTATAGACACTCGGGTCGAATGAATCGAGTTAGACTATAACCATAAACTAAAGAGACTGCAGAAAAGGTAAGGTAAAGGTAAGCTTCATACAAACGCGCCCATACAACGATTACATAGACCACTTCTCACGGACACGGGACATCGCAACTGCTGAGCTCAGACTGATTCGAGATGGTTCGAGATTCCGTGTCTGTGAGTGGGTCTATCTATAATAATATTTTAAAGCTTTGTATTTTTGTATGTATGTTTGTAAAGAATAAACTCAAAAACTACTGGACTGATTAAAATAAATCTTTCAACATTAGAATGCTACATTAGCCCTAAGTAACATAGGCATAAAAAAAATGTCCACCCGTGCGAAGCAGGGACGGGCCGCTAGTGTTTGTCTAAGCTTACCTTCAGTAGTCTCCTTATTCCGTGCTAATACACTAATACTAACGTGAACCAATACCAATTTGAAAAAATCTATTACCACACGTATTAGCTTTTCTGGATGAGTTAACAGGACTATTGCGAATATGTTATTAGGGCATTAGTAAGTCTTTAAAAATATGAATCACTAAGTTCAGTCATTACTTAATACAAAAGAAAACTGCAAGTGTACTGTGGGTTATTTTTGTACGCATTAAGTTCTATTTAATAGAGAAGATTAGTAACATTGCATGATAAACAAAACCAATAAAAATATAAGGCACTTAACAATAATATTTATAAATGAAAAAAACTATTCACTTAAGTTTTTGTTAAAAAAACATAACCTTAATATTGACTAATCACGAAATACTTGAAAAAAGGCGAACGCTTAAAATCATACAAAAATTAATTTCTATCAAACAGCCTAGCGTAATTTAGACATGACTACTCAAGTATAAATTCAAGTTCTTGGTCAAGAAAACACAATAAACGCAAAAAAAAAAACATGAAACAGCTTTGTACTAATTACTACATCTTTCAAGAAAACAAACAGGACCATAGATAAACTCAACTCGCGTAAATAGGGTAGACCAAGTAAACAGTACAGATGTTACTAATTACGTACGTACATTGTGCGAACTAAACCATTGGAAAGTGGAGTAGTTGAGATGCGTCTAAACAGGGAGGCTAATTGGCGCTGAAGCCTTATATCGAGGGAAAAGTTCATGTCTCCGACTGGCGGCGCGGTGATCACCATATACGAGGATGACATCTCTGCGCACGCGCAGGGCTTAATCTGTGCTCTTTAGGTTTCTGTAATATATCTATCAGCTATTGACGTAAAAGCAGTATGTTACCAGCGGTCCTGTACAGTACGGGTTGATGAGGTACTTAATTATTTAAAAAAAATGTTGTAACGCCTTATTGTACGTGCGTAAACCTCAAGATACAGTGAGAAAGTTGTAAGTTTGTAAAATAATTTTATATCGAGTCGATGATATGTGAAATGATCATGTTTTGCGTTTCGTTTCTTGTTGTCTGGCAAGTACTGTCGAACTTACGATGGGCAACCATTCTGTTATAATTTTTTAATTGGTCATCGACTCCTCTGATTACTTTCTGTTTCCTAAGCATCTTATTTAACTTCGTTATAAATGTCAATCTCCCAAGATTTATCATTGATAATGCTTAATCAGATCGAGTTTATTTTATGAGTAACATAATAAATCCTTGATAATTAGACGAGAGAGTTTCCTTTCGTTTGTCGCTTTCTTATTGGTCGCTCATATTTTATAGTTTCCACTTGACTTTTATCGACCAACTTGTTTGCTATGTGCTGTGGAAATGGGTGTTTATGACAATTTTATTTGTAACATGTTATTACGAGGTGGCGAATAAGCTTTATGTCCTGTTTAATAGATTTCCCTTTTTAAAAGCTTTTATTTTTCAAAAACACAAATGTTGAAAAAAATTTCACGAGCAGGAGGATTTGAACCTGCAACTACCACCACCAACGTCATTATTATGAATTGGCGCCTTTGGCTTTCAAAGTAAAAAAGTAAATAGTGTTGAATAATTTCGGCGGGCTAGTTAGAACCACGATAGTTCAATTGGAAGAGCACCTGACTCGGTATGTCAGAAGGGTGCAGGTTCAAATTCTGCTCGTGGAAATTTTTTCAACATTTGTGTTTTTGTAATTTGTTTCGCAACAAAATTTGCGTTAAATTAATACACATATAAACAAAACAAAAACATCTTTTATTTTTCTTTTGTTTGTTTTATTCTCGTCGGTGCTACTGTTATCAATTTGTACAACCCTAACGTGCTGATTGGTATTTGGTACAGATAAGACTTTTCATTATGTTAAGACGGCCATTGTACTTCACATAATTATTACAAATAGTTTTTTTATTTTGCAATATGGCTTCAAGTGGTCGTATGTCGTTAATACATACACAATAGAATTTTAATTGTTTGGCGGCACTGACCCGCGCTCACGCATATCAAAGGTTATGGGTTTGTATGAACTAATGTGATTAGGATGATCCTTACTGCTGTGCACGCGCTTCCCTATAGATGGGAATATCACTGTCAGAACCATAAACCACCACGCAGCGACTAATAATGCACTTCCGATGTACGCAAATAATTACATTACTTAAATACCTTTGGGAATACTCAATTACTAGGGAATAACGAAAAAATACAATTCTATACTTCAGAATTACGCCTATTACCTTATTTGTAGTGCGCATGCGCGCTCGTTGATGTCTTTAGCAGGTGCGCCGCATGACTTTCAGCTAGACAAACCGCTCCTACGCACTTTTTACAAATTTTAATCCATAAATCATAGCAGACTATAAAATGTTTATAACCATTTTGAGAGGAGCATAAGTAACTGATATTACTTAATTAAATTTTAACGCGAGATCACCTCGAGGCAAACCATCTACCCGATAGTCAAACGTTATTATATATACTGATAGATATTGTCAGGAAAGAAGGAACCTCCGGTGACTGTTTATAACGATCCCGAATCATCCTGGCGGCGTGTAGGAAGTTTTTAGTGGGTATACCCTCCTTCCCCTTTTTAGGGGTTGGGGGGAGAGTCCCATATAACCATCTGCGTCTCCCCGGTGCAGTGGTATACGTAATATAATAATCATATTAATATAACTTTTATTTCAGATGAAAAATTGTTAGTAGGTTCCTTAATGCTATGTTAGTAATCTTAAAAAAATATTTATTTAATATAAAACTTATGGTGGTGATTTATGGCCCGTTCTCCCTATCCATCCATAGGGAAGACTCGTGCCCCAGCAGTGGGGACATAAATGAGCTGGTGATGATGATAAAAATTAAAAACTTTAAAATATTAATCTAATAATTTAAAAACTTGTAATGCATTTTCTTCTGTACCTATATAAAAAAGAAGGTTATGGCCCTTTTCCCATATTGTTGATGAAGGAAGACCTGAGCCCCGCAGGAACAAATGTTTTACGTTTACCACTGCGTAAGCGTAATGAATTTCTCCTGTATCTATATAAAAGAAGGACTGTCTAAGTTGGAGTGTTAAGGAGGAAACTCAGCAGCGGGTGAGTCAAATGAGGTGAAGATTATTAATGTAAAATAAAAAATAAGACGGTTCAAGGCAGGATAAAAATGAAACCAAGTTAACTTAGTAAAATATTTTACTTTGACCTCATCATCATCATCATCAGCTCATTTCATGTCGGCGCTTTCATGGGGCGCGAGCCTTCCCTGTGGACGGATAGGGAACGGGCCATTAACCACCACGCGGGCTCAGTGCGGATTGGTGGTTGTTAACGACTGCTAATGCAGCCGGGACCAACGGCTTTACTTCCCTTTCGAAGCACAGAGGAGCTCGAGATGATACATTTTTGGTTACCCATCCGATGACCGGCCTTTGCGAAAGTTGCTTAACCTACTTTGACCTATTTAGGATTAAAAGATTCAGGA
Organism: Eudonia truncicolella; assembly: GCA_949315975.1. NCBI lineage: Eukaryota > Metazoa > Arthropoda > Insecta > Lepidoptera > Crambidae > Eudonia > Eudonia truncicolella. The sequence continues at coordinate 14,708,022 of OX438836.1, forward strand.
CATTTACACATTAAAATATCGTGGCCCACGTCCAGCTTTTGCCAGCCACCTTGCGAAGGTTGTCGCTTCACCTAAGTAGCATGCGGTTTGCGCTCATTTGCATGCACTTAGAGATGCCTATGTCCAGCATTGGACTAATATCAGCTGATGCTGAAGATGATATTATTTATATACCGTATTATACTAATTAATGAATCCTCTAGACGAGTACGAGTATAATTATGAAGCCAATCAATTACTATAGTGTTACTTTCGATCTGATCTCACTGTATCCACGTATAGTAAGATGATAAAATGACTATGCAAATAGTAACTCGCTCACTGTGATATTGCTATGAAATTGAAAAGTAAACCTCGGCGAATCGGTCATTCAGACCATTGTCTGTTTTTTCCTCGCCTTTTTGTGTCATCTCAGACTGCGTAAAGTTTTTCTTTTTCTTATCGTTCCCTTTATTTGAAATAGGTTGATATATTTTTACTTAATGACCCAAATCGAAAGTCGTCTGTCTAGTTTTGAGTAACAGTTTATTCCACTTAACTGTTTATTTACTTCCTAATTTTAGGAAACGTGTGTGTGTACCTATGATTCATAAATATTCACAGAGTTAATTTTGCTTTTATTAAACACTCAAACTATTTTACGAAACTGCAAATTAATTTGGCAAATTAAAGAAATGAGTGGAACTGTGTAATTATGCGTACCTACGCAAAACAAAACATGAACAAGGAAAAAGGTTTTAACAGGAGCACTTTTAAAGAATTAAAAGAAGAAACAACACGTAGGATAAAAACTTTTTTCTCAAATCTTCATCCGAGACAGACCACTTTTCCATTTCATATCTCGAAACTGCAGCCGTGTCCGTTTCACCGGCCGCGCGCGGTCTCCAGTTGCGCGCACGCTTCAGAGGAGAACGCACGCATCTGCGCTTGCGCCGCGAGTGTGCCGATATCGTGTGACAGTGACTGGTTCTGTGTTTTTCTTGGATTCACACACACTTTAGCTTTGATAACGTAAGTCTTTCTATGGTGCATTTAAACTTAAACCCTTTAAAAATATTTTGATACTACAGATTTTATTTTACACATTATCATTGGCCATATTTTACATTTTGTTCTATTGATGCGCACAGACGATAAAGGCGTTAGCTTAGAAAACAAATAAATTTTACTAGCCCGTCACGCGATGTAACGTCTTGTACACAGAAACCTAATTCTTTAATTAATTCACATACGGCGCTTATGCGTGCAACGTACGTGCACGTATTTAAATTATTTAGAAATCAGAGTCATCAGTTGCAAAAAAGTACGAAATCGCTGGAGCATCGCGAGGCGCCTGCGCAGCGATCTGTCGTCATGTATCTCCTATACTCTCACTGGGACAGTTTATAAAAACACTGAAAGATTTAAGACACAGTTATTGGCGCAGTGGTATGTTTAGTTTGAGATAGAAAGAATTGCAATGAATAGAACGAAATCAATGCATCATGTTAGTTAGTAATTTAGATAAGTTGCTGAAGGTTTACTTATCTTAAAAATCGTATAATAATATACTGGATAGGGATTTAGCCTTAAAATATTGTAATTTATCGTGTTAGATTATTGTTGACTTTAATAACCTTTAAAAATAGCAATGTCTAAATACCAATGAAAACATTTTGCATTCTTTCTAAGTCTGGCATCCTTTTAAAGGATGATTGAAAAATATACCAAGGATAATTTCCTTTCATCATCGAAAAGAAGATTATGAAAAATTTCTTGAAATCAACTTTGGAATCCTTATGGTGAAAAAATCAACACCTAACAACTAAAGATTATTTGAATTTAGTAAAATTATAAATGGCCTTCTTTTTATTCCGGAAACATGATATAGTTATCTATATTACAACTCGTAGGGGTGCGATTATTTTTACTTATATTTTTTTTCTCATTTTAATGTCAAGATTACTGGTGAGAAACAGATATCTTTCACCTGCCTTTCTTTTTTTTTTAAATTTCATGTGGGTGTGATGGATAAAAAATTATATCCTGTTTGTATAACAAATCTTACCCTTAATAATATAAGAAAAGGGAGACAGCTCATTACAGAAACATGTATGCACATCTGCTACACAATCCCAGCTATCATCTTCAATTTCAAAGACTCCATTAGCCTAAGGTTTTACGATAAATTGCCTGTAAAAATGGTAAAATAAGAGGTTATTATTTTTAACACTGATTATTTCTCGTGGCATCGATGGGAAAGTGTTAATTTTCATATCCTTTAGATTATATGCCCAGGTAAAACCGGTATAAAGTATTTAGATTAAATATAGCTTTATAGGAGCCCTATAGCGCAGCGACTTGCGCGTTCAGTTTGCGATATAAGAATCTGATGATAAAGCAACTTTCGCAATGTCAGGATGGGTCACAAAATTAAGACAACTTGACTCTTTCGTGCTTTGGGAAGTTTACTGGCAGATGATGATTAACATAGTTAAGACATTACAATATAAAGACGTGACATTACAATTAAATTTGATTCCTTGAGGGTAAACACTTGGCCCTTATTTCACTTGATGTTAAGTGATGATAAGGCCGAGCGCACTTCACCTCCTCAACCACTAAAGAACTGGCTATCTTCTCTCTAACTGTCGGAACTTAAGAATCATTGCTGATCATCGTCATCATCGCAAGCTCATTTTATGTCCCAACTGCACTAGTGCGCGATTTATTTATTTATTTATTCAACATTGCCAGCATTACGGTATACACTAACGCACTGAACAATATGTAACATATACCAATAAACAATGAAAAACATATAACAAAGGACAGACCATTCAGACATCTCGCTCACAGAACTTCAAGCAATGCTTAAGTACATACGTCATGAAGCGCGATGCCGTTCCATCTAGAAAACCTCCGAAGGTGATTCGTTTCACACGACTTGAGGGACCCTTTACGCCGCCCCCAAAAAAGCCCGGTGAAGCTGAAAATGCCGTCTGAGGCCATCAGCAATCTCTCAAGCACGGAGAATCTCGAGATTATACAATTTGGTCCCCGATCCGATGTCTGGCCTTTGCTGAAGTTGCATAACTTCAGTAGCTTAACTATAAACTATTTTTCTTTTGAGAAAGTTCAACATATCGAGATTACTACATAAAACCGTCCGCCTGTCTGTCACATCGGTAGTCTATCGGTAGTCTCTCACTCCACCAGCTCGTCCTGTCAGTCACAACGTCACGGAGGTGAAAAGTGTCTTCATTGAAACCGTACACTGGCTCATTAGTGGGCTTTCCCACACTTATTCAATGTTATAGCACTATTTGCGAAGTGATTATGCAAGTATGGAACTGTAGATAATGGGATTTGCAATTTCGTTTCTTTTTCTTTAACTGTTGTGTTTTGTTTGGTTGGTGGTAGTTTAAGAACTACAAAGATACAAGAGAATGTTGTCTTCTGACAGTTATAGAAAATATGCTTAGTTTCTCGGTGGTTGAGGTGCGCTTCCAACTTCAGGCTTAATCGTCACTTTACGTCAGTTGAGATGGAGTCCATGTAGATAAAAGAATAAATAGCTAAAGAGAAACTGTCATAGCCTTTTGACACTTATAACTTATACTGATATAGCTTACGCGTTACCGACCCTTCGGCTTAACTTATTACGCCTCTTTGCTATTTCTTTACTGGATCTCACAGTAAAGTGAGTCAATTCTGAAAAACAGGACAGTACAAATAGGTGTCAGTAGTCATCCAGATTTGTATTTTTCATTTATTTTTTGAGTTAGTATCACAAGATATTTTTAAAGCAAAGTATACTCGTATTTATGTAATTAGACGTATCTTCTGTTTGTGTATTACTATATTTTTATATGACTTGTAATTGGTTTTCCGTTATCCAATATTCTTCCTAAAAATACATTAAACAATTCATTTTCATAAGTACAGTCTTTAACTGCTTCTGCTGTGTTCAAACCTTCGTACATGAACAAAAGAGTATGGGGAGAATGGACCATAACCCTTTTAATACCCTAGTCTGACCTAATACGGGTTTGTGGGTTTTAACGATTGCAATCATACGAACGACATTATACGACAACATACAAGACCAACGGCTTATAGTGCCTTTCAAAGAACACAATCAAGAAATCGTAATGTTACCGTTACCGTTTTGTTCAACCATTGTCATATCGGTTGTACCTAATAAATCATTTGATGACCACCTTGATTTTTTTGATAAAACAATTTTAAAAAAAAAACACTGGTCGCGAAACAATTGGTAGTAGCATTGTATGCAAAACCATTAGTGAGAAAGGCCACATTCGCAAATACTCCTAATCTCATAGCACGTAAAGTCTTAAATAGAAAAAGGGGATGAACATAGCTTCGACAAAAAAAATGTACAACGTTACAGCATCATTTGTTATGGACACAGTCGAACACTAAACAGTAACTCAGTTAGCGAGTTCAAGGCGAATGGCACAGTGCAGTCAATTTTGCAGATTTTTCTACGACAATACCCAACGTCATTTGTTTAATATTTCGTTTGTTAATTAGTAGGGAAATTTGACAAGCCCAAATGTCAAAAAGCCTCATAAGCCAGGGGAAGCGGCACATTGTCTGTAAGTAGACTTATACCTCTATGGTCTAGTAGGTAAATCACTGGTTTCAGACCCATAGGTTGGTTGATAGTCACGCTTATTTTAAGTCCGCATAGTCCATAATATTTTCTAAGTCTGCCGCTGTAATAAAAAATATTAGTAGCAAGAACATATGCCACCTTAAGATAACAACCTGGATCTGCTCGATATTGAAATTTTGGCCACCCATCCAATGACTCAGCAAAGTTAAAGTTGCTTAACTTACAAGATCTGAACCATTACACTAGCCGTTACGTCATCATGTTTATGTAACATGTCCATAAGAAAGAAAGAAAGAAATACATTAATTGTTGGCACACACTAAGTACAACAAAAATTAAGCAATGTCTTCCACTGAAACAACGCATCTAACGCCACGAATAATCTAGTAGGAGACGGGGACAAGCACACGGCTTAAGGAACCCTCTAAGTTTCTCGCCGCCCACAAAGGTCCGATTACGCTATAAAGGGCACCTGCGGCCTACAGGCAACAACAGTTTCTTTCCTAAAAACCAACGCATTTTGATTGCAGCGTAAATCATAAAGTATTACAAAAATTCAACAAGTCTTCTAGGGTCTCGGTAGCTCAGCGGTCAATCCATAGATCGTACGAGCGATTCCCTCTCGAGCTTTCTTAGACTGGTTGATTTTTTATAGTAAAATTATATCTTTTAGCGTCAATAATTTTATTTTTTTATTTTTATGTGCTAATTGCTGCATTAAAGCTAAATTAAATAATTATAAAATACAGCGCGGAAGACCCAGGTTCGATTCCTGGCTGAGTCGGGTAGGCTTTAATGAAGTCAAAAATTTTACTGTTTTTTTATTTAATTTTATTTGGACAATACAAAAGATAACAATCATTGTTATTCAAACATAATTGTTACACTTAGTTTTGTCATGTTTTGTACTGTATCCTACTAATGTATGTCTACTCAACATTGCACAGTACCATTCCAATATGAGTTACTGTTAACTGTTATGCTATAGTTATGTGTGTTGTGTTTAATCGCCTAGGTGATCTCTACCCATCGCAGTTTGCTTTAATTGTATTTTAATTATGGCGGCCAATGACCTCCGTCTAGACCGAGCACAGTTCACGGGTCATTCATTCAAGTCTTTTTTTTTCAATTCGCTAAAGGAACCATTGAAGCTGACGATTACTTACGATTATTATTCTCTTTTATTAATCTATATGTTATAGAAGTCAGTTTCCTTTTTTTAACATAGAATCAACAGTACCTACCTCTCCAGTTTTTTGTTATTTCTTTTTTTATCTTTCTTTAAGTCAAACCAAATACCACTCTTCAGATTGCAAAATTTAGTACTATCTTAATCAAAACCCGTTTCGTGCCTAGTATTGGTTATTTTTGTAATATCCCACTGATAAATATGATAAATATGGTATTGATTCCTATTTTATTTATTATTTATTAACATATCAGCCAACATTATAACTGATTAATATGAACTATTCAGGACTTGACGTAATAAATCATTCATGTTATTTCAAATAGAAAAATCAATATTAAAATTTAATTAACACCGAGCTGGGAACTTTAATAAATATTAACTTAAAATTAATTTGAGAAACATAGGCACGAAAAAAATATGAAATCAACAAATTTTATAACAGGGTTACTACAAATCATAGTATATAATTGATAACTATTTAACGCGGTCTCCATAAAAACTGCCAATAGGCTAATTCTATGCGTGAACCACTTCATCGGCGGCATTATAATTATTAATTAGTCAATCTAAATTGTAAATCGCGAGATTAACATTTTAATTAACTGATAAGGTACGGTGGCTGTTATTAATAGTAGTTTTTAGTGGGATCCTCGAGAGAATTACTATTAAATTACAAATGTTGTTGTTATTAATGGAGCGCTTCCTCCGCGGTACAGTTGAAACAATGTGATCACCCGTTATTTTGTTTGGTTTAAAACAATTTGGAAGTGTTGTGTTGTGTAATGGATGTAATTACACTTGAATTATGTTATTATGTAACACGCGAAATGGTTAAATATAATTTACGTGGAAATATTAACATGGTTAACGAAAGTAGGGTAAATAGTTCTTTTTGGGGTGATCGTTAACTGTAAGTAGTTAAATACTATTTCGTCGTATGTGTAAATATGTTCCGAATTTGAATTGAGTAACTTCATATTTCTAAAAAAAATTACAATTTTTTTCCCATTTGTTGAGTTTTTATTTATTTTTTATGAACTAAATAGTAAGTAAGATAAGTAATTAGCCTATCTGTCCAACTGCAAAGGCCTCCATCATTGAAATCAAGTCATCACTACAATTGATGGTTAATGGCTTAATCACCACGCTTGCCCAATGCGGGTTGGTGATCACAATGCATTGAAAAATGCGAAACACAGTTTGCCCGACCTGGGAATTGTACCCGAGACCTCCGGATATCGGCCCGAGCGCTTCGCCACTCGGCCACAGATGCGTAGAACTAAAAAAAATATTGAATGCGTCTGGAAGATAACTGTCTATAATATTTCCGTAATCAATTACAATAATTGTTAATGAAAGCTTTCATTTTGCAACTTTAGCAAGTGCCTAATAGAAAACTTGTATTTGACATATTATTTTGTTGTTTAAACAAATTCTAATCATGATTGCATACATACACACACACACACACACACACACACACACACACACACACACACACACACACACACCCTCACACGCACGTACACACACACATTATACATTTCTTTTATAAATAGTAAGGAAGTTTATAAATATTGTTACATTTGGAGCACTGTCGCCTCAAAATACTGGAGATTCGGGCGTTAAGAACTGCAACCCAGTCTATGACTACTGCAGTTTTTATCGCACTCTCGTTAATTTTAATGTACTTACCTTGTTTTTGTTCGAAATAAATAAATTTTGTTACTATTATTATTTTAGGTGTTAATTTTTTGTATTATATTTATTTATTAGTTTACACTTTTCTATCAGTAAACTATTCCTTTGATTGGCCTACGTCCCTACCATTGCTATCAGTAGGGCCGACAACACGTAATAAAGTGGTCACATTAACTCTTGCCCACTGGAATCGTACCACTCGAAGACTGGTTCTTTACAATGCGTTGCTCGTTACTCATGTTATCTGTTAATACTGAAGTCTTATTAAGACCGGTGCATTCGCTTAGCGTGTAACCACAAAACAAGGTGACCCAGAAGGTAAGCTTACTTCATACCGCGCTCAAGCAACGCACATATAGGCCCTCTCACGGACATAGAATCTCACAACAGCGTAAAACAGTCCGCGCGCAGCTGTTGCGAGATTCCGTCACAAAATAAGGAAAAAATTCAAAATTCAAAATCATTTAATCAGTTTAGGCTACAAGTAGCTCTTGTGAATGTCACTATGCCTTCGGTTCGTAAGTCTACTCTGGATGGGGAGATCTTGTACTGAGAAGAACCGGCAAGAAACTCAGCATGTGTCCAGCTCTTTTCTCCATTATAGCGTCAAAAATATTGGAAAATGCCCTATCATAGCATAGCAGGAAAAACACACAAATGTTACAAACACACAAATGTTGAAAAAATTTCCACGAGCAGGATTTGAACCTGCACCCTTCTGACATACCGGGTCAGGTGCTCTCCCAATTGAGCTATCGTGGTTCTAGCAAGCCCGCCGAAATTGTTCAACACTATTTACTTTTTTACTTTTAAAGCCAAAGGCGCCCATTCAATGTCATTAACATCCGATCATAATATTTTAAAATTTGCGTTAAAATTATATTAACTAAACAAAAACGTTTTATAGCAGAAAATCTCACACATAATCTTGATTTGAGACGGTATGAGGGTCTGTGTGCATTGCTCGAGCGCGGCTTACCTTCTGGAACCTCCTTATTTTGTGATTTCGTGTTCTTGAGAGGTTGTCTGTGTGCGTTGTTTGAGCGCGTTTGTATGAAACTTACCTTCTGCGGTCTTTTTATTTTGTGAAGTAACGTTAAGAGCTCATTCGTCCTCTTAATAACGAACTGTGATGGGTTCAACGTCGCCAAGAAGTGGATAACGTTATAATAGTTTTATTACAGTTTTAATTTTTTCTTATAGGCGATGATACGTATGACAGCAGATTAGGATTGTTTTCTTATGTATTGCCTTTGACACAGTCACAATCACTGTAGTCTAAATTTCCATATAAACTCATCCATTCCATGTAAATTTGATATGAGTTAGAAATAATATGCTACGAGTTTCTTGGAAATAATATAAATTGCCGGTCAGAAATCCCATCCGTCGGCAAACTATTAGATTATGATCTTGTTGGCGAAGTAAAAAAGGATGTAGTCGAAAAGTGATATTGCGTGGGTTCGTGGAACAACTCTAAGGCAAGTTTCTTGATAGAATGACATAAATACTGCAGTGCCCAATTGGGCACGTGAAGATTAATTACCCATAATTATGGGCAAAGTTAATTATATCATATAATTTACTTATGTCTTTAGAAAATTAGAATGATCTATATTATTTTGTGAGTCAGAATATATATGAAATAATTTTTTTACTAATTTTTTTAATTATTTTCAAGTGCTAATTGCTGCACTGAAGCTAAATTAAATATTCATAAAATTTTATAAAATGCAGTCCTGGCTGGGTCGGGTAAGCGTTAAATTTTTTCACTGTATTTTATTAATATATAATGAAATAAAAAAATAATGTTGTAAAATTTTAACTAAGAAACTACAACAAACTTAACCTTTTCTTAATTTATCAGAAACAGTTACTAAACTTACTAAAAACAGAATGAAACAAAAGAAAATATAAATTAATCTTTACGTTCGTTGCCATACAATCTACTTTACTTATATCTGTGTAATAAAAATGTCATTGGCATTATTATAGTGGTTAGAACACAACAGTATAATAGTATAATTAAATAGTAAAAAGTCAGGCGGCAGCTACTCAAATAGTTCTTTAGTCCGTTAGGTCATGGTTCCGTGAAATGCGGGTAAAAAGAAATGGCACAAAAAACCTAATCAATTCACTCTTTGTCTGTCTTTTTATTTTGGTAGGTTTTTTGGAAGTGGAAAGCTGGTTACGTAATTTGCGAAAACTATGGGATGCTCATGAAAGTTTATTTTTGCTTCTTTTAGAATTTCTAATTTGCGTTTGCATAGTGCAATTAATTGGTGCTACTTTCGCAGGGTTATACGACGAAGGACGGACGGCGTCATTGTAATGAGAGTTAACATCAATTAGCTCTGTGAAAACTATATACTATATAACTATAGACATACTATGTATTTGACAATATGATAGTGATGCTTTTTATTAAATAAAAAACAAGTTTGAACATTATTTGAATTTTGTCCACGTCAAAGATTAAAAGGCATGAAGTACTTACCTTTATTTAAAAAAAAAAATCCAATAGTACACGTCTCAAAAAAAAAATTGTTTGGATGTGAAATACTATTTCGATGTCAATGACTACTTTAATGTTAGGTTATGTGTATGACTATTTGACTTGAATGTCCCGGAGAATCGGTTAAGTCGGGACACGCCATCGTGATTTTAGCTCCTAAATAATTCTCCGGGATTGCATCGGTCACTACTACGTAGTAGGTTCGTAAGGAACCATCAAAAACCCTTTCCCATTTCGGTATCAGAAGGTCCATCTGGTAACCACACATAAAAACAGCCTACAAACTCTTTCTAAAAAAATCTGCCAATAGAGCAAAAGAATTAACACAAGAATAGAACATCAATTGATAAAACAAGTGAGATGCAAGATTTGGGCACTGTAGATTATCTTTTTCATAATGTTTTGTGGAATTGTATTGTTAACATGTTTATGTTAACTAACAGTAAGTTGCCAAAAAAAAATAATAAAAATAAATCTTGTTACCATCAGTTCTGAAAAACCACGGTTCAAATTAAAAAGACACGTCCGGACAAGTACAACTCCGGACAACCATGATTGTCTTTTATTATATCAGTGCCAAGTATTTATGAGCCGACCTCAATTTCGCGTAATGTGGGAACTGTATGGCCGTCCCCTACCAAAATGTTGGATAGTCGTGAGCGAATTTAGTTAATTGCTAATAAAGCCGGGGTCAACGAGAAATGGATACAGTTACATTATTTTGTACGTGATTACTGATAGCGAACTTTATACGTGGCAATAAATTTCAGCACTAACTGGCCTTTGGAACTAAATGAACACGGTGTAAGGGAGGCTTATACTCGTAAACGAACACTGCAATTACATTTATTTTCATTGTTTTATTAAACGCTCGGTTGGATATCCGGAAATCCCGGGTTCAATGCTCATAGTCAGGCAAAGTGAGTTTCGGATTTGATGCATAGCCTGCCCGGGTTTTGTGATCACCGAGCCACATTCGGGAAGCGTGGAGATTAAGTCAATCAATACCCATCAGTTGTGGCGACGACTTGATTTCAATGATGATTGAACAATCAAACAAACTTACCATGTGTAGTTCGATTGAAATTATGCACCTTGTTGTCTCGTCCGAAGAATTGTTTTGCAGTGGATCAGTAATTAGGCTAATGACTTACATTACTTAATAACAAGGCTTGCTTTAAGTAAGCCTGGCTGGCTATCACCAGCTTACCTAAATCTGTTGTCATACGATTGATTGATTCATTGATTAATAGTTAAGAGCTAAAATATTAATTTCTTTAGCAGTTGTGGATTCAAAGCTTCCACCTTCAGCCTTGCTTCCTTGTGTTAAATACTAACTAGTAACCTAAAGAAATGGAGATCAGAAACGCACTTGCTGAGTTTATTGTCGGTTCATATCAGTACAAGGTCTCCAACCCTGTGTAGACTTACAAACCTATGGCATAGTGACATAATGACATTCATAAGAGCTAACTTTGTTGAATAAACTTTTTTTTTAAATTTATGAACATAGAATCTACAGCACTTAATTAACTAAGTCGTATACTTAACCTACTAAATGATTCTAAATTTTGTTTTTTTTCATTTTATTATAGACAGACAATTAAGTGCTGATGAATTATCTATGTAAATATAGTTTAAGGCCTCTTTCGATTAGAAACTGCTACGTGATACATCATTTCACTCATTTGAATACAATACGGACATTTCAAATTGATGATGTATTGTCAATGATCAGTTAGGTACAATACATAAACCTGTATCTACCTATTCTATAGGTAAAGAGCGAGCCAGTTTGCTTTAGCCGTTATTTAGCACTTAGTTTGCTAATATCGTACATAGAGTTGTAAAAAACTCGAGAACGTGAGTCTACATTTTAGGGCTCGATAATCACAAGACTGTAAGGAGCTCGAGATGATAAAGTAAACAAGTACTATCTTTACAGTCTCGTTTATTACTGAACATCGATACACATTGTTCATCATTATAAATGTAGGATATATACCACAAGACTCGACTTACAAAGACAGAGACTACTGCTCGATGCATTACAAGCATATCGAGTATCCAAATGAACTCGAGTTCGATTGCAGTGCTCGTGTCTATTGTATGAACGAGTCTGACAATGTAACAGGTCGCGCCAGAGTCTAGTAAGTAAGAACTCAGTGGTGGTCAGTGACAGGTAGTACAGTTTGGTGTGGGAACTCACACGGGAGAGGACGCGACCGATGGACTAGTAAAAAATAATAAAAATAAAATGTAACATAATATAATTATGTAAGAAAAATAACCCTGCTTGTTGTACACTCGAGAGTTTATAGAGTAGAAGTCGCTTTGAGTCGACCATTCAAACTTAAAAAAATCGAATTAGGTTTACGACTCAAGTTTTTAGACTCAAGTTTTTGTTTTTAGTTTTTTAGACTCGACTTCGTGCTCGTGTTTTACGCCACCAAGCCATGCAAAATTGATGCGAGTTTATAAATTTGGACACCCAGACTCGAGTTTTTACAACACTAATCGTATAACTTCATTAACCGTTAAAATATTCGTCACACACAGTTGCGTGTTCAAACAATGCTTTACTGGCCACATGATATTGAACTAACTGATCGGACCTCTGACCGTTTTGGAACTAGAACAAGTTGTTGCCACTTTAAGAGTTTTCGCTACAATTTCGACTCTATAGCTTCGTTATTAGAGTTGCAACTCATCGGTTTATAGTACAGTGATTAATGTGGATTAAGGTAAGGGTATTATCAGACCTAAATGTTGTGCGCTATCACAAACTGGTACATGGTTACTCGACACAGAAGTAAGTTAAATAAGCCAGACGAATTTATAACGACAAGTTATACTTTGGCTCTGCACTTTCTTCGTATTAATGCTGCATCATAATTGGCTTCCGAAGGAATTTTATCTAATGCAGTAATCATTGCTTTATTAGAGCTATAAAGATTCGTTGAAAGTGGTATGTTAAGACGGGAAAGTAGTACTTAACAATTAATGGCGAGCCGCGTGACGATAGCATTGCAAATACGATTTACAAATAGTGTCTTTACTAAGACTAGTGGTCGCCCAGTGGTCGAAATTGGACCGTAATTTTATTAAGGCTGCACGGATTGTATCCTAAGCAATGAAAAATTAAAAAAAGATAGAATGTGAGTTTTGATTGGCATTGACAGATTTCGGCCGCTCCTATTCCATTTTTGATATTTTTGAAAAGAGTTTATTATTGCGTGTGTGTCAAATACATGAGTAAAGTTTATTTTATTGATTTAATGTATTTTTATACATAAATAAAAAAATATTAACAATCTGCAATCCTTCTCTATATATTCTCTAGTCCGCGCAATTTTCGTAAAAAGGGGTACAAAGTTTTTGCTTCACGTATTAACATATAGATTTTGCTTTCTATGTTTGAATGTGATTGACATTTTATAAATTGTTGATAAAGACAAAAATTCACATTGTTTTTTAAGCGGCTTATCCGTTCAAAAAGATATCTAAGTAGGCACATTATTGGCAACTTGTTTTGGACTTAATTCTGTTTTATTTCCTTATTGAACGTTTATGTACTTTTTCCTAAATTTTGAGATTTTGTAATGTATTGCTAATATAACTTATTTGTTTTACCAGCCCCATTTCATTCCAATTTGCAACACACATATTTTAAAAACAAGTCCTTACTGAAGAACGATTAAAATCGCATACCCCAAACCACATTTCGCACGCAAGCTTCCTTCACGTAGGAAAAATAAATACATGATTTTCCGACATTTCCTCGGGACTAAGTGATACGGATACGCGTTTACGCTTACGAAGTAACTTTTTTCTTTTTTTTTCCGATTCAATTCTGTGCAAGATCAATTCCTATCCTATTCCGAATTGGGTAGTCGACTGGTTAGTCAATATAGAAATTTTTTAACAACTGTCAAAACGATTATTTTTAATAGAAATTGTATGGGATTAGCAAACTATGACGTCACTATTTCTTTCCATCAATTGAGTGTTTTAATAACTTTTTAGGTTACAGAAATTCATGCTTAGGTCAAACAAAAAATTGGTCAATGTTATAAAGAACTGTTACGTGATTTCATTTATACGTTTATTGTTCTGGAATTAATTGTTGTTGTTGTCAACTACCCAACAGTACGAGTAGCTCCCGAGAACTTCTCGATAACATAGTTGTACATTAGATGTCTGATACCATGTCAGATAAAATGTCAGAATACCCATAAGATAATCCAAGTTCTCATGAGAAGTAATCATGAAGTTCACGAGCAAAAACTGACGGAGAACACCGAAGCACAAAGCCAGCGACATAATAGCGCGCGTAATAGTTTTGAATGATGCGTAATAGTTGCGCATTGGCAATTCAGTGCGTAAATGTTACGGCCGGCATAGCCAGCTCGGCTTTCCGATATTGCTTTTGTTATGTCCGTGGTGTACCGTATTCTGGGTGGAGGCAGCACATTTATTATTGTTATTTCTTTGGCTTCTGTTCTGGTCCCGTTAATTCTGTTGCGTTAGCGGGCTGGCCTTTTGTACGTACTGACTTAAAAAAAACGTTAATTCTTTAATTAGAATAGTTCATACGACATAAAAAGTTATTATAGACGCAGACGAAGTTGTAAATTGAAGGTTCATATAAGCCTTCATAGGCACTTATTGGCGTTAAAACTATTAGATTTAGAACACAAATTAAAACATCGTTTAAACTAAACTACAGGACCTACTTATCTATGTTATTGTGTGTCTAAGTGAGCGACTTATCTCTTTAATTTAACCAATATTAAAATGAAATTAGGTACTTAATGTAATTGAAAGAACGACGAAATACAATATATTATTATGCTTGCTAATATTATCCGATTTACATATTTGAACTTGCTTGGTAAGGCACATTAGAAGGCGGCCTTTTAATGTCCTGATTCTCTTCAGCATGGAACTACAAACATCAAATTATGTCATTACATCATTCATTATGTATCTGTCTTTGCTAATTAGGTATGCCAAATCATTCAACATTATGCAGTAATTATAAAAAAAAACAAAAAACCCATTTTAATTTTATACATGCGTGTAAAAAAGTAGGTATATAGGTAAAGGAAAATAATACCTACATTAAAAATAGGACCAAAAGTTTTGCAGAAAATCTCTTAGCAATGAAATAAAAAAAAAAAAAAAAATCTTCACCTGATGTTAAGTGGTAATAAGGCCGAAGGCGGAAACGCATTTCACCCGGTATCAACTAATACTCACTACTCAACTACAGAGGCACAGGATATTTGATCTCTAGCTGCCGGAACATAACAATGCTATTATCATTGGACAAACTAAAGGGTCCGGAACAAAAATGCATCTCGAAATTGGTCCTGTTTGCTCATACCTATACATTTTAATTTCGAACAAACGAACGAAACAAAATCTGAAATAACCCTCCTTCTGACGCAGTCGGTTCAAAACGTTGGATAGCATCAACAACTTCAGCTTACTATCAACCTTACCTCTTACAATTAAAGATTAAATTAAGGTTGCAAAATATTTGTACTTAACATTTATTGTCATCGCCACAAACGACATTGTGGCTCTGTGGCACCAAAGTCGTCTATCGTCTTTCAAGCGCTCATCGGGAGTATGGTACATAATTGATCAAAGAATACTACCAACCAGTCCGAGTTTCCCCCGCTGGAAATCGAACCCGTTACCTCTGGACCTGAGACCGGTAATCTTAACCACTAGACCATGGAGGCGGTTAAAATTATTAAACATAACGTATTGTGGGTTAAGAAACAGTGCGAATTCCGTGTAAAGTACGGTCTGTACAACTCATAAAGCGCACAATTCCAAGTTTAGCTGCAAGTCTGCAACGGTACAGTCATCGCCATTATTTATTACCTCCTAAGCAAACGTAGAAACACCCGGTTAACAAAAAAAACATTCAACTTGAAAGTTATAATCTCCGTAATAGCAGGCACGCAGTGGCTGCTATAATGATTCCGACTGCATTTTTTTCTGCTGTCTCTTGAGTGGCCTTCGAAAGTGCTTATACTGGAGTAGGTAGAGAAATGTCTACTGAAGACTTCCCTAATAGTAAAATTAAAAATTACTTGATACAAATAAATTTAGTTTAAAGTCTCTTTTTTACTGTCAAATACACATACTTAACTATTAAATAATAATACAAAAAAGAATTATAAATAAAAAAAGTCGCCACGGATCTGGCTAACTAAGTGGCGTGCACATCGAGATATAATATGTCCAGCGGTGGGCTACTATAAGCTGATGATGATGATGATAAAAGTACTTATTTATAATTGTCGAAACTAAATTTGTAAACACTGTTAAAAAAAGGTCCTAACTTAACATAATTCTGTCTATAGATGCAAGTGAAGGCTTTACTACAAAATAGAATTAATAAAACATGAGTTAGATGGATTATGTGTAAAAACGTTATTTATCGCGTGCTTTTAATAGTTCTTAATCTGTAATGCGTATGCGTTATCAATTCGTACTTTCGATATTACTAAACTAACCTTAAGCTGACCTCTTTGTGCGATAATAATAAAGTTGACTACTCTCAGCTGAGTCAAATATAAGTAGACTGTAGAAGGTAAGCTTCATACAAACGCGCTCGAACAACGCACACATAGACAACCTCTCACGGACACGGAATCTCGCAACAGCGGCGCTCGGACTGTCCCGAACTGTTCCAAGATCCGTGACCGTGCAAGCGGTCTATGTGTGTTTGTGCTGGCCTTCTGGCTCTCTTTATTTTGTGGCTGAGTCGTCGGTCGACTGGTTTGGCCATAAGGGCCGCTTCACACAGTGGCGCGTGCGCATCGCTGAGATAACTGTACGTGACACTCATTAATACCGCGCGTGCGTCACGTCCAACATTAGACGTCGGCACCAACCGCTTTATGCGGATTGTGTACATTTCTTTTGTTGGGAAAAACTGAATGAGCAAGTGATACCAGACTTGGTCTACTTTGCTGTGATTTCGAATATAAAATTGCGTCTTGGTTGTAAAAGTAATATTATAGTGTTGTTATTCCGTCTAGAATAATGTTGACACATAAAATTTTATTATTCTAATTTGAATAAAAACTTTGCAATAACAAGACCTAGAAGTTTATAAATAGGTGTTTGTTTTTAGTATCTGAATTTATATTAAAGCAAAAAAACGTATATTGGACAATAATACATTATACCTATACAACTTAGACTACGGAACCTTTTACTGTGCGAGACCGACACACACGCGGCTTTTTATTAATGCATGGAATCATTTCTTAATTTGAAACGTTTTCAACTCATCTCGATTAACATCATATTAAGTTTTATTATCGTTTTATTGCAAACCTTATTTAAAACAATGGCGTAATGGAACTTTAATAGGCAGTCTTTAATTGACATGTGCTAAAACAATAACAAAGCTTCATTCAGGACGAGAGAAAGTATCGTGTGAAATAGGCTTAAGTGGGCGAAAGTGGGGTTACTTCAACATATTAAAACAATTTCGTACTATGTAATGACACCTGTAAAAATAGAAAGTAGACAATTTAGGCGCAAGCTCTAATAGATTCTGCCATTCTATCGAAATTGCTTGTACAAAAAATTGCAATGTTCAATGTCCATTTGGAAGTAATGAGTCACTTGGGGATTGCAAATTATATCTATTACTTGGTAAGTGTTGTCAATTCGGGCGACATATTTACCAAGTCTTTGCAGAACAATTCGATCTTATTTTATGGAACTCTTTAATATTATTAATAGTCTTATTAGTACGTCCTATTACCCCTCTTCAGAAAGCTAATATGCTTATGTTACAGTGGGTTTACGTCAGTACAGGATTTAACCACAAGTTGTCACGTTAAACCGATCAATTATGGTTTCGGCTGAACCGTAACATATCCTAACACCCAATAAGTTAATTCTCTAAAATAATCCTCAAACAAAAGGTTTGCCTTTCTTTCATTAATTTACTCTTCCTAGGTCTTGATTTTACTATACCGTTAAGTCGATGGTCCCCGTTTCATCTTAAAATGGAACACGAGAAAATCCTCATCGAGCCGTATGTGGGTTATGGCCTGATGTTAATTTTTTTTCAATTTGTTTATTACTGAAATATTTTGAAATGGGAAGTCTTAAGCCCAGCATATGTAGGCTGATAATGAGATAAATGTTAGAAAAACACTTTTTTATTATGTGGGATCTTGATATCTCTAATTTTGATTAACTTTTCGTTTCCGTTCGCAGAGAGGTAATAAAATGCGATCTCGCGAAATCAGTAAAAGCCATTAGTATTTAAAACGTGATCTCGTAAAACGAGCATATAATTTAATTATTATCGAATATGAAATTCCGCAAATACTTTGCAATGTTTTTAATTTGGATCACAACTTGAGTGGTTCAATAAAAAGTTAGGTTATACTAGTAGTAGAAGTAATTAGGTTCGACTAGTAGTAGATGTAAAAGGTTAGACTAGTTTAAAGTTAGGTAGACACACTAAGACACTAGTATAAATTATAGTCGTCTTTTAGCTGATGCCGAATACTTAACCGGAGCGGTAAATTTTGCTAAAAATAAAATAAAGTGCACATTTGAGCTTGAGGAGCTCAATAACGCAGTGGTTAACGCGCCCGGTCGGCGGTTGCTAGGGTTAAGCGTCTTTCGCAAAGTCCAATCATCGGATGGATGACCAAAAATTTATCATCTTGAGCTACTCCGTGCTTCGGAAGGCACGTAAAGCCTTTGGTCCCGGGTGCATAAGCAGTCGTTAGCAACCACCAATTCGCACTGAGCCCGCGTGGTGGTTTATGGCCCGTTCTCCCTAACCATCCATAGTGAAGGCTCGTACCCCAGCAGTGGGGATAAAATATGCTGGCAATGATGATGATGATGCACATTTGACAGCTCTCGTGGTCCACCGGTCTCAGTTGCTGAGATCCAGATTTCCAGCGGAGGTTACATAATTTTCCTACGTGGTATGCATTTTGTTATGGTAGGTATGGTTTGGTATGCATGTTGTAACACTACATATTGTTGAAAATACTCGGGTTGGTTGGTCATAGAGCTTGTTCTTAGCCCATCAGGTTAGCTCGAAAGCTTCTCCGTGAAAAAACGCCATGCGTAGATAGTGATTACCTTTGACTCAACCAGCAATCGTTAATATCTCGAGCATCACCTAGACGTTCATTAAGGAATGGTCCGCCATTATGTAAGTGGTCTTAACAATAACGAACAAAACTGGTTTAATTTAGTTAAGTTAAGTTTAATAAATAATGAGTTTGAAAAAGTGTTGATAAAATTTCACTAGCGAGATTCAAACCAACACACCATGATATGCCGGGTCAGATGCACTACCAACCAACTATACTGTCGCGGCTCGTGAAATTTTTTCAACACTTTGTCTTTCTTCAAATTGTAATTTGTTCGCAAATAAAATTTGCGTAAAACTTTATGTAACAGTAATTATAAATAATTATTATTAGTGTATTAGATACCTAATACACTAATAATAATTAGGTAGGTAACTAATACTCTCGAACACCTACAATTGCGTAGAGATATAGCGTCACTCAGCGTCTTCTATCGCTTATATCACGGCGAGTGCTCTGAAGAACTCTTTGACCTTATCCCACCTTCTCCCTTCCTCCATAGGAGTACACGTGCTGCTCTCCGGTGTCATCGCTTCACTGTCACACATATCCCATCGCGCACAAAGAAATTTGGTGACTCGTTTCTTTGTCGCACCTCTAAATGATGGAATAGTCTACCAGCACACGTTTTCCCTCTTTCCTATGATATGGGGTGAAAATAGCTGGACGCGTGCTGAGTTTCTTGCCGGTTCCTCTCAGTACAAGATCTCCCGCCCAGAGTAGACTTACCAACCGATGGCATAGTGACATTCACAAGAGCTACTTGTAGCCTAAACTGAATAAATGATTTTGAATTTTGAATTTGAATTTTTAATCTATTTATATCTTTTCACCGACTTCGGCCACAGCAACTGCATGCTACGTTCGCTATTTCCATGAAAACAACAAAAAACTGTTAGCTGCGTAGTTTGGGTGATCGATATTAATTAGGTTTATAATTTGGACTTCAATTTTGATTTTTGACACCACCGTTCGTATTGTAATATTGCAAGTTAAACAATTTCGCAATGGCGGGTCAGCGGATCGGTCACCTTAATTAAAATGTCTCGATTTCCTCACACACCATTCTCCATGTTTATGTGCATGTGAGAAAATGGATCCCTATTCAGCTGTAGATGATGATGATAATGATGGTGATGGTGATGATGATGAAGACTTTGTTTGATTGCAGGGCGTGTGGCACGGCGCTGGATGTGCGGTGATGCGCCGCGAGCGCCCGGGTTCGACACATGCATGCCGCCCGCGCACCCGGTAAGTCTTGTCTATGGCATGGTATTTGTTTTAATTTAATTTTACATAATTAAACAACAGACAGTCAACATACTTAAAATAGTGTATTTCTTTTATTTTTATTTTCATACGTAGCACGGCAAATGACTCCGATGCACTGCGACGATAACTGGTGCTGCGTGAAAATAACGCAGCATCTTGTTTAAATCACGCAGTAACTTGGTTTTAATATCACTTGTACGACCATTAGTTTCTTTTAAAACTTATGTATTAATAAACACACAAGGCCAACAATTGCAATTACACTATGTTCATGGTTGACAATACAACAAAGATTTCAGGTACAACGGTAATAGCATTTAACCTATGTAAAAACCACCAGTACAAAACCCAGATAGAACAAGTTCGATTCATAGGATTTCTTACTTTATCATCATTGATGATAATCAATTTAGAACAAAATCGGTCTATCTCACGTTATCAGAGCGAGAAACAAAACACAATCGTACTCGTTAAAAACAAATGACGAGCAAAAAATTAAATAAGGTCACAAAAACACAAATGTTGAAAAAATTTCCACGAGCAGGATTTGAACCTGCACCCTTCTGACATACCGGTTCAGGTGCTCATCCAATTGAGCTATCGTGGTTCTATTCAATTGTTCAGGTTCAGCAGGTTCAAATCCTGCTCGTGGAAATTTTTTCAACATTTGTGTTTTTGTAATTTGTTTCACAACAAAGTTTGCGTTAAAATTATATAAACAAAACAAAAACATTTTTTAAATAAGTTTTTATATTTATTCTGAATTCTGCATTTACAATGATAATACAACGTGTAACTGAAATGTTTGGTAAAAATGAATAGATCCAAAGTGTATCCGATTTAGATCTTGTATGCAGAGTTACTTATTCATAAAATTATTAACTAACTTTAATTGGTTATGCAACTTTTAATTAAGTAAATATTTCTATTGTGACTACACAATCAAAATAAACAAGCCACAGTCGTAGTGGTTTAGTAACCTCTGCGTACTTACACGTAGTATAGTTCCAAGATAAAAATTACTAGTTATAATCAACTAGCCCCAGAAAGCTCCGACCCTGACCGCTGAGCTACCGTGGCTCCCCGGTAGCTCAGCGGTCAGAGCATTGGACCGGTTATCCAAAGGTCGTGGGTTCGATTCCACGCGAGCTTCCGGAGGCTGGTTGATTTTTTGTAGTAAAATGATATCTTGTTATATAAGGATTTATGCTAGCCTGATCCTCTTTAATTATTACAAATTTAATATTAAATATTACAACTGCTGTTTTAAAACAAGCAGTTTATCATACAGAAATCATGCTAAATGTCAAAATGTGACATTAACAAAAACAGCCGCTTTCCACCGTCTATAATGGACTGTTACATATTGCATGAAGCCGCCCATGCCAAGACATTTATTTGCTCAGTTATATTGCGAATATCCATATGCAGTACCCAATGTTGCTATGATTTGTTTCAAATAAACTCTTTTATATTAACGACGCCGCCGTTCGATTAACGACTTTAAAGTCTACGCAAACAGTACACATTGCCCTGACTTACTAAATATGGATCTACACGCGTCTATCGTCTTCTGATGTTTCGAACCTGAGCCTGCGTGGTTTGAGGTCACATTCTCCTATATCTAATTGATATTAATACACCTCAGTCTACCTGTGACCAAGGACGGACCTAGTAATTGTTTCGAAAAGTCAGTATAAACTAATATAATTAATTAATGTGAGTAGATCCCTATAAATTGTTTAACTAAACTAAAATACGTTAGTACTATTATTTATGTTCTATGCTGAAACGGATTTAACTTCCAAGTAGTGGTGCGTTAATTAAGTTGGCTTTATGGGCTAGCCCAGTGTGTACACACGCCTGCACATCAACCTACCACAAACTGTCAAATTTCCTCAATAGACTATGAACTTTATGTTTAAACAATATGGCTGAAAATGTACTGAAGAAATTTGACAGTTTTGGATAGGTTGATGTGCAGGCCTCTGTACAATGTTATAGCAGGCTGGTAATGAAATTGTAAGGCTCTTTTCTATTGGTCATTAAACTTTATCTCCCTTATTAAGATTTAGAATGTAACATTTATTTACTTATCTGTAACATTGAGGTACTGGTCAAATATTTCTGCGCTACGCAAGGCGTTCGTAGTTTTTCTTCATCAGCCGATGAGTTACTTTCTATTGAAATTTTATTGCCCTTATAAATGGTAGGTAGGTACTATGGTTAACATTGAATGGCTTTCATTCTGCGAGTACCTCTAGATAAAGTAATAGATAGAGATAGCCTAATGTATGTAGATAACGAGAAGAAGGTTTAATCTTTAAATTATAATACGAACATTTTAGCATTGGTTTTATACCAGAGGCAAGAGTATAAACTAATGAGTTCAAAACTTATTCAAATACAAGAAGGTTGTGCACATTTTTTGTAAATTTCAACCTTTTTGGAACAGGATGTTAAATATAATGTACCATTTGAAATATTTCAAAACGCCTTGCTTAAAAACTTCTTTCACTAATCCAGACAATGTGTAATGCAAACATAACGATGTCTATGCAAAAATGCCAACAAAAAAAAACAGCAATGCAAAATTCATACTGTTTACTCAAAACCATAGGCAATTAGTCAGCGGCTCACGCCATAACCACAACGCATGCAAAGCTTATTAATATTTATTCAGAGCGTACCTAGCTAATGAGATCTTACCGCTGCGGACACTAGCCGAGGTTCAGCGCGAGTCACAGTATGTATAATGAGCAGTAGGCTTAACATGAATTATGCTAGCACTGGAGGAATTGGGACGAACTAGATCAGGACAGAGATAGGTGGAAGGAGGGAGGGGAGGCTTTTGTCCTGCAGTGGGAAAGTAGTGGGTGATAACAATAATAGCACTCGAATCACTCGCTCGTTCACTGGCCAGGGGCCCGACCACCTAACCGATTGCTTTGGCTACGTGTATAGTTTTATGACGTCATCTTGTCATCTAGCTAATAGGTATAAGCATATATCGGAAGCTATAGCCTATAGCTTTCGATATTGCTGTCATAGGCGGTACGAAATGACAAGATGACGTCATAAACTATGCACGTAGCCAAAGCAATCGGTTAGGCGGTCGGGGGGCTGTTTAGCAAGACACCTTTAGAAAAAGGAGTAGTTAACTAGTAATTGTTAAACGCTTTTTACGAATTTACGCAGAGTTCGAAATGTCAGGATAAAATCTTATGTCAAACTAAAAGCAAGTTAATTCGTAAAAAGTGTATCATTTAAATGGTTTTCGCTTAACTTTCAAAAAACAAAAGTAGTTATTAGCGTATTAACTGTCTCACTGCTGGGCAAAGGCTTCCAATATTGAAATAAAATCATACAAGCTACAAGGAAGGGCACTACCCCCACTTTACCACAGTTGCCAAACGCGAGTTGGTAATCAATCACAAAACCGGGAAAGTTCGAAACAACTTTTGACGATCTAGGAATCGAACTCATTTTCTTCGGATATCGATAGGTTTGCTATTCGGCTACAAGTTGTCGTGAGTTGCCGTACAAGCACTTTTCAAAATAATCAGTATACTGACACTGGCTCTGCTGTGGTCGTATTGACACGGTGAAGTGACATCGTGGAATTATTAATAATAGCTCGGTAATTAAGCGCTGTTTTTACAATTATTAGTGTGCCAATGCCCCACTGGCGTCGGCATTAGCATCATCATGCCGTTTCGTGTTTAATATTATTCAGTAAGAGTGTTTTGTTAAAATCATATTGTCTGAGATAAATACTTTCCTACATAAACAGTTGCTGTGGGCAGTATTTTCTGCTATCTAAATAGTCTTTGACAGAAGTTATATTCATAATTGATTACAAAAACACTAATGTTGAAAAAAAATTCCACGCGCACGATTTGAACCTGCACCCTTCTGACATACCAGGTCAGGTGCTCTCCCAATTGACGAGCTATCGTGGTTCTAACCAGTCCGCCGAAATTATTCAACACTATTTAAAAATACTATAATCGGATGTTTTCGGATCATAATTTCGGCGGGCTGGTTAGAACCACGATAGCTTAATTGGGAGATTGGGAACGATTGGTCTTGGTGGGGCCCTGAAGCGAAAGGATCTGCGGGGCACGTGAGTTGTCCATAGTTTGTTGTTCTGCTCGGTGGTTTTCATTGAGTAGGCTTCCAACATCTCCGGCACTAGTCTGGTAGAGGCGCCCGCTAGATGCAATGTCTCTTGTTGAATCAGCTGCGTTGGATTTTGGAACTGATGAGGTGCTTAGATGGGTACTGAGAAGTGAGTGGGCTTACAACTTCACCACCAATGAGGACATTTGGTAGTCGACTTTAGAGTTGACGACCCGAGCAGTGAAACTGCAAGTTGTGCTTTTGGTGCAACGAGAAGTGAGCGAGCTTACAGCTCCGGTAACCTATCTGGATATTAGGTAGTGGACTATACGTGTCCACGGAGCAACTCGCTCAAGACACTAGTCTCAAAAGTACCGGATGAAGAATGCGCTTCGGCGCGTCCAGATCCGGCGTTATGACCTGACGTAGATGGTCATTGTTCTTGCGTAAGGATGTCTGACACCTAACTTTATAACCGTACGGTTGGTGGGGGGTGTCAGTATAAACTTTAAAGTCGTGTGTAGCGAGGTGTCCCACTTCTGGGCTAAAGCCTCTATCATTAAAATGAAGTCATCGCTACAATTGGTGGGTATTAACTAATCAACACCCTAGCCTAATGCGGATTGGTGATCACAAACCCTAAACACACTGACCTTCCGACCTGGAAATTAATCTCAGGATGCCAAGTGCAAGTTTCATTCGCCATTCGATCACGTTAACGAAAACGAGAATTTGTATGGCAAAATTTTAACTCTCCTCGTATGTCGCCAGGAGGCGCTGCTAAAATGCCATACTAATTTTCGTTTTCGTAAACGTAATCAATTGAATACGGATAAAACAAACAAACTCACACTAAGCACCCAGGACCTCCAGGTGTCGGGTCGAGCGCATAGCCACTCAGTCATCGATGCGATAAACATAACATTGTTTATTGTAACGACAAAACACATCAGCTATTTAAAGATAAATATATATATGTAGCTGATATAAAATATATATATATATATATTTAAAGATAAAGATAAACTAGGTCTGTAATCTTTATATATGTGTATATAAATCTTCTGTGCGTGTGTTTGTAATTGAACTCTTTCTAAACGGCTGGACCGATTTGGATGATTTTTTTTGTGTGTGTTCAAGTTCAAGGATAGGAAGTTCCGATAGGTGGCGCTGCAATAGGGGTCCATCATGAATGAGATCTTAGTTTTAATAATATCTGTTTCCAAATTATACAATACATCGAACATTTGTAATTGACATAATCAATGACGAAGTAATTAAGTAACACTGTCAATTACGGAGCTAATTAACGTTGTAACGTGAGAACAACGTGTTGGTGTAGTAGTGGAACCACTTTAATTAGAATACTCGAAATTAATTGAGGATGTCTAGTGTTGTGAATAATCTTGTTATTTATTACTTGTAATATGTTTGAGGTTATCTAAAATAGTATAGTTATATTACAAGTTCTCAGTTTTTTCTATGCATAGAAAGACAGATGCTATGCTAACAACAAGTCTCTACTTGTTGTTAGCATAGCCATATTTATTAATAACTAGTTGTTGCCCGCGACTTCGTTCGCGAAGACAACAGTAAAAAAAAAGTAAAAGATAATATGCATATATGGTGGTCAGGGTCATGGTCTGTATATGAGGAAAGTTTCATTAAAATCCATTCAGTAGTTTTTACGTGAAAGAGTAACAACAAACATCCATCCATACTTACAAACTTTCGCGTTTATAATATTATTAGGACTAGCTGACCCGGCGGACTTCGTACAGCTTTGACAGTTTCCATGACAACAAAACAAACAAATCATTTTGTATTGGAAAATTAAATTGTCGTTTTTAGTATTTTCCGTTACTTATTATTTATGTTTCTCACCGTTTAAACCTTTCCTGAGCAAAATAAAAATTAGCCAAATCGGTCCACGCTTTTTCGAATTTAAGCCACTCAAACGATATTTTGCTGTAAGACTCCCGAATACAAACAAATAAATTAATTAAACTTCTATATGAGCATGATTCATTCATTCATTCATTCATCCATAGGGAAGGCTCGTGCCCCAGCAGTGGGGACATAAAATGGGCTGATGATGAAGATGATGATTAGTATGATTGTTTGTGGTTGCTGACAACAGCAAACATATATGACGCTTTTGCTAATAGGCAATTACGATGCCTTGATTTCAATCGTAGAGCCTTTTCCCAGCAGTGGGTCAAAATATATTGACTAAATACTTAATTTTAATATAATAATGAACCCGTGCATTTAGTCTGACGTGGTTTAAACATTTGACCATAAAGATTGGTATTGCATACATGTTTCAATGTAATTTAATTTGATTTGGTTGAATCCACATCTCACATGGCGGTAGCCTCGTGAGTCAAGTCAAGGTACTTACTGAGCTTGTCCTTCTCGGCTTTCACGAGGTTCTCATCATGAGGTATGGTGATATCATCCAGTATTGCCCGGCGCTGGGATCGGTCGACCACCACGATAACAGGCTCATTGGCGACAATAGTCCTGTCCGTAATGATAGAGCAATCCCAGAAGAGCGTTGCATGACCATTTTCGGGTACTGGCGCAGGTGCGTATTTATAGTACGGCACCTCCGATTCAACAAGGCCATATATTGCTGGTGAATTATTCTGGCTACTTGGTTGTGTCTGTGCAAATACTCTCAGTTAGTAAGATGAGAAAAACCAGAAATAATATGTCGGAGTGATTCTCTTGGACGGCGGCATGCCCGACAGATGTCGACCGTACCGTCTCTCATAATATATTTCCGGTAGTTATTCGTCTTGATAACTTCATCATCAATGGCACAGACAAAACCTTCGGTTTCCCCAAAGAGGTCACCGAAACGTAGCCAGTTCACCGAGGCAGACGAATCTACATCGGGCCTAGTTAGAGCCCGATAGTAGCGCCCGTGTTGCACCATGCTATTCCATATGTCCTTACGATCGAGAGTGCTTAGCACAACTGGTTTGCGCCAGTTTTCTGTTGCCAAGGAGAGCGGCGTAAAGTGTCTATCAACTGTCACGACATCCAAATGCATCCTGCACTCACTGTTAAGTAAATAATCCCTGATACTGATTGAACAAGCAAGCCGTGTGAAACGAATCACCTTCAGAGGTTATCTAGAGGGAACGGCATCGCGCACAAGTGCGCGTCCCCGTGCCCTACTAGATTCTCCGAAGGGTTCGGATCGGATCGGGGAGCGGAGCAACCCGAGGGCGCCTCTAAAGGCACGGACCTCGGCTCGGGTTGACCGGGCCGTGGAGGAGGAGAGAACCGACCAGGTACATGTCTGTACCTGGTGTAGAGCGAGTGTGAACCGGTTCTTCGTACCCTTGTTCTACGAGTACGGTGTCTTGGGCCTAAACTGGTGTGCATGTTTAGTGTATTCTGTAAATGTGTGCTGTTATTTAGAGGATCGGGCGGGGACCAAAGGAGTGTGTGAGCAGAGGCATAACCCAGCCATTAAAGGCACGCGTCTTATTGCCACCCGATAAAATACTGTCAAGTTTTTTTTTTTTCTTAAGTACTTTTCTCAGGCGGCAAAAGAATCGCTCTCGTAGTGACTGTTTTATGTCCCCGTCATCAACACCCAAAGACTGTGACATACCAAGATATTTATATTTCAACTTCAGAGAGAGATCTGAAATTTATCGTATCGGAGAGTTATAAATTGGCTGAATTTACTACTTTCCCACGCTGTACATGCATAACCGCACACTTATCCACCCCAAACTCCATCTTGATGGCACTGCTGAAAGTCTCAGTAATTTTCAGCAGTTCCATCAAGTCTTTGCGGTTTGGTGCGAATAACTTGAGGTTATCCACGTACAACAAATGCGACATAACTTCACCCCCTCTCCGCAGTCGACAGTCTAACCTTGAATTTCTCAACAAAGTACTGAGAGAATTCAAAGCTAGACAAAACCATAAAGGACTCAGACTCTCGCCCTGGAATATGCTACGAATATGCTATTATTAATATAATGATTAAGTGAAAAAAAGACAAATGACTACGCATGATTTCAAACGTAAACTACAACGAAACGCATTTGTTCATCATTTGTCGTAACAACTTAACATCTGTAATGAAGAAGTTTAATCATAAAGGTATCACGTTTACGCGTTACGTCACCTACTACGGTCCCGCAGGTTCGCCGCACGTTTCATTCGGCCATCATATTATTATCTATCGGAGGATCTTAACTTCATAACCTACTGGGACAGGGTTGTCAACGAATAATATTATAAATTATAAATGTGTCAGATGTTGGTAAATATCGAGAGTAAAATTAAGAGGAGAGGAGATTGAGAGGAATATTAGAGTCAATTGACTTCACCTATAACAAAGGAAGGGAAGACGTGGTGTAGGCAGGCTTTCAACAAGGTGAACTGAACGGTCTGGTCGCGGGCAGTCCAAAACTGGTCGTTGTGGAGATCTTTGGGGGAGGCGTTTGTCCAGCAGTAGATTAAAAAAAGTTATTAAATATTTATTTTTAATAAATAACCCTGATGATATGTCATTAAAAATATAAGATCGGTCAGTTAACACAGGTAAACGTATGATATGATAGAGAGTATGGAAACACGCACATTTGAAAGTGTACAATGTCTAAAGTAACAATTAAAAAAAAATATATAAATTTAGTTAACACCTGAACTAAATGTGACAACCCTACTCCCGCTCCGGTTCGATGTCTCCAGAGCCATTAACTTCGGCTAAATCATTATCATTATTATCCATTCGTGTAGAAATCGATAATCCGAAGACATAACACGTCAGGTTACATCGACGAATGCATTTAATTGGTTTCATCGAATGCATATATCGATAACTTAATCGGTTGTGCAAATTTAATTATGAATATTTGAGTTTTTGATGAGTTAATTAGACAATCAGAGTGCGTGAAAGATAGTGATATCGATTAATTACAAAAAATGCATGAATTCTATTTACATGTCTTTAGAGTTTACGTAACGCAATGTGTGTTACGAGATCACTGTTATGCCCACCCATCCGTCAACCATCCATTGTGTATATGGCTTAACATTTGCGATCTCCGTATTCTAGCTGCACACGATAGCAACATATGGCCGTCACAACGGCCGATCACCTCAACAAGTTTAGTAATCGCTGTGCTGATAGCTGCTACTAAAATAGCCCTAATAAAAAGTGAAAACGAGCTTTGAACACGTGCTTCATACATACGGGCAAACATGTCTGTTCTGTTGCAGATGGGTTTGAAAACGTCTGATGCAATTTGAGGTTGTTATTGTTATACAACGTGTAACAGAAAGGTGTGGTCGAAATGAAAAGGTCCAAAGTGTATCCGATCTAGGTCTTGTATGCAGAGTCACTTACTGCCGTACTCAGAGACGTCAATTAAGTTTTAATGACAATTAAGTCTCTTGCTGTCATTTACTTATGTATAGTGCTAAATAGAGAATAAGAAAGACATTTAATTGTCATTAAACTTAATTGGCGTCTCTGAGTACGGCAGTTAGCCATAATTATTAACTTTAAAATGCCATGCAATTTTTATTTAATATTTTATTAGTAACGTCATATCATAATAAACAAGTCCTCCATCACTAGTGGGTCAGTGAACACTGTGTACTTACAATCCTACTAGCTTATGCACGCCTAGTACTCAGAGCGCAGAATAGTTAGGAACTTATGAGCAACGCACCGCCCGGCTCGCTCGGCACACGACGGACGGCGAGAACAGACGGCCGCTTGACGGCTTTGACAACGCAAAACTTCACGAATTTATGCTTCTCAATGAAAAAATTTAATAGTTAACATTAACACTGAAACTTTCATTTCACTTTGTAATATTAAAATATTTCACTGAGACACACATGGCAAACTTTACATTTACACAATGCGAAAAGCGGCAACAATGCATTCCTTCATCTGCCCTTGCATCTCACACTCGCCGACATAAACTAAGTTTGTTATGTAGCCTCATTAAAAGAAATTCATATTGATAATTAAATAACAACGCAAATAAACAGCAGTTCGGTCAAAGAAATAATAATTATGTACTTAGATTAAAACAAATTATGTATGTAAAAAAGCGAAGCGACAGTCATTGACATCGATTTGACAAACCACCATAAACAGACTGGCCTGGCTAGCACCTTTCACTGAAATAGTTTGCCAAATTTAAATGATATTTGGCAGTCACAGAAAACATGATGCACCATACATGAAAGAGAGGTACATTATGGTCAGTGGGCCACAACTCAAGCTAACCATTTGCGATTATGTTATCTCGCTCTATCGCAAATAATACACATTCAACAAAATTGAGAGAAAACAAGAAAATGGAGTAACTTGGTATGTAGCCCACTGTCCAAATGGGATGTGCTTACTGATAAATAGTTTTTTTACTCTTTACGTCTTCTGTTTCCTTGATAGTAAAATAAAAAGAGGTTCTGATTACAAATAAAAATGTTTATTTTTTTAACCTCAGGCCGATTTCGATTAAAACTATTTTAGTCAAAGGTACTAGGACAACAGAGTCGTTAGAAAATAACAACGGAACTCGTTAACATTGCATTTTTGTAAAAGAGTTTCTCTTTTCGCATTCAGTCAGTTTATGGTGCTTTGTCAAATCAATGTCAAAGTCAGTCACTTTACATAACTATTATTACATACTTTGTGAAGAATTGCTATTTATTTGCGTGCGCTATTTTATTATAAAATAATTTCTTTTAACGGGGTTACGTAAAAAAATGTCGGCGAAAACGAGGATTTATGGTACGGTGGTGGTAAGCGGCAGTGACGGTTTTCCATCAGGCGGGACGTATGCTTCATGATGTTTGACGGATCAGGGTACCTAGTGCAAGTTTCATTCGCCATTCGATCACGTAAACGAAAACGGGAATTTGTATGGTTTAACTTTTCTCGTATACCGCCAGGAGGGGTTGCTTCAATGCCATACTATAGTTTACCAGAGTTTTGTTTACTATAGGATAGTAAATAAAACTCTGAACATAAAAAAAGGTTACAACATGTGCGGATCAAGCCCTGTTCGGTAAATAAACAGAGCTTGTTCCTAACACAAAGCATCAGTCGATCGACGAGAACCTGTACCAAGAGATTAGCGATTAATCGCTCAGCCGCCCGTTCGTCCAATCTTAATTACAAAAACCAATCGTCGACAGTGAAAGCTGCATAAAAAAGCGCAACAAAAACGCAAACAAATTCTTTTTGCGTTAGGAAAAGTTGTGGTCCGTCGTCGCAACACCACTGTCGCGCGTTATGCAACAAACGCTTTTGGAATTAACAAAACGGAACAATTAAATCCGTCCGCACGGTTGTGATCGGAATCGTAAGCTTTTACTTCACAATTACGTGGCCGGTGAAATTAAAAGTGTTAACTTTGACGCAATGAATACATTAGCGGCCGGTGCGCAGTCGACGCGCGCCTGAACGATGGAGACGTGACATTTGTACGGCTTTAGTTTTTGCATTGCTTTTTTCCTTACCTTTTTGTCCTGTTTAAGGAAAGCAGAGGAAGCTAGCCCAAACTGCCAAGTCTTTAGTAAATTATTTGTATTATTGATAAATCATTAACAATCCTTGGGCGAGCAATTGAATCGGAGGCCCTTAGTTTAAAAACCCTGACCTCTAGACGACACTGATAGAACGCTAACGATTTTAACAATACAAGGCTTTTTAGTACGTAAATAGAACTAATAATTAGGGCTGTGTTATGCAATAATATCCACCCACAAAAATATAAACGTTTGTATTAACCAATTAATTTTGTTAATGATTTATCATTATGTCACAGTCACTATAATCCATGTACCGAAATTCCGAAAATAAAGATAATTGGAATTAACCACTTGGCTACCGAGGTCTGGCTTTCACCCGTCGAAATTTTTCAGTGCTTGATGCTTATGTTTTTTAGTCAACATTGCTTCATCAATCTTAGAAGTTTTTCACCTCTGAGATCCGAAAGAAATATTTTTACAAATATTTGAACATTCGGTTAAGATGAAGCTGCGTTATAGATAAGTGTTCTCTTTTTTCAGTGTTTAAATTTTACTTAAGTATATTTAAGCGTTAATAAAACGCTAAAATATATAAAAAACACTTGTTACACGATTTTCGGCAAATAAATTACGGTTAAAACTTACGATGCCCATAGATAAGTGTTTTTTATATATTTTAGCGTTTACAATTTTTACAAATATTTCTTTCGGATCTCAGAGGTGAAAACTTCTAAGATTGATGAAGCAATGTTGACTAAAAAACATAAGCATCAAGCACTGAAAAATTTCGACGGGTGAAAGCCAGACCTCGGTAGCCAAGTGGTTAAGGCAGCCGCCCGGAATGCGGAAGGTGCGTGGTTCGATTCCCGCCTGAGGTTGTCGTCTTTTTTCAGTGTTTAAATTTTACTTGATGCCCATAGAGTTTAAGGCCAGTAACCATATCTCCTATTACTAAGTAAACAGAACACAGTAACCGACTTTTGTATTTAGATAGAAATAGTTACCGTAACACAACATTACATCAAGTCGGCACTTACAAAATGCTTGTACGGTACAATAATGCTGTTTATTTCGAATAATCGTAAAGCTGTGTTCGATCGGTGTTAAGCATTTAATCGCGCTACTTACGCGTTTCACAGAGGTGAGTTTAGGGGAAGACTTTGGACTTTAGTGATAAACAGAGTATAAGCTTGGAATAGATATTTCGTGTTTGGTTGCCCTCATGTAGACTTCATTTCAAATTAGAGGAAGAGAGACAACACACGAAATTCGTAGCTTATTAGTATATCATCAATATTTGTAGCATCAATGTTCGTAGCATTGTTGTGTTCCGGCAGCTAGAAATTGGATAACCAGTGCCTCACTAGTTGAGATTCCCGGGTGAAGTGCGCTGCCATCATTGGCCTTATCATCACTTAACATCAGGTGAGATCAAGACACTGTGCTTACCCGTTAAATATAAAAAAAAATATAAAAAGTATGATATATGAGACATTATGGGACATGACCTTTTGTACGCCTCCGTATATATAGGTCATCATCATCATCATCATCATCAGCTGTCCACTGCTGGACATAGGCCTTATACATATAGGTATTATACATTGGGTGTTATTTAAACGGTTAGCAAAGTATTCGTATTTTTGTTAGCAAAAAAAATGTTAGTTGGGCAGCAAATAAGCTAGTTGGGCAGCAACTTATGGTCAGCAAATATTTCTAAATCAGTCTGCAACTTATATCATTCTGAGCAGCAGTTTTATGCCGTTTCCGTGCCCCCTTTCCGTGACTAGCCCTCGCTACGCTGCGCTTCGTTCGGGGTAAAAAAATCAACTTAACCTAACCAACAGTAAGGATTTCTTATGCTGACCGATTGTATATATATTTCTGCTGACCAAATAATCATTTTGCTGACCAAATGTTTATTTTGTAATTATTATTTCCCTTATACATTTATTATTATTATTAGCCTTTAGTGGCCTACTACCTCCATTCCATTCTTTTACGTATCTCTATCTGTTTACACACGCCTGCACATCAACTGGATAGGTTGATGTCTGTCAAATTTCTTCAATACATTGTCAACCTTAAACCTTAAATATAAAGTTCCAAGTCTATTGAGGAAATTTGACAGTTTGTGGTAGGTTGATGTGCAGGCGTATGTACATTAAGTAGACAATCTTTACGAAAAAAAAAAACTTTAAACAAATCTGTTTCGGCTACAATGAATTGTATTTTGCTTTGTAGAAATATTGTTGAAGTTGTCTTTATTTTTTATTTTTTAGACAGCAAGAATTATAGAAAGAGACTATTATTTTTGTTATTGTAGACAGTTTGCTAATTGCCTTTATAAATAACCCTCAATGGACTTAAATGAAGTATGTTGTAATTGTATGTTGTTGTTGTATGTAAGTGTGAATTAAATTTCATTATTGTTATTATTTCACCATATTCATATAAAAAGTTTCCGTCATTGGCGCTCTATGCTTTTTCCATCGCAACAACGAACATCCTGTGGTATACGAGTACCTACTATACCAGGTACACGAAGAAAAGGGTGTTTAACCAATTTGCATCAACTAATGCCGGCCCTGGCACCCGACTCCGTTCACAATGCGCCATTCATCCCCCCGCATTCTCTTTCGGAGGCCATTATCGGCCAATTTTCCCGCCACACCGCCATAATGGAAATTACGAGTGGAAGAATGGCGGGAAAAAAATTGTCTCTCTCGAATCTATGGATTGGGGCGACGCGATCATGTTTTAAATTTTTTATTCTTTGGGTAGAATTTGTGTTTTCGTTTCCATTAAGAGATTTGCTTTTCATGTTCTGTGTAATGGCCAATATTTTTTTATTGGTTTGTTTCTATTTTTTTCCACAATTAGGAAGCGTTTGGTCTTTTATATAGCTACTAGCTGCCCCCGGCGGACTTCGTACCGCTTTGACAGTTTCTATGACAACACTACAAACAAATCATTTTGTATTGGAAAAATTTCAAAAATCAAAAAAAAATTAGGGGTGGACCACCCTTAACATTTAGGGGGATGAAAAATAGATGTTGGCCAATTCTCATAGATACCGGATAAGCACAAAAAATTTCATCAAAATCGGTCAAGCCGTTTCGGAGGAGTATGGCAACGAAAACTGTGACACGAGAACTTTATATATTAGATGATCAAGTTGAAGGTGAAAGCGCACCTCACACAAAATCTCAACTATTAAGGAACTTATCTTGTACTTTCTTGTCTGTCAGTACAAGTCGATGCTTCTAAAGTTGTTATTATAGTGGCTTAAAACAAGTCCTAATGCCAACCAAATGGTATAAACATTCACTATATTTACTATTCTCAAATCAAATTAAAATCATTTTATTGAGTGAATTAACTTTATTGAGATAAACATAGACCAAGCAAAGCATCTTATCAGTACTCATATTCACAAATAGGTATAATTTTTTTTGCAATAAAATATGCATCGACCATACATAATCATACAATAATCATAATACATCAGCAGTATTCAGTGCCATTAATGCTATGATCTACCCTCAGAACAATATAGTTATTATTCTGAGGATCTACCCAACAATAAATAAATGACGTCTCTTCAAGTCGTCATCCGCTCAAATACTATTTCACATAAAAATGTCGTATTTGGCTTGTGGAAAATCATTGTCTTTTATAATTTAACCATCAGACTTTTAATGGCCTTGCGTACCTAAGTGCGTACATGGCTCTCCAGCCAAAATATTAAACACTTTTTAATAAGAATTACGATCGAATTTTGATCACTGTAAAAATAATATCGTAGTAGCTTTGTTAGATTCATAAGACTAAAAGTTAGAGAGTAGATAATTTGATCTATGTAAAATAGACAATAAAAATGTGGTAAATGAGATTCAAAATAAATTGGAACTTTTTATTTAAGCCTCTTGACATTTCTGGTCATCTAGTTTTTGTGAAACGACCAATTAATTTTATTTCCATTAAAATTTCACTGGCCATTTGGTTCTTTGGTGACAAGGATAAATCAAAAGCTGTATATTATGTTGCTAATTAGACCTATCTAGGTTAAGTTTTGGACATCTGCATGTTAAATAAACAATCTGGGCTAATGCTTATAACTTCCAATTAAATATTTTTGACAGAGATGCATTCGTTGCACTAGATAATGTGAGAAATGGAACACAATCGTCTATCTTTATACTTGTATGTATATCTTTCCCTTCTGCTTTCTTATTACAGTCGACTATATCGACCTTTCGGTAAGAACCGGGACCAAAGGCTTAACGTGTCATTACATATATGTATTGTGGATATCTGGGAGGTTTTAGCGACTGCCAGCTTTCAGCAAAAAGCGGGTCTAACGGCTAAACGTACCTTCCGAAGTACGAAGTTCGATAGGTTGTGATAAGGTAATCCATCATCAACTGCATCAACATGCGTTACGAATCGGAAATGATACGAAGCTGGTATTCAGTGCCATTTTGAATTTGATTTTTTTTAATTTTGAGTGTCATCAGCTGTCATTCTATGTTGTCACTGTTTGGGCACGAGCCTTCCCTATGGATAGAAACACGACAGGGTGAACGGTCCATAAACCACCACCACCACCACCGACTTTAACAACCACCATTATTAACGACTGCTAATGCAACCGATACCAACGGCGTCACGTGCCTTCCAAAGCCCGGAGGAAAGATGTTAGTTGTTCGGTCCCTCATCCGGTGATCAGCCTTTGCGAAAGTTTCTTAATTTTAACAATTGCAGACTAAGCGCCTTAACCACTACCTCATCGAGCCCTATAGTGTCAGTGTAGTTTGGTAGTAATTATATTATTATAATCACATCACAATAAATTATAAAGCCAAAAGCTAGAAAAAATATTGACCTACTGAGAAACAAAACACTAATTCAAAAACTACTTACAGCAGGATTTCTCAGTACCAGCCGCCGCCGTCGTACCTAAAAACACGTCAAAACTTTTACTTTTAATTTAGCAAAGTTTGAATAACAAAATATTCAAGTTTTTATCCAATTTAGTGGTAACGCCAGCGCTTTCTGTAGCCGGCTTATTGTGTCGGGAACGCTCTTTGTTTTTGTCAACGGAAACCAGACGCCTATTTGTACGAGTTTTAAGGTCGTTTTCACTTTCGTTGGAGCCGAGCGTGGGTACTGGCAAGCGGATAAGTCTTAGTGAAGGTTGAAATATAAGATCGATTGTTTTTTGGGCGTACGCGTTCAAATTTGTTAGTAGGTACTGCACTACACTTGTACTAGAAGAAAAAAAAAACATTTATTTTAACACAACAATTTTAAGACTTTAGGAAGTCTCTAATCTCTTGATATATATTGTATGCGACATAAGTATTTATATTTTTTTTTTTGCAATTGTTATTTAAATTTTTCATATTTAATATTTACTTCAAATCCCTTTTTATCATAATTATGGAGGTACTATTTTTTTTTTGTTAATCTTATTCACGTAATTGCATGCAGTCTTCACCTATAATTGTGTTGACATTAAGCTAAAATCTATTTTTGAAATGTTTTGTTTACGATATCAATGATGTTAAATATGTTGGTGATCATTTAAATAAATAAATAAATAAAGACAAGAGACAATAGGAAATAGAAGAAAAAGAAGAACAAAAAGAAAAGAAACATTTAAGTAAACTTTACACCCGCGCCGCAGTTGCACACTTGCACAGAACTTCATATATGAATTCGAATGCGGCGCGTGCGGTGCGGCCAGGTCTGCGTTCACCTTTAAAAGGCTGTAATTGGTTAAGTCCTATGACGTCTAATGTCTTTCCTATTTTCCTATTCAGGTGTTTGTTGACTTTTGTTGAACAAGTGTGAGTAACATTTTTATTAAACAGTTTAGTTTTCTCTCTCTGTCGTCTCTCATCGTCATTCTCATAATTCATCAGTTTACTACTGGTTGTACTTGAACCTGTAGGGAAATTATAAGTGTAAAACTAACCCTATCTTAGAATTAAAAAAAACCGGCCAAGTGCGTGTCGGGCCACGCGCAGTGTAGGGTTCCGTAGCCCATCTCAATATTGCGGACTATGAGAAGAGGGCTTTTATGAACATTTATTTAACGATGGCTCATATACTTAAATGTAGATACTACCGGTTTCACAGACCTGACAACGTTATTTAAGTAGTTCCCAATGAGGAATTTGTATTGCGCCAAGTACATTTTATAAGTTGGTCGACTGTTACTCGTAAACTTGTAAAGCCTACTTAGCTGTGATAGTTTTCCTTTTAACTTCGTCATATATACAACTACCGTGAATATCTTCACGTATCCAAAAACAACCATTTGGCTGGCAGGGGGGGGACGGGACACTTGACTATAACAAAACTTTGCACTTTAAAGCTTAATAGCTCACAAACGAATGCCTCAATCAAAAAAACTGTTTTCACAAACCCACAATATTCCATCCCCACTTCACGTGTAGGGGAGGTAACTTAAATTTTTTTTTTTAAAATTTTGCTTTACCACTTTGTTGGCGTGATTAATATGTATATCCATGCCAAATTACAGCTTTCTAGTACTAAGAGTCTATGAGCTAGACTGGGGTCAGACAGACAGACAGACAGACATATAGACGGACATGGCGAATCTATAAGGGTTCCTTGTTGACTACAGAACCCTAAAAAAGAGAACTGCAAAATGTTGGTGGTGTTAAATTGCCGTAATTATTCCGTTCACTCGCTACTTATACATGGCATTATAGCAAATAAGTATTATTCTTAAATGATAATTCCGTAATATATATTAATTCAATAAAAGTAAAACAAATTAAAGTATTTTTAATGACTTAAGTTCCTAACAGTACATCTTCTCAGATAACGGAGAGCGTCGTAACTGAATATTATTCTTTAATATTTGATTAGCCCTTGCAGCCGCATTTATAAGCTTTCCAAACACAACCAGTCCAAATAAAAAGCATTTCCAAAGAAAGGCCGAGGGCCCATTGTTAGAAATTAAACTAGTAAATATTATGATGACAATGGCTTTATTAATAAAAGCATTCGAGTCAAAGAATCGTATCGAGCATCGTAGAGTTAACAATTCTCAGTAGCGGCATCAATTGTTGGCGGTTTGGAGAATCGATATTGATCGTGGGATAAATCGTGGCCGAACCACTTTTTTTTGGTAGAAAGTGAATCCGAACAAAGAAATTAAGAGTTTTCTGTTTAAGTTTTCGTTGGTTCACGACAAACTATTGTAACAGTACAATAGATGTAATGGTTACAATAGATTCGATTTTTTATGTCAATAGTTTTATCAATAAATAAAGTTTAAATAGAAATTGCCAGTCAATCCAACAATAAAATCGCTACGAGGTTTAACGAATTAAACTATATAAGTATACAGGCACACTTCTAAGGTTTTCATTGTAAATAGGTCGTCTACAATCGATTTACAATATTATGGCGGAAATATAGATTTCACCGTCTGTTACGGGGCATCTGGAAAAAAATTATTTTTTTTTATTTTTTATTTTACGAGAATTCTAGCTCGTGAACCTATGTCGTGACTTTCAGAACCCTTGACAGGGTCCGTGGTCTCAGGAAAACTCAAAGTCAGTCAGTAAAGACGTGTTTCATAAAAAAGAAGTACGAATCAACTCTTAGGTACTACATATATTTTTTTGTTCAAATCAGAAGTATCCTTTGACTTAAACGAAAAGATATGAAAACTTATATTGAATGTTTTGTTAAAAGCTTGCCTTTAAATCAACTGTCTGAAGCGCCTCAAAACTTTGCTCGAAGGCTTTGTTGTTCATGCAAGTTCCGAGAAATTGGCGACAACGTTCTCACGAAAGAAACGGTAGACAAGAATCTATTTCACCGTAAATCTGAACGTAACGGGAACGTTATTACAAGCTCACTTTACGTGGAGTGAATGCGTTAAGGAGTCGACTTTTTTTTTTCTTTAGTTTTTGGCTTTGTGCGATTAGCACATTTAGCCAGTGTCAAAGTAATTTTTCTTACAAGTTTTAAATAAATATACAATATTTCCTTCCAGTATGATGATGATGATGATGAATGATAATAGAAATGAGAAGTGAGAAATGATATACCCCCAACCCCTCGAGTATTTCAGTAAAGATGTGGGGCTTTACTAATTCCTCGGGCGGACTTCTTGAGAGAATTTGAAAAGTTAAGTTGCACTGTTTTGTTACATTTGCCAACACTCATGCGCACTTACGAACACTTAACGGTTAATAATCCACCATTATTTCACATTAATATTCAATTTATCACAAATTTTAGAAAATAAAACAAAACCGTAGACATGACTCTTCACTTTCCCGCCAAGAAGTCCAGGAGTCGATTTTAATTAAATATGAGCGACGAATAAGACACAGAACAAGGACAATGCAGAAGGTAAACTTCATTCGTTCCGTGAAAACGGTAAACGAGATTCCGTGTCCGTGAGAGGGTGGGTCTATGTGTGCGTTGCTCGAGCGCGTCATGTATCAAAACCTTCTGTAGTCTTCTTATTTTGTGTGTAAGGGGTTCGTGCGAGACATCGCGAATTACCATATTTGTTTTCATCATAATAGGTTTCGTGCGCGTACGAAAATTATTGTGATTTATGCATCTGGTTTTTTGAATCAACCTTTTTTGGGAAGACAAAATTTCGCACGCAAATGTTTTGAATCGATCTAAAGACATTCAATATCTCTTTGACACTTCACTTTGTTTGTTTTAAAAAATTAAATTATTCTCTGTAAAAAAAAAATATTCTCTGTAATTTTATGAGAACATTACATAATTATATGTTGGAGTTAAATATAGTTGGCAATATCATAATTATCTTTATACATAAACACTAAAGCTAGTTTGTCTGTATACATGCATAATATTATATACATATTTACTAGATACCTACATGTATATCCCAGAAAAAAATGTTTGCTGTAAGTACTTAAAACGAACCCTACCTTGATTTTATCATACAAAATACAGCTTCGGAAACTAAACCAATCCATTAGATTCAATCGTAAAAGAAAAAGAGATTTATATTTTCTTTACGTGCTAAGGTCAAGGTATAAATAAATGGTTACAGGTTTCAACAGAATCGTGGACCTATTTGCTACGCGTGACCTATATACGACCTACAAAGGTCACAGTAGCCTCCGAAGTTAAAAAGGTAGCTGATGAAAATACTTTCATCTCTAACGATCTATTCAGCGACGGTCATTATATTCTGCGCGGGTAGAATTCTGTGCTCAATCGGAAGGTTTTAAATAAAGAACATTTACACAGAAGAATAATAAATAAAAAGGTTGGCTACCTTAAAATAAAAGAATAAATTTGAATTTAGAACAAACAACTAAACGTTTTTAATGTAAACTCTTTTTCTCCTACATATAAAATGCTTTATCCTTAATGACTGATGGATCAACGCACAGCCTAAACCGCTGATTGTAGAGACCTGAAACTTGGAGGGTGTGTTCTTTGTATGACGTAGGCATCCGATAAGAAAGGATTTTTCGAAGGATTTACCCCTAAGGTGGTGAAAAAGGGGGGCAAAGTTTGTATGGGACAACGTGATTCCTTGGTCCAATCTATTATCCAAGAAAAACAAGGTCTGGCATTCCGAGTTCTTACATGCTGACATGCTTACGTAACTGTCGAGTTGCCACTTTTAGGTTTTTAAAATTTCTGCCGTCACTCATGCAAAACTATTATTTTATTGTTATTTGTTTGTCTTAGCAAATATCATGGTCATGTTAAACATGAATGAACGTAATTATTTAATGAAACACTGGTGGTTTTATCGGATTCATGTAGGTAATATATGGGAGTCGGGGAGTTTGATTACGCACCTCTGGCAGTACAGAGCGGACTGACTCTTTGATTTTTGACGTTTATCGCTATCTCATTCGGACGGGTTTGAATTGCATATTTCGCTCTCGGTCAGTGCTTGTGCACGCAGTGATTGCTAACCTTTTAAGGCCGGCTAAAGATTTTATTTTAAAATAGTTAAAGGCTGTACAATAAGATTTTTTATTTGTAAATTTATTATATTAGCATCAAAGACATTAAAAAATCACTTTATTTAAATATGAACCATGCCAGGGCACGTTAATGAATGATACATTCATTATACCTAGGGGAGACTGGGGCTGGTTGTGACAGGGGTAGGTAGTTACAGCGATAACGCTGGCTAAACAAAGAACGCTATATTGACGTTAGAAAGAGACAAATAATCACGCCACCACCGGCCGGCATGTCGCGCTCGCCAGTGGCGCCAGCGCGTTTGTGAGAGGAGCACGTACACACGGCCGTCAAAACCGCAGGTTAGTAACATTTTCGTTTTTTCGTAATATTGGTCTACAAACTATTTTACTTAGAGCCGATATGTGTGTGTGTTGTTATTCACGTGTCCTAATCCTTTCTTTTTGCAATAAAGTTACGTTTATTCAGTTGTACTTATTTGCGTTTTAACTACCTAACCTTGAATGGTCAGTTTTGATGTTGGGGCTAAAAGTGACATTTGCTCGGGGCAGGTTGTGACAAGTCACAACC
Source organism: Eudonia truncicolella (assembly GCA_949315975.1). NCBI lineage: Eukaryota > Metazoa > Arthropoda > Insecta > Lepidoptera > Crambidae > Eudonia > Eudonia truncicolella. The sequence goes on from OX438836.1 coordinate 14,750,696, forward strand.
TGCCCCGTAATGCTGCTTGCTAACTGGTATACCTAATTATAGCTACATAATTTATTGTTTTTTATAGGATGAGGACGTATAAAAGAAAAACCGAGCGTGGACAAATATCAAAAGAAACTTACGAAAAAGCAGCAGCTATTTTGGAGGAGGATAAAACAAAAAAAATTCGTGGCATCGCAAAAGACTTCGGAATATGTCACATGTCGCTAACAAGGTATTTAAAGAAACGGAAACAAGCAAAAGAGAAGGGCACATCTATGGAATCTGTCGCAGTCGGCTACCAAAAAAATAGACAAGTTTTTAACGATGAACAAGAGACCATTTTGGTAAGTTACTTAATTAAATGCAGCCAAATTTATTGGCAGAGGAACAGAGCAAGAAAAAAGAAAATGCATCTAAAAAAGGAAAGATATCTAAGAAAGGGAAGTCAGCTGAGCCAGGAACCAAAGGGAAAGAAACAGGAAAAGTAGTTGTAAAGAGGAAGATTTTACACGAGTCTGAATCTGATGAAGAATGCGAGGAAGATGATAACTTTCGCCTAATTTGTTGTGAACCGTTTGATCAGAGTCGAGCTGGTGAGGCATTCCTCACCAGCACCCACCACCAGGTACAGTGTGTTCTTTGTAAGAAATGGTCACACGTAAAATGTGCTAAAGGAAATGTTTTATCCTACATATGTTTAAATTGCGAAAGCGATTGTTCAGACTAAAGTGGCTGATCTGTTTATAAGCTTTTAAGATGTGATTGTCTTTAAAAAAATAACTAATTTGTTTTTGTTTTTGTTATGAGCCATAATGTAAGTTTTCTTGACTCATACTGTTTGGTTTCTACATTGAAAGATACCTATATTTTGATTTAGTTTTTGTTTAAAGAATTTTATACGTTAGAGGCATAAGACTAAGAATAATTGTTTAAATATATAGAAGATACTTTATTTTTGTTATAATGAGAAAAAAGACTGCTTGTTGTAGACATTGTAATTGATTTATTAAAATTAAGATAAAAAACTATGATTATTCTTTATAAAAGATATTATATTAAGTTTGGTTTTTATTGTAACATTTTACCCCATATAGTGTAACAACCAACCCCTGGCAAGGGGCTACAAGTTACACGTCTCTTTTTCCAGAAATAATTAATTTATGTCACTTCTAATAGTCTGATACCTAAAATTGATATTAAATAAACAACTTCAATAATAACTTTATCAAATAACCCATATTCCGGTAAAAAAAATCAAACAGATTCAAAGTTATGGCAAAATATAAAAATAATGTCACAACCAGCCCCAGTCTCCCCTACTTAAATAATATTAACATTATAACCGTGAGATTGACATCTTAATTTTATTTTTATATAATTTTAATTGTATATACATAAGAGATCATTAATAATATTTGTTTATAATATAAAAAAATGGAATGGAATGGAACTTAGGACTTTCGGATATGGGCCAAACGCTTTGCCGTTCAGTCACCGAGGCATAATACCAAATTGTATAAAATAATGTTTTATGTAAAACAAACGCCAGAACATCCGTGTAAAGTGCTTCATTTTAAGTGAACATAAATTCAGAACTGAAACGAACGGCGTTCCGCTACCCTCGCCGGCAACACGTTAAGACCTAAATACTATAAATGTTTCCGAGGGAAACCTTTTACTTAATGAAGCGAATACCGCATAGGTCTCGGCCCTAATAATTTCGTGGGGTCTTATCGTAAATAATCTGGAAAATCGCGTTCATTGTTCTAGGTATGGTGGTGTTAATATGATACCGTTACTTCACGCAATGCAGTCATGTTTTACTTAATAAATTGAGGGATGTAGGAAATTTGCTTGTGTCTTTAATTCTACACCGGGTTTGGCCTTTCTCTTGCCTGATGGTAATTGACGATAAGGCCGAAGGAAAGAAGCGCTCTTTACCCTTTCTCTTCTGTAGTTGCTTCCTGTACGGAGGAACCGGCTTTATTATCATTATCTAAAAAACCTAGGAATGCTACGTGGTCTGCCCGTGACCAAGCCCGTGCACCCGATCTGATCCAAACCCCTCGGAGAATCTGGTAGGGAACGGGACACGCACTAGTGCGTGATGCCATTCCCTCTAAAAAACCTCTGACGGTGCTTCGTTTCACACGGCTTGAGGAACCCTTTAAGTTTCTGGCCGCCAAAAAGTCCAGTGACGCTGAAAATGTAGTCTAAGGCGACCAGCAAACCCTCTCCAAAAACGGTAGGTGCAACTCGGTCGAAACGTCGGATGTAAATGTATGCTTATATATACTTAACTAGTTGTTGCTCGCGACTTCGTTCGCGAAGACTACAGTAAAAAAAAAAAAGTATCCTATATGCTGGTTTGGGTCATGGTCTGTATATGAGGAAAGTTTCATTAAAATCCATTCAAAAGTTTTTACGTGAAAGAGTAACAAACTTCCATCCATACTTACAAACTTTCGCGTTTATAATATTAGTAGGATAGTTTGCGTTGATGCTAATAATATTTATAGAATAGAAATCATTTAATTTAGGCAACAAATTACGTACAGATACAAGAAATTGTCACACGTCACCATACAAACCAAAAATTTAAAATAATAATAAATCATAAAATAAATTCTTTCGAGTAACCCCGAAAAAAAAAACTATTTAACCATTATTTAGTTAATCATTGTTTTGTCTCTTTTTCTCAAATTCAAAATGACGTTTATGTGACGTTGACAAAACAATACATAACTAAATAATGCTCAATAGTTTTTTATGAATAAGGGGGTTAGTCGTTATGTTATAATATCTTGTGTTGTTCACAGTTGCTATTGTGTATTGTTGGTTTAAGTGGAAACTTCACTGATGTATGTTGTATTTTTTGTAAGATTTATGTTATTGTTTGTTAAAATAATAACACACTTATATCTAACTACTTTTAGTAACTAAAACTATTACGAAACTAAAAAATGGCGTCAAAAAATTCCTCCGCGTCGCTGTCGAATGGTAATGTACCCAAGAGACTGGCGGCATTGATTATGAATAATATAAATGCTGAATAAAACCCATTTTAGATAACTATTGTTTGTTTCCCAAATAAAGAAAAATAAATAAATAAATGTACAGATGGCATAGAGGCCCATATTAACTTTCCACTGTGTTGAATCCCTCCTCGGCGCGGCGATGGCTCTGGGGGAGCCGCAGGCGCGCTTATCTACCTCTGTTGAACCGGTCGCCGCTCAGGTTGCGGAGTGGCACCGGCAGATTGGCTAGCGGCAGCAGCAGCGTAGGCACGTCGAGGAGTAGACGCGCATGCGCATTTATGTTATTTGAATAAGATATGATGATGGTAGCCAGTCAGGTGGACTTACAACGAGCCCTACCACCAATCAAACTGAGCGTAGAAATATAATATTAGTGTACCATTCGGTGGGAAACGAATCTTTTACCTCTGACCGGTAGTTTAACCACTGGACGATAGAAGCGGTTATATTTATAGCTAACAGTCCGGAAACTAATGACCGAATGGTAACGTCGAGCCAGTTTATATTAAGCACGCAACGTATTTTCTATAAAAATCTACTTGGTGCTTAATATTTTATTGCTGATAAATGTTTAATTTTAACCGCCTCTTTGGTCTAGTGGTTATTATTATAATTTTTTATTATTATTTATTATTTATATTTTATTTGTTTTTTGTCTGTATTATTTAAGTCATGTTCATGTTCATTTGTTTGTGTTTTTCTTTTTTTTTTCTTATGGTCTTTAATGTAACTTATTATTTAATTTTATTTTTTGTTCTTTAAATTCTTTTCTTTTGTCTGTTCACTTGTACTACCCATAAATATTCAGGCCCTGTCAGAATAACAGCGCTACTGTGTCATTCTGAACATCCATGAATGACACAGCAGCTTAAACTAAGACAGGGCCCTTTAACTTCACACTGCCTACCTATTTTATTTTCTGTTCTTTTTTTTTCTGCCTGTTCTAATTTTTTTTTTCGTTTATTGTTGTATTATTGTATAATTAATTGTGTAAGTTAATAAAAACTTTTCTTTTCTATTCTATTCTATTCAATCTAAGACCCAAAGGTCTTATCTAAATATGTCGCCATAACATCAATGTTTGTAGCGTTGTTGTGATCCGGCCGCTAGAGATAAGATAGCCAGTGCCTCAGTAGTTGAGGATTCCGGGTGAAGTCCGCTTCCACCATAGGCCTTATCATTACTTAACATCAGGCGAGATGAAGACATTTTTAAGGTATTTAGAAAAAAAAGCGATTTTTTTTAACCATCGATAGCGTTTAGTAAGATTGCAGTCAGTAGCACCCACCAAGCCAATATCAGCCCGCGTGGGTTATGCACTGATCGCTTCATTTGTTATTGCTCATCTGGGAAGGGTCAAGCCTAGCATTGGGACATCTCAACAGCCTTATTGTAATAATCGTGATTAGTAAATAGCCATTAACTGTCCCGCTGCTGGGCAAAAACCTCCATCATTTATATTAAGTCATCGCTACAATTGATGGGTAATGGTTTGATCACCAGATTTGGTGATCACAAACCCGAGCTATGCATCAAAAAATCCTAAACACACTTTTCCCGACCTGGAAGTTGAACTCGGGACCTTTGGGTATCGGGCCGAACCCTTCGCCGCTCGGTCACCGAGGCGTTAACAATCATGCATATAAAACTTAAATATAAAACACTGAGCCAGAGCCAACCACGGAGTTTCACAACATGGTAAATAATATTTACGAAGCAAAGAAATATTGATAACATATTAAATTGGTAAATTGACAAAATTCTTGCAAGGTTTTAATTGCTGATATGGCAACAAATAAACAAATGATTATTGGGAATAAAAAGTCACTTAAAAGAGTTTAAGGCTTCATTCAATACTTTTAACGTCTATTAGCATAAAATTAAGTATTGTAGCGTATTAAAAACCTCTTTAACACTGATGTTCCGATAAGGTGAAGTTTAAAATATGATCCGTAAAAAGTAAAATTAATAGGCAACTCATTAATATCCGAAATGCATGTTTAATCAGATTAGCTCATGATTTATGTGAAGAAAGTGAAATGGGTTCTTTTATGTTAAACAGATTGCGTGTCGAAGGTGTCAAAGTTTACTATTTTATGACGAGACGGTTCGATATTCCGTTGTGATTTATTCTTGATATTTTTATATACATAATGAACTTTCTCAAACACCAAATTAGCACTTATCTATGGTAAGCGGGGTTTCGTTTTTAATCTATAAAAGTAACAATGAATTGCTGTTCGTTAGTAAGCGCATCAGCTGACAGCTCAACTTACGAGCTGAACGTATTTGGGTGATATTTAGCACTTATACAGGCTAGGACATAGTGTACATTCTATCCCGGTTCCTGTGGGATAGTGTAGTTTTCGCGAACGAAGTCGGGCAATAGCTAGTATCAAATACAATTTCATTAATATTTTTATGGTTTTATTGAAAGGTCCTTATTACTGTTGTAAGATGGTGGTTTTAAATCACTGTGTTTTGCCATATAGGAAGGATTGAGGTCATTATAAATTGAAAAAAGCAAAGTGAATTCGAATGCGGGTTCGAATCCCGCTCGTGGATTTTTTTCAACACCTTGTCATTTTTCAATGAATAGGAAAGATGTTCAACAGTAGGCTACTGAAGGTTGATAATGAAGATACCGTGATAAATCATGGAAGCTACTACAAGCAGCAAAATATTATGACTAATTAATGAAATAATAATTTCCTTGTCCTTTTTTTATCAAGGTAAAATACTTTGTGCGCGCACCGGGGCTAGGGCGAATCTGGGTTATGTGGGATCGCCTCCTCTTTCCTTGTCCAGCCGCTAAACGCTGGACGAGGGTAGGGGAAGAGGAGACTACTAAAAACGAAGCTAAAGTTGAACTGGATTTGGATTACGTACTATTACGGGAAATAAATAAGTCTAACTCCATATACCGTTTCATAATTATGAACTTGTGACGCAGCGCCAAATCTTTCTCTGAGATTGAAAGGTATATTAAATAACTAGTTGACCCGGCGGACTTCGAACCGCTTTGACAGTTTCTATGGAATATCGGGATAAAAACTATCTTATGTGTAATCCAGGTTATAAACTATCTGTATGCCGAATTTCATCCTAATCCATCCATCCGTTGCAGTGTGACGAAGCAACAAATATACACACATACACACAAACATTCGCATTTATAATATTAGTGTGATTATATAGGAGTACATACATGTATATTTATATATTAATTAGAAAAAAACTGCACTTGCAATCGCAGCCATGATTCCGCAGCGAACTTTCTACAGCACGCTGTAAAAACCATGATGGTTAATGGAGTGTTTATAAAAAAATTAAAACAACTATTTTGTATGTATATTGTATATGAAGAGATAAAGAAAAAATAATTTAAAGAAAACCGCTATAGTAATCAGGTGATGACAAATTGATAATAACTTGAAATGAAACAACTTTTACGAATCTACTCGCGTTTATTTTACACATTAGTTTTAATTAATGTTTATCCTGACGTTTCGAACCCTTTGCAGGGTCCGTGGTCACAGGGAGACTGCAAAGGGTTAAATAAACGCGAGTAGATCCGTAAAAGTTGTTTCATTTCAATGTGTAGTGTTCGCGTAAACTTTAGAAAACAATATGTGATAATAACTTGTTCTTGTTCTCAATCACCTTCTTGAACTTGAACAAAAACACATCGTATATGTGAAAAGGATGAGACATTCCGTGAGCGTGATTCAGGTTAGCTTCACCGACATCTAGCGGTAAAAATAGACAACCATTTTGTATGAGCCATGTACTTATTAAATATTATATAGGATTCGAACACAAAGCTTTGATTCCTCTCTGGTTACGCTAAAGCGCTAAAAGCTACAGTGCTTTGTGGCCCGTCAGCCCGCCCAAAAAGTTATGATTGCTTCCAGCGTCCGCTAAAAGGCAGAGAGGCTTAGATTAATTATTAATAAGGAAGATTTCTGCCTATGTGGCTGAGCGGAAAAGTGGCCCGGAATTTGGAGGTCCTGGGTTCGACTGCCAGGTTGGACAAAGAGCGTTTCGGATTTATCGACGCATAGTCCAGTTTAGACTACATGTATGCGATATGAACCTTTCCATTCTGAACTTTTTATAGAAACATATAGAGGTTCTAAAAAAAAACGAGCGAGCCTCACAGTACCTAGTCGCATATTATGTGTAACATTTGACATCTCACCTTAGAAATAAGCAATTTTAACATTATGCTGAAAAAAAACACAATGCTTAGTACGATTTTCTAATATTATTATGATAAAAAAAATACGGAAACTTTTCCATTAAGCAGTGACAGAAATTAACCTCAAAATTGAAAACAAATAAATTTAAATAATTTTTCATTATTACTTACTTGGATTTTTTATCAATGATTTGCACTTTATTGAGACTTATTATCACAGTAAATATTTATTAATATAGTTTAAAAGTCTATTAACACACGAAATGGTTGGTTGAAATCAATATAACAATAGAAAATAGAATATAGAATTAACAATTACGTATATTTTTTTACAAATCATAAAGATAATGCAGTAAATACTCATTAGAAGACATTTGACATATCAAAATGACCTTTGATAGTCAAATGACACAATATGTAACATATTATAATAATAATATGTCATACTCTTAATACCGATTTAAAATATACAAAATGGCGCGCGCTTGCGCGCTTCCGTTACTTCCTGTCACACTGTTACACATACTTCCGTCACTTTTCACGAAATCACTCCCACAAATTGTATATTATATAGAAATTGAGCGGAAAGATGTTACTCATTAATAATCGAATTATCAGCCTAGGTATATCTACTACTAATACTACTACAACTACACTTCTGGACACATCTATTGGCCCACCTTAGAGTTTAGGTTTCTATGGCCCCTACTTAAATATGATTGCTAGATTGAACAAAAACTATTGATGCAGTTTTAAACCTGATACATTTTACCATCTTTTTCGATCGTATTGTTTTAAATTTGAATTCAGAATACCACACGACATGGAGCTAAGCCTATCAAGTCGGGTATGAGCCTTGATGAACGCAGTTGATTTTTCAATAAAAATATGATGAGCAATGTGTTTCCTAACTATAACTATAAATGCGAGCATTTCCCATGGCATTGTATTTTAAAACTAGTTTCCAATTGCCAATATTAGTCCAGTATACCGAGTGCTATAGCCCCAAGTTAGGAAGTTAAAATGATTAAATGCTATAAGGATCAATTCGTGTTTGCGAGTAGATCCAAAAAATCTCCATAAAATCTGATTTTTAGATTTCAATTATTTTATCCTAACCTTTCGAACCCTTTGCAGGTCCGTGGTCAGAGGGGGGTGACTTATAATATGTGTTAGAGTTTTAGCATTTTTTACAAAACCATTGATAGATTTTATTGTCAAAATCGAATTAACGACTGTCTCCAAAACAAAATTTTCACTTTATCCGTTAGCTAACAATGCTCACTATTAATATTATTTTCAATTGTTTATTAGTAGTAAGGTTCTCAAAATCTACAAAATACATTATTCACGAGCGGAATGTAAGCGTAATGCCATGTAACAGTCTTCAAGTAATTGACACCAATACTCATTTTCCTCGGAGTTTCATATTAGTGTGTAATTTCCTCCATCCATCCAGCCACCATTGACTATCAACAAACAATTTTCAACTCTATTACTTAACATTAAAAGCTGTTAATAAGTATAAACTTAACATTGATCGCTGGCTAGACGGCATGGTTGACCCAATACATGGCTTGTCAAATGCAAATACTGCAGTGATATCCTCATTATAGAATGAATGGCGATTCTATAATGATGCAGAATATATAATTTCCACGGTGCATGCAGAAATGACCGAGAATTATGCCTGTTTGAAGTGTTTTTCTGCCGTATATTTTAGTTAGAGTGTAGGGAGTGGTAAGTACTGTTCCAACCCTACCCTTCCTTGTTTTTTGATAAACAAAAACTTAAACTAAACAACGGAACAACAACACACAACAAGTTAACATAAAAAAGTTTGATATTATTACTATTTCTATATTACATCTTTTTCAAACAATCCTGTTTTGTGGACACTGCGTGTTTGGCATTGTTTTTCATTCATAATTTGGTTGGCTCATACAATTTTTTAAATTTAATATTTTATTGAAAAAATGTTGTGGTGCCAAACCAGGGCTTATGTTTTGGTACGTGAGAAATATGAAATGTACACATATTTTTACCACATAATTTGCAATTAACACCTTTGACTTAGACCAAACTAATTATTGAAAAACAATAATATTTGATAACTTATATCTATATTATTTAATGTACAAGGAACTGTTTAAAGAAATATTTAACTACCTGTATACGAGTATATAGATTAAGATTACTACATTGTGTTATGAAAAAGAATACTCTCCTGAAACAGGTATATATTTACTGCAAAGGAGAGTCCTTAAAATTCATTCATAAAACTCACTTTGAATCCCGCATTACTGCAATGTCCTGCCAGCTCTTCATGTCAAAATTCAAATTCAAATTCAAAATCATTTATTCAGTTTGGGCTACAAGTAGCTCTTATGAATGTCGCTATGCCATCGGTTCGTTAGTCTAACTCCGGGCGGGAGATTTTGTACTAAGAAGAACCGGCAAGAAACTCAGCAAGCGTCCAGCTCTTTTCTCCATTACAACGTCAAAAATATTGGAAAATGCCCTATCATAGCAGGACACTTTCCATCACAAATCTCTCTGGGCGGGAGATCTTGTCACTTGAACACAAAAAAATATAGAAGACAACCACATGTAAAAAAACAAAATTAAAAATCTAAGTTAACAAATTCAGTAAAAATTTCAGTTTCCACAATGTCATACAGTACCACTACAGTACTCTAATAAAAGTCAAAAATTGTTTAAGAAGAATAAAGTCAAACTATAGTGAATAATAGATGTAGCAATCAAAGTCGTCCCGCCATCTTCTTCTCGGTCTACCTGGTCGCCTTTTCTTATTATGTGGAGTTCACTCATCAATAAAGTCACTAATCCGCACTGGACAGTTTGTGACCTATTTTCGAATGAGGAGCTTACATTCCTACGGAAGTTCGTACTTTAGCAATGGGGGCATATAATGGGCTAGTGATATTGGGGTCCACTCCGTTCTGATACTCGTCCATGCTCTGAACCCAATATTTACAGTGAAAAAAAACCACTGCATCCACAGCGATCTTTGTTGCCTTGACCCAGAAAGCGTGGAATATATAAATCGGACAAAAAGCCAGTTTCGCATGCCCGCCAGTTGTGGCTTCATGCAAAACCCGTTTCACAAAAAAAAACTTAGTTTTATTTTTATTTGAAACGGTTCAACAACTAACCGTTTAAAACTGAATACAACGATGACTTTAGTTGTTAAATTGTAAAGTATACATAGAAAAAAATCTGTAGTATGTATTTAAGATTTATTTTGTTTTACTTTTTATTTTTAAGTGACAATTGCTGCATTTCCCGGCAGCATAATGGTCAGTGCAACCGCCCGGATTACGGAAGACCCAGGTTCGGTTCCTTGCTGGGTCGGGTAGGCATTTAATTTTGTCACTGTATTTTATAAATACCTAATTCAGCTTCAGTGCAGCAATTAACACTTAAAATAAAAATATAAAATTCACTATAGCGGCATTTGTGTGGCATTTCATCTATAAAGATGAATCTGCATAGCCATCGGTTGCAATATTTAACCGTTAAAAAGATGGCACTCTGCCGCTAAAAAGTACTCAAAAATAAAAAAGTGCTTACGTCATAATGGTCAGTGCAGCCGCCCGGATTGCGGAAGACCCAGGTTCGATTCCTGGCCGGGTCGGGTAGGCATTTATTTTTTTCACTGTATTTAATAAATTATTTATTTTGTTATAAACATAACTGTATGGCACTTTAAGCGGTAAAGAAAGAAAAGAAAGAAAATACATTTATTGGCACGCACTACAACAAAAATTAATTAAATGTAAAATAAAAATATGTATGAAAAAACAAAAGTATATACATTCACAATAATAACAAAAAACAAAACAGAAGACAAAGTGTGGCCCCAGCCTCAGCACATACTACAGCGATATGAGTCCGCTGCAACCCTGGTATTCTGGAGGGGCCTAATCGATGTTGTTTCAACAAAAAAAAACAAAGAATAACCAACAAACACAAAATAATGTTAAAAAAATAGCTATAGTAGTAGTAGTTATTATTCTGTGCTTCGTTCGGCCAAGTAAAGCCGTAGGTGCCGGCTGCACTAGCAGTCGTTAAAAATCACCAATCCGGACTGGGGATAGGGATAGGTGGCATTTACCCAATAGTGGTAACCCAGAGTGGCAATAACACCACTGCGCCATTGAACTTCTTGAAAAATGAACTCGCTTTTAATGTTGACATTAAATTTTCATCATCATCAGCTCATTTTATTTCCCCACTGCTGGGGCGCGAGCCTCTCCTAATAGATGGATAGGGAGATGCAGTGTTATTTCCGCTAAATCATTCGTTTATCCAGCTTGGATGCAGTACGCTTGCATCGCCCACCCGCGTGCAAAGAAACAATAGATGCAAGTGAACATGCACACCAATACCGATACCCGACACGTGTTTCGCCCCTCCACGGGGCGTCCTCAGGAGATGTTGACTGGTCGAGAGCTGCGCACAGCTGCTCAGGCTGCATAGCTAAGGATACATAGCTGAATAAACGAGTGATTTAACGGAATTAACACTACATATTATTTCAAAGACTGCAGGCTGCTGGATGCGTCAAGCTGAGGACAGGGCGCTATGGCGCTCATTAGGGGAGGCCTATGTCCAGCAGTGGACTAAGATAGGCCGATGATCATGATGATGATTATTTCAATAAAAATATTTGTACTATGGATTTCCGCAAAATAACGCCTGATTCCATTCATTATCTTAAGTGGCCGATAGTTGTTTCATGTACTTACCTAAATATTACGAAAATAGTAATTTGTCATTTACAATTTAACTTTTCACTCCTACGTACGATACACACTTTCGAATAGTATTGCGATCACTACCAACTAGGTTAATCCACTTCGTTGGCTGTGACAGTGGGCTCTTAACCGACTTGTAGAGAATCTGATATAATCTGTAAAGTGACGATATCATTCAATTAGCTTACACTTAACGCTACAAAGCTGCATCTGTACGTGTAAACGTAAGACGAATCGATTGAAACGATTACTTTGAACGGGTAAAAGTGTTGTTAGCTTCTGATTGATGCTACGACTTTGTCAAATGTAACAAATCATCATCATCATCATCAGCTCATTTTATGTCCCCATGCTGGGGCGTGAGCCTATAGGGAGATCGGGCCATAAACCACCACGCGGGCCCAGTGCGGATTGGCGGTTGTTAACGACTGCTAATGCAGCCGGGACCAACGGCTTTACGTGCCTTCCGAAGCACGGAGGAGCTCGAGATACATTTTTGGTCCCCCATCCGATGACCGGCCTTTGCGAAAGTTCCTTAACCTCAGCATTCGCAGACCGGGCGCCTTAACCACTGCGCCATCGAGCTCCTCATGTAACAAATATTGAATGAGAATAAGTGCGTTGCTCTTTTTTCGAGACTTTGAAACAAATCGTTTTCAAATTTTTGGTCCAGTAACTAAAGTAATGTAGTAGGTGGCTGGCAAGAGCTGGATGTGAGTAGCCGCGGATCGTGCTCAGTGGCGTGCACTTGGAGAGGCCTATGTCCAGCAGTGGACGTGTGTCGGCTGATGATGATGATGAACTAAAATGACTTTAGTAACCTGACATATAAACTTCCTTTAGTATCAAGCTAGTAGATGTTTTTCGAGATAGCTTTTTTTAAGACAGAACAATCATCATATATTCACATAAGTTGTCATGCTTGTCAAAATGCTTATATACCTATGTTCGAAAATGTGATCGTACTGTCAGAACGTTGTCGATTCATAGAATAATAATGTATATAGTTATATTGTTAACGTGGAAGAATATTTTTGCTAGACACACAAATCCAAGACAATCCAATCACAATCCAAGTAGTACCATCTTCTAATATATAAAATTCTCGTGTCACAGTTTTCGTTGCCATACTCCTCCGAAACGGCTTGACCGATTTTGATGAAATTTTTTGTGCTTATCCGGTATCTATGAGAATCGGCCAACATCTATTTTTCATCCCCCTAAATGTTAAGGGTGGTCCACCCCTAAATTTTTTTTGATTTTTGAAATTTTTCCAATACAAAATGATTTGTTTGTAGTGTTGTCATGGAAACTGTCAAAGCGGTACGAAGTCCGCCGGGGGCAGCTAGTATATTATAATAGTTTAGATTGTATGTTTTGATTTCGAAAACAAAAAAATTAAATAAAAAACCTAGTGACGCAATGCTGTGCAAAGGTCTCCATAAACAAAATCAAGTCATTGTTACAACTGCTGGGTAGGGTGGTGCACCAGTGATCGACAGGAGCCAGCGATCGACATTTTTGTCCTTTAATAAATAAAAATTGGGGTCAGCAACTGATTTAAGGGTGCGCCGACCAAAAAATGCCAAAAGTGCAGTCACGGTTAAGTTGATATAATTGAAAATACTATCGTATTACATAATTAAAATATATATTTAGTATCAAAGGGATCGTGTTTACAATTAGTCCGATCCATAAATTCAAAACACACTATAGTTTTTACTACAATATCATTTAAAGTTGGGCAAAAATCATGAAAACGAGTGGCGGCGTTTAGTTCATATCTTATAGTTTATCTAAATTATTGTACCTCTGATTTTGTCTTATTAATTACCAATATATAAACTACAAATCGTCCGTCTCACATTTTCGATTTATCAAGCGGTTATTTAAATTATTATTTTTCAAATTAACACGTTAAATTCCCCATACAAAATTAGTATGGCCTCGCGGCATCAAATAAATATGGACGAAGACATTTCAAATAAAATATATGACCCTTAAGTATTTAGCAGCAATTGAATATAGGGTAATTCCTTCCTAGCTGACTTCCGTAAAATTTCGATGAAAATCTATGTTATTTTGTGGCGACGAAAACTGTGTTGAACACTGATCCACACCATACTTATTGCATATTTGTACAGAGACGGACGCCTGTTCATCAACCTATCCAAAACTGTCAAATTTCTTCAATTAATGTTCAACCATATGCCATACTTTTAAAGTTCAATGTCTATTGGGGAAATATGACAGTTGTAGTAGTATGATGAGCAGGCGCATGTACCATGGCCATGTTGAACATTATTATTTTTACAAGAGAAAGAAACTCCAGTTATTGTCAATGATATCGGTGGCAGAGTAATGCATGTTTTCTCTGTTTGCCAGTTACATTTCTAACGCGTGTGATTAAGGTCATCAGAACGCCATGCTGTTTGTACTGAATAGGTATATCTTAATCTTAATAAGATTTCTCATTTAGTTAGAACGTAGGTAATAGACGGGTTTAATATTGTGTTATTTATTACGATCGGGAACTGTCTTGGTAGTAGGATTTTGAATCCGATTCCCAGGCATAAAAATACTTATTTCTGCTAATGCGCTATTACTACGTTACCTATTAAAGCTAAAAAGCTTGTGTAAAGTATATGTTACCGTCATTAGTCTAATGGAGCTAAACATGTGTGCTGGAAATAGGGATCGAAAACCTATTTTCGCATTCAACCTGAACATCTATCAGTTAAAAGCTGTCGATGCTTAACAATTGTTTAGCATTAATGTGCATTCCTGTGTTTGGTTCGAAAGTTTATACAGGGTCTAACAAAATCAATAAGCGAACGTTTAAGTGTGGTATCTATAGATGTATACATCATTCTGAATACATTGCCGAAAAATGGGCTCCAGTTTTATAGTGATTTTTCAAAGTTATGTTTTCTAACAAACTAAATCAATTAAAATAATGCACAACATGAAACATGCTGTATCTTAACTAACACGCACGCAAGCGTCAATAAAAAGATAGTGTACAGATACACGCACACAATTGAAAAACCATTGTATGACATTCATACACACACGGCTATCTTTGTGTGCGTGTAGTACGGGTTTGAAAAGGGTGTATTTTTTGGTGAATTATAATAATGTTTTGTTGATTATCTCGGTAACGAGCCAGTAGTTTTAAACCAAATTTGGTGAGCATGCTCAGAGTGATGTATAGATGTTCTCCTTAAAAGTTCGCTTATTAATATTGTTAGACCCTATATAATGTTTATTACAGACGATTCGTAGCATAGTGTTTTAGAGAAAACTTTTCTGATAGCTGAATACTCAGATGCGAGCTTTTTAAACTGTCAAGGATTATTACCATGTTTTTTTTTATTCAGCTCACAAACATCCAGACGCAGCAACTGTCACCACATGCATTTGTGCCGAAATATCGGATTTTCAAACGAGCATATTAATCCTGTAATATTTCTTATCCATTTTTAGGGTTCCGTACCTCAAAAGGAAAAAACGGAACCCTTATAGGATCACTTTGTTGTCCGTCAGTCTGTCTGTCTGTCTGTCAAGACCCATTTCTCGGGAACTAGGTGAAATTAAAATCATATACTCAGGTCAGCGGTCCTTTGAAGTTGTGAAAAAATCAAACTTCGAAGTTAACGGAAAATTAAGATACGGTCGTTTATGTCGCAAAAACGTATATTTCGACACTCTCAAGGGAATCAAAATTCATAGGGTACTTGCCGTTGACCTAGAACTATGAAGTTTGGAAAGTATATCGTCTTATACTACAAATACAGGGAAAAGTCTGAAAACTATACATATTTAATTAAATCACAAAAAAACAGGGTCTTTATGCAAGGAACAGGAGTCAAAATTTTGAAGTAAGTTAACCGTGTCATGTGGGGTATCGTTTGAAAGGGCTTCATTTGCACAAGCTTAAACAGATTTTTATTTTTTTTATGATGTATAGATTTCGATTTATTACGAAGAATGAAAAAATTAATACCTTTTCCCTCTTTTATATGTATAGGTACCGAATAACTTTGGTATAATGTAGTACCTAACATTCGGGAAAAGTTCGAGACTCGATTCTTGAACTATAATATAATATATAATATGTACCCATAAATTTGTACGGCACCCTCGGTGGGCGAGTCCGACTCGCATTTGTTTTATAGATCATTATGTTTAAAAAAGTTGCCTTCTAACAATCAGGAAAATCTTAGCCCCCACACTGATTAATTTTGATGTGCCGTGCTTCACCGAGGCTATGGATGCCTGGAGACTCGCTTGCCCGAATTCAGATAAACCCGACAATCCATCTTCTCAGAGACGGTGGGATGAGCCGCTCTGCAGAGTAGTACTGAATAATTTACTTGTCACGTCTGCTACTTCTGCGGAGCGTGCGCGCCTGCTGGCTGTGGGCAAGTGGGAGTCGGGTCTTTGGCTTCATGCACTACCGTCGTCGAACTTAGGTACTTTGTTCGACGACACTACTTTCCGCCTCGCTGCTTCCCTGCGTCTAGGAGCTCCGTGTTGTTCTGCCCATCGCTGTCACTGTGGCGAAGTTGTCAACGTCCTCGGACACCATGGCCTGTCTTGCAGTCGAAGTGCGGGCCTTCCTAGCACAGCGTGCTGTGCTGGTGCTGCTGCTGCGGCTGCAGAAAACCTCAAGCGGCGAAAGTATAATAACCTTATCGGCAATTATATTTTCGAGCCGTTTGGGGTTGAAACCCTCGGGCCATGGGGTCCGAGTGCTCATGTTTTATTTAATGACATCTCCAAACGGCTGGTTGACACTTCCCATGACCCATGGGCTGGCTTTTACCTTGGCCAGAGGCTAAGCATTGCCATACAACGTGGCAATGCCGCCAGTCTCTTGGGTACATTACCAGTCGACAGCGACGCGGAGGAATTTTTTGACGCCATATTTTAGTTTCGTAATAGTTTTAGTTACTTTAGGTTATTATATTATTGTCCACCAGTTAAATATTAAGATTAAATTAATATAAATGCCTTCTATTTAAGTAATTAATGTGACTGAAGAAGGATAGAAAACTTTACAATAAATTCAATTTGTTAAATCCCTCGGCTCGTCTATCTAATTAACGACATTTTCTTGTAAAGGGTCCCCTGTAGGATTTAACAGAATCATTTAAAAAATTAACAAAGCTTTACTGGCGAATGCCCTAAAAAGCGTCGCGTCCCTAAACACCCTAATTGAGTGGAAAAAATGTTATTTTACGCTCCGACGGAGAGACGGCTTCTCCATAAAATTAAAACTTTTGGCCATTTTTGTTAGAAATGTTGTTTTTTAATTCAACGGGGACTTGTAATTTTTAACAATTAAGTTTGTTAAAAACGTAATGTTAATGGAGATTATCAGCATGTACAACCAGCAACAAAGTTTATGTCATATAAATTACTTTACACAAGAAGGTAAACAAAATCAATAGAGCGTTGACATTTTATAGAAAATTTATAGTATAAAAGTTTTACTCACACAAGAATCACATTTACTTATTTGTGAACGTAATTAAAAACATTACACAATTCATTTTGCTTACGCTAAAGGGCCGACTGAGGTAACACTAGAATAATTCAGTGTCAATTACTTAACCGCATTACAATTACAAAATGAAACAAACGAAATCGTGAATAGTCGTGTCTTGTTTACCATCCTAATGAGATCTTCACTTATCTAACATTTTGTAACACCATTTTGTATCTACCAATAAAGGTAGTACTCGTATAGTCACGAGCATTTTTTTTGATGTGTAACATCTTTCCGCTCGCCTTCTATATATACAAATTGTGGGAGTGATTTCGTAGAAATGGGACGGAAGTATAACAGGAAGTCGGAGAATTTGAAAAGAGGCGCCATTTTGTAAATTTTGAATCGATTTTATTAACAAGTCATATTCTTATTTTAAGTGACATATTGTGTCATCATTTTCATGTCAAATGTCTTCTAATGAGTATTTACTGCATTCTGTTAATGATTTCTATTTTCTATTGTAATATTGATTTCAACCATTTCGTGTGTAATAGACTTTTAAACTATATTAATAAATATTTACTGATGATATGATATGATGATATATCATTGACAAAAAAAAATTGGTTGCCTGTAAAGTCGATATACGGGCGAAAGTTTTACGTGACAACGACTTTGAGTGGTAAAATAATTTTAATGTGAATATTCATTCGTATAGTAGGAAGAAGGATGAAATAATAGTAACAAATTAAAACATTTATTTATACAAAGAATTATATTTAAAACATTAATTTATACAAAGAATCTCGCACTGAATTTCATATTAACAAAATTTTATTTTTACCTTTACACATACATACGTATTTACCTTTCACTTTTTATGTCTGTCTCTCTCGCTCTTAGGCGGGCTAACCATGCCCGAGTGGAAGGGACGCGTGCCTCTCACTCGCGCGGCAGACCGATCATAGTTGAGTGGGAGAGAGACGCAAGGCATTCGGCGGGCCTCTCTCTCGTTCGGTGACTCATCGTTACGTTACCGAGCGTTACACTTTTTCATAAGTGACTCCCAGCCGCAACCTAATTTAAGACGTTGTCACGTCAAAATTGGTTGCCTGTAAAGTCGATATACGGGCGAAAGTTTTACGTGACAATGACTTTGAGTGGTAAAATAATTTTAATGTGAATATTCATTCGTATAGTAGGAAGAAGGATGAAATAATAGTAACAAATTAAAACATTTATTTATACAAAGAATTATATTTAAAACATTAATTTATACAAAGAATCTCGCACTGAATTTCATATTAACAAAATTTTATTTTTACCTTTACACATACATACGTATTTACCTTTCACTTTTTATGTCTGTCTCTCTCGCTCTTAGGCGGGCTAACCATGCCCGAGTGGAAGGGACGCGTGCCTCTCACTCGCTCTCATTGTGAGCGCATAACGTGAGCGGAGCGTAACGCAGTTTCTTGAAGTGTCACCCGGCAAACCAATTTATAAGACGTTGTCACGTCAAAATCCAAGTATGTCAAATGTCTATTGTAAAATTGATTTCAAAAGATGAGATTTCAAATGTTACACATCTGCGACTACTGTAAGGCTCGTTCGTTTTTTAATTTTTTTTTATTGTTTTCCAAAACTAAAATAATGATAACAAACATGCTTAAAAACATATACAATGTGGTTTTTTGAATATAATCATGTTTCTTCTATACTATAGCCAAATTCGATAAAGAATGTTTAACAACAAAGCGTTGCCAAGCAACCAGTGAGAGACTTGTATTGAAAACCTTTTCCAATTGGTCAATAGGAAAGATTTTACGTAAAAGATTTATTTATATTAAATATAATATAGAAAATTTAAAAACCAAAAACTATAGTACAATCATAGCTTAGTTTTAACCTATGTAAGTGAATAAATTAGCTACCTTTAAATAATTAAAAAACTTGATGATTTAATAATTTATTTATTACATAAATTAATTAACTGCTGTCACAATCCAATTTTCTTTAATGTCAATTCAATTTGTTCATTCATGAATGTTTGTTTTGCATTGCAAATGCACTGTTTACGCTGCAGATTCAGATATAGATAAGATTATTGACCCCATATGGATACTAGTGTCATCTTCATTTGGAATGCTAGTTTATAATAAAGGAATTGTTTAGAATACCTCAATTTCAGTAATGACATTTGTTTAATAGGGCTAACAAGTGAAAATAGTTAACGTTTTTATTACGATCTTCGTATTATAACGTTTTTACCGTTGAGCGACTGATTTAAGCGAGATGTGTAGTAAGAATAATATGTCTTGCGATATCTTTTATGTAAAATGCAGTAAACAATTAAATAATACGAAAAACACAAAAACATTTTTGCCCAGATTTGTGATGACTCTAATTTGGTTTGTTTACACTCGAGTTCTTTATCGAGTTTGGCTAGATTATAGATGGAAGCATATCATGCTAAAATAATGGCATAAGAGTCAAAACTAGTCAAAAGTGTATAGGGACATATATGTTAAAGCTCGTGACTGTACGTATTCTGTACGTATTCTAAAGAACAGGAGATATCTCTGTTACAAATCTCTTGATCAAATTTACGAGACTGTATACATATTACATATCAGAATCCTATATATACTTCAAACGTCAATATTTCACAAAGCAAAAAGTAATTTTGATCTCTGTTGAAAAATGCCACGAGTGGGATTCGAGTCCGCACCCTCTTACTCGTATATACCAATAATATAAGTCAGTTCTAGTTAATTTCTTAAGAAAAATACAAAAAACTTTTTTTTGACAGAATTTATGAAGATTATAACTGTCCATTGTGGACATTGAATCGCATAAAATTTGGTAATTTTGATTTGAAGGATATCGAACTTTGTAGTTTTTATTGGATTCTGAAATGCTTCTAAACATTAACTAAACCGAATAACACTTTAAAAGTTTAAAATTAACGCAGAATTATTCTTAGCTAACTAAAGTGACATAAACAGCTGGCGATCGTTCAATAAATAACATACACCAACATATTAACAGAAATGTATATGAGTATGTCATAAGCCGTTTGAAATTTCCCATGCAAATTACTTACAACTTAACGATTAATAACTAACCGGGTGTCATCGCTCGCTGAACTAACATTGTGTGTGTAGGTACTATTAGTAGGGTTGCTGAGATGTAATGTATATTACATTTTAATAATTTATACTAATTCTCATTCATTGATGGGTCCATGAAGGAATGGCGTGATGTTGCAGGGGACCGGAAGGTGTGGGCAATAGTGTGGGGAGGCCTTTGCCCAGGAGTGGGACAGCTATGGCGGCTTTTTATGTTCCCACTGCTGGGGCACGAGCCTTCCCTATGGAAGGATAGGGAGAACGGGCCATAAACCACTACGCGGGCCCAGTACGGATTGGTGGTTGTCAACGACTGCTAATGCAGCCGGGACCAACGACTTTACGTGCCTTCCGAAGCACGGAGGAGGTCGAGATGATAAGCTTTTGGTCACCCATCCGATGACAGACCTTTGCGAAAGTTGCTTAACCTCAGCACTCGCAGACCCGGCGCGTTAACCACCGTACCATCGAGCTCCTCTGGCTGATATGTATAATAATAATTCTCATTCAGGCCTCTTCAATGAAGAGCTTAAGTCAAAGTACCGTAGTGGTATCAGTGTTCACACAGTTTTTGTCGCCAGAAAATAACATAATATTTAATTGTCGCTAAGGATTCATCAGTAGTGGTCCTCTATTTTAATGGTTAAAGAAAAAAAAAATCGGTCCTTTGGTCCTGTCACATGCTGGTAGTGGCACCAGCCACCATCTTGCCTATTAATAAATCACTACAAAGTATAAAACAAATTCGCTTCCCGCTGTCCCTATGTATGTATGTATGTATGTATGGTTAGATCTTTAAAACTACGCAACGGATTTTGGTGCGGTTTTTTTAATAGATAGAGTGATTCAAGAGGAATTTTTATATGTATAAATACATGCATGATATAGTAGAGAAACACTGATAATTATAAAGGTTTCACATTTTTTTGCGCTTAAATTGCAAACGCTGGCTGAACCCTACGAGATAGATCAAAATAATTTACTATAGTATTGTACACCTTAAAAAGGTTTACAAAAAAGTCAGCGATGTTTATCTCTTACGGATAACCCACAATAATAATTTTGTATCTTTTACTTTTTACGAGAAATAATGGTCTATTTACGAAGCGATTTTAAGCACTACAACATTAATCCTTATTCAATTAAGTACCTTAAATACATTGTACATTTAATATAGATTAATATGGCCCTTTACAGCATGTAATTTAAATGAATATTTTCGAAGATACAGATTTAAAATGCAGGGACACAGCGGTCGCGTGTATCATCATTGCACCCATGCGAAGCCGGGGCGGGTCGCTAGTGTTGTAATAAAGTACCTATCGTATATTCTATCTTCTAGCTATACGGGCATTTCAATATAATAAAGAAAACTATGTATCATCCCTCTACTCGTCTTTTAAGCGTTCTTTATTTAATTTTTCAGTTTTCTATGATTAACTATGATTATTAACTATGATTCTTAAGAAAATACTTTTTATATCGTCGTCTATTAAAAGCATAGTTATAAGTACTTACTTGAATAATAATCGCTTCTTAAATTGTAGTATTGATGACAGAAATCTAATTTCTGTAGGTTTTTGAGAAGTCTACGTATTTATTTACGCACTAACATGCAAATTTGTACCTGAAGTATATCAAACCACCTAAACCTAGTAAAATAGAGCAAAGGAACAATCTCAGAGGAAATGCTTTCCACTCGGAAAGATGATTTCTACTTGTAAATATAATTCTTTAAGAAAAGCAAAAAACACCTTTAGTTTTTTGTATGATGTTATCGTCTACAGGCTTCTGTGACAGCTTTCCATCGGGTGAACTGTAAGCAGTATATCCGCCTAGCTAGTGGTATTAAAAAAAGTTTGCTAATGTGACAGTGACATATATATGTGACATCACAGCAAGGGGGCTAGTAGCTATAGATTGTATAATATATTTTTTAAAGTCAAATGGCTACTATTATAATGTAGAAATACAGATTACAGATCGAATATGTAGCTTCATCAGCTCCTGCATTTTGGATATGACAGTTTCTTTACTCAAGTACCTAATTATTTATTTGCTTTTATCAAATTTAATAATAGTCCCCTGTAATGCTCGTCAAAGCTTATAAGCTTGTAGTAGGAATGGGTTCACGTCACTAGTCAGACTTGGGTATGGGGGATGTAATAACAATTTCTCGATTTCGACCCAAGCATAAATTTTTAATACATATATTTTCTAAAATTTTAACGCTTCTTGAATATACACCTTCACTTAATGTGGATCAGATACTCTACTACCAACAACCTATCTTCTTTTATTTGTGACAAGCCTTATGAACAATCATAAGGTGCGCATCAAAGTCACGCATGTTGAGACAACCCTAAGCAATCGCAGTTAAATGTGACCCGTCCGGTCCTACGGCTCAGTTCCTTACTCACTCGCCTACTGACTGGCTTGTCTACACTGCACGCTAGTAGCTTTCTGTAACGACTGGCCAGCGGTTCAGTGGAGAAAACCTGGCACTCGTAATGACAAGGTCACTTACCGACGCGTTTCTATTAAGTATATAATGTTGGCCTAGGATTTTGATACATAATATAGCGAACTATATTAAACGTCACCAAGAATTTTTGAAATGGCATTAATGAATTACTTAGCTTTCAGTTTGTCTAAAGACAATTGGGGTCGAAGGATAAACGCGTGTCAAGGCGTAATGTAATTGTAGACTAACGTAGGTAACGTTTATAGAACGAACGAGAGAACGGTAACGAGTATAGAATAAGCCAAAAAATGTATGACCCTAAAATAAATCAAACAGATTTACTTAAACTTCTTCAGGAGACAGTAAAAAATATTCCTTCTTAATTTTCCTAAAACTCATGACACACGGCATAGCTTTCTAAACCATCAATGTGGAATAAACAAGAAATAAACTGATTTTAGCAATACGCCGAGTATTTGACAACAAAATAACTAGGCTCACTCATAATTCATAACATACTAGCTAGCTAGCATTGTTTGGCAATACTGTATATAGTCAAGTCACTTAAACTGACCGAAGTATGAAAATAATAAACAAATTGTATAAAAATGCTTGAAGTAACAATGGCACAATAATAAATAACTAATAAAAAGTAGGTTACAAATATTATATTAAAAGAGAAATACGGTTCTACGCTCATTGAGTACACTATCAGAATTCGAGATTTCATTATACTTTAAGGAAAAAAGCATTATTAATGTGTCTAAAATAGAGTATCGTGACTAAAATGAGTCTATTATCATGACAAAAAACAAAAGAGAGTGATGGAAATGGCCACCTACAATTCGCCAGACGTCAATTGTTAAAAATGAATGCACCTTTTTAAAAATGGCCGATTTTGCTAAATGTCATGACTAAAACAAGAGAAGCCGGCTAGAGACGTGTCGACCCGCCGAATATCGTGTCTGCAAAAGGCATTCCTGGTTGTGGTGAAAATAGATAAATTTCTTTTATCGCGCGACGTGATCAGATGTTCGGAATACTTCAGAGAGTTTCTCTCGTTTTCAATAAACGCATGGAACGTGGTAACTAAGAAACGGTCGCCTTTGTTTTCAGACAAAGATTTCTAATTTGATCTACAATAAAGGTGTGGTACTTTTTGCTTGACTACTTAAGTTTGAATACTCAATCACCTGGTAGTTAAGTGTTTTGAAAGTCAATGGGAGAAATGGTTTAATGAATGTCTCATTGACAGTTTATATACTGGGATTTCTGTCAAAAACTGCGTAGTTTTGGAATTTTTCATTTTGTCATAAACACAAATATTGCTTTTTGTCAGCACTGGGATCCGTATTAGGTAATCCAAACTCACTATCCTTACTTTTTCACAAAAAGAGTAAGTACTTGATTAATAACCTAACAACTTCTCCGGTTTTTAAATTAATGAAACATTTCAAATTATTCACTAATGAAAAAAAAATACTTCCCAAGGCTTAATTAGACATTCTGCATTTATTGGTTTATGTTTAAATAATTTAGCATGTGCTGTAAGTTACTTTAAAGCTTATACATATCTATTACATAGGCGCTGCTATCATTATTGCATGCCATTTTTATGGATTGTACTAACATTATAATATAATTATAATCATTATAACAATAATAGCATTGACAGTAATTATTATTTTCATTCATCGAACTAAAAATCCAAAGCATTGCAGGAATAATTTTGAATGTTTCACAAACGACAGTGTCAGAAGCATAGAGGAGTATATAGGTAACGGGAATAGAGAGCTCTCACGGAAGTTTTTTGCATGTTTTATTTGATGTGTCAACAATCGCCATCTACGTTTCTTAACAAGAAATACCGACGTGTAACTGAGAATGTGGTTAGTATTAATAATTACCGGTAATTATTAGTAAAATTTCTTTATTATTAACTGGTCTAGGATGTTACGGTATCACGGTTAGTTCGAGGATTAAAATGTGTTTTTATTACAAATCAAAGACCTTCCAAGGACTAGATAGTACCATATGCCTCCATGGTTTGAATGCTATCCACAGATAATAAACCACTTTTCATTCGTTCATACAAGCGTCATTCAAAACACCGTTTTGTTTCACAGAATGTTGATACTTTTGAGTAAAGAAATCATTAAGCAAGATTAAAATATGACAAAATAATCAGAATTGTTTTTTGATGCTACTTATGTCAAGAAATCATTAAACACGATTAAAATATGACAAAATAATCAGAATAATATTAAAAAAAGAACGTCTTAAGTAATGTCATATTTTTTTTAGGTATTGACATAAGTAGCATCAAAAAACAATTCTGATTATAATGTCATATTTTAATCTGACTGACGAATGACTGAATGACGCTTGTATGAACGAATGAAAAGTGGTCTATTATCTGTGGATAGCATTCAAACCATGGAGGCACTATGGTACTATCTAGTCCTTGGAAGGTCTTTGATTTGTAATAAAAACACATTTGAATCCTCGAACTAACCGTATCATCCCAGACCATGTAGTCTTGGTCTAAACCACGACCAAAGTAGATTTTTAAGTAAGACTACTAGACAAGAATAAAATGGATAGAGTTTAAAAGTAAAGCGAATTAATAGTAGGTAAAAATAAATGCAATTACGACCAGCAATTTGTTTTCTTATTCCAAATTGGTGGAAGTAGTTACCTATACAATAAAAAATAAATACGACATGCACTGGCCACATATTATTTATTCTTAAATTGGTGGAATAATGGCGAAACAAAACACTGTAGCGCTGGCTAGTATTCAGTAATTTTCACAGTGACAGCTTCGGTTTTATTGGAGCGGAATGTTACGTTGGCGGGTTCAATCGGCGCTGGCGCGTGTTTGTCAGCTTTCATTTGCATCGGTCGTTTGCGTTCGCGCTCGAGTTTCCTTTGCTAAATTCATTTTTGAAGGATGCTAGGCGGATTTGTTGTTTTTTTTTGTTTCTATGTCCGTTTAGTAAGTCAATGTTTTTTTATAAAGTCCAAATTGACAATAATTGTTTAAAAAAAAATACACATTGTATTTTTAAGTTTTGGACGAAACAGTTAGGGTTGTTTTGGTGTGTTTTGTAAGCCATTTCTTTATAAACACTCTCCAAGTATTTTAAAATGACGCCTTATATTGGAACATAATTTTAATCTTCAAGAGAGAGGCTCCGTCTTAATAATAGAAGATACTCGTAGAAGGTTTGATTGAAACTTAGAAGATAGCGCATCGTTGTACAAATAAAAATATACATTTGTTATTTAAATATATATGCTATATTATTACTACTATGTTATATTATTATTAGTTAAACTAATTATTGTTTATTTTGTTTCAGGTAAGATTATAAGAAGCAGTTTACCACATACTTTCAAGTAGGTAAATAACTTACTTAATTAAAAGTGTCATGGGAATCCACATATGATTTAATATTACAAGACATTTTGTTCCGGAGCGGTTGCGTTCCGTTTTAATCATCATCATCTCAGCCAATAGACGTCCACTGCTGGACAAAGGCCTCCCCCAAGGATCTCCAGAACGACCGGTTTTGTGCTGCTTCCCGTTCCCGTTTTAATATAGTTACGTAATAAATCGTTAAATACAAGCCACTTTCAAAAATAATAGTGAAATGGAAACAATTTGAAAGTTTATGAAAACGAAATGTTTTATGCCAAGTAGCTGTCAGCAGTTGGGTGTACAGTAGACATCATAGTTTACGTTGCAAAATATTAATTCCATCAACTTTAATCCATTGTGCTAAGTTTCTTATTTGCAATGGCAAATGTATGAAAATGCGCATACATCTAGCAATTGAGGTAATGCTACAATTACTGAAGTTTACAGCTTTACTTATCACAATTATGTCTTTCTCTTCAGCTTTCTAACCATTTAGGTGATTCCAAGGTAAAGCATTGAGATTGCTTGTTTTAATTGAAGTTGTGATTTCAATATTGGTATATACATTTAATTCGCTTTTAGATTGTACAAGCTTTAAAATAAATATTTAATTAGAATTTCCGAATTAATTAGAATAAGAATTTAATTATTTCCGTACCGCAAGGTCTTAATCTTAAATTAATCTTAATAGTGGGACCTGCTGAGGTTTCCCTATCCCAATAGCATTTCGACCCACGAACCCACGACCCATCGGGATTATTATGCAACCCCATCCTTTCACTCTTCGTAAAGATAGATGCCATAAGTTTGGCAACGTTTTTGAGAGAGACAAGCGTGAAGTCTTCTAGTTCGGATAGGTTTCCCCAAGATATCTGGATAGGTATCTGCATAAATGTTAATATCAGATATCGACGACCTAGTTGATGACATTAAGGCCATACCTATAATAAGTCTTTCGATAAGTCTATTATTGTAGTTTTATGAGTCTCTAAGTGTAATTGGTTATAGGCTGGTATTTGACTTCACCTCACCTGATGTTAAGTGACGGTGCGGTCGAGGATGGAACATGCCTGCCTAGACCTGCCTGCCTTTTCACTCTGGCCTGAAGAGGTCCAGATTATTATACCTTTCAGGGAACACACTCGCAGGCAGCGCGTTCCATTCCCTAGCTCCTCCTCCTCCTCCTTAGTGAGTACACTAAAAAAGTTGAACCGAATCGGCTTGTGCGACAAGGTGGCGTATCTACAACATAGGGATGGAACTCGCGCCTCGTGCTCCGATAGCGGAAAGTGAATGGTGGGATTAGGTCGTGCAACTCTTTCGCGCACTCCCCGAAATTAACAAGTTTAATATGAGGAGCTCAATGGCGCTGTGGTAATCGCGCTCGGATGGATGGATGGATGGGTGGCTAAAATTCACTGGCTCAACCGTGCTTTGGAAGGCACGAATTGCTTATGGATGGCTGCACCATTAAAACCAATCAGCACTGAGCCTGCATGTGGTTTATACCCCGTTCTCTCTGTGCTTTTCCATCTATAGGGGAGGCCCGTGTCCCAGCAGTGGGAATATAAAATGAACTGGGGGATGGTGATGGTGATGTAATAACACTATTCAGCAAACTTTTCAGCTCAAAGAGCCACATATGACAAAAAAGACAAAAATAATGATTGAAGAGCCACTACTTTTTATTGTCTAAATATACTTTTTTTTTTAGTATAATAAGTCTTCCTCGGTTTAGTAAAAATATAATTTTATTGCGAAATTGGAAAAGCCGCAAATATTTTTCAAAGAGCTGCATGAGTCTCGCGAGCCGCGGTTTGCTGACCTCTGCACTATACCATTGTGTTTAAAAATATTTATTTATGTTTTTATTTTTATTTTTTTATATTAAAAGGAGGCAAACTAGCAGGCGGGACACCTGATGGAAAGTAATCACCGCCGCCCATGGACACCCGCAAAACCAAAGTAAGCGCAGACGCGCTGCCGGCCTTGAGGAAGGAGTTGGATCTTAAAAAGGGAGTAGGAATTGGGAGAGGGGAGGGGTGAGAGATGGGCCTCCGGTACTTTAACTCACCGGATGAAACACAACAGCAATGAGTGCCATTGTTTCACGCCGATATTCTGTGAGAGAGTGGTATTATTCCGGGCGAGCCGGCCCATTTCCTGCTGCAACGCAGCGTGGCTCTACCACTCAGACACTGTCACTCATTTAGCACCACCCAGGGGTCACATGTAGGGTCTCAAGGGTAAACCTACGGACGCGAGTAACTTTAACCCCCCAAATGTGTAATTGAAATAATAATAACGTAATTTAAACAATTGGGAATTAAATATACCCTATGAACTGACGAAAATATGTAATTATGACCTCTAACGTGAGGTAACACAGTTTTAGCCCAAAATTTATGGGCCACGTATATGTAATGTTTCCATAGATTAGTGATAATAGTACGTTCGTGTAAAACTGCCCTTACGGCATAAACATCGCGATAAGGAACCTACTTCTGTACGCTTTTAAGCGAACGAGGTTGTATTTTCCTAATTGAGGCATGCTCTTCTAACTTTTTAGGGTTCCGTAGTCAACAAGGAACCCTTATAGTTTCGCTATGTCCGTCTGTCTGTCTGTCTGTCTGTCTGTCCCCAGCCTAGCTCATAGACTCTTAGTACTAGAAAGCTGTAATTTGGTATGGATATACATATTAAATACGCCGACAAAGTGAAGTAGGTATGTAATTTATTTTTCTTGTCTACTCCATAGTGTGGGTTATCGTTGGATAGCAATTTCAAAAATATTGCGGGTTTGTGGAAACAGTTTTTTGATTGAGGCATCCGTTTGTAAACTAATTAAGCTTTAAAGTGCAAAATTTTGATAGAATCAAGTGTCCCCCCCTCCCCCCCTGCTAGCCAAATGGTTGTTTTTGGATACGTGAAAAAATTCACGGTAGTTGTATTATATGATGAAGTTTAAAGGAAAACTATCACAGCTAAGTAAGTAGGCTTTACAAGTTTACGAGTAACAGTCGACCAACTTATAAAATGTACTTGGCGCAGTACAAATTTAACTACTTAAATGACTTTGTCAGGTGTGTGAAACCGTTAGTATCTACATTAAATAAATGTTCATAAAAGCCCTCTTCTTAGAGTTCACATTATTCAGATGGGGTACGCAAGGGGTACGTTTTAGAGATGATATTCCTTGTACACAAGTTGCTGAATAAGGATAAAGGGGATATTCGTTGACAGTTTTGTGTTCTATAAGATAAATTTTTATAACCTTTTTTTTAAAATTAGGTATTAATTTAGGTAGTTTTTAAAGTATGTAGTAATTTAAACGAGTATGAGTATATCCAAAATTTTTTTCAACAGATGTTACCAATATTTCAATGTTATTTACAATATTTATATTTTCTAGTATAACAAAGAGGTACATTTCGTCTGTTTTAAATCAAATCAAATCAAAATATTTATTCAGTTTCAAATTAAAATTAATAAACAAAAATAAAATATAAAATAAAGAAGCGAAACTGAACAGGGCCCCACTCAGCACGTGTTGCAGCATGAACATCACCTGCAACGCTGATATTCTGCGGAGCCCTATTGTTTGTGTGTGTGTGTGTGAACCAGTATAAGCAGAAGCGGCCAGAAGCGCTTCGCTTTTACAATTTTAAATAGTTGGTAATTGTAATGTTGTTAATGTTGTTTTATGAATAAAATATTATTATTATTTTGAGTATCTTGAGTATGTCATGCTCTCTTTATTTGTCTCTGCGGTGGTGGCGTGTGCGTCGGGTCGTTACGTTCCCTAAAATATGGTTGAGCGAAGCGATGGCTGATTCATATGTCATACTCGTGAACGGAAGCCTGCTGAAGTGTGCTGCCTGTGGAGGCTGGTCTGCTCTTGCATACTTATCTTATTTTTAATATTATTTACTGTAGTTTGACTTGGTTTTTCTTAACCAATATTTTTTTTTAGAGACTACTGTAGTGGTACTGTATGACATTGTGGAAATTAAAAGTTTTACCTGATGTAAATTTGTTAACTTAGTTTTTATTTTATTTTGTGATATATATATTTTTTTATTTACATTTGTGGTTGTCTTCTATAATTTTGTGTTTATTTGTAATGGAAAGTGTCCTGCTATGATAGGGCATTTTCCAATATTTTTGACGCTGTAAGGGAGAAAAGAGCTGGACACTTGCTGAGTTTCTTGCCGGTTCTTCTCAGTACAAGATCTCCCGCCCAGAGTAGACTTACGAACCGATGGCATAGTGACATTCACAAGAGCTACTTGTAGCCTAAACTGACTAAATGATTTTGAATTTTGAATTTTTTGAATTTTTAATAAACTCATATTATTAATATTATAGTTACTTATGTAAATTTAATGATGACGCAAGAAATAACAAACAAAATCAGTTGGTAATAATATTTTTTATCATAAACTAAAACACAGTCAGTCTTTTACAGATTTATTTGTTGATGGAGAAAATACTTTTTAAAATTACGTTTAAATGAATAAACTGTTTGTATGTATGTATGTACGAGGTAATCGCTCAAACTACCAAAGCGATTCAAAAAAATATTTTACTTATAAAAAGCCACATTATCCCTGTATGATATAAGTTATATTTTAATTCAGAATCACGGTATTTGAATGTTGGCGTGAACAAAGTCGCGAGCAAGTCCCTAGTCTCAGCGATCCAGTTTTACACCCACAAGGTTTACGTGCATAAACATGTCAAAGATTAACATCTTCAGGAACATATAAAACTCGTTAGATTGAGACGCATCGCGCTTATCTTTATTACAATTATCTGATACAGCAGTATATGTACAAGGAACATCATCTTAATCGTCACAATAATTTAATCATAATCATTCATTTATGCAAACATGATGATTAGGTACTTTTTTTCCTAAGCACATTTAGCCAGTGTAAAAGTATTTTTTCTTACAATGTATTTAAATATTTGTTAGTAGATGATAATGAAGAATGATAGAAATGAGTAGTCTCATCACCATCAACATCATCTCGGCCAAAAGATGTCCACTGCTGGACAAAGCGTCCCCCAAGAATCTCCACTACGACCGGTTTTGTGTTTAAATGAGTAGTGATTAATGATATTCCCACCAACCCCTTGAGTATCAGTAAAAATGTGGGGTATGACTGAAATCTCACGCGTACTTCTAAATAGAATTTTAAAAGTCAGTTTAGGGAAAGCTTTCGCCTAACAGAGGAAAGAATAAAAAATAAATTAGAACCATTCTCGTTTTCATGTTATTAAGCACTTAGGCACGTTTTAAAGTTAAAGTGAGCACTAAAAACGCACCTTGTTATTACGGAGATTGAGATATAAATTTTGAGGTTATATCCAGGTAGTTGATTACAGAAATTCACCTTTCCTTACAGCTTTTTATTTATACCCAACATCGAAGTGTTACTCATTTTCGTCTGCACCGTACCGTACATAAAGAATAAGATTGTAAATTTTACCTTTGCACCGAGCCCCGATAAAAGTAACGGTATCTGTAAATTTTTATAGTACTTTTAAAGCGCCAAAAAAGGTATTGTAAAAAAACTGATTTGTTAGCGCGGAAAGTTTACGGCTCGTATGGCAGCGACGCGACTATCAATATACATTTTGGTTCAAAAGTTGTGTTTTTTTTAACCGCTAAGGTAGCAATTAAGCGTACGGTCCATCAGATTGATAGCGGTTACCGTTTTCATATGTTTTTAATACAAAAAAACGGCAATCGAGCAGAGGGCTTATTATCTAACTCATTAGAGTTTTTTCAAGTTTTTTTCAGTATCAAATTGAAAGGTATTATGGCGATAGGTATTAACCTATCGTAGTACCTTTCAATATGACATTTGAAACCTATAAATAACTTCAAACTAATTCACAAGCGTCAGTGGTTGAGATCGCGAAGCGTTTTTGAATTATGTCGAATGAACGACATCGTCAATTTGACAATTATTTGGAATCGTCTATGCAAATTGACAAGCTTAAATACCTTTAATTGGTATCGTGATAGATAGTGTTTGAAATTAGTAAAAAATCGAAAGTCGATAATGCTTTCGAAGTTAACTCGAACTGTTTCCGTAGTAAGACTGCGAGTTGTAAAAGAAACTGAGTTACGACAACGGTTGGCGGTTATCGAAACTAATAAAGCGCTCTTAATGTTTCCAGGAACGTTCGACATTCGATTTCGACACAATCGTCGTATAAAGTTTCTGCAAACCGAGACACGACCATGAACACTTTTAGCAGATGACTTATAGCCGGTTGTTCGAACGTTCTTACGACTTTACCTTATTACGTTTGTACTTTATGCCATTGGTAAGCATTCAAAATAAAAAATAAATAAAATTCAAAATCATTTCTTCAGTTTAGGCTACAAATAGCCCTTATGAACGTCATTATGCTATCGGTTCGTAAGTCTACTCTGGGCCATGTACCTTGTACTGAGAAGAACCGGCAAGAAACTCAGCAAGTGTCAAGCTCTTTTCTCCCTTACAGCGTCAAATATATTGGAAAATGCCCTATCATAAAAGGACACTTTCCATCACAAAAAATAAAGGACAACATCACAACACACAAAAAACAACAACCTAAAAAAATATCTAAGTTTGCAAAAATTTCATAACCACAATTTCACAATGTCATACGGTACTAATATAATGAACGCCTCGGTGGCCGAGTGGCAGAGAGCTCGGCCCGATACCCGAAGGTCCCGGGTTCAATTCCCAGGTCGGGCAAAATGTTTTTCGGATTTTTCGATGCATAGCCCGCGTTTGTGATCACCAACCCGCACTTGGCAATCGTGGTGATTAAGCCATTACCCATCAATTGTAGCGATGACTTGATTTCAATGATGGAGGCCTTTGCCCAGCAGTGGCACAATTATAGGCTGTTTACTACTTACTGCTAATATAAGTCAAAATAATTCTAAGAAAAACAAAGTTAAAATATACGAGTATAATAAAAATAAAAATAAGATAAGTAAGCAAGAGCAGACCAGCCTCCACAGACGGCACCCGCAATCAGCCATCGCTTCATTCAACCATATCTTGGGGAATGTAACGACCCGACGCACATGCCACCACCGCAGCGACAATAAAGAGAGCATGTCATCGCATACATACCTTTAAACTAACTCTCACATCTTTCTGCCAAAAAGTTAGACAGCATAAAATGCACAAATTTTGAGTAAACTCGCCGTTAGTGTCCTCGACGCCACATTTAAGCATAAACAAAGTAGGGCTCCGAGGTGGAATAGATGCCATCAGTGTTAGGTTGCTAGCTGATCGTCTGATTTGCAAGCATCTTGGAACCCTTGTCCCTTATCGGCACTTACGACATGCACGGGAAGTTAGGCAGCTGGTACATTATTTTCACGTCCCAGACCAGCATGCAATAATTAATTCGTAATCACAATCTTATGTTATTATCACTTATTTGTTAAATATAGTTTATAAGGAGGATACAGTGTTGTATAAATCATTTATTTGTAAAACATACTAGAGATTTTGAGAATAGTGTGTTTAGAATACATTGTTTAACAATAGTCACGCGAGAACTTCTACAGTACTAAATAAGTTTCGTAGGTACTTACAATGTTAAAATACCTCTCTAGTGTTGTTTTTACCACATAACATCGCATGACAGCTTAAATCATAACAATATCGGGGTAAACGCTAAAGGGCCCATAACTCCCCACTCTAAATGCTAATATGAGCGCAATACTAACGCCCGTTCACTTCCCTATACGGCAGCCAATAAAGCCGATTATAAACTAGATATCGAAATGGGTTCTCCATTTAGGGTTGTCAAATACTTAAAGTCTTTAAGAGTTACATTCCAAGCGTTTTTAACAAAAGAAAAAAAAACTGATTACTTTATTTTACTGCGGAGAAGCGCTTGGCCTTCACCTCACCAGCGTACATAGTGCGAGTTTTATTATGCCATTTAATCACGTTAACGAAAACGAGAATTTATATGGCATTGAAGCAGCGCCTCTGTGACAAAAGAGGAGAGTTAAAATTCTGCCGTACGAACGTGATCGAATGGCAAATTAAACTCGCACTACCTGATCGTAAGTGACAGTAACCGCTCGGCTCGACTTCATTGCGTTCTTTCTATTACGCATGACCAAGACTTTCATAATATGACGCGCAATGTACTGTATTCCCGATTGACGCGTCGCAAAACGCTCGTGCTTGGGCCGGGGCCTGAGGCCGAAGGTGGACATTCCTTTTAAATAAAAGAGTCGGTAACGACTACGGTAACTGCTTTTCATTAGGTAAGCCGTTTATTCTGCCTACTAGGTTACAAATACAGATTCCTTTTGAAGTAAGCGGTACATTGTCGCCTTGGTTGGTATACATTGTCAGATGTATTAATTTTAAAATATATATTTAAACAGGTTACTGCTTTAATACCCATCAGTTAATAATTAGATGGCAATGATCTTGCGGTAGGCGACTCACCCTTACTGGGAAACCTACAGTAGCCAGTTCAAATTTTGCAATGTAACGAAAAAGTACTCGACTCTATGTACCCATTAGTTACATTATTTATAAATAAGATAAATGAATTATTAAAAAAGCTCAATAGAAATTAAATTTAAATTGTTTTATATAGTTGATTTAAAAAGTAAGTGCTGACAACATCGTCTTTGATTTGTTTATATATTTTAATAATTTATTTTAAATCATTATTTTAGAGAGCTGTTGTTGGCAGCCCTGGCTTCAAAGAAAGCGCGTTTATAATAGAGTTCTCCTAGTTATACATTAGTACGATAAATCAGACACCCATAAAGCTTAATACATATTTAGACATTCGTCAAATCTGAAATTGAATGGTTATGCTCTACATATAGATATATGTAGTTCTGAAACAGAAATTACAATCCTGAAACAGGGAAGTCAGAAGACTCACTATTTTTTTAATTTTTTTATTGACTTCGTGTTAACGCTTGGTTTATATCCCCAATTGATGTAAAGTGATGATGAGGTCAAAAAGGTCGAAGGTGTAAGGGCACTTCCACCTTAATCACTGAGGAGCTTGCTATCTTTTCTTAAACTGTCAAAGCACAACAATACTACTAAGATTGATTTCATGGTTGCATATTTAAAAGATAATGACAGCCAGGCAGATTCAAAATAAACTTTAAAGCCAACCAAATCGATTACAAACACCCTCCGCTGGGAATCGAACCCGGCAACTTTGGAACTGAGACCGACAGTGGTTTTACCACTGGACCACAAAATTAAATCGACTGTACTTCACAGTATGAGTGCAAAGCTAATATTAGTGCAGAAAATTTAGGGCGTCCATAGTTCAGCATAAGCACTCGCTTAACTAACTCTAGTTTGTCTGTTAATCTTCAACGTAATGGCCGTGGAACTCGAACAACGGCGGCTCTTTAGCTAGCGATCGGTGTCTCGTTGGCTCGCTCTATTGGACTCCATTATAACCGGCCGCTTGTTACACGGACGCGTAACGAAATCGTTAAAAGAGCGCAAATAGAATGTAAGAAGTTTGTATTTATGATTTTTATAAGTGGAGGGAGGAAGGGGAGGACTTTGCCCCGCAGTGGGAAAGTAATGGCTAAATAGATAGATAGTTAGATGTCTATTTATGTCTTAGCTTTAGCGTTTGTATTTATGATTAAGTTTTTTTGTATCGTTTGTATTTGAAATATTTTGATCTGTTATTTAGAACTTGTTAGCATTTAGATGCATAGAACATAGGAAAAATACAAAAATAACTTATAATGAATAGTTATATTTTTTATAATATCATAACAAGGAAACTGTTTCATCATGATTTGTTACAATACATTGACTCTTTAGGTTAATTGTTTAGCACATAAACTACTACCAGATTTAATGAACATTTTGTTTTAATTCCTTTTCATTTACAAATTGCAATCGCTTATACAGTTAAACCAAGATAAAACGCTGCCAACTTTTTAAAATTTTCAACGATAATTGGATCTCGTTCAGCGTAATGATGATGCATGCGGCTTGTCGGTGTGACTGTCATCCACTGTAACCGCCTCAGAGCACGCCCATAAACATACTCTTTGATTGGATTTTAATAGCGTTTTAATTAATTTGTTGCATACAACTTTCTACGGTACAAGTCGGGCAATTGATATAGTCGTGTAAACTGGCATCGTCGTTAAAAGGTAAACATTATATTGACAGAACCTTACCGGTATATAAAAATCTGAACATTTTAGTATCTCGTCACATTAATATTTTTAAGTCTCTTGTACACACGCCTGCACATCAACCTACCACAAACTGTCAAATTTCCTCAATAGACTCTGAAATTTATGATTAAGGCATATGGTTGTCAATGTATTGAAGAAATTATAATTATTTATTTTTTTGTTTCTAATTTGTGTTTGCAACCACAACCAAATGGTGTCAAAAATAGGTAAAAATATTAGCTACTCTTAAAATGAGAAAATGGTTCACTCTTAATTGTTATTGTAACCAGACCTCAACCAGGCAGACGAACATTCCCACTTCTACAGCTAACCGGGACCTGCCGGAGACCCAAATCACCAATGGGCACCCCGCATTAGAATGCTACATTAGCGCTGAGTAACATAGGCTAATTATCAAAAAAAAAAGTATACCCGTGCGAAGCCGGGGCGGGCCGCTAGTATATAATATAATGAGTGAGGGTGACGCCTCGGTAGTCTAGTGGTAAAATGTTCGGCCCGATGCTTGAAGGTCCTGGGTTCATATTCAGGTCGGGCAAAGTGTGTTTCGGTTTTTGCGATGCAAGGACCGGGTTCGTGATTACCAACCCGCATTTGGCAAGCGTGTATGTAGTTCAGACTTGATTTCAATGATGAATGCCTCTCCAGCAGTAAGACACTATACACGAAGACATTTTATCGGTGATCAGGACCTACTGATTCCGACTAAGTTAATGAAAGCCATTGCATTATTATTAAAACTTACATGTCAGTATTCCATTATTTAATTTTTTTGTCTGGGATGTAAAGTTAATAACTATGAATATTAAAATCATGGTCATCCTACTCCTCTTTGTTACAAATAAAACCTATTCATAAGTACAGGTACAACGATGATAACAAACCTCATTGAAGATTTAAAGTTTTTCATGTTATTAGTAATAAACTGTCAAGTGTCAGACAACGTAAAAAAATAACTTTAATCTTCACTTCATAAAAGTGTAGGAAGACCATACATTCTAATTAATTTTGGTTACCTAATTAAAAATACAAAATTAAATTTATAAAAAGAAAACATGTAACTACTATTATTTTTGCAATGGGCATCATTTACTTAGTCGGAATCAGTAGGTCCTGATCACCGATAAAAAGTCTTCGTGTATAAGCTCCTTGTGCCGTACTCGCTACAGACAAAAAAGGTATTCTGCCAAGATGTCTGGCAATGTCGCTCGGCTTTGCCCAACATCCTTGGTGACAAGGGTTGTGGCACATTAATCCCTTAGCTGGCAAAAGTATATGTGGCTAATAAAACGGCCACTAGAATAACTCTACAAAAAAAAAGTTTTTTTTAGAAATCCTTGCTGATTCTTAGCAATTGCTCTTTATTGTTTACATTGAATTGCAATATGTTCGACAACTACATTACAATAGTTATTGTTAATCATAATATTCAATTACAACACGTCTTTTATTTGTTTCATGATAAGAAAATAATTTGACTGATAGATAGACGTCCTGAATGGGTTGTGTGTTTATTTTATTTATTTACTAGCGACTCGCCCCGGCTTCGCACGGGTGCAATGTTGATACACGCAACCGCTATGTCCCCGCATTTTAAATCTGTAATATCTTCAAAAATATTCATTTAAATTACATGCTGTAAAGGGCCATATTTATCTATATTGAATGCACAATGTATTTAATTGGATAAGAATTAATGCTATATTGCTTAAAATCGCTTCGTAAATAAGCTATTATTTCTCGTAAAAAGTAAAAGATAAAAAAATATTATTGTGGGTTATCCCTAAGAGATAGACATATGCCATCGCGGACTTATTTGTAGACCTTTTTAAGGTATAAAATACTGTAGTACATTATTTTGATCTATCTCGTAGGGTTCAGCCACCGTTTGCAATGTAAGCGCAAAAAAATATGAAACCTCTAAAATTATCAGTGTTTGTCTACTATATTATGCATGTATTAATACATATTGCGGTTATTCTATGTACCCCCCTCTAGAAATAATGTGTCTCAAAACAATCCTATGAATAGAATGTGTGATTTTTTTAATGAAATCGGTTCGGATTGTGACATTTTTGGCTGTGGTACCCATGCCTTCAAGGGATCACTAATGGCAATGCTACATACCAATTAATACTTGTTTTGGTATTGTGTTTACATATTTGTTTTTGAGCTTAGTCATTTTATTTTATTTTACTTAACTATATTTTATTTAACTTAATTTTATGTTACCAAACTTTGTTTAACCTAATGTTAATTGCTTTTGTTATTTGGTAAGTTAAAGGTAAATGCTGAGCACTTTTGTAATTGGGCACGGATATACCTTATTAACTGTACATAAATGTATTTTAGTATGTTTCCTATCTGTTGTCTGTAATTGTGTCTTAAATAAAAAAAAAAAAAATATAAACCTTCCTCTTGAATCACTCAATCATATTAAAAAACCGCATCAAAATCCGGAGCGTAGTTTTAAAGATCTAAGCATACATACATACATACATACATACATACATACATACATAGGGAAGCGACTTTGTTTTATACTATGTAGTGATTAGGACAACCAACAAGATGTATATATTTCTGTATTATTATTATTATACTCTTTATTTATTTTCTTTCTTAAAACTAGGTTTTCACAATATTTTAATATAAAAACAATAAAACATTATAAAATCCTAATTCTAGAGTACCGCCAACAGCGGGGCAGGGCCCAAGCTACCGGTGGTCAGTGCTGCAGACTGAGGAACCTCCTGACAATACGTGCCGTGTCAAGGAGAACTGCTTTCTGAATCTGACCCTTGATCCAACCATCAAGCGAGAGCCTCTTAAGATGTTGGTTGAGAAATAAATAAACGCTAGTAGATCATGTCGTAATATACAAGATAAACATTGGTACTGGTTAAAATGTTTGGACGATTCAAAAGTACTTATTTTTACATTTACTTGAATAAACATTTTTGACTTTGGCTTCGACTTTGACTTGTCTCAAATAGTTTCTACTCTACCCATGCTATCGTTATCTTAAACTACTATTGCACGGAAATTCTTCGAAGAAAGTTTTAGAATGAATATTTTTCCATTTCCAGTTGATTTTTAACAGACGACATGACTGACATGATACCAAGCGAGCTTATCTAAGCTCAAACGTATAATATAAAGGACTAGTTGTTGCCCGCGACTTAGTCCGCGAAGACTACAGTAAAAAAAAAAAGTATCCTTTATGCTGGTCTGGGTCATGGTCTGTATATGAAGAAAGTTTCATTAAAATCCATTCAGTAGTTTTTACGTGAAAGAGTAACAAACATCCATCCATACTTAAAAACTTTCGCGTTTATAATATTAGTAGGATGTAAGTGTACTTACTGTTGTCTATATTTTTATACATCTCAACTGTTTCTTTTTGCTAACAGACTTTAATATAAGAAAATGTGTATTTTTTTTTAGATATTTGATGTTTTTTTATTTATATATTTTTGAAGTTATTTAATATTGTTATTTAATACAACATCAAGCAGCAGATGAAATCGCAGCTAGACATCGCGGGTCATTCACCTTCCACCCATTTGTATTCTAAGTAAAAACTTCTTTGTGCAACTAAATTAAATTTAAAATGTAAGTAAATACACTCGAGGCAAGGGTTAAACAATATTTTTATATAAATTTGCTCTGTCTAAACAGTATAATTAATAAATGCTCACTTTGTTATTATTACAATCAAGAGATTTTGTATTTTGTTAATTAAAAAGGTCAATGAGGGTTTCATAAAGTTTCTTTCTGAGAGCTGGATGAGAGTATAGCCGCGCATCGTGCTCAATGGCGTGCACTTGGCGAGGCCTATGTCCAGCAGTGGACTAGTATACGCTGATGATGATGATGAGGTTTATTATAAACGGGTAATTTGCAAATAAATTTCAATGCAATTGTAAAGTATTAAAATTAACCGCCTCTGTGGTCTAGTGGCTAAGACCACCGGTTTAGACCCAGAGGTCCCGGGTTCGATTCCCAGCGGGTACATGTTTGTGTACTCGGTTTGGTTGGTGGTAGGGCTTGTTTGTCCGCCTGGCTATTTTTTTTTTTTCGAGAGAGATTGCTGATTGCTGCTACGGCATTTTCAGCTTCACCGGGCTTTTTGGGGGCGGCGAGAAACGTAAAGGGTCCCTCAAGCCGTGTGCAACGAATCACCTTCAGAGGTTATCTAGAGGGAACGGCATCGCGCACAAGTGCGCGTCCCCGTGCCCTACTAGATTCTCCGAAGGGTTCGATCGGATCGGGGAGCGGAGCAACCCGAGGGCGCCTTTAAAGGCACGGACCTCGGCTCGGGTTGACCGGGCCGTGGAGGAGGAGAGAACCGACCAGGTACATGTCTGTACCTGGTGTAGAGCGAGTGTGAACCGGTTCTTCGTACCCTTGTTCTACGAGTACGGTGTCTTGGGCCTAAACTGGTGTGCATGTTTAGTGTATTCTGTAAATGTGTGCTGTCATTTAGAGGATCGGGCGGGGGGTCCGCCTGGCTAGCTACCACCATCTTATCTAAATATGTCGCCATAACATCAATGTTTGTAGCATTGTTGTGTTCCGGCAGCTACAGAAAAGATAGCCAGTACCTCACTAGTTGAGAATCCCGGGTGAAGTGCGCTTCCATCATTGGCCTTATCATCACTTAACATCAGGTGAGATCAAGGCACTGTGCTTACCCGTAAATATATAAAAAAAAGAAAAAGAAAAAAAAAACATTTAGTGTCATTAATAGTTCGCTTAAATTACGGTTACTTCCGATAATCTTTGGGTTAAGTTTCTTACCAGTGAGACTCTCCCAAAATCAGGACTAGTGGTAGATTCTTTAACATATTTTTTTGTTTTTATTTTAATTGAATCCTTAATTGTACATATAAAACACATATTGAAACAGACGTTATACAAGACATATGCGAAGGTGGGCTTATCCCTAGAAGAGATCTCTTCCAGCCTAGCTGTGGTACACACCACAGTTAAATGTTAGCTTCTTGCTCATTTATACAACAAAATCACAACATGTTAGCTCAAATCTTTGTTACTTCGTTGACTTAAATGTAAGGCTAATTTCTAGAGGTGATGTCTGACATTGACCAGTAAAGACACGTTGGGAACATTCGTCGTAAGACTTTCGATACCAAGCCAGTTTTTCTCTATGCATTAGGTTGCTTTTCCACCAGACATGGGCGGGGAAGCCGAGCGGTGTTAAAAAAAAAACTCCAATAGGATTCCCATTTTACACCGCAAGGAGGAGCGCGATGGCGCAGTGGTTAACGCAGCCGGTCTGCGATTGCTGAAGTTAAGCAATTTTCGCAAAGGCCGGTCATAAGATGGGTGACCAAAAAGTTATCATTCGAGCTCTTCCGTGCTTCGGAAGGCGCGTAAAGCCGTTGGTCCCGGCTGCATTATCAGTCGTTAACAACCAACAACCCACACCGGACCTGCGTGGTGATTTGTAGCCCATTCTCCCTGTGGTGTTACATAAAATGAGCTGATGATGATGATGATGATTATGACACCACCACAACGAGGAAGTAAATCTATTGGTGGATTTTTTCTTTGCGCATCGCTTATCTATCTCGGACAGCTCTAGTGGAAAAGCAGCCTTAAACTGGAAGCCTTATAGCAGAGCTAAAGTGATATAATTAACGATAGATCGAAAGGGCAAAGAGAATGGGAGACTTTATCGACGCCATCGCTTTATATTAATGAAAATTCGCTTTAGTTTGTTGTTTGCATTTATGCAAATGTAATTAATGTTATTTTTAGGGACTATAGGGAGAATGAGCAAGCAGTATTTAATACAGAAAATATATTAATCTTGTCTTACTAATTGTACCAAACGTTGATAAAGTTTAAAGTTCCACACATAAAAAAACGTGAGACGAGTTGAAGAATTAAAATATTATTTATTTAGATTTTCCGCAACTCGTCCCAAATGAGCCGTAGGCATGTAGGTCGAGTTGACGAATAACTCTACTTATCGATCGTGATAGATTACTAATCGATTGATATTGTTTTTAAGAGGTTTCATATAAGCCCACCTGCGTGATGCTTTCTTTTGTCTTCGCAACTATTAACTGTGTTAATATTCCAGCTATCCTAGATAACATGTTTAAAAAATACAGGTTACATTAAAATAAGTGGAAGAGTAGATAAAAAATTATCACTTTACTTATGAGAAGCATGACATATACTATTGGAATGACGCAGTCACTTCATTAAAATTAAAAGTATGTATGACGAGATTCGACTCGTGATATTTTAAATTAAAATAGGTGTGACGATATTCGACTAATTTTTTGGTGTGACGAGATTCTTTTATGACGGATGTGTAATAACCCATTGAAATAATGTTACATATTTTTTTAGCAGCAGCAGTGCAATAGCAGGACTGTGTTAGAGAAACTTCTAAGAGCGAGTCTTAACCTTTTGTCAAATTAGTCTTTCATAGTGGTATCTGACTTGTGCAAATTATGGTCAGCAAAAGCTAACATTGTAAAGTATTTACAAATGTGAGATGGAGACATAATATTTTGTATTTACGTTTGTTTCTCAGAAAATCACACTTATAAACGGAGTCCGCAATAGAAATCCACAAGAAAATCTTGTATTACATATGTACAGTATTTAACTACACTGTTATTATTACCTTAACGTCCTATTAAACAATTAGAAACGGCATTTAGAACACTAAAAACGCAACTTTCCAAAGATAATAATTTCTTGCGGAGGCAATTCCTGAGATTTCCTGAGCGCGGTCGTTTTGCTCGATAAGGCAACTGGTAACGCGTATGAGGCCACACACACATTAGAAATGTATCTTGTCTGACAACGACATATTGAACCATTTCCTAAGGCTAAGTAGTCCGTAATTTGAGGAGCTCTATGGCGCAATGGTTAACGCGCCCGGTTGGCGATTGCTAAGGTTAAGCAACTTTTGCATAGGCCGGTCATCGGATGGGCGACTAAAATTTATCATTTTGAGCTCCTCCGTGCTTCGGAAGATACTTAAAGCCGTTGGTCCCGGCTGCACTAGCAGTCGTTAAAACCATCAATCCGCAC
Source organism: Eudonia truncicolella (assembly GCA_949315975.1). NCBI lineage: Eukaryota > Metazoa > Arthropoda > Insecta > Lepidoptera > Crambidae > Eudonia > Eudonia truncicolella. Next base: position 14,794,537 of record OX438836.1, read on the forward strand.
TGGGCCCGCGTGGTGGTTTATGGTACGTTCTCCCTATCCATTCATCTGACCGAGGAAAGAGGAGGAGAGTCCCACATAACCCGGTCGCCCCTTGCACTGGTGTACCTATGCGGAATACATTTTACCTAGTTTAAAGAAAGTGGAAGATTTTAGAGTTACGTGACCACATCTGTGACGAAACGCTAATGAGTGTAAAACTGTGGTTCGATGACGTTCGATCTCAATATGTTAATTCTGGCCTCACATCCTTGTTTATGCTTTTTGGTTTTATATTAATTATTAAGCTTTTAACTTAGAATATAATAGAGTTGAATATTTATTTATTTGCATTATGTAATAATACAATGTCTTAATTTTAAAAATTTTTTTTTTTCGGATTTTGCTATTGTCTTCTATTTTTTGTGCTTTACTTTACGAAATTAAATAAAACTATTTAGTTTTGTGAAGTCTATGAAACGTTTTTTCTTTTTTTCTTATTTTCTGTTTCATGAGTGTTAAGTTGTTTTATTATGCGCTTTATACCCCAGATATATAAGTAAAAAAACTTTATACACATTTTTTAACTGTTAACGGCTTACAAACCACAAACATAACCTATAAAAGAATAACAACTTCCGAGTTATCAAGTTCGCCAAGGCAGCCATTTTAACTTAAGCTTGATTACTTAAAACCGCTTATTTTATTTTAAGTGCATTCGTTAAGGGAGCGTTTCACCCATTTCCTTGTATCTTTTCTTTGCTTCTTGTAGATTTTGCAAATTAAACGCGCTGTATATGTTTGCTTTGAATTAAAAGGGCCTTTTGCGATACGACCTCCGCGGTAAGCTCAAACAAAATAAAATAATATTGCTCTACGTTGCGGCGGGGTTTCCTTAATTTAAGGTGTTATACACTTTATAACATTGTTGATTGTTTTTTATTAATAACATACAGTGTAAAATTATTTGTTGTCCTAAATAAATTAAATAAATAAAATGAAAGGTCGGTGTTATTATTATTCTATTTTTAAAAGTTTATCTAAAATTTTTATTATTACGCAAAAATACTTATCTTTTAAACAACTTTCGCAAAGGCCGGTCATCGGATGGGTGACCAAAAATTTAACCACCAATCTGCACTAGCCCCGCGTGGTGGTTTATGGCACGTTCTCCCTATCCATCCACAGGGCAGGCTCGTGCCCCACCAGTGGGGACATAAAATGAGCTGATGATGGTGATGTTGATGACTTATCTTTTACATGTTTTTGTTTTAAATATAAAATAGACTGGCTGGTGAACTTTTTCGCGAGAAAGAATATTCTGCACCTATATAACATAATAGTATTCTAGGAGACAGACCCTCCTTTTCTTGATATCTAAAATACTACTTTTATCTCTCAAACATAAAAGTGAATGGATGTGTGAAAAAAAAAATGCAGGCAAAACCGTAGATTGTCGTAAAGATTCTTATTAATCCTCTATTGACACATTAATGGTGGCCGTGTGGTAAAGCGCTCGGCCAGATACCCGAAGGTCCCGGGTTTAATTCCCAGGTCGGGCAAAGTATGTTTCGGATTTTACGATGCATAGCCCGGGCTTGTGATCACCAACCCGCATTAGGCCAGCAGCGGGGTGATTAAGCCATTACCCATCAAATGTAGTGATGACTTGATTTCAATGATGGAGGTCTTTGCCCAGCAGTGGGATAGTTATAGGCTAGTTACTAACACATTAATGACCACTTATAGGGCATAAATGCGTGTGTTAGGTACGGGTTCCCGTCAGCAGTAACGGAGCTACGTAAAACCAATATATCTGGTATTTGACACGAGCATCTATTTTTTCACTACCGTTTCACTACCAATACCAACACGAGCATCTATCCGTTTGACTACCAATACCTCTATTGTAATATAATATAGTATATAATTACAATAAGCCGCTCTATACAAGCTTACACCCTATTCGGGAGTAGTTTCCACCGACACTTACAACAGTGTAGCACAGATCACGACTTTCACAGTTGCCAACAAAACTACTACACCACTCTCGTTAAACTGTAATCGTTGTTCACAGCTGTCATTCGCGGCATACCGTTAATTGGTCGGGCCGGTTACCCCGAATACAACACAATGCCTCAATGTCGATTGTCATCGCATCGCAGTGAAAGTGACGGCGTTGCAATGATACGTCGTCAATCATCTGCAGATGAGAAAGCGATGAGCACATGTCAAAAGTGGAAAGAAAGCTCGAGCTTCCATGTCCCAACATTGTCTTGTACGAATCCACTGTGCAATGACGGTGATGAGATAATGATTACGGATGGTGCGGATTGGTGGATTAATAAAACTCGTTTTGTGTGACAAGTGATTTTTGATTGCGTGTCTACACAGAATCAGATGAGCGAATCAAGTTGTGTGTACGAGTAGAAGAGAGCGATATGGTGTGAACGAGAAAGCGCTGATTTTCTTTCGTTTTGCTTGTCAAGTAAATGAATATATTGTGAGAAGATTTAACCGCCTCTGTGCTCTAGTGGTAAGACCAAACTACTAACAAACATCTACTTTCAGTCTGAGTGTCCAGAATGATACAAATTAGAGATACGTGCAGCTAAACTGTTTTAACTATATTACTAATCCCATTTTAATCCTGACTTTTTTAGCTATATGTCTCGTCGTATGGTAAACGTTTATTATAGCCTACATAGACGTTATATAGACGTTAGCAACACCAGAGGAATCACTCTCTCGTTGCCAACCCTATTAAAACCATTTCACGCCCTTTCAAAAGAACCCCATGCTGTTTTCCTTATTTATTTATTTAAACTTTTGCAACATATATATTACATGGCGGACTTAATGCCTGAGGCATTCGCTACCAGTCTACCATAAGGTGGTGCAGTGATAACATTGGCAGGAGCAATTGAGTGCGATGACTATAAATACTCTTTCAAGAATAAAGGAAGGAACAAGGCAATAAAATAAAGAATTAACATATTAATTTACACATAATACGTCATCCTACTTTCACAATGCGTAAGCTCGCGAACGTTCACGGATTTACCCCGACAAATGGGTGAGTGACGAATTTATTGCAACACCATGCGTGTGGCAGATACATGAAGCCGTAGATATAACAGCTTCATGGGCAGATGTGACTTTAAACACTTAGGCCCCTGAAACGAGCACGCGGCGACCGGATCTTTGTATTTTTTTTATAAGATTCAAATTCGTTGATTCGTTGCGCGTTATACTACGGCAGTCATAGTCAACGGTGGTAGGAATAACACAATGAACTAGAAACCGCTCGCCGCGTCGCAAGAAGCTAGTGGTCGTGGTCGTGGCCGGGCGGTTACGAAATAACGCATCGCACATCCGTAGGTTGCATGACTGTGAACGAACTGTTACGTGTGATGTGACGAATTGGTTGTCCTCCTGAAGCCGGACATTTGACTGCGTCATAATGTTTTGTTGTTTTTTTTTTCGAAGTTATCTTTTGTAGTACTCGCACAAAGTCTTATGCAACAATCGTACGCAAAATTATTGCAAACACAATTTCCCAAACAATTTGTAGTATTTCAGACACTTGCTTTAATCTAACAACTTCTGAACCAGGGTATATTTCGGATTACCTAATCTGAGTAGGTATGCAAGATGTTTTATGCTTGAAGGCTGATATAATAATAACAAGCTCGATCTCGCTTTAAAAGCTTGCTCACCATTCTGAAAATACTTGAAAATGTAATACTATTGCATCCATATCGGCAGCATGAATAGCAAATAGGTGTGCCGCTCTGAATGAAGCAATTACAGATAAGTGCAGCCTATTGCCGATGTCATTGTGAAACCTATAACTTTCGAACATTCGAAATCACAGTCGAAAGGGGACAATACCTTACTTTCGTTTTTAAATAGTTCAAACACATCTACGAATTTAGCGGAACAAAATATTGTATGGATATACATAATGACATACGTGGACACGCGACACTGACTCTTTAATGCATTTTAATAGTACAGCGAGACATCTAATTTCGTAGCGTACATTGTGCGTTTCCGATTTTCCACTTTGTTTTCACGAACGAAAGTGCATTTTCACTTGATCGATGGTGTGCAATTAGAGCCGAGATATTTATATAACGCACGCGATTAGTGGCATTCCGCTTCGTTATTACAAACGAAATGCCCGAGATAGCATCGATAACTCGCTGCGAACGGTAATGGTGTCATTTTCATTGCGGCCAATTAAAATTGTGTGATGCGAGAAACGGGTGCGCAGGTTTTAAAATATACAACAACTTGAGTGTTTGGTAGTATCTTTAGTACTTATTAGCATTTATTTATTTATTTATAGACATCCAGCAGAGCATATACCGAACATATTCTTACATTTAAAAAAACCCTACGACTATTACACTGGTGCTGCTTTAATGAAAGGATGCCACTGTATGCTTAATTTCAAGCAGTAATATAAAATTAACTTAAAACTAGAGATAACAAAGCAAAAATCATTCTACTTAACTTATTATAAGTGTTATTATTAATTACAAAAACACAATGTTGAAAAAATTTCCTTCTGACATACCGGGTCAGGTGCTCTTCCAATTGAGCTATCGTGGTTCTAACCAGCCCGCCGAAATTATTCAACACTATTTACTTTTTACTTTGAAAGTCAAAGGCACCCATTCAATGTCAACAACTACCGTCATTAACACCCGATCATAATATTTTTACAAATACTAAAGATCAGTTAAGAAGTAGGCAAGCTATTTATAAAATGTTTTTGTTTTGTTTATAATATAATTTATGTAATTTTATGTGTTTTTGTAATTTGTTTCGCAACAAAATTTGCGTTAAAATTATATAAACAAAACAAAAACATGTTATTATTAACTTGACGTGCATTAACATTGCATTAGCATCATTGTCATTATATTAAAGAATTCTATTTATTTATAAAAAAAAACAATTAAAAAATGCGCTGTGAGAAAACATTACCAGACCCAGGTTATTGGTTGCCTCGCACAGGTGAACAGTTAATTTGTTGAGCTCAACTCTTTGGCATAATGCGAACTTCGGTTAACGTAATTTAAACTAATTAATTTAATTTGATTTCCATTTTTTTATTGTAATGTTACTCGCTTTTTGTATTTCGTGCATGCTGGTTCGATACCTGGCTGGGTCGGGTAGGCATTTCATTTATTCACTATATTTTATAAATAATTTAGTTAAATTAATTTATTAATAATAATTCAGCTTAAGTGCAGCAATAAGCACTTAAAAATTAAAAATAAAATTTTTAATTATACACAACAAATTTTTCAGAGGCTAAGCATTGCCATACAACGTGGCAATGCCGCCAGTCTCTTGGGTACATTACCAGTCGACAGCGACGCGGAGGAATTTTTTGACGCCATATTTTAGTTTCGTAATAGTTTTAGTTACTTTAGGTTATTATATTATTGTGAATTCTAATATTAAATAAATAAACTTTGATGATATTATTTTAGATGATAAATATTATTATCAACAATAGATTTTATGTTTCGCATTTTGTATGAATTATAAAATACAATTTTTTTTGTCAAAGTAAATATAACAGAAATTTAGAATTTCAATTACATTGATGTTGATGTTGTATATAGACAGTCAACAAATGATAATATACATAAGTTGTAAGTATTGCAGTCTTCCTTTGACCACGGACCCTGAAAAAGGTCCGAAACGTCAAAACAAATCAAATGTCAAAATCAAACGCAAGCAGATTCGTACAAAAGTCGGTTTCTTTTTAATAAGTTGTGCTTCCAACTCTTTCCATTACTTTCTTCCTATTCACAATCGCTATTTCCCAAGAGACTGTTCACAACTTTGAGATTACTTACACGCCTGCCAGTCGCGCGCTCGTGGCGTGGCGTGACAAACGTCCGCATCGTGGACACTGGACTGGAAATAATATAATTTGTGAAAACATGTACACACGCCTGCACATCAACCTACCACAAACTGTCAAATTTCCTCAATAGACTTCGAACATTATGCCTCAATGATAAGGTTGAGAATGTATTGAAGAAATTTGACAGTTTTGGATAGGTTGATGAGCAGGCGTCTGTACATCTGCTGCTGCTACTTTAAACTGTCTCGAGTGTAGTTGGTTGTTCTGTTTGGTGGTTTTCATTAAGTAGGTTTCCAACATCTCCGGTACTAGTCTGGATAACTAGTAGAGGCGCCCGCTAGATGCAAAGTCTCCGGTTAAATCAGCCGCGTAGAATTTTTGGGACTGATGAGGTGCCTGGATGGGTACTGAGAAGTAAGTGGGCTTCCAACTCCGCCACCAAGGAGGACATTTGGCAGTCAGCTGTGTAGAGCTGACGGCCCGAGCAGAGGAACTGCGAGTTGTGCTTATGGTGCAACGAGAAGTGAGCGAGCTCACAGCTCCGGTAACCTATCTGGATATTAGGTAGTGGACTATACGTGTCCACGGAGCAACTCGCTCGAGACACTTGTCTTAAAAGCACCGGATGAAGAATGCGCTTCGATGCGTCCTGATCCGGCGTTATGACCTGACGTAGATGGTCCCATGCGCTTGCGTATGGATATCTGACACTACTTTTGTAACCGCTAGGTTGGTAAGGGGTGTCAGTATAAACTTTAAAGTCGTGTGTAGCGGGGTGTCTCGAGTGTAGCGTTTTTGGATAATTATGGTGATAGCTAAGCCACTTTCACAATAGTAGTTGGATGGGTGACCGAAAGTCGTGACGAGGCGCTTCTTCATGTTTTGTTCTCTCGGAGAATCTAGTAGGGAAAGAGGACACGCTTGGTTTATGCCATTCTCTCTAGAAACCGTTTGATGGTATTCCGATCATACGACTAGAGGAACCTATCAAGTTTCTCACCGCCCCCGAAAAGTTCGGTGACGCTGTAAAATATTTCTGAGGCCAAAAGCAAAATCTCTCCAAAAAACAAATAGTCACTACGCTTCATTTGTATTTGCTTTACCCAACGGGAAATGAATTGTTCTGTATCTTTAATTTTGTCGGCCACGTGAAGATAAGGATTACGGTGGGAGCGCACCACTTAGCATCCTTAGCTGCCGTGGAGCTGGTAGCTAGCTAGGCCGTCAAAACGAGCAATCACCAACCAAACCGATGACCGACACAATGTGTAAATTGCTGAGAATCGAACTTGGGACACCGGGGTCTGAGACAGGTCGCCTGACCTATAGGCCACAGAGGTGGTTACAAGTTAAGAGGTAGCTACAGTTGATAAATGGTGATCGTTAACACCCACACTTGGATTAGAGCAGCTTTATAGGTTTTGATCCAAACTCCCATACTTTTATTGATGTAGTGGTATATAGAATTGATTTAAAGATGTCCACGGTGATCGGTTTACCTTACCGACATACAGCGGCTTCTCTTAACTTTAACCTAGGTAGACTGAGACGGAAAGCACTTGGCCTTAATCTCACCTGATAATAAGACCGAAAATTAACCGTACGTTACCCAGATCCAGTTTCTCTTATACCTAAGCTGGCAAGCTCCGGCTTCTCCTCTTCGAGTGGTTAAGGATTCCGGGTGAAGTGCGTTCATACCTTCGGCCTTACTTTCACTTAGCATCATGTGTGAAGTCTTCACTTCCCAGTTGTGCAATAAAGAAAATTAAAAAAAAAATGTTCTCTCTCAATATGAATGCACTCATCGTTTTTTTTTCAAGCATTTCTCCTCCTGTCATTCGAATGGATGAAGCGATGAACTCTATGTCGATACTTGGAACGACACATTGCAAAATATTCTACGAAAAAGAATAGTAGTTAAAGAATACTCATTTAAGTTTTTTTTATAAATATGGAAGAAAAAAAGTTTGGTAGAATAGCATTCATTATTATCATCCAGTAGACATCCCACTGCTGAGCCTTTTTAAAAGTTCCTTACGGGTAATCACTTGACCTTCATGTCACCTGGATGTTAAGACAGAAGGTGTAGTCCCTACTTATATGAACAACAGTAGGTAGATACATGGCGAGATCAGGCCATTTTTAGGGTTCCGTACCTCAAAATGAAAACGGAACCCTTATAGGATCACTTTGTTGTCTGTCTGTCAGTCTGTCTGTCTATCTGTCTATCAAGACCCTTTATCTCGGGAACGCGTGGAGGTATCGAGTTGAAACCACGAGAGATTAAAACCATATACCCAGGTCTGCGGTCCCTTGGAGCTGTGAATAAATTCATAGGGTAGGTACTTGCCGTTGATCTAGAACTATGAAGTTTTGCAAGTAATATCGTCTTATACTACAAGTACAGGCAAAAACTTGAAAACTATACATATTTAATTAAATTACAAAAAAACAGGGTCTTTGACTCGTACTTGTCCGGTTTTTTTAACGTTGTACTGTCTCTTATATACTTTATTGAGCTAATTTTATATGTATTTTTTTCAATGTGTTATAACTGCTTGTCTCTTAATAAATACTACGGAAGCCGAAAGTGGGTAGTTCGGTTTTGATGAGAACTAACTTAAAAAACTATAGAGGCCAGGAGCACAAAGTAGGTCAAAACATTTTAATTGGGTCACCCAACCGGTGATCTGGTATTGTGAAGGTTGCCCATGTAATTGTACTGTATTGTTTTAGAGAGTCTGTTGTTGGTCATTTATGGAATCCGCCTTTACAGCTTAACCTCACGCTTTTGTGGGTGGGTGAGAAACTTAAAGGGTTCCTTAAGCTGTTTGATCGAAACATCGTTAGAGGGTTTCCGCCCCCTAATAAATTGTCCAAGAGTTCGGATCGGTGCGAGAGCGGACATCCCGAGGATGCCTCTAGAGACTAGGACCTCGGCCCTAGTTGACCCGTTTGTGAGGGTAGAGTTGTTCTGTAGTATGAAACAGTGGTACTTATAGTAATATAGCAACTCTATGAAGCATTACATAAAATAAATAAATTGAGAAACATTATCAAACATTAAATATTCCATATTAGAAAAGGCATTATCGTTAAAAGCAAAATCTTGCAGAAAACAAATTAGCTTGCCTGGAAGTTATGTTTGAAACTTCTCTCTGTTCGAACGGGGCGCCGGCAACTCCGCGATAAATTCGCACGCCTGTCGCGAACACTTTACGAATTCTCTGTGTGTCACGAGACTCTGTGAAACTCTTGTCACCTCGTTGTGTTAACTTGTTGTTTTTTGTGTACAAAATGTGCCTGTCTTTTAATGTACACACGCCTGCACATCAACCTACCACAAACTGTCAAATTTCCTCAATAGACTTTGAACTTTATACCATAAGCATATGGTTGAAAGAAATTTGACAGTTTTGGATAGGTTGATGTGCAGGCGTCTGTACTTGCACAGAATAAAAATACCCCGTAAGATAAGCTTATTACATACCGTGCTCGAGCCACGCACACATGACGAGCCACTCTCACTGACACGGAATCTCGGATCATCTCAGACCATTGCAAGCGCAGCTGTTGCGAGATTTCGTGAAAGTGTGTCCATGCGTTGCTCGAGCGCGTTTGTATGTAGCTTACCTTCTGCAGTTACCCTATTTTGTCCTGGTTTCTATATAGTACATAAACATTCAATTAAGTCTGCATTAAGCCTTAAGTGTATGTTGTTTTCACCTACACGGTGATTACTATACGATGTAGTATCCTAGATACTAATTCAGGGTTTGTTCACTACCTGGTTAAACCTTGGGGGTTAAAGTTACTCGCGTCCGTAGGTTTACTTTTGAGACCCTACACGTAACCCCTGGGTGGTGCTAAATGAGTCTGAGTGGTAGCGCTACGCTGCGTTGCATGCAGCACGAAATGCCACCCTCTCACAGAATATCGGCGTGGAACAATGGCACTCGTTGCTGCTGTGTTTCGTCCGGTGTGTGAAAGTACTGGAGGCCCATCTCTCACCCCTCTCCCCTCCCAATTGTTACTCCCTCCTCAAGATCCAACTTCTTCCTCAGGGCCGGCAACGCATCTGCGATTACTTTGGTTTTGATCAGGTGACCCGCCTGCTCGATTGCCTCTTTCTAACATTAAAAAGAAAAACCAACTAAACTTGAAAAGGCGTCATGGAATTTATCACAGAAATTCAAGTCACCTCGTAGTGTTAACTTGTTGTATTTTGAGTACAAGTTACCTGTCTTTTAATGTACTCTGATCGCTTGTTTAAAGGAAATTCTTAAATGTAATTAACTACTAATATAATGTTTTTTTAACAATGGGACTCGCCTCTCTTGCTCCACAGGGTTTACCTGCATGCCTCCATCAAGCCACATCCTTGATTATGATCGAATCGTAATTTTATGAATTATTTATAAAATGTGATTGTTGCAGCGTGCAACGGGTTGAGGTGGTGGAGAAATTAAGGAGCAGTTTTGTGAACAGAACAGTACTTATTTAGTGGTCACAGACCGATAAAAACATTACAAATTTTAAAAATAAATTGTGTGCGTGTTGCTTGCGTGTGCAGAGATGAGTCCTTGATTTTTGCTCTCAACGACATCGTCAACCGCTTCCTGATTGGTCCGCTGTCTGGTATCACTTCATGCGGAGCCAATGGTAGTATTCGTCGATCGCGTGATGTTATGAGTGGGAGATGCAGTGTTGCTGCAACAGTGATGTAATAGTAGATTGTACACCAAGGGGATAAAGCACTGTATTATGTCACGGGCGCGATATTGAATCTTAAAGGAAGGACTCCAGATTTAACTCCCGAGCGCAGCGAGGGGGTTTTGAGTTGATTTCCGAGCGAAGCGAGGGAATTAAAATGGAGTCCTGAGAGCAGTGAAGGATTTAAGCGCGCCCAAGGCAAAATCAGTTTTATCCCTGAGGAGTATACTCTACTTTTCTCACCTTTTGCGAGACAATAAAAACCAAGGCTACTAGAAAATCACTTTCGTCACTCGACATTTTCTTAATGTTTTATTCTATCTTCTTTTGCAGTTTTGTCTGATACTGATTGCACCGTATTGAAATACTCGCGGCTTTTGTTTTAAGTATTGATTATTTTTCGTTCGGCTTGCCGTGGCGTGGCCAGCTCGATTTTCGAATAAGTTCGATTTTCAAATAAATGAGGCGCGGCGCGCGCCGCCGTCCACCTCCTCGCCGTCGGCCACCAGCAGCTGCAGCAGCCGCGCGCCGCGCGATTTTGACGAAATTAGACTTTAAATGCATAACAATAAGAACTAAGAGAAGTGAGAATCACATTACTGCCCGGCGGGTTATAATGAAATTCAGTACAACATTACACCCCGGCAAAAGACAAGGGCTATAATGATTTACTTTGAGTAAGGTTTGCATGATATATAATGAGGCATTGTCGAGCAGGTCGTGTGAAAATCATATTATGTATTAACATAGCTCTTAAGTTCCACTGTTACTAACCATTATGAGTGTTTGATGCTTGATTATAAAATTATAGGTATTACTTTTATTGTTAATTAAAATACTAATAAATATCCAACACCAACCAGTGACACTAAAGAGGCACTTATACGCTTTGCGGAACGAGTAAAATTTGCTTCACACCCTTTTTGAATAACACTTACATTATGCTGCGTGCCTACTGCATGTTTCGTAAGACACTTGAACAAAAACCAGAATTAGTATGGAAACATTTAAACTCTCCTCGTTAGTACCAGGAGAGCAAAACCAGGAGGAACATTACCAAGGAGCGCTGCTTAAATGGCAAAAAAAACTCATAATTTCATTTACGTAATCGAATGTCAATAGAACGTGCACTATGGCGTCCTGTCATCATCATCATCAGCTCATTTTATGTCCCCACTGCTGGGGCACGAGCCTTCCCCATGGATGGATAGGGAGAACGGGCTATAAACCACCACGTGGGCCCAGTGCGGATTTGTGATTGTTAACGACTGCTAATGCAACCGGGACCAACGGCTTTACGTGCCTTTCTTAAACACGGCAGCTCGAGATGATAAATTTTTGGTCACCCATCTGATGACCGGCCTTTGCGACAGTTGCTTTACCTCAGCGCTCGCAGACCGGGCGCGTTAATCACTGCGCCACCGAGCTTCTCGTCGGCGTCCTGTACTCATTTGAAAATAACTTATAGAGACTTATTCCCTCTATCGTATTAAACACTCCTTAATACCCACCAATCACCGTTTAGGGACGTAGATTAATGGCCCAATTTCTCACGTAGCGGAGTGGCTGGTCCATTGTCTGATAAAGAAAATTAAGTATCCAATTTCAATTATGTGAGAGCTTGCAAAGAGTGACAAAAACTCTTTGCAAGTCAGCTATTGTCAGCATTTTATGTTGCATACGGCATATTGAAACTATCAGAAAGCTTTATGAAGATAATATAAGATGAGATATAAAGATTAGCTTAGTAATAGTGGGAACGTAAGATTGAATCTAGATATTTTTTTTTATTATTTGCAACTGAAGTTTACAACGGCGGTGGTGGTGGCAACGGCCTTATCGTTACGACTTAGGGACTTTCAAGAATCGAGCATACTCTTCCTTCAAGGACAAGTAACGCATCAGCAATTCCTCTGGTGTTGCAGGTTTCCACCATCATTATTATTACCAGCAATTTTTTTGGGGCACGAGACTTCCCGATAGGTAACCCCACATGGCGAACGGACTATAAACCACCACGCGGGCCTAGTGCGGTGCGGTGGTTGAGATGTCCATTGGTAGCGATAATTACTTTCCATCAAGTGACCATTATTTGCTAAATGCCACATTAAAAAAACTTAAGGTTAACCATTTTTATATTGTGACTGTTGTTAAATTTCTTATTTGATCCCATTACCAAAAATACAACTCTTTGTGTGACTTCGAGCTTCCTTACAATAACCATAGAGAGAAAGAGAGCTTAAATAAATTACCTAGAATTTCCAAAGATAACAAAAAGCTTATAGGCCTTCCAATGCTATAAACAAAGTCATCAGCATTAAATTTTTAATTGTCGTTTAGACGCTCCTCCGAAAGCATGGTCGTTGGCATTCCACTTTCACTTTCATAATTACGCAATGGGAAGTAATTTTCAATTAAAAGTTAATCATGTTATCACACACTCAAATCACCGCAGCTTAATATATTTCGAAGCATTAAGTAAGTAACCAAATACTTGAGTGGTTTGAATTGTAATCCGAACGATTTACTTGGGACCTTGGGATCTTCAAATTGGCTTTTCAATAAAAATTCCGGAGACGGAACATTTCTCGGAACGACACCCTACAAGGGGAAGAGGAGGCTGATCCATCGACTCTCTCCAATAAAATTTATAATGAGAGATAGATCTATTTACCAGAGACGTTTGTTTTGAAGCCAAGAAAAAAGCGGAAATTATAATAGAGTACCAAACTAGTAGTACGTACACTACCAGCTCATTTTACGTCCCCACTGACGGGGCACGAGCCTTCTTTGTGGATGAAGACACCAGATAATGGGCCGTAAGCCACCACACGGGCCCAGTGCAGATTGGTGGTTATTAACGGCTGTTAATGTAGCCGAGACCAACAGTTTTACGTGCTCGACATGATAAAATGTTGATCACCCATCCGATGACCGGTCTTTGTAAAAGTTTCTTAACTTCAACAACTGCAGACCGAGCATGTTTTTTTTTTATATACGTAGACAAATGACTCCACTCCACCTGATGTTAAGTGGAAATGGAGTCCAGATGCAAGGACAACTGGTGCAGCGTGAAAACAACGCAGCATCAGTCACCCTCACCCTGCCGGCCCACAAGGTGCTTCTTCACGCCTCGTTTGAAAGACCCCATGTCATAGGAAGGAGAGAAAACGTGTGCTGGTAGACTATTCCATCTTTTGGAAGAACGACAACTGGGATAAGGTCAAAGAGCTCTTCAGAACACTCGCACACCATTAAGTTATCGAGAAAGTGTAATGACGGAGACTTATGCCCCGCTTTGGGATAGTATATCCTCCATCATAGAAATCAAGTCATTGCTACAATTGACAGTTATTGGATTATTCACAACGCCAAGTCTGGTCTATAGCCCTCTTTAAAAAAACATGCCATCTCTTAATGAAATTCGTTCTCAAAATTATATACCTTTAACGTTGTGCTGATAATTTAATTTTAAAAAATCTGTAATTGGCAAATATTTGACCACGATCTCACCTCACCTGACGATAAGTAATGATGCGGCCTAGATGTAGCATACTTGCCTAGATTGCCTAACCGCCTCTGTGGTCTAGTGGCTAAGACCACCGGTTTAGACCCAGAGGTCCCGGGTTCGATTCCCAGCGGGTACATGTTTGTGTACTCGGTTTGGTTGGTGGTAGGGCTTGTTTGTCCGCCTGGCTAGCTACCACCATCTTATCTAAATATGTCGCCATAACATCAATGTTTGTAGCATTGTTGTGTACGGCAGCTAGAGATAAGATAGCCAGTACCTCACTAGTTGAGGATCCCGGGTGAAGTGCGCTCCCATCATTGGCCTTATCATCACTTAACATCAGATGAGATCAAGGCACTGTGCTTACCCGTAAATATATATAAAAAAAAAGATAATGCTTGTTCACACTTGCCTTAAAAGTGTCCAGGTTTAAATCTATGAAACTCTGTGGTTCTAAGTTTTTCTATTAGTGTCACTATTACTCCTTCAAATTGTAATTTGTTCGCAACAATATTTGCGTACAATTTTATGTAAATAACCATACTACACCTTCGCTCACTTCATGGCCTCCCAATAAAACACTTATGAATCTTGTTACAAAAACTGTAAAATAGATACAGTAATGTGTGGCCGCTCGTAAAATCAATGCCTCCCGTGCGACAATGACGAAACCGTCCGTAACTTTCACCTTTCATCCCGATTTTATGTCACTTTAATGTTGAGAAACCACACAATGTTTGAACAGATGTGTCGTTGTTGCCGAGTGTATATGAAAGTTAGGTCATGGTTATAGTGACTAATCGCCGTTGTGCTATTGTATAGAGATTTCAATACGTAGTTATAATGTTAATAACGACACTGTTAGTCGTCCCGTTTAAAATGTTTTTGTTTGTTGAGCAGGATCCTGCTCGTGGAAATTTTTTCAACATTGTGTTTTTGTAATTTGTATCGCAACAAAATTTGCGTTAAAATTATATAAACAAAACAAAAACATTTTATAAATAGCTTGCCTACTTCTTAACTGATCTTTAGTATTTGTAAAAATATTATGATCAGATGTTAATGACGGTAGTAATTGTTGACAATGAATTGGCGCCTTTGGCTGTCAAAGTAAAAAAAAGTAAATAGTGTTGAATAATTTCGGCGGGCTGGTTAGAACCACGATAGCTCAATTGGAAGAGCACCTGACCCGGTATGTCAGAAGCGTCCCGTTTAATTTAGAATTGAGTTCAGCCAATATATTAGTTTGGGAGACTTTCATTATGTTCTAGTGGAATAACATTATTGGTGCCATTAAGATAAGATAAGTTAAACTTTATTGTACACCAAAAAACATTTTGACATAGAATGTACATAACACGTATAATCTTTTATATCGGTCTCATCACTAAGAGTAATCTTTTTCAGACCACCTTTGAATGGACAAGAAAGATTTAAGTTTAAAAGTGAAGTACACACGCCTGCACATCAACCTACCACAAACTGTCAAATTTCCCAATAGACTTTGAATTTTATTACTAAGGCATACGGTTGAAAATGTATTGACGAAATTTGACAGTTTTGGATAGGTTGATGTGCAGGCGTCTGTACATTATTATAATCTGTGTGAGTGAGGGTAGCTTTGTTTTATTTTTAAAGTTCAAAATAATCAGTTAAGTATAGAGTTTTATTATCGGCATTTGAGAATAACTAGACAATGACGAAGAGCGAAGCGAGCAAACTATTATCAGCTTTTGTGACTTACGATAAAAATGTCTGCGGTTCGGCTCCATTCCATTACACAAAGATTTACCTGTACATTATATTATTTTAAATATGATTACTAGTTACTTTTAGTTACTTTACAGCATTTTATATTTTTTTTAATATAGCCTATGTTACTCAACGCTAACGTAGTATTCTAATGGTGAAATAATTTTTTAAATCGGTCGAGTAGTTTATGAGTTTATTCGTTACAAACATACATACAAAAATACAAAGCTTTCCTCTTTATAATATTAGTATAGGTTATACAGTTTTGACAACTGTACAAGCTCTTCTAGGGTGATTATTGCGTAACATTGACATCAGCTTATAAATAGATATTAGGCCACAACCGAAAAGTATCTGCATTATCATAAGTTTGGTGATCGATCAGTATATAAAGTGTATATAAAATTTTCTGCGGTCCTTATTTATGGAATTGTTATATACAGTACAACTGGTTCTTATACAAATCACTAGGTAGGTATATTGTTGTTGCATTATGTTAAGTGAATTGTCTGAGATATATCGTCAGTGGAAAGGGAAAACGCTCAAAATACCAAAAATAAATTTGTGGAAAAAAACATTTCTATAATTTAAATTTTTGCATACACTATGCTCTATACAAAAAAAAACAACAACTAGTCTCAGGAAGCTAGAGTGCGAATCGAACCCACGACCCTTGAATCACCAGTCCAATGCTCTGACCGCTGAGCTACCGAGACCCCAAAAATCTTATCATGATTTTAAAACATTAAAATTTAAAATAAATGTTTTTTTTTTATCCGCGCATCTAGCCGTCTACCGACGCTTCGATGTTTGCCAGCTCTGCCGAATAAAAATGAACATAAATACTTTCTCTACCAAATATTGCGTCGTAAATCGTCGCGTGGCGCTCCAGGGGACAACAAAGTTTACAAATTCCCAGATTCGGTGCTACTGCCGCACGGAACGAGCTTCCAAAGTCATTTTCAACTTTTATGCGACGATATAGATAACGCGAAATTGACTTTCGGTATATATTCCGTTGAAGTTATTATGGGGAATGATTTTTCATTTAAGTTTTACGTTATTTGATGGTGACTTATGCAGCGAAAATTGTACTAGATCTATTAACACCTTTAAGCATAAATATGAGCTCAGGCCTTTCAAGTTCCAACACGCACCTACTTATAATGGTCATAAACAATCACGATAGCCCAATATTTAGCTTGCTATATCGATAAATTTAGACAAGATGAAGGTAATTAGCCAAGAGGACTTAGACAAACCTAACCACAAACCCAAACGAGCTTTAACATGTGTACACTTTTGACTAGTTTTGACTAGTTTTCATTGTGTGAAGAGTTACATTGTGATGATGATGTCATCCATTCGGCGGATTTCGGCTACGGCGACCTTTTTCTGCTCACTTTTTCTGGTGGGCTCGTATGTGACTAATATAACCAACCGATTTTGACTTTAAAAGTCCTCACACTGTATAGTGCACGTAAGAGTGAAATTGATATAGTTGTACTGTATATTTGCAGGCGGTTTACTTTTCAGCTGGTCACGTTTATAATCTAGATCGCGCCTTCGTTCGTTTTCAAAGGTGCAGATGTTTTCCCGATGTTGTCCCTCACTCTGGCCGGTTCCCTGCCAAGGCTTCCCAACGAGAGGGCTCAATCATGCAGTTTTTCATAATTCTTTTCTGAGCATCCTTATAACGGAGGAGTTGACCACCACCGTTGCGTTTGCCATCACAGAGCTCAGAATAGAAAATGCGCTTCGCTATTCTCTCGTTGGACATTCGTGTTAGGTGTCCGCACCATAGCAGTTGTCGGCGCATTAAATATGCCTCCATTCCGCAAACATTAGCACGTCGGAGAACATCAGTGTTTCTGACACGATCTGACCAATGTATATTCATAATGTCACGGAGGCATTTGAGATGGAACCGATCAAGGTTTCGTCTATGCTTACGGTACAGACACCACGCTTCCGCGCAGTATAGGATGCTCGGAAGGACAATCGCCATGTATACCTTAATATTTATGCTGAGCTTTATGTGGTGCGAACGGAAATATTTGACACGTAGTTTCCCAAAAGCAGTAGAGGCAGCACCAATCCTATGGTTTATTTCAGAGTCAAGCAGAAATATGTCAGATGCGCAGGATATATTTAAGTGCATAAGCGGGCGCGCAGTCACAGATGCACTCCCTCGTCCATCTTCCATTTGCCCAATGGAACGGGGGACCGCTACAATCGGAGAGGAGTTGGATGCAGTGTCTAGCCGACGATAACTATATGACCCCCATCGCCGCTTTTAAGGCCTACCACAATGCCTTGCTGCCTCGAATAGATTGCGAATTGCCGAAGCAGACTTAGTGCACTATGCGGGGAACAAGTGCAAAGACTTGAGTCAGTACTCAACCACTCCAGGTTTCGCCTACGAGCCAACATGGTTTCCGGGGTGTGGCCGCTGCATGCAGGACAGCTACTTGGAGCCACTGGAGGCGCTTATGGATTACAAAGATTTTAACATAAGTAGCTTGCCGCCTAAATAGGCTGGCTGGCTAGAACAGACGCTGACATCCACTACACCCCCACAACAACTTTTGCGTTCCATTTTAAAGAAAGTATTTGGACGGGGCTTTATGGCTAACTAATTAGTTTGGCTATCATATCATCACCAGTTCATTACCAATATGTCACCACTGTTGGAGCACGCCTTCCCTATGGATGGAAACACCACATAAATCACCACGCGGGTCCTGTTTAAATTGGTGGTTGTTAACGACTGCTAATGCAGCCGGGATCAACGGCGACTTACGTACCTCCCGAAGCACGGAGGAGCTCGAGAAAATACATTTTTGGTTACCCATCCGATGTGCTTAACTTCAGCAATCGCATTCCAAGCGCTCCTGGGCACCATGGTAATCTTAGGCAAACCATTTTATCCAAAGCGACGTTTCGACCGAGTTGCACTGGTTGTTGTGCGGTTACGCCTTCGTTTGGGCGGCAGATCCTTCATCCACCGTCACATTATTTATCCAATTAATGTATCCTAGGAATTAAACCCGAATTTCAGTTTAACCATTACATTACAAAAGTGGTAACAAAACAAACGCGTTAACACAATCGTGAGTTTACGAGTCGACAGCTTTTAAATCAAAATCCATTTCAATTTGTTCCGTGAAACCAAACGAACTACCGTAGTACCGCTCTCTTTGCTTCTCAAAAGAACGTCAGGTGCAGTTAAGCTAATTCGCTGAAACGCGGTGCACGATAATTTGGTGCAATTTTCAAACGTCTACGAGTCGAGAACAAAGGTGAGGTATAGCGTTATGGAGTTAAATGCCAGATCACGCTGGCTTAAATATACTACAGTGTTGTGCGGGTCAGTCGGAGTAGAGATGCAGAGTTACCAACAAATTGTTATACTATACTAGCTGAAAATGTTATCCAAATCTGTCCAGCCGTTTAGAAGGACTCAGTGACATACACACGCACAGAAGATTTATATATAGTACTAGCTGACCCGGCGGACTTCGTACCGCGTTGACAGTTTCCACGACAACAAAACAAACAAATCATTTTGTATTGGAAAATTTAATTGTCGTTTTTACTATTTTCCGTTACTTATTGTTTATGTTTCTCACCGTTTAAACCTTCCCTAAAGTTGCACATATATTTCAAAAGTCAAATCGATCCAGCCATTCTCGAGTTTTAGCCACTCAAACGAACAGCAATTGACTTTTAACTTTTTAGCAACTGTCAAAACGATTTTTTTTAAACAGAAATCGTATGGGAATCGTGAACTATGACGTCTCTATTTGATTTCGTCAATTCAGTGTTTCTTAATAACTTTTTATGTTACAGAAATTCATGTTCAGGTCATATAAAAAATAGGTCAATGTTTTAAAGAACTGTTACGTGATTTCATTTATTTATTTAATGTTCTGGAATTATTTATTATTGTTGTCAACATCCCTATTATGACTGGAATATTGAGTGTAGATTTAGCTAAATCATTTCGCCGTTAGCATTATGAGTTATAAGCCAGATTACGTAAGCTTAATATACTACAATGTTGTGTGGCGTATTGGAATAGGGATTCATAGTTAACAACAATAAAGATAGACTGGAATATTGAGTGTAGAGTGTATCTTTATTCTATTTACGTATGACTATTAATTTAAAACAGATGACAAAACACAATTAACTTTTAAGCGCCAAAATTATTGCTATATTAAAACTTTTTAAATAGCCATTTATAATCCCTAACTTTAACATGCAATTACATTTTTATTTTTCAAAATTAAATAAATTTATTCAAATCACAATAAAATTGTAATTTGTTCGCAACAATATTTGCGTACAATTATATATAACCATTATACCTACATAAAAAATATTAAGAAATGCCTATATTGAAAAAATATGAATAGTTAAAAATACATTTATTAAAAGTACTGAATATTTCAGCTGAATTCAATTCAAACCCGTAAATGGAAGTAGTTAACCATACCATTACAGCATTATTTAAGTAGCACTGATACGGCAACCCCATAAATACGGCTAGCAATGGTTACTTGTTATCAGTGAGACTCACGACGTTCGTATCATAACTGGGCCAGCAAAAATATATGCAGGGAATAAATCTTAGTAAACGCTATAGAAACTTATTTTACGAAACCGTTTAGTGATAGCGAGTGGCGAGCGAAAACGGTAATGTGATAACCCCTTCGCCTTAGGGTATCTTAGTCAAAGGGGTTATTCTATTGGTGAACGTAAAATGGGTGTGATTGATTACAATCATGAGTTTATGGTTTACATGCCGAACTGCTTGGTTCTCAGTTACGCGTCAGTTAACGGTTATTCAATGTTCGCGCTAGTAAAAGTATCTTTGTTATATTGTTGCATGAAACACGTAAACTATCTTTATAAGAATTCACATTGTATAACACTCGTCATACCTTGTGTAATAATGACATTGTTTATTTTATATTGATATAATTATATAATTAATATTAATATTGATTAATTGTATTCTCTTAAATAGCATAATAATAACCTTAACATTTCAAACCATACCTCAATTTATATTTATTATTGATTCGAAAGCTAAGATTATACACATCAAAACATTGTTACCAACCAATATACGTTTTGCGGTGCAAACCTGTACCTTGCTATGGTTTCGTTTTCACGATGCATATACTCGTAACTACGTATTCGTACATAAACTTTTATTAAATTTGTACTCATATTGAAACCTCCAGTTTTATTCACACATGCCAAATCATAAATACCAAAAATCTGTTAACCTATAAACAATCGTCGTGTTATTGTACGATGTAACCATTTCACAATAACACGACGTTAAACCGCAAGGCCTAACTTGGTTGGTAATGGTATGTTCCCTTCCGTGCTGTCTTTTCATGGGTAGGCCTAAATTTAACGTTGGGATATTTAAAATGAGAAATCCATTTAGAAACCACCACTCAGCACTGAGGTTATTTTTTCGATCCTCAAACACCAAGGAAAATCTAGCAATCTTGTGTACAAACATGTATAAGTTACCCCATAGGTACTGAGAATCGAACCCAAGGTCTGTGGGTCTGAGACCGGTGGTCTTAACCACTAGAACTCAGAGGGGGTTGCGTCGGGAGTAGGGAAATCACCGCCCTCCCTTAAACATTTTTAATTGCGAATCAGGACAGATCTTAAGAACGAGACGACTGTATAATAAAATAAATGGTCCATTGCAGGTATCAAATCAAAAATGGCTTTTCACTTCAGAATAATATTTTGTCTACAAATTAATGGTACATTTTCAGACTGATTTTTCCTTCCTTTCAAATTGACGACTTCGCTTGACTAGTAACTTTATGCCCAACATATTTTGAATATGGCATAACAAGGTATCCCTCTGAGGGCATGAGAATGAAGTAGCTACTAAATTATTAACTCGCGTAGGTACTCAAAGCGGGCTTTTACTCCCAAAAGTCCGTACATTTTGTATCTTCTAGCGCGTAACGCTTTTATTGGCTGTAGGACGTTATTTTGGAAATCAGTATTATAAACACATAATATACCGAAGGCTTTTACAGAGAATGCTGGTATGTGGTAATATGTACTGGTAGAGAATGCCATTTGGCATTAAGTGCGCCTTTTGTACTTTATTTTATTGTATTGTGCAATTAAGATTAAAATAAATAAATAAATAATGCTATTTTACTTTTGGAAAACCAGGTTATGGTTGCAGTTTTCAGAAATGGCTGGCGTTAGTCTGACTAACCCCCTTATTAATAAAAACTATTTAAGCATTGTTTAGTTAATCATTGTTTTGGTGTGACGTTGACAAAACAATATTTAGATAGATAGATAGATAATACCTTTATTGCAACACTAAAAAACATAAACATGAACAAAAGAAAAAAAATAAAAATAATTACAAAGTTACAATTTGGCGGTCTTATCGCTTTCAAGCGATTTCTTCCAGACAAACAGTCGGATGGAGAGAGCTTTAAGATCAGAGGTGAAATTATGGAAACATACTAGAATAATGTGTATTTTATAAATAAATCAAAATAATAATAATGAAAATGATGATAATGATAAACATATAAATAAACCTACTTAAACATAATAGTAGTCTCAGGGAGGAAAGTAGCAGATATGGCAGTTTTGCAAATGGACAGGGTTAATCGGATAGGTAGAATTTTTTCACGAGCTCTTTAAATATGTGAATGGATTTAACTATTAACTAAATTATTAATTATATATTTAACTAAATTATGCTTAAATAGTTTTTATGAATAAGGGGGTAAGTCACTACTTTTGTAATTTTACTTAGACTTCAATATTTAATTTTGGCCGAGAATTGTTTTTTAATACTGATAGCCTCAATAGTGTATCAGCCTGACTTTTGACATTCTGACATCTGACACCTGGACTATGGTAAAAACTTCAGAATCAGGCCATCATCATCATCATCTCAGCCAAAAGAGGTCTACTGCTGTGCAAAGGCCTCCTTAGAGGATCTCCACAACTACCGGTTTTGTGCTGCTCGCATCCAGTGGCCCGCGACCTTCACCAGATCGGCATCAGTCCTAAATAATTTAGACCATTTTTACACAATTGTTGACGATTTAGAATAACAGATTCGAGGCCCTGATTGGATAAACTAAATTGAAGTAATCGCTCCGGAAATCTATACGATTATAAATAACATTATAGTTTACTTTGTTACTAACAATTAACAAATAAATGTAATGGAAATAATGTGTAGCGTTAATTCCGCTAAATCGCTCGTTTATCCAGCTAGGATGCAGTACGCAAGCACCGCCCTCCCGCCCGCAAAAAATATGCTCATGCAGAAGACATAATGGATGCAAGCGGACATGCACACCAACACCGATACCCGAAACGTGTCTCGCCACTCCACGGGGCATCCTCAGGAGCTGTTGACTGATTTAGCGGAATTAACACTACATATTATTTCAATTACGTTTATTTGTACCATGGATTTCCGCCAAAATAACGCCTGCTTCCATTAATTTCTAACAATATATAGTTTACGTTACCGCTAAGAATATAGTAAACGTTACGCGTCTGGGCAGCAATATTGTAGTGGAATACTGAATATCAATGAGTGATCACTTAGCTTTGCTCGGAACAATGATTGTGGGAAACCGATCTGGCGACCGGTCGTTTCCTAGCCTCCTGCGGCGGTTGTAAAGTGTCACATAAATACTGTCATAAATCGTGCGTCTTTCGCATTTAGCGCGTTATCGGCAAATGTCAACAACATACGACATGGGTATTTGGAAATTTCAGAACTTAAACGAATCGGTTCACTGTTGCTGCTGTGAAAGCTGCGAGCTGAATTGGTCGTTGTCGCAAATCTCGTTATTCGAACATATTGCGCGTGCGCATGGCTGTTGTAAACGTTGATTTGACAACACTGACAATATTATGTATACAAATTATTATATTATGGGCCTAAGTTTCACATGTTTTATATACCTTACTAGAAGTAATAACAATTTGAAACGTTAATTACAACGAATCATCAACAATCTTATCTAAATACTAGCCGTCACCCGCCCGCTTCGCTGTGCGAAAATTTGTGAATAAAATTTTTTTTTTCATAGCTTATCATTTGCACTATCTCATGTTCTTACTACATACAAATTTTCATCAAGATTGGTCAAGCTGTTCTTGAGTTATAAGAGGACATACAGACAGACAGACAAAAATTTCAAAAATCGTATAATTGGTGTCAGTGAGTCATAAAAGAGTGAGATAGATGTCGCCATTAAATCAAAGTTGATAGCATTTTTGTGTTTCGGCAGCTAGAGAAATTATAGCCAGTGCCTCAGTAATTGAGGATTCCGGGTGAAGTGCGCTTCCACCCCACCTACGCCCTTTTCATCACTCAACACCAGACGAGATAAAGGCCAACAGCTTAGCTGTAAGACATAAAACAAGAATTTATTTAAATTAAATATCTAAAAAAATATTAATAAATTGCCGATCATACCCATCAGGCAACAAACCCTAACTTGCTTGATTTATGAATTACGGCTGAACTCCAAACAAAGGGTGGTAATTATACAATTATGACATCCTCATATTATTACCCACTAATTATAAAATAATCTTTGTTCTTTCTTTTAACCCATTCATCAAATCAACGCAGACCCGAATTATGTAGGACAAATTTTTAAGCTGAATACTTTCCTTAGACTTAATTAATTGTGTAAAGTTGTCCCTCGAATCGGGCTAATGAGAAGGTTTCGTTAAGCCCTTGCTGTGTTGCCGGGATAATTTTATGTGGGTCTACTTAGTTCAGTTGTTAATTTATTTCGCCGGACTTTTATCTCTTTAATTTGGTTGTGTTGTCTGTCTAAACGTCCCTTAAACTAGTTAGCTAAATGCTTTAATTTAACTTTATTCTCATTACGTTATATTTTTAGCTTGTTGTGTGTTATGTATCTGTAAAGTACAGTCGAAATCACCAGCTCTTTTATATGTCCGCCTCTACTGGGGCACGCCTTACCTATGGATGGATAGGGAGAACGGGCCATAAACCACCACGCGGGCCCAGTGCAGATTGGTGGTTGTTAACGACTGCTAACGCAGCCGGGATCAACAGCTTTATGTGCCTTCCGGAGCACGGAGGAGCTAGAGGTTTCCAAATTTTTGGTCACCCATCCGATTACCGGCCTTTGCGAAAGTTGCTTAATTTCAGAAATCGCAGACCGGGCGCGATAACCACTCCGCCATCGAGCTCCCCAAAGTACAGTAGGGCTCTTTCAAGTTAGGCGTTTCGTGTCGAACGAATTTGAACTTAAAATTTACTACCTTAATTAGTTAGCGTTTAAAACATTTAGCTTCCCTTGAGGCTAACACCAGAGTAAAACCACAATGGACACGCTGTCTAATTAAACTCTCATTTTATTTAATTATTTTGTGGCGCTGCAGATATCTATATCCTTGCTCTAGTAGTTGGAACGTCAATATCAGACCGAGATGATCTAGGACCTAAGATCCTATCTTAGGTTTGGCAAAGCCAACTCCAGCACTAGCTGTCTTCGCATCTGGACTACGCTTCTGCTTAACATCAGGTAGTGGGAGTTATTGGCCCGCTCTTAGATAAAACGCTGTTACATTGTAAGATGTGTGAAAGGCTTGGTTATACGTAGCAAAATATGTACTTGGGCAATTTCCTCACCACCACGACCCGGTCACAGCCTAGCCTTTAAGGGCGCTTTAATGTTAATTATGTGAGTTGCCAGTAATAAATAAACTGTCTTTTGTTCCAGGTGTGGTTGTGATGATATGGTGGTGGGCGCTCGCGCTGTTAGCGCTGGCGACGCCCGCCCGCCCCATGCCCCGGGCGGGCAACGGTGAGCTCCTTTACAGTAAGCATCACTTTGCACTACACTTCCAGCCCGATTCACTGTGACAGGGAACAGAAACGCTGCAACATTGTAGGATACTGCGCTATAGTTAGGAGCGGTAGCGCGATTACTAGGTTAGTGTTGGAAGCGGTAACGATTATTGCGTTATAGTTAGATAGCGGTAGCACGCTAACTAGGTTGTTGTTGTCAGCGGTAGCGCATAAACTAGGTAATTAATGGTAATTAATGAAGCGGTAACGCGTGACTGCGTTATTGTTGGTAGCGGTTGAGCGTTTATTAGGTTTTTGTTGGAAGCGGTAACGCTTTTACTATGTAGTTGTTAAAAGCGGTAGCGCGTTTACAGCGTTGTTGTTAGCAGCGGGGTAGCTTACTGCGCTATAGTTAGGAGCGGTAGCGTGATTACTATGTTTTTGTTGGAAGCGGTAAGACGTTTACAAGTTATTGTTGTAACGGTAGAGCGTTTAATATGTAATTATTGGCAGCGGTAACGTTATATTGCACCAAAGCTAGGAGTGGTAGCACGTTTACTATTTTACTGTTGGCAGCCGTAGCATTTCAATTAGGTAATTGATGGAAGCGTTAAATTGTTTACTTCGATACTGTTAGTAGTGGTAGCGCGTCTACTGCGATATTGTTAGAAATAATAGCGCTTTAACTACATGTACTGTTGGCAGCGGTAGCGTTTCAACTAGGTAATTGTTCGAATTTTTTTTATATTTTTTTTTATGTTAACGGGGAAGCACAGTGCCTTGATCTCACCTGATGTTAAGTGATGATAAGGCCAATGATGGAAGCGCACTTCACCCGGGATCCTCAACTAGTGAGATACTGGCTACCTTATCTCTAGCTGCCAGAACACAACAATGCTACAAACATTGATGTTATGGCGACATATTTAGATAAGATGGTGGTAGCTAGCCAGCCGGACAAACAAGCCCTACCACCAACCAAACCGAATACACAAACATGTACCCCCCGCTGGGAAGGTCTGAACCGGTGGTCTTAGCCACTAGACCACAGAGGCGGTTAATTTATTTACTGCATTACTGACGGCAGTGGTAGCCTGTGTACAACATTTTTGTTAGAAGTGGTTTTGCGTTTACCAGGTAATTGTTGAAGCGGTAGCGTGGGTAGTATTTTATCGTTAGATGTATAGTGACGTGTTTCCTACGTTACTTTTAATGGCGGTAAATCTGCGTAACAAAAAAGCGCCATAACTATTTGATGAATTCGTGTAACATGAAAAATTAACGTTGCGTGAGCAGCGTAATTATTGTAGATATTGTAATGCCATGCCATTTTGTTCAAAGAAAGATATATTTTTAATGCTTTTTGTTGTATTTGTTTTTTAATTTTTTCTACTTTCTATTTATTTGAGAAACAAACAATTATACAAAATCATGTAAACTCAAACATACAAAATGTATCACAAGATTTTTACAAGTCAATTTCCAATCGCTTCTATATATCTTTGTATCCGTAATATATAGTCTTATCTTATGAAAATGTGTGGATTTCTATTCTGTAGTTGTGCCTTAATATTAAAATTACCGATTCATTTGGAAGATATAAACTTCGAAGTTATAAGTCGTAACGATTAATAAAGCTTATTAAGAAAAAAATCCTGAAGTTAGCAACGAAATCGGTTCAACCTTAATCGAGCAATAAATTCGGCTGTGCAAATACTGTTCGTAACACTACCGTAAAATCACCAAAGTAACATTGCGTAAATGTAACAAATTGCGGTGCGTAACCGGCAAACATGCTTCGTCAAGATGTTCATCTTCCCACTGAGCGTCGCCGCGGCTGTCATAATGCAGCGATTACTAACGTGACGTGACGTAGCGTAGCATGTCTCCGCAAGTACCCTACCATGAGTTTACGTATACTGATTAACACCAGCCCCCCTAGACAGTTAAATATAATGATTATTGTACGGGATTGACATAAGTCAACGTTACGTATAAATTACGTTTATATCAACTCCATACAATAATCATTCTGTTCAATTTCTATACTTTATGGTATCCACTTGTCTAGGGCTGAGTGTTTAGTGTTGTGCGAGTTTTATTCACCATTCTAATTTTAACTCACCTCATTTGTCACCAGAAGGCGCTTGAGTGCCATACAAATTTTCGTTTTTGTTTACGTGGCGTTTAATTTTTCACTGTATTTTATAAATATTTAAGGTTTACAAAGTTAAATTTAAATAGCTTTGCGGTCAATATCAAGCAGTATTGCTAATATAAAAACTCTGAATTATACAAACTAAGTTAATAATGGAGTCTCAAAACACGTGTTATTTTAAAAAGAACTCTGTTGACACTCCAATACATCTTCAATCGTGTGTCAATAGTTTGATTTAGACAATGCTCACATAGTTCTAATGTTAAAATCAGGCTATCTATACTCTATTGAGACGTTGTTGAATTAGAAGACTTGAGAACTAGAGCGCACACCTCATTAAACTACTCGAAACACGTGAATGTTTTCATTTGTTGCTTTATGTATAAACGAACTCGTGGTAGGGCCTACAATCAGTCATTTCATTTGGTTTTCGATGTAACGGAAATCATGCAGCGTTTCTGTTCCAGTTAGATATAAACACGATATTTTTCTTGTTGCGGAATCGGGCGTTGTTTCACATGCACTAAAGATGTAAGTACTCTTTTGTACAAAACTTCTTACAACACATAATAATAAAATAATTAAACACAAGCAAAATTTTATCAGCTTTTTTGAAACGTATTATTCTAGCTCGGTAAGTAACCGGGTGGCAAAACAATTGGCCATCGGCAACATCTGGAGGTTCTGGGTTTGATTCCCTAGTTCGGGCGAATTGTGTTTTGAAATTTTCATTGTACGTACACGTATAGTCCGGATTTGTGATCACCAACCCGCAGTTGGCGAGCGTGGTGATAAGGTGATTTGATTTTAATGTTGGGGACCGTTTCTCCGCAGTCAGACAGTAGGTAAAATATAGGCTAAATACATTACATTTATATGCATTAATATATGTGTTGTTGTGTTGGGCCAGTTGATTGCATTGCAATGTGTTACAAGGAATATGGTGGGAAAACAATAACATATTTCTTCATAAAAGTAAAGTAATTAGCCTATAACTGTCCCACAGCTGGGCGTTCATCGCCTCCATCATAAAAATAAGTAATGGCTTAATCACCACGCTTGCCAAATGCGGGTTAGTGATCACAAACATAACCAGGCTACGCCTCGAAAAACCCGAAACACACCATGCCCGACCTGGGAATTAAACATTCAAGTATCGGGCCGAGCATTTTTTGTTATATTTATTTAAATATGCATATTGGTTATAATGATGGCATTTAAAATAACAACATCCAGTGCATTCGTGTCGGCAGCCTTTATCAGTCACAATGTTTTACGAAGTCATATGTTTTAGCACTTTTTAATGGGTACAAAGTAGCTTTACAGCTACTGTTAACGACTGCTTATCGGCGATTTTGCTTTTACAGCAAACCACTTTCGTTCCCTATGATGCGGGTTAGCTTAACAGTAACCCGACTTGAGTTGAAAGCTTTTGTATTGAATTCGTCACCTTAGAGGCACTTTGTGGGCCGGCAGGGTGAGGGTGACTGATGCTGCGTTGTTTTCACGCTGCACTAGTTGTCCTTGCGTCTGGACTCCATTTCCACTTAACATCAGGTGGAGTGGAGTCATTTGTCAAGCTACGTATAAAAAAATATATTTATTTATTGAGTAGACTTGCAAACCGATGGCATAGTGACATTCCTAAGAGCTATTCGAATTCTTAATTTTGAATTATGATGGTTGCACCAAAACCCATCGTCCTGGCGAAGTCAATTGACAATACTAGTAGATATTTATTTTATTCTGTTGAGAGAATAAAAGCCCATTTATATATTTTTTTAAAATTTAAAATTTTAATTAAAATTTCATCGGTGATATCGAAATCAAAACTAACATGAATTACACTTTAAAACATAATATTTTGTGAATTATTCACAAATTGATTTATTAATATAAATATCGTTTGTGAATTTTCGGTGAACAAATAAGTTTCCAGTGTCATTGAATAAGAGAAAATAGAGCACTCGTAATTGATATCATTGCGTGAGAATTTGTCACCGGGTCACGGTCACATGAATCGTATTATTTCTAAAAACGTCAACGCAGATTAGCCTAATGTCCTACATTTAGGGCAGTACGATTTTGTACAAATATTTTATTAATTATTTATTTCAAAAATTCAAGTAATGTTAACATTTTGAGAAAAAATTGTTTCAGGTGTATGTGGGTAAGGTTTTACAGTCTGATTTCACTTTCAGAATATTTACTAACTCTAGTATTTATTGTAGAGAAACATAATAGGTTTAACAATGGTTTGAATTTGGTTTAGATCACACGGTTTTTATATGTAAGCGTTTCAACACGCCACGTGTACACGCAGCATGAGTTTAAATGTTTTTAATGAGTGAGTGACTGATATGTAATGGCTACATATTAGAAAAAATGTATGGGGACTCTCTGTAATACACTTACGTGTAACGAAATCTACTCGTAACGTTTGATTTATGAACGTGATCACTTCAAAAACCTTAATTCTCTTCCGCTACGAATTGATAGGGATGACTTAATTCACTCCTTTGACAGTTAATCCTAGAACCCTGAAATATTGCTCCCTTTCATGACGTAGAGAGTTGAGATGGGATTATGAAACATTATTATTGGTAAACACCCACAAAAGATACGTTCTAAAAATATCAAAAATAATACCTTAGCTGTAAGCATTAGAGTTAAGTTCAGAGTATTATAGTCACTCAACCGTTTAGACTATTTTTAGCCGTTAAGAAAATAAACAGACAACCTTTTCATTGAAAGTCCCGATCAATCCATGGCCTTTTAGAAGGCTTAATGTGAGTTATTTTTGAGATTTGACCACGTTAACAAAGACGGGAATTAGTATGGCATTGAAGCAGCGTCGCCTGGTGACATATAGGAAGAGTAATATTTTGTTTGTTTATGTGAACGTAATCGAATTAATAGTAATCGGATAGTAATCAAAACTCACACTATAGATAGGCACTCTGTAGTTTCTTAAGCTATTTATTTATTTATTTATTTATTTATGTATAAGGTACACTTACAGCAAAACACTAATATTACACAGATAAATAATACAATACATTTTGGATATGTATGCCAGCCAATTAAAAGCGTACACAGCATTCACAATAAGTTGCTAACACGAAAAACAAAATTAAAAATAAAATTAAAATAAAATTAAAAATTAAAAAAACCGATTAAAAAAGTTAAACTAAATTAATAAAAAAAAAACAAAGAATACAAAAATCTTTTAGACTAGCTGTTATCTTTAAGCCTTGTTTTAATCTTCCTAAACTACAAGATTAGCGTTTCCAAGTTAATCAGTTTTCTTTTAATGTGAACTTACGACATAAAACGAATGTCGTTAGTCACAAAAAAAAAAAGAAAATTAATATCAAACAAAGTGTTTCCACAGTTTCGTGACCACCTTTCCCTTCGACTTAAATATTAATATTTAATAACTTCCGAAAATGATATTTTTCTTGCATTCTAATGGCGGTGCGACATCAAGTGAGAGTTAACTGAATATTCATGTTGACGTGTGATTGTCAGTGTTCGGAGGAAACTCGGTTTTAATGAGAAAATGCGGTGGAGAGACGCTGCTTGTTTTAATGAGGCCTGACCAATAAAATGTTCACGGTATTTTTTTTAATAGTAATTTTAGAGAGGGTAAGGATTCATAATATTTACTATGTATTTTATTTGTAACTCTACTTAAGCACCTGAACTTTGTATTGTGTCCATGTTACCCATACAAATTATTTCCATTTATTACTAAACGGAATCATCACTGTTATAAGAAAACTTTTATGTAAAATTTCAATAAAGTATTGTATTCATAATGTCCATAATTTAAATATTGTATTGTATGCTTCCGTTAAAAAAATAAAATAAAATAAATAGTTGTAGTAGATTGTTGACATTGAATGGGTGCCTTTGGCTTTCAAAGTAAAAAGTAAATAGTGTTGAATAATTTCAGCGGGCTGGTTAGAACCACGATAGCTCAATTGGAAGAGCACCTGACCCGGTATGTCAGAAGAGTGCAGGTTCAAATCCTGCTCGTGGAAAATTTTTCAACATTGTGTTTTTGTAATTTGTTTCGCAACAAAATTTGCGTTAAAATTATATAAACAAAATAAAATCATTTTAAAAATAGATAGTGTTTAAGTGTAACATCGCTCTAACTTGCCATTCCTTCTTCTTCAAAATAAATCAATTGTCATTGACTTATTAATTTCAGTCAATTGACGCAAATAATATTTACAGTAAGCGGATTAGCTAGATTCTCTTGCTTCTTGGCTACACTTGCTAACACCATTGATTAGATTACAAAGAAAACATACCTACTGGTGTCGTCTGTCTGACACATGACGCAGTGATTACGGGTTATATAGGTACTTTTATTGCGCCATTATTACATTTCTTTCATTTGCACTAGTAAGTGGCGGTAACTTCCCACGGTGTCCTCAATTACCACTAAGACATCTAGTGAGTGTAGTTTTTACCAAAAGAGAAAAAGAGATTTTTTTTAATCGAAAATATACTATGCTACATAAGCTTATTTGTTATTAGTTACACGTGCAATACCTATATAACTAATCAGTTTACACATAACAACAGAAATGTATGTTTTTTATAACATCGTTTATATGTTATTTCAGCGTAAACAACCCAACTAAGAACGTATGCCACAGCCCCACAGTACATCGTACTCGGGTGTTATTTATTTCAGGGTCAGGAATGGACTCTTAACTTATGAGGGTTACCGCAAATCCTCGCTGAATAATAGAAAAATATATTCTCCAAAAAATATGTTCGGAGAACTTTAAGAATATAGTGCAAAATTGTATACTGAGAGATTGTTTTATTATTACTAACTTGATATTGATATCGAAACTAAATAGTTGAAATACTTAAATGGTTAAACGTTACGGTATCCAAACTGATAGATTCTAGGGTTGAATGCGAGAAATTACCAAAAAAAAAGTACCTAACCCGTAATCACTACGTCATTTGTCAGACAAAACGACACCAGTAGGTACGTTTTCCTTATAATATAATCAATGGTGTTTGAATGAATGAATGAATGAATGAATGAATGAATGAAAAATTTATTCGGAGCAATAACATTGAAACTTAAACATACTAAACAGTCACAACTAGATGCTACCGAAATGGTCGCCACTCAGCTTGATGCCGTGACATAGATATGCCATGGCGCTGATTTTCTGTGGAACCAGTGAGAGGGAGGCGCAGCTCCAACAATTTTTATATATAGATACAAGATAAACGCAGTGAAATGGTGTTGAAAGACAGAACAAATAAATAACGATTTTAATTCCGACACAGTACAGCCTACAATGGTGTTGAAATACAGAACAATTAAATAACGATTTTAACTCCGATTTTAATTTTAATTTTAATTTTAATTCCGGCACAGTACAGCCGCCTAAGTTGTAGAAACCTGAACCTGAAGAAGAGAACCTTTGCAAGTGTAGCCTAGAAGAAAAAGAATCGAGCTAATCCACATGTCTCCGCTACATTACTGACGTGAACCCATACCTAACACACGCGTGTTGGCTTTTTAAGTAGATTAACAGGACTCTAAGTAGACTCTCAGTAGACAACCGCCTCTGTGATCTAGACCCAGAGGTTTAAACCTAGAGGTCCCGGGTTCGATTCCCAGCGGGAGGTACATCTTCGTGTGCTCGGTTTGGTTGGTGGAAGGCCTTGTTTGTCCGCCTGGCTAGTTACCACCATCTTATATGTTGCCATAACATCAATGTTTGTAGCATTGTTGTGTTCCGGCAGCTAGAGATGAGATAGCCAGTGCCTCACTAGTTGAGGATCCCGGGTGAAGTGCGCTTCCATCATTGGCCTTATCATCACTTAACATCAGGTGAGATCAAGGCACTGTGCTTACCCGTAAAATATATTAAAAAAATAGGACTGTTAATGGTGTGTTAATAGCGTATTAATATCTAATAGTCAATTTTAAAAGAAAAAAAGCCAAATCTGAAAATGTTATTTGGGACGGTAATTTACTATCAACGTATTAACGTTCCATTGCTGGGGTTTCCCCACATTAACAATAAGGGTAGAACCTGTTCTACCCTTATTAGGCTGGCGTGGTGGGTAACGGCCTGCCGTTACCCACCACGCCAGTCTAAATGTGGTAGCTTTTCACTTTTTATTTTTAAGTTCTCATTGCTACACAAGCTGAATTAAATATTTATAAAATACAGTGAAAAAATTATTAAATGCCTACCCGTGCCTACCTATGTGGTAGCTTGTTGTTATCTCATAATTTGTTAATGTCGAGTAAAAATGGTGAATAAAGAGGCGTGAAGAAGCACCTCGTGGGCCAGCAGAGTGAAGTTGACTGATGCAGCGTTGTTTTAACGCTGCACCAGTTGTCTTCGCGTCTGGACTCCATTTCCACTTAACATCAGGTGGTGTCGAGTCATTTGCCGTGCTAAGTAAAAAAAAAATAAAAAATGAAGCTGTTAGCTCCCCAAACAAAATAGAATAATATAAAACACACAAGGTAATATTGTACAAGCGGTCCAATGCTAGGCAAACGCGTCTATTATTGAAATCAAGTTATCCCAATTGGTGAATATTGTCTTAATCACCACGCCAAATGCGGGTTGGTGATCACAAACCCGGGCTCTCGATAATCTGAAACACGCTTTGCTCGTCCTGGCATTGAACCCAGGATCTCCGGTTATCGGGCCGAGCGCTTAGTCACTGGGCCACCGAGGTGTTAACACTGGGTGTGCGTAATTAATTCAGTTTAAATCTATTTAGTTAATAAACAAGGCTTCAATAATGTAGCCTTACCGGATTTACCCACAGTTTCATATCGCAGTATATTACCTCTCAGTTTCAACTTTGTTATGACTGTGTTATTCTACAGCACAATGTGTACAATGTGTAGTAAAAGCGCACATCTAATACAGTATCTCTGTTTATTACAAACATAAAATTATAAGCTTCGTTGTACGCAAACTCGAGATCCCACAACCCTTCATAATCCTTAAAACCATTTAATCTGATACTGAGCTTGTAAAGTGCGCTTTAAATGTGACCTCGGCTTAGCCGTAAAAGATAAGCGGTGCGAGCGAGACGAAAGAAAGTGAAAAGCGAAGTGGTTTCACTTTCGTACAAATTACCACCTGGTAGGCTAAACACCTTTATCCGACGCGACGCGGAGCCCTTTGACGGGTGGGGTCACCACCTCTCTTGGTTTTATTTGGGATAAACATGCCATGTTGTTTGTGACTTGGAAATTAACAAACGACATGGCCTCGGTTCTTTTATTTCGAAACGTGTCCAATCATATGTCAGTGGTCTGTAAAAAAATGTGCTATAAGAATAATGTCAAAATCAGGCTACTGAAACACGACTGTGAACGTTTTAAAATATTAGAATGGAGACAATGTTAATATTCAGTTATCCATAGTAATCCAGAAATATTAACATAATGCTACAATAAATGTTGTTTTTGTTTTAAGTATGTAATTTTCATTATGTAGTTTCAGGTTTATTATTTAAAGAGAGTGTTTTCTCGCCGCTTCCATACCTTGGTTAACTTTATTTGATGTAACAATACTTACTTATATTTTAGGTAGTCAGTTAATAAACACAATTTTATAATAGGTTCTTACGTACTTACATAATATTATGATTATTTTTGGAATGTTGAACTAATTGAGCCATTAGTTAGCAAAATAAAACATGTTTGTGTTCCGGTATAACTCAAAATTATTATTTCCGGAACATAAACGTTTCCACTTCCGGGACATAAAAGTATAAACCAAAGTAAATTATGTCTACATGTAACGGTATTTAAGAAACCTATTTGAATTCTAGCTTTTGTAATACTTTTTAATTCTGATTTAACCTTATCGTTTTTGGAATTGTTTAATGACCATATGTCATACTGTTTTGAAGAAAATATAGTTATCGACTTGAATTTATATGAACACAAATTTACGCCACAATATTATGACAAATGGTTAAAGTTGTGTCGAAGGCAGTATTCGTAACGGCACATTATACAATGATTTATGATTTGGTTTGTGTTGAAAATTTCTGTTTATGGTCTGAAGTATCAATGTTGAATGCAGAAGTGCAAAGAACACTTCTGCAAAAACTTTATATAAACCAACTTTGAAATATTCAATTATCATTAGATAAAATAAAATAATAAAATAGTATTAACTATTTTATTATTTTGGTAAAATAAATCAAAATTTGGATAAGTGTTGAAATAAATTGCTGTTTTGTTTCTTCCTTTCGTGTTAGTAATAAAAGCCAAGATTTAAGCTTATCGTGATGATAAATTTGTTTAACTTAAAGACTGTCACGTTCCATTTTAATAAAAGTTTTATAACTGGGATTAACGCAAACTACATAGTATGGGTATCATAGCTATACCTTTATACACAACGACCGATGCATCGGCCGCTGCAACTCGGTACATATCCCCGTTATAAAACTTTGATTAAAGTTTTTCAAATCTAACCTACAAAACAGCCAAGTTCGTTCTAATAAAGAACTCATGGTTACCCTACATATGCACATATAAAGTACTTCCCGCTAACCACCTGAGCTGTCACTTTCAATTGCCCTTATGCTTACTAACACGAAACATTCGAGCACAATCATTGTCCATACTATTAAAGACGATGCTAATTCATAACCTCTCTGATTTATTTGCCCTGCCTATTGAATACGTAGGTATTGAAAGATTTCATTTGTCGACGTTTTCACTTACGAATCTGGGGATCTATTTTTGGATCGCACGTATGACATTGTGTTGTCGCATACGACTTATATCACACTCGTCTTCCAAGTCGCATGACTGGTGTCATTTCCGTATTTTTGATTCGTTCGTTTCCGGTGCTGCCAACATAATACGAAATATTGGATGTTATCCGTTCCACGCAGAATTTAGAGAAAACCGGTTACAACCGCATTGTAAAACATGCAAAACTCCACTGTTTAAATAACTATGGTGCACTAAATATTACTCTAGATTCATTTTCAAGTTATTTTCAAAGTAGTAGTAATTATTTTTCTCAGAACGAAAAGCATAGCTGAATTAGTTCAAAGTTAAACGAATCATCGTCGGATAGGACTCTCGATCTTACAATTACGAATATATATGTAAGAGATGAAGACGAAGCGCTTCCTCGTAGTGGAAAAAACTCTGGCATTGTGCGTGCATTATCGACATTCATGCAACTCCGCCCGATCCTCTAAATGCCATTAAACATTTACAGAATACACTAAACATGCACACTAGTTTAGGCCCAAGACACCGTACTCGTAGAACAAGGGTACGAAGAACCGGTTCACACGCGCTGTTCAGACATGTACCTGGGTGCTTCTCTCCTCCACCACGGCCCGGTCAACCCGAGCCGAGGTCCGAGCCTTTAGAGGCGCCCTCGGGTTGTTCCGCTCCCCGATCCGATCCGAACCCTTCGGTGAATCTAGTAGGGCACGGGGACGCGCACTAGTGCGCGATGCCGTTCCCTCTAGAAAACCTCCGAAGGTGATTCGTTTCACACGGCTTGGGGGACCCTTTACGTTCCTCGTCGCCCCCAAACAAGCCCGGTGAAGCTGAAATGGCGTCTGAGGCAATAAGCAATCTCTCTCCAAAAAAAAAATATTTAAAACGTCTCGGTAACAGCAATACACGGTGGTGCAACTTTGTATTTTATCAAAGCAACTACTGTAATATTTTGTTGCAAAAGTTTAAAATAAAATAAATAATCTACATATTTATAAAATTTTATAAATATTTAATTTAGCTTCAGTGCAGCAATTAGCACTTGAAAATAAAAAGTAAAAATAATCTACAGACTGTTGATTTGATTGTTGCTGACCATTATTTTTTAAATATTTACAGAATATGTAGTTTCTTCCCTAAATAAAGGAAACTTATGGTTATCTGTTGGTGTTTAAGAACTAATATAGACGTATACAAAACAACGAACAATTTAGGTGTCAATGCCTCAACTAAATTGAAGTTTGCAATCAGTATTTTCCGAATCATCTATAATCAATTGTCTAAGGTCAATGATATAATTCACTTAACCATTCGAAATAGAATCGATATTGTTTTTTGCGTTCTCATCAATCTATTAATCAACCGAGGAGGATCTTTCTCACCGCTTCCATTACTCTACTGGTAACATTTATCAATCAAATCGATCGCGAGTCACTGGCCTGATAGTAAAAAATACGCGAGTACTTTAGGCGATGAGACTTTTTAATACGACACAGCTGCCTAAATAGAATTAACTTAACATTATTGGTTTCAATTGTCAAATCTTTTGAGACATATTACCGTTAAAAGACTTCATTGGTCTACCCGACCCAGCCAGGAATCGAACCTGGGCCTTCCGCAATCCGGGCGGCTGCATTGACCATTATGCTACCGGGAAGGCTGAGGTAAGCACTAAGCACTCGTAAGCACTTTTTTTTTCACTACTTTGATTTCGACTGATTTTTAGCGGCATGCAGTAGTCACTATATTTTATAATTATTTAATTTAGCTTTAGTGCAGCAATTAGCACTTAAGGTAAAAAATAAAATTAATATCGATAGCAAGTCTAGATTCTTAAGTAACTGCTACTAATTGTGTTCAAAGCTTGAGATCTCTGAAATCATGTTTCGTTATTACATGTGAAAATCAAATCAAAAGCTCAAAAATGTTTCATTTAATTTTTTTTAACACTTTAGTTGGTTTCAATTCGGTTTTTTTTTAGTTATGTAGTTAGTTAGTTTTAATAAATTGTTGTTGACCCATACAGGATGGAAGGCGCTGGCAACAGTGACACAGTTTATACTACCACAGCTGCCAACGTAAATCTCTTATGATTTAGTATGTTAAATAATTGTGTATTGTTATTGGAATAAGAGAATAACGTGTACTTGGAATTATGAATAAAATATATATGATTATATTGTATTATTATTAAATTTCTGTGTGTTGTATGCACATAAACCATTTCAAATTAAAAGTTAGGCAGTCGTTGATAGTATTAGAAGATAGTTGTTGAGTGATAATAATATTCCTCCCAATTCCTTAAAAATTGGATTTTTTTGTAACTTCACGCAGACTTCTGGGGAGGATTTCAAAACTGACGCGTTTGCATAATATTTCATTTTATTTGCCAACACTCAAGCATGCTCACAAACACGTAACGCACCATTATTCAGTCTTAATATTTGGTAAAACGCCAATTATGGAAATTAAAACAAAACCGCAAACATGATGACGCCGCGCTTTCCCGCCAAGCCTTTGTTTTGTTTACCTATTTACTTATCGTCTTTTGTTTAATATTTCTTGAAAAGTATTACACGTAAAGGACGTTCATCTTTTGTTAACAAGATGTGCGTCATGCCGACCCAGAATATAATTATTACATTAGTCTCCACCAGACATTAAAAATAAAATGTCACTTTCAAAGGGTCGATTAAAAATTTAAGTAAGAAGAATTTTGTTACTGACCTTAGTGATCAGGTCATGAAATATATGCTTTAGATCAAAGTGACGGACAAACTGATGGCAGTATTGAAGGAGAAGGGCATTTTTATATCTTAAATATATATCTCGATACAAATTAATTTACTTGTATATATTTAGAAGAATAAATGAGAATTCAATACCGGAACCTAAACTGTGAATGACGATAAAGTGCAACATAACAAAGTCTTTAAAAATAAATTAATCGCAATCTCATATTAGGCTGCTTTTGCAATGTACGGTGCACGTTAATCCATCCGGTGGTCGAATATAGCTGGTGTCTAAACTGTTTCGTTAAACCCATACATACTACAGACATTGAGGTAGCGTAGGACTGAATCTGCGAGCTGTAAGTAATAAGTAGTAGTATAAAAATATAAATATTTTTTTCAAGAAAATGATGACTGTTTATGTAATAAATATTTATTATCATTAAACCCAAAAATTAAAAAATTAAATTTTTTATTTCAATTGCGACAACTCAATTCATTTAATCAGTGACTTCAGTTAGCGTGCAATGGCGCTGGCGACGCGACGACGCGTAGTCGCCATGGCATGCATCGCCACGCCAACAATCGGTGTTATCCGCGGCTTTTTTGTCTTTAATCATTAGAAATAGCGGCCAGCTACAGATTTTTGACTGTAGCAACAATTTAATACAGACCATCTGTTTCTTAGCTGTCGTCCAGTAAAATTTCATTGAAATTATTTTTTTTCCGACGAAAACTAATGTCAAACACGGGGTTACTGTGTTGAACACTGGCTCCACTCCGACATGTTGTGGCGGTCACTGTAAGACTCTTCACATTCCAATTTCAACTCAGCCACAACGGTGCAACAGGGTATTTGACAGGTTTTAGAAAAATATGTCTAATATGGTTCATTATAGCATAATATATTTGCAATTTGATTAATTCGTTATGAATTTCTTAATTTATTTTAATGAAAATCGCCATTAAAATTCAAATTAATAAAATAGCCGCCAAAAATATGCATGCAGGTCATGTGATGTCGTGACGTCACCTGCCTGTAAACAAACTTTTATCTGTCAAATCACACTATACAAAACTTCAAGCAGGTGAAGTCACTTCCTGATTCAGCCAATCCCGTGCGTTTTCAATCACGTGGTCAAGCATAATAAATTTTTTTTATTAATGATTTTTTAATAATATTATACTTATTTTAAAATTATGTGCTGGCTAAATTGCTTTAAAAAAATGTTTACTGTTAAGTTAACAACAGTTTGATCTATATTTTCACTGAAGTCAAATACCTATTGTAGGGTCGTAATTGTACGATTTCCGCGGCAATGTGCAAACATTTTCACATTGTGGAAAGTCGGTGAAAACAAAATGGCGCGCGTGGCGGGCGACCGAAAACGTGCGAGTGGCATTTGTTTGTTGTGATGCACACGTGTTGTGACGAGCGTTAGGCCGGCCTCACTTGATATTCGTTTCCATACGAATTGGACTCGTACAAATATGTACGAATACGCACGATACATTCCGATCAACCAGCATTGTAGCTAGTTTTGGCTTTGGCCGTACAAAAGGTGCGAGGTAGTCATGCGTGTACGAGCTTACAGTTCCGTTGTGCGAAATCAATCAATCCTAACGGATTTTTCATATGTTAGTATGAAAATACATTAATATATAATAGGATACAGAACGATTTATGTCGCTACGTACCTACGATACAAAGTCGTATGCAATGTGAGACGGCCTTACAGGGTTATTGGCACTCTTATGTCGGCAAACAGACGTGGTTTGATGAGTTTCTGCACAAACCAATGGCTCTGTCTTTTGTTTGCGGAGAAACTGCCTATGCGTCTTTAATACAACTACATCTGAGACCATCTAACGTCAGATAGCTTCTCATCTAGAGGTACCGGGCTTTATTCTCTGTCCTGGGTTATATGCCCACGGGGTTGTTCTCGGTTTGATCCATTAAACACGTGAAATGAGCTAGATACAACTTAGCTAGTCTCTTAGTCGTTGATGATTTGGGGGGATGTGCGCTTTAATATTTGTTATTAATTTCTCCTTCCATTAAGGGGGATAAAAGCAAAGAACACGACTACCGG
Source organism: Eudonia truncicolella (assembly GCA_949315975.1). Taxonomy (NCBI): domain Eukaryota; kingdom Metazoa; phylum Arthropoda; class Insecta; order Lepidoptera; family Crambidae; genus Eudonia; species Eudonia truncicolella. The sequence continues at coordinate 14,836,018 of OX438836.1, forward strand.
TACTAGTTGCGATATTTTAACACTATTTATCTGTCAAATTTAAACAACTAACGTTGTAAGTAAAAGAAAAAGGATATCTTTGATATTCCTTTAAATCATACAACTGATATTTCTCCTTGACAGCCATGAAAAATTATGTTACACAGCATCATTAATTTGTCAATCAAGTAATAATTTTGATTTCGTTTTATATATTCCATGAAATTAAATGAAGAGGACAAAGTTCAAACGAAAATGTATGGTTTTCCTAAATAAGTCCGCCTAGCTAGCTAGCACCATCTTATCTGAACTACACTTAGAGATACCCAGTTCCTCAGCAGTCCATCTTCGGTCTCATAGTGTATATGTTTATCGGAATATATGGCGTGTGTATATATATACTCGTATATTGTAAAATACATATTTAGGTACCTACTAACATGAGAAATTTACAGTTGACTTCAACTTTACATTTCGCAACGATTATAAACAGCCCCGCCCGATCCTCTAAATGCCACTACACATTTACAGAATACACTAAACATGCACACTAGTTTAGGCCCAAGACACCGTACACGTAGAACAAGGGTACGAAGAACCGATTCACACGCGCTCTACACCAGGTACAGACGTGTACCTGAGCGCTTCTCTCCTCCACCACGGCCCGGTCAACCCAAGCCGAGGTCCGAGCCTTTAGAGGCGCCCTCGGGTTGTTCCGCTCCCCGATCCGATCCGAACCCTTCGGAGAATCTAGTATGGCACGGGGACGCGCAATAGCCGATTCGATAGCGATAACAATGCCGTTCCCTCTAGAAAACCTCCGAAGGTGATTCGTTTCACACGGCTTGAGGGACCCTTTATGTTCCTCGCCGCCGCCAAACAAGCCCGGTGAAGCTGAAAATGCCGTCTGAGGAAACCAGCAATCTCTCGCCAAAAAAAACAGTGGCGTCTCAACCCAAACATGTTATAAGGTTTATAACTTACAAAATTACTCTTACACAAGTGAAATCCATATGCGAAACAAGGGCAATTACGCTATAAGCGGTAAGCGCGCGTCGTTACAGAAGTCACGAAACTACATTCAGAGGGTTGGAAAGCGTAGCGAATTGTTAACTCCTATCATTATCATCATCATCATCATCATCATCATCATCAGCTCGTGTTCCACTGCTGGTAGTGATGAAATATTGATTTTTTCTTATCATTATATCTTCTTATTTCACCCGAAAAAGCTAGCCAACTTACTTCTCTCTGTAAGAATACAGAAGTGCTAATAATTATTTTGCTTATGCGAAAGGCTGCCATGTTTACAAAGTCATCCCAGCTGATATCTTAAGAGAGGAAGCTTTTTAACACCCATATTAGCTCGTATTATCAATTTGACCCCTATTTTTAATGATCAAAGTAAAGAAAGCCTTGGTTACTAGCTCTTGTCGAGATATTGGTGCCACTTCGCTTCTTAAGAATCAGTAGCTGCTATAACGTAACATTTAAACCCCGTTTTACGTCAGCCAGATAACGATATTTGATCACTGGTGGTGATTTGAAGACCAGCCAAAGCTTCAGTCGCAATCGAACTTCATAACTACTGCGCAATCAAACTCCGATAAGGAAATCAACATTTCAATCTCATTTCACGATAATATTGGAGGCGTGCGTGCAATTTCGTTTTTGGGATAAATTTATCGAACATGTGAATTCAAATGAGCTTGAGTGTGCTTGCAATCAGTCAAATTGGGCTGTTCGATTCGTGAATACCGGATTTAAATTTAACCAGCACCTTTTACGTGACACAGTTCCTCAAATATTATTACTATTATTTTATATTTCGATTTGGTTCGTCTTCGGAAAGCCCGTAGTCTTTGAGAACCACCAATCCGCTCTGGGCCCGTATGGTATAATGGCCTGTTTTCTCTTTAGTATTTCCATCCATAAGAAAAGCACGTGCCCCGCAGTAAGAACATAAAATGAGCTGGTTATATCTCGGTTTGGTGGTTTAGAGCTGTTTCAAAAAGGGAAGGATTTCTACACGATTGTCTTCCTTAATTTTCTCAATGCCATATCTCAGTAACAACAAGAGTACTTTCCAATACTTAAACCCACGTTTATTTTATAATATCTTCATAATATTAAGTACACGGTGCTCAGAAGTTTATTGTTAAATTTATGAGTCAAGTTGCCCCTTATCGGTAAGTCCGATTAAGCTCTCCTAATGGATATCCAATAGCTACGTTAGGTAATGTATCTTGGCTACTATTAACTTACCGGATAAATGGGCTATGGAGGGTCGCATTAAATTATCCCTTATCTTATTTTGTTGAATTATAAACGTTATGTTTTGTGATGCGCAAAACTATTTTTTTTTGTCTTGTTTTGTAAAAGCTATTTGAAAAGTACCTATTATTAAAGTCTACGTTCCCTAAAATATGGTTGAGCGAAGCGATGGCTGATTCATATGTCATACTCGTGAACGGGTGCTGCCTGTGGAGGCTGGTCTGCTCTTGCATACTTATCTTATTTTTAATATTATTTACTGTAGTTTGACTTGGTTTTTCTTAACCAATTTTTTTTTTAGAGTACTGTAGTGGTACTGTATGACATTGTGGAAATTGAAACTTTTACCTGATGTAAATTTGTTAACTTAGTTTTTTTTTTATTTTGTGATATTTTTGTTTTTTATTTACATGTTGTGGTTGTCTTCTATAATTTTGTGTTTATTTGTAATGGAAAGTGTCCTGCTATGATAGGGCATTATCCAATATGTTTGACGCTGTAAGGGAGAAAAGAGCTGGACACTTGCTGAGTTTCTTGCCGGTTCTTCTCAGTACAAGATCTCCCGCCCAGAGTAGACTTACGAACCGATGGCATAGTGACATTCACAAGAGCTACTTGTAGCCTAAACTGAATAAATGATTTTGAATTTTGAATTTTTTTGAATCTTGAGGCTTGTAGCCGTGATACTGAAAAAGTTTTTGAACGAATGTATGGGTGTCCATACAAAACCCAGTAACTATGATCACTAAAGTCGCATTTAGAAAGCTCTTCATTATTTTTTTTACTTGGCGATTTGACAAAACAATAATCAATATTTGTTATGACACGGTACTAAAATCAAGGTCAGCAAAGTAACCGTTATTAACTTCCGCTGCTGACTGTACAGGATAAAAACCATTTAGTTTTTCAATCAAGTTTTAAATAACATTTAATAGGTTACCAGTTCCGTATCATGTAAGTCCTCTATGTTACCTACGTCTGTGAAGAACTTATAAAGTTTTACAGAAAGTACATAAGGTTTAATTACTAATGAAAGCTCCCGCCACCAGTAAAGTTCTCGCTGTTAAGGGTATCCAATTGTTCTGTTCATTAAGGTGAAAAAAGGAGGCTTCTATTCTACCGCTCTTCGATAATGGCTCGGACACACATACAGATAGGTTTTGCAATATTAAGAGCTAATTTCGTTAGTTCCCAGCTTAGATATATGGTCAGACTCCTTAAACTTTGATTTTTTTACGAACTTACATTAAATAAGAAGGTCGGAATAAACACAAATTAATATGAATTTGTGTGATTCTTCATTTAGTTGAAAAAACACTCTGATGATAGCTTCATTCACGGATTCTTACGTTTTCACATGTTTGAGTATAATATATAGATACCGTGTTTCCTGATGTTCTACAGCTGCGGAACTGACAATCTTATCTTTGACCCCCGGAACACGACAATACTTCTTACATTGATGTTAGTAGCTAGCCAGGCGGACTTAAAACAAGTCCTACCACCAACCAAACCGAGTACAAACATTTACCCCCTGCTAGGAATCGAGCCCGGGACCTCTAGGTCTGATGGTCTAACTACTAGACCTTAAAGGTGGTTTTTACCAATCTACTTCGCTCTCCGGAGTACCCCTGTACTGTCTTGAACATTCCATCGCGCACAAAGAAATTTGGTGACTCGTTTCTTTGTCACACTTTCAAAAGATGGAATAGTCTACCACCACACGTTTTCTGTCCTTCCAAATGACATGGGGTCCTTCAAACGAGGCGTGAAGAGGCACCTTGCGGGCCGGCAGGGTGAGGGTGACTGATGCTGCGTTGTTTTCACGCTGCACCAGTTGTCTTTGCGTCTGGACTCCATTTCAACTTAACATCAGGTGAAGTGAAGTAATTTGTCTAGATACGTATAAAAAAAATATCTTGCTAAGTTCATCAAACTTAAAATCCATATGTTCGAGATTCCAATACTTAACAGCGTCGGACTGTTGAAAAAGCGCTTAATAAGAATTGCTATACTTAAGGCGTTGGTTAGTGCCAGGATTTGGTGCTGGCATTTCTATTCGGCACTTCACTGCCTTTACCGATTGGGGCAACTCGAATTACTACTTTATCTTAATGCGATTTATAGATTAGATTGCTTTGAACAGCATCTATATACCGACCTATTGCTTTCGTTCTTTGTTGTTTTTTACAAAGTATCTTAAAAACTGCAAATAAGTTAGGTTTTTGTTTAAATTTAATTAAAAAGTTAACCGGCTTTTGTTGTAGCAGTAAATAAATGAAGTAAATGGTAATCTAAATTAAATTAGTATCTAGATTTTGAATTAAAGTTACATTACAATTTGTTATTGGGATAAATTCACAAAATAAAGTAAATTAAATTTAAAAATAAATTGCCCCAGGTCATCCTTATCAGGCAGAGTCCTACTCAGTAAGCTAGCAGCATTGCCTTGGATGCATGGCGTGGCTTATTCGTTGTCTCAGGAAGCTGCCAACTCTGGGGTCCCGGGTGGTGTCTGCTAATATAATTAATATATATTTAACAATGTTTGTGAGCACCCGGGTCAATTGTTCAAACTCAGCGACATATAACGTTTGACGCATCGTCCCCAGTACCGCTAAGTAATAACACAATATCAATGAACTACGCGTATCGTTGAAAAAGTAGGGCTAATGGGCGATATAACTAAAAGGGCCCGTGGTCAGTCAAACCACCATCCATCATTACTAATGATGATTGATGTTAAGGTTTGAACCGAATTATGTAAATTGCTCGTCGGTAAGCAAGCAAAGCAAGTCACGTTGTTGTATTTATTTATCTATTTATTATTATCAGTTCTAAAGGCATATATCCTACCTACATAAATAATAAATTTTATTTTTTTTGTTATTTTTAGTTAAGTAATATTTTTTTTGTTAATAAATCTACGAAATACATATAATGACTTGTTCTGACTGACTGGCTCATAATCGCTAATTAGATAAAATTTGGACTGTAGGTTAATTAAGAGACGTAACCAGCCACTAAGAAATGATTTTACGGAAATCACACCCTAAGGGGGTCAAATAGGGGGTGAAAGTTTGTATGAAAGTCCGTTAGTTTTGAAGTTAAATACATGTAAATTGGTGTTTGGTTTCATGAAAAGAATTAAAGAACGACATGAATACAAGTCGTATTGTATAATAATCTAATAACCTACTAATGAATATGCATTGAGGATCTCTATGGCGCAGTGGTTAACGCGCCCGGTATGCGATAGCTAAAGTAAACCAACTTTCGCAAAGGCCGGTCATCGGATGGGTAACCAGAAAATTATCAGCTCGAGCTCCTCCGTGCTTCGAAGTGACCAGGCAGTGGAGACATAAAATAAGTTGGTGATGAATATGCAATATGCCTTCCCCATTCCCTCACATTGAGGTGACGGTCAGATACGGTAAAACCCTGGCCGTCCGCTAGCCTCAGGACGTCTGGAGCACCCTCAAACATCCTCGAGCGTGCTCCTCTTGCGAGTCGCCGCTAAGGTGAATACTGGTGACGTTTTTAGTGGGTAGGCCCCACCTTTTCCCGAATCCCTGTCCTGGCCCTCGGGCTTCGGGAGGGAGGCGGGAACTGAAGGGAAGAACTCACATAACCATCCGCGCTTCCCCGGGTGCGGTGTTATTCAGAAGTTCCTGCTTGCACGCTGCGATCCTTCGACGAGCTGGCTCGCGCCGACGTACTACTTGATACAGTATCAGATACAATACGATATACACCTATAAGTGGATACCCTGCTTTGAGTTGTGCTTTTACGAAATATGGCGGCCTAATTTGGGCTAACCACAGAAGGCTATTAACCTAAAAGCTTGCTTGCAAAATTTCTCCCGGGACATTTTAAATTGTGCATTAGTATGATGATGTCTCACGAAAAACCGGGATAAAGTCGTGTGTGCTCTTTAGCAGGTTCGACATTATATTCACAACGTACGACAGTTAAGTAATTAGCCTCCCAAATAACATTATAGGTTTTAGAAAGGTTTTGAAAGGATTCTAAAATCTATGTATGGAAATTTGCTCGTAAGTCATAATGTTATATTTACCTTATATTAACCTCCTGAATGCAAAAAGGGCCCACGTTTTAGAACCTTTCTAAGAGCTACAGCAAAACTTATAGCTCAAATCCAGAACCTTTAGAACAAATTAAACAGAACCCAAATAAAACCTACACAACCTAAATTTAACGTTAATATAACTATGAAATGTAGCTGTTAAGTTTTAAATTAGATTTGGATGTAAATCTATGATAACCTTAAAACCTTTTTGATGGACATGAATAAATGTCTTTCCAGGATTCTGGAGACTTAAAATGTTTCTTAGAAAGATTTTTTACAGAGAAATAGCAATCGTCAATTTAAATATTTATTTGTAATGGCGCTATTCCCTGTCATTTCACCAAAATTGCTTAAATGACTAGATAATAATTGTTGTATTACATTGCTGAAGTCAAGAAAAATTAAAAACCTAATGCGACTGGCACTTTATCGTGACAGTTGAGATTAATAGTGCTGTATACGAGACGGGCCTTTCATGAGTTAAACATTTTCAAGTTATTCGACTGTAATAAAAAATATATAATAATATATATTAATGAGATGGTTGGTGCTAAATCGCATTAGAGTAAAACTTCTATTAATGTAAACAATATATATATTTTAATTCATATAGCACATATAACTTAATTATGCCTTTTTTAAATTAAATCATTGCTTTTTGTTTCGATTTTATTTTTGTTTCAAGGAATAAATATGGCTGCCATTGGGATATTACTAGAAAGTATTAAGATTAACCTTTTCAGAACTGTAAGCTAAAAGTTCCTAGCCAAAATAAGAGCTAAAGGTAATCTCGCGGAGCTACTTAAAACGAGAAGGTTGTTTTCGCGGCGTTAAGGTTATCGCCAGGAGTAGTTGTCAGTAGTTGTCAGTAGTAGTCAGGAGTAGTTGGAGTACTTGTCAGTCGCGAAAACAATCGTTGAGCTCAGTTAGTTGCTTTTAAGTTTTGGCTGTAGGAGGACGTGCGGTCGACGGTTCGACAAGTGCTGAACAAACAGCTACAGGCTGTTCTTAAAGTGCCCTGTGTCGGTTCATCTTGCAAAGACAATCGTAACGTTATGCTGCTTTGAAGTCGCGGAGACAACTGACATTCTTTGAGAATGCTTCTAAAGCTTTAAACTATTCTTTTAGTACATACTTCAATTATGCCTTCAGCTCCTAAACAATTAGTTATGGTTCGGGGTTTTGCTACTCAGTCCTAATTTGTTTTCCTAGCTAACTCGAATAAATAAAGGCTTAAGATAGTTTTTAGAAATAACTTATTAGCGATTTCAACATGGTTGTATCAAAGTTAAAAACTAAAACCTTTAGATGTCACTTTTGCATTACATTAGCCTTTCCAGAACTTACTCAAAAGTCTACGACAACTTTATGTTTCTGGGACTATATGCTCTTGTAACACAAGTCAAAATAACGTTAATTTAAACTCTTGTCAGCGGCTCCCAGGTTGTAATAATAAACTATTAGTTGTAAGACTTATTAATCATTTTCAAGTACATAATATGACCAGATATCAAAGCATTAACCTTTTTATGACTCTTATAACACCTAAAAGCATTCTTTATAGCCTAGACCTTAATGAAAAGTTACTTGGGCTTATATACGGTCCCACTGCTGGGCAAATGCCTCCATCATTAAAATCAAGTCATTATTCCAATTACTAAATATTTACTCGATTCATCACCACTGTTGTCGAATGCGGATTGGTGATCATCACAAAGCCCTTGCTGAGTAGTTCGTCCCTGAAACCATACCTACCTGTGCCTTACGAAGGCCAAGTGCTTTTCTACTTGAACAATAACACATAGGGAGATCAAGCCATTTCCCACAACACTAGCCTAATGTGGGTTGGTGGGCTTAAACAACTGCTGTATTACAACAACTAACGGCTCAACGTGCCTTCCAAACTTCCGAGGAGCCCGCAATACTTTAACTTGGTCACCTATCCTTTGACCCGGTAAAGAAAGTTGCCTTTCAAGATCGCAAAACAGTAACTACTGCGCCATCGAACTCCTAAAGTAAATACATAATATCGTTGAAACGCAAAATATGAAAAACAAGATTAGAACATATCTCATTAATGTTAGATGAATTATCTAATTTCAGTTTGTTAACACAAATCGTTATTTGATTAACACATATCCCCCAATTATAATATTCATAACCAGTTCATTAGTAACCACTTCTACTATTAAAGCCGTCAGCAGTTTTGAAGTGGATCGCGTAATTACTGACATTGTGCGTAATTACTGACATTGTGCGTAATTATTAATTTGAAATTCAGTAAACTGAGTCAAATTCGAGTTATGTAAAACGTCTGTATAGTGAACGGAGGCTGTCAGTAGATTAGATAGCACTATGAACTCGAATGTAATTCTAGCGTAATCTTGTGTAATAATAACAGTGATAACAATATTATAATGTTTTAAATTAACGTCTTTTCTACTAGAATTAATGAACTGGAACTACTATGGTCTACTTGGTCTTCTTTAAAGTATAATGTATTTATAAAACTACAGTTTTATGATATGACTGTTTGTAGTCACGAATAAAGAGAATAGATATAAATTTAATAATAGTCTTTTTAACCTTCTGCTTTAGCTAATATGCTTGTGTTAGGCTTAGGTTCACATCAGCTGTGGGGGTGAAACCACGAATTATCGGATCCAACCCAATCATCTCTCCGTTAGGTTAACGACATGTTTCATTTTAAGTTGCAATGGCAACATCCAGTATTACCATAACTAAAGGGCCTTGCAAAGAAACTTTATATTTGTGAAGCAATCACTAAAACTCGAGAATGGCTGGACCCGATTTAGCTAATTTTGATTTTGAAATATTTGTGGAAGTTCAGGAAAGGTTTAAGCGGTGAGAAACATAAATTATAAGTAACGGAAAATACTAAAAACAACAGTTTAATTTTCCAATACATAATTATTTGTTTGTTTCGTTGTCATGAAAACTGTCAAAGCGGCACAAAGTCCGCCGGGTCAGCTAGTAGGTAAAAAAAATGGGTTTGCCACCTTTATCGCCGGGAGATGTGCTGGGAATCGAAGTTTCTCCCGAGTTCGGTGGTTTTAACGACTAGACCACAGAGGCGGCTGTTTAAAGTGGATCTACTGTATTTCGTTTAGTCTAGCTATGATCCTGACCTCAAATTAAGACATTCCTCCATGGATAACTCCCGCGGTTTTCCAAGAATGTAGGCTGTAATTTTAATTAACTGTTTATGTATAATTCAATAATAAATTGAAAGGTGCTCATTGTACGTTGTCATGTTTGAATACGAATGATGGATGTTAGCTTAAAAGTTTATATTAAGAAATCAATTTGGAGATTTAGCAAAGAGTAATGATTAGCCTAATATTAATTTGTTTTCATCGTTTTGTCAATAGATCTAACTCAATATAGCAGAATGAATATTAATATTATGAATGATAAGCGAAGCGACTAACACAAAGCTCTTTCTTCGGAAGTGTGTCATATATATGGACGAGAGATATATATACCTTATGTTAACCTTGTTCTTAAGAGTACGTTCAATTGTTTTATTTGATAGAGCTGACCAAATAAGTGTGTTTGAACTTACTTTGACTTTGCTATCATAAGATGGCGGTCCTTACCCACCAGCTGTATGACCCAGCATGGTAGGATATGGCTCGACCCCTCCTCTTTGTCATAACCAAAAGTTTGTATTGTAATGGCTGCTATCATAGGACAACAACCTCATGTAGGTTAGGATATATAGGTTCATATAGGTTCAATGGAACCTAAAACTTAAAATTATTTAAATGGTAACCCGGTATTACCTTGAAAAATCGCATCTAGAAAGTACAAGTGGCTTAGCCCCTATCCTATCCAAACCTCTCAGAGACCCCATCCGAACCAAACCTCTCGGACAATCTAGTAGGGAAAGGGGACACGTATGAGGAATGCCATTCCCTCTAGAAACTATCTGACGGTGTTTCGATCACATGGTTTGAGGAGCCCTTTAAGTTTCTCGCCACCCCAAAAAAGTCAGGAGACGCTGAAAAGACCATAACCTCATACGGGCGTTCGGCATCAGCAGACTCTCTAAAAAAAAGTCAATTAGCAACGAGCTCATCACCCTCATATGCATATACATTCACAAATTAAACATAAACATCTTTCTTTTTATGCCAACTTATTTTATCCTCAGCAGTTTCTCCCTTTCATCCATAGAGAAGGCTCGTGCCCCAGCAGTGGGGACATAAAATAAGCTGACGATGACAATGATATCGTCAGAACTATGTTTAATACTCTATATTCAGATACGATATTGCCGTATGAAGAGTAAAAACAAGCGACTTTCTTTTCTATTACAATTTTCGCTGCCATAAACGACGAACACAGACAAATCTTTGGCAACATCAGTAATTTTCCTAGCAGCGGTATCTCGCGATCTTTACTCGTATGTTTTCGCTCTCACAACGCATACGACTGATGAACGATCTACACATCTTGTGATTATAAATGTACCACGCAATGTTGAAATTTGATGCTGTACCGATTAGGCTTTCGTTTAGTTTGAAGATTTCTCTTACTTAACAATGTATGTGTCTCTATTTGCTGCGTAAACGCATCGAAAGATGCGAAGGAAAATACGCGTATGAGTTTAAATGAAAGTTGTAGTAACTTGTGTTAGTTTTTACGGGTTTAGATCATTACGCCGAAAGCTAAAAGGTCGAACGCTACATACAGTTTTTCTAATATTTTCTTTGTTTTAATCTTCTCTTTAATTTATTTATTTTCCTTTATATCTACTGATGGTGGGTGAATGCGGCGTTAAAGCTACCTGACTGCTATGTTACTCCTATCTTACTGGCTATCTTATCTCTAAGTACCTGGTCATGTCTTTGGGCTTAGCATCAAACTGCAGCGACATGCTAACCAAACGAATACTCAGGCTGAATGTGAGAAATTTTTGTTCAATCACCTTCATACAATTGTGGATGTTTGAAAAAAGAATCGAGTCTACCGTGGTCATGGACCATGGTTTAAAAATCGCCTCCCAGATAACTTTTGTTTTGACACGCCTCAATTTCGATGAAACGTCAGCGTATGTATAATGTCGTTATAATAACACCATAAACGCAGCTTAATCACCTCGTATAAGGTACTTTATATTAAGGCGTTCAAATTATGGTGCTGTTAATTTTGAATTCCAAGGGAATTAGTTGAGTCGTTTCATTTGTTTGAATGGCAAAAGTTGGCGTTGTTTCGTAATAAGGTGAGGTTGTGATGCAATGAAGCACCGTTTGTTTTATTTTATTGACAATAATAATTAGTCTGTGTTGGTAGTCTTATTATTGCACTGGAGGATATTGGATCCTTACGTTGGATATTGACGTTTTTTCTCACTCATTAATAAGTGTATTATTTCTTTAACTCAATACCGGGTGTAAATATTATTATACACATTTAATTAAAACTACGTTACTTAGGCTTCAGTGATTTTTAATTTTGTCTCTTTGTGGAGCTAATTTTCTTTTAAATTGACTTCTTTTTTTGTTAGCCAAATTGCCCTTTTGTTGCAATGTAGTTTTTTTTTAAGGGCTGCTATATTTAGCTAGTGATACAAAAATACTGCTCTACAATTTTTATATTGTTAACATAAATAGATGCAAAATAATTGAATAAACGTTATTATGAAAATTTTATGTTATAAAACATTTTTGTACAAAACGTCAATTTCAAAGGTAAGGACCTAATATAGTACAATCAATGTAGAATATACACAGCATAAAAGTAACAAGGAGAATGAGAATAGAATAGAATAGCTCTTTATTGCTGTAAATATGATAGGAACAAGTTCTTACATATATTTAGCATCTCATATTTAACCAAAAATTGGTATGCAAATACAGAGAGAGAGAAGTCTAGCTGTTATACAATTTAAAAATTAAAATCAATTAAATAAAGTAAAATAAAATAAAGTAAAACTATAATCAAATTAAATAATTCAAAATAAATCAAACAAAGTAAAATAACAAAATAACATAAAACAATAATCAAATAAAAATTTAAAAAAACCTAAATTAGCAAAAACAAGAAAATAATTAAAATTGCTATAATTAAAAGTAGTATGTATTCAAATGTTGCACACAATAAATTCATTAATATTATAAAAAACATTTCTTACTTAGTAACTCATATAGGGAAGATTTAAAATTCTATTCAATATGAGTACAATGTACAATCAGTGACATATCATAAGATGAAATTGTTTGTAGTCTTAAATTAATGAAACATTTTGAATTTAAAATGTTATCAACGCATATTTACTTCGTAAAAAAATAACGTAAAAGTCCCAAAAGCGACTCACTTGATGATAGCATATTTGCATTCGAAAACAAACGACTGTCTTTACCCAGATTCTGTCAGTGATTTATTTCAAGACTACGCAACGGCAATGGCACTGCCAGGTGTTCGAATTATTTATATTTATTCTGAATTAGTAAGACTCAGGCCCAATTTACAATGCGGGCGTGGAAGACGACTCGTTCCCACGGTAGATTTATGGAATATTCTTTACGTTGCCGTTGGTACGAGGTTGGCTGGTACGTGGCCGTATTACCGTTTCGCTAGAGTCTAGCGGCTAGACTATAACTATTCAGTTGTAATACTAATGGGTCGATTACGAAAGAATCAGCAGTTGTATATTACCTCCTTCTTCTTTGTCTTCAGCCGGTCGCCAACAATGTTGAGTGTAGGCCTCTCCCTTGGCACGCCATCTCTCTCTGTCGGTAGCCATCCCAAACCAGTTCTTTCCAGCGATCTTTATTGTCTCTCCATCGAGCCGGTTGCCGTCCTACGTTTCTACGTCCAGCTCTTGGTCGTCATGTTAGGAGCTTGTGTGACCATCGTCCGTCGTTATGTTGTAGACATATCCCGCACAACTTCACTTCAGGATGCGTACGCGCTTTGCTACGTCGGTAAATCTTGTACGCCTGCGGATTTCGGCATTTCTTATTCGGTATAATAATATTTGGTATAGTAATATGAACATCTCTCTCTTGTCTACCTATCTACCTATATTTATGATCCGAATTCAGGTCCAAGAAATAGAATGCTGATGCAGTGCGTACAATTAAAAAACCAAAAGAGTGGAGGAGCTCGATATATTCTAAATTCACCACCATCTGCTAGACCGACATTGTAAATATATCTTAATGATTTATTTTACATATAATGTTACGCAAAAATTTTGTTGCGAACAAAAAAACTATAAAATATTATCGGAGCGGATGTTAATGACGGTAGTTGTTGACACTGAATGCCTTTGGCTTTCAAATTAAAAAAGTAAGTGTTGAATAATTTCGGTGGGCTGGTTAGAATCACGATAGCTCAATTGGGAGAGCACCTGACCCGGTATGTCAGAAGGGTGCAGGTTCAAATCCTGCTCGTGGAAATTTTTTCAACATTTTTCAAAATTATATAAACAAAACAAAAACATTAAAAAAAAATATATCTTAACTGTCAAGGTTGCTGTCTGCGCCATCTAGCTCCTCATTATCCGTGAACTGGCAATTGTGGGTGTTGCTTAGCTTATATGCTTGCGTTAGTAATTGCTCTTTCAAGTTCATCATCATCATCACCATCACCGTCACCATCAGCCTTTATTAGTCTACTGCTAGACATGTTTTACAACAGTGCATATGGTTTAACATCTTACTTACTACTTACCAACTTACGTTTTTAAAATACATAGGAACAAATTTAATTGAGTCGTGGGAAAAGAACTTGCTTTGTAGAGACGATCTTAATCATATGCCTTAAACATTAAACTTTTTGCAATTTTACAACCGTTATTAAAGATAACATCTTAATTATCACTTCCCATAACCTAACATGATGTTTAGATTAGCTCGATTTTAATTATCACCTAAAATGTTTAGTGTGTAAGACTTCTTGGGTTAAGATAAGATTATTTATTTGTTAGATTTATTATCTCTAAAATAACCCTTGCATTTAATCAAGTGAATCGTACGAATCAAAACACTGAAGAAGAAGGTGCAAATTTTCTAATTTTTTTTTGTTTTTTTTTTAAGCAAATTTGTTCAGTAAGTACCTACTGAAGTAAGTGCAAGTGCACTCGCTACCAACCGTATAAATAGGTAATATTTAACGTAGAGTGTCAGATAGTTAAGCTTATGCTTAATCAACCAAACCGAGTACAGTAGGAATGAAACCCAAAGGTCCAAGGTTCCTAGATTCCATCATCACCAGCTCATTGTATGTCCCCACTGCTGGGAACGAGCCTTCTCTATGGATGGATAGGGAGAACGGGCTATAAACCACTACGCGGTCCCAGTGTGGATTGCTGTTTGTTTGCAGCCGGGACCAACGACTTTACGTGCCTTCCGAAGCACGAAGGAGCTCGAGGTGAGCAATTTTTGGTCACCCATCCGATGACCAGCAAAGGCTGGTCATCGGAAGATGCTTAACCTCATCAATCGCCGACCGGGCACGTTAACCACTACGCTATCGAGCTTCGAGTTTAAATACACAAATGCGGTTAATACATATACAGTAAAGTATGAAAAAAAAAAGTATTTTTAATAATCGCTCGGCACCGTTTGATAGCCGATAGCCGTCGAAGCGTGCGGCCGGACAACGGGCGCCCGGCTAACTGTACGCGGACGAAAGTGAAAAGCTGTTTATTCGACTTGTGCGCGGGCGCAGCGTAATCTGCGGCGGGCGGCGCGTGCCCACGGCGCGTACGGCGTTTTTATGTTTTTTTTTTAATGACTGCGTTCAATGAGCGGATCGTGCGTTAAGTTTTGCTTAGCTGCCTTTTTGGACGTTTGTTGTTTTTAATGTTGTAATTAATGAAACATTTTTTTTTTGGCGTATTTACTTTTTGTTATGGTTGTAATCAATTAAAGATTTTAGGAAATTTCTTACTAAAGCAAAGCTAAAACCAGACAAAGCATTATGCCAAGATTAATGAATTATTTTAAATGCATAAAAAATTTGAATAGAAATAAATGGAGATCAAAAAATTGTTACACGTACAGTTTCGAATTGGTGATTTTTTTCTCATCTTTTCAATTTTGCTAATATTTACAATTGCATTACCTGGCTTCTCAAACAGCTAAAACTGAGTATGTCTTTTTGCTTATGTGACCAGTTTTCTTCTATTATTTTTTATTTTTTATTTAACACGTTACTGCCGCAAAACCAGACACAATAGAAAATTTATTGTTTGTCGGTCACCGGTGACCACCACGGCGATTAAAGACTTAACTTATACTGCTGTTGAGTAAAATTTATCTCCACAAAATCAGCAACCTAGAAAATTTAATTTAGTCGTTCAATAAATACACTCTTAATATAAATAAATAAACGAAAGATTCGTCAAATAAGCCGAATTTTTAAGTACAATGGAAACGCGTGTTCCGAGAATGGCGTGAAATTAAATGATGCTATTCAGGGAGATCTAATCTGATAGGCAAACTGGACTGCGTTTATGCGATCTACGACTGTAATGAGTTCCCGCTTCGCACTAAGGTGTTCTGAGTGTCTACGCCAATTTTTATGCTGATATTTAAAATTATTTTTGGTAGAACATTCAAAAATAACATTCCTGATAAAACGAAACATTTTTTACGGATCTACTCGCGTTTATTTTATACATTAGTTTGAATTACTTAATGTTATCCTGACGTTTCGAGCCCTTTTAATTTTACCCTCTTAATTACCGTTTAACTATGAGACGACAAACACTCCAGTTTATCTGTGGCCACGGACCCTGCAAAGGATTCAAAACATCAGGATAAACATTAAGTAATTATAACTAATGTATTAAATAAACGCGAGTAGATCCGTAAAAGTGGTTTCATAATAATGTGTAGTGTTCGCGTAAACTTTAGAAAACAATATTTCTGATAAAGTTAAAATTAATTTTACCTTCAAAACAGTTGAAAACACAACTATTTTAACTACTAAGGTTTTAATTTTACTATCTACTGTCTTCCGCTCAATGCTTTAGGCTCTTTTAATTGGTCTGTCTCAAAAGTTTTAATTGCATGCGAGGAACTTTGATTAGATTGGAATTAATATCCATTCCCATCAGAGTGATTAATATTGTACTCGGTTTAGTAGGTGAAAAGTTTGTTTCTAGTTCGCCTGGCTACCTACCACTATATTACGTAAGACTGTCACCCTATCAACAATATTTGTAGCGCCAGTTCCGAGGTGTTTTGAGGATATCAGATGAACTGCACTTCCACCTACAGTCTTAAATATCATCGCCATCATATGGGGTAAGGACTTACTCGTTGTATTATATATTTAAAAATCTTTAAAAAGCTGTTTTTACATAGCCAGTAGTTTCTAAGGCGCTCCCAATCTGATATTAAAGTAAACCCCATACTTGGAAAGGATCGCTGCAAGGCGATTGTCCACAACGCCAAGTTAAAGCGTGGCTAATCAAAAACAACGATTTACGATACGCAATGCTAGCCCTCGCGTTATCTTTAGCCTTTATAATGGCCCCAATCGGTGAAAACACTAGGGTTCCCAATGTCCTGTAGACAAATGTAAAAGCAGTTTGCTATTTTCTGTACAACCTACTCATCGTGTTTATGACGGTGGTAGAGTGTTTATTTAGACAATCTGCACTTATAAACCTCGAGTACCTACAAGTTCTTTAAGAAGAAAACTGTGTTTAATAAATAAAACGAGTACACACAATCATCATCATCAGCTCATTTTATGTCCCTACTGCTGGGACTCGAGCCTTCCCTATAGATGGAAACACCGCAAGGAAAACGGGCCATAAACGCGGGCTCAGTGCGGATTGGTGGTTGTTAACGACTGCTAATGCAGCCGGCACCAACGGCTTTACGTGCCTTTCGAAGCACGGAGGAGCTCGAGATGACAAATGTTTGGTCACCTGGTGACCGGCCTCTGCGAAAGTGGCTTAACCTCAGCACTTGCAAACCAGGCGCGTCAACCACTGCGCCATCTAGCTTCTTGTACACACAATAATATCAAATAATTTATATAACTAGTTGACCCGGCGGACTTCGTACCGCTTTGACAGTTTCTATGACAACAAAACAAACAAAGACATCAAATGTTTCACAGCTAGGAACATTTTGAATTGGAAAATCCATATTATTATTATTTATGTAAGTTTATTGAGTCAAATAATATAAGATTATAACGTAGATAGATACTCAATTCACAAAGTTTATAAAAAGATATAATCTTCTACCGGCCAATATTTGTAACTTCTACTGGCCATTTTCCAAATTGTAACGTGTCTCGTTAATCACTCGACATTGGCGAAATTATTGGTGTTGGAAAAACACAACAGAAGCCAATAAAAAAAAATTAATTGTCATTTTTAAGTAAAAATATTTATTTTTCTTTACAAACCTTATCCTGACAATAACAAACACAAAAAAAAATTATCCAATTTTGTGCAGTCGATCGTAAGTTATGCGCGTACACACATTTCAGTGATTCATTTTTATTTAGATTTAGATAGATTTAATAAACAATAGGTACATTCTAGGAAGCGATTCTACTGCTGCTGATGGTTCAGAAGGTTGATTCTACTAGGAAGATCATTAAGAGAAAACTCGGCCATACCTACCACAAATTACATACTGAAATTGGAAATCTAGAAATAGGAAACGTGGATAAGAATGATGAGCGAGTGAGTGATACTTAGTACGTGAGTGGAAACGTTGCTTTCGAAATTCGTGATAAAAAGGTGCAGCTAAACAGCAGCACCATTTTACATCTAAATTGAAGGAGCTTAAATACTAAAAGACTCGCCTTCGAATCGTTCCGCTCCTGATCTGAACCCCTCGTTGAATCTGGTAGGGATATGGGAACGCTAGTGTGATGCCGTTCCCTATAGTCTTGTGGCGGTAGCCAAAGTAACATTAAGAAAACGATAGCGAAGTTCGAAAAGAACAAAATGTATGGGATTGACATAAGAGTGACCACGTGATTTAACGCGGCTTATGTCAATCCCATATATTTTATTCTTTTCGAACTTCGCTATCGTTTTCTTAAATGTTACTTTGGCGAAGCCTTTTGGCCTCCGACACAAGGTGACGCTACTGCTCTCTGTTTTTCGCGATCTCATGCCAGTCGTTGTTTTCCAGGAGTTCATGGAGGCCAAGAACCTCCTTGGCTTATTTTTTTTGTTTTTTAACCTTTTAACTAAGTAATTTCCCATTACCCGCCACCAAAAATGTCCGGTTACGCTGGACTTTTGAGGCAATCAGCAGACTCTATTCAAAATTATTTTTCAGAAAAAAAAAAGAAACGTATAAATAAACGAACCAACTAATTACAGTTAGCAATAATGAAAACTGCCTCCTGGATCACAATCAGGGGAACGGTTTGCGGCTTCATAATAATTGTTTTACCAAAAACGGCTTAAAACGACATCGGACCCTTTCGCATTAAGTCCGAATTGAATTGCCTCAAAACGTGATTCAATGTACCGGTTGACCAAATTGTTCGCAAAGCCGCCATACACATGCCGACAAAATGGCATTAACACAACAGCATACTTTGTCCGACCCGGGTGAATTGGCAACAGCATATTAAATACTTAGTCTTACCTAGGTGAACCCAGGACCTGCATATATCGGGCCAAGCACTTTGCTACCCTGCCGCCAAATCTTTTTAGTATGGAATCACTCCATACTAAAAAGACACGAATAACCATTTTTATATTTTTTTTATTTGTAGGTAATGCCAATTATTTTATTTAACGGATATTTGTATAGCTTTAATGTGCTTCCAATTTTCTTTCACGTGGTTATGTACCTAGTAAGTATATTAATATAATGGTAACGTCGTAGTTATAAAGCTACATACGATCAATATACATAGCACTAAAAATTTAATGTACTGTTTACCGACCAAGCTACTTTATGTCTCTAAGTAAGTATACCTAATAAACTTACTGTGAACAGCCCGCCTTCGTTGCAAAGTCAATAAAGTTTTATTTTATGCGTGCATTGGTCATATTACTCGCTTTTTATTAGGGCTTAATTGAACCAGTCGAAACATTTGCACTCAAACAACCGATGCCCACCGATGCCACCGGTGTGGTAACGGCATGTGGCTGGTTGTTCGTCATTTAAAGTATTTTGTACGGATTGATTTCTTTTTTTTTTGCGAACGGTAATTATTATTTTTGTAGCCGGATTGATTGAAGACCACTTCGAGTTCGGAACGTTGAATGCGAGATTAATGTACCAACGATTGATTCGAGTATCGATGTAATAGCATGTGTACCTACCTAGTGTGTACTCGGTGCTTGCCAATCGTGTTTCCGAGCCATCCCCGTGGCAGAGAAGGTACTAGGTTTTTTAGTGGGTATATATAAGCATTTTACTTAGTTTATAAAAAAAACGGCCAAGTGCGAGTTGAACTCGCGCACGAAAGGTTCCGTACCATTATCTATAAAAACGGCAAAAAAATCATGTGTGTTGTATGGGAACCCCATTCAATGTTTATTTTATTCTGTTTTTTAGTCCTATTTGTTGTTACAGCGGCAACAGAAATACATCATCTGTGAAAATTTCAACTGTCTAACTATCACGGGTCATGATATACAGCCTGGTGACAGACGGACAGACAGACGGACGGACAGGGTTCCCGTTTTACCCTTTGGTACGGAACTCTAAAAGGTTGCCTAGTGCGAGTTTTGTTCGTCATTCGATCATGTTACCACGTTATCTTTTCTGTGCAACACAAAAGATAACGTGGCAATAGCCTCTTTAGAAGCCCTAGTCCCTTTAGAACTTATATTCCGATTATATGCTAATAAATTTGACATGTTTTGTATGCCACGCATAGTTAATTTAAATATAATGAAATACTTCAGATAATACCCTATATGGGACCTAAACTCAGTGCTTGACTCGTCCAATTTTGTAGTTTTATATTGTTTTCAACTAATTTGATCGCAAATATACCATTTTCAAAACTTCCATTAAATAACATACTCGTATCTTTATTTGTCGCATTGGTAACCCAATAACTGTTAACAGATAGCAGAATTAAGTAAAGTAAATAGCCTATATACTGTCCCACTGCTGGGCAAACGCCTCCATTGAAATCATCAACCATATTTTACAAAAACAAAATAGTTTTTACGTAAGGCACAGTAGACCTAGGATAGTCGTCTTTTATATTCAAACAAAAGCTAATCTAATATTTTGCTCGCAAACGTATTTGTACGAATTACTTCCAGAGGGACCGTCCCCAATTCAGTTAAAGAAATTGAAACGGGGAACTAAGCTTTTTATTTGCAAGGTCTTTCCATCGCTACTGAAGTTGGAAGAGGTTCGAACATAACAGTACGAATCTAATACAGTATTCAAAATATTATCTGTTACGGCTTTGATCATTCCTGAAAAACGATTGTATAAAACCTATAAGTATGCGAGACGATTACTTTTACTGAATTTATTTATTTATTTATTTTTGACACGGTAACAAAATACAAATCAAAACATACAATTTTTTACATACAATGATATTTCTAAATTTGCATTTCAGTAACAATCGAGCACAACATTCAATTTAAATATATTTAAAAAAAAAAAAGATATAAAGGTACCATTCTTAATTCAGTCTTATTTCATAGTAAGAAGCAAGCCAATATTTTATTTGCCTTTATTTGACTCAGCTTGTACGGAATTTTGTATATTAGATATTTAATATTAAATAATGACTGTTTTGCAATGTAGCGACTGATTTTACCTTGTGTTTGTATTGCAATATTTTTGTATTTAATGGGACTTATGAGTTTATTGCCAATTTCTTCTTTATAGATGACTGCATACCAAAATAGTGGTAGAATCACGGCAACTTTCTTAAAACAACCTTCTGAGAGTGAGATAAATACACTTTAAAGGACACAAAAAAACTAATCAACATTTTGACATAAAAATCTTCATAAAAAGTACACGTACAAAGGGCGGTCTTTTCACTAAGACTTATCAATTTTACTTTACTATCGGAAACTCTCCGGAAATTAAACGCAATAGTACTAAATAATCCTGATAATAATGATTTTTCTTATATTAATAACTATTGGAAAAATAATTATGTATTTTTGTTACCAACACTCTTCTCTGTTAACGAGGCCTCTACGAATGAGCCCTACTTTGATTTTGCTTAATCTGGTGTCTAGGTCATCAAGTATGAGTTAACTCAAAATTTGTGATTTTGGTGCTCTGTCTTATCTACCCGTTAATGGAAGAAGGACGTAAGTGTATGTATGTAAAGTTCATATTCTATGAACGTACAACTCTAAGTAACTTAGCCAACCTTTGAAAGGCATGACGCATCGTGTCAACAACCACAGCTCGGATCCTCCCGGTTGTTAGAAATAACGGTTGCATAATGCGTGTGCCTTGTTAGCACGACGACAATCTACAAACCAGCCGATTTATATCGCACACAATCGTCTTTCATACCCCTCGCAAAAAGCATACATCTCAAATATGTCTGACAATAATCTTTTTATGTTTTTTCTAAGCGAGACTCCGCAAGTCATCTCAATTAATTTAATTGAAATAATTGAAAATAAATAACACTGGCCACTTTGGGATAGCATGTGGACCTTATGTTTTGGGCCGTAAAGTCGGTTTTTGTTAGGTTTTACTGTTTTTGAGAGCGACAAGTTTGTTTGGTCTGAGATAGCGGATTGACACGTAATTTTTCGCACGTTTGGTATGCGGTATGTCTGTCTAACATGTTATAATATTAAGGAATTGAACATTACCTTTCTTGTTAATCGACTGTCGGTTTGTATAGCATATAACTGTAGATAGGAAACTTAAGAATTTATTTGGCATTCTCGTTGCAAACACAGATTTATTATTAATTTCACTGGAAACGCTATTTACTCTTAGGTCGTGATATAATATACCAACATCTGTAGTATATTGCTTTCGCCGCCTGTCACAGACTCTAAGGTCCCGGGTTCAATTGCCCATCACGTAGTTGTGCTCGCATCTCGCACCAAGGACGCTCTTTTACACCTTTTTTTTGATGTGTAACATCTTTCCGCTCGCCTTCTATATATACAATTTGTGGGAGTGATTTCGTAGAAATGGAACGGAATTACCGTAACATTTAGATCCGTAACACCTTCCGCTCACCTTCTAAAAGTAACAGTAACATGCATTTGTATGAAGCTTACCTTCAGCAGTCTCCTTATTTTTGAAGTAAGCCAGTGCATGAAATATATATATAGATATATACAAGAATTTATATATCAGTCAGTAATTCGTTTGCGAGTTTGCTAGCAAAAAAAATATAAAAAAAATAAAAAAGGAAAAAATAGAGAAATAAATATACGTCATTGTTAACTCTATATTCTATTTTCTATTGTAATATTGATTTCAGAAGGTGAGATGTCTAATGTTACAAATCATATGCGACTACTGTAAGACTCGTTAATTTTTTTGTTTGTTAAGACTGGACATTGGGCCTTCATCACACCTGATGTTAAGTGATGATAAGGTCAATGGCGAAAGCGTCCTTCATCCGGAATCCTCTACTACTGACCTTAGTATAATTATATTTATAGGGCAGCTAAGTCACCATTCGCCATAACGTTTAACTTTATGAATAATTTACTTATATGTAGATTTGCCAGTGATATATAGCCCTTATTTGTACTCGTAGATGTTTGTACAAGAGGCGGGGTGTCTAGTGACTCTAATTAATAACAGTATATATGTTTAGCAAGTAGCGTGTGTGAACAAGCCACGTGTATTGCGAGATAGGCTCGAATTTCGTTTGAAGAATATTTGTCGTTAATTTAAAACGCCAGTAATCAATATGGATAATTGAAATCTTTATACACTATAAAAGGGTAGTTTAGACTGTTTAAGTACCTTAAAAAATATCGGAACCCCATCGACGTAGACAATAAAAAAAGTATTTCAAAATTAAAAGTTAATGTAATTTTTGAGCTGGCTGTTAAATATGATCAGTTAAAGTAAGGGAACACGCTTTTGATCATCACCACCGTCATCGTCAGCCCATACTACTCTATTGACATAGGCCTCTCCAATTACACGCCGAGCACGACCCGCGGCTACTCTCATTCAGCTCTTGCCAGCCAAAAAACCCCTTTGGTTAATCGTCAAAATATATATGTTTTAAGGAGCCACCAAATTTAATAAGCTGCTAGGAATCTAACAAATCTCACGATCACCCATCCGGGAATCGACCATGGTGGAAGTTGCTTAGATTTCGCGAACGTGTAAGTTGGTAAGTGTGTTATGCATGGTGTTTGTAATAAATCGTAGATTTGTCTTCACTCTGTTATAATATTGCTAGAAGCGGGATATTGCGTGTTAGTAACGCTGTTGACTACCTAAGCCTTTCCACCTCCGCCGGAAATCGAAGCCGGGACTTTCGTATTGCCACTTACTGGTTTCTAAGGAAGATATATTGTGTTTTTTTAAATGTAAGATTTCTGTAGTTGTTGTAATGGAAGTTTTTTGTTTTCTCTTATATTTATATATTGTATTTTTTCAGGTGTACGTTTTTCATTTTCCAATTTCCATTAAAAATAACACATTGCTTTCCCGAGAAAAAGTATCTATGTAAAACATCACAAACTCACAAAAATAAAATTATTACTTATTATAACAACGGTTAACACCAATTACAGTAAATAGTACAAAGGATAATAACAGAAATAACAAATATACAAATAACAATACTGAACAAAAATAAAATAGAATAAGTAACAAATCAAAAACAGGTCTTCTTTCTCGCAAAACAATATATATCCTATTTAAGAGTCACAACTTGGCGGTCTTATTGCTTTAATGCGATATTTTCCAAACAACCGAACGGCCTTTTAACCGCCTCTGTGGTCTAGTGGCTAAGACCACCGGTTTAGACCCAGAGGTCCCGGGTTCGATTCCCAGCGGGGGTACATGTTTGTGTACTCGGTTTGTTTGGTGGTAGGGCTTGTTTGTCCGCCTGGCTAGCTACCACCATCTTATATAAATATGTCGCCATAACATCAATGTTTGTAGCATTGTTGTGTTCCGGCAGCTAGAGATAAGATAGCCAGTACCTCACTAGTTGAGAATCCCGGGTGAAGTGCGCTTCCATCATTGGCCTTATTATCACTTAACATCAGATGAGTTCAAGGCACTGTGCTCACCCGTTAATATATATAAAAAAAACGGATTGAAACCGAACGTAAAAACTATGCGCAGCTCTTTAAATAATAAAACATAGTATACACAACATTGTAATTAATTGGATATGTGTATGTTATGAAATATACTAATACCATATTTGCATATTTTATATTGCATTAATATGGTTACTAATAAGTAAAATGACTTTTATAACCGGTGCGGTAGCATCAAATTTTAATTTCGCAACAAAATTTGCGTTAAAATTATATAAACGAAACAAAAACAAATTTTAAATTTTACTTGTTTTTAATAATAGTGTAAGTAATCTCCAACTGTCTGCATATTTATGTTGTATTCATATCCTATCGCTAACGAAGACCTATGCGATGGCCCTTCTTCCTAATGCTTTACATAATTTTGGGATGTAGTCCTATACTATAATTTGTTATCCTTTAAGCTGAATGCTGCATAACAAATGAATTATACAAACGACGCGCCATGATCCTTGGGAAAGCTGAAAATCCGATAAACGTATTTGAAGGGATCCAGTGAGCTTTATGCCAAGGTGACAGGGTTGAAATTCCAAAGGTTATAGAGAGTTAAGTGTGAACATTGGTCCTTACTAGAAGGCTATTTACACGTTATTTTTTATTAACATTATTGCATTAGAAGAAGAGTCTCTGATAGTTAGCTTTGTTGGCTACACACCTTATAAATTAATTGGCGTAGATCTAGGCTGGCCCTAGTTCCCGAGTACTGGTAAAAGAACTCGATTCAAAGATTAACGTATCTATATAATAATATTCACTAAAGGCAAAAGTAGAGATGTGGCTTTAGCGGAGACGAGTCGAGATCTCAAGCGGACTTCTTGAGAAAATATGAGAAGTGACGTTCCACTGTTACGTTTTATTTGATGCACGCTCAATCCGCTAAACACTCAATTAATACGAGTACGTAACAACAAAAACGCTGACATGACTCTTCACTTCCACCTCGAAGTCCGGACGTTATTATAATAAATCATTCCGCGATAGGAAATTTTGAAAATAGAACCTTTCTACAAATGGAACGGTCCGCGAACCGAACCCTTTTTCAAGATGACACTGGCAAGCAAACATTTTGCGACAGTGTTTTGTTTTGCATTACGTGGATCCACTGTGTAAAACAAGACTGCTTAAGATTCCCGACACACCTCGGCCTAATCTCCCCGTTTACGTATTTCGCTGTTGCTCACCCATTCGCCATAATTTCCTAGGCTATCTCGAGACGCGGTATTACTAAGTGCTTCAATGTACGGGCACGTCTTTGGTATTAACGGTATCAGCATCTCAATAGCTACTGGTTTTGACGCATTAAAATTATGGGTCCGCCATCGAGAAACGATGATGTCACAGTTGGTGCACGGTGTAAGTATGTAAGTAAGTAAGTCTTTATTGTCCCACTGCTGGGCAAGGATCTTCATCATTAAAATCAAATTATCGCTACAATTGATGGGTATTGGCTTAGACAACACGCTTGTACAGACGCCTGCACATCAACCTATCCAAAACTGTCAAATTTCTTCAATAATTTTCAACCATATAACTTAGACATAAGGTTCAAAGTGTGTTGAGGAAATTTGACAGTTTGTGGTAGGTTGATGTGCAGGCGTGTGTACAATGCTGGTTGGTGATCGCAAACCCGGGCTATGCATCGGATCATCCAATATACGCTTTGGTTCCAGTGTTTAGGCGGAGCACTTAGCCTCTTGGCCACTAAAGCGATAATATGAGTGAAGAGAAGATTACCAGATAATCTGTAAATATATTTTTATTTAAAAAAATATGTTCGTTTGTTCGGACGCGTATCTATTAGATCTCTGGAAAAGATTAACCAATTTTAAATCTGTTTTTTTCAATTGGAGGTTTTGGTATTCACGTAACGCCTTAGCAACGATATAGATAGATAGAGCTACTATAAATACTGCAATATAGAAATATATATGCTGTTCAGTTTTGTCATATTTACTTTAGAAAGGTTTTACTTGCCCTGCATACTTCTTTATAAATAACTAGTTGTTGCCAGCGACTTCGTTTGCGAAGAATACAGTAAAAAAAAAGTATCCTATATGCTGGTCTGGGTTATGGTCACATATGAGGAAAGTTTCATTAAAATCCATTCAGTAGTTTTTACGTGAAAGAGTAACAAACATCCATCCATACTTACAAACTTTCGCGTTTATAATATTAGTAGGATGTAAGTGTACTTACTGTTGTCTATATTTTTATACATCTCAACTGTTTTTTTTTGCTAACAGACTTTAATATAAGAAAATGTGTATTTTTTTTTTAGATATTTGATGTTTTTTTATTTATATTATATTTTTGAAGTTATTTAATATTGTTATTTAATACAACATCAAGCAGCTCGCGGTCGGCAGCAATCTTCGTATGACATCATACTGTTCGCAATTTACTGTAACGTTACTCTGTGAATTTCTTTAGTATTTAGCGTAAGTAACATTAAACGTTATAGCGCTATTTAGTAACAGTTAAGTTGTTTTAATTGCTAAGGTTTGTTGTGACTCCAACACTTGTGTGGGTCACGGTTCTAGAAGGATTTCAAAAGAGGCACTATTTATTTTCTGCACAGTTTTGAAGATCCTGCAACTTCAATTGGACCAGCATGGTGGGTTATGGCCTGTTCTCTCCATGTTAAGCTTCTGATCATGTGGGAAGGCCTGAGCCCAACAGTGGGACGTTTTTAGACTGTTAGTAATTAAATATATACACCTAAACTAACGTACTAAAACAACGTGGCAACCTGTAATTAAGATGACACTTAGCTTTGTGTATGTTTGTTTCTATAATTTTTGCTTTGTACCACTTTTTATCTTGTTGATTGTCATAATAATTTAAAAAATAAAAAAAATATCGTAGTAGTGTTCGACACAGTAACAACTGTGTTAGTTTTCATCGTCAAAAATGGTACAGAATTTCATTGAAATTTTTTTGGATGATCGCTAGGAAGCCGGTGGTCTCTATTCAAATGTTGCTAGAGTCAACAATCCTATTACAATGACTCAAAAAATGACTTATTGGTTCCTGTAGACCACTGGTGCCACAACCTACCTATAAATTAAATATCATCAAATAGACTTATGTGTACCAGCCGGGTAGTATTATTCATCTGTCAAATTAATTTTAAAACTCATCTTATAAACTTATTCCGTCTTATTACAAGACGTGGACTATCTTTGGTACAGGGTTTAGTTCCAGCTTTAGGTCTTGGACTGACGAAAACTTTATTACGAAATCAAGTTTTTCTCTAGTCAGTGGACTTTCTATGGTACCAAAGATAAACCCACGTGACCCCTAGTTTATCAAACTACTAAATATGGCTGACTACAATTATAGCTCAGAAACGTCAATCTATCTGTTTTGACGTTAGCGTTGATTTTATTTTTATGGATTGTACTAAGATTTTAATCATTAAAACAATAATAGCATTTACAATAATTATTATTTTCATTCATCTAAGTAAAGATACAAAGCATTGCAGGAATAATTTTTAATGTTTCACAAATGTCAGTGTCAGTAGCATAGAGGAGTATATAGGTAACGGGAATAGAGAGCTCTCACGGAAGTTTTTTGCATGTTTTATTTGATGTGTCAACAATCGCCATCTACATTGACATAAGTAGTATCAAAAAACAATTCTGATCATTTGTATCATATTTTAATCTTGCATAATGATTTCTTAACTCTAAAGAAAGTATCAACATTCTGTGAAACAAAACGATGTTTTGGATGACGCTTGTATGAACGAATGAAAAGTGGTTTATTATCTGTGGATAGCATTCAAACCATGGACGAACTATGGTACTAT
Source organism: Eudonia truncicolella (assembly GCA_949315975.1). Classification (NCBI taxonomy): domain Eukaryota; kingdom Metazoa; phylum Arthropoda; class Insecta; order Lepidoptera; family Crambidae; genus Eudonia; species Eudonia truncicolella. The sequence goes on from OX438836.1 coordinate 14,864,411, forward strand.
CTAGTCCTTGGAAGGTCTTCGATTTGTAATAAAAACACATTTTTATCCTCGAACTAACTTTGATACCGTAACATACCCAGACCACGTAGTCTTGGTCTAAACCACGACCATAGTAGATTTTTATAATAAGACGGATCAGGTATATAAAAATAATCATCCCGACTAGCCTACTAACGGTAACAGGCCACTTGTTAAAAGTACGATTCTTATTATAAAAATATTTTTTGAAAAAAGAAGACCTACTTTACAGCTTTTTGACACATGTCATTCACCCCGTCACCACCGAACGTTACATAACGAGCTGCCGCTAACCGCGATCACGACGGACGTCTTTAACGTCACAATTTGTCTAAACAATAGAATGATACACAATTTCCCGTGTCCAAACAATACGTGGAAGTTTGTTCAGTACCGTTCCGGTAATAAAGCGTTTACTTTAATAGGAAAACTGGTGGCGCTTACGCTCTTTATGTTACGTAACGTAATCAGATAAAGACTGAAACCTATGTAGATAGCATTTACTTTTAGTTTAACCGACAGCCATCTTATGTAATGGCAGAACCGTGGCTAAAACGATCAGGGATTCTTATAAATTTTATGTCCGCCTTCCCGGTAGCATAGCGGTCAGTGCAGCCGCCCGGATTGCGGAAGACACAGGTTCGATTCCTGGCTGGGTCGGGTGGGTGTTTAATTTTTTCACTGTATTTTATAAATATTTAATTTAGCTTCAGTACAGCAAGCACTTAAAAAATAAAAAGTAAAAATTTACTATAGCGTTGTCTTATCAAATTTGTGGTATTTCATCTGCAAAGATGAATCTGCATAACCATCGGTTGCAATAACCGTTGGATAGATGACGCACTGTGCCGCTTTCGTTTCGATTTCGTTTTCGACAATGACCCGACCGGGAATCGAACCCGAGACCTCAGAGTTACCGCCGCCGTAAGACCGGCGTGCAAGTCGTCAATTTTAAAAGTCGATAAATAGCGTTTACTAATTTCCTTACTTGAATCCAGTGGATTACACACTATGTGCATCCCTTTTGCTTGTAAGTATGCAGATCGACAAAGGGTGCGGTTTCATTGTTGTCCACGCCTTATAGAATCGCGGAACAACAAAACGCTATAGTTGGTAGCAAATTGAACGAAAATGCCAAGCGGTTGTTTCGCAGAACTAAGAAGACAGATGATGGCGCTGAGAATATAATAAGGAAACTCATTATGAAAGCTCGTTTGAAATAGTATATTTTTTGTGTAGGTGTTATTGTGTAGAAATTGCTTTTACCAGCTTAATACTAAGGGCCAGCCTACGTAAGAGAAGATTTATTTATAGTTGCGTTCGTATAATGGTTGGCAATGAGTTGCAACTTTTGAAGATCAGGGTAGGTTAACTTAAAATAGCTATTAGTTAGTTAGCCAGCCTTTAACAAACTCCCATCAACCATGAAGGGTATGGATACTTTCGGAATTAAATCGAGATTACGCAGATATATTTTTTCAGACTTGATTGCTACGGATCTAAATGTATTAGGTGTCTGTGCTTAGTGGTTGGTAATTAAAAAAAATAAAAAATATTAAAAATTGTGAAGTTTGCCACGAGTCCATTTGTAACTAGCTAGGTAAGTGACTTGTATGGCTTTGAGGAGACTGATATTGATGATTTACACAATTGCCAAAATAATACAGTTCACAGTGCTTAAACTACTTTTTGATGCTGGAAAAAACTTAATAAAAAATAAGTTTTACGTCAGCATTGTTAACCAAGATTTATCTCAGTTATAAAATTATTATTTTGACAATCTGTCATAATATATCGTTACCGCATCACCTCGACACAATTCACAGGGGTTACACACACAGTCTTTGTCCAAAATTTTCAGTCCGGAAAGCGTTCATTTTCAACCTTAATACAGTATGGTTGTTGCGACGGCCCTTTGTCATCTTCAGCTACAATATGTGATGAAACTCGCCTTTTGTTTAGTTTTTTCGAGGTCTCTAGAGATATACTATGAAGGACCCAAGCATATGTGTGGCAACGGACAAATAATTGATAGTGATGCGATTTCTTTTTTTTAGTTGAGATATTATGATTTTAACAATTTCGGTAAGCAAAAAAGCTTATGATAGGAATGGACACCAATCTCTATAAAGCTATGTAAATAGATTAACAAAGCTTTGGAGATTTGTTGAACCACGATATCTCACATTCAATCCGATCCCTCCGTTCGTCTACCGACGATTTCATGAGTAAATATTGAAACTCTTCAAAGGTGTCACAGAGTAGAGTAAACTGTAATAAATACTTTTTGTTAACCGTAGGACTTTATAAAATGTCTTTACTTCATCTGTCAAATGTCTTTTGTTTTGTGTTTGCTACACGTCTTTTTCATGCTTTTTACTTTACTTTTATTTTTCAGAACCTTAGAGCATTAAACCAACGGTTACGCTCTAAGTATAAAACAGTCCTCAAACAACAACCTTTTTAGACGTTTTTATAGACTTTTTGCCATTATACCTACTTGCCTTTAATTAGCCATTTCCCACTTGGTCCCCAAAGCTTTTGTAATACATATTTTTTCCCTCAAAACCGCATCACTGTGGCGTGTTTGACCGTAAGTAACGCTAGCTAGTAAAGACCAAATTCTTATTTCATCGAACGACGTGATAGTACACGCTTGTGTGTATATTTAGAATACATACTTTGAGGTTATATAATTTGTAAGAAGATTCCTTGGGTTGTTTCAGACTGAGATATGACTTACAAACTTAAAGTTAATGTTACTTTGATGTTTCTAGAATAAACAAGTGGAACGGTCGTAGTACCTATCTGAATTGATTTATTATAGGTTGCCATCTTGCAAGTTAAACAACCTACGCAGTGGCGGGTCAAAAGATAGGTAGCCAAATTTAAATATCTATTTCGTAGTAACTTGCATACCCTATTTTTATTTTAATCGGGCTCGTTTCGTTTTACGCGAGACGTTAGGACAAAACCAAGTTGTAAAATAAACGCGAGTAGATCCGTCAAAGTGGTTTTATTTCAATTTATGAAATCTGTTTGATAAAAAATTGTCCACAAAAAAGAGACTGCATAAACAGAATCATATTTATCGGCACGTTGATAATGCATAAAATTATAAATTCATGGTGATATATAAAGTAAACACCACATCAAAATTTGCATTCACATCTGAATGGAAAATGAATTCACTTTATTCGCGTGTCGAGCTCATAATTATTCAACAGTTCGTGACAATTCTATTGGACAACGTGTTCATAATATTTATCAGCCGAATGATATCTAAAGCTATAAGTAATTGAATATAAACAGCGATATTTTTATCAATAAACCTTAATTGGGAGAGGGAAAAAAACATTAACCATTTAAAATACTTCATTTGCATTTACACGCGTCTTTTATATATATAATTTTGTCTACATCAGTCTCCCGGTGACCACGGAGTGTTCAAAGCGTTGATTAAATTATAGTAATACGCTCGTATATATAAATCATTGGTACGTAGGTATACAACGTATAAAAAAATATTCTATGATAATATCTACCTTTAAAGTTAAAATGAAAGCCATTTCACGAAATTACTCGTGTTTAATTTTACATAATTTTTATTAAGATACTCGAACCCTCGAACAGGGTGCGTGGGCACAGGATTATAGATACGTAAATAAATTTTTTATTTTAAAGTAAAGTGTTCGTAAACTGTGATAACATTCTAAAAATCTTTTTTTATTGCTTTCATGTAAGCACTTGGCCTTCACCTTACCTAATGTAAAGTGATGATAAGGCTGAAGGTGGAAGCGCACTTCACCCAGAATCTTCAGCTACTGAAGATTTTCAGATTCAGCACTTGCAAACATAGTTCTTGTACGACATCGAGAAATATTTTTTTTTTACTTTGGCAAAAACTGATAAAAATTTAAAAGCATTAATAGTTGCTTTGTGAGCAATATTTCAGTATCTATTGGTCTGTTTGGTCGATTACCCTTCGGAAAAGTCGATAGATTACTCTTTGTAGAATACATCACATGCTGTCTGGAATAGTCCCCTTATAAAGCGACAAAATAAAAGGGTTTTATTATTCAACTAGCGGCCCGTCCTGGCGTCGCACGGGTGGACATCTTCCTTTTTTAATATAGTCTATGTTACTCAGCGCTAATGTAGCGTCTAATGGTGAAATATTTTTTTTAAATTGGTCCTGTAGTTTTTGAGTTTATTTGTTGCGTTTGCAACGTTTATACAAGAATACAAAAATACAAAGCTTACCTCCCCTCAGGCTGAGAACGACAACTTCCTAAAATGACAAGTTCCGAAAATGCCAACTTCCTAAAACGTTTATTCTAAAATAGTCAATTTCCAAAAATGTCAAATTCCGAAAATCACAAATTCCGAAAATGTCAAATTCCGAAAATTCTTCGGAACCTTGCCTAAAGGACTCCTTTAATAATATATTTTAGTTATTATATTCTATTTTTTTAAGGTTTTTAGTATTAATGTTTCTAAAATAAATTGTACCTACGTGTAAATACAATTACTCTTTGGCAATTCTTGTTTGTAGAATAAATTTATAATTCCGAAAATGTCAAATTCCAAAAATGTTAAATTCCGAAAATGTCCTATTCCGAATGTACTCGGTTTGTTGGTGGTAGAGCTTGTTTGTCCACCACCTGTTGTCGACATATCTAAATATGTCGACATAAAATTAATGTTTGTAGCATTGTTGTGTTCCGGCAGCTATAGATAAGATAGCTAGTGCCTCACTAGTTGAGGATCCCGGGTGAAGTGCGCTTCCATCATTGGCCTTATCATCACTTAACATCAGGTGCGATGTATGGTGTTGTTATTAATGTTGTCATTTTAGGAAGTTGTCATTTTCGGAACTTGTCATTTTCTAAAAAGGAAGTTGTCGTTTTTGGAAGTTGACATTCTAAAATGTTGTCATTTATGGAAGTAGTCATTTTAGGAAGTTGTCGTTCTCAACCTGAGGGCTTTCCTCTTTATAATATTAGTTTAATAGATATAGACTAGTTGACCCGGCGGACTTCATACCGCTTTGACAGTTTCTATGACAACAATACAAAGACATCAAATGTTTCACAGCTTCAACATTTTGTATTGGAAAATTAAATTCTCGGTTTTAGTATTTTCCGTTACTTATTATTTATGCTTCTCACCGTTTAAACCTTCCCTGAACTTCCACAAATATTTCAAAATCAAAATTAGCTTAATCGGTCCAGCCATTCTCGAGTTTTAGCGACTCAAACGCACAGCAATTGATTTTTATATATATATAGATTTTGTCACTTTATAAAGATAGAGCTACAAAATTTCATGCGTGTGCATAAGGTTTCTTCAACTACCTATACCTAACTGTACTCAATTTTTAAAGTATACTAAATTCATAAGAAACACTAAAGTGCATAAATGTAGGTATTACATAATTTACAATCGCAAAGCCAGTCACGTCGTTTCGAGCGGTCTGCTTGAAAGCGAAAGTTTGCTCCAAAGGGATTCAGTCGTATTCCTCACGTGCACGACTCATTCATAAAATGGAGCCACGTGTCTAGAATTATATGCATAATAAATGTTTCATAAATAATATACATGTAGATAAAATAAAAAGCATTTTTGATGACAGAGACTTTCGGAGAATGTCGGATATTGAAGGGGCAGTGCGTTAAACTGGTAAATAATTTATTTAAAGTGGAACGTGAAAAAATTAAAGTGTAAATAGAGATTTAATTGCAAATAAATATGCAGTATTTGCATTCATAAAAGCCTTAGTATAAACACTTACTTAGATAAAAATAAATATAGTTAAAAAAATGATGATGGGACTGAGTTAGATGTTAGTTTTTATTTCTTATTTCACAAAACTCGCTTGATTTTTATCTCAACTGATGTTATATTATTTTACTTATTTTATTTTTTTATACAGAAGAAAAAGGTATCTAGCCCATAAAGAGTAGTTTTTTAGTATTATTCAATGATGATTGATGAGGTTAGTGATGTTTAATGAACGGATAATATTTATTATATTAAAAGATATTTAAAAAAAAAAAAATTGGTTGCCTGTAAAGTCGATATACGGGCGAAAGTTTTACGTGACAACGACTTTGAGTGGTAAAATAATTTTAATGTGAATATTCATTCGTATAGTAGGAAGAAGGATGAAATAATAGTAACAAATTAAAACATTTATTTATACAAAGAATTATATTTAAAACATTAATTTATACAAAGAATCTCGCACTGAATTTCATATTAACAAAATTTTATTTTTACCTTTACACATACATACGTATTTACCTTTCACTTTTTATGTCTGTCTCTCTCGCTCTTAGGCGGGCTAACCATGCCCGAGTGGAAGGGACGCGTGCCTCTCACTCGCTCTCATTGTGAGCGCATAACGTGAGCGGAGCGTAACGCAGTTTCTTGAAGTGTCACCCGGCAAACCAATTTATAAGACGTTGTCACGTCAAAATACTTTTTGGTTCTTTCGTATCAGTTGTATAGTAGTGTTGACTGAATTTGCATTGCGCGATGAAAACAAAGGCTAAATCTATCTAATTAAAAAACAAAAGCGAAGCTATCGCAGAAAATGCTTCGAAGCAAGAACTTCAAAGCATTTTCTTATCTGTTCGAAATACAAATAGTACCTACCCGCTTCGTGCCCGACTTTCTTTTGTCTTAGCCAACTGAAATAGCCAGTCTTTTGTTTTTATTCAAAAGTAGAATATGAATGTTAAGATGATATCTAACTTTAAATAGTGACAATAGATAACAGGTAATAGTGATAACTAGATTACTCTTGAATTTTTTCGTTTCTTTTCTTTTTTATATAAGCTTTTCGTTTGTTCGTAACGAGAGATGATGAATTAATGATATATTTTACATGAACAGATTAGGCGAAACCTTACCACGCTTGCCCAATGTGGTTTGTAGAATTTTAGCATACAACTAGAAACAAAAAGAACCTGAAAAACGAATTGTGAAGAAGAAACATGCGGATCCAACTTGAGGCCTTCGCATCTGGACTCTGCTCATGCTTAAAATCAAGTTGAGCAGAATCATTTCACCACTTACTTATTATAAAAACCAACTGATCAATGTAGCGATCACTTGATTACGAAGGTCCCAGCAATGGTACAGTACCTTTATACGCTAAAGGCTTAAAAATTCAAAATTCAACATTCAAAATAATTTATTCAGTTTAGGTTACAAATAGCTCTTTTGAATATCACTACACAAGGCACATCCTAGTCTTTACTTCATTGTAAATTACCCATCCCATTGAATAGGTACCTATATATCTCCATTACTAACCCAATTTGGATACTTCGCTATTCAACACCAGCACCCGAAACTACGCAAAACTCCGACTAGTTTGAAATATTGTTCCGACAGCAGTGTACCCATTTGTTCCGTCTCATTACTATTCATCCGTATTCCGCTTTGAAATCGAAAGAGCAGCACAGGTGTTCGTTATCGGGCGATTTACAATCGACCGGGCGGGTGTAACTGGGCCACCGGGCTTTGCGTTTTAATCGCAGTTGGGTGTTGCCAATCGGAATATTGTGATGTTGCGAAAACAAATGGTAGGTACCTATCTGTTTTTTTGGTGTTAACGTTTATGAAGTTAGGTGAACGTGGTTAGGTTTTCTTTCATTTACATCATCATCACAACTTCACCAGCTTATTTTATGTTCTAACTGCTGGGGTCTGGCATTCCCTATACATGTAGGTAATGTAGTGGGAAAGACCCAGTGCGGATTGGTGATTAATGCCGGTCCCAACGGCTTTACGTGCATTCCGATTACCGAAGCACGGTCACGATCTTTAATTATGTCACAAAACTATTTTGTCTTTACTAGTCCTTACACAAATATTGAGTTAGCGTAATTAGACTGTCTCTAATTAAATCACACAATTAATAGTTTAATTTTGAGAAAAAAAAAACACATGCATTCTCGCAAACACGTACACACGCGAACACTCTGATTATTATAAAAAATGTACTACGTTCTAAATAAGGTTTTTGTATTTTGATTTACTTTTTCTAATGTCCGATTTGTCAGTTACATGCTTTTATCTCTGGATATCAGACGGAGTGCAAAGCATTTTGTCTGGCAACATATTTACGATAGATAATATAGCTAGCCAGGCGTACTTAAACAAGCCCTACTAGAATTGAACACAACACCTTCACATCTGAGATTGTTTCAAACAAAGTTTCTGCCTAGATTTTTTTATGAAACAAAATTTTTGTTATGCAACACTATTTTAATGTTTAGATATATCACGCTTTGATTATAGAGATAACACGTTACTGTTTAATATAATCGTAACAAATCCAGCTTAACTCCCATAATGTTGGAGCCGTGTTAGAATATTATTAAACATACAGCCGGTGCCGTTCCTAGTGGCACTAATAAGAAAACTGCAGAAGGCAAACTTCGTAAAAACGCGCTCGAGCAACGCACACACTCAAATGGATGAACGATGACGACGACAAACTCAAACGACGGACAAACTCTCACGGACACGACATCTCGCAATAGCTGCGATTGGACTGTTGCAAGCTGTTGCGAGATTCCATGTCCGTGAGAGGGTTTATGTGTGCGTTGCTCGAGTGCGGTATGTATGTCTAAGAAAGAGGGTAGATCGTTTTGTCTGCTCATAAAAACCCAACCGCATTAACTTCAGTAATTCCGTGATCGTGGCGCATGCAACTGTGCCGGAATATCGGGTACTCACAATAATAAACATGGTAAGAATCCTGTTAATAGTTACTCTAATACAGATGACTCATGATAGTTTATATAGTACTAGCTGACCGGCGGACTTCGCACCGCTTTGACAGTTTCCATGACAACAAAACAAACAAATCATTCGTCCGCTTATGAATCGTATCGTATCCCATGGTGGACCCCTATCACAGCGCCACCTACCGGGTCCAATTGTAAATCTAAACCATTCACGAATCCACTTGAACACACACAGAAAATTTCATCCAAATCGGTCCAGCCGTTTAGAAGGAGTTCAGTGGCACACACACACAGAAGATTTATATATATGAAGATGTATAAAGCTAACCTTCTACACTCTTTTTATTTTGTGCTAGTAGCTAGGTATGTAAATTAGAAGCAAATCAAATAACCATCTGCGCTGCAGTGGAAATTCTCATAGCAGTTGTGCCTTTACGAGAACATAATGATGTTTTATGTAAATATGAATTGATAGTCCCTACTATACGAAAATGGTATATTTGCAGTTAGAAACTTGTTACTGTACTTTCCTTCAGACTATTTGCAGGTTGACAGCGTTATCACCAAGAGATCATCTACAACGCCATTTGAGGTACTTGCGCAAAGGCCGGTCTTCGAATGGGTGATCAAAAGTTTTTAGTATTGAGCTCCTCTGCGTTAGTAGTCGTTAACAACCACCAATCCGCACTGGGCCCGCGTGGTGGTTTACGGCTCGTTCTCCCGGTGGTGTTGCCATCCTTATGGAAGGCTCCTTATCCTTATAGAAGAATGATAATATTTTGGAAAATAACTAAATTAGGAATAACCGTTTGCCGATAAAAAGAAAACTTTGGATTCGTCATTCGAATATGCGCAATTACCTAAATTAACAGAACTTGAATAGTAAATTAAATCACCAACATTAAATGTTGACGCGGCAAAAAATTAAGTACTGTTCGCTCGAAATTATGATAGTTCCATGATGAAGTCGGCTTGTGGTCTGTGGTCTAGGATGGGTCAATAACATTTTATAACGAGCGTCCGTAACGGCTCGTGTGTGATTAATGAAGCAAAAATATTGCATCGTACGTACCGTAATGATGACGCTGTCGAAAAGTTTGAGGAGCGTTGTCCTTTAGCCAGCTAGGTAGTTGAAGAACTCAGGGTGCATAACTGCTTTTTTTATTAGACTAAGGAAATTTGCTTTTCGAATCATCTCGCGGGGCTCTAGTTCCGCGAGGTATGTGGAGTTAGACGATGTTCTGGCTGACCCACTAAAACCTCAGTGCAATCACCACCACCACCACCTGCACCAGGGGGGGGGGGGGCTCTACACTTTGAAGAGTTGTTCGCGGGGAGTGTGGGTAGTAGGATGGGTGAAGGTGTTCCCCGTTCCGCGACACGGCTAGGATGGGTGGAGCTGCCCATGCAGCCGTCTCCTGTCTCCCCTAATTGCCTAGTATCAAAATTTTAGCACATGTGATCAAATGGCAAATATAACCCGCACTAGGCACCAAGATGTCTATCACAATAGTCCACAGAAACATAAAAATAGTCTAACTTTTACTTGTTATCATTGTTGTTACGGCGGCAGGCTTTGAAAAGATGATGATGGCTAGCTAGAATAGCGAAGGCAACTAAAAAGGACTTACAAGTCCTGCCATCAACGAAACCAAACACTAACCGCTAGACATCGAACTCGGGATTTCTATGATGATCCAACAACTAGACCACAGAGGCGGCCAAATTAAATTGTATTTCAAAGAGAATATTTATGAATGAAATCTAAGTAAAGGTTCTTTTTCCCTTTTCGATCCAACGTAAATAAACAGCCAAAAGCGTTTTCATAGGATCATCCCAATAAAATTTACAAGGGAAGAGCAAAGCCAAATGTAAGTAAAGTATTCGCCGAAATAAAGTTCAACCCTCCATGCACAAAATAAGGAGGCTGCAGAAGGTTAGCTTCATAGAAACGCGCTCGAGCAACTCATATACAGACATAGACATAGACACGAAATTTCGCAACAGCACCGCTCGGACTGTTCCGAGATCCGTGTCCGTGCGAGGGGTCTACAATTTGTAAAAAAAATCCTATCGGTACTTACTTATGTTCACAAATAACTATAACAAAAAATAATAAAAAAATATTATTCATGACAAATAAAAGAGTTATCGTAATTAAAAACGCAAGTTTTTTGTATCAAATTGCTCAAATTACCCCAATATAATGCCAATTTTATAAATGTGACCACACTTTTCATCAATGGCGGCGGCGCCAAAGGTCCATACCTACCGAAGTGCCGACAAAAGTATTGCCATGTATGTTTTGTCATTTCACAATTTTTTTTACAGAGTCATTTTTTTTACTTATTATTTTAAAATAATCACGTAAATAGAACTAAATCTCCATACCTAATAACACCTTTACGGGTCGGACAGGGTTTTTGTTACATATTGTATGTGTGCGTTGCTCGAGCGCGGTAATGTAATAAGCTTACCTTCTGGGCCGCCTTATATTGTGCTCCAGGTCTTTTCTCGAGATTTACTTCGCTCGAGATATGGCGTAGGATTTGGATCTTTTGCTTTGCGATTTTGGGGATGCCTCGAAAAGTTTCCTTACTTTGCTGCCTGTATATATTTATAGGAGGATATATATCCGCATGTTTTATATATTACTCGTATGTATCTGAGAATTAGTAATTTCTTGGGAAATTATGTTCTCATATTATACTCGTACACATAACATTTAATAATAATCACTTTACATTTTGTTTTAATAAATAGACTAAATAAATAGAAAAAAATAAAAAGTATTATTAATCTTAATAACTTCTGTGAAGTATCTCTCTTTATTGCGTGCTCCCGGAAACTTTGTATTTGATCGGTACACGTGTAGTGTAGCTTACAGTAAAGAATATTTATAATCGGTCAAGTATTCCCAGATGTTAGGTACCTCTAAACTATATATACCATACCTACTATATACTATACCTACCAAATAACAAACAAACTATTTTTACCATATAGTAAGTGTATATTCCCATCATATTTATTATAATATCAATACAGAGTTTATTTGGTAAAGTTCATAATTTAGTGTTTCAAACAAAACACAGCACAATTTCGACTTTATTGTCATTCGTGTACAATCCATGTCCAATCCAATTTGTTTTTCTGTTGGAATACAACAGAAAAACAAATTTCAAAAATAAACACATTTGTATATCTAATAGTGTTCTTAACTCAGGCACTTGGAAAAGCAGAATTCATATATAGATAACTTCAATGAGCTTCGTGCGAATCGAAGGCAATCTCCATCGGCAGACGGCCTTGCACAGCGCAGTAACCAGTCTTTAAATAATAAACTGTTTAATGGAAAGACGGCGAGATATCAGAGCTAGAGATGCTCTAAGGACGACGCGAGTGTTTCGGCAAAAACTTTGCCGAGATCATGTTTTCTTGTGAAAAGCTCGATTGCTAAAGTTTAGAAACATTCTCGAAGGTCATTGGATGGATGACCAAAAATTTATCATTAAGACCTCCTTCGTTCTTCGGAAAACACGTAAAGCCGTTGATCCCGGCTGCAATAGTACCTAATCGTTTACAAGCACCAATTCACACTGGGCCCGCGCGTGGTGGTTTATTTTATAGACGGTTCCCCTTATTCACAGGGCGGGCTCGTGCTCCAGCAGTGGGGACATAAAATGAGCTGGTGATGAAGATGATGACCTTTTCTTCACTATTCAATAAATAAATAAGGAAAAAAGCTTATTATCAATCTTAATGCTGGGCAAAAGCCATCGCTACAAAATAGACGGGGTATTAGCTCAATCACCATTGAATTGTGATTTGGTAACCACAAACCAAAAAAATCTGAATTGTATGTACTTTGCACGACCTGGGAACAAACCTTCCTATGCAGGGCGACTGATGCTGCGTCGTTTTCACGTTGCAGTTATCTTCGCGTCTGTACTCCATTTCCACTTACCATCAGGTGGAGTGAAGACATTTGCCTGGCTAACTATAAAAAACACAATACCTATAGCATAATAAACCTGAACGCTCGAAAACAGCACAAAGCTCACATATTAACCGCCTCTGTGGTCTAGTGGCTAAGACCACCGGTTTAGACCCAGAGGTCCCGGGTTCGATTCCCAGCGGGGGGTACATGTTTGTGTACTCGGTTTGGTTATGTCGCCATAACATCAATGTTTGTAGCATTGTTGTGTTCCGGCAGCTAGAGATAAGATAGCCAGTACCTCACTAGTTGAGGATCCCGGGTGAAGTGCGCTTCCATCATTGGCCTTATCATCACTTAAAATCAGGTGAGATCAAGGCACTGTGCTTACCCGTTAAATATAAAAATAAAAAAAATATTCGTCAAAAAAGTTTCGGCAAAACTGTCAATCGGCCGGCGGCGGGCACATCACTAATTTATAACCTAAAATAGCCACTTAATGTGCAGCAATAAACAGCGTACAAAGATGATTGTTGCGAGTCGTACACACACTTTCCTCGGGCGTCGCGTGCGCCGATCGCATCGATGAAGCCTTCGAGAGAGCAGCCTAGATGTGGACGCAAGTGACGGCCGTACAATGTTGAGCAAGACTGAACAAAGGCGGAGAGGCTTTAAGCGGGAATTGAGCGAATGTGAGCGCAAGAATTAAGCGAACCTGAGCGTCCGTAGCCGAGCGGGTAGTGGCTCAGATTGACTGTGCGAGATCTTGGTACACTCCACATGGCTCCGTCAGAGTTCTGACGTGAACCCATATCTATAAACAAGCGTATTAGCTTATCTAGGTAGTAAATAGCCTATAGGTAACTGTCCCACTGCTGGGCTTGCCAAATGCGGGTTGGTGATCACAAACCCGGGCTATGCATCGTAAAATACGAAATACACTTTGCCCGACCTGGGCAAAGGGCATTGAATCCGGGACCTTTGGGTATCAGGCCGAGCGCATTGCCACTCGGCCACCAAGGCGCTCATATCATCTAGTATAACAGGACTAATATTAATGTGATAATAGTGATTTTTAATTGCAAGACTGTTTTACCACTGATAAACTCAGGTCTTTCTTAATGTATATTATTGTATGTTAAACCTAAATAGAAACAATAAGAAAACAGCACGTAGGGACATTTAGCTATAGACCACAATTCTGGCTCAACGGGGTATAAAATACTACTTGTGCCTAGGTGCTAATCACTAATTTATTTATTTATTTTATTTAATTAAAACGGTTACATAGCCAATTACAATAATTAAATATATTAAAATTAAATGAAATGAAAGGTTTATTAAGAACTACATTAACTTATATGCATCTTCTCACAAAACCACAAGCACTCAAGCAAGATTCTCTTCCATCCGTTAGCAAACAAATCACAATCAGGGCTATTGTCCAGGAGAACGTTAAACGCAGCCATGGAACGCGGGACAGGGGAGCGGGCTCGCGCAACAGTTCTAAGTATGAAATAACCTCACTCACTGCACCGACTTGCCTAAGAGTTTCTAAAAAAAAAACTCACAGCAGAGAGCAATGTAAGCCGTAGTCGCCCGTGAGCTGCGCCAAGCCCTAATAAACCGGTAGCCCGCTCAGCTCACAATATATCCTGAACAATTTATCGTCATTGGAAATTATTTCTCGATGAAAATCCGAGGTACAAAATATGGCGCAGATTCGTCGGCGCAAGCAGACATTGTACCTAGTCTGTGCGATATTGGTTCTGCTTTATTGTTATTACCTTATAATGGTGTAGCCGCAAATCAGTTCGGCACCGATTCAGAATATGGCTACTTTATCGTTTGTTTCTTGTGCTACTGGTAGTACTGGTAGGTTTGATAGGCTGTGCCACCTGCAGTTTAGTAGTTTGTGCTGTACGAAAGTTGCTTGCGATTGTATCATTTGAGTTGTTCATCTGTGGTGTGGTGGTATGTGGATGTTGGTTGTTGTAAATACTCTATGGTCGAGACTTCTTGGCGGGAAAGTGAAGAGTCATGTCTGCGGTTTTGTTTTAATTTATAAAATGTGTGTTATGTCGAATATTAATGTGAAATAATGGTGGATTGTTAACCGTTAAATGTTCGTAAGTGCGCATGAGTGTGAAACTGAAACTTCAATTTTCAAATTCTCTCAAGAAGTCCGCCCGAGAAATTAGTAAAGCCCCACATCTTTACTGAGATACTCGAAAAGTTGGGGGTATATTATTTCTCACTTCTCATTTCTATTATCATTCATCATCATTATACTGGAGGGAAATATTGTATATTTATGTAATACTTGTAAGAAAAATTACATTGACACTGGCTAAATGTGCTTATCGCACGAAGCTATCAACTAAAAAAAAAAACTCTATGGTCGATTCTGTGTACTGTTTTTGAGTTGTATTGTTTTGAAACCTCTTTTTAGAATTAGGTTAAGACACATGCACATTGAGTTTTTCTTGATCTCACATTAGTTTTAATAATTTATTGAGATACATTCTAACATAGATTGCGTTCGTTAAAAGCTTGAAAAGACAAGGAGAGGATGGATGCCCGAGATCGCTCTTAAAACTACAACGATGATTAAGCGGCCCCACACTAGCTAAAAGAACTGACAATCGAATCGTTCCTTAACCTTTTAATCCTGACCCATTGAATACTTCTTTTGGATACCCTATCCCCAGAAGCAAGCAAGCAAGGGGGCAAGGTTATATGGTAGATCTTCCATCCGCCTTTCAGTACGGTAAGGCTAGCCCAAGCTAGAAGGAGGAGTATAGTAACTTACCCACTAAACATCGTGTGCACTGGAGACCGGCAGTTTAAGACAAAGGTCAAGGGATCTATCCGCTAGGGCACGGGTTCCCAAAGTTGTCTGGGCTACGACCCATCAAATACAAGTTTACAATCTCGGGACCCACCTCTAAGAAAAATAACTGTTACCAATATGAACAAAGGACTTTTCAAATAAAAACACACCAACCGCCCGGCCGTTGTTGGTTGGGTCGGTTGGTGTGTCGTTCTACAGGCAGGGCCCACTCAATATTCGCTCGCGACTCACCAGTGGGTCGCGACCCATAGTTAGGGAAACCCTGCACTAGGGAATTGAAACTCGGGATCCACTCCAACCTCCTTTCTTTTCGCCCAAGGAGACGAGGTAGTTATGAGAGGCTCCCCCTCTGGTTACGGTAAGTCTACCCACTAAAACACTGGGATATCTTTGCCGCATTTTGGTGCAAGGCCACGGGAGCAGTTTTATACTGGTCGATTTCAACCCACCGTAACTCCCAAACTAATCTAACCCCACCTCAGACACGGTAAGATATATAGATTAGATAAATTATTTATTGCTCACACACAGATGGAAACAAAAAGAAAACTACAGTTACATATAAACTTTAAGCAAGTATAAGCAGAGGTGGTCTTATCGCTACGAGCGATCTCTTCCTGACAACCTAAAAGATCACAAAGACGAGGACCGATTTGAGGTGATTCATAACAATTATCATGCAATTGTGACGCCATTTGCGTGCTTGAGAAGTTCAATTTCACAGAGAACACCTTAAAACAAATCAATTTTCAATATTCACAGTTACACGTTTACAGTTTCACGTCTGATTTGGTTTGACGCGCTGAAACGTTTCAATGCAAGTGTGTAATGTCAAAACTGTGCGGCCTAGTGACCGATTTTTTTTTAATGTTTTCCAATTTCACAAAAAATATATCGGTCTTTTTAATACAAGTAGCTGCAGAACAAAAAGAAAAATTACATTTTGTTGTATTTATAAAGTCTAGAGCAATACGCAATTGAATACCTCCAATAACTTCTGATAAAACAGCTAAAAGGGCGGTCAATACTCGTATATCTATGCATATAAAATGCTTTGTCCTGAATGACTGACGGATCAACGCACAGCCTAAACCGCTGATTGTAGAGACCTGAAACTTGGAGGGTGTTTTCTTTGTATGACGTAGGCATCCGATAAGAAAGGATTTTCCGAAATTCTACCCCTAAGGGGGTGAAAAGGGGGGGGGGTAAAGTTTGCGTGGGACAACGTGATTCCTTGCTCCAACCTACTTCAAAATTTACATAAACTTTTTTTAACAGAATTGATGGAAGATGTGTTTCGTATTTTATTGAAATTCATCCCCTAACGGGGTTAAAAAGGAGTAGAAAGTTGTTTTGGCGGTGATTTGCTTCGAAGTTGATAGTGCTTATGATTTAAATTACATTTTATATTGACACATGTTTGAAAACTCAATCCGATTTTATTCAAAAAAATTGAACTCACTTAAAAACATAAATATAATAATAATAAAAGTTTACAGGACATTTTCATTATCCTAACTAATATTATAAGTGCAAAAGTGAGTTTGTTTGTTTGTTTGTTTGTTGTTTGATACGCTTTCCCGCGTAAACTATTCAGCCGATCATCTTGAAATTTTGTACATATTCTCAAGAGTATAATCAAAGACTATTATTAACAAAATAATAATATATATATATTAATATATATATAATAAAATGAGGGATGGATGAGGATGGCGCAGGACCGTAAAGAGGCCTATGCCCTGCAGTGGGCGGAAGTGGACTGATGATGATGATGATGATGATGACAATAAAATAAGTTTGTTTGTTTGTTTGTTTATGCTTTCACGCGTAAATTATATAACGATTGTTTATTTTGTTGCCATAGAAACTGTCAAAGCGGTACGAAGTCCGCCGGGTCAGCTAGTTAACGACATACAGTTTAGCAGAATTATGAGATCCATGTCTTCCTGTTTAACTACTGTTGAAGTAAATAAAGTTTAAAATGTACAAAGCCATCGCAATCATAAATAAACTTTTGCAATATGTCAGCACAATACAAATTCATCATAATAATGCGGGATTTAATATCGACCGGTGCCAATATTTCATATAAATTCCTCCATCTCGGGCCAAACAAGAAAGTACTAGATGCATCTCTGCATTCGCTTCAGGCATTCTTAGACTAGGCTCTAGAAATTTATAGTCTATGCCCCCTCCCTTTTTACGCATGATTTATATAGATGCTTTATAGAAGCGCGCCAGTGACTTGGAGATTGGTTTATGAGGAATACTTAAGGAAGACAACCTCTTTAACATAACAGTTACTTCGTAGAAATTGCTGATAATATAGAGTAGCACCATTGTCCGACAGAAACTGGTGAACAACATTTTTTTGTTGTGTAACATCTTTCCTCTCGCTTTCTTGCATTTTGTGGGAGTGATTTCGTGAAATGGGACGGAAGTGTGTAACAGTGTAATCCTAAAATCAACATAAAAACCTAAACCTAAAACCCTAAAAACATGACATATTCTTCTTTTTTTTTCTTTCTTTTAGTTGATATCTTCGTGCGATTAGCACATTTAGCCAGTGTTAAAGTAATTTTTCTTACAAGTAATACATAAATATACAATATGATGATGATGAATGATAATAGAAATGAAGTGAGAAATTATATACCCCCAACCCCTCGAGTATCTCAGTAAAGATGTGGGGCTTTACTAAGTCCTCACGCAGACTTCTTGAGAGAAATTGAAAAGTGACGTTGCACTGTTTTGTTTCATTTACCAACACTTATGCACACTCACGAACACTTAACGGTTAATAATCCACCAATATTTCACATTAACATTCGACATAACGCAAATTTTAGAAAATAAAACAAAACCGCAGACATGATTCTTCACTTTCCCGCCAAGAAGTCTGACATATTCTTATTACATGTGACATATTGTGTCATTTCACTATCAAAGGTCATTTTGATATGTCAAATGTCTTCTATAGGGGGGCTGTGCATTTAAGTTACAGTGTTATGTATAAAGTTTAGTGTTATGTAAATTAATTTGTATGCGTTAACTATATTAATAGATAATAAGTCTCATTATAGTGCAGATCATTGATAAAAAAGCCAAGTAAGTAATAATGAATAATTATTCGAATAAAATATTTCAGTATTTAGCTTTTTAAAATTTTGAGGTTAATTTCTGTCACTGCTTAATGGAAAAGTTTCCGTATTCTTTCAGAATATAATGTTGAAATTGCTTATGGCGATGACTAAGGCGAGATGTCAAATGTTACACATCATGCGACTACTGTAAGGCTCGCTCGTTTTTTTTTTCCTTTAATAATCAAAAATAGGGTTTAGCAAACCGATTTTAGTCTTTAGCAACAATTTTATAGACCACCGACTTCCTAGTTGTCATCCCGTAAAATTTCAATGAAAATCTGTTATTTTTTGGCGACATAAATAGTTTTGAACACTTGGCTTTAAAGTACTAAGATACTTAGGCACATCCACCTACCACAAATTGTCAAATTTCCTAAATAGAACTTTATGCCTCAACGATATGGTTGAAAATGTATTGAAGAAATTTGGCAGTTTTGGATAGGTTGATGTGCTAGCGTCTGTACCTACACATATGGGCAACTTTTGGGTGAGCGCGGTCCATCTTATACCACAGCTACACTTCCCATCAGGTGAGAATTGAGATGGTGATCAAACGCAAACCCATTTTAATTTAAATATTAAAATAAACACAACTGGGACATGTTACAAAGGATTCACCCTCACATATTAAAACGCCTAGACAGTCTTTATGTAAAGAGTAAAATAATGTTTTAGTAATAATACGTAAGGCATATTTTATGACATCACAGTTAAACATTCCATTTTTGATGGAACGCGATAGTTTAATAACTCACAGTGATTAATACACTACGCCGATAATTTTAAAAATGAGGGTAGGCCTATGTCCAGCATTGAACTTGTATACTTGTATACTTGTTATATATGACAGTGTTACCAAAAATCACACGGCAGGTACTGAACATAAACCACCCCCACGACCCGGCAGAGCTCCTAACCTTTAGAGGCGCCCTCGGGTTGTTCCACTCCCGATCCGATCCGAACCCATCGGAGTATCTACTAGGGAAAGAGGACAGGAAAGAGGACACCTTCTATGATGCCATTCCTTCTAGAAACCCTCTGAAGACGATTTTTCGATTACACGGCTTGAGGAAACCTTTAGGTTTCTAGCCGCCCGCGACCGCCCCCAAAAAAGTTCAGTGACGTTAAAAACGCCGCCTCAAACCACAAGCAAACTCTCTCTTTAAAATAAAATCTGAACATAAATATAGCATATTGTTATCTAAAATTTACGCGAACACTACACATTGAAATGATACCACTTTAACGGATCTACTCGCGTTCATTTCACACAATAAAATAAATAAATAAACAAATAAACTTTCCTACACTCACACCAATTATCTAGCCCAAGAGAAGCTTCGTTAAGAAACTCGTTAAATGGTTACTAGACAACGGATAGACATAACTTTAAATACTTAAATACTTACTTGTTATACATAGAAAATACCCAGACCGAGACAATTTAGAAAAACAATAACGTCTAAATTGACCCAACCGAGGACCGAACCCGGGACCTCAGAGACGGCGACACCATGAAAACCGGTGTACAAATAATTTAGGGTTCGAAACGTCGGAATAAACATTAAAATTAAAGTAATGTATAAAATAAAAGCGAATAGTTCCGTATAGTAGTTTCATTTCGAAAAATGTACTAAATAGGATCTTTGATATCACTAGCATTCCTCATATTTCAGTCGCGTCACAGACAATAGAGATATTCTTCGATATTCGTATAATTCGCAAAACTACACGGTCACGTTCTGTTTCCCGCTATTTTGCCATTTTACTGTCTAAAGACAGAGATGCGGAAAAAACGAAAATATCTTTTAGCTTAGAATGCAATTGCGTGTATGAAAACAGAACTGCACACTGCAATAAGATGGCAGCTCGCCTATTATAAATCCGGCCGCAGTGAAACTTGTTTAATTTTAGAATCGGCAGATTTGTTATTGAAATTTTTACTTAGAAGTTTAAAAAAATGATGTTATATTGAAAGTGATTGCTACGCACTGAATAATAGAGCAGATACAAACGATGTGTTGGTTACGACATGACAAATAAGACTGTATAAAACTGTTCTTCTTAGCAGAGTCATCATAATCATCTTTCGCATCATTCTTTGCGAAGTTTCCACTGCCAGTGCGGATTGGTTGTTGTTAACGACTGCTAATGCAGCCGGGACCAACGGCTTAACATGCCTTCCGAAGAAGGTAGAAGCTCGAGATTATATATTTTTGGCCACCCATCCGATGACCGGCCTCTGCGAAAGTTGCTTAACCACAGCACTCGCAGACCGCGTTGAACACTGCGCCATCGAGCTCCTCCCAGAGAACAGCCCATAGTTAGCAGAGTCGTAGTCATTAACAGAGATTCTAGGATTATTGGTAGTATCCGCGCGGACCTTGAAAGCACAAAATAGGGATGTAAGCTTCATACAAACGCGCTCGAGCAACGCACACATGGACAACCTTTCACAGACACGGAATCTCACAACAGCTGCGCTCAAACTGTTCCGACACAAAATAAAGAGACCCAGAATGTAAGCTTCATACATACCGCGCTCGAGCAACGCACACATAGAACTTCTCACTGATACGAATCTAGGAACAGATCGCGCGCAGCAGTTGCGAGATTTCGAGTCCGTGAGTGCGTTTTATTTTTTTTGGGAGATAGATTGCTGATTGCCTCAAACGGGTAACCTATTGAAATCTCGAATTTCTGTTACCCGAATCTTAAAACCCCGAAAACGGTTGGTAGAACTTTTAAAAGACAGATGTAATGAATGACAACTTTTGAAAATTCCGTTTTTAATTTCCCAGATGAATCAATTTTCAGCTGCACTAAAACCAAATTTTCAAAAATTATTTTTTTGTTTCCATATTCTCATAATTTAGATATAGTTATACCAGATTCTCAGAATACTATTTTTTGTTTCCCATCGTACCATTTTCCAAATAAAGTATTACCAAATTTTCATAATCTTTTTATTTGGTTTCCATACAATCATATTCCTGATAAACTATTGCCAGATTTTTATAATCTTTTTATTTGGTTCCCATACAATCGTGTTCCAGCTAAACTACTACAATACATAATATTATTTTTTGTTTCCCATGCTAACAATTTCCAGAATTATTACTAAACTACCCTACACTATTAACAAAATTTAATAAGCCTCAATTATTTTGTAGGTCTAAATGATATTATTTATCTATCTAAACCTACTTTTAAACGAGCTTTTTTATTCTTGTAAGTAGATTTATTTATAATTGGAATCTCGGAAACAGTTGAAACGATTTTTATGACATATGGTATACCTACAGGCGTTTTGGGGCCGATAAAACAGTCTAGCTAGGTTTCATTAAAAAAAAAGTCTAATTCCTGATCAAAGCTTGGACAAGCAGGTATAGTAAAACTCAGTAAATTTATATGATTCATTTATTAGGTACAGTAAATAATTTAGAAATTTACATTAATTTAAAAATTTCTTTTAATTATTTAATTTCATTTAAATTTCCTTTTATTTTTTTAAGTTTCTGCAGCTTTTCCTCCTTTTGTAAGTACTTTTTCCTCCTTTTCTCTTGTGGTTCACCTAGTATAATTTTTTCTATATCAGATTCTATTAAAATCGTTTCTTTAACTAATTAAAGAAAGCTGGTAAAAACGTGGCTTTTTCTTGTCTATTACTTGATTTATATGATGGTGCCATGCTTCTGCTGAATTTCGACTCAGTAGGTTAGGTTAGGTTAGAACTGCGACCCCCCGCACGAGCCGAGCGAGCGAAGCGAGCGTGCCGCGGCAGCGGCCGGCGAGTGCCAGAACCGACTAGCTATTGTTTTACTTGCCCATTACAGATAGGTTAATACAGAACAGAACAGAACAGATAGGTTTTCATTCATCTTTACTTCAACTCTTTGGATTTAAAATACAAGGATTTAGTATTAGTTAACTGTATTTAAAAATTTGTGTTTTAAAAATCTGGCTTTCGTGCATATGGATTACGGTCATCTGGATTTTGTGTATTTAGATTTCGTGTGTCTGGGACTCATTCGTCTGTATTCTAAAACGTCGTACAAATGAATAAATGGGCAAATGAAATTCGGAGTTGCGATTACATGGCAAACAAAACTTCGGAATTTTAAAAAACGGGATTATGAAAAAATGTCCAAACGTTTTCGGGATTATGATATTCGTAATATTAAAATTCGGGTTTAAGATAGGTAACCCCTCAAACGGCATTTTCAGCTTCACCGGGTTTTTTTGGGGGCGGCGAGAAACTTAAAGGGTTCCTCAAGCCATGTGAAACGAATCACCTTCGGACGTTTTCTAAGAAATCGTGAGTGCGTGCGTGCGTCTAGCGTGTTCATATGAAGCTTCTGCAATCTCCTTATTTTGTGATTCCGAGCTGTTTCAAGAATCGTGTCCGTGATGGGTCTATGTGTGCGTTGCTTGAGCGCAGTATGTATGAAGCTTACCTTCTGTGGGACTCTTCATTTTGTAGGGAGCCTCCGTTGAGTTCTCGGGGTTCCGCAATCACGGAAAACGTATGTCATGCTCTCTTTATTGTCTCTGCGGTGGTGGTATGTGCGTCGGGTCGTTACGTTCCCTAAATTATGGTTGAGTGAAGCAATGGCTGATTCATGTGAACGGGTGCCGCCTGTGAAGGCTGGTCATACTTAACTTATTTTTAGTATTATTCACTATAGTTTGACTATGTTTTTCTTAAACAATTCTTGACTTTTACTAGAGTACTGTAATGGTATTGTATGACATTGTGGAAATTGAAATTTTTACTAGATGTAAATTTGTTAACTTAGACTTTTTATTTTGTTTTTTTTTTACATGTTTTGGTTGTCTTCTTTATATTTTTTTTGTGTTTATTTATAATGGAAAGTGTCCTGCTATGATAGGGCATTTTCGAATAGTTTTGACGCCGTAAGGAAGAAAAAAGCTGGACACTTGCTGAGTTTCTTGCCGGTTCTTCTCAGTACAAGATCTCCCGCCCAGAGTAGACTTACGAACCGAAGGCATAGTGACATTCACAAGAGCTTCTTGTAGCCTAAACTGAATAAATGATTTTGAATTTTGAATTTTGAACGGGTACCGAACTACCGAGTGGTTTAGTTGGTCAGGCAGTCCATCGCCTAACCCCACACATCTCCCTGATCCTTTTTTTTTTTTTGTTACGGAGTGGAAAATCTGCTAACAGACGCATCAGCGGGCAAAGAGGGGGGTCCCGCTGGCTGTACGAGGCTGGCTAAGACTCTGTTCCAGGGCCGAAGCCCTAGAGAAAGCGAGACTAGGCCGACTCGGTAAAAACCACTTCGATGTCCTCCCGTCACCTTGGAACCAGCAAACCGGCGATCATCGCGTCGTCCTCATCCAAGGGGGACGCATCGAACGCCGGCATGCCGGAGCCTGACGAGGTCATGGGAACCCTTTCGGACACTTCCACAACCCCGTCGGTGTTTGCTCGCCCTGTAGATGGGCGAGCCCCTCTCCCGCCCCTGGTGGGGGCGGGTGAACATCTCCCTGATCCTAGCAACAACCCAGCTGAGACGGTTCCACTATTGAAAAAAGAGGATTTGTGGCGTGTTTGCCAATCCGCCGCCATTCCTCTCTATCTGTTGCCTGTAAAGTAGATACTCTGGTGCAGGGAACCTAGTGCCTTTATTTGGTCAGTCCAGCGTATTGGGGATCTGCCGCGTGCTCTAATGCCTTCAACTGTGCCCTTAACGCGCTGGGTTTGCAAGTGGTTAACTAATAGACGCTCTACAGAGGTGTCACTTCACCGTGACACCGCTCTTGTTAGCAATATTACCCACTAAAACTTAAATTGCATAAAAAAATATTCGTTAACCCGTAATATTATACCAATTACGATTCTCAGTTGGCTCAGACCACTACCACAGAAGGTATTGGGGATCTGCCGCGTGCTCTAATGCCTTCAACTGTGCCCTTTACTAATAGACGCTCTACAGAGGTGTCACTTCACCGTGACACCGCTCTTATTAGCAATATTACCTACTAAAACTTAAATTGCATAAAAATCTTTCGCTTGATAACCCGTAATATTATACTAATAACGATTCTCAGTTGGCTCAGACCACTACCACAGAAGAGATCTACTCCTCAGTACAATAACTAAATAGTACCCTATGAAAAGTCAACACCATGTCAACGCTATTTCCCTATTTAGGATTCCTATTATTTTGCACATTTTGAGACTAGCAGCGCCATCTATGATTCTGAGATTTATTTTAAGGACAACGGCCCTTAGCGTTCCTAAATACGGTAGCCTGCTGGTGTCGCTGTTAGTGTACACAGATGTCACTCGTAGATGACTCGAAATTTTAGCATGTGTGGAGCGATTCTGGAGAACGCAGTTTTGAATCTTACAGATGAAATTAAAATTGAAAACCTAAAAAGTACAATATGTAAACATTACAAATATTTTTGGCATTATTTACAGCTTATAAGTACAGTCAAATAACTTCGTGAATTAAAATTATTGAAATTTGTCACTGTGACGTCGAGTACGATGAGCACGAAATGCAAGTAAAAAAAAAACAAATTTCACCGAAATTTTTCACAACTTTCTTTTTACACTTTTAAAAACTATGCACATCACACTAAACTTATTCCTCAATAATTAAGAAGCAGTTTTAAATAAATCCACGAGCGGAATTTAATTTTTTCTCCATCACTAATACAAACTTCTGTCCGCAGGTTACCAAATGTCGCGCAAGTCGTGCGAGGCGGGCGGCGCGCGCGGTGCCTGCATGTGGGTGCAGGAGTGCAACCGGCTGGGCGGGCGGCACGCCGGCGTCTGCGTCGACCGGTTCATGTTCGGCTCGTGCTGCCTACTGCCGGAGAAGCCGCTAGTTGCAGAAGGTACCTAAAACAACTGACGACTAATAACGTTCCATTGCAGCTCAGGAGTTCAGGACATAATCCATCACACTGACCAATGTGAGTGGTGGGTTTTAAGGACTGCTGCTTATAACAAATACTGACCCAACGCGTGTGGGTTTTAACAATAGGGTATTTTTGATAACGACTGAGGCCAACGGCAAATGTCGCGCAAGTCGTGGCGCCTGCATGTGGGTGCAGGAGTGCAACCGGCTGGGCGGGCGGCACGCAGGCGCGGCGTCTGCGTCGACCGTTTCATGTTAACGTTGGTGCGCTTTAGAAAGCGCAGATGAGCTAAGGATATTTAAATTTGACCTATCCAAAAACCCAAGCTGCACCAGTACTAGGCAGATTGATGAACTATTTTTTATTTATTATTTTTCAGAAACTCAATCTCCAGTCACAATCACAGAGAGGCCGTTCTCGCTGCCATCTAGCGGCGCGCACAGCACTACAAACCAGCCGTATGAGGCCTCGACACAAACTATCGCGCGGCCCAACTGGCAAACGCAGCGGCCGTCGTTCATGACCAAGCCGATAGATGGCGCGCCCACCTCCTACAGCTATAGGCCGCCAGAAATAAACTTACCTTCATTAGACAATTTAGAATCGAGTAGCGAAAAAAATAGTGATATAGTTAATAAAATACCTTATAACAGTGTAAATAAGTACCAAAATGTAAATAGGCCGAGTGGCGAAGATACTAGTCCCAACAATAAGATTTCGTCTAGTCTTAGTATAATACCGGGCGCGCGACCAATGGCCGTCTCTGACCAACATGTGGAAAATAGTATTTCATCAGGTAAGATACTATTATAGTACTAAACGCAATATTTACATAGTCTTTCTTTTGTTTCACAAGTCTGTATACTAAACTTTAAGACTACTACAGCCATCTATCGATATTTTCTTGTACCATTCAAAACCTATACTGTTATTTAGCACCGTGTTAGCTAAAAGTTGTAGAAGTATTTTGCGAGATGGTGCTGTTATAAATTTAATTTAAATTCATGACAATGAAATGGAAAAGTAGATTTATTGGCTTCTGCATTAAATAGCTTTTATGAAGCAAACAGTCTATGCATGCTTTTACCGATCTGTCCACCGGAAAATTTAAAATAATAGCCTTTCGGGGTAGATTATGGTATTTTATACAGATTTATGCAATTTAAAGTCCACTAATGGGACATATGAAATGCAAAAAACCTGTTGAAATAACAGTTTTTTTAATGTCACCCTATAACTTGCTATATATATATATATATGTACTACGCACTCAATGCTACATCCCAATAATTTACGCATAGAAAGATTTATTAGAATTGCCTTTTTGGTTTTAACTATAATTTAATTTTGATGTTTGTATAGAAAATGCAAATTTTTAAGCCTTTAGTGTCTTACTGTAGGACAAAGGCATCTCTATTTATATCACAAGTAAAAACTTTACATAATTTACAAAAAATATAAACTACCTACTACTACAGTACTTACTTAAAGATTTAACTATTAAACATATTTTTTCTATTCGTAGCACAATTCATGTCAAGACCGAACAACCTGAACACGATACACTGGCAAGCCACAACAGAGCCTGCATTCATCACTAAACCACGGCCGTCCAACTGGGAGAAGCCGGCCGGCAAGCCTAAGCCCACGAAGAAGTTCACGACCACGACCAGCAAACCGCACAAGAACTACATGAAGCCTAAAGACCCTTTGAACATGATCAACAAGACTGAGGAGTCCACCGCTGCTCCTATGCAGACCACGGCAGCTACCAACAGTGTTGGTAAGTGGTCTTCTGTTCTTAGGTATCAACATCATCACCAGCTCATTGTATGTCCCCACTGCTGGGGCACGAGCTTTCCCTATGGATGATAAGGAGAACGGGCCATAAACCACCACGCGGGCCCAGTGCGGATTGGTGGTTGTTAACGACTGCTGAAACAGCCGGAACCAATGGCTTTTCGTGCCTTCCGAAGCGAGGAACCCGAGGTGATTTGCATTTTTGGCCAATCATCCGATGACCGGCCTTTGCGAAAATTGCTTAACCTTAGCAGTCCCAGACCGGGCTTTATAACCACTGCGGCATCGAGCTCCTTAGTGTAGGTATAAGACACAGTTATGCAAACAGCTCGTGGAATTAATCGCCCAACGAGAAATTTTGTGACCCAGCATTGCAAGACTTGGTAATCAGAACACGCCAGCCACTATGCCATCGAGCTCTTCTCCTCATTAATTTTAGGATTTTCAATATTTTTTATTAAGTTTTTATGGCTGTTTGGCCACGTGTCTACTAATGTTTCTACGTTTAACCACAAACGCACAGTTTTCACCAAAGCATAATAAATAACTCCAAAGCTTAACCTGTGACACATCACGACTGCCCTCAAACAGTGCCTACACAGATGATAATAAAGAATAAAGAAAAAAAATCTTTTCTCGTCACAAAAAAGTGTGCAATTCGTTTTATGAGAGCGCTTTATCTGCTCAAGATTACATCTCGACCTCATCTAGACGAAGCATTAGAATAAACCGCAATTTATTTTAAACAAAAGCATCTCGCCAACCTCTGGAGTGAGGCATTTCGCCAGATAAGTGTAAGCACAGTAATATTCGTTAATGTCCAATCAGCGGGAAAGGAACGACTCTTTTAGTGACTCTGCCGAGAACCAGGTCACTGGGGGGCAGTTTTCTTGGTGAAGCACTTACTTTTTTTTATCGAGACCTACCTCAAATGAGACAGTATTTTCCTGTTTATTAACAAGGTTCCTGATTACACTGATAGCAAATAGCAAATAGTTTATACGTTTTTGCAGAAATGAGTTCGTCTCTCTTTAATACAAGTACAAAAAGGTCTTGGCGGGAAAGTGAAGAGTCACGTCTGCGGTTTTGTTTTAATTTCTAAAATTTGTGTTATTTGTCGAATATTAATGTGAAATAATGGTGGATTATTAACCGTTAAGTGTTCGTGGGTGCGCATGAGTGTTGGCAAATGAAACAAACCAGTGCAACGGCACTTTTTAAATTCTCTCAAGAAGTCCGCGTGAGGACTTAGTAAAGCCCCACATCTTTACTGAGATACTGGAGGGGCTGGGGGTATATCATTTCTCGCTTCTCATTTCTGTTATCATTCATCATCACCATCATCTTTAGGAAGAAAATATTGTTTGTAAGAAAAATTACTTTGACACTGGTTAAATGTGCTAATCGCACGAAGCCATCAACTAAAGGGAAAAAAATAATACATAAATGTGCACTGCTGTACATTATACTTCTCTCTTAACATAGTGCACTGACGCATGACGCAATTGCTGAGCCCGATCTACGATTCTTCTTTATATCGTATTCGTTTTCTATGGCGTATATCGTCGCTCGCTCCACATCGGAGGGCGGTAAAAGCAGTTTCATCATCAACATCACCAACTCATTTTCTTATGCTCCCACTGGTGGGGCACGACACGAGCCTATTCTATGGATGAAAACATCACAGACAGGGAGACAGACAGACAGACAGACAGAGACAGGGCCGTGAACCACCACGCGGGCACAGCGCGGTTTCATGGCTGCTAACAACTACTAATGCAGCCGAGGCCGGAACAAACAGCCTTACTTTCCGAAGCTTGGGTTAAAAGAGGTGGACCTTTTACAAATATAGATTTAACTTCCCAATTGTTATCATTCCAGAATGCGGCACCACAGCCATGTGGCCACGGCCGGAGACCCGTATCATGGGAGGCAAGGACTCCAGTTTCGGCCGGTGGCCGTGGCAGGTTTCTGTGAGGAGAACCTCCTTCTTCGGCTTCTCCTCGACTCACAGGTGTGGGGGCGCCATCATCAACGAAGGCTGGATAGCAACAGCTGGACACTGCGTTGATGAGTGAGTCAATGTTTCAACCATAAGTATTTTGTAGAAACCAATTATAGACTGAAAGCAAAATTAGGTTAATAAATATTAAGGAAGAATGATTAATAAATCAAATAGGGCCCGTCTAAAAGTTATTTTTTTAATCCTACTAATATTATAAACGCGAAAGTTTGTAAGTATAGGTGGATGTTTGTTACTCTTTCACGTAAAAACTGCTGAATGGATTTTAGTTAAACTTTCCTCATATACAGACCATAACCTAGACAAGCATATAGGATACTTTTTTTTACTTTTTTTTTACTGTAGTCTTCGCGAACGAAGTCGCGGGCAACAACTAGTTTTGTACATAATACTTTCATCAGTCTACTTTCAGTTTTAGCTTCACTCGTAGCAATCTTTATATTCTTGGAAGTTATATACCTACTGCAGAAATAAATAAATTCAGAGTAGATGCAGATTTATTTCTTACACACTCCAACCTTATTTTTATATATGAATATGGTTATATAAAACTTTTATATTACCACTATCATAAATATTGCCTAATTGCTTGCCTAATTTTTAACTGATTTTTATTATTTGTAAAAATATTAAACTCGTATGTTGATGACGTAGTCGACATTGAATAGAGCTCCTTTGGCTTACACAGTAAGAGTAGATAGTGATGATTAATTTCAGCGAGTTGGATAAAGCCACATGCATAGTTGGTAGTGACCTGACCCTGTATGTCCTTGTACGTCCCTGTACCTATAGAACTTTACCAACACGGTATTTTTTCAAATTGTAACTTATTTCCTTTCCAGCCTCCTAACATCACAGATAAGGATACGCGTTGGTGAATACGACTTCTCGTCGATATCGGAGCAGTACCCATTCGTGGAGCGAGGAGTGGCGCGCAAAGCCGTTCACCCGAAGTACAACTTCTTCACCTACGAGTACGACCTAGCTTTGGTCAAGTTGGAGTCATCGGTGCAGTTTGCTCCTCACATATCCCCGATTTGTTTGCCGGCGTCTGATGATCTGCTGGTGGGGGAAAATGCTACTGTGACTGGATGGGGAAGGCTGTCTGAGGGAGGGGTGCTACCTTCAATTTTACAAGAAGTAAGTTTTAAAAAATTGTTACTGGAATAACCAATTTTCGGTATAACGAACTAGTTTTTGAGTAGCAAAGACCGTAGTTGGACGCAGTTTTGTATACTTAATATATTCGTGGCAAAGCGTAAACCTCGACTTGCACAGGTTAGTTTCAGCTTGACTTACGACCACTTTTGGGCGAGCCGAAAAGCTTTTTCATAGGAGTCTACACAGAATTTGACTTTACCTGTTTCTGTCGCCAAGCACCGTTGCGTTGTTTTGGTGATGTTTTCTGGTTCGAGAATTTGATCCTGTAAAATTAGATAGTTTTTGAATAGATTTTTTTGAATATTTTTTCCGTGGATAAAATAAAGCATAGTATCCCTCATTTTCATCTGTGCACGTTATCAATACTCACGCTGTATAAACTTTCGTTACTATCTCACAGAATGTACGTTATAAGCAAAGCCGTGTAATAAAAATATAATTATTTATTAAACATTAAAAAATATATTTCTAGGTGCAAGTGCCAATAGTGTCGAACGAGCGGTGCAAATCGATGTTTCTGCGAGCAGGCCGCCATGAGTTCATCCCTGACATATTCCTGTGCGCCGGCCACGAGAGAGGCGGCCACGACTCCTGCCAAGGAGATTCAGGAGGTCCGCTACAAGTAAGCACACTTCTTTATCATCATAGTATACCAGCAATCGTTTTTCCTCAGCAATTAGAGTAATTACTAACGGGATCCTTACCATTTTTATTATTTGTGAGTATCCGATATATCAGCACAGTTGCATGCGCCATGATCACGGAATTACCGTGTGTGTGTAGTGCCGAAATATCTGATACCTACTCACAAATAATAAACTTGGTAAGAATCCCCTTAAAACATTAATCTAATGCAACTGATCATGATAGTTTAATCCTATTATTGGCATAGTGGATTATTTGAGACACAAATAGTTTTGAGTAGTGAAGAAAGAACACATTTTATACAAAAAATATACCTATATAATTCCACAAAAAAAAACTCTGCCAAGTATAGGGTTAAATAGTTTTCCCTCCATCCTATGAGAAGGCGTGAAGAGGCATCTTGTGGGCTGGTAGGGAGAGGGTGACGGATGCTGCGTTGTTTCCACGCTGCACCCGTTGTCTTCGTGCCTGGACTTCATTTCCAATATCAGGTGGCGTGGAGACATATGCCAAACTTATTTAATAAATCGTATATTTTTGATATTCGTATGCAGTAATATTCTGCTGTCATCATAATTATTAAATCATTAGAAACCATGGTAGAAGTTAGCCAGGTGGATTCAAAATAAGCCCTTTCACCGACAGACTGAGAGCAGAGCACCCCCTGCTGAGAATCAAACCCAACACCTCTGAGTCTGAAATACGGCAGAAGCGGTAAAACTATCCAAATTCTAGGAAACTTTATTTCACTTTTGAGGTTCTACATGCTTGAAATGTCATTTGTCCATTCTAAAGTTTCATAGGTAGCTTCTTGACGATTTTATGTTCAGGAAGCTAAATAAGAAATTAAAATATAATGTGTTAGTGCCCTTACACGTTTATTGATCGGGAGCGCTGATATCATTATTGGTCATTAGTATAATAAAGTCCCGTTGCTAGAATCAGACGATCCTAACAATCAATCAGGAGATTGGAGCACGGAGGAGTTTGTGATATTTTAATTTAGTATTCCATTCGCTAACACACAAAGACCTCTGCGCCATCAAACCTCCTTGCGCGACACTGCACCGCTGATAATTTAAAAAATATATTTTCCTATTTCAGGTAAAAGGGAGAGACCAAAGATACTTCTTGGCCGGTATCATTAGTTGGGGCATCGGATGCGGCGAAGCGAACTTGCCCGGAGTCTGCACAAGAATATCCAAATTTGTGCCTTGGATTTTGCAGACGGTGAACTCCTAGAAACAGTACTGACAAGCTGACTGTTGTGCTAACGACAATGTTAATGATGATGAGATACAGTGAAGTGATTTCGCTGAAACAGGTGATACTGTTGAGCGCTTAGACAAACGACTGAATGGAAATTTCGAAACGAACTCGGCAAGTGCAGTGCAATTTACCTTCAAAAACGTTGATGCGATTCAACGTTTTCTGAGGCGTTTTATTTGATAAAGTCCACCAAGATGCTGTGCAGAAATAGCGTGTTAAATATCGCACAATTCTGTACATAAATCGAACCGAACGCTTACAAAGCTGGAACTTACAAACGCCTGTTAACTGCTTTTAAGGCTTTTGAAATTAATGTTGCATTTTTTCTTCAGCCTTTTGCACTTGTTATTAATTAAAGTTTTATTATGTAAATAAATTATCTATGACCTTGTAATGTAGTCTTGTTTAAGCGAATCGTTATCTTAATGAATGTAGGCTTAGTTTTTTTTTTTGTAAATACACTGTATACGTATTTTCTTGCCTTTATTTTAAAGTTTTTTATACATACAGTATTATTTAGTGTTTTGATTTTCACTGCTTGTAAATATTACAATACCTACTGTTATTTCTATTAAATGCATTTCAAATGTAAACCACTATAAGTTTCTTAGTGTTATTTAGATGCTTTAAACTAAAAAATATACCAGACCTCACAAGTTATGCATTTAACTATGTATTGATGGCACACTAATGTGATGTTTGTCTTTTTAATAATTCTATTACAATTTTGTTTGAATGAATAGTTTATGATGATGTTGATTTAATATTGTTTATATTAAATATTAAAATAATATGACGCCCTGTTGTTTCAATTCTCATCGAGAACCGATGGTGTGTACACACGACCCTGCACATCAGACTACTACAAACTGTGAAATTTCCTAAATAGACTTTGAACCTTAACCATATTGATGAATCTAGCAAACATTGGATTTTATATTTAAATGAAACAACTTTTACGGATCTACTCGCGTTTGTTTTATACATTAGTTTTAATTAATGTATAAAATAAACGCGAGTAGATCCGTAAAAGTTGTTTCATTTCAACGTGTTGTGTTCGCGTGGAACTTTGGAAAACAATATTTTATATTTAAGTTAAGTTTACAAAGAAACATTTATTTTTTACGTATTTTTTTTATTTTTTTATACTACTTTCTGTCCAATGTTTGTTAAGCATATGGAGTTTCCACATTGAAAAGTACAAAGTGTACAAAGATTTATGTGTGTATTATTACATATTAATAATAGCCCAGCAGTGAACTAATGGCTAATGATGACGTTGATGATATTGATAATAGACATACAAAAATATTACGTACACCTTTGTTTGCACACCAAGATACGATAATAGAAATGTTTTAAAACCATATTAAAAAGAATAAAAAAGAGTATTTGAAAAATAATAGATGCCGATATGACAAAATGAATAAATGTATTAATACTCATTATAAAAATCTCATCTTGATGTAAATAAAATAATAAAAAAATAAAATGCATTAAAATTTATTCAGGCAAATGGTTCACAGCAAAATACATTGATAATTTAAATTACATATTTACATTTGTTACAACAATTATTATATTTACATCATAATTTAACATGCACACATGCACTACGGCCAACACATCCCAAACGTTAACATCGGCAGACGCAACCAGTCCTGGAACCGTTCCACAGAACTGTCGGAATTTACAGCCATATAACCTTTGTACCACGTCGAAATAACGCAATCGTAATAAAACAAAAAAATGCGTTTAAAATCCTCAGTGAACGTCTCGAATCCTGGATGAACGGCGTTAGGGGCATTCTTACAACGAATACTATTAAACTTCACATCATAAATAGGAATCGGTCGAGTTATAGGATCCTTTGGTATACCAAATTCCAAATCTAACATCCATTGTAAATTTGTATGTACATTAATTGCTTTACATAATTCATCAATTAAAGGATTCGGATCTAAATCTAACATTTTCGCCGTTGGAAATATATGTCTCGGTAATGTTAAATAAAACTCTAATTCTTCTGTAGGCGGCGACGACTCCTCAGTACCAGACGTGTCGTACATCAAAGTGTCTATACTAATGTTGGCATCTGTCGGTGCTTGAGTGTAACACACAACGTCTGTACCAGGCACTATTTGCTCGGGTGAAAATTGATCTTCGTTTCTGTATACATAATTTGACGTCGGTGGCAATTCTTCAATCACAACTGGTGGTGATGTTGGATGAGACGGGTGCATCACAGGGTGCAACATTGGTGACATCAAAGGCGGAGAAAACAGGGGCGTTGCTAGCACAGGCGTTCGGTTAAACACAGCCATTGGTATGGGATAATATGCACTGTACAAAGGATTGTGAATGTGAACTGCTGTCACAACTTGACTTAAATCAGGCATATGAATAGAGTAACCTAAATACTGACTGCTGCATTGCTGCGAATAATATGCTGGCACTGTAGTGACAGGTATAATAGAAGATGGTACAACAGGTACTAATGCTAGGTGATGGCTTATAGTTTCATTTTTGTACTGACTCCTCGTAGCCCTTTTATCTAAGGATTCGTACTGTGAATTTGATTTGTGTTTGGTGTTCTTCTTTTTAATTTTATACTTTCTTTTGTTTTCTTGTAATCCCTGTTCTCTTTCTTGCTGATTATATTCATCATTTGTACTAGGGCTTTGATAGCTACCTTGTGAGGATTTATGCGTCATCGTAACACCCTAAAAAAGTAAAATACACGTCTTTTATATTTTTTTTCTAAATATGTATGTAAACATTTATCGACACCTGCAATTAAGAAGTTGTAACTCGGTTTTAAGTGCATTTGAGATACAGTCATATTCTTTGTAAAACAAAACTGTAACTCGAACTCACATAATTACAATTTGCAATGTTTTCCTTGTATCTTAGTTTGTGGTAACTAAGAAGAATGTTACCAATCTACTCGCTTTTGTTTTTTTTATCGTGAGAATGCAAACTTCCCGTTCGAATCAGTTGTAAATTGAACTTTAAGTAAGGGATCGAGGTGTTGATCGTCATTGTGTTTAAAGTTTTAAATATTATCATCAATATAATAATGTAAACAGTTGAATCAACTCTGCACTCGAGAATATTTTTTCCAAAATAACACACACAGGTACTCACTTCTGCCGACATCAATATTGAAAACAGTTCAGCCACTACAAAATACCTTTAAACATTTAAAACAAATGGTAAAATCAAGTAACAGTACTTTCGTCATGACATTTCTATAAAAAATAAAATTCATAGGTACTTCTGTTGGTTAACGATGACCGCTTTGCAAATTACCCTCGGATTCCTTATAAAAATAAGCCAGGCGCGTTTTTCTTTACGCTGCTGTGTGGATTTAAGAGGGAAAATTGTGTTGAGAGAGCAGAAAATAAATGTTTTTAATTTAATATAGGACGGTGTTCAGCGAAAATTCCGTTTAAATATTTGTAAAATTTCCAGAATCCAACGAATGTGAAATCGTAGAAATTAATCCTTTACTTTTTTTGTTAGAAATGAAATTGCTTGTACAAACGCCTGCACATCAACCTACCACAAACTGTCAAATTTGCCTTAACGATATGATTGAAAATGTATTGAAGAAATTTGACAGTTTTGGATAGGTTGATGTGCTGGCGTCTGTACTTGCCAATTACAATAACCAAAATAACATTTGAATACGCGTAGTACTTATTCCATTGTAATAAAAGTTGCATTTTTACATGCTTACCCTTAACCACTGACGTGTCATTTTGTGACACTACTACTGAAGTACGAATGACATTCCTGTCTGTTTTTAAAGACCTCTGGAATGTTTATTATGTGTAATTGTTATATTTTTTAGTTTTGGTTACTCTAATACTTCATACTTAAACATCGAAATTATTAAAACTACAACAATAATGAATTGTTAATATTAATTTGTCTTAATATTTAAAGGTAACGAAATAAACAGGAACAATTTTCAAAAAATAACTAAAAAAAACCTATTAAAAATAGGAACAATTCCAGCGCTAAACAAAGTTATGAACGAAAAATGATTTCCGAAACGTACCACATTCGTACGTCAGTGGTTAAGGGTTAATGCTCGTGATTGTAC
Organism: Eudonia truncicolella; assembly: GCA_949315975.1. NCBI lineage: Eukaryota > Metazoa > Arthropoda > Insecta > Lepidoptera > Crambidae > Eudonia > Eudonia truncicolella. The sequence goes on from OX438836.1 coordinate 14,901,040, forward strand.
CAAGATGCCTAAGCCGGCAACTGTTTAACTCTTTCATTGATATTCTTTCAACAGGTTTCCAACTGCCAAGAGCGAGTTCAAAATAATGGTACACACGCCTGCACATCAACCTACCACAAACTGTCAAATTTCCTCGATAGACTTTGAACTTTATGCTTTAATTATATGGTTGAAAATGTATTGAAGAAATTTGACAGTTTTGGATAGGTTGATGTGCAGGCGTCTGTACCTAATTGATTAAATTTATATCACGTTAACAAAAACAATATTTTTTGTATTAAAGGAGCGCCTCCTGGTGACAATAAGGTAACTAGAATTTTACCATACAAAATCTCCTTTTCGTTAACGTTCAAATGGCAAATTAAACTCGCTAGACACACAGAGTTAATTCATCAAGAACAATCTGTCTACTGTAATTTTGTTACAGAATTTTTTTATTATAGTTGCATTCGGCCTAACTATACATACAGATATATTTTACTGCGACTAAAGATTTACCCAAAAGCCTATTGTTCTAAAGCTGTAGTCACACATAATGCAGTAATGGAGTGGTTGCGGCTCTGATGCTCGTCGTTTCACGTAGTTTATGTGATTCCACGTAGGTAACCCAACGCACAATACGGCTAACAAAACCGCACCTCTCAACCGCGTTCTGTGTAACATAGCTTTTATATTTCATGCGTTCTGTTTCACATCTTAAAGTTTAAACTATTTTTTAACAAATTATAGTATAATATATTTTTTTGCTATATTGTCTTTTAATAAATTGAAAGTAAATCCAAAGTAAATATATTATCCCATTTAACCTACTATTTTTATTTATTTTCAATTTGAATTTTAAACAAAAGTATACTTGTATGTAACTTGTCACAGTCATTTAAGTTGGAGGTAGATTAATAAACAATAATTTGACAAATGTTTATTTCTAGTAAACATAATAGTCACCCACGGATTATTTAACTGTTCTGTGGTCACACCCGAATTGTTACTTTCATTTTTATGTTTAATGTCAAAATCCAATTTAAGAAGCTAAGGAATGCATTGGTTATTTATCAAAAGATAAAAGTAAAAAAAATATGTAAAAGTGTTACAAAATTCCCACAAATCGTAAGTTAACTTTAAAATTCCCTATTCAATCGACTGTGCTAGACCTGTTCCTAACGGGTATTCTTTATAAGACTTTTCTGCTGCAAATTGCCCCGCTCGGTGCTTTAACGACGTCCATTGTGCCTCCCGCCCGTGCGGGAATAGAACCGGCACCTTATTTAGCCCGGCTTGTAACCGGGGGCAGCTAAATGGCTACTGGGTTTGTTTGATCCGGGAACTCTGTAAACTCTTTGTGCAGTAGGATGTAGGAATAGTAGGATTTTCGAATGAGGTGTACCTAGTTTTCTGAATTCAATGTACAAGTTCTTTTGGGTGGTTCTACATGGACTAGTTGTCCTAAATATGATTGAGCTTCAAGTCGTCACATATTCTTGACGCTGGAATCACAAACTGCCTATGTTTTTTTTGTAAATGCCGTTACTTCTATTGATGCTGTGTAGTTGTTGCGCCCATTCTTCTCCACAGCTAAAAAAATACGTCCTGAATGGTATTTGAATATTGTGAATACTGAATGGATAAAAATGTTTGGACGATTCAAAAGCAGTTTTCTTACGATTATTTGAATTAAAAAAAAATACTTTGACATTATTTATCACAATAATACCAAGTTTTACTATAATCGTTAAGACAGATTGTTGACAACCGATCAACCTTTTTAGTATTGTTCATGTGTTTTTTAACTTTTTATAATGAAAGTAAAAAAACATATTATTCACAAATAATAGTTACACACAAATTAATCGTGTTTATGTCATTTGTATTTGTACCCAACTCAAATTTATTTATATATTTAGGGCCCGATAATAAACACAAATCATGTTACTAAAAAAAAATAGTAAGTAAAATAAACGTATATATAGCCATACGCATTACAATAAGTCACGTGTATTTGATTAAAGAGCTGTTAGCTGTACAAACAGAGCTCAGTTAATCATTAAAAATGCAAGCATTACATTGATTCACGTTTATGATGTTCAGCAGTACTAAAAGCCTAGTACTGCTGCAACATAAACTTACCACGTACTTACTTACTTAAAAGTGCTATTACAATACAACAAAAAGCACTAGAAACAGCTCAAAGCTGTATAATGGATTCACAGTGCATGATATTTTTACTACTTTATGCTATTAAACAGCGTTAAGCACTATATTACTACTTAAAAATGCTATTGTACTTCCTAAGGCACTAAAAACAGCTGAAAGCTATATAGCTGATTTACGTGACGTTATATTGGTTCATGATTATGCTATTAAACAGCATTAAGCATTTATTCTTTATTTAAGTATGCTATTGTTTATCCAAATGCACTAAAAACAGCTAAAAACTGTGTAGCTGCGTTTAGATATGCTGCACTACAACTAAAGGTTTTACAAAAGCATTTTGATATGCCATTATCCAACCGTTATACAGAGTAAAGCACCATAATGGTTTTGAGATGCCAATATGAGGCGTCAAGATGCTCGGTGAACTTATATAAGAGTTTATACGGACCTTAAGTTCTAGATAAGTTTACTATTCGTTTCTTAAAATGTTTCCTGTGTTACTTTGGTTCTGTCTTACTAATCAAGTTTTTTCATTTGAATGACAACCGGGCACAACATTCGAATAAAGTATAATTTTCTAATTAATAATTTTTTTTTTTTCTTGTATGTAGGTGCTGCATTTGGTGTTTGGTGTAATAAAGCTGATGTTGGCAACAAAAAAGTTGATAAAATGTAATTGCTGCGGTGCTACGCTAGATCTAACTCTGCGATCCTCACGTCCTGGGTTCGATTCCCAGTATCATTATAGTCGGTAGCGTTGTTGATAACCAGCACCTCGCTAGTTGAGGAAATCAGGTAAAGCCAGCCATATCGTTACTTAAGTCAAGGTACATTTCATCATCAGTTCTTTTTATGTCCCCAGTGCTGGGGCACGAGCTTTCCTATTTTAGGCTGTCAGTATCCAATTTTGGCCCGCTATTTTTCTGATGTCATCTTTCCATCTCATCTGGGGTCTGCCAACTGGCCCCACGGTCTCCATTCCAACAAATCCTTGCACCACGAGTCTGATTTACGGGCTTCGTGACCCGCCCATTGCCACTTATGGGCTCACTTAAAAAAAACCAGAAGAATTTTTGTAATGTAATTGGTTATTGCATCTTTAAATATTTTACTTTCTAGTATGCTGTTACATTTTTTACATTTGTTGCGTCAATGTTCTTGTCCAATCTGTGCTCTGGTCGTGCCTCAACCTGTCACTTATAGGACAGTCAAATAAAAAGCGACGTCACTGGCATTAAAGTGTGCGAATACAGTCACCGGTTCAAGAATTGCACCCACGGCTGCCATTTTGTGAAATATGACACGGTACAGAGAATAAAGCTGTTGCGCATAAAGGTTTATTTAATAAAAGCTCAATTGAGTTAGCTTTGTTGGTTTGTATATCCGATTTGAGTGCAATGGACTGCAAATGGATTTCGAATAGATATTTCTAAAGCGTTTATATAGGGTGTCTCAGTAAGAATGCACTTTTTCATTTTAAAATAAAACACGTAGTTTTTTGAGATAGTTGTGATTTTTTAATTGTATTGTAAAGAAGACATGTTCCGATTAACTATGGAACAAAAAATCCGTCAAATCACGACTCTGATGACAGGCTAACTATTTCCAGAACAAATTATCTCAAAAAACTCTGATGCCAACTGGCCACCAAGATCATGCGATTTATCGCCGTGCGATCTCTTTCTTTGGCGTTTTGTGAAATTTCGGGCTTATAATAACCGGCGAATTAACCAAAAACAATTGCTGAGCTCAAATCCGAGATCCAACGCGTCATCGGTGAGATACAGCCACATCTCTGTGAAAAAGTCATTTTAAATATTTTACTTTCTAGTATGTTTTACATTTTTTACATTGGTTGCGTCAATGTTCTTGTCCAATCTGTGCTCTGGTCGTGCCTCAACCTGTCACTTATAGGACAGTCAAATAAAAAGCGACGTCACTGGTATTAATGTGTGCGAATTACAGTCACCGGTTCAAGAATTGTTACAGTCATGGAAAATTTCATGAAAAGAGTAATGGCCTGGCCTGTCATCAGAGTCGTGGGGGATGGATATTTTATTCCATACTTAATTGGAACATGTCTTCTTTACAATACAATAAAAAAATCACAATTAAGTATGTCAAAAAATACGTGTTTTATTTTAAAATGAAAAGTGCATTCTTACTGAGACACCCGTTAATAAAATAATTGAAAAGGTCGCCTCTATATTTTAAAAGACAATTTTTTTACACGTGATAAACTTGCGAAACATTTATTTATTTAAGGAAAACTAACAATTTACTACAAAACTATTATTAAGGTTAACTATTGTTAAGGTTAGCAATGGCTAAATAGTTAATTTCAGTTGTGATGGCAGACGATGATCAAATAAAACTAATCCGTCAACATAAATAAAAGATTGTTTTATTATAATGCTAAATGCTACACTAGTTATGACTCTGTTCTTTCATTTACAAGAAATCTTATTTTATTTATTTAAGAATAAATATAATAATGGACTTATGAGAGCCTATTAGATTATTATTAGTCGATCTTACAAATAATAATTTAATGAATACTACAGCCCATTATATAAGTATATGAAAAGAAAATCTTTAAAGAGATGATGGAAACGCACTTCACCCGGAATCTTCAACTATTGAGGCATATGGCTATTGTTTTCTAAAGTTTACGCGAACACTACACATTGAAATAAAACAACTTTTACGGATCTACTCGCGTTTATTTTACACATTAGTTTTAATTAATGTTTATCCTGACGTTACCTGATTAATTTAAATGAGGGTATACAAGCTACTAACTAATTATGAGACGACCAACACCTCAGTCTCCCTGTGACCACGGACCCTGCAAAGGGTTCGAAACGTCAGGATAAACATTAATTAAAACTAATGTGTAAAATAAACGCGAGTAGATCCGTAAAAGTTGTTTCATTTCAATGCATATGGCTATGTTATCTCTAGCTGCTGGAACAAAACAATGCTACTAATATTTATGTTATAGCGACATATAGACAAGATTATGGTAGCTAGCAACGGGGGATACATGTTTGTGTGCCAAACCAAGCACACAAACATGTGCCCCGTTGGGAATCGAACCCAGGACCTCTAGGAGACTGAGACCGGTGGTCTTAAACACTAGACCACAGAGGTGGTAAAGATTATGATAAAATGAATAAATAAAAAAGATATAAAAATAATAAATTTGTTTATGTGTTTGTGTTTGTTATAATGTTTGTTATTTCCACTATTTCCAATATGTCTTGTGTAGTTCTTGTTAGATAAATCCTTTCTTGTACATAGAAATTATACTTTGAATTGCACATTATAAAATACATATACAAGGATGAGCCTCCTCCGTAGCCGAGTGACTAACTCTGAGGTCCCGGGTTCGGTTCCCGGTCGGGTCAATGTCGAAAGCGAACTTTTCGATATTGTGTCGGGTCTGGGTGGTTGTGGTACCGTCGTTGTTTCTGATTTTCATGAAACGAGTGCTTTAGCTACTTATCTTGGGATCAGAACAATGTGTGTGATGTTGTCTCATTTTTTTTGAGCATATCTAAGAGTGATGTCTTCCAGCCAACCCTAGCTTCATAGTCTTCATCAGTCCGTTTCACCTTGCATAAATCAAGAATGTACGAGTATAAATCAATAATCCGTTCGTGGTATCTGCCAAAAATATAGCTGTAAAATATTACGAGTATAGTAGAATGGAAGCGACGATTCAAAGAGTTTATCTGGTCTTTATATCCTGAAAACGCCAGACATCTTGCATGGAGGTGCCTTTGACTGCAACAGTATTCGGCAGACCGAAGTACCATTTGTTGCCCGATGGTGTAACACAAAGGAGGCAGCTATTTCAATAACCAATTTAATCTATGTTAAAAAAAATTTACGCTTACACGCCAACAAGTCCTTTTCAAATCGATTTCTAATTTGTTCTTAAGAATTATTTTAAACCTGTGATTGAAAGACACTGTGATTGAGACTGTTTAAATACGAGTAAAGTAAAAAGAGCTCGATGGCGCAGTGGTTAACGCGCCCGGTCTACGAGTGCTGAGGTTAAGCAACTTTCGCAAAGGCCGGTCATCGGATGGGTGACCAAAAACTTATAATCTCAAGCTTCTCCGTGCTTTGGAAGACAAGTTAAGCCGTTGGTCCCGGCTGCATTAGCAGTCGTTAACAACCACCAATCCGCACTGGGCCCGCGTGGTGGTTTATGGCCCGTACTCCCTATCCATCCATAGGGAAGGCTCGCGCCCCCGATGTGGGGACATAAAATGAGCTGATGATGGTTATGATGATGAAAGTAAAAAGGAGGCGAAAGCCTCCATCATTGAAATCAAGTTAACACTAAAATTGATGGGTAATGAGTGATGACTTAGGTAATCTTAATCTTAAGACTTAATCTTAGATTTAGACTTAATTTATTTATTAATTTATCTTAAAGTTTTCTAATATTATAGTGTAAGTTAAGAATGTGAAAAAAAAAATACTAACTTACTTACTTACTTACTAATCACCGCGCTTGCCAATGCGGGTTGGTGATCGAAAATCCGGAACACACTTTGCCCGACCTGGGTATCGAACCCGGGACCTTCAGGTATCGGGCCTAACGCCTTGCCACTTCGCCATCGAGGCGTCAAATACGAGTACTTACATCAAAATAAATCTCAATCGCATCATGTGACACTCTTAAAGATATACACGAAGACTTTGTATCGGTGATCAGGACCTACTGATTCCGACTAAGTAAGTGATGGCCATTGCAATTATAATAGTAGTTACATGTTTTCTTTCTTTTAATTTAATTTTGGATTTTTAATGAGGTAACCAAAATTAATTAGAATGTTTTTAATTAGGTAACCATAATTAATTTGAATTCCTACATTTTTATGAAGTGAAGATTGAAGTGTTTTTGTTTACGTTATCTGTCATTTGACAGTTTACTACTAATAACATGAAAAACATTACTTGACTTACAAATAAACAAAGAATAACGGAATAACTATTCGGATCTTATTCTTTGTTTATTTGTAAGGCACTAAATCTTCAATGAGGTTTGTTATCATCGTTTTACCTGTACTTATGAAGAGGTTTTATTTGTAACAAGGAGGAGTAGGATGACCATGATTTTAATATTCATCGTAGTTATTAAATTTACTTCCCACTCAAAAAAAATAAAAATTGGAACGCTGACAATATGTAAGTTTTATTATTATTGCAATGGCAATCGGAATCATTAGGTCCTGATCACCGATAAAAAGTCTTCGTGTATATTAAGAATCGGCTGCTGAATCGATTTCAACCATTTTAGTAGATATTAACGTAATTCTTATCATGATCACAAAATGACTCAGATTCATAAACATGGTAAGCATCCCGTTAGTAATTACTCCAATGCAAGTGACTATGATAGCTTAAATAGTTATATCAACAATTTTAATACAGGTATTATGAAAAAAATGTAAGTAAATACAAACAGCTAATTATTCATCATGAGACGACTTTTTGAGTATTATTGTACTTTATAGCTGTCTAAAACGATTACGCTTCTACGGATCCGAGGAAGCCTTATACTTAAGCCAGCTCTTTCATACCAATTGGCCGTCCTTTGTCTCCGAGTTTACACAGCGGTCCACAAAACTCCGTACGTGATCATTCCGGGACTTAACGACAGCTTTGCTTAAAAGATTTCCAGGCTTTGGCGCCTCTAACATTCCGAATTCTGAACATTCCTACGTGATGCGGCACTTTGATGTCTTGGAATTTCTATTCGTTTCACCAAATGCACCATACGGCTTCAGTACGATGAAATTTTTATGGAGTCTAATCAGAAAACCTGGCATAACCGAACTCATCGAACTAATAGCGTTAATTGAAGCGTCGCAGCTGGACGAATACGAGAAAACGTGGTATAATCCCAATAACTCCGATATACTACTGACGTGAACCCGTACCTAAGAATAACATAGTACCTACTAACTTAAGCTTAACCTTAGTATAACTAAGCATAGGATTAACTTTCCGTTATCCGAAACGACTAATCTTGCATTTATTCTCCTCTGTGGTCTAAAGGTAAGAACTAGTTATAGACCTAGAACGGTTTGCATTATGCTTAATTTGTGGTAGGATTTGTTCCAAGTTCGCTAAATTGGCTTAACCACCTTATCTAATTCAGTGCAACGACCATAGCAAAAATATTAACAACATTGTTTGTGTTCCGTCAGCTAAGAGGTAAGATAGTTCCTGAATACTATTAAATATTACATAATATAATGTAGTCTTCACTAGCTAAAGTAACAGTGATGGTTAGCAGACCTGTCTGCACGTTTTTAGTAAAAGTAATTATCATGTTATTTTATCTATCTTTGGAACAAGAATCACAAACTGTACAAAGTACTAGAACATTTACTACCAAACTTTCTAGTTAGTTCCTTAACAAGTTTCTACGAAAACGTTATGAGTACATTCGATACTAACTGGCTAAATTAATAGTGCTTATCCCAATATTAATCAAGGAATCCAGTGCGGCACTTACAAACATTGCATTGCTCTCTACTCAGGCTGTGCAGAAGAGCGACTTTTTCATTATAAACATTATTGTGGAACTCGAAAAAACTTGACTTTTATCTCACCTGATGGTAAATGACATTAACGCTGGTCATCATTTATTGTCATCGTCATCATTGATTATCGAATAAACCCGCAATCTTATCTATTACCGCTCGACCACGACCACTGGCATCTTGCGACACGGCAAGCGGATTTCTACATAATTGTGTTCTTTATATTACCGTTGACTATGAATGCCGTAGCATAACGCGCAATGAACTAAGTTTCCGCTCGTCGAATCGCAAGACGCGCGCGCTCGTAACTGAAGCCTGACAGTAGTATCACAACAATGTCGAAAACAATAATGCTACTAACGTTGTAGTTATGGCGACGGCGCCGGCGGACTAAGATGGTGGTAGCTAACCAAGCGGACTTAAAATAAGCCCTACCACCAGCCAAACCCCACTGGGAAATGAGTCCCTGAGATGGGTCCGAGACCAATGCTAATGGTCTAATAACTAGACTCTAGACTATAGGTGTGGTTAATATTTTTTGTTAATTAACAACAGTTAGTGACAAGATTACCAGTTCCTCGTTAATTGAATTTAAGGAGTTTGGGTGAGGTACGCTCACGTACGAAGTACGTTCGGTCTTCTCGCCGCTTACTATTTGCGCGCTATCCCTAAGTGTAATAGAAAAGACAACTTTAAAACTGTCTCTTTTCAAGTGATCAGTGAAAAAGTCGCTCGTGGGCGTAGCCCTAACTGACGCAATATCCATTACTGTAAAACTTCATGTCCAATCTCGGGGTACGTTTGTTGATAAAACAGCTACAATTGTACGGATTACAATTTTAACACTTTGTCTTTATGGTGGATGCGATTTAGAGCCGGTGTTTAGCGAGAACGGCTGACGTAGGCGAATAAGCAAGTTCTAGCGGAAGATAGAAGAGATTTCTCCCTGAGCTGTTTTCATCCTTATGGAAGGCTCGTGCCCCAACAGTAAAAAAAAGAGCTGCTCTCACTTGAGAGGAAGACAAACACAAGTTTCTATAAAGTCTATCAAACCACCCAGCTCCTTCTGAATATACTCCTAGTATGTAAAAATATATTTTAACCCTTCTTTGCAAAATGATGGAGTACTGACATCTCCAAACGGCTGGTTGACACTACCCATGACCCAAGGGCTGGCTTTTACCTTGGCCAGAGGCTAAGCATTGCCATACAACGTGGCAATGCCGCCAGTCTCTTGGGTACATTACCAGTCGACAGCGACGCGGAGGAATTTTTTGACGCCATTTTTTAGTTTCGTAATAGTTTTAGTTACTTTAGGTTATTTTATAATGTATTTCATTTTACTTATAATTCTATAATAATGTCTTGTTGAATTAAAAAATATATATATATTTTATATTTTTAAATATTTTAGGTGCACAATGGCACAGCGGCTTGCGATGGGTGACCAATGACCATATCATAATAATATTTCCTCCATGCTTCGAAAGGCACGCTAAGCCAACTGGTCAGAAAGAACCGTCAACCTTCAACAAATTTATATAAAAACTCTAAACTATCATGTTTCATTTGAATGTAAATACAGGAAGGAGCTAGTATTTATATAGTGCTTATAGTACGGGCTTTCCCAGTTTAAGTACTAGCTGCACGTATTAATGTTGACATATCCTAGAATAAGTATGATGTATCGTTACATATTTTGTAACAATTGTTTTAAATAAATTGTACCCTATTGACTCACTAATTTTAACACAGTATTTTTATTCTAGACATAGGTACCTTTTGAACGTCGAAGTCGAAACATCGAGTACTAAAAGTAAGCCTCCGATTCCTATGCTAAGCAGTTTACGTTAAACCCCGTTAAACATTTTATTTTATTTTACCTACGCATCGGTTGCCGAGTGGCAAAGCGCTCAGCCGATACCCGAAGGTTCAATTTTCAGGTCGGGTAAAGTGTTTCGGACTAATTCGGCGCATAGCCCGGGTTTGTGATCACCAACTCGCATTTGGCAAGCGTGGTGATTAAGCCAATACCTATCAATCGTAGTGATGACTTGATTTCAATGATAGAGGCCTTTGCCCAACAGTGGGATATTTATAGGCTATTTATGCTGTATGTTGAAATGTATTATGAAAATCGCAAGTCCGGCATAATAAATACTTAGGTAAGCCAACGTGAATAAATTAAAGTGTTTGCGTACAATTCAATGTCCGGTAAAAGTGTGAGTGTGATTGGAAATCAGACAGTAAGTAGTTTATTCGTCCGGTAATTCGTTTTCCATTTTCAGTAATCATTTAATTTGCTGTAGTGCTTTCAATATCTATGAATTAAGTACACACGCCTGCACATCAACCTACCCAAAACTGTCAAATTTCTTCAATACATTGTCAACCATATGCCATTAACATAAAGTTCAAAGTCTATTGAGGAAATTTGACAGTTTGTGGTAGGTTGATGTGCAGGTGTGTGTACAAACTTTTTTTGTAAACTGTAATGGTTGAGGTTTGGTATATAAATGTATAAATAAATATAAACACAGCAGTCAGCAGTCGAATAGAATAGCTCTCGGCCCGATATGTAAGTTCTAGGTTCAATTTCCAAGAGTATTGAAACATTAATTAATATAATGTATGTATATCTGTATAGGTATAATATATGCATATCTTGTATTGTATGTGTATGTATATCGACGGTGGAAAACTATGTACTTATATGTTCAAATATGTATTGATCTAATTATCTGTTTCTATCATAATTCGATAAGCATGTTGTGATTTACCAGACAAACAAACAAAGACAGTACCATTTTAAAGAATGTATTGTAAGCTTATTTTTTTTTTTTTCTTTTAGTTGATGGCTTCGTGCGATTAGCACATTTAGCCAGTGTCAAGTAATTTTTCTTACAAGTAATACATAAATATACAATATGATGATGGTGAATGAAATGAAGTGAGAAATGATATACCCCCAACCCCTCGAGTATCTCAGTAAAGATGTGGGGCTCTACTAAGTCCTCACGCAGACTTCTTGAGAGAATTTGAAAAGTGACGTTGCACTGTTTTGTTTCATTTGCCAACACTCATGCACACTCACGAACAATTAACGGTTAATAATCCACCATTATTTCACATTAATATTCGACATAACACCAATTTTAGAAAATAAAACAAAACCGCAGACATGACTCTTCACTTTCCCGCCAAGAACCGTAAGCTGTTATTATCCTAAATAAATAATAAAGAGTGTAATTTTTAAAGTTAAGTTTTAATGGACTGTTAGCACAACTCTTAATAAAAGTCCAGTTCATCCATAAAACTAATATGCTTGTAAAATTTAAACACTGAAAAAAGACGACAACCTCAGGCGGGAATCGAACCACGCACCTTCCGCATTCCGGGCGGCTGCCTTAACCACTTGGCTACCGAGAGCAATGTTGACTAAAAAACATAAGCATCAAGCACTGAAAAATTTCGACGGGGGAAAGCCAGACCTCGGTAGCCAAGTGGTTAAGGCAGCCGCCCGGAATGCGGAAGGTGCGTGGTTCGATTCCCGCCTGAGGTTGTCGTCTTTTTTCAGTGTTTAAATTTTACTTAAGTATATTTAAGCGTTAATAAAACGCTAAAATATATATATAAAAAAAAAAAAAAAAAACACTTATCTATAACGCAGCTTCATCTTAACCGAATGTTCAAATATTTGTAAAAATATTTCTTTCGGATCTCAGAGGTGAAAACTTCTAAGATTGATGAAGCAATGTTGACTAAAAAACATAAGCATCAAGCACTGAAAAATTTCGACGGGTGAAAGCCAGACCTCGGTAGCCAAGTGGTTAAGGCAGCCGCCCGGAATGCGGAAGGTGCGTGGTTCGATTCCCGCCTGAGGTTGTCGTCTTTTTTCAGTGTTTAAATTTTACTTAAGTATATTTAAGCGTTAATAAAACGCTAAAATATAAAAAAAAAAAAAAAAAAAACACTTAAACAATATGCTTGTATTAGGTATGTTCACGTCAGTAGTCTAACAGCGCTATGGAGATTGAACCATGGTTGCTTTCATTCAACCCGCGCATCTATCCGTGAATGAATGCGAGTGTGAGAATCCCAGACGATGCAGCATCTGCTCAACTGTCCATTAGCCTATAAATACTTCTTGCACTATGGATGATTACATTTCAGTTAAGCAATTTTTGCAAAAGGCTAGTCATATGGGCTGGGTGACCAAAGATTTATCATTTCGAGCTCCTCCGTGCTTCGGAAGGCACGTAAAGCCCCGGCTGCATTAGCAGTCGTTAACAACCGCAAATCCGCACTGGGCCTACGTGGTGGCTTATGGCCCGTTCTCTCTATCCATCCATAAGGAAGGCTCGTGCCCCAGCAGTAGGGACGTATAGGAGCTGGTGAAGGACGATTTAATCGAGGCTGTTGACGGAGCAGCTTCTGGTCAGGAAGAATATGATGATGTCGATGTCACTGACACGAAAAGATGAAGATCTGTCCGTGCAGCTACCGACGCTTCAATTGTCTGTGTTAACTTCGTTTTCTGAGCATGATATACTTACTCTGCAAGCGAATACCACACTTACCACTTAGCAATAAGGTTTACTTGAAGCTAAGCCTGTACTGGTGTTGTACGAAATCCACGTTGAAAAGTAAATCAGCTGGATGACTGCATTATTTATACTATGCCCTGCTCCAATTTCCCTTTTAGAATGTTATCTGGCATACGGGAGTGCGGTCCGGCCTCCATGAACTTTTGTTTAAGAAAACACGGATAGGTGTTTCCTAGAATAGTCATAGTCAGAGCCGGATTAAGCCATGTATAGGCCCCTAAGCACTGCACGTATTGGGCTTAGCAAAAAAATATGTAATTTATGAAACATTTACATATGAATAATTCTACCCCTAAGGCGGAAAAGGGGGGCAAACTTCAAACTTTGCATAAGCGACACGATACACCTAGCTTTTATAGTAAAGCCACAATAACGTTATTTATCACACTAATATTAGAAAGAGGTAAAATTTATAAATTTAGAATTGGGATATAATCACCAAAAGTACTGATCCGATTCCAAAAAATATTTCACCAATATTTTAAATGGACCATCAGGGTGCACAAAAACTATTCTTCAATTTTTTAGTCATTAGTACATCTAAAAAAAGTCAGCGGCACGATATACCTAGCTTTTATATTTGAGTCACAACAACGCTATTCATGTTCAAAATGAATTTGATTTTTCAAGGTGTTATTTAAGTGTACTTGTTAGCCACAATATATTATTTTTACAAAAATAAAAAATTTCATCGCCCGAGGAATTTTATGGCGATAAAATTTGCTCTTCACAGCGTCTTATTTGGTCGCTTAGTTCTGGAAATATAGCGAAATCAAAAATAAGTCGCAGAGAAATACGTGCAAATTTTATTATTTCCCTCTTTAACCATCTACTCAATCTGTCGTCTGCTGTGACTACAGACACAATAGAATTTCAATTGTTTGTAGGACGGATCTGGCACTAAGCGGACGAAAAGTTAAAGATAAGATAAGATTGTTTTGCCATTACATTGATAGTTTGAAAACTATTTAGATAGAACTGTTGTAACTAGCCTTACTAAGTTTCCTTTTTTATATATATCTTTATTTTTCTACAAACTTAATACTACCATACCAGATGACCTGATGCGATAATACAAGCACTTCATTGATTAATTTCCTTAAGTTACTTACAATTATTTATCTATTTGTATAGCATATTATAACTTCGAAACTTGAAACGTCAGGATAAACATTAATTAAAACTAATGTGTAAAATAAACGCGAGTAGATCCGTAAAAGTTGTTTCATTTCAATGTGTAGTGTTCGCGTAAACTTTAGAAAACAATATAGCATATTATAAACAGTGCAGCCCTTAAAAACTCAATCTGAGTACACTTAAAACTAGCCCTACCTATAATCGAAACCGTTGTCGAACCAGTAGACCGCAGAGGCGAATGCTGATCTAACTTGGATAAAGAAAAATCCATTCTTCAGCACTAATGGCAGTGTAGCTAATATCGAACTGGACAAAGATTGGCTCGAAAAGTACATAGTAGGTATGAAACATATTAAAGACGCAATATATTCCATTACCTATATCGTTGGAGGCCAAGTATCATTCAGATGTCTTGGGTTCAGTTCCCAGGTCGGCTATGTTTGCTGACTTTCGGAAGCATAGTTCCGTTGGTGATCACTAACCCGCATTTCAGAAGCTTTGTGATTAAGCCAATACCTATCAGTTGTAGCGATGCCTTGATTTCAATGATGGAGGACTTTGCAAAGCAATGGTATCCTTAAATGGATAGCATATAGTGCTAATAATTAATATGTGAGGTAATGGCACAAAAATATTAACAAAAGCTTTGCAAGACAATTTAATCGTAGCGATGATTCTAACACCATCAGCATCATCATCAGCTGGTCAACGCATATTCCTAATAGGTATTTTTTTTCTATCTTAAATTTTTTATGTCTCAAGGGCAAACATATGCACTGGTGGGTAACGAATTGAGAAAAGGGTACTTTTCCCATGAATAGCTACTAAGGCTTAATCCGAGTGCTATCATAGTTTTTCTACCAAAACAAGAAACAATAAAAGTTGATAATGTGAAGCTTTGTAACATAGATTATTGATGTAAAACAGAAAACTAAAATATGAGGAAAATGTAAGTAGGTACTAATATAAGATTAGACGCGGTGCGCCCAGTCCCTAACTCCTGATCCAAGCGTAAACATGAAGCGCTAACATTCCGTCTGGTACAGGCACTGTCAGGACACGGAAATATCTGCATAAGATCGCTAAAGTGCTTCTAAACTTAATTTTTATTAACATATTAAATAAAAAAAATGTATCTCAAGACATATACTTTTAAATACTTTCGTATTTGTGTTAGTTAGCGTCCCTAGTGGTAAAACATTGCAGGATTATCTTCTATTCAAGTTATACTTTTACTTCCTTTTTAGAATTGTAACAAAACTTATTGGTTAAATTACTTATTGGTCAAAACTTACTTTTAACTTTTGTAAGATCTCAGTGTCAATGCAAATGTGAAATTACCTTTTGTATGGTTTTGTATGATATAGCTAATTATCATTCTGCGAAGAAAAAGAAAAATAGATTAAGACCAAAAAATGTACCTTTCTCAAGCGCAAATTAAATATATTTCATTTCAATTCGTTTCGTTTCGTTTCGGTATTCTGAGTGGCGTCAACGTGTGCTTTTTCAATGGATTTGTCAGGTTTGCGAGTTATGCCTTTATTATTTCAATCTCAAGTGAAACGAGTGTTTTTTTAAATAGGAAAAGTTGTACTATTAATGTTTATTTAACTTGTACAAGTTCGTTTAGTAAAATATTTAAAGGCTTTGACCAGATATTAAATGTAGATTTAATTTAATCCTCCTTAAAATATAATTATGTTTTAAGTTTAAGTTAAATGAGCACAAGCAGGATTAACGGCAAATTTGGATTTAAGAGTTTAAAGCCGCCCTTCATCTAGTTTAGTTACATGCTAAAAACATCCCACTAATTCCAAGATCTTGCCTCAGTTAAAAACATTATAAACTATTATTTAATCTGTGCCATAATCCTCAAAAATCGAGTATCGTTAAGTCCTACTTCATCCTTCCAGATATACCTATTTGAGAATGTGCGTAAAGTATTAAATGACTAATGCATACAGTCAAATGTCTCATCCAGTACAACTCACACATTGGTTTTCCTAATACGTACAAATCTTCGGTGTCATTTCTATTGAACGTAGCCATTTTTGTTCATGCAAATAACATTTTGTTATCTGCAGCAGAGATAAAAGAAACACTTTTGTAAATTAAACATTTACATTTTGAAGCAGGCTGCCGACGCGTAGATAGCCTTCATCAGGGAAATTATGTAGTAGGGGATATAAGCAAACTTGTGAATGAAATTTATCTTGTTAGTACTAAGTTAGCAGAGCATGTAGGTTACGTTCTGGGTTCAATACCCGGTTCGGGCAAAGTGTGTTTCAAAAATAGGTACCAATCGACTGTAGCGATGCCCTGATTACAATTGAGCAGCCTTTGCCCAGCTGTGGGAAAATATATGGAAAATATAATATGTTTTACGTAAACGGTCTACATCAAGCCGGCTGATTTGGTTTTTGGTAGGGTTTGTTCTACTTGTAAGTTTGCTAAGCGAGTTCTTTGAGTCTTCTGTAAAGTTCTTTGTTAGTTTGATTTGTTGTATTGTTCTTAAGTTAAGGAATGTTATGATAATAATGGTGTAAATGAATAATGTATAAGTGATGTTTAATTAAATAATTAAGGTCATCTTGGTAAGTCTATCGACGTAACAACAATGTTAGTAACATTGCAATAAAGATTTTATTATTATTATTATTTATTATTATTGCAGTTTTCCGACAAACAAATTACAATGATTTAACTCAATGCTACTTGAAGGGTTTTGACTATAGAAAAACCCTTTAAAGTCGCTTTGCATTACGTCGCATTATTGCTTCAAATTGCTTCATATTACGTTGCATTGCATCGCATTACCTTGCATTGCGTCGCAAAATCTTTGCGTACATTACATTGGTTACTGTTGTTATATTTTTAATGTCCGAATAAAGTAACAGACACATTTATTTGATACGCCTCGTTACGAGTAATTATTCCTGTATTTTATTGTTGGCCTAACGTATCAATAAATTTTCCATGTATTTCCATTTCCATTAATTTTCATACCGACGACATCAAGCTCGGTCGATCGTATGATAACATAACAAACGTATATTATTATTATCGTCTAATAATTAATCGTGTCCCGTACCGATTCTCGAGAGATTGATTACATACGAATATAGCAAACATCATATGACAGTGTTCAGTAGTATTGTCTATACCGTTTCATACAAAACAAATATTTGAAGTACGCCCGAATGGTCCACTATTATTTATTTGTCGGCTCCCAGATCGGCCATGATTTATTTTTACTGCCACCCTTCGGCCCTTTGATCCGGGTCTAATGTGTACATTCCGTCTTGGTGCGACCCCGCATATTTTTCTTCAGTGAACACAGACTTTTAAAGGGAACATTATTGTTTTACATATTATGTAACAGTTTGTTCTTTAAGTAACGCAACATGTGTTATGTATTTATTTCAAAGAAAATATAAGACGGAGAAAAACACTGTCATTTCTGGCAAACCAAATTTAAAGAAATACTTTTTAGGGTTCCGTAGTCAACAAGGAACCCTTATAGTTTCGCCATGGCCGTCTGTCTGTCTGTCTGTTCCCAGCCTAGCTCTTAGACTTCTTAGTTCTTACTACTAGAAAGCTGTAATTTGGCATAGATATACATATTAATCACGCCGACAAAATGGTGAAGTAAAATGTTGAAAATATTTTTTTTTATTTTAGGAGGAGAGATACTACTAGTGTGGGGTGTCGTTGGATAGCAATTTCAAAAATATTGCGGTTTGTGGAAACAGTTTTTTGATTGAGGCATTCGAGTGTGAACTATTATTAAGCTTTAAAGTGCAAAATTTTGTTATAGTCAAGTGTCCCCCCCCCCCCCCTGTCATTACTGTGCTATATATTAATCATAATGAATTTATCTAAATACTTGTCACTGACATATAAGAAATGATGTATTATCCAATTATTAAAGAAACAATGCTTGCTAAAAAGCATGCCATTGGTGCAATTAGAAGATCTTTTTAAAATTACGAATAATGTAATCATCCATGATATATACAAAGTTGTGTTCTTCTGTTTATGAGTAATATGGTGAGAATAAACATAACACTTTTTATGAGAACATCTTTATTTACTTATCAAAATTTAATAAAACTGAAGTGTTCATAACTACATTATACGGCGACGTGACATTTAATCGATGATGTTTATTTTGACCTGTTCAAGGAGTTTCGACTTGCATCGATTGATCTTCTTGTATTTGGGGTTTGCTTTAACTGACCTTCGAATACTACTTCTCGTCATGACTCTGTCAAAGATTTCTTCACTAGTGTCTTCACTTCCATCATCAGAGAAATGATTATTCATACTATCGTTTAACTTTTTTGGCCTAACAACAATGGGTTCCATTGCTCCATCTGAGAAAACAGCATCTTCCAATGCTCTTTCGTCGTCACTTACAGCTCTTTCGTTACTAAATTGCCTTGTAAACACCCTCTTCATTGTGTTAGGGACTTCTAAATTGTTCTTTTTCTCATCTTTCTTTTTAGTTGCTTCACGGTTACTGGGTTTGTATTTCATTGGGGAAAAGTCTACTCTTCTTAAAAAGCTCATAGGGTCAGCAAATCTTCTGCTGCACTTCCTCGTGGCTTTAATTTCAACTTTAACTTCCTCCATTTTAGGAATGCTTTCATCATTTTCCATTGCAACACCCGAATCAGAATTCGAATCAACGACAATATCGGGAATAATAAACGCTTGGGCTTTTAACTTTTTACTCAATTCCTCAATGGTTTCCATTTGCTTCTGAATAATTTCATCTTTTTCGGCTAACTGTTCTTTGACGGTATCTGCCCTTACAGCTAAACTAATTTCATACTTTTGAAGTTCTCCTGACAAGAATGCTAACTCTTTCTTCCTATTGTCTTCTAACTTTTTTATAATTACCGCTTGTTTTGCATATGACTCTTTTAATTTGTTTAACTCCTCCTTGTGTGTCGTTTTTAGAAACTTAATAATGTTAATGGCTTCTTGCAATGTTTTCGGTTGCATCATATCTTCTTTACTAACCGGTGCTGACATTTTGCTTATTTAATTGATCTGAAACAAAAGAAATGCCAATTAAAGAATTGCTCAACTGTCGATAACAATTCGCTAACAATGATTAGTCAATTAGTCTTGTTGGCTAATTACGTTCCACCGCAACATAATTCTTTGTTAAAAGGTTATGCAATTTGAAAAGTATTTTATTTAAATGAAAACAGGATTGTAAACAAAATGTTATCGTGAAATATACAAAATCATTTTAAAATCATAAGCTATTTGGGATGTTCCTTTTTGAAATAATGGAATAACTTTTATTGATATTTTCAACGTTTTGTAATGTGACGGGATTGGCCTTCAAATCTATATATTCTATATTGAATCGTAATAATAAAAAAAACCACAAAATATAATAGTAAGTAAATAAGAACGCTATTCAACACTCAAACCAGTTTTTTTCTGAAAACCAGTGCCATGCCCTGGCTGTGTGGTACTAAACTAAGAGCAGCCGTTTTGTCATATCAGTTTTTACTTATTTTTAGTATATATATATATATATTTTTAGTAACAATTTGAAGTTTCTTAATATTTTCTTGTTCTTATTAAAAAATTACATTTATTATCATGGCAAACCGTTTAATACAGCTAGATTGTTGACATTAGTTGCGGCCAGTGTTATTGTTAACATTATATATATTAACACGTGCATAGAGCTATACAGTGCGAGCACAACTTGACTGTGTTTATGCGACGAGTCTGCACCGGCCACAAAAGTATAATAACATAGTCTTACTGTTCCAACCGACACAAATGACCTTCTGTTAAGCAAAACAGGCTTTATATAATACCCACGGCAACGCGTGCGCTGCCATCATAGTGGTAATTTTATGGGGGACTAGTTTATTAGTTTGATAACCTAGTACAGCCACAGCGAGCAGCGCCGTGGCTCCAAATGGTTCGTATATGAACACTAGCCAACTCAGACATTAGGCTTCAATATATTATCCCAAGTTATAAGAAGAAATTATATTTTAAGTTGTTATAAAATAGTTTATGTTGTTATAAATAAATTTCAGGCATGACCATTGAACTTGGCAACTTTAGATATCACTTCTTTTGTCGTTGTAGTCAACAACCAAGGCATATATCATAATATTGGATTTGGCTCTCATTTCACATCTATGTTTTTGAGGGGTTATTAATTGCAAGTGTCACTGGTTTGCGACAACTCCGGTAACTATTACGAGTATCATTATTTCTTTTTTTTAATATTTATATGTGTGATGTATTGTACTGTACCAAATAAAGATTTTTTCTATTTTTATTAAATTCCTTTAAATATTTTGACATTTAAAAATCTCGAAGACTGAAAGCCGCTGTTTAACCGGGAGGTACATATTTGTGTACTCGGTTTGGTTGGTGGTAGGGCTTGTTTGTCCGCCTGGCTAGATACCACCATCTTATCTAAATATGTCGCCATAACATCAATGTTTGTAGCATTGTTGTGTTCCGGCAGCTAGATATAATATAGCCAGTACCTCACTAGTTGAGGATCCCGGGTGAAGTGCGCTTCCATCATTGGCCTTATCATCACTTAACATCAGGTGAGATCAAGGCACTGTGCTTACCCGTAAAATATATATAAAAAAAAGTAACTACGATTAAAAAAACAGCAACTTCACTGACAACATTGCCATTTTGAATTTCAAGAACACCGAAATATTAGCTATCAAGGGCCGTACCCCACTGTTTCAATTCTGCTGCTGCTATTTTAGAACGAATACAATCAGTGATCTTGGATTTGACACTTGATCTTTGGAGACAATGTCAGAAGCAGGCCTGATCTGGATCACTGAGACACAGTTATGGAAGTTTTAAAATAGCAGTTTTTACACTATGATATCAATTCAATCCAATCGATAATTAAAGTCACCGGTGACTACACGTAAATAGAATAAATATATTAAATAGACAAATTGTATTTCAATAATTTATTTTATTTATTAGTGTATTTATTGTAATTTTTAATTTAAAGATCACTATTGAGAATGATTCTGTTTTTAATAGCATCCCCAATCGAAGTGGCCTTATATTTTGATCTTTGGTTTTTGGAAAAAAAAAATCAAAATCATCAATCAGGCCATCACTGATACAAAGTTGTTGTGTGTTATCTGCTACAGATAATTTGTTATGAAAGGTCATCATTCGTATAGCTGCGTTATTTGATAATAATGTATACTGAAACTATCTGAACACAATAGCGCTTAGCTCTTATTGTTATGTCAGGCTTACACTGATGACGATAATGCTGTATGGAGAATGAAGCTGGGATCTTGAGCGTTGTCCGAAAACTTACAAACCAACAAACGTTAGACCATCGTAATGTGTAATGTATGGGAAGGCGTATGTCTAGTTCGAACGAATTCGAGTGATATCTTGAGCACCTTCGTGTTTTAAAAAGAGAGTTAAAACTGTTGCTATATCGTTCATTACAGTTATAGGGAAACCTTTTAATAGTTATCTTATTATTTTATTTAACACGTTTGAATTGTGCTCTCATGTACTACTAGATGTATTAATTAATAGCTCAATAACTGTGTGACTGTGACTTTTTTAACTTAATTGAGCTACGTGTTAAAATGCAGGTATTGTTATTTCTAGTGTAGTAAATCTATCCCGTCGTCCCCTCGTCGCACTATTTCAGCCTATTAACGGCCCATTGCTGGGCCCAGGCCTTCCTAAACTAATATTCTATTCTATTCTCAGATACATTGCCTAGTATAGTATAATAGATAAGTGCAGGCTGTACTTATAACTCTAATGTTTGTTATTCTTGTTTATTTTTTTATCTACAAAATTATATTATAATTTTTATGTATTTTTGTAAAGTATCTTTATTTGTTATCTAGTATATAAGCGTGTTCGCTGAATAGGCTTTAAGTTTATACTCGATAGCGGGCCCAGTGCGGGTTGATGGAATACCGCTACCATCTTAGGACAACAACCCGGGATCAAAGGTATATCGTATCTTCATAAGGAGGTAGTATTTCCAAATAATTTAACTTTGGTCACCCATCCCATGAATTGCGGTGTTTCCATCCATAAAGAAGGTCCGTGTATAGCAGATGGGACATAAAACTAGATGGCGATGATGATGATAGTAATAGTGATCTCAAGACCAACCTTCATAATTCCTTCCGGTGCGCATCAATTTGCTCAATATATAAGAAACAAATAAGATGATAAACAACTATTACCTTATCCCAAAGATCTTAATCAAACACTACACCACACTATAGTCACACACTGTTCATACAATTCGTTTCAGTACGATTCACAAGACGCTGGCTTACTTCGTCGACTCTCCAACACTGACTAAATGTTAAACCAAAACTAATAACAGAGACAAGTGCCAGCAAAGACAGGTA
This sequence comes from Eudonia truncicolella, assembly GCA_949315975.1. Lineage (NCBI taxonomy): Eukaryota > Metazoa > Arthropoda > Insecta > Lepidoptera > Crambidae > Eudonia > Eudonia truncicolella. The sequence continues at coordinate 14,923,933 of OX438836.1, forward strand.
TTAATAATTATACTAATCACCTAGATTTCATAATGCAGGTTAAAACGTCCCTGTTATACGATATCGAGCCTTATTGTAAAGGATTAGGTGCTTTGAATAGACAAGGGATGGCAGATGTTGGTATTAGCAGAACAATGGATTACTACCTGACTCAATTTTATGTTACATTGCTAAGTATTAAAAATAAAAGATCGTTCTAGAATTTATGAGAATGTTAGGTTTTTTTTAATAGTTACAACGTTTTACACTTGTACACTTGTAACACGCTTGCACATAATTTACCGTTTGTGAAATGAAACTCTTTTGGCGGATCTACTTTCGTTTATTTTAACAGACTCCTTTAGGCATATGAGTTCCCTGTAAAAACTCCTGTAAATGTTAAAATATGGGTGAGGTTTAAATAATCATTTAGAAATGCAGAATTAAAGTGTTAGCGTAAGCTAAGGGTTACTGCAGTATTTTTTTCAAACGGGTACACACACAACACCTTTTAAGTGTCAAGGCATATTACCTACGGGCTAAGTTGTAAATATGCGAGATAATAAATATAATAATGAATCTAGTTTCGTTTTCGTTACTTCATTAATACTTGGAGAGAAAACTAGGAACCCTTTTTAAACACATTACGCGCACAGAGAAGTGTGAGGTTTGGCATAGTTATAGTTTATGACTATAAAGGAGAGCAGAAAAATAAAAAAATTATGTAGACATGTGTATGTTAAATGTATGACAATGTATAACATCAAATATGTTATACAATGCATTGTTTATTTTGTGAAAAATATCGGGAAGATAAACTTTTGTTCACCCATCCGCTGACCGGCCTTTGAGAAAGTTGCTTAATTTCAGCAATCGCAGACAAGCGCGTACCACTGCGCCTTCGAGCTCATCAGTAAAATAATACAGATTTCAAAAACGAATGGAAATAACGATTCTCACGTTTCATTGTTGGTTAAAAAGGTACTTCGACCGCGGGCTCGACTTCTGAAGTTAACCAATTATAACTTTATGCAACCACAAAATAAGGAAACCCCAGAAGGTAGGCTTAATGCAGACCGCGCCCGAGCATAGACCCTCTCACTATTTTATGTCCCCACTGCTGGGGCACGAACCTTCTCTATGGATGGATAGGGAGAACGGACCATAAGCCACCACGAGCGCCCAGTGCGGATTTGTAGTTATTAACGACTACTAATGCAGCTAGGACCAACGGTTTTACCTGTATTCCGAAGCACAGAGGAGTTCGAGATGATAAATTTTTGGTCACCCATCCGATGACCGGCCTTTGCGAAAATTGCTTAAGCTCAGCACTCGCAGACCGGGCGCGTTAATCACTGCGCCATTCAGCTCCTCGAGAGGGGTTGGTTATGAGTGCGTTTTTTGGACAGTGTTTGAAGATTGCCAGCCTCACCGGACTTTTTTGTGTTTCTCGAAACACCGAATAATGTAATAATAACAGGGAATGAAAATAAAGATAAAAAATTAAAAAAAGTTTATTTGGAAGTTTATTTAACAGGGACAACAGATACCTGTTACAGTCATACGACTGTTATCGTATGATAATAGCTGCTAGTGTAAAACGTTGCAGCCATTAACGCCCTCCTCCGGCAAACGGACGTGTTCCTAGAAAGTGTAATTATTCTTATAGGTAAGTAAAAAACTAAACAAAATCTAAACAAACAAAACATTTAAAAAACAAATTGAAAAATTAATAAAAATTACAGCATGCGACTAATACGGACTTAGGATTTACAACATTGCCAGTGTACTCGTATTGTGTTATGTATGAATTGTAGAACTAACAGTATTATCATTTAATAATAATAATAGCCTTCCCGGTAGCATAATGGTCAGTGCAGCCGCCCGGATTGCGGGACCCAGGTTTGATTCCTGGCTGGGTCGGGTAGGCATTCAATTTTTTCATTGTATATTTATAAATATTTAATAAGTACTATTAGTTCACACACTATTGCGTGTTCCCGAACCTAACTAGATTCACCGAGGGTTCAGACCGAAATGGGGTTGTTTGCGTTGCTCGAGCGCGTTTGAATGAACCTTCTGCAGTCTTCTTATTTTGTGACGTGAGTCTCCACACTGTTGCTATAAATTTTATTGAACATTGAAAATTGAACACAACTTTACTTTTTAGTTGTTCGAGTCATCGAAATCTTAATGATCCTTAAGAAGTTGTGCAGAGTGTAGTCTATTGACGATAATTTGGTAAATAAGGAAAGGAATATTATTATGAAATAAAAAAAAACAAATACGTATTTTATATAATCAGCACCAAGTGATTATTTTCTATATTAGGTATATACACATAGGTACATTATATGTATAATACTGTATATTATACTTAATAAGTTGTATATAATTACATCGTTATTTTTATTATAACTACACAAATCTGGCTCTCGTTTATTCAAGCGTTTCGGGACTCAAGTATAACTTTGCTGGTGCATTTAGGTAAAATCCAAAATAACAATTTATTGAATAAATTGCAAAGTTGTCTTTAGCAATTTCTTTCATAATTCTTTTTCTTTCATATTTTTTTATCATCTCGAGTTTTCGTAAACGATCTAACAGCTTCGAATTTGTTCATGAAAATAAAGAAATCAGTGTCAAGTTTTGTGTATACTAAGTGCCTTACAAATAAACAAAGAATAAGGTCGGAATAGTTATTCCGTGTTTTGTTCCTGCCATGTAAACGTCATTTCAAATTAGAGTAAAAGAGACAAAACACGGAACAACTATTCGGACCTTATTCTTTGTTTATTTGTAAAGCACAAATATTAAAGTTATATACACCGTGAATACTATTACTTTATTATTTTCCCTTAAGCAGATGATAGTACTTATGAATAGGAAAATCTTTTTATATCGGACCAACTATGAAATATTTAAAAAAATATTCAGCCCAGTACAAATACTTGTTTGCATTCATAGGTATTATTCACCAGCTTAAGAGACAACAGCGACTTAAAATTCACGGTATATTATTATAAAGTAATGGTCGCTCAGTGGTCGAAATTCGACCGTAATTTTACTTACTCCGATTCTATTTTTGAAGCTATATTTTATTAAGGCTGCACGAATTGTATCCTAAGCAATGAAAACAGTTTGCATTGCATTGACAGATTTCGGCCGCTCCTCTTACTTTTTTGTTTTTTTTTAATGTATTAAATAATGTAAGAGTACCCTAAACCGAAGATCATGTATGAAGGGAATAATGAAAGTGGACGAAGCGAAACAAGTATGCAAGTGGAAAGAAGTGGTCTCTGCCTACCCCTACGGGAAAGAGGCGTGATTATATGTATGTATGTATTAAATAATGTTCATTTAATTTAATGTATTTTTTATGCATAATTTTAAAAAAATATTAGCATTCTGCACTCCTTCTCTATATAAACTATAATTGTGCGAAATTTCATACTCCTCCGTCCGCGCAATTTTCGTCAAAAGGGGTACAAAGTTTTTGCTTCACGTATAATATATAGATGTATGATAGCTGCACTAGCCTTAACTTACGTATCGTAAACGGTAACTGAGCCGTGTCTTATGTAAGCACGAAGTTTTATCGAAAAATTTGCAAACAGTTGAGCTTTTCCCGTGGCCTGAGCTCCGACCCGCCTTGAAAAGTACACAGGCCTGCAACTCAGACTGCCACAAACTGTCAATTTTCCTCAATAAACTTTGAACTCTATGTATATGGCTTTTGGTTGAACATGTATTGATGAAATTTGTCAGTTTTGAATGGGTTGATTTGCAGGCGTTTGTACCTGGTACGTCTGCTTGGACAAACTTTGTTTCTACACACAAGGAGTTGTGAGACAGCCACCTACAGTTTTGTTGCAATAATGTTCGACCTCATTTAAAAATATTTTTAGTAGCATAGTTGTGTACCGGGTGAAGTATGCTACCATTTTCGGTCTAACTCACTTAACATAAGGTGAGGTGGTGGACAAGCGTTTGCCCGTAGAGAAAAAACAATAAAAAGATACTACAATTATAATTTAGGTGTACTATCCACTTGCATTAGAATTTTATAACATAAATCATCTAAGATTTTAAATTTTAAATTTAATTCATCATAATATTACAGGTACGTCCATACTATAATTATTAACTAAAAAAACCAAATATAAATATACTTATTACATAACAATACTAACATAACAATAATGAACATAACTAAAAAATAATAATCTTAAAACTGAAAAGAAAAATGACAAATTTAAATTAAATATCTATCTATGAATAAATGATGTCACACTGTGACTGTGGGCTCATGGGAATGGTCCCAAGAGCTTTTTAGGTAATTTGGAAGTTGTTTAAATATATATTCAAATTAAGTGTGCTAGCTAATGCGCCAACACAACCATTTAAAATAAGTTAAGCCCACTTTAACTACTCAATTTCACTAGATTAATTAAAAGGCAATCCCGAATTAGTTAATTGAAATGAACGTAGGTAGTGATAATTAGTAGCCAGTTTAGGTTAGAAAGTGCTTACTAATTCATATTGATTTGTACAACACATTTTTATGTAGCTTACACAACAGACGATTAGATATAGAAATAGAAGTTCTATATCTGTGTAAAATAAAGTTCTTGTATATTAAAAAGTATGAACAGTTTATCCATTTCGGACGTACTATTAATTTGTGAGTAATTCCTATATATCCAGCCTTTGGTCAATAATATAGGTACAGACGCCTGCACATCATCCAAAACTGTATTTTTTTTTTCAATATAAAGTCAACTATATTACTAAGTCATAAAGTTCAAATTCTATTGAGGAAATTTGACAGTTTGTGGTACAATTGATGTGCAGGCGTGTGTACCTATATTCCCAATGAGCGCTTGAAAAACGGTAGGTGACTTTGACGCCACAGAGCTACAATGACGTTAGAGGCGATGACAGTAAATATTAAGTACAAATACTTTGCAATCTTAATTCATTCTTTATTGCTAAGATTTAAGGTTCACAATAAGTTGAAGTTGTTGATGCTATCCAATGTTTTTTTTCAGATTTTGTTTTTCGAAATTTAAATGTATAGGTATGAGCGTTCGAGATGCATTTTAGTTCCGGATCCTTTATCTAGTACACACGGCGGCAGATCAACCTACCCAAAACTGTCTAATTTCTAAAATCAATTTTGAACTTTATCGTTTGTTTATAAGGATCAATATTCATTGAAGAAAGTTGACAGGTTTGGGTAGGTTGATCCGCCGCCGTGTGCAAATTATTCATCGAAGATATCAGCATAGTATTCGTTCAAATTATAATAGACTTTTTGTATAAGCCATAATTTGAAAAATAAAAAAAAATATCTTCTAACTGTTTAAAGTCTACCGACAACTTAATGTTATATATAGACTTTTAAAGCTTCACGTTCCATAGTTAATAAATAATTTAAATGGGGATTAACGCAAACCTTTTTTTTTTTTTTTGACGGAGTGGAAATCTGCTAACCGACGCATCAGCGGGCAAAGAGGGGTCCCGCTGGCTGTACGAGGCTGGCTTAGACTCTGTTCCAGGGCCGAAGCCCTAGAGAAAGCGAGTCTAGGCCGACTCGGTAAACCACTCCGATGTCCTCCTTGGAACCAGCAAACCGGCGATCATCGCGTCGTCCTCATCCGAGGGGGACGCATCGAACGCCGGCATGGTGGAGCCTGACGAGGTCATGGGAACCCTTTCGGACACTTCCACAAGGATTAACGCATACCTACTAATTAGTAACAGGTATCATACCTCCTGTATACCCGACTACGCCCGTGACCACCGTGATCTTCAATAAATGTTCAACCACATGCCATGAACATAAAGTTCAAAGTCTATTGAGGAAATTTGACAGTTTGTAGCAGTCTGATGTGCTGGCGTGTGTACCTACCTACTTAGGTACATTTTTAACAATATAATTTAAAGGTGTTTAATTATTATTCATAAAAATAATTATTATTTACTTATTCTTTCTTCTTTCTTCTCTTTAAGACGTAGGCATCGATATTTTAGATTCATCATCATCATCAGCTCATTTTATGCCCCCACTGCTGGGGCACGAGCCTTCCCTATGTATGAATGGGAGAACGGGCCAAAGACCACCACGCGGGCCCAGTGGTGGTTGTTCACGACTGCTCATGCAGCCGGGACCAACGGCTTTACGTTCCGAAGCACGAAGGAGCTCGAGATGATAAATTTTTGGTCACCCATCCGATGACCGGCCTTTACGAAACTTACTTAACCTTAGCACTCGCAGGCCGTGCGCGTTAACCACTGCGCCATCGAGCTCCTTTATTATTTTAGATTATTTTAGTTTTATTGTTTTTTTATCGTTTCACAAAACACAACATTCAGTAAATAATAGTCCTAATACGGAAACCTTATATGGTTTATTCAATAACTTACATAGATTAGATAGTGATAAGATAAGATAAGGTGAAAAATCGTGAATATTTTTTTAAATAAAGACATTAAACTTAGAGCGAGTTTATAAGCCACTATAACTCTTATAGTGGCTATATCTGACATACATTGGGTTTGTAAGTTAATCTTTATGAACTGACAAACTTGGGGCGAGCTTTAAAACGGTCTCTAGCGACACTCAGCTACAAAGTTGAATGAATTATTATCACGTACTAGTTGAACTAATCCAAGTTAGATTACACGCCCGTGACTTGAGCGCTATCAGAATTATTCTGGAGTCAAAAATTGATCATTTATATCTGTAGATAGATAACTTGAGGTACTCTAATATAATTTATGATTTTGGGGGTGAAACCGATTTTAAGTATCAACATTTATGAACTTACGAGTTCCTTTTCAAACAAAGTTTTTAACCGGGTTAAACGCAAATTATTAAATAAACCTTTATTTATTCTCGGTTGATGAATGGTTCAAACCCGCATTGGGCCAGCATGTGTGTTATTTATTTATTTATTTAAAACACAACTACACTGGTAGAAAGCATAAAAAAGAAAAGATTTTCCTATGAGTTTTTGTTACAATAGAATAGAATAGTCGTTTATTGCTGTAATTTGTTAGGTACAACTTTCTCTAGAGAGGTGAAATAGGGGTTTGAACTTAAAATTTCGATAATTGGCCTGATTAGAAATTACGAAGAGTTTCAGGATTTTTGGAACACAATTTGTACATTAGGTTTCAGAACGGACCGAAATTAGTTATACAGAGTGATCTTTATTACGCGGTTTTGTGTTACACGTTTTACTAATTCTAGCTCGCATGGATGGGCTTTTTAATGATACAAAATAAAAAACTTAATTTTATAAATATGACGTGACATGTTTAGTTGTCTAACCCTTATTAATGATACCCTTATGAAATTTACCTTTAATAAGTTTGGCTTTTATGACGAACAAACACAAGTCATGTAGCCCACGTGAGCAAAGCCACGAACAAAAAGCTAGTCAATTATAATATGCAGACTAAACCCTCATTCATTTTATGCGACCTTCTTAGTTTGGAATCGTGGTCACGCATGACTACCTATCTTCATGTGAAAATTGGTCATTAAGAAATTAATAGACTGATTAATTTTGGCATTTTAAATAAAAAACACGAAAATGGTTTCGAACCAAAAATAAGTTTTCGTTTTGTTATTTTAACTCCAATATTATAGTATTAATTCAAAAGTGGGAGCTTTTGAATTATACGTGCCCCAAAAAGTAGGATGAATCGCATAAGTGCGTAACCTTACAATACAAATATTTGGTACCAGCGGCAGGTTGTGTGTGACGTTGTTTTGGGCCGTAACATGGAACATAAAAATGACACATCGCCTCTCTCGCTAGGGCGGAGTTCTAACCAAATTGACCAATTTTTCTCGAATTTAATCCCGCCTTGAACATTAAGTTAAGGCAGAATTATTATGAGCGGTGTTCAAATGCCTTTTGGTGATTTGTTCATCCCTTAAGGCTATTTAGTGCCCTTATTATATTTTATTGAGCAGTGTCAGCGATAAAAGTAAATTTTAATACAAATAAGGCAATTTCAAATAATTTTACATTTACGCTTTTACATAAGGAGGTCGTTTTTGGTTACGATTGTAAAAGTTAAGCAGCTTACGCGCTGTCGAAGGCCCGGATGGGTGAACACTTAAAAAAATGCTTGCTCGATACCACGTAAACCGCGTGTGTCCCAATTGTAGTAATAAGATGGCGATCGGTATTTTCCAAATCGAAATAAGGCCAGGGGCCGATTTTTGAATGTCACCGGTGATCTCGAAATCAACTGTGACATGACAAACACTATGAAGTACTTTTTTTTGCATCATTACAATTTTATTATTAAGATTAAAGATAACCAAAGTGCCAAAAATAAGATATCAATGACTTTGAATAAAAGGAACACTCTTATTATTATTATTATTATTAAACCTTTATTGTACAAAGGAATTATTACATTTAAACACACGTTACACAGGACATAATAATATACAAAGGTGAGTTTATCTGTAGATGAGATCTCTTCGAGCCAACCCCAGCTGTAGTGGAATAAACAAGTATGCGGGACATATTTAAACTAATAACCAGGGACATAACTAGTTGAAAATAAAAATTATATTATAAATATTTACATATAAACATATTAAAATAAAAACTAATTATGTTACAACAGAATGTCACTCATAAGCCGTTAGACAGATAATGAGCTTTGTGTTTGAAATATTCTACCAATGAACTCTCACGAATGCAGGCAGTCTATTCCACATTCGAGGGTCATATACTGTGAATGATTTGTGATAAAAACTGGAATTACATTGGGAACACCTTACCTTAATTAGATGAGAATTAGTCACCTATTCAAAAATCGTGCATCTTTATGGTGGGTTACAACTGGACCTTCCCACGCCCCAGAGCCCAGTAGCGGGAATTTATAGGCTGAAGTATATATCAAGTTGACTATTTAAGATTTTTTTAAAAGTACGTACTATAAACTTCTGAAACTTAGTTGAATTACATCATAAATCTTATACCTAAATTAAAAAGGCGAAAGCTTTCTAATGAACGATGCCAAGTTTCATTCACTTACTGAAAATAAATTAAAAAAAAATTAGAATAGTTTCTTGACATTATATAAAGTATAGCCCCTCGAAAACTTGAAATTCACAATTATGTAGTTCTTTGGAATTGGATCCGAGCCCAAAGAATTTCCATAAATTATTCAGTGTCAATACTGTGCCTTGTGTTACTCTCTTTATTTTCTTTAATATTTTCAATTTGAATAGATACATCACTTTATTGCTCACACTATTACTTATGAAACAAACAACACAATTTTTAATACAAAATATGTGGGAATTATACTTAAACTAGCTGACCCGGCGGACTTCGTACCGCTTTAAAAGTTTCCATGACAAAAAAACAAACTAATCATTTTGTATTGGAAAATTAAATCGTTTTTAGTATTTTCCGTTACTTATTATTTATATTTCTCACCGTTTAAACCTTCCTTGAACTTCCACAAATTTTTCAAAATCAAAATTTGCCAAATCGGTCCAGCCATTCTCGAGTTTTAGTGAGACAAACGAACAGTTTAATTGAAATTCATTCTCATTTCAAGGTTTCTAAGTTTAATCCGATAAGAACTCTACGTCCCTATGAGGCCGTGTCCTAAAAGTGCATAACCTCTTTTTATACATGTTGTGATTGTCTTCTATATTTTTTGTGTTTATTTGTAATGGAAAGTGTCCTGCTATCAACAACAATAATCAAAAGTGTGCTGCTATGCTCAACTGTCAATAACGTATAACAATGGTTAAATCAATTGTTAGCGACCAGTGGCCGGTCGTTCGACGCTGGACGGGCATTTTCCAATATTTTTTACGCTGTAAGGGAAAAAAAAAAGAGCTGGACACTTGCTGAGTTTTTTGCCGGTTCTTCTCAGTACAAGATCTCCCGCCCAGAGTAGACTTATGAACCGATGGCATAGTGACATTCACAAGAGCTACTTGTAGCTTTAACTAAATAAATGATTTTGAATTTTGTTTTTTTTTTAAACTTAGGAACCTTCAAATGAGTTACTATTATAGTACGGCTTAGAGCATTTAATGGTAGTACGGTGACTTTCGAGACATTCCAATTTTAAAGAGTATTTGCGTTTTTAAGTGAGTTTAACCTTTTTTGAATAAAATCGGATTTGATCATGTTTGAAAACATATTTCAAAATAAAATGTAATTAAAATCAAAAGCACTAAGGAGTATTGATATCAACTTCGAAGCAAATCACCCCCGAAATAACTTTCTACCCCTTTTTAACCCAGTTAGGGGATGAATTTCAATGAAATACGAAACACGTCTTCCATCAATTCTGTTAAAAAAGGTTTATGCAAAATTTGAAGTAGATTAGACCAAGGAATCACCTTGTCCCATACGAACTTTGCCCTCCCTCCCTTTTTTCACCCCCTTAGGGGTAGAATTTCGGAAAATCCTTTCTTACCGGATGCCTACGTCATACAAAGAACACATCCTCCAAGTTTCAGGTCTCTACGATCAGCGGTTTAGGCCGTGCGTTGATCCGTCAGTCATTCAGGACAAAGCATTTTATATGTAAAGATAATAAAATCTATAATAAATGAGTATTTATACTCGTAAATACATTGAATATTGATTGTTGTCGCAGACGGAGACAATCACCAACCAAAGAGAGTGCGGGTTTAATTGAGCTAGCCATGGCGGCCGCTTGGTTGATGATTGTCCCCGTCTGCGACAACAATTTAAAACAATATTCAATGTATTTATAATTACTCATTTATTATAGATTTATTATTTAAGTATAGGTATCGGTCAAGGAAATATTTCACGTTGCATTCAACATTGCTCAAAATGAAATTCCCATATAATACGATCCCAGATCGTAGAGCTTGTTTTATTTCTCTTCAGTATTTTTCTCTTTGCAGTTATATTTTAAGTTAGTCCAGTTTTTACGAGTATTATAATTATTTTTATATAGTTGTTTTAGCAGTAGAGTTTTTTGTTTTATTTCAATAATTTGGTTTACTTCAAACTTTTTCGACTTTTTTGTTTTTTTATAGCCACACACTCCCACAGTTAAAACAAATCTAACGACACACCTCATATGTTAAAATCTACCGTGCCGTTTGGGCTGTAGGGCGTGCCAAAGAAAAAGACATACATACTGTAAATAGGCTAACTAAATCACAAAATATTACAAGGTATAAAAATCAAATGATAAATAATTTTAAGGCACAACGGTCCGTCAGACAAGGCGATGTTCGCGCGGTGCGTGTTGGATCAAAGTGCCGCTCCAACCACGCGGCAACCGCGGGGCATGCGGGCGCCCCGCTCCAACGTTCCGGAAGCGCGCCAAAACCAGCGCCATCTGATGACGCTGTCATGCAGTCGCGCGCTTGTGCCCGAATTAGTCAATTGAACGCTTTATTTTTTTATATATATGTACATACACTCGAAAAACATAACCCTCTCCTTCTGACGCAGTCGGGTAAAAAGCGGTCTTTTCGTTTAAAACAACAACCACTCTTATAAAACCTTTTTCATTGAAGATTTTTTGATTGAAGCATAATAGATTAGTTTTCAAAAATATGGAAACTTAGTACATAGCGAACTATGACTGTATTATGAATATTCAAAATCTGAACAGTGATTTATTATCTATCACTACAATAACTTTCCAATTCACAGAGGGCATCTGGAGCTTGGTCTACTTTTATTTATATTTAGTTTAGGCTATTAAATTTTTACTACTTATTTTTCACAACGCAGTAAATTGTTGTTTATGTTTCTTCGTGATTTGGAAGACATGTTATTATTCAAGTCAGTAAAGTAAAGAGTAACCGACTGTCCAACTGTTGCATCGCTACAATCGATGGGTATTGGCATAGTCACCACACTTGCCAAATGAGGGTTGGTGTTCACAAACCCTGCCTGGGTTTACATTGCATAATCCTGAACACCTAGAACCTTTGAACCCAGAACCTCTCGGTAACCAAGTGGGGCGGTTAGCCACTCGTTCACCCAAGCGTTTATTATTCACTAGCGACCCGCCCCGGCTTCGCAATGCAATAATGCTGATCACGCAACCACTATGTCCCTGCATTTTAAATCTGTAATATCTTCGAAAATATTTATTTAAATTACATACTATAAAGGGCCATATTGATCTATTTTAAAATGCATTTAAGGTACTTAATTGGATAAGGATTGATGCTGTATTGCTTAAAATCTCTTCGTAAATAAGTCATTATATCTCGTAAAAAGTAAAAGATAAAAAAATATTATTGTGGGTTATCCCTAAGAGATAGACATATACTATCAAACAAACTTTTTGTAGACCTTTTTAAGGTGTACAATACTGTAGTACATTATTTTGATCTATCTCGTAGGGTTCAGCCAGCGTTTGCAATGTCAGCGTAAAAAAATGTGAAACCTGTAAAATTATCAGTGTTTCTCTACTATATTATGCATGTATTTATACATCGATTGAATCACTCTATCTATTAAAAAAAACCGCATCAAAATCCGTTGCGTAGTTTTAAAGATCTAAGCATACATACATACATACATACATACATACATACATACATACATACATACATACATACATACATACATACATACATACATACATACATATATACATACATACATACATACATACATAGGGACAGCGGGAAGCGACTTTGTCTTATACTATGTAGTGATGTGGGAAAGTACCCGGAAATGGGAATTTTATAGACTGATGATGATGATGGTTCATTATATAATATAGTATATAAAGTAAAAAAAATCAAAGACAAAACCGCGTGCAAAGCTAGTCTACCGTTTGAGGGAATATTTAAGTTTGTTTCGTAAAAGTTTCTTCGCTGACGGATCGACTTCGAAAGAATGAGCCAAGTTATTGGCTTATTGCTGACTGCGAGAGTTCCATATGTTATATTCCACATGCTCTGTTTTATCAGGGTATGGTAACATATTATATAAGCTACATAAAAACTTAATTAAAAAATCTACATTGAATTGCAAAGCAATACCATGCAGTTTTGATAAATACTAGCCAACGCCTGTAACTTCGTAATTGTACGATTAAACACTAGGGTTCAATTCCCGTCTACCCGGGTACGGGAACTCCCGGGAAAACAACCTTTCCTCTACCCGGGTAATTTTGATCGAGAATCCCGGGTAGTCGGAAATTTAACTCGGCGTCGAAAAAAAACATTATTTGTTATTTTCACACAACAGACCTGGCTGTCTGTGTCCTCTTTACAGTACTACCAGCTCAGGCGAAGATGTAACATTACAGGATCTTGAACAAACACCGTTCGAAATTGCGCGAAACGAAGCCATTTTTAATGCCAACAAAGATGTGAGTCCTATTCCAACCGCGGGCGGGGTTTGAAATTGAAAAAAAAAAAATTAATTGTACAAAAGGACAAGAACACGCACACCAAATTTAAACCTTTTGTACAAAGCGCCTTTGAAAGGGAAACCAACGTCCACAGACAGTGAAAGAGTATTTTCTATCGCTGGTAGTTTTGTAAATAAGACCAGGAACCGGCTTTCGGACCAATCTCTTAACGCGTTGGCGTTTCATAAAGCATATTATAACAAAAATACTTAAATTATGAATAGTATAAAAATATAGTACATTGTACGTATTAGGTACTTACTTCTTACATCTGTGTTTTCAACTTTTGTTGATTTAGAATTCAGCTAAAATTGTATGTACCTTATTCACTTTGTAGTTTAATTTATTTCCTTAATCCTTTATCCATCATCCATCCATCCCATAATATAAGAAGATGAAAAGTGATAATTTAGGAATTGTAGAAAAACCTAGAATTCATAAACCCTAGTAAACACCCTTACCTTAAAAGTTAAAAAAACCTAGCTTAATTTAGTATCTTATTCTACATCATAAAGAGAACATCTTTGGATCTTTGGATAGGTTTGGACAGGACGTTGATAAGTCAGTCAGTGAGTAGGTCATAACTGTTAATATTGTAATAAGTATTGATGAAAATGTATTAACAATTTAACACTTCATCTCTAGCAAAAATTTTAAGTTCAATATTTTCATCGTCCTTAAATTAAATTAAATATTAATTGGTCGAAAAACTATATCTATAAAATATAATGGTTAGTAAAATACAACGAACAATAGCTTAAATTCCAGGAACATAATAACGAGTTGCAAATTGATAGAGTTCAAATGCTGCGGTCAAGTCTTACCACATCACATGGAGTGAACGGACCATTACCTGCCACTCTGGTCTATAGCATTAAGTGCTCTTAGCACAGAAAAGCGAAATTTGATCACCAATCCGGCGACTTGACATGATTGAAGTTGCTTGACTTTTTCAATCACAATCTGAAACCGTTAGCCGTTTCACCAGTGAGCTCTTTTTAACGTAACTTTACCATAACACAGTATTATGTGATAAACATGAATTTTACATCGCATAATAACATCTTGTTACGCAGGGGATTATTGAAACCATAAAAAGAGTGTAACTCTGATTAATTTCCGTATAAAACGTTTATTGCGTTTGGAGTGTGGTGGTGCCCGTACGTGCTCCATTCGCCATTTACATACCTAACGGTTGCCGTTAGGTAGGTAAGTATATAGGAATACCTACGTCCATAAACCATAAACATCGCACAATTATTTCGCGGCCTGCTTTGCATTTTTACCTTTTTTGTTGTAAAATTTTAAAATGTATCTAATTTCTTCATTAGATTCACTCATCTTGACAGTAAGAAAAACAAAGGAAAATCACACATTTTCCTAATTTGAATTTGGAATTATCTCCTTTAAAATTTAAACTTTGAATGATATCAAAACCAGCCATATACAAATAGTATAACCAAAGAGATTTTATTAGATGTTCATACATGCGAAAAGACTTTTTCCCCAACTTAATACATACTTACTTATTTGCCTCTCAAGAAGTAAGACAAGTAGCTGTAAGCCTTATGTGCCTACGTAAGTAAAATAGATATTGACCCTTCATGATTGTATGTGCAGAGACCTAGCCATTGAACCGAACATCTCGAATAACGTAAAAGGGCATCAAACACTTATTATATGAGGCCTGCTTTTTGTAAGCGGTGAAAAATGTATAATAATTCCGTCGAACAATAAGAAGGAACAAAAGCTCTACCTACCGCTCAGGGCGCCATAAAGGTTTATCACAATTTTGTTTTGAAATATTCAGGTAGAATAAAAGGTGCCGCTTGTCACACCGTCATGTAACAGATTAAGTAGAACGTAGAAAGGACATTATCTTTTTCGGTCAATATATGCAAGGGCCGGCCAAAAAGAAAAATGCTGTATTCTGTTAGAAATTGTCCGTCTAATTATTTATTAATATGGCAATAAAACTGCAAGGCATGGCTGCCCAACCAATTTTGGAGGCGGGCCACCTAGTGGATCATAGTTGCCTACAGTTATGATATATATCTAATTTAAACAAAGCGTTAAATTTAATAAATTTATGTGTTTCGTTTGTATTTCATAGTTTGATTACAATCGAAACATATCAATCGTTTATTTGCATGAATATTGTTTGTTACAAAGATGTATAATTTTAAGCAATATCTTTAAATTTTAAGCTTCTTATAATTGTAATCATTTCTTTTTAAGGTACTACACTAAAAAACACAAATAACCAACGTAGCTCAAAAAGACGGTTAATTAAAGTTGGACATGCCCGTATGACGGACGAATTCTGGACAAAGATTGTTGCACTATGGGTCCCAACAAAATGACGACGACAACGTGGAAACCTAGACGGAGATGGTGGGATGAGTCCCACTTGAGGAATTGGGATGGACTAGCTCAGGATAGAGATAGGTGGAAGCAGGGAGGGGAGGCCTTCGCCCTACAGTGAGAAAGTAGCGGCTGATAATAATAATAATAAGACCCATAGCAAGTTAGTTACCACTAGACTAATTAGTATTCCCAAAATGTCCAGTCCAAAATGTTTAGCATTCTAAATGTCGACAACTTACTACGTCATCAACACCCGATCTTAATATTTTTTACAAATTTTACTAATATTAAGGATGAGTTAAGATTATGGCAAGCTATCATACTAATATTATACAGAGGAATGCTTTGTATTTTTGTATGTTTGCAACGAATAAACTCAAAAACTGCTAAACCGATTTAAAAAATTCTTTCACCATTAGAATGCTACATTAGCGTAGGCTAAATTTAAAAAAAATGTCCACCCATGCGAAGCCGGGACGGGCCGCTAGTTTATAATAAAATTATGGTTACATACAATATGAATAATTTATACGAAACTAGCACTTTACCCGTAACTTATTTTTTTTTTATAAAAATAAAATATAGCATATGTTACCCGCAAATACAGTAACATTCTACCAGTAAAACAATTTTTGGAATTGATCCAGTAGGTCCAATGAGTGTCACAAACTTCACTTATTTATCAATATATGTAGATATATAATAACCAAAGCATTTATTAAGGTATCTTATCTTATATGCTATGCAATCTAATGAAAAGCCATTGTACAAAGATGAAGCCACACGTAACTCGACAAAGGATGTTTATATTACATTGTAAGATACAACAAAAGTATTATATATTTATCGCTAGTTTCTGTTTCTACTAGTTCCACACATTGTCATTATAATTATATTATCATAAGGGCGTAAAGACATGCCTTTATTTATTATCATTAAACTAAATCGTGTAACATATAATTAGTTTTGGTATACAATATCCAGCGTTACGTAGCAGCGTACTGCCCCGCCCGTGAACATTTGTCAACACTTTATTCAAATCAATTTATTATGTCTAAGATGTTTTACCAAAAAATCATCGGTGTGAAGTCCAACCTTTCGAACGCACGGGACGCTCCAATTGTTCTTTGGGCACAATTTACAAACAGGCCCTGACAAAAAGGGCACAGATTTGATGGAAAAACTCTCGGCAATAAGAAGATTAGGGCTCTCTTGAGAACAAGCCTCGACCGTGCTCTGTGTTAAAGCGGACAGGATAAACAATGTACTGATTTTTAAACAGCAAATTTTGTATTTATTTGTGGTATATAAAAGTTAAGAATATACATACCGTTATTATAATTTAAATTCTAGAACAACATAGTGCTTAGCTTTTGTTCCACTTGATAAGGACAACAATTAGGTCAATAACTTCACCTACACTGCTCTGAGGGCTGTTTAGGTAAGGATCCTATCTCTACCTTTCGTTGAATCACAAGAATGCTACTAATATTGATGTTATGGTGACATACTTAAACATATGTGTTAGCTTGTCATACATTACATACTTTAAAGGAAATAATTTATTTGTATTACAAAATAAATATTTGGTCAGCACAATTCTTATTTGGCCAGCAGAATTATACAATCGGTCAGCATAAGAAATCCTTACTGTTGGTTAGGTTAAGTAATTTTTTTTCCCGAGCGAAGCGCAGCGTAGCGAGGGCCAGTCACGGAAGGGGGGAGCGGCATAAGACAGCTTTTCAGGATGGTATAAGTTGCATATTGATTTAGAAATTTTTGCTGACCATAAAATGCTGCCCAACTAGCATTTTTTTGCTAACAAATATACGAATACTGTGCTAACCGTTTAAATAACACCCTACTTTAAACAAGCCGCACCATTACCTACTTGACTGAGACGACTCGTAAAGCAATTCCAAAATTAATCCATTTAGAAACCCACAAAGAGCGTTTATTTTCTCCCTTACTTCTTCGGCATCAGAATATAGAACAATGCCATATCTTTAGACACTATCCCTCACAAAACCACACACAAATAATTAAAGTTAAAATTAAACAATGTCAAACTAAAAACAAAATTTAATTAACTAATGAAACTAAGTAAGCAACAGCAAATCCGCGACCACGGGAAGCACCCGTTCACAAACAACAATGTTTCATGTGCCCTATAAACGATTCTGGTTAGTGCTCTCCCCTATACAAATTGCTTTCGCGTGTACTCGAGACCCGTCTTAAGGATCACACCTTTATTTAGGGTGCACCCTAGTGACCTTTCAACCAACTCTCGTTACAGTGACGGACAAAACAGGTACAACGACAAGTTTGTTGTTGTCTTTATCACAGTTTTATGTAACGTTAGGGATTTCAGAGGCTTTTCCTTGAGCCTAACAGTGTGTAAGGAGGTGTACCAGCTTTAAATTTATTACATTGGTTAAAGAGGTAAAAGCGAGGAGGTTATTTAGTTCTTAAAAAAAGAAATAAAAACTTTTTTATGCAGAATGAACTTTTAATAAAGCAAGTTTATGTATGACAGTATCTACGCCATAGTTACTTGCTATTCGATGTGATGTTGGCTGACTATGACCTTATTAATACCGTATTTGAAAAGTTGTAAACCTTTACTAGTTGACTAATTGAATTGTCCTAGTTAACACCAGTTGTTATGGATGAGCGAGTCTTCCTGGAACTAGTATCTAATAGTTACTTAACAGGAGGTTCTCAAACTTTAAATAAGTTATTGTAATATTATAAGACAATAAGAAAGTCACTTGACTCAAACAAAATTTGGCACTTTAAAGCTTAATAGTTCACAAAGGGATGCCTCAATCAAAAAACTGTTTGAACAAACCCGCAATATTTTTGAAATTGCTATCCAACGACAACCCACACTATGGGGTAGACAAGAAAAAAAAATTACATCCCCAATTCACGTGTAGGGGAAATAACCTAAAAAAAAAATTTTTTCAACATTTTACTTCACCACTTTGTCGGCGTCATTAATATGTATATCATGTCAAATTACAGCTTCCTTGTACTAAGATTCTATGAGCCAGGCTGGGGACAGACAGACAGACAGACGGAAATGGCGAAACTATAAGGGTTCCTTGTTGACTACGGAACCCTAAAAAAGGATATTCTGTAATAAAAATTTTGCTGAAGCCACCAACACTTCTAAAACCTAAATAAATGGAAACTAGAAAAATCCTCTACTTCACCGTGCACCGAGCCGGGCTGGGGTGCCCGAGTTTGTTCGTTTTAACCAGTTTTTAGTTAAAATGCTTCATTTTAAAGGCCTACGCAGACCGGGACGGCATGGCAAAGAATTTAATTTTTTACCAATGGATATTCAAACATATCGAAATATAAATAACATTATTAAATACAAACTTCGACGTGACGCGGCATGCCGCGGCAAGGCTCTGGAATGCCGCGGTATCTATCGCGGTAAGCGGCTATCGAGCGCTGACTGGCGGCAAAATCCTTTGCCATGCCGTCCCGGTCTGCGTAGGCCTTTAGTCTTTACGCTAATTGGTGGTGCTATTTTTTTAACTAAGTTCGCAGTATTTTACGTTTCCTTATCTAATTAGGATGATTTTCAGTTAAAATTTGAGTAAAAAATAAGGTAGTTATGAACTTCATTTAAGTAATATTAAAATCGAAATAAGTTATCCCGTTTTCGCTATCCATCAAAAGGGAAGGCTCGTGCCCCATCAGTGGGAACGTAAAACGAGCTGACGATAATAATGATGATGATGAAGTTATAATTATTTATGATTGTGGTTATGAAGGTATAATTTTACCCATGTGACCAACACTTTTTAAAAGTAATAATTGTTTAATTTCACCTTTTTATAATATTATCTATAGCTTTCCTAGCTTTGTATTTTTGTATGTATGTTTTTAACGAGTAAACTCAAAAACTACTGGACCTATTTAAAAAAATCTTTCAACATTAGAATGCTACATTAAAATGTCCACCCGTGCGAAGCAAGGACGGGCCGCTAGTCTTCTATTAACTAAATCTGCTATAAGCTTTGTGGAATTTTGTAGTAGGTACTTTTTTTGGCAAGTGACAAATTTTCTCTATACTAAATAACTTTGAAAAGCAAAATTTTTGTGTTTAGTAGATGTACTCGTAGTATAAAGTATATACTTTACGTACGTATTTAATACGTAAAGTATATTCCGTCCTCTGTGCTACCATAGTATCGAGGTGAATACAATAACTTGCTATTAATATTGACATAAAGTATTTTTATTATATTAGAGGTATGCAAACAAGCAGGCAGGCTTACCTGATGGTGAGCGGTCACAGCGGCTCATGAACGTCGGCAACATCTGAGGTGTTGATTTTGTGTTACCGACCTTGGAGAAAACCTCTTTACACCCCTTTTGAAAGTTCTTTGTAGACACTCGTAGTACGTACGTAGTACTTCGTAGCAGTTACTCGTAGTTTCAATAATATTAATATTACGGTATGCAACAGTTACTAAAGTATCAAACTTTTAACTAAGTCCATCTTTCATCATCATTACCATCGCCAGCTTATTTTATGTCTACACTGCCGGAGCACGAGCCTTTCCTGAAGATGGATATCAAAGGGTTATGAAACACCACGCGGGCCTAGTGTTCAATGCAGCCGGGACCAACGGCTTTACGTGCCTTCTTAAGCACGGAGGAGCTCGAGATGATACATTTTTGGTCGCCTTTGCGAAAGTTGCTTACCTTAGCAATCGCAGACCGGACGCGTAACCCACTACGTCGTCGAGCTCTTCTTTGTACAGTACAATACATCTTTATTGTATCGAATCATAATTCACATTCGTTCATGTCACACCAAACAATTCTCGATCATTCGTTTGCACATCGTTGACTGATTCATCGGAAACGATATATTACCGACCGATGGTGGCTCATTACCATGAATTATCGAATTTGGAAGAGGCTTTGATGTGGTTTTGCGACACATAATATAAAAGGCTGTTATACTAAACTTTGCTGATTCATAATAGTTATGATAATTTTTACTTTGAAAGCCAAAGGCACCCATTCAATGTCAACAATTACCGTCATTAACACCCGATCATAATATTTTTACAAATACTAAAGATCAGTTAAGAAGAAGGCAAGCTATTTATAAAATGTGTTTGTTTTTGTTTATACATATAATTTTAACGCAAATTTTAATTTTTTTTTTGTCAAGTTGTTAATTTTTCTAACCTATCCAGAGTAGCGCTGTGGTTGGTAAAGTGTTGGTGTGTGGAGCGAACTATTTTACTATTTCTAGTTCAGTAGAATAAAAGCTTAACTTTAAATAAAAAATTTAATATGACCTCGTACGGACTGGAAACTGCAAGTAGGTACCTAAGATGTTGAAAAGTTCAGATTTCATTAAAGCGAACCCAGCGAAGTGAGGGCTAGGTTTAAGATTCTAATTATTTCCATTGTTAAAACTTTACCGAACAACAATAAGGAAGATGTTCAATTTGAGTACACTAGCGAAGTTCTCAAAGTTTAAAGATTATCTGGCGGGATAAAAAGCGCTGGTTCGAAAAGAATTTTGTATTCTTTAGAACACTGGTTTTTATTGATTTTACCACATTTTTGCGGAGGCAGATACTTAGCTGAAAATGGCAAATGGTTAGCTAAACTTTTTTGAAAATTAATGTGAATGTAAGCCCATTATGAGTTCGATGGCGCAGTGGTTAACGCGCCCGGTCTGCGAGTGCTGAGGTTAGCTTTTGCAAAGGCCGGTCATCGATGACCAAAAATGTATCATCTCGAGCTCCTCCGTGCTTCGGAAGACACATAAAGCTGTTGGTCTCGGCTGCATTAGCGGTCGTTAACAACCACCAATCCGCACTGGGCTCGGCGTTTAAAGCCCGGTGAAGCTCAAAATGCCGCAGCGGCAATCAGCAATCTCTCTCAAAAAAAAAAAAAAAACTGGGCTCGGGTGGTAGTCTATATGGCCCGAAATCCCTATGCATCCGTAGGGCTCGTGCCTACTGAGTCAGGATATAAAATGAGCTGATGATAGTGGCGATATGCACTGCACTCCGTTAGAATCTCCAGCTCTGAAGAAGAATTGGGTTCAGTTAGGGGTGCTCAAACCTACGAATATGCAGTCGTATTTTTCACAGTTTTAAAAGAAAGTACCAGCTATTTAAGAACTCTTTCATATTTTTTTTGTGTTCTTGCTTTCAGAAATATGGTTTGGTTTAATGTTATCCTTTCTGCAAAGTTTATTTAGTAGTAAAGATCAGTAAATAGCCTATATACTGTCCCATCGCTGGGCAAAGTCCTCCATTATTGAAATAAAGCCCTTGCTACAATTGATGGGTATTTTTTTTTATATATACGGGTAAGCACAGTGCCTTGATCTCACCTGATGTTAAGTGATGATAAGGCCAATGATGGAAGCGCACTTCACCCGGGATCCTCAACTAGTGAGGTACTGGCTATCTTATCTCTAGCTGCCGGAACACAACAATGCTACAAACATTGATGTTATGGCGACATATTTAGATAAGATGGCGGTAGCTAGCCAGGCGGACAAATGTACCCCCCGCCGGGAATCGAACCCGGAACCTCTGGGTCTAAACCGGTGGTCTTAGCCACTAGACCACAGAAGCGGTATTGGCTTTATTTACCATTCTTGCCTAATGCAGGTTGGTGATCACAAACCCGGACCAGATAACCTGAAACACACTTTATACGTCCTGGGAATTGAACCAAGGAAACCAAGGTCATCGGGTCGTGCGCTTAGCCCTTTATAGCCGACCGAGAAAAGCTTATTAAAAAAGGTAAATATGCCCTGTATGTTTGCATCATCCTTTCTTGTGCGGACGACGAAGTTGTGGAATACTTCTCCGGCGACTGTTTCCTGACACATATGACATGGGTCTATCGAGGTCAGAGCGAATAGGCACCTTATGGGTGAGCGCGGTCCATGTTAGACCACATCTTCACTTTCCATCAGGTGAGATAGTGTACAAATAATAGTCAGCACTTTTTAATTATACAGTCGACAACTGTTGATCTAACTACTAAAACAGAAGCGTGACAGTAATAACAAAATGTCGCAAACGTTTATCATCGTGTAACCTTTATAACTTCGTCATTCATCGCGTTGTTACATACGGGTAGGGTCGGTTTCACTAACACGCCGTAACTACGTTTTCCTCTGTCGCATTTGTATTATTGTCTAATCAAAGGTGGCAAGAAAAAACTTACTAAGTTTGGCACAGGCGACCCGAGTGAGTCTTGGCATGTCTTTCCATAAGATTCTGGGTCTGTCCTGCACCACTGCCTGCTTGTCACCCTCGTGGAGCTCGCATTAGTCAAGATCTCCCAGTTTTAAAGAGTTGAAATAGTAGTTGAAGTCAGCGTTGATTTAAAAGATGTTCCTCAGGACAATGAGAGAGGCGCTGCCTGGCCCAAAAATATTTTATTCTGAAAGAATTTTAATCATTTTAATTAATAACTTGAAGGATTTACTTTTAATAATTTAGCAGCGCCACTATGGCATTCTTGTGAGCATAACCTTCTCAAAGGCAACATTTTTTTTTTTTTGAGATTGCTGATTGCCGCTTCGGCATTTTCAGCTTCACCGGGCTTTTTGGGGGCGGCGAGGAACGTAAAGGGTCCCTCAAGCCGTGTGAAACGAATCACCTTCAGAGGTTATCTAGAGGGAACGAAAAAAACCTACTTTTTAATAGGTAGCGACCACTGCGGCAGCGCCACTAGTATTCTAGTGAGATATGGGCTTCTCAAAGGCTTAATACCAGCGTCCTCAGCACATTACTTAGTGGAGATTACTTACCTCGCATTTTACTGCCACCCTAACTTAATACCGACGACCCTTTGTTTGTATGTGTCTTTATTATAAAGCTGCCGCTGGAGGTAGACAAGATAGAGAACTTTGGGAGGGTGTCAAATTTGCGTAGAGGTGGTCTTAAATGTAATTATTTAACATTGTTGTTTGGCGGCACTTCATCATTGTCGGGTAAATAGGCTTCGGTGTACAGGCTTTTAAACGTCCTTTTGCGGGGCCCAAGCCTCACCACACATTCATTTGATTGAACGTTGGTGGCCGAACGGCATACTCGTCTTGAATGCGAGAAATCGTGGTACAGACGACTGCGTTTCAACCTATTCAAGACTGTTAAAGTCCTTCAAGAAATGTTCAACCATTATGACATTTTCATAAAGTTCAAAGTCTATTAAGCAAATGTGATATGAATGTGCAATTTGCTGTGAATTGCAGGTAGGCTGATGTGTACGTTAGACGTAGACGGGTACGTTAGACTACATACATGATAAACCCATTCTTCCACATTAAGCGTATATTAATGGCTACTATTAACTAATATTATAAACAAATAAATGATATAATTTAAACAAATCACTAAGTCATCACTATCACCTTCATCACTATCATCAGTTTGAAAGACAGAGAACGAAGATTTAAGATGCCTTACGAAACATGGAGGATTTCGAAATATTTAAAAAATCTTTCTTGAATGTTGTAACCCATTTTCTCATTAATAACTTTGTATTAGACATTTATTTATTAAATGTCTTAAGAGTATTATTGTGAATTCTGTCACATTATGACAAACCTTAATGGTTGAATAATGCGATTAAAACATTATTATTATGCATGATTTTTTCAAGGTAAATAAAAAGAAACTAAGTATAAATACTATACTAATCCTACTAATATTATAAACGCGAAAGTTTGTAAGTATGGATGGTTGTTTGTTACTCTTTCACGTAAAATCCACTGAATGGATTTTAATGAAACTTTCCTTATGAGGAAATTTCATTAAAATGCAGACCATGACCCAGACCAACATATAGGATACTTTTTTTTTACTGTAGTCTTCACGAACGAATTCGCGGGCAACAACTAGTTCATTAATATGTTTGCTTTTAAAGCGTCTTTACTTTACAGAGAACTTTAAACTTTGCTTGAATAACCTAAATTGCTACTAAACATTATAAGTAAAACAAATTGAGTTTATTAACAAAGCTGTAACTTTAAAGTGATTTTAAAGCGCTATTTAAGCCGTTTGATAAAATCAATTAATAGAAAATGTGTTAGTAATCTTAAAATCCGTCGAAAATATATTACCGAATCCAGGATGTTAGCGTACCCCATTGAAACAGATAGAGCCTTTTCAATTAGGGTTTTATAAAGGGATAATCCGAGGGACACATTACGACAGTTTCCATAACTGTTAATTGAGGGAAGTAATGTAATTTGATCATCTGTACGAGTATAAGGTTATTGCTGCGTAGGTTTTCCGATTTCATGGAATCAATCTTTGAAATCCCTTTATTTTTATCAGTACATAAACAAAAGTTTACGTAGGTACTGCTTTATCATTCATTCATATTCATATTCATTCATTTAATTCAAATTCATCATCATCATCTCAAGTCTTCTTCGACCAGCTTGGCGTAGGCCTCCTTCAATCCCCTTCACTTCGTTCTACATTGGGCTGTCAGTGTCCAATTTTTGTAATCCTTTCTGATGTCATCTTTCCATCTCATCTGGGGACTGCCAACTGGTTTTTTATAGTCCCACGGTCTCTATTCCAACAGGTCCTTGCACCACGACTCTATTTACGGGCTACGTGACCCGCCCATTGCCACTTCTGCTTAGCTATTCGCTTTATTATGGCTGACACTTTGCTTTACTTTCTCAACCACTTATTTGTCTTCCGATCTCGTAAAGATACTCCTACCAGCTTATGTTCCATTACCCTTTGAGTAACTAATAACATATCTTGATTATTTAATACAATTTAGCGAAATGGGCGAAATGAAGGTCCTTAATATCATAGAATTACTTACTTACATACTTAATCCGCTGGCTCAGTTCCCGATGTGATTCTTGGTCTATAATGCCCACACAAGATGGCGTCACTGTTTTATGTCCTGTCCTGTGCAATCTCTTGTGCCAAAACTTCTTGATTCAGTAATATTTAAAACAAAATCAGATAAACATAAAATAGGTCAAACAAATGTGGCGTCAACGATGCTTCCAACGAGGCGTGAAGAGGCACCTTGTGGGCCAGCAGGGTGATGGTGATTGGCTGCGTTGTTTTCATGCTGCACCAGTTGTCTTTGCGTCTGGACTCCATTTCCTTAACATCAAATGGAATGGTGATATTTGCCGTGCAATCTATAAAAAAGATCACTATAAGCGCCTCTGTGGTCTAGTCGTAACGTCCACCGGATTTAGGAGGTCCCAGATTTCAATCCCCAGCAAAGATACATGATTGTACTCAATTTGGTTGGCGGTAGGGCTTGTTTTAAGTCCGCCTGGCTAGCTACCATCATTTTATCTAATTATGTCGCCATTAAATCGATATTGCAGTAGTATTGTTGTGTTCCTACAGTTGGAGATAAGATAGCCAGTTCCTAAGCAGTTGAGATTTTCCGGGTGAAGACGCTTCCATCTTCGGCTTTATCATCACATAACATCAAGTAAAATTAAGGCCAAAAATTGCTAAATTGCCTTGCTAAATTGATTAGACAAACCACATTCTAATCCAATCAACCTTTTTGTTAAATCAGAATTTTAAATCAAATCATTGGTTCACAGTCAAGTGGATACAAATAATTCAGATAATACCCTTTCGATCCGCTGACTTTGGAGCTCGACCCTCGGTTAACCTAAATGGATACTATAATTGCTTTATAGCTACAGATTGCCTACTTGTAGTGCTTAATTATATCATTAAATTGACGTTACTGAAATGGCACGGATTCGGCCTTAAGTGTTAGAGGATACCTATTAGTAGTACAATCATAGTTAGTACTTTATAATATACCTACCTTGCTGGTGGATTTTGTATACGAGTATTTTGCTCTTTCTTTCTCTGTTCGGAACTGCCTATGTTTACACCACATTGCCTAAAAATAACGTAAATCTATGTCGTGGTCTCGATCTCGGTATGAAAATAACGATTGAAAAATAAACTTCAGACTTACCTAATATGTGTGTGCGGCAACTTGTGGGTGCGTCAACTTGTGGGTGCGTCAACTTGTGGGTGCGTCAACTTGTGTGTGCGTCAACTTGTGTGAGCGTCAACTTGTGTGTGAACAACTTCTAAACACTGTGTGTGTAAACTCGAAGCACTGTGTGAGTTTACACAGTGTTTAGAAGTTGATTTGTAGATTTCAAAATTATAAAAATTACCTTTATTAAGTAACTATGAGTGGTTCTCAATTTCGAAAGCTAGCTAGACTTTAAACGTTTTCTACCACCAACCAAATATTGATGCTGTAAATCAAACCCGGCACTTTAAAGTCTAAGTGCGTATAACCACTAGACTACAGAGGCGATTACTATGCGAACCACAAACTCTTTAATTTAAGTGCGTATAACCACTAGACTACAGAGGAGATTATTATGCGAACCACAAACCCTTTAATTATAATAATTATGCTTCTCATACGACTGCAAAAATAATCCACATTCTTTTTTCTTTTAATAACTTTAGTCTTTGTTAAAGCATAGTGGTTAGTTAAAGTTTTTCAATATTGTGGAAACTTTGCTTTAAAATAGAGAACACTCATAAAACTTAAGATCCAAATTTAATTTTAAAATCCCAGCCAGCAGAATCTACCATGCATCAGCTTCCTCTCACCTAAAATTACCTACAATATAAGTCAAGTATATACTTTTATTAGGTGCTTCAGTGTAGTATGCACAACTCCGCTGGCTTTTATGAATTTTACACTAATGAATATTACTAACCACCTCCATTTCCATTAAGTCGGTAAACGTGCTTTAATAAAGTTATTAAATTAATTTATAAAACTAATTTGTAGAAAACGATATATGTAGTTGTAGTAAAAAATATATCTGGCGATTGGGTTATAGTTACATCTTTATAAATCGCGAACTAGTCACAATTTTTTTCTTCCTAACACAATTGTTTACTAAAATAATAACGCCTCGGTGGACAAGTGGCAAAGCGCTCGGCCACCGAGCCACTCGATATCCGAAGGTCCCGGGTTCAACTACCGGGTCGGGCAAAATGTGTTTCGGATTTTTCGATGCATAGCCCGGGTTCGTGATCACCAACCCGCTTGGCAAGCGTGGTGATTAAGCCATTACCCGTCAATTGTAGCGATGACTTGATTTTTATGATGGAGTCTTTTGCCCAGCAGTAGGACAGTTATAGGCTACGTACTACTAAAATGATATACACAAGAAACACACGGTTTTGTAAATAAGCTTTAATAAGAATAATCTAAGGCTTTGAGCCTGAAGTAGTGTTTGCAAGTAGCAACCTTCTTTCTCAAGTAGCATTACAAAAATGCAAAGCAATAAACACTTGTATGAGAATAAAGTGGCATTATTATATTGTTCCCAACATGAGAGTGTACTCGCGAGCGTATTACTATGCTGCGCTGCGCACATAAAACCTCGTTCTTAGTGTTTGTGAGTTCAAAGGTTTGCATTTTTAGCGTCACAGATATTAAAAAGATAGTGTTACAGACTATATTTATGGGAACTCGTTGTTTGAAAATGTGAAGTTTTTAAATTTCTCTTTCAATATAAAAAAGCAAAGGTATTTACAATTTTGCAATATACCTGCAGCAGTTCTTTTTTTTCTTTATTTGACGATAGGTGTTATAGATAGATGCTATGGAATAAAGAGGCTATGGGATTTCATTGGATCTTCCGGAGGATTTTACTTATGAGAACTTGAAAGTGAAGACAGGGTAATGAATTGATTAAAATTGCCCATACAATATTTTTGCGCAAATTAAAACTAGAGATGTTCCGAGAACAAAGCTTACCGAGTTTTTTTGAGAGAGTTTACTGATTGCCCCTGGTCATTTTCAGCTTCACCGGGCTTTTATGTAGGCGGCGAGAAACTTAAAGTGTTCCTGAAACCGTGTGAAACAGTCACCGTCGGAGGTTTTCTAGAGGGAACGGCATCGGCAACGGCACTTTAATTGCGTGTCCCCGTGCTCTACTAGATTCTCCGAGGGTTTGGATCGGATGAGGGACGAGTACCGAGTGTACTCGGTTTTTCCATTATCGAACCGAGTACGCGGTCGACTTACTCAGTTCAGCTTATATAGGTTTATATGTTGCTTATATGTTGGCGTAAAATAGCAAGCGTAAAAAATTTATTGTTCATTAATTTCTTTAAAATTTTTACCAAATTTTAATTTTTTTAACTTCTTACGACTTTTAATTTCAATATATCGTGAAACTGATTAAAGCGGTCCCTTGTCTACACACGAAGACTTTTTATCGGTGATCAGGGCCTACTGATCCCGATTCCCGAAGTGAATATTCAAAGAATGATGTAACGGATAAAGCTTGGGCAGAAATATCGTCAACAATAAATTGGACAGGTAAGTAATGTAATATAATATGTATATTATTTTTATTGAAAAAATTACACACAATGTTGCAATTTTTATTGGTTTAATTACAAACGACACGTCTACTCGACGATTCGTTTGTAGAACACTGCAGGTCTCGTAAGCGTTGCGTCGTAACGATACGCTTACGACTAGTGTGTGAAGAGCCTTAAGTTCTTTCTTTAACTTTGCAGAACAAGCTTCGGTGTCTCTGTAGATACCATTTTACAGAGACGCCGCAGCTTGAAGACGCAAAAAATCCCATCGCCTTGGAAATTAACCGTTATTTAGGTAAAATGAGAAAAAAATTAACCGGTTCTGCCCATAACTTCATTATCAACATTATCATCTAAGCCAAAAAACGTCCACTGCTGGACAAACGACCGGTTTTGTGCTGCTCGCATCCAGCGGCTACCCGCGACCTTCACCAAAACAATGGTAACCACAACATACCTTAATTTTAATTTCCAATAATGATTACAAGTTAATATTTATATATGTTACGGTTTATAGTCGAAGTGCGGCTACACCTAGTTTTAGCCGGCTAAAGCTAGGTGCAGAATCGTTTAGGTTTACAATTGGACCCGGTAGGTGGCGCTGCCATATGGGTCCATCATGGGGTACGGGTGTTATCAAGCGGACGAAGTCGCGAGTGGGCTGGACCACTAGTAGCTATATAAATGTTTTGTATGTTTCCAGTATTTTATTGTTAATTTTTATAATGTAAATTAAATTATTATGTGTTAATTGCTTACCTATTTCTATTATTTTCCTGAAACAAATGTCTATCATTAGGTTAATCGAGCACTTGGCATTTAAAATGAGTTACTCGGCCGAGTACGAGTAATACAGTAAATCTTGCCGAGTAATAAATGAGTACTCGGCGTATCCCTAATTTAAAAAAAAGGTTTTTTCTTGTAATTATGTTTGTTTTTGTTATTTTGCTAGTACGATGTAGTTTTGCGCACTGCATCATGTAATTGGTTGTTTATTACCAAAATTATTTATAAATAAAAACTATGTAGTCAAAAATATACTTACGATAAATTCAAATTTTGGAAAGTTATTCAGTGAATTTATTTTTAACTTTTATTTTCAAGCCTTTTCCACGAATACCTACTTGAAAAGTTCATATTATAAACTTTAAATATTTATAAATTTTTTGTAATGAGTACAAGAATTGGAGTTAAACATGCCTGTGTAGGTAGGTACGTTTTTAAACGGTTCTGTTTATTTATATATTTGTTTGGGTCAAATCTAGTAATTGGATTGAGCTGAAATTTTGCATTCATGTGTAAATCGGATGACAATGCAAAATTATTATGACATGCAACTGATCTGATGAATGAACCGGAAGGTGACCCTGATGTAGTGATCTACTTCCTCAATATGGGTATCAACAGAAAGGGCTTGATTAGTAGAATAGTTCTTTATGAAAATAAAATTAAAAATTAAAAAACTAAAAACTTAAAATGAATAAATAAATTTAAGTTAAACGGTTTTATTGAAAATAAAGATTTAAAAAATAAAAAAAAAGGATAAAAAACTTTTAAAGAACAAGCTTTCAATAACTTGTTAAAAAATAGCTAAAAAGTTATTTTTTTTTATAAATAAAAGCGTGTTACATACATTGTGTGTGATTGTAAATGAAAAATAATGAAGGTGTATTAGGCTAATTATGTTCTTTAATGTTTCATCACAATGTAACACGCTTTTGTTTATAAAGAAAAATCTTATTATCAGTTTTTAATTGTTTTTAACTTTTTAGTTCTTTTTTCTAACAAGTAATAAAAACTTGTTTTAAAAAAGTTTTTTTAATTAATTTTTTTACCTTTTAATTTTTTTTAAATCTTTCTTTTTATATGAGTATGATAATAATTTACGTAGTAAAATGTAAGTAGCACCATAAACTAATACTTTTAATTGTTACCTGTATCATCCGAACGATTAAATTCAACATATACCCATAACACTAAATCTTTTGCCTCTGAATTTAGGTTTCCGATGAAACTGAATCCAATTTCGCCTGCTCGCTGTCTGACCCTAATAAATCTACCTATGAACCCATTTTGGAGTTTTGTTTACCACGTCAGCTCGTGCATAGAATACGTAAAGGTAAACCTACATGATAATCGAGGATGCGAAACTAAACTTTAACCCTACGAGTTAAGAAGGCATATTGGTATGAGCTTCGAATTTTTCCTCTGTGCTTTTTACAAATTTAATGCTGCTATTGGAAAGATGGTCTATTTTTTTGTTTCTAAAAACAATGGCCTAAAAGCGACAACAACTAGTATGTATTGTTTGTTCCACCGTAAGCCACATCTTAACTAAACATCAGGTGAGATGGTGAATGCTTACATATTTAATATAAAAAATATCTAAATTACTTAACGATTTTTTTCGATCAAGTTAACTACAACTTTGTAGTTAGCTACACTAGTTAGTTATCTCGATCCGATCGACTAGTAAAGAAAACAATACTCGGCAAACACTTAAAACGAGATGTATCAAGAAAATAAATATATATTTCATCTAGTAAAATGCGAGAAGAATTTGATTTGATGAAGAGGGACGTTACTTGTAAAACTTTCATCTGGAATTAACCGAATTATTCAATTTGATATATATATTCAGAAGGAGTTTCAAACAATTTGTCGAGAATTTAGTGAACCAAAAATTACCTACGTTTTATAATTGGACACTATATTTAGAAGGAGTTTCCAACAATTTGTCGAGAATATAATGAACCCAATATTCCCTATGTTTTATACTTGACAATAAGTCTTCTTCTAGAAGTTTCTTCTCATTTTATACTACAAGAACGGGAAAGCACTTGACTATTAGGTATACCTTTTCATAATATGTGGAAGTAGGCCTAAACGCACTTTTCCCCCACAATACTTAGTAAGCAAGTAAACAGCCTATAACTGTCCCACTGCTGGTCAAAGACCTCCATCATTAAAATCAAGTCATCGCTACAATTGATGGGCAATGGTTTAATCACTACGCTTGCTAAATGCGGGTTGGTGATCACAAACCTGTGCTATGCATCGAAAAATCTGAAATACATTTTGCCCGACCTGGGAATTGAACCCGGGATCTTCAGGTATCGGGCCAAGCGCTCTGCCATTCGGCCACCGAGGCGTTCACAATACTTAGCCTCTTAGAAACAGGCTATCTTTTATCTTCCTAATTGGATAGTTGAAACCGAAGCTGGTTGGTCAATAGATAAACTTTTTGCATTTGCCAAAACGGTTTTCACCATAATTATCTATATTGTTCGAATGCTACAGTGCAAGTAATATTGTTTTATGATTATAGTTATATATAATTTTACGCAAATATTGTTGCGAATAAATTACATTGTGAAAAAATCCGTGTTGAAAAAAACTGATCTTTAATATTTGTAAAAATATTAAGACCGGATGTTGATGACGTAGTTGTCGACATTGAATAGGGCTCCTTTGGCTTACCGTGTTAGAGTAGACAGTGTTGATTAATTTCGTCGAGTTGGATTGAGCCACGATAGCACCTGACCCGGCATGTCATGGGTTCGAATCCCGCTCGTAAAATTTCTTCAACATTTTGTCTTCTTTCAAATTGTAATATTGTTTTTATAAAAATACATAAGATGGAGATAGCTATCACCAAATTTATTAAGCAAGCTTTTCTCATTTTTAATGCAATTCGTTTCAACCAGCATTGTTGCACATATATCTATGTCGAAGCTCTCCAAATATTTAACGTTGTCATCAAAAAATGTAGTGTTCGCGAAAAAAATAAGGCAGGCTTTCTATTTTTACCAAAAAAAATTTTACGATAACACGCGTCGTAAACGTTGACAAAACACAAGGATTTATAACGATACGTGCGGTAATTTAGTTATAACGCATGAATCTCGTCATGCATATTAAATTGTACGGATTACATTGCTATCTGGGCGTTACGAAATAAATTATGAAGAAATACATCACGGCCGACTTATATTGTAGCGTTAAAATAAACAATAAATATGGCGACAGTTTCCATGTTTCGATTACTTAAATGTGAATCGTCATCTGCTCATTTTTATCTCCCCACTGCTAGGGCGTGAGCCTCCGAATTTTTGATGCATAACCCGGGTCCGATCCGATCCGAATCCTTTGGATAATCTAGTAGGGAACAGAGGCACTACTAGTGCGTGATGCCGTTCCCTCAGGAAACCTACTGACGGTGATTCGTTTCACACGGCTTGAACCCTTATGCATGTTTCTCGCCCCCAAAACAGTCTGGTGACGCTGAATAAGCCGTTTCTGGTCACCAACCCGCATTTGGTAAGCGTACCCACAAATTATAGAGATGACTAGATTTTATTGATAGGCCTCAAAGGCCTATCAATAAAATCTTAAAATTTAAAAAAAGAACCAATACGAATACGAATCTCCTAGAGTTTGTTAAGACAATATTAACGTTTTGCCAAGCCCGTTAACAAGGATATTCCTATCCTAACCTTATCTTAGAGTAAAACTCACATCTTTTTGAAAAAGTATTGAAAAAATGTACAAACTTCAGCTGAGAATTTAGGAATTATACCTATATTTTCATTCAAATTGTGAATTTGTTTGCAACAAAATTTATGTAATATTATATACGAGTACAATCATAACCATTGATACCTTTTCATAAAAATAACGTTAAATTAGTAATCCCCCATTAACTGGACCGTGCATTTAGGGGCGCAACGGCAATGGTACGTAAAACTCGAGTGGCGTCCAACAAATGTATGCAAAAAACATTTAACGCCACCGCAGTGTGCTCTTCCAACGGTTAGTAACGTGCTGACAAAAAGAGCATGCGCGTCAGTAACACAAATTGAGGATTGAGGACAGGGATTCCGTATAGGTACCACAGAAAATATGATTTAAAAAAATCATCATCACTACCGTTAATTTGACTAATTGGGCTGTTTTCCCCGTTTTCTGGGTAAGTCGTGACCACCATCATTTTTGGTCTTAACCGCTAGACGGTTGGTTGGTGAATTCATGTGAAAGAAACATAAATTTATGCTAAAAATAACCATTACTCGTGGTTATTTTGTATTTTAGTTTACTGCTAAGTTCTTATTTATACAATATAGATTAAAAAGGTATTGAGAACAGTTAACTTTAATGTGTTCAAGAAACAGTATCTCTTTACAATTTTGTCAAAATAAATTTTTCATAACGGTACTGAAGGCCCATGGCGCCTCCAGGGAAATTTCCTTCTACTCAATTAATCTGGATGGGAAAGAAAGTCAATATAACGCGTGTCGAGTATCGTATTTAACGTTAAATTGACGAATAAAAGTACCTATGTAGCACAATGTTATTATATTAAGTGCTCGACAGTACTGTAGTGGTACTGTATGACATTGTGGAAATTGAAACTTTTTTTGTTAATTGTGGTTGTCTTCTATAACTTTTTGTTTATTTGTAATGGAAAGTGTCCTGCTATGATAGGGCATTTTCAATATTTTTGACGCTGTAAGAGAGAATAGAGCTGGACACTTGCTGAGTTTCTTGCCGGTTCTTCTCAGTTCAAGATCTCCCAGAGTAGACTTACGAACCGATGGCATAGTGACATTCACAAGAGCTACTTGTAGCGTAATTGTACAATAACTGTTTTTTTATCTTATTTTGAATACGATCGTTGTGGTGGTGTGTCTCCTCGTAAAATATAGAACACCTACTGTCGTGTCCTACTACTTCCATAAGCACGTATGGTGACCTATTAAAAGCAACTAACTAACTACACTTTGACCGACCTGGGTATCTAAGACCTGCGGATATCGAGCTGAGTGTTTGCCACTCAACCACATACGAAAAAGAAATAAAACAAAAAAGTTTTTAAATTCTTGACAACAAACATGACAACTTGATTCCTTACGAGAATTTAGTTACCTAATGGAGTTTCACTAGAGTTCTTCCCGTAATAACACGTGTTGTGAGATTCCATTTTAATTTCTATCTACCGTACAATGTACTACTAATAAAAAATGCTTGAAATTGGCTAAGTGCTAAACGCGAAGTCATTAATTAAAAAGTTATTTATTTATATTATAGTAGTTGGGTACTCACCTTAATATGCCTTTACACCTTCCTTTTTTGTTTGAGAGAGTTTGCCGACTGCCTTAGACGGCATTTTCAGCTTCACCGGGCTTTTTAGGGGGCGGCGACAAACTTAAAGGGTTCCTCGAGCCGTGTGAAATAAAAGACCATTGGTTTTCTAGAAACTCTCCGAGGTGTTCGGATGGGATCGGGGAGCGGAACAACTCGAGGGCGCCTATAAAGGCTTTGACCTCGGCTCGGGTTGACCGGGCCGTGGTGGTGTGGAGAAGCGCCCAGGTACATGTCTGTACCTGGTATAGAGCGCGTGTGAACCGGCTCGCCGTACCCTTGTTCTAAGAGTACGGTGCCTTGGGCCTAAAAGAGTGTGCATGCTTAGTGTGTTTTGTAAATGTGTAGTGGCATTTAGAGGATCGGGAGCTTTCGCCTCCCAGGTTAACGCAGACATTCGCCGCCTACTTAACATAACTCCAGCTAAAGGTTCAATATTCCAATGAAGGGAATCCTAAATGGCGTAGAATACTTGCGGCCTTTCTACTTTTCATGCGCCCAATAGAAATTCCGGAAACATTGGTTACAGTCAGTCGCCACTAGAATTTATATTGAAAAAAGGGCAATAAATACTTTTCGCTTCACGTAATCAATTCGACCTTTTTTACGAACGATTGAATGCGATTTGTGTATAGGGAGAACGTTATTGGGATTACGTACGTAATCATCATCTTATAGCCTATAAGCGACCTAATTAACCTTACCATAACAACAGAATGGTGAACGGGGGCATACTTTTTGTACTAATTAATAGTTACAGACAGCTATCCTATGACACAAACGTAACTAAATTCTGTACGTGCTTATAAAGCACGGAATAGTTAGAGATGGTCGACCATTCATGATAGTGTATGTATGTTTATGTATATATAATAATTATGTATGTATTACATAGATACTTACAATCATATATCTTGATTGCACCTACCAATGTTATCTCTGCACCACCCTATGGTTGACTGGTAGAGAATGCCTCAGGCATTAAGTCCACCATGTAATATTTATGTTGCAAAAGTTTAAATAAAAAAAATAAATTAATAAATAGTGAATGTCAAAAGTTGCTTTCACAACCAAAACACAGCTGCTATGCTAATCAAGGATAATGTATTAAATCTTTAGTACTTATATACTAATTTCGTAAATAGACTTACTAAATGAACCTAAGATTTAAATTTTCATTCCACAAAGATGCTCAAGTTGCCAATTCTCGAGACATTTTTGTAATGAAAAATCGTAAGTGTCATCCTAACCGTTCGGGAGGCGATTTTGAATCCTACCAGTGATCTTAAATTAAAAATGAAACAAAATACAGAATTATATTAAGTATTATATGCTTTTTATTACTTACAATTTGATTTTATAATAATTCAAAGAGCCACCGTGTAACCTAGATATTACAGTACAGTGCAATGTAGTATTTATTTTTAAATAAGAATATATTTTAAAATAAAAAACCGGAATCTTTAAAAACAATATTTTATTTTATTTGGGCACGACTTGCACTAAAACAGCAAAACAATTCTGTTAATTGTATACATTCCATTTATATACAACTGGAATATAGATACTCTGCGTTTATTCCGCAATATACCTTAATGAAATAACATGTACCTATAAGAACACTTTAAATATCGGAAGTTATAAGAAGAATACAAAATATCTATATACCTCAGTAATATTACAAGATCAAGAAAAGGAAAGAAAATAAGTAAGTAAAAAATATATTTACATAGAAGAAGACACAAAATGTAGATGAAGATATATAAAACATTATCACATGGTGCTATCTGTATTAAACTTGTTAAAAAAACGTATTGTATATTATACTTTATGTAAACTTATCTAATAGATATTGTTTTCTAAAGTTTACGCGAGCACAAAACAACTTTTACGGTTACAGAGAGACGGACCACGGACCCTGCGAAGGGTTCGAAACGTCAGGATAAACATTAATTAAAAGTAATGTGTAAAATAAACGCGAGCAGATCCGTAAAAGTTGTTTCATTTCAATGATCTAATTTAACTAAACTATGTTAGGCGTTGTAATTATTCCAAACAATTATGATCAAACATTAATTATATTCGTGACAAAGCAAATTTTGACATAAGTAATTAAATCTGTCACAATTGAGTTAGTTTAGTGTGTACATAAGCCATTTCATCATCATCATCATCATCAGCACCTCTCGACCTATTGCTGGGCGTAGGCCTCTCTTTGCTTGTAAGTAGTCACAAATTAATAAAAGAATTGGTAAGTACAGTCATCAAAACGCTGGTATTTCATTATTGTTATTTAAAATTATCGCTTAATATTAATTTTATGACAAATAAAAAAAATACTTTCATTTAACCTGCCCTAAATTATTTTTGTTATAAATATAATTGAAATGAATTTCATTCTAAAAAGCGTTTTTTACCGGTTTTTCTTTACTTTGTTCTTATTTTATTGCTTATGCCCCTTACAAATAAACAAAGAATAAGGTTCGAATAGTTATTCCGTATTTTGTTCCTGTCATGTAAGCGTCATTTTA
Source organism: Eudonia truncicolella (assembly GCA_949315975.1). Lineage (NCBI taxonomy): Eukaryota > Metazoa > Arthropoda > Insecta > Lepidoptera > Crambidae > Eudonia > Eudonia truncicolella. The sequence goes on from OX438836.1 coordinate 14,961,776, forward strand.
AATTAGAGTGAACGAGATCAAACACGGAAAAACTATTCAGACCTTATTCTTTGTTTATTGTAAGGCACTTAGAGTATATAACTGATATATAATGAAATAACCTATTCTCACTCAAATAATATTCTGAGTTCTAGTCACAACAAAACATTGGATGGTGTAATAAATAATTTAATCCCTTGATTTCTGGAAGTATTTTTCTACATGGAAGCGTTTGAAGTAAGCTATCAAATATAGCTGTTCTACAACAGTGGCACTATACTGCCAAGTGAGTCTGCGTAGTAATCAGGTCTTATAGTCTTGTGAGCTAACATGTATTCCTTGGTATTGTTTGTTAACACTAGTAAAGTTTTGAAACCGATGGACTTTCCGAGGCCGATGTCCTGCTCGATCCTGAGGGCAGAGTTTGAGAATGTTTTAACAAAACTGATTATACATTTTATACCATAACTTATTGAAAGAAAGAAAGAAAGAAAATAAGAAAAAAACATTTATTGACTCTCACATAACATGTGAAAAAAATTATAAAAAAAAAAGAAATACAAAAAGAAATGCAAAAACAAAAAAAAAAAAAACAAATAAAAGGAACACAACAGTGTGACGAGCCAATCAGGGGGCAGACTGCCTAACAGGCCCTGCCAGAATACCAGCGCCGGCCGTTGCGATGTGACTTTCTCACAACGGCCGGCGCTGGTATTCTGGCAGGGCCTGTTTCCATGCCAAGTTTCCATGCTAAAAGAGACATTAAGTCTCTCACTAATAAATTAGAGAAAATATATAAAAAATGCACACACATAAAAACAAAATATACAAAATAAAAGCGACGTACAACAATAAAAAAACCCTAAATAAATAAAAGCTGGCGAGGCGGACTTTAGTTATTATTCTGAGGGCGGACTGCACACTGAACGCAGCCAAACTGTCACTGTCATTTGTGACATTGACATTATTTGACCACATACACGTACTTATTTATACATAAAAAATGTTTTGTCCTGAATGACTGACGGATCAACGCACAGCCTAAACCGCTGATCGTAGAGACCTGAAACTTGGAGGGTGTGTTCTTTGTATGACGTAGGCATCCGATGAGAAAGGATTTTCCGAAATTCTACTCCTAAGGGGGTGAAAGGGTGGGCCAAAGTTTGTATGGAACAACGTGATTCCTTGGTCCAATCTACTTCAAATTTTGTATAAACCTTTTTAAAAAGAATTGATGGATGACGTGTTTCGTATTTTATTGAAATGCATCCCCTAACAAGGTTAAAAAGGGGTAGAAAGATATTTTGGCGGTGATTTGCTTCGAAGTCGATATCAATACTCCTCGTGCTTTTGATTTAAATAACGTTTTCTTTTGACTTATGTTTGAAAACTGAATCCAATTTTATTCAAAAAAGGTCACTCAAGGAACTCACTTAAAAACATAAGCAAATACTCTTTAAAATTGGAATGTCTCGAAAGTCATTGTACTATATTCGTACCTCATTTGAAGATTTTTAAGCTTAAAGAGGTTATGCACTTTTAGGACACGGCCTCATAGGGACGTAGAGTTCAAAATTTGAAATGGTAAGGATAGAATTTCGGAAAATCCTTTCTTATCGGATTAAGCTTAGAAACCTTCAATTGAAATTTCAGTAAAACTGTTCATTTGTCTCGCTAAAACTCGAGAATGGCTGGACCGATTTGGCTAATTTTGATTTTGAAAAATTTATGGATGTTCAGGGAAAGTTTAAACGGTGAGAAACATAAATAATAAGTAACGGAAAATACTAAAAATGATTTAATTTTCCAATACAAAATGATTTGTTTGTTTTGTTGTCATGGAAACTGTCAAAGCGGTATGAAGTCGGCCGGGTCAGCTAAGTTGTTAATATAACTGTTTAAAATAATGCATGCTATGCAGTCACTTGTATCAGTGTACTCTTACCATGTTTATTATTTATGAGTACGCTAACTGTGCCGAAATATCACATAATAACATGGTAAAAATCCCATCAATTATTTCTCTAATTGCTATTAGATTTGAAATGTTCTCTTGTTCAAATCTTTTGTAGTCCAGCAGTGATCACACCCGTCTTCCACCCTGAAATTCCGAGTTCGGTACGATCGGGTTGGTAGGCTTCTTAAGTCCGCCTGGCTAGCTACCATCATCTTAAGTCTGATGCCATAAAAACTATGTTAGTAAGTAGCATTGCTGTGTTTCAGACACAAATCTTTATACGCAGTTTCTCAATAGTTCGACACTTTCTATAGAGCCAAGCACGTCTCGGTTTAAAATATAAACAATTTTTTTAATTGTTTCTCCAACTTACATGTCACCAATGAAAAGCACTCTGCTAGGGTCGGTAATGCCGGCCCGCTTTAAAGCGAACTCTCCGAACATCTTGCCCGGCTTGCCCAACTGAATCGGTTGTCGTTTCGTTTCATCTACCACCAGGTCGGTGAAGACTCCGGTACCTGAAAGTAGATTACATTCTACTCAGTCATCGTCAGATTATGAATGTCCCACAGCTGCCCAGCTGGCAGGCCTTCCCACTTGGAAAATTGCACATGGAAAGGTCTTAACCCACCACGCTAGCCCTATGAGGGTTAATGTTAGATTTTATATTGAAAGTCTGCAAACGAGCTGATGGTGAGCGGTCACCGTCTCCCATAGACATTAGCCACATCAGAGATGTTGCTAATGTGCCAGCCTGAGAAAAAAATGGTGCGTAGAAAAAAGCTTTTCTGGAAGCGAACCATTCGAGAAAACATTTGCATGTAATGTTCATTTTGCATTTGTTAGTCCAAGAGAGATGTTACGGTACAGTTGCATAATAATGGCTAAAGCCAACAAAAACATAAAATGTTTTTGTTTTGTTTATATACTTTTAACTTAAATTTTGTTGCGAAACAAATTACCAAAACACAAATGTTAAAAAAAAATCCACGAGCAGGATTTGAACCTGCACCCTTCTGACATACCTCTCCTAATTGAGCTTTTGTTCTAACCAGCCCGTCGAAATAAATAGTGTTCAATAATTTGTGCGGGCAACAAAAAAACCGTTAAAACTCCTCTAACACAAAATAATACACCAAATTCTGTAATCGGTTTCGTAAATTTGCTATATTAAAATACATACCTAAAACCAAACAGCCTGGATTGAACGTGACATATTTATCCGTCGCCCCGTTTATGAACAGAACCTCCGGCCTTTGCAGATACGTCAGCGCCTTGTAAAGCCTCGGCAGGTTCACCCTCAAGTCGCTGTCAAACACCACCGCACCCACTTCGAGATCGTCCACCAGATACTGCATGTAGTCCTGATAGTACTCCGGTCCGACTTCTGGCTGTGACAAGCGTTTTACGTCTGATATTATCGTTTGAGTAAGGGCGCGCATACACTGTAAGGTCTCAGCCACGAGATTGAGCGTGCTGCGACACGACTAGCAAATTCTCTCTTCATTGCGTGGTCAAGACGCTTACTGCACTGCGTTTAGTTGGCAACACACGCTATGTATTAGGAATTCGCTGGATGCGCTGCCTGCCGGTAGCACTGATTCGTGCGTGGCCAAGAGGTAGAGCCTCAGCACGAGCGTCTTGCGACGCGGCGAGCGGATTTCTAGTTCCTTGCGCGTTATACTATGGCAGTTATAGTCAACGATGCCAGTTACATATAGAAATAACGTAATTAACTAAAAATTCGTTTGCCATGTCGCAAGACGCCATTGATCGTGGCCGTGGAATTATCTCTTCATGACACGGTCGTTAATTTGCATCAGACGCCATGTATAAGGAAGGAAATACGCTAGACGCGGGCGCCCTGATACGTGGTCGTGGCCAAGAGGTAAGGCCTCAGCACGAGCACGGTCCAATATGTACAGTCACGAGTACCGATATGTATACACTTGGACTCTTATTCCATTGTATTAAGGGTGACAATTGTTTACATATTTTTGCTCGTGTCTGTACACCCTGAAAATGAAACCAGGAACTGTCTCTAATTTTCTTTTTGAGAAAGTAGACCTGAGCCTACATACTCTCACAAAGCTTAGATATGTACAGACACTCTAAAGCAAATTATATAAAAACAAAACCTCTGTATAATATTCTACACCCATTACACAAGCACATACACAAGCGTTCGCCTTGGTTGAGAAATGAAGACAGTATTGTTTGAGTTAGTAATCCTGACATCAGGACGAGAGGCCGCGCCGTCTCGTGTTATAATGGGTTAAGCTTTGATTTTATACATTTGGACATGTATAAAATATCAAAGGAGCTAGATAATGTTTCACTTTAAGATAATTTAGGTCAAGTGACCTAGTGATATGGTTTCAAAGGGAATTGTATTAATGTAATTTGAAAATTCATGTTACTATTATAGTTTGTATAATGTTTCTAGTGAACAGCAGTTGGTGTAAAATTACTAAACACTATTAATAAACACACACACACACAAAATACAATACAGTCAAAACAAAGCAAGAACTAATAAGAATAGAATAACTAATAAAAAAAACACTAAAAAACTCTCTCTACTACGAATTAATCGAATTAAGACAGTATACTTTTTATCCCGATATTCCTACGGGAATGAATTTCATACCTTTTCTTTATATTTGGTTCCACAATTTACTTCTTAGGTCTTGGATTTGATGTTGGGAATAGAACCTATTTATAAGTATCAATATCAATACCTCCACAGCTAAATTGTTAAATTGTTAGGTATACTAGAATGAGTCCTTTTGCAAATTTAAAAGAAAGTTCTTTTATTTGTATTAAAACAGCATAATGTGTAACACTTTTTAAAAGGTGGAGGGATGTTATTCCATGTCATTCCAGAATAGTAGACAGTCATAACCATTACACCAAACGGCAGATTATTATGGTATGTTTTAACTGATTGTAGTTAAGTGAGTTGAGCTTATATCTTGTTACTACAAATTATAATATTAATAAACAGTCATAAATTTAACACATGATATAGTTTAAAATGCTTTTTAAGTTTTATTATTTCCTAGAGTAGACTGAGTAGCCGCGGTTCGTGCTCAGTGGCGTGCACTCGTAGAGGTCTACGTCCAGCAGTGGACGTGTACAATGGACATTGCCGATGATGATGATGATGATGAGTATTTTCTATTTTTTGCATTCATAATGCTTTAGTGTAGTTACAAGATAAAATTGTGAGGGTTACTTCACAGTGACTACGTCATTTATCATGGGATTACGTCTTTATCGATTGTTAAACACTTTGTTTTTTTTTTAGTTAATGGCTTCGTGCGATTAGCACATTTAGCCAGTGTCTAAGTAAGTTTTCTTACAAGTTATACATAAATATACAATATTTCCTTCTAGTATGATGATGATAATAGAAATGAGAAGTGAGAATGATAGACCCTCCAACCCCTCAAGTATCTCAGTAAAGATGTGGGGCTTTACTAAGTCCTCGGCGGACTTCTTGAGATAATTTGAAAAGTGAAGTTGGACTGTTTTGTTTCATTTGCCAACACTCATGCGCACTTTCGAACACTCAACGGTTAATAATCCACCGTTATTTCACATTAATATTCGACATAACACAAATTTTATAAATTAAAACAAAACCGCAGACATGACTCTTCACTTTCCCGCCAAGAAGTTCTGTTAAACACTTGCAAGGGTTCTTTCGACTGTGAGGGCAACTTCACAGTGACGTTTTACCGCTGCTGGCTTGCAGCGTTAATCACAAAGTACTAGAAAAAACCAACGTGTCTTCTTGGGTCTCGGTAGCTCAGCGGTCAGAGCATCGGACGGACCGGTAACCCAAGGGTCGTATAATAATATTCTATTATATATGTTACGGCTAAAGATGGGTATGAACATAAACTTAAGATTAGCCGGCTAAACTTAAGTTTATGTTCATACCCATCTTTAGCCGTAACATATACATTATAACATGGGTTCGATTCCCAATCGAGCTTCCTGATACTAGTTGGTTTTTTCAAATAAAATTTGATCTTGCATTCAAAGTTAACTTAAACAAACTTACTCCTTCTATGCATTTGTATCCGTAGCTCATAAGCACACGTATTGTCTCTGGGCACGTCACACAGTACACTTTCTTGTTGAAGTTAACTGATTTCAGGTACTCAGCTATGGCTTTTGATGGTATTGTGAGGTTTTCCTGAAAAAAAAGAGCAGTTAAGATAATTGTATCTTTAAATTAAGGATAGTACGGTCTGATATTTTTCGCGCGTAGAGGTTCTATCATCAATAGGAACACTGATGTCACCAGAAAATACAGGGTCTTTTTTAAAACAGTAGCCAAATATTCAGGAGCCAATCAGAATCGGTAAGTTAACAACTTTTTTCTAGTAAAATGGGTCGAAATAAGACAAAAATTTGAGGCGTCCCATACTAAACACATGGTCAGCCTGATTTGTATAAAGAGTCAAAAAATTTTGCCATATTTCGACCTATGTTAGGTACTAGAAAAAAGTGGTTTACAAACAAACAAACAAATCATTCGTCCGCTTAAGAACACCCGTATCCCATGATGGACCCCTATATAGGCGCCACCTACCGGGTCCAATTGTAAATTTAAACCATTCTCGAATCCACTTGAACACACACAAAAAAAATCATCCAAATCGGTCCAGCCGTTCAGTGACATACACGCGCACAGAAGTGTAATGCCACTTTTAATTACGAAATCACCGGTGATTTTCAAAAATCGCCACCCTGATCTTTCATTCGCATCCGATCATAAATAAAAGCAAGTGACCAAAGTAGTATTTCATGACATTTACTGTGTATTTGGGTAATGGAATATCTCCCATGAGGGGTATTGTTACAAACTTTTTCGTGTCAAACTTTTTTATTTTATTTCTTGTTTGAGTGACGTTTTAACTGTTACAGTTATTAGAAGTTTGCTTTGTTCGATTTATTGTTTTGTTGTTTAACGCTTGTTTCTACTTTTTATTGGCATCTTTTATGATCAACTTTACTAATATTAATATTATTATAATAATAATAATAGTAATAAGCCACGATAGCATAGTTGGTAGTGCACCTGACCCGGCACGTCATGGGGTGCAGGTTCGAATCCCACTCGTGGAATTTTTCCAACACTGTCTTTTTTCAAATTAATATTCTTATTGTATTTTCACTTAAAAACAGATCTTCTACGTAAAGTGTGTATTTTTATCGATTTTTTAACTCTCCTCGTTTGTCAGCAGGAGACACCGCTTGCTTTCGAAGCCTTCCGAAGCACGGAGAAACTTGAGATGTCAAATGAAAAGTTGCTTAAAAGGAAATACTAAGGTCGACTGAATTGAAAATTATGTATGAAAAGTAGACAAAAACGTTTCGTAGTCCCTAGATTCCTCCTCCAAAACTGGACCGATTTAATTACTTTTTTATTAAAAATTAAAGAAAGGCTTTGGCTGTGTCCCTATGTTTTCATTTTTTTTTTCATAAATTAATTATTAAAAAAGATATAATTCTTAAAAATTGGCTAGATTTTTCGCTGTTTTTCGAAATTTGACGAGATTTTAATGTATAAAAAAAAATATAATCAGATATAAAAAGTGAATATTAATAGTAATGTAATTTTTAAAAAAAATATATATTTATAAGAATGCTACATATAGGTAGGCCTGACAAGGTTTATGGGAGCCGAGAGTATAATTATGTATGTTATTGTACACAAACGATAGCTAATCTATTAAATAAATAAAGTCTAAAATATTTGTGTTAGACTGTTGTTTGTGTTATTAACAATTTTTTTTTAATTTATTTATTTAAGGACAGCTAGCAAGAACGTACACCAGAACAATGCATTGATACACTTCAAAATTACTTGTAGTTGTAGTGTATTACTTGTAGTGTTGTCTTATTTTTATGCTGCCACAACATGTATTACTATGCGACCAGAATCCAAATAACTAAGTTCAGAGTGAAACAAATTCAACGAGATTATAAATCTAAATTCACAAAGTATAAGTTTTCAAGCTTTAAAAACGTTAATAACAGGCACAGAATGACCCAACTAAAATATTAACTTGTACAAAAAGAAATAGTTTAACAAGCAATTAATAGAAAGGTTGATAACAAGCAACAGAATGAACCAACTTAAATATTAACTTGTACAAAGTGAAATAATTTAACAAGCAATTAATAGAAAGCTTGATAACAAGCAACCAAAACTAAAGTTATCAAGTACGGAGCAAAACAAATCTTGACAAGTACCAAGTGAAACAAGCTTTAACAGGTACAGAGTGAAATAAACTATAGCGGTATTAAACGAATTAGTAGTATTTTTTATATATTTTAGCGTTTTATTAACGCTTAAATATACTTAAGTAAAATTTAAACACTGAAAAAAGTGGTTAAGGCAGCCGCCCGGAATGCGGAAGGTGCGTTCGATTCCCGCCTGAGGTTGTCGTCTTTTTTCAGTGTTTAAATTTTACTGAATTAGTAGTAGTTTTAATATAACATAATATGGTGTCAATGTTCGCCATCTTGCGATAACAATCCCGATTGTCCCAATACCAAGGGCTTAAAATCCCATCGGAAGCAAAGAGGAGCTCGATGTATTTACTTTAAGTTTCCGGTAAATAAACCAAGTTTGAAAGTTATTTTAATAATACAATTAAAGTAATAAGTATACACTTTTAAACTTTTGCGTTCCATAGTAAACAAAGAAATTTAAACGGGGATTCATCATCATCATCATCTCAGCCAAAAAGACGTCCACTGCTGGACAAAGGCCTCCCTCAATAAAATCATTTTGAGGGGAATGCCACAATCGCCAATCTTGGCAGGCGGGTTGGCGTACGCAGTAAGGTAAGAATAATCACAGAGAGACGCTGCTGCCCATCCTCTGGAATAGTCCGCTTTCTACGACACACACGGGAAGAGATGGGGAAGAAACGGGAATTAAAGCAAACTAATTAGTAAAAGGTTTCATTCCTTCTTTATTCCCGACGTTTCGACCGAGTTACAACGGCCGTGGTCGTCGGGTATAAAGAAGGTTATCTTATCTTATCTTAGTGGGGCCTGCCGAGGTTTCCCTCTCGCAGTAACACCTCGACCCATCGGGATCTTTTGTGCAACCCCATCCTTTCACTCTTCCTCCTCTGTAAAGACAGAGGCCATAAGTTTGGCAACATCTTTAAGAGCGAAGAGCCTGAAGTCCTCCGGTTTCGGATAGGCCGACCCCAGGAGTCCCATTCTTTTCCTAGCCAGAGAGTCGCAGTCACACAGTAGGTGCTGCATCGACTCCGTTTCCTCTCCACACGCCCTACACAAACTATTTGTTGAAAGGTGCATTCTATGAAGCATTTGTTTTGTGGCATAGTGCCCTGTCAAGGCACCGATGGTTAGTCGGGCCTGCCGTCTACCGCCTCCACATATGAACTTACTCCGTCCTAAGGCGTTTTCGCCAAGGAAGGATTTGGAGTGTTTCATACCCGGCTGCTCTTTCCATTCGATGCCGTGCCTGTTTTTGATGTAATCTTTAAAGGCCTTGTTAATGGTACTTGGTGCAAGTGCCACGAACGGCTCAGGACCAATGAGCTGGGTCTCCGAGCCTTCCCTGGCAATAAAGAAGGTTAATCGCCGTTTAAATTTCTTTGTTTAAATTTATAAATGTTTTGCGATGTAATAATGTTGTTGTTACCTATACTGTTTTTAAAACGAACAGTAGTACTGTCTTGATTAAATTTGGACAACGTAAATTATTTGGAAACTATACTTGCTTAGTTCACTTTATAGCTTCTTATAAATTAGGATAATATATTGAAGCTTGAGGCACGGTAATATTATCTATCAGTATTGTAACTCGGCCTTATCTTTGAAATAAATGCCTATAGCTGCGCGGTACGTAAACACGCGATAGGCCTGCTCGGAGTGTAGGTAATCTCTCTGTTAAATGACGCGTGAGCGCAAACGATTTCCAACTTAAAAGTAGTTCTCCGCCAACTTGTTCCATAGCATCACATCCTCTTACCTACCGTATCATGAACCGCCTATAACTACCTAGTTCACTCGTATATCACTTTACCCTATACTAATAATAATAATAAACTTTCCTACACTCACACCAATTATCTAGCCCAAGAGAAGCTTCGTTATGAAACTCGTTAAATGGTTACTAGACAACGGATAATCATACTAAAAATACTTAAATACATACTTATTATACATAGAAAACACCTGGGTTTTTCTAAATTGACCCGACCAGGGATCGAACCCGGGACCTCAGAGATGGCGATACCATGAAAACCATGGTGGCCAAGGGTTTTCATACACGGACCGCTTAGTGAAGCTGCCAGTTCACCAAGCTGCTGACCGCCCGGAGCAGCCACAACTGCTTAAGTGGTTTCATGTATGTTTTTAAATAGAAGACCGTAGTTCACTATGCAGTCGCAGCTTGAAGCAGTCGTTCCTGATTGCTTCAAGCTGCTAATGTATGGCACCGTAAGACGCATGACTACTTTTCTCTATTTCTTTACAACTACACTCTGCTAGATTCTACAAGGCGTCCAAAGTCCGAATCGAATGATGGGGATTTTTTTTACGGGTAAGCACAGTGCCTTGATCTCACCCGACGTTATGTGATGATAAGGCCAATGATGGAAGCGCACTTCACCCGGGACCCTCAACTAGTGAGGCACTGGCTATCTAATCTCTAGTTGCCGGAACACAACAATGCTACAAACATTGATGTTATGGCGACAATTTAGATGAGATGGTGGTAGCTAGCTAGCCAGGCGGACAAACAAGCCCTACCACCAACGATACCGAGTACACAAACATGTACCCCCCCTCTGGGAATCGAACCCGGGACCTCTGGATCTAAACCGGTGGTCTTAACCACTAGACCACAGAGGCGGTTAAAATATGCAAGAAACCGTTACATTAACTCTAACTAAGATTTGAATCGAAAAGACTATCTTTCCTTTGTTTTTTCTCTCGCGTAACCGACCGGGTCCATAATTAGAACTTTATGTATTGTTTTGTTACCGTGCCTATGTAGGTACATTAAGGTATTGCAATAAAATATTTAGTACCTACTGAGTAAGCGGCTAAGAGTAGATACATAAATCAAAGCATCACGTATAACTAATAACACCAATATCTATTCCAATTATAGGTCGGTATTGTGTTTTGATTGCATCATTTGTGTTGACCGACGTTGTTCATTATCTTGTAACATAATCAGAAACACAACACACACAGTGTTAATGTTTTCGATTTGTTTCCGCTCTGCCTAGTGCGAATTTTATTTACCATTCGATTACGCGTTAAGGCGCTGACAACTATGAAACAGCGCTGTCTGTTGCAAAGGGATCCAAATAGAACGTGAGCAACTGGATTCAAATCAACAATTTCGAAAATCAATAACGTTTTTCTTACAAGTATCTACTACAAATAAGAATACTCGATTACATTAACGTAGGTATTAGTTAAAATGAATGAAAAAGATAATCATGTAGGTAAATAAACCTAATTATACTATTTAGAAGTGACTGAAAAATATTCTATCAAGACAATTTTATAATACTGTATTTTGGAAATAGTTACATTGTTGCAAATATAGTATAGTAAATTATAACATATTTTCTTGACGTTGTACGTTACTTGTGACATTTTATATTGCCAATGCATAATTATATTGTTTCTTTACTTTTATATGAAACGCATTTCATAGTTGTCAGTGCCTTAACAAAAACGAAAATTTGTATGGCATTGAAACCACATGAAACAGCCAGCGCTTCCCGCTTTTAAACTAGGTGAGTTGCAATTTTAATAATATAACATAAGTCTCAATTATAATCGCTTTTCTACTTCAGCTGCTATACTAGACTTTTCAAATTAAGATTACACAAATGATGCAATCAAAACACAATTATATTGTGTTAACCGCGTAATCGCGTAAACGCGATAACCTTACCTATAACCGATATAGCGATATACCGATATACCGATATAGCGATACCTTAACGCGTAATCGAATGGTAAATAAAATTCGCACTAGGCAGAGCGGAAACAAATCGAAAACATTAACACTGTGTGTGTTGTGTTTCTGATTATGTTACAAGATAATGAACAACGTCGGTCAACACAAATGATGCAATCAAAACACAATATAATTGTGTTTTTCAAAACATGTTTTTCAAAACATCAAAACACAATATAATTGTGTTTTTCAACAACAACAACAACAACAACGTCGGTCAACACAAATGATGCAATCAAAACACAATATAATTGTGTTTTTCAAAACATGTTTTTCAAAACATCAAAACACAATATAATTGTGTTTTTCAACAACAACAACAACAACAACGTCGGTCAACACAAATGATGCAATCAAAACACAATATAATTGTTTTTCAAAACATGTTTTTCAAAACATCAAAACACAATATAATTGTGTTTTTCAAAACACAATATAATTGTGTTTTGATTGCATCATTTGTGTTGACCGACGTTGTTCATTATCTTGTAACATAATCAGAAACACAACACACACAGTGTTAATGTTTTCGATTTGTTTCCGCTCTGCCTAGTGCGAATTTTATTTACCATTCGATTACGCGTTAAGGCGCTGACAACTATGAAACAGCGCTGTCTGTTGCAAAGGGATCCAAATAGAACGTGAGCAACTGGATTCAAATCAACAATTTCGAAAATCAATAACGTTTTTCTTACAAGTATCTACTACAAATAAGAATACTCGATTACATTAACGTAGGTATTAGTTAAAATGAATGAAAAAGATAATCATGTAGGTAAATAAACCTAATTATACTATTTAGAAGTGACTGAAAAATATTCTATCAAGACAATTTTATAATACTGTATTTTGGAAATAGTTACATTGTTGCAAATATAGTATAGTAAATTATAACATATTTTCTTGACGTTGTACGTTACTTGTGACATTTTATATTGCCAATGCATAATTATATTGTTTCTTTACTTTTATATGAAACGCATTTCATAGTTGTCAGTGCCTTAACAAAAACGAAAATTTGTATGGCATTGAAACCACATGAAACAGCCAGCGCTTCCCGCTTTTAAACTAGGTGAGTTGCAATTTTAATAATATAACATAAGTCTCAATTATAATCGCTTTTCTACTTCAGCTGCTATACTAGACTTTTCAAATTAAGATTACACAAATGATGCAATCAAAACACAATTATATTGTGTTAACCGCGTAATCGCGTAAACGCGATAACCTTACCTATAACCGATATAGCGATATACCGATATACCGATATAGCGATACCTTAACGCGTAATCGAATGGTAAATAAAATTCGCACTAGGCAGAGCGGAAACAAATCGAAAACATTAACACTGTGTGTGTTGTGTTTCTGATTATGTTACAAGATAATGAACAACGTCGGTCAACACAAATGATGCAATCAAAACACAATATAATTGTGTTTTTCAAAACATGTTTTTAAAACATCAAAACACAATATAATTGTGTTTTTCAACAACAACAACAACAACAACGTCGGTCAACACAAATGATGCAATCAAAACACAATATAATTGTTTTTCAAAACATGTTTTTCAAAACATCAAAACACAATATAATTGTGTTTTGATTGCATCATTTGTGTTGACCGACGTTGTTCATTATCTTGTAACATAATCAGAAACACAACACACACAGTGTTAATGTTTTCGATTTGTTTCCGCTCTGCCTAGTGCGAATTTTATTTACCATTCGATTACGCGTTAAGGCACTGACAACTATGAAACAGCGCTGTCTGTTGCAAAGGGATCCAAATAGAACGTGAGCAACTGGATTCAAATCAACAATTTCGAAAATCAATAACGTTTTTCTTACAAGTATCTACTACAAATAAGAATACTCGATTACATTAACGTAGGTATTAGTTAAAATGAATGAAAAAGATAATCATGTAGGTAAATAAACCTAATTATACTATTTAGAAGTGACTGAAAAATATTCTATCAAGACAATTTTATAATACTGTATTTTGGAAATAGTTACATTGTTGCAAATATAGTATAGTAAATTATAACATATTTTCTTGACGTTGTACGTTACTTGTGACATTTTATATTGCCAATGCATAATTATATTGTTTCTTTACTTTTATATGAAACGCATTTCATAGTTGTCAGTGCCTTAACAAAAACGAAAATTTGTATGGCATTGAAACCACATGAAACAGCCAGCGCTTCCCGCTTTTAAACTAGGTGAGTTGCAATTTTAATAATATAACATAAGTCTCAATTATAATAGCTTTTCTACTTCAGCTGCTATACTAGACTTTTCAAATTAAGATTTTGGTATAAAATAAAACATGATGCGTCTGTATAAATAACACTGTTTAAACTTCACTACAAAAAAGTGTCAGATGACGGTTATCACTGATGACCTAAAGTTTTAGGCAACGTGTTGACTGCAGCTGCCGAATAAAAAGTGTCACCTAACGAAGCAAAGCAGTTACCTGAAACTTAGGAGTCGTCGGTTTAAAATAGCATAAGTCTCCATGACATCCCATGCTGGTCAGGGACTTGAGTACAATGTATCAGCTGGTTCACTTCCCGTGCATATCGTAAGAGCCGACTTAGATACAAGGGTTCCAAATTACTCGCACATCAGGCGATCCGCTTGCAACCTCTGATGTTATCTATTCGACCTCGGATCCCTACTTTGTTTATGCTAAATGTGGCGCCGGGTCAGTAATGGCGAGCATACACAAAATTGGTAATTTCGGTGCTTTTTATACCCCTTTTTGCGGCAATGACGTGAGAGTATTGTAAGTATATGTATGTACATTCATCATTGTTCCATAACACCCCTTTTATATGACAATCGCATTTTAACTGTCCAAAACTTCAAAGACCAATGCTCGGCAAAGAGTTTTATTGTCATTTACTTTCTCATTGTTTATTTTAATTACGTAACACCATTAATTATCGTCACAGTTTAATTCGGCCGCGGTTTTACATCAAACGCCTGAATTAATAAAATGTTTGTGCTCATTCAAAATGTAAGTGATCCCTTAATTACGCCTTCTTTAATTGCTGTGGGACCAATTTTGAGGACCTTAATGTGTCAAGTTCGGTAACAATATCATTAATATAGTTTAGATCCCGTTGGAGCTTTTTAAAGAAATGTTATTTACTAAAATCGGTTGGAATAAAAGGACAAAAATAGTCTCAAGTTTTTGTAATTGGTAAGTAGGAAGAAGTGTAAAAACATCGATCTTTTACGTAAGTACTTAATTCCCGTTGAGCGCTTGAAAAATGGAACGCGACTTCGGGGTCACGGGTTTAATTAATTTATTATCTTAATTATTGGCTTCGCGTTAAGCATTTAGCCAATTAAAAGTATTTTTTATTATTAGTAGTAAGGGTACAAATTGTACGGTAGATAGAAATTAAAATGGAGTCTCACAACACGTGATAATACGGGAAGAACTCGGGTGAAACCGTCACGGGTTTATATCTGCAGCTCCATGGCCACAGGCCACAGTCACAGATTACCTAATAGTACAGTTCCACAATGACGTTGGTGCCGATGACAGTTAATATTAAGTGCAAATACTCTGCAACTTTAATTTAATCTTTATGTTTAAGTTGTAAGGTTCACAGTAAGCTTAAATTGTTGAATCAATCCAATGTTTTTTCAGATTTTGTTATTCGTAATTTAAATATATAGGTATGAGCAAACAGGACCACTTTCGTGTTAAAAGAAGTATTTTTTTAACACTTTTTGCTACTTATCAATTACATAATTTTAAATTTATATTACAATAAACTATTATGTAAATGACTAATAAGTAGTTTAAAGTAATAATAACCACAGAATAATGGTCTATATAAATTCGATTCCTTAATATATTTCAAGCCCCTATTCGATAACCATACAATTGAGATATGTTTTTAATTCAATTAAATGGAATAAACAATCTGCAAAACTATGCTAAAGCTATTCTTTTGATAAATGGAATATTGATTTTCCTTTCATAAATAGTTTCAACACTAATGGTTATTAACGATAGACGGAGATGTCTGTTCGTTGCTAAAATAGTAAAGAAATAAAATAAAAATGAGTCCAGTAACGGGTCGACACTTTCCTGAATTCGCTACTTTAGATAATTCGCTACTTTCCCTAAGTTGACACTTTGAATTGTTGAATTCGGCACATGTCTTATTGGACACTTTACTGTTTTGATACTTTGATACAGTAATTGATAAAATAAATTAAAAGAAAAATCAAAACAGCTGAATTTACTATAGCGTTGTTTTATCAAATTTGTGGTATTTCATCTGCAAAGGTGAATCTGCATGGCCATCAGTTGCAACGACCGTTGGATAGATGGCACTGTGCCGCTATTAGCACTCAAAAATTAAAAAGCAGTGACAAAATTCAGCGCTTACGTCAGCCTTCCCGGTAGCATAGCGGTCAGTGCAGCCGCCCGGATTGCGGAAGACCCAGGTTCAATTCCTGGCTGGGTTTAATTTTTTCACTGTATTTTATAAATTTTATAAATATTTAATTTAGCTGAATTTATTTTAACTTTATCTATCACCTTGACTAGGTACCTAGCTGAAATTACATCACATGTCTTAAATGTACCTACTAAATATAAATTGTAGATTACAGGGTGATATAACGGACACCTCCCGTATTCGTCAATATGAAGCTAGAGCTAAACACACCAGGAGCACGATTCTCATATAATTTTCATAGAAATGAATACATGACAGTTACACAGATTGCTGACAGATAAGACAGTAGCAAACAGAAACTTATTAAGTGACCAGTATACTTGACCAAAGAGGGTTTGTTATCAGTGCTTGAGACATATAAAAAAGGCAGAAATGTATGCCTTGGAACACCTAGCTAGAACAATCGCTGGAACTGAATTGACAACGAGTATATTTAATTCCTCGTGTCAAACCAGTTCGAGGAAGAAAGTAAAAAGGTAAAAAGTTCACAAAAAATATAACAGAACTCGATAACACAAAAGATTTAGAGCGCAACTGTACATGATTACAAAGTATCAAAACAGTAAAGTGTCTTATAAGACATGTGCCGAATTCAAGAAAGTGTCGAATTAGGGAAAGTAGCGAATTATGTAAAGTAGCGAATTCGAGAGAGTGTCGACCCGTTACTGGACTCATAAAAATCATAAATAATATTATTAACATTTCTCTGACTCACAAATCCATTATCGATGTCCACAGACTTGAAATGGGCCTCATAGTCCTGCTTGGTTCTCAAACTGTTATTTGAAACGTAGTGTACTGTTTTGCCATGTGTTTTGATTTTTTTGAAGAACTCTCCTGAGCCAGGCAGTGGAGTATTAGCCCATATCACACCTGAAACAATAATGAGTGTTATAAGATAAAATAAAGAAAAAATATAATTTCCTTTGCGTATTTTAAGTAGGATTCTGGACAGGATCCTACTAAACTATAATAACCTAATAACTTATACCTAATTTTGAAGAGATACAGTAGTGAACGCACCCTGTCTGCGATAACAAAGGTTAAGCATTTTTAGTAAATTCTGGTCATCAGATTGGTGACCAGAAAAGGTATCATCTCGAGCTCCTCCTAGCTTCGGAAGGCATTTAAGCCGTTGGTCCCGGCTGCATTAGCAGTCGTTAACAACCACCAATCCGCCCGCGTAGTTGTTTATGGCCCGTTCTCCTTATCCATCCATAGGGCAGGCTCGTGTCCCAACAGTGGGGACATAAAATAAGCTGGTTATGATAATGATGATGACCGTTTCTACCACCAAGCGACATTGCTTTGTATTGCTATGTTCTCTCTCCTTCTTATTCAGATACTCCTTTCTGTTAATCGAGCTATATTCATACGTGAAAAAAACCTTTATGCCCCATTTAACCACATTGCGCACGCGGAGGAGTGTAAGATTTACTTAAGTTAAAGTAATCCTAAATGTATATTTAATACTTAAGTGTTAATTTACATTGTATATTTTGAGAGTTACGGTTGAATTTCGACCACTAGTAAATACTATACAACCTGTATTGGCATGCACTGTACAAACTTTTGGGGTGGACTCTACACTCAAATATACATGATAAAAAAATTAAAAAAAGATCCAAATTCCACGTGGTTAATTGGTTACTTTGCGTTTTTTTCCCCACAAAACCGACATATTTGTTTTTTTTTTGTTCTATTGATGTTCGCACTTTTGGCTACTTTGCTGATTGTTATTTCTTGCGACTAGTTTCACCTTTTTTAAAAATTAAACCTGTCAAAATGGAGTCCATCAAGGCGACAAAATATCGATTTTCATAATTTTTTTTCAAAGAAACTACGAATTTTCTTGATGTGAAAGTTTGCACAAATTACCTCTTTAATACAGATCTTTTCAATAAAAAAATTAAAAACATTCAACTTTGGTTACGCGATAGTAAAGTTTAACCGAAAAAAACTTTTGCCATAGCTAATTTTTTGGTCAAGTGTGAGTTATACACACGCACGCACATACGCACATACTACCCAAAACAGTAAAATTACCTCAACAGACTTAGAATTTTATATACCTATATGACATAATGGTTAAACAATAATTGAAGAAATTTGAATGTTTCGAATAAATTACGTGTTTGATCGGCAAACATATTAGATGAAATAAATGTTATAATTAAATCATAAAAACAGTATAATATCTATATAATTGTTATCTATTGTTTGTGATAAATCATCATGGAAACATAATACTGCAGTGCAATTTTACATTTTATTGTTATTGCATTTTATCTAATGTTTAATTGACAAAGGATAACGTTGCTTCATGTAAAATAATCCATTTAAAACTGTGTTTTTGATTATACACATTGTGTAATTGTTTCTGATGAAGTGAAACATAAAAAACGAATGATAAAACAAAAAGTAGTATAGTCGTAGTAGAAGTATTTAGTCTTTGAAACGGGCCTCATTCACGATTTATTATCATTACATTACACATAATTTATTTCAACTTCCCCCTAGCAACCAATTATAAACCAAAAAACATGACGAAACAAAACAAAAGGCCGCATCCACATGTTCGATGTAACACGGTAATAGGTTACGCAACTCACCGTCACAATCGGAGAACACATGATCGAATGAGTCCAAAAACTTTTTAAAATCACTCGATTCTAACCCTAGTAGATCCACCGGTTCCGCCATTGTCACTTGTAATGATAATAATACAATACAATACACAATACAATACAATAATATAATAATACAATATTCAATACACTTAATACACTGGCGAACACTTGTGTGAATCACGTGTGTGGATAACCCAGTTGTGCGGAATACTGCGCTCGCGTCACTGCGTACTAATACTATAAGGGGCTATAAACGGCGGGCGGCGCGCCGTTTCCATTAATGCACGGCTATGGTGAACGAAACGAATCACTCGTTAATGAATGAATAATTGATTGATGTTTCGTGATGAATGAATGTGAATGAACTTTAACTTTTCCTTGGAGAATAAAGGCATGACGAATAAATTACTTATGCTAAGATATATTTAGTAATTATTGTTCAACTGATACAGAATCTCCGCGAGTGCATGGCAAGGTTGTTTTACATAATCTCTGATGTCTGATATTGATTGTTTTTATTATTGATTGTTTACAACAATATAAACCATAATGATAATATATAATATTAGTTGTTGCCCGCGACTACGTTCGCGAAGACTAAAGTAAAAAAAAAAAAGTATCCTATATGCTGGTCTGGGTCATGGTCTGTATATGAGAAAAGTTTCATTAAAATCCATTTAGTAGTTTTTACGTGAAAGAGTAACAAACATCCATCCATACTTACAAACATTCGCGTTTATAATATTTGTAGGATTTTTGTTTTTACAGAATATAAGTTTTATTTTATTTATTCAAGTCTTATTGTTAAGATAATAAGACTTGATTGCCATCATTTTCTTACTGTCAAAGTTGCAGTGGACTTAACCTATATTTCATAATACGTATTTCCGGCAGATTTACCATACCACGTTCATCGTCAGCCTATCCACACGATTCAGGTCATTGTGTGAACAAAAATAGCACACGGTTAGATCAGTCTACAAAGTATTCAAACCAAATAATTTGAAGTAAATATTTCCATTGGTACCTAGCAATTCGGATTATGCCCACGCATTATTGTTTATGTGGGAAGGCCCGTAACGTCCCACGCACGTTATGTCCCACTGCTGGACTCATTTACGTAATCTCTGATGTCTGATATTGATTGTTTTTATTATTGACTAGTTGTTGACTTCGTTCGCGAAGACTACAGTAAAAAAAATGTCCCACTGCTGGACTCATGTCCAGCAGTGGGACATTAAAAACGGATTTTTTAATGCAATTTAGGTATCTCTTAGGTACCTATCTCGGAACGTAATAAAGTCATAATCTGGGTGCCTAGTGCGAGTTTCACAGTGAAACAGCGCCTCCTGGTCGAATAAGAGGAAAGTTATGCGTTAACTTTTGCGTGTGAGTGTGGACTTTAAGTAACAAAAACATTGTTTTTATGTTTTATACTGTAAGTTTAAGTATGAATTTTGTTTACCATGCGTACTCATTCGATTACGTTTACAAAAACAAAAAATTGTAATGTTATAAGGATCAATATCCATTGGAGAAATTTGACAGGTCTACCCAAAACTGTCAAATTTCTCCAATGAATATTGATCCTTATAACCAAACAATAAAGTTCAAAAGTGGATCTGCCGCCGTGTGTACATGAAATTCGCACTCAGCATTCTGCTCTACTATTGATGTTTGGTCTGTGGTTTGAAGTTAATTTAAGTTAGAATTAATTAAAACCCACAGATAAAATAAGTCAAAAGCTAACAATGGAACCTAATTAAGGTTAGTCAATAAACTAATTTATCTATGGAAAATCCCCGATTTATATTTAACTTACCTACAAATACTCGTATAGTGAAGAAAACACACATTTTGTATTTGCAAGTAGATTATTTTTGAACCGTTACATTTTGATTTGAAATGAATTCACAAACGGAAATTAGATAGAAATAGGTATGATTGTATGTACCTATAAATACATGGTGTATTTTAATTTGCAAATAATATTTTATTTTTAAGCCCTTCATATGAAAGTTAATAACAAAAAAAATGAAAAGAAATAGTTATGTCACCAACTAACTTAGAGAAATTACTCAGTAAGAATATTTAATGCAGACACCTACGTGATTGTAAAGATGAAAATTTCTAACGAGTTGCCATAAAGGCTCTCTGGGGATCAACTAACTTTCGTTCGGCGATAAATTGTCCGTGCCACGTAGGGTTGTCGACCGCGTGTAATCCTTCTGCTCAAAGTTAACAGGGCTGCATTAAGGGTGGTACAGTTTTAGCGATGTCATAAAAAATAACCTACACACGCCTCCTTATCATAACCTGTCAAATTTCCTAATAGACTTTGAGCTTTGTTTCTACGAGTTCAACATTTATGGAAAAAAAGTTTTAGTTTTGGATAGTCTGAATGTGCAGGCGTCTGTTCAATTTACCACCGGCCTGGGATCTCAGCATACAAGAGTTTTTTTTTGTAAAACGGAACGCATCCGATAAAAATAATTAAAACATAATTTTATGAAATGACCTATCAAGTCAGAGCTCGACAAAAGTCAAGTTTAATTTCAAATACATAATTAATACGAGTGTAAAAGAATCCTTGTGGAAATTAATCATGGTTAAACATTTTGCTAAAACCCAGATAAAAACAGCGTTATTTGAAAATAAAATAAAGTGGGATAAAAGGTTTAAAGTTTTGACATAATTTTACGATAAGATCGGTAATTTTAGAATAATGGGCAAAATGCCAGTTTTAATGCCAAGTTGTGAGATTTAAAAGTAGACTTACTTCAGTAAAAATCTGTCTTATACTTTTAATGGATACAAATGATAAAGCTATATAAATATATACGAAAGTGAATAGTACAACGCACACTTTAATGTTACCTAAATAAGTTTGGAGATATCCTTGATTCGGCCCTAGAAGTAACTCTGGGTCTGACACAGCGGAAACCCGTCCGCAGTTTTTTTCTTTAGTCATCATTAGGAAAGGAGATTAACGTAGATCCGTAGGTATAGCCATTATAATTACTGAGATGAACTATTATTTACCTTTTTGCGTGAAATATTTCTTGTAGTAAATGTATTTTGACATTGTTTGGTTGGTTTCTGTTGATCAATTTGAAGGTTAATTGCCGCACTCAGATACGGCACGTAAACGTTAATTATTTAAAACATCTACAAGTATGATTTTCAGTGTAAAAACGTCTCTATTACTGACATCGTATGCGTTTTAATGAAATGAAAAAAAAAATTGTACTAAGTTAATATTAACGTTATTAACAGAATCCAGCAGTTATATAAGTTATATATTGACTTAATTTTTTTAAACAATTGCAGTTTGATAGTATTTAATCACACTTTAGTAGTTTAGAAATCTGGATTAAAAATATATTTTTTTTATAATTCTCGCAACAATTGTTGTTTCCAAATATCAAATTTCAACATGATTAAGAATTCAATTGTTTATTTAAAGATTAACACTTACAGAAATTCACGAACAAAAAAAATATTGCAAAATTATAAAAATACAAAAAAGAATTATACAAAAAAGTGTGTGAAGTAGGTACGTCATCGCTACAAAACAACAATGGACACAAATTGTGTTATCGATTTGAATCGCGCCGTTCGTCGCCACAGTGACGGCCTTGCTCGGGCCAACCCACAATTAGTTCCAACATTGACATTCGAAGGGAAATGAGAAGGGATCGATTGGTCTCACCGATTCCGATAATTAGCGCGATTTGCGGTCACAGGTCAACGGGTTGTTTTTAGATCAATGATAATAAGTTATTTCCGTATTGGTTGAAATAAATAGTTATAATAATGGGCTTCGATGAGTTCGAGCAGCTCGATAGGCAAGATTCGCAAATGCCGGTCATCGGTTGGGTGATCAAAATTTATCATCTCGAGCTCTTCGTGTTTCGGAAGACACTTAAAGTTAAAACCGTTGGTCCCGGTTGCCAATCCGCACTGGTGGTGGTGGTTCATGGCCCGTTCTCCCTATCGAACATATAGGATGGCTCGTGCAGCAGCAGTAGGGACACAAAATGGACTGGTGGTGATGACTATAGGCCTATGCAATTGACGTCGCGACTTCTCGGTCCTGAGTTTCTTTATCTTTTGTCCTTCACTTTTAGAAAGATTAATGCGCTCTTATCACTTTAATAACAGTCCTGCTACCTAGTAAAGCTGTTACGCTTGTATTAGGTATTATCACGTCAGTAGTCCAATAGATCTAAGGAGATTGAACCGCGAATTCTGACATCTAAATCGAGACAGATGTTGTTCGGCTAGAGCAGTCTTTCCCAACGTGGGCGATAACGCCCCCTTGTGGGCGCTGCAGGCCTAAAGGGGGGCGGTAAGAGACCCAGAAAAAAAAGGGGGCGTTGTGTAGGGCTTTGGGGTTGATTTATAATTTCATCTACCTAGCTAGGAAGACTCTTAGACACCGACTGAGCTCTCGACTCTCGACTACATCTTGTGAACATCAACTAATATTAATTAAGATATAGCTCAAACTCGGTTCGATATAATAGACCGCGGGCAATCATGTTTTAACAAGTTTTTGTTAAATAATCCGATTTGTACATTCCTGTATCAATCGGCTGGTTCTATAATACTTGTTCTTGCTTGTCGAGTACGATTGGGCGTCGAATGAGATAAACGAGTTTATGCACGTTTGTCTTATTCCTGTCGGTGCGTGCTGCTTATGCAATCCTATATAAACGACGTAAATTTATTTTATCTTATTTATCATCTACCCGAACAGGAATCGAACCCGGGAGGTTACGGAGGCTACAGAGGTCGTCAAAACTTTTGACGACCAAAGAAATTTGTTAAAGGCACTATTGACTAATTAGTAGTTTGAAAACTATCAGTCAAATTTCTTTAAAATTTTAGGAGGTTAGTAAAACATTACTAGGAAAGCATCTTTATATTAGAACTTTTTAGTAAGTTATCCTTTCCATATTCGAATGTTATTTTATAAAGCCTATAAACGGCAAAAACACACGTACCTGCTCGTAGAATTGCTATAAATATTATGCAGACGTGTTCTCATTTAAAAAAAATCATATTTAGCAATTTGTTTTATAATTTCTTGCCACGTGGTCTTTTATCTCAACAAATACGTTAAGCAACTCATTTACTTAAATATTTTAGGAGAAAACTAAAGGTGCGGCTATAACCCAGTCGGTCAGCGATTCATCATTATTAGTTCGTGTCAGCCGACTGCTGGATCAAGACCTCTCCTAGTGCATTTTTAATTGTATTTTAAAGACGATACTTAGTTTATGGCCCATTTCTTTTACATAAAATATAACGTTAAATAATTGTTATTTAACGTTATATTTTATGTAAAAGAAACTGCAACACTCATAAGAAAAGATACTTTAAAGTAGCCTACCTATTTATAGTTTAAACTTTATTAATATCTATTATTATCCCCAGTATACCTAGGACATAAAATGAGCTGATGATGATGATGATGACAGATAGATAGCACTATTTTATAATAATTACTATAACATAACAACACATCACGTTCTCCTATGACAATCAGAGTTACAGTTTCCAATAGCTTCAACTTATGCTGAGCTAACGGTAGCCGTACGGTAGCACCACACGAGTAAATAACGGTGGCGAAGAGTGGAAATTTAAAGACGGAAAGCAGCCCTTTAAAAAAATGTGCAATCCAAAAACCTAGCATTAAAAACAATACCAGATCGACGTAGTTTTAATGTGTGTGTTAAAGGATGAATGAATATAACCCGTTATGAAATACTGTATGAAGTAACATGTTGATCATTTTCTAAAGGGAAGCCGATGGGAATCGGGATATATGGAGTCTTCGCCAGTAGTTCTGTAATTGGTAAGTAGAGGTATATATTTACTCATGTGATAGCAAGTCGTGCGCGTGCGCGCGTAAAGTTCCGACACAAAATAAGGAGACATTAGAAGGTTAGCTTCATACAACGCGCTCGAGCGACACACATAGGCTCCTTGCACGGACACGGATCTCAGAACAGCTCGGAACAGTCCGAGAGCAGCTGTTGCGAGATTCCGGTATGTATTAAGCTAACTTTCTTATTTTGTGGTTACGACATCCGAAATCAAACTTAATTTATTTATTTATTTATTTATTAGGTACACACAAAACAGATATAAATTAAAAATAACAAAAAAGCATGATAAATTGTATAAGAGCTAAATTCCTATCTAAAACATGTGTACACAACACGATTAATAATAAGCGTCCATGTTAAAGTATATCCAATTAAAAACCAATGTATACATAGAATGGTGAACAATAAAAACATAACAAACTGAAAACTACTTATTAGTTTAATGTTGACAACTGTATGAAGTTTATTTTTAAAATTTATTTATAAGTGGGAGATGCCGAGCCAAGAATTTCACGGACGTTTTTTTGTAAATTCATGTGGTTTCATAGAAAATATGTCGATGTTGTTATTAAGTGCAACTAGTTCATTGTATAGACGGCACATTCTGACAATGGGATTGTAATATGATGTATTATTTTTATAGACATTTAGTATTTAGTCTTGCGCGCCCTTAGGTTTGGAATTTTTATGCGTTCGTACGATTAAACGTCATGTATCTAGGCAAATTGATGTCACCGTTCAAACGTCACAGTCTCTCTGGCATTTCAACTGATAAAAATGCAATCAGTGTGCGCGTTTATTATCGTATGTTTACGTAGGATAGATTAAGGCGACGTGACGACGAAAACGCATTCTAACCGCGGCTGGTCTTAGGATTCCCAGTCCCAGTCGGATTCTGACCAGAATTAGTACCACCACGCTAATATATACGCTATATTATTCTTCTTCTTTTTCTACATATTCTTCTTCAGCTTCTTCTTCGTCATCTTCTTCTCCTCCTTATTATTTTTCTTCTTCTTCTTCCTGCGTGTCGAGAAAAGCATGAGATAAATTGAAGCGTCTAGCCCAGGGGTTCCCAACCTTTTTTTGTCTACTGCCCACTTTAAGAATAAATTATTTTTTAACGCCCCCCTTTTTAAACATACTTAAAAACCGCTAAGTACTTATAACTGATTATTGAAACGCAACTTTATAGTATTCGGACAGAGTATCTTTTATTGAAAATAAAACAAACATAATCAATTCTTATATAAAAACTAATGTGAAGGTTGAATCTGATGCTGTTCAATAAGTTTGTTGATATCAGGTTCCAATTTACTCAAAAACAGCCGCAAGTCGCCACGTTCGGTAACACGCAAACGATTTCTCTTTTTAGTAAGCAGCGTTGCCACAGCACTAAATCCACGTTCACACAAATATGACGATGGGAATGCTATCAAGAATCGTTGAACAATTAACCACAATCCAGGGTACAATTGCGGGATCGGTTTTTGTAGCCAAAATTCTTGATATCCATTTTTGAACTTGATTTTTATTTCTTCGTTTGTTGTCAATTCTATAAGTTCTTCTTCCAGCTGAGGTGACATTGCTGTGTTGACATTTGAAAACGGAAAATTAGTTTTTATATAAGAATTGATTATGTTTGTTTTATTTTCAATAAAAGATACTCTGTCCGAATACTATAAAGTTGCGTTTCAATAATCAGTTATAAGTACTTAGCGGTTTTTAAGTATGTTTAAAAAGGGGGGCGTTAAAAAATAATTTATTCTTAAAGTGGGCAGTAGACAAAAAAAGGTTGGGAACCCCTGGGCTAGACGCTTCAATTTATCTCATGCTTTTCTCGACACGCAGGAAGAAGAAGAAGAAAAATAATAAGGAGGAGAAGAAGATGACGAAGAAGAAGCTGAAGAAGAATATGTAGAAAAAGAAGAAGAATAATATAGCGTATATATTAGCGTGGTGGTACTAATTCTGGTCAGAATCCGACTGGGACTGGGAATCCTAAGACCAGCCGCGGTTAGAATGCGTTTTCGTCGTCACGTCGCCTTAATCTATCCTACGTAAACATACGATAATAAACGCGCACACTGATTGCATTTTTATCAGTTGAAATGCCAGAGAGACTGTGACGTTTGAACGGTGACATCAATTTGCCTAGATACATGACGTTTAATCGTACGAACGCATAAAAATTCCAAACCTAAGGGCGCGCAAGACTAAATACTAAATGTCTATAAAAATAATACATCATATTACAATCCCATTGTCAGAATGTGCCGTCTATACAATGAACTAGTTGCACTTAATAACAACATCGACATATTTTCTATGAAACCACATGAATTTACAAAAAAACGTCCGTGAAATTCTTGGCTCGGCATCTCCCACTTATAAATAAATTTTAAAAATAAACTTCATACAGTTGTCAACATTAAACTAATAAGTAGTTTTCAGTTTGTTATGTTTTTATTGTTCACCATTCTATGTATATGTTACTGTAAAAGCCCGAACCACGGCAAATTCTAAGATTTTAGAGTAAGTCTTAGGATATACCGACCCGAGTTGGTAAATGTAAGTATTTCTGAAAATGGGATTATCTTTTCGGGCTTTTACCATTCGAATTCAGTATATGCTAAGTTTTACCACTGCCAGCTGGTAGATGTTGGTTTTTATGAATACTAACCTAACCTAACCTAACCTAACCTAACCTAACCTAACCTAACCTAACAGGAGGGAGGCTAAAAAGAGGTGGGGAAAAGGGAAAGAGTATGTAAAAAAACGTCGCACGTACAAAAACGTCGTTTCTGGCGCTTCGCCGGCCGCTGCCGCGGCACGCTCGCTCCGCTCGCTCGGCTCGCGCGTTGTTGGTCACCATACTAACCTTTTTTTTTTTTTTTTTTTTTTGACGGAGTGGAAATCTGCTAACAGACGCATCAGCGGGCAAAAGGGGTCCCGCTGTCCCGCTGGCTGTACGAGGCTCTTGCTAAGACTCTGTTCCAGGGCCGAAGCCCTAGAGAAAGCGAGTATAGGCCGACTCGGTAAAACCACTCCGATGTCCTCTCGTCACCTTGGAACCAGCAAACCAGCGATCATCGCGTCGTCCTCATCTGAGGAAGACGCATCGAACGCCGGAATGCCGGAGCCTGACGAGGTCATGGGAACCCTTTCGGACACTTCCACAACCCCGTCGGTTTGCTCGCCCAAATGGGCGAGCCCCTCTCCCGCCCCTGGTGGGGGGCGGGTGACCACCCTCGAAAACGATGGGCGGACACACCTGACCCGTCCTTACAGACGGGTCGCCGACGCGCCGGGACATACGGAGCGTCGGCCCTCAGTGGGGACCCGTGCAATGCACGGTCAAAGCCCCCCCTAGAGCTCGGACCGCGCTGGTTCCCCACAGGAGGCGTCTGCGGCGGCACGGATCTGCCAGAGGGCCATGCCCCCCGGCCCGCTCCGCGCCCTCCGCTGACCACCTCCCCAGGACCCCTCGCCACCGAGCATGGACAGAACCACGGTCGGCAGAGAGAGGTCCGCGCCAATCACAGCGACCAATGCGGAGCGCAGGACATCGAACGCAGAGCACACCACTAGGGCGCGCTGTGCCGCGTCCCCCGCCGCCCCGCAACGGTGGCACCGCGGGGTCAGCCCTCTCCCGATCCGGTGCAAACAGCGTCCGAACAAACCATGTCCAGACAGTATCCGCATCAGATGGTACGCGAGCGACCCATGGCGCCGCTCCGCCCATGCCCGGAGGACGGGACGCAAGGCCTCCAGACCACGCATTCGCGCAGCCGAGACCCCTTGCCCAGACCCCCAAACTATAGGCGGAACGCCTCCTCTCGTGCTCCCTCAAGAGCAGAGCGCCTCCCTTGGGGGCCAGGCGACCGCCGCCGGCCCCCTTCTCCGCTCTCTGTCGCTGCTTTCGCTGGTAGACGAAAAGACACAACAAATCGCGAAGCCCGCCTGCCCTTCTTTGGTGATCCGGACCCCGACTCAGCTTCCGACTCCGACCACGAATCTGACCCGACTCGGACTCCGACCCTCACAAACACTTCCCAACCCTCGACACTCGGCACTCGATGCTCGACACTCGACGCTCGACGTTCGATACCCGAAGTCGTGTCCTACAACAAAAAAAACCCACAAAGACGGCGACTCAGAAGGAGCGCCGCCGAGACTCCTCTCAAAGCTGCTCAGAAGGTGCAGCGAGTTGAGCGGCCCAGAGTAGGCACGCACGTAGGAGAGGCAGGGCCCCCAAAGGGGGCTCCTGCCTTGCCAGATGTTAGCCGACTGGGTCCAACTTTCTCCAACGGAGGCCGTTGGAACCACTCGTTGCCCAGGATGCACCACGTGGAGGTATCTGACTCGCACCCCCACCATACTAACCTAACCTAACCTAACCTAACCTAACCTAACCTAACCTAACCTAACCCAACCTAACCCAACCCAACCCAACCCAACCTAACCTAACCTAATTTTTTTCAACATTTACCGTGCCTTCAATGTAACTCCTAAGATTTACCAAGTGAGTGGTGGTAAAAGTTCGAATCGCAAACCTTTTTGGACATTTACCATTAAGAATTGGTAAATCTTAGGTTTTACTGGAAAATCTTAGAATTTGCCGTAGTTCGAGCTTTTACAGTAACATATACATTGGTTTTTAATTGGATATACTTTAACATGGACGCTTATTATTAATCGTGTTGTGTACACATGTTTTAGATAGGAATTTAGCTCTTATACAATTTATCATGCTTTTTTGTTATTTTTAATTTATATCTGTTTTGTGTGTACCTAATAAATAAATAAATAAATAAATTAAGTTTGATTTCGGATGTCGTAACCACAAAATAAGAAAGTTAGCTTAATACATACCGGAATCTCGCAACAGCTGCTCTCGGACTGTTCCGAGCTGTTCTGAGATCCGTGTCCGTGCAAGGAGCCTATGTGTGTCGCTCGAGCGCGTTGTATGAAGCTAACCTTCTAATGTCTCCTTATTTTGTGTCGGAACTTTACGCGCGCACGCGCACGACTTGCTATCACATGAGTAAATATATACCTCTACTTACCAATTACAGAACTACTGGCGAAGACTCCATATATCCCGATTCCCATCGGCTTCCCTTTAGAAAATGATCAACATGTTACTTCATACAGTATTTCATAACGGGTTATATTCATTCATCCTTTAACACACACATTAAAACTACGTCGATCTGGTATTGTTTTTAATGCTAGGTTTTTGGATTGCACATTTTTTTAAAGGGCTGCTTTCCGTCTTTAAATTTCCACTCTTCGCCACCGTTATTTACTCGTGTGGTGCTACCGTACGGCTACCGTTAGCTCAGCATAAGTTGAAGCTATTGGAAACTGTAACTCTGATTGTCATAGGAGAACGTGATGTGTTGTTATGTTATAGTAATTATTATAAAATAGTGCTATCTATCTGTCATCATCATCATCATCAGCTCATTTTATGTCCTAGGTATACTGGGGATAATAATAGATATTAATAAAGTTTAAACTATAAATAGGTAGGCTACTTTAAAGTATCTTTTCTTATGAGTGTTGCAGTTTCTTTTACATAAAATATAACGTTAAATAACAATTATTTAACGTTATATTTTATGTAAAAGAAATGGGCCATAAACTAAGTATCGTCTTTAAAATACAATTAAAAATGCACTAGGAGAGGTCTTGATCCAGCAGTCGGCTGACACGAACTAATAATGATGAATCGCTGACCGACTGGGTTATAGCCGCACCTTTAGTTTTCTCCTAAAATATTTAAGTAAATGAGTTGCTTAACGTATTTGTTGAGATAAAAGACCACGTGGCAAGAAATTATAAAACAAATTGCTAAATATGATTTTTTTTAAATGAGAACACGTCTGCATAATATTTATAGCAATTCTACGAGCAGGTACGTGTGTTTTTGCCGTTTATAGGCTTTATAAAATAACATTCGAATATGGAAAGGATAACTTACTAAAAAGTTCTAATATAAAGATGCTTTCCTAGTAATGTTTTACTAACCTCCTAAAATTTTAAAGAAATTTGACTGATAGTTTTCAAACTACTAATTAGTCAATAGTGCCTTTAACAAATTTCTTTGGTCGTCAAAAGTTTTGACGACCTCTGTAGCCTCCGTAACCTCCCGGGTTCGATTCCTGTTCGGGTAGATGGCGAAAACAAACTTTACGATATTATGTCGGGTCTGGGTGGTTGTGGTACCGTCGTTGTTTCTGATTTCCATAAAACGAGTGCTTCACCTTGGGATCAGAACAATGTATGTGATGCTGTCTAATATTATTATTATTATTATATTATAAAACTACTATTGACTGTTTTTGTTCATTACAAGTACTTTTGGCTAGTTAAGAGTATTGACTGTAACATAGGTATATATAGCACAAAAGTCGATAACGAAAAACTATTTACATTGATCGCCGCTGGCAAAGTCCACTTATAAAGATTCATAGGCAATATTTTCATAGTCGAGCCTTTCATGAGGGCAGACAGCAGTTTTTCATCTGAGATGTGCTTCGTAGCGATACTATTATGATTTATGGGCAAGTTAAGGAGGACCCTTGACCCCCGCCCATCGTGGCCCGTTTTAGTAACGGTTGTGTTACTTTTCAATCTAGGAACGCATAAATATGTTATGTATTTTCGGTTTAGGTAACTAAAAATGTGGATAAAAATAGAATAGAATAATATTTTTATTATTTTAATTTATGCATTCACAATACTACGAGTAGGTATATCTATGTAGTTACAAGGGTCCGGTAGCTCAGCGGTCAGAGCATTGAATCGGTAATCCAAGGGTCGCGGGTTCGATTCCCACTCGTGCTTCCTGAGACTGGTTGATTATTTCTAGCAAAATTTTATCAGAGAAAAATATATATATATATATTATATAACGCCGATAATAAAGACTGAAATAAACCAAGCGACATGCGGTATAAAACGAGCCGATAATGATGATGGTGAACCTGTTAAAGTTCCACTGTTGGGCTAAGGCCTTCCTACATGAATAGTTGAACACATGAACAGAACAGCACGTGTGATTATTGGACTATGACAGGTAGACATTCTTCCTCAACCTTTGACAGATAACAGACTTGAATGGCGCACGTTGATGACGCACATGAGTAGTAATATGACGTCACTCACATTAGCGATAGTAGCTTACACTAAATTACAATCTTTGCAAATGGTTATAACAATATATTCGTCTAAATTCTTCATCCTTACCGCTTGGCCACGACCACTGGCGGTTTGCCAACCAGCACTCAATTTCTGTGTTGATTGCGGTATTTGTATTACCGTTGGCTAAAACTAATGAAGGATGTTACGTGCCTTCCAAAGCACGGAGGAGCTGAAGATTGTATATTTTTGGCCACCCATCCGAAGACCGGCCTTTGCGAAAGCTACTTAACTTCAGCAATTGCGTTGACCACTGCGCCATCGACCTCCTCTAAACTGACATAATATAACGCGGCGTTGGCGTCAGCGTCGGTGGCAATGCAAGTCAAGTATGAACTTGTCAGATTTAAATTTCTGTTCATATTGCCTTCGTAATATATACAGCAAGAATGTTGCAACCAGCAACATTGCATTGTATATATCTTAAGGCGCAAAGCAAAAATATTAGTAACACTTTTGATTATGTAGGTACATGAATGTCTTAAGAAAAGGTTCATATTTACCCTTTTCCAATTCAAACGTGATTGTATAAAACTATTTGTTATAATATATGTCACTAGCTGTTTGCCTGCGACTTCGTCCACATGGATTTCGTACTATTTCGTACAAAAATAAATACTACGATTCCCAAATCAAAAAATAGAATCATCATAGAAATTTTTTTTTTGCAACTCTTCCCAAAATTACCCATCACATAGCGATGTCCAGTTATGGGCTTTCTTTTACCACCCTGGTCAGCGAGAGATCGCAGCCTCTCACTGCGTTGCTTGATTCCCTGCCCTATTTAATCTCTGTAGGGGGTTTTCGAAAAATACTAAATAAACGTCATTCTTTATTTTTATTGAAAAATCTATAGATCGATTAAATTATTCATTTTTGTAGTTCTTACTTTAAATATAACGATTTCCCCAAAGAAAACTTTTTTATACTCCTTTAAAGGAAAGTAAACAAAATTCACAGGTTGAGACAGGTCATTCTTTATTACTTTACAAAAAAGGCCAATTTTCTTGTATTTCACTTCAAAACTGACGGACTTTTATACAAAATTTCCCCCCTATTAAACCCATTTTAGGTATGATTTCCGTAAAGTTCTTTCTTAGTGGCTGGTTACGTCACTCAATTAACCTACTATCCAAATTGCATCTTATTTACTTCAGCGGTTTCGGCTCGGTGATGATGAATCAGTCAGTCAGGAGAAGTCATTATATTTGTTTAGATTATTGATTATGTATGTTGTGATACACCTATAAACGACCTACCGCTGGGCTCAGGTTTCCGACTTCATCAATATTAACACAAGAGTACATCGGGCTATAACCCTACAAACTAGCCTATATCTCTCAGCACCGATGAACTCGATATGTTTTAATACAGTCACCTATCCGGTGATACGGCATTCCGAAAGTTGCTCAACTTCCAAGATATCAACTCGAATGCTCTCCATAAACTACTGAACAATAATTAATCACGTAACAGACCACCTTTTCAAGTTGTCATCTTCCGTCTGAGTAACAAACCGTAAAAACTTCTGATTTCAGCACTAAAATTACAAGTCCATAAACCTCTCCGAGAATCGGCTACAGAAACGTGTTCTTTATTATGGGCCGAGGTTAGGGTTGCCAGGGAACATAATTAGTTTTAATATACGTTACTTATTTAAAGAAATAAATGTATTAAAAGAATTATAGTTTTTTTCAATCTAATTTTAAGACACAGTGGCAGCAGTGATATACTCGTAGGTAGGTATAATAATATGAAAAGATTTTGTTCCTATAATGATCAGTGTAATTATTACTTTAAGACAGATTTATTGTAATTCGTAATTTTTGTAAAACTGTTTTGTAATTCAGTTCATCATAAATTGAATTTAAATATTATTAATGAAAATTTAATCGAAATAACTTAAAAGTATAATTGTTTATCAAATTATAAAATACTAGCGGCCCGTCCCGGCTTCGCACGGGTGGACATTTCTTTTATAGATAGCCTATGTTACTCAGCGCTTATGTATTCGCACGCATTCTAATGGTGAAAGATTTTTTTAAATCGGTCCACTATGTAATTTTTGAGTTTATTCGTTGCAAACATACAAAAATACAAAGCTTTCCTCTTTATAATATTAGTATATAAGTATAGATAACTGAACTAAGATTCGTGTCTAAATAAAGATATTTCATCTTTAGGTTCTTAGCACAATACTAAGTGATGAAAATAGAAAATTGATTTTGTGATAGATATACCGTTGGTATAATCAGAGATTTATTTATTAATTTATTTCTAGCAAGATTTACAGACAAATAACATCTATAGTTAAGGTTAATAAATAGACATATTTTTGCTATTAACAAATCTTCACAATTACATAAACAATAGTATTCATATTGTTTTCTAAAGTTTACGCGAACACAACATTAACATTAATTAAAACTAATGTGTAAAATAAACGCGAGTAGATCCGTAAAAGTTGTTTCATTTCAATCAATAGTGTTCAGTTAACCAGCTGTGGAGACTACGTTAATTTTTGTCAAAAATAGAAAAGTATATGTAAAAGTGCGATACATAAATGATTGAATGAGTGAATCTACAGCTTACAGTAGGTTATTGTACAATGATATTTCACTTATACTTATAGATTTTTATGATATTCATTATACCATTTATTTTATTATATTTATTTTATAATACTAATATTATTTTACTGTCTTTATATGTAAGTATGATATTTATGAATTTTAAGTATGATATAATTACTTCATGCGCTGCAACTGCAACATTGGAACCGGGTACTGGTTAGGTACTATCCTACTAGGTAGGTACTAAGTAGAATAATTTATTTGGAAAATAATTATTTAATTTGTAGCAGCAACCCTGTAACATCCATCAAAGTTGGGAATTTATTCCTGACTGGAGAGTTTCAAGTGATGTGGCTATTCATAAAAATCTACCCTTTGACGACACCTTTTTATTATCAAGAAAAGCCGAAAGCAATTCGGTATTGCAATTGCTTACCTAAACTTCTGAGGGACAAACCCTCATTATTTAAATTTACAATTTTATTGACGGTGGCTACTACCAACTTGCCCTTAGGCTATACGAGAAGGCCATCATACCCTTTTTAACTGGAGAAATGCAAGTCGCATACCTGCGGGTTATGTGGAAGTAATTCTCCTCCGTCCCTCTTTACCTTAATAGGCGAGAAGAAGAGAGAGCTACCTAGTAGACCCCTGGATTCTTTAACGCGCCGTGATCAGATCCTCTCAATCAGCCATCCGGCTTGATTAACGAAAGAAGAGCGAGAATCTTGGAGAATCTTTATGAAAATAATATTTACCTAAAAAAATTCTCAGGGATATCGACGTTCTAAAGAAGCCATTCGAATATCCAAAGTCACCTCTGAAGTCTAGGACATCGGCTCAGGTTTCAGACCAATTTCACCGTGAAGAAATTGATTTCAATAGAGGAAGAAAACTACACACAGAATCCCAAATATAGTCTGACCAACCGCTCTTTTCAAACCTAAAAATAGTTATACTCCATGTTCGAACCACCCATTACAAAACGGTGTGATAAAACGACCTATATTCTAAAAGAGGAAATTGCCTACCGTGAGTGGTTACATTCGAATATTTTGCGGCGAAATGTCAAATAGCTTTTAGATCGCTTTTTGTTAAAGATTATAAAAGGAAGGGTCCTAATACTACTACAAGAAACGTTTTACATAAAAGAAGTACTCTTAGATATTTACCCTAAGGGACTCAGGCATTTAGCATCTATGTTCATGATTAACTTTAAAACACAACAAAATAAAAATACGGAACACTACTTTTGATAAAACAGGAATTCAGGCACATACTAAGTATTACGCGGGACACATTATGATTGTAAGTCTAGAAAGCATAGGCGACATGGTACATGGTAAGGGGAAAGCCACCAAAGAGCACGCACTACCAAAGAGTACCGCATTGCTACTAATTGAATATTATAAAATCTGTTAGCAACTACTTGCCTGTGACATAACGTGTGCATGTATTCAATATAGTACTTAGTATTTATTAATCTCGCAAATGTTTGTTTGCCTATAGGACAAATAGAATTTCGTATGGGAATGCGTACTTTTTGGTAGTGCGTACTCTTTGGTGGCTTTACCCTACTGCCTTGTCATTGTGTCACCCTGTGGTACATGTGATACACGGCCGAGGGATAGAAAATCTTTGTACCCCTTTTATGGACATTGCGCGCATTTAAAAATGGGCATAGTTAAAGTACATGGACAATAAGCGCAGAATTATAAAGTTTATTGAAAAATCAATGTATATTTTGTAAATTACGGTCGAACTTAGACAACTGGTTCACTAGTTCTAATGAAAATAAACTTTCAGGCAGACCGTTGTGGTCTGCCTGCTTCATTAGGCCTGATGGATGGTCCAATGAAGTCACACAGGTGACGGGATCTCACTGGAAGTGGGTAAAAAAGGACCGTGAAGATTGAATCGTAGAGAAGATGCCTATAACCAGAGACGAAAATTAAAATTTAGAAGAAGAAGAAGCCCAAAATATCTAACCTTGATTTTATTATTATAGGGTTCTTTTTAGATTGTCTGTCACGTCTGAAACGTTGCTTGTAACTTCTGCTTCCGATTATGAATGCTTCAAGCGTTTATCTGAGGCATAAAACATTCCAGTTTAGGAGTTTCTTTGACTGATTACGGCAAACATTTGCTTTTTTGACGGTTTGTTCATTTGAGTTCGGTGGCATTATTGATTTGGGGAAACAAAATTTGGTAGTCAGAGTAGGATTCTTTAGAATTCGTAAATGTGTCTGCAGCTTCAAAAGGGAATTGTTACTTTATTTGTTTTGCGGAAGTGCGTGAGTGATCATAAAAACTCAAGCGGGACTCTAATCAAAAATTTGCCGGGGATAACTAGTGAAAAAAATGAAGATAAAAAGATCAGTCGCCCGAACGTCATTGAAATTAGTGCGAATGTCTTCCACGGCAGTCGATTCATCGACTTTAACTTTTAAAACTGTTTAAAAAAAAAAGTATTAAGTATTGGCCAAGCACAGCCTTTACATACAAACTTATGCATCATTATGCCGTAGTGGCTGAACAATCATCATAAGTTTTATAGAAGCTGCCAACACCGAGCCTAGCATAGAGATTTTCTAGGCGCTGCCATCTTAGAGAAAACTTACAAGATGGTCTACAAAATATGCTATACTAGTTGTTGCCCGCGACATCGTTGGCAAAGACTACAGTAAAAAAAAAAAGTATCCTATATGCTGGTCTGGGTTACGGTCTGTATATGAGGAAAGTTTCATTAAAATCCATTTAGTAGTTTTTACGTGAAAGAGTAACAAACATCCATCCATACTTACAAATTTTCGCGTTTATAATATTAGTAGGATATTTCACGTAATCCAACAATGAACAAAATATAAACGATGACCACAAAACGGTATAATAATAATTTAGAGAATTCACAAGCTTTGACTAAACGCCTGTAAACTCCGTAATCGTAAATATGATCCAAACAGTTCCACAGAAATGTCGTCACAAAAAAATGAAACATTGCAATGTAATAGACGCGGGCGAAACATTCGCTCCAGCGAAATGTACGGGGGTGTTATAAAAACTTTTATTTCTTCATAATCCCGATGCTGAAGACTGCTGGCTACGGGCTTGACACATTTAACGATAATGGACATTACGTACCACCTCCATACATTTGAACGAGGAGTTTAAAAAATTTACACTTTTACGCCAAAGTGGGATAGATGCTATAATAATTATCATAACATTTAGAATGTTCTTGCGAAATAAATATTAACGGGATCATTTTCTTTAGTTGTCTGTCACGATCCGAAACTTCGGCACGATGTACAGACACACATCAACCTATACAAAACTAAGCTAATGTCTTCAATAGGTTTTCAACCATACTGTCAGTCAGTTTTGCGCCTCGGCGTTTTGTTATTGATGTTTGTTTCTGTCATAGTATATTCGTTTTGTTGTTCGTGTTATTTTATGTTAGTGTTTTTATTTATGTAAGTTACTACTTATTCGTTTTTTATCCTGTTTCGTACCATGATGTTACTACTGTGTACAGCAGAATACCAGTGCAGCAGGCCCCGCTTGCTGCGTATACTTTCCCGATCCGATCCGAACCCTTCGGAGAATCTAGTAGGGCACGGGGACGCGCACTAGTGCGCGATGCCGTTCCCTCTAGATAACCTCTGAAGGTGATTCATTTCACACGGCTTGAGGGACCCTTTACGTTCCTCACCACCCCCAAAAAAGCCCGGTGAAGCTGAAAATGCCGCAGCGGCAATCAGCAATCTCTCTCAAAAAAAAAAAAAGCGTATACTTAGCTGTGCACAGCGTTGGCATCACACTGGGCGCAACGATAATTATTATTATTTTTTATTCTTTTGTTATATATTTTATGTTAAATTGTGTGTTTTGTTATGTGATTCCAATAAATGTCTTTGATTATTTATTCTTATTCTTATTCCTTTATACCTGAGACATCTCAATAACTCAATCCGCTTTATTTTTGGTTTACGCAAATACGACCATATATCTTCCTATCGTCTTCAGCTTAAATGGCTGTCCATCCCGCAACGTCGTAAGTCCAGAATTCTGACAATTCTATCTTCTATTCTAAATGATCCTAATTCTCCTTCTTACTTAAAATGTAGTTTCGGTTTCCTTAGCTCTATTCATGCCCGCCAACTTCGCTCATCGAATAATCACCTTCTCGCCACTCCTTTGCATCATTCAGGATTCGTTACAAATTCCTTCACGGTTCAGGCCATTCAATTATGGAACGTCCTCTTAGAAAAAGTCAGGCAAGCTCCAAGTAAAATGGTCTTTAAAACAATGGTGTATAAACTGTTTCGACAGGAATCAACACCCACGTAAGAGATTCCCATCATCTTTTCTTCTGTTAAGTTTAAGTATGTTCATACAAGATTTGCTGTAAATTTTATAGTGAGGTTGTTTCTGATAAATTTCAGCCCCTGCAGCTAGGTTACGGCTCCAAAGGGGGCTGTGAGGCTGCCGTACACGCTTTGTCGACTTACCTTAATTCTGGTAAAGGAGAGGTCATCCTGAAGGTTGACATAAAGAATGCCTTCAATTCTGTTAATCTCTTCTGAAAAACCTTGCTGACAGAAACTAAAAAAGAAATACCCCAAATCTATAGTTTCCTTTGGCAATGCTACAGATACCCCTCTAAATTACTGTATCGGGACAACCTTCTGGAATCCGCTGTTAGCTGTCAACAAGGTGACCCCCTCGGGCCTGTGATTTTCAGTTTAGCCATTCACCCAATTATTCGACGGCTAAATTCCAAATTTAACGTTTGGTATCTTGATGATGGAACCTTAGGAGGCGACATAGATACTGTTTTAAATGACCTACAATTCCTTAAAAATGAACTTCATTCCATTGGCCTTGATCTCAACCTTTCGAAATGTGAACTATACTTAACAGACAGTACTGACAGACATCTGACACTTCCCAAATTTAACGCAATAGCTCCGGAAATCAAAATTGTTGAAAAAAGTTTGCTTCGTCTCCTTGGTTCGCCAATCTTTGAAAATTCCTTTCCCGTTTTTATCGAGGAAAAAATACAAAATTTTAATGACGTTTCGGAAAGATTGTTCCAAATTAACATGCATTCAGCTATTACCTTAATTCGTTACTGTTGTTTCGGCCCTAAATTAATATATTTCCTTCGCTCTTCCCATTTATGGATGCACAGTCATCTTTTAGATAAAGTGGACCAAATTATACGCCATACATTATCGTCGATTTTAAATGTGGCCATGGACGACCGATCTTGGGCACAAGCTACTCTTCCCATTCGTATAGGAGGCCTCGGCGTCCGCAAAATTTCCAGTATTAGTTTACCGGCTTTCATATCCTCGGTCCATGGCACCGAAAAATTAATCAGAAAAATCTTAGCCCCCACACTGATTAATTTTGATGTGCCGTGCTTCACCGAGGCTGTGGATGCCTGGAGACTCGCTTGCCCGAATTCAGATAAACCCGACAATCCATCTTCCCAGAGACGGTGGGATGAGCCGCTCTGCAGAGTAGTACTGAATAATTTACTTGTCACGTCTGCTACTTCTGCGGAGCGTGCGCGCCTGCTGGCTGTGGGCAAGTGGGAGTCGGGTCTTTGGCTTCATGCACTACCGTCGTCGAACTTAGGTACTTTGTTCGACGACACTACTTTCCGCCTCGCTGCTTCCCTGCGTCTAGGAGCTCCGTGTTGTTCTCCCCATCGCTGACACTGTGGCGAAGTTGTCAACGTCCTCGGACACCATGGCCTGTCTTGCAGTCGAAGTGCGGGCCGCTTAGCCCGGCACGCGAACATTAATGAGATCATCCGACGAGCTCTTGTCACCGTCGGCGTTCCAGCTGTATTAGAACCCAATGGTTTGGCACGCGACGATGGCAAGCGACCGGACGGCATGTCTTTATTTCCATGGAAGGTGGGTAGGCCTTTAGTATGGGATGCAACTTGTGTCGATACTCTTGCACCATCCCATCTTCCTAGCACAGCGTGCTGTGCTGGTGCTGCTGCTGCGGCTGCAGAAAACCTCAAGCGGCGAAAGTATAATAACCTTATCGGCAATTATATTTTCGAGCCGTTTGGGGTTGAAACCCTCGGGCCATGGGGTCCAAGTGCTCATGTTTTATTTACTGACATCTCCAAACGGCTGGTTGACACTACCCATGACCCAAGGGCTGGCTTTTACCTTGGCCAGAGGCTAAGCATTGCGATACAACGTGGCAATGCCGCCAGTCTCTTGGGTACATTACCAGTCGACAGCGACGCGGAGGAATTTTTTGACGCCATTTTTTAGTTTCGTAATAGTTTTAGTTACTTTAGGTTATTTTATAATGTATTTCATTTTACTTATAATTCTATAATAAAGCTTTAGTCTATTATTATTTAAGTTTTTTATGGTATGTATATTATATTATTATCACTTAATTTAATAAACTTAATATGTATATTTCAGTTCTTATAAATTTATGTAGTATATGTTTCATTTGCGTTCTTTTTCGCACCGCTTACCAATTTTTCTGCCTAGCCCTTAGGTCGACTAGTAGAGAATGCCAGTTGGCATTAATTCCGCCTTTTGTACTTTATGTTATTGTATCGTGCAATAAAGATTACATAAATAAAGTTCAAAGTCTATTGAGAAAGTTTGACAGTTTGTAATAGTCTGATCTGCAATAAACGAACATGGATGTTCCAAACATGATAATATACCCGTTCATATTAATTGTAATGTTAGTAACCAGTCATAATAGTTTTTGTAAGAAGTTGTAACTGATTGCCAATTTGTTTTTCAAAAGTAGATACAGGCACATCAGACTATCCAAAACTGTCAAATTTCTTCAATAAATGTTCAACCACATACTTATAGCACAAAGACTCTTGAATAAATTTGACAGTTTGTGGTAGTCGAATGTGCAAGCGTGTCTACTTAAAACATTTCTGATTCACGTGTGTCATCCATGAAGCTGTTGATATGTACAGCTTCATGGTGTCATCTTGAATAAGAGTAGGGGAATTTAAAATTGTCAGAGTAGAAGTTTTGGGCGACCGTTGGTAATTAATAAAAGTTATCGGATAGAGTTTTGTATGCCTCAATTTATTAATCCGCAAGCCGAACTGTAGCGATAGAGGAAACAGTTTTTTCAAATCCTCAACGCTACAAAGGTAGGTATGTTTTATACCGGAATTAATGTTGGTAATTTCGCCCATACATCATGTTATCCGGCAGATGGCTGAAATCTTCACATGCGCGTCAAAACTTGGTTGACGGTATACATCATGGCAAACGAGAAAACTTTGATTGGGGGGGAAGCTTCTGAAATTCATTAGCACACGCAACGGCTGCAAACGAAATTACTCCGACACGGAGCGCTAATAAAAAGTTTTCGGCAACTTCTGAACATGGCCAGGGTAGTGACGGAGTAGCAGATACACGGATACTTCTTGGCGCACTGCCATAACCGCGATCGCGATGACGAGTTGAGGTGAGCCTTTCGAAGTACCCTTCAGTGTGGGGAACTTAGGATAACGTTAACATTACAAAAACACAATGTTGAAAAAATTTCCACGAGCAGGATTTGAACCTGCACTCTTCTGACATACCGGGTCAGGTGCTCTTCCAATTGAGCTATGGTGGTTCTAACCAGCCCGCCAAAATTATTCAACATTATTTACTTTTTTACTTTGAAAGCCAAAGGCGCCAATTCAATATCAACAACTACCGTCATTAACATCTGATCATAATATTTTGACATACCGATGTCAGAAGGGTGCAGGTTCAAATCCTGCTCGTGGAAATTTTTTCAACATTGTGTTTTTGTAATTTGTATCGCAACAAAATTTGCGTTAAAATTATATAAACAAAACAAAAACATTTTATAACGTTATTAACATATTAACACTTCGAAGATTTTCTCACTTTTAAATTGAAGTTGAGTTTAATCAAACAGATTTTACGGATAAAATTTGACCAGAAAAAATCTACCAGCCTCAGGAAGCTCGAGTGGGAATTGAACCAACGACTTTATTC
Organism: Eudonia truncicolella; assembly: GCA_949315975.1. Lineage (NCBI taxonomy): Eukaryota > Metazoa > Arthropoda > Insecta > Lepidoptera > Crambidae > Eudonia > Eudonia truncicolella. The sequence continues at coordinate 15,004,597 of OX438836.1, forward strand.
TAGTCACAGGAAGTCTCCCTGAGACCACGGAAATTAATGGTTGGAAATATCAGGATTAATATGATGACTGTCTCTTTCTCTCTCAAGAGATCATCTATCTCAGAGATCAGGTCAGCTATCTCCAGGCTGCCTACATATTGTGTCACTGCCAAACCAGGGTTTCACTTTTTCGTCATGGCTAAGAAAACACGCAATCATATGCGCGATCTTACGAAGATAATTTTGTGTGCGTGATTAAGTGATTTAATTCCATGTAATTTCAGTTTTACAGTAATTTAGAGTATGAAGCAGATATTTGATAAAGTATGTATAATAAATTTATAACGACATTTACCAAAATATAATGCCATATATATGTAAATTTTCCATGTTGGGTGTTACTCCAAGAAAACGTATAACAGTACATACCATCATAATCATAAACAAAAATACTAATTAGGTCACCCATCCAATAACCCGGCATTTCAAAAGTACCTTCACATATACCATCGTAACCTGATAATGCTAACCGCTCCCTTAACGATGCAAACGCTTCTCTAAGCGCGTCAAATAAATGGTTTTAATAATTACATCATAAAATTGATTTAGGTTGGGCGAGAAATTTTAAGTGTTGGAGGATTTCCTTTGCGGGAAGCTTTAATAATCTATTAAATAAACACCTCCAAACGTTGCAGACTTTTATAATTTTCTCCTAAAATAAAACTTTTAACATATCTGCGGGGTGCACAGATAAGGTGTATTCTGATTATTTTAAAAATAGTGTATGTAATATTGTAAAAAATATCATAAAAATGATAGTACTGTTAGCGTCAAATCACTTGAATTAGTATAAACTACTACTATTTGGTTTGCGCGAATATGACTACGTCTCCGAATTTCGCACTAAGCTCAAGTGATCGCTAATTGGTCTTCGCCGGAATGCTCATATTGTTTGCTTACTTTACAATATCTTATTTAACCCTACCACCCCATTTTATCTTAAAGATCGTTTCCAATTTTTGCACGACTCGCCATTCCCGCTTCTAGAGATCGTCGGAGAACTTGAGTTTGCAGATTCCACTGCATCCAACAAGATTCTGTGACAAATCTTTTACGGTCCATGCTGCTTGCCTGTGGAATGCTTTGCCGGTGTCTGTGAGACGTGCGAAATCTCTGCAAAGTTTTAAGAAACACTATCGTCAAAGATCACTATCTGTCATTGTGATTCTACTATTAGACCACTATTTTTTTTTTGTTCTTAAATGCTATGTATAAATGTTCGAAATATTTATATGGTTGTATATATTATGTAAATATGTATATATGTATTTATGTTTATGTAATACATTACATCGCTATATCAGCATGTTCCTTTATCGTCTCAGGCTCGCTCGGCCGCGAGGCTCAGTGTGATTTCATCTTGCAACCGGTACGGCTGCCTAAAGGTCCTTTTACTTTTCTAATTAAATATAATTTCCGTTTTATTAAATATATTTTTTAAAAACGATTCCATAACAGTACCAACCTACAACATTATCTTTCTTTTACATTCTCTATGTAACTGAGCCGTCACTAAACGGATTCACCTGTACGTTCGGAGGCAAAGTTAATTTGATGCAAACGGCCCCGTAATAATATTAATTAGTAAATACGCTGCCGTCAAAGAGGATTAAAAGCCCGCCTTTAATGAGCCCAACGCTTGGCACGCAACACTTTCTTATTTCTTGCCAGATGTTCACATGTCTACACAAATTCTTGGCGTTTCTCACAAAGAAGTATGAACCGTGAACACCGTTGCGAAACAAACATATTTTTTCCACGCAACATTATGTGGTTCACGGAAAATTGTATCTTATTTGATACAGGTTGGGAACGCTGTTAGGCGGGAAAGGATTGTTTTGTAACATTGTCGCCGGTGGTTTGGAAAATTAATGTTGTCATCCCGAAGCCTACTTTCGAATTGAGGCACAGTTTTCGCATGTTAAATTGATACTGCGTCCTGATGATTTCATTTACGTATTATAATGTATATTGCAAAATGAGTTTATAGCGAAACGTAGTACCTACTCGTTGTAAAGATATATCTTTACCGTCATCTCTCGTCATATGTCGTCATACGTCGTCATATATTACATGTATTAATTCCAAACTATAGATGACGCTTTATACCTATACAGTGTGCGAGAATCGGAGGAATGTCAGTTCCATGCATTTTTATCATGAACATAATTATTTACATTGTAATAGCCCTTTTTAAAAGTGTCAGCTGGACATAAGGCTATCATGTTGCAATTTTACTAAATACAAAACAACCTCAATAGCTCGCTTGTTTATAATATTCTGTAGCTATATGCACGGTACCCCTTTTAACATATCCGGGAATATACAATAAACATCCTATACAAATAGACTTAAAAACAAGAACAATTAAAATGTAACTGTTAAAATAATAAATTAAATATTAATTTAACCTGTACTTGGGACAAATAAACCGAGAAGAGTTAGCAAGAAACTTAGGAGGCTTTCTTTTCTATCACCTTCAAACAAATTAAAACTATTAAAAATAAATTAAATTAGAACGATTCCCTAAATAAGCAAGACTTACAGTGAGTGGTACGGCTTAAATTGAACTATTCCCTAAGGTATAATAAAAGCGGACATTGAAAGTGTAAAGCCCCTTAGCTTAACACAACACAATAGTACTTTAAAACTGCGAGAGCTTAAAACAGTGGATTTTCAAATGGATCTCCAGTCTCGCCGCTGCGCTGTAACGTAACCTAAACCGTTAGTTTCACAAAGAATTTTAAATTCACAGCCGTAGTGAATGCAGCCGTCACATTTTTGACACTTCAACACATAAACGGTTACTCGAAACATTTGGCATATTGCTACAGAGTGAATTATGTGATATTGCTATGTGTTACACAGTTTACACCTTGCAAGGTGCAACTTTGCAACTTTGCCTTTAAACCTAAGCAGGCGCCACTCTTTAGTTTTAATAAGGAGTTAATAAGCAGTGCTATAACACTTCATTGTTTTCTCAGCGTAACTGTTGATTGTGGGCTTTTTAATAAATTAATATCATGTCCATTTAAAATCATTACAGACACATCTTAAAGTAAGCACATTTCCTTACATTATCAATTACTTGAGTTTTTATTGTTTTATAACATTATGATATTTTATCACTTCGAGGGTTTTTCATAGTTAGCGCGGCAAATTATTCTAATCTGATGTTAAGTGGAGTCCAGACGCGAAGACAACAGCTGCTGCAGCGTGAAAACGACGCGGCATCTGCCAGTCCACAACGTGCCTCTTCACGTCTCATTTGAAGGATCCCATGTCATAGAAAAGGTGTGGCCCCAGACCTGCTACCCAATGCTTTGTAATACAAAAAAGGCACCAACAATGTCAAAAGCCCACATTCTAAATGGTAATATTTGCAATCGCAATCTAAACGCGCTAGCTTGCCACCTAAGCTCTACAAAAGCAACCTATTTGCTATTAAAAATAAGCCTGTCTACCAACTAACAACCCTAAACCCGCCGCCCACGCTTCCGGTAAAAGCATTACTTTAATGACGTCATTACCGGCTGCACTTGCAATTAAAACTCCCACTGTTATTAATGTTATCGCGATACGCCATTTAACTGCATGGTGTTGTTAAATAAAGAAAAAGAATAACGTCAAAATATGATATGGTCTTTGAATTTGAATTTGAACCTGTTAAGTGAACATTATAGTCTATTTTGTGTATTATTTTTGTTAAACGAGTTGTTTGACAAAATTATTGTTGTTTTAAGAGTCTACCTTTGAGCCGGTATAAACTCTATAGCGAGTTTATACTTGTACCCGGACCCGACTTGTAGATTATAGCTTATGCAAAGAAGTAGCAAACCAAGCTGTCTAGTTGTATATATTTCGAACATAAAAAAAATGACGTATACTTCTATTCGTCTATAGGTAGGTGCTTCCATTTTCGTTATGGAAGAAACATGCAACATGGAAGAACTTATTAAAAACTGAGGCGCCCCAGACTTTTACCTACTGCCCCATTACTAAATAATAATATTCCCATCATCACAGCTCACTTCATGTCCCTGCTGGGGCACGAGCCTTCCCTGTAGCTGGAAAGGGAGAACAGGCCATGTATGAGCTGCTGCTGTAAAATATTAATTTGATAATGATGAAATGATAAGAAATCTTAAAGAAGGTCTGAATTTATTAAGCTTGATATTTGATACAATATTTGATACGAGTAAACATCGGAGCGATCGAATGAGTACTAAATTAATATCATAATAAAATGAAGTAAACTACAAAAAAATGCCGAATCGCCGATGTGACGCAATTGTGCAGTTGTTTAAACCGTACAGGCCATAAACAGCCACGCGCGGGCCCAGTGCGGATTGGTGGTTATTAACGACTGCTTATGCAAACTTGCTAAGCGTACACTTGATTATAATTGATTATGAAAAACTTGATTACAAATTCCTTCTTTTATTTAATTTAAATTTTCACCGCTGATTTCCATTCAGACCTCCCGCTTCCGCCTAAACGGTCTAAACGCGTCGAAAATGGAGTATCGCATTAACTTTGATTGCGGCGAGCCTTTCAGAGCAGTGCAGCGTTCAGCGATGACGTCATTACACTAATGTTATGATCCAGGGAGTGGTGTGCGCAAATTGTTTTACCATTCGCGATTCCGCTTTTATTGGCAGACGTTCGTCGCAAATAACATTTAGAGCGAAATTTATTGAATGTTTTACTTATTCCTAAAAGTTATACGTCGCGCCTATGTGTTATGTATTACATTTTTTTACTGATTCGTAAATGTTACGTCAAAAAGTGATAGAACATGTCACCATTTACCTAAACCCTTGTTTCTTTGTTTGCTATATCTATATGACTAGTATATATTCTGACTACATTGAAATGAACAACAAGGACAAAATATTCTAAAAATAATAATCGCTCATTGCACTTCCTCGATGACGTCAATGTATTGGCACAATTGTATTGCCAACACAAGAAAAATTTAATGAAGTGCTTACAATCTTCACTATACGTGGCGAACGAATGTTGATCGCTGATTACTACAAACCAACATTAAATTGTGATTGTTGCTTCTTCTATTATGCTGCTGCTTCCAAATAATAGAATGTTGTGTAATTACGCTCGATTCATTCTCAGTCCTTTGGCTGGGTTTGAGATTGCGAAGGACCTTGTTCGTTGCTTTTCGTCCGGCTCGGAAGGAGCAGAATGGGCGTAGCATTTACTTCGTCTACTGACGCACACTGGGTTTATTGTAGAAATACACATAATATACTGACACCTGAGATAACTTTTAATGCCTTTTAGAGGACAGTTACACTGTATTACCGGATATAACATTTAATTCAAACGGAGCTACGAATATTGCGTGGTTACATAAGATGGATGCAAAGAAGAGAGAGAGAGAGAGAACGACATATGTACCTCTCCATCGCACAACACAACTATTAAAAATGCAAAAGCATTATTGTTTATGTTGCCAACAGAATGTTTAAATTAAACTTATGTTGTCTGATAAAACGACAGATTATAACGTCAATGCTATAACGACAATGCCATAAACAAGACATTTTTTTATTTTATTTATTTATTTAAGCATAATGTCACTAGTGTCCTTTACAAACAGTGTATTATAAAATTAAAGAAAAAAAACTCAGCTTAAGAAGCAGAAACACTTTTAATTGAAACTGCAGCGCAACGTTAATGACGTCATTACAGTGATGCAATTAGGGGAGCTCGGGTCGCGGACCCGACTTGTAGATTGTAGGTTGTATAAAAAAGTAGCAAACTACTTAAGCTGCGTAGTTCTATACATTTATAACATTAAAAAATATTAACGTATACTTCTCGTCTATGGTGCTTCTATTTTCTTTATGAAAGAAACGTGCTACCTGGAAGAAGTTAATAAAAACTGGAGCGCCCAGACTTTATCTCTCTACCCCATTACTGATTAATAATACCCGCATCATCATCACCAGCTCATTATACGTCCCCACTGCTGGGGCACGAGCCTTTCCTATAGATGGATAGGGAGAGCGGACCATAAATCATCCTGCGGGCCCAGTGCGGTGGTGGGTGTTAACGACTGCTAATGCAGCCAAGATCAACGAATTTACGTGCCTTCCGCAGCGCTGAGGAGCTCTCTCCGATCCGATCCGAACCCCTCGGAGAATCTAGTAGCACGGGCACGGGGGCACGCACTAGTGCGTAATACCGTTCCCTCTAGAACACTTCTGACGGAGATTCATTTCACACGGCTTGAGGAACCCTTTAAGGTTCTCGCCGCCCCCCCCCCAAAAAGGCCATTGAAGCTGAAAATGCCCAGTGGCAATCAGCAAACGGAGATGTTCGAGGTGATACATTTTTATTTATTTTATTTTATTTTATTTTATTAGAAAATTCATCAGCCTTATTGTAACAATCATGCTTATTTAACTTATATATAACACTTAGCCAATAACAGAGTTTCACAACATGGTAAACAATATTCACGACGCGAAGTAACAAAAAGTAATTTGATATAATTAATTTTACATAGTTTGCAACAAAAAAAAGGTTTTAAATAAAATGTTTTTGTTTTGTTTATATAATATTAACGAAAATTTTGTTGCGAAACAAATTACAAATAACACAAATGTTGAAAAAATTTCCACGAGCAAGATTTGAACCTGCACCCTTCTGACATACCGGGTCAGGTGCTCTTCCAATTGAGCTATCGTGGTTCTAAACAGCCCGCCGAAATTATTCTACACTATTTACTTTTTTACTTTCTTTTTTCCAAGTCTCGTTGAATGAGCTCACAGTCCCAGTTTAGTGACCCATCTGTTGAGTGGCCTTTGTAAAAGTTGCTTAACCTTAGCAATCACAGACCAGGCGCGTTAATCACTGCGCCATCAGGTCCCTCCGTTATAATATTCCCAAGAAGCATCAAATTTTGAGAGTCACCTTAATACGCTGGTAAGAACGTTAGATAATAATTAACGTTAACGTCATTAATTATTTCACTCCGTTAGTTTTCACCCACCTTATCAAGGTTGGCTGGTTTTAACTACGTTTAGGGTGATATGATTCTATTTGCGAAGCTCCAATAACTTTATCGTAAATTCGTTAATGTTTAATTTTTATATGAAAAAATAAATTAAGATTTAGATTAACAAAATATTAAAATATTAAAATATATTTTAAAACATAATTCTATTACAAAACCACAAATGTTGAAAAAAAATCCACGAGCAGGATTTTAACCTGCACCCTTCTGACATAGCGGGTCAGGTGCTCTCCCAATTGAGCCCGGCGGGCTGGTTAGCTGTCCATAACCACGATAGCTGTCAGAAGGGTGCAGGTTTAAATACTGCTCGTAGAATTTTTTTCAACATTTGTGTTGTAATTTGTTTCGCAATAAAATTTGCGTTAAAATTATATAAACAAAACAAAAACATTTTATAATTCTATTAAGTTGGTATAGAAAAAAATGTTTTTTATTCATTCATTCATTCTCTTTCATGAGATTTATGTTGTGTCTACAACCTTCCATAGAATTGCCAATAGTAGGTATACATGTACGCTGGGAATCAAACCTGGACACATTCGGAATGTGACCGGTGCATTTGTCGAACCACTAGACCACAGAGCCAGCTTTTTAATACGGGTTTAAGGACAAGAATGAAGAAGATTTAAGGTGGAGTAGGAGTACGAGTAGTCTTGAAAATTAATGATATATAGAAGATGTTTCGCTGGTTTAACGTTTTCGTATGAAACAGTCAATGACAACGAAGACATTACTATATCATTCAGAAAGCAAGTCGGTTGCTCAAGGCGATTAGGATTCAAAATCGTTAGCGTTCATCGATCAAACTGTCGCGCTGGCTCAACCCTTCCCAGTATTGTCTCGAGCGTCTCCATACTAAACTTGATACTGGGATTTCAAACTTGCGAGAGCATTTGATGTATTGTAGAAGACTGCGTGGAAACACAAAGTTGAATTTGTGGAATACTTATTATTTATTATATTTATTTTTATTTTTTTGTTTATTTATTTATTCATTTGGAAAACTAACAGCTAATAAACAATGTAGAAATTTAAAAATAGCAACTTTTTGTTACCATCTACAGGTCCTCACATATAGCAATAAATTTAAGTAGGGTTATATATACATTACAAGCATAACACATTAAGTTAATAAAAACAAGACAACACAATAACAGCACAGCATTAATTATTATTTTACCATTAATTATTTTCAATAAAACCGTTTAACTTAAAAAATGTTTTTACTCATTTTTTATTTTCTAGTTTTCAGTTTTTCATTTTTCATTTAATTTTCATAAAGAACTATTCTACTAATCAAGCCCTTTCATTTGATACCCATACTGAGGAAGTAGTGGTGTGTGACATGTTTACACACTCTCATACCATTCGGCCCTCGGCACGTGCTCTCCTTGCCATTGGGTCACCCGTCTAATCCATCTAATTAAAGACAGAATCCACATTCATAACAAACGGAACGAACGAAAGAACGAACTTATTTTCCCGATCTAATTCCTATGGCCCTGAATTGACCATTATGCTACCGGGAAGGCTGACGTAAGCACTAAATTTTTTTACTGCTTTGATTTTTGAATTATTTTTAGCGGCATCAGTGCCATCTATCCAACGGTTATTACAACCGATGGCTATGCAGATTCATCTTTACAGATGAATGCCACAATTTTGATAACACAACGCTATAGTAAATTTTACTTATTTATTTTTAAGTGCTATGTGCTGCACTAAAGCTGAATTAAATCTTTATAAAATGTAGTGATTTTTTTATATAAATATTTAATTCGGCTGACATATAGGCAGGGTGAAGAATTGGGAATGTGAATAACAGAGAGTGTGAAGAACTGCGACTGTAAAGAATTAAAGAGAGTGTGAAGAATTGAGACTATGAAGAGCTGAAGCATGTGAAAATTTGGCAATGTGATAATCTGGAAATGTGCAAAATTGGGAAAGTGAAAATCTGGGAATGTGAAAAATGGGGCCTGTGCAAAATTGGAAAAGTGAAGACCTGGGAATAAAGAACTTTAATTATTTATTTACAATATTTTGTTTGAATTCACTTTTCTCCAAAACACGTGATTTATATCTCAATTTTATAAAACCGAAATAAACACAAGGGACGTCTTAAACATTAGATTGACAATAACTTTTTTAAGGGTTCCTAATTAGAATGAATGGATTCTTTATTATATATTACAAGTAACAGCAATAAATGCATATTCCTTACCTTAACCTAAGCTCCTAGGTATTTAGTTACACCATAGCAAACGTACGAATATGGCAACAGAAAGGGGGTCAAATTTCAATTGCTAGATTTCACCCAAATATAATTAACAGGGCAAGCTAAATAAAACTGTTTAAAAAATAACTGGCTCAAAAGACGCCTCGCAGACGAACAATGTGTGTTAAATAAATCGATGTCAACCTCCTTGGATACTGCATTAAATTTGTTAGCCGCACGCAACATTCATGAGTTCTGCTTGAAGTTCGAGTTGGCACTGCGTGACTTAAAGGGAGCTCTAAGGCCTATACGAATATGTGAAACCAGCTCAGGGCAGTCTACAGAACCAGGAACATTTTTAAACAAAAATAACAGGTCTGAGATATCCCGTCGATTCTCTGATGGAAGTAGGTAGTGAATTCATAATCACTAAACCCAAACCTAAATCCAACCTAAACACTATATAAATTAAAATACATTTTTCATTGACCAGAAACAATAATATGGAACCGTAAACAAAGCTTTCTAATAAAACGCAAAAAATGAACAACTTGAGGTGGTTCCATGCGGCGCTGTACTAATGGCCCAAACTTGGGCAGTTAGTCGTGGGGCGGGCAGAAATTCTTCGGCAATCGATCGTGTTGTTTAAACAAGTGCCGTTAATTCGGGAAACACCTCAACACTTTGTTATATTACTTTTTTAATCAAATTGATTAAATCCTAAGTCGTATGGCAAAATGTGAAATTGTGTCACTGTGGTAACACAATAACGTTTGAATCGTGTGTCGGTAGCCCGATTCATACATCAGCCTCGATTCTGCTATTTTAAAACGTCCTTTAGACGTGTCTCGGTTAGTTGATTCTTAATTTTTTCTCATAATCAGTATTGTAATTAACATTTGAACTATGGGAAAAATATCATAATCAGACGACTGTATCTATGTATGTATGTATTAAGCTTGTATACATACTTGCTCGTAATGACTACTTATTCTAAACATGCAAATAGACACGGAACGAGATCGCACCGTTAAATACCCAAGCCGCAATTGTGTCCAAATTGGTTGGGAACAAAACTTTCGTTTGCAGAAATTCCGGCATAATTACATTTGTTTTTTTTTTCTTTCCACCTCCACGTAGAAAAAGATCATTAGGCTCTTAATGACCATCCTATCTACGCATGACCTTCGGTGTAACTTAATTTTCCTTTCATCAAGTTTTATTTATAAAGCCTTGTTAATAAAAGCGTATTTTTTTGCAAGTTAAATTAATTAGCACTTTGTAAATATTGTTAAAAGATAGAAAGGTATATGCTCCCGAAGCCCAGACAAAATATTTATTCAGAATTAGGTACCTACAGCTACAGCTCGAGCTCAATGGCGCAATGGCCAACTGCGTCAAATGGTCAATGCTCTTGGTCTGAAAGCTATGCAACTTTATCAAATGACGAAAAGGGAGATCAAGCTCGAGATGAGCCGTTGGTCCCGGCTGCATTAGCAGTCGCTAACAACCATCAATCCGCACTGGGCCCGCGTGGTGGTTTATGGCCCGTTCTCCCTATCCATCCATAAGGAAGCCTCTTGCCCCAGCAGTGGGGACATAAAATGGGCCGGTGATGATGACCTATACAGGTTGACTTTTTTATCACCGTCCAAACCTTCTGAGATGACTCCCGTGATACAAACGAACAACTCTTACTATTGGACCAACTCCCTAACTCGAAAATAAAATTCAGCTGTTCCATACATTTTGGTGAAATGAATATTGATGTTTTGTATGGGACAGCTGAATTTTGTTTTCGAGTTAGGGCATTGGTAATTTAAATATTGCCGAAAGGGCACAAATAATTTCATTACACAGTGCAGGATACAATATAAGTCAAATATCGAGAGATTGAAATATATCGCGTTATGCTGTACGGTTCTGGATTAATCACGGGAATCATCTCAGAAGGTTTGACAGTACGGTTGACGGTACAGTAACACAATTTTATAATGTAAATTTTACTTTCTGCTGTGCCCGAAAACACCAGTCTTACATCTATTCGTCCTAGGTTCAATTCTCAATAGGGATTACAATAAAATTGTACCTTTATGGTTTAGTTGACAGTGATATTTCGATTCACGATATCACCATTCTTACTTGACACTTTCACCTTAATAGCAATGTTAATAGCATTGTTGTGTTCCGTCAGTTAAACTTAAGACGGTTAGGTGCTTAGTGATCTTTGGTTTTTACGTCACTTATTTCAGGTGATATAACTATCAGGCCAAGAGCTTTCAGGTTAAGTTACAATAATACATATGTCTAGTTAGGCATGAAAATAATTCCACAAGAACCGGTCATGCGTTTTAATGAGCGCTATAATTCAGTGCCGACATTTCAAAAGCCGATTCCATTTAAATTATTTTGTTGACCCACGAAGTCTAGAGGTTATAGAAACTATTTCTTTGTGAGTAAAAGCTCAATCCTTCTAAAACGTACTCAAAGTTATGCAATGATAGCGCCACTCTAATTCAAACTAGCGCACACATGTGGCTACACAAAACATATTCAAATTGCAATTTAGTTAAGTAAATTAAACTGAAATGTTAGAGATTTCAGAATTGTACTTTACATAAAGTTATAATTATTAAAACCGTTGTTTGATATTTTAACTGAAGAGGATGGTTAAAGCTGACCGCGAGCTTTCACCAATTACAAAGAACCTTTTTACATAGATTGCTATTGACAGCAACTGGCTTTTACAACGTAATGAAGACTTTTAGGGGGGGGGTGCGGAACTGAAGGATCAGGCTTTGAATACTGTTAAAAATTTGTCAACGATACCTATGTCAAACAAAGATACCGGTAAATAAAAAACGGTATGCTTAGTATCGTTAACTGGGTGGCATTTTTACCGATAAATTAACTAACCGCTCTACGCTGATTGGCTAAAGCGCATAAGGTAACGAAAAAAGTATCGATACTTTTCTTGATAACGTTACCTGCAATACCGATACTTATAGTAGGAATTTGGTAAAGGTAGGGGTAAGCCCTCGGTTTCTCAAACTGTAGTAATCAAACATCCTCAGACAGATTCCGTGGCATCACGCTAACGTCCTCTACTAGCTTACCCGATGATCGAGTTGAAGTTGATTAAAAAAATATGGGTATATACAAGTTGTTTGTTGCCTCGAAGCAATGGCAGCACAACCACATCGCTCGCAGGACTGATGGCTGCTGGCGCGGAACAGTTCTCGAGCGATCGCTTACCGGAAAGCGCAGTGTGGGCAGGCATCCAACAAGGTGGACCGACGATCTGGTGAAGATCGCGGGTAACCGCTGGATGCGAGAAGCACAAAACTTTAATTATTGTGGTCCAATCCCATCCAAACCCATCGGAGAATCTAGTTGGGAACGGGGACATGCCCTAATGCGTGAGTGATGCCATTCCCTCTTGAAAATCTCTGACGGTGTTTCGTTTCACCCTGCTTTAGGAACCACTCATTATGGAGATCCTTGGGGAGGCCTTTGTCGAGCTGTGGACGTCTTTTGGCTAGTGACGAAAATGTAAAACTAATTTAACAGCAATGTCAAACAATGCTGTGTTGCGGGAAAAAGGTATAAATAAGGGTGGTCACCATATATCCAGATCCTTCAAAAAACATGCTTCTAACACAATATATTAATTAATCTTTCAATTTTATGGTATTGAAATTCTATTTTTTATTATCGACGCTCACATAAATTTAGTAGCATTACTTAAAAAGTAAAATAAGTGAAGCAGTTAATATTCATCTCCGTAACATCATGGAGCCATTTATAAAACTCATATCAATAACTTTGCCGCGTTTTATGTGACATATAACCGTTTACATCGATAATATACGATCACATTAATATCTATTTTTATTTTTTATTTCTTGGTTCTTACAAACACAATACACAAAGCAAACGACAAAAACAAACACGATGTGACGGCTCCAAAAAAAATTGTGTACTCACACACGCTGAACAGAACAGTGATTAAAAAAAAGGAATAAGGATAAAAATTACAATGATTGTTGTAATTATCGTTCTGCTATCCTGTAAAACGTACTGTACTTTCAATCAGTTGCAGTAAGCTGCTATACTTAGTAAATTTTTACTTTTTATTTTCAAGTGCTAATTGCTGCATTGAAGCTAAATTAAATAATTATAAAATTTTATAAAATACAGTGAAAAAATTAAACGCCCACCGAACCCTCATGGCGCTCAGTGCTGCTAAAAAGCACTTAAAAACATTAAAAAGCAGTGTCAATGTTTAGCGCTTACGTCAGCCTTCCCGGTAGCATAGCGGTCAGTGCAGCCGCCCGGATTGCGAAAGACCCAGGTTCGATTCCTGGCTGGGTCGGATGAGCGTTTAATTTATTCACAGTATTTTATAAAATTTGCTATACTTAGATTATGTAGACGTGTATCTAATCATTGCTGCTATTAGGATTTCACGTTTTCTGCGCTACGGCCCGCTTGACGGGTGACTCGCCTCACGCAGCGCTGCTGACACTCTTTTACAATGAGATTTGGGTCGTTTTTTTCTATAAACACGTGATAGTAAGAACACAAATGTTGAAAAAAATTCCACGAGCAGGATTTGAACCTGCACCCTTCTGACATACCGGGTCAGGTGCTCTTCCAATTGAGCTATCGTGGCTCTAACCAGCCCGCCGAAATTATTCAACACTATTTAGTTTTTAATTCAAAAGCCAAAGGCACCCATTCAATGTCAACAACTACCGTCATTAACACCCAATCATAATATTTTTACAAATACTAAAGATCGATAGATAGAGAGATATAAAATAAGAAAGAAGAAGTAGGCAAGCTATTTATAAAATGTTTTTTGTTTCGCAACAAGATTTGCGTTAAAATTACATAAACAAACAAAAAACATTCAAGTGAGAGTACTTATGCGTAGAAACTTCTTTTTGTATATTTGGACGAACTCTGAATTATTACTATCCCTATCACTCCTGGGCAAGGGACTCTAAGAAATCTTTAAACAAAACAGCTGTTTTATATATTTACGGCGAGTAGATTTAATTGTAATGTATGAAACAGATGATTTTTTTAAAGATTTTTGAGTTCGATTAGCACAAAAAGTTCCTATACGTATATAGACTTAAAATGCACGTGTATATTCAAGTAGCGATCAAGTTGAATACACACCCGGTATTTCACTCTACATTTTCAACTTCCTTTGGCGAAGTCTGAATAATTTTATTTCGATTTAAAGGTTTTTCCCGCGACCGTTTCGCCTCTCCGACAGTAAAATAAAAATTGCGAAGGCGGGTCCGCCCGTGAGCCGACCGGCAGTAAAACTATGTTTATGAGCCCTGAAAGTTTCATGCCCTTATAACTACTTGCCGCCGACTGATTTTATATTGTACGATTATTTTTAGATTAGTGACTACCTTTTTTTCAACTACATCATTAATGGTGTCCTTCCAGCCGCACGTTGGATGCGTTTTTGTACGAACACGTACGAATACGCACGATACATCCCGATTTTTCGACTACTCTAGTTACTTTGCATGCTAGGCGCGAGCTAGTCGTGCGTGTACGCTCATATAATTTCGACGTCCGAACTCAATCTCAACTTTTTTCTTTTTTTTCCTTTAGTTTATGGCTTCGTGTGATTATCACATTTAGCCAGTGTCAAAGTAATTTTTCTTACAAGTAAGTACATAAATAAACAATATTTCCTTCCAGTATGATGATGATGATGAATGTTAATAGAAATGAGAAGTGAGAAATGATATACCCCCCAACCCCTCGAGTATCTCAGTAAAGATGTGGGGCTTTACTAATTTCTCGGGCGGACTTCTTGAGAGAATTTGAAAAGTGAAGTTGCACTGTTTTATTACATTTGCACTTATGCGCACTTACGAACACTTATCGGTTAATAATCCACCACTATTTCACATTAATATTCGACATAACACAAATTTTAGAAAATAAAACAAAACCGCAGACATGACTCTTCACTTTCCCGTCAAGAACCCCCAATCTCAACTTGTTTTAATTTTTTTTGTCATGGATATAGAAAAAAGTATGTCACCGGTGAAACGTCACAGTCACTCTGGCATTCAACTTAAGTTTTATCGCTTTCTGATTATCGTGGTTAGATTACCGATTTCAGTCCCAGAGGTCTCCGGTTCCATTCCCAGTGGTGGGTATATATTTCTTCTTCTTATTTTTTCGTTTCAACACTTTTTGCGAAATATAAGTTTAGTGTCATACATAACAACAACGTTTTAGAGTTCATCAGTTAGAGACAAGATAGCCAGATTAAAAAATATATATATTTTTTGTCATCAAAAAGGTAACACTATCACTCTGTACTGTCGAGTCCTTTAAACCTACATCACAAGGTATGGCCAAAAACTCCTAAAAACTTACAACCATATAACTTGATCTCCGCTATCTCAATCGGTCCCATTATATTTAAAAGAACCCACGTGTCCAAGTTACCTGGTCTACTTGTGTTTCAGTATCGTATTCAAGAGGTAACGCGGGGTAAGAGGTTTCCAAATTGTTTTACCTACGTGATGCGTTGTATGACGAGCGGGGAGCGAGGCGCGTTTTGAATCACAAATATATTACGATTGTCATTTTGCTATTATTTGGCTTGGGCGTTAGCCTTTGGTTTTACCAGGTTAGCAAAACGCTCGGTCTGATAACCGAAAGTTCCGAGTTCAATTATCTTAATTTTTTTTATCATTTTATGTTTTTTAAAAACAAACCAGATTTTAAATTTTCCTATTTTATTAACTTTTTTTTAACCCTAACAGTTTTTTTGATTTCAATTCTCAGATCGGGCAAAGCGTTTTCTGATTTTGAGATGGATATAGCCCGGGTTCGTGATCACCACTATACACGTAGCCAAAGCGATCCGTTAGGCGGTCGGGCCCCTGGTGCTATTGTGTTTTGTCCGGCGAGAGAGGGTTCCGGAGGCCCTTCCCCCTCCCTCACAATTGATATGGCAGCGAACTTAAATCTAAATAACCGCGTCTTTGTATCTAGCGATCCGAACCCCTCGGAGAACCTAGTAGGGCACGAGGACACGCACTAGTGCGTGATGCCGTTCCCTCTAGAAAACCTCCGAAGGTGATTCGTTTCATACGGCTTGAGGAACCCTTTAAGTTTCTCGCCGCCCCCAAAAAGCCCGGTGAAGCTGAAAATGCCGTCTGAGGCAATCAGCAAACTTTCTCCAAAAAAACTTAGACCTCGGAGATATCAACACCAGAAACTTGCGTGTGAGCCACTCGACCACGGAGGCCGTCACAAGGCACTTTCTTTTTGCAGTATAATCATAACTATGTGTAGAAAATAACGAAGTTAGCAACATTGAATTAACAATAACATTTAAGTACATCAGTATTTTGTTATTTACAAACTTAATTAGTACACGTATTAAAAATAAAAAAAAGCTCTTTGGATCAAGCCATAAAACAGATAGATCCTGTAAAACTTGTAATTAGATCACTCGCCGGCCAAGGAGAACTATCTGCGCTCGGTTCATTTCAGTCTTTATTATCGGCGTTTCAATGAAACATGATAGTTCGTTCCAATTGGGTCGTTTTAAGCTTTTTTTTTCAATGTATCATTAAATTAAACCTTTATTAACAAGCATATTACAATAGTTTGTTTTGTCTCGGTATGAGGTATGTTTCAGACGTGGCAGACGTGAGGGTCATCTGAATATAGTCTGTAACATCATCACTAACATCATCACCAGCGTGCACGAGACTTCCCATGGATGGATAGAGAGAACGGGCCATATTATATTTAACACGTTCGCTGCTGCAAGCTTTTTCAATGACTTTTCCTCGGTGCTATATGGGATCAAATCGACCCGTTGCTAAACTATGCCGAGGTGCGTTATGGGGTCGAAAAGACCTGTTCTACTTGCTTACATATATATGTGTATTACTAGGTCATTTTAAATAGTAATTATATATTTTTCATAGCAATGTGTTCTCGAATAACTAAACAACGTAAAGCTGCGGTAGGATATTAATCTGACAAATAAAACTTTAGTTCTAAGAAATTCAATTTATCGGATCTTTAAGATCTGATATCAGCACCAATGAGTAAATACATCGATGAAATTTTAGTGATGTAGGTACAAGATTAGTAAGTATGTAAAAGTGGATATCGAAAAAAAATTTTCATTCAAATGTGTGTACAAACTACTAACGATCATATCACCAGGGAAAACGGTGGAAGTTTTTAATTTATCCTTACTGCTTAGGCCAATGTTAGGACACAACTTTGATTTTTTCAGATTCTTGAGCATTGAAAAAATGTTGAGATCATCATCACTAGATATTTGAGAATCATCATTAACAATTTTGGTGTCAATATTATTGCGAGCCGGTTTGATTATGATGTTTTCTAATATTTGGATATTTTGATGAAAAATGTTGTTGGATGGTGTTTGAGCGGCTGTCCGAAGAACTTGCAAGGTGTTCCCTGTTGACGGGCTAGTGTAAATATTTGATAGACTATACTACAGAGACTACAGAGTCTTTTCCCGTTTCTGGCATCCTTTTTGTTTCCTTCATTACACTTTCACTTCCTTCTTCTTCACTTACCTACAACAAAAGCTTTCTTTTCGACCTCTTCATATTTTTTATTTTACGATTGCAATGGAGATCTTTAATTTGTAATACGTCTAATATCACTTCCGTCCGTCACTTCACTAGAAGAATCAATGACAAACCAGTGTGTTTATCGGGTCATCGGTCATCAGATCTTTAGGATCCGATAAACGCACTAGACGAATAATTTTTACTTGTGGTGCGGTATAGGATCGAAACGACCCGATACGTTTTTTTGAGAAATGCTTATAGTATTTGACGAGATAATTGCAAAACAATATTCATCTCTTTTCTACTGCTGAAAAGACCGAATATATTCATCCCGCACCAACGGCTTAGCGAGGATTTTGTATGCCGCACCGAGTGTTGGATATGCATAAGGTCCATTCGACCCGATATAGCAGTGAACGTGTTAAACAACATCACATCCATCACGCGAACCCCGTGCGGATACCTATCCGCACGGCATTAGCTGTCGTTAACAACCACCTGGTTGTTAACGACAGCTAATGCCAATGCAGCCGGGACCAAAGGCTTTAGGTGCCTTCTGAGGAGCTCGAGATAATAAATTTTTGGTCACCCATTCGATGATCGACCTTTGCAAAAGTTACTTAACTATAGTAAAAGCAGACCTTGTTAACCACTGTGCCATCGAACTCCTCAACATCGTCAGCCTATAAACTTGAAAGCACAGTAAGAAAGTAAGTAAATTGTAAAAAAAAGTCTGCCATCGTGTCCCAAAAGTGGTTTGGAGGGTTTTTATCGATATCTTCTGTCAATAACCTGGACTAATATTAATGGTTTGGCGAGTCTTCTGGCAGGAAGGACCAAACTATGATGATTTAACAAACTTTCCGGTTTACGATATTTTGCTAATTGAAGTCTTTGCAAGAGTATAAAATATGTCCCAATCCGATCTCGAAAACCTCTGACGGTGTTTCGTTTCACACGGTTTTGAGGACCCCTTTTAGTTTCTCCGGTGATACTGGAAATGACATTTGGGGCATGCTTTTAGAAATATCTTATGGACACATTATTATTTGACAACTAGCGTAGAGAAACTTGAAAAGATATAAATGCACACTTCAATCTCAAATTGTTTCTACAACTTGATTGTCGGCACACAACAATATCACTGACATTGTTGGGTGAAAGAATCTTGCTTTAAATGTATTTCGGATTTTCAGCAGTAAGCAAGCAATGGCTTGGAAATATTCACAAAGCGGACACGTCGTGTTATATTTGCCGTTCACTATTTGTGGTGATTCGGGTCAATTGGCGATGTACAGTTACTACAAATTGGTGATTTCTCCGAAACTGTTAATGAATTTTGAACGCAAACTATCTTAGTACCGACAAACTTGTGTTGAATTCTGATATTCTATCTCTGCTACAGCCTTTAAGCATTTCAATGTTAGTATATCGTAAAAGTTAACAAACGTTAACGTTACCGCTACAATAAATATTCAATAAATATATATATATCTTCTATATATTAATACGTGAAGCAAAAACTTTGTACCCCTTTTTACGAAAATTGCGCGGACGGAGGAGTATGAAATTTCGCACATTTATAGTTTATGTAGGAGAAGTGCAAAATGCTAATATTTTTTTAAAATTATGCATAAAAATACATTAAATTAACTTTGTTTCATAAATTTTTCAAAAAAATTCATAAATGGAAGAGTAGCGGCCGAAGCCTGTCAATGCCAATCCAAACTCATATTCTATCTTTTTTATTTTTTCATTGCTTAGGATATAAGTATGGGTTTACGTTAGTAGAAGCTATGGGGATTGAACCACAACTCACATTCAACCTGGGAAACAATTCGTTTGGCTACCAAACGCTTAAAAAAATCCACAGATCTCGTGCTCTACACGACTTGAAAGGGCATTGAAAATGTACCTACTTATTATACATAGATTATTCAAAATATCAAAAAAATTGTAATTAGGTAAAATGTTCATTAATTCAATACCGAGGTACTTTTTTTAAATTTTTTAAATTCGGCCCCGTTCTCGAGATATCGGGAATTTTCTGGGAAAACACACGATTTATCGATCAAAAAAAGTCGGTTTTTTTCAATTTCCAAAAAAAGTTTTTAACTTTTCCAAAATATTTTTACATAATTTTAAACCCCTTCGAATTCCGCGTTTTTTGAGCCCTCATACGTCCTCGTGGCCTTAAACCTCAGGGTATCACGGGCGAGTCGCACTTTCAGCAAAAATGGGGGCCCTACTGGAGCGAACGAAAAAACATTTTCAATGTTTAAATACCAGGTAGGTACCGTGAGTTCTTAAAGTCATCGTAAGCAGTGTTGTTGCATTTGTGAAAACGAGACGAGTGTAGCGGCGTCTATACACGAACATTGCAGTAAGTTAAGGGCCCTGGTTTTATGAAACACAAACTGACAAGTGACATAAACAGTGACGTCACAGCTGCTCCGGGGCCGGACCGGCCCGGCGTGCGAATTTCTCCGCCGGCCACACCTGTGACCGGGACGGTATATTGTTACGAGGACCGACTTTTTTAAGCCTAATTATTGCATAAATTTTCAATGAACCTCTTTGTAGGCGTGCGGGGAAATTTTTATGTATTGCTCTCAACCTTTTTTGAGTGGCCAAGTGTTAAAAAATGTTTAAGCCTACTTAAAATTGTGTTTAATATTTAAAAATAAAACATCGTGGGTGATTGATGACAAACGGCTTAGCTTGAGCTGGAAACGAACTTTGTCTCACCAACGGTGGCATAACATCGCAACAGTCAGTCAGCCCGTGACCACGTGGGGCCGGTGCAACTTGGCCGAAACGACGGGTATAAGAGTTTTTTAAATTTAAATATTTCGTGTTGGTCCGCTGCCACGTGCGTTTTAACACCAGCCTGTGTGAAACAGTCATATTTCATATGGAACGCATTGAAAACGTGCGGCAGCCGTCTGACATCATCATCATCATCATCGACTCATTTTAATGTACCCACTGCTGCAGCAGTCAGCACGAGCCTTCCCTGTGGACAAATAGGGAGAACGGGCGATAAGCCACCACGCGGGCACAGTGCGGATTGGTGGTTGATAACGACTGCTAATGCAGCCGGGACCAACGGCTTCAGTGCCTTCCGAACACAGAGTAGCTCGAAATTAAACATTTTCGGTCTCCCATCAGATGACTGGCCTTTGCGAAAGTTGCTTAACCTTAGCAAACGCAGACCGGGCGCGTTTACCACTGCGCTATCGAGCTCTGCATTTTTATTTACGAAGGTATAAACAAGCTTGTAATTCTAAAAAAAAAGCTTATCGCTTTAATATCGCCCTTGTCTATTGAACAGAGTGCATTAACAATGTGCCTACACCTGTTTACTTCCCTCGAGCTTGAAATGGATTAAGCTCTTTCTAAAAAGGCGACTAAGTGTGTTGTTTAAACATTTAAATTCGTTTTGCTTTGGACTAATACTGCATTGATACAATTTGCGTTCAAAAATTGCAATATTATTAGTATGTTTTTCAATGGTAGACATTTTTATTCCTGAGTTACTTTAGGTATTATTAAACTTCTTACTTAGTCCTTGGGGAATGCTTTACGCATACCCTGGACCCTTAGGGAGGAACAAGGTTATGAGGGACTCACCCATCTACATACCTTTCCACACCTGATGGGGCATAATGCGCGACCGGGGTGAGATGGAAGGGGATACCCACTAAACACCAGGGGGTCAGAAATCCAAGAACAAAGGAACTATCACGGTATACATCCTCATCAAGATTAAAAACGTAAAAGGTATTATTTAGCTACTCTAACCTAATAGGTAAAATAAAATAAATAATTTATTAATCTATAAACTGTCCCACAGCTGGGCAAAGGCCCTATTAAACCCGGGTATTCAGAGGTCCAGTAAGCTTAGCCAAAGTAATTTATGTCCCCACTGCTGGGGCACAAGCCTTTATTATGGATGGACAAAGAGAACGGGCCATAAACTTCCACGCGAGCCCAGTGCGGATTGGTGGTTAATAACGACTGCTAATGGGACTTCTTGGCGGGAAAGTGAAGAGTCATGTCTGCGGTTTTGTTTTATTTTCTAAAATTTGTGTTATGTCGAATATTAATGTGAAATATTGGTGGATTATTAACCGTTAAGTGTTCGTGAGTGTGCATGAGTGTTGGGAAATGAAATAAAACAGTGCAACGTCACTTTTCAAATTCTCTCAAGAAGTCTGCGTGAGGACTTAGTAAAGCCCCACATCTTTACTGAGATACTCGAGGGGTTGGGGGGTATATCATTTCTCACTTCTCATTTCTATTATCATTCATCATCATCATACTGGAAGGAAATATTGTATATTTATGTATTACTTGTAAGAAAAATTACTTTGACACTGGCTAAATGTGCTAATCGCACGAAGCCATAAACTAAAGGAAAAAAAAAAAAAAACGACTGCTAATGCAGCCGGGACCAACGGCCTTACATACGTCACCCATCCGATGACCGGCCTTTGCGAAAGTTGCATAACCTTAGTACTCGCAGATCGAGCGCGTTAACCACTCCGCCATGGAGCTCCTCAGTTGACTGTATACGAGTATATTGGCTGTAAGTTTCTATTGTCTTTTATATAAATAAATAAATAAGATAAGGCTGGCAAGTGAGGCACAATCCTACTCCACTAATGTCTTCGTCTTCGCATCTGAACTCTGCTTCGGGTTAACATCAGGAAGAGCGGGCTCATTTTTCAAACCATTCAAAATAAAAAATATATATCTTTATATATATATAATTCTTCTGTGCGTGTGTTTGTCACTGAACTCCTTCTAAACGGTTGGACCGATTTTAATGAAATTTTTGGTGTGTGTTCAAGTGGATTCGAGAATGGTTTAAGTTAACAATTTGACCCGGTCGGTAGCGTTGTTATAGGGGTCCATCATGGGATACACGTGTTCTTAAGCGGACGAATGGTTTCTTTGTTTTGTTGTCATGAAAACTGTCAACGTTTTGTTTGTTTGTTGTCATGGAAACTGTCAAAGCGGTATGAAGCCCGCCAGTCAGCTAGTCTTTATATATAATTCTTCTGTGCGTGTGTTTGTCACTGAACTCCTCCTAAACGGTAGGACCGATTTTGATGAAATTTTTGGTGTGTGTTCAAATGGATTCGAGAATGGTTTAGATTCACAATTGAACCCGGTAGGTGGCGCTGCAATTGAGTTGTTCGCTCAAGCGGACGAAGTTGCGAGTGGGCCGCTAGTCTGTCATAAGTAGCTTGTTCTAAGTTCGGCTAGCTATCACCATCTTATCTAAGTATGTCACCATAGCAATAATGTTAGTAATATTTGTCA
The DNA here is from genome assembly GCA_949315975.1 of Eudonia truncicolella. Taxonomy (NCBI): domain Eukaryota; kingdom Metazoa; phylum Arthropoda; class Insecta; order Lepidoptera; family Crambidae; genus Eudonia; species Eudonia truncicolella. Next base: position 15,027,842 of record OX438836.1, read on the forward strand.
TGCTGCGACATTTTGAGATAAGATAGCTAGTTTCTTGATAGACAAGGATTCCGGGTATATTAAGTGCGCTTCCACCTTCGGCTTTATTGCACTTTATATCATCTCGTGAAACGAAGGCTTTTTATATATTACGGTTAAGCACTTGGCCTTCCTCATCTGATGTTAAGTGATTATAAGGCCGAAGGTGGAAGCACTTCATCCCGCATGCTCAACTACTGAGGCACTGCCGGAACACAACAATGCGCCAAACAATGATGTTGTGGCGACAAAGATGGTGGTAGCTAGCCAAGCGGACAAACAAGCCCTTGGCGAAAACGCCTTAGGACGGAGTAAGTTCATATGCGGAGGCGGTAGACGGCAGGCCCGACTAACCATCGGTGCCTTGACAGGGCACTATGCCACAAAACAAATGCTTCACAGAATGCACCTTTCAACAAATAGTTTGTGTAGGGCGTGTGGAGAGGAAACGGAGTCGATGCAGCACCTACTGTGTGACTATGACTCTCTGGCTAGGAAAAGAATGGGACTCCTGGGGTCGGCCTATCCGAAACCGGGGGACTTCAGGCTCTTCGCTCTTAAAAACGTTGCCAAACTTATGGCCTCTATCTTTATAGAGGAGGAAGAGTGAAAGGATGGGGTTGCACAAAAGATCCCGATGGGTCGAGGTGTTACTGCGAGAGGGAAACCTCGGCAGGCCCCACTAAGATAAGATAAGATAACAAGCCCTACCACTAACTAAACCGAGTACACAAACATGTACTCCTCGCTGGGAATCGAACCCGGGACCTTTGGGTCTAAACCGGTGGTCTTAACCACGAGAGCACAGAGGGCGTTAGAATAACATATTAAAAATAAACTTTAATATCTTTATATTAATAAATCTTCTGTGCGTGTGTATGTTACTGAACTCCTTCTAAACGGCTGGACCAATTTGGATGAAATTTTCTGTGTATGTTCAAGTGGATTCGAGAATGGTTTATATTTACAATTGGACCCGGTAGGTGGCGCTGCTATAGGGGTGCATCATGTGATACGGGAGTTCTTAAGCGGACGAATGATTTATTTGTTTTATTGTCATGGAAACTGTCAAAGCGGTACGAATTCCCACCGGTCAGCTAGTCCCTTATAAAAATGAGTTGCTATTTCCTATATTTTCCTGGTTTATGGTGGCATTTTAATTTGGTAGTAGCAGATACACGAGTCAAATTGAAGTTGTCTGATTCATATACCATACTCGTGAACTAAGAGGCGCCCTCGGGTTGCTCCGCTCCCCGATCCGATCCGAACCCTTCGGAGAATCTAGTAGGGCACGGGGACGCGCACTAGTGCGCGATGCCGTTCCCTCTAGATAACCTCCGAAGGTGATTCGTTTCACACGGCTTGAGGGACCCTTTACGTTCCTCGCCGCCCCCAAAAAAGCCCGGTGAAGCTGAAAATGCCGTAGAGGCAATCAGAAATCTCTCTCAAAAAAAAAGAAAAAGGTGCCGCCTGTGGAAGCTGGTCTGCTCTTGCTTACTTATCTTATTTTTATTACTATTATACTCGTATACTTAGACTTTAACTTTGATTTTTTTTAGAGAATTTTTGACTTATATTAGTACTGTATGACATTGTGAAAATTGAAGTTGTGTACCTACCTGATGTAATTTTTGCAAATCTAGATATTATTTATTTTGTTAATTTTTTGTGTGTTTATATGTGACGGAAAGTGTCCTGCTATGATAAGGCATTTTTCAATATTTCTGAGTTTCTTGCCGGTTCTTCTCAGTACAAGGTCTCCCACCCAGAGGAGACTTACGAACCGATGGCATAATGACGTTCATAAGAGCTATTTTTAGCCTAAGCTGAGTAAATGATTTTGTTATGAATTCTTTTTGTTATGAAAAATCAGCTCAAAAGTTCGAGTAACAATATAACGTAGGTTACAAACATTTCACTTCGCATCAAATTGAATTGCTTGTAAATTATTTTATAACAATCAAGATAAAATACGCCAATATTGATTTGGCGGTTCTGATATAAATAGCACACAATTTTCAATTTTTAAAATCAAAATACGATAAGCTGCTATTATCTTGGTCGTGATTATAATATAAGGTAAACTTAAACAACTTTAACGCGTGTTGTTAAAAAGTGTTGTGCAAAATGGCTTTCAAATTGATGTTCTCCGTCTTACTTGCTGTCGCCTGTCAAGGTATTTATCACAAAGAGACAAAACTTTGTTTATTATTAAGTGCAATTAATCAAGCAATCTTGATCTAGCTGAGATAAATTCTACAAAAAAAAAAAAGTCATAATATTACGACGACGACGACGATGACGAGCAAAAAATAGCATTAAAACAGTTTTTGGAATAAAAACGTAATTTTATCATCGTTTTAAATGTGGGCTTTATATTTTGGTGCAAATTATTGTTTTGTTTTTAATGATTGTTAAAATAAATTAACGGTAATTAAAGTTGTCAAACCCATGGACACATAGCGTAGCAACCTTTCGTCTGCTTAGTGTCAGAGCCGTCCTACAAACAATTAAAATTCTATTGTGCCTGTATTCACAGCAGATGACAGATTAAATTATATCTCTTAAACAATGATCATTATTTCCTAAAATATCCTTCTCCTGTGGTTTTGACAACAATTGATTTTGTATGTCAGTAAATTTGCCTTTTATGTCTTTGTAGCACAGCATAGTTACCTAATCAGTCAAATATGTTTTTTTTAATTTTCATTTTCATATTTCAATGAAACTTTTTATAACAGCTCAAAACATCGAATGGCTTGAAGACCACGAAATGACGTACCTCACCAACGACCATATCGGAACCAGCATGACGGTCCCCAAGTGGATGTTCGACGAGCTCCAAGTTTGCACCGTCCAGTTTCCCAACTTGATCACATATGAAGCGTTCCCGAACTCCAACCTGCCAAGCTCTGTCACCTTCGAGTATGCTGTGCCACCATTCGCTTCTTGCAGCATATCCTTCAAAGGGGTACCCGTTGGGATGTCTGGTACTTACCAATTGAACTCGTTGGTTCGTCACGTCAGCGACAACAGTACAACCTTCACAATGCAACGTTTCCATTTGACAGTCCTCGAGATTGAGCCTTGGAGTGCTGATGCCAACTGAGAGGAAGACTCCATTGCTATGGTCAATTGAAGCGATTATAGATTTGCTTATTAGTCCAAAGATTTTGTGTGACAGAAACATTGAAAGTGATATTTTAACATTGCATAACTTTATTTTTGTACACCAATGATTAGTACAGTGTAATATATATTTACCATTGGCTTTCCAATCATATTGCAATTAAATGCGGTTCAAGACAGTGCTCTTTTATTTGTTTTATTATATACAACGGTATGTTTAAGTTGATGAGCGTATATAGAAAAATACGATGACCTTGTATACCATGTTTCAAACTTATATCTTGCAAACCGAATAGAGTGCTTCCAAAGTGATTTTAATTAAGCAACTAATGTTGCTGCAATGACAGCAGGTGAAATTTTTTTCAAAATTTGTGTTTTTGAAACAACACAAAAAAAATCTACACATTCAAAACCGAGCAGTTCGTGTTGTAAAAAAACTCATGGCTAGTTGACAGACGTCGAATCTCTGTGTACTCTAATGTCTGTGTAACGGGGAGTGCGCAGAGGAACCACACTAACTAGTACCATCGTACCTCTCGTCGAAAATCAGAGCTACCCACATCCTTGATATCTTTCTAGAAAACCAAACCACCAGAGCACAAAACTAGAAAGTAACTAGAGCACCAAACAATCGCATTCGTTCCTTCCGCGTTACCTGTAACAAAATAGAATAGTGTAGAATAGAATACAAAACACTTTATTGTAGACATAAAAAAAATACATACATGTTAACAAAGAAATAAAAAAATAAAATTGGAGTCGTACAAAGGGCCGCCTTATCACTAAAAGCGATAAAATTCAAAAAATTCAAAATTCAAAATCATTTATTCAGTTTAGGCTACAAGTAGCTCTTGTGAATGTCACTATGCCATCGGTTCGTAAGTCTACTCTGGGCGGGAGATCTTGTACTGAGAAGAACCGGCAAGGTATACCGGCATATCTCATATATAACCGGCATATCTTCCAGGCAACCTAGGGATGGAGAGGAATGATAATAATAAGATGTAAGCGTTGAACAAAAAGTGTAGAATAAGTAAATAAAGAAAAAAAATCTTATCTCAACATCTTCATCATCGTTTTCAACCCATAAACGTCTCACTGCAGGGGTTAGATCTTCCATGAACAACTACAACAAGCCTTACCAACAACACACCATTATCATTGCCAGCTTGTGTAGGCCTTACCGACAACATTACAGGATATTATTACCTCGCTTGTCCAAGTAGTTAGTCTAATTTTGTTGTATGTCTCATTCTCTGTTCAATGCAAATTTCAATGATGGAAACCTTTCCCAAGCAGTGATGCAATAAAGACATGACAAATTTATTAAAACCATAATTGAAGGGAATCTATTTGGCAAGCTATTTATAAAATGTTTTTGTTTTGTTTATATAATTTTAACGCAAATTTTGTTGCGAAACAAAAATGCTCGTGGAAATTTTTTCAACATTGTGTTTTTGTAATTCCTCAATAGCCTTTAAACTTTATGCCCAAACCATATGATAGAAGATGTATTGAAGAAATTTGACAGTTTTGGAAAGGTTGATGTGCCGGCGTCTGTACTACGCTTACAGCAAGTAGCGAAGCCTAACTGCTCCTAATGTAGTTTGCAACGCCCGGACATCTGACATCTCGTTAAAGTTTCCGTTTGACGTTGCGTCCGGTCTGTATCGAATTCGAATATTAACAAATGGATAGCAACTAGGACATAACTAGTTACCGTAATTGAAATATTTATAATTTAGTAGCAATTATGATAATTATCTTTAGCGTTGCTGTATAATCATAAGCATAAATAGATAGGAAGTTAGATAGATAAATCAATTAATGTAGTTTTGTTGTTCAATATTTTTAAATGTAATTATTTTTACAGTGTGCCAATAAATGTATTTCTTCTTCTTTAATTCATTTTAAAGCCACAGACAAATACGTGCGTACAATAATAAATAAGACGTACAAAACAAAGACCTTTTTAGGGTTCCGTAGTCAACAAGGAACCCTAATAGTTTCGCCATGTCCGTTGTTAATTTATTTGGCTTTTCAACAATGTGTGCACCGCTACAATACAATTTACAAAAACAAAAACAATTGAGTATCTTAGTGACACATTACTAACAGAAAAGCGCCACATGCTTTAGAAATTACGCTAAATACTTCATTTTATATAATTATTTATGTTAAATAGGTATTTTATAAAAATATTTTAAATTACACATACTTTTATTATTTTTATATTACCTATATAATTTTTATTGATGTAGTTTGGTTAGCAACTGTACTTTTATAGTGATAACTAAAGCTATATCAGAGTACAGGCCATAATGCGATATGGACGAAAAGAAAAGTAAACTATTTGAATTGCTTGAATATTCTTACCAATATAATATTTTAAATATACAAGCTCAACAGTACATCTAACAGTTTTATTAGTACATGGTTACTACCAGTAGATGAACAAAGGATATTATAGTATATGGTTACTACTTCAGTGATACCTACCAAGGGCCTTTTTAATAAGCTATATTAAGTTACAATAGGGACCTAGTTTTGAAATCGCATTTAAGCTTGCATCTAAAAAAAAACGTTAGCTAAAAACATTACGAGAACCCTCATTTTCGTATGGCGGACAGTGGGATCTCCGTCCATTCACTTGATTAACGTGCTACTAGTTTCCTCAGACTTACCTTTCAAGAAGTTTTTATTCTTAATGTAAGCTCCTACTTCCGCTGTAAAATGCGAAACTTGAGATAATGCTTCTCGAAACTTTGCGTTCTGTCTCTGATAATCTGTGATGTGATTATTTTTGTTGTTCTCAAGTTGATGTGTTTCTTTTGCAATTTAGTGTCGATCGTGTCGTGTTAAATACAGCGTCAGTTGAAACGAGGGACATATTAAGGGAGGACATTAGGTATACGAATCCCGATCCGATTCATTAAAAAAAAATATTCTTAATATTTTGCTTAATTATCCTATTAAATAATTTAGCGTAGGTATATTCTAAGCGTGTGAAAAGATCAAATATGTGCCGACTAAATGAAAAACGGGTCACACTAAACACGACAGCTACCTATTAAATACCATACGCGTAAATGAGTCGAAAGCGCTAGGGTGCCCAAACATTACGGGAAATTTCATGAATTAGGTTACATCGATTTTCTGAATTATTTCATTTGCTTCGATTAGTATCTTTTTATTTGTTTATGTTTACCCGGACATAAACAACCATTAGGATTAAATAAAACTAACACGCTGTAAAAGGCCTTACTTACTTAATAATTTACGTAATTTGAAAAACCAGTTAAACAAAATATTTATAAAAAAAACTTACAATAAAATATTGGGTTTAAAAATGATCCAACCACTCCAACAACAGATATTTGTATTTATAAAATTTTATAAAATACAGTGAAAAAATTAAACGCCCACCCGACCCAGCCAGGAATATTTAATTTGGCATCAGTGCAGCAATTAGCACTTGAAAATAAAAAGTAAAAAAGATATTTGTATGTTATAATAATTATAATTTCTAATTGTAAATGATTATGTAACGACATATTTTATATATTTTTGTAAATCGTAGCTTCTTTAAAAGCTTTGCAGTTTATTGCGCCTATTCTTCTCCATTATTAAAATACCTCCTGAATGGGTAGTCAGTGAAACAAAATCTATTTTGGACTTTAAAAGTACCTTTATTACTCAGTTCTCAGTCCGATGTTTTTTTATTTTAGTTGATGGCTTCGTGCGATTAGCACATTTAGCCAGTGTCAAAGTAATTTTTCTTACAAGTAATACATAAATATACAATATTTCCTTCTAGTATGATGATGATGAATGATAATAGAAATGAGAAGTGAGAAATGATATACCCCCTAACCCCTCGAGTATCTCAGTAAAGATGTTTAAAGAGGCTTTACTTATTACTCCTATTGAGAGAATTTGAAAAGTGAAGTTGCACTGTTTTTTTTCATTTGCCAACACTCATGCGGACTTACGAACTCTCAACGACATCAATCCACCATTATTTCACATTAATATTCGACATAACACAAATTTTAGAAATTAAAACAAAACCGCAGACCCCGAAGTCCCCGTCCGATGTTTGCAACCGCTTAATGACCGATGCGTATTATTTGTATAGTGCATAAATTGTATTTTTTTTGTGAATTGAATTTATGTTGTAAGTAATGTTTTAATGTTTTCCCATAGTGTTGACGTGACTTCTTCTTTATTTAATTAAGTAATGCGTGTGTTGGCTACATTACAAGAAAAATGTCATAGGAAGTGACTAGCATCTATGACACAGGCTCGGCCTAGTTTTGATGCTAGTGATCTTGTATTTAGTCCTATAAAAAATTGTTATCATTGTTTTATGTTTGATATATGTATTTTCTTAGTCAATAAAGTATTATTTTTATAGTCTTTATTTGTTTTCTTTCTTAAAACTAGATTTTTACAATATTTTAAAACAATAAAAACATTATAAAAACCTAATCCTAGAGCTAGACCTCATGATGAGAACCTCGTGAAAGCCGAGAAGGACAAGCTCAGTAAGTACCTTGACTTGACTCACGAGGTTACCGCCATATGGGATGTGGGTTCAACCATTATTGTACCGATAGTCGTTTCAGCAAACGGTCTTTTAGCCAAGAGCCTCGATCAACACCTAGAGAGGCTCTCGCTTGAAAGGTTGGGTCAAGGGTCAGACGCAAAAGGCAGTACTCCTCGACACGGCAGGAGATTCCTAACTCTGCAGCCCTAACCACCGATAGCTTAATTATAAATAAGATAAAAAAAATCTTAAGGAGAATAATAATAATAATAATGTAGTATGTTCTGATTACAATTCGCTTGACACACCTGAAACTAATTCATTGATGTACATTTGTGGTTTTCTTCTGAAGAAATGTACCGAACACGACACATGTTCAGCCTTGAAATATTACATTCGGTCACAGGAAACTGCTCATAATTTTAGTGCGGAGACTCGGTACACAACACAGTACACAACATACAGAAGTTATTCTACAGATAACTTAAACACTATTTAGATAATACCTCCCGATGATTTTGTACACTTAGTAAAAAAATGGAAGAAATATTCAGAAATTATTTTACCATAGAAAACTGTACTACCGGCAAAATAGCCAAAACTATTTTTGATAATATGTCCGACCTTAAGTATGTACGCCCATGTACTCGTACATGCTTTCCAATAATATATTTAAAAAAATTATACATTAGCATGCGGATATATTACGTTTTTAAATGTAATAACGCAGCTTTCAAAACTGGCCGCGTGGCGAGGCGTAAATATTTTGCTGTGTCCAATTTGTAAATTAATATTTGATTACGATTGTACATTATAATGATATAAGTAATAAATAGTGTACACCTAGACTGTGTGCTTTATTTATAATATAAAATACACCCAAATTCACACAATAATATATTAACTATGTGTGTATGTATTTTTTTTTTTTCAACATTGTGTTTTTGTAATTTGTTTCGCAACAAAATTTGCGTTAAAATTATATAAACAAATTTAAAACATTTTATAAATAGCTAGCCTACTTCTTAACTGATCTTTAGTATTTGTAAAAATATTATGATCAGATGTTAATGACGGTAGTTGTTGACATTGAATTGGCGCCTTTGGCTTTCAAAGTAAAAAAAAAAGTAAATAGTGTTGAATAATTTCGGCGGGCTGGTTAGAACCACGATAGCTCAATTGGAAGAGCACCTGACCCGGTATGTCAGAAGGGTGCAGGTTCAAATCCTGCTCGTGGAAATTTTTTCAACCTTGTGTTTTTGTAATTTGTTTCGCAACAAAATTTGCGTTAAAATTATATAAACAAATTTAAAACATTTTATAAATAGCTAGCCTACTTCTTAACTGATCTTTAGTATTTGTAAAAATATTATGATCAGATGTTAATGACGGTAGTTGTTGACATTGAATTGGCGCCTTTGGCTTTCAAAGTAAAAAAAAAAAAGTAAATAGTGTTGAATAATTTCGGCGGGCTGGTTAGAACCACGATAGCTCAATTGGAAGAGCACCTGACCCGTTATGTCAGAAGGGTGCAGGTTCAAATCCTGCTCGTGGAAAAAATTTTTTCAACATTGTGTTTTTGTAATATGTGTGGCTCACTCAACCCTATAGCCGGTAGGTACAGCTCGGTACGTCGATTCAAGTTCACGGCACCGTTGCCGCAATCTCGTTCACTCTGCCTGTACGGTATATTACACCTTCACTAGTGCCTCACCGCACCGCTATGAAACGTTTGACTGGTGAAACTCCACTGAAGCCCCGATGAAGTCCTCATAGAGACAAATATTTTGCGGCAGCTAGAGATAAGATAGCTAGTGCCTAAGTAGTTGAGGATTCCGGGTGAAGGGCGCTTCCACCTTCGGCCTTATCATCACTAAACATCTGGTGTAATGAAGACCAAGTGCTTACCTGTAAATCATAAAAAAAATATTTTTATTTTGTTGTATCACTTCTGTACTTGTGCGGTATATTGCACCTTTTTTTTTTGAGAGAGTGAACGTATATGGTCCCTCAAGCCGTGTGAAACGAATCACCTTTGGAGGTTTTCTAGAGGGAATGGCATCGCGCACTAGTGCGCGTCCCCGTGCCCTACTAGATTCTCCGAAGGGTTCGAATCGGATCGGGGAGCGGAGCAACCCCAGGGCGCCTCTAAAGGCTCGGACCTCGGCTCGGGTTGACCAGGCTGTGGAGGAGGAGAGAAGCGCCCAGGTACATGTTTGTACCTGGTGTAGAGCGCGTGTGAACCGGTTCTTCGTACCCATGTACTACGAGTACGGTGTCTTGGGCCTAAACTAGTGTGCATGTTTAGTGTATTCTGTAAATGTGCAGTGGCATTTAGAGTATCGGGCGGGGACATTGTACCTACATTAGTGACGTCATTGAGGAACACTATTCACTACTTGTTATTAACATTTGACAGACATCGCGTCTGCTGCAGCCCCGAGATTCGCCGGTCCCGATAAATACAAAGTGGATTTAATTCTTCATTACGTTTGTACCTAAACGGTATATTGTACCCACACTAGTGACGTCACTAAGGAACACATTCACTACTTATTATTAACATTTGACAGACATCGCGTCCGCTGCAGCTTCGAGCTTCCCATAATCCGCGTAAGTAATAGCGCTGTTAATGTAGCCCGTGAGTAGGGTCGCCTGTATATTGTCGTCAGAGACGGCTTTACCGCAGATCTTGGGCATGCTGCACAAAATTAATGTGCCCTACCCTTTATTTGTAATCACTACCATGGGCTCTATCCGTGGCCTTATTGTTTGTGGTACTACAAACGGAAAAAGGTTAATCTTCACCGTTTTTAAGGCTTGTAATTGTATCATACATGTATGCGTTCTCTTCCAAAAAGTTTGCATGCAAAAACTGTTCAAAAAGACAATTATAAGCCTATTCATAAAAGTTTTATGAACAATGTACCGCGTCTCTTAAGCTTATACTATTTAGCTTATACTAATTATATTATCCAACATTTCCGTAAAAAAAAAAAAAATATTTTATATATATATATATATATATAAAATAAATAAATATATATATTATATATATTTTATTATTTATTAGCATTTGGCTTCTTACCAAAATGGTAAGACAGTAAGGCCGAATATACAATTCACCCAGTAGCACCCAGTACCTTTAACTACTGAAGAACTGCTTATGTTATCTGTAATTGGCGTATCGCGAAAATCTCTTTTGCTACCATGTTGATCAGGGAAGAGAATGTTTTGAAGCTGATTTTCCAACGACATATTCTACTACGACTAAAAACCGATGATGTTTTTATTATTTTAATTTTTGCAGTAACAATGCTGTGTAGTAACAAAATAAAAATTAACAAAAAAAAATTAACCAGTCCAGGAAGCTCGAGTAGGAATTGAATCCATGACCCTTGATTATCGGTACAATGCTCTGACCGCTGAGCTACCGAGACCCCAGAAGATGATGACCGATGATGTACCAAGTATTTCTCGTCGTGGAATTCATGATCGAGTTGCAATGTGAAACTGAGATGCTTTGAATATCTTTTCATAAGAAGTAGGTAGGCATAGTTCCTTGACTCAGATCACAACGGTCCTAAGTCCGAATAAGTTATGACTGTATTTCCCAATGTCCAGCAGAGGGTTGCCCGTATATTCCCGTTGAGCAAGGGTCAACCGCAAGTCTAAGGCCTCAGGCATGAGCACGAGCGTTTTGCGACGCGGCGAGCGGTTTCCAGTTCATTGCGCGTTATACTACGGCCGTCATAGTCAATGGTGAAAGGAAGAACGCTTTGAACTAGGAATTTGGTCCCCGCATCGCAAGGTGACTGTGGTCGTGGCCAGCGGTAAGATACGCGGAATTAGCAATTCATTTTAGTAAAAAAATTGTAGCTTTAAATAACTATGTTTATTACGATATGTTATTTGACGTTCTTCTATATTGTGATGATATCCTTGTAAAAAGTTTTATCCTTCGTTGGTACAATCGTGCCAGAAAACAAGCTAATAGAAAATTCTGACAAGGATCACAAAAAGGCAACACTTAAATTAAGCCTGGTTTAAACTGTTGCTGTCTCATGTTTGTTTTCATTAATTGGTTCACTGTCCCATAGAACACAATTGATTGAACCATTATTATATTTTTTAAACAGCAGTTTAATGACGACAAGAGGCAAAGAACTTAACAAGATAAAGTTTGATGGTATTATTGAGAGTATAATTATGTTTGACCATGTACACACGCCTGCACATCGACCTATCCAAAACTGTCAAATTTCTCGAATAGAAATTGATCTTTATACCCAAACTCTAAGGTTCAAAATTTATTAAAGAAATTTGACATTTTGTGGTAGGTTGATCTGCTGCCGTCTGTACTTTGGGTTAGTAATGTTAGCAAAAACGCGAATAGATCCATAATATAAAGTAGTTTACATCTATTTGTGGTGTTCAATTAATTTTATTAAACAATTAAATGTACCTAACTGTATTTTTTTTCATAATTTACATTCACTTCGCCTATGCAGGGCGCATTGACAAAATAGACGAACTATAAATAAAGTACCATCATTGTACAACTTTACTTTCAGTGAATAAATGATTTGAAACAAAGAGGAATGATGAAATAATTTGATATCATTTGATTTGTATAAGATCGGTCAGCGATTCATATAATTAGCAGAGATCAAACAGTCACGTATGACTGATAAGAGTGATACTGATCAATCACTGTGATTAAATTCATATCAACCGATTTACCGCCAATGTTCAATTATCAATGCAGATTAAAAATAACACTCGTAATGGCTATCAGTCTTTTGCGGAAATCAAATTGTCGGTACCTACTAACTACTGTTCATTTCAAGTGTCCCGTTTACGAGTATAATTGGTTCAATAAGTGGTTCTTTAAAATTAACAAAAAAGACATTGTTTGACATAGTTTTCGTTGCCAAAAATATTTATAGAATTTTATTAAAACTTTACTTGATGACAGCAAGTGGTCAAAGTCACAAATGAAAGCCTCGGTGGCCGAGTAGCAAAACGCTCGGCTCGATACCCGCAGGTTCCGGGTTTGATTTCCAGGTTGAGCAAATTGTATTTCGGATTTTTCGATGCAAAACCCGAGTTTGTGATCATCAGCCGTGGAACAGTTATAGGCTATTTACTTTAAAGTCACAAATCAGTTCATCATTTCAGCCAAAAGACGTCTACTACTGAACAAAGGCCACCCCCAAGGATCACCACAACGACCGGTTTTGTGCCGCTCGCATCCAGCGGCTTCCCGCGACCTTCACCAGATTCTCGATCCACCTTGGACGACCTCCGTAGCCGAGTGGCTTGCACGCCGGACTTTGGGCGGCGCTAACTCTGAGGTCCCGGGTTCGATTCCCGGTCGGTTCAATGTCGAAAATGAACTTTTCGAGATTGTGTCGGGTCTGGGTGGTTGTGGTACCGTCGTTGTTACTGATTTCCATGAAACGAGTGCTTTAGCTACTTACCTTGGGATCAGAACAATGTATGTGATGTTGTCTCATAAAAAGCTTTATTATATAGACGAATGATAATGTTAGGTCTATAATAAGTATGTTCTACCTTGTAATTGCTGTAATTACCTTGTTGGAGGTCTGCCCACACTACGCTTTCTTGTACGCGGTCGCCACTCTAGGACTGTTCCGCCCCAGCGGCCATCAGTACTGTGAGCAATGTGCCCTGCCCACTGCCACTTGAGCTTAGCAACTCTTCGGGCTATGTCGTGAACCTTTGTTCTTCTGCGGATCTCTTCATTTCTGATTCGATCACGCAGAGAAACCATTGCCCTCTCCATTGCTCTTTAAGTGACCTTGAGCCTTCTGTTAAGGCCCTTAGTGAGCGACCACGTCTCAGCCAATCAAATCAGTTGCTGACAACTATTTCTAATGATTAAAGGAATAAAGTGTCGATCACTGGTTCCTGTTGAACATTGGAGCCCTAGAACATTCTATTAAAGTCACAAGATATTGAACTATTTAATATCCAAAAGCACCGTCGCTATGGCTACGACTTTCACAATGCCAGCTTACTACTGCGGATATTAGCATATCAATGCTCACACGAGCGAAATAACATTTTTTTAACAGTTCCCGTATTACTTTTAGCTGAAACTACAAACGTTACAGTGGACAACATTATTCTTTATTACTTTCGTTAATTACGTGTAACGTGGGCAGTTCATGTTAAACAAAACATGGAAAAATGTTTTTGTTTTGTTTATATAATTTTAACGTAAATTTTGTTGCGAAAAAAATTACAAAAACACAAATGTTGAAAAAATTTCCACGAGCAGGATTTGAACCTGCACCCTTCTGACATACCGGGTCAGGTGCTCTTCCAATTGAGCTGTCGTGGTTCTAACCAGCCCGCCGAAATTACTCAACGCTTTTTACTTTTTTACTTTGAAAGCCAAAGGCGCCTATTCAATGTCAACAACTACCGTCATTAACATCTCATCATAATATTTATTTAGAACCACGATAACTCAATTGGAAAAGCACCTGACCCGGTATGTCAGAAGGGTGCAGGTTCAAATCCTGCTCGTGGAAATTTTTTCAACATTTGTGTTTTTTTAAAATATGAAAAACTTTTAAATAAATCAAATTTTTAATTAATTTTGTGTTGGTTAAATGTTTAAATAGCTGCATTCGAAACAGCCATAGCTGTGAATAAAAAATGTTCTTAAGTCTTTAACCGCCGTGGTGGTCACCGGTGACCGACAAACAATAAATTTTAATTATTTCAATTAATTATCTCGATTATGACTACACTCATAAGGACTATACGAGTATGTATAGAGTGTTATTCATATTAGGGTGGGCAGAGTTAGCACAATCTGGATAGTGTCGACTTTGTCCAGAGCCTTTGGTAATAATTCGCTGATATTTAATGTTTTAGGATTAGCTTTGTTTACAGTGGCCACTGCCAACACTGTTGAACCAGCTGTAGCCCATGTCTAATGAATTTACATCTTTACAAAGCTTAAAAAAATGTTATCAAATCATTTTGTGTTTTTAAAGTATAAAAAAAAATTTAGACAACTTTTGTGGTTTTATGTTATGATAATGCACACAAATGAATAACTACTTTTTTAGGTACGTCAGCAAATTTAGCAATGCCTAATTGAAGTTACTAATTTATCTTTATGACAGAGGCGCTTATTTTGAACCAAGCATTATTTGCAAAATATGGGTACAAAATGTAGGCCTTATAAATATTAGAGCACCATATTTAACCATTGCAATGGTGTGCAAATATAATTCATAAAATATAGTTGGATGGATGCAACATAATTATTTGAGATTGAGATTATAAATGAAAATAATTATTTTTATAAAAACATTATGATAAGTAATAAAAACAATCGATTTCAAAACAAGATAAAATTGAACAAAATTAAAATAAAATAAAATAATTTGAATTGAATTAAAATGCTTCAGCTTTACAAGAATAATTTAGGTAACCAAACATCATCGTGCAAAATCTTTGTCTTTAATTAATTCATTAATTTAGTAGTATGCTTTTTCAGCCAAGAAATTCTTTAATTTATTTTTAAAAAATTCCATTATTTCAGCATTTTTAATACTTTTCGGCAAACTATGGTTTAAAGCTACTTGCATTCCAAATACACTTTTCCTCAGTAGATACGTCTTACATAATTTTGCCTTTAATGTCTTTTGTCTTTAAGTTCATATTTTTCGATGTTCTTTTTCACAAGTAAAGAGGCTTTTAGGATATATAACGAAGGGAGAGTTAAAATATTTAGTTTCTTAAAGTGTGATTACAAGAATCTGTTTGCTTCAACTTGCTTATTGCCCTAATGCATTTTTTTGTGCCTTAATGGCTTTTTCCTTATCAGTAGCATTTCCCCAGAACAAAACGCCATATTTAAGCACTGAACCCGCATATGCATGATAGGCACTCAACAGTGCCTCTTCATTTGCAACTTTTCGTGACATGTACAGTGCTTAGGAGCATTTGCTTAGCTTAACACAAACATGATCAATGTGTTGTTTCCATTATAGTTTTGAGTCAATTAAAATCCTTAAAAATTTTGTTGATGATATTTCTTAATTTTTTTTGCCATAACAGTTTAAATTTAAATTATAAAAATTGGAATTTTTATTTTTAAAAGACACTATATTAGTTTTGTCGAGATTTATTTTAAAATTATTTTATGATTTAGCCTATTTACAATAGAGACAAGAGATTCATTAATTTAATTTTCATGTCCACCGGAATTGTCATCTACAGAGATGACTGTGCTATCGTCTGCAAATAAAAACATCGGATGGTAGGAAAATCTAGTTACTTCAGTGATTTGTTTTCTATTTGCAAGGTATGACCTGCTCAAATCAAGTGGCGAGCTCTACCCAGATTAACTAGCAAATTATATAGCAGTTTGAATGCGACCTCACTCAGTTATTCGATAAACCCATTACAGGTTTTTAATAGGGGGCTGTAATATATATTTATAAGTAATATTTTGTAGTTAATAAATAAATAGGCAGTGCTAGATCTACACGCGGACTTTGCCCGTAACATATACAAAGTTGTGATCGCACAGATTAAACAAGAATAGGTTGAACTAATAACGATTACGTCGTTACCCTCGTAATCAAAAGCATCTCTGAAGTCCAGTGTGACAAAAGCCTTTTCCGTGCCACAGAGTTTTACGGCGATCTTTATTGCCCAATACAGTGTAAACGCTCGGTCGCACAATAAAATATATAATAAACATCGGATAACATCCCATACAAATTATAACTGTTGTTATGAACGTGCGCAATGGCACTCAGGGATTTTTATCGAGGTGAACAACGGATTGGGGTTTTCGTAATCAATGGGAATTTGCGAAACATCTTTATGGGTTTCGAACGCACGTTTGTTACGTTTGTTTATTGTGTACGAGGTGTTTTTTTTGTTGGTTAACCGCCTCTTTGGTATAGTGGTTATGATCACCGTTTTAGGGCTCTTTCAATTTAGACGTTTGTTGTCGGACGGCTAACGCACTGCAAACGTGCGTTAGCAGTCCGACAACAAACGTCTAAATTGAAGGAGCCCTTAGACCCAGAGGTCGGGTTTGTACAGCGTGCGGGGTGTACAGTCACGAGAATTAACATGTAAACAATGTAATTCTTAATACAATGGAATAAGTGTCAAAACTAGTCAAAAGTGTATACGGTAGAACAGGGTTATTTAACATTGATCACAGCTTCTGTTCTCAACAGTTGTTTTCCACATGTAGTTTTACGGCATGAGTCTGGAGGAAATCGTATTAGAAACGCCTAGAACGCTAGGGATATTTGCAGCTACTTAAGGATTTATAGCTGCGATCAATGTTACACTTATATCAACAGTAACCCTAAACATATTCTACGCACATTTTAATGCACATGTTTATATTCGGCTTTGTTGGTTGCAGGGCTTGTTTGAAGTCCACCTGGCTAGCTACCACTATACCTCTCGACTGCCTCCGCCCATCGGTGAGTGAGGTACACTAAAAGATCATCAGCCGAACGACCGCGGCGAAAACCATACAAGCTATCACTTAGTAGCTGATTCTCTTCTATGTACCTCAAGAGCTGACAGTTTGTAATGGACTCCATTACTTTGGAGAGCAAAGAGGTGATGGCTATTAGGCCTGTAGTTGGACGGATCATAGCGATCGCCTTTTTTGGGATTCGGGTGGACAAGGGCTGTCTTCTTAAAACTCGGGACAACGCTAGTAGTGTAAGAGAGCCAGAAGAGGCGCGTTAGAACCGGCAACAACTCAGGAGCACACGTCCGAAGCACAATGGGAGGGACTTATGGATGTCAAGGGAAAAAAGAGCCTTATGAACCTTTGCAGGAACCAAACGTTTGCCATAGAACTAGCGCAATGCGGTATGGTTGGTGGAGAGTTTTCCCCGTCGTCCAAGGTCGAGTTTGATGCGAAAAGAGTACCCAAGGGATCGGCTTTCTCTTTTGCAGTATGGGCAAGGCAATCATGGGTCTTGTGCAGTGGTGGAAGTGACGGTCGACAGAAATTCCCCAAGACAGCCTTTGCGAGAGACCAGAATGCGCACGTACCCGAAAGAAGACGCACTAGACTCTCGCCAATTCTACCTATGAACGATTACTTCGCCTTTATTATATTAGAAGGAGGCAAACGAGTAGGCGGGTCACCTGATGGGAAGCAATAATCACAGAACATCGACCAAACCATGGTTGGGGCTGTCGCCAATGGGAACCAAAGAGTTTGGAATGAAGAGTTCCATTCTCTGCAGTATCACATCAACGACAGAATCGGTGGCGACATCAGGATCAAACAGCGAGAAGCAAACTCGCCACCATGGGTACGATGCACAGAAACTTCGCATCCCATCTCAGTCTGCTGATCTATAATGCCAGAGGTCAACAGAAGGTCCAGTAACGAAGGTGTATGGCCCTCCACCTCTATCCAAACTCTATCCCAGGTAGCGCAAGTAGGAGATGTCAGGAGGGGGGGGATATCTGCGTCTCGGTGAGGAAGAGCAAGGCTGGCTTCTCCGTCTCGAGGTGGTAATGGACGGCGCTCAAGTTAGAGTGGATTCCCCTGTAGGGTCTCAAGTGCTCGTGTGCACATATATATAAATTTGAATTTTACATTTTAATTTTCAGTTTTAGAGCTACAATCGTAAAAGCTAAGCAACGTTTGCTATGCTGGGTGCCCGAATGGATGACCTTTGCAAACCTTATGCTTTATCATTCTTTAGAAGGCATGTTGAGCCGATGATTTTGTAAAATGGCACTTGAAACTTAGTTAAGTGACACATCATATTTTAATTAATGGAAACAGGCGTTATTTTGCGGAAATCCATGGTATCAAAAAATGAAATTTAGATGATATGTAGTGTTAATTCCGCTAACTCACTCGTCTATCCAGCTTGGATGCAGCACGCATGCACCGCTCTCCCGCCCGCAAAAAGTATGGAGCTCAGGAGCTGTTGACTGGTCGAGAGACAGTCTGTGCGTAGCTCTCGACCAGTCAACAGCTCCTGAGGATGCCCCGTGGAGGGGCGAAACACGTGTCGAGTATCGGTGTCGATGTGTACGTTCGCTTGCACCCATTGTTTCTCCTGCATGTGCATACTTTTTGCGGGCGGGAGGGTGGTGCATGCGTGCTGCATCCAAACTGGATAAACGAGTGAGTTAGCGGAATTAACACTACTTTTTATCTAAATTACATTTTTTTAAACATCATATTTTGTATAAAATGGTTTTTAAACTCCTGTTTACTTTCGTCAATATTTATGAAATCAAGTTATTGATATACCAGTACCTTATACGAGTATAAGAAATGTGAATTGCAGAGTTCATTAAAATGTATTATTGTTTCATTTGAGTACGAAAGCCAGGCTTGCTCCGAATGTAATGGATTGTGTAGGAAATTAAAGTGCACTGCTTCATTACACTCGAGTAATGTTGGTAATAAAATATTTGTTACGCAAACTTTTTGACATGGGTATTTTGTAAATATTACGTAAATTTTGTCACGAGCAAATTTTTATTCTGAGAGAGAGTTAAAATATTAAATTTTACGCTTTTGTTAAACAAGAAACAGGCAAAAAAACATTAGTTGCTTTAACTCTTATTAAGCGTACCTACGCTTAATCACCATCATCACCTGCATTTTATGTCCCCACTGCTGGGGCACGAGCCTTCCCTATGGATGGGATGGGATGGGATGGGATGATAGGGAGAACGGGCCATAAACCACCACGCGGGCCCAGTGCAGATTGGTGGTGGTTGTTTGACTGCTAATGCAGCGGTTTTACGTGCCTTCTGAAGCACGGAGGAGCTAAAGATGTAAATGTAATGTAATGTAATGTAAATGTAAATGTAAATGTAAATATTCTTTATTGTACACCATAAAAAACACTTAGAGAGGACAATACAAGAAGAAGTACAAATGGCGGCCTTATCGCTAAAAAGCAATTTCTTCCAGGCAACCAGAAATTATCAGGCAAACAGATGATACATTTTTGGTCACCCGGCCGATGACCGGCCTTTGCGAATGCTAACCTCAGCACTCGCAGACCGGGCGCGTTAACCACTGCGCCATCGAGCTCCTCAAGGACAAAAATGTCGATCGCTAATTCCATTTTCACTGGTGCCGCTACCCGAATTTACCACGGGATATCGAAATTCATTTCACTGTTTAACGTATGGTCGACGAAACATTTGGCCTTTCTATTACTGATCGAACAAACAATGACCAAAATATATTTGGTCGATACAACGATTGACATTTCTATCATTGATCGAATGAACGTTTGGTCGAACGGACGTATGGTAGAAGGAACTAACTGTAAAGGCACAAACACAGTGGGAGCGGCGCGGGAGGCGGGAGCGGATGCGGAAAACGCATATTCCTACTGGTAAACACAGTAGGTACCTTGCGGGGCGTCTCACAGCGTAAACGCGTTGCATTATCATGTCTGATTTTTTAACAACAAATTCTTTCTTTAAGTGTCATATTTTTCTTTAACTACTTGTCGATCACCAGAATTCCACAATGGCGGCCGTATCAAAACGGCACTTATTAGGTCTTCTGTCGCGAAAGACATGACCGGACGCCACGAGCGGAAAACGCAAACTGGTTTGCGTCCTCCCGCGCCGCCGACACTGTCCGCTTACCCCGCTGCGGATACTGCTCACTCGCGCCGCTGTTACTTTGTTCACACGCAGATGAAGCTATGTGTACCACACCCGCTCGCGAATTTCGCCTCCCGCGCCGCTCCCATTGTGTTTGTACACTAAGCTTTTCTGTCGCATGTCGAATAGATCTAAGACTAGGGAATGCAATCCCGATATCGCGGATTCCCGATCTCGCGAGATCTCGTGTCATTTTTCGAGATCATTCCCGAAGCATAATATGACGAGATCTCGTTCGAGATTGACGAGATTTTATGTTAAACGGCGAAATGAATTTCGATATCCCGTGGTAAACGCCCACTATTAAAGTTATTAAAGTACTCTGTCCGAGCAATATTAACTTCCAAGGCATAGAAATCCAACACTGCCAATATATCGTATCTTACAATTTGAATTCCTCACCCGGCGAGCGTTTCGCGAGCGCCGTTTAATATTTATTATCCTATTTCGTGAAAAATCTCGACGATTTCCTTAAAGTACTGCGGGATCGACACATGAATTTATTAGCCAATAAGTCGCCGGCTAGAGGAATTGTAAAATGAAACAATAAATTAAGAGAAGAACGTCGTGGTGTATCGTTATTAGCGTAATTAATACTTAAGTGATTACATTATTTTGTTATATGTTTTGTCGATAATAAGGTAAATTGGGGAAAAAGTTTCTTCGCATTTTTTAAGAAAATTCAAAACCTTTTTTAATATAGTTTATTTACATTTAACTAAAGTAGGCGCCATTTTGTTCGAATTTTTATGCCATCTTGTAGGTAGGGACATTATCCTATTGCTATAGAATTTTTGGGGCTTCTGATCAAAATATCGCGACAAGTGGTTTTAGCAGTCCTCTCGTGATGTTAACCTGACACTGCCTAAAGAATTCTGAAGAGACTGAAACAGGTGGAAATCTGAAGGTGCAAGGTCAGGACTATACGGCGGATGCATTAACACCTCCCAGCCAAACTCTCTTAATTTTTGCTGAGTGGCTAAAGATAAATATTATATAACTAAGATAAATTATTAACCGTTAAGTGTTCGTAAGTGCGCATGAGTGTTGGCAAATGTAACAAAACAGTGCAACTTAACTTTTCAAACGCTCTCAAGATGTCCGCCCGAGGAATTAGTAAAGCCCCACATCTTTACTGAGATACTCGAGGGGTTGGGGGGTATCCCTTTTCTACGCTTTTGTGAGAAGCAAATTAGAGTACAATTCGATGATCTGGGACCCCCACGAAGTTAAGTACAAACTGATGATAGAGAAGGTCCAAAAAAAATTTGCGCGCTATCTATACAAAAAACTGTTTGGGTACTACCCTTATCTCTATCCGTCCTTATTTGCAGCAGGCATGGTGGCCATGAATACGTTGGAGTTGAGGCGCAAGTGTGCTATCATGATTCACTATTACTTGCTTCTTAATTCTCAATAACAGCATAGACAACCCCACTACCCTGTCGCAGTGCAGTGTCGCAGTGTCGGCTGCTCGCCGCCCCGCTGACGCGCACGCAAACCGCTCATTTCGCTCCTACGACTCAAGCCACCAGGCTACTTAACGCCTTGACTGCCCAGGAGCCAGATCTAGACATCTTTAATATGAAATTGTATGTGTTCATTGATGTTTGTGTTAGTTTTTTAAGTTGTTAATTTGATCTGTGCCTATGTATATACTAGTATATATGTATTTTATATTTTTAAATTGTAATGACCTGTTACACGTCTTGGCGTTGCTGTAAGTGTAGCAGGTATTTGATGTTTAAATAAATAATAAATAATAATAATAATAATAATATCATTTCTCACTTCTCATTTCTATTATCATTCATCATCATCATACTGGAAGGAAATATTGTATTTTATTTATTACTTGTAAGAAAAATTACTTTGACACTGGCTAAATGTGCTAATCGCACGAAGCCATAAACTAAAGGAAAAAACAAAAAAAGTAAGAAAAACAAATGACAATTACACATTTTACTAATTTGAATTTGGAATCATCTTCTTTAAAATTTAAACTTTTAATGATACCAAAACCAGCCAGATACAAATAGTATAGCCAAAGAGATTTTATTACAAGTTCATACATACTATATGCGAAAAGACTTTTTCCCTAACCTAATGTTTCTGTTTCTTTACAATTCTAATATGTAAATAGTAGTAAAAAAAATTAAAGAAAGTAGCCTATAACTGTCCTACTGCTGGGCACAGGCCTCCATCATTGAAATCAAGTTATCGCTACAATTGAGGGTACTGGTTTAATCACCACGCTTGCTAAATGTCACTATGCATTGAAAAATCCAAAACACACTGCCCGACCTGAGAATTGAACCTAGGACCTCCGGGTATCGGGCCGAGCACTTTGCCACTCGACCACCGAGGCGTAAATAATACTCGTGATGAGTGATGATAAGTTAGGAAACTTGCGGAAAGTGCGACACTAGTTCATAACTAGATTTTTTTTTTACTAATATTTATAAAGAACTTTCAACCCTTATTTACGTTTTAATACTTACATATAGTTGTTTACCCTCAAGTATCAAACGTGCAGGCCCAGGAAGGTGGGCAAAGATCGCCACTGACTGGGTTCTATGTGATGGACACCGGAGACGTGGCAGGTCAAATCGGAGAAGTGGGACGACGTCACCACTTTTTTGCCAGTGTGGTACAAGGTAAGCCAGGGTAGAGACGAGTCGAGATGCAGAGCGGCTTTTGCCCAGCAGTGGGACACAATATGGGCTACATAAAAAAACAAACTGGAACGTGTTACGTTGTTACTACTAGAATAAATATTAAACAGGGACCGTTTAAGTCATATTTTAGTAGGGCGAAGTCTCGCGTGTCAGTTATTTATTGTGAACCTTCAAGTTAGTCACACAAAGTTGTTGTAATGTTTGTTGTCATTGATGTAAATCATCATGTTGATCGATCACTAATTAAGTAAGGAATCAAAGAATCGTCAATTGCTATGGCTCTGTTAATTTAATCATTTTAGACTGTAATGTGCATCGGTAGTTTCTTAAAATTTAAACGAAGTCAATTTTGTTTTTAAATTAATTTAAAAACTTACAATCTACTCAAGATATTTCCAACTACAAAGTTTTTTTATTTATAGCTAATATTGGAAAGACTTATTAATATGCTATTTTTACTCTTTTAAATCCTACTCTGTGTTCGGCCATTTTGTATGGATGTTGATCTATAGAGAGCAAAATATGATTACCGATCAAATGCGTAGTGATTGCCAATCATAATTTAAGCTTTGAAATCTGCGCAGCTCGTAATTTTCTCATTACCGTTGGTACAAATTGCGGCACAGCAGTGATCTCAGATTTGTGGTCTGTAATATCGGATTCTAATGTTACAATTGGCAATTTATTACCTAAACTAGCTTACTGATTGGTATATTTATAAGTTGAGATTTATCTTATGTAGTCTTACGGTATTTATTCCTTTATATAAAGAGTGGTAATTTAAGTTTACGCGAATACTACACATTTAAATATTACGACTCTTACGGATCTCTCTTACTCTTTTAATTTCTCCTGTCTTTGCAAGGAGGGTGGAGAGTCTCCACCACCCTGCAAAGGGTCAGCGAATCGTCAGGATAAAATAATATACAATCAATGTGCAAATTAAAGACAAGATGAAATTTTTTTGAGCCTCTTTTAGTTAAATGTAAAAATACCTATTTAATTAAGTTTTAATATTTCGTATATTCTTACGTATGGTAATATACCATAGACTTATGTACCTACCTAAATGCACGACTACCTTGACTAAAACTTATTCGATTCGTGTTTTTTTTAATAATAAAGCTAACATAATAATTAATTTAGTAATTTTAATACAAACATGTTATTATTCAAGATACAGATACATAATAATATTAACCAAATAAATAATACTAGTACTACCAAACTAGCACACCCAACATTGCAGAACCGTTGGATAGATGTCACTACTGCCGATAAAAAGCAGTCCAAAAATTAAGTGCAACTATTATGCTACCGAGAAGGCTGACGTAAGCCTTCTTGCACTAATCGCAGCAATCAGCACTTTAAAAAAATCCAAGATAAGTTATATTTGAAATTATTTCCATGTTACCCACCTTTAAGGCTATTGTAGTTGTACCCGAGTCGTGCTCATCATAATCTAAATCATGATAATCATCCAATTCAGGCAATAAACAATGTACAATGGTAAATAATATAGAGAGAGGCCCATATAAAATATACCTTACTTTATGTATTAAACTAAACTATGTTACACGTAAGATCAGCAACATGCGACGCCGACGTAGCAACTAAACCTTACTCATACAAATACGACATGATTCTCTATTGGCATGTAATATAAAACAAAACTATTAAGTCTGTGGCAGCAACGAAGCGAAATTGCTATTAAAATTTCCACCGAACGGTAGATAAATTAGTTTGTTATTCAGAACACGGGAGAGGGGGATTTAGAGCCAATTCCCTTTTTGATCTCTCCTCTGCAAACAACAGAACTCTGTTAGGGCAACAGACGGATCCCGTCTTTGCATAAAATATTAGACAGTGTACGCCTGGTTAGGCGAGACGTACGGGAGCGTAGTTAGGTTTGTGACGCAACTTTTTTTTTGGTTCATTTTGAATCGCGGAACCCTTTTTGACGGTTGTTAGCTTTATCTCAATCACAGCGTACTAAGTATTATACGGCCATGTCTGTCTGTTTCTCTGTCTATGGCATTACTATATGTCTGATTATGATGAGTATATTTACATTTTTATAATTTGTATAATTGGCTGATTTACCTTTTTTATGTAACTAACACTTTTTGTCGTAAAGTCCTGCAGTCGTACAAGTCGCACAGACTCATTGCATTCCATACTAACTCGTTCAGCTGATGGGTCATTTTGTATAGAGAGACGAAATTTTTTTTTACAATTTCCATTTTCTGACGTTGGCATAGTATTATATAGACATGTTAACATGAGTACGTTTCGGGAATATATACATGTTACCAAACATCCTGTATATGAACCACTATTGTGTGAAATGCTTTCAATTTATTTTTTGTCTATAGAAGCTTTATATCTAGCTAAAAAAGTCTTTGTGTTATGATAGTTTTTAGATAAAATATATTGATTGGTTTTTTTAAAGAGGTGACTACTGTACGTATTTCATTTTAAAAAATCGTTAATCCATAACAAACATCAAGTTATATAACTTTACAACGTTCGTAGTAATTTTAACCATAAAATATATTAACACGTAGAAATACGCTGATTTAAGGCAAACAAAAGTTGTTGTCACAGTTAAAAATAAACTTATGTAATTACTAAAATTAATTTTTATCAAAACCTATTACATTAAATCAAAAAATCTCATTAAATAAGGAAATTAAATATATTAAAATGTTGGATAAGTATTACATTAATTGGATTGGATTGGTCCCAGCTTCTAAATTGCGACCTGATAGATGGAAAACTACAACTTTTTGGGTTAATCCTCATCAAGTTGTATGACGTTCATGCTCCTGTCCGCTCTGTCAAGATGAAGCACCGTCCATCACCATGGCTCACTGATGAGATCAAGCGTGTATCTGAGTGCAAAAACGTCGCTAAATGTAGGTATAAATGTCGACCTACTCCATTTAATTAGGAGAAGTATGTTAAAGCCCGCAATCAATGCAATAAGGCGTGTAGGAATGCGCAACGCCAATATAAGTCAGTTGAAAATGAAGATCCAACGAAAGTTTGGAAATTTCTTAGATTTTTGGGCATTGGGAAGCAACGACAAACTTACTCTTCGAAAGATATAGATATAAATTTACTGAATAAGCACTTCACCACTTCGCACAGCTTTGATTCAACGAACAAGCTTGATACATTGAATTCTCTTTCATCGCTTCCATGCCCTGATTACTCGCCCTTTTCTCTTCGTCAATTCACCGACCGTGATGTTAAGAAGAGCATTATGTCGATTACTTCTAATGCTGTTGTTGACAACTCGATCAGCCGTAAGATGATCGTTCTGACACTTGACGAAGTCCTTCCCATCATCTCACACATTTTAAATAACTCCATTCATACTGGTATCTTCCCATCAACCTGGAAAGATCCTCAAGTTACTCCATTACCTAAAAATTCCAAGCCGTCATCCTTCTCAGACTTTAGACCAATTTAATTTTACCATTCCTTTCTAAAGTTCTGGAGCGCCTTGTCCATACTCAGTTGTCTACCTTCCTTCTAAAGAACCGGCTCCTTAATACTTACCAATCCGGGTTTCGTACGGGGCACAGTACCACCACAGCATTAGTGAATGTCACAGATGATGTCAGGTCAGGAATGAAACATGGCAAAGTAACACTTCTCACCTTGCTAGATCTTAGCAATGCATGCAATGCAACTCCGTCGATTTTGATATCCTGCTTGGCATACTCCGCTCCAATAACATATCTCCAGCGGTGATTGACTGGTTTCGTAGTTACCTGTCTGGACGCCGACAGCGGATCCGCATGGAGGATACTTTTCCACTTGGTGCGAAATAACTGCAGGGGTGCCGCAGGGTGGCGTCTTATCTCCATTGCTTTTCGCTATTTTTATAAATTCCATTTCCTCTCAATTAATTTCATCCTACCATCTTTATGCAGATGACTTGCAAATATACACTCAAGCGCCTGTTGACCAACTTTTTCAAGCTATCGATACCATAACTAATGACTTAGCAATGATTAGGGATTGGAGCGGGTCATACGGTTTAATAATAAACTCTACCACGACCCAAGTCATCGTCATCGGCAGCTCCTCGTTTACAAATAGAATTAACTGGTCCCATTTACCAGCTATTTCGCTTGATGGTGTTACCCTGACTCCCTGTGACACAGTGAGAAATTTGGGTGTGCTCTTTGATAGAAACCTGAATAGGGGGCCTCAACTGCAACAAGTGAGTCGGAAAATGTTTGCTGCAGCTGGATCCATGAAAAGGTTACGCAATTTCCTTCCTATTGTCACTAAAACTGCGCTAGCACAATCCCTTCTCCTGGCCATCCTGGACTATGCTGATGTCAGCTATCTAGATCTTACTGAGGAGCAACTGAATAAACTTGTCTCCAAAATTTTAGTATTAGATTTATATTTGGACTACGCAAATATGATCATGTATCTGACTTTCGTACTAAGCTCAAGTGGTTACCAATTCGCCTTCGCCGGATTGCGCACATTGTTTCCCTGCTTTACAATATTTTGTTTCATCCCCTCTCACCGCCTATCTCAAGGAACGTTTTCAATACCTTCACGACACGCACTCACGAGTTTTGAGATCATCGGAGAGCTTGAACTTGGCGATACCAATGCATTCCACAAAACTCCTTGACAAATCCTTTTCAGTTCATGCTGTCCGTCTGTGGAATGCATTGCCTGAAAAAGTCAAGATTGCAAAATCCTCGGATAGTTTTAAGCAGCAAGTTAAGAAGCACTATCTATCTTTGACACTTTAATGTTATTATAACGTAATACTTTGTCCATATAATATATATTTAGTTTATATGTATGTATTAAATTTATATAGCTGTATATAGGTATATGCATTGTATGTATGATAATTAAGTATTTTTATATTGTGTGTCAATATACGTTAATTAATATTTCGGAAAACACCATTTACCGCTCATTTCTAAACTTTTTTTTGTCCAGTTCAACACATGGTTGCTTGGAAGAAATTGCTTTTTAGCGATAAGGCCGCCAATTGTACTTCTTCTTGTATTGTCCTCTCTAAGTCTTTTGTATGGTGTACAAAAAAGAGTATTTTCATTTTTTTTTCATTTTCATTTCATTAAATGACCGCCAAATACACACTACAAAACTGCTCGTAATTGTAATCAGGGTTAGCTTAGACAATATACAAAAACACAAAAGTTGAAAAAATTGCCACGAGCACGATACCTTATGATTATATTTTATTATGATCAGATGTTGTCATTATAATGTTATGATTATATTATAATCAGATGTTAATGACGGTAGTTGTTAACATTGAATTGGCGCCTTTGGCTTTCAAAGTAAAAATGTAAATAGTGTTGAATAATTTCGGCGGGCTGGTTAGAACCACGACAGCTCAATTGGAAGAGCATCTGACTCGGTATGTGAGAAGGGTGCAGAATCATGCTTGTGGAAATTTTTTCAACATTTGTGTTTTTGTAATTTGTTTCGCAACAAAATTTGCGTTAAGATTATATAAACAAAACAATAACATTTTAGACAATATAACTAATGACTATTTAGTTTTGCTCTTGTTGCTTGTATGGGTGTCAAAACTTTGAATCTTCTTTTAAATACGCTTAAAACATACGATCCCTAATTGTAACCGTTTACGCCGCGATTTTTTAGAATTGCAGAAGCTAATTACCACTAAGTACCACCTGCACAGATCTAATATCTAAATTATCACCATTGTTTAGTCGGGCTTTTTATTAATTAATTAATTACAATTTGGTTCAGTAGTTTAACGCACAAGACGGTATAAACCCCGATCCGATCCGAACCCTTCGGAGAATTTAGTAGGGCACGGGGACGCGCACTAGTGCGCGATGCCGTTCCCTCTAGAAAACCTCCGAAGGTGATTCGTTTCACACGGCTTGAGGGACCCTTTACGTTCGTCGCCGCCCCCAAAAAAGCCCGGTGAAGCTGAAAATGCCGTAGAGGCAATCAGCAATCTCTCTCAAAAAAAAAAACAAGACGGTTTGATTCTCTGGAACGGGTTGCTAACCTACTTCAATAAGCATGGTTGCATAATCGTGGTATTTATTAATTATAACAGTATTTTACATTTTGTTTGCAATTATTGAATTGACTCAGAGTTCAAGATACTATTTTAATAGCCAAAACCTTAAAATGTAATGAATATGTGAATAAAAAGAAGAACTGAATATTTACAAGTGTAAAAAAGAAGATGATGCATCGTAGACGAGAAGAGAAAACAACTAGGGGATTCACGTAAAATATGTTAAAACCTGTAACAATTAAGTCTATTTTTGCTTGAACCCAAAGTAGCCATTAATTTATAACAAGCACAACTCTTGCACAACTAAGTGAATGGGAGTGTGTTTATACCCTTAGCATAATTAGTGCAGCGATATTTTCAAACCCCATTTAGGTGCTCCTAGTTTACAAAGTGAGTTCTGTGTGCTCCATTAAGTTGCCTTTTAATAGTTAAAGCTTTGAATATGTACATACAGTGTATGAAATAGAATATATATATATACATATACTTCACACCGAAAAAGAAGGCACCAAGCATCTGTCTTCGGGACGCCAACGGACGCAATATACATGGGTGCTTAGTTGGGCCCTACTAGATTCTCCAGGGGTGTTTTATTTTTAATGCCAAATTATCGATTTATTTCTAGGCGCGACATTACACCTTTTTAATAACATTAAGTCTGGCTCTAATACACTATATTGTATATATTTGTCTCTCTTTAAAAGAAGACCTTCAGTGCCGCGCTGTTAGCAACACTACGTGTCATGCGCGGAAGAATTTAAGAAGAAGAAAAAATGCTGTCAACGGATAATCTCTCGCTGCCGGCCGGCTCGGTTATAAAGAACTATTAATTGTGAATATGTGAGTGTATGGCGGATTATTTGGGGTGAGTTTAGGGACAGAGTAATACATATACGTTTTATTTCGGCTATACACGACTTTACTCGGGACTTCAAAGGTAGCGAATCATAGGCATACAACTTATTAAGCTTTGAACCAGCGCTCGCGGAAAATGAATCGAAATTCCTCCTGATTCAGGCTTAGGAAAGGTTTATTTTATCAGAGGGGTTCCCGAGTAGCATTAGTAGTATTAGTAGTAACTAGGCTAACTGCCTACTGCCCTTAACAGCTCTTCTAACAAACTTCTGTGGTGTATCATTAGTGGTATATAGACAAATAAAACTATGTGTAGGGTATTTTAACATTACGCCCAACAAACAGTTGTGTCACAGACACGGTCTTTTAATCGGCTCGCTAGCAGGTTTATCCACAAATCCTACTGGCGACGAGGATGGGATCTGAA
The DNA here is from genome assembly GCA_949315975.1 of Eudonia truncicolella. Classification (NCBI taxonomy): domain Eukaryota; kingdom Metazoa; phylum Arthropoda; class Insecta; order Lepidoptera; family Crambidae; genus Eudonia; species Eudonia truncicolella. Next base: position 15,058,264 of record OX438836.1, read on the forward strand.
CTCACGCATGCATCGAAATGAAGTCATTACTGCATAATGGGTATTGGTTTGGCACCACGCTTGCCAAATGCGGTTTGGTGATTGGACACAAACACGAAAGCATCGAAAGATCCGAACACACACTTCGCTCAACCAGGGATAAACCTAGGACCTCCAGACATCCGACCGAGCAAATTGCCACATGCCGCCTGAGGCGACGAACAGCTGAATCCTACTACAAAATAGTTGTCATAGTAACAACAACAAGAATAAAAGGGAACAAGAAAAACTAAATATGTTTGCTAGCCGGCCAGCTTCAGCTATTGAGAACAATACCAAAATCGGTTCAGTGCGCCTCGGTGCTTGCGAAGCCAGATCAAGTTTGCTTTCGTGATATTTGAAGTTGAGCGACTGCGCCGTGAATAACATTTTGAATTTGGCATCGATACTTTTGCCTTTTGCTCGTCACAATTTTTTTCTTACTTGTTACAATTCCATTTCTACTTATTTCCTTGTAAATGTTCTTTAATTTTGATGGGTATACCATGTGATAAAGCGATGACTTGACTTCAATGCTGTAGGAATACTATCTATACCCAGAAATGGTATAGAAGATAGCTCATAGGGCTTTTCTATTAATATGTTTTTCACTTTTCCTTTCCACATTGAAGCTGTGGAAGTATAGCTCCTTCTAGAACAAGTGTTCCTGGGACTTCAAATAGGAATTAATAAATGTGTTGAAACTGTGTCGCTTAGAAATAAAAAATTAAATGATTGAATAGTTTAGTCATAGGTTAGTACTAGTGGTTGACTTATGGAGGTTTGGAGCGCCCAGGTACATGAATGTACCTGGTATAGAGCGCGTGTGAACCGGGCCGTCGTACCCTTGTTCTACGAGTACGGTGTCTTGGATCTAAACTGTGTGCAGTTAAGGGCAGTGTGCAGTTTAGTGTATTCTTTAAATGTGTAGTGGTATTTAGAGGATCGGAGGCGGGGTGTTCGCAACTGTTATAGGATCGTCGGGGACATCTTGGACGTCGACACTAACGGTAACAACGCAATTAGCGTTGAAAGAGGCTATAGTAACACATGCATGCAAGCTGAGATAACACACAAAACAATAACACGAGCACAAAGCAAAAACTTCATAGGCCTAGTCGTAAACACACTGTTTAATATTAATATGCATTACTCACGCCTAAATACACAACAAAATCCCAAAGGTGGCCTAGTAAATAGTTGTGTTAGGGTCCCTTGTAAATCTGGTTACCATTCCCTTTATTTGACATCGGATAAATTTATCGGGTGCTAAATGTTGGGGCGAGTCACGAATAAATTATTGCCCCGATACATTTGACTCTGGATCGAGATAAGACTATCGGACCTAACAGATACATCGATTTGTGGATTTCGTATCTGTCTGTACTGTACTATAAATTATTAAAATACATACGGCGCAAATGGATGTTTTTATTTAAACCATAATTTGGTTATGTGGGTGACAAATCTTCGACCAACTGTTTTACTAACATTATAAATAATGGTTAAATGTTTTAAAAGAGCTTCAAAACTGTTGTGGGTGGATATGCCGTAAGCAACAAACATAACAATATTTATCCCTAAGATGATACGCGAGGCGATTGTAATTAAAAAGCATCCTTATTTCAATAGAAAAGATGGTTGGAATTTAATAAATAATTTATTAGGTGTTTCAAAATTTTCAACAGTCAATAAATATCTATTTGTTTTACATCAACTACTCAATGTTCACGAAGGTAATCACCCAAGTAACATGGTCCCAATGCAGTTTGAAACAGAAAGTTGCTTAACCTTGGCGATCGCTGATCGGGCGCGTTAACAACGGCACCTTTTCAAGATTTTATCATGATTATTTTAATATCGTGATTTTAAGTAAACAAACTCAAAACAAATATTTAAAGTACTAGCAAGCATCTTTAAGTTTCTATTTAGCTTTTCTCAGTGAGATTACAAAGGCTTCGTTGTTCATTATCCATGGCTGCCCGAGATCTGTTAAATGAGGTTTGAAAGGTAAAACGTTTGTTTTATGAATTCCAAACTTGATATTATTAACTTAAGAATTTCTTTGTACGACTATGTAAGTATTTTAATATAAAAAGTTGGAATGTTGTATTTATATTAAATAATTGAAAATCCATTAATGGTTTTCTTTTGTTTTCGAAAAATACCAAAGTTTTATTGGCCACAACTATTACTTTAAATAATCTTATTCAGAACATTTGTTTAAAGTAATAGTTGTGGCCAATAAAACTTTGGTATAAATATACCAGTTGTTTCAATCATAATTGGATGAAAGCAAAGCAATTTTATATCTAGTTTTAAGATCATGTAAACCAAAATATGGATCAATAAAGCTTTACGATATTGAATATGACTTAAAGGTTACCGATATAGCCCGAAGATTTGCCAAGCTGAAGTGGCAGTGGGCAAGACACATCGGTCGCAGGACTGATGGCCGCTGGGGTGGAACAGTTCTCGTGTGGCGACCGCGTACCGGAAAGCAGGCAGGGCAGGCCTCCAACAAGGTGGACCGACGATCAGGTGAAGGTTGCGGATAGCCGCTGGATGCGAGCAGCACAATAGCGGTCGTTATTGAGACCCTTGAGGGAATCCTATGTCCAGCAGTGGATGTTTTTTGGCTGATATTCTGACGATGATGATGATGATAATGATTCTTTTAAATTTGTTAACATCATATTGAACTTTATTAAATAACATAACATTTACATATTTATTTACTAATACAAAGAACCTAAAAGTAAAAACATAAAAAAATATAATATAATAACTAAAATATATTATTAAAAGGAGTATCTTTAGGCAAGGTTCCGAAGATACTGGCAGCGTTCCCCCTTTGAATAGCTAGACTAATTCTTTGTCCGAGGTAGCTGTCAGCTGTTCGGTCTCCTGTGATGTCGACTAACCTTTTGTTAATTAATTTGTTAACTACTTATGTGTATAAGAATGTAAAACTCGTTTTATATTCGTTTGCGGTCAGTTTCATGCAAAATAAGCTTACAATATTTCAGTGTATTAAAATAGTAGGTTGGTATTGGACACTATCCCAAAATAACGTGTTGTTTAAATAATTGCTACGCAATGAGCATGAGGTTTTATAATATTTTTTATTTTTTTATTTTTACGGGTAAGCACAGTGCCTTGATCACACCTGATGTTAAGTGATGATAAGGCCAATGATAGAAGCGCACTTCACCCGGGATCCTCAACTAGTGAGTTACTGGCTATCTTATCTCTAGCTGCCGGAACACAACAATGCTACAAACAATGCATGTTATGGCGACATATTTAGATAAGATGGTGGTAGCTAGCCAGGCGGACAAACAAGCCCTACCACCAACCAAACCGAGTACACAAACATGTAACCCCGCCGGGAATCGAACCCGGGACCTCTGGGTCTAAATCGGTAGTCTTAGCCACTAGACCACAGAGGCGGTTAAAACTTAATGTATAAGAATGTAAAACTCGTTTTATATTCGTTTGCGATCAGTTTCATGCAAAATAAGCTTACAATGTTTTCAATGTATATTACAATAGTAGGTTGATATTGGACACTATCCCAAAATAAGGTGTTGTTTAAATAATTGCTACGCAATGAGGTTTTATAATAAAATCCCAACGGAGCTCCCATAGGTTTTTATACGATTGATGCATTTATTAATAATAATTATAATGTGTTATGTATTTTATGATTTTAATTTTAATTTTTTAGCTTATTTTATAGTATCAACGAAATATTTGTACGCTAACACTTTAGCTAAATGTGCGATGTTCAGCCTAACCTTTTCCATCTATGCAATGTACCACATTTAATACAAATGTATAATTTATTTTACTTTAACCGATATTTTTTATTTATTTATTTAAACTTTTGCAACATAAATATTACATGGCGGACTTAATAACTGAGGCATTCTCTACCAGTCAATCAAAGGGTTGTGCAGCGATAACATTGGTAGGTGCAATTAAGATATATGATTTAAATGTAAATACATGCATAAATATTATATATACATAAACATATATGTGTATTGTAAATACGTGAACTACAATAAATAAACATACATAAAAAACATAATTCTAATCGGACGTTATTGAGATGATTCTGCCATGGTTCTGTCAAACTAGAGCTCACGGACTTTCTTTTTAAAAGCATCACGACTCGTAGCCATCCTGATTTCGAGAGGCAGCGCGTTCCACAGGAGAATGGATTAATTGTGAAAGGAAGAATGAACAAAACCAGATGTATGAGAGGGACAGAGAAGGAGAAGATTATTTGAGGACCGGAGATATACGTTTGCTTTTCAGGCAAGATCTAAATTCCAAGTATATTCTCTACATAACTACTTCCAATTTTTTTTTATTTAAGAATACGCTGTGTTGTTTTACATAATATAAAAAAAAAAACTCTTAATGAGTTTTAGTGCATTTGCGTAAAGTTTCAAATCAACAAAACCTACCCAAATGAAAAAAAATAATTGTAGGTAGTTTCTTTATTCACGGAATTCGTTAGCGGCGATAAGGATGGATCTAATAGCCATCAATTAGGTCGAAAGTGGCGTACGTCGCTGCGAACAGAGGCATCATGTAAATTACATCAAATTATGCAGATGCCACGATCCCCGAGTTGTTCAACATAAGACCATCGGATGTAGGACAGTGTTACTGCCGGGAACAGTTGCGACGGACAAGTGGCCAATTATATTGTCCTGGCAACGCTCGTTACTATTAATTAAATGTTGTTATTAAAATTATATACAACGTGTTAATAAAATTGAGCAAAACCTGAAATTAGTTTGTTTAGAATCGAGTGTAGCATCGATTCCACTGTTTTGACCATATTTTATTATTATTATTATTATTTTATATGTACGGGTAAGTACAGTGCCTTGATCTCACCTGATGTTAAGTGACGATAAGGCCAATGAGTAAGCGCACTTCACCTGGGATCCTCAACTAGTGAGGCACTGGCTATCTTATCTGTAGCTGCCGGAACACGACAATGCTACAAACATTGACGTTATGGCGACATATTTAGATAAGATGGTGGTAGCTAGCCAGGCGGACAAACAAGCCCTACCACCAACCAAACCGAGTACACAAACATGTACCCCCCGCCGGGAATCGAACCCGGGACCTCTGGGTCTAAACCGGTGGTCTTAGCCACTAGACCACAAAAGCGGTTATTATGTTTGGTTTTTAATCAGTCTTTTATTCCTGCTGACATATATTTTTCAGTGTAATAGGATCAGTCTTTTATCCCTGCGGACATATATATTTTTAAGTGATACAGGACTTTGTTTACCAAACTTGCAGTTTTTCTTAATTACATATCAAATAAAGTATAAGAAATTACTTTTCCTGCAACCGGGGAAGGCAAAGCAAAGCCTTTCAAAGAAAAAATATGGTTTTCTGGAGCTTTTAAAATAATTGCTAGTGTTGATGATGGTTTAAAAAATTGTGTAGCCTAACTATGGAAAAATTCTCTAATTGATTTTGTTTTATTTTGTAACTGCAATTGTGCTGGAATATTGTCAAAGACAAAAAATACATTACAAAAACTTATACAACGTCGAGAATTACAACGTAGACGTTACTTTTTTGTTTGTGAACCATCTTTTTATAACAAGTAATATAATTACGATAATTGGTCGTATGTACTTATTTATTTATTTTTATTATGAAAAATACCAGCGAATGACAAAACATATTATTATATTTAAACTCGATCCAGCGTAATATTGAATTCCCTCAGGAAATTCTTGTGAGCAATAAAGACATTCTTTGGCTGTATGCCATTCCGCACCAACCTGCAATGCCTCTAAAGGTTTGCCTTTATTTTAGAAAACTTTCCTATTACTGACAGAAAGAAAAAAGATTAACTGCACAGCGAAACACGTTGCAAATTGAAATAATTTTAAGAACTATATTTTTTTATTCCCATAGGAACTATCGCCTCGGTGGTTAGTGGAAATGTTCTGTGTCTAATTACCAGGCCGGGTAAGTAATGTTTTGGACTTCTCGATTTATGCCCGCATTGGGCAAGCATGGTGATTAAGCTTATATCCATCTTGTGGAATGGAGACCTTTGCTCAGCCGTGGGACAGTGTATTCGGCTTGCAGGAACTTGAAACAGTTAGTTTTTATTCGTTACCTAGTAGCTGCATAATTAAATGTTTTTGGTATACTTTCTTGAATTGTTTTAGGAAAAACAAAAGGGGCCTTTTGAATATTAATGATTTGCCCAACTTTACTTGTTGCAAACTCGAATATTTATAAAAGATACGCTGAATTCCATTTTGGTATCAATTTGTTTCTTGGAGTCAAGTACGATAAACTTATTCATGACAATAGTAATTTTCTTCTGATTGTAATCGGTCCATCGTGTGAGAGCTGTGATTCTGTCATTCTCTCAGTGGGTATCACCTCAGTAGAGGTGATACCCACAGAAAGACTGATAGACTGATAGACTGACGGACAGACGTACTAACGTACTGATAGACGAAAGATATGTCCTTGCTGAGTATTATGCCGGTTCTGCGCAGTACAAGTTCTCCCTCCCTTTAAAGACTTAATTAATTAATTATCTTAATTAATGGCTTCGCGTTTAGCATTTAGTAAATTTAAAGTATTTTCTATTATAATTAGTAGTAAGGGTACAATTGTGCGGTAGATAGAAACTAAAATGGAGCCTTACAACACGTGTTATGAACTCGGGTGAAACTCCCTACGAACCGATGGTATAGTGACACTCATAATAGCTAATTATTGCAGCTTAAATTGTATGAAACATTTTTGAATTTTGACTGTTTAAGTGACTAACAGGCTAAGATACTTTAAAACTTTTTTGCGTCGATCTTTAGTACCTATATTCTTCGTGTACCTATAAACTAGAGTTGTAAATAATGAAAATAAGACAGCTTTACTAAATCCTGGTTCTCCAAAGCTGACTATCATCATAATAAGCATTTGTGAAACATATTCTATAAACTTATGTCTGTCGTCTGTCGTGTCGTCTGCCTGCATGGGTGGGGGCTACGGGGGTTCAAAGTGTTTTGAATACAAAATTCAATATTTCCGCAACAGTTATTCGAGCTTTGTACAACTGAGTTACAACTCTATTCGGAAAGAGAAAGTACCCTTTGACTTATTAATGAGTTTGTGAACTCACTTCGTTTATTGTAAACTTGAGTATTTATCGCAGATTTGTTGGATCTATTGTTGTATTAAGTTAAGAATTTCATTGTTCAAGAAGTGCTTCAGAACGATTGTAGAATAGATACTGAACGGCTGAACAACATTTAAACTTCAACTAATCTAAAAAGCGCAGCGGTTAGCATATTCAGTGTTTATTGCGCGAGTGATCAAATTAAAGTACCTACCCAAATATGAACAAAGTTTTAGAAAAAAACTACTATTGTGGCTCATACGGATGGATAACATAGTTGGTAGTGCACCTGACCCGGCATGTCATGGGATGCGGGTTCGAATCCCGCTCGTGGAACTTTTAACACTTTGTCTTTTTTCTAAAACTTTGTTCATTATTTTTATATTTGGGTAGGTACTTTAATTTGATCCGCTCGTTTTAACACCTTGTCTTTTTTTAATAATTATACTTTGTTCGCGTAAATGTATTTGCGTAAATTATTATGTAATAACTACAAAGTTTAGAGTTTTTCAGTGACCGCGATCTCGGTGCAACTCGGTCGAAACTTATGGTATAAAGAAGTAAAGTAAGTAAATAGCTTATAGGTAGTGGCACCAGTGATCAACAGGAACCAATTATCGACATTTTTTCCTTTAATCATTAAAAATAAAGGTCATCAACTGAGTTTAGTCTTAAGCGGGTGCCGCCTGTGGCAACCTCCAAAGAGCAGACCAACGTCTGCTCTTGCATATTTGTGTTATTTTTATTACTTATACTACTATATAAACTGTAGGCTCTGTCTGTATATGCAATTTTTCTGACAAATTTTGGGATAAATATTCGTTTATGACCTAATACACCAATTCTACGATTTTTTAAATTTTTGTCTGTCTGTCTGTATGTCTTCTTTTAACTCAACTCATAGCTTGACCCATCTTGATGAAAATTTGTATGTAGTAAAAACATGAGATTGTGCAAATAATAGGCTATTAAAAAATATTCACAAATCTTTGATTTTTTCTTAGACAGTTTTTGACTTTTATTAGTACTGTAGGACATTGTGAAAACGCAAACTTACGTATTAATTTTTTTTTTCTGTTTTGTTTTTTTTTTTACATGTTGTGATTGTCCTTTATATTTTGTGTTTTAATTTGTGATGGAAAGTGTCCTTTTATGATAGGGGATTTTCCTATATTTTTGACGCTGTAAGGGAGAAAAGAGCTTGACACTTGCTGAGTTTCTTGCCGGTTCCTCTCAGTACAAGGTCTCCCAGCCCAGAGTAGACTTACGAACCGATGGCATAATGACGTTCACAAGAGCTATTTGTAGAATAAACTGAATAAGTCATTTTGAATTTTGAATTTTGAAAGCAACAATTTAATACAGACGACACCTGCTTCTTAGCTGTCATCCAATAAAATTTCAATGACTTTAAATCGTAATTTTTGGCGACGAAAACTGTCGAATACTATTGCCACTACTATCTGACTTCTGGGTAAATGCCTTCACCATTGAAGTCAAGTGATCGCTACAATTGGGTGTGAAAAGTGTCATATATTGAAATGAAACAACTTTTACGGATCTACTCGCGTTAATTTTACACATTAGTTTGAATTAATGTTTATCCTGACGTTTCGAACCCTTTGCAGGGTCCGTGGTCACAGGGAGACTGAGGTGTTTGTCGTCTCATAATTAGTTAGTAGCTTGTATACCTACATTAGTTTTAATTAACGTTTATCCTGACGTTTCGCGTAAACTTTAGAAAACAATAAGTGTCATATATTTTATTTGAAATGTTTTGGTCCATATTTATTTGATGCCGCGCGGCCATACTAATTTTGTATAGGGAATATTACGTGCTAATTTGAAAAATAATAATTTAAATAACCGCTTGATAAATCGAAAATGTGAAACGGACGATTTGTATTTTAAACATTGGTGATTGTTTAAAGAAAATCAGAGGTACAATAATTTAGATAAACTATAAGAGATCAACTAAACGCCGCCACTCGTTTTTATGATTTTTGCCCAACTTCAAATTATATTGTAGAAAAAACTATGAATTTATGGATCGGACTAATTGTAAACACGTTCCCTTTGATATTAAATATATATTTTGATTATGTGATACGATAGTATTATCAATTATATCAATTTAGTCGTGACTGCACTTTTGGCATTTTTTGGTCGGTGCACCCTTAATCGCCACGATTAACTGCGTCATTACCGAGTTCCTCTTATGTATTAACTATTTAACTAATAAAGAAAGAGGTAAACAAAGATTTATAAACATCTGTAAGTACTCACCGTAACTCTTTCATTGAGGCCTGACACGCGACCGTATTTGCAGCCTTTAGAGCGTATAGTGTGTACAACGCCTAATAGGAAAAGTTAGAAATTGCTAAAGTTTAATGGGATCTTTAGGTATTGTGACAGTTCACGAGTTGTTAGAGCGATTTTGTTGCGATCCACATCATGAGAACCGCAGGCTGTTAGCGTAGATTAGGTACCTATTTACATAGATAATATGTTTTTTATAGTACCAATATACAAAGTCTATAACTCACTATCTGCGGCGGGCTGGTTAGAACCACGATAGCTCAATTGAAAAAGCACCTGACCCGGTATGTCAGAAGGGTGCAGGTTCAAATCCTGCTCGTGGAAATTTTTTCAACATTTGTGTTTTTGTAAATAATAATAAATAAAAGGAGTAGTAGCAACTCTATATAGAACGTGTGAACGAAATCACACGAAAGGTGCGGTAAAAATGAAAAGATTAAAAGTGTATTGTGCTTATGACTAGTATAAATATTTAATTTACAATTGCGCTAAAGTTAATGATTATGTCTTAGTAACAACACATACAAGATTTAGATCAGATGCACTTTGGTTCTTTTAATTTTTACCACACCTCTCTGTTACACGTCGTATACCTACTCGTTATCTGATAGAAATCCGATAACAGCCAAAACACGAACTTTGCAGAGACATTGAGATGAACTGAACAATACTGAGGAATATCTGCAGCCCAATATCAAAGTGCACCTACAACCGCGTCTTTTGATTGTAGTTGGACTAGACTGATTGGCTATTAGTTCCAAATCTCTATAGAGCTATAGCAAATTTAAGAACATGTTTAAAGAGAAAAACTTTATAAAAATTACTGGTTGACACAGATTAAAAGAAAAGATCCTGATCCCAAGAAAAGTGGTCCACGTTACAACATTTGTCGAAGAGAAGTTTAATCGAACATCCAACTTGGTAGGAAACCAGAAAAAGAGTGCAGATAAACACCTCCGGAAAAACTTACATCGCCTTACCTGAACTCTACGAAAACAGGCCACCTCCCATGTCTCAGAGAAGCGTTCGCTTACAAACTGTATAACACTATCACGATGCAAAACCTCTCTTGCCCCATTTATCTTTGTCGCGGAAACTTAACACAAACTCGGGGAAGTATTTAGTGAGCAAATTAAAGACAAATTTGGAACGAGTCTTTTATTAAGCGGATGGAGGCTAATTGTCCCTGTTTAAATGCTTAAATGCTCTTAAAGGGGTTTAAGATCCGTCGGCTACTTAAGTTTTGTGCATGATACGGTTCGTGAATTTTTCATCGAAGTTAATGGTCTTTGCTGGTGCCCTAACACAATCGATACGGCTTAACGTTTTATCTAATTATAAGCTTATATGGCACCATGTGCTTTATTGATCATGTACCACTAGGCTGCCTAATAAGCTTGGCTTGGACTCGTGCTGATGGGGCTGGTGATGACCGACTGATAAGACCGACTGTTAGAGATAAGATAGCCAATGCCTTAGTAGTTAAGGATTCCGGGTAAAGTGCGCTTTCACCTACGGCCTTATCATAACAAAACATCAGGTTAGGTGAAGGTAGTGTAGTGTAGAAGGCGTGTATTCAAACATAACTCAATTTAATTAAAATGAAACAATCTTACATCTCATCTCCAACTAGAGGCCGAAAACTATGTGATATGGTTAACAAGACGAGCTTGCAAAAAAATAATCCAACTGAAATTACCGAAAATCACAATGTTTCGTTAAATCAAATAGATCAGGACAGTTTTCGTGATTCAGACTTCCGGAATATCTCAGATAAGTTTCCATTTTTGATGTGTAACATCTTTCCGCTTGCCTTCTATGTATACAATTTGTGGGAGTGATTTCGCAGAAAAGGGACGGAAGTAGGGTCGTAACAGTGTGATCCGTAACAGTGTGATCGGCTCGCCTTCTTTATACAATAGTTTGTGGGAGTGATTTCGTAGAAATGTGAACAGTGTGATACAACAACACACTGTGCACAACTTACTGTGTACAGACAACTATAACAGTGTGACATGTCTTCTAATGAGTATTTACTGCATTCTCTATAAGATTTGTAAAAAATAAAAGTCATTGTTTTCAGAATATAATGTTAAAATTGCTACTAAGGTGAGATTTCGAATGTTACACATCTTATGCGACTACTGTAAGCCTCGTTCATTTTTTTATTCATATTATGACTTACATACCGTTGTAACTATCCTGATTGTTTACAGTATTGTCAAATCTAGAGTCTTAGCCCTTTAACTTCGTTGTTATCATGCAAAATAACTAATGAGCCCGTAAACTTTTATTTTTCTCACAAGCAGTGAGAATCGCCCCGAGAGATAGTATGAAAGTGATTTGAGAGAGTGACAAGCACTTGTATATAATTTATATTCCTTGTCACTTCACTAATTTAAAGTGATGCCAACCTAAAATGCTGTGGGTGATGACACCTATATCAGTATATCAGTATTGTTTAATGATATACTTACAACATTATACTTCGGTATTTATTACTTATAACTATATTGTATTATGGCATACCACAGTATAAATTACTAAGTAAAAAGAGAAATCTTTCGTAAGTATTTTTTTTTGTGCCGACTTTCTCTATGTTTTGTTTCTCTCTTCTCTATGATTGTGTTTAAACGCCTACCAAGAATATATCAATGTTACTACCAATAAATTTCGAAACACTTACAAAAACGGATAAATTACCAAATTGTGTTTCCTAAAACATTTAAAAAGGATATGTACTATTTACATTTTTAATTAATGCCTTAAAAATATATGAATACCTTTAAACTGCATTTTAGACCAAATATGTTATATTGTCACCAAATAGATAATACCAATATTTTATGCCTCGAGTTTTAATTTGGAAAGTTTTGCTTTTTGTTGTCTAATAAAAAAAATAACCCACGGCACGGCAACTAGTATCCTCAATCATTTGAATAATTGTGTAAAAATGTAGTGTTCAAAAACGGTAAATTTTTTCAGTCTACCCACTTTTAGGCTCGCGGAACCTGATCCACTACTTCAAAGAAATAGCTCCTTGCGAGCGAGGTGCATTTTTTTAGGTATTTTGACCATTTGGTATTTAAATTGTTGGTATAACATTTTAAACATTATGTGATTAGTCCTCTCGGTATTTTAATGTCAGATATTTCGTTGGTAGGTATTAGTTGCTTAGGTATTTGATTTTAGTGATTTTAAACGTAGGTTATTTTATGTATTTTTTTTTAAATTTTAGACATTCAAATACGTACCCAATACATACTACATTTTACGTCAGATTTTGCTAATCCAAACCATGTTGTATGATGAAATTTAATGGTAAAAGTCTTACAATATAGTCTAATGTGCTGTAATTTTTGTTGCTTTAACTCTTACCGAATGAATGATCACCTCCTATCAAAAAAAAATATAAATGGAAAACTAATTTAAACATTGTATTGTTTCAGAGTCCCCCTTACCAATAAGCTTTAATCAGTCTGAGATAAATGAGTTGGCTAATATAATAGGTGATGACATTTTTGCAAATACGGATTCTGATAGCTCCAACCACAATGATCTTGAAACAACTCATTCGTCTCCTGCCTGCAGTATTAATCATTTGGACTACGACTGTGATAATAGTTTCTGCTCATACTACAGAGAAAAGGAAAATTTATCATCATTAGATCTTATTTCATCTCAGGCATTACCTGCATGTCAATCTAACTGCTCGACTTTCCAAGCAATGAGTAGTCCTCTATCAGTTACTTTCGTTGATAGTCCACAATCCACATGCTTCAAATAATCATCGTAAAAGGAAAGACAAAGGGAATATAAGCACTCCACTGTCAATAACGTATAATAATGGTTAAATCCAATGTTAGCGACCGGCAGCCGGTCGTTCGACAATGGAGGGGATAAGACATAGACATGTTAAAGACTGGATCGACGTGAAAAGGAATATATTGTTTTCTAAAGTTTACGCGAACACTACACATTGAAATGAAACAACTTTTACGGATCTACTCGCGTTTATTTTACACATTAGTTTTAATTAATGTTTATCCTGACGTTTCCGGACTCCGGAATCCGGACAATAGTTTGAGTCACACTGTGTATCGTAAAATAACCCATACAGATAGGTACCTCAATGGCGATTCTCACCACCATTCCAGACAGTTGGCTACTGTAGGGAAATCATTGTTTCAGAGAGCACGATACCGCGTCTGTGACACCCAACACCTGGCTGCTGAGCTTCAGCACGTCAAGCACGTACTACAGGACAATAATCTGAAAGTACCACGGCTTCGTCACAGAAAACGCAATAAACCAACCACAGTCGAGCACCAACCTGCTGTACTTCCATATATGAAAGGATGTCCAATGTCAAATGGATGTCCAAGATGTCCAATCTTGTCACTGACAAGATTGGACATATCTTAGCGAGCTTCAATCAATGCTTACTTCAAGCCGGCGAAGAAGATCAACCAATTTTTACGACCTGTCAAGTGCAACATACCCCTTCAAGATACAGGCGTGTACAAACTGGACTGCGACTGTGGGCTCTCTTACATCGGGCAAACAAAGAGAAGTGTAGGAACCCGTGTTGAAGAACATAATAGCCGACGTCAAGCATAGGCGCGAAAATAAGTCTGCAGTATGCGAACATTCCCTTGATTCCTTTCCATTCCTTTGGGGCCCAACCATTACATCAGATTTGATTAACCACAAATACTCGCTAGAGAACAACGATTCATCCCTAGAATGAAACGCGAGGCTATTGAAATTAAAAACATCCTAATTTTAATAGAGAAGATGGTTGGAATCTACCAACCAGCCTGGGATGCCATCATACAAAATATTAAATCCCAGCCCCAACACTCGCGTAAGCTCTTTCTGCGTAAAACGGAACGTACCTGATTAAATTTAAATGAGGGTATACGAGCTACTAACTTATTATGAGACGACCAACACCTCAGTCTCCCTGTGACCACGGACCCTGCAAAGGGTTCGAAACGTCAGGATAAACATTAATTAAAACTAATGTGTAACATAAACGCGAGTAGATCCGTAAAAGTTGTTTCATTCAATGAAAAGGAATACTTTAAGAAATTTGGGAAAGGAATATGTCTCTAGGAAGGGTAAGATACAGCCAAGTATAAAATGGGTCGACTACGTAATTATTGTTTAAAATGTTTTTATAAAAGCGAAGAAGATAGAAAGAAGACCGAAGCACGGATTTTTTTTTAAACTTAGCACGGCAAATGACTCCACACCACCTGATGTTAAGTGGAAATGGAGTCCAGACGCGAAGACAACTGGTGCAGCGTGAAAACAACGCAGCATCAGTCAACTTCACTCTGCCGGCCCACAAGGTGCTTCTTCACGCCTCGTTTGAAGGACCCCATATCATAGGAAAGAGGGAAAACATGTGCTGGTAGACTATTCCATCTTTTGGAGGTGCGACAAAGAAACGAGTCACCAAATTTCTTTGTGCGCGATGGGATATGGATATGTGATTGATATATACATATATACAAGAATTACTCGGTTAAAGGTATTAGATACACCGACAACTGCAGCCAACAGTGGTTGTCGTTTTAAGTTGTCTGTCAGTCAGTAAGTCAAGACAAAGCCTACAACTCGGAGTCAAGGCAAGTAACGTTGGCGTAACGTTGGCCGTAGCGTTGGTTCTCCGCAACCGCAAGCTGCATCCGACCGCTTTATAGAAGTTTAAAGCGACATCTGTTGTTAATGTTGCTCCCTTCGTTGGCTTTCGAGTAACTCAAAACCGGAAAATAATATATCTACAACTAACTACAAGTTAAGAACTGTATTTCCAAAAGGACAGTAAAAGTTAAGAACTAAATGTAAACAGTCAAAGAAATAGCTTTTGATCTGTACCACAGCTGCACAAAGGCCTCCATCATTGAAATCATCAATATTCCTTTCAAAAGCTTAAGATAAACCACCTTTTTTTTAGGAGAGAGATTGCTGATTGCCTCAGACTGCATTTTCAGTTTCACCGGGCTTGTTTGGGGGCGGCGAGGAACGTAAAGGGTCCCTCAAGCCGTGTGAAACGAATCACCTTCGGAGGTTTTCTAGAGGGAACGGCATCGCGCACTAGTGCGCGTCCCCGTGCCCTACTAGATTCTCCGAAGGGTTCGGATCGGATCGGGGAGCGGAACAACCCGAGGGCGCCTCTAAGGGCTCGGACCTCGGCTTGGGTTGACCGGGCCGCGGTGGAGGAGTGAAGCGCCCAGGTACATGTCTGTACCTGGTGTAGAGCGCGTGTGGACCGGTTCTTCGTACCCTTGTTCTACGAGTACGGTGTCTTGGGCCTAAACTAGTGTGCATGTTTAGAATGCTGGCAGCATTAGTATTTTTTTTTGCAGTTATTAAAACTCTTAAACAGTATTATCAAATTTATAGTAAATTGATAAAAACATCAGCGTTCTCTGTTTTAACGATTTGTAATAACTTTCTTTTTATTTATATATCTTACGGGTCACAGCGCTTTCTTATAGCTTTCTCTTGCTCTTGGTTGGCAGCGACCTCAAAAAGGTAGGTACTATAAAGATATTATTTTTTCCTTTTCAGTTGACAGGCACCTACTTTAAGGAGTCGGTTAATTTTTTTGATATTACTTTTTGATTTTTCTTAATTTTTTGTGTAGATTGTACCATAATATAGGCATTTCTCAAAAACTACTCAACCGATTTTGATAAAACTTGAACTGGTCCCTAAGTTGGAATACACCTGACTTAAATAAAAAGCATAATCTCTTTAGGACTTATAGTTTTTGAGAAATTCGTGAACAAACATACAAAGACACAAAAATAAAATAAAATAAATTCTTCTTTTTGATTTTTTTTTTGACAAAGACGCAAACACAAACATCATACTCACACACATCATACATACACATACGTTTGGCACACGGGCTTGGAAGCCTAAATAGAACGCTATACTCAAATATTATCCAATTCCAACTAAATCACATACAGGTCAAACCGGTAACCTCCTATTTAAGTCGATAAAAAATAAGTGCCTATAATTTTTTATTGTTAAAAATGTTTTTGTTTTGTTTATATAATTTTTAAATTACAAAAACACAAATGTTGAAAATTTTCCACGAGCAGGATTTGAACCTGCACCCTTCTGACATACCGGATCCGGGTACTAAAACTTGTTGCAATATTCAATCAGTTATGCCGCAATTATTGGTGTATTTTCCAATTTACCTTCAAGAAGCAAACGGCCCGCGCTAACTATAAAACAAACTGGAACCGTATCAGCGTCGTGTTGGTAACTTTGCAAGCACATTTGGAACAAGTTCTACGAGCATCGCAATAGTTAAATGTAATCTCCGCTTGAGGTCGAACCCGGAAATTCTGGTTCGGAAATATGACTACTACACCACAAAGGCGGTAAAATGGCTTTATACATACCTAAAATAAATAAAAATAATTTGTTTGTTGGTACTGTCAATCCATAAGTACTAAAACTTGTTGCAACATTTTCACAATTATATCGCAAATATTAGTGTTTCTCAATTTACCTTCTAAAAGCCAACGGCCAAACAAACTTGGACCCTATCAGCGTCGAGTTGGCAACTTTGCGAGCACGCCACTCGCGGGCCGAGTGGCGGAATCTAAACATTAACATAATCCAGCATTTTGCCGGAATTATTCATCTGGAAGTGCAGTAAACATCTGAGTCTGCAGCTGAATAAGGCATCGGACGAACTGGGGCCGCTCCCTTAGGTTCAGCTGTCAGAATGTTTGAATAATATTTTGTTGAGCGAGCTTGTTCTTGATTTTGATTTGGTAACGTTGTGGTAACGTTCTGTTCTGTTGCAAACAATGATTTGTGTTTTACTCGTACTTTTAACGTAACCTGATTTCAAGCTTATTCATAGTTAATAAGGTGCAATATTGCGAAAGGTATCTCCCGTTAGAGATATTTATCCCGTTATAGATAAAGGAGCTCGATGGATGGCGCAGTGATTAACGCGCCCGGTCTGCGATTGCTAAGGTTAAGCAACTTTCGCAAAGGCCGGTCATCGAATGGGTGACAAAAAATGTATCATCTCAAGCTCCTTCGTGCTTCGGAAGGCACGTAAACCGTTGGTCCGAACTGTATTAGCAGTCGTTAACAACCACTAATCCGCACTGGGCCCGCGTGGTGGTTTATGGCCCGTTCTCCCTATCCATCCAAGGGGAAGGCTCGTGCCCCAGCAGTGGGGACGTTGATGAGCTGGTGATGATGATTATGATCTACCGTTGCCTTTTGAGTGCTAATTAGTTAAATTCTTTCGGCATTAGTACTTTTGTGGCCTTCTAATCGCTTTCAAATCACCTTCTGATAAGCTGTTGCCTAATTGTCTCCTGAGTTTTTGTACAACTCGTAGGTACTCCTTAGGTACTTTTCCGTTAACTTTTTTCATTCCTATATTTTTTTCTCTGTATGTGTTGTGCTTTGATCTCACCATTACAACAAGGTCGTACAATAAGGTCGAACGTGGAAGCGCACTTCACCTGGAATCCTCAGCAAACGTGGAACTGATTGTCTTAGATTTACTGACAGAGCACAACCTTGCTCCTTACGTTGTAATTCCGACAGACTTATGCCCGCTTCCACAAATATCACCTAAGTATTGAATTAACCATAAGTCGTAATCACTGCGGCAAGTGTCACACCTACTTCATTCCTTCCGTGGACCTGTAGAGGAACGGGCTCCCTTCAGCAGTACTTTCCGTGCGGAACATGAGTTTTTTCAAGAAGCGTAAGAATAGGGCTCACAGAATGAAGCATAGACAGATTCTCAGATGCTGTAGAATGACTCGTAGTCGTCGTTGCCATATCCTTTTTATTAAAAAAAAAACATGGCTTTCAAGGGTTACCTAAAACTTAAGTATTTAGATAACTAAAGACCTCAAGGTAAAGTTATCGATAATATTACTAACTGCAATAAAGTATAGCGATCACTACCCATCCAGAGATGCCAAACCTTTTTACGGCTTCGAATAAAACTGAAGTCTTCCATCGCGTATAACCGTGCCAAAACGTACTAAGTTGCTTTAACACAATTTGCAAAACTTCAGCGCACTCCGCTCCTACTTTAATGGCACCG
Source organism: Eudonia truncicolella (assembly GCA_949315975.1). NCBI lineage: Eukaryota > Metazoa > Arthropoda > Insecta > Lepidoptera > Crambidae > Eudonia > Eudonia truncicolella. Next base: position 15,076,905 of record OX438836.1, read on the forward strand.
AGTCATTTTGCGAACAATCTTAATTAAGACGGTGTAAGTAAGAAGTTTCATCTGATACCGGAAATCACTGTGAAACACAGCGTGGAAACTGCAGTACAATCTTTAATCACTGGTTTACGACTCCTGGCGACATCTGCTTACTCGTCACTCGTTTTAACCTACTCCATATGGGATAAACTAATTATAGTAAAATATAGGAATATATTGTTCGACTGCCGTTGTTTCAATGAATCAGAAGTTCCGGGTTTGATTACGGGGAGATTACAGCTAATTAACTCGGTTTTGTTAGTGGTAGGACTTGCCCGGTGGTTTTTTAAATCGACAAACGTTTATTCGACCATACGTTCTTTCGATCAATTATAGAAATGTCAATGAAATGAATGAAATGATCAATTTTAGTCAGTTGTTTGTTCGATCAGTAACAAAAAGGCCAAATGTTTTGACGACCTTATGTCAAACGGCAAAATGAATTTTGATATCCCGTGGTAAACTCCAATTTATGTGTATTGGTGTAATCGACATACTTGTAGCCAAATTTCTAGCCACACAAACCCGAGCTATGCATCAGAAATCGTTACGGTCCGAACCGGTAATTGAACCCAGGATATCCAAATATCGGGATGAGCGCATAGCCAACTCGGTTACTGAGGGAATTTCTGCAAATATGTTTCTATGCTAGTAGAGAACCTACATTTATCACCACCCAAAGCAATGAAAGTCTCAGCAGCCAGCAATACCTGATTGTGACAGTAAATAACTAGCTAACGGCCCCCCCACTAATTGGCAAAGAACTAATGTATCGAAGCGGAAAATATTGCGCGGCTTTAGGGGACATACGGCAGATTAGTTTTCGGAAAAATTGTGGCCGCTGCCGCTGGCTGGTATTGAGTTGTCTAGAAAGATGTACGATTACATACGGGCGATGTTCGCTATTCGCACAGTTGGGATAAAAACGAATCGCTGTATTATCTGTAAGTAACTTTTACTTTTTGAGTAAAATAATTGTGTAAGTATATTATTTTTAGATTATAATAAAAACTTTTTGTAAGTAACTTGTAATTGATTCGAGAGATTAAAAAAAAACAATTTTAAAGTCTATTTATTCAACCACTAAACGACTTCAAGCTTTTGAACCGTGTTTTAAATGGCCGATCTGATGTATTATAAATTTCCTTTACATTTGATGTTTTATTTTATTTTATTTAAGTACACACGCCTGCACATTAACCTACCACAAACTGTCAAATTTCCTCAGTAGGCTTTGAACTTTATGCCTTGATCATATGGTTGAAAATGTATTGAAGAAACGTGACAGTTTTTGATAGTATGACGTGCGGGCGTCTGTACATACCTATTAAAAGATTTTAAACACATATGGCTATTGTTTTTTTAAACAACCGAACAGTTGCTATTCATATACCTACTCGTATGTAGGTATACTTGCTGCGTTATTCTTTAACTGTCATTAACTTTTTGTCTCATTTTTGTTAGACTAATAAGGACAGGATCACACTCTAGTTTATTTTAGTCAAGGTTTTAGAATAAAAGGGGTAAAGTTTGTTGTCAGGACGTGTATCAAACGTATCTTCAATCGGGATATTCCTACTGGTGTAATGGCATAACCCTCCACGTTCTATTTTAGACTAAAGGGTATTAACAGTTAATTTTTCTTTTTCAACATTTGTGTTTTTGTAGTTCATTATTTGTTAAGTATGCAGTTACATAAGTAAATATCAGCGGTTTTGTATCATTATATTATTATGGTTAGCAAAAAAATAAAATTCGACTATAATATTTTTAATAACATTCTTTATTAGAATAACCAATAATGACGGATTACTAAGCTTCTCTAGTTTTTAAGTATAAAGGTAAGATTTTAATTTCGTGTTTAAATTGATTTTTTAACAGCTATTATATTATTTATCGTAAGCCTATAAACTTGTCACAATTACTGGGATCTTACCTTCCTACATGAATTGTCTACTATCCGGTGATCCGGTATTGTTAAAATACTCGACACGAAAATCGCGATATAAACTCGATTAAAGCTTTGATAGGTAATAAATAAACATGAAACAACTTCATAAAATATATGGAAGCGTTTGCGAGAAGTGCCAATACTAGAAATAAAAGTAAATTAAAATTGTACCTATTGCGTAAGATGGATAAAATTTTTATTAGTAATAATGTAAATAGCATGTAATACTTTTGTGTATAGATGTAGTATTTTATAAGAAAATTTTATTAGTGAATAGGTTATTTATCATATTTATCATAAGCAGGAAAATTAATAAATAAAATAAAATAAAAAATATAGTTCTCTAAACTTAAACAATAAATACGCCTAAATAGCAGAATAAAACAAATTTTATATAAAAAACTTAATTCAAAAATAGATATTTGCAAGTATTCTGGGCTCTATGTTACTCTATTCACTGGTTTTACAGAGACAGACACAATCGCTGTCTGAGCATCGTAGGCGGGACTTCTCGCGCATCAATTCTGCTTTTCAAATGAGCTCCATTCTACTGCGAATGAAAAAGTTTTATATTATTGTACTCGGTTAGGGTACTGGGGGGGTTATTCTCAGTTACTACCATTTTTTAGGTTAGCTAGGGTAATGACACCATTGTTCGACCCTTTAAGCTCAGTTTTCGTCGACAAGAGTTAATGTAGATTGTCATTGAAATAACAAGGACGCAGGTGGTAAGTATTAAATTGTTGTTAAAGACTAAAATCTGTTGGAAGAGCTCGATGGCGCAGTGGTTAACGCGCTCGATATGCGATTGCTGAAGTTATGCAACTTCCGCAAAGGCCGGTCATCGGATGGGTGACCAAAAGTTTATCATCTCGATCTCCTCTGTGTTGCGTAAGACATGTTAAGCTGTTGGTCCCGGCTGCATTAGCAGTCGTAAACAACCACCAATCCGCATTGGGCCCGCGTGGTGGTTTTTTATTTTAGGAAACACAATTTGGAGATCATTTATCCGTTTTGGTAAGCGTTTCGAATTTTGTTGGTAGTAAACTTGATACGTTTTTGGTAGGCGTTTAGCATGTTTTGTCATATGACTATATAGTCTGACTGGACCTTTAGGATTTCGATAGAAGTTCGTGATATTAGGTCCAGCTCCCAGTTCTTCGGTGGTTGAGGTTTAGGGTGAAGTGCGCTTTCAAGTGACTTACCATGAGGTTAATAATTATTACGAAATGGTCTAATATATTATTATAATGTGACAACATTACAAACATTCTTACGAACCTTTAAATAATAATCGTTGTCTGGGCAGCGTAGGCAAGATCCCTGGGTCATCAATTTTGATTTTGAAATGAAGCCCTATTCATTTAAATTTAGTAGGTACCTAGCGAATGTAGTGACGTAGCGAAGGTAGGGATATTATAACGTTAAAATGTTTTTGATTTGTTTATATAATTTTAACGCAAATTTTGTTGCGAAACAAATTACAAAAACACAATGTTGAAAAAATTTCCACGAGCAGGATTTGAACCTGCACCCTTCTGACATACCGGGTCAGGTGCTCTTCCAATTGAGCTATCGTGGTTCTAACCAGCCCGCCGAAATTATTCAACACTATTTACTTTTTTACTTTGAAATCCAAAGGCGCCAATTCAAGTGTTTTTATTATAACGTTGATAATTGTAATAATTGTAATAACGTAGTTGTGTTCCGACAGTTGAAGAAGATCCCTACTGACTATCTTGCAGCAGGTACCTCAGTAGCCGAGGATTTAGGATGAAATAAATAAAACTACGCTACACTCGTTCGCTGAACAGTCGAAACGAACGAAAGTTACCTAATTTAAAAATAGGTAATCCATTCGGTAGCCGATATTTAACCAATTCTTTAGGATTGCGTTTATTTTGTTACAGTCATGTAGTATAGAAAATATGTTCAACAATGTAGGCGGGTTCGCGCGCATCATTTTTGCTTTTCAAATGAGCTCCATTCTGCTGCGAATTCAAAAAGTTTCCACCATCACTCTATCCAAGTTTCTGGACGTGCTTTTCTATGCAAACCAGTATGCAGGTGTTTGCTGGCTTGTTGTGCAATCAACTGAACCATTGTTGCCAACTTCAGTGAGTAGTTGTTGAAATATGTTTACGAAATTTAGCTTTCGCATGTGTTACGTTTCCATACATTCGCTTCTGAATTAGAAGTTTGTCATGTTGTACGTCCTCTTGGTTTCAAACGGTGTTAATAAAACTTTTTTCTTTCCCACTTTCTTCAAATTGTCTTTATTTTTATGTACACACGCCTGCACATCAACCTATCCAAAACTGTCAAATTTCTTCAATACATTTTGAACCATATCATTATGGCATAAAGTTCTAAGTCTATTGAAGAAATTTGACAGTTTGTGGTAGGTTGATGTGCAGGCGTCTGTACCTACCTACTACAAAAGTTTTATTAACGGTTATAACTGTTACATCACCTTTTCATCATCTATTGTGCACGCACTTACATAAAGTCCTTTTCAAGTTTTTCTCATTTTACAGACAATTTTTGAGTTTCACGTGACCTTTTTACCATTTAGGCGATTTTTTCTGGAGTAAAGCCTATTTTACTCCAGAAAGTTTAGTTTAGTAGTAGTTATTATTTTAGTGAACAGGCATAAGTTTTTTAAATGTAGAATTAGTCTATCGGACACACTTTGCGTACTATAAAAACATAGAATACCTTTATAAGTCTAATAAAATAAACAGCACACAACACACACAGCACAGCGTGCTGTGCTGGTGCTGCTGCTGCGGCTGCAGAAAACCTCAAGCGGCGAAAGTATAATAACCTTATCGGCAATTATATTTTCGAGCCGTTTGGGGTTGAAACCCTCGGGCCATGGGGTCCAAGTGCTCATGTTTTATTTACTGACATCTCCAAACGGCTGGTTGACACTACCCATGACCCAAGGGCTGGCTTTTACCTTGGCCAGAGGCTAAGCATTGCCATACAACGTGGCAATGCCGCCAGTCTCTTGGGTACATTACCAGTCGACAGCGACGCGGAGGAATTTTTTGACGCCATTTTTTAGTTTCGTAATAGTTTTAGTTACTTTAGGTTATTTTATAATGTATTTCATTTTACTTATAATTCTATAATAAAGACTTAATTCATTATTTAAAAAAAAAAAAAAAATATAAGTCTATGTTTATGCCAACCAAATTATTTATGGAAACCACAACTACTACAATGGCACGCGATGTTGTTTAAAAACCATTTTCAAGCCTCTATTGAAAACCTATTGTAAACTCAACAAAACGCTTTACTAATTTATTAAACCAATACATATTGGATTGTCAACTACTTCATAATATAACTTGGTCCGTTCCGCCCACCAGCAACATTATTAAAATCCTTAACGGGAGAATTTAATAAAGTTGGGGGAAGCTTTGAAATCGGATGCCATTATTTGCTTTGTAGACCAGCAACGCAATATTCTGTAAGGGGCTACAGGAAATTTAGGGATACCTAGAAATTTATGGCGACGCTCTTGACACAGATAAACAATGGTGCTTCTAGTGTTATCGCTGTGCCTATGAGTAAATCTAGACAAAGGCTATTGTGTTAAAAATTAAACTTGCAATTTTTTTATTTCTTTTATTATTGTTTACAGTTAACATGAATACCAGGTATGCGTGAGTTTGGAGATAGTCCCTTTAAAGGGTTCGAAACGTCAGGCAAATATAATATGAAATACTAAACTCTGGTATACTCGTATAAGTAAGTAAATAGCCTATGACTGTCCCACTGTTGGGCAAAGGCCTCCATAATTGAAATCAAGTCATCACTACAATTGACGGGTAATGGCTCAATCACCACGCTTGCAAATGCGGGTTGGTGATCACAAACCCGGGCTATGCATCGATAAATACAAAACACACTTTACCAGACCTGGGAATTGAACCCGGAACGTCCATGTGTCAGACCGAGCACTTTGCCACTCGGCCACTGAAGCGTGGTTGCCTTTTTGGAAATATCAATTAACGTTATTTACAAAAATAAATAACGTTAAAGTAATAAAAAATTGGTATTCCCAGTAGAAAACTGATAATCTTATTTTTTTTCTCTTTTTTTTGGAGAGAGATTGCTAATTGCCTCAGATGGCATTTTCAGCTGCACCGGGCTTGTTTGGGGGTGGCGAGAAACTTAAAGGGTTCCTCAAGCCGTGTGAAACGAATCACTCTAGTTGGAATGGCATCACGCACTAGTGCGTGTCCCTGTGCCCTACTAGATTCTCCGATGGGTTCGGATCGGATAGGGGATATCATATCATATTTAACAACTGCAATATCACGACAACAATCGTTAATAGTACGAGTGATTGTTTATAATGCCTTCCGAAACACGGAGTATCTCGAGCCATTTAAATATTTTCACCTGCCCGGTGGCCTGGCGTTGCAATTCGAATTCTTATATGAAACCTCGCGCACCCACCCGCACCGCAGTTGCACACTTGCACAGAACTTCATATATGAATTCGAATGCAGCGACTGCGGCGCGTGCTATGCACAGTGACAGATGTGCGTTCACCTTAATTACACATTTTTAATCAATATGGTAAAATAAAATTATAGAAAAGGACATAAATAACATCTATTATTTCTGAAGTAGGTAATACCTATATGTTTTACAAAACATTGTGCACAACACAGTTAAAATTTTTGTTTAAGTATAACATGGTATGACTTAATTAAAGTTGAACAGACAATGTTTTCACTTGTACTTATGATAATTAAAAATAATATAAATTTTAGTTATCAATATAATGCTACTAATACTAGAATCTTTGTTGATAGCCACGACCACTCTGCCAAGAGTGGCGACGATTAGGACAAGAAAGTAAATCAAATTTATATTCGAAAATACGTAACACATTATGTGTATCTTATAAACCCCCAAGGACCTCGCCTCACCCAATTTGGCACATCGCCCCAACAAACAATCCTTCTGTCCAATTAACCTTCACTGACTTTCTAATTAACTGACGTAAATCCCGAATCGATTCCTTGGTATCGGCTAATCGTTAGGAACCTCAAACGCCGCAAGAAAGGGACAAGATTAAGCAAACGAACGAGACAGTGAATCGGAGAAACATAATCTATTTTATCGAATGGTGCCGTGCCGTGTAAATACCCATTAAGGAACTTTTGGTGTGGGGTCCCAGTGCAAACGAGATGAAATGATTTTTTTTATTAATAAAGTTTTAATTAATAAATAATATCTTTTTTTTTTAAATTACTTATCTGAAATGGTAATAAACATTCTTCTTTTTAGTAATAAACTACTTTTGACTGTATTATTCCTGTAATTTTGAAGTAATAAACGAAAATAAATATGAATAATTGAAATAACACAGTCATGTAGAATTGACGACAAAGTTGAATGGGATGAAAAGTTGGTTTACATACTACTTACTATTTCTGTACGGTAAAACAATAAAATGAAAATGAAAGCGCATTGTGTCTTTAGAAAAAAGTTATAATGATCATTATGATCTACGAATATAAATTTAATACACTTTGCTGCGCTTTGAAATGTGCATGAGCGACGACACAGCAGTCTAGTCCACCATGTCAAAATCAAAGCCATAGAGTCGGTTTAGAATCAATGGAACAAGGTTAGTTACGACAGCTCCCAACCTCCCAACCTCCGTTTTCTTATTGGCGAGGGTCGTGACTACCGCCAAGACATATTATAACACCTGACGATGGGGCTATCTGGATAGGTTGCTGGCTTATACAGAGCTGTCCAAAGCGGTACGGATTTGATCATAGCGTTGGTTTGATCAAATCCGTACCGCTTAATTTCACACTTTATACAAAAGTAACACCGTCTTACTGTACTAATAGTGATTATCTTTTCTCTCCGCTCCTACCGTGACCCAAACTTAATCTAGCAATGTCCAAGACAAATTCCCTAACGTGCCTAATTGTGCTAACATTTGCTTCCTTAATCACGTACAATAAATAGACCAAGCCATAAATAAGCGGATGGAGCCGAACGCTGGACGGCTATTGCCTTAATATATTTGGCATTTATTTACACTATAAGTTATTTGATGCGAAAGAGCTTCTAAGTAAATACTTTAATAATGATAATAATAAACTTTATTTGCACACAAAAAATACAGATACAGACAAATAATTTGAAGAAAATAGTACAATATAGGCGGCCTTATTGCTAGCAAGCAATCTCTTCCAGGCAACCTTAGGCGAAAAATAATAAAATTAATAAAATAAAAAGTAAAAATAAACTAAATAATAATAATAATATCAAATAAAGTACATACAAAAGGGAAATAAATAAGACAGAGTTTATGCAATATAAATTATAAAATAAATAAACATAGCTAAGGTAAATTTAAAAAATGACTCTGAACCTGACCCTTGAACGACTCCAACGTGCGAGCACGTGTGACAGCATGCACAGAAAAAGAGTAAGAAAGGAAATTAGTTGAATGAAGGGGAGTAACAAGAGCTAAGTTAAACGCAGAAAACAAGGTATGGCTTAAGAAAGTCGAACGGAAGGATAAGCAATTTTGAAGACATGAAGGTGAAGTGGGTAGAAAGAGGAGGTTTACACAAATAAGTTTGACTTTGCTTTGTTCTTTTACCTTTTGAAGTGTCAGACAAATTATATTTCTAAAATTTATAAGGTATAAAACTCTGTAGACATAGTTAACAATGATTTTAGGTACACACGCCTGCACATCAACCTACCACAAACTGTCAAATTTCCTCAACAGACTTTGAACTTTATGTCTAAGTAATATAGTTGAAAATGTATTGAAGAAATTTGACAGTTTTAGAAAAATTGATGAGCAGGCGTCCGTACTTACCTATATTATTGATATTTTACATCGTGCTGTAGCCTTCGGCACTAGTAATATTGTTATGGAAATGTTTTTCTTAAAGATAGGCGACCCAACTTTTAAATATATAATTTATCTATGTCCAGTTAAGTGGTCTCTTGTAAGATTAAACTTAATACCACTTACAAGAAATTTTTTCACAAGAGAAAACCAACCGGCCTCAGGAAGCTTGAGTGGGATTTGAAACCACAACCACCACGACGTAAAATTGTACCTTGTAACTTTAAATTGCATTGTGAATGCAAAATTCAAAATAATATTAATACCTCTTTTTAAACTGCAATTTTAAAAAGAGCGTAACTGGTTAATTAGGCGATGAGAATATCATAATTCCTTTCTGACTGAACCAACCTTGGTGGTTTTCTAAGGATATCACGAAAGCGTGTGTCTGTACTTTATTAGACTCTCCGAGGTTCGAGTTGGATAAAAAGAACATAAGACCCAAGGGCGCCCTGAAAGGCTACGGCTCTAGTTGACCGTCTCGCAGGGTCTAACTAAACGGAAATAGAAGGTGGTATTGCGCAAACAAGATATTTCCACGGAACTATTTATACAAGAAACAAAGATCGGAACAGTGCAATAATATGGAGATCGCAGGACGAATTTAAATAAAGAAGTATAGACTATGTCTATTCGGTTTTGGCGTACGTAAACAAATTCAATATGCATGTATTCCTAGCTCTGTGGCTCAGTTCATTTGAATAAATTCAGAGGTTAACGTCCTATTTTGGTTTGATAAACTCGTCGATTTAATAAATTGTCTTTGAATAGCCTAAGATGTAAGTACCTACAGAAACTCAGAACTCAGACATTTTTCTCTGTCACAAAACAGACCACTTGCAAAGTTGCAACTCGGCTTATTTTTTTATTTTTAATTAGCCAATTTTGTGTCCCACTGCTGGGCAAAAGCCTCCCCTCTGCGGCACAAAATAAGCTTACTTGAATAAAAATAAACTCTTTTTCTGAGAGTGACTTGAGAAAATGAGGAGATTTACCATTTTCTGTTTATTAATATTATGATCTACATTCTAAAAGACACATTTATTACATTTTTTTTCACAGTATTTCCAAATCTAGAGTAACTTTGATGTTTTTATGCAAATTAACAATAAGCCCGTAAATTTTATTTATGCTCACAAGCAGTGAAAATCACCTCTGAGAGAGAGAGAGTTTTAGAATAAATGTGAGATTGAGAAGCACTTGTAAATAATTGGAAATTTGTCAAGTTCTGTTTATTAATACTGTGACCTACATACTGTTGTAAAAGAAACACTAGTTTTATTTCATTTCCTAATCTGTTTCCTGATAAGTGAGTGAGTATGTGATAATACGTATATTTCGACACTCTCAAAAGAATCAAAATTCAAAGGGTACTTGCCGTTGACCTAGAACTATGAAATTTGGCAAGTAATATCGTCTTATACTACAAGTACAGGGAAAAGTCTGAAAACTATACATTTGTAAATAAATCACAAAAAACAGGGTCTTTATGCAACGAACGGGGGTCTACATTTTGAAGTGAGTTAACCGTGTCATGTGAGGTATCGTATGAAAGGGCTTCATTTGCACAAGCTCAAATAGATTTTTAATTATTTTTATGATGTATAGTTTTCGATTTATGATTTATACGAAGAATAAAAAAAGAAATACTTATTCCCTCTTGTACCCATAAATTTGTAACTTTAATTATGCTCACAAGCAGTAAAAATCGCCTCTGAGAGAGAGAGAGAGTTTTAGAATAAATGTGAGATTGAGAAGCACTTGTAAATAATTGGAAATTTGTCAAGTTCTGTTTAATTAATACTATGACCTACATACTGTTGTAAAAGAAACACTAGTTTTATTTCATTCCCTGATCTGTTTCCTGATAAGTGCAACTTGTAAATTTTTAAGTGAACAGGTATTATCTAGGCAAGTATGCATCATCACTTACCATCAGATGAGATCGTGGTCAAATACTTGCCAAAACAGAATAAAAAAAATCATAATTAGTAGGTAGGTTATAAAAATGCACCGACTCAAGACCTTCGTCATGTTTATTGTAATGTAAAAAAATACTGATTTTTCACAGTATAGTCAAATTTACAGTCTTTGCCCGTTAACATCCTTGTCATTATGCAAAATAACGATCACTCGTTATTTTGAGCATTAAGCAGTAAGAATCGCCCTGAGAGTGAGTCTGAAAGTGACTTGAGAGAGTGAGAAGCACTTGTTAATAAATAAAAATTTGCCAAGTTTATTAATATTATTTATTTATTATGACCAACATACTATTGTAACTATAATGAATTGACCAGTATTGTCAAATTTAGAGTCCTAGCCCGTTAACATCGTTGTTATTATGCAAAATAACGAATGAGCCAGTAAACTTTAATTATGCTCTCAAGTAGTGAGGATCGCCACCGCCCGCTTTTTATTATGTCCATAAACTTGATTATACGTTTTTACGAGTTGAGTTTCATCGTTGTTTCCATGATTCCAAGTTGCGGTTATATTTACTTTTTACGGTCAGCACAGATGAGATTTGGAATTTTTAATTAAGTGTTTCTACGAAACATGCTTTTGGCCACGGATAATTTAATTAAATATACTTTTGGTGTTAGTACTAAGAGATGTATTAACTTCACTTGGTATTACCCAGAACCCCTTTTTTACAATTATAAAGGAAATACGAAAGTATGTTTTGTCTTATTTTATTTACATACATGAAAGTGATAGATATTATTATTACGTTAGAATACCTTTCCTTTTTGATGATTAATGAGCCTGTTCATCGTTCTATTCGTCATTGTCATTCGTGCCTTGTGAGTTGTGACCAGGTGCAGAGTCCTGCTGGAAAGTCCACGGTACATATTTAATAAGTGTCTTGCTGAGAGGTTTCACAACACGATCCAAGGCTATCTCTTGATACACTTTGGCTGAAGTTTTCACTCCGTTTTCACTAAAATGTAGCTTTGTGACGCCTTGATAAGACACGCCACATCAAATCATCACTGACGCAGGATGATGACCACGTTGGTTTGGTACCTTTCCGACCACTTGAGCAGCTTCTTTAGAACTGTGAGCGTGCTTTATCATTTTTCTTATCGTAGTGCTCTTCAATCGTGAAAATTCTTTCATTGGTAAAGAAGATATTTCTGTGCCCTTCGCCTGCGTATCGCGACAGAAGGCGTTTTGATCGATCCACTCTCTTTAATTGTAAAGATTGATTTGGGGCATGTCCTGTATATCGACGATAATCACCGAGCTTCAGATCTTGTTTTATAAAACGCGACAGAGTCCTAGCGGGAATCTTCATTTCTCGCGATAAGATTTTTTTGCTTCCTAATGGGATTTCGACGAATTCTGGCTTTAGCAGCATTAACTGTCTTTGTAGTTCTAACAGCACCCGCCCCGATCTTTTATGGTCTTCGACAGAGGAAGTGTTGTTGTATCTGTTGATAGTACGATATACGAACATACGGCTGATACCAAGCTTTTGAAGTGTCTGGAATATGACCGACAGTTCCATACCCACTTTGTGCAAGGCGATCACTGCATCCTATTTTCAATAACAACCCATTCCATATTGTAATTTGATAATGAACACGAAAAAATATGTAATGGCGCGAAATCGAAAGAAGTTTTTAAAATAATAAACGTGTTCCAAATTCAAAATAATTAAAAAGTTGAAAAAAAGAAAAGTTTTTATGTAACAGTATTTATGGCCAGACTAGTTATATATAGCCATCTCGGTGGTCTAGTTGTTTTCCACAGCTAAAAGACATCCTGTTCTTCAGAGATGCGCTTTTAATAAAAATATATTAAAAAAATGTTCCAACTTTTTATAAACAACAGTTGGGTCAACTTTATGAACAATCTAAAATCTCAACTAAGTCACAAAAATAATTATATTAAATGTTGAGTGGAGTAACTTTTCGATTTCTATAACTAACTGATCCTGGTTGCTAAGACATTAAGTACAATTATTCTGTTGTTGTATAGTTCGTTCCAGCATTAACATGCCGAAGTTGCTGTTTAAGCACATAATACCGTAACGGGTATGTAAGTACAGTTCAAATTCTCGTAGTAGTTTAGTTTGGGGCAAGTTCAACTGATTCGTAATACCTACCTGGATACGTCAGATTAATTAGGGGCTTCCATTAGTCCGACTGCGAAGCGTGGTGGGCATATATTAAAGTTAGGTGACGCTGAAAAGCCGCCTCAATCAGCATACTAGCTCCAAAAAAGCGATTGGTAATAATAATAATAATTCATTTATTAAAACTTAATAAACTATGTTAGTAATTAAATAATGTACAAATATATTTGGTAATGTAATATTGCAATATTTGGTAAGGAATTCACAATAATACAATAACCTAAAGTAACTAAAACTATTACGAAACTAAAATATGGCGTCAAAAAATTCCTCCGCGTCGCTGTCGACTGGTAATGTACCCAAGAGACTGGCGGCATCGCCACGTTGTATGGCAATGCTTAGCCTCTAGCCAAGGTAAAAGCCAGCCCTTGGGTCATGGGAAGTGTCAACCAGCCGTTTGGAGATGTCGGTAATTAAATAGATAATAAAATAAAATAAAAATATTAATAAAATTGTACATTAAATACACCGTTAAAGAAAAAGCTAATTATCTGCCTCAATAATACATTTTAGCAATCATATTTATCTGTGCTTCCAGAATGCTGTTACTGCTACCACGCACTCTTCGTAGCAGTGAGGAGATACGTTTGCGCCTGATTGCAAAAAATCATCCGTACCTACCTACGCGCGTCGGTGAACTTCGCGGGCGCGCTACTTCTGTAGCGGCCTTATTTTTAGGGTTCCGTACCTTAAAAGGAAAAAAGGGAACCCTTATAGGATCACTTTATTTTCTGTCTGTCTGTCTGTCATCCTGTCTGTCTGTATGTCTGTATGTCTGTCTGTCTGTCTGTCTGTCTGTCTGTCAAGACCCTTTATCTCGGGAACTCGTGAAAGTACCGAGTTGAAATTAAAACCATATACTGAACTCTACGGTCCCTTCAAGGTGTGAAAACATCAAACTTCTTAGTTAACGAAAATAAAAGATACGGTCGTTTATGTCGCAAAATACGTATATTTCGACACTCAAGGGAATAAAAATTTAAAGGGTACTTGCCGTTGACCTAGAACTATGAAATTTGGCAAGTAATATCGTCTTATACTACAAATACAGGGAAAAATCTGAAAACTATACATTTGAAAATAAATCACAAAAAAACAGGGTCAAAAACAACGAACGGGGGTCTACATTTTGAAATGAGTTAACAGTGTCATGTGAGGTATCGTATGAAAGGGCTTCATTTGCACAAGCTTAAATAGATTTTTAATTATTTTTATGATGCATAGTTTTCGATTTATGACGAAAAATGAAAAAATAAATACTTTTTCCCTCTTGTACCCATAAATTGGTACGGAACCCTCGGTGGGCGAGTCCGACTCGCACTTGTCCGGTTTTTTTTTTAATAAGAAAAACTAATTAAGATGAGTTACTGGGAACAACTTTAATGAGGTAGAAAAATACAGTGACAAACTTAAAGAGCTTACAGTTAACGAAAAAACTAAATATTAATGGCATAATGAGAAGACAAAAAATTAGTCATACAAATTCTTCGAATGGCGAACAAAACTCAAACCTTTATACACATATAAGCCACAGTCGGACGCCATCGCCATCGCGAGCCGTATTGAATATTAACAAAAGAGCCGTGCAAATCGCAATATCGATTCGAGACTCGGGATTTGCGGTCGAAAGTTCCAGAAGTTCTGTTGGGAGCGGAACTGGCGCCAATTATTCCCCGCTTCCAGTCTTACGAGATTTCCAGTCGGAGCACAGAACACGGCGGCATGATGAATCAAACTTTTATGGGCGACGTGGTGGCTTGTGAAGCTCGTTGATAAGATTTCATTAATATTTTTATTTTTTTGTTTTGTTTATGTAACCATATCCATCCATAGGAAAGGCTTATGCCCAAGCAATAAAATAAAGTACGAGATAGGTAAGCGTTTGGTCTTCATCTCATCTGTTTATGTGAGATGAAAGGAATGCATTAAGTGAAAATAAAGCCGTCTATAATTGTCGTAACACAACTATGATACATATGCGGATGTTACGACATGTTTAGATAAGATAGTGGAAGGCAGCCAGGTGAAGTCAAAACTAGTCCTACCTCCAACCAGAACTAATTCTCTGGAAACTCCTATAGCAATACCATATGGCAATACCATTAGTCATAAACTTACCGTGCAAGAAATGCCTGCCGTGCCTGTTGTGACTATTACAAACAAACGCGGATCGACCAATCACGATGCATTAGAGGAATCACCGAATTCTAAAACTCCAGGATGTCTGATGCCGTATTTACCGCGCTCCAGATAATATATTCCACCATCGTCCCGAACCGCAAGGTCTAGAACTTTGACTTGAAAACTTTCGCAAATTACACCCCTCCTTTCCTGAGCCACTTTTTGAGACGGGTTCGAGATTAAAACCCGCCACAAGAACAGTCTCAGACCGAGACAAAGCAGTCTTGCCTTTTTAATCAGGGATTTAAGTGCTATGCTATCTTCAAAATTAAATTTCTGGTTGTCATGTGAGTTTTAGTGGCACATGATGAAGGTTTGTGATATGAAACAACGGACGTTTGGTGTCTGTATTTGAACTGACTTAGCAAACAATTACAACGTAGTATTACAGATTACCCCCATTTAAAACCTCCACCTTTAATCTAGATTGGTTAGGCATCTAAAATTATAATATATTTATAACAACATATACGTTTCTATGTATAAAAGAAATAAAATACATGAAACGGATCGTAACTTATACAAAAGTAAACTTAAAAAACGGAAAAAGCTGGATGTTGCTGTGGTTAACGCGCCCGGTCTGCTAAGCAACTTTCGCAATGGCCGGTTATCGGATGAATGACAAAAAAAAACCATCTCGAGCTCCTCCGTGCTTCGGAATTAGCAGTCGTTAACCACCACTAAATCCGCAATGGGCCCGCGTGTTGTTTTATGGCCTTTTCTCCCTATCCATTCATAGGGGAAGCTCGTTCCCCAGCAGTGGGGACATAAAGCTGATGATGATGATGATGAGAATTAAGCAATTTGCATAACTATAACAACCTACAGGTTACAACCAACTCTTTCTGGCGGCCTTCGAATCCTTGTTGGATAATGCTGGCCATCAACCAAAGATACCGTTACTGTCTTTATGGCCGGAGGGGCCCAACCAACAACATGAGCAACATCATCACCCGAGTCGAGAACATGTTGCCGATCGTCTCCGCTGCCCACGTCTCTAGCTCTAGAGCGACCGCTGCGTCCCACCGCCCGATCCTCTAAATACCTCTACACATTTACAGAATACACTAAACATGCACACTAGTTTAGGCCCAAGATTCCGTACTCGTAGAACAAGGGTACGAAGAACCGGTTCACACGCGCTCTATACCAGGTATACATACTCCAGGTATACATACATGTACGAGCGCTTCTCTCTACCACCACGGCCGATCAACCCGAGCCTTTAGAGGCGATAAAGATTTTTTCTATTCTATTCTGTTGGTCATTAAAACCGTAAAACATTAAAACCCACCAACTAGCATTGGGCCAGCATGGTGGGTTATGGTCACGTCTACCCATGTACTATGGATCACGTGGGAAGACTTAGCTCAGCAGTGGAAAGCGTATAAGCTGAAGATGATGATAACCACCTCTGTGGTCCTGAGTTAAGACCACACCGGTCTCAGACCCAGAGGGGTTCAATTCCCAGTGGGGGCTATGGTGGGGGGATGTTTGTGTACTAGGTTTGGTTGGTGGTAGGGCTTGTTTGTCCGCCTGGAAAGCTACCATCTTATTTAAATATGTCGCCAAAACACCAATGTTTGTATCTTTGTTGGTACCGGCAGCTAGAGGTAAGATAGCCAGCGCCTCAGTCGTTAACGATCCTGAGTGAAGTGCGCTTCCACCATTGGCCTTTGTCATCACTTAACATCGGGTGAGATGAAGGCTTGTACCCGTAAGATATAAAAAACTAACAATTAGGAATATCAAAACCAAATTTGGATTAGTCAGAAATAACAGAGCACATGCTAGCAAACAAAATTGTTAGTGGTGTGTGACTATTCCTAATGTTGTCAGGAATATTTCAAATCAATTTATTATTATTATTTTAATATGGATTATTGGATCATCAACCCTCATTTGTAGCGGTGACTTGATTTCAATGATGGAGGCTTTTGCCCAATGTTGCCAGTCAGTGGTGGGACAGTATATAGGCTTTTTGTTTTGTTTCTATTAATTAGTGAATAAATACTCTTGCTTTAGTTAGACTATCAAAAGACGATCCTTTTTTAGATCAGTAGCTTACTTATACCGGCTTTAAAAAATCTTGAACGATTATTTTTCGCTACGACAGCCGTTATTTTCTCCCAATTCCATTCAATTTAAGTTTTCTTTTTTATATTATTAACTTTTCAGAAATTTATAATAAAAAGTTGTGTTTTGAAATTCCTTGTTATCAACAGAAGATTGACTTACAAACTTTTTCGAATGTAAAATAAGCTGTTAAACGCCTTTATGACGTTGAAAGTTCAGGGGTGTGATGTTAAAATATCAGCGGTGATGTTAAAATTAAAAATGATGGAATATTAACACTTCCACTTTTTTACTATTGCGTTTATTAAGTACTTACTTACCGCTCGAACATTTTTGGTATTAAGTATTGGAACGAAGAATACTTCGAGTATGGAGTCGTATTAGTTCATTATGTATTGTATTTAAAAGTAGTCGATTTATTTTAATTTATTTCTTTCAGTTTCCCAAAGTTTCAGTTAAAATCACGCTTATTGAAAAAATATACCAGTTTACGAAATTGCAGTTTTTTTTTTGCGACAAAATGTTTGTAAAATTATGTGTAGCTCGTTAATTCAATAGTTATTTGATTTAAGTTGATTTGTGAATAAGCAAATTATTTTATTTTTTTTTATTTAAAAATTATAACATTCTGTAACACACGCCTCAAGCCTCCCGCCGCCAAACCTCAAGCGTGTCCCTGAAAAAATATCTCCATTACAAACTCGAGCACACAACAGAGGAACTTTAAAGAAATCTTTTGTTAAAGAGACGCTTAAGTTACCCTCAAAATGTAAATAAGTTTGAAACTGTACTAAGCGAGCTAGAATTTGTTAAGCCTAAAAGCATGCAACTGTTCCCAGAATTAAGTTTTTCCATTAAAAATAGACTAAGCGAGTTGGAGTTGTATTCTCGACGGTGTTTTAAATGTCTAAAAGCTCCAATTGTTTTCCTAAACTAAACATGAAGCGTTAAAGTGAATGAAGAGTTTATTGAATAAAAATGTAAAAAAAAACCCTATTTTCAATCTGTTGTATTTATTTTATTTATTTGTATTCGGGAGTATAACAGCAAAATAGTCAAGTAAACATGATTATCAGTAAATACGACTATGCTAACATCACCTATGCATAAAAAAAATTAGGAATATATTACCTTATTAAATTATTTTAATAGGATTTTAACACTTAAATGAAAACGGAAATAATACATTAATTATGGGGTGTGTGTAACACTATCGCCGATTCAGACGTGACAGTACTGAGTTGTATAGCGTCCGACGAAACCCACCCCTGGGAAATAAATTGATTGTACCAGTTTACATATTTTTTTTCTAACACATTTCTGAACCTGGTGGTGCCACCCAGCGTTTCATGTGGGACAGTGAAATAAAAATGATTTATTTCAAATCATTATCGTAAGACACGTCAACTTGACATTATAACGTCATTTTCTTCGCTAGATTCGTTATTGTTGAATTTTTTTTTGTAGGTAATTATATTTTTATACAATTTGAAGTTTCAAAAATAAACAATCAGATTGCTCATGATTTTTATGAATGATCTATTGCTATTATTATCAACTAAAAAAAAATTTTAAAACACTCATTTCATAAAACGAATTTCACAGGATAGAATATAAAAAGAAACCATTACATTAAATATGAATCGACATTGACATAATGATAGTAAAACCATAAACGACATAATTATTTTATCGCATTTTGCAAACTGTCACAAGAAAATATATCTCTCAAGAGATGCTTGTAGTTCCACTAGTAATGAAATAGCCGGCCCCAAATGATCCCAAATATGTTCTTTCCGAACTTAACTGGGAACACTAAAACGTCCCAACACTATCTGTAAGTTACTAAACTTTCTCATGGTGCCGATAAAAAAGGTTGCTGCTGCAATAAAATTGTCTATCTCCATCTTATCTACAGAAGTTAGTTTGTTTCTCTTTTGAGAGCCGACGAACGGCGTATTTGCGAACAAATACGGTTAACACGGGATGTAGCACGGTATCCGTCGGCAATTTTGCGGAATGCATTGTTCCGAAGTACACAATACAGGCAGATAATGTGTTGGTTGGTGAATCAAATGTACGCAAATGAGATCATTATTTGAACTCGAATGAGATAAATTATTCGAACACGAATAATTAGATGGGTATTCATTATCATCCACCACCTGAGGAGCTCGATGGCGCAGTGGTTAAGCGCCCGGTCTGCGAGTGGTGAGGTAAAGCAACTTTCGCAAAGGCCGGTCATCGGATGGATGACCAAAAATTTATCATCTCAAGCTCCTCCGTGCTTTGGAAGGCATACAAAGCCGTTGGTCCCGGCTGCATTAGCAGTCGTTAAGAACCACCAATCCGCACTGGGCCCGCGTGGTGGCCCGTTTTCCCCATCCATCCATAGGGAAGGTTCGTGCCCCAGTAATAGGGACATAAAATGAGCTGATGATGATGTTGATGTCCGATGTGGAGTCCGTGATAATTACCATTCCAGTACACATTGGTCTTAATATTACCATCACCACATCACCAGCTTATTTTATGCTCCCACTCCTGAGGTACGAGCCTTCCTTCTTGTATGGATCGATAGAGAGGCCCAGGCCAGCGGATTTGTGGTTGTTAACGACTGTCAATGCATCCGCCAACAACAGCTGTAAGTGCCTTACGAAGCACGGAGGAGATTGAGACGATTTTTTTTTTCACCCTTTCGATCACCGGCCTTTGCGGAAGAGTTGCGTTAACACCTGCACCATCGATACTAAAATCATAAGCTATTATTGACATGACTGTAACTATGTTTTTTGTTGTGTGTGAGCATGAGTAAACATGGTAATAATCGCATTAATCATTATTATTCAGATGCAAGACCATGATAGGAAAAAATGTTGTATTTTATTAAAAGACTTGTATTTATTTGTATTTTACTCGAATTTTAACAAGGTAAAATAATGATATTAACAACTTCCCTGTCCCATGAGTCACATGTACCATGAGTCACTATAGTTTTAATTTTTGAACAGCGAAATTGTTAAAAATAATCTTCGATCTGTGACTCTGTAGTTTTTCTACTCAGAATAATAACTAAAGCTATAGTTACTATTCTGAGTCTTTGTGAAACAAAACTCTTTGGAAGTTGTATTTCTTTCTTTTTTTTCTTTCTAAACTACAGTACAGGAAAACGATTCTATTTGGTCGGTGTCAGGTTCGAAATTTATGGTGTCGCGTTGAAAGCGCCTCATGCATTGTGTGGCGAAAGGATGACTTACGGCCGCTAGAGATCGCGTAGGCTACGTTTTATGTTAATGGCTTTTGAATTTAACACAATGAGTTTGCGAACCCATCGCCCCTTGTTTTAGTAATCTAAAGGTAAAAGTAACATTTGATGCGATACTATCACAAACTATGCGGCATGTTAACGCAGTCACTCAGCAATGTTTATTAATTGTAAAGATTCGTTAATAGCATACCTTTGCATATTAACCTCGTCTATAGATCTTATTTGTCTGTCCTAGAAATAAATAAATAAAATAAATAAATATATTTTTAAAACTAATAATGAAGCAGTACCTCGTCGAAATGTCTCGAGGTCATCACAAGAAGTATGAGGTCGAGATATATTAACATGATAAAGTCATATAGGATTACAATGTTGGTTTAGGACTTAAAAATAATGTACCATCTGCGTTACTTCCCTAGCTGGTCGTAAAAAGCAACTAATAGGATATTGATTTATTTTCCATTCAAACCGGAAAAAAAAACCAATTACCGCGGATCGTGCTCAGTAGCGTGCACTTGGAGAGGCCTTATATGTCCAGCAATGGACTAGTAGGCTAGTAGGCTAGGCTTATGGTAATGATGATGATGAAACCCATATTTTTCGTTAAATGTGGTCCAAGTAGCTCGCTGCTCTTTGAACTCTTATTACCGCTTCGGGGATTACAGGCGAAACACTATGTATGTATGTACTCATATAGGAAAGTATGTTTAGCGTCATCATAATCATCACCTGGTCATTGTATGAGCCTATTGCTTTCACGATCCTTCCATATTTCCGATGAAATAGGGAGAACGGGTTGTAAACCACCACGCGGGTTCGGTGCGGATTGGTGTTTGTTAACGACTGCTAATGCAGTCAGGGACTTGAGCCTACCAGTTGGACAAAAACAGGTTTATGATGTGTTAATGAATATAATTTATAAAACTTGTCGTCACGACCAATGAAAAACACTCAAGTTCAGTGCTTACTTGAGCACAATATTAAATTTAATCGTAACGTCGTTTTGTTTTTTCGAATTTTCGCCAGAAATGGAACGTCGTTCGTACCTTTCGTCCGAAAATAAAATTTATCTCAATTTTCCTTAACTTTGCAAGGAGGAATTTGCTGAGGGGAAACGTCTACGTCTCCCCTCCTTGTAAAAACACCTGTAGAACTGTATCTCTTCAAATGAGCTTTCTCGTTCGGGGAATGACGCGTGCCAGCTTCTTAACATAAAAGGAGAAACATATTTTGCGTGTTTGAACAGACGCTTGTCCGCATATATCTTTTACGAATTAAATTATGAATTATAATTCTTATAAGATTATAAGATCCTATAAGATTACCAAAAGTATGTTTTGAGTGTCTGATGAGTATTATTATATTATATTACATTGACTTTCAGTCTCAAATTTCATTAAATAAGTCTCATAAGAAATTTAGGGCTCTTAGATAAAACTTTGAATTAAGTCAAATTTGATAAGTGTCAGATAAAATTATATGTGTCTAAGATAAAAATTCTACATTTTTCCAAATTGTTATATTTTGTAACGTTATAAATATATCCACAATTTAAAAAAAATATTATAGTTCTTAGATGTCAGTATATGAGTGTCAGGTACAAAATTATATAGGTAAGTGTCAGATAGTATCTGATGAGTGTCATTGATAAGTGTTTCAGTTGTTACCATTTTTATACCGTTGATATATTTAGTGTAGGGTGTATTTCCGATATCCCTTGCATATAACATGTGCGATACTTACAATTACGAAAGTACTGACAATTAGCAAAATTGTAACAACTTTAAAACTAACTGAGGTTCGGTTGACTAAGCCTATGCCTTTGAAGTTTTAAACATTTTTTTTTGAATTGGACTTTAAAGTTCACCAAGCTTTGGGTCATGATAAGTAATGTAATTAAATTAATAATCAATCGTATGCTTAGGTCTAGGGTTGACAACCTGCTGAAACATCCTTTGACTCGTTCGGAATATTTCAGACTTTTACACGGTCAAGGCTACAAGCCTTTGGAATAACCTCCCGCCTGATATCCGTCACTCCAAGTCGCCACTTTAACCTTTAACTAGAGACATGACAAATTTATAACACTATAAGGGACATGACGTCTCACAGGCTACTACTTTCAAAGTTAAATTTTGTCATAAAATTGCATCTAGATGATTTAAAATTGTGTTGATATTTAGCTATTGGAATGTAATAAAACAAATTTAAATGAATTTAATCAGTTTTTTTTTTTTTTTTTTTTTTGAAATATGTTAATTAACAATTTGTGGTACTTTTCAGCCTTAGTTGACATGAGATCCTTGTTTAGCATTTTAATAGACCTTATATAAATAACATGACAAATTTAACATTTTTTACTTAAAATCTAATCAAGAATAAACAAAAAAATCATAAAAGCTACTTCTTAAATAAAAAAAAAAAAATTCTGACACCCACTCAATTTGGCATAAATCATAACGATTTTTCCCGTAATAAAAATTCGACCTTTGTAATTCCGAAAGAGGCCTGGCATCATCAGAACTATCGATGCTACCTTCATCAGAACTATCAGTGCTCCTCTCATTGCTGCAATCCACTTCTGGAATATTCTCCTCTAAATCTTCATCTTGGTCACGAAACTGTAATAGATTACGATCGGAAACCAACAACTCGTCAACTTCACTGGCAGATTGGTCTGAAGCCAGCAAGAGGGCATTGAATTCCTCTTCAAATGATGGACTGTCTACTCGTAATATTTTTCTCTTTGATAAAGTCGTGGGCTGGAGTTGACGTTTCTTAGCGTTTTCAGCCATTTTGCACTAAAATGAAAAAAATATTTCGAAAAATATTTGTATGACAACTAGGGACATGTAGCCTTACAGGCTACAGCCGATTTTCTAATTAGTATTACTTACCTGTTAAACAACGGACGACACATCTGCTTCCTTCCGCGGTCGTTTAAGCACTAAAACAAAAGCTACTGAGACGCAGGGTCGCGGCAAGCGGGGGGAAGTGGTCAATTCTGAGAATTTGCAAAACACGCGACGCCTGTGAGACTACACGTCACTAGTTAAAGGTTAAAGACAAAACTGCAATCGCATCTTTTGACTAAGTCTTAGTTTGCAACAACTCTTCCGTATGTAGGTATATGTAGTATATTTATGTATTAATATTATTTATTGTAATGTATATATTATGTATATAAAGTATATAAAGAGGTTTATCTATCTATCTATACACAGTCAGGTCATAAATTCTGTCACATGTTTAATATAAAAATTATTTTATATTTTATAGACAAGTTTATTCTATTATCTATCTATCTATCTATATAGGTATATCTATCTATTAATAATTATGACTAATTTTTTCTCAAAGTCTAGACAGACTTTGCTAATTATGTCAAAAACTTTAAGGGTCTTACAAATAAACAAAGAATAAGCTCCGAATAGTTATTCCGTGTTTTTTTCCCGTCCGTCATGCAAACGTCATTTCAAATTAGATAAAAAGAGACAAAACACGGAATAACTATTCGGAGCTTATTCTTTGTTTATTTGTAAGGCACTAAGATTATAACTAAAGGCCATGATTATAAAATCGATGTGCGTGCTCAGATGCTTACCAACTTTTGTTTTTATTTAGTCTACTAAAATAATCTATTAATTTATCACGACGACCGACGACGCCTAGACGTCAAGCAAAGGCTTGAAAAGTCTGCAGTGTGCAAACAGTCAACATAAGACTCAACAAACCCCAAATACTAGACCAAAAACATAAACCCCCAAAAACATAGGTATTTAGAATTTTAGATAAAAAATAAAGTTTCTTGGAAAAAGTTTCAGTTTAGATGTATGGACGTCATTCAGCTGAAATTATGATAATAATAAAAATGTGTTATTAAATTGTTCAAATGACACACACAACCAGTGCTCGGCAATATGAAAAAATAATTGGGAATACACACACAACCTCTCCGCACACTTGGCAATCACTAACTGCTCATTAAACATGCCACAGATGCAGCAGTTCTCATGCCGCTCGTTTAAGCTGTTGAGGCTTGAAATCTAATGAAGCGACGGGTCAACCCACCATGCTGTGCCAACAGGCTGGAGGGCTAAGTGTGAAGACACCTTTATACGATAAAAAAATGAACATCGCCATGAAGAAAGTTGGACATATTTAAAGCAAAACACGCGTCCACGATGAGAGTCCGAACATCGTAAAAGATTGTTTGCCTCACTTTTTCATGGCCCTCGTTCTTTTCAACGGGTATCGATTTTATTTCAACAAACTTAGTTAACATAAACCTAACTTCATGTTGTAAGCTTGTCGTAACTTTTATCACAAGCCACGAATTTTATAGCGGTACACCTATAAGTTTTATGATCCTTACAACTGGAGATGTGATTTCACAAACAACCTTAGCTGAAACACAATTTGACTTCTTAATCTGGGCACCGTAAACTTTTATATTGTTTAATTAATACATAAATATTTTTTTATTTTAACTTCATACCTCATCTTACTTGCAAACAAAGAGAAAATACTTAAATATTTTTTTCAAAACTATTTTGGTCCTTCGATCCGGATTTCAAATTTTAACATTGGTTTTCTGTCATTGAAAAGTTTTACCGTTACTATTGGTACTTAACTTTCCATTTTGGGTTGCTAACAAGAAATGTCTGTTGCAGGTTCTACATAAATAATGCTTTCCATACGGCTATAAGTCTGGTGTCGGGTCAGTCAGTGTGAACGTTGATTTATCCGGCTTGCACCATTCTCTCGACCATTCAATAAGAGCCCAATCTTCCTAAAGGCACTGTAAAAACTATGGCGATCCTCTTTTTTGTAGCTGATTGATTGGGCTCAGCTTCGCTTACACAATTAAGATGGTCTGCTGAATTAGCCCATCAATCTTAGTATCTGTCCTGTGAGCTCAGTTTTGATTGATTGACATTTATGAAGTTTTCAATTAGAAGATTGACGTTATCTGTTTACTTATTTTGGCGAACTTAATCGATTAATAAACTTATAAATCGATTAAGATAACTAGATAAAATAACTAAAACATGAACAATATTTTTATTATTATTATTATAAATTATCAGCAGGCAGTTGAAACAACTGATAAGGGCACTAATTGGTTCATGTTTTGGGCTGAGACTACTTCTTTCGAGAGCTTGTTCCACGCTCTCACCACACGATTGCTCAGAAAATATTTGTGGGGATTTGGGGTTATTTAAGAAATTGGTACATAATTTGAGATGATGGCCTCTTAGATAGATGTTGTTGATAGTTATCGAGATTTATTCCAAGTTTTTCGATCTGTGATCAAGGTGCATGTAACTGCGCCGCAATACCGAACAATCGTAATAATACTACTAAATAAATGTAGGAGGAACTAATTACTTGGAATATAAATAGTATCCGCGTTTGTGATCCCTGAGTGTAGGTATACTCTCAGTATTCTCTCAGTGGAAGAGAAAACAAAATTGTTAGTATTCATATAACGTCAGAAGTAGCTGTTAATAATTTTATAGCCCGCATTTGCATCAACCTCTCTGGTTTATGGCAGGAATGATACAGAGATAAGAGAAAAGTGCTTACAGTAAAATAAACTCTGAAAACAATTATAATCCGCAAACAGCTTTTATACTGTAGGCAGGTAAATATTACAACAATTAAAATTTATCAAGTTGAACTGAGTTTCATTTTCAAGTAGTTTTTTCAATAAAGCTTTTCTATACAATTTTAAGTTTTTTTTAATACGCCTCGGTGGCTGTCAAAACGTCTGGTTTTATATCTAGAGGTCCTTAGATAAATTCTCAGGTCGGGCCAAGTGTATTTCGTATTTTTCGATGTTCGTGACCATTAGAAAATATTTGGCTGAATCATCATCATCATCAGCTCTTTTGATGTCCCCACTACTGGGGCATGAGCCTTCCCTATAGATGGATAGGGAGGACGGGCCATAAACCATTACGCGGGTCTAGTGCTGATGCGGCCGGGAGCAACGGCTTTACGTGCCTTCTGAAGCACGGAGGAGCTCGAGATGATAAATTTTTTGGTCACCCAACTGATGACCGGCCTTTGGGAAATTTGCTCAACCTCAGAACTCGCAGACCGGGCGCTTTAACCACTGCGCCATTGAGCTCCTCCATTTGGCTGAATATACCCTATATTATTACCCTTTTGTATTGGATTTGATTTAAATGATAGCGGCCATGAACACTTGAAAAAAAGCTCTTTCTACTGGGACTTTTTTTTTCGTCTCTAGATTCCATCAGTGTAGTCCCTCCGGCCACTAATACATGACTACTTTATAAGCACAATTATTTATACAATGTCTGTCCGTTCGTTTGACACGGAACACAAAAAAGTTTATACTTCTTAAGATAGTCTACGAGCGAAATGTCAATGAAATACTCTAATTATATACTTTGGGAATACGAAAATTGTTATTTCTTTATTTATAACAAGTAATTTCTTTATTTTTGCCATTTCTAAGAAGAAATTGCTAAAACTCAAAAAAAAATTGACATTCTTTTGTTTTTCTGTAACCTCTTAAATACATACCTACCTATATACGAGTATACAAGTAATCTAAAACGCACATCTATATTAATATTATTAAATCTATAGTGCTGATTATTGGTCGAAGATTAATATTTATATATTAATAGATCGGCGCTAAGAAAAATAAAGCGCTCAATTGACTAGTTCGGGCACAAGCGCGCGACTCATGACAGCGTCATCAGATGGCGCTGTTTTTTTGGCGCGCTTCCGGAACGTTCTAGCGGGGCATGCGGGTTGCCGCGTGGTTGGAGCGGCACTTTGCTTCCAACACGCTCCGAGCGAACATCGCCTTGTCTGATGGACCGTTGTGCCTTAAAATTATTTATTATTTGGTTTTTATACCTTTTAATATTTTGTGATTTAATTTTGGAATAGTTACAGTCCTTAAATGACAGTCAAATTTCTACCACAGAGTGACCACACGTTTAAGTAAAACTGTAAAGCAACTGTGACTAAATTACCACAGAGATTGTAAGTTTATTAACATAAATTGGGCAATATTTTTGTGGCTTGCACAGATTACATAATAAATGAAAGAACTACAAATTGTCCTATTATAGCTACAATACAGCATTTGCTAGCTACCTTGCAACTTGCAAACCTGTTAGAATGAGCTGATACCAAACAATTGCGGCGGATAGTAGTACCGATAAACTTCAATTGAATCCTGCTTGCACAAATCCCTTAACTATTTCTGGTGAAATCTAAACACTGAACACACACGTCTAAGTAAGATTGCGTTTGCTGGATTTCTCGTTGTTTATCTTTTGTTAGGCCGACCGAGAAACATGATGGTTTCTAGAATAAAAATAAATTTTTGTTAATTAATTATAATAATATGAAGGGGAACCAAGTTAATTAGTGCATCTTTCGTGCCACTACACCTGACACTTAACGCACTCGATCCAGTCTACCACAATAGGCTTTTTGAAGGCGTTCTTTGAAGGCTTCAGCGCATTCTCCACACTTCCATTTTGTTTTTCAGCGCAGACTTTGGTTTTTTAGTTTTTTTTCTTTTTTTCTGCAAACTCGAAGGCTGCACTTCTTAATTGTTTAGCGATAATTTTATTTGTTTGTTTTTTTTATTTGTTTGCACTTACACAGCCCCGTAGTGCGCAAACTTACACATCTAGCCATTATTGAATTAAGCACGATCGTGCTGCCATCTCTTATAAAGCTATTGAAATACGATGTCAAAAGTCAACCGTTTGATGGTAAACGAAAGTAAAACAAAAAGAAAAACTTCAAAAAGTTTGCCTCAGTTGCAATATATATCATAGTTGCAAAATCACTAAATATTAGATCAGAAAGCTGTCAAAACTTTGAACTCACCTGGATTCGCCGTTTTTACACTGAATTAGTTTTTTTTCTGGGAGCGCATACCGGCTTACGTGTCATGAAACACAACTGAAGTTGACCGAGTGTGGTCCACCGTTGCTGAGTAATGACGTATGCGCAATCTTATCGCCCGCGCGATCTTACACCAACCTACCCTACTAGCTATGTCTTGCAAAAAAAGAAAGCCTTTTCAGTAAAATCAAGACGATTATTTAAAATATTTTCTATCCTCTTCTTATCTTTTATTATTATCAATCGTCGTCATCATCATCATCAAAGATTATTAACATAAAATGGCAGACGTCAAACGACCCTAACCCGTAATGGGCCATCTTGGAAAGCTTTGATGCAATCTTTCAAGTGCCCAGCAGTGGTACCTTTGTAGACGATACAAAATTGATCAATTTGATTACAAGTAAAACTTTTATCAACAAAACATTCATTAGATATCAAGTTAGCCAAAAACTTTCCACTCGTAACGGCAAACGTTACAGTCCACAGACGATAATATAGATAGAATAATGGTAAAAATTTACGCCAATTTTGTCAAGAACCGTTGTCATCATCATCACCTCATTCATCTCATTTTATGTCCCCACTGCTGAGGCACGAGCCTTCCCTGTGCATAGATAGGGAGAACGGGCCATAAACCACCACGCGGGCCCAGTTTTTTTTTTTTTTTTGAGGGAGATTGCTGATTGCCGCTGCGGCATTTTCAGCTTCACCGGGCTTTTTTGGGGGCGGCGAGGAACGTAAAGGGTCCCTGAAGCCGTGTGAAACGAATCACCTTCAGAGGTTAACTAGAGGGAACGGCATCGCGCACTAGTGCGCGTCCCCGTGCCCTACTAGATTCTCCGAAGGGTTCGGATCGGATCGGGGGGGCCCAGTAAGCATTGGTGGTTGTTAAGAACTGCTAATCCAGGAACAAAACAGCTTTACGTGCCTTTCGAAGCATGATAGAGCTTGAGATTTTGGTCACCCATCCAATGACTGGCTTTAGCGAAAGAGTCTTAAACTAAGTATTCGCAGACCGGACGCGTTTACCATTATTTAATCGACCTTCTCAAATTCGTTGTATTACTAATCTAATCTAAGAATGAAGAAAAATAACAGTCAAAAGAAAGGCAACCTTCCTTCACAACTCCTCCTAATGAAATGTCGCAAATGAACCTCAATAGAATCGATGTAGCAATACTGTTTTTGAAGGGTCTGCACTCCCGGAATTATGGGTAATCAAGCATTTTACCCTTATCGGCCCCGTTGGAGATTGATGGAAACGATTCCTGCATTGTGGAAGTGTGCTCTTTATTGGGCTACTCTTTATGTTGACGTGTTTATTTATATATTAATACGTGAAGCAAAAACTTTAAACCTCTTTTTACGAAAATTGCGCGGACGGAGGAGTATGAAATTTGGTTAGTTTATATAGAGAAAAAGTGCAGAAAATTTATTATTTTTTTAATTCTGCATAAAAATATACATTAAATCAATAAAACAAACACGACACACACTACCATGTATTTCACACACACGCATACTCTTTTCCAAAATTTCAAAAATGGAAGAGGAGCGGCCGAAATCTGTCAATGCTTTTTAAAACTTTAGAATATAATACGTGTACAACACTGCGTTAAAATCATTTTCAAGTTCCGCATCTGAGGTTTCTGTAACCCAGTAGTTAACCACACAACAACACAGGTGGTACAGTAATATGATACAATGACTGACACATTTCTCGCTAGTAGCTAGACAACTTACAAGCATCAAGTTTACCTTGATTGATTGCGCGACATCTCAACTTTAAGTTTAACCTAAATTCCAAGAAGAACTTCCCTACTATCTTCAATCTTCTAAGCATATTCAGAGGGTCCACACTAGGGTAATTTTCGAGTAATCAGGCGTACCGTCTTTATCTATCTAGTGATTGATCGAGGAGGTTTGTGTGATATCCAAACTCCTTATTGCACCATATATAATAAACCCAGTGATTAATTATTATAACGATGTATACACGCCTGCACATCAACCTACCATAAACTGTCAAATTTCCTCAATAGACTTTAAACTTTATACCTTTATAATATGGTTGAGACTGTATTGAAGAAATTTGACAGTTTTGGATAGGTTGATGTGCAGGCGTCTGTACCATAATATATCAGAGTCATAATTAAAGCTTCTAATGGCTGATTTCTAGTAGAAATTTTGTAGAATTATTAATTTATTTTGTACGTGGTCAAAGTGCTAATATTTGTCATAGTATTAAATATTTAGTTCACAAAGATGTTATTTCAGAAAGTAATGTACACAAAAGTAACTGTTGTACATTTTATTGTTTTTAAAGGATAAGTCATTGCAACATAATTGAATATACTCTACAGACAAATTAAACGCGAGTAAATTGATAATAAATTTTTATTTCTATGTACTTTTTTATGTATTAAAATCGGTTTTAATATATTTTAAGTAATAAAAATTTAACGACACCAATGAAATGCCATAGTAAAATATTTCATTGATTACATAGGAAATTAGACACAGTAACAGATCTCAAATGGTGACCGTGTACGGGAAAGCGCAATGTAGGCAGGCCTCCAACAAAGCCGTCCGACGATCTGGTGAAGGTCGCGGGTTGCCGCTGGATGCGAGCACCACAAAACCGGTGGTTGTGGAGATCCTTGGAAGAGGCCTTTGTCCAGCAGTGGACGTCTTTTGGCTGAGATGATGATGATGATGAGCAGGTATGATTCAGAGTGCTATTATTTATGATTATCACATGACTAGGTCGTTAGCGTAGAGTTGATCAAGCCAAGACAATTATAACAATAATAATACATTTAGTGTATGTAAGGCCTTGAGGACAAAAGCATCTATCTTTCCTTATATCAGTCATTTACCAACAACGATAGAGCAACACTTAAGAGTATCGATCGTCTGATTTTGAAATATTTTGAAATCTGGACTATGGGAAAAATGTCAGACACAATTGCGTAAAATATAAAAACCGCCGTATATTTAACCGCCTCTGTGGTCTAGTGGCTAAGACCACCGGTTTAGACCCAGAGGTCCCGGGTTCGATTTCCAGCGGGGGGTACATGTTTGTGTACTCGGTTTGGTTGGTGGTACGGCTTGTTTGTCCGCCTGGCTAGCTACCACCATCTTATCTAAATATGTCGCCATAACATCAATGTTTGTAGCATTGTTGTGTTCCGGCAGCTAGAGATAAGATAGCCAGTATCTCACTAGTTGAGGATCCCGGGTGAAGTGCGCTTTCATCATTGGCCTTATCATCACTTAACATCATGTGAGATCAAGGCATTGTGCTTACCCGTAAATATAAAAAAAAAACCCCCAATCTACGTGAATTTGTGCACTGAGTAGTCTAAAGGAGCAGATATGATACTGAAACTGTAGAACAAAATAAACTCGGACATCAATAACGAGGTTTCTAAGAAAAATATATTTCAAAGTAATTCTCCAGTATTGTAAATATCACGATAAAATTTATACGAAAAATTTGCTTTGATAAAGACTTTGTTTAACAAACTGGATGATAGTAGCCTAAGTGGACTAAATATATCAATATCTTAAATATTTCTGTTGATATTACTTATTTAATTAATATGTTACATTGAAGTTCTGTATCAGATTATAATCTTATTTATGTTGTCACGTATATGTTATGTAAGCAAACTTTACTTATACTTAAGTAAGTATAGCCGTTACTACTTAAACCGATATTCCGGCGCAGTTGTATGCGCCATGATCACGGATTAAATGAAGTTATTGCGGGTGTATGTTTATGCTATATATAAACATATATATGATATTATCATCATATATGACAGGTTCGTTGTCCAAGAATTATAACAGTTGGTTTTCAATTGTTATGTATCATATGTGATTCATGGGACAGGGAAGGGGTTAAAATACTGTTAATAATTACACGTACGCAAGTGACCACGACAGTTCAAAACTGTATGTACTATACTAATTTCTTTAATATCCTGTATCTTAGATTTGATACATGCCAAGCGTAATCCTAAAAAGGTGGCAACCTCGGTAACAGACGGAACAATACAGTTGGAGACCGGTAGAATTGAGTAATCTATCTTAATTCCCTGATTGGTACTTAGCGAGCCGACCCACAGGGGGATTTATAGTCAGTGACAGCTTTAAGGATTTCACTAAAGTTAACTATTTTTGAGGGACGCGTAGGTAATTGCAAAAGGGATTAATCATAACGTATAACATAAGAAAATTACTTTTTATGAAAAACAATAATGTTCTAAATAGTTATTTTAACACCAGTATTGATTCTTGTATCATCATCATCATCATAATCTAAGCCCACATCAGTCCACTGCTGGACATAGGC
Source organism: Eudonia truncicolella (assembly GCA_949315975.1). Taxonomy (NCBI): domain Eukaryota; kingdom Metazoa; phylum Arthropoda; class Insecta; order Lepidoptera; family Crambidae; genus Eudonia; species Eudonia truncicolella. The sequence continues at coordinate 15,109,730 of OX438836.1, forward strand.
CTCTCCCAATGCATGCCACTGAGCCCGATCTTCGGCTATACTCATTCAAAATTCAAAATTATTTATTCAGTTTAGGCTACAAGTAGCTCTTGTGAATGTCACTATGCCATCGGTTCGTAAGTCTACTCTGGGCGGGAGATTTTGTACTGAGAAGAACCGGCAAGAAACTCAGCAAGCGTCCAGCTCTTTTCTCCCTTACAGCGTCAAAAATATTGGAAAATGCCCTATCATAGCAGGACAATAAGATAAGTATGCAAGAGCAGACCAGCCTCCACAGTATGTTATATGAATCAGTCATCGATTCGCTCAACCGTATTTTAGAGAACCTTACGACCTGACGCACACGCCACCACCGCAGAGACAATAAAGAGAGCATGACACACTCAAGATACTCTAAATAAAAACTTAATGATCTTATTAACGCAACGCTGTCTGTTATCTGTAGGACACTGCTGATAAAGGCTATCATATCAGTATAAAAATTATATAAATCTATTTTATTATATTGATTCAAATAGAGTATAATGTGTTTTTTATTTTTCCATAACTTTTTTTTATCATAACTTTCCACTACCGAGCTTGAGCCTTATTCCCATAAAACAAAATCATTTAGGGAGATTTGTTCATAGCCCACCACACTGACCAAATGGTTGGTGGGTATCAACGACTCCGGGTCTAACGGCTGAACTTAATTTGTTTGTGTAACTAAGTAATACTGGTTGCCGGGAAGTTTAAAGCAAAGAGGCTGCCAAACAGTAACTTAGGATTTTCTTAAAGTGTATCTGTCTACCTATGTATGTTTACTTCAACTTAACCATAACTTTTTACATTGTAATATTATCTTTTAACAGTCATTGTATAAACAAATACAAATTTCAAAAATTATAATGTTACTTGTCCAAATATAACAACATTAAGTTTTCAAGAAAAAGCAATTAAGATATACAGGTGAACATTTTCAATAAAGATCACGGGGGCACGAGTATTTTCCAATAGGGAAATGATGGTAACTTAATTTCCCAGATGGTAATCCATTAATTTACAGGTACACCCATTAATATTGGCAGTATGAGCATATAAATTCATCAACTGAATTATACACGCCTCTCGCACAAGGACAGGCACAGTGCAATAATATGCAGAATGTGAATATTACATTTTTTTAAATCAAATAAACTGTAACTCTAACCAGTAGTATTTTTTTTTTCCTTTAGTTTATGGCTTCGTGCGATTAGCACATTTAGCCAGTGTCAAAGTAATTTTTCTTACAAGTAATAAATAAATATACAATATTTCCTTCCAGTATGATGATGATGAATGATAATAGAAATGAGAAGTGAGAAATGATATACCCCCCAACCCCTCGAGTATCTCAGTAAAGATGTGGGGCTTTACTAATTCCTCAGGCGGACTTCTTGAGAGAATTTGAAAAGTTAAGTTGCACTGTTTTGTTACATTTGCCAACACTCATGCGCACTTACAAACACTTAACGGTTAATAATCCACCATTATTTCACATTAATATTCGATTTGTCACAAATTTTAGAAAATGAAACAAAACCGCAGACATGACTCTTCACTTTCCCGCCAAGAAGTCACCAGTAGTATTGCAATCGGACATCAGTTGTTAACCAGTGACGAATACACAGTGTAGATAAAGATAATAATAATTGAACAGTCGATCAATAAGAATACATCTCCAACTTAAACATAATTGAAAAAATATAGCTATATTTAAGATTCTCGATAGATTTGTCATAATATTTCGCTTATGGCCATGACTTCGGTTTAACGATTATTATACTTACTTTCTTTACTTTTATGGGTTCCATGATCGGAGGAAAATAACAATAACCCAAATAGAAACACGTAAAATAGTGATTTATTTTCACTGTACTGCAGCTATCATGAATTAAAACATGATAACAAAACAAACAATAACATAACATACGTACCTATAATTTATGCTTCGTATAAACCAGCAATATTATACAATGCAGGTTTTGTTGACTAGGTTACCAAAACAATGGTTTACCTTAATTAAAAAATTAAAAAATAGATTGTTTTCGACTCACCATTACTCTACTGTATCGAAACATTGACTGTTAACAAAGAAGAACTTTAATTCTTCCCATTACAGGATTAAGCATGATGAAAACACACCGGGAACAAAGAACGAAGTATTAGAATACTTAATAAGACTGTTTTAATGAAAAAGCGGATGCCAACTCTAGGGTTTTTCTGTTTGTAAACCAGAAAAATTCATAAAGCCAGATTTTATTGGTCCCCCGCTTTATAACAAAAGGCAACGTGAGAGGATTTCCTTTTGTGCTCTCAGTGACTCTGAACTTCATAATAACCTTTTATTAAAAACAGTGATAACGAAGTTTGGAAATGAAAAAGGAGGTTGGTATTTTAAAGCACTATTTGTTTTTATTGATAGTTTTGATTTACAGTCACATAGTCATCATCGTCGGCTCATTTTTATGTCCCCACTACACTTATGGATGGGTAGCTATCCATCCATAGGTCATAAACCAGTGCGGATTGGTGGTTGTTAACGACTGCTAATGCAGCCGGGACCAACGGCTTTACGTGCCTTCCGAAACACGGAGGAGCTCGAGATGATGCATTTTTGATCACCCATCCGGTGACCGGCCTTTGCGAAGTGTTTAACCACAGCACTCGCAGACCAGGCGCATTAACCGCTGCGCCATCGAGCTCCTCAGTACCCGGTAAGGAGTTGCTGTTGTTTGGGATAAACATCTAGATCTTGAGGGATAATGCATAGAATTCTGCGAGCAAGAGGTACGAAACTGGTGTCCTGATAAAATTTTTGCATCGCTTTGGTTTACATTGTTATAATTAGGGTAATAAATAAATCACAAAAAAAGTAAAGTAAGTAAATAGCCAATATACTGTCCCACAGCTGGGCATAGCATATTTTTTAGAAGCATAATATGTTTTTATAATTGGCTTATGTTTAAGTTACATCTTCTGTATCTTGTGTTTAAATAAATGCTGTTGAAACATTATTGAATAAATAAATAAATAAATAAATAGGCCTCCATCATTGAAATCAACTCATCATTACAATTGATGGGTATTGGCCTAATCACCACGCTTGCCAAATGCGGGTCAGTGATCACAAACCCGGGTTATGCATCGCAACCGCATCCGAAACACACTTTGCCTGACCTGGGAATTGTACCCGGGACCTTCCGGTATCGGTCCGAGCGCTTTGCTACTCCGCCACTGAGGCGATACTACAAAGTAAATGGTAATTTGCACATTAAAAACAAGTGCCTTTGCTAAGTGTAAGTACTATCGACTAGAAAGTCCTTAAATCAGTAGAGCAGCGCTGTCTAGTGCAGCTTCACTAGCCTTGTAAATAAACCATAGTTTACCATATTACATTGATAAGAGTCTTTGATCTGTTGCCACTGGGCATTTTCAGCTTCACCTGGCTTTTTTGGGGGCGGCAAAAAACTTAAAGGGTTCCTCAAGCCGTGTGTAACGAAACACTAACGGAGGTTTTTTAGAGGGAATGGCATGACGCACTAAGGCGTGTCCCCGTGCACTACTAGATTCTCCGAGGGGTTCGGATCGGATCGGTAAACAGTCCCTGTGTTGGATTGAACTACATTTCTCGCATTCATCCCGACCATCTATTCATTGGCTACTGACGCTATTATGAGCTGTATGACTATTTATCATCATCATATCAGCGCAATGCTAGACCTGAGTCTCTGCCAATGCATGCCTGAGCTTGAGCTCTTCAGCTCTTCTCATCTTACTTCTGCCAGCCACTTTGCGTATTCCGTCGCTTCACCTCACGCAAGCAGGAGGTGGAGCCCTACCGAGTAACGGTCTCTCCAGCTCACATGACTTAGGTACCTACATAACTTATTTTGTATGGCCGGACTAAACTGTTTTATCAGAAACGGAATTCCGATTCCAGAAAAATAGCGGAAACAATGAAAAAAATACCACTTTTAAGAGCTAAGGAGGAAATATTTGATTGCTTGTTGACAAGTGAGTTATGGATATTAGAATTTCTAACAACAAAAACACATCGTTCATCAGCTCGCATTGGGCCAGCATGTTTAATCTTCGCGTGTGTGGAAAGGCCTAATAATATCAACATATTATTATTTTAAATAAAATAAAACTAAAAATATAGAAATATAAAAGCCTGAGATCAGTAGTGAGAATGTTTTAGGCTATTGATAATTATAATAATGGTGAAGTTTACTTATTGTCGAAAAAGTTTTATAAAGTCAGACTTCACATATTTTATTGAATTTACATTAAAGTACTATTTGAAATCAAACAGCTTTATCAACCCTAAACATTCATCGCTCATTCGCAACACGAGATTTTGGTCGAAAATGGTCCAGTCCGTTTAAACAAATTAACATGTCATCAGGCCATTCCGTCTCGGTCAGAGCCCAAGCCTACCGGAACTTACCTTTAATTTATGTGAGTTTAGGCCGATCAAACTTATCAAGATCTTCGCACTAATATCAAAGCCCGCTGATGTTAATCTTAAACTTCTGAATGGTGTTAATGGCCACAACTTGTTGGGTGAAAAGGCTAGGCTGTATAGTTTAGTCTCCTTGGTCTATATTTGGGACGACCTCTTTATTTGAAAAGTCACGGCGCCATATTCTAAATGCAGGCCAATTCAAGGAATAACTTAAGCTTTTTTTAAATTTACTCGCGTCTGAAAGTTCTAAATGTATTCAGAGGTGTTCTCTAGTTTCTATAATTTAGAAGGCTTGCCATGCTATTTATGCTAAAGCAGCGCAAGTTCTAATTTTACTTGGCTATCTAAGTCTATCGCCATTACAAAATTACAATAGTGCATAGCTGTGTTCTGTCACTTAGATAGATTAGATAGCAAATTTAGGATATGTTACCACATCCTAAATTTGCTCAGAAGCTGGGGTTTTGTGCCAAGGCAATGGCCATTGTGGTTTAGTGATTAAGACCACTAACTTAGACCCAGAGGACTTGGGTTTGATTCCCAGTGGGGGTGCTTGTTTGTGTACTCGATTTGGTTGGTGGTAGGGCAGTAGGGTAGGTATGTTTGCCCGCCTGGCTAGCTACCACCATCTTATCTAAATATATCGCCATAACATCAATGTTTGTAGCGTTGTTGTGTTCCGGCAGCTAGAGATAAGATAGCCAGTGCCTACTGAGGCTATCCTCAACTGCTGAGTTGAGGATAGCCTTATCATCACTTAACATCAGGTGAGATGAAGGCCAAGTGCTTACCCGTATAATAATTATAAAAAAATAAAAAACTAAACTACTTTTAAATACGTGAAACGTGAAAGAGTAACAGAGAAAATTTCAAGTACGAATATACTATGACTGTACCTACTCAAAAGAGTTAGAGAGAAAAGAGAAGTTATATGCTCCCAGTAGACCGACAAAGCTTGCCAGTTTTTATCATCCGTTAAAGCCTTGCATACTGAATTTTCTGTTGTTCTTGTTGATGTAATCCGAAAATATCTCACCGACAACCAGACGCTGTCAAAGCTTTTTAAAAAAAATATACGTTAGGATATCGGAAATTCTCAATTTTTCAAACTATAAACGATTATTGAGAACACAACTATGTGCACTCGAAAAGTAAGATAGCAGATTTCCAGTTTACAATTATTATTTTTTTATAGTAGGTTTAGTCTTTTGACTGAAGTGATGATAATGATGATAATAGTAGGTTAGGCAAATGACACTGCTCCGCCTGCAGTTAAGGGTGCGCCGTCCATATTTATTTGATGCCGCGCGGCCATACTAATATTGTATGGGGAATTTAAGGTGCATAATAAAAAATAATAATTTAAATTACCGCTTGAAAAATCGAAAATGCGAGACGAACGATTTGTAGTTTAGACATTAATGGCCGGTATGTTAGAAGGGTGCAGGTTCAAATCCTGCTCGTGGAATTTTTTTCAACATTTGTGTTTTTGTAATTTGTTTCGCAACAAAATTTGCGTTAAAATTATATAAACAAAACAAAAACATTTTATAAATAGTTTTCCTATTTCTTAACTGATCTTTAGTATTTGTAAAAATATAATGATCAGATGTTAATGACGGTAGTTGTTGACATTGAATAGGCGCCTTTGACTTTCAAAGAAAAAAGTAAATAGTGTTGAAAAATTTCGGCGGGCTGGTTAGAACCACGATAGCTTAATTGGAACAGCACCTGACCCGGTATGTCAGAAGGGTGCAGGTTCAAATCCTGCTCGTGGAAATTTTTCAACATTTGTGTTTTTGTAGTTTAGACATTGTTAAGACATAATTAGAGGTACAATCATTTAGATAAACTATGAGATATCAACTTAACGCCGCCACTCGCCAAAATTCAGATTTTTATAAATTATAGACGGTTTTGTTTATAACTCTTTCTGTGTGATGGTTCTTTAAGATTTTTTTGTCAGTATTATGGTTAAATTGTGTGTTCATTTTTAAAAACATAAAACACCCAAGTTCTAATTACTGGTAGATCAGAAATTGGTGACAAGTTTCAAGCTTTTAGACGAGAGAAAATAACATTTCATTTCAACTTAAAAAAAAACAACTTAACCCTGACCGTATGACTTGTAAGTAATTTTAAAAACTGTATGGGCTGTATGGACATTTTTACGCGACAACGAAGTTCAAAGTTTTTCAAAGTTTTTTTAAGCTATTTTGTGTCCCACTGCACGGCCTCCCCCCTCTGCGGCTCCACTCTTAGAATTTAGTTACGATATACTTTTACTTCTCCTTTTTATACCAAAAAAAAGCCAAAGGCTGCTTAAGAGCTGAAGCAGTGCGAGGACAACTATTAAAGCAGGATTAATCTAGAGATATTAATCCTGAGAGAGCTAGAGAGCCGTCCTCACCTTGCTTACCCGCCATTTTCTTTATCACACCTCGCTTATATTGTAAGAAGGCGCAAAAGCATCTCTAACTCTTTTGCTCACAACAAAAGAGTTAGAGAGTTAGAGAGGAAATAAGTTCCATGCTCCTAGTTTCATGTTCCAAAGCAGTATACCGATAAAGTTCGCCAGCTTTTACCATCCAAATAGGCTTACTGAATTTTCTCATGTCCGTTAGATGTCCGGCCCAACGCTGTAACAGGGCCCGTTAACGCCTGACAGTGGTACCGTGGCCGTTCCATAGAAGTGTTTATCAGCGTGTCGAGTTGATCTACCGTATTTCTGCGCTGTTCCGATATTTCATTACCCCGTGTTCGGGGTAGTATGCATTCGTTACCTCAGTCCGGCTCGAGGCGGCGCGGAGAGCGCACGTGGCGTCGTCCGTACGGAGCTCACACAGCCTCCACAAAGTTACGTGAATACTTGGTGGATTGACCTGTGCATATTGATATATTGGTGTGACTTTTTGTGCGAAGGGAAATTTTTGGTTTTGTCTGTCTGTAAGTATTCGGATTTCATTATTTTTGTGAATGTTTTTTTTGGGAGTGGTGTAGTCGTTTTTTAGTATGATGGTATCGGAACGCGACTGACTGAAGCTATTGGTTAGTCATTGGCAAGGTCCCTAATTAATTAGTACTTTCACTAACAATCGGAATTGTTTTTTTACTATTTTCCTGTTTATTATGGGGGTGTAGAAATTTGTAGATGTTTTCTGTTTAGTAGTCCATTTCTAGTTTTTTGCTCAACCTTTGTTTTAAAACAAATAAGTAACATATTTTTAAATGTATTTCCATAATTAAAATCATTGTTTTATTTGTAAATGTAGTTTTAACACAAACTAATATTAACTTCGTGACATTAAAACAAAATTGGTAGTTAGTCAGAGGGTTTCCCTTCTAATACTGTTTGATTTTCTTTAGGCAAAGAAAGCGGAAAGTTAGTATTCAAGGTTATACCTATAAACGTTTTTATTTTTATATTTAACAAAGTATTTAATGATAGACCTTCTACGAGTATTTAGGTATGCTTTGGGTTGGCTAGCTTGCTTTGAAAGCACGAAGAAGGTTAAATTTTTTAATGTTGGTCAACCGTCCGTGACTTCCAATTATAAGATAAGATTTTCATTTGTTAGATTGGATTCGGAGTAAGGATTATAAGATACCTAGATTCTTTTCTTTTTTCTCCAGTATATAAAAAAAATGGTTTTACAACAAAGAGACCAAAAATTTGCAATTTGAAATGTCTTTTACTACTGATAGATGATTGTGACTATATTCGATCCAACTCTCAACAGATATGACTTTAAATCGTAAGGAGTACGATCGAGAAGAAAATCGGTCAAGCCCAAAACTGTAAAAGACACTTTTCGATCCTACATTTTTTATTTACACAAACACAATTAAACTTACTCTGTGTACTCCATACACAAACGATCTAATAACTACAACACAAACATTCTATCTATACTCAAATGATTAGGGATCTACTTCATCCGGCCATGGTGGGTATTTCTTACTAAAATATTCATAGAATTGGCTTTAAACAGCCAGATTTAATTGGTTCGGGTCATGCAAGCGAGTGATCAGTGTGCCTTGAAGTATGTGGTGGAATTACTACTGACGCGTTGCTTTTGAATTCTAGTTTACAAACAAAAATAGTTTTTCTTTTTAATATTAAAAAAGTTGTGCAAGAAGGTTAAATAAAGACAACGAAGCATGTTATTATGTGTATTTTTTTCCCTTTAGTTGATGGCTTCGTGCGATTAGCCTTTACACACACATTTAGCCAGTGTCAAAGTAATTTTTCTTACAAGTAATACATAAATAAACAATATTTCTTTCCAGTATGATGATGATGAATGATAATAGAAATGAGAAGTGAGAAATGATAATATACCCCCCAACCTCTAGAGTATCTCAGTAAAAATGTGAGGCTTTACTAAGTCCTCACGCGGACTTCTTGAGAGAATTAGAACAGTGACGTTGCACTGTTTTGTTTCATTTGCAATTTTCAATAGTCCACCATTATTTCACATTAATATTCGACATACAAATTTTAAAAAATAAAACAAAGCCGCAGACATGACTCTTCACTTTACCGCCAAGAAGTCCTATGTGTAATTTACAAACAAGTATTGTCGTTACATATATGTGTTGTTGTTTTTTTAATTTTAAGGTTGCGGTTTAAGAAGGTTTAGGTAAAAAAAGCGCAGCCTGTTATTCTAGCTATGTGTAGATATTGAGATATTTTAAATTTAGAATGTAACAATCTAGCTAAATCTTCATTAGCCTATTTTGTCATTGACACAGGGTAGTGGCAAGTTAGTGTTCGACAGGAACCCGTGGACGGCATTTTTTTTTCATCATCTATACTAATATCACGGGGTATATTTACTCTGTGCTAATATTATAAAGAGGGAAGCTTTGTATTTTTGTATTTTGTTCGTAACGCATATACTGAAAAACTACTGGACCGGTTTAAAAAAATCTTTCACTATTAGAATGCTACATTAGCGCTAAGTAACATAGGCTTTAAAAAAGAAATGTCCACCCTTGCGAAGCCAGGACGGGCCGCTAGGTTATTAATAAAGGGTTAGCAATAAATTTTTCACTTTAGCACAAAGAGTATTAAATCAAATTACAATTAGACATAATCTCCGACACAAAAACAAACTCAAATTAATTACATCAAGGACTAAATATGGGAAAAAACAATTCTGTTTGAGGGAGCACAGCTGTTTAATAGGTTAGATGAAGTGAAAACTTGCGAGACTATATGCATGTTTAAAAATAAACTTAAACTGCATATCGTAACGAGTACCGCAAAGTGACAATTTGTATACTGTAATGTATGTATTGTTTATATCTCATTATAAGTCAAATGTAATTTCGTATGAGAATAAAGATCTTTAAACCTACACCTAAAGCATTGTAAAGTATCGACAGACATACGAGTAAGATAACCAAATTGTGTTTAAAGTTGATGCTACCACTACAAACAAATTGAATTTATGAAATAACTGTTCACGAATGTACTAGCGTTTTATTTAACGTTTTTATCCTGACGATTCGAACCCTTTACGGTCACAGGGGACTGAGGTGTTGTTCGTCTCATAATTTATTTGTAACTTGCAAACCGTCTTTTATTTTTCCTTAATTTTGTTCCTTTTCCCGAAAAATTAGCTTACAATAAATAGCTTTTCGTCTTGTGACCCTGGGATCCCATCATAAAATATATTTTTGCCATATATCTGTATAATAGTATCTAATCAATTATATTAATCTTCTCTATTGAAATTGAAATGTTTTTCGTATTAATAGTCTCCCGTATCATGATGATTTACTTTGATCTAGAATTAAAAAAAAAGATAAATAAGCTTCAAACAAAATCACAATATTAAGGTTTATTCAAGAATATTTAACAACTAATAATATAATTTGAAACTCTTTGAAAAATTATTTAGAGTATGTAGCAATAATGTGAAGTTCAAACAGAAAGGCGAGGCAGATAATTATAAAATCGATATAATACTTAATATCGATCAGACAAACACAAAACAAGTAATGTTTGAATATTACAATATAATTCAAGTAAGTACGATAACATTATTCGCTTCAATATAATAATTGTATTACATTTTTACAGACTATTGTGTTAAAATAGGTTAACGTATAATATTTTAAATTTTGCTTCATCAGCCTATAAACGTCCCACTGCTGGGATCAAACCTTCCACATGAATAATAGCACGTTTAGAGATAGGACCATAATATTATCGCTTTGTGCCCGTATAGCTATGAGAGAAGTTCGATGGCGCAGTGGTTAACGCCGGTTGGCAATTGCTAAGGTTGCCTTTACAAGAATGGTTTATTCTTGTAAAGGTTGGTCATCAGATAGGTATCCAAAAATCTTTCATCTCGAGCCACTCCATGCTCCGGAAGGCATGTAAAGCCGTTAGTCCCGGCTGCATTTGGAGTCGTTAACACCCACCAATACGCACTTGGCCCGCGTGGTGGTTTATGGCCCGTTCTCGCCATCTACCCATAGGGAAGGTTTGTGTCCTATTAGTGGGGACATTAAATGTGCTGATGATCGATGATGGTGAAGATGATGGCCGAGTAGCTAAGCATTTGCCCCGGTCCTGGATTCAATTGCTAGGTCAGGAAAAGTGTGCTTTTGCCTTGCAGTATATAGCCAATATAAGCTACTTGCTGTAAACAATAAATATTGAAATAGCTGTTCCTGAACTATTGCGTGTGTGCTTTATCAACAGCGGAAACTGTTCTGGCTGACGTATTGTGAAGTCTGCTTTGTTGGAATGAGCTGTTTAAGCGTTAGTTTATTTTGTTTTTCAATTATTAAAAAAACTGATCAATACATATATTATTGAGATGTTTTTTTTTTCGTGCCGTAATTGCAATTTGAAAATTGTTAATACTAGATTATTAAAGTAAAATATATATAAATAAGAGGGTTCGTCAAAATTCTAAATTGTATTGTATTCTGAAGGAGAGGCCCTGTGACCACAAACCTTGTAAAGGGTTCGTCATGTCAGATCAGTCATGTCTGTCAGAAAATAACCTAAAAATTAACGCAATTCAATTAATTCGTGAACAGTGTTTCTTTTCATAATTTTAAGTATTTTTTGAAAAATTAGCCACATGTTAATAAAAAAAATTGCAATGACCGAACCACGCATTTGTTTTTTCATGAATAACCTACACAGCAGTATGACCAAACGCGCCATCCCGCTTTGAACCGGCAAACAAAGAATGAAAACAATGGAACTGGCCCAGTATGATTTATGCGTCTGAATATTGTTGAAGTGTCTAATAAAGACCTAGCTAGAATGCCGTAAATTGGAAAACATCTACCCTTTTTTAATTTTAGTTACCCTTATTAATATTCCAACTTCAAATAATAAAGAGTATTCAAACATTTTAGTGACTGTATTTAGGAACTAGTGCGCTGTAGTAGGTACAACTTACTAACCACTATACCACATCGACATAATTGTGATTGTAATGTATGTTCGTAGCTGTAGACCTCTTTCGTAGCAAATGTTCGTAGCTGCTACGAATATGCTGGTAAATGGGAAAATGTCGCATATCAAACTTTTAGAATTAGATGGCTTATTTTATCATAACCCTTTTAGGACTGTTCGTATTAAAATAGTAATTTTAAAATTTACAAAACAGTTAGGACCTATTTAAATAAAGTTTTAGTACGAAATTCATGAGTTGAATTATTGTGTTTATTAAATTCTTGTAATATAATTTTTGCATCACAGAGAGTCCAAAATGTTATTATATATTGCAAGAAAAACAAATGAAATTCTATTAACGAAAAATTTGCCGAAAAAATTAATTAGTCTTAACATTACCCAAAGTCGCAGTTTACTTTAATCTTTGTGTATGAAATTCATATTTTTTTAATATATTCTTAAACAACGTTGTCAGCATTCTTCAAAATTCAAAAATATTACTTTATGCTGATGACACTAAAATTTTTCGTGAAATTAAATGCCTTTCTGATTGCCGTTTACTACAGAATGATTTGGGTCGCTTAGCACAGTACTGTATTAATAAATTATACTTAAATTTAGATAAATGTCATAAAATAACTTATAGTAGAAAAAAAACCCATACTTCATAACTATAGTCTTCAAAATAATAATCTTCACAGAGTCACCGAGATGAAAGACCTGAGGGTAAGCCTAGACAGCGAGCTACTTTTTACCTCACATATCGATAAAAACACTGCTAGGGCTTACAGGATGTTAGACTTCATCTTTCGCCAATGTTCTCATTTTTAGAGCTCTAGTACTTTGGTGTTATTGTATAATGCGTTTGCGAGATGTTTTGGAATACGCATCAACAGCTTGGAATCGCCAGTATATGACGTATATCGATTTTATTGAAAACATTCAGAATAAGTTCATTAAGCGTATGAAATATAGATACCCATAATTCCCGATTGACGTAATCACGCCTTTGAAGCTACGAAGAGAGCAACGTGATCAATATTTTCTTTATAAAATAATAAATAAAATAATAAATCCCCCGTGTGGTGCCGGGGTTAAAGAACTGCACCACCCCATCTCTTCCCGTCGTTGTCGTAGAAGGCGACTATGGGACCATTCCAGAGGATGGGCAGCAGCGTCTCTCAGCGATTATTCTCACCTTACTGCGATTGCCAACCCGCCTGCCAAGCGTGGCGATTATGGCAAATCCCCTCAAAAAGATTTATCCTTGAGGGAGGCCTTTGTCCAGCAGTGGACGTCTTTTTGGCTGAGATCATGATGATGAAAATAATATGGTTGAGTCACCTTATCTTACAAGTAAGTTCTTTTGCGTCAATAGACATAAGTCATTATTATTTGAGGCGAGCATATTTTTACCTTCTTCTGGTTTTCATGAGCATGAGCTCGACACAGCTATCTCATCAACAATGTTTAAGTTAGCACTATCAAAAATTTCGAATATTATAAGGAAGATAACATTTGAACCTTTAGGAGTGTACTATTTTTGTTTCGGCCTACTATTGTCTTGCGGTATCATGCAACTGTCAGGTGATAGTAAGGTATTTACGTTTTACGAGCCCTGTGAATGCGTCCCATGAAGCCATTGAAGAGGTCCCTAAGGAAGAATGGTCCAACTTCTTTGTACAGTGGTTTCAGCGATTGCAAAATGCATTAATTGCGAGGGAACATAGGTACTATGAAAAACAATAAATGTATCGAAAGTCTTATATCTAGTTTTATTTTTCAGAATCCAGAAACTTTCAGTATACCCTAAGTACTCGCTAAAACTAATAAACGGCTTGACCGATTTCAATAATTTTTATTTTGTTTTGTTCGCTCTAATACAAGAATAGTTTTAAAAAAAAGGTAAAAATACAGAGAAATCGAAAAATTAAAAATTGGTTACTTTGTATGGAAATCGCCATTTTGAAACGAAGCCAGGAGTTTTCTAGAGTGAACGGCATCACGCACTAGTGTGTGTCCCCGTGCCCTACTAGATTCTCCGAGGGGTTCGGATCGGATCGGGAGCGGAACAACCCGAAGGCACCTCTAAAAGCTCGTACCTTGGCTCGGGTTGATCATATCGTGGGGGCTCCACCCCCAGCAGAGCCCAGTTACATGTCTGTACCTGGTGTAGAGCGCGTGTGAACCGGCTCGTCGTACACTTGTTCTACGAGTACGGTGTCTTGGGCCTAAACTAGTGTGCATGTTTATTGTGTTCTGTAATGTGTAGTGGCATTTAGAGGGAGGAGACGGGCGGGCGGGACGATATTTCATATTCAGTACCAGGTACTTTACAGTGTGTTCTTTCTCACTCAAAAGTTTTAAAATCTTTAGTCTGTGTTAGCGAGTTGCAGCTGAAGATCCTTACGTATTTACAGAGTGTTTCCACAGTGTTTCCAAGCAAACCGGACATTGTTGCAACACTTACAGCCACTTAGAGGCTTGTTTCAGTTTTTATGGACTAAGTTTTGCGGCCATTAGAACTGGAATGAGATAATGCAAGCATGGACTAAAACGAGAATCTTTTGTTGAGATAAGATAAGAAAGTGACTACAAAATACTGAGAAATTAAATTTCAGAATTAAAGATAAAGTGAGGATTCAATTGTATTTGCCTAGGTTATGTTATAAATATAACTAGCATTTAAAATTAAATAGAAAAAAACTAGTGCTGAAGCTACGACCTTTTCCCAGAATTTCGACCGAACCCTAACAGAAAGGTAGCATTGAAAAATATTTTTTGGTATTTAATTTCCACACATTCAACAATCAAAAACATTATAATTTTTGCGTATGAACTATTTATAACGGGGTTTAACGCAACGCACGGTTTAAGCAAATTGAAGAATAGAATATTTATTTATAAAAGTGACCAATACTCATAATGTGTTAGTATTTTACGTGTTAGTGACATGATATTATTTATTTTTAATATGAACACTTATTAAACCGCACTTCATTACAGCAATGATTTAGGTATCGGCAATCAAGCCTGCTGGCGACCATGCTTAGGATGCTGTTGGTGCTGCTCCGCACCCTGCGCACCAGAGACGCGCGAAACAAACAAACGAATTTTGTCTGAAATTCTCATGTGCGTGTTCTTCAACAAAAATCTAAGAAATCTAAATCTGCGATATTTGCAGTAGTCTCATTCGCAGATTAGACTCGTTCGGTAACTAGATTACCGACGCCGTACATATTGTAAGTGCGCCGGGAACTTTAAGTAAAGGGCGCGAGACTTTCAAGGCCTAAGTTGTCAATGATCGATAGAGTGCTGTAATAAAAAAACAGAAGGGAGCGAGGGAAATGTTAGCGACCCACAAAACCTACTTTTTTATAATTATTGAAGGGGGATATAAGTATTATGTGATTTTACACACTTGCGATTCTTTCTTTGTACACACGCCTGCACATCAACCTACCCAAAACTGTTAAATTTCTTCAATGCATTGTCAACCTTATTGTGCATTGTTTGTATTTGTGTGCGGGGGAAGTCGATGGCGCAGTGGTTAGCCCGCCCGGTCTGCGATTGCTAAGGTAAAACAATGTCCACAAATGCCGGTCATTGGGTGAGTGACTTAAAATGTATCATCTTGAGCTCCTCCGTGCTTGGAAGGCACAGAGCTCAAGATACACACATAAACTACCAATCCGCAGTGGACCCACCTGGTAGTTTATTGCCCGTTCGGCATGTGGTGTTTCCATCCATAGGAAAGGCAGTGGGGACAACATGAACTGGTGACAATCACGTGCATGTAGACTTCGGCAACTCAGCCGAGGCTTAAATAAACAATAGGCAAACAGTGCTTTCCTAGCGAACTTCCTTGCTTTGTAATGGACAATTGGACATCCATAAAACCTACACAGTTTTCGCAAATAATTTGTCTTCTATTAAGCCGTTTTGTCAGAACCTTTTCTCTTCGCATTAGGGTCAGTCTTCCTCGAGATAAAACCTATCTATTAAAAGCTTTTTTTGTTACAAAGTCAACTGACAATGCGGAAGGCAAGCCTAACAATCAGATTATCCCGCACACACGGTACATAATTTAAGTATGTGCGGAGTGGGGCCACTGTCTTTATCTCGCGGTATGAGCGCGAGTGGCACTCATTCCGGGCTTAAGGGCTCAACAAACAGGATGTAAGACTTTGGAGGCTCAACGTTTGATGGATTAATATGTCTCGTAGATACGTCGAACGAGTAATTGGGGATTTTATAAGGCATTTATAATCGTATAATGGGTGGGATGAACGGAGAATCGTGCGTATCCCTACTTTGTTAATTTGACAAGTTGTGTGACTTAATAAGCTTCATTGTCAATGTAAGTTGAAGCGTTGTTACTTATGTATCAAGAAGCGGGAGCCTTTATCTGGAGGTAGTACCTGCAGTTTCTTGAGAACGGGTTTTATGATTCGAAGTCTTTTGTGGAATGACGAGGGCGAGTTTACCGCATTCTTAGGTATCTGTACTGGGGGAGCTTCTTATTTCGGCCTTGGAAGTTTCCTTGTGCTGCGAAGACCTGTATATCAACGAACTCTTTAACAAGATACAATGGAGAAAAATAGTTGGAGCTGTAGTAGGTGGGGGCTATCCGGGGTCACCGTGAGGACGGAACGCTTGTTTACCGTTTTGGTAGGTGGAGGCTAGAACTTAGGCATTTTTTCTGCGGCCCTACGAGGAAACTGAAGGGTTTTGGTAGAGTCATCTGAAGGATGATGCTGAGGAGTATCTAGAGCCCAATTAGGGTGATTATAAACAAAAAACAGTTCAAATAGCACCCAACTATATCGTAGAACAAACGAAAATAGATCTGCATAAACTGTACCATATCATTGTGTAGAGAAAGCTTTATATAACGTGGAACAGTTTCAACTTGAATTGGTATTGTAAACAACCCTCTTTCTCCTCCTCGTTCTCTTCTTCGCTTTGTATTACAGTGTTTTCTAAAGTACACTCCAACAAAATTAATAGTGCACTATCCCCGTGAAAGCTACATTACAAAGCAGGCAAAACATCTTCAAGGAGTACCTACATGGCGTTACTGAAACTGAATGTAGGAAACACATATGTACGGAAACCCTATGTACGGTTATACGTTTAAGGAGGTATTATTGTAAAAAAGGACATGGTATACTCGTTCAATTATTAAAGAAAATGACAATGCTTTAAAGCGACCTTCTTTTTAGTTAGTAGAGTAGTAGTCGAGTAGTAGCACTCGGCTCGATATCCGATCAATTCCTCGGTCAGGTAAAGTATGTTCTTAGTCTTGCGACGCATAACTCGGGTTTTCTGTGATCACCCTAGCATTTGGCAAGCGTATTTGGGCAGTATATACTGTCCCACTGCTGGGTCAAGGCCTTTATCATTGAAATCCAATAGAAGGATATTGGCTTAAACACCATGCGTGCCAAATGCAGATACGACTTTGTTCGCATTAGCTCTTACCTCGTTTGCGCTAGATTTTAGATTATGTGGAATACCTAAACAGATTGACTTTTTTATCACCGTCCAAATCTTCTGAGATGCTCACGTGATACAAACGAACAACTCTTACTATTGGACCAACTCCCTAAATCGAAAATAAAATTCAGCTGTTCCATACAAAACATCAATATTCATTCGACCAAATTGTATGGAACAGCTGAATTTTATTTTCGAGTTAGGGAGTTGGTCCAGTAGTAAGAGTTGTTCGTTTGTACCACGGGAGTCATCTCAGAAGGTTTGGACGGTGATAAAAAAGTCAACCTATAAAATCCCGGGCGACCGTTAGTCAATTAATAAACATACAACTGCAATAGTCGTTCTCCCCATAGGGAAAAGCGCAGATGTTCTCGGCCTATATTATGAACCAATGGCTGCGGTTATAGCCGTTATCCACAGCTAAATGTATATGAAAAGGCTAATACAGCAGGACGTTTGTAAGCTAATGATAATGATATAAGCCAAAAAAATATGCTGAAACTTGCAATTCCATTTTAGAGACTTGGCAATAGCACTGTGTGTGCCTACAAACAATTATTACGAGTCGTATTTAGCCAAAGCAAATTGACATTTTCGCTTCTACCTCGTTCAGCAACAAACAAAAAGGCAGCGTTCATTTTTATTGTACGGTAACAAACCTTCCTCACTCATCTTCTGCGTGAGTGGGCAAACAAGGGATCTGTTTGTGAAACCACTTTAAAATCACGAGTTGGAGTATAAATTGCAAATATAAATAAACTTCAAACGGCAAATAAGGACGTATTTACGTTCCGCTAATTCGTATAGAGTTAGACATGTTGTTTTGATGACTCGGGTAACGTTATATTGCCAAGCCAAAACACGGTAATTAGACAACATCACATACATTGTTCTGATACCAAGGAAAGTAGCTAAAGCACTCGTTTTATGGAAATCAGAAACAACGACGGTACCACAACCGCCCAGACCCGCCACAATATAGAAAAGTTCGTATTCGACATTACCCGACCGGGAATCGAACCCGGGACCTCAGAGTTAGCGCCACCCAAAATAATTGAACACAAAAATGCAATCATAATATCGCAATTACACTATATTTATGACATATGCATTTTTGTGTGCAGTGGATTTCCGCAAAGTAACGCCTGTTTCCATTAATCACTGTAATTGAAGCTACAATGTGTATAACAGTCTCAAACTACAGTGTTTTGACTTAGCACGGTGGCGATGATAACACGGCTTCTACTCGTAGGACCGTTGCCGTGTGTTTGCTGTACTAACTAATATTTAATTAAAAATGGATAGGTATGATCACAGAGTTGAGGAGGCATCTACATAATTAAAATAAAATAAAGTTTTTTTGTTTGTTTGTTTCGGATTTTTAATGCATAGCTCGGGTTTGTGATCGTAACCTGCATTTGGCAAGAGTGGTAACTAAGATATCCATCAGTTTTAGTGTTGACTTAATTGGCATTGAACTAAGAGATTTTATTATTATGATAGTAGTCTAGTTTATTAAAACTAAACTAGAACTCTCATCTATATTATGTTAATACAAAAAATATCAAATACATTTGAACTCCTCGCAATGAACTTCCATCACCAGCTTATTTTTGTGTCCCCTGCTGGGGCATGAGTCTTCGCTATGGATGTATAGGGAGAATGGGCCCTAAATCACGCGTGCCCGGTGCGGATTGGTGGTTGTTAACGACTGCTAATGCAGCCGGGACCAAGGTTAGAGATGATACGTTTTTGGTCACCCATCCCGTGACTGGCCTTTCCTAAAGTTGCTTAACTTTAGCAATCGCAGACCGGGCGCGTTAACCACTGCGCCATCGAGATCTTCAGCTTTTGCTTCCAACCCCGCTTAACATTAGGTAAGGTTATCTGCCTTTCCTAGAATATAATTAAATCTTGACCGTTTATTCTTAAAGAATTCAGTCTCAAAGATCAACCTAAAAGAGATCGAGCAACGATCATACAAAACACGTGCTAAAGCTCTAACTAAGAGCGATCGTTCTCTTTGCCTCGAAGCTAGCAATTGATGTTATTGACTTTGCACAAGCCCAGATACGCCCACAATTTAATTTTGTACGCCGTTCACGAAAAGACAAAAAATAATTCTCGGAAGCCAATAGCGAGCTGTGGAAACAGACGGAAGTGTTAGTGACTGATCAATTGGAAACATTTAGACGTATCCGGGAAAAGACCGCCCGCGACGTTTGGAACGGAACGTTTTGTCACAGCGCTGCCGGCGTCGGAGTCAGAACGTCGACACTAGTTTTCTTTCAAACACGTTATAATAGACAGGTACCTAATATAAAAGAACCACAAATAATCGGGAATCGAACACGAAGCTCGAGTGGGAATTCCTGAGGGTGTTTGATTTTTTCTTGTAAAATTTTATATTAAAACAAAGCATGGTAAAATTTTACAAAATATCGTTTTCAATAACGTATGGCAAATAAAAGTCGCATTAAGCACCCTCAACGCACGTACCAATACACGTTTCTCGTCCAT
Source organism: Eudonia truncicolella (assembly GCA_949315975.1). NCBI lineage: Eukaryota > Metazoa > Arthropoda > Insecta > Lepidoptera > Crambidae > Eudonia > Eudonia truncicolella. The sequence goes on from OX438836.1 coordinate 15,129,667, forward strand.
GCATCGGCACATCGTATCAAATATCAATTTTCTACCAGAATGGAGGCGGGCTTTCCATAATTTTAATGCCATTTGCTACAATCACTTGTTACCGTTGACTGGTTGACATGGGCTTGATGTTATGTTGCATTACTAATTTTGTTGTTGAGTTAAAATATCGAATACATATAAGTAACACAACCTATGGTAATAGTTCAATTTTTTTTTTACCGTTAAGATAAGACATTTTAATTTGGAGACAACCTTCATCTTACCTTATGACTAATGACGATTAGGTAAAATTAGGCCAAATGGAACCGTTCTTTACCATGTAGTCTAACAGCTGAGGAATTGGCTATCTTATCTCTTAACGTCAGAACACAACAATGATATTAACATTGTTTTCAAAGCGATTGACTTAGATACAACAACGGTAGCTAATCTGGGGGACATAAAAATATACTGTATCACCAATCAAACCGAGCACAAAAAATATATATAACTTGAATCTCGGCGTTTGAGACCGATGTTAAATCTAGTGGTTGAAATTAACCACCTATAATGTTGTAGTGACAATTAGAAGCAGTTACTTTCAAAATTTTTAAGAAGAAGAAGGTAAGCATTTATTATAACACACACATAGGTACTTAATATACAAAAAATAAATGAAGATGACAGTATACACACAAGAAAAAAAATAGGATGAAACAAAAAGAGTAATAAAAATGTAAACAAAGAGTGTGAAGTTAATGGGTCCTGTCTTAGCATAAGCTTCTGTTCCATTCGTGTTAAACGAGTATACAGTCCGATCCGATCCGAACCCTTCGGAGAATCTAGTAGAGCACGGGGAGACGCCTTAGTGCGTGATGCCGTTCCCTCTAGAAAACCTCCAAAAATGATTCGTTTCACACGGCTTGAAGTTCCTTTAAGTTTCTCGCCGCCCCCAAAAAAGCCCGGTGAAGCTGAAAATGCCGTTTGAGGCAATCAGCAATCCCTCTCCCAAAAAAAAAAGTGTATATAGTGCGGGTGGGGGAAGACCGTCAGTGTCATTTGCCAGCGGAACGTTGAAGCGTACGGACGTGCCCACGCCACACGCCTAAACAGCAACTAAGATTAGTTTATCATAACCCCTTAAATAGTGGACACTACAATTACCACAACAAAACCTTTCCATTAACAATTTGATATTTAGAACTAGTCGATTAGTAGCCGACAATTCTCACCACAATTTTAGTTTAAACTGTTGACAATGAATACAAATTTCATGCTAAATACAGGATTTGCATTGCAATTCACCAATACCGTATGCACTTTAGCTACGCAGAGTAGTAATGAAATGAAAATCTATTTTCCACACAGCTAATACTAGGCGTACACTCACGTGAGCCAAACGGGCACAATTGTTATAATCCGCAATTAGTTATGGTATCCACAGTAGCTCAACTGAAAATCCGTTGAACTATTGACTATAGTGTAAACAATACTTTAAGAGTAACCAAAGCAGCGTCCAGTTTTAAAGTTAACCCTAGTATTGATTGACTTGCGACATAGTTGACAAACAACGTTGGTCCTAGTTTTTGTTCAGGGTATAGAAACCTAAAATAAAAATATTAATTGACTTGCGACATAGTTGACAAACAGTGCCGGCCATAGTCCTTAAAACACTGTATATATGTAAAAGTAAAAGCTTCTAATAAAACACTATCACTCATTTATCTCAAAAGGCGCCAACAATTTTTTTTTTTCAGTTTTTGCATTTAGATTTTTTTGGCGCCCCCTATCTTGGACACGGATCTTAGAACAGCTCGGAAAAGCCCGCAGCGCAGCTGCTGTTGCGTGATTGCGTGTGAGAGAGGTTCTATGTGTGCATTGCTCGAGCCCCTTATTTTGTGCCGGCGGCGCCGGCGGCAACAACGGCCATCTCCACACGCTCTACCCTAGGGCCGGCGCTGTTGACAAAGCTAGTCTAGTATCCGGTGCACAGATCTACTATTAACATATTTATGGTCTGTAGTCTGATGGTAGATTAAAAAAAAAAAATTAAAAAAATACAATGAATCTGATTGAATGACGACCGATTAACACCTATTTCTACCGACAAGCAGTGTCTTTTTGCATTGCTCTGTTCCAGTTCGAAGAATACTAGATACAGTGAAATTACAGAGCATTGATAATAATTGATGATTGATTTAATTTACGGAAAAACTTATTTTTGTACAACAAAAACTTGTTAGAATTTTGTTAAATTATATACCTAAAATTCCAAAATTTTATGACTTTATATGATTCTTTCACAAACATTACATTTTATACCGACTCGACTATAGAACGCCAAAACATGAAACACAACACTTTAAACTTTCGATTTTACAAAATAGTATTTTGAATACTTCACAGGTTCGAACATAATTAAAAATTAATTGAAACATTGCAATATAGAGGTAGTATTACCTATTAACCCTTACTGATCAACGTTTCATTGGTTTCATACAGGTCACCGAACTTGGTAACGAGCTGAATGAATCGGCTATCTGATCGTTTTCATATACTTACATTTTGTAATCAAAATATTGGCAAATTACTCCTCTCTACTAGATGTTAAGCTGAAGCAGAAGCAGTATTAAAAGCCTTGCTGACCCGCTTTATAGGGATGTTGACAGCAACAATAAAATATAGAACAAACAATAATAAATTATATAAACAAAACAAAAATATTTTATAAATAGCTTGCCTACTTCATAGCTGATCTTTAGTATTTGTAAAAATATTATGACCAGATGTTAATGACGGTAGTTGTTGAAATTGAATTGGCGCCTTTGGCTTTCAAAGTAAAAAAGTAACTAGTGTTGAATAATTTCGGCGAGCTGGTTAAAAGCACGATAGTTCAATTGGGAGAGCATCTCACCCGGTATGTCAGAAGGGTGCAGTTTCAAATAATGCTCGTGGACATTCTTTTGAACATATGTGTTTTTGTAATTTGTTTCGCAAAAAAATTTGCGTTAAAATTATATAAACAAAACAAAAACATTTTAATTCCAAATAAATGAAATCACGTAACAGTTCTTCAAAACCTTGACCAGTTTTTTATTTGACATTAACAGTAACATTGAACGCAGCTATAAATCCTGAAGTAGCTGCAAATCTGGGTATCCCTTGCTGTCTAGACGTCTCAACAAGCCCGGTGAAGCTGAAAATGCCGTCTGAGGCAAATAGCAATCTCTCTCCAAAAAAAAATCTAGGCGTCTCTAGTACGATTTCCTCCAGACTCATACCGTAAAACTACATCTGTAGAGAACAGGAGCTGTGATCAATGTTTAACTTGATTTGAAAGTAACCCCGTTCTACCGTACCTAAAAAGCTTATAATAAACACCCAATTGACAGAACAGAATAGTGACGTCATAGTTTGCTATTCCCATACAATTTCTATATAGCATCGTTTTGACAGTTGCTTAAAAGTTTATATATTGACTAACCAGTCAACTACCCAATTTTTTAGTAGCGATACTTACGCAAAATTAAACTTTATTCTATTTTGTTACAGGTAAAATATGCATTGTCGAAAACGTCAAAAGAAGCGAAGAGTGAAACACGGCGTCGTGCGATGGACGTGCCACATGAAAATGTAACATAAAACTTTCGGAATAAGAGTGAAAATGGCACGGTGCCCGACGATGTGTAGACCTAGCAATAATTATCTGATAGTGTTAATTCTGTTTCTGTGTCGGACAATAGTTTGTGACGGACAGTGTCCCAAGTACGCTGAGAAGCCGCTGGAGACACGAGTTCAAGACGCTTCCATAGTTTTTAGAGCAGTGGTTGTACAGGCACATTATTTGGTAAGCATATATTTTTAAGTTTTATAAATAGACTAGTTGTTGCCCGCGACTTCGTTCGCGAAGACTACAGTAAAAAAAAAGTATTCTATAATATGCTGGTTTGGGTCATGGTCTGTATATGAGGAAAGTTGCATTAAAATCCATTCAGTTGTTTTTACGTGAAAGAGTAACAAACTTCCATCCATACTTACAAACTTCGCGTTTATAATATTAGTAGGATATAAAGAAATAAAAATATAATTTTTTTAAACTATAAAAACTCACATACTATTTGACATTGATATACAACGTGTCACAGAAAGGTGTGGTCAAAATGAAAAGATCCAAAGTGTATCCGATCTAGATCTAGTATGTATAGTTACTAACACATAATAATTAACTTTAATTGTTATGCAATTTTCAACTAAATATTGTGACGACCCGACACATCAAAATAAACAATTCACAGCCCTAGTTGTTTAGTAACCCCTGTGTAGGTACTTACATATATGATCACTGCTGATTGCGTATGCGCGCCTGACGCGCATGTCTTCACTAATGTAAATATTGAATTAACAATTGCATGACAAAATAAAGTAATAATTAGTTTTTGTTTCGTTTATATAATTTTAACGCGAATTTTGTTGCGAAACAAATTACAAAAACACAAATGTTGAGCGCCTTTGGCTTTCGAAGTAAAAAGTAAATAGTGTTGAATAATTTCGGCGGGCTGGTTAGAACCACGATAGCTCAATTGGAAGAGCACCTGACCCGGTATGTCAGTAGGGTGCAGGTTCAAATCCTGCTCGTGGAAATTTTTTCTACATTTGTGTTTTTGTAATAATTAGTTCTTAGTAACAACACATACAAGATCAAGATTGGATACACTTTGGATCTTTTCATTTTTACCACACTTTTCTGTTACACGTTGTATAAACGAACTATAGAGACAAAGTTAAGTAAACAAATAACATAATGGGTTTACAAGAATACGAGAGTACTCCTGTCAAACATCTTGCACAGTGCCTTCATCTCACCTGATGTTAAGTGGTGTTAGGGCCAATGGTGGAAGCGCACTTCACCTGGAATCATCAACTACTGATATGATATCCCAAAACATTGATGTTATGGCGACATATTTAGATAAAATGGTGATAGCTAGCCAGGTGGACCATTTTTTTTTTTGAGAGAGATTGCTGATTGCCGCTGCGGCTTTTTCAGCTTCACCGGGCTTTTTTGGGGGCGGCGAGGAACGTAAAGGGTCCCTCAAGCCGTGTGAAACGAATCACCTTCAGAGGTTATCTAGAGGGAACGGCATCGCGCACAAGTGCGCGTCCCCGTGCCCTACTAGATTCTCCGAAGGGTTCGGATCGGATCGGACCAGGTGGACCAACAAGCCCTACCACCAACCAAACCGATTACACAAACATGTATTCCCGCTGGGAATTGGCTGGGAATTGAACCCTGGACCTCTGGGTCTGAGACCGGTGGTTTTAACCACTAGACCACAAAGGAGGTTAAAAGGAAAGGAAAGAAAAGGAGAATTTAGAATGATAGAAGGACACATCACAGAAAAGTCCTTAAATGATTTACTTCAAGAATCATTAAATCCGGTAGTCAGCCAGCAGCTAACACGTTAAATCTTTCATAGTAATTTTTTTTAATGAGAACTTACAAATTTAAATTGGTTTACTTAACATAAAAACCAAATTAAATTAGATCGCTAGTACTCACATAAACACATGCCTAAACGCACAAACACTCATACACATGACCTGAAATTTAGACTTGCTGATCATAAAGGACCATCACACACCCTCACATATAAACACATATAAACGCTCATTGTTTAGTATTTTCTTTTTTTTTAAGTGATAAGTTAAATGAATATTGTATAGAGACTGTAAACTGTACACTTATAACATTATATTTATTGGAAAACCAGTCTCCTGGTACGGGTGTTAAGCCTAAAAGGAGATTCTAGCCACTGGCTTTTGTAACATGAAACTTTTTGACGAAATAAACTTTATTCTTATTCTTTATTCAAATAACTTAAATATTGCTTTTCATTCCGTCCAAACAACTCCACAGCTTTAATAGAAGTAACGACATTTATAAAAAAAAAAGTATATCGTTACCAAATATTCAATTTAATACAAATATAGGCAGTTGATATACATATAGCATAATTACAAATGTGGCTTTATGTTAAATCCCCCGGGGTTTTGCATGCTAATACTAAAGAGAATTATGAATTCGACCATTAAAACGGACTCATTTGGTCAGCCTCATTAATTGCAACCTATCGCTAAACTATTAATTAGTGATAATGTTTACTCATTTCTCATTGCTCGTACTATAATCGTAACTTCAATCCTTCTCTAAAGGCAAATAATATAATTATATACATTTTTATATTTACATCCCAACTGTTTAGTACAAATCGTCAGTTATCCGTTATCCGTTGTCCGTATAGACCTCAGAACAATATGAGGTCAAACATATACTATATGCTTTTGTTATTTGGTAAGTTAAAGGTAAATGCTGAGCACTTTTGTAATTGGGCACGGATATACCTTATTAACTGTACATAAATGTATTTTAGTATGCTTCCTATCTGTTGTCTGTAATTGTGCCTTAAATAAAAAATAAAATAAAATAAAATAAAATACGATTTCTGTCAAGGCAAAATGTAAAAAGTGTATGCGAAAAAGAGTGTTAAAAAAGTTACTTATAATAATAATAACAAATCTTTATATCAGGTAACATACAATGTAACAGATAGTAAAAATACAGAGCGGCCCATATAATAAATACCTTACAGACTAACATATACAAAAAAAAATTGTTAGTATACAAAATAACTTAATAACTATGTTAGTATTATTTGATTGGCACCCACTGTGCCAACTTGGTAGCCACAGGCAACTTTCCATGGAAGCGCCTGTAGACTACACCCTTCGGCCAGAAGTCCTCCTTCATGAAGATGTCCTGCTTTGATGTCGGGACACGCGCCACAAACGCTTTGCCGCTCGTATTATAGCGCGACTCCAGCGGTCCAATCCTCAAATTATAGTTAGACTTCATTCGTATGAACTCTGCTGCCTCCAGCGATGTGGTGGTGTGATGCAGGCGGGACAGGTACATGGCCGTGGTCGGTGTCGCAGCACGCAGCAGGAAGTTGGGCCCTAACGGTGCGGTACCGCAACGGTTCTGGCTTGCTCGCTGACGACATCGCTTCTTGTTTCGAAACACGACGAAGCCATCCTCGTCTTGATCCGGGTGAGCGATGTTTCGTGAAGCGGCCTTTGTCTCAGCGACAGGTATTTTGTATTGGCGGCAGCAACAGCGGCGAAATCGCGGCTTCGCCACGGCCGGCGATACAGGCAGCGAGGCGGCGCGGCGGCGGCGGCGCCGGCGGGGCCAGGCGCGCGGGGCATAGGGACTGCGCTTGCGGCTGATAACTGCAACGGGCCGCGGTGGCCTAGCCCGCGCCTAGGCTCGGCTCGGCTCGGGTCGTATCGAAGACGGCGCCAAAACTGCTGAATTGCAGCTAGACGTATCGAGGCAGGCCCCTCATCGAGATTTGACATATGAGATCGCGATCGATGACCCACTTACCGCGCGCAACTCACTCACAGTATTTTCGGATGCCTGAAATTTCTGCATCACTTCAGCCAAACTCGCCTTCAGAGACACGATGGCCTTCAGGAGGCAGGTGACGTCGACATGATCGAAAGTGACGGGAGGCAACTTGTTGAGGTCTCTCGCCACAAACGTCGGCATGTCATCTGGATCGGTTCCTTTGATCAGTGTTATGATCTCCTGTAGGCTGTTCTGCGTCCCGTCTCATCTCTGAGACACCATCTGGTCACTCTTGCCGACTTCGCTGCGGCCACCTCATCTACACTGAAGCTGGACTTGCAAATTTGCACTGCGCTCACCTCGTCCATGACGTCCAGCTTGTGTTGTAGAAACGCCAGGAGATCATTTGCCACGAGTTTGTCACTCATGACGCTAATCGAGCAGCGGCAGGCGAGCAGCTTGCGCCGCGCTACGCGTAATTTTGTTTATTTTAATATGATGCGTCTGCACCGATCCGCATCGCGTACACTTATGAACATTGTCTTTGAGTAACCCAATCATTAAACATTTGAACCCCCATACACGCGCTAAATACCTACGATGATTGATAAGCGAAGCTACCGAGTTATAAAAATCAATTAAATTCTAATAAAAAAGGTGTTTATAATTGAAGGAGCTCATTGTGTGTAAAACGGATTACCTAATATTTTAGGAATTACCGAAAAAGCATTTCAAACTTTGCAATGGTTTGAAATGCGTGTACAAAATAATTGTAGAGCGACTCATGTTTTCATTGTCAAAACAAAATAAACTCAACAGCAACAGAATAGAAAAGAATTCGTATTGTGCTGCGTTGACGAAAATAAATTTCTAACGGGTAAGTATATGTTTGTATCTGTCTTTGGCGGTAATACGGGAGGGTTGCGAAAGAAATATTAGCACTCTTAGAATTTCTTGTGCGTGTCGTTTTATTGTATATGATCGCGGACGGGAAATTCATACTCTGCCAACATTGGCGTTGACTATGACAAATAACGTGCGCCGGGGTACAAACGATGATTTCTTACTATTTTCACGCAAGTAACGTGGAACTTTAGGGCAGTCAGTGTAGGGTGAGGCTATACTTTTCATATTTAGTTACAAACTTTCCTTCAAAGTCTCGGCCTATAAGGCTAATCGGTTGTAATTAGCCTATAAATACTATCCCACTGGTTGCAAAGGCCTTCATCAAGTCATCGCTACATTAAATTTAATGGGACTCGACCACCATGCTTGCCAAATACGAGTTTTTAATCACAAACTCGTGCTTATAAATCGAAAATTCAAAGCATATACACTTGGTCCGACCTGTAAATTGAACCAGGACGTCCAGGTATTGTGCCGAGTGGTTTGCCAATCAGACACCGAGGCGAGGCGAATTTATTGATGATAATGGATAAATAATTATGTTGCTTTCAAAGCCAGACACGATTGAAGTAATTGGCGTTGATTTTGTTAATACATACTACAGATATCCACGTACTTTTGTTTATATTGAAAGGCCTGAAACCAGCTACAGGACGTTTCTAACAAACATTCCTTCAGAACAGAAAATAGTATTATCTGTGGAAAGCTAGAAAAGACGAATGCAGTCGTTATCTCGCCTCATTTGCGCCAACTCAGTTGTTGTTTATGGTAGAACCTTGCCAAACCAATGCTCATATAGATACTTCTAGTAAGGTATTTTGTTTATATTGTGATTTTATATTATTTGTAAATAAGGTGTAATAAGGTATAAAAGCAAAAGGTTGGCGACGTATAGCTTCTGTGGACTTTGTTAATAACTTTAAACCGTTTCAATGCTACAAAAACACAAATGTTGAAAAAATTTCCACGAGCAGGATTTGAACCTGCACCCTTCTGATATACCGGGTCAGGTGCTCTTCCAATTGAGCTATCGTGGTTCTAACCAGCCCGCCGAAATTATTCAACACTATTTACTTTTTACTTTGAAAGCCAAAGGTACCCATTCAATGTTAACAACTACCGTTATTAACACCCGATCATAATATTTTTACAAATACTAAAGATAAGTTAAGAAGTAGGCAAGCTATATATAATTTTTTATTTTTTTTTGTTTTGTTTATATAATTTTAACGCAAATTTTGTAGCGAAACAAATTACAAAAACACATTTCAATGCTATTTATTTTTATTTATATATTAACTTAAGAAGCTCAACAGCTTTAATGTAACAATTATATGTCACAGCAATCACAGCCGCGTTTCACAAAACGGTTAAAGATATTTACGCATTAACTATAGATACTCGTACAAATAGTTTTTTCTTTTTAATGATACGAAAGTTTACATAAAAGTGCTTCAAATAATTAAAAAAATAATAATTCAAAATGAACTTTTACAAGTATTTTATAAACGTCAATTCAAAGCCTTGACTTTGTAAACACTACGGTGGAGACCTTGTACCGAGAAGAAGCCGGAAGAAACTCGGTTTGTTTTTATTATTCATATATTACAAAAAAGTACGTCAAGCAAAATACATTTTTCCTTTCTCTGTATTTCAAAAGAAAGTATTTACAACAATTATTCTAAGACTACATTACTAATGCAAAATAATAAATTAATAATGTCATCCATTAAGTAACTTCGACGCATACTTTATCATTTAAATTGTCCCAATATTTGCTTGAAACCCTAAGATTAACGAAACCCCAATAAAATAACCAAACGCAATTAATAGCCACTTAACCCCAATAATCAGGAGACCGAAACGTTTTAGCCCCGAATTAAAATGTATTCAATAATAGAATGGCATGAATGAACTTTTCGATAACGATAAATTGGAATCAATGAGACTAACTTTGAAGCAATTAAAACTGTTATAGTTAGCTGTTATACTTAAGTTTATCAAAAGTTTTTTTAGAAAAATTAAAAGAGTTCGATGGAAAAGTTTTAATAAGGAGTGTACACACACCTGCACATCAACCTAACTCCTCAATAGACTTTGAACTTTATAACTAAGTTATATGGTTGATATTGTATTGAAGAAATTTGACAGTTTTGGATAGGTTAATGTGCGTCTGGCGTCTGTACACGAAATGCAATGTCTTTAATAGCATTAGCTTTTATAACTTTACAAACAAAGTTTATTAATTTAGATGGTTGCAACTTTTTTTTATTTATTTCCACACTAAACTTTCACAGATGAGCGCTCTCATTCTCTTGGACTGCATCGGCTGTTTACCATCCGGCAGGATGTGGTCACTACGAGTCAATATATTAAAAAAAAAACATCTAGTTTATATATTTTATTTCTTTTAGTTGATGGCTTCGTGCGATTAGCACATTTAGCCAGTGTCAAAGTAATTTTTCTTACAAGTAATACATAAATATACAATATTTCCTTCCAGTCAGTATGATGATGAATGATAATAAAAATGAGAAGTGAGAAATGACATACCCCCAACCCCTCGAGTATCTCAGTAAAGATGTGAGATTTACTAATTCCTCGGCGGACTTCTTGAGAGAATTTAAAAAGTAGTAGTTGCACTGTTTTGTTTCATTTCCCAACACTCATGCACACTTACGAACACTTAACGGTTAATAATTCACCATTATTTCACATTAATATTCGACATAACACAAATTTTTGAAAATAAAACAAAACCGCGGACATGACTCTTCACTTTCCCGCCAAGAAGTCCAACATCTAGTTATGTATACAGAATTAAATTATAAGTTATATCTTGCATTAATAACTTTACAAAAACGATTTCCGCTCACCAAATTTTTATTTTATTTTTTATTTTTATTTTTATAAAAAACCGTAGGAAAAAAAATATTAAAAATGTTTTGTGCAACTGCAAACACTAATTGATAATAACTATACATAATTTTCCAATTAATTATAATATAAGTTACCTACATCACTAAAGACAAAATAAAACCTATAAATAAAAAATGTCCTCCAGCTGTGGGCTCATGGGAACGGTCCCAAGAATGCTGGCAACATTACCTCTTTGGATTGCCAAGCTAATACGTTGGCAGAGGTAGCTGCCAGCCTTCGTTTTTGTAAAGTTATTAATGCAAGATATAACTTATAATTTAATTCTGTGTAATTTGGAGTATGATGCAACTAACATTAATAAACTGTTTTTATATCAAGTTGATTCTTTTTAAGTTTTTTTTACGTTATGTATACACTTTTAAAACTTTCGCGTTCCATAGTTAAACAAAAGAATTTAAACGGGCATTGACGCAAACTAATTAGTAAAAAGGTATCATACCTTCTTTATACCCGACGTTTCGACTGAGTTACAACGGCCGTGCTGTCGCGATGTCGCACCTCCGTTTGCGCGGCAGAGTCTTCATCCACCGTCACATTATAAACTGTCACAATTTATGTTTATCTAATTATGTGTTTGCAAAAAATATTGATTAAATTCAATTATTATTAATGACTTATCATCGTCATTCTATACTTACTTCCCACTCTGTGAGTGCTCATTATTCCTACCACGGGGTACTGAAGTACCCCCGCACAAAAATGTTTAATAAAATAAAAGTAAGTGATATTTTTTTTTAATATTATTTTAATATTGATTTTTTTGAAGAGCACCTGACCCGGTATGGCAGAAAGGTGCTGGTTCAAATCCTGCTCGTGGAAATTTTTTCAACATTTGTGTTTTTGAGTCTAGTTTAGGTAGTTATAGTGTTCAAAAGTGGTTTGTGTTATGTTCCAGATAATTATATTTATTTATTCATTCTATATGCTGTTTGAAATAAACTATTGTTATGATTGCGTGTCGGTTTAAAGGTCTTGGGTGTAAGGGATTATCTAAATAGCTTAGAAACGCACGCAAGCCTAGTCGGTAATGTAAATTTACCCTATAGGCACAATAGAGCTGACCTATATTAGCGCAGTTAGTAATAAATCCGAGGTAGTGTTGCATGGCATAGTTAGGGTGTCTGAAATGATATTATCGATATAGATAATATAATTTATTTCAAGATTCCTCTACGGGTTAGCACTTGGCTTTCATCATACCTGATTTTAAGCGATGATTAGGCTGAACGTGCCTATGCAGGTCAGAAGAAAGACAATTCATCCGGACCTCAATTATAAAAGAGTTCTTTTAGCCAGTTGGCTATCTTATCGCAATCTATCGATACATTTGTGTTACGATATAAGATAGTTATAATTCTATTAATATTATGATATGGCAACCTTATTAGGTAAGATAGTCGTTGTCAACAAGGCCGATATTAATTTAGCCCACTATTACCAAACCAAGCTGAGCCGATTTCAATGTGTACCTACCTATAATTCGCGCAAACTTTATAAACAATAAAAGAGCAACTAATATTTTTCTTGCAAGACTTTGTTGTCTATTATATAGGTAGTTTTGTCGTTTACTAACTATCGATATCGATAGATCGGAGACCATCGATATATGATATCTATATTTAGCCAACGCACAACACTAACCTGAGGTAAGCCCTAAGCCTTGCATACGTTCAACTTACACGGAACTTTCTCAATACCATTGACTTGATTTAAAGTAATAGAATATTGTAGTTGCCTAGCAGATATTACTGCAAGCAACTTTAGCAAAAGTTGAAACTAAATCCTATCATGTGTATTGAACTTTGTCATTATCGTATGGGGCAGTGCAAACGCGACTGGTGCAAATCAAGTTAATGTGGAATAAAACTATTTTCTACAGTACGTACGTAAGTACATTTATTATGGTTATATATATAATTATGCGAAAATTTTGTTGTGCTACTGTTATTTTTACATGCCGAATGTTTGAATCCCGCTCATGGATTTTTTTCAAATTTTAAATCCGACGACCGACCTTTGCCAAAGGTGCTTAACTTCAGCACTCGCAAACCGGGCGCGTTACCCACTGCGCCATCGAGCTCCTCTAACGGCATAGATACCAGAAAAAGTATTTAAAAATTACGGTAGAATGGGGCCTACTTTTCAGTCAGGAGTAGGTAACATACTAGATCATGTTCTCTAAAGTGGTCTTCTAAATGTAATTCTACTGTACGGTTCTAGAGATTATATAACACACTAGAACACTAGGGATACCTATTTTAGCAGCTAATGATGTATAGCTGCGATCAATGCCTGATTCAAAAGAATCCCCCCCATTTTAAGGTTATATCACGAAAAAGACTGAATAAAGCTACTTATTTAAAAAAAACCTGCCTGCTTAAAAAATAATAACTATATAGAAAATAAACTGAAAAGGCCGGAACAAAAAAAAAATCACTGGCTTTATGTAATTATTGAGTTTTTAACTTTTTTGGGCCTTTTCAGTTGATTTTCTATTTAGTTTTTTTTTAAGCAGGCGGGGTTTTGTTTTTTTAATTTTTTATTTTATTGACTGATGATGTATTATTTGTTTAGTATTACGCTAATGATAATCATGATATACCTTTTTTGAAATCCTTGTGTTGAGCCCTCTAATTAAAAAAAAAATTAAATAAAAAAATAATATGAAACAACTTCACATACATTGTTCTAATCCCAAATTCTCGTTCAAGCACTCGTTTCATGGAAATCAGAAACAACGACGGTACCACAACCACCCAGACCCGACACAATATCGAAAAGTTCGTTTTCGACATTGGCCCGTCCGGGAATCGAACCCGGGACCTCAGGAGTTAGCGCCGCCCAAAGTCCGGCGTGCAAGCCACTCGGCTACGGAGGTCGTCAAATAATATACCCATATGTAGTATTCGAAAAAAAAATTGTTTTTCACCAAGTCCAATGGCGTCGCACAACCGCCATGTTTGTTTGTTAGCGTCACCTATCTAGGAACACTAGGGCAGCTAAGACGAATCTAACGATACCTCAATTATGTAAATCCGTTCAGCGGTTCTGGAGATATGAGGTAATAAAGAGTATTACATACATACCTACAAGATACGCGCGAAAAACAATATCTACCCTTCCTTTGCAGTCGGGTAAAAAGCATATTACACGACCACTAAATATAATATTATCTTTAAAGTAAAATGCTCTCGATAATTATATGTTATAATTGAATTTACTATAGCACAGTTTGATTTATTGTAAATTTTTATTGCATTCTTGACATTAAATTTTTTATTTACTTATACCTAACAATGTATATTTTACCATTTTATACAGTTGGACATCTAATAGTGAATTTTACATGTAATACTATGTAATTTTATAATTATGAAATATTAACACCAATTTATAAATATTGTAATACTAAACTACATTTCACAATAAAGTAAACGGAAAAAAGGAAGGGTTTAAAATGTTTGGATACGGTTGTTTAAGTTGAGGTCGCTAATTCAAATTCAAATTCAACTATGATCCAAGTGTTAGTAACACAAATATTCTTACATCTACTGTTAGTAACATTTAAAATTTAGGTTTTTATTTAACATAAAAGATTTGCCCCGTCTTCGGGTTTATAAGGGCCGTGATCCAGTGCCGCCTTAGCGCACTGTCCCACCTCCCCGCCAACACCCTTAGGATACTGTTGGGACTGCCAAGCATTCTGTTTTGGATCGATGCAATTTTTGTCCTGATCAGGGCATGAAAACCGTCCACGTGAGCATCGGCGAACATGCCCTGCAGAATCTCGGCAGTCCCACCAGCACCCGGAACATATTATTATAAAGGACGCGCAAAGCGTTGTAGCTCTTTTGCGTGTAGCTAACCCACAGACCGCTTGTGTAAAAGGATTGACAGTAGGACTTAAATAGTGTCACTTTTACCTCACTAGTACAATGCGCAAACCTGCGGGCCAGCATGTTACCTCGTACTGACAACGCTCTGCGCTCCCTTCCCATGTCACCGTCGTCAGCAGTGACCACGTGACCCAGGTATTTAAATGAGGGTACCACGCGTAACCACTCACCGTTCAGCTGAATAGGAGGGACATGCCTCCTGGAGACGCCGCGTTCCGTGAACACCACGCCTTCGCTTTTCTTACAATTGTATTTAAGACTGTGTTTAGAAGCGTATCGTTAACAGACACGCAGCGTCTCCCTCAACTAACCCACCGATGGGCTCAGGAGCGCTATATCGTCCGCGTAACTGATGTTATTGATCATTTGACCATCTATGGAACATCCCGCATGCTAAGGGGCCATTAGCTTTATATGTATACATTGGTTGTTCAAAAAATGTTTAAATCTTTTTTCTTTGTTTCAGAGCAAAACACTAGATTTAGCGCTAGTGTCGATATACAGAGGAGGAGTTGAATTAGCTTCAGTCAGCCAGTATGCTGGCTCACCATATAACACTACAGATAGGTAAGTGGATGTAATTATTGAGAGCAGTTCGCGCGCGCAAAAGCTATGATTAAAGTGCAGTGATGCTAGTAACTGGATTACTTAAAATTTTGAATATGCTCATCTACAAAATGTACAAACCATTTTATATGAAACTGAATTTAATTTTGAGGAACTGGCTAACTGGTTGTATTGATAAATCTGATTTCAATCAAACAATAACAAATATACTTCCTAGGGCAAAGAAAAAAGCTCGAATACAGCGCTATCAAAATAGAAAAACATCCAACAATTAAGCATGAGAAATAGTCCAAAATTTTTGATATTGGCAAAAAGTATTAATTACCGGAGCAACTAAATAGTTCGTTAATGTAATGTCACACACTGCTCTAACTAACCACAGCTTACAAGTAACCTATAGCATACAAAACATGAAAAATAGGTATCTACGAGTATATCTACAATACAGATGTAATAACTAATGACATGCAATGCTACTTTGAGAGTTCAGTGTAGCGTAGCCAAATTGTAGCCTCTATAATTTTGCACTCAAAACTAATTCTGAAAGTCGGTATCGTCAATATTTTTAATAAGTTCCGAAGCAGCTTAAAGTATTGGAGAAGCAGCGCGTTCTGCCAAACTGTTTGGCAGCTGCGCTTGTATTAAGATGCTCCCTCGCCAGGAGCGTTCGTCTGTTATGTAACGTTACAAGACCGATCATACATCAGTTGGGGAATAGAACCGCGTGCATAACAGAGCGCAACCTGTAATGTTACAGATTTGAGCTTTACATTGGTGAGTAACCATCCGATCCGAACCCCTCGGAAATCTGGTAGGGCACGGGCACACGCACTGGTGCGTGATGCCGGTCCCTCTAGAAAACCTTTAACGGTGCTTCGTTTCACACGGCTTGAGGAACCCTTTAAGTTTCTTGCCGCTCCCAAAAAAGCCCGGTGAAGCTGAAAATTCCAAGTGGCAATTCACAAACACTTTCAAAGAAAATAGGTAAGTGAAGAGAACCGAGCATTACAGAGCGCAACTTGATGGTAAAATGAGTAATATTATTACATTACATCCGAATGCTTTTCAAGTCAGAGAGGCAGTATTGGAATGTTATACTCAAAATCAAATGTGAAATGATACATTACAGGCGAATGCTCCTAGTGAGGGAGCACCTTTACGGTTATCCGAAAAGCCAGCAACTTGGTCAGCTCGTATTCATACGTTTTATGTAACTGTTGCCATTATCGAGATGTGCATTCGAGTTCAATAATAGGTAAGCACTTTTGTACCTTGCCAAAGTATCTTCTGTTAACTTATATTCTGTGGCAACCATTAGTACAATAGAGCGGTTGACTGCTTAAGACAATCATGGACTCGAATAAGCTCCAGTAGCAGTGGGCAGGGCACATCTCTCGCAGGACTGATACCGTACCGGAAAGTGTAGTGTGGGCAGGTCTCCAACAAGGTGGTCTGACGATCTGGTAAAGGTCGCGGGAAGCCGCTGGATGCGAGCAACACTAAACCGGTCGTTGTGGAGATCCTTGGGGGAGGCATCTGTCCAGCAGTGAACGTCTTTTGGCTGTGCGGATAATCATCAGTTCACATTACTGCTGGTCAAACGCCTCTCCAGGTGCACACCACTAACTCCTTCGTAAATTGTACTTTTTACATTTGTCTATTATTCTAAATGTTTCTTAATCTTTTGTTTTGCTTTTCTTTTGCGCTTGTCATCGTTGTTTGGTATGGTATCGCATCATAAATTTGTTCTACTTTGCCTTTTCTTTTTAGTACAGACAGACAGTTGTAGGCTAACTATCTACTTTCCTTATTTCTTATAACATGGGCTAAGCGTAAAACCATATCTGTAAGGACCTGTTTAGTCAAAAACTACTCACTTTTCGTATCCAAAGTAGACTGATTATTTTGTTGTTTTCTATTTATTGTTTTGTTTTATTTAATAAGTAGGTAATTGCTATTATCAGAGCCAAGACTAAGGCGGGCTTGCACAAAAACTCAATATACCTTTAGCGCTAAATATGTTTAAAGTACCATTCTGTCTCTTTCAACTTCCAACAAATGACAGTAATGGAATATAACATTGTAAACGTGTTTAGCGCTCAACGCATTTAGTGAGTTTTTGTGCAAGCCAGCCTTTAGCCTCATAAGATAAAACTATTGCCTTTTTACAAGCTTTTATTTAATAAATAAGTTAATAGCTTCAAGATTGGTAAAGCTTATTATGTGTTGCGGTAATGAAGAAACATTCCCCAAGGGGGTAAGCATAGAGCTGGCTAGCACCATTTCTATAATAGCAATCCAAACCCAATTATCGCAGAAACACAGAGGCATGTACTACATGGAATATGGTGTTAAAGAAAGACAATTTCTTTTAACTTTTAATTTTTAGACGCCCGAACGCCTTTGTGGCCATAGGGCGGCTCAAACCTAAAGGTCTTGGGTTCAATTCCCAGGTCGGGCAAAGTGTGTTTCGGATCGGTCACCACCTTAATAAGTAAGTGATTAAGCCAATACTCATTAATTGTAGCGAGAATTTGATTTCAATGATAAAAGCCTTTCTGTAGTTGGACAGTATATAGACTATTTACTTTACTGTACGTAAATGTTGAAGAATAATGATGACTTCTTGGTTGGAAAGTGAAGAGTCGTGTATGCAATTTTGTCTTACTTTTTACTAAACTTGTCGAAGGTTGTTTCAAAATAATGTCGTATTACTAATTGTAAGTTTGTGAACGAGCACGAGTGTTCACAAATGAAAAATAACCGAGCTTTGGGTTCGATTCCCAGCGGCTATTAAACATGTAGGTACTATGTTTAGTTGGTAGTAGGGCTTGTTTGTAGACCTGGATAGCTGCTACAATCATACATAAAGATAAAATAGAGATTAGCTAGTGCCTCACTGGTTGAGGATTCCTGATGAAGTACGTTGTCACCTGTAGCTTTATCATCACTTAACATCAGATGAGATGAAGTCCAAGTGTTCACCTGAAAAGATTTTTTAAAAGCGATATCATTAACAATAATATAACTACATAAATAATAACAACAAGACGCTCAACTACCGTGACTCGATCGATTTAATCGTCTAAACGGACGACCGTCATCTTGTATTTACAATTGATGTCATATCTTAATCACTAGAAACCGTTTTATATAAAGAGAATTATAGATTGTTCCAGAAACATAGAACATAAAATAATAACAAATCCAAAAGACAGATAAAAAAGAGGGGATAGATAAAAAATATGAGCGAGTAGTAGTACCATATTATTATGATGTGAAACATTTGACATCTCACCTTAGTAATAAGCAATTTTAACATTATATTCTGAAAAGAATGGGTCAGGTATTACATTATTTTATAACTATAAAATAAATGCAGTAAATACTCATTAGAAGGCATTTGTCATATCAAAATGACCTTGGATACTCAAATGACACAATATTCTTTTTATCGATTTTAAATTTACAAAATAGCGCTCGCTTGCGCGCTTTCCCGACTTCCTGTTACACTGTCACACATACTTCCGTCCCATTTCATGAAATCACTCCCACAAATTTTAATATATAGAAAGCGAGCGGAAAGATGTTACACATCAAAAATTTATTGATTATTTATGCGATCCTTTACTATTCAAACTCCCATTACATTTTAGAAATTGTATTTGTAATCCCTTCCGTATAAATGCATTATTTACAACATACGCATTTGGACATTTGGAAAATAAGATTTAATATTATAAACAAAAACACTCGCTTGAACAGATTCAGTCAGTGAAAGTTGAACAATAAAATAAAATAAATAATTTTTACCATTTTGGATTTTCAAGTGGATGTCAATATATTGTAATCTAAGCCGTTGTTATCTGTTGTTGTTGTAAGATAAAATTCGTTGAAACTATCCAACCCACTTTGGGCCACTTTAACGGATTATGATCCGAGCCCCCATGTATTTTGCTCATGTGGGAATGCTCTTTGAATAAAGATATTAATACATTAATAGCAATTTGAAAAAAGACAAAGTATTGAAAAAACAGTCCATGAGCGGGATTCGAACCCGCACCCCATGACATGCGGGGTCAGGTGCACTGCCAACTATGCTATCGTGGCTCAATCCAACTCGCCGAAATTAATCAACACTATCTACTTTTAATTGAATAGGGCCCCTTTGACTTATAAAGTAAAAGTAGATAGTGTTGATTAAGCCACGATAGCATAGTTGGCAGTGCACCTGACCTGGCAATATGTCATGGGGTGCGTTTCGTGCGTGTTTGAATCCCGCTCGTAGAATTTTTTCAACACTTTGTCATTTTTCAAAATGTAACTTGTTCGCAACAATATTTGCGTACAATGATATGTAAATAATCATACATTAATAGCAATTCTGTTAACCCACCTAGACAGCTAACATGCTTGTGTTAGGTATGGATTCACGTCAATAGTCTAACGAAGCAGTGGCGGTACCTTTATATCAGCCGAAAAGCCCGGCTTGCCTTAGCAAAAACTCAATCCTACAACTGGTAAATCGTACTCAATACACAGGCACGTAATATTTTTTACGAATCTTAATTTTCTTGACAATACTCAAATTATCAATTTTGAATAATAAAAATCGATTAATAAGTCTCTAAATTCAAATCTAGAACAATAACTTAGAGGTAGAAACCGTAGAGTCTTTTCGTCTCACTCGCTTGCAAGTTGGCTTCGCGAACTTTATATATCCGTCTCAAGTAACATCAAGAAAAGTACTACTAATAAACATGACACTGATGACGTATCTAAAGATTCTATGAAACATTTACTATCTGAATGAAAGCCAGCTTGCTAATGAAGTTGGCAACGCTAGTGAGTGGGCAGTGATACCAGACATAAAATTTACAAGACGTTTGATGTTTTTTGTTAATTTCCTTTTCTTTAAATCGTAAAACCTGCCATTCCCAGGAGTATTTAATTGGTATGAAGTGAGAAACTAATTATATATTATACTAAGTTGTTGATATTTATTTCACTTTTTTCTTGTAAGCGTTTTTAACTAGCGTTTTGAAGTAATAGCTATAATATTTTAATTTTCCGCCTGGTATCACTCTCACGTAGCCATTTTAATTTTATTGTTGTTAACTTCACTTTTGTTTACGTACGTTTGAGTTTGATAGCTGTTTTAGTTGTCAGATGTTTTTCAAAAATTTGTGAAGTTGTGGTTATATAAAATGAGTTAAAGTGCAGTTCTACGCTTGATATTGTGCCTCGTGAAGGAAGTGTTGATCGGCTAGAGAAAGGTAATTTGTTTGGTTTTTTCACATTAACCGACTCCAGATTTGTGTATTTCGCTAACTAGTAAAGGTCATTAAAGGCTGTCTGTAAGATCTGTCTACAAAACTCTTTGAATAATTCAATATTCTTTGAATAGTTCTTCGAATAACATCAGTTACCTCTTACTGATGTTGTTGATGTTGCATACTCTTTTCGAACGACAAGATGCTTACAATAAAAAATTTGATTGAATTTGAGCAAAATTTGATCACGTCGCAATAGCAAACGACTTATCTTAAAAGCAAAGTTTAGTATTGTTAGCAAGATTTGGAGCTTCGGGGCTTGCCCTAATCTCAAGCCCTGGGCACGCCACTGTAATGGAGCAAAGGAGATCTACGATTGCTATCCGTCGGCTTCAGTGGGACAATTAAGCTGATGATGATGATGATAGACTTCCCGTTAAATATCACGAAAAATAATTTAAAACCAATTTTTTTTAATAAAGACGTTGGTACGTTAACTAGCACATTTCCATAATGAAAAATGTTCAAGTTCGAACTAAGTGTACCAAAAATGTGGTGCGAACGTGAAGTGGCAAAGTTTGCCTCGAACTTTGGAGCAGCACCTCCAGACGGGGCCCAAGTTGCGAGAGCTTTTCAGTAAAAACAGTTCTTTGCTTTCCGACGGGATTTTCTTCTTTTTTTTTGTGTGTGAAGGTTTTATGTTGAAGTAAGCTACTTTAGCACAAAACCTTCACAGGTCGTACTTATTTACTTGATTGCGTGTTTGGGTTGCGACGTTGTAAGTTAACTACATGTATATGCACACGGGTAAGCACTTGGCTTTCATCTTATCTGATGCTAAATGATGTTAGGGCCGAAAAACGAAACGTACTTCACCCGGAATCCTCAACTACTAAGAAACTGGCTATATTATCTATAGCTGTCGGAATACAACAATGCCACTAACATTGATTTTATGGCGACATATTTAGTTATGATGGTGGTAGGTAACCAGCAGCCACCAACCAGCCATGCCTATAAAATTGGTTGATCGGTGTGGTGAAGAATAACAGTTCAATTGCATATTGTTACAAAAGTTAAAAGTACAAAAGCTGGTAAGACAATACAAGATGACATGGATTAAAGGGAAACGCAGAGAGAGTAATCTTTTCCGATCAGCGCTCAGTGACATACATGTTAATCTGCGTTACTAAGCAATACGTCACACTCCACGGCGAGGAAAACTGGGAGGCTACCAGCATAATCTAGTACATAATCAAACTGTACTACAGTTTGGCAGAGTGTAAAGTCAAACATTTTTGTAAAATTTCTAAAAAATAAATATAAAAAAAACAAGTTTTGATTACCAATATTATTTTGAAAGTTAGTATCTGATGTTATGCCGCGTTTGCGCCATTATTTTTGAAAATAACTAAAATGATGATAGAAACCACTGTCCAACGAAAAGTCGCTTCTGCGTTATCTATTTCTTCTATAATTATTACTTTTGATAAAGTATTAACAAATTTAATGCCCGTAAATTATAAACAGATCAACTAGAAAAGCCAGGATAAAATAAAATGTGAAAGAACTCTCTGTGTCGCCGCTTGCTACCACTAGCGCTATCTAGGACGTGGTCTGGGAAGCAACAAGTAAGAAGCCTGTCGTCGTTGTAAGAAGCCACCACTGCTATTGAACCGACAACCGTGATGCACGCAATTATTGTATTTAAATTATTTAAGCAAATAAACTACTGTTTGAATCAATCAATAAACGAATAATTGGAGAACCAAAGCCCCCGTTGGTGACTACACTGTGAAGTGTTGTGTGTGTAAACCATGTAAGAACAGATAGATACTCAATCCTTTTTTTATAGGGTCAAATCCCCAGCCTTAGCCCACACTCCATGATACGTCGGTAGCAAGTAAAGATTAGTGTGGAACCCAAATAAACCGCCAAGTTGGAGGCCACGGCCCGTGTAATTAAATTTTGCACACGAAAGTGGTCCGTGATCAGTATATTTTATTAGTTTCGTTGTGTGGCTTAACTAACACTATTACACCATATTTTCCCAAAGGTTCTTATGATGTGTTAAAGAACCATCTAAGTATTTACATAAAAGTGTTTTTTTAATGTAAGTAAATAGCCATTAATTTTTTTTTTTTTTACGTTTAAGTGCTAATTGCTGCACTGAAGCAAGAATTATTATTATTATTTTATAAAATACAGTGAAAAATACAGTGTTACAAGACCCAGGTTCGATTCCTGGCTGGGTCAGGTAGGCATTTAATTTGTTCACTGTTATTTATAAAAAAATAAATATAGCCTACAGTTGTCCCAAAACTGGGCAAAAGTCTCCATTATTGAAATCAAGTCATCACCACAATATTAATGAGTCCGAAACATGCTTTGCCTGACCTGGGAATTGAACCCGGGACCTTCTAAATACAGTAAAACTACTCTAACACTCAATACAGTCATCGTGAGACGTTTCAAGATTTTTTATTATGTTTTTCTAAGGAAATTTCATACTTATTGTATTACTTGATATCACGGAACATGGTAATTAACAAATAATTTTTTCTCGACCTACCAGAATAATGATTTCTGCTGAAAAAGCTTAATACAAGTTACTTCAACTACCTACCTATTGTTAACGTTTCCAAGTTACTTCTAATGAGAATGCTTTAGTTGTATAGAAACGTTTTAAGTGGTAGGCAGGCAATAACAAATAGAACTTTACGGCAGTAACGGTATAATGGGACTAATAACAGTAATGGCTTTCCAGAATGTTCTTGCAGAAGCTTTTCAGTAAATTAATCTAATCGTATGGAGTAGGATTATTTTAGCCAAGTGATATAGTCGAGTCGAGACGAATTTAATATGCTGAGGATAGTTACCTCCCGAACAGGTTCGATCTGTATGTTGGTAAGCGCAGTTGAATATACGCTTATAACACCGAGGGTCAGTCGTTTGATTTGTTAACCCTTAGACCATATTATTGCCTAATCATGCCTCTGTATCCAGTTAACCGATTGCTGTTAACTGTTTACTGTGCACTGTTAAATATTAATAACCATCACCATTATTTTATGTAACCTCTGTTGGGATACGTAGGTACGAGTCTTCCATATAGGGTAATCCACCAAACGTCCACTAGTGTGGGCTGGTGGTTTTTGACGAGTGCTAATGCAACCGGGACCAACGGCTTTTCCTGCCTTATTAGTAGTATTGTAGTGTTTGACATTATAAAGATATGATAGCCAGTTCCTCAGTAATATAGGATTCCTAATGAAACACGCTTCCACTTAACATCAGGTGAGAGAGGTATAGAAAAGCACATTTTTTTTGTTGTTTTATAAAACCAACACAGTCATGGGTTGGTAGCTGCACACTAATTTTACGACTAGGACTATTGGGACCAAAACGGTGTTCCTCCAAAATTACATAAGTCGAGATGTGGCTCTTCTTTGAACAAACACATTCGATTGTCGAAATATTTCTAACAAACGTGTCACGTCTTTCTGTTGCAGACAGGTGAACCTAAAGATCAGTTCACAGCTTGGGGACTGCTTCAACTGGAGTATGGCGCCGTCGCAAAGCGAGCTGGTGGTCTTCTCCAGAATAAGCGACCCGGTTGTGGATTTGGAGACCACGCCTCCGGACGGGCCGTGGCTAGAAGCGACAGCTGCTGCTGTCCCATGGAGTTTAGGAGTAGATATTGCCATTTGGAATGCAGTAGGTTGGTATAAAATATAAAGAATACAATAGAGTAGACCTCGACTTTTTTGGAGGGAGCTCATGTGTCATTTTCAGCGTCACCATACTTTTTGGGAGCGACGTGAAACTTAAACGGGTTCCTCAAGCCGTTTGATCGAAACACCGTCAGAGGATTCCTAGTAAATTCCCTAGCGCCCCGTTCCCGAGTAAATTCTCCGAAAAGAAAGTAAAATCTCTCGGAAAATTTACTAGGAGGACTAGAATTTACTTTTTAGGGAGCGGAACAACCCGAGGGCGCCTCTAGCTAGGCTAGGACCTCGGCTAGGGTTAACCGAGTCGTGGGGAGTAGATCTCGATGGTAAAGCGAATTGCGCATTAAGATCCTTACTCTTAAAGCAGTGTTACTGCAATGTTATTGCAGTTGTGAAAACGAGGCGCGATTTCACAACGGCACACTGCTACAATACTGCTTTAGGAGCTCACGGTCAACTACATGGTTGCAATCATACAATATTAGAAATTTTAACAAGCCTGGTCATCGAATTGGTTTTTCAAGTTGAAAAATATCAAGCTTCTCTGTGATTTCTGGGCTCTATTGGAAGCTTTGTGAGAGCAGTCGGTCATCGATTGTTAATTAGGTCTGGCCATCGGGTTACCGAGCGACCACGGGATCTCTTGCGCTTTATTCTGCCCTGTACCATTGAGTCTTCTTTGCGAGTTATGTACCCTTAGAACTTCAGTATTCATATTTAAAACAGTCGACGACAGTCTCATATATCTCGTTTTCATAAGTCGTTTTCTTTTGCATTTACTTTAAAAATTACCGGACATTTATTTGTGTAACAATTGACGTTATCACGTAGCTATCTGATTAATTTCATAAACGATTCGGAAAAGGAAACCATTACAACCAAATATTTTGAGACCAGAAATCGTACAGACAGCAGCAGAAAGACATCGTTATATACAAAAGAAAAATTTCGTTGAACATTTCGCAAAAGGGAAAGTTGTCTTTAGCATAGTCATCGGAAAAATGTTACGATATTTCTTTTTAAAGTCTCGACGGCGTAGCAAGATAAATTATGTGATGTCAACTGGGGACAGAAGAGATGTATTTATTTATTTTCAACTGTTTCAAAGGGGAGGGTATATGCCGTACGCTTTATTGATATTTTCATAATTTTAATTGAAATTTAATGAACGCTGTATTTATTGCTTTTTTTATTCAAAATGAATAAGTTATCGTTTTTATTTTAGTCTTGACTTCAGCAATCGCGGGCGCGTTAACAACTGCACTATGGAGCTTCTATTTCACTATTCACTATTCCATAGTCAAAATAAACTTTATGTACTTTCCAGAGACGTTACACCTTAGGAAACTTCCCTTTCATCGTCCATTCTAACCTACAGCTGGAGCACACCTGCCATAAGAATAAACACCAAAAGTTTCTTAGAAATCGTATCGACACCCAATACATAAAAGGTTCGATTCTTGGATAAACCGTATAAGTAACTGACCGTTCTAAAAAGTTCTTCCCCAATTTTCCCCCAAAAGTAAGAACTAGTTTCGGACAACAACATTGCTCATCTATCAAATTGCAGGCTGGGCCGGGTGGGGCGAGTGGGGGGCATGTAGCCGGACCTGCGGGGGAGGGAGGCAGATCAGGAGGAGATACTGCTCCAAGGCAGTCTGCGAGGGGTACGGAGAGCAAGGGAGGTCGTGTAACTCCTTTGATTGTGAAGGTTAGAATTTTTTTCGCACAGTTTATTATTTTTTTATATTTCCGTTCTAAATAGTTTATACCTTCCTTTCTTAGAGCATTAACCCATTTAATGCTTTAAGCTTCCTTTGTAATGGTGTTTGCTTGTATAGAAACTCTTTTTATACTTAATCTTGCAGTATTTAAAAATGTGGAAAACTGTTTTCAACTGTTTGTTGTTAGTTCTCAAACTGTATACGTTGCTTTGTAATTCTAAATATATAGATACCTACTTTGGTTACAAACAAAACAAAGCAAATATTACGGTATACAGTGAACAGCTAAACGTTTACCAAAAACTACTCCAAATTTGTTGAAGCTTTATGTTATAATTTTAAAATAGTGGTGGAATTTATGTGTTCAAACTCAAACATGTTGTAACGTATCAAAGAACCACGTTAATTTGAAGTGCAAACAGGGTTCAAAATCATATTGCAATGAAAAATTTTGTTTTTATACGTGAATTATTGTGTACCTTCTGTGAAAAGTAGTATCAAATTGTAAAAAAATATATATTTCGATGCATAACTAGGGTTTGTTATCCACCAACTCGCATTTCGGAAACGTAGTGATTAAGTAAATGCCCATCAATTGTAGCTATGACTTGATTTTAATAATGCCTAACAGTAGGACAGTTTCTTATTATTGTTTTCTTTCTCAGGCGCTATAAACCCCTTAGCACCGGGTGCAAGACGGAACTTCCACCCCGCACAGGCCCGATGGGGCCCGGTATCAGATAGGCCTCACGCATTCAGCCTAAGGCCAAACTCCTACATCTGGATCGCGTCTTCAGAGCTCTTCGGAGCTGGGAAGACCTTTCCTAGGGAGTTCACACTGTTCATCTCGTTAAGGTTAAGGCCTGAGGTAAGTTTTATATCGAACTTGTTATCACAATTTTTTTTTGTGATTTATACAAAAGTCACACTTTAAGTTTCCGGAATTGGCCGCTTACATAAACAATATTTAAAAAGTTATTACTACATTTGAAAATAGAACTCTTTAGCCGTGGAATACAATTTGTTTCATCAGATTGTCAATTGTTTTCACATTGTGACGTCATTTGAAAAATTGCGTGATTAAAATAATATGGATTTAACTCGGGAAAATTTTCGTTGCATGTTTTTTTACGATTTTAAGTATAATTTGACAGCACAGCAGAGCCTCGTTCGGCTTCAATCTGCTTTTGGCGAAGAAGCACCATGCAAGACGACTATTTATAGCTGGTTTGCAGAATTCAAACGCGGTCGTGTCAATCTTCATAATGAAATTCGTGAAGGTAGCCCGTGCACCGCTGTGAATAACAAAAACATCGATGCTGTGCGCCGTATGGTCGAAAGTATGGTTGGGTGTGTAGGCCAGTTGGTTGGATCTGATGTTGAGATTGTTATGAGGTGATTTTTGTGTATGCTCTTTTTTAGCTCTCTACCTATTCTGTTACTAAGTCTGGAGGCCCAGTGCACATTTTTGGCGTTCCAATCTCCTCCTGAGATAAAGCGGGTGCCTAGGGTGTTAAAGTATTCATCATATTGCTCTTCTTTCAGCTTAGGTTAGGTTTTTCAGGTTAGGTTTGGAGGGCAGTAGATGGCAGACATGTTATATGTTCCATTTCGAACTTCTATTGCGATGGTTGCTGCTTGTATGTCCACAGTCTTGAACTGTGGCTGCTCGTAGTGTTTGATGCTAGATCTCACTACTATTGCCGCTCCGGCGTGTGCAGTGCCGTCTGGGTGATCCGTGGAATAAATGTTATAATTTTGTATCTTCACAATGTTGTTTGCGGTTGTATGTGATTCTGGCACTAATAGTATGTCTATGTTGTGGGTATGTAACAGAACTTCTACCTCTTTTATATTCGGAGATAGCCCCGCTGGGTTCCACGTTGCTATCTTGAGGGAAGTCATCGTGACATCTTTGTGACTAGGGTCGTTATGAGGTTAATTAACATACTCATTTATTGGAGGATAAGATTATACTTTTTGATTGTTTTAAGAGCATCTCTTCTATGTTTATAGTTTTGTTTGTTGTGGGAACATTCTCATCTTTGCTGTTTTTTTTTGGCTTTCAATGCTTCAGCAAATCGCTTTCGGTTGTTGTCGGGCTTTGACTTTGGTTCTGTGGGGTGGGGTGTAGAAGTGTGTCTGGTCCACTCATTCGGAAGACGGGGGTAGTTTTGTTGTGTTGTCTGGGGGTTGTTGTTGGCGGCAGGTGTTGGCCTGGTTTGCTAGTATTTATGTGTATACTTCGCACTCTTTAAAGTTTGCTGGATGGGCACATTGGCACAGGGGACATTTTGCTGGAGTATTGCGATCCTTCTTTGGGCATTCTGCTGTTTTGTGTGATTGTAGTTAATAGAATGCCCATATTGCTGGCATATTTGACATTGGACCACCGTAGTTCGTTTTCGTGGGTCTTCAATCGTTACCGACTGGTGGTGTATGAACTTGATGCTTTTTTATAGTCTTGTTGTTGGGACTTGGTTTTAGGTTGGCACAGAAGGTTGATGTTGGCTTCTTTTTGGGGCCATAGTTTGCATTCATTATTTCCCCGATCACTATATTTCCTGTCTTATAAAGTGCTTCTTTTATTGCGCTGCTTGGTGTTGTATGATGGAGGTACCCTATCACTATTCTGTACAGTCGTTTAACCTTCCTGTTAAATGTATGTCCGATTAGGCCTTTTTGTCTAACTATGTGTATTGTGGTTTTGTAGGTCTACATTGGCACATTTGATCCTTACTTGGTTCTGGTTCAGTAATCAGTAGTCTGGTTTTTGTAAGTAAAATATGCGTTGCTTGCAACACTCTCTAGGAGCTCGGTGAACTTGGTGACGTATTCTATGCCATAAAAAATTGTGGGAGGTGATTTCACAACCTTCGGGGCGATTTCAGTGGGTGCTTGTGGTGTGTCTTCTTATTGGTCTACTGGGAGACCGCTATAAGTGCTAGTAACAGGTATTCTTTCCGGAGATGGTGATGATATTTTCTTTCTTTTAACATTTCTTAGGGTTGGTGCTCTTTGCCAGGTGTGAGGGTTGGCCTCACTGTTGTCAGTACAACTCTTAACTTCAGTGTCCTGTGTGTTATTGGTCCGCGATTTGATGTTAGTGTCCTTAAACGAACTCAACGATAAACTTCTAGGTAGGTAAACGAAAAGACTTGGATGGATATCTTACCGAACCAGCTTCTTATTACTCGTACTCTCTTTAAGAGGTCACAATCACAATTGACGCTAATTATACTACACAGCATTTTGTATATGCTAACGCAAAACAGTTCAAAACATCAAAGTATCTGCCCATTAGACCGTATTACACCATGCCAGTGGTGTAATACGGTCACCAGCCAACACGACACAGACAACCATATCCTACGCATACTACAACGTATTAACAGCGAATCATACCCGTGCATAATGGGTTTTATGAAATATTCTCGCCAACAATTGTTGACGGCCCGTGCACGGTACGCAACGGTGTTGGTCGGTGGCGGAACGGTTTAGTGGGCATAGTCTTATATTTTTCGATACAAAGAATATATTTTTCCCTGACACGTTCCTAGCACGGTTATGGTATTAACCTTTAACCGGTATTTTCGAACCGGTTGCAAGCCGTAGCGTAGCGTTGCTGGTAGCGCATGCAGCGAGAACTTCGCGATTGTGTTAGCAGGCAAGTTCCAATTGTGATCTTGTTCGTGGTTTTGAGTCCCAGCCACTTGACAACTTTGAATGTTTTTTTTTTCGTTTAATATACCTAATTTTTGTCATTAGTTTTCAAATGGTAATATGTTTATAGTATAAAGTCTTTTTAACATGAGTTAAAGCAAAACTCTTAATAAGCTTTGTTCCTTCGATTAATTTTGATCGAAACTGTAAAATCTGTGTGTGGATAGCCACACAATGAACAAAAAAATAGGTTTACATTATTCATTGTTTTTGTAAGAATGAAATGAGAACACCGTATTTTGATCTAGAGCTGACGGAAAGTTGGTCGTCGCGAACGCAGTTAGGAAGCTACTACTAAACTATAGCGATTAAAGGTCGGCGCTAATTCGCACGTCCCTGTCACTCTGTTTGACACATATTTGTCCACTTGTTATATTTAAAATAATGAAATGACTACCGCCAGCTTCCCGTGTTGCATTTAAATTATAAAGAAAAGTTGTGCACATACATTCATAATATGACATCAGTGACATAGTCATCATAGGTAGGTTTAACCCCCTCTGTGGTCTAGTGGTTAAGACCACTGATTTAGACCCAGAGGTCACGGGCTCGATTCTCAGCGGGGGTACATGTTTGTGTACTCGGTTTGGTTGGTGATATGGCTTGTTTGTACGCCTGGCTAGCTACCTCCATTTTATCTAAATATCGACACCTGCAAGGAAAAACATTGTAACTCAAATTTTGGTAATTTTGAGTTATAGTCATAATCTAAGCTAAGTCATAATAGTATGACCGTAAAATGTTTTTGTTTTGTTTATATAACTTTATTTTTTTTAGGATTTGAACCTGCTCCTGCTCCTGCTCGTGGAATATTTTTCAACATTTGTGTTTTTGTAATTTGTATCGCAACAAATGCGAACAAAATTTTCGCAAAAAAAAAAACATTTTATAAATAGCTTGCCTACTTCTTAACTGATCTTTAGTATTTGTAAAAATATTATGATCAGGTGTTAATGATGGTAGTTGTTGACATTGAATGGGTGCCTTTGGCTTTCAAAGTAAATAGGCCTTTCGCTTTCAAAGTAAATAGTGTTGAATAATTTCGGCAACGCACGCACCTAAAAATGAGTTACGGTCTTTTTCCTTGCAGGTGTCGATATGTCGCCATAACATCCACGTTTGTAGCATTGTTGTGTTCCGACAGCTAAAGATAAGATAGCCAGTGCCTCACCACTAGTTGAGGATCCCGGGTGAAGTGCGCGGTTCCATCATTGGCCTTATCATCACTTTACATCAGGTGGAATCAAGGCACTGTAAAAGGTACATTAAATTGTGTATGTGTGTGTGTTTGAGGGTGTGTGAGTGGGGGTGTATGTGTGTGAGAGGGGGGTGTGTGTGTGTGTTTCTGCGTCGCCTACAGTTCTATTGATTATTAAGACTATTACTACCTACTAGGCCTATACTATTCTCAAAGAAATGTTGTTCTTAAAAAAACAATACGGAGAATTACTATTGAAAGGGAATTACTAAGAAAAGCTTAATAGAGTCCATTTGCTGGTGACGCTACAAACCGTTTACTGTCTGTAATCTTTGAAAGATCTTTTCGTCTAAGATCGTGTTCACTGCCCGGAAAAAAAACCATTCTAAGTTGAATTAAGTGAACAATATCGTGGGGGCTTCTTTCCTCGTTACTAGGTGCCATAACACTACAGCGTAACTAGAACCTTTTCATTATAAACGTACGGACGACAAGCAAACCTAATTATAGTGCAATCCAATCCTTATAACAACTTGCGGGTTAAACGTGACATAACTCAGTTTAAAAAAAATTTATTTCTCCTAAATACTTTACAGTTCGCTTAAAATGAGATACAAATTTAGAAAAATATAATATAAAAAATATCTAAGCACTACGGTGGTTATATAAAAGCATATCTATATTTAAAAAAAAGTATATATAAATTATTGGAAAAAGAAGAAAAAAAAACGTGACAACGCGCAACGCGTTACATTACATTCAATTAAATCATCCGCTCTATTGTTGCTCCAATGAAGCTATACATTTGCGTAACTAGTTTTTAAATACTTTTGAACAGTTTTTAACATCATTCGGCAATTTATTGGAGAGCTGCGCTCCCCCAAACAATATGGTTTTCTTCCCATAACCTGTTCGGACCTTGGGAAGCTTAACTTTAATTTTGTTTCTCAAATTGTGTGAATCTATTCTTAAATCAATTTTAGTACTGGACTGAATGGAGCCGGTAAGTATGTTATTAATTAGAATGCAAGTATAATATAAAAAGTTGTGTTAGGTTTAATAATTTTGTTTTCTTATATAATTGTTTTGTAGGGGTTAAATAATGATAGTGAAATAGCACTTTGATAATTTTATTTTGAGTAAAGCTTTGAGTTTAGCTTAGAGGCTGAGCCCCTTATCTCCACTAGATATTCAAGGTGTGAGTTCACTAAGGAATTGTATATAATTATACGCATTTTATATGGAATGCAATGTCTGCGCATTACGCGCCCAGTACCTGTCTTTACTTCATTCTAACGTTTTCAATATGCTACTATAATTTATCGTCTATCGGATCGAATAATTTCGGCGGGCTGG
Source organism: Eudonia truncicolella (assembly GCA_949315975.1). Taxonomy (NCBI): domain Eukaryota; kingdom Metazoa; phylum Arthropoda; class Insecta; order Lepidoptera; family Crambidae; genus Eudonia; species Eudonia truncicolella. Next base: position 15,162,362 of record OX438836.1, read on the forward strand.
CTAGGACCACGATAGCTCAATTGGGAGAGCACCTGACCCGGTATGTCAGAAGGGTGCAGGTTCAAATCCTGCTCGTGGAAATTTTTTAAACATTAGTGTTTTTGTCGGTGTGCTGCGCTAACTCTGATATCCCGAGTTCGATTCCCGGTAGGGTCAATGTCGAAAACGAACTTTTTGATATTGTCGGGTCTGGGTGGTTGTGGTACCGTCGTTGATTCTGATTTCCATAATACGAGTGCTTTAGCTACCTTGGGATCAGAAGAATGTATGTGATGTTGTCTAAAGTGTTTAATATTAATTGTTTCTTCACCAGAGCGGCGGTTACGGGCAAGGCACTTTGTTCTCGCTACGATCAAGGCGCAGAACTGGTTCGTTCTTGTCTCTGGAGCTGGCTGGGAGAGGAGCCGCAAGACTAGTGCATGCTGGAGCCGGCAGCACAAGGTCCATCTACCTGGCAGTGCCGTTGTATGACTTCCGTTGGCATCACATTGCTATAAGGTTCGCATTGCTATTACTGATATTTATAATACAAAGACAATTTGTCATGCTGTCAGAACGGCTCCATCCATTACACATAAGGGTATCGATTATTGATGCTAAATCAGCCTTCCTAACGATAGTTTAGCCAATCTGTTGTTGCCTTCTAGACTACTAGTGTTGTGTGTGGTGATAGTTTGATAAATCTACTTTCTTACCAACTTACATAATAATTATTGTTTTGTTAAAACGAAGCCACAGTACATAGATATTTTTGTGTTTGTACGAACGTGCGAACAACGAAGTAAGTTATGCTTTTATACTAAACAACGCTATACTCGTAATGTCAAAGTACCATGGTATTGGTTATTCCTAATAAATAAAATAATGTGATTGTGGATGAAGACTGGAACGCAAATGAAGTGATTAGTCGGTTCCTCAAATGGGTCATCAAAAGATGTTTTGGAGTCGGTAACGCGTTACTGGTAGCTTTGATGTTGCAAACGTCTTTATGTCCATATAAGTCGTCCATTGGCTTGCCCGTGGCCGTATATTTCTACTTTAGTGATATAAAAAGTTTCTAATAACGATGAAGACTTTGTCAAAAAAATACAGCAAGTGTTACTTCTTTGTCTAAATTGTAGTGAATGGTCTTACGGGGACTGATAACTGAAAAACAATCAACTTATCTTTTACAAGAGTGTAAAACCATAAAACAGCTGAAAAGCTACAGCTGTCAATAGAACTGAGCTGAATAATGTGATTGCTTTAAAACAAATGAAAATTACACCGTATGTGAAAGCTCCAACGTCAGAGGAACGAGGTTCATTTCACTAATGTAGACCAAATGGAGTGTTAATGCGAGATTATTTTTCATCAACTTGCTATGATATGTTATTTTTTTTTAATCCTACAACGGAGAAGGGCTTAGCCTTCTCGCCTGACGGTGATGCCGAATATGACTGAGCTCGAAATGAAACAACTCTTACAGATCTACTCGCGTTTATTTTACACATTACTTACTGCCAGACCAAAATATACTGTATGCTCTTTCTGCGTAAAACGGAACGCACCTGATTAAATTTTAATGATATTGTATACAAGCTTGTATACAAGCTACTAACAAATTATGAGCTTTTTACTAAATGTATACAGATGTTTACACGGTACATATAACATAATATATTTTTTAACAATTTTTGTATGTCTGTCTGTCTGTTTGTTCCGGCTAATCTCTTAAACAGCTGGACCGATTTTGAAGGGAAGTTCACTGACAGATAGCTGATGTAATATGAAGAAACTTAGGCTACTTTTATTTTAGAAATTCATTTATTTTTAATAATATAATATAAATAAATAATAAAAAAATAACTATTCCGCGCGGACGAAGTCGCGGACACAGCTAGTAACATATATTTTCATTGACATTATACGGAACGACAGCAAGGAAGTAGGTACTATATTTAATGGTTGCTAAATACTAAAATCAGTTGCTGACCACTATTAAAACACAACTGTTAGGAATCGAAACCAGGACCTGTAGATTTGAGACCGGTTCTATAATCACTAGACAATAGAAGCGCTTGAGTATGCTATCGGTCTATAGGTCTATACTGGAATAACCGCGTGGATGCCATTATGGACAATAGCCAACAAATTAAAGCGGGTTTCAAAGCGCGGAGAAGCTTACCATCATTCAGACTGAACAGTCCTAACATTGCTAAGCTATCAAAATTATACCTAAGTGCTGGGTGATTAGTGTGGGGTTTTATTTACCACACAGTAACGTTAACAAAACGTAGAATTTGTATGGCAAAATTGAAACTGAACCTGTTTGTAACCAGTAAGCCCTACCTGCTTCTGTGGCGGCTGTTATAGACTCGCTAGCTAGTCGATTTCCTACAGCCAACCACTCGTGGTGATCGTTACCAGCTCATCTTTATGCCCCCACTGTTGGGGCACGAGCCTTCCCTACACCACCTATCGGGCCCAATGCTAAAAGGTGTTTGTTAATGACTGGCTTGACCAATGGTTTTACGTGCCTTTTGAAGCACAGAGGAGCTCAAGATGATATATATTTGATCACCCGTTCGATGACCGGCCTTTGTGAAAGTTGCTTTACTTCATCAATCGCTAACCGGGCGCGTTAACCACTGCACCATAGAGCTCCTCAACTCTCGGTCGCGTAGTTGGTTTTGAACCCCTCCGTATTTAGTGGGTATGTCCCTCGCTTTTGATCCATGGATGTAGTTTTCTTAGGCTCTACATAGCAAAAGAGGGACGGAAGAACCGCCATATAACTTATGCCCCCCTCATAGGTTCTCGTAAGGAGGATTCACAGGGTCAAAAAAGAAATGCCCTGCCTGCTTCAAAGTCATACCAACTCTCGTTTTATGGCAGAGAGAATTTGCACTAAGTACCATGATCTATGTTAAAATGGGAAATTTTGAATTACCATTTCACTGGTAAGTATCATTATCATCATCATCATTATCTCAGCTAAAAGACGTCCACTGCTGGACAAAGGCCTCCCCCAAGGATCTCCACAATCTCTGCTAAGTATACCTACCTAATATTCAAAAGCTTATGATGATATTTTAACATCAAAAGTTAACGAGTGAATCCCGAAATATATTTTGCCAATTCAGTCACTTTACTTTGTTTCCTGCACACATTATATAATTATTTATTTTAATTACGTCGATCGTGATACCGAAATGGCGTTAAAATAAAATCTAATTTTCCTATAATAAAACACATGAGACTAATTCAATTTGGACTGAAGGGAAATTGTGAACTCGCAACAAAAATTAACTGTTCGAGACATTTAATTAAAAACTCCCCGATATTCGCGTTTTATTAATTCCCTGTGTAAGTTCCCGAACTTACCAGGCCGAGGCCAGTCGTAATTACCAGAAAAAAAGCGATGCTTTGGTTGGTTGGCGAATACTTTTTCACCTTTGACTTATTGCCTTTAATATTATTATACTCTTTTTTATAAGCTTTACGTCACATTTGTACGTATGCTGTCTTTCCAAAATGTAATACAGTCATGTTTTCATCACTTACAAAAATTCGTTAGAGTAAATTTTTTATATTTTGATTTTTTTCTACAAACAGTAAAACGCATAGAGTTTTTTAATAAGCTCGTTTCCTATGCCAGTTATTATAGATCTTTCTATATATAAATCTTATATGCGTGTGTATGTCACTGAACTCCTTCTAAACAGCTGGACCGATTTGGATGAAATTTTCTGTGTGTGTTCAAGTGGATTCGAGAATGGTTTAGGTTTACAATTGGACCCGGTAGGTGGCGCTGCTATAGGGGTACATCATGGGATTCGGGTGTTCTTAAGCGGACGAATGGTTTGTTTGTTTTGTTGTCATGGAAACTGTCAACGTTTTGTTTGTTTTGTTGTCATGGAAACTGTCGAAGCGGTACGAAGTTCGCCGGTCAGTTAGCAGATATGTAAATAGATAGATAGATAAGCATTTTAAACGACAAGCCTCGTAGAAATACGTTATTAATTTTTAATTATTGAAAAATATTAAAGAATTATACATGCAACATTTTTAGAGATATTTGTAGTCTAAATGTCCTAATAGTACTACAGTCACATAAACTTTACATTGTATGTCGGAATGAAAATAAAATAAATGATGTCGAGGGTCTGATGACGTCACAGGTAACAGAAACTCCACAATTCATGAAAGCCTCGAGTTTACGGTCCTTACGTCACGTGTGCTCTGAAGCGCGAACATCTCGTAATTAGAGTCAGTCACATATCCACCAGACCGGCAATTGCGAAAGGTACTTAGTTTTCTCGAACGTAAAGATGGAATTTGTACAACCAAGCACGACTAGCTTTGGTGTTTTTTAATAATACTGAGCTGGTAAACGAGAATGGTGACATCATGCTGCCGACCCTGAAACTTCAATTATGATGCTTCTATACCTTGTTTGCTAATTTGGTAAAAAAAAGAAACAGAAAAAATATTTATTTAAATGATGTCTAAACGCTTGCTTCAGTGCTAGGATGTGGGACTAGTCCTACATCGTAGTCAAATCCTGCTCGTGGAAATTTTTTCAACATTTGTGTTTTTGTAATTGGTTTCGCAACAAAATTTGCGTTACAATTATATAAACAAAATAAAAACATTTTATGAGCTGCTAGTTATGTTTAATTATAGCTAACGTAAATTCTTCTTTCGTTGGCCAGTGTTCACGATGACAACACAGTAAGAGCGTACGTGGACTGCCGTTGGCTACGGACTGATGTCCTTGAAAAAGATGCATTGGACACACCGAGGGACGCTGATCTCATAATAGGATATCTCTTTTCGGTAAGTGGGCAAATTAAATTAGACTCAAGGTCGACCGTGAAAAGGTCCATTTTATAATGTTGATATAGGATTTCTCTCGATATTTATTTTTTTGTAAATCGTTTACCATTTGTTTTCTATGAAATTCGAGTCGGTGAGTTTTAATGAGTGAAACTCAACGTACAGTTTAATAAAGTAGGTACGTATTGTACTTAAGGGGAACTTTCGGATACATTTTTTAATAAGAAACATTGTAGATTGGATGAAACATGTTAAATTCTCGTAATTTACTAAGTTTCATGATCAAAACAGTAAAGTCAAAAGTTTAAGCATTTGAGTTGAGTGAGACTTTGCGCATACATGAATACTCTTTACGAAGATCCCACTGAAATTCTAAATCTTAATTTACTACCTGTAATATAATGAATGCCAGTAAGTCAAGCTACAAAATCATTTCAAAGGTTAGTGTCACTAATTCTGAAATTCCGAAACTTCGTAATTACGTTGTATGTGATCCAAAGTAACATATTGTTTCTGATAAAATCTCAGAAATCATTGTAGCAAAAAGTTCCCAAGCGTATTCTTAAATAAACAAAAGAATTCATACGAGACGTTTTCCGTGTGTTTGAAGAACATACACATTCCGTTCGCAAACACTCATACTTATCCGAATTCGCGAAAAAACTTTTTGGCGGTATCAAAGAGAAAATTCCGTAAGTAATCAAGTATTCATAGCGGAACAGGAAGATAGAACAACGCCATTTATACCGCCAAAAGTGAATGTAAATGTGAAATTTAGGATAAAACACTTAAACCAATCGCAAATTATCTGTTTGAACAAATTGATTCCCATAGCTTTGTATACAAATCTTTGTAATAACGCAAATTCATTGAAATTCCACTTAGGAATTCCAACGAAATTGGTTTGGTGTTTCGGAAATGATACAATGGCATCGATTTATTTTCAAGTCAAACAGTACCAAAGTTCTATTTTTCTTTTAAATTTTGATGTTTTTTTATTGTACATAAAATAACTTGTTGGTTTTTAGATTACCAGAAATCAAAATAACTATAAAGTATTGATAATTCAAAATAACCTTAAAACAACATATTGAAAGTTTGAATTGAATTTTTAATATCGGCTTATATTGTATACCTACCAACGCTGAGGAAAGTGTTTCCTTCCTGTATAAATAAATAGCGAATCTCTGCACATGAAGAATTTCCAGCTTTGGGTCACCAGAAAGATGTATCAAACATTTTATTTTTATACCGATTATAGGAGTTTTTACACGATGTTTATATTTTTAACCCGATCCCGAAAATTCCCGGTTTGAAACAGATAATCAATCCCAAATGACTGTCTTCAGATCTTTTTATAGGTATATCCGTAGCATTAGCGCGTGTAGCGATATTGCGTTGAGTCGTAGCAGTTAGTTCGTAGCAAATATTGTAGCTCGTAGCAAATATAGATTACACTAACCATAGTGTAATCTATCTTATGTTATCTTAGTCATATCCCTATGCGCGTCCCTACTGGTCTTGTTATGTGTGCACGCAATATACGTTCAACCAAGTACAAATAATTTTGTTTCCGTTATTATTTCATACCATCTTTAACACCCACAGTGACCCCGACATCATGGGTCACCTATGTGAATTTAAAAGATTTTCACTACAACGAACGCTATTGATTAATTACTCTATTGAACGATGCACAGAGCATCGGTATATTCGATGAATCGGTACATCGAGTATTCGTAGTATTAAGGCATCGTTCAATGAAGCAATCGATCAATGGTGTTCGTTAAAATGAAATCTATCAGATGACTTTCGGATTCTCATAGGTGATTCCGTCGTGATACGCGTGTGATCTGAAAGGTTACGACTCAAATATAAACGACCCGTTGGGACCTGTGTAGGGATTTGACTGACCGACTAGTTACAGCAAACGCAATGATGAACGAATTGCTAACATAAGCCAATGTCGCTACGACGCGTTTTCCTCCAATATTGTTTTCTATACAGGGCGACCTTGAACAGCTGGTATTGGTGCCCAACGCTGGCCAAGCGCAGAAGCAGTGCTCCAGCCAGGTCAACGGCCTTACCACACCGTACGTCACACTCCACGACTCGTAACCAGAAGGCAACGGATACCAGCTTGAGTAACACAGTCTACCCAGTCACCCCTATATATAAACTCCGTTTATAGTCTACTGAAGTGTGCTTACCTACCAACTTCATACATGAAACAAATAAACATCTTTACCTGAATAATACCGATACGGTTGAAGCAACTTTAGTACGTAATTTCGGTCATGCGAAACAGTACGAGTATTGTCAACTACGAACTGTTATAATTAACGTCTCTTTAAAGCTGAAAGTTCTGTATCTACCTATCTTATGACAGAGTCAACATTGAGCCGCCATGGATCACCTGATCATCAGCTGCGCGCTAGCGACCAAGTCACCTAGAGCGACCGTCTTGTCAATAGATGGCGCTGCTTCGGTCGCATAGAAATGGTAGGGTAGTTAAAGAAATCTTGATTTGAATAGTGAAGTAAACAGACACTCAAAACTCTGATCTCTACCGTTGAAGGTCTTATATAATGTGGCTGCCCTTTTTGACCCTGGTTATACTACAGATGCAATTGTAGGAGTGTGGTTATAGTTGTATGGATAAATTTTATTATGTTTTTGTAAGTAAATAATTATCAGCGTTGATAAGAACATTCATTTGATTGTAAGATATAGGTACCTACTGATGCATAGTTATCGATTTGATTTTATGAATAACTGTTTTTGTTATTAAAAATTAAACTTTCTGTTTTACTTTGTGTTTTATGTAAAGTAAAAATGTATGTTAAAACTTTATTTTTTAATAAAGCTTAATGAAGCCATAGATTTTTATTACTTTTACTATTCACTTTAAATAGAAGAATTGTCATAAATGTGTGATTGATTATAAACACATTGATGAAGTGTGAATAGAATTACGTAAGTGTGCAAAAAAGTATAACTATTGAAACTGTCTACATACGTAATAATTTTTTTAAACAATAATTTTATTTTTTATTTTTGCATAAATCAACCTTTGAATAACCTAAAGTGTGTAATTCAGTGAAGATACAAAATAATAAAGTTACCTACAGTAAAAGTGTTATGTATTCTCTTATTGTAAACTTTTGTAAAAAAAATTGCAAATAGATTATTTACGACCCTAAATATGTAATTTAAAGTTTGATGCGTAAAAAAGGTAAAAAAATAAAAATCTATACAATTGTCTTGTTTTGATTTCCGAATACATCTTGTATATTGGCCGATTTACATATAGACTTCACAATTTATTTAAAAAAAATATATATTATTTTTTATTTATTTTTCTTACTACATAGCGGGCCTAAATAACTGTACATTGTTTGTATAATTATATAAGTCATATAAACACTTAGTAATATTAGTTGTCTTGTATGTTTGAATAAAAAGATTGAAATAACTAAGAAGTATCCACGCCTTATTTAAGATAACTATAAAACTTATATAAAGAAAGTTAGTTCAAAGTAAATTGCAGCTCACATTTTCAATGTATTCTTTTGTAAAAAATACAACTGTTACAATTACTTAGCATTTCATTATTTATTTAACGTAATCATGTAGATCTATGAAATGAAAGAACTGTTGTTTATATTTCTCTTGAAAAGTAAATAAAGGAAATTACTTACTTTTAGTGTTGAGTTTTATTTGAGACAGTCAAATCTGTTTCAAACTCTATTTTATATGCTCGAGATGAACGCTTGAATTAGTAGTTCAATCTCCACAGCTTCGTTTGACTACTGACGTGAATTACTGAATGACCTACGGAGACGAGACGTGGACACTAATGGTGGGACTAATCCACAAGCCGTCACAGAACCAAAGTGACCGATAGCTCACATGATAAGCAAGCTGATTGGCAGAGAGCTGGTCAATTTTGTACAAGAACCGAGGGTAAGAAATCTCTAGTGGAGATCACGAGTGAGCAAAGGTAGTATGGGATGCCTCCCGGCCAGATGGAGCGACGATCTGTGCAGGGGACTGGCAGAAATTAGTTGCAACTGGTAGTTTTTGGCCCGGCAGAGTGAGGGTAACTGGTGCTGCGTTGTTTTCACACTGCGCCAGTTGTCTTTCGGTCTGGACGCCATTTCCACTTAACATCAGGTAGAAAGGAGTTATTTGTTGTGCTAACTATAAAAAAATGCAGAGAAAAAGATCGAACTTAATGCTCTGGGAAAGGCCTTTGTCCAGCCGTGGTCTGCGATAGGCTGATGATGATCGTAACGTTGTACGTTAGTTTTGGTCACGTTACACGTCACGTGGTGTAAGGATAACTTTGTCTTCCAAAATTCAAAAAATATTTTAGATAATTGTTGAATTTGGTCACCCATTCACCATGCCGACAATGCCAAAAGTGCTTAACGTTAGCAACCTTAACGCGCCAACCGCTGCGCCAGCGAAAATTTAATTACAGGAGGTATATTCACAAAGGCTGCAAATACTGACTCAAGCATTAATTAACCTGATTAATAAAGGTTTAACCTGAAATGACGAAATTCCTCAGCTTTTACATTTCATAAAATCTCAACAATATTAGGGCGAGAGAACTTAATCATTTTCAACGAAGAATTTAGGATATTTTTTGCCAGAAATTTTTTGTCCTTTGATAAAATTGCTATTTAATGAGAACATATATATACGTACGTATATATAGCACCAGTATTTTGTTTGGAATCAGTTTCTGATTCGATTTCAGCCATATTTATAAAGATTTTCTTTTTATTTTCATTGTTTTGACTTTTCTTAAAGAGATACTGTAATTTACTTAATAGTTTTAATATATTTGAAGGGTACCAATATTTAAAGTGATTAAAACCGTTTCAGTAGCCAATTCTTAACAAACTACTTTTAGGGTGTGACTTTATGTTTAGTTAAAAAAATATATGTAGTATTAATTTTTTAATTAAGAACTGAGCTTGAGCTGAACTTGAGCTGCTGAAGATGCGCTGGCAGGTTCCCGAGACATCACGCTCTGAACGACATTATCCGGCGGGCATTGGTAACCGCCAATATTCCGTGTGTTCTGGAGCCCCGGGCTTAAGCCGAACAGACGGCAAGAGGCCGAATGGTTTGACCTTGGTTCCCTGGGTGAAGGGTCGTTGCTTGTTGTGGGATGCGACGGGCGTTAGCCCCTTCGCGACGTCGCACATTCATGGCACAATGCGGACTGTTGGGTCTGCTGCTGAGAGTGCCGCGAGGCAGAAACATTAGAAGTTTGCTGCCTTGAAGTTACAGTACCACTTCCTCCCTTTCGCTGTAGAGACTTCTAGGGTGTGGGGCACGGAAGCGAAATCTTTTATTGCCAGACTAGGGCACCGTTTAGCGGATCGTGGGTACGATCACCGCTGCGGGTCATACCTGGTTCAGAGACTCTCCCTGGCAATACAAAGTGGTAACGCTGCTAGTATCATAGGAACCTTTGAGCCGGGGGATATTTAATTATTATAATTATTTGATTGTAAATGATAAATTTTGTATTTGTTTCAAGTAATAAATAAATGAGTCATGTATCAAGAACTTAACTTCTTACCCTATGTGTATTTTAAAACTTGTAAATAAATAAATAAAAAAAAATATATTTAACTTAGATATAGGTAATTATTACTTAATTTAATTAATAAGTATAAATTAAATTAAATTAAATTAATAACCATTAGTCCAAAGAAACTTCATGGTAGCTTAAATGTGTACCATGCCGATACATCTAACGATGCAGATGGTGTGGGCATTCTAAAATCCATGATGACGAAACCAAAAAAAAAAAGTCCATTTAAAAAGAGAGGTTGACGGCGCGGTTCAGTTTAAAAGCGAATTACAAACGCCACTCTATTTGGACGCACTCCAAACGATGCGTGGATGTGCAAACTTGATCCTGATGTAGGTACATTATTTTGAATTAGACACTTACATGATTGATAATCTTGATCAAAAGCCAGAGTCGAGCATAAGTTAAGCCAGTTCTAGTAGCAAAAACTTGATACTTTGGATCGATCGTCAACCATTAATCCATTTGGACGGTGGCGTCCGATTTAAGATTTGTTTCAGTCGGCAGTGATACTGTGTATGTTCATAGTACAATAGTCTTTAGATTCTGAAATATAATTATGTTGTTTAGAAAAAGAAGAACGGTAGAAGGTATGAAAATGAAAAAGTATGAAAGTGTTTTTTGTTTAGAGTTCATTATCGCAACCAGACCAAAAACAGATGCTGATTCTCCAACCTCTTTAACTACAAAAACAAATAAAGAGAAAAAAAAACGTTACCTCGTTTTTCAAGTAGATCTACGTCGCCACATCCCAGTCATTACGCATTTGCTCAGGAAACACGTGATTTATGTGACGCAAATATGCCTTTACAAGATCACAATCTCGCCGGGAATTCCAATTACTCGGAGCAGGTTGTGAGGGGAGCAACAGCCTACTAAGAGTCAGGATTTGGAGGTACGATGGTGATCAAAAAAGAAACTGGTGGCTTTGTGTGTGATTGATTTATTAGTAGGTAAATGGCCTTTTAACTGTCCGTACAATAATGTAACTTCAAAATGGTTTACTTATGTTTGTATATTTACTTCGTTTGTCTTTTCCCAATAACTGAAATATCGAATTAAATAGTATGAGAAATAAAAAAGTTCTCTGTGCTTGGAAAAGCACGTAAAGTCGTTGGTCCCGGTTTCTTAAGCGTTTAGTTTTAAATTGATTTTAAATAAGGTAAGAGAAGCTTTGAAATCATTTGATAAAAAATAAATTGAAAGTCGATAATGTAGCTGTAGACATTAAGTAAGTCGGATACAATCACAATAGTCTAATTGGTAGAGTCAGTCTAATCTAAACTCCATTTCCAGAAGGTCTAAAAGTTTTTCGAATAAAAAAATGTATTTAATTGATTCGCGATAAAATTACTTGGGTAATATAAATGTATGAAACATTATTTTAAAAAAGTAAATCTGACGCGCTACATAAAAAAACAAACGTACAATAAATAATAATAATAATTTAATCAATATTATTTATTAACTTCATTAGCTTGTTTTCAACAAACGTAGGCACTAGGTCGCTTTAATTCTTTATCCGTACAATTTCCTATAAGGGCAGCACTAAATCTCGCTATAGTATTTATGAGAGGAACGTGCTAAGAGAATGCTACCACCAAAATAGCCTTGGGCCACTCTAATACCTAAACGTTAAAATGTTGGAATTGTAAGCTTTCGAACTTGGTTTAAATTTTAATTAGCATGATTTTGTTTGTAATTTGCTTTGCCAACTGTCGCAAGGCTAATGGTTTTTTCTTCTTGTTATCATATCTTATTCGTTGCATGAATTGTTTACTTGGTTATACGGGTATAACTATATTTTTTTGCATAACACAATTTATATTATTACTTTTTATTTTGGTAAACAAATCAAAATAATACCTGTTTAGGACTGGACTTGTTTGTTCAAATGAATTTTGCGTGGAAATTAAAATATAGTTGCTGATTTTCAAAAAAGTGTATAATGCGTTCGTTACAATGGTTTGCGTAGTTGAAGTAAGTAAAAAACAAAAAAAAACTATAGACACTCGAATGACTAGCAATTATTTGAAAATTATAAAATGGCTGTACAAAGGAGCTCCCGCGATTGGTGCCCTACATTATGGCGTTACCGCGGACGTCTCTGATTGGCTGCCGTTGAATTATCGCGCGATAGTGGGTTTCTCATAGTTCATCATAGATTCATCATAGATGGCGCCTCATTCCTCAACAATACCTTATTATTAATACAAGGACTTTTCTGTGTTGCATCCAGGCAGCATTATTTATCAAACAGGGTACAAATCGCCAACTACTTTTGAGTTAAAATATAATCATAAGTCTATGTGGCTTTAGAAAGGCGACCGAAAGTCGAGAAATCTTTTTTTTTTGTTTTAGCAATTTGCACTGCAAACAATTACCGCCAGTGTTGAGATATCATTCCTCTCGCTCACTCGTGCCTCAGTGGATTGCTCTCATTTGTACTTGCTCCTTAAATTATACAGACACGGGCATTACGAAATATTTTCATTTGGTAAGATACAAAAAGAGGGTACATAATTTAACAGAGAGCTTTTTAAATACTACCAAGAACGTGTTAAAAACTTGTTGGATATAAAGTATCGGCAACATCTTAACCGTATAGGAAATAGGTTTATTGATGATCCTGTCCAGTTCTGGATCTATGTTAATGACAAGAAAAAGCAGCGATGCTGCGCTGATACTTCTATTCTATTCTACACTTATGAAGGAGTTGCCGTGCAAGGTCAGGTAGCAGTTAATTCCTTCGCTAAGTATTTTGGATCTGTATTTCGTACTGACGTTCCGAATTTTGACCCACAAATTAGCAACCAAATTGGACACGACAGCCAACATGGATTCCGCAAGGCTCGCCACACCACAACAAACCTTGTGGCACATGTGGATTATTTATCTGCAGAATGGATAGAGGTCGTCAGGTAGACGTGGCCTACTTTGACTTCAGAAAGGCTTTTGATCTGGTCGACAACGACATTTTGTTGCAATAGACTTCACACCAAACCTGTTAAAGTTAATGTCTTGCTACCTCCACAATCGATGTCAATATGTCAGGCTGAATGGGTAGTAAGTCAAGGTAGTACCCTAGGGCCTACCTCATTCCTGATCTTTGTTAATGACCTCCCGAAGAATGTACACGAAGCCAATTGTCTTTTGTTTGCAGATGATCTCAAGTTGATTTTGAGCATTACCGACATTGATGATACGATATCATTACAGAAAGACATCGATTCTGTATGGCAATGGCATCTAGATAATCATTTTCCTTTGAATAATGACAAATGTAAGGTTATTACTTGTTCACGTAAGCGACATCCGATACTTACGACACTTACGAACTTACTACTTCAAAATCACGGAGGTAATTTTGAATAAACTTTGTTGGCATAAGAATCTATGTTTTGTTAAGTTCATTTTGGTATATAAATGGTTGCATAATGAATAAACTTGTCTCAATTATTTTATATTAAACATGTGACAGAATTTATGACCTGACTGTGTATAAATAAAATAACCATGTAACCAATGTAACTCTTATTACAATGGAATAAGAGTCAGAATTCGGTAAGTATATACATGTTAATGCTCATGACTGTACCGGTGATATCATCCTACATTAATTTATATATACAAACACAAAATGTTTTTGGCCATTACGTAAGAAAAAGATGAAATATTTTACAAAATAACCTGACGAGTTACTTACTTGTCATTTCGTCAATTAATTATTCATCGAAAATTTTCTTTTCAACCCCGATTAAGCTAAAGATTAATGAACAGATGCCGGGAAATATTCTTTGACTGTCTATTAGAAACGAGAATTAAAATGATTTAACATTTTTTCCTCGTTCACTACGTAGCTTTTGCACTGTCTGCAAAATATTCGTCCATCCAACAAATCTTGGTCATCTAATATTTTATCAAAAGCAATATTAAATTGATTGTACCTACCCGTTGTGATTATGAAAAAGATTGCTATTGACTTTTGTTTTATAAGGAAACCTTATCTCAACACATTCAGATGTATAGTAATATGTCTTATTATTCCACCTATAAAAGTTACTGCATGGCTTGAGACCGGCACATCACAAGGGAATTAAGCAATGAACAAATTAAGATAAGTAAATTTGTTTCACTGTATTTTATAAATTTATAATTTTTTTCAGTGCAGCAATTAGCACTTGAAAATAAAAAGTAAAAATTTACTACATAGCGTTGTGTTATCAAATTTGTGGTATTTCATCTGCAAAGATGAATCTGCATAGCCATCGGTTGCAACGACCGTTGGATAGATGGCGCTCAGTGCCGCTAAAAAGCACTCAAAAACATTAAAAAGCAGTGACAAAATTCAGTGCTTACGTCAGCCTTCCCGGTAGCATAGCGGTCAGTGCAGCCGCCCGGATTGCGGAAGACCCAGGTCCAATTCCTGGCTGGGTCGTTTAATTTTTTTTCACTGAGTTTTATTAATTTTATAAATATTTAAGATAAGTATGTTTACAATAAACATAAAGAAGCTATAGATACTTGCTACAATGGGACAGTGCTTAACTGTCATGTCATAATTGTAATTGAGGATAAGCTGATAAATTATGTAAAGGTAAAGTAATAAATATGGAAGCGCACTTCACCTGGACCTTTCAACCACTCAGACACCTTTAACTGAGGGAACACAGTAGTAATTCTTATACACATTATTGTTGGTTAGGTTAGGTTACAGGCTTCGATAAGATAGTGGGGTTTAGCCAGTTCAGTCAAACCCTACTGCTGGTCTAACCACTATACCACACTGGCTAGATTATTCAATAATTTCCAAGAAAGAAGTTTTAAAATTTATCAACAAACTTTCTCCCTTTTCACCAAAGGCTTTCTTGCGGACATTCCCAACCAACTGCGAGAACAAAGTTGAGCTATGATCCCAATAAGCTTGTGCCAATATTTTGTAACAGGAACGGCGTCACCGCGCTTGGAAATCGTCCAATATATTATGCGCCAAATATAATGTGAAAAATCGACACTCTAAGAACTTGTGGTTCGGACGTGAGTTATAGGTGTGTATTGGAATGCATTCAGAATTTGAATGGTGACACAAAACAAGATTCAAAGTTTGCACTGAAGAAGTGAGAAGTAAGTTTTTGTGCGAGACCTTTAGTTTAGTTTAGATTAGTTTTAAAACTTTTGCGGCTTACAATGTACACTTATACTTTTGTCAAAATCGGTTTGCGATCTTTTTTCATAATATTACCTATATGGCGGTACACTGTGGCTCTTTTTCGTACTCTGATATGAATTCAACAGTTAAAATAATACGGTATAGATGTATACAGAAGTACCTTTCAAAAATTACTAACGCTGTTAATTTATAAAATTTTGATCAAAATCTAAGTAAGTTACTTGTTTGCAATCATCTATTTCATTATACTTTATATCAGGCAAATGTAGGGTACATATAAACACTCGAGCGGTTCGCATATCAATTCTCCCCGCATTTTTCTTGTGTATCGTCGCACTGCAAAGACGATGTACAAATTCGTTAGTCAACTACGGTTGAACGCGCATCATTTTGCGATCTTTTTTATCTTAGATTAAACGATATTGGAGTCGCAAATATTAATAATTTGTGCTTCTGTTCCTCAATCGATTGTGACTATTTTAGTAATCAAACTAACGATGGAGCTCCACTTTCGTGTGGTTTCGACTGGACTTTTTATGTGACGTCATTGACCATGCACTATTATCATCAGCTCAAGAACTCCCGCGCAGAGACTACAGAACGGGAAAAAAGGTTGGTGGCATTTATATTGTAATTTGCTTGGAGGATTTTCTCTAATTTTTGTACGACTTTTCTATCGTTTCAAAATTTAATACAGTCAACTCAATTTCATACCAGCGATCTTATTTGTCCCAACACAGCTAACGAATGCATAGGAATTAAGAGAAAATTTTTATGTTAGTTAGTTATTTTATGTCTAAATTTTGTTTATTATGATAAATTAATCAATAATTATTTTTTTAAATGCAGTCACAGACCAAACACTGTGTAGGTAACAGAAAATCGAAAGTAAAAGAAAAATAGAAAATAGTTAAAAGTTAGTATGGAATACGTGACATAATTTGTTTAGAATTGTTCAAAGGTTTCATTATAGTTTGCATACAGCCGGAACCAACGGCTTTACGTGCCTTCCGAAGCACGGAGGAGCTAGAGATAATATTTTTTTGGTCACCCATTCAATGAACGGCCTTTGCGAAAGTTGCTTAACTTCAACAGTCGCAGACCGAGCGCGTTAACCACTAGGCCATCGATCTCCTAGAGCAATATCTCATATATTTAAAAAACAAGGCTAAACTGTACAACCGCGTAACCAAAGTTGAATGTTCGTAATTTTTTTATTGAAAAGGTCTGTATTAAAAAACTAATTTGTACAAAGTTTCACATCGAGAAAATTCGTAGTTTCAATGTAAAAAAATTTATGAAAATCGATCGGTTGTAGGTATAGTTTTACCAAAAACAATTAAAGATAGAAAGAAGTTATTATTAACTTCTAATTAAGTCTACTTCATACCTCGTATGTAATAGCCATGCCAATGCATTATTTGACTTACTGCGATTTTTAATAAATGCTAACTAGATCTAGCTCTAATAATTTATAGATATTAGTACGACAACGCTATGCTATATCAAGACGTATAACACAATTTACTAGCTACTATATGCCAGTGAACTGTTGCATACGTAGTAAGTACCTAATGTGATTAAATACTAATGCACGCTCTCAGCGGCACGTCAAAAGCTGTAGGTAGCTGAGACATTAACGTCATAATAGAAGTCATGTTCTATGTAGCTGGTACGGTTTGAAACGCAATCGGTGTAGAAACAGAGCTGCATTAAGAAGCAGTGTCTGGTGACAGAATAATTATACCAAGCGAAGCTAGTGCAACCGATAAAGAGATTTCAAAATATAGTTAATTTTAGTTACTAGAAAGTAACATGAAAGTTACTAGTAGGTATTCGTGATGACATTCGAATATTTATTTCGTATTTTGACTGTTTTACTCATAATTTAAATTGTCCATTTACTTTTATTTCTAATTTGTTTTACATGACGGGAACAAAGCACGGATTATATTTTCAAGCCCTTACTCTCTGTCTTAGGAAGTAAGTAAAGTAAATAGCTTATAACTGTCCCATAAGGGCAAAGGTTCTATAATTGAAATCAAATCATCACTACAATTGGTGGGTAATGGCTTAACACCACGCTTGCAAGCAAAAATTTCGAACCTGGGACGTTCGGGTATCGGGTCGAGTGCTTTGCCACACAACCGAGGCGTTGGAAAAAGGTTGGAAGGCCCTTAAGGTTTTTTAAGGCTGTTATCACGCAATCCCTTACTTACTAAATTCTCTGCAGCGTATAGTGCCCCCGTCTCTTGCTAGATTCTCCTAAACGTTACATCGGATAAGAGCCATCTGTTGTAGAACGTAACGATGCTCCAAGCTGGGTATATGCAAAAGATAGTTTTGCAATTGGAGTTGACAATTTTCCAGATAGGTACCGTGCGCTATCACATGCGGGCGGCTGCTTTGAGGGGCAACTGGCGTTGTGCCAGTGACGTTCTTATGTACAGTTCTGTACATGAAGGATTGTATCAAGCGAATATTTTTTATTTAAATTAGCTTTGTTTTTCATGTTTTTACTTTTTTGTTAGTTTACTTGGGATATACGATTGTCCAGCAGTGGACGTCTTTTGGCTGAGATGATGATGATGATGATACGAATAGGTTATTGTCATTATAAACGGTGTGACGTGTATCCAATTTTATAATAAATTTGTATTCTAAATATTTTAACTTAAATAACTTTATGGATCATTTATGGGACAGGGATTTCCTTTCCTTTCCAAGGGCATTTCCTCCCTTTGACAAGACAGTCATGTTAAAATAGAATTTTTGTCACACTGCATATGACAAAAATTCGCCTGATAGGTTAGATTAGGATTATGCCTAGAATTCTACTAAATGGCGAGAAACCTAATTAGTTTATACGTACGTCAGAGAAAAGGCGATGACAAAATTTTGCTTACGTCGTGTTAATAGTGTAGTCTTTCTTGTAGTGTATGTAAATATAAATGTACAATGCTGCAGAGAAACGTCGATAAACGAACGGATGCTAGAAATAAATAAATAAACACGAGAAATCACGGTTCAAACCACATAGGTTCGGTTAGGCTATTGACGTACAACCCATAGTACCTAAGGGCGGCTATGAGAACATTAGTAACAAAGTGCTAATCTAGCATTAATAATGATCTTTTAGGTTATTATAATAAAACTTGATACTAACCAACACGATATTGCAATTAACAAACGGAAACTAATAATACGAAATTGATATTTTTTCTCAACTTCGATGTTACTTCGATGTTTGATACTAAATGATTAACCATTATGTTGAGAACTGTACTTAGCTTAAAATAGGTAATGTCTCCCGTCTGTCAGCAAGTTACGAGTCTGGTTACTTTGTAACAAATTTGATACCGTATAGTTATAAAATAAATAAGCCAAGAATTTTCGAAAGACAACGTTGGTTAATTGACGCAAAGATTGATCGTGGGAAGGAAAATATATGTGGCTGCGAGCGTGTAGCTTATAATTTTAAGAAGTATAACACGATGACAAACTATGTTTACATAATATAAAATATAGTCAATATAAAAAAAAACTTTTCTTTTAATTTATTGAAAATATGGATAGCGCAGTCGCTGGCGAGCTCGGTCTGCGATTGCTAAAGTTAAGCAACTTTCCCAAAGGCTGGTCATCAGATGGGTGACAAAAGTTTATCATCTCGAGCTTGTCTGTGCTTCGAAAGACACGTTAAACCGTTGGTCCCAGTTGCATTAGCAGCTTCGTTAACAGCCATTAAGCACTAGGCTTCTCTCTATAGTGATTCCATTGATATGGGAACACTCGTAGTCCAACAACGGGGACATAAAATGAACTAAAGTTTTGTAAAACAACTGGTTGTAACTTCAAAATCATTATCTAAACATTACCCTATTAAATTATTTATTTCAACAGCTGTCATCATATTACTATTTATAAGTTTAATTATTAATCATAGTTTTGTATTACATGTTTTCTTTGGGGGTTACCTTAAGCTCTTATAGCAGTATTACTGCAGTTGTGAAAACGAGATGCGTGTGTATACGCCACTATATGCCTATGTTTTTCACAACTGCAATTATACTGGCTGTGGCATGGTCAGGGGAAGGTACAGACGCCTGCACATCAACCTACCATAAACTGTCAAATTTCCTCAATAGACTTTGAACTTTATGTTTAAGGCCTAAGGTTGACAATGTATTGACGAAATTTGACAGTTTTGGGTAGGTTGATGTGCAGGTGTATGTACCTGAAACCTAGCCAGATGATATGCAACGCCATAGTTATGACACAGTTTCATAATAGTAAATGCATAGTAGTATAATTTAATAACATGGTTCTTGTAATGGAAGAGCGGAGTCACCTGAAACAAGCATTCATTGCTTAAAAGGAGATTCCGGCCACTAATGATGTAAACCAAAAATTTTTAGAGAAATTAATTTAATTTAATTTTTGTTTTATCTATTTAAAATCCGATGTTTCAAACATCTAGCCCTATGGAAAAAAAAAATTATACGCATACAACACTAATTAGTTTACGCGACGACAAGAGCGCAGTCGTGTTCCACATACTAACATGAAACATAATTATATTAAGTCAAACTTTTTTCTCGATGGCTTTCAACGCTATATAGTGTTGCCACACTATATCGATAGTTTAATCATTAATATAACAATAACGTTCCATACATTTATTAAGTGCGCACAAGAACTAGATTATCATTTACAGTTGTTATTTCTTGGAGTGTAAAAGAGGTGCAAGGACGCAGATATTGTGTTTTGAAACTGATTTAACCCTATACTTGGCAGAGTCTTTTTTTTGTGGAATTATATGTTTTTTTTAGTAAAATGTGTTTTTTTGTTCACTACTCGAAGTTTTTTGTAAACCAAGTGACTCAAATAATCCACTATGCCAAGAAAAGGGTTAAAAACATCAAAGAAATATAACGTCTAATGAAATAAAATATATTTTAAGAAATAAATATTACCACGTTTTTCAATCTTGATTATAATGTTTAAAGACATTTATTCTTTAACTTAAAACCTAGCCGTTCAGTTTGCTTTTTATAATAATCTTGAAGATTATTTAATTGTCTCAAGAGTAAAGTCTCAACAACATGATTTTCTAGTTTTAATTTAACAACACTAAATAAGATTAAAATTCTCATTTATCCAATGTTTTCAAAGTTCATTATTTCATTTATTTCACAGTAACTCATTCTTATCTTGGATAAAAGGTACTAAAACTAAACTCGGCACGTTCCGAAAAGTCTTGGAAAAACATTTGCAAAACTTAACCGCCTCTATTCTTATAACAGTTCTACAAGAGTCATAAATAAGTTATATAATTACTGCTTCATGATAAACTACAATATGTGATTTAGGTGAAAAAGTCTCAAAACGGCAAAAGTTTTTCTTATATTTATCAGGCGTTAGGTAGTAGCGAACCGTTGTCAGTGCAAATACAGAATTATACATCACCTTAATGGGCTCAAAGGCCATATTAAGGAGATTTACTGACACAGTTCCATTAACAGATAATGCTCTCGTAAACATAAAACATTTGGACACGTTTTACTTTTTTATACAAATACTTCTTTTCTAGATTTAAAGCTGACTATCACGCTATGATAGTATACACGGTGACTTTTTTTCGGTGATCAGGACTTACTGATTCCGACTAAGTAAATGATGCCCATTGCAATAATAATAGTAGTTACATGTTGTCTTTTTATAAATTTATAAATTATTATTATTAATTATTTTTTATAAATTAGTATTTTTAATTATGTAACCAATATGAATTAGAATGTATGGTCTTCCTACATTTTAATATGAACTATTAATCAAAAACCAATGACAACATTATGAAACTCAATCGGTAGAGGTGGATAATAATAGGCTAAAATAATCTTTGTAACAAATACATTTTTTTATTCTCTACGGTATAGGGCTTAAACGGGGGAGCCATTCCCGTGGCAGACAAGGGATGGTAAGTTTTTGTGGTATATCCTACTAATATTATAAACGCGAAAGTTTGTAAGTATGGATGGATCTTTGTTACTCTTTCACGTAAAAACTACTGAATGGATTTTAATGAAACTTTCCTCATATACAGACCATGACCCAGACCAGCATATAGGATACTTTTTTTTTACTGTAGTCTTCGCGTACGAAGTCGCGGGCAACAACTAGTATTTTATATATACTCTCCCTTCGTCAAGCTTTTAGTAGCTGGACTAGGGTTTCTTATATCTTTCCTGATGGTAATGTTGTTTGTTGTAATTGTATTATTTCTTATATGGACAAACATTTTTAGTAGATAATCTTAATGATCGCACCTACAATCGATCTTATAATAAAAGTTTAAGCACGTTCCTTAAAAACAAATACGAATCGTCCGACCACGCATCCCTCAAACAAAGGAATCGTCCCACCGATAAATCCTCACGTATGCCAATTCCTTCACAGCACCGAATCTCCACATTAACGTCACGAATACTACTTCATATTGTCTTTCATAACCGCCTCCGGCATTAATATTGCTGCCCACAATCTTCTGGCCAACCATAAATCACTTCAAAGCCTTCTTCCACTGGACATCACGCGTGAACGTGAGTTATTGTCATTGTTATCCGATATAGCTTTCTTGAGGAAATTGCGCTCTGATGAGTTTTTGCTTGGATTTATGTTGATGGGGATTGTGACCGCAATTTATAGCGTTTTAGAAAGGTATTTCAAATCAAGTGGCCGTTTTATTGGATACACTTGCACGCGTGATGGCACAATATGATTCCGGGACTGGTAGTTAAATAGCTAGACGTTTTACTTATTTTATAAGTTAGCTAGCTAGTATTTATTTGTACAGTACAAGAGCAAGTTTCATACATTTTAAAATAATGAAAACATTACAATGTTCTTCTTTATATTATTGACTAGCTGAGCCGGCGGACTTTGTACCGCTTTGACAGTTTCCATGACAACAAAACAAAGAAATCATTTTGTATTGGAAATTTAAATCGTTTTTAGTATTTTCCGTTACATATTATATAGGTTTATCACCGTTTAAACCTACCCTGAACTTCCGCATATATTTCAAAATAAAAATTAGCCAAATCGGTCCAGCCATTCTCGATTTTTAGCGAGACATACGAACAGTTTTATTGAATTTCATTCTCATTTGAAGGTTTCTAAACTTAATCCGATAAGAAAGAATTTTCCGAATTTCGATCCTTAAACCATTTCAAATTTCGAACTCTACGTCCCTATGAGGCCGTGTCCTAAAAGTGCATAACCTTTTTAAATTTTGCACTTTAAAGCTTAATAGTACACAAACGGATGCCTCAATCAAAAAACTGTTTTTCACAAGCCTGAAATATTATTAAAATTGTTATCCAACGACACCCCATACTATAGGGTAGATAACAAAAAGAAATACATCCCCACTCACGTGTAGGGGAGGTAACCTAAAAAAATATATAATATTTTTTTTTTTAAATATACATTTTTCACCACTTTGTCGACGTGATTAATATGTATATCCATGCCAAATTACAGCTTTCTAGTACTAAGAGTCTATAAGCTAGACTGAAGACAGACAGACAGACGGACATGGCGAAATTATAAGGGTTCCTTGTTGACTACGGAACCCTAATAAGACTCAATATTCCAAGAGGAGCCGCCGAATTTTGAGCTATTTTTTTTGCGTAAAGAACTCGTAATTAGGAACAAGTACACGATTTTTTATCGCTAGGAATCAATTAGGACTCTCACAATAAATTATTGTCATTATCAGACTCTAGTGAGCCACTTGTGCACTTAGGTGGTGATGTGGAGCCCATTGCTTGCAACTGCCATTTCCCCAGTTGGTGCAACTGTGTCCTCAGGTTATTATAATTTGTTTATTAATAATTAACAGTGGTAGTATAATATAATAAAAAAAATGTTTCATACCCGACGATGAGGTAACATTAGGTCAAAAATAGTCACAGAACCGAATTAGTCTACCCCGACCCCGATTCCACGTGGTACTAGTCTGCCCTACGCTAGAGTGTTTTTGAGCGCGGAGGCACGGATGGAGAGCAGCCCTCACCCGCTGCTTATTCGGCTGCTTCGGCAGCTTCAGCTTTTTGGTCGCCTGTGGCAACCAGTGTACAGTGTACAATCATAATTGCACCTACCAATGTTATCTCTGCACCACCCTATGGTTGACTGGTAGAGAATGCCTCAGGCATTAAGTCCGCCATGTAATATTTATGTTGCAAAAGTTTAAATAAATAAATAAAAACCAGCCTCAACCGCAGCGGCGAGCTTAGTACCTGCGTATCGTTACAGCAGCGGGTGAGGGCTGCTCTTCCCGCAGTGCCGGAGATGTTTAAAACCTACGGTTGTCACATATCTGAGCAGTTTGTATAAGCTCTTCTAAATAAAAATATCTTTCAAAAAAAACCTTATTTTATTTTCAACTGTGATAACCCTATCAGAGTAAGTGTACATTTTGCGCGCTTTAAGGAAGCTTTTACCCTGT
The DNA here is from genome assembly GCA_949315975.1 of Eudonia truncicolella. Lineage (NCBI taxonomy): Eukaryota > Metazoa > Arthropoda > Insecta > Lepidoptera > Crambidae > Eudonia > Eudonia truncicolella. The sequence continues at coordinate 15,186,482 of OX438836.1, forward strand.
CTACTACTCTGTGCTTATATAGTACGGTGACTTTCGAGACATTCCAATTTTAAAGAGTTATTAATTGCATTGTTTTTAAGTGAGTTCAACCTTTTTTGAAATCGGATTGAGTTTTTAAACATGTGTCAAAATTAAATGTAATTTAAAACAAAAGCACTAAGGAGTTTGATATCAACTTCGAAGCAAATCACCGCCAAAATAACTTTAGCGTATTATATTACCCCTTTATAACCCTAATATCAAGATATGTACAACATGTAGGATAAAAACAACTAAAGGACTGAATTCTGTAATGAGTACAAATACTTGACTTGAACAAAGCAACAAAGAGCACGTGACGCTGTATTTATTTTGTGCTTGAATGAAACACAACACAACAGTGTTTGAGGAGCCATACAAAACTGTGTCTGTCTTAGACCCTAATGCAAAACGTACTCTATTTAATTTATTTTATTTCACTTCAAAGCCATTGTTCCTATTATTTACATCTCCAACTAGACGGCATTGTTGAAATTTCAATTAATTTCGTGTTTGTTCGCGCACCCTATTCAACCTTTTGCGGGCTCAAAACAACAGTGAACTTAACCCTTACTGCAGTTCGAGTACACTTCGTTTCAGTAATAAAACAGAGAGGCCTGTCGACAAACATCACGGTTAGTCTGCGACGATAACACCCTCTTTATTCCTTTACCTAATTACGAAGTTGTGGAAAATGTTCAGTGCTGAGACAGTGAGAAGTATAGCCAACTTGGTCGGGTTACACCAGTTTGACTTGATCCACGCAGAAGTTCTGTTTTATACAACTATTGAGTGAGCTCTCACTATATACAGTTCTCTGCCAGTTGGACGGTGGAGTTTCGTCAAGTAGTCTGAGTAAGCTTGTTCTCTTGCACATAAGTTTGTTATGAAAATGTGATGAATACATCATTACACTATACATTACATTTCTTACTATCATTTAAGTAATTAATACGATTCAACTTTTATAGATACATATATTTTTGTATAGTAACGTGTCATTGTTCCATTATAAGTATAATTAACCGGTTACCCACTGATATTCAAGACCTACGTAGCAAATTTTTTATGTGGGTGACTTGAACCCAGCAGTAAGATATTTATAGTCATATAATAGCGATAATAATGATACAAAATTTTCTATTATAAAACTTTACCAAAAATTCACGGTTCATTTGTGGCGTACCCTCTCACAATAAAAGCTTATTTTCTTTCTCCCGCCATATTGAATCACAATAAAAGTGGGGCGGCAATTAGCGAGCAACTAATTGGCTCTCTAAGCCCTTCTATAACAATCGGATCATTTGATACAACCGTTATTCGCCGTGAATCTCCTGAACAATGAAATGAATTTAATTTTACTACGAATTTACTTGTTACATTTCAGATTAACCGTTTCAAGAATTGATGAAATGATTTGAATTAACGTCGTCTAAAAGGGTTTTGTTACTATATCCGTTTTTTTTTAAATTCAGCTCTAAATTTTGTCTTTGAAGGGATACAGGGTATGATAAACTTAGATACTTAAAAATTGTTATTATACAAGTTCCAGCTGCTATTTGTACGCTGACCATCTTTGCCGGTATTATAATTTAGTATGGGCCAAGAATTTCAAACAACATGCCTTCGAAGATCGTTTGGTGCATTGGTACCTATTATCATGCCAAACCACTCAAAACAATTAGACAAGTGGCGAACAATTCACTAAACTAAAGAGAAAAACTCCGCTGTATCAATCCCTTTGTACGGTGCTCGTATAGCGTCCGTCTGAATACCTATTTCTGCTACAAAGCTGTTATGTGCAAAATTGCTGTATAATGGTTTGCAGAAATGAGATTTAATAAAATCACCGCGCGAAGACATTAGGGTTGGCAACACATGGTGTTTCATGACTCAATGCATTGGTAGCCATACGGATTGCTTGATATGAAAGCGAGAAATCGTAGTTCCCCATGACTTCCTTGATTTACTTAACGTTTATTCGCTGCGTTCCCACTGTCGTGTGTTATGCATAACACAAGCGTATAAGATTTCTGGATGGATACCAGGGCTTTTGTTAAAGTGTTTGTTAAAACGCATGCATGAAAATCTTTGAATTCATCTTAAGTTTCAATAACCATTTACTGAGGCGTACTCTTATGATTATTTGCCATTGATACAAATAGTTCTTTGAAGTGATAACCATTTAATCCGTTACGTGATGCCACCCCTGTAAAAACCTTTCTACGCCATTTTTTAAAAACCTTATGAAAATAAAAATTAAAAAGAAGTATAGGTGATTTGAAGCTTTCTTAAAAAAAAATATTTTGTTCAGTTTGATAAAACTTTTTTATTATCTTCTATTTGCCATTAACAGAATACTGTTTCTCAATGAGTGATAATTTATTGTACAAGTTTTGATCTAAATTATGAAAGGGCTTTTCGTACGTCTGATGAAAATGATGAAAAAAACTGCTCAAGACCGATTCAGCGGGTTTGATACCAGAGGTGGTACCAAAGGTGGTACACATTGTAGGTACTAGATAGCCAATTTTGCAGGTTGAGAATTTTTCTATATAGTAGTGCAGTTCCATTTCATCATCGCCTTGTATGAAGTAATGAGACCATATTTACCTAAACTTCACGGTGAGATACAACATGGAGCTGTTAATACCACCGATATCTTATTCTACGACTGAAAGTGTTTAATTATTACAATTCGAAAATTCCAAATATAAGACACCGATCACCAGTATCAAATTCAGTGGTAATAACAACTCGATGTCCCGTCCCGTCGTAAAGTTCGGGGGGCCTATCGCCTAACTCTATTGCTATCGCTCTCGCTATCGCGCTCTATAGTTTATGGCGTAATCTTGCGATTTCGAAAGCTATATAAAAGCAATATCAAAAGCTATAGGCTATAGCTTTCGATATTGCTTTCTTAATGCTTTCATATCGCTTTAGAAATTACAAAATGACGCCATAAACTGTAGAGCTCGATAGCGAGAGCGATGGCAATAGAGTTAGGCGGTCGGGGGGCAGGTACCTATAGTCAAAGTACCTATTCTGATCACTGACCATCACTATACATCAACCGAGAGTATTGAAATCAACCGGCTTAATCACCACGCTTGCCAAATGCGGGTTGGTGATCGCAAACCCAGGTTATGATGCACCAAAAAATCCGAAATACATTTTGCCCAACCTGGGAATTAAACCTGGGGCCTTGGTTGGGGCCACCGAGGCGTTTCGCTGAGGGTATAATAAATCAAAAACTTCTGTGCACCTCTTATCTTTTCCATTGGTTTGTAAACAGACGCTCTGACTTAATCCTCTAACGAACCAGCCAAAATTACTGAAAAGCCACTTAACTAGGATCTCAAAGAAATTTCTCAAGTTACAAACTAAGTTGCACTCGACCGCAAGCTGCCAAATATCTTAAATTTCAAGATCCGTTGCGAGCAAACATAATACGAGTACCTTAGTGGTCGAAAACAAGAGGATCGGATTGTTTCTTCCGATTGGTGCAAATAAGATGATATTATTATTATATACTATTAGTACAAATAACGCAACAAACATTGTTATTAACAAATTATATTTCGAGAATAGTTTTAAAAACTCCCGAAGAAGAAAAATTAAAAAAAAAATGGTATTATCTCAAAAACGCACTCAAGTTTAACAGCCTTGATGTTGGCTGGATTACAGCTCGAAGTGGCGCAGTCAGCAAAGCGGTTCCGGCTTTAGATTTGAAGCGAATCACCGTGACACCGCTTATGGGGCAAAACTGACGATTGGGACACACTGCTTCGTACGATGCCGAACTGGGGACTAACAAGTTATCGTAACATTTCTATCTTAGGATTCACATTAACTTAGGAACTTAGGAACTGCCCCCCAACCGCCTAACTCTATCGACATCGCTCTCGCTATCGCGCTCTATAGTTTATGGCGTCATTTTGTAATTTCTAAAGCGATATGAAAGCATTAAGAAAGCAATATCGAAAGCTATAGCCTATAGCTTTCGATATTGCTTTTATATAGCTTTCGAAATGGCAAGATTACGCCATAAACTATAGAGCGCGATAGCGAGAGCGATATCAATAGAGTTAGGCGGTAGGCCCCCTGGACTTAGGAGCATTTCTATCCCGAATCGGGATTCGGCATTGATGCGGGATCTGAGGAGGGAGAATCCCACATAACCATCCGCGCCTCCTCGTCCGTGGTGGTACTTGAGCGACGAGTTTTTCACTGTATAAACTGTGTAACCAACTGTAAAAACCAGCGTTACCGCTGCTTTAGGTGTGACGAGTCAACATGGCGGCCATTTGTGATACAACGACCCAGACCTAAGGAAAAACTGCTCTACCATTACTCCGAGCTGCTCCTGCAGTGGTTTATCAGCCAGCAGGTTTAAAACAGTGCAGGCGACCAGTTCTCCACAGGCCCGCGCTCATATTTGATGTGTCGTTATTCATATCGTGCTATGTATTACCAATTCATTCAGGTGCATCTAGCGCCTCTTCTGACCTACCTACCTTTAGTGTGTGGAAGCCTAAGTATATGGTGTATTTTAAATGATGATTGCTCCTAGAAAGAACTTAGAATTATTAGTTAGTTATGTGTCTGTGTTCTTAAGGAGACCAAGACTGACTAAACGTTTAAAAAGTACCATATAGTGGTCGCGTAAATATTTGAAAAGAATTGGGTTAAAATAATAGCCATTCTTGGCGTTCTGTAGCGCCCCACATTATTGGACGGGCCCAAGATTATTTCGCTATTGTGTTTTTTGCGCAGCAGCATCCCAAAGGTTTTTGGCCGGGATCCCATGAAGATACAAACGCAACGGGAATCCCGTCCAATTTTACTAACTGTTACTTGTGTTTTGTCTAACTTGGTACAAGCCGGCAGGCTCAACGTAATTGGAAATTTCGCGAGGATTCAGATTTGAATTTTTTTGCACGTCAGCTGAACGTTTGATACGATTCAAAAGAGGGTAAGCTGTGTAAGCTGAACTGTTGAAAAGTTAGTTACCATTTTAGTTATTTGCTAATTAAATTGAAATTGACCAGAATTGAAAGCATTTGCTTGCGGCTTAATTATAATCAATCGCTCAATCAATCTGTTAATCTAGTTGAGCTACGGAGATATTGGTTGTCCTGTCAATTTATTAAACAGTACCTACAAGTTTCTTAAGCTTTAGGCAAGCGTTATTCAAATTTAAAAGTTCTTATAAAATCTTGGTAGCTCATTTGGTAGAAAAGTCGCTTAGATATTTGCCAATTAATATTTAGGTACAAATCTTAAAGTTGATTTTCGTATGACTTGTTTACTTAAATATTATATCAAAAACTGGTACGTTAATCCTAATTTAAAGTTTAGGTCGACCTTCATGATTTAATATTAAATTAATGTAATTGTTATGTAGGTATATCTAAATAATATTGTCGTATTCAACCAAACGCATTCTTTTAAATGTTTTTTTTTCTTTTTTCCGCTGACACTAGTTGTAAGTTATGGATAAATATTTAATGCGGGTCGCCACTTACTGTGTTTTACACTTGCATAGCCGAAGTGCTCGCCACCTGAAAATTGCGGGACAAAGCTGAACATTGGACAATTTTTACTGCAAATACGCAAATTTGCCAAATTGCTTGTAGACAGAAAATGAAAGCTATATTACTTTTATAGGGTGTCGTACTTGTAAAAAGAAAATACGAAATTCATATTATATCTACTAATGAGTTAAAGTATCTGTCCGACTCTCGCCTTGGAGACGGATAATGTAGTTTTTCGTTTTATGTTTCCAATTCCCGTTTGATTGCTATTAAATAATAAAATGAAAATGAAATGGAAAACCATATATCATCACCATCATCATTAGCTCAGTTTATGTCCCCACTGCTGGGGCACGAGCCTTCCCTATAGATAAATCACCACGCAGCCAAGTGCGAATTGGTGGTTGTTAACGACTGCTAATGCAACCGGAACCAACCGCTTTACGTGCCTTCTGAAGCACGGAGGAGTTCGGGATGATAAATTTTTGATCAGCCATCCGATGACCGCCCTTTACGAAAGCTACTTAACCTCAGCACTCGCAGACCGTGCGCGGTAACCACTGCGCCATCGAGAAAGCCATACAATAATCCATAATACCCCATCGATAGAAAGCTTCGGTTGATAGTGTACCAAAAAATCTGTTTTTTGGAACTCGGAACTTACGTTCCGAGTTCTGTTTTGACGATAGTTACTATAATTACCTACTAATAATTTACTATATACGGTACAATTTACACGATACATTGCTCCAGATAATTAATTCTACGTTCTTACCTCTTGTTCATTAGGGTAACTATATGGAATGGTATGTTATTAATTAGTAAAATAACATTGTTTCTGCCATTACAGCAACTTGTAGTGTTTTTTTTTTATTGTCCGGGTAAGCACAGTGCCTTGATCTCACCTGATGTTAAGTGATGATAAGGCCAATGATGGAAGCGCACTTCACCCGGGTTCCTCAAATAGTGAGGCACTGGCTATCTTATCTCTAGCTGCCGGAACACAACAATGCTACAAACATTGTTGCTATGGCGGCATATTTAGATAAGATGGTGGTAGCTAGCCAGGCGGACAAACAAGCCCTACCACCAACCAAACCGAGCACACAAAGATGTACCCCCGCTGGGAATCGAACCCTTGACCTCTGGGTCTAAACCGGTGGTCTTAATCACTAGACCACAGAGGCGGTTGAAGTGTAGATTATTATAGTATAATTATAGCTAAAAGAAAACTATTTTTTTAAATCGCAATAAAAGATTGTGTTTTATGTAGCTGGGAAACGTAACCGTTTGCACAAAGGTATATTTAAAATGAAATAGGTATTTTTCATTGTCTTTGTTATTTAAAAACCTACTGACTTTTGAAAAGTTTAAGAAGGGGATCATTCCGCATTCGGCAAGTATGGTACTCGCATTAAAATTGCCACTACCCATAAATTGTAACGATGACTTGAAATAAATGGCATGACTTATTATACAGCTTAATAACTATTTAAGAACGAATGAGTCAACAAAATCTTCCTAACGGCAGATGCAGGTATGCGGGTGAGGTATCCCTTTAAATTAATAACGAATTTCGTTAAGCTTAATCAAAGTATTGGCGTACCTCTACATTACGTAAGAAAACTTTACAACGCGATTTAGTGCAGTGCCATCTCTGATTAGAAACAGAAACTAATAACACTCAAGCGCTTTCTATCGCCTCTATGGTCTAGTGGTTAAGACCACCGGTCTCAGAACTTCGGTGCGATTACCAGCAGGGGATACATGTTTCTGTCCTCGGTTTGGTTGGTGTCAGGGCTTATTTGTTCGCCTGCTAGCTACCACCATCTTCTCTTGATAATATGTTGCCATGAATTTTTGTGTTTAGGCAGCAAGAGAGTGCTAGTGCCTTAGTAGTTAAAGATTCCGGATGAAGTGCGCTTCCACCTTCGGCCTTATCATCACTTAACATCGGGTGAGATGAAGGCCTAGTGCTTACCCGCAGTAAATAAAAAAAATACACACAACAAACAATACTTAGAACCTTTGATGATTATATTGTTATAACTACATGTCGAAATAATCTAAGTTAAGAAGTAATACAGCTATTAGTGAAATAACACTTTACTAGCAGCTAAAATACTAGCGTTAAAATTTTAAACATTACTTAATTTTATTCTGTAGTTGCAAAGCTTTTAACATAGTTCGTGCTCACAGGGAGGTTCGTGGAAAGTGTATAATTTTAAAGTGCAGTGTTTGAATGCCAACAATATAAAATTACTTTTTCTACAGACGATTTGTATCTACTCTGCACCATTGAAAACAGTTGAAAATTACCAATTTCAATTTACTTTTGCATGTGACGATCGTAGCTAACTCCGCCCATGACACATCGTCGTTGAAACTGCAATACTGCGTAACCAACAATTGCTAATAACGCGGAACTACAAAAAAATCTTAATTGAGATCGCGCGTATAGGTTCTAAATATAGCCATTGGGGCCGTCCCGTGTGGTAAATACCTAAATCTTTAAATATATCGTAGTAATAAAGAATATAACAGGTTTTTTTGCTCTCCTGTAAAATTGGTCACTACCAAGTTCCGCGGTATTAACCACTTGTGGTTCCGCGATATTGCAGTATCAACGATGATATAGAATTAATGGGAAACTCTTTTGTCTCAATTAGACTAATAAATAAATAAATAATGAATAGGACGGAAACGTCACCTCGCACAGACCCTGCCAGAATACCAGCGCCGTTGCGATGTGACCTTCTCACACCGTAGCGACATATACTGGGGTAGGGTCCTGATTGGCTCTTCACACTATTGTATTCTTTTTATTTGTTACCTATCTGTTAGTTATTTTTTGTCTTGCATTTTATGTCTTTGTGTCTGGTATCATAGTATGTGAGAGTCAATAAATGTTTTTTCTTTCTACCTTCTTCTTTCTTTCTTTCTTTTTATTAGTGAGAAAGTAGAGCACCACTATTCGACAAGAACCACTGATCGACATTTTTAGTCCTTTAACATTTGGTTGCGCCAGTTGGTGACTTTTGAATTTGCCGCGCAAATGCATTCTTCGCTATCGTAATATTTTCATATTTGATAAAAAGTAGTTTGATTAGCGCTTTTCTAGCTTCCTTTACCCATCTCCCTCCAATACATACCTTTCTCGCACAAGAGCAAGACCGCAATATAGAACGCCGCACGCCGACGACAGCTCGCTACGGGCGGCGGCTATCGCAAATTACTACTTTGACAGAGTTTGGAAAAGATGGCAACTCCCGCTCGCGCTTAGAGGAGATCTCCATTTTTGTCTTTTGATAGCTATTTCCGCGTTATGATTGTTAAAACTGTGAGATACCACGCGCTGGTGGTCCAGGTCCGTGTTCCAGCCAAGTTTATCCACCGGCCACCAACCTGGTGTCGGTTCAGACGGCTCGCCCGCCTGCCGCACACGTGGTGCCTACTGCCGCTTGCTGATCAAGGTATTTCCTCCCTTTGTCCCTTGAACTGTTTACCCATTGCCCTTGTCGCGAGCAGTGGAACTGCAAGTTGTACTTTTAGTGCAACGAGAAGTGAGCGAGCTTACAGCTCCGATAACCTATCTGGATATTAGGTAATGGACTATACGTGTCCACGGAGCAACTCGGTACCAGGTGAAAAATGCGCTTCGGTACGTCCTGATCCTGACGTAGATGGTCGCATGTCCCATGATGGTCCAATGACACAATATGTCACATATAATAATAATATGTCATGTTCTATCGATTTTAAATTTACAAAATGGCACGCTTGCCCGCTTTCCCGACTTCCTGTTACACACTTGTTACACTATTACACATTTCACGAAATCACTCCCACAAGCTCTTACACAAACATCCGTCCCATTTCAAATCACTCCTACAAATGCTAGAAAGCGAGCGGAAAGATGTTACATATCAAAAATACAGTCCACTATAAATTATAGCATCGCCCGCGCCATTAACATTAAAAATAGAAGTCGGCAACTGATTTCAGTCTTCAGCAACAATTGAATACAGGCTACTTGCGTTCTTGCTGTCACCCCGTAGTATTTTAATGAAAATCTATGTTATTTTTTGTCGACATAAAAACTCGGACGACCACTAGGCTTAAAGTGTCGAACATTGGTGCTATTACCCAATTTTTTTTATAGATAGCTCGGCAAATGACTCCATCCCACACCACCTGATGTTAAGTGGAAATGGAACCTAAACGCAAAGATAACTGGTGCAGCGTTGAAAACAAACGTAGCATCAGTTAACCTCACTCTGCCGGCCCACAAAGTGCTTCTTCACGCCTCTTTTGAAGGACCCCATATCATAGGAAGGAGGGAACACATTTTATGGAAAAGATTTTTATTTATTGTTAAATAATAAAGCTTTGTTCTTGGCGTGGGTAAATACACTGATACCTGCACTGTGGTTCAAATCACCTAAGTGGTTGTTAAAAAAAATGTTTCGTGGTAGTACATTGTTACACGTCCATAGAATAGATACAACCTTTTCTCCCTCAACATAAGAACATACATACCTACAATATATGAAAAGAAGTTTGTTCAAAACAAATCGCCAGTGGGCAACTCGCTCTAGGCGGTCGTTACGAGTTTAAATGAATAAAGTTTGTTGTAAAACTTCCCATGTCCTGTCAGAGAAGGAAACGCGTAATGGGCCATTTGTTACTACATTTTTTGTTCTTATTGATATAAAGACGTAAAGATTTTTATTCTGTTAGCTTACATATCATTTTCATATTGGTGGCCAAGTGGTAAAACACTCATCGTCATCATTTTTGTTTTATTAAATAGGTAGTGTACGTTGGTTTCTACTTTTATATTGTCTAGCGATTGTGGACTGTCCTGTTAATTGTGGACGAGAAATCAATAGTATTTCTATTATACAAAATAATAGGAAATCTAAATAATTTTCTAAATGAGATACCGTTTTGATATTTTTTGATACCACACAACCAGGATTGTGATATTGTAATACTAGTGATATAATAATCACAATTAAGGAGTTCGAGTGTTTAACGCGCAAGCTCTACGATTACTGACATTTAGCAAAGGCCGATCATAGAATGGGTGATCAGAAATGTATAATCTCGAGCCCCTCCGTGCTTCGGAAGATAAGTAAAGTCGTTGCTCCCGGCTGCCAGATAGGAACGATAATTTTCTGACTTAAAATGGAGCTTAGAATGCCAAAACTACTTTAAATCTAATCACGGCGAGTGCTCTGAAGAACTCTTTGACCTTATCCCACCTTCTCCCTTCCTCCATAGGAGTACACGTGCTGCTCTCCGGTGTCATCGCTTCACTGTCACACATATCCCATCGCGCACAAAGAAATTTGGTGACTCGTTTCTTTGTCGCACCTCCAAAAGATGGAATAGTCTACCAGCACATGTTTTCCCTATTTCCTATGATATGGGGTCCTTCAAACGAGGCGTGAAGGAGCACCTTGTGGGCCGGCAGAGTGAAGTTGACTGATGCTGCGTTGTTTTCACGCTACACCAGTTGTCTTCGCGTCTGGACTCCATTTCCACTTAGCATCAGGTGGTGTGAAGTCATTTGCCGTGATAAGTATAAAAAAAAAAGACTGCCATCACACAAAGAATCCGAAGAGGTTATCATGCCGTCCTTCATCAACTTAATGACATACTCGTAGCTTAAGATTCGAGCTCGATGGCGCAGTGAGCAGCTCGATGGCGCATTGGTTCACGCGCCCGGTCTGCGAGTGCTGAGGTTAAGCAACTTTTGCAAAGGCCTGTTATCGGATGGGTGATCAAAAACGTACCATCCCGAGCTCCTCCGTGCTTCGGAAGACACGTACACCCGTTGGTACCGGCTGCATTAGCATACGTTAACAACCACCGCACTGGGCCCGCGTGGTGGTTTATGGCCCGTTCTCCCTATCCATAGGGAAGGCTCGTGCCCCAGCAGCGGGGATATAAAATGAGCTGATAATGATGAAGATAGCTTAAGGTTACAGTCAAAAAAGTTTTATTTAAATTTTTCTTTAAGCGGGATTAAAAGTAGTTTTGCATTCTAAGCTCCATTTTAAGTCAGAAAATTATTGTTTCTATCTTATTATAATAATAGATATCATAATAAGATAGGAACGGTTATTTTAATACAAGAGAAAACTGTGGATCTATTTTTAAGCACATTGCGCGCACGGAGGAGTGTGAGAGTTGGTACAGTTAAAGTTTATACAGAGAAAAAGACAATTTTTTTTTTTTTTGGTATTTGTTGCAATTCTCATCAGCCTATTGCCGTCCACTGCTAAACTTAAGCCGAAGCGCTAAAGAGTGCAAACCAGCCTGTCGTCGTCGGTCCACCGCGCATCAGCAGGGCGTCCTACACTGCGTTTGCCTAAACGCGGTCTCCACTCTAGGACATGTCAGCTTTTGTTACAATCATTTAGTATTACATGGTCTAGTTACTTACGGTATGATCACTAGGCGACCACAAGTCAATTATAACTATATTAATAATTGCTATAAAACTCCTAACCGTAAAAGCCATTGCCCACAAACTCGCTAATCCAACACAAAAAATGGTTCTGTAGATCTATCGTGAGGGTTCCCGCAATTATCTAGTGTTATCTCGCTTTCCGGCCATGAGAAAAATAGAAACGTTTCTGAATCACACTATTTCCGAGGGCAATATCATAAGAGCTGTTGGGAGGGCCTTTATTAGATTCTGAGCAGTTAGCGTACGGTTCGTCTACTTATGGAGTTATGTTGTTTTAGTGAGAAGTCCTTGTTATAATGGTTTGATTGATGACTTCGTGTTAGCGGTTTGGAAACAGTCTCCAAGGATATATAAGGGTTAGTAAAATTATTAAAAAAACAAAACGCAAACTTAAATTGATTAATAATTTTTATATTTATATTTCTAGTAAAGACTTTTAACGGGTCTATTCACGTTTATTGTCTGCAAGTGCTGAGGTTAAGAAACTTTTGCAAAGGCCGGTAATCGGATGGGTGACCCAAAATTTATCATCTCGAGCTCGAGACACGTTAAGCCGTTGGTCCCGGCTGTATTAGCAGTCGTTAACAGCCTCCGCGCCGCACTGGGTCCGCGTGGTGGTTTATGGCCCGTTCTCCCTATCCATCCATAGGGAAGGCTCGTGCCCCAGCAGCGAGGACATAAAATGAGGTAATGATGATGATGTTGAGTGAAAAGTCCTTGTTATAACGGTTTGTTTGATGGCTTCGTGTATGTATGTGTATATATTTAAATAGCTATAAAACACACTCAGTCTGTGGCATTGATCCAGGCACCTACTTTGCCAATTTATTTGGTTTCATTTTTTCCAGTATGAAAAGGTACAGACGCCTGCACATCAACCTACCACAAACTGTCAAATTTCCTCAATAGACTTTGAACCTAAGGCATATGGTTGACATTGTATTGAAGTAATTTGACAGTTTTGGATAGGTTGATGTGCAGGCGTGTGTACCTTGCCAATTTATTAGTCCTACACGACTGGCGACTTACTGTGGCTTCTCCTTTAAATAAACAGCTTATAACTGTCCCACTGCTGGGCAAAGGCCTCCAATTCATCAAGTCATCGCTAAAATTGATGGGTAATGGCATAATCACCACGTTGCCAAATTGTTGATCACAAGCCCGGGCTATGCCTCGAAAATTCGAAATACATATTGCCGGACCTGGGAATTGAACCCGGAACCTTCGGGTATCGGGCCGAGCGCTCCGCCACTCAGCCATCGACCTTTAATGAGGTTGTAATGTATGTATACCTATCAGAAGCGGCGTAATTATGGACTAATGCTAATTTACTAAAAGAGATTTATTTATTTATTTTTTTTAATCTTTATTGCACAATACAATATAATAAAATACAAAAGGCGGACTTAATGCCAAATGGCATTCTCTACCAGTCGACCTAAGGGCTAGGCAGAAAAATTGGTAAGCGGTGCGACAAAGAACGTAAATAATATATATATATATATAGAGATCGCTCGTCAAAGAACATAGTTACCAAATTGTTAACTAAAATTTTAATGATTTAGTAGATATATAGCAAATAGCACACCAATAAGTAAATAGAAAAAATAATAAAATTGTTTATATTTTTGCTTGCCAGTTCAAGTGACAGCACGTTAAGTTAAACACATTAAATTTTACATTTAAATGTTTAATTAATATTAATGTCGTCAGTCGTTACCGTTGTTTAATCTCCGAGTGCTGCAATTGTTAATTTTACAGGTAATTCCTCTTGCCTTTTGTCCTTTTTCAAATTGTTTTTTTGCAACAAAATTTGACAAAATTATAATCTTAATTTCTCATTACAAAGTGGTTATGACCTTCACCTTCAGGAATTTGTTTACAATGAATAATTTTTCTAAATTAATTAAATTTTATTCAATGTTTTGATCACTCAGAAAATAAAATTTAATGAATTTTAGAAAATTGAGCGCATCAGTTAGTATTTTGAAGTGAATACTAAGTTCTGTCGATTAATAGATAGCGAAATCAACCATTATTCAGTCGCAAATACCAGTCCGCCCTCAACTATGCGGTACAAACGGAGCTTTAAGTTCAGGAACCTTCAAACGATGAGAAAGCAAACAATCTGAGGGCCCATATAACCCGTCCCCTTTCAAGGGACCACTACAACGCTTTGGTAGAACAATTAGAGAGTGGTTTGTGAATAAATAGATGTTCCACTGTTGAAATTGTATAATTAGGCCCGCTAGGTTAACGGACATAATTGTGTTGTTTAATTGTACGTATACAACTTGTTATAATTACACGTAGCTGTATGTTTTTTTTAGAAAAATGCTGGCATTTAATAATTACGTTACGTTAATTACGTTTATTAAATATTTTATTAAAACTTTTTTTTAATGCTGCTAGTTATGCCTTTTTTCTTTTTTAATGTTCTGCTTATTTTGCCGTGCATTGCATCTGGCCTCTTTGTGTGACCCTGTATGCAAAGCTTTTGTTTACGCTTTTAATAATTTTGATAGGCTATTGAGAGGCTTTAAAACGTGATCCGAGCAAGAATTTAATTAATTTATTAAATGTTCACACAGTGGTTGTTCGTTGTACGATGCATTTGTAGCCGAGAGAGTAGTTCAAAAGTCTGTTATATAACGTAGAAAACGAATATAAACCTTATATCTACCGCTTCATGATATAAACCTATAGACGACGAACGAAGTGTTGTCGCAGTAACAAATATATATTTATTTTAAAGCGCCCTCTAGTCAGAGTTTGAACATGCCCCCGGTAAGCACCCTGGAAGCACTAGGTTACAAGAAGATCGAATAGATTTCAAAATATTTTAAAAGAATAAGAATTTACGTTTAAATGAGATATACAATAGTGAGTTAGCACTATGTTTTAATGTTTTCATTCCCCTACTGGTACTTTATTTATAAAGGGTGTCTTAGCAAAAATTTGAATTTCGAATTGCGCGCCATTTTCGACTGTCAATTGTTGAGTCAGCCATATTTGGTGTATGTTTAAATAAAACATAGACATTTACAAAAATGATGCGTTATAGCTTGGAAGAACGCTTGTTAATAGTGAAAACCCATTATAAAAATGGGGAAAATTTTGACTATGACGATTCGAAAGTTACGACGGCAATCGTTAC
Organism: Eudonia truncicolella; assembly: GCA_949315975.1. Classification (NCBI taxonomy): domain Eukaryota; kingdom Metazoa; phylum Arthropoda; class Insecta; order Lepidoptera; family Crambidae; genus Eudonia; species Eudonia truncicolella. The sequence goes on from OX438836.1 coordinate 15,201,675, forward strand.
CGGGCCATGTTGACAGATTTTTTTTGGCAAGAATTAGACGGAATTGACTTTAATGAGATGTGGTTTCAACAGGATGGTGCTACCTGTCACACCGCAAGGGAAACAATGACTTTGTTACAAACCAAGTTTTCAGGTCATTTCTCGTTTTGGTGACCAAAACTGGCCGCCATGAAGTTGCGATTTAACTTGTTTGGACTATTTTCTCTGGGGTTTTTTAAAAAGTAAGGTCTATGCGAACCACCCTGAGACAACTGAGGAACTCAAAGAAGAAATTGCACGTCAAATTCGTCAAATCTAGCAGCCCTTACTGCAAAATGTACTTCAAAATTTCGTCAAAAGTGTGCCAACAGTGCAACGGTGGTCATTTAACCGATATTTTGTTTCATGTGTAAATGTCATCACTACCTCCATACACATGTAGAAAAAAAATTATAATAAAATATTAAATAAATATGTATTTTTTTTATTTTTAAAATTCAAGTTCTTAATGAGACACTCTTTATATCTCAACTTATGTCAAATAATGATAAGGCCGTTATGGTGGAATAACTAAAACGAATGGACTTTTGTTTATTAAAAAAAGTGACCAACTGGCCTTTCTAGGCTAATAGTGATAATTTTGCTATTTGTACAACAAAAGTGACAAAATTTATGAAAAATCTAAATTTACATAATTCTTCATTGAAGTTTTCAGCCACATACCGACTACAAAAATAATGTATCCCGGATTTCAATAGTTTTATTAAAACTAGATTTTCTATCTAAACACACAATCATACATTCCAATACTATTAATTATCCAAATTTGTCTTAAAACACTAAAATAATTGCCAGGATATGTAAAAATGTAAAAATAACAAATTTGAATAACGCTTTTTCTATTTCGCACGACAACTCAATTCCTATTTATCACAACCGAATATTTCCACCGCAACCGACAAATTCACACACATAAATATATCACAAAAGAAATTGAACTGTGAGAGCTGAAGAAACTGTATTGGTTTCGTAAAGCAAAATGATACGCGAAATGTTAGCTCGTCGCTATTCAATGTAGTTGCCGTAAGACATATTTTTATGTAACACATTTGGGGCATGTTGTACAGTTTATATCAAAAGTTGGGTACTACTTTTGGTATAATTGTTTCTACGTGTATCATATGTGTTACACCATTCATCATCATTAGCTCATTTCGTGTCCTCACTGCTGGGGCACGTGGGTTGGGAGAACGGGCCATAAACCATACATAGTTGTTAACGACTGCTTATGCAACCGGGACCAAAGGCTTTACGTGCCTTCCGAAACACGGCAGAGCTTGAGATGATACATTTTTGGTCACCCATCCGATGACAGACCTTTGCGAAAGTTGCTTAACGTTAGCACTCGCAGACCGGGCGGGTTAATCACTGCGTCATCGAGCTCCTCATCATCCATCTCCATCAGAAAAATACTACTGTAAAAAATGATAATGACACTGTTTGATTAGTGAGTTTGTTCTAAGCCGTCTGGCTAAGTACCACCGTCTTATTTAAGTTTGTTGCCATGACAACAATGTTGGTACCGTTCTTGTGTTCTGATAATAGGAAAGATAATAATCAGTTCTTCAGTTATTGAGGATGTCGGGTGAAATATCAGGCAAATCGAAGCCTATGGTGATGATAGGTGACGATGAAAACATTTTCTTTATCTTTCTTGACTTTTTACATAGCCTATCATCTGAAAGCAAACTCCTTCGTCGGCATGGAATAAAAAAGAAAATAAAAACAAAATTATGCTGAAAATATTTAGCCGTCAAGTAGCAAACATGCTGCATGTGAACTTCCCAACTCTTTAGTAACAAGTCAATCTCAGCGCCGCGCGTCGTCGTTCCGATACTCGTTGCGCGATAAATCCCTCTTTTAGGGTCGTAAAAAGAGGTCGCAACTTGAACGAGGGGAACAGTCACAAAATGAAAAGAGTTGAAATCTGTCACGTCGTAAGGGCTAATCATGGCGTCGGCACTTGGTAGCGTATTTCGCCAGTCACTCTTCCAAGAGTGAAACCCTTAGCTCTGTGAAGTAGGCTACAGACACGGATTTAACACGGATAAGTCAACTTTAATTTACAATATTTTCATACGTAGATAACATACGGCTTAGAGTAGAAAATAGTATGTGAGGGTCATCATCACCATCATCGTCACCAGCCCATTTTATGTCCCCACTGCTGGGGCACAAGCCTTCCCTATGGATGGATAAGGAAAACGGACCATAAGAGCCTTCATGAGCACGGAGGGGCTCGAGATAATACATTTTTGGTCACCCATCCGAAAACCAGCTTTTGCGAAAGTTGCTTAACTTTACCAATCGCAGACCGAACGCGTTAGCAACTGCACCATCGAGCTCCTCCGAGGGTCACAGAACGCAACATACACACATCCTTGCACTGGTGGTTACTTTATCTTTTAACTTGCTGTTTGTGTTATTTGTATTTTGTTAAATATTTAAATAATTTCCCGATTGTTTTCATGTAGAAAGGCCTGAGCCCAGCTGTGGGACGTTAAACGTTCTTAATTATAATGATACTTAAAGGGAGACGTACTATCAATGTTGGTAAATTCTCATCAATTGCTTTTTTATTTTTAAATTTCCCGAATATTTTATTTTACTTCTTTCGTTATTTTGTATGTTGGCCGAAACCGCCTGAATAAACAGAGGCAAAACAATGAATCGCTCTCGTGTTGCATAATGTATATATTTTACCCTGATATCGTTCACGTGTTTTTTGACATAAAACAGTTAGATTAGGCTCTTCATTCTCATTACTCAATAAGCTATGTGATTTCTTGTGTACAATCGGAGGTGTTAACAAGAAACCTGCAAAGGCACATCAAAGAGATTCGGATAAATAAATTATGACAAAAATCGATCTAAGGTGTATTATTATTAGATCTAAACTGGATCACGGTCAATGCCTCATCAATAACCAGTATCTACCGTAATTTTCCTCAATACAACAGCTATAATTATGTAGGCAAGATTTACACATTCTGCCACGCAAACTACTAATTAGTTCAGGGAAAATGTGGCCGCGATCCCTGAAAATTAGTTTTACTAACCTCCAAAGAAATTAATAGGCTCGCGCGAGCTCCCACTAATTATATTCCCTTTAATACGGCCCTGGTATTATAGTCTTTGTTCCTTTTAACAGTGAAAGTTAGAAAATTCGATTGCGCCCAACGAATCCTTTTGTGAAGTCTTCACATTTTACGATTAATCGTTGTGAAAAGTTTTCCTTTTATTATTTTTAAACGATACCTCTTTAGAACTGGAATCTCTTTTTAGATACGGCGATCGGAGTCTTAAACTGAGATTTCAGCGTTTGGAATGCCTTAATACGTTTTAAGAGTAGGCCTTCAATGAAATAAGTGTTTAGAATGTAATCGAGCTTTAGAGTCTTTGATTGTGTCTCTGATTTCATTTCCTCATTTAAGCTGAAATGGCTTTAAAAGCATCCTTATTTAACTTGATTCTACATTGAATGAAATGAAGTAACAAGGTTTTCACCTGAGATTTTAAGTTTTTTTGATGATGCACAAATAAAAATGTCTCGACTCAGTGCTTTGGAAGGCTGCGTTACCCTATTATAAAGTGTTTTAATTAAAATTAAACGCAGAAATTCGTGTGTAAAGACCTTAATGGTACGATATGAATTTCAACGTAATTTTACCAATTAGGCGAAATTCAACAACACAGCTTAGCAGCAATTTAACGAACGCCATTTTGAATGCAACAGCTTGGTTTTTTGTTATTCCCGTGCGCGGTAATTGTGTCCGAAGGTAGTGTAGATTAAGCTAACATTTATGAAAGGCGAAACACGGGACCGTATTCAGCGAATTAAGTACCGACACTTATTTTTTTTTACGGAAATGTCGAGTCTGTTTTAGAGCTGATGCGATGCTGCTGGCGAAAGCCCTCATTAGGCCAATTTCTTTATTGCTTTCCCATTACTATTATTATAATGTAATACGAAAATATAAGGGCAAATCAAATTTAAGGTGAGAGAAGGATGTTTTGATTTTTTTTTCCTTGAGTTGATGGCTTCGTGCGATTAGCACATTTAGCGAGTGTCAAAGTAATTTTTCTTACAAGTAATACATAAATATACAATATTTCATTTCAGTATGATGAAGTATGATGAAAATAATATACCCCCAACCCCTCGAGTATCTCAATAAAGATGTGGGGCTTTACTAATTCCTCGGGCGGACTTCTTGAGAGAATTTGAAAAGTGAAGTTGCACTGTTTTGTTTCATGTGCCAACACTCATGCGCACTTATGAACACTTCACGGTTAATAATCCACCATTATTTCACATTACTAATCGACTTAACACAAATTTTAGCAAATAAAACTTTTTTTTTTGGAGAGAGATTGCTGATTGCCGCTGCGGCATTTTCAGCTTCACCGGGCTTTAAGCAAATAAAACAAAACCGCAGACATGACTCTTCACTTTCCCGCCAAGAAGTCCGACGTTTTGTTTGCTTTTTATTATTATTTAATTTATTTTTCTTTGCTTCACTTTTTGACTGCCTTTGACAGATTTTAAAGATCTAAGCATACATAGGGACAGACAGACAGCGGAAAGCGACTTTGTTTTATACTATGTAGTGATAAGAACAAAAGAAAAAAAAAGAAAGTATAGCTCGATAGCGCATTGATTTACGCACCCAATCTGCGATGGCTAAGGTTAACCAACATTTCTAAAGATCGGTCGGCAACGTTAAAGCCGTTGGTCTCAGCTGCTGTCCTACAGATAACAAACAGCGTTGCGTTAAATAGATCATTAAGTTTTTATTTAGAGTATCTTGAGTATGTCATGCTCTCTTATTTGTCTCTGCGGTGGTGGCGTGTGCGTCGGGTCGTTACGTTCCCTAAAATATGGTTGAGCGAAGCGATGGCTGATTCATATGTCATACTCGTGAACGGGTGCTACCTGCGGAGGCTGATCTGCTCTTGCATACTTATCTTATTTTTAATATTATTTACTGTAGTTTGACTTGGTTTTTCTTAACCAATTTTTTTTTAGAGTACTGTAGTGGTACTGTATGATAATGTGGAAATTGAAACTTTTACCTGATGTAAATTTGTTAACTTAGTTTTTTTTATCTTATGATATATTTTTTTGCATGTTGTGGTTCTCTTCTATAATTTTGTGTTTATTTTTTAATGGAAAGTGTCCTGCTATGATAGGGCATTTTCCATTATTTTTGACGCTGTAAGGGAGAAAAGAGCTGGACACTTGCTGAGTTTCTTGCCGGTTCTTGTCAGTACAAGATCTTCCGCCCAGAGTAGACTTACGACCCGATGGCATAGTGACATTCACGAGCTACTTGTAGCCTAAACTGAATAAATGATTTTGAGATTTGAATTTTGAATTTTTTTTTGACAGCAGTCGTTAACAACTACCTATCCGCACTGGGCCTGTGGTGGGCTGCCCGTTTGTCTCAATCCGTCCATAGGGAAGGCTCGTGCCCCAGCAATGGGGACACATACTAAGCTGGTGTGGCGTGTGTGACATAAAAAAGACTTATATACATAGACAGTAGGATCTGTATAGGCTAATAATGATTATGCCTTGTTTTGAGTGCTGGAATAACATTTCTAAATTACTTATTTTCCAAGGCGAACTTGTAAATGCATTATTACTTAGGTAGGCTTGCTAGATAAACGTATATAGAAACGATCAGGCTATTAACCCACTATAACATTGCTAACCCAAATGGAGTAAAAGGTAACTTACGATAATGGTAGGGACCAACGGCTTAACCTGCCTTCCAATGAGGGGTTATATAGTAACTGCAACCATAGAGAATCGGAAAGCTATTTGATCGTAAAGGTAGACTTAAAATCGATCGAAAAAAAATTACAACGTAAAAGAAAAAAAATATTTTTTTCTTCTATTTTAGAAACCAATTTTAATTACCTAGTATTTAGATTTCTTAATATTCTTCATATATTATATAAGAATTACTACATAGTATAAAACAAAGTCGCTTCCCGCTGTCCCTAAGTATGTATGTATATATGCTTAGATCTTTAAAACTACGCAACGGATTTTAATGCGGTTTTGTTTAATAGATAGAGTGATTCAAGAGGAAGGTTTATATTTAGAAACACATGTTATTATTATTATATGAATATATTAATATTTTTTTCTAAGGCCGCTATTACACTATCATAGATCTATGATCATAATAGTAGAAACATGTCATGTTTGCACGTATAGCGTGTAACATCTGACAGTTCTGACATCATAATGTGTTGTTAAATCTGTGGTCCCTAGACTATATGCTTGATAAAGCAACAATCCGTTTATTTTATCATATCAGTACGAACGAACAGCATTCAATCTAGGTACTGGCAGTTGATTGATGAGTCCCTTTTATTTGTCAGCATTTACATGCTGACAAGAAAAAGATATGAATGACACGTATGCATGATCGTCTGTCATGTCATGCCCGTTGACGTAAATGCATGTGATGCACCATTAACGTTTAGGGCCGTACCTACATGTGTCATGTACGACTTTAAGGTCACTTGTTAACGGCTATTTTTTTACTGGACACCGAGCCGGTGTGATATGTTTATCTTTTTCTGAACCCCTCGATAATAAAGACAGCCGTATTGTACCGGCCCGGTACCCGGTAAAAAAACGGGTAACAAGAGGTCTAAACTTGTATTGTAGACTTTCGAGTCCATACGTAACATACATAGTTCCATACAGATCCGATTACTTTTTTCGCGACGACTGTCGCATTACAATACTGTAATGCGATTTAATATATTTTCCATATCATATTGAATTATTGACACATAAACATAAGCAAACTCGTTATTTTAATGTAATAACTATAAGTGAATCGATTATATTTTGATAAATATAATCGATAAATGGCAACACCGAGGAGACAACGACAACTCGACATGTCAAAAAAATCTAATTAAATGGAAGTGAATTTAATTACTAAATAATATGGGGACTTCTCGTCGGAGAAGTTAAAGCAAATTATTTAACAGGGTTTTATGAAAATAAAAAACTTGATATTTGATATAAAAATCATCATTGTACAAAATCATTTGTAGCGATACTAAAGCCCATGCTACGGTGGGCATTCTCCTTTACAAGATCTTTAAACCTAAACTTAAAATTCAGTGCTTGCAAACCAGTATCCCGTATACGTTCAATACCTAGTACTCGTCGCGTCACGTCTCGCAGTCACACCGGTACTAACTAGTTTTTACGAAGCACCCATAAAAACCAACGGCCTGAGCGTTCAAATCTCCTTTAGCAGAACCGTTTTAATCTCTAAACTCTTTGTTTTGGTTGTTACAACTCTATATAAATACGCAAATACAGATAGGGGATAAGAAGTTTTATTTATCAAGGTAATAAACAATATTTAATAAAAACGCGCGTTACATTGCGGAAATCTTTAAGAAATAAATAATTATGATGAACTAAGCACATTGATCCTTGGTCTTGCAATGTGTATGGATATGTATGAGTTAGGGGTGGGCTTTAAGTAAATAATTAATTTATTCAATTACTAATACGCAGGATCTCAGCGTTTTGAACGTCCAACACACCGGCAAGATTAATCATCGCTACATAGTATAAAACAAAGTCGCTTCCCGCTGTCTGTCTGTCCCTATGTATGTATGTATGCTTAAAAAAAAAAAAATCTTTAAAATTACGCTTCGGATTTTGATGCGGTTTTTTTAATAGATAGCGTGATTTAAGAGGAAGGTTCATATGTATAATACATGCATATAATTGGACCCGGTAGGTGGCGCTGCTTTATGGTTCTATTGGATACGGGTATTTACTCAAGCGGACGAAGTCGCGAGCGGGCCGCTAGTAACAGAATAAATAAGAAATTTTAATATCAAAATTACACTAGCTAAATCAAACAATTTCAAAATATATAAATTGGAATAATAAATGTCAAACAAAAAAGCATTTAAATGTCAATTTAAATAAATAATACGACATATCAAACAAAATGTCACAAATATTAGAAATAATAAATTCACTAATTCAAACATTCAGTAAATATTGCTTGCTTGCTAAACAAGAACAAACAAACCTTTATGATGGTATGCAAGCCATGTGGTAAAATGCAACCACCAGGAAATTTGGACGTTATAATATATCATTAGGATCGTTTGTCACATTGAGTATGTAAACATTCTTCACCGAGTATACCCTTAAATGGACGATTTTTTTTTACGTTTTAAAAAAATATATTTGTATAATAGACATGTATTACTGTCTAGGAAAAATGAGTAAAAAAATCTAGACATGAATTTACTATTTTTTTTTTGCAATAATGTGAGTGTTGTTTATAAACTACATTGCGCATTCAATGACATTTTGCAAGTATGGGTAAAATAAGAGTGGATATTGTTTTTGAAATGTGTTTATTTATTCTAAATTATGATATTTATAAAAACAATTGCTTTTTTTCGTATCACATAAAGATACACGACATTTTTGGCACATTTTGAACGTAAATCCTGAACATTTCGGGAATTTGCACCTCTGCTGCTTATCCAGCCAAACTGCCCAATGACATGTCTGATCCAATCTGACGTCTTTCAAAGGAATTGCTTGAGCTGGTCCTCGGAACTTCTTCATTACAAGTTCTCTTTGTATTGTGCTCCCACTAGGTCGACCACGTTTAGCGCCATTTGCAGGTAGACCCAATTTGCAGAGGGTTTCGGCAAGTTCTAGTCTAAATGTACCCAAATTGAGAAGTTGATCATTTCCTTTTATATTATTTACCTTCTTGAACATAACCCATGAATTTATAACTGCGAGGTCCAGGAAATGATAAAATAAGCGCATGGTCCACTTGCGGCTCTTCATTGTGATGTGATAACGACCTATAAATGAATCTAATAAGTCCACGCCCCCCATGTGAGCATTGTACTCCTTGATGACTTTGGGGCATGGAATAGCAACTCTCTCTTTCTTCGATTTATCAAAGCGCGTGACTGTGGTTGCTGGTTCTGCTCCTACGTAAGTGGAAAGAAGGTTAACGGGCTTGTTATCTTTCCACACAACAGCACTTACGTCAATATCATCCACAGTCGCCACGTTTTCTTCATAGAATCCTCTGGGTACGTTCTTTTTCATTATAGTGTTTTTGTCAGGCAATTTGCAGTTTCTCAATCGGTTTACACTTACTGTTCCCAGTGAGAAAATTCCTTCCTTAGCTAAATAGGTGACGAGAGGCACAGAAGTATAGAAGTTGTCGAAGTATATAATGTGATTCACATTGCGTGGTACCATTCTAGCTAACCTGACGACTGTATTTCCAGACTCTCCCAAATCTGGCTCACCAGGTAAGATGTTATTTTTGGAGCCCCCTCCACTGTAAACCTCAAATCTATGAGCATATCCTTGTAGACTGCAGATGAGATATAATTTAAACCCCCACTTGTGGGGTTTATTGGGCATGTATTGTTTTATGTAATGGCTCATTTTGGTTGCACACATCTGCTCGTCTATGGAAAGCCTTTGGTCTAAGGGAACCTTTCCAAACTGGCAGTTGAGCATTTCCTCAAGAGGTCTTATTTTGAATAGCCTGTCATAGTCTGGATGATCTTTGGGTAAGCATAGCGTATTGTCGGCAAAATGGAGAGTGGATCTTATTTTTTCAAATTTTTTTAACGGCATCGTATTTTTTATGTGATCATAACCAAATTTATCACTCCAGTAAGCCCTGGTGTTTGGAAATTTTATGACTGAGGTGTAAATCAGAATGCCTAGGAATTTATTTAGGATATTTTCATTTATAATTTCAGGATTGGATATTTGTTTCTGGGCCGCGTATAAGTTACTTTGTTCTACAATTTGCTTTTTTAGATCTGATGTAAAATAAAATGAAAAAAAATCATACGGCGTGTTACAAGACATCAATGCTTCCGTTATCTGAGTTTCTCCCCTAAAAATAAGGCTGTCTTCAGCAGTAACAAGATTCCGTTTTCGCCAAACCAGAGGTCGCTTAGAAATCCCTTGTGATCTACTCTGGGGTACTGCTTCTCCGGCTTCCAAAATAGGAGGGTCTGGCATATTTTGATCGTTGTCAATTACGAGAGGAGGATCAGCATCCACTTCATCAGACTGGGCATTCTCACCTTCATCACTATTTTCAAGGTCCCGAAGAACATCTCGAGCTGTTTGATAATAGTGACCTTCATCCTCTACTTCGGAGTCCGAGCCGTCTAAGCCATCTTCTGAATCTTCAAGAGTTTCTAAATACTTTGTAATTTCGCTTTCTAGTAATCGCGGCATGCTGAAAAGCAAAATAAAAACCCTTCACCAAACATGCATTTATTTAGCAGGCAATGCGCATTGTAGTTTTCCTACAACATACCAGATTTCGCGTAATTCGACAGTAGCATCAAGTAATTTTCAATGTTTTACAACATGAACATGTAATTGAAGATATAATCAAGCAAATAAAAATATGTTATATACTTACATTATATTTTATCAAAGTCCGAACACAGCTTCAAAACTTAGTTTCGCGCCACTAGAAAAGTTTTCTTCAAAGTGATATTTGACATTCATTTATTTTTAATGCATAAAAATATTGGATAGTGCCAACATTAAAAAAAGTACAAAATTCGTTCAGAAATAAGAACTAGTTGTCAAAATTAACAAAAAAATAAAATAAAGATAATTTTATCTGTGATGTTTAGTATGTTGTTTAAAAACAACATTGTCCATTTAAGGGTTTGTCGAATCTTATATTATGACGATCGTTAGGTCCTTGAAGGGAAAAAAATGCTTATAAAAATAAGATTTTCTCGTTTCTCTTTGCCTCTCTCATTCCCAAAGCAAATCTTTTCATACACGCTCAGTCGGACGTAAAACTTAAAGGTCCACAAACCCTTTAACTAGTCGGGAAATCACTCAATTACCTTTACAACACATTAAAGGTGGGCTAGGGTCACAGTTTGCCTGAATTCAATAAAGTGGACGACCGTTTCTACTAGCATACGCGTTTTTGTACAACCCTAGCGCACTAACCTCGTCCTCTACGACTTATTAACAACCTTAATGTAGTAGAAATAAGTATCGTATTTGTTTAAATTGGTTGTCGTTGAACTATCGCCTATTGTACCGCTCGGGCTTTAAATTTTGCTCAACTATCGCATTCAGGCAAATGGTTGCCACTTGAATTGTGAATGGTACTTTAGTAGATAAAATACGCATGTAGGTACGCTATATTCGTATATTCTGTTAAAAGTGACAAGGCCCACGCGAAAGCCTCGTTTTGTGTGATAATTGCATGTAAAGTAGCCTTTTCAACGTTCAGTTTAAACCTAGGTTTGCGGCAAGTCAAATAATAAAGGTTAATTAGTAATTAGCTTATATACTATCCCACGGCTTGGCGAAAACTTTCATCATTGAAATCTTTCTTTTGGGGCATAATCATCATGCTTGTCAAATGCGGGTTGGTGATCACAGACCCGGGCATCAAAAAATACGAAACATACTTTTCCCGACCCAGGAATTGAACCAAGAGAGACGTATTTGGAACCGAGCGCTTTGTTACTCGGCCACTGTGGGGTTCCGGATTAAAAAAGAAATATTTATTTATTTATTTGAATTTTAATTTCAAAAATACTTATCAAAATACAATTTTTTTAAATTCCTTAACGGTTAAAGACAAGTGTCATTGTCATTAATCAATACATATTTTTTAAACTACTTTTCGGTGAAACACTTGGCTTTCATCTCACTTGATGCTAAGTGATGTTAAGGCCGAAGGTGGAAGTGCACTTCACCCGGACTCCTCAACCAAGGAACGGACGGAACACAACAATGACTACTAACATAGATGCTATTGCATCATATTTAGATAAGATAATTACAGGCAGGAAAGACAGAGATAGAGAGAAATATTTATTGACCACACACACACATTCCCTCACACACAAACTAGTAAAAATAAAAATAAGAATCGTACCTCAGTAACAGTCAACAGAAGGACTTAAAAAAATTCTACCACTAACGAAACCGAGTACTAACATTTTATACCCCACACTGGGAATCGAACCCGGTAACTCTGGGTTTGAGACCCATACAACAGGAGGTACTAATAACGACAACCATAGTAATACATGTACCTTATACAGATAGACCACTAATTTGAGACAAGCAATTTAATCAGAACACAAAAACTGTTAAAATGCGTATAAAGGGACAGGTGAATTTTCCCTTTTCAAATAAAAGCACACAGAAAGTTGAATTTTATAAAAAAAGGCCAACACAGACAAATTCAACGTGCGTAGATCAAAGTTGGCGATGACATTTTTCAACTGAAAATCGTGAAGAGTAATGACCCCATTGAAATATGGCGGGGATGTTGGATGTCAGCATTGTTTACTACAGATATTAATGAGGGATCGCGATATGAAAATGGAATGGCGACATTTTGCTGTTTCGTTGTACTAAGCCAGTTGTAGGCTGAATTGAATTGATGACGTAACACTTGAAGATCACAAAATAAAAAATTGAGAGCAATGCCACTTCAACGGAGAGTCAAATAACGTAGTGATTACTTGCTCAGTGCGTTGCACTGAACGTGTCTTGAGGTATCTTTATACAAACGTTTACAGATTGCTCTCAAATGGAAGAGATTTGGTATTTCGTTGTACTAAGCCAGCTATAGTCTAAATTGAATGGATGATTACAGTTGAAGGTAAATAAATAAGATTTTGGGATGCTAAATCGCTACAGCGCTGCAGCGGGGAGTCAAATGTTGCACTGAGCGTGTAGACTTGTCTTGAGGTGTCTTTGTATAACCGTTTACAGATTTGGTATTTCGCTGTAATAAGCCAGTTGTAGGTAAAATTAAATAGATGATAAAAAATAAAAAAAATTGGGAGGAAGGACGCTTCAGAGGGGCGTCAAACATTGAACTGCTGAAGATATAGACTTTTTTTGATATGTCAGTGTTCTGGTTTGAATCATAGAATAATTGCCATCCCACAAGGGTTTAGTGGGTATACTCCATCCTTTAGCTCGCTTTTACAGTAGGAAAGGGAACGGGTGAGACATCCCGTAGCCCACGGTCAGTCGCGAACGTTAATGCTTTTTGTTTTAAAATCAAATCCGATTAGAATATTACATACATACTAGCTGACCGGCGCGACTTTGACAGTTTCCATGACAACAAAACAAACAAAACGTTGATAGTTTCCATGACAACAAAACAAACAAATCATTCGTCCGCTTAAGGACACCAGTATCCCATGATGGACCCCTATAATTTTCGTCCTCCTCCCAATAAGGAGTAGACATCGAAATCACTAGTTTAGAATAAACTCGCTGTTTGATACTCCACCAGCTGGCTGTTCGGTCAAAGATCTGCGGGGCCCATAGCGCAGGTGCCCGGCCAAGCGGTCTAGTTGGAGTACCCGTCTATTCTAGCGTTTCACAGAGATAGACTTTTTTATTTTGAAGTCAATTATTATTAATTCTAATTCACTCACCTGTTCCTTAGCTGGCCTTTTAGCTTTGGCTTATTGGCCAATATAGACAGAGGGGGAGATGGTGGCAATAAAGTATTAAGAAAAGAAGAGAATTCAATTCTAAACCGTTTTCTCTCCAGAGGTTATATTTTCATCTGTCAGTTACACCTTTTTTTTTTTGAAGGCAATATAAACGCTGTCTAAACAACCTATTCCGGACGCTCGCCATCAGTGACCCGTTGCCGAAACATTTAGCATATCCATAGTAGGGTTCCGAAATGGATAACATCAATGATGGGTTGCTAGCCGTTTGCCTGATGTGCGAGTATCTTGGAACGCTTGTCCCTTAGTCGGCTCTTACGACTTGCATGGGAAGATAAGCAGCTGATACATTCTCTTCACATCACAGACCAGCATTGGAATAATATACACAGTCAGGTCATAAATTCTGTCACATGTTTAATATAAAATAATTGAGACAAGTTTATTCATTATGTAACCATTTATATACCAAAATGAACTTAACAAAACATAGATTCTTATGACAATAAAGTTTATTCAAAATGACCTCCGTGATTTTGAATACAGGCCTTCAATCTGCGCGGCCAGTCGTCTATCGCAGCACGAACAAGGTCCATGTCAATATCGGCGGCTGCCTAAATCAAGGATGTCTTGAGTGACTCCAAATTGGGATGAGGCTTTGAGCACGCCTGTTCCTCCAAGTGTTACCATATCTTGTAATCTAACAGACTCAAATCTGGACTGGAGGAGGGCCAGTATTCGTGCCGGATGAAGTCGATTTCACGCGCCGCCAGCCAGTCTTGCGTGCTCTTCGCTCTATGAGCTGGCACCGAATCTTGTTGGTATACCCAGTGGCTGTTATTGAACATGGTATACACCTTACACCTTTCTCACAAAAATGTACCTCTGTTAAGCCTCAATAAGAAACTCCCAACCATACCATGAGCGAGGATGGAAAATGACCTCGTTGGACTCGCGGAATTCGGTTGCTCGCTTCTTCACTACTGTGTGCATACACCTTATCATTTTATTTGTTGTAGCTCTCTTCTACGGTAGAAATTTTTTCATCCGAAAAAAGAATTTCCTGATATTTTTTTCCCGCGTACCGCTTCAACAAAGCGCGGCATCTCTTCAGTCTCAGGTCCATTAGACGAGCATTCAAACGATGTCCTGTTTTTCTTCGATATGCCCGAAGCCCTAAGTCTTCATTTAACACCCTTTTCACCGTGGTTCTGCTTAACCCCATCTGAAGGGCCAACAGTTTCTGCTTACGTTTGGGATTTCTTTGAATTCGCGTCTTCACAGCTTTTATCACTGCTGGAGTCATAACAGACCGAGGGTGACCACTTCTTGACCTGTCATCTACACTAGAGTATTCATTGTATCGTTTGATGGTACGATAAACGAATCTTTTGGTTAAATTAAAATTTTTCAGTATGTCAAAAATTTTAATTGGCGCGTAACCGCAACGATGCAACGCAATAACTGCAACACGGTCTTCTTTAAGCGTCCACTCCATATTTAAAAATGAGTAAAATTTAAAAAGTATACATTTTTATTTTCATGAACAATTCGAAATTCGAATTCAATAAACTTTTTTGTGGCCAGCATTCTAAAAGAAATTTTTTTACTGTGTGACGATACTTATGACCTAACTGTGTATATACACTTAAGCCATACACGGCACACGCCGTTCTCATACAAGAATACAATTACAATGTAAATAGGCCTAGTACAAAATAAATCCTATAAAAGTTACACAAAGACATCTCCTATATACATAATCCTTTTCTCCCTAACCTCCACGAAACCGTACAAGTAAAATAAATCCAGCCGTCTAATAATAGGTACCTACCGCATCTTGCGTAATTTTCCTTCTAAGCAACTTACTAGGTTGTTGTATATTTTTTCCTGTGAAGGGTTTCCTTATAAATCTTTCTGGTAACGCCGTGTATCAGGCTCCACCGCTTATAAATCAAAAAAACCGGATCGCGAGCCCTTTTTGTGGTTTTCAGTCTGTGGGGAATACGGTAACTGTCCTTTGGTAGGAAAAACGCAACACACAAAGTTCGGTGTAATGAATTGTGTTGACATGTTTACATGCACTGTTAATTCATATGAAGCGTCAAACTTGTTGTTAATCTTTTGTCCAGAAAAGTTTCTATTAAACTTTCTAAAAAGCTTTTATAATTAGGGTTATATAAAATGTTTTTGTTTTGTTTTTATATAAATTTAACGCAAATTTTTGTTGCGAAACAAATTACAAAAACACAATGTTGAAAAAATTTCCACGAGCAGGATTTGAACTTGTACCCTTCTGACATACCGGGTCAGGTGCTCTTCCAATTGAGCTATCGTGGTTCTAACCAGCCCGCCGAAATTATTCAACACTATTTACTTTTCAAAGGGTGCAGGTTCAAATCCTGCTCGTGGAAATTTTTTGAACATTGTGTTTTTGTAATTTGTTTCGCAACAAAAATTTGCGTTAAAATTATATAAACAAAACAAAAACATTTTATATGACTTTAATATGACTGTTAATGCAGCCGGGTCCAACAGTTATACGTGCCTTCCGAAGGACAGAGGAGCTCGAGATGAACATTTTTGGTCACCCATCCAATGTCCTGAGTTCTTGAGTGGCGACCGCGCACCGGAAGACAAACTGTAGACATGATCCAACAAGGTGGACCGACGATAATGCGAGCAGCACAAAATAGGTCATTTTGGAGATACTTCGGGAGGCCTTTGTCTAGCAGTGACCGACCCTTACGAAAGTTGCTTAGCAATCGCAGACCGGGCGCGTTAGCTACTGCGCCTTTCTAGCTCTTCAGGGGCCATCACGCACACCAGTGACCCAGGACCCAAGACTTACCACTGGGGAGGTCATCTGCAGTAGTTTTCATCGTTTTAAAAATAGACGTAAGAAGAGTCTCCCCCTTTTTTGGTACATGTAATGCAGCCAATCATCAACGAAACGTTAGTTTGCAATTAATTTACGTACACTGAGCTTTAAAAATACTCGTTTTCCCTGAGCGCGAGTGCGCTACAACATTTTTACGCGACAAAATTCTATTTGGTAACGGAAATAAGGCCAGCCAAACGACTCGCTGCAGCCAGAAACATTCCAGTTTCGAATTCTTAAAGAAATATATGGCCGTTTGAAATTTATTATTTTTCATAAAAACGTTACAATTATGAATGCGCGCCAAATGTATGTATATGCAGGACTAGGGAAGCTAAGTTTGCTACATAACGTTGTTAAATTTGGTGAGCATTGGAAAGATTGTTACATACATTTTATACAGTATCATATCTAAACTACTATGACCTGACACTTTTTTATAGCTACAAAAATATCAATATATCTAACCTCTATCTCTGTTGTTTAGACCTTAGACACGGAGTTTTTTTATTAAATATCATCATGATTATTTACATATAATTTAACGCAAATATTGTTGCGAACAAATTACAAATTGATAAAAGACAAAGTGTTGAAATAATTCTACGAGCGGGGTTCACCCGCACCCCATGACATGCCGGGTCAGGTGAATTTTTTCGCGTTAAATTATTCATAAATATAGCTTGCCTAATTCTTAACTGATCTTTCAATATTTGTAAAAATATTAAGATCGGATGTTGATGACGTAGTTGTCGACATTGAATAGGGCTCCTTTGGCTTATAAAGTAAAAGTAGACAGTGTTGATTAATTTCGGCGAGTAGGATTGAGCCACGATAGCATAGTTGGTAGTGCACCTGTCCCGGTACATCATGGGGTGCAGGTTCGAATTCCGCTCGTGGAATTTTTCAACACTTTGTCTTTTTTCAAATATCATTATTATAATTATATTTCACATCATAACTGTCATCATCATCATCAATATAACTAGTTCTTTTTATGTCACCACTGCTGGGGTACGAGTCTTACCTATCAATGAAATCACCACAGGGACCACCACGCGAACCCAGTGCGGATTTTTGATTGTTACCAAGAGGCGTTATTTACAAAAACATCCAAATCCAATAAAGTAAACTTTATATGAGACAGAAAAACCTTTTCGTGACCCAAAAAACGTTTTATTACTTGTTATATCTAGTGATTCTGAAACTAGACTCTATTTTACATTGTATGGTGCACATAGGTATGAAGAACTCACTTTACTTTTTTCCGTAGCTTGCTGTAAAAGTAAAGATGCTGGACATTGGTGGTTTTTGTCAGAATCTGAAGATGAAAGAGTCATATTTCATAAATATGACTAAAAGTACATCTACCTTTTCTAGTAAATTAAAACACATATTATATACAATGCAGGCCAATTGTATTAAAAAAAAAACTACAAGGTGAGAAAACACTAAACTCAAACTTATGCGACCTCACCACTAAAAGATATAAATAAAAACAATGATATTATTTACAAAAAAGACTTAAAAGTGATAGAATACTCACTTGCAAGGCCGTCCAGTTCGTCTCTCAGGTACACTTTTTCCGACATGGCGTATGTGGGTTTCTCCACTAACTTTCGACTTCTTAATTACATCTTCTTTCTTTTCCTTTTTCTTCCGCTTTAATTTCCAAATAGTTGGCTCTGAATTACACAACGTTGAATCCATTTTCACCTCGAATATAATTTCGTATTACAATTCAATTTCTTGTAAAATGGCTCCCGCTACGATTAAGCCAGTGTCTAGTTTTAGGGCAACTTAATTAATTAATTATCTTAATTAATGGCTTCGCGTTTAGCATTTAGCCAATTTCAAGTATTTTTATTATTATTAGTAGTAAGAGTACGGTAGATAGAAATTAAAATGGAGTCTCACAACACGTGTTATTACGGTAAGATCTCGGGTGAAACTCTAGGGCAAATTACTTAACCGCGAAATCAAACTGTCAGTGTCACGTCATGACATTTTTTTCTTGTCGAGCAAAGACATTTTACAAAAAACAGCCAAGGTTCAGGACATTGGCTGTTTTTGTGAAATCAATTTCGTGTCTATGCAAACATTGGCGGTTTTTGTAAAAGTACACTTATTTTAACCTTAGTTATCTAGGAATTTAGGCGGTTTTTGTAAAAACGCGTTTCACTATTATGAGCAGTGCGCTTAGTAGTATTGCCAGCAATGAAAAAACAAAATCGAAGAAATTCGGACATTGGCTGTTTTTTTAAAATAACGTCTCCTGTTGTGGAGCTCGATGGCGCACTAGTTGACGCGCCCTGTCTGCGGTTGCTGAGGTTAAGCAACTTTCGCAAGGGCTGATGGTCATCGGATGGGTGACCAAAAACTTATCATCTCGAGTTCCTCCGTGCTTCGGAAGGCACGCTAAGCCGTTGGTTCCGGCTGCATTAGCAGTCGTTAACAACTACTAGATTACAGGCCCAGTGCGGATTAGTATCCGTACTGGGCCCGCGTGGTGGTTTATGGCCCGTTCTCCCTATTAATAGGGAAGGCTCGTGCCCCAGCAGTGGGGACATAAAATGAAGTGATGATGATGACGACCAAGTTTTGAATGCATCCGGGACAAACAACGAAGGAGCTTATGATAAAAATTATTTGGTCTCCCATCCGCTGCCCGGCTTTTTCGAAAGTTGTGTAACTTAAGTGATCGTAGACTGAGTGCATTCACCACTGCGCTGCGCCATAGAGTCCCTCTAGCTAGTTTACACTTTCCATGAGCTTCTTTCTTTTCTTCTTTTTCGTCTTTCTTCGATCCCCGGTCGGGTCAATTTAGAAATTATTGTTTTTCTAAATTGTCTCGGGTCTAAGTGTTTTCTCTGTACAATAAGTATATATTTAAGTAATTTAAGTATGTCTATCCGTTGTCTAGTAACCATTTAACGAGCTTCATAACGAAGCTTCTCTTGGGCTAGATAATTGGTGTGAGTGTAGGAAAGTTTATTTATTGAATTTCTTCTTTTTCTTGTTCTTCTTCTATTGCTCATTGTGGAAAGGCCTAGACTGGACAGTATGACGTTTATAGGTGTATTATAATTATTAACTCTGAATAGTCCGCGTATTGTATTAGTCTAAATCAACATAGCTTAATATTAAACAAACTGCAGATTTCTTCGAACTAAGTAAGGACCGCTTGAAACGCCAATTTCCAAAATAACATTGATAAATTGTTGAAATTGAGAGTTGTTCGAACTGCTAATTGGTACCACTGTTTATTTGGACAAATTGAAATTTGTGCGAATCACTATAAAGCACAACTCATTACTTGAGTAACTTGAAATTAGTTAAGGTGTAATCAAAAAACAATGGTGATATTGAATAGTTAGTGCTATTTGTGATAAGACTGTTTTTACTATTGGTCGGCCGCATTCAATAAGAAATTCACGCTGACGAAGCAGCGGGCAAAATGCTAGTTAACTGTATCATTTGGTTTTTGGCGGGAAAGTGAAGAGTCATGTCTGCGGTTTTGTTTTATTTTCTAGAATTTGTATTATATCGAATATTAATGTGAAATAATGGTGGATTATTAACCGTTAAGTGTTCGTAAGTGCGCATGAGTGTTGGCAAATGTAACAAAACAGTGCAACTTCACTTTTCAAATTCTCTCAAGAAGTCCGCCCGAGGAATTAGTAAAGCCCCACATCTTTACTGAGATACTCGAGACGTCGTATATCATTTCTCATTTCTCATTTTTATTATCATTCATCATCGTCATACTGGAAGGAAATATTGTATATTTATGTATTACTTGTAAGAAAAATTACTTTGACACTGGCTAAATATGCTAATCGCACGAAGCCATAAACTAAAGGAAAAAAAATATAAAAAAAAACTGTATCATTAATAATGATACAGGGAAAAGTGGCAAGTTCACTTTGGGTAGGCACCAATTGGAGTAGGTTAGTATTAATTTATAATATTAATTACATACCTCAATCGAATTTGGAGTGTAAAATTTAAATTCCATTATTTAATTTAATTAATTTAATTTTATTTGTATTTGAAAATAATATTTATAAATGAAAGCTTTTTTCATTTTATTACTTCATTATTATAATAAATTGGGTCAATAACATGATGGTTGATGCAGGGCAGGGTTATAGGCTAAGGGGCATTTGAACTCACCACGTAAGGTAAAACCACCAAAGAGTACGCACTACCAAAGAGTACGTATTCCCATGCGAAATTCTATTTTACCTATTGGCAAACACACATTTATGGGATGCAAGTAGTTGCTAACAGATTTAATTATATTCAATTATTAGCACTGCGGTACTCTTTGGTAGTGCGTGCTTTTTGGTGGCTTTACCCTATAGAATAGCAAGGTAGGTATACTTTCTCTAAATTGCTTCTTTATTATTGAGAACTACACTTTTCCCTTTGTCGCATTATAAGAACGTGGACCTCTCCCCGGTTTTTTTTCATTATATTGGGTCCTCCAACCGGTTCACAGTGTCTTATTTTGTTCCATTGTTTTATTTGTTCCATTGTTTTTATTTGTTTCCATTGTGTTATTTTGTCACAGTCTAAGGAAGAAGTACCTATACTCCTTTCATATACTGTGATTTTGTGGACAGCAGTGAACCTTTTAAAAGGAGCATGGAGACTGGTGTACTTGATTGCGCATTGACATAGTCGCATGTTTTTTTTTTGTTATTTTTATTAAAACTTTAACTTGCAAATATACAATCTATCCGGGGAAGTAGTAATCAAACTTTAAGAGCGTGATCTATGGATAATTTCTTACCTTTAAATTTTTTTTACCTCTTCCTTTAAAAAAAACGATGGCATGGACACCTTGACACTGATAAGCAAATATTTAGTATCATTCGATAGATAACAAGATTACATATTATTTGAAGTAGCAAACACACACGGGGCCATACATCATAATCACGTGGGTTTCTGTATATATTTTATCTGCGATGATACTTGTTTTTCTTTTTAAGCACCTTAATCAATGGTAACCTTTATCTCACCTGATAATAAGAGACGATGAAGTCGAAAATGGGAGCACACATTCCTTCCTTAAAGGCCGGCAACGCATCTGCGATTCCTCTGGTTTTGCTGGAAACAATCACCGCCACCCATGGACACCCATCTATGGGCGGCGGTGATTGCTTCCCATCAGGTGGGTCACCTGCTCGTTTGCTTCCTACTAATATTAAAAAACACGCCGCCCGAAATCCTCAACTAGAGGAACTATACAGCTGGGAATGAAACCCGGAACATCTAAAACTTACATGGGTTACTTACCCGATTCTTTATTTAATCATTTTCCGACGGAGCTCCTTTTGACGTAAAAGTAATGCAGTCAACTAAGCTTATCGCTATAAACAGCACTTATATCAGACATTACCAAAAAGCTTAACAGGCGGCCGGGATCACCAGGTATATAGGTACAATAACCGTGAATTCAAACTCGGCTGTCGTCTGTAAAAGAATGGCGTACTAACGAACTGTGTCGGCCCAGATGGCGACTTATTTTATAAGCCATTCTAAGCTCGTACCGGCGTATAGCTAAAGGTGCACGTGGAGATTATGTTTCGCGTAGGAGGTTTATAGCAGGGCACCTACCCACTTGGTGGTGTGACACGTAATGTAACTGATAATGTATCGTATACACTTTTAAAATTTCGCATATCAAAGTTAACAAAGAGTTTAAACAAGGATTAACGCAATTAGTAAAAGGTTAGAAGAAGGTATGAAACCTTTTACTAATTGTCCGTCAAAATGCCATTTAAATTCTTTGTTGATACTGTATGTATCAAACTATAAGTGTGTACGTCTCATCCACTAGTTACTACGTGTATTTAATTTTGTGTTATGCTCTTTATCGCATCGCTTATAAACCATTCTGCCTAGCCCGTTGGTTGACTGGTATAGACTGCCATTTAGCATTAAGTCCGAGACAAACGGCTTTACGTGCCTTTTCGAAGCGCGGAGGAGCTCGAGATGGTAAATTTTTGGTCACCCATCCGATGACCGTCCTTTGTGAAAGTTACTTTATCTTAGCAATCGCAGGCCAGGCGCGTTAAGTACTTCACCATAAAGCGCCTCATCCAGGTGCAAAACTTCGAATCTACTTTATGAGCACCTTTGTGTTTGCACAGAAGCCTGACGGGTCGTTGCATGTACGCTGCGATTATCTGACGAGCACACACTGTCAACGTACTCACTTGTTATAGTATCAGATACATTACGTGCTACAGCTCCAAGTGGGGAACCTGCTTAGAGGTGCTCTCGCTCGGTATGACCCGTAACTTTTCCCGTCTTCTTTTGTTTTGCATTAATAACGTTGATGTCCCTTTATTTCTCTGATAATATGATCGCGGAAAGGTTTATCGTGTTTTGTAAGAATACAAAAAAAACTGTCAGTTTTGTTCTTATTCTTATTTTTAAACATGCCACTAACACTCAAGGAGGATGGTGTTAAATAAACGTAATATAAAGCACCTTTATAAATTAATATAGTGTAATACGGCATGTGTAGTAAATGTTAATTAATATTACTTACATATTTCAATTGTTTACGAATAAATATTTCGACATGTATCGTATACTTATTTTGAAAGACATCAGAGAAATTCAAAAACGACTGCTTCCTTACATATCACGGAAATAATAAAGAAAAGAATAAATTATGTTTATGTTTCCCCGTGTGGTGCCGGGGATAAAGAATTGCACCACCCCATCTCTTCCCGTCGTTGTCGTAGAAGGCGACTATTGGACCATTCCAGAGGATGGGCAGCAGCGTCTCTCTGTGATTATTCTTACCTTACCGTGATCGCCAACCCGCCTGCCAAGCGTGGCGATTATGGCGAATTCCCCTCAAAATGAGCTTATTGATTTATCTATGTCCAGGCCTTTGTCCAGCAGTGGACGTCTTTTTGGCTGAGATGAAGATGACGATGACGTTTATGTTTACTATATACCAGCAGCTGCATGGATGTAGAGAAGCTGAATATTTTTACTTTATAGACACACGTTTCGCGCTATTTCTTTTTATGAACGCGTGAATTTATATGGCCATCAACATACAACAGAACATACGAATAAACAAATCATTATATTATCATTCGGAATATTTGAGTAATTTCTCCATAAAGAAAATAAAATCGTTTTAAGACGAATTTCCTATTCTTCATAACCAAACTTTAAAACCTGAATAATTCATCTTTCAATTGTTTTCCACAACCATCTTTTTTTTTTTAAAAATGAATGTCTTTGACGCTGAAGAGAAATGGATAAAAGAAGTCTCACTATGTTTCTTGTTTATTTATTCAGTATTGTAGAATGCCTGTGGTAGGAGGTGCGCCATATTGAGGAAGGACAAAGGGAAGATCTTCCTCCGAGCTGGGTGGTATAGCTCGGGGACCGAGGTCCAATGGATGTTAGTTGGAGGTGCTATATATAGCGAAGGAGATGGTGAAACTTCACTACCGCGATGCAGGCTTTCCATACAATTTATCGTCGTAGTATGGCGACGTCGTTGGTATGCGTTTGTGGCGCCATCTGTTGACACGGTTGAAAAGGTGTTTGCTTCGTGTCGATTATGTGCGGCATATGCGGTAGGTGACGCCGCCACAATGTATAATGTATAAAACGATTAATCAATAAATACGTGTATAAAGGGTGATAATTGTATCACACAAAAAGCAGGGGCCCGTCGGACAAGGTGCATGAGGTCAGAGTTTATAAAATTTATGAATTATTTATATTTTTCTTATAAGTTTTCATCTAACACCGCGTATCACGGATACAATGTTCCTAGAACCTTTTTTGTTATGTACAGGAAATATTATTAAGAAGAGAATTTATATAAGAAGAGTTTGTTATCTACAGAAAAATAATTTACGAGTTTGACATTATTGATAATTTTACTGTATCATTTTGAAAAAAAAAATGTGTTCTTGACATTTTGAGAGTTTGACTTTATGGGTGTTTGACCTTATGCTTTTAATCTATTTGAACATACCACTGCGCTCGGGGAGCAGAGATACAGACATAGAGATGGCTATGTGGGACTCTCCCCTTACCCCATGCAGACCTACCAAGAAACTACCTACCTTTCAATTCTGTCATAGAAAATCAGACACCACAAACTAGCATAAATAAATAAAGTCATATTTTCATAATTGCCCCCACAAGTTCTAAAGGTTGTCTGCCAATACATACATTGATTATCAACATGACATTACACCCAGAGGGGTCAAAGTGAAAGTGCCCGTTGTTCTCGCTGCCACACCGCGGGTCATACGTCAAAGCGTCAGAAGCACACATCCACGTTACCCAGTTGTCCATATATGAGACATTTAGAGCATTGTCTGTTTTTCAACTTAACAAATTGTTACACGTAATTGTGGGGAGAGTAGTACATAGCAACTGTGTCTCCCAAGGCTGTGTAGGTAAGACTCTCTCCCTAACCCTATGTAGCTACCAATAACTCACCTACCTTCATTCCTGTCAAAGAATATCAAGCATGACAAACTAGCATCTATAGACACCTTTAGAAAAAAAATCATAACTGCCCTTACAAGTTCGGTTGTCTACCGAAAAGTTCGTCTGCCGATAATTCACACATTATGATTATGTATTATAGCCAGAGGGGTCAAAGTGAAAGTGCCCGTTGTTCTCTCGGCCTCACCGCGGGTCGTACGTCAAAGCGTCATAAGCACACACACCCACGTTACCCAGTTGTCAATATCAGAGCCATTCAAAGCATTGTCTGTTTTTATACACAAAAAAAATTGCTCTTTCCAACCCATTGTTATGTGAGACGTGAATGTGTGATTAATATGTTACCACGAATTTTTGGGTTTTGCTGGAAAATCGTTAATTAATTTGTATATTATATAACAGATGGGGATAAAGGTTGGTTAGGGCGCGGTCCCATTGAAAGCTATTAATTTACGCAAATTTTGTTGCGAACAAATTGTTCCATTAGAATTACAAAGAATTTTAAACAGGAATTACCGCAAACTAATTAGTATAAAGTTTCATACCACCTTTAGACCCGACGTTTCGAACGAGTTACAACGGCATATTGAAAAAAAAATTAAAGAAAATATTGAAAAAAGACAAAGTAATGAAAGGAATCCACCGGTCCGGCAAATGGCCTATAACTGTCCCACTGCTGGGCAAAGGCCTCCATCATTGAAATCAAGTCATAACTACAATTGTTGGGTAATGGCTTCATCACCACGTTTGCCAAATTAATGTTGGTGATCACAAACCCGGGCTATGCATCGAATAATCCGAAACCTTTGCCGGACCTGGGAATTGAACCTTCGGATATCGGGCAGAGCGCTTTGCCGCTCGGCCACCGAGGCGTTCCTAATAGCTGGTACTGTTAGTAGCTTTCAATGGAACCGCGCCCTTTTCTGCTTGTAAACGGTGAAGCGATAAACGCTTTTAGTTTTGAACACAACGGCAAAACAAATCTACCAACGCTCAAGAATGGACTTATTAGCCAACGCGCTTATTAGCCAAATGGCTGTTTATTACTGGCAAGGTGGTAGAGTGGTGAAGACCTCAGTTCGATGACGGGCGGTTCTGGTTTCAATAGCCAGGAAACTATGTCTTGAATTTTGCGATCCATAGCCCGGGTAGCAACCCAAATAAGACAAGCGAGGTGATTAAGTCAATAACAATAAAAAATTGTAGTAATCATTTCAATGTAGGCCTATGTGAGACAGTATATATGACAATTAGCTACTCACTACTCATTACCTACATTGAAGAAACAATCATATACTTGCTTGCAAGACAACACCGGGTTAACGGATGAGCTAGATAGAGCTCGAGATTTCGATTTTCATTTAATGTGTTAGAATATGTGGTACCATTTTGATAGATATTACAACCTTGCAACCTAGTTAAAACCCACAAAACAGCATTGGGCAAGTGTGGTAGGGTTTGGCCTGATCTTCTTATGCTGCGACGTGCTGTTTGACCTCATTTTTTATCCGCCTCTGTGGTCTAGTGGCTAAGACCAACGGTTTAGACCCAGAGGTCCCGGGTTCGATTGCCAGCGGGCGGTACATGTTTGTGTACTCGGTTTGGTTGGTGGTAGGGCTTGTTTGTCCGCCTGGCTAGCTACCACCATCTTATCTAAATATGTCGCCATAACATCAATGTTTGTAGCATTGTTGTGTTCCGACAACTAGAGATAAGATAGCCAGTACCTCATTAGTTGAGGATCCCGGGTGAAGTGCGCTTGCAACATTGGCCTTATCATCACTTAACATCAGGTGAGATCAAGGCACTGTGCTAACCCGCTAATATAAAAAAAAATGTTCGTATGGGAAAGCTAGAGCTTAGCAGTTAGGAGTGTAAAGGTTATCATAAGCTCCTTTTTCTGTAGGTAGGTACCTAGAATTACAAATTTTCTACAGATTGCTAGAAAAGCTCGGATCTAAGTTCAAGGTACATTTAATAAGAAATCTCGATGGTTCGCGCTTATTGAAAAATTAAGCAATTACAAACGGAGGAATAGGGTCACAAAGGAATTAAAAAAGTACTAGAACAGTGAACTTTGATTTCGAACTAAAATAATAATGTACCTACTCCAAAATTACATATTTATAAAATTGATAAAATACAATGAAAAAATTAAACGGAAATGTCACAAGTGTTCAAAACAGGAAACCGGTGTTTGATACCTACCAGTTTTCGTTGCCAACAAATAACATAGAATTTCAGCCCGTATCTAAGTACCCGCTGCTGGGCATAGGCCTCATCCATGTTACGCAATCCTTTTCTGTTTTGAGCTGATCGTAGCTGGTTTTTATAATCATCATCATCATCATCATCATCTCAGCCAATAGACGTCCACTGCTGGACAAAGGCCTCCCCCAAGTTTTTATAATATCTAAACCCATTATTTATCAAAATTCATTGAAATGAAACAACTTTTACGGATCTACTCGCGTTTATTTTACACATTAGTTTTAATTAATGTTTATCCTGACGTTTCGAACCCTTTGCAGGGTCCGTGGTCACAGGGAGACTGAGGTGTTGGTCGTCTCATAATTAGTTAGTAGCTTGTATACCCTCATTTAAATTAATCAGGTGCATTCCGTTTTACGCAGAAAGAGCTTACAGTATCTTTTGGTCTGGCAGTATGGTGTTGGGGCTGGGATTTAATATTCTGTATGATGGGATCCCAGGCTGGTGGTAGATTCCAACCATCTTCTCTATTAAATCTTCTCTTCTTCTCTATCCCTGTGACCACGGACCCTGCAAAGGGTTCGAAACGTCAGGATAAACATTAATTAAAACTAATGTGTAAAATAAACGCGAGTAGATCCGTAAAAGTTGTTTCATTTCAATGTGTAGTGTTCGCGTAAACTTTAGAAAACAATTATCAAAATTCATCAAGGATGGTAGGCAAAATGTTTTGAGACGCGCTTATATAGTAAGTTTACTTGAAAAAAGATTAATTTCATTTGAGTCAGTTCAAAGTGTGTATATTTTGTATTTATTCTTTGTAATATTCTATACTTTTATAGCACATATTGTGTTCCATAACAGGGCAAAAGTCTCCCCTTTACATCTGTACTCAAACATATAATTTCACATCATTTTGACCCTGAAAAAAATAACAAAAGAGAAACGCGGTGTTTCAACTGTGAAAATTAATTAAATATTTAGCAGTGGCAACAAAAAGTTGTTCACCTTCGCGCTAGCACGAACATGCTGTTTGCATATTGTTATGTTCGTTGCGCTTCGCGTCGCGACTGCGGGAATGTGTCCGGATATGTCGGAACGCACCATTTTGCATAATCCGGTAGCGTACCGATGTCCACGCGACTGCTATGCATGACACTGTGATGCAACACAAGTTTATTAAGCTTCAAAGTTTTGTAAAGCCTTTGTGGATTTTATATTTGTTATATTCCACAACAGGGAAGCACTGGTTTTCATCTCACTTGACAAATAGTGAATTTAGTAAAAACGCTCTTCTATGCGTAAATGCGAATACTGACATGTTGTCCTTGGGCAATATTCATTGTTATGCGGATGACAGTACGGTGCATGAGCGATACTTGGGACATCCTGCGGCAAAGCAAGCCGATATCGTGGTGAAAAGGCAAGAACTGGTTGCCAAACTGAACCTGGCTCTCGATTGTGTCTCTAAGTGGGGATCTGAAAACCTGGTCGAGTTTAATGCCAGTAAAACCTAGGTTTGTGCATTCTCGTCCAAGGTTACTCCCTTCCTTACTCCTCCCTCTCTTCAGAAATCTCTGTTACCCATTTCGATGGACCTCAGCATTCTTGGCATGGACATCGGCCATGAACTGAATCCAAAATGCTACACCGAGAGTGTTATTTTAACGGCCTCCCGTAAGTTGGTTATTCTCAATAAGGTGAGGCGGTTTTTCACTCCCGAGCAGCGCTGTTTGCTGTGCAAGACCCAGGTGCGATCGAGTATGGAGTATTGTTCCCATCTATGGGACGGCTCCGCTAAATACCTCCTCGATGCACTTGATAGACTGCAAAGGCGAGTGGTACGCATTATTGGAGATGCTGAGGTTACAGCCTCTCTTGAGGACCTCCAGCTGCGTAGAGACATTGGTTCTCTCTGTGTCTTCTTCCGGAATTACTACGGAGAGTGTTCTGAAGAACTTTTTGATCTAATCCCGCTCTCTCCGTTCCTCTCCCGGACTATACGTGCTGGTCTTAGGAGCCACCATCATACTGTACAGGCAAACAGTACTCGTACCAAAAAATTTTCCAAATCGTTCCTCTGTAAGACCATTCGGCTATGGAATTCTTTGCCGTCGCATGCATTTCTTAGCTCTTTTAATCCCGGGTATTTTAAGCGGGGCGTGAAACGGCATTTATGCAGGCTGTCATGAATGGGTGCGCTTGTTACCGTACTTGTTCCACGGTGAGGAGCGCTCTCATTATTTTGAACTGCATCGGCTGCTTACCATCAGACAGGACAGGACATGTGGTCACTATGACGAGTCAATATAAAAAAAAAATCAGCCTATACTAGTCCACTGCTGGACATAAGGCTCTCCAAGTGCACGTCACCGAGCACGACCCGCGGCTACTCTCCCCCAGCTCTAAAAAAATACTAAAACCCAATTAAATTTACAGAAAAGATTACGTCTTATTAGTTCAAACGGTTCGTTGGATTCATAAATGGAAATACAGGAACACCCACATTAATGAACAGAAACACACTGTTGATAGAACGTGCTGCCACCAAATATGGAGACTACAGAAAGTAAGCTTCATACCAACGCGTTCGAGCAACGCACACATAGACAACCTCTCACGGACGCGGGATCTCGCAACAGCACCGCTCGGACTAGTTATTGATGGTCCGAGATTCCGCGGCCGTGAGAAGGCCTATGTGTGCGTTGCTCGAGCGCGGGAACGAGGAAACGCACTAGTGCGTCATGCCATTCCCTCTAGAAAACCTCTGACGGTGTTTCGTTACACACGGCTTGAGGAACTCTTTAAGTTTCACGCCGCCCCCAAAAAAAGTCCGTTGACACTGAAAATGCTGCCTCAGGCAATCAGCAACGACCTTTTTTTAGCTTACCTTCTGTGTTTCCATATTCTGTGGTGCTGCGAAGAACAGTCGGAATTGGAAATGGAGTAATCGTTCGCACCACACCACACCTGCAGCTGGCCGAGCGGTGGATCGATCTATTTGTCTGGCACGTAATCGGGTTTGCGAGCTGTTAACTCCAATGCCACATGCGGATCACCGCGTACGCGTACCTATTATAGCGAATGGGTTTTTACAGAAACACGTTTTTTAGTTGCTGCATCTAGCTTTAAGGATTATGTTCAAGCTCTTTTAAGTCGTAAGTTGTAGGTTTAATCAAACACAAGTAAGTTAATAAACTTCTGTTAAGGAAAATAATATCATGTTGATATCCATCCATACGAAATGAATTATATTATATCATGATGTTAAATTGAATTATATATATACCATGATGTTAAATTGAATTATATTAAACCGTGACGTTAAATTGTTACTTACAAAAATAAATATATCGTAACAAGATAAAATTTTACAGCCTCAGAAAGCTCGAGTGGGACTCGAAGCCACGACCTTTGGATAACCGGTCCAATGCTCTGACCGCTGAGCTACCGCGGCTGGTTGATTTTTCTAGTAAAATTTTATCTCTATAATTAGCGTTTTAAATGCAAAATTCAAAATGATTTTTTAATAATTATTTTACATGTACAGATAAATAAGTAGTTTATTGCACAGATAAAAGCAAAAAAAACAGTAACAAATAATCATGAATCTATTAAGGGGATTATCGCTACAAGCGACCTCCTCCAGACAGCCTCCGGTTTAACAACCCAAGAAGGAGATAGATGAAGTGCGCAAATACTAAATAATACATTTATAGCATGTGCGAGTATATAAAGTAGGTTGTTGTTTTAATAAAACAATAAACAAAATAAATTACATAAAAATAGTGACAACACCTACTTATTTGAAAATATATGTTAGTAGTAGTACCTATAAGCCTATGTATTCATACTGTTTTATTGCTTAACAAAGACTACCATCATTGAAATTAATTCATCGCTAAATTTTATGTAATACCCACATAACAAAATAAAAAATAAATGGTCAAACTAATAAAAACCCGTAAAATATAACACAAAGCTGGTTAATAAAATAACTCAAAATGTGTCTTAAACAATCTGTAATAACTAGTTTAATAGAAAAGTACTACTTCACTCATGGCGTTATATGCTAGTTACACTCACCGTTCACAATTCCGACACACCCACTTTGTCCTCTAGAAGTACGAATCGATATGGGATTGAGGCTATTTATTTTCACTTGAGAATCGAGTAAGTACCCGTTTTATAGCCAGCTTTAAAGGCTCTTTAAGAGAGAAAGATCCAAATGTATTAACATAGTTTTTTATTATAAGCCATAAATTGAAAAATAGTTTTTAACGGAAAACGGATAGTTATAAATGACCCAGTACAAATGAATATCTTAGCCTTAACCACAGGCTGTACGAAAATGTACTTGATGCTGTTGTTTGTCAATTAAATAAATATATTTAGTTTAAAAATACTTCAACTTTTAGGTACCTACTTGCGCTGGTTACGCTTTTGTGGAATATCTCTATTGACCTTACAGAAGAATGTAGTCAAATAACTCTAATTGTTAATGTTGTGTTCCTGCAGTACATAGAGTTTCCAGAGCTCAACTATGTTACGGTTATTTTAAAAAAGGCTTTTTTTCAGCCTTTTTTTAATAGAAAAAGAACTTGTGATATATAATTAAGAAAAAAGACAACTAAAATATTATAATTCATATTTGAATAACTACTAACTATATTATTATATCTATTGTATTCACAAATTATTTAGGTAGGTATGGTGCAAAATATACAAGAAAAAGAAAATGGTTGTTTGCTTTACTTAAATTTTTATTGCATTGCGTCATTTAGTTGGATTATACAAATATTAATATTAGCTAGTATTTCATCGTCCTAATAAACTATTATTGTTTCTAACTCTTAATTTCAAGTCTGGTTCTCTATTAAGGGGACTTAACTTAGTAACTAGAATACTTCATAATACCGCTAAAAACTAAAGGTGCTTCTTTGTAGAAATCTTTTTTTCCCTCTTTGTCTAAACCACAGGTCATAAGAGACATTGTTAGCGAACAGATTGTCCTGCTACGTTTGATAAATATCTTAGAGCAGTAGTAATGGGAGATAATCTCGGATAAAGAGCAGGAGTCGTCATCAAGTCGTCCCAGTACGAAAGTACCGGATTACAGTACTATATGATGCCAGTAGTGATGTAATGTGTCGATATCGATATTTATTTATTAACTTGCTACCGCCACGTAACATTTGGTCTAACACAAGTCTTTATGGCACGTTCGCGGGACCATTGTATTTGATCTATTAATCATCATCATCATCATCATCATCATCAGCCTATAATAGTCCATTGCTGGACATAGGCCTCTCCAAGTACACGCCACCGAGCGTGATCCATGGCTACTCTCATCCAGCTCTTGCCAGCCACCTTGCGAAGATCATCGCTTAGGTGACGTAAAGACCCGACGTAATTTCCCATATGCTGCTGTTAGCCTCTTTCTCGTTTTTACTACCCAATTGCAAAATCTGCCCGAGGTAAACATATTCCTTAACAACTTCGAGAGCACCGCCTTGTACTGCAATTGGTCCGGAATGGCATGTGTTCGTTAAAAATAACCTTGGTTTTGTCCAAGTTCATCCGGAGACCGATGCGTTGAGAAGAATCAGCTAGGCCGTTCAGCATGAGCCGTAAATCCTGCAACGTTTCGGCCACGGTGACGATGTCGTCCGCGAATCACAAGTGTGAGATGTGTTCGCCGTTGATGTTAATGCTACGTCCTTTCCAGTTCAGAATTTTAAACACATCCTACAATGCATTTGTAAACAATTTGGGGGATACCAAATCCCCTTGTCTCACACCTCGATGCAAGGGTCGGTCTTCTGTTTAATCTGCCACACTGTGAAAATGTGGTCTATGGTTCCGTATTTTCCTCGAAACTCGGTTTTTTCTGGTGGTTGAAATTCGTCGAGTTGGCACGCAAGGTGGTTTTTGATGACTCTTGAAAACAGCTTATAGACGTGGCTTAGGAGCAAAATGGGTCGGTAGTTCTTCAGTAGGGTCTTGTCTCCTTTTTTGACGAACAGCACGACGACACTCCTACTCCATGCCTCCGGAGTTCTCCCATCGAAAAGAACGGCGTTAAAGATGTTTTGGAGCTCATTTAATACAGGTTTACCGCCTGCATTGAGGAGCTCAGATGTAACACCGTCTTCGCTAGGGGCTTTTCCGTTTTTAAGCTGCCTAAGAGCCATCTCATAATAAAGTGACCTAATGCCTTCCTACTATATTTGTGCAAAACGTCCCACTTTTTTTCGTGAAGAAAGTACAAGCAGATATAATTTATATAATTTAAGAGTAATTTGTCAAAAACCATTATAGCATTATATCAATATCTATGTGCTTTTTTAAGCAATATCATCTTGGCAACTTGTAATAACTGCATTACTTGCGACTTCCAATCTGTAAACCGCCATCACCCGCCGTCGCTGTCAGAAGAATACAATTTCTCTTATACGTTTTTGTAAAGCAGTTAAAGAATATAATTAATTTTATAATTATTTTCATATCATTTTACGCAAATAATGTTGCGAACAAATTATAATTTGAAAAAAGACAAAGTGTTCAAAAATTAATCCACGAGCGGGATTCAAACCCGCACCTCATGACATGCTGGGTCAGGTGCACTGCCAACTATGCTGTCGTGGCTCGATCCAACTCGCCGAAATTAATCAACACTATCTTGTTTTACTTTATAAGCCAAAGGAGTATTATTCAATGTCAACAACTACGTCATCAACATCCGATCTTAATATTTTTACAAATATTGAAACATTAGTTAAGCAAGCTAATTAGGCAAGCTATATTTATAATTATTTACATAATTCTACGCAAATATTGTTGCGAATAAATAAAAATTAAAAAAAGAGAAAGTGTTGAAACACGTGCTCAATTTGTCTTTTTTTAAATAATTATAATTCTTATACTACATAATTGTTTACTAACAAAATGTTGTTAGTAAAATATATTGTTAGTAAACAATTATATATTATATCATCATAATCAACCCGTATCAGTTCACTGCTGTATAAAACACTTTTCTTATAAATATAACTGAGTCCAAAAATATGAAAAAATATACATAATTATAGTGAAAACATGTTTTATTCGTGACATGGGTTCGCTTTTTATGTGTTACTTTATTATTAGCTACTTATTATATTATTTTTAGCTACTTAAACATCAATATTATTTTCAACCGGGTCACAACACTATAACCCAGTTCAAAGTCGGATCACGCGCACGATAGCCGGGCGAACGGCCGCCATGAGTGCTTAGACGTGACTGCTCGCTGATGAATAAGTATTTTCAACGAGCCGTTTGTTTTTTTTAACGATTATCATACTATGGATCTTTGTTCATCAGCTTACATTGGTAGGTAACGATTTTGTGTATACCATGTATCAATATTTTAGGCACCTATCCCAATTTTTCGACTTTTAACACTGGAACAGCGCAATGGAAATGGTAACGAACAAACAGTGCTATTGTTCGAGTAATTAATAACAAAACAAAATAAAATTACAAAATTTTATTTTGTTTATTCTTTTCTTATTCTAAATTAAATTCTTACCAGTTTAGGATACAATATATTGAGCTCTTAAGAATGTCACTACGCTATCACTTTGTAGGAGAGGTAGGGTAGGAGATGTTGTACAGAGAAGAATCGGCAAGAAGTCATAAAGGGTATTTTATTTCTCTCTTTCTTTTACAGCGACAAATATTAGGATATCCTAAGGGCACTTTCCATAACCGGATTCACACTCCCGATGCACGTGATGCCGTTCCCTCTAGAAAACCTCAGACGGTGATTCGTTTCACACGGCTTGAAGAACCCTTTAAGTTTCTCGCCGCCCCCAAAAAAGTCCGGTGAAGCTCAAAATGCCGTCTGAGGCAATCAGCTAATTCTCGCAAAAGAAAAGGATTCACACTTATTTTTTTTTGTTTTTTTTTAGTATCCGACATTTCGGTACAGTTTGCATAGGTACTCTACAATCGAGTATTTATTGAAGATATTGGGGGTGGTAAAAAAAATTATTTCATACTTGTGACAGCTTCAGACGACAATCTGTGAAAGAATCAGACGTGAATTTGTCTCTCGATTTGTGCCGTCAAGTCAGCTTTGTGTTTTGATTAGCAGGACATAAAGTCAAGGATTAATATATATGAGGCATAGGGTAAGGGTTTAACGCTACACGTCGATTCTTGTCCTATATAAA
Source organism: Eudonia truncicolella (assembly GCA_949315975.1). NCBI lineage: Eukaryota > Metazoa > Arthropoda > Insecta > Lepidoptera > Crambidae > Eudonia > Eudonia truncicolella. The sequence continues at coordinate 15,237,075 of OX438836.1, forward strand.
GTATATTAACATTTTTATTTAATTTTATTAGTATAATAATTATTATATTACATCATCCATGTTAAGCACGTTACACGTCTGGAGGCTACGGCAAATGTTTGATATTAGACAGGCTTTATACTAGTTTAGAATAATATAATACTACAAAAACAAAGTCTAGCCACAGTAATAACAAACTGAGTAAGAGAAGATCTTTATAGAAAATACTTAAGATAAGCAATAAACGTCTAGAAACCACAAAGAGATAGAAACGCGTTTGATTCCTTATCATAAAAGGTTTCTACGTTTTCGTCTTTTGTTAAATATAAAATATTAGCTACCTCAAAAACTTATATAACGTTATAAACGTAAGACACAAAATTTGGAATTTTTTGTTTTCACAGAATCTGCTTACATTTTTATATTCCCTAAACAAAGAAATCCATGCCGAATGTACGAAAATTAAATGAGATGGTTTAAAAAAAAAGAGTAACGAACGAATTTGAATTTGCAATTTTGTAATAAGAGGCCTTCGTACGAAGTTCTATACAAAAAACAGGTTTTTTTTTAACTGGTTGACAAACGTACAATTCTATTTACAACATTTTCGCTGTCTCCGTGTTCTAGTGAATAAATAACTGGTCTCAGAGGCAGTGGTCTCGGGTTCAATTACAAGTCATGCATGGTCATAACCTATTACACTTGCTCATAAGCTAATGCTAGTTTCAGGCTTCCATGTGGATAGTCGTATATGGGGCTATATAGCCTTTAGATTCTTAAGTAAATAGAACCATCATAAAAACTCGTCATGGTACGAGTATACGCTTTAAGTGTAGAGAATAAGTGTTTTTCTAAAATAAATAGGATAAGATAAATACACCTTATTATACACCAAATTACAAAGAAAGTACATAAAAGTACACGAACATAGAGCGGTCTTACATCATTAAAAGTAATCTCTACCAGACAATATTTGGATGGACAAAATCGATTTAAGTTTAGAGTGCGCTTATCGTCGTTTTACAATAAGTTTAAAATATTGTTCAACTTAAAAACTATGTTTATGCACTCGGTTTGGTTGGTGGCTAGTTTATCTACCTGGCTAGCTACCACCATCTTATCTCTCTCTAATGGAATGATAAATATATAAATAAAATAAAATCTAAATATGTCGCTATAACATCAATGTTTGTAGCATTGTTGTGTTCCAGCAGCTAGAGATAAGATAGCAAGTGCCTCAGTTGAGGATCCCGGGTGAAATGCGTTTCCACCTTCGGCCTTATCATCACTTAACATCAGGTGAGATGATCGTCAAGTTTTTTTTTTTTTTGAGAGAGATTGCTGATTGCCGCTGCGGCATTTTCAGCTTCACCGGGCTTTTTTGGGGGCGGCGAGGAACGTAAAGGGTCCCCTCAAGCCGTGTGAAACGAATCACCTTCAGAGGTTATCTAGAGGGAACGGCATCGCGCACAAGTGCGCGTCCCCGTGCCCTACTAGATTCTCCGAAGGGTTCGGATCGGATCGGAGATCGTCAAGTGCTTACCCGTAAGATATAATATATATATATATATATATATAGATAGATAGATAGATGAACAATACTTTTATTGCAACACTATAAAACAAACATGACCAAAAGAAAAAAAAAATAAAGTTACAATTTGGCGGTCTTATCGCTTTCAAGCGATTTCTTCCTGACAACCAGCCCGATGGAGAGTGTTAATAAACTTTAAGTGCGGGTAAGTTTTATAAAAATCAATTGTTGCTTTACAAATAGGTACACGCTTAATTTTAATACAATTTATTGTCCACTGCGTCGTACATCAGAACCGCACAGCGATCGTTTTCACTTACTACACTATACCTATAATGCATAAGCTAGACAAAAGCAGTTAGGCTATGTTCACACGACGCGTTGCGGCGTGCTGTAACCGTAATTTTCCATATTTTTTTCTTATTCTTTTAAACGATGGGGTGCTTAGTATGTCTACCATGTAACACATCATCATCATTATCAGCTCATTTTCTTGTCCCCACTGCTGGGGCACGAGCCTTCCCTATGGATGGATATGGCGAACGGGCCATAAACCACCACGCGGGCCCAGTGCGGTGCGGTGGTTGGTTTGTTGTCAACGACTGCTAATGAAGTTGGACCAACGGCTTTACGCGACTTCTGAAGGATGGAGGAGCCCGCGAGATGATAAATTTTTGGTCACTTATCCGATGACCGGCCTTTGCGAATGTTGCTTAACCTCAACAATCACAGACTGCGCCATCGAGGTCCTGAAAGCCAATATAGTAATTCAACAGTCATCATCCATTACAAATGAACATACAAAATATGAAGGACTACCGCAGGATACAATTTGTTATTAAATTGATATAATTTGTATGTATAACGCTGCAAATTTATCTAGAATTTTTCACGGCATCGCGTCGTGTGAGTCCAGCTTTAGTGTACAGTACGCTCGCAGTAAAATCAGATACAGCTGGGGACCAAGTTCCGAAACTGCATAACTGTTCTGACCTCTTTATTGTTATGGTTTTGTGGTAAGCAAAACCTCTATGCTAACTACGAAGGTTTTCTATTTAACTAGAACCGTTCCTGTTTAACTAGTTCTATTATCTTAAACTCAGTTGTATATACATATACGAGTATCTACTCGTCCTACATCTGTAGGAGTGGGTCTAAATAATATAGCGGATTTACTTACCTATATATGCCATTCTTTGTTTATTTGTAAGGGGGTAAGTATTTTGTGATTAAGTATTATTAGTACTGTCTTTACAACATCACTCAATATAAATAGACAAGATGGTAGCAACCTACACGAGATTTTGAAATATCTTAGTGACACCAGTTTTCGTTAACAAGAAATAATATAGAATTTTGTTGCATTTTTAGTTGATGACAGCTAGGTGGTCTATATATATAAATAATATACCTAATAATAATTTATTAAATAAAAAGTAGTAGACTTGAAACTAGTGTTTTGCAAGTATTAAATTACAAATTACACTTTCATATGTAACATTAATTTCCAAATAAATTAAAGTACCAAATAAATTATAATAATCAATGAATCTCAAAAAATTACCATTTAAATTAAATTTGAATATATTAAAATTAACCGAATTATAAAACACATAATAACAAACAGGGGCAGGGGATACCGGTAAAATGCAGGCGAATCCATTGCTGTAAAGTAGGCGAGCCCCGACCGTATTTAATCAATTGTTGCTGAAGTAACAAATCAGTGGCTGACCTCTACCTCTGACTTTAAAGAAAAAAAGTGTTGAGTACTGGCTCCTATCAAACACAACTCCATTAAAAAAATTTTCGCCTTTAATCGCTAATTTAAACTAAATTTAAACACACATCCTAAAAGTTATGATTTTCCTATACGTTTAACACCCGTAAAATCTAAGCAAGCTTTATTTACTGTTGCAACAAAACCTTATATTGTAACTAGTTTATTATCAGGAAAACATGCCACGGCTATCAACCTTGTGTGTCACAATATAGAGTTCAAATTTTTACCATAATGTAACCCATTGTACTACATAAAACCCAGTGATGATTTACGCCAGTCGTTACGGCGGCATAGTAAAATTATCTTTTTTATTGGCCCTCCTTTAGAAGGTCGCTCCTTAAGGATTTATAAGACGTTTCATGAAATGGATCCGGTGATAAGGCCCCATTTTTTGTACAACCTCTTCAGAGAATAATAAAACGACATAAAGGACTGCCGTTCTTGTAATTAAAAAATTGTTACTGACAAAAGACCTTTTTTTCTGGTAACTTGGTTTTATGGTTTCCCTTTAAAACGCTTTCACGATGTTATAGATAAGATCACTAGTCAGTACATTATTTTAATAGTAGATAATATAAATTTTACCGTTGTATTGCCATTTTCCATAATTTAAGTAAAGACGGCAGCAGATCAACCTACCACAAAATGTCAAATTTCTTTTATAAATTTTGAACCTTAGTGTTTGGGTATAAAGATCAATATCGATTAGAGAAATTTGACTGTTTTGGATAGGTTGATGTGCAGGCGTGTGTACCTATGTATTTGATGAATGTCAATTTTAACGAATAGTCTCTTGTAGCAAGAACTGGGACCAACGACGGCTCAACGTGCTTTCCGGATCAAAACTTAAATCAATATTTGATAAACTTTATTTTTGAAAACGCTTTAAAGGCCAGTAACTCTCATTTTATATCCTTACTGCTCGGGCACGAGCCTACCCTATAGATGGATAGGGAAAACGGGCCATAAACCACAACGCGGACCCAGTGCGGATTAGTACTTGATAACGACTGCAAATGCAGCCGGGGCCAACGGCTTTACGTGCCTTCCGAAACACGGAGGAGCTTGAAATGATAAACTTTCGGTCACCCATCCAATGAACGATCATTGCGAAAGTTGCTTCACCTCAGCAACCGCAGACCGGGCGCGATAACCACGGCGACATCGAGCTCCTCCTCAAGTATCTAGCAGAAACTAATTAAAAACAAATATTATCTGCAACGCAGAATTCTCGCGAAATAATTCATTTCAAGTTGCACCACAAAGGTATCTCACTAAAGAATCATTTTACTATAGTGTAATATCGTATCGTATCGTATTTATCTCTCGTAGCTGTTAGAACACATCAGTACTACTAAGACTGATTTTATGGCTATACTTAAATAAGATGGTAGCTAGCCATCCGGAAAAAAATAAGCCCCATCACCAACCAAACAAAGTAGAATCAAGTACCCCCGCTTGGAATCGAATTCCGGAGCCCTCTCTGAGACTGGTGCTCTTGACCACAGAGGCGGATAAATTACAAGGCGGTTCATAGGCATTTAATTTCAGTAATGTAACAATCACGATACTTGACGACGGATACGTTTTCACTGAAGCTCCGTGAACTGAGTACTGACATCTGTGAATGTGTGCTGCAGTGTTGCGTCAGTGATTCACTGACGTTCACTATGTCGTTGCTTGAAAAATTCCACAATCGGCTTTAAAGAATTCAAAGAGACTACCTACTACTATCGATGGAGGTTCGCGGAAAACAGTTAAGAACAATAAGATTAAGAACATTTGCTTTCAAAAGACTAGTGAAATCTTCTTTTGTAAGGCATAGATTATTGTGACACCGTTGTGCAACAACTCAGTTCACACATATGCTGTAAAATATTGGTATGTTTTCTTTCACTTGATATACACTATGTTCCTTACAAATAAACAAAAAATGAGCTACGAATAGTTATTCCATGTTTTGTCTCTTTCACTCTAATTCGAAATGACGTTTACATGACAGGAACAAAGCAAGGAATAACTATTCAGAACGTATTCTTTGTTTATTTGTAAGGCACTATAAATATAAAATCCCAGCCCCAACACCACACTGCCAGACCAAAAGATACTGTTAGCTCTTTCTGCGTAAAACGGAACGCACCTGATTAAATTTCAATACGCTCATTTAAATTTAATCTACAAGCTACTAACTAATTATGAGACGACCAACACCTCAGTCTCCCTGTCACCACGGACCCTGCAAAGGGTTCGTAACGTCAGAATAAACATTAATTAAAAGTAGTGTGTACAATAAACGCGAGTAGATTCGTAAAAGTTGTTTCATTTCTATATATATATATATATATATATATATATATATATATATATACCTACACTGTTTCTATAATACACATCTCTATAATAGCATTTATCACACTAAGGCAGTTTACAAATGTTACAAAATTTTCAGGCTTCTCCGTCGGCATATATTCCGACATTACCAAAAAATCGCGATCATCGAGTACTTCTTTAATTGACACAATACGATCACTATCGCAGTTGACTACCGAAACTGAAGCAAAACGCTTTTACGCTAAAGAAGAGTCACGCCTTATGGGCCTGCCCTTGAGCATATTAAATAATAAATAAATAAATATGAGACAACTCCACATACATTGTTCTGATCCCAAGGTAAGTAGCTAAAGCACTCGTTTCATGGAAATCAGAAACAAAGACGGTACCACAACCACCCAGACCCGACACAATATCGAAAAGTTCGTTTTCGACATTGACCCGACCGGGAATCGAACCCGGGACCTCAGGAGTTAGCGCCGCCCAAAGTCCGGCGTGCAAGCCACTCGGCTACGGAGGTCGTCAAATTGAATTTAATTGAATTTCAATATATTGAAAGTTATTATATTTTGCTTGATATAGGTAGATCTTTATCTTCATAAATGTGACCACACGTGTAAAAGCTTTGGCAGATAGCTTTTACACGTGTGGTCTATGGGCTAGCTTTACTCAAAAATCATACAACGCATCTCGAGTACAATATAATAACATTCTCAGGGCTCTATTGCGGCTTCCACGTTTTTGTAGCGCGTCAGGCATGTTCGCTAACGCCAACATAGACGATTTTTATACGATCATGCGCAAAAAAACTGTTGATGCTGCGACTGCGGGGTGGCACCAATGTAGTCCTGAGAATGATACATGAGAGAGGTGACTCTGCTGTCTTTGGGTGGTTCATTGAATTGCACGTCATAAGACGTTTAAAGCGATGACTGCCCTGGACTTCTTTTCAATCTCGATAATTTAATATTTTAATTTAATTTAATATTTTAATCTATTTTATTGAACTTTATTTTATTTTACATTTCAAATTTCAAATCTTATTTTATTCAACGAATTTAGAAGTTTGTAATTTTTAATTTTAATTTTGTATTTTAAATGTTTTGATTTTTTTTTTAATTTCAATTTTGTTTCTTTACTTAATAATTTTAATTCTATTTTATTTAATTTATATAAGTTGTTATGTTGTCCACTATGATCCTAAGCTGGTCGAAATAAATGAATTTTATTATTTTTTTTATTTTATAAATACTCTACATTCATATATCTGTCTTTATGAGTTATTCAAACAACAGGGGAGCTCTTAAATAACCTAGATTATTATCTGATGGTCACTGACGATGGTCAATGGTCAATCGTGGCTATCTTATCTCTAACTGATGGAACACAACAAAACTACTTACATTGTTGTCAGGGTGACAGATTTTTATAGGATGATGGTAAATAGCCAGGCGGACTTAAAACAATAATGATAATATGTCCCTTTAATATTATGTCCCCACTGCTGGGGTACGAGCTTTCCCTATGGCTAAGGAGAACGGGCCATAAACCAACAGTAAGGCCCAGTGCAGATTGGTGGTTGTTAATAGCTGCCGGGACCAACGGCTTTACGTGCCTTCTTAGGCACGGAGAAGCTCGAGATGGTACATTTTTGGTCACCCATTCGATGATCGGCCTTTGCTAAAGTTGCTTAACCTCAGCAATCACCGACCAGGCGCATAAACCACTGCGCCATCGAGCTCCTCAAGAATAATATATACACCCACTGGAAATCAATCTTGGGACATCAGAGAATGAGGCCAGCATTCTAACTACTACACTACGAAGGCGGATGACTCTGTGCCTTTGTTTTGAACAACAATGCTTTATTCTTTTTTCTCACCTACTTTATCTTTTCGAGTTTCTCTCGCGAATGCAAATAGGGCTGTTACACTACAGTGTGACTGAGGACAAGTTAAATGCAACGGACAAAGTTGAATCCATTTTAAAGTTAGTTCCGTCGGGGCTTTTAGCGCAATAAATGCCTTCCTTCCTCCAGTTCTTAAAAGTTTCCTTTAAAACAAAAAGATTTGTTTCTTATCCTTATATAACAAACGGCCGTCTTTGCACAACGAACTCTATTTCTCAGAACTATTCTCACAATCGGTATCGGAATGACATTTTCGTACGGGCTCACTTCGTAAGTTTTACTTAACAGGCGTTTGTAATTTATCTTATTTTGTAATAAAATAATAATACATTAATAAGTAATTTTGGACTTATACAGGTTTTCGCATAAAGCAACGTCAATCCGGAAACCGATGACAGACTAGCTTTTTGGTAATAATCACTATATAGTTTAAAACAAAGTCGCTTCCCGATGTCCCTATGTATGTATGTATTTATATATGTATGCTAAGATCTTTAAAACTACGCAACGGATTTTGGTGCGGTTTTTTTAATAGATAGAGTGATTCAAAGGAAAGGTGTATATGTATAAATACATGCATAATATAGTAGCAAAACACTGATAAATTTAGAGCTTTCACATTTTATTGCAATGTAAGCACATTGCAAACACTGGCTGAACCCTACGAGATAGATCTAAATAATGTACTACAGTATTGTACACCCTAAAAAAGTCTACAAAAAAGTCGTCGATGATATATGTCTATCTCTTAGGGATAACCCACAATAATATTTTTTTATCTTTTACTTTTTACGAGAAATAATGGCTTATTTACGAAGCGATTGTAAGCAATACAGCATTAATCCTTATCCAATTAAGTACATTAAATACATACATAATATAGTAATTTAAATGAATATATTCGAAAATATTACTAATTTAAAAAGCAGGGACATAGCGGTTGCGTGTATCAGCATTGCACCCGTGCGAAGCCGGGGCGGGTCGCTAGTTTACTTATAAACAAAACAATATATTAAAAGAACTGTTTTATATAAAGAACAACCTATCGAAATTTGTCTACTCATTGGGTCTGTATAAATCACATCTAGCAATTCACGTCATAATTTTTTATATTTTACAATCCCAAGTGTTTACTACAATCATACATAACTCAAGCTTAACCAATTAATTATTCCAAAATGTTATCTATAAAAATACTTTAAGAGGCAGATCAAATATATGTTTTAAAATGGTTAGTTATCTTAATTTTTTAAAATAACATAAGTACCTGTATAAAGTGTTTTTCAATATGCATATTATGTAATTGTTAGCTTAGAAGTATATTGAGAGTAAGGGTATCGTACAGCGCAAATACAGTTATTTTAACACGTTATGTAGGTACATAATTATAAGCTTATTTGAACACGTTATGTACATAATTATAAGCTTATAGTATATATATTTTGGTGTTGGGGCTTTTTATATTAACGGGTAAGCACAGTGCCTTGATCTCACCTGATGTTAAGTGATGATAAGGCCAATGATGGAAGCGCACTTCACCCGGGATCCTCATCTAGTGAGGTACTGGCTATCTTATCTCTAGCTGCCGGAACACAACAATGCTACAAACATCGATGTTATGGCGACATATTTAGATAAGATGGTGGTAGCTAGCCAGGCGGACAAACAAGCCCTACCACCAACCAAACCGAGTACACAGACATGTACTCCCCGCTGGGAATCGAACCCGGGACCTCTAGGTCTAAACCGGTGGTCTTAGCCACTAGACCACAGAGGCGGTTAAAAGGCGAGTTAAGAGGCGGCTTATTTAATACGAACAATTTGAATCCTTTGTTGAATGCAAATATAAAGACACTGGTGTACTCTCTACATAACATAGTGAATTTGTTGTCATTTATAATTTAAAAATTACAGGAGTGATAAAATCGCGACCAAGTCCTTTGTCGCATTGCAGCTGGCCGGCCATCGCAGTTCACTTGTTTCAAACAATTTAAAACTCTTATCGAAAAGACTATAAGTACACGTAGTTTTTAGAGACTGACATCACGCAAGCACGTATTTTTTTATTTTGTGTCATGTAATCACTTGGCCTTCACCTTACCTAATATTAAGTGATGATAAGGCCGAAGGTGGAAGCGCACTTCACCTAGAATACTCAATTTCTGACGCATTGACTATCTTATCTCTAGCTGCCGGAACACAACAATGCTACTAATATTGATCTTGGTGATATACTCAGATAAGATGGTGGTAGCTAGCCAGGCGGACAAACAAGCACTACCACCAACCAAACTGAGTACACAAAGTCGAACCCCCCGCTGGGAAGCGACTCCGGGATCTCGACCGGTGGTCTTAACCGAGTGCGAAAAAACGAAGATCTTCGAAAAACACTTATGCTGCTATGGAAATAGGGGAAAATTACACTTATGGGGAAATAATAAGGTCGACTGAATTGAAAATTATGTATGAAAAGTAGACAAAATCAACGTTTCGTAGTCCCCTAATACTTCCTACAAAGCTGGACCGATTTAAATACTTTTTTCATTAAAAATTAAAAAAAGGCTTTGGCTGTGACCCTATGTTTTATTTTTTTTTTCATAAATTAGGTAAAGATTAAAATATAAACCTTTAAAAATCTTAAAAATTGTCTAGATTTTCTGCTGTTTTTTCAAAATTTGACGAGATTATATAAAAAGCAAAACTTCATTTATAAATAAAAAAAGTAATTAAATCGGTCCAGTTTTGTAGGAGGAATCAAATGACTACGAAACGATGATTTTGTCTACTTTTCATACATATTTTTCAATTTTGTCGACCTTAGTATTTTCTCTTACGACGACGTAGCATATCTTCATATCTACTAAAAAAGGTTAGGTCGCTAAGTTGTAACCCTGTAGTAACCCTGAAGTTCATACATGAACATGTGTTAACTCTCGTAGTTTAGACCACCAACCACAAATAGTAAAATTAGATGGAGCGTAGACCGTTAGAATCAGGTTTCATTATAAAACCGTTGGGAACAGGTGTCGGGTCACATTCTGCTAAAACTACAGCCGAGACGCCACGCTTAGAACCGTTTCAATTAATTGTTTTATTTTTAGATTGTGAAACGGTTCGTCGATGTTTCGTTCGAGAGGAAACTTTGTGTAATTGGGACTGGATTGTTGAAAGTGTTTGAGCGTATATTTTTAAAAATATATAGCATTCAGGAGTCTCATTGGTAATTTTAAATGTTTGACGACAACCTTTTTTTTTGTAGGTATGATGATATGCTTGGCCGTCATTTTTCCCTTTTTCCAAAGTGTTTGATTCTTAAGATATTGTCAGTCTAAGACCAAGTTCTAATTCTAAGAGGATTGTGGAAAACGTTCGGTTTTTCGGTTGGTGGTAGTAGTTCTTGCATGTCCACCTGGCTAGCTATCACCATCTTTTCTGAGTATGTCACCAAGATCAATGTTGTTTTGTGCCGTCTCAGCTAGAAATAAGATATTTGTTGCATCAGTAATTGAGTATTCTTGGTGAAGTGTCTATGGCATTATCATCACTTAACATTAGGTGAGATGAAGACCAAGTGCTTACATGTAACGAAATAAAAATATTGTTCTGATTGCTAGAGTAATTCTCTGAAAAACGATTTGTACTTGTTATCTTCGCTTTTAAAAACAATCTTAAACTACAGTATTATATCAGTTGTAGTAACGTCTTGTTAAAAAATCGTCCTATCTGGATTAGTGATCCGGAACACTACACGACTGATACTGAAAACAAATTAAAAAGTTATACAGAAAAATTTAAAGTGGATAATGAATTTATTTTCTCACATCATCACGTCTTCGGAAGAGATTCTAATTCAATTCCGTCGACTTCGTTAACTTTATCAGCTGGAGATAAATTGTGCGACCATTAATTGGGTATCGGTGATATCGATCAGTGATTACTAGAGATCGAATCGTTTTTCAAACGTCAGCAACTGGTAAGCTTAAAATTTTCCTCTGCAGCGCCCTCTAGCGTAAACCCATTCATAACACAGGTGTATTAGCTTTCTAAATAATTTAAGAACACTATTTAATGTGTTAAAATTTATTAATATAGTAACTTGTTCTTTTTGTATTCTTTATTTTCTTTTTGTAAGGGCAGGTTTTTATAAGTATAAAAATTTTATAGATATTTTTTTTTCATACATAGGAATGGTATGTAGAAAAAAAAAATTTACATCAACTCTGCGCCTACACAGATATAGTAGTGAAGATCAATTTTAATATGCAACACGAAAGTTTAAAAGTGTAAAAAGTCCCAGCTCCATAGTAATTTACTCAAAGTTTTAGTCCTAGCTCCATACAAAAACATAGGTATCGTGTTTAATGTTTACGTATTATTATTATTTGAATTTCTAGGTTCCTTCCGCTGGGCCATGAAAAAAGGGAGTCATGGATTAAATTTGTACAGAAGAATCGCAGCGAACAGACGTGGCTTCCTTCGAACTATTCACGAATATGTTCTGTACATTTCAAAGAAGAGCATAAGTATAACACAAAGACAGGACGAACTTACCTGAAAATATCTGCAGTACCGTGCGATAATGTAAAAATTAATTCTGATGTTGATTTTGCTTTTTACAAGATTTTATTTAGCTTGCCATGTATGTATGTATGTATGTAATATGTTCGGGTGGAATCTTGCTACTCAATTTAGAAGAAGATATCTTCAACCGATTGAGCTGAAATTTTCAATCTAAGTATTTTCTTTTTCTCGTATTTACGAGTAGGTACTTAAATCTCGCGATAAGCTTTTATATCATATAAATTGTGTAATGACGTTATATGTTGATAGTAAGAGCTTTAAAGTAAAAGTTTTTTTTTCCTTTTTAGCGCATTTATATAAAAGCTTGTTTTTTTAAAAGGTTTTTTACATTTAATTTATTTTATACCGTACATTAATAGTCCTTACTTAACCACGCAGAGATGTAAAGAAACCACAAGAAGCGTATGTGAGCACGAAAATATCATGAAATTGCTTATTCTGCAGGCTTAAGCTGCTAGACGAATGTTTCCGCGCGCGGTTCCGAGCGGTTCCCGCACCCGCAAACGTAACTTAAATTGGATGTTTACGGTGTTCGTCTTATCTAAAAAGTGCATGCTGAAATCTGGAAGGCAGCTTCATCAATCGGTATACCTAGCATACCTAGTATAGTATGTCAACAACTTTTGTATGATGTAATGTGAATGCAAGCTTTGCCAATTGCCAAAAAGTATTTGAACAATTTTATTGCTAACAAAAATATTATTCAGAGGATGTTCAAAACAATTTTCACGAGCGGAATTTGAACCTTTGGCGGACAAGCTCAAATTAAGATATTTAATTTTACTCATAGGTTAGATTCGGAATCAATGTTTGGATTTTAAATAACACTAATAAATAAATGTAATTAGAATAAATGAAAACGTAATTATATTAAAATAATGTCATTTAGATTATTACATAAAAAAAACTCCATTCATTCTATACCTAAAAAATTCTAACCATTCTACACCATTCTAATACACTCAAGTACAGAACAAAAAGGATCAAAGCAAAAATAAATTTATATCACAAAAGTAGGTTAATACAAAATTTAAAATAACCCAGGCAAGCAAAATCACTAATTATAAAAGGAAATGAACTGGGACTAGACTAAATCACGTTATATTTTGCAAATTGTCATGACCGCTTTCCATCAGGTATGCTTTGCCAGCTAGCATTAAAAACACTACACCAAATGGCCATTAAGGATCAAATTTGATATTCAATATTCGTTTCAATATTCAATTTGTGGCATGTACCAAATGAGCAAGCCAGCTTGTTTGCTAGCATTCAATCAAATATGCAAATAGGCTTGTACATCGCTGTTGACAAAGGCACTGTCCACAGGATTTAGGGGGCAGATTGAATTTGGGCTAAGTTCAGCTATCTTGGGGTGTTAATTGTTTAGGAGTGGTTATTGTTGGCTGGAAAGGTAATCAAAATGGTCTCTGTATTGCGACTAAGTTACTGAATGATCAAACAATACAGTAGGTATGGATTATAAATAAATTTATTTCAATATGAGCATTTTTAACCCAGCGTCATGGGGGTTGAGTCATTTATGACCCGCCATGTTTCAGTTTGCCTACAGTTCGAAAACTATGCATGCGACATTGCCGATCTTCTCATTAGCTGAAGTTGTCGTCCCACGCTTTTGGCAAAGAATACGCTGTGTGGCCACTGCGCTAGAAGCTGCGGGTATACAAAGTTAAAAAATGTAATAATGACCCATCCCCGCATTTATTGTAACATTTTAGCGGCATTTTTCCTAAAACCATTAAAAAACCGGCCAAGTGCGAGTCGGACTCGCGCATGAAGGGTTCCGTACCATTATCTATAAAAACGGCAAAAACATGTCTGTTGTATGGGAGCCCCCTTAAATATTTGTTGTTAAAGCGGCAACAGAAATACATCATCTGTGAACATTTCAACTGTCTATCTATCACGGTTCATGAGATACAGCCTGGTGACAGACGGACAGACGGATGGACGGACTGAAGGACAGCGGAGTCTTAGTAATAGGGTTCCCGTTTTACCCTTTGGGTACGGAACCCTAAAAAGATATCATTTCTTTTAGTGCAAGTTTTAGAATTTGTTTTGTTATTATGTCTTTTATTTACAATATAGTACAATTAAATTTGTTTGAGTTTTAGGTAGTTTGATAAATAGATCTGGAGGAAAAAGATAACGGCTAATATTATCCATTCTAAATATTTTTCTTGGCAAATAACTGTCTGATTGTGAAAGATTTCTTAGCTAAAGTTCTAAAAGTGTTCTTAAAGCCATTTAAATATTTGAAATCTGATAATTTACACAAAATAAGTGAGATTAGCAAAATTGAGCCATCTTTTTTGATTTTATAAGCATACTTATTTATTTTAGCACACACACACACACAACTAGATACTCAAATTTAATATATTGTTTGTTTAAGTTATGCTAGCTTAATTAATTAGTTTGGTTACATTAAAGCTGTACACTAAAATCCTAGATATAAACCAATGGCTGAAGAGCGAGGCATCCCCTGCACCAGTATCTCTGATTACTAACCGGGAAGCCCCGTCAATAAATTGTAAGGATTTTTTCTGAATAAAAAACATTTTATTGTTTTATTTATTTTTATTTAAAAAACATTTTTTATTTATGAAAAAAATATATGCATTGATGTTTATAAGAATGATTATAAGCCGTTTTACATTTCATATTAAATTCTTAAAATTATTAAGAAATAAAAAACAAAGTTATAATCAAGTTTAACTCGTTTCTTTAATACGACACTGATTTATCTTAAATCCGGGTTAATTCGAATATAATAATATAGGAGGTCGATAGCGCAGTGGTTGGTGGTAAGGCCGGCCGGTCATGCGATGGGTGAACAAAAATGTATCATCTCTTGCTCCTCTATGCTTCGGAAGTCACGTAAAGCTGTTGGTCCCGGCTGCATTAACAGTCGTTAACAACTACTGTTCCGCGCTGGGCACGCGTGTTGGTTTGTGGCCGTTCTTCCTATCTAATCCATACTTATGGAAGGCTCATGCCCCAGCAGTGAGGATATAAAATAAACTGGTGATGTGATGATGAGTACCTGTTTTTTTTTCACGAGTGGGTTTATAATATAATATAGTTAAGATGTCGATGACGTAGTTATTTAAATAGTCCAATCACTCTGTTAACAAAGTTATGAAATAGTGTTAGCTTTCACACGATTTGGACACATCTACGATAGGCTGATATGCTAGAAAATACGAGATAATATCCCGCTAATGGAAAGTTTTATTAAACCTCTTATGAATAAATTTAAAAATACACAAATTCGCGTCAAGTACCTAATTAAATGGTCAATTAAATGAGGCGTTTCTTTACGGAAATCCATGATAATATTGTGCATAAATATTGAACACGATCAAGTTTAGTTGTCTACCTAGTATTTAAACCAGACAGATTGAAGATAAAAACAAGTGATAAAAATCGTATCGAATTAACGTTATGTGGAACAGAAAGAGGGTACGCGCATGGGTAATAAACATTTTCTTCATCGGGTACTTTTATTAACATTATTTTTTATGTATAAGAGATAACGTATTTTTTTGTTTTAACGTACAAATTATTAATTTTACCATTTTGTGTCAGTCTATCTGCCTGTTTCAACCAATCTTTGATATTATTGTGACTATGGACTATGGAGCAGCATTAGCATATACAATACTAGAACAATAACGCTTTGCGTGATTTTCTGAAAAGCATTATCTAAGGCTTAATGTGTAATTGGAAAATAGAAATTGTGAAATTGCTTTTTAAAAGTAAGAAGCTTATAAGAAAATTGTTTTCAAAAGTTTACACGAACACTACGTGTTGTAATGAAACGCTTTATACTAATCTGCTTATATTTTTTTTAGCATGTGAATTAAAAATATGACAAGCACTTAAAACGCGACTAACGTTTTAACGTAAAATAACGTTGGCCCTAAGAGTATTTGGTTTTTTGATTTGTGAATAAATAAATGTGTTTTGTTTCCGTTTAAACTATTGCCAGTGTGAATTTTAAAATTATTGTGAAATGGGTAAGAGAAACTTTAAATTTTGAGAATGTATTTGGTATCAAAGTGTAAAACGGTCTTAATCTACAGTGAAACCTCTTAACAATCGCTCCTAATCTATAAAGGTATAACTCTGCTAAATTATACTTAAATCTACATTTCAGAAGCTTTTACCAAAAGCAATTACGATTTCAATGAAGCGTCTAACAATACAGTCATCTAATTTCACGTCGATACATAAATTCATAAGACCGGTGTACCCATTACGGGAGTGTCCTAGATGTTTTCTTCTACACGAAACTTATTTTCGTCGCATGGAACTCTGAAAGCTTTATCATACAAATTAGGTGTTACTCCAGTTACTAATATATGTTTGCGAGTAACTTACTAGCAATTACTTCGTTGAGTAAATTATTTGTTCTTAGAAACGTCACTAAGAAAAAAACATTTCTGAAACAAGTAACGTTCCTTACTTACTTATGCCAAGTAATAAGTACAAATTGTTACTTCATTACTATTTTGTCTTTGGTTGTAATGGATCACTAAAAATATTAATTAAGTAATAAAAAAAAATGTTTTCTTTAAAGTTTTCTTATAAAATAATAAAATAAAAGTATTATAATTATCCAATATCCATCATTTTTATATTATTTTAGGCAGAACACAAACTTAAACACAGAATAAAACCTCAATACGAGCTTGTCACAAGCTTGTCATTATGAATTAGATAAATCTAGATTGCTTGAATAAAGATATTGGTGACTATTGTTTGGCTAAGAATTTTAACTTTTGACGTTTCTAAAGTCATCGTTGTCATTTTCTTGACTAAATAACGCGGGCGGCTTGCACAAGTATCATTCTGTCTCTTTCAACTTCCAACAAATGATAGTAATGGATTTACTAAAATTAAATTAAATTAAATTATTAATTAAATGATAGGAATGGACATTTTAAACGTGTTTAGCGCTAAACGTATTTAGTGAGGCGTTGTGCAAGCCGCCCTAAAAGTTGTTACTTAAGCAATTACTTTCTCTTAAGTTAAGCTTTTACTCGTTTTTAAATACGAGTGTGATGGGAGGCTGGAAAGCTTTGTCATACAAATTAAGTGTTACTCCGGTTACTCATATCCACATTTTAAAATCGTCCGTAACTAGGCCGCTTTTATTAGGTCGGCTATGCCACCTTATAGGCAGGTGGAGTAAAATGTCTCTTATACACAAGACGACAATTTACAAAGCTAGCAATCGCCTATGACTTACGCCCCTAACCCGCGTGTTGTGGCAACCGCCAACTATAATGTAAGAGGCCTTCAACCAACAAGATGATACACATCTAGACGTCCTAAACACGTCCTAGATGATCCCGACGATCCCATAACAGTCCCTATCTACTGACCCTGCTAGGTAGGGTATGGCAGTTGGAACTACGGGTCCGGCTGTCTTTTCAAGGGTACCACGGGAGTTCGGATCCTAGGCCCCTTGCCGGTTATGCCTTCGCGGGCGTCTCCGGCAGGTCCCGGAGATGGGTTGGAAATGGGAATGTTGGTCTGCCTGGTTGAGGTCTGGCCAGGCTTCCAACCAACTCTTTGGCAAGCGTGGTGATTAAGCCAATAATGGAGGCATTTGCCCAGCGATCGGACAGTACCTATATAGGCTGTTCATTTGTTGTTATTTTTTAAAGGATGACGTAGTTTTTTTAATGGCGTTATATCCATTCAAGTTAAGCTTTTTAAAATATCTGGGTCCTCAGCGGTCCTCAGCAGGTTAAACCGTTAGTCCCGAATGTAACATGGCAGTCGTAATAATCCACCAGCCCACATTAGGCTAGCATGGTGGTGGAAATTCTAGTGTCACACACAACCAAATCGTTTGAGTAATTATATTAACGGGATTCTTACCAACCTCTTATGCAAGTGACCATGATAGTTAAAAATGTTGTGACAAAATCGTTATTTACATAAATTGATTGACAATAAATAATAACTGCCTACGTAGAAGTGTATATAGGTATATTTAGGTATATTTGGTTTTTTTAATGTGGGAAGGTTCCCACATTAAAAGGAAACCATCCCTTATTCATGCTTTTTATATTATGTACCATGTGTATAAATTTTTTTCTTAGCCACTTTAAAAACATTTTTTAACTTCTGTCACAAAACAAAACATACACCTCTCTCTTTCGTTCACGGTGAATCCGACTATTCGTACAGGTTCAGATCCGAATTTCAGATACAAGCTAAAAGGGAACTTTGATATAGGAATACCCTTCTAGCCTCTGGCTAACCGCAAGCATGAACGTAATTCAATTCAAAGCCTAGTTCACGCCTGACACGATTTTATTTCGATTACATTTTTAGAAACGTAGGTACATTTTGAAGAACGATAGTTAACATTACAAGGAGGAAATTCGATTTCACAAAAGGCCAGCTATATTTAAAACGTATTATAAACAGGTAAAGGTTTTGGAAGCATGTCCATTATATATTATGAAGGCTGTTGAACAACCAGAAGCGATTCTGCCACATCTCACCTGATGGCGACGATAAGACCAAAATTGTACATTACGCCCGGAATCCTTAGTTACTAAGGATGTGGTTTTATTACGTCGGAACACAGTAGTGTTTCTTTTTCTTCTCGTGTCATCGACATCGACATCGACATCATCGACAAAACAAAAGTGGCAACAGTGGTATCTTACGTATTATGCTACATTGTATAGTGCTTCTATTTTCTTAATGTCTCTCGGTAATCATCGCATTTCCGAATGCACCCGAATATTAAATTTCTATGTCCATTAATTGCTATTATAGCTATTAGACTTATCATGTACTAGTTGTCGCCCGCGACTTCATTCGCGAAGACTACACTATCCATTCCTATCCGAAGTCCTTGAGCGCCTTGTCCACAACCAACTCAGCCTTTTCCTATGTAAAAATAGTTGCTAAACTCCTACCAATCAGGTCGTCTCTTGCCACAGCACCACTACAGCGTTGGTTAAAATCTCTGACGATATAAGGCTAGGCATGGAGAATGGAAATGTCACGGTTCTTTCTTTCGGTTTCGGTTTCTTGACTTTAGTAATGCTTTTAATACCGTATATTTTGACGTTCTGCCTGGCATACTGCGCTCGATTAACATATCTCCAATCGTGATTGGCTGGTTTCGTAGCTATTTGTTTCGTAGCGAATTCGTCTTGATGACGTTTTCTCTAGTTGGTGCAATACTTCTGCTGGCGTGCCTATTCATAATAATTCATAATTATAATTACTATTCTATTACTTCTATTTAATTACTATTCATAATTCTATTTCAAATTAATTAATTTCTTCCTAGCATCTTTATGCAGATGTGGATCAATTAGGTACCTATAGCTATCACCACCTTAAACACTGACTTGACTACAATATCCGAATGGAACAAAACATATGGACTTCTAATTAATCCTGCCAAAATGCAGGTAATATGTATTGGCAGTCCTAAAATGACACCCAGAATTGACTGGTCACTGTTACCTAAAATACTTAAGAATTTTTACGTGATGCGCGGTCAAATAAACAGACAAACATTCTAAAAACGGTTGGAACGTGTTCTGTTATCGATTCTAAGTATCCCTAGCCAACATTTTTCGAATATCTTCTATGTACAGACTTTCGACCCTCTATAGTTTTATTATATGTATAGATGTACTAGTTATCGCCCGCGACTTCGTTCGCGAAGACTACACTATCCCACAATAACCTGTTAACGGGATAAAAAGTATCCTATATCTTAGTCCGGGTCATGGTCTGTCTATGTGCAAAGTTTCATCCAAATCTGTTCATCCATTTTCACGTGATGCGCGGTCAAATAAACAGACAAACAGATAAACAGATAAACAGACAAACAGACAAACAGACAAAAAATCTGAAAACTGTTGGAACGTGTTCTGTTATCGATTCTAACTATTTAAGCATTATTTAGTTAAATATTGTTTTGTCTACGTCACACAAACGTCATTTTGAATTTGAGAAAAAGGGACAAAAAAATTATTAACCAAATTATGCCTAAAAAGTTTTTATGCATAAGGGGGTAAGTATCCCCAGCCAACTTTTTTTCGAATATCTTCCATGTACAGACTTTCGACCTACTTTAGCTTTATTATATTATTACTAGCTGCCCCCGGCGGACTTCGTACCGCTTTGACAGTTTCCATGACAACACTACAAACAAATCATTTTGTATTGGAAAAATTTCAAAAATCAAAAAAAATTTAGGGGTGGACCACCCTTAACATTTAGGGGGATGAAAAATAGATGTTGGCCGATTCTCATAGATACCGGCCGGATAAGCACAAAAAATTTCATCAAAATCGGTCAAGCCGTTTCGGAGGAGTATGGCAACGAAAACTGTGACACGAGAATTTTATATATTAGATGTATAGATAGATAATAATTTAAATTGAGAACAGCGCAATTTTATGTTGTTTGTTTTCATGTTTTTGTTTTTCATGCAAACTATATAGAGCTCTTAAACTATAACATCGTAATGAATATGTATGACACAATAGTACTTCCCATTATAATAAAAAAATATAATAAGAAGTACTAGTATGTGTATATACTCTATAACAAAGATAAATATTCAATGACAGTCGAAACACGAAGTTTGCCGAGAGACATAAAGAAAATAGATGCACTGTATATTGTTTTTATGTTGACTTAAATAAGTACTGGCTAACTATAGTCCATTTCAACTAGGATGATCCCGGTGACAGTTCGATTTCGACAATTGTAGAGATGTCCTACAATGAAATAATTTCGATTGTTTCTGGTAATCGATAATACTATATATGGAAATGAAATCGATTTTACTATACTAACAATACTTTAAATATGATTTGTGTTTATGTATTATATTGAAAGTTTATTGTTCATAAATGCATTAAATGTATGTTTTACACAGTGTTATTCGGTAAAATGAAACAGAATTTGAAAAGAGTAAATTTTTTATTCAGTAAGTATCTGAAAAATCACTGTCAGAATCGCTTGAAGAGTCGCTATCGCCGACATTTATTATAAGTTGATCTTTCTACCGATCTATTCTGACGTACCTCTCCCAGTCCTCTAATATAGTATTTTTTGTCTTTTCGACTACTTTCGCACAATTTTCACCAAAGACGTGTTGGCAGTATATATATATATACATATATATATATACGAAATACGTATAATATAAAACGTATAGTATAATACATATATATACGATAGTAACGACGAACGATAATGATAATAATACGATATAATTAAACATCTTAAACTTATAAAACAAAAACAGTATATATATATATATATATATAGTATATATAGTATATATAGTATATATAGTATATATACATATATAATTAAACATCTTAAACTTATAAAACAAAAACAGTATATATATATATATATATATATATATATATATATGTATATATACTATATATACTATGTATACTATATATACTATATATATATATACTGTTTTTGTTTTATAAGTTTAAGATGTTTAGTTTTAATATTTTTCGTAATGACGCTGCAATAAAATTAAAAAATACTAATCTACATGTTCACATAAAAAAAGACTAACAAATTAATTAATACAGCTAGAATGAAAAATATAAAGTTAAATTTAATTGATTAGTTATTGAATGTCAATTGAACTTCACTTGGTTTACTATCCCAACACTAGTATTTCTTTGTAATGAAATGACCTTGTGAAGGGGTACGTTTTTTTATTATATTGTTTTAAA
Organism: Eudonia truncicolella; assembly: GCA_949315975.1. Taxonomy (NCBI): domain Eukaryota; kingdom Metazoa; phylum Arthropoda; class Insecta; order Lepidoptera; family Crambidae; genus Eudonia; species Eudonia truncicolella. The sequence continues at coordinate 15,258,974 of OX438836.1, forward strand.
GTTTTGATAAATGTGTGTTATGCGAGAGTTTATTAAGACAAACCTAATCTAAAGTAAAAAATAGAATTATAAAAAGTAATTGTAGTATATTTAGTGATGGATTATATAAAAATATGTTATTTTGATGTAGTCAAATAAGTTCATACGCTTTTACAAAATCACGTCTTCGTTATTGATGACATCTGTCACCGGGATCATCCTAGTTGAAATGGACTATAGGCAGACTTGAAACATAACCACCTACCACATAAATCTTTAGATATGTTGTCTGTGCACATTTTTTTATTTAATATTAATAATTATGCAACCACCGCTAGTAATCGAAATCGCCACTTCACGATCTAACACCGGTGATTTTATCACTTTCATAGATAAGACGAATGTCAGTTACAGGTTTTGCAAAATAGATAATAACAAAAAAAGACTAATAAAGATAATAAAATAATAATAATATATAATCTTTATTTGTCTGTAATGTGGATAGATATTAACTAACCCTTTTTCTTTCTCCCACTCGATCATGGAAGCCGCTAGATGCGAGCAGCACAAAACCGGTCGTCGTGGAGATCCTTGGGGGAGGCCTTTGTCCAGCAGTGGACGTCTTTTGGCTGAGATGATGATGATTGACTCGATCATGTTTCTTATAAAAACCAAAATAACCAATTAGAAAAAAGTACAAAAAATAGATATAAAAAAAGGATTTGGACTAACAAAAAGTTTGTACTAAACGTAAATACTCTTTGTTGGAAAAATAATCTGCCCACTGCAAATAAGATTAACAAATCTTATTATAATGAAATCTTGCTTTTCATCTCGAAAAGCTTTATTTCGTTTGTTGTAGAGAAACACTTCATTGAATTGTTGCTGTGAGTGAGTTTGACGGGATTAGGAGTATTTATGTATTTTACAGAAGAGCGCGACTGCGCAGTGACTTATTCAACCCGTTCAAGGCTGGTAGACCATGCCAGCCGACCACGTAAAGGGCATGTAAGCAGTTATTCCCGGCTACATTTTAACAGTCGTTAGAAACCACCAATGGGCCCGCGGGGTGGCATATGGCCCGATCTCCCTATCCATCCATAAATGGCTCGTGCCCTAGCAGTGGGGACATAAAATGAGCTGTCGATGAGGTATTGCGATGTGTTCTCATTCAATCCTTGTGAAACATAAAATTATATTAAAATGTGCCTGCTTTATTAGTTCAGAGATTGAAAATACATCAAGAAATCATGTAATTTAAAGATAACAAATTATTTTATAGAAAAATCTAAAAGTTTAAGTGATTTCATCGTCATCATCAGCTCATTTTATGTCCCCACTGCTGGGGCACGAGCCTTCCCTATGGATGGATAGGGAGAACGGGCCATAAACCACCACGCGGGCCCAGTGCGGATTGGTGGTTGTTAACGACTGCTACTAAGTGGTTTGCTAAATGTTTAATAAAAAATTGTGTACTTCTCAATCGACCTTTAAATTAGAAGCTGATCCCTTGTAATCCTAATACCAACTCTCGAATCAAACGAGCTTGTTCAGACAAAAGGCTTTTGAGGTTATTGATTTTGTAAATAAGTTAGAGGGATTAGGAATTTTACACGGGATTCCGATTGGAGCCGATTCGGGTAAAATTTATTGAGTAAATACGCTGTACATGTTTCGTTTTAATTCGCCATTGGCATTGTACAGAATGATGCTGGCAGGATGATGGTACTTCGTAGCTGTAAGGATCGATATACATAAAAGCGATAAGTTGCGACGCGACATCGCAACATTGTCCTTGGCGTTGCGTTGCGAAAAACGCTAAACTTCCGACAACCGTAGCATGTGGTGATAATTCTCTGTAGGATCGTGAACCTTGCTGGACGTACTACCTTGTTCTTACAAATGCTATTCCAAACATCTTCTATTATAATTAGTATAAATCAATTCCCGCAATGTGTAGCCTTCATAAAGATTTAAGCAATGTAGACACATTTCAACTGAAGAGTTTGTTCAGCAATTGTCATGTCACATTGCTTGCGTCACGATGACGACGCGACGCGTAAACTCTTTGCTCTCTGACGTCCTTTCTATTAGTATAACGCGCAATGAACTAGATGTAGGTATGGTTGTTGCGACGCAAGGCCTTGACGTTACAAAGGGCAGTGGTGCCAATGTTGGGACTGCGACACCGCCATTATTTGTTTCTGTTGCTCTAGTAGTGTGCTACGGGGCAACATCCAATATTGCACTACCATCCGATTGCTACGGATGCTACGAAGAGTTGATGTAGTCGTGGAACACAATTGGAAGCTCTCTTGTAGACAGAATCGTTGAATGTATGCGCTACTATAAAGGAGTTGCTGCGTAGCGGAGTTGTGAGGTAAATAGGCTTGGGGTCTATGTATATGATGTTAGCGCATGTATGTGGCCATTATTCATTCATATTATATATTATCAGCCATTATTTCCCACTGCAGGTCAAAAGCCTTCTTCCACCTATCTCTACTTTGAGCTAGATAGGGCCAATTATTCAAGAGGTATTCCAACTCATTCCGCCATCTGAAATTATTGCTAGATTTGCGAGATTGCTGATTGCCTCAGACGGCATTTTCAGATTCAACGGGCTTGTTTGGGGGCGGCGAGGAACGTAAAGGGGAACGTATAAGCCGTGTGAAACGAATCACCTTCGGAGGTTTTCTAGAGGGAACGGCATCGCGCACTAGTCCGCGTCCCCGTGCTCTACTAGATTCTCCGAAGGGTTCGGATCGGATCTGTCGTCGTCTGTATGTTGGGACCCATTGGTAAGCCAGTTCACCCAAGCTGGTCTAAGTTGCAGTCATTCCGCATTGCGTCAATTACCAATAGCAGCAGTTCGCAAACACTCACTTATCCATTATGTAGGAATCTTTGCTCAGAATTCGTCCGACATACATAGTTGCTTTTTTGACTTCGGGGTATGTTGGGCCAAGTGTCAGAATGTCGAAGGTGACATAACGTCCAGATGTTCTATAGACCGTTGGTCAATATGCACAAGTGTGAGAATGCCCAAGAAGTCATTGCGTCCAGACATTCTATAGACCGTTGGTCAATATGCACAAGTGTCAGAATGCCCAAGAAGTCATAACGTCCAGATGTTATAAAGACCGTTATGAAGATGACACAAAGTACCTTTTTGTGTTGTGTTGTCACCAGTAAGAGACTGAACAACATAAGTCTTATTACCAAAGTTAGAGGATTTTTTGTCATAATTACACATTACTAACTATAATTTACGTAGTCGGATTTTCAAACACATATTAATAATACAGGCTGGTCTCCTTTGTTAAGAGTGAGTTAGTGTTTGTAACTTTTTTAATGTGTGTATGATACTACAGATTACTACTATTTATGTACCTAGTCATTTTCAGAGCCACATTACATAAAGTGACGAATGTATCCACGCAAACGCGGTGTGCCGCTGACAGCGGGTCGGAATTGTGATTTGTGGTTGACACACATGACGGAATGGTTTTGTATCGTACGCCACCGAACTCGGGCAAATTGAAACCTGCGTGGTCCATTATCCAAAAAGGTAATGGCACCACAGACCATAGGTCTGAGAATGGCATTATTAATTTAAATATTTTTGACTTCTACATGTACAAAATTGGTTTGAACTATTTTTTGGAGAGAGCTTGCTGATTGAATGAGACGGCATTTTCAGCTTCACCGGGCTTTTTTGGCGAGAAACTTGAAGGGTTCGTCAAGCCGTGTATAACGAAGCACCTTCAGACGTTTTCTAGAGGGAACGCCATCACGCACTAGTGCATGTCCCCGTGCCCTGTTAGATTCTCCGAGGGGTTCGGATCGAATCGGGGACCGGAACTATCCGAGGGCGCCTCTAAAGACTCGGACCTCGGCTTGGGTTGACCGGGTCGTGGAGGTGGGAAGGCCCAGGTACACGTCAGAACCTGGTATAGAGCGCATGTGATCCTTGTTCTTCGAGTACGGTATCTAGGGCCTAAACCTGTGGACATGTTTATTGTATACTGTAAATGCTCTAAATGGTTCGTAATAGCTCAGCATAGAGATAGGTGGAGGTAGGGAGGGGAGGCATTTGCCCTGCTGTTGGAAAGTAATGGCTGATTATTATTATAGTTATATTTGTTGGTTTTGAGCCATCCCCATGGCAGAGAAGGGATAGTACTAGGTTTTTCCTACCCCTCGTCGAGCTTTTAGTTCCTGGACGAAGGAAGAGGAGGAGAGTCTTACTTTACCCGGGGTTGCTCCTAGCCCGGTGTATGCGCAAAGCATTTTAGATAGTTTAATAAAAAAGTATTCATTAATTTACCCATTAATATGGACAGAAGTGGTCAGTTATGGCTTTTGCAGTTCAAAATTCAAAATTCAAAATCATTTATTTAGTTTAGACTACAAATTAGTTCATATGAATGTCGCTATGCCATCGGTTCGTAAGTCTACTCTGGGCGGGAGACCTTGTACTGAAAAGAACCGGCAAGGAACTCAGCTTAACTCAACTCAACTCTGGAAAAATAATTATGTATGTCAAAAAATTTCGTAATACATTTGTTAAAAATTGTGACCTTTATAGTTTTAACACTCGCAATAAGAATAAACTTGCCGTCCCATTTTTCAGGCTTCATAAAACAGGTGGCTCGTTCTTGGGTAAATGTATAACTTTTTATAATAAACTTCCACAAAAGAAAAGTGGAAGATTACGTTAATTAAAAAATGTATGGATTTAGTTGTACATACACAATTGTGCAAAAAATTAATGTTATGAATATGATATAATTATTGGCTTTTTTTTCATAAATTTGTACTGTAACACTACAGGAGAAAAAAACAGCCCTTGCCGAGTTTTTTGCGGCTTCTTCTCGGAACAAGGTCCCCCACCGTAGGGTTTACGAAGTCATGGCTTTGAATTGACGTTCAAAAAACACTTGTAAAAGTTCATTAAAAAATTGAAATTTGAATTGAATAAGAAATATAACTGGAATTCAACTGGCATGCATGAAATATGATAGCCGTAACTTTTTTCTACTAGCTGCATAGATTTTTTTGTGAAAAACAACACGTGCAATTGTTTTTACAAAAAAAAATATTGACCAAGCGCAACCGACAGCCAGCATCAATCAAATAGGTGTGATGAGAAAAAATTTGTTTTATCAATTTCACTATTAAGTGGACCGTATCCACCTTATGGTAGACTGTCACTGCAACTTATGAATGGTAGCAGCACCATAAGTATCAATTAAGAAAGGAGGGGCGATTAAACAACAAGAATATATATATATATTTTATACTAAGCACGGCAAATGACTCCATTTCACCTGATGTTAAGTGAATATGGAGTCCAGATGCGACGACAACTGGTGCAGCATTAAACAAAGTAGCATTATTTATTATTATCTTAAATTAACACACAACACGTGATTTAAGAACACAAAAAGTCCATTCTTAAGCTTTTGTAATTAATCTTTAATACTAACATATTAAAGACTAGCACTCTCCCCGTGAGTTCGTCCACGTTAAATTCGTATATAAAAAAATATATTGCAAGTATGTAGATCTTCTAGTCCTCCTGAGGAGGCTACAAAAAAAAATGGAAAACTCTAAACTTTACAAATAATGGTATTTTATAAAAAATAAATAAAATAAAACATTATAATTGTGAATTTACAAGGTTATTGAGTTAACTTCTTGAAAATAAAAAAAATATTGCAAAAACAATAAGGGTACCAGGAGTCCTGAGAATAGTTTGGTCGACAAAAGTAACTATTTGACAAAAAACAATAATAAAATGAGATAAAAGTCGAATGGGTAACGACGGTTACCACCTCTATAGTTTTACGGTACTATCAAAATACCCGTCTCTATCGATCAGAGATATCCGGTGACCACTGACACATGACGCCTGTCACTTGTCACCATTTAATATTACTGATATCTCGTAAAAACAACATTACAATATCAAAATAAAATCAAGCCTATAAGCAAGTAATGCATATTAATACAAATACACACAAATATATTAATTGCGAGTTAAGTGTTATATAATGAAGTAACTTTTAAATATAGATCAGTATATCCAGAGATAAACAACGAACAAACAAAGTCACAAACTTACCTATAGATAATATACCAGAAATAGATTACATACTATGTTAACGTCCATTCGTTTTTACAACCTATTCTATTACAAAAACACAAATGTTGAAAAAATTTCCACGAGCAGGATTTGAACCTGCACCCTTCTGACATACCGGGTCAGGTGCTCTCCCAATTGAGCTATCGTGGTTCTAACCTGTCAGAATAACAGCGCTACTGTGTCATTCTGAACATCCATGAATGACACAGCAGCTTATGCTGAGACAGGGCCCTTTAACTTCACACTGCCTGTTTTAATATTTTTTTTTTTCGTTTATTGTTGTATTATTATATTTATGTTGTATTATAATTAAGTGTGTAAGTTAATAAAAACTCTTCTATTCTATTCTAACCAGCCCGCCACAACAACATTTGCGTCACAAATTATATAAACAAAACAAAAACAACCTATTCTATATTAAAATTTGTTTTAACATTTCACTTTCAGTATTAATATTTGCGAAAAAAGACCGTATTTTATGTTCACAGTTAACGTTATTGTTTAAGTTAAATGGCGTAATCAACCGTGAATCATGCGTGCTTTCATTTGCCTAAAGTAAAAAATGTTTTAAACATGATTTTCAAATAAATACTCTAACGTTATCTCTACAAGGTAAGTTTTTCCTTAATGCTAGGATGTTTTGATTTATTTTCTATTAAATTGATGCTGGCTGAAAACTATTTTTGGTTCACGCTGGCGTTGCGTTGTAATGTACGAGACTTATTTTTGTTGTTGCAAAAAAAAACAAGCGGTTTGTTGTATACGAATACAGTTCATAAAAAAATGTTTACAGTATGTAACAATGTCCCTGAAGGATCAGTTAGTGACTTGCATAACCGCCTTCGTGGTTTAGAGGCTAAAACCACCGGTCCCAGACCCAGAGGTACCGAGTTCGATTCCCATATCGGGTGCACATGTTTTTGTACTCGATTTGGTTGGTGGTAGAGCTTGTTTGTCTGGCTGGCTAGCTACCGCCACCTTATCTAATCTAGAGCTGTAAAACTATAAATCGTAAATCAGTTACTTATGATATAATAATTTTTGACGACCTCCGTAGCCGAGTGGCTTGCACGCCGAACTTTGGGCGGCACTAACTCTGAGGTCCCGGGTTCGATTCCCGGTCGGGTCAATGTCGGAAACGATCTTTTCGATATTGTGTCGGATCTGGGTGATTGTGGTACCGTCGTTGATTCTGATTTCCATAAAACAATTGCTTTAGCTACTTACTTTGGGATCAGAACAATGTATGTGATTCTGTCTAATATTTATTTATATTTATTTATTTATAATTGTCATTCCCCGTATTCTAAAATAAATTAATAATAAGTACAAAGAGTAGCAGCATCTCTATATACTTCCAAGTCGATTGAGAGCGTCCGGTCTGCACCAAGTTCAAAGGGCAACTGACAGAAATCCGACGGCAGTCTCGAAGTTTTCCAAAAGACATCAAGAAAATAGATACACAGTGCGCAGCGTTTTCCTATTTCTAATAAAAGAACTATGCTCTTTTTGGTGCATCTACCGATGGGAAACCTACACATTGGTCTATCGTATGCCTTATCTTTGAGCTCTTTTTACAATCAACCATACAATACCGGTAAAAGTTTCTATCGGATAACTAACAACAGATAAATATAGATACCGATTTGCAGTGCTCTTTTGCAGTTACGACATCGGCTTTATTTAATTTTTTTTGTGTGGCTCTTTCTCTCGTTGTGCTTCTTACTTTATTACCTACTTATTAACTTGAAAGTAAAACTAAGATTTTTTAAATATGAATGCTTAGCTAAGTAACTATCTAGCCTAATGGAAAGAGAAGATAAAGCCGGAATATTCATCCGATATCTCTTCTACTGAAAAAATATTTTATGTACGTAACTGTCGGAACAGAATAATGCTACTAGCATAGCTTTGTTATAGCGACAGACTAAGATAAGGTGTGTATAGTATAGTATAGAATAGTGTGTAGCGCAGCCAAGTATAATATAGTGTCTGGCCAAGTATCATCATCATCTAAAATGTTTTTGTTTTATTTATATAATTTTAACGCAAATTTTGTTGCGAAACAAATTACAAAAACTGTTGAAAGTGTTGAATAATTTCGGCGGGCTGGTTAGAACCACGATAGCTCAATTGGAAGAGCACCTGACCCGATATGTCAGAAGGGTGCAGGTTCAAATCCTGCTCGTGGAAATTTTTTCAACATTATGTTTTTGTAATCATCATCATCATCAACTCGGCCAAAAGATATCCACTGCTGATCAAAGGCCGACCTCAAGGATCTCCATGACGACCAGCCCCCCAACCGCCTAATTCTATCGACATCGCTCTCGCTATCGCGCTCTATAGTTTATGGCATCATTTTGTAATTTCTAAAGCGATATGAAAGCATTAAGAAAGCAATATCGAAAGCTATAGCCTATAGCTTTCGATATTGCTTTTATATAGCTTTCGAAATGGCAAGACTACGCCATAAACTATAGAGCGCGATAGCGAGAGCGATATCAATAGAGTTAGGCGGTAGGCCCCCGGTTCTGTGCTACTCGCGTCCTGCGGCTACCCGCCTTACCTTCACCATATAGTCGGTCTACCTTGCTGGAGGCGTACCTACACTGTGTTTTTCGATATGCTATAGCCACTCGAGAACTGTTCCGCCCTGTGCCCGCCCGCAATGTGCCCTGCCTGAGCTTATAAAGGTATCTTAGTCAGGTATACCTATTTGTAATAGTGTCTAGCCAGCTGCACTTAGTTATATGCACAACCAAATTGAGTAATTGAACCTATGACCAGTGGTCGAAAGAGTAAAGGCCCTTAAGTACACACGCCTGCACATCAACCTACCACAAACTGTAAAATTTTCTTAATATACTTTGAACTTTATTCCTTTATGATAAGGTTGAAAATGTATTAAAGAAATTGGACGGCTTTGGATAGGTTGATGTGCAGACGTCTGTACTCAAATTGAAGTCAAAAACTTCGTGTTACATTTTAAGAACTTCTATAGCGTTGCATATGTGACCGCTATCAGCTTCCTACTAAACTTCAAACTAAATGATAATCTTTAGCTATGAAAACTTATCATGCTTTTCTATATACGGAATCAAATAAAATAAAATATAATTTATCTACCTGGTACAGAGCAGAAGTAGTACAAGTATATTTTGCTGGTGAAAGAAAGGTACGTCAATAAATATTGACTTTAATTAAACATGAAACTTTAACGTAGATTCTATGAATCATGTACACTATTTATCATGAACTTTATTTATAGCACCCATTTTGGGTCCACGGTTGTAAAGTTTTATGTCAATTTGCTAGTTTGTAAGCTTTAGATACACACACAATAATTCTCTATCAAATTCATTGAAACAAATAGTATAAGTTCATAGCTTTCGAATTTGAATAGACATAGTTCACAGCCGCCGGTCTATGTATTCAAATTGAAGCTATGTACTATCTGTTTTATATGAACAACCGAACATATAGGTAATGAAATTACATCACTCTGTAAAATAATATATCATAGGATTTTTGTTATCCTCAAAGGTTGCCTTGCATTGTCATCACCTGATGGCAAGTGTAGATAGAATTTACTCGTAATCGGCAATAGAAAGAAAGAAAGAGAGAAAGAAAGAAAAAACATTTAATAACTCTTACTTACACAGACACAAAGACATGAAATACAAGACAAAAAAAAAATTAACAAATAAAATAACACAAGTGTGAGGAGCCAATCAGCAATAAAAAATGTTACTAAAGTTGTTAACTCAAATTCAAATTCAAAATCATTTATTCATTTTAGGCTACAAGTAGCTCTTGTGAATGTCACTATGCCATCTACTCTGGGCGGGAGATCTTGTACTGAGAAGAACCAGCAAGAAACTCAGCAAGTGTCCAGCTCTTCTCTCCCTTACAGCGTCAAAAATATTGGAAAATGCCCTATCATAGCAGGACACTTTCCATCACAAATAAACACAAAAAATATAGAAGACAACCACATGTAAAAAAACAAAATAAAAAATCTAAGTTAACAAATTTAGTTATTATATAGTTATTTGGTTTTATTTAACTTGTTAACGTTGTTTTGTAAGTTTGATAAGTAAGGTTACAAAGCTTATAAACTGCCAACATTTTAGCCCACCACCATGTGACACTTCGTTAAGCAAAAATAATAATTTGATACAAAAATGATAGCGAACGTCATAATTGTAACAGCTCCTGTATTCAAAGCCGTTCAGTCACGTAACCCCATTCACGTGTGTACGGCGGCCGCCTACTGATGCGGCACAATCATGGCGTGATGAATCGCACGCTGCTGACGCGGCGCGTGACGCGCGCTAAACAACGCATTCGGCACACGTCGGATCTCTTTGAACGATTGCGCTTGTTAGGTCAGGTGGGCGCGAATGTGGCAAATGAAATCAGTAAAACTTTGTGTACGTGAAACATTTTATGCATAGACAGACACTAACTTTAAATATTTGGTTATTTTTGCAATAAAAGACGACTTATATCGAGCTGTTGGAACACAACTGTGCTGCTGGCGATAAACGTAGATAAGTTATTGAGAGGAAGCCAAGCGATCTTAATACAGCCCTGCTACCAACCAATATATCTCAAACTAGCACGTAGGTCTAGTATCCGGCACAAACATGGCGTGATGAATTGCGCGCTGCTGACGCGTCGCGTGACGCGCGTCTAAGCAACGTGTTCGGCGCCGGATCTCTTTAAACGATTGCGTTTGATACGTGGGCGCGAGTGTGGCAAATGAAATCAGTAAAACTTTGTGTACGTGCAAAATTGTATGCTTAGATGCTAACATTACATATTTGGTTCCATTTGCAATAAAAGACGGCTTATATCGAGCTGTTGAAATACAACCATGCCACTGGCGATAAACGTAGTTTATTGAAGCCAAGCGATTATAAATACAGGCCAATATATCACAAGCTTACTCGTAGGTCTAGTATCCATCTGAGTAAGATACCTGCCTACTGATGCAGCACAATCATGGCGTGATGAATCGCGCGCGGCTGACGCGTCGCGTGACGCGCATCTAAACAGCGCGTTCGGAACACGTCGGGTCTCTTTGAACGATTGCGGTTGTTAGGTCAGGTGGCACAGACACTAATATGGTACTTGGTATAAGCAATGAAAGTCGACATTTCTTTTAAACAAAAATAGAAAGCAACGGCACATTTTGAGGCACTTTATTAAACAATAAAAACCATAATAAAAAAACTCATAAATCAGATACCCAGACAAGTTTATCTTTATGATTCAAATTCAAATGTGGACTGAAAATTATAATGCGTGAGTAAGTCATTGTTAGTTTTACAGCTTTTGTTGAATTAATTGCCGAATCTGTGCGGCAGGACCGTTAGACCCCAGCTTAGAATATTTTAAGCTATTGTTTCGGAGCTCGTTTGAGGTTCCCTTGGGATATTCGAATAGATTGCCTGTTTTGCCACGAAAATGAGATACTGCTAGGATAAATATGAATATTGCAAAATTACAATTATGATGGTTGAAGCTGTGCCCAGAGTTCGTCTCAATGTCGTCTAAGCTTATAGCAAAAGTTATATAGTCGTATTATTTTTAGGTTTGAAAGGCTTGAACTTGCCCCGTAAATCCGAGGCTAGTACTTGTATAACTGTTAAAAAAAAATTGTCATGTTTATAAGTAGAAATAAAAGTTAAGTTTAATAAAAACATCCTACTAATATTATAAACGCGAAAGTTTGTAAGTATGGATTATTTTTTTTTTTCACGTAAAAACCACTGAATGGATTTTAATGAAACTTTCCTCATATACAGACCATGACCCAGATGATGATGAGCATATAGGATACTTTCTTTTTTACTTTTTTTTCTGTAGTCTTCGCGAACGAAGTCGCGGGCAACAACTAGTTATTCATATAAGTATTTGAATGTCTTTCTGTTTAATTTTGCTTATAATCTTTAGACATTCATTTAAAAAAACAATTTTAAAAATATATGTTTTTTTCGTCTTTATAGTGTTAACCACTAAATACAGGTGATTAAAATTAAAGTTTAAATATCGGCAATGGGTGCGGATGCCAACCCCTGGCTACGGCGATCGCTTTAACATCAGGTGGGTAATATTCTCGTGGTCCAGGTCAGTGTCATAAAAATCTTAAACCTATACCAGGACTGTAAAAATAGGATAGCTAGAGTAAATTTTACTATTGATGTACAAAACCGGTCGTTGTGGATATCCTTGGGGAAGGCCTTTGTACAGCAGTGGACGTCTGTTGACTGAGGTGATGATGATAATGATTGATGTAGCACTTCATTAATTCAATTCATAAAGACAGCGATAACATTTACTGTTGTCAAATGTACAGTATATGCAGACTTAGGTATTCCTTTACGGTCCTCCTTCCTTTCCTCCTTCCTTTTACGGTCGCTTTTAAAAATCTACGCACAAAATCGTTCCATGAAAATTTTTTGAAGTTTCTCATATTTCGAACCTGGTCTGTAACTTTGTACGAAATACTCGTAGTAAAACGTCCGAACGAAATCTAACTTCATCATCATCATCACCATCATCACCAGCTCACGTCCCACCACGCGGGCCCAGTGCGTATTGGTGGTTTTTAACGACTACTAAAGCAGCTGGGACCAACGGCTTTACGTGCCTTCCGAAGCACGAAATCTAACTTATTTTCGATCAATTACAGCGAAATAAGTTTACTATTCGCCCGTTGATTGACCATTTGAAAATTAAGCTCTATTGTAAACTATTCGCTTGTATTGCATCGATAGGCGAGAGCACGTACTAAATGCGTGTGTAATGCCAATCGCATATTCATTGACGAAATCCCACATCGCAGTACGGACAAGCCTTTTTCATTGGTCAGAATACACCTACAAAACTATACTAATAAAATACTGTATGTATAAAGTTTTTAAAGTTAAAGCGATCACTACACGTAAAACGGTCTTCGTGTAACCACAGACCCTGCAAAGGATTAGACACGTCAGTATATAATAAGATTGAAAATTTACTGGGTTTCAGACAGAATTCCGGGTTTGTACTTGGTCTCGGTAGGGCTTTGTTTGCCCGCCTGGCTATATAGCTACCACCATCTTATCTTAATATGTCGCCATAATATCAATTTAGCATTGTTGTGTTCCGGCAGCTAGAGATAAGATAGCCAGCGCCTCAGTAGTTGAGTATTTAGGGTGAAGTGTTCCATTGGCCTTAACATCACTCAACATTAGGTGAGATGAAGGCACTGTACTTACCCTTAAGATATAAAAAAACTAATAGACACTTCACTTCCTAACAAAGTCAAAGTCAAAGTCAAAAGAAAAGTGCTTTTGAATCGTTCATACATTTTTTACCTACTAACCCATTCAGGACGTTTATATTAAGAACTAAATGTCAAACTGAAAATAAAGATAGTGATGAGTAATACAATTAAAAAAAATTGTGCATAGCTACCGATTTCTTGTCGCTAACAATACTGTATTATTTTTTAAAGTTGTCACCAACACTACACATAAAACAGTCTTCATGTGTTTACAGGCTTTGCAAATATTAAGAATATAAGAATAATATAATGTTAAAATCATGTTTTTTTAAATTTATCTATGGGCCATCAACAGAGATAAGTACATGAAACAAATGAAACAAATGTAATGATGAGTCGAGCAATTTCGATTAGTTACTACAAAATTATACTGTTGTTTCTGCTCATTTTTTAACTCGTATGTTGATAGTTAGACTCGTCTTCGACATTATTTTTCATCATAAAGTTAAGTGATACGTCGAGACTGTGACTGATACGTCAATTCACAGATATGAAAACAGCGGCTAGACGGTTGAAATCATAAAATATGCAGTGATAACTAAGTTTCAAAGTGCAATTGGAAAGCAATCATAATAAATATGCTCGTATGTTGAAGACTGCGTCATAATAATATAGCTATAAATTGGTTGTGACATGATTCTTTATTTTTTATAGCTATGGTATGTTAAAAAAAAATCTAAACAACGCATTCGGCACACGTCGGATCTCTTTGAACGATTGCGCTTGTTAGGTCAGGTGGGCGCGAATGTGGCAAATGAAATCAGTAAAACTTTGTGTACGTGAAACATTTTATGCATAGACAGACACTAACTTTAAATATTTGGTTATTTTTGCAATAAAAGACGACTTATATCGAGCTGTTGGAACACAACTGTGCTGCTGGCGATAAACGTAGATAAGTTATTGAGAGGAAGCCAAGCGATCTTAATACAGCCCTGCTACCAACCAATATATCTCAAACTAGCACGTAGGTCTAGTATCCGGCACAAAGATGGCGTGATGAATTGCGCGCTGCTGACGCGTCGCGTGACGCGCGTCTAAGCAACGTGTTCGGCGCCGGATCTCTTTAAACGATTGCGTTTGATACGTGGGCGCGAGTGTGGAAAATGAAATCAGTAAAACTTTGTGTACGTGCAAAATTGTATGCTTAGATGCTAACATTACATATTTGGTTCCATTTGCAATAAAAGACGGCTTATATCGAGCTGTTGAAATACAACCATGCCACTGGCGATAAACGTAGTTTATTGAAGCCAAGCGATTATAAATACAGGCCAATATATCACAAGCTTACTCGTAGGTCTAGTATCCATCTGAGTAAGATACCTGCCTACTGATGCAGCACAATCATGGCGTGATGAATCGCGCGCGGCTGACGCGTCGCGTGACGCGCATCTAAACAGCGCGTTCGGAACACGTCGGGTCTCTTTGAACGATTGCGGTTGTTAGGTCAGGTGGCACAGACACTAATATGGTACTTGGTATAAGCAATGAAAGTCGACATTTCTTTTAAACAAAAATAGAAAGCAACGGCACATTTTGAGGCACTTTATTAAACAATAAAAACCATAATAAAAAAACTCATAAATCAGATACCCAGACAAGTTTATCTTTATGATTCAAATTCAAATGTGGACTGAAAATTATAATGCGTGAGTAAGTCATTGTTAGTTTTACAGCTTTTGTTGAATTAATTGCCGAATCTGTGCGGCAGGACCGTTAGACCCCAGCTTAGAATATTTTAAGCTATTGTTTCGGAGCTCGTTTGAGGTTCCCTTGGGATATTCGAATAGATTGCCTGTTTTGCCACGAAAATGAGATACTGCTAGGATAAATATGAATATTGCAAAATTACAATTATGATGGTTGAAGCTGTGCCCAGAGTTCGTCTTAATGTCGTCTAAGCTTATAGCAAAAGTTATATAGTCGTATTATTTTTAGGTTTGAAAGGCTTGAACTTGCCCCGTAAATCCGAGGCTAGTACTTGTATAACTGTTAAAAAAAAATTGTCATGTTTATAAGTAGAAATAAAAGTTAAGTTTAATAAAAACATCCTACTAATATTATAAACGCGAAAGTTTGTAAGTATGGATTATTTATTTTTTTTCACGTAAAAACCACTGAATGGATTTTAATGAAACTTTCCTCATATACAGACCATGACCCAGATGATGATGAGCATATAGGATACTTTCTTTTTTACTTTTTTTTTCTGTAGTCTTCGCGAACGAAGTCGCTGGCAACAACTAGTTATTTATAAACACTGAAACTGAAAACTGAAAATAAAGATAGTGATGAGTAATACAATTAAAAAAAATTGTGCATAGCTACCGATTTCTTGTCGCTAACAATACTGTATTATTTTTTAAAGTTGTCACCAACACTACACATAAAACAGTCTTCATGTGTTTACAGGCTTTGCAAATATTAAGAATATAAGAATAATATAATGTTAAAATCATGTTTTTTTAAATTTATCTATGGGCCATCAACAGAGATAAGTACATGAAACAAATGAAACAAATGTAATGATGAGTCGAGCAATTTCGATTAGTTACTACAAAATTATACTGTTGTTTCTGCTCATTTTTTAACTCGTATGTTGATAGTTAGACTCGTCTTCGACATTATTTTTCATCATAAAGTTAAGTGATACGTCGAGACTGTGACTGATACGTCAATTCACAGATATGAAAACAGCGGCTAGACGGTTGAAATCATAAAATATGCAGTGATAACTAAGTTTCAAAGTGCAATTGGAAAGCAATCATAATAAATATGCTCGTATGTTGAAGACTGCGTCATAATAATATAGCTATAAATTGGTTGTGACATGATTCTTTATTTTTTATAGCTATGGTATGTTAAAAAAAAATCTAATATCTACTTTTCTTTTTAGGTGTGGAATCTGATAAACTAGATCGATCACCAAAACATCTAACACAAATATTTGACAAAAGTTATTAAAAAAAAATGTTATTGTAATTAAACTCGAGACCTGTGTTGGCGATGGATTGAACAAATGTATACTTTAATAATATTATATCTACATATAAAACCTTCTATACAACGTCCTTAACTAGAAGGTGAAGCCGCAATTTCGGAGGCTTTGTCTGTCCGTGATCACGAGAGGGCCAATCTTAACAAGCTCTTCCTTTGAAACACCTTGAGATCTCGGTTAGTTACAACAGTTAATAAGAGTACACAGTATGTAACTTTTATTTATTTTTTAATTATTTGTTTAAAAACTTTTGCAACATAAACTACATGGTGGACGTAATGCCTCAGGCATTCTCTACCAGTCAACCTTAGTGGTAGTGCAGAGATAACATGGTAGGTGCAATTAGGTTAAGACAAAAACTTTGTGATAAAAATAATATATCATAAAACGCACAATACGTACCTACATATACAAAGTGGAGATGATACTACAATAATTTACCCGTTGTATACTTAATGACGCTCCCAATCTATATATTATATAACATTTCAAAACATTCAATAATTTAGCCACAGGACATCATTTTTAATTAGTAACATTTTCACATGATGTATCTGTTATTCGGCCAGGTTAAAGACCTCTCAGCGGTGTTTTAAACACGTCGCCAAACTTCATCTGTTCTTAGATGTTAAATCCCGATGCAAATCAAAGCAAGCAACCCAAATTACGCGGAAAGAAAAATATTGTATGCGTAAGTGATGCATTCGTGATGACTCGTGTCAAACGAAAATTTTGTATGTGCGAAAGGGACAAATATTAGTTTGATTGTGGTAGTTTTTTTCTCTATTGGCTCGGGTCCGGCGGCGATCAGGTGACAAGTGAATATTTATTTTATTTAAGTAGGTCAAGCTCAGTATCGCGCGATCCTCTGACGTAATACGCGTCTACGTTTGCAATCGAAACGAGTTTTGCCGGGTTTGATGCGCCGGCGCCGGCGCGGCGGCATGCAAGTGCAACGTTGTGATTTTATTCGGCATTAATGGCGCCAAAACGTCACGCGTCGTCACCTGACACTGCGCTGTTGCCGCTCTTATCAAAGGTCAGTTATTTCTAAATGGTGTTCTATTTTTCTTTCGTTTTTGTGCTATTTAGTTTGTTTAAAAAATCAAAAAAATATATTCCAGTGCTAAGATTTATTTAATAGTCTCAAATTATTTCTATGAACTAGTATAGCCAATATTTTAATTTATCTCCTCTTTGTATACAATTATTATCATTATTAATATTATATTATGTATACTATTACATAAATTACTTTTACAAATCTATTACAAAAATAAACGTGTAATACATAATTTATAAATAGAACGTTACTGAGATGATTCTGCCAAGGTTTTATCAAAAAAGAGTAAAACCGTCACGGCTCGTAGCCATCCTGATTTCAAGAAGTAGCGCATTCCATAGAAGAATGAACTGAGTATAGAAGGAAAAGTGTACAAAGCCAGATATATGGGAAGGACAGAAAAGGAGAAGATTATTTGTAGATCGGAGATTCCTACTATGAGAGGAGCAAGGGTATTGAACGTTTATGTTAAGCTTAAAAAAACAAATGGGAAAAAAATAAAAAGTTGTCAAATAATTACCTGCCTAGGGTACCAACGTACTAAATTAACATTTTAAAACTGTACTGGGCCTGGTCCCGACCAAAAGGTACATTGACCTCATTTTCCATTCATTTTTGTTTCTAAAGTACTTTTCATAAGTTTATTTGAATAAAAAAAATTGTCTTTGACTTTTGACTTTACTAACGGTAACGGTATTTTACAACAAAAAGAAACAAATTATTCTTATTAGCTCTGAAACTTTTGCTACGCTGTTCTCGTAATGGGTGACCAAATTTAATAATCTAAACACTGCATTCGAAAGCATGTTAAGCCATAATTTCCAGTTGTTGGAGTAAAATGGCAGTCATAAGAATGTCCCAATGCATTCTGGTAATGCAGCCTGGTAAGTCATTAGTCACGTATTTGTTCTGTATTGTATTTTGTAATGCATTTTGTATTGTATTTTGTATTGTATTTTGTATTGTATTTTGTATTGTATTTTGTATTGTATTTTGTATTGTGTTTTGTATTGTATTTTATATTGTATTTTGTATTGTATTTTGTATTGTATTTATATTGTATTATTTGTCCTTTTTATAAGTAGTAATGTTCCGGAGGAGCACGATAGCGCAGAGGTCGGTTTGCGAATGCTGAAGTTAAGCAACTTTCATAATCAGATGAGTGACCAAAAAGGTATCGAAGGATTTGAACCCTGCATCCTTCTGACATACCGGGTCAGGTGTTCTCCCAATTGAGCTATCGTGGTTCTAACCAGCCTGCCGAAATTATTTAACACTATTTTTTTTACTTCTTACTTGGAAATCCAAAGGCGCCCATTCAATGTCATCAACTACCGTGATTAACATCCGATCATAATATTTTTACAAATACTAAATATTGTCAGAATGGTGCAGGTTCAAATCCTGCTCGTGGATATTTTTTGAACATTTGTGTTTTTGTAATTTGTTTCGCAACAAAATTTGCGTTACAAATTATATAAAACAAAATCATTTTATGCAATGATTTTTAATTTATTTAATAGAAGCTGATAATTTCCAATAAAATGAGGTGTTCTACTGAACATATCTTTATCATTACGGGGGGAGCTGTTTATAGTAGATTGATGTGTTTTTAACCGGAGGTAGGCTGCGTTTTAGAACCGATATATTTGATTTGAAGTGTTGAGGAATATTATAGTGTGGAAAGTAATCAATCACATACTAAAACACATGTCAGAATCTGGTGGTGACGTAAACATAAACAAACATAATGTTACGAAGTACAAGTACTCGTAGATAGTACTTAGGGCCTAGTGTAAATTTTGTTTACTATCCGTATTCATTCGATTACGTTTACGAAAACGGAAACTATGTTTTAATATCATTGAAGGATTTTTTTTAAAGTCGAATAAATTATTTACCTTCTTACTGCTTACTTATTTGCTTTCAACCAAATATTTATTTTTCTATATACTATATGGCTGAGTGGCAAAGCGCCGATATCCGAAGGTCCCGGGTTCAATTCCCAGGTCGGGCAAAGTGTGTTTCGGATTTTTCGATGTTGATATTGCATATTGTGATTAAGCCAATACCCATAAAATGCAGCAATGACTTGATTTCAATAATGGAGGCCTTTGCGCAGCAGTGGGACAGTTTATAGGCTATTTACTTTACTATTATTTCATACTATAAACAATAAATCGACCCTTTTCGGTAAGCCAAAGTGCTAGGCGAGACACAATTTTTTTTAATTGTATTTATTTATGAACATAGAATCTACATCACTTTATAAACTAATTTATTACATTGTATACTTAACCTACTGCTAATTACAGATCCCTACTTTGTAAAACTATATATTGAATAAAATATTGAAGATGCTATGAAGCTTCAGGGTGACTTAAGTCAGTTGTGCAAATATCATGATTATCGTATCGGAGTCAACGTTGCTAAATGTTTTCATATTAGCTTCACACGTTAAAGAAACATACTAACTTACCAGTACAGTCTTGACAACGTGCGTTTAATACACACTAATGTCACTAAAGTTCTAGGGGTCATTTAAGACTCCAAAATGTTGATGTCCGATCACATAAATGCTATGGTCACCAAAGCGTACAAGAACTTGGGTTTTGTCTTGCTTATCAGTCGTCCCATTTCGGATACTGATTCCATTAAGGTCTTATATTTTTCATACGTTGTTATTTTAGAATACTGCAGTAACATGTGGCACCCTAATTACATGACATATATCGAATCAATCAAACGTTTAAAATCTAGGTTTATAAAAGCATTAAATTATCAGACTCAGCACAAGAAAATCAACTACGAGGAATCGTGTACGTTTCATAAGTTAATGCAGCTCAAAGATCGGCGTACTCTCTTTGAGATGTTGTACTTACACGATGTCTGTAATGGCAAGATTGATAGTTCTGAGTTATTATCTCTCTTTCTGCGAATTAGAACACCGACAAAGCGCACTAGACATACCCTTCTTTTTCATGTACCACTTAGCCACTCTAACTACGTTCGAAATTCAATTAATTACCGTTCACTCAATAGTTATAACAAAACTTTCTCGTCCATCGATATCTTCCACCTTAATAAACCATCTTTCAAAAAACAAATCTCAAATATATTATTAAATTCATATGCTCACACTACTAACTTACAATTCACACTTAAACTTCTGAATTTGCCCCTGCCTGTCAGACTGATGATAAAGAAACTTTACACTACACACACACACACACACACACACACACACACACACACACACACAAACACATACACACACATACCACATACTCACGCACTCACACGCTCTCAGTTTTTACTGCTTTTCTGATGTCATATGATTGTTATATTTGTTTATTTTATTTTATTTTTGTATTGAATCCTGCCCTTTTAAATTATTTGTTTTTTAAATTGTTTTTGCCGTTTTAAATTATTGTGTCTTACTGTTTCGTTATGTTTTTTAATTCGCTTAAGCGGCATTTTAAATATATTTTCTTTTTTACAAAGTAGGAATCTGTAATTGGCAGTAGGTTAAGTATACAATGCAATAACTTAGATTATAAAGTGCTATTGATTCTGTGCTCATAAATTAAAAATTAAAAAAATTAAAAATGTAGTTTGAGCGAATTAGAAAACCAAATAATTTAGAAACGGCAAAAACAATTTAATAAACAAATAAACTAAAAGGGCAGGAGTCAATACAAAAAATAATAATAATAAGCAGTAAAAACAGTGGTACGCATCGAGCAGTGTTTGAGCGTGTGAGTGTGTGAGTAAGTGGTATGTGTGTGTTTGTTTGTTTGTAATGAGGAGGTTTGTATACCTCTGAATTTCGTACAATCACCGGTATTGTGCAAAAACGGTGGGATCCAATCGGAGAGTCGCTGCAAATTCACACTCGTTTGACAATTTTGCGTCAACAATAATATAATAATTTCCACCTGAATTCAAGTCAATGGCTAAACATTACGAAACCGGGACCTTAATTATCTTGATGTTGAATTATATTTCTTAATAATCGCAGTCGATTTTGTTCACAATAAGCTATATAAAGGAAATGTGGGCATTGTTCTTACTGTAAGACACACGGCCTACCGAATCTGAGTTAGGTATTATTTGATTTAGATATTGCCGTTTGTAGGAATATTCTTATTGAAATAACTCTATCAGAGTTAGAAAGCTCTTGATACCTTTGTGAAGTATTTATTGTCAGTAAAAAACTTTATCAAGCATGGCTTAACAATCCTAAAAATTGTGGAAGACCCAGGTTCGATTCCTGGCTGGGTTGGGTGGGCGTTTAATTTTTTTACTGTTTTTTATATATTTTATAAATATTTAATCCTAAACACTATAGATTTCGTAAGAACTTGACATAAACAGACTCATGTTGTAATAATAACAATTTGAACAAAAAATACAGTCGATACCATTCAATACCTTTTACTATATTTTACGAATTAAAAAATTACTTAAGAACGTTATTCATAATAAATAATAATAGTGTGACTCCTGTCACACTGTTACGTCGGAAGCGCGAAAGCGCGCGCCATTTTGTAATGTTAAAATCGATATTATGAACAAGACATTATTAACATTATATGTGACATATTGTGTCATTCTTTTGATGTGTCAAATGTCTTCTAATGAGTACTTACTGCATTCTCTTTATGATTTATAAAAAGCAAGCACGCGCCATTTTGTAAATTTAAAATCGAACAAGACATATTATTAATAAATGTGACATATTGTGTCATCATTTTGATATGTCAAATGTCTTCTTAGGAGTATTTACTGTAGGTCTTTAGGATTTGTAAAAAAATATACGTAATTGATAATTCTTCTATTTTCTATTGTAATATTGATTTCAAAGGTTAGAAGTCAAATGTTACACATCATATGCGACTACTGTAAGGCTCGTCCGTTTTTTTATCATCATCCATTACTTTTTTAATATAAGGAAACCCATTTGATCTTTTACAATAATCTTTCCGAAGGTCTCGAAAATAAGAGTGATGATGCTTTTCCATTGTTTGAGTGTTTTTCATCCTTTTATCATGTTTCCTTAATGCTACTATTCTTAAACTATTTTTGCGTTACCTTAGTAAGGTAGGTGATAGTATTTTTTATATTTTTCGCTGGCGTAGGACTCAATGAATATTTGAAAAATCTGATGACGTGACATGCTAAGTAAGATGTGAACTAAAAAAAATAATAAATATTTCCGGTCAAATTAATTTGTAAGTGATTTTTCTCTACTAATCTTCTATAGGTAATATTGTTTATTCTGTAATATAAGCATAATTACAAGAAAAAAATTTACTAGAAGAAGTCAACCAGCCTCAGGAAGTTCGAGGGGGAACCCACGACCTTTGGATAACCGGTCTAATGCTCTGACCGCTCAGCGGTCTCGGACCTCGGTAGCTCAGTGGTCAGATTATTAGACCGGTTATCCAAAGGTCGTGAGTTCAATTCCCACTCGAGCTGCCTGAAGCTGATTGATTTTTTCTAGTATAATTTTATCTAGTAACTATATAAAGAAACACTAAAGAAAAAATAATATTAAAGTAATTGGTTTCAAAGAGCTTGTAACACCGATATACGACTTATAGAAGTCCTTATAACTCTCCAGTACAACCTTAAAGTTATACCGTGACAACAGTGTGTTGTAAGGAATATCTCTTTGTGACGAATATCAACTAGAAGCGTTTCCTTGACAAATATTAACGTCGTCAGAGACAAAAGCCAGTCTTCCAGACGAGTGGGCAATGGAAGTCACAATTTGTCACGAGCCCACGCCATAGTGAACTTCTAAGAGTAGGTATGTCAATCCTTCATGAAGCGGACGGCCGGCCTAATTATTTTTAACCGACTTCAAAAAAGGAAGAGGTTTCTCAATTCGTATATATATATATATATATATATACGAATATATATATATATAAAATATATATTTATATATATATATATATAAATATATATTTTTGTTGGATAGGAGATATCCCAAAGATGGTACCATGATAAGGAAACCAGGATCTTATGATGGCATCTTAGAGAAATCGAGAGGAACCTTCGCAAATCGTAGTGGCGACTAGTGCGTTTGTAAATTTTTTCATTAAGTGCTTTATAGCACTACTATTTAATTAAGGTCTGAAGTCGATCTGATTATGGAGCCGAAATACAGGCGAAGGAACTCCTCAACGATTTACAGCAATTACCTGGTGTTTGGACTTGATTAATTTGTATTGATGAGAACTTTACACCTAGATGGGTTGTGACTGTCATTATTGGTCTGATGATGAAGAACAGTCAAGGAAACTCCTCAACGTTTTACATTAGCTACCTTGTGTTTGGACTTAATTCATTTCTATTGATGAGAACTTTGCACTCATATGGGTTATAAGTGCCATTACAGGTCTGATGATGGAGACCATAGATAGTCGAGGGAATTCCTCAACGATTTAGAGCAGTTACCTTTTGTTGGGCTTACTTCATACGGTTCAATATGTCAAAATGTTCAGTTCGTACAAAAATAATACCTCATTAAGATTGAAGTTTTACATAGGAATACCACTACATACTAGGCCGTCGTTTCCTCATCCGAGAAGCATCTTTGTTAGGTCTACCCATCACTAAAAATAGTAAAATAAAATATTTTTGAACAAAAAAAACCGACTTCATAAAACAGGAAAGTAAAAAAAGTAAAAACAGCTCTAAAAAGAAATAAATAATTGAAATCATATTATTAGTTAGATAGATACGCATATCGGTTTTACAGAAGGTCTATTGAAGTTGGTTGGGGCTTTTACAATAAAAAAAGTGGAGATTATGGAACAACTATAAAAGTTTAAATAAAACAAAATTATGCCCCAGCCGACCACCAACCACCCGACTTCAATTTTTTACTTTACAACTTGGAAGACTTCGCTTGATATCACTTGATGGTAAGAAACTATAAGGTTGAAAATTAAAGTTCACTTAGACCAAGCCAGCATAATACGAGGAACTGAACTCGAGACCTATGGAACATTGACACCAGAAGTTTCAAACAAGTGTAGTGAAATCAGCAGATTTAGATATCACTAGATCTCAGTGGCATTAAAAATCTACGATTAAAATAAGACTACTGGTCGTTCGTATAGCCTTCAAAAGATCGTAGGTTCGACAAAAGTATTATTTTTCTAAAAACTTTAAGTTTTGTATTGTGATTTTGCACTATTCAAAACTTAAAGTTTTACTGTTATTTTTTGGTTTACGAACAAGTCTTTCTCTTGTTTGACAAGGCCATATCAGTCCGTATTCGCATTTTTCATGTGTGTGCACGTTGCGTCGTTGCAAGTTGCAATAAAGGTACCTTACTTACCCTCGTTATACTATGCCCACGTCCAACCCGACTTGCTAGTCATTGTGGAAATGTGTTTTTTAATCATCTTTGAATTTAATTAATTTATGGTAACTCCCCATCGCGTTCTTGGACCAATGACTTCGGAGCTCACCAAAACGAGAGTTGAGATAAAGAGTTTAAAAGTTTGTTTCTAAATCCAAATCAAAGTATCATCTCGTATTAGGGTGGGATGGTACAACAGGCCAGCCTTCAGTGCCAGCATTTAAAATCTGAAAAAAAAAGCTATTTGCGTCATATTATTATATTCTGTGAAGTTTTATTTTACCAGTTTACAATCTTATTTTGTTTTATACTTAGTAAATAGCCTATAACTGTCTTGCTCGGTAAAAGCCTTTATCATAGGAATCATGTCATCACTACATTTATGTATGTATGTATGTATGTATGTATGTATGTATGTATGTATGTATGTATATATGTATGTATGTATGTACCTATGTATGTATGTATGTACCTATGTATGTATGTATGTATGTACCTATGTATGTATGTATGTATGTATGTATGTATGTATGTATGTATATATGTATGTATGTATGTACCTATGTATGTATGTATGTACCTATGTATGTATGTATGTATGTACCTATGTATGTATGTATGTATGTATGTATGTATGAATGTATGTGGAAAATCAGCAGTTTTTACAACATTGTGATTTTAGTAGCACCACTCACAAAGCGAAGGGCGCACTGAACATTACTTCGAAATTAATACACCTGTTTCATAAAGTTGCATGTATGTTAACAAAGTACTCACAAAACTGTTTGTAGCTGCCACAGCTACAAACTCACTCGTTTCGCGACTCATAAACACACCCCATATTTCAAAGTAAAATAAATAAATATTCATAACTAGGTTTATATCCAGTTCTTATACGGCTTTATTACCTAAAGCTGTATAAGAGCTGCGTTACAATGAGCTGGAAATATCTCAACTTCGGAATTATTTTGCATATATCTGACGTTATTCGATGCAAAGTGCTAACCGACTGCATTTCTAAACCGTATTTTAGAGCGCTATTACTTCATTAACATATTAGAGCTTTTGCTTATGAAGTGGTATAAATTTATTTTTTATTTTGTGGGTGACACTAGTTCTGATTGCACTGTTCGTGAAGCCGTGTGCGTTATCCAGTTTTTAATCAATTACAAAGATAATATTTTATAATTTCTACATCTCGTATATGTTTATTGATATGTTCTTATATGTATGTCTATTATAGGTATACCTAGTGATCATTATCACCATCATCATCTCAGCCAAAAGACGTTCAAAGTGGACAAAGGCCTCCCCCATAAAAAAAATAAAAATAAGAAATTGGTCTTCACAACAACCGGGTGTGTGCTGCTTGCATTCGGCGGTCACACGCGCACCACACAATATGGTCACCCCCGCTACACATGACTTTAAAGTTTATACTGACACCCCCTACCAACCTTGCGGTTACAAAGTAGGTGTCAGACAGCCATACGCAAGCACATGGGACCATCTACGTCAGGTCATAATGCCTGTCATAATTCTTCATCCAGTACTTTTAAGACTCGAGTGTCTCGAGCGAGTTGCTCCGTGGACACGTATAGTCCACTACCTAATATCCAGATAGGTTACCGGAGCTGTAAGCTCGCTCACTTCTCGTTGCACCAAAAGCACAACTTGCAGAATATGGTCAGTCCACCTAGAGTTCATTTATTCCCAATCCAATCCGAACCCCTTGGATAGTCTAATAGAAAACAGGGACACGCACTAGTGTGTAATGCCATTCCCTCTAGAAAACCTCTAACGGTGTTTCGTTTCACACGACTTTTGTAACTCTTTAAGTTTCTCGCCGCTCCCGGTGAAGCCGAAAATACCACTTGAAACAATAAGCCAACTCTCTCCATAAAAAAAAACCAGTGTTCTCTAAAATTACATTAAACAACAGTAGTAGACAAAATGAATATCGTCGCTGCAGTTCTAATACCACGCAACTCGAAGTGATCAACTTTTAAGGAGACAATAGAAACCGTTGTTTTACTTATTGTCAAAGTGTACACTCGACGAAATAAAGCGTCGCAATTGGCTCTAAGCATCGTTTTTGATTGGTCACAAGGTGCAACTTTCGATTTTCTATCCAATAACACGCCTAACTTAAAATTACCAGTTGTAACACTTTCGCCGATTCAACCTTTGAAACGGCGTGTTTTTTTGTAAGACTCGATGTACTTACCGGTTGCCATGCAAATTGAATGATACTTTTAACAATAATTACCTAATAAATTATATGAACAAAAACATTAACCATAAAATGTAAACAAACAGAACTAGGTGACAGACGCGTTGACAGTAATTTCGTTCGGGAACGGAACGGTTCCTCGTTTCGTTCAGCAATATCTCTTGCCAGAGTACGGTGATAAATTCCGAATATATGGGTTCACAAAATAAATAATTATAATTAATTAATATAATAATAACAACTAACGTAAATATAACGTAATAATAATAACAGGGTGGGGGAACTATTTATAAATACACAATTCCTTTTTGTATTAATTTAAGTAAGTGTATCTGTGGTTGAGTGAAGCCATAGATTATTTGGTTCACTTTTTTTGTCCGTGGCTAGGGGTTTTTCCAGTGCTGGTTCCTTAGAGAACAAACTACTGGTTTAATTTTTGAAAAGTAGATAAAAGACTTACAGTGGGGTGCTGCACCCTCTTTCGTCACCACTCCAACGAGTCGGTATTCAAGCACTACGTTGTGGAATCTATATTTTTATCTTCAACCCCAACCTAGGGTAAGTGTTCTCTTCGTCAAAGTGTTTTCGCTTAGCTTTGTTAGATCTAGATATTTCTGTTTTACTGTTAAAGTTATTATTTGTAACCTACAGCGTTTGAAAATGTAGTAATTATTACTCTAATTCTTTTGTTTTGAAGACGATTTTATACTCATACGAGTTGAATTGTTCCTTGTAATTTTTCAATATAGATAATTGTATTGAGGTGAAGCGGGATTCCTACTGGATCCCGTGGACGAAATACAATTAACATCTTATTTTATTATGTAGAAATCTCTAGTGGTTATTAGTTTCATATTAATTTATTTGCCCGAGTAGCCAATTACTATGGCGTCGGTACCTACCTTCATATTTAGCGTGATTAACATTTAATAGTAAATGTTATTTCTTTGGGAGTTTTTACTAATCTTTTAAGTTTTAATTAATCACTAATGTTGTTTCCCTACATAATTACTTCCATTAGTTTCTCTAAACCTAATGTTAGATTCTTTTCTTGTGTTGCAATTGCAGCAGCTTTTACCTTACTTCCTGACCGCATGGCGGCGGGACTTAGTGCACCATTGCTCATACCATAATTGTGTTATTTCAGGGCAGCTCACCCCCGACCCTACATCTCCGGGGCAGAACAGCGACGGATCCGGCGATACCAGGATCCAAATTTCACCGGCGCAGATTACGGCCCGGGTCTAGGCTGACCTAGACGCCGAGCTGCGTTCGCGTTTCCTTTCCGCTAGAAGCTAAGTCTCCTTAAAAAACCGCGCGACAGTACTGAGTTGTATAGCGTCCGACGTAACCCACCCCTGAGAAATAAATTGATTGTACCAATTTACATCTTTTTTTTCTATCTCTTTTCTGAACCTGGTGGTGCCTAACACCC
This sequence comes from Eudonia truncicolella, assembly GCA_949315975.1. Taxonomy (NCBI): domain Eukaryota; kingdom Metazoa; phylum Arthropoda; class Insecta; order Lepidoptera; family Crambidae; genus Eudonia; species Eudonia truncicolella. The sequence continues at coordinate 15,287,556 of OX438836.1, forward strand.
CAGCGTTTCACAATTTTTAATAACGCGTTGTTAGAACTTAAGCGACGATATTAGGTTTCGTGTAGGTACACACGCCTGCACATCAACCTACCACAAACTGTCAAATTCAAATGCAGGCGTCTGTACTGACGCTGCACATCCACCTATCCAAATCTGTCAAATTTCTTCAATAAATGTTATACCGTATTCCATAGTCATAAAGTTCAAAGTCTATTGAAAAAAATTGTCAGTTTATGGTAGTCTGATGCGCAGACGTGTGTACTTATAAATAAAATCCCGGCATAATCATCAGATTCACCAGGAAACGTAGTTGTAAAGGATCACGACAACAAAGCTGAAAAGTACAGCAAACATTTTAAAGGTAGAAAGCATTGCTGGCTCCGATGCTTTCATCCTTTTTCTTTCCGAGGAATACAAATGAGAGGCGAGACTCGTAGTGGGAAGATTGAAGTGGATATTTTGCAGACATATCGCGATGTCAAGACAGGACCGCGGGCTGACAGCTGAAATGGCTGAATAGTTTCGTGGACCAAAGTGTGGTACATTTCAGGAGAGACCCGCTGCTTGTGATCTTGCTTGTGATCTTTTGCTTATTAAAGTTGTACTAATACTATGAACTTGGTTTTTGTTGATAATAAATAATTATGTGCACGCTTAGAACTTTGAAATGGGTCCCTTTTTACAGAAAATAATTACTGATCATTGCCACTTCGCCTTATCAAAACCTCGCCTATTGATATATAGGAATATGTTTAATATAATTAGAAACATACGCGTTTTGAAAAGTTTTTGAAAAATCTAGGGTCCAAATAACATATTTTGTTCATTTTTTTTATAAAATATTTAACGGTAACTCAGTATGCTTAATAAAGGTATCGTAGGCAAACCTTTTTAAGTATCTGACGTTTCAGACCTATTGCAACTACTTAATTGCACCGGTTGTGTTCACTTGCTGTGTCAGTCAGTAATATATTTTCATTTACTTTTATTTATATGTCGGAGATGTGGCGCTAGCATAGCTTAGAAACGACAAGTATAGTCTATACTTAGTGTGGTCTGCGCAGCCTATGCTCTATGGTGCGCGAAACGTCAACGGCAGTTGGCTTGGCGCGACAACGGACTGGACACATTTGAACGAGAGCGGTCGGAGAGTACGCACGCGCAGAACTCACTTCGTTTCTAAAATCCATTTGCATCAGGCAAGTGTTTCTAAATAATTTAATTGTGATATTAAAATAACATTAAAGTGACTGTAAGGAATACGACTGCGTCTTTATTTCGAAGATCCAAGATGAACGGTGTTATCGGCGAATCAGTTTGCTCGACCATCCTATCTACACAAACCAACCTCCCCGCTGCCGACATATACATAAAAAAAGGGTTTTAAAAATATATATTGTATAGGAAAGCAATTTACTTATAACTTACCTACACGTCACTACTCAGAAAAATAGAGTAAAACCGGCCCTACCTATTTCAGAAATCAAACACAACAGTTAAGTGATGACCTAATAAACAAAATTTCACCGCTAAAGCCTGCCACTCAACGGCCATCAGAAACATATCTCGTGAACACATCCCGTTGAAATATAGCCGCGATGCCTCCCGAGAACTGTAAACCACTCCGCTGTTGTACCATTGTAATGATACAATTTTCTCTGTGTATTAGAACATTCTATACACGACATCGTTTAGAGTTCGATCGAAGAGGTTGCTTCTAAAAAACATATAAAGGATAGTGGTGAGACACACGCCAGTATGTAGAACGATAGAGTATGTGATAAAAATAAATAAAATAAAATGTGTAATATGCAAATAGCAACAACTGACATTTTTTTTTTTTTGAGAGAGACTGCTGTTTGCCTCTATGGGCATTTTCAGCTTCACCGGGCTTGTTTGGGGGCGGCGGGGAACGTAAAGGGTCCCTCAAGCCGTGTGAAACGAATCACCTTCGGAGGTTTTCTAGAGGGAACGGCATCGCGCACTAAGCCCTACTAGATTATCCGAATGGTTCGGATCGGATCGGAACAACTGACACAAATCATTTTGAGTTTACGAACAAATTTATAAACATCTTGACAGCGCGATTCAGGATTGTTGATCACGCCATCTATGATTTTACATTGGAACTACAAATTGTATGAAAATACTAATGCGTTATTTTTATGCTTCTATCAACAATGTTTCCTCTTATTTTTAGGTTTTATATTTATTGTTTATTTACGCCCTTACAAATAAACAAAGAATAGGTCCGAATAGTTATTCCGTGTTTTGTTCCTGTCATGTAAACGTCATTTCAAATTAGAGTAAAAGAGACATAACACGGAATAACTATTCGTACCGTATGCTTTGTTTATTTGTAAGGGGGTTAGTATTTTATAATAATTATCACATATATTAATAGAGAGCGTGGTCAGTATGACCAATCCAACTTATTCCAAAAATCAAGCACCTTGTACATGATCCAACAAGAAGAGAGAGTAGAATGGACGCTTTTACCACACTGCAGTGTATATATTCTTTGCTTTTACTTTATTTGAGAGACTTCTCGTAAAGGAAACATTCAAAATAGCTGTACATAAAAGTCACTAAGGCACACTGACTTCTTAAGCAATAAATTTTACTTTTTATTTTTATGTGCTAATTGCTGCACTGAAGCTAAATTAAATATTTATAAAATTTATAAAATACAGTGAAAAAATTAATTGCCCACCCACGGGAAGGTTTCCCGGTAGCATAGCGGTCAGTGCAGCCGCCCGGTTTGCGGCAGACCCAGGTTCGATTCCTGGCTGGATCGGGTGGGCGTTTAATTTTTTCACTGTATTTTATAAATATTTTCTTAAGCAATAATTGCTATTTTAACTACTCTTTTGTTGTGGCATTGTAATGATCCTTTTTGAAGTGTAACATATTTCCTTTCGCGTTCTTGCAATTTGTGAACATGTGTAACATCTTTCCTCTGGGACGGAAGTGTGTAACAGGAAGTCGGGGAAAGCGTGAGCGCGCGGTGGTAGAGTTGGCCGTCGGATGGTACCAACTAATCGGGGAAGCGCCAGCGCGCGCCATTTAATTTGACGAATGAGCGCGCGGTATTGCATTACTCATAGTGTCAATTAAATAAAATACAATTTTCATTAAAAATATTTATTCTTTGTTATGAAAAATCATTTCAAATAATACCTGACTAAAAGAATTGTTAGGCTTTTAAAAAAACATTTGGAAAATAATCTATAAAATAAAATTCCACGATGGATATTCGAACCCCTATCCCTCTGACAAACCGGGTCATTTACACTTCCAATTAATCAAATGTGGCTAGGGTTCGCATCCTGCTCATGGATTTTTTTTACACTTTTCTAAATTCTCTATGTTTTTAGGAACATAAAGTTTACGCACCAACGTGCATAAAGTTCAATATAATCATTATGTTACTCAAAAAGTATATATATCAGACGTACTTAATATTATGACGCTGTAAGGGAGAAAATAAATGCCCTTGCTGAGTTGCTGCCGGTTCTTCTCAATACAAGGTCTCCCGCCCAGAGTAGACTTGTTCGTAAGTCTACTCTGGGTGGCATGGCATATGAGCTAATTGTAGTCCAAACTGAAAAAAATATTTTGGATTTCGAATTATTATAATATGCGCACTTAATATTTATTTTATACGTGTTGTTCTTAGTGGGGCCTGCTGAGGTTTCCCTCTTGCAGTAACACTTCGAACCATCGGGATCTTTTGTGCAAAATACGTGTTGTTTGTAGGTAAGTCACGAGCAAAAACATGTAAACAGTTGTGACTCTTAATACAATAGAATAAGAGTCAAAGTGTATACATATTGGTGCTCGTGACTGTACTTTATTAAGTTATATGACGACGACCCTTTGAATAAATTCCAACTACATTAGGGTATAATTACATCATCTGTACACCGGTTAAAAAGTTGCGCTCGCTGATGGAGATCGATGGCTGAAATTTCATTCAAAACTTCGGGCGATGAATGATTGAGACGTTAATTGCTTTCACTAAGTTACTCTCTTAAACGAAAACGTTTTTATATGTTTCTTAAGTAGATGTTTATCGTTTGAAAAGTTGTAATGACTGTATCGAAATGTTAGCATTAGCAATTAGCATATAAGCAGCGGTGCCTAATGAGCAAAATGTTATATTAATTATTAGCACCGGTTTTTAGTTAAGTGACATTTATTTTATTTTAACCTTAAATTAATTAAAAGGGAGGAGCTCGATGGCGCGCCTGGTCTGCGATTGCTAATGTTAAACGACTTTCGCAAAGGCCGGTCATCGGATGGTTGTTGGTCTCGGCTGCATTGGCAGTCGGTAACAACCACCAATCCGCACTCGACCTGCTTGGTGGTTTATGGCCCGCTCTCCCTTTCCAGCCATAAGGAAGGCTCTTGCCCCAAAATTAATAAGTGGATGAATTAAAAAGTGAGTTAAAGAAAGTAAGAATTTTGAAACAATGGTTGGCAAACCATTTAATAAAATGGGTACACCAACATCATAAACACGATACATTATTGTTTTCTAAAGTTTACGCGAACACTACACATTGAAATGGATCTACTCGCGTTTATTTTACACATTAAACCTCAAATGGTCGCTAGAGAACAACGATCCCTAGGATGATACTCGATGCTATTAAGATTAAAAATATCCTAATTTCAATAGAGAAGATGGTTGGAATTTACCACCAGCCTGGTATCCCATCATACATACTATTAAATTCCAGCCCCACCACCATACTGCCAGATCAAAGGATACTGTAAGCTTTCGCGTGAACGCACGTGATTAAATTAAAATGAGAGTATACAAGCTACCAACTAATTATAACACGACCTCAGGCTCTATGTGACCACGGACTCTGCAAAGGGTTGGAAACGTCAGGCAAAACATTAAATCAAATTAATGTGTAAAATAAACGCAAGTAGATCCGTAAAAGTACTCGCCTTTGTGGTCTAGTGGAGACGACCGATTCAGACCCAGAGGTCCTGGGTTCGGTTCCCAGCAGGGGTAACATGTTTGTGAACTCGATTTGATAACCTGGTGATGGTTTGACGATCTAGTGGTAGAGCTTGATTGTTTACTCTGAAAAACTTATATCTTAATACCATGATGAAGTATGTTTGGTACCTATAAGGCCATCAATAATATAATTAATATAACCTACCTATTAATATAACCATTAATATAACCTATGCGACACAGCGAGCTGGTTAAAAATTCAAAAGATTTCTCAGCGCTTCTGGTTTGCGTATATCTCCGACTGACGACATCCTTCGCCTTCTGAGAGTATTCAAATATTAACGCTTAACCAAACGCACCGTTTAATACTGCTCTAAAGAAATTTAAACATTTTTTTTATATGAGTATAAGAAAGTAAATAGCCTACATACTGTACCACTGTTCACGTCATTGAAATCAAAACATCGCTACAATCGATGGGTATTGGCCTAATTACCATGCTTGCCAAATGGTTTTGGTGATCACGAATCTGGGCTACAACATCGAGAAATCCGAAACGCACTTTACGACTTGTGTATTGACCCCAAGGCTTTCGGTTATCGGGCTGCGCTCTTAGGCACTAGGCTACATCAGGGCGTTATTTCTATAAAATTAAATATTTTGTCGAAGATGGTGCTTAAGAAAAACTGCTTAGTGAAGGATGGTTAAGGCATACCTTTTGAAATATTCGATGTTTCATCAAGAATATGCCTAGGATACATTTACTAAAGAGCAATTGTTAAAATTCGTTTAAACAATTTATGCTAGAAACAAACAATTTTAAAATGTTTGTAGAAAATATTAGACAATATTACAAATCTTGAGTCCATTCCTGACATTTTCTGACACTGCAGTAGAAGAATGTCACGTTACCGCAAACAATGACAGTAACTGTCTGGAGAAGTGGTACCTAGTGTCTTAAAACCAGCGCTACCTTGGAACTTCTTCTTCTGGCCTGCAGCATATTATCTATACAACGTGTAACAGCAATGTGTAGTAAAAATAAAAGATCCAAGGTGTATCCGATCTAAATCTTGTAGGTTTTGTTACTAACACATAATTTATTGTTTTCTAAAGTTTACGCGACCACTACACATTGAAATGAAACAACTTTTACGGATCTACTCGCGTTTACACAGTTTACGCGTGGTCCACGGACCCTGCAAAGGGTGTACTAATGTGTGCTAATGTTTAAAATAAACGCGAATAGATCCGTAAAAGTTGTTTCATTTCAATAAGACATAATTATTAACTTAAATTTGTTATGCAATTGTAAAATGTTTTTGTTTTGTTTATATAATTTTAACGCAAGTTTTGTTGCGAAACAAATTACAAAAACACTGTTAGGGTCCTAACTTGGACTATATATAAATTAAAGACGGACTGTATTTCATAGGCTTTTACTCGTACGTTATTATAATTGACCGTAAACAAAGGGAGACGCGCGCTGTGCCTACGCTGGTCTCGGCCGGTCTGTCGTGGTGGCATCCGTGCGTGCCTCGCCGCCCGCGCCCGCGCGTCGCAGCCCGACGACCGACAACTGGAGCTGATGCCTCCCGAAGGCGCCCGTGCTCCAACAAACACAAATGTTGAAAAAATGTTGAAAAAATGTTGAATGCAATTAATTGTAAATTAAATATTTATATGAGTGAAGTAATGCGCGTCAGGCACGAATAAGCAAGCAGCAGTCATCATAATTAATGTAAGTACACAGAGGTTACTAAACCACTAGGGCAGTGACTTGTATAATTTGATGTGACGTCACAATAGAAGTACTTAATTATAATGTTGGTTGGTTGTTGCAACGTTTTACTTACTAAAAGGATCGCATATTCGCAACACTTTTTGAACAGTATGTCGCGAGCCCCAAGAATACAGACACTCACATTAGGTTTGAAGCCGCAATCTGCTCCCGGCATCGAGGATCTGTTAAGGAGTCGATCATTCGGTACCAATGTGGAGGTAACGCCCCTTTCGAATACTCGATTCGGGATCGTAACGGTGTCGTAAATCGATCTCAGATTGGAATCGAGATGGGGATTTTCAAGTAGGTCTGTTACGTTTTTTTTTAATTTTACTCCCGCTTTGATTGGATCGGTTTGTTGGCTTAAGCAGAATAGGTATTTTCGACAAATAACTTGCTTGTTGGAATACTTATTTACACCTTTTCAGGTGTAAATTGATTTGAGCGAGATTTATTTAGATTGGCCGATAGTTTAACCTTTTGTTCATATCTTTTTTTACTCTATCTTTTCCGTTTTATTTCCTTTTAAGACTATTGTGCTTTGTCGTTTAATAGAAATGGCAGATCACACAATATTGATTGTCATCTTTTTCTAGAATTCAGTCTAGAAATTTCGAGACCTCATCCTTTGAATTATTATTTACTTGAAATGAAACAACTCTTACGGATCTACTCGCGTTTATTTTACACATTAGTTTTAATTAATGTTTATCCTGACGTTTCGAACCCTTTGCAGGGTCCGTGGTCACAGGGAGACTTATTATTTACTTTTAATAATTAATGATACCCTGCCAAGATCATTTTAGGGGTCATAGAAACACCACATGGTTATTGCGAAGGAACTTTAAGCACGTGATTCACGAAAGGTTTAAAAATAGACTAAATAGTTGTTACATGCGGCAAAATGTTCAGACTTTACATCGTATCTTCGTACCTACAAGTATTTCTTACCAGCCGTCTCCTGATACACAAGTGCATCAAAGGCGGCATCATATTATAAGCTTTCATACGAAAATCATGGCAAAACCTCGCATTTTATATATGCCATAATACTGTTGTTGAATGTCCCGAAGGCCCATACCGATTATCCTCAGCATCAGATGCACAGACGGAACGGTCGTCTATAATATTGAAAAGATCCCGTCCACGGAACAATTTCCTTTATATCCCGAAAGCACTTTTTAAAGAGATTCCCCATTTAGATAAAATGCTAATTTATTCATTGGCAAGAAGGAAGGTATAAGCCTCCTGGAGATTCAATTTAATCTTAAGTTCGTAATTTACTTTTCATGTTAAAAGAATTGTTTATTTATATTGCATATTAAGAAAGGTGCTTCGTTACCTATTAATTGGATTACATTATTAGGTAGGTACATAATTGTCATAAAGTATAAGTATTATTAACGGAATTATTACCATGTTTTTGGTTGTTAGTAAAAAAACCCAAAAACACAATAATAATCATGTTAGTTCATTGTTATATACAAATAGAATAGAATAATAACCTTGGTCGTTTAAAAAGTTATAATTGATTATGCTGCAAATACATCTACGGATAGAATTATTGACAAATAATGCCTAGGTGGCCGAGTGGCAAGCGCTCGGTCTGATATCCGAAGGTCCCGAATTCAATTCACAGGTCAGGCAAAGAGTGTTTCAGATTTTCGAGGCTTAGAACGGGTCTCTGAACACCAACGCGCATTGGGCAAACGTGCTGATTAAATCAATACTTACCTATAAAGTTGCGCTTACTTTATTTCAACGATGGAGGCTTTTGCTCAGCCGTGAGACAGTCAAAAGGTATTTTGTTTTCCTTTGAGTGCAATATTGAGTTATCTAATAAATCTGTAAATAAATAAGTAAGTATAATGATAAGTATAAATTAGCATCTATACTTATCATTATACTTACTTATATACTTACTTACTTACTTATATACTTAGGTATAGCTACCTCAATAATCGAAGCCAGTAAAAAAATAATAAATAATTTGAAGTGCTTATGATACTCAAAAGAGTATCTACAAAATATATTTGATTAAACAACATGAAAGTAATTGTTTCCTTATTCAATTTTACAACATTTTTCTTGAAAAAAATACAGTTACCTACATAACAATAATTATCAAGAATCATAAGACATTTTCAAGTTCTCGCAAAGCTGGCGCGTGTAATAATGGTTGATGTAAATATTGTGTTAAGTTAATTTTCTTTTCTATCAGATATAAAATAAAATTCTAAGGGTAAGCAGCACTTCATGATAAAAAGGAAGAGATTCGCAAACGAAGAAACGTTATTAAGTTAGGATAATATTTTTATGGAGCAAAATTATCCCTCCATAAAAACAAAGGCGAAATGATCTGAAGACAGAGACTTTGCGCCGTTCCGGTTTTAAATGAAAATAATAAATTATTCTCGCCGAAGAGCTTTCTACTATACATAAAAATGGTAATGCATTCAGTGCTGCAAGATGGGGCCGAGTCAAATGGGGTGCAGATTGAATCGAGTAAATTTAAAATTTAAAACTCACCGATTATCTTTCTCCCTCACTAAACAAGAAAATACAGTTTCAGATGAATGACAAAAGGAGCTTTTGCTACAGCCGTCGATGCGTTTGAATATTTATTTATATGAACTTTAATGTGTTTTCGTTGAAGTAGTTCGTTAGATGAAAGAGAAGGTTTACACCTTAGTTAACAGAAGTGCCAATTTGTTTGTACCTACCTAAAAGTCAACCTTCAAAAAAGACATTACAATATTAGTTGATGAGAATAATCGTGCAATCAAATCGAACTAAAGTTGAATAAGTACATACACTCATTTTTATGTATTAAAAATGTGTGGTCTAAGTAAAGTTCTCCCGCCCAGTGTAGAGACTTACGAACTGAATGGCATAGTCGCATTCATAAGAGATACTTGTAGCCTAAAATTATTTTGATTTTGTATTTTGAATTGAATTTGAATATATCTAAGACCTAAAGATTTTGCGTAAGGCTATTTAATAAAACTAACGAATAAACTCATAAGAAAGGTTGGTGTTGCGGCTCGAAGTTTTAATTAAAACCACTTTTCATTATATCACTATTTTCTTCTGTATTGTTTAGTTTGTAAGATTTTATCAAATAAATTTATTTGTATTATACTGTTTAAATTTTACTTTAGCTGCCTTTAGGAGTTAGGAGAAAAAATATAATAGCCTATTATATTTTTTTTATAATTGAATATGTCAACCAATTAGTTTTTTCCCGAAGTTATCGCAAAGGCGTTTTTCTTCTAATTGTATATCATTTTTACTCGTGGAACTTCTATATTGGCCTCATTATAGCTAAAAATAACGTTATTGTATGTTATATACAAAATACGAAAATAATATCTCTTAAGTTTTTGTTACAAATTGCGTTTCAAAAGAACGAAGAAACATTTATTGCAATCGCATAACAAAATACACAATACAACATACAACAGGCATACAAAAGAAAATTAAATAATAATTATGCACTTATTAATAATAACACAAATTTAAAAATAAATTAAGAATCACAAAAAGTTCTCTCCGGCGGGGAATCGAACCCCGGTCTCCCGCGTGACAGGCGGGGATACTTACCACTATACTACCGAAGACTTACAAAAGACGACGAAATACGCTGATATGTGACTCAGCGCTATCACATCGTCACACCGCGTTGCGTGTGTGTGCATGCGGTGGCGGGCGGCCCGCGGCGCGGCGAAGTCGAACGCCCACAAGGTCACAATCTACTTCATGATAAACGTGATAGGTGAATGCCGATATCGCCGCGACGCGTTCTAGCTATTTAAATTCAAAGTTCTTTGTTAATTTAAGTGTCGTAATGGCGGGATGAGTGGGACTCCCAATTGAATAGGTAATTGGTACGAACAAGCTCAATATAGACATAGGTGAAAGGAGGGAGGGAGGCCATTGCCTTGCAGTGGGAAATTAATGGCTGATAATAATAATAATAATAATTAGTCATTACGCCATCGTTTCGCTAGTCTACGGCGGGAGACCTTAAACTGACAAGAACTGAAAAGAACATTGGAAGAATCCTACCTATTCTATCCTACTTGCCTGGGATTTCAATTTAGAAATACGAGTATTTGCAAAATGTTCTGCATGAATGAACTAGAAGTTGAACTAAAAGTGTAAGTAAGTAATAAGAAATAAATCACCGATAAAAAATAAAAGTATAAAAAGTATAAATTCATAATAGTACACACGCCTGCACATCAACCTACCACAAACTGTCAAATTTCCTCAATAGATTTTAAACTTTATGACAGAGGCATATGGTTGAAAATGTATTGATGAAATTTGACAGTTTTAGATTGGTTGATTTGCAAGCGTCTGTACATTATAATATAAGTGCGGTAAGTTCAAAATTACAGCCGAGGCGATATTGCTACAAGAGAGCAGAGGCTGTAATTATCAAAGCGCACGTATGCCATACGACGTTTTATAACATATTTGCGAGGAAATAAATAAAACTCGGACTTTCTTAAACGAATAAATCTTTAATCACTTGTTAAAGCAGTTAAATTTTTTTTAATAATTTGTAAAATTTATTATTACGCTGCCAGTTGGCATTTTTAATGTTGTCAAGTTATTATTATTAGTTACAATTTCACCAGTCTCTCTCTCACTCTCTTGAGTGAAAGTAGGAGAAACGAGACCACAGAGTTCTGCAGTCGGTGGCGGCGGCGGAGGTGGCTGCGGCGGCGGCGACGATGGTGGAATATACGCGTGTGTACTCGTAGATGGTCGAGAGTCAACACCTGGCTCCAAATTTATATTCCTTGTAATGCGGGAGCTAACTTTTTCTTTATTTCTCATCGAGTCATTTATGTAGCCCTCGGCTACACTGTTCGACCGCCACCCTCCGTGGCGTTTTAGTGTCAATAAGTCCGCGAGCATTGGCTCCGTCCGCAGAATCGGCGAGCAATGTAGCCGAGGACCTTTTGAAACTGTGCCCTGTGTTTTCGTGTGGATCATCCAAATTTTAGAAAGTGGCAATTTGTTTCGGCATTGCTCTAAATTTATTTATGCTAATGGGTTGGCTGGCGCATTTTCCATTTTGGTAATTTTGAAAAAATCTGTTAGACATCGCTTTTGTCGAACGAAGCGCTTCGTATTTCTTCACTATGTCGTGAAAAGGCCCCTGTATTGTGAACGATCTTGGAATTTTATTTTTTGTGTTTTTGACCTGGACATGAAGAACCCGCCCATGGTTCTCGACATCATTAGTTGTGATGTTTGCCAACTCTTGACGTCTACATGCACCATTTATACCGAATATTAATACAACCTGAAAAGAGATAAAAACAGCGTACAAAACACTTATATTGTAAAGAAATACGAAAGTGAAAGAAGTTAATAACAATAATTTAGTTTCAACTGACCTTTGTTGCCAAAATTAATTCTTTTAGGAACTTCTTGACATTGTCAGCCGAAAATACTTTCGACTTTTTACTCACATGGCCACTTGAACGTCTTTTTAGAAATGCCAGCAAGTTGGAGTATGACTTGATATCAATAGGTACCATGTTTTATTTTCACAGTGCTTTTTAACATTGAATAATATCACCACAATGAGCTTGACTTATATTTTTGAGAAGCATTTTCGCTGCCTGAGACTTCTGGCGGTGTCGAGTCAATGAATTTATAGTAATGTTACGTCAAGTAGTGACTTGACGACATTTTCAAATAAAAACAATACAGCGAAAAAAAAGCGCGCGTAATTTATTGTCAAAATTAATTAAATTAAAGATGTAAATGTTTATTTATTATAGTTTATCTACCAAAGTTAATTTTATTCATAAAATGTTGACCACTTTTCTGACACAAAAACTCTTTGCTTAGATTTTAAAAAGTACCGTTCGTTTTAGACGGAGCATCTTGATAAACCGCGCGTTTTACCTTATTAAAAAAAATTTCGTGCGTTTTACTTTGCAATAACGCACAAGTACGTAATGACATACAATACGATATTGAAATTGGTGAAATAAGAGACCCTTTACGAGCAAATATGTTATAAAAAAACATTTACTCCACAACTGATATATTTTCAGAGTAGCACACCATATATTCGAATTGTTTGCTCAGTGACGTGCAGTATATTTCAGTTTGTGGCATCTGTATTGTGTTAGGCCCGGTTTCGACCAAAGTAAAAAAATAATGTGTCATAAATAACAGACAGGATATTGGATTCTACCGATTGGGTATGAAACCATTCGTGTAAAGCTAGTAAGAAGTAGTTCAAAGGCCTACAATGAGCAGTAATTCAAGGTTAGCAAGGAAACGAGACGTGTGTATACGCCGGCCGCTATACGCGTCTCGTTTTTTCAACTGCAATAATACTTTGGATAAGATCGAGCTTGCGCTGTCGCTTGCTGACGTTTCTGCCGTTGACCTTAATGAGGATCTCATGGACAAACTGCAGCGTCTACAGAATCTTTACATAAGGTTCATATATGGCCTGCGCAAGTTTGATTATGTGTCTGATTTCAGGACCAAACTTGGTTGACTTCCAATCAGATTGCGACGAGAGGAGCATGTTCTCACGCTCTTATTTAACGTGCTGTATGACCCACGCACCCCTCCCTACCTTGAGGAACGTTTCCAATTTCTAGGTACGGATCACAATCGTCAGCTTAGGTCTAGGGCTGACAACCTGCTGAAACATCGTTTGACTCGTTCGGAATATTTCAGAGATTCTTTCACGGTCAAGGCTACAAGCCTTTGGAATAACCTCCCGCCTGATATCCGTTTCGTTTCGAAACGGATATCAGGCGAACGAAAAATTTCTTTGTTTGTTCTTACTTTTCTATGTGTGTTGCACACACACTTAAAGAGTTTTATCTATGTATCTATCTACTTTAGAGTTATTATTAACGAGATTCTTACCATGTTTATTACATGTGAGTTTCCGATATTTCGGTTACATTTGCATACAGTAGTTGCATGCGCCATGATCACGAAATTACTGAACTTAATGCGGGTTTTTTATGAGCAGACAAAACGATTTACCCTCTTCCTTAGTAGTTTTTTTGCGCTCGATGCCCGTACCACTGGTTTTTAAGTAATTATTTACTCGAAATTGCGCACATCACACTACGCTCACAGTATCAAAACGCGAAACGGCTTTATTGTTGTTTTTGCGGTTTTTAACAATACTAATCACTGGATTCCAGACACAGATCATGGCGCATGCAACTGTGCCGAAGTATCGGAAACTAACATATATTTGACATGGTAAGAATCCCGTTAATAATTACTCCAATGCATGTGACCATGATGGTTTAAATAGTTATATTGCCATGATACTGCTAGAAAAAAGTGTTGAAAACTCCACGAGCAGGATTCGAACCCGCACCCCATGACATACCGAGTGATACCATTATTTTGAACTAGTTGTTGCCCGCGACTTCGTACGCAAAGACTACAGCAAAAAAAAAAGTATCCTTTATGCTGGTCTGGGTCATGGTATGTATATAAGGAAAGTTTCATTAAAATCCATTCAGTAGTTTTTACGTGAAAAAGTAACAAACATCCATCCATACTTACAAACTTTCGCGTTTATAATATTAGTAGGATGATCATTACTTTAGTTTCTTTGTTCAAACTCAGTCCGATGGTATACATGATTTACAGAAAAAATCACAATCAATTGAATCGATCAATGCAATGCCGGGCATTAAGGATCCATCACCCCATCTCTCCTCGTGGGGGTCGGAGAAGGCGACTAACAGACCATTCCAGAGGATGGGCAGCAGCGTCTCTTTGTGATTACATTTACCTACTGAGATCGCCAACTCGTCTTTTTTCACATTGTGACTCCTTCTTCCTTCTTTATACGAGAGCCCCTGGGACCCAAGTTATGTGTCGATTCTTCCGTCCCTCTTTCTAACCTGGAACCTAAGAAGCATTCAGGGATCGCCAACCTGCCTGCCAAGTGTGGCGATTGCCATAATCTCCCCTATTGCCATAAGTTCCCCTCATTACTGGGGAAGTCTTTTGTCCAGCAGTGGACGTCTTTCGATGTCTTTTGGCTTTTGATAATGAGCAACAATGGTGAGACACATTGTCAATTAACAAAAAATCAAGTCGCGTGATTAGAATAATTTTTGGTTCAACCTTTTTTTTTATATATATGTAAATATATACAAGGTTGAACCAAAAATTATTGGTGGTAAGCACTTGGTGGAAGCGCACTTCACCCGGAATCCTCAACTACTGAGGCACTGGCTATCTTATCTTATCTAGCTGCCGGAACACAACAATGATGTTATGCCGACATGTTTAAATAAGATTGTGGTAGCTAGCCAGGCAGGCAAACAAGCCCTACCACCAACCATACCGACTACAAAACATGTACATGTGCTGGGAATTGAACCCGGGCCTTTGGGTCTAAACCGGTGGTCTTAACCACTAGACCACAGTGGCGATATTCCGCAGAACAACTAACGAAACAAGATCTATTTAATGCTGACAATTTCTCAACAACAACAGCTGTCAGTTTATTGTCAAACACGATTCTAGAATAACAATACAATCCATTTCAACTCATAAATATTGAACATTTAAAGGAAATTTCAATCAAACAAAATTCAAAAACTCCAAGTTCCAAAGCGAAACCAGAAAACCGTGAACCTATTCTAGAAGCTTATTTTGCGAATAGAATTCCGGAGACGAACACCGAGCACTAACAAGGTAAACAGCGACCGGTTAGTGGAGTAATTTATTGGTTACTGGGATTAGAGGAGCTCGATGGCGCAGTGGTTAACGCGCCCGGTCTGCGATTGCTATTGTTAAGCAAATTTCGCAAAGGCCGGTCATCGGATAAGTGACCACAAAAATTATCATTTCAAGCTTCTCCGTGCTTCGGAAGGCACGTAAAGTCGCTGGTCCCGGCTGCATTAGCAGTCGATAAGAACCACCAACCCGCACTGGGCCTGCGTGGTGGTTTATGGCCCGTTCTCCCTATCTATCCATAGTGAAGGCACGTGTTCCAGCAGTGGGGACGTTAATAAGCTGGTAATTTTTGTTCTCTTTCAGTACCTATATCGCCAAGGTTGCATGCAATCGATCACTCACATACGTAAATAATTTTATAACCGGTAATATAATTTTATTTATTTGTTTTGTTGTTACATACATTATTCATCGTCATATCTTATTGTAATTGATGATGATGATGATAACAACCTCAGCAGTGGATCGTCAGTCACACTGATCAATTTCGCGACCATTGTACATAGTTAGTTCGCGGAACTCGTTAAAGTGGGTCGGGTTGTGGCGCTAAGTTATTTCATTATAGCCCATTCAGCTCTTATCTTCGTGTTCGTCATCGGTAAGACAATGAATGTCTTGAAGATGCCACGGTTACCTCTAATGCTGAAAAAAGCCCTTTTCCTTGTAGCGTATTTCATTTCGACTTCAGACCCTAAATAAAATAAAAACTAGAACTCTATTATGGCACTACAAACAGCTTTAAAATTCTTAATATAAGTCATCATCACAAATTCAATTCTAATTATTAAAATGCAAACACCATTTTTTTTGTTTGGAGAGAGCTTGCTGATTGCCTCAGACGGCATTTTCAGCTTCACCGGGCTTTTTTGGGGGCGGCGACAAACTTAACGGGTACCTCAAAGCCGTGTGAAAAGAATCACCTTAGGAGGTTTTTAGAGGGTACGGCATCTCGCACTAGTGCGTGTCCGCGTGCCCTACTAGATTCTCCGGGGGTTTAGGATCGGATCAGATTTTTTGTAGTAATAAAAGTGATTTTGAATTTTTAAATTTTGGGTTTGTGATCACCAACCCGCATTTGGCAAGCGTGGTGATTAAACCATTACCCATAAATTGTAGCGATGACTTAATTTCAATGATGGAGGCATTTGCCCAGCAGTGGGACAGTTATAGGCTGTTTACTTATACATAAGTAAACAGACTACAGAATGCAAACCACGTAATTATACATAATTACGAGGTTTGCATTCTGTAGTCATGCCTTATATAGTTAATTAATTAATTTACACCGGTTTTGATGACGCTATTTATGAATCGCCAGTGACTCAGAAACTGTAAACGTTCACAACCTTCTTTTGCATGGCCACTCCATTTGCCATGAAATCAGACGGAAAACTCAGTCGCTCTTTGTAAAACCCAATGCTCATTAATTGGAGTGACTAGTAATGAAGGTAAAAGTTTGTAAATGTTTTTATTATTCTCAAAGGCAAATGAAAACACTCGTCATTTGAATGGAAATTGGTTTCTTTTATTATATTTACCAACAAACAAAACAAACCTGGCAATACCATGTATAAATTAAAATAAATCTACTTCTAATGGTGTAAATTCAAATTCAATTTTAATAGTATGACAAAAAATGGAGATATTAAAATAAAAATTGTGTTGTTGATATAAATACAACAGTAAAAAACAGTACAAAAAAGTACAAAAGTAAAACGATAGCTCAATTGGAAGAGCACCTGACCCGGTATGTCAGGAGGGTGCAGGTTCAAATCCTGCTCGTGGATTTTTTTTTTCAACATTTGTGTTTTTGTAATTTGTTTCGCAACAAAATTTGCGTTAAAATTATATAAACAAAACAAAAACATTTTACAAAAGTAACCTACGTAGCGGATCAGCAAGCTGAAGTGGCAATGGGCCGGCCATATTAGTCGCAGAATTGATAAGCGGAGACCGTGTATCGGCCGGCAAATGTAGTGTAGGACGCCCTCAGACTAGGTGGAGCGGCGATCTTCGCAAGGTGGCTGGCAAGAGCTGGGTGAGAGTAGCCGCGGATCGTGTCCAGCAGTGGACTGGTATGGGCAGATTACGAATAAAAATAAAAATTGTGCCGTTCGGTGCTTTGGAAGATCTTATAAGATGTTGATCTTTGGGGGCGGCGAGAAACTTAAAGGGTTCTTCAAGCAGTATGAAACGGATCACCTTCGGAGGTTTTCTAGAGGGAACGGCATCACGCACTAGTGCGTGTCCCAGTGCCCTACTAGACTCTCTGAGGGGTTCGGATCGGATCGGACTTTCATGTTACCAACTGTCGTTGAAACTTGCTAACCTATATTAGGGCATAAGATAGCCGGCCTCATTAGTTGAGGACTCCGGGTGAAGTGCGCTTCCACCATTGGGGTGAGATGAAGACACTGTGCTTACCTATAAGGTATTAAAAAATACCGCATGTTCTCGCATGTCCCTTTTTCATAAGAAAATGCCTGAACTCAGCAGTGGTACGGTTATAGGCTGATGTTGATAGTGATGTGGGGCTATAATACAATTAAAACATTCAGCGCCCTAGTATATTTATTTGTCTAAGTATTCTGAATAGGTACTAGTATAAGAACTTACAGCCTGTTGAGCCAACACGGTGAGGCATATAATCCCTGCAATGAAATTGAAGCATGCTGCCGTCTCGTCCCAGCGAGACAGTGTGTCAGGTCTTTTGAAATATACACCACAAGTTAAAGACCTAATCCAACATTCCATACCTCATTCTGTTCCGAAAACAATATTAAAGAAATAGTTACACTCTTAAGTCCTATATTTTCTTGTGAAAATTTTTTGTAAATGTAAAATTGTCAAACTTCATACGGTTCTTCTTAGCGACTTAAGAACTTACTAGTCTTTTGAATGTCACGTTTATCTTCTTGTAACATCCACGTAAAGATGAATGCGATTAAAGATGCAGCAGGTACAGCATAGAATAATTACGAGTGTGGAACGTAATTAGTGACGATTGTTCACAAGGAGCTCCTAATGAAATTCCGAGTGTGATCGGCATCAGAATGCATCGGTCCTCAGCTCTGGCTGGCTCGAGAATGCGCCAAGACTTTCCTAATAGTTTTGATTCAGCTCAAGTCGTTAGTTCCCAATTGTTGACTAATGACTAAAAGGAATTCGTATAGATCTTTCGGGTTGTGCTCAAGTCGTGGTTGATATCGAAATATCTTGTTTGTGTATTATTTTTAATTGTATCTGTTCGTGACTGGCTGCAGCCACTACAAGTCGGCCGTTGTGCATCGATGTGGACTGTATTAAAACTCGGTTCTTGATTATTGCTTCTTTATTCTTCTTAAGGTGGGTCCGGAGAGCTTACAAAAGTCTGCTCTGACAGGCCGTGACTTATACACATATTATGTCGGGAACTAGCGACGTTGTGGTACAGCAGCCGGCCCATGTAGGTATTTTTACATTTTACCCTAACAAACTACCTACTTGAGCCGTCGTAATTTATGCAGCTGTCCCTTTCGCTCGGACCTCTCTTTTCTTTATTTATTAACATGTACCCTACGGTATCTCTCGAAATCTAGATACCCTACATATTTATCATTTGTACATTAAAACTTAATTAACCTATTTAATTACTTATTAGTGAGCCATTAGACCTCTTGGAACGTTTACCTGCCCTTTTAACTATAAACCTTTATTTTTGCACCGTAGAAAGTGACATGCCTGTTGCTCTCGCTGTACTTCTCTGACTTCTGCCTTCTTCTAGCAAAGTGACGATACGTGTACATTCTTCTCGCGTTAGCGACATAATAGTAAATATAATAATGACCGTGAAAGACGAAGATGACTGCCTTTTATCACTTTGATTTGACAGATTGAAAACAAAAGTGAGAAACCAAGCAAAAGTAAAATACGCGTGATTTGAATTTATTACCAAATTCGAACTTTGTTATTTTTTTTTCAAAAGAGCATTAAACCAGCTAATGCTCTAAGCATACGAGATTAAAATTCTCTTTAATATAATTAGTTTCATGCATGTAACATTATTAATTTACCTACATAGGATTTTGTCGATGACCCGTATCATCATTAATAAAATGTTTTTTGTTTTTGTTTTTGGCGCCAATTAAATTTGGGCAATTTTGGCACCAATTCAATCTCAACAACTACCGTCATTAACATCTGATCATAATATTTTTACAAATACTAAAGATCAGTTAAGAAGTAGGCAAGCTATTTATAAAATGTTTTTTGTTTTGTTTATATAATTTGAACGCAAATTTTGTTGCGAAACAAATTACAAAAACACTAATGTTGAAAAAGTTTCCACGAGCAGGATTTGAACATGCACCCTTCTGACATACCGGCTCAGGTGCTCTTCCAATTGAGCTATCGTGGTCCTAACCAGCCCGCCAAAATTATTTAACACCATTTACTTTTTTACTTTGAAAGCCAAAGGCGCCAATTCAATCTCAACAACTACCGTCATTAACAATTGGAAGAGCACCTGAGCCGGTGTGTCAGAAGGGTGCAGGTTCAAATCCTGCTCGTGGAAATTTTTTCAACATTTGTGTTTTTGTAATCATATATAAAAATAAAATTATTGCTTTGCAAAAAAACATTATGAGAAAAAGAGAAAAAAATGTTTTCATAGGCAGGACTCTTTTGTATTGGATTTCTCAATGGGCACCCATTTTGTTCCGAACTTTATAAGCGTACAGTTCCATAATTTGCAATACTGAATGCCTGGGAGTCATATAAAGCCCAGATTTTATATGATCGTTTTGCCTCAATTTCGTAAAAAGGCGAGTTTTATTTTTAAATGAATTTAACAATCATACTTGCAAAAAAAAGATGTTGCCACACATAACCTTTTCGCGGGATAGTATAATATAATATACTTTTTTCAAATAGGTCTCGTATTTACCTAATGAGAGGTTTTGTGTTTCTAAGTTACTTAAATACCTTATAATTAAAAAAAAATACGCTGTAAATAGGTGTTCAATAAAAAGTAATAATGGCATATCAACTCCTTGAACAACAAAAAATTAAATACTGGCAGGTAAATAAAGCACATTTGATAAAAAATAAAAATAAAATTATTAATTTTCTAATCTTATTTTAAAAATTGAAGTCATTTGTTTTCATCGTGACGGAGCGTGGTACACACGCCTGCACATCAACCTACCACAAACTGTCAAATTTCTTCAATAGACTTTGAATTTTTTGCCTTAAGTATATGGGTGAAAATGTATTGAAGAAATTTGACAGTTTTGGATAGGTTGATGTGCAGGCGTCTGTACGCAAAGTAAATAAAATTGAAACTGAATAAATTTACTACTGAGCAAGTAAATCTAGACTTGAAAGGAACATTTATTTATTTATTTATTTATTTAATCTTTATTGCACAATACAATAAAATAAAGTACAAAAGGCGGACTTAATACCAAATGGCATTATCTACCAGACGACCTAAGGGCTAGGCAGCAAAATTGGTAAGCAATGCGACAATGAACGTAAATGAAACATATAATACATAAATTTATAAGAACTGAAATATACATATTAAGTTTATTAAATTAAGTGATAATAATATAATATACATACCATAAAAAACTTAAATAAAAATAGACTACATGAACATACTTAAACATAACAGAAGAAAAGATGATGGGAATCTCTTACGTGGGTGTTGATTCCTGTAGAAACAGTATAGACACCATTGTTTTAAAGACCATTTTACTTTGAGCTTGTCTGACTTTTTCCATAATTGAATGGCCTGAACCGTGAAGGAATTTGCAACGAATCCTGAATGATGCAAAGGAGGTTGGAGGAACATTAGGGGTTAATGCTCCTCCATATTCTACGGTTGCGCGGTGGTGTGCCGAGTTTAAGAGAGGAAGAACTTCAACTAAAGACGACCCGCGCTCGGGACGCCACGGCAGATACCGAACAAATGATAAAAAAAGTTGAAAAAATTGTTTTGGTAGATCGTCGTGTTACTGCTCGTTTTGTAGCTGAAGAACTAAATATTTCGATAGAAAGTATCCATAGTATTATACATGAAAATTTAGGCATGAAAAAAGTATCAGAGCGCTGGGTATCTAGAATGCTTACAGACGAGCATAAACAAACAAAACTGAGGATTTCTCAAATCAATTTGGAATTTTGGACTGCTATCCAAGATGCTGGAATTGAATTGATGGGACATCCTCCATACCTGACCTTGCGCCTAGTGATTTCTACCTGTTCCCGCGGTTAAAAGAACAACTGAGAGGTCACAAATATGGCAATAATAAGGAAGTGATTGCCACCGTATATGATTTTTTAAGCGATCAAGATGAAGATTTTTTCAAGAAGGGAATCTTAGGAATGAAAAAACAATATACCAAGTGTATAAACCTCAAAGGTGATTATGTCGAAAAATAAAATAACAATAAAAAATATATAACTGCTTCATACTCATTATCACTTTTTATTGAACACCCTAGTAGTTTTATGTTTTATTTTATTATTAGCGAAGACTTTATTTTAACTATTAGGCATTTGCTCAGCAATGGGACAGTATATAGACTATTTAGTTTACTCGACTTACATTGTAAGCATGTAGGCTGATATCTAGATAAGTAACAAACTCAGACGCCGTCACCAACAAAATTCGTCATCGTTTCTAGGAAAGTTGAGAAATCGAAACTACTTTTACGCAGGAAGGTATGGAAATTTTTCAACATCATCATCATCAGTCTATATTAGTCCACTGCTGGACAAAAGACTGAGCTCGATCCGAAGTTGATCTTATCCAGATCTTGTCAGCCACCTAGCGATGATCGTCGCTCCACCTGTCAAAGGGCATTCTACACGAATTATTCCTCATAGATACACTACGAAAACTAAAAACCCTCACCAATAAAATCGTCAGCCATCTAGAAACTTTAAGAAATATTAGAACACCTACAACGCAGAAAAGAAACTTAAAGCAATCCTATAATGATCTTAGCCAGCAAAGTGGTTACGTGTTGCGTAATCCGAACAAAAAAAAACGTCTTCCAATACGAAATTCGGTAAACTATAAAAAGCCTCCCTCCCCCTGCTCTTTCAGGAGTCACGTATTCGCGCGGTTTCCCCCAACTCCACCTCAGGAACTCTTCGAAAACGAACGTTAACTTCTTAACGAAGTTTGTAATGCGAATTGCGTCTCGGTATTAATACCCCCCCCCCCCTTTGTTTACCATTCAACTTTCAATGATTGAAATCGTGCTTCAAGAGAGACAAAGTAACAGCAGTCGAGTACATGCTTATAATGCTGTTTAGTTTACTCTATCTAAAAAGGTATTTGAAATAATTTCACTTCAAACTGTTATAAGTTAAATGTTTGCTTTATCTTGTGATTTCATTTAAGTTTATTGTAAGTCTAACATTTTAGTTTATCTTATTGTCACAATTTGAAAAAAGACAAGTGTTGAAAAAAATCCTCAAGCGGGATTCGAACCCGCATCCCATGACATGCCAGGGGGCCGACCGCCTAACTCGATCGCTTTCGATCACTTTGAAGGCGAGGCGAGAGGCGGCGTCATCTTGTTATTTCGAAAGCAATATGAAAGCAATATCGGAAGCTAAAGCCTATAGCTATCGATATTGCTTTCTTATTGCTTTCGAAATGACAAGATGACACCTCCTCCTCGCCTCGCCTTCAAAGCGATCGAGAGCGATCGAGTTAGGCGGTCGGAGGGCCTGTCAGGTGCACTGCTAACTATGCTATCGTGGCTCAATCCAACTCGCCGAAATTAATCAACACTGTCTACTTTTTCTTTATAAGCCAAAGGAGCCCTATTCAATGTCGACAACTACGTCATCAACATCCGATCTTATTTTTACAAATATTGTAGGATCAGTTAAGAATTAGGCAAGCTATATTTATGACTATATTTTGCTCTCGGCTTCACTCTCGTAGGTTACACGACGTGTGATTGTTTGTAATAAAAGCCAAACTTATTAAAGGTATGTTCATGTTAGTCACTCCGTGGATTAAAATTTAATAATGACAGATTTCCATACAAACTTTCCACCCCTATTTCACCTCTCTAGGGGAGGTTTTTCGAAAAATGCTAAAACACGCCATTCTTATTTTTTGTTGAAAAATCTAAAGATCGATTAAAATATTCATTTTATTCAGTTATTAATTTAAAAATAACGATTTCCCCAAAAAAAATGGACCAGAAAAAGGTAACCCTTTTTCTGATCCAACTGTTGTCACTTCGTTTGGCCAAGTGTCTCGGCCAACTCCACTTGAGTTCCAATATCCGCTGGCACCATGGACTTTAATCTGCTCGCGGATTTCGGTGTTAAGGACGCGGACTAAAAGTGTAATGCCGAGCATGGCGCGCTTCATGGCTCTCTCTGCAACACTAATTTTGTACACATCCTCCAAGTGAGGCGCCATGTCTTAGCACCGTAGGTCATAGATGGCAGGCATTGATTAAAATGACCCTTAGTTGGACCTGTCACAAATTTGTTTATCCATTAATAAATATATTTTTTTTATATAATTATATCGCCGTGTGGCCTGGGATAAGCTATGTAAATTATCATATTCAATCTCGCTCAGTCATTACAATACCGTAAACAAATACAACATTAGTGTGTCCAACACGAATATTGTAACAGCAATTATTTGCATGTTCATCAATCATTCCATCAATTAAACAATATTTTGGCTTCACAAAATATTCATTTTGTGAAGTATTTTGTATAAAATTACAACGGTAATCCTTTTCGATTAAATTGATCAATCAAAATTTATTGTTGTATAATCAAAACTTAATTAACGCCAGACGTAACTCCTCTCCCGTGTCTAAGTAATTTGAACTTTTTGACAGTTTTGCTTTCTTCGCGGAACGGTGTAAGTTGCATAAGAAAAGCGGTAGGTATTATGAAGCCGAAGTAGGTATAATTGTAGCTGCCAAATAAAAAAATAATAGTAGAAATAAAATTAATATTAAAATCATTTATATTTAATATTTTGAATTTTGCATTAACAATTTTATATTGTAACAAGTTTTTTTTTTCATTCAATCAAAATCAAATCTATCTATCATTAAAAAAAATGTCAAAAATCATTTATTATGAGATCCTTAAATAACAAAGATTTTTGTATAAATTAGATAAAAGTTTTTTTTATTTTTTTATTAGGGCAACCACTAAGACAAACAAAAATGCCTACTAGCAATAACGAGCTTGAACATTATTAAAGGCTTAGTTCTCAATGAGAAGCAGCTACGGCTTGCAACGTAGATTAAACTTTTTCTATGTCACTCCGACATTTGAACAATAAAACAACTGATAAAAAGTAGGGAACTGCAGATAAACCAGATTCCAAATGACAACGCATGCTACGTCACCACAAAGGCGGTAATAGGGCGCTCCGAAATGTTCCTACACAGACACATTATATTTATGCAAGGCTCCGTACTCTCCGCCAATAAATACGAAGACCCGTTTAACAAGCACCCTTTGAAATAAAACACGGAAGACGTCCGCTGCGTGAAGCGGGTGCACGGCGCGGCGCCGAGCTCCGTCGCGGACAAATATGGCGGTTTTATGGTGCATATCAGTGATACGTCTCACGACGGATGGACGAGTGGACGAGCGTGTCCCGTCAACCACGCCCACAGGTGACCCGCCTCACGCAGCGCTGCTCTATGAATGTACATGAAACAGAAGGCCGCGGCGGCGGCGCCCGCGCCGAAAGGTCATGCGCCCGCTTGACGCAGCGAACGCCCTAATTCAGATCCATTATCAGTCCATTTTATAGATAACTTTATTATTTGAGCCTTTGCAGAGCCGTCTATTGAGTTATGGCGGGCAAGTTAACTCGTAGTCATAGACATAAATATTTATTTATTCACTATTAAGAAATAAAAATTCAAAATTCAAAATCAATTATTCAGTTTAGGCTACAAAAAGCTTTTAGGATCGTCATTATCAGATCGCACTTAAGAACATAAATATATTGACAGATATTTACAAAATAAAAGGCAAATATACAAACAGAATTATATCAACAGATATGACAACATAGTGTTATAATAAATTCTAAAAAAAGTCTAGCTGGTAAGAATGTCCAGAAATTTTAAGTACGGTCAGCAACGAAAATCACTGAACATAAAGTGTTCAGTGTAAAGTGTACCGTGTCATAATAACATCATTAGAAGTGAAAAAGCGCCTGATCGATTCATTACTTGCTTTGACAAAGTACTGAAGTATTATATAGGTACAAAACGTCATACATACATTAAAGTCCTCACGCATCGTATAGTCAGTCGCCGAAGAGTGCAAATATATGGGATGTGCAGACACGGAATAATACCCCACTTACTGGGAGGTTTTTCATTCATTTACTTAATCTGGTTCACTCGGTCCTGAGTTACTGAGAAAATGTGGAGCTTTTAACATTAATGTCGGGGTATGAATACGGCTACGATTTAGCTGGAGTCACACTGTAAGTCTCGATTATCCTACTTCCAAGTAATAGGTGTACATTAGTTTGAATGTAGTGTGAGCATGGTATTAGTACAAAATATTTGGGACCTAATCTGATCTTGCAATACTATTGTAATATTTAATAAGTTTGTCGTTCTCAGATTTAGTCAAAATTAAAGTAATTGTGAGGTTACCACCTACATTATTGTTTTATAGGTATACGTGATAACTACACTTGACCATCATAAGGTTGATTGAAGAAATTAAAGTCTGAATTGTCACTAAATAAATGTTATTTATTTCGTATTACTCTTGTGAACATACAGGTAAGTAAGTATAGTTAGGCGCAAGCTTATAGACCTACCCCCTTACAAATAAACAAAGAATAAGGTCCGAACAGTTATTCCGTGTTTTGTCTCTTTTACTCTAATTTGAAATAACGTTTACATGACAGGAACAAATCGCGGAATAACTATTCGGACCTTATTCTTTGTTCATTTGTAAGGCGGTATGGGTCATACAAATAAACAAACAATAAGGTCGGAATAGTTATTCTGTGTTTTGTCTCTTTTACTCTAATTTGAAATGACGTTAACATGACAGGACCTTATTCTTTGTTTATTTGTAAGTCACTAAGTGTGGTGCGACTGTTCCACCAACGCGCGCCTGGGAACGACTGAACTAAGTACTGGCGTTCGTGGTATTGTGTGAATTGTGTCCCTACATTGTTAATAACAAAATATAGCTTTTGGTAACAAAGTGCGACACATCGTAATGTCATGCCACTATTTCTAATTAATATTTAAATGTTGTAGCGTTGTACGTAGCCCCTAATAACTGTATATATTTTTTTATGATTTTGGTTTTGTATTTTTGATACTGTGATTCTTCTACAAGATGATTTTGTCAACAGTCGACAACATTTTAAAGGGCATTGTAATCCTTATAAATAATGATAAAATACAAGTATATAAACTGCAGCTGGCGTATTTTACGCGCAATCCCCGATAGCATTGTCTCGCCTCACGAGACAGTGGCCGCGGTCGACGCCCTCAGTAGTCATCTCACTAACGCTATAAGCGAATCGTCCCGGCGGGTTGTTGCGACGGGTGACCATCGCTTCAAACTGCCGGACGATGTGAGGCAATTGTTGAGGGCTAAGAACGCCGCCACGCGCGCTTACGACTCCTATCCCACTTCGGACAACCGAGTTCGTATGCGCTCTTTGCAGCGCGCTGCTAAAGAGCGCATTCAAGAGCTCCGCGGTACGAATTGGGATGGCCTACTTAAAGAGATCTCGCCCTCTCACCAAGCTTATTGGAAGTTGGCGAGAGCCTTTAAGTCGGATACAGTCACTTCTATGCCCCCGCTTAACAAACCCGACAACTCGATCGCCTTTGACGACGACGAGAAAGCCGAGTGCCTCGCCGACAGTCTCGAGTCTCAATGCTCGCCTAGCACTCTCCCAGTCCCTCAGGACCATGTAGACATGGTCGATAGGGAAGTAGATAGACTCTCGTCCCTCCCCCCAACCGCAACCCTCCCGCCAGTTACGGAGGATGAGGTGCAAACGCTCATTAGACGACTCAAACCCCGTAGTGCCCCCGGGGCAGACGGCATCTCAAATAAGATCCTTAAGATCTTACCCGCTCAGCTTATCCTTTTAATAGTAGCTATCTTCAATAGCGCCATGTCATCGGTTGTCATAGGTATCCATAAACCCGGTAAACCGCGTAACGCCCCTTCTAGTTATCGCCCCATCAGTCTTCTCAAATCGCTGGGAAAACTGTACGAACGCGTTCTAGTATCCCGCTTAAGGGACTTTGTGTCCTCTAACAATATCCTCATAGACGAGCAGTTTGGGTTTCGCCCCAAACACTCGTGCACCCATCAATTGCACCGCCTCACGGAGCATATTCTATCCGGCCTCAATAAAAGGGCCCGTCCCAAGGGCACCGGAGCTCTTTTCTTCGACGTTGCGAAAGCGTTCGACAAAGTTTGGCACAACGGCTTAATTTATAAGCTTTACCAATTTGGCGTGCCAGACAGACTCGTGCACATCTTACGAGACTATTTGTCGGATCGCTCCTTTCGCTTCCGCGTCGAGGGAACGCTCTCCACCCCTCGTCCCATTCGAGCCGGTGTTCCGCAGGGATCCGTGCTCTCCCCAATCCTGTTTGCGCTTTACGCAAACGACATTCCGAAGACCCCACGCGTAGAGCTAGCTCTATTCGCGGATGACACCGCGCTATATTCCTCTGGTAGAGATAAAGTCGCGGTTTCCAACCGACTCCAAACGGCCGCCAACAACCTCGGCGTTTGGTTTCGCAAATGGCGGATTGAAGTTAACCCCGAGAAAAGTGCCGCAGTGTTCTTTTCTCGAGGTAACGACGATCGTCGCCCTCCTATACGTTTATTTGACCGTGCTATCCCTTGGGTAAAGCAGGTGAAATATCTCGGTGTCACCCTCGATAGAAGGATGACGTTTGCGCCTCACCTTAAAATCGTCCGTAACAGGGCCGCGTTCATATTAGGTCGATTATTCCACCTTATAGGCAGGCGGAGTAAAATGTCTCTTAGACATAAGACGACAATTTACAAAGCTTGCATCCGCCCCGTCATGACTTACGCTAGCGTAGTTTTCGCGCACTCCGCGCCCTCCTATTTGTATCGCTTACAAACCCTCCAGAACCGTTTCATGCGTGGTGCCACGGGTTGCCCGTGGTACTATCGCAACGTAGATCTCCACCGCGATCTTGATCTTCCCACTATCAAAGACTTTATCAAGGACGTTTCCATACGTTACTTTGATAACGCCCCCCACCACCCTAACCCGCTTGTTGTGGCGGCCGCCAACTATAATGTTGGAAGCCTTCCACCAACAAAACGGTTCATGTCTAGGCGTCCTAAGCACGTCCTAGATAACCCCGACGATCCCATAACGGTTGCGAACGCCCCCCCGCCCGATCCTCTAAATGACAGCACACATTTACAGAATACACTAAACATGCACACCAGTTTAGGCCCAAGACACCGTACTCGTAGAACAAGGGTACGAAGAACTGGTTCACACTCGCTCTACACCAGGTTCAGACATGTACCTGGTCGGTTCTCTCCTCCTCCACGGCCCGGTCAACCCGAGCCGAGGTCCGTGCCTTTAGAGGCGCCCTCGGGTTGCTCCGCTCCCCGATCCGATCCGAACCCTTGGGAGAATCTAGTAGGGCACGGGGACGCGCACTTGTGCGCGATGCCGTTCCCTCTAGATAACCTCTGAAGGTGATTCGTTTCACACGGCTTGAGGGACCTTTACGTTCCTCGCCGCCCCCAAAAAGCCCGGTGAAGCTGAAAATGCCGCAGCGGCAATCAGCAATCTCTCTTCAAAAAATTTTACGCGCGGTTGTACCTAGCGTAGCGTGCATTGGGCGTCTTTCCGTGTTCTGTGATTGGGCGCATAGAGTACAGTCTGCTACTGTGATACCTGCAGTAAGCGAGCTACAGTACCGACCTACAGTTATTGATATAGAAAACTAACAAGGTTAAAAAAATGTTTTTTTCGACAACTCCGTTTTTTTTCCTTCGCTAAAGTAATGTATATCAACAATAGAACCTCCCCTAAAAGATTGTCGATTGTTGTCGACGTCATCCTGGAGTGTCTATAAATATATTTATTTCGTTTTAAATGGGGTCCTTCAAAAGAGGCGTGAAGAGGCACCTTGTGGGCCGGCAGGGCGAGGGTGACTGATGCTGCGTTGTTTTCACGCTGCACCAGTTGTCTTTGTCGTCTGGACACCATTTCCACAAAAAAAAACATTTAATTAACTAATTGTCTTCCGCTTTATCTGATTTTATTTAGAAATCTATCTTGCAAAATATATTTAAATGTTAACGTCATTTTCATAACATAACTTAACGTTGTGTCTTAAAGTCAATACTTCTAAAGTCATGCAATCTATGGCGGAGTGATGTATTCTAAACAAGTCTTGCGCTCCAGCGGAGTGGTTCAGGTTTGCCAGGAAGAAACACGTGGAAGGCGAACTAATGCTTTCTTATCTATTTAACTTTAATTTATTTCATCAATTCATTATGTACTTAATAGTTTCTAATAATAATGATAACGAAGAGCCTCGACCAACATCTTAAGAGGCTCTCGCTTGATGGTTGGATCAAGGGTCAGATTCAGAAAGCAGTACTCTTTGACACGGCACGTATTGTCAGGAGGTTCCTCACTCTGCAGCCCTGACCACCGGTAGGTTAGGCCCTGCCCCGCTGCTGGCGGTACTTATAATGTTTTATTGTTTTTATATAAAAATATTGTAAAAATCTAGTTTTAAGGAAGAAAATAAATAAAGGGTATAATAATAAAACAAAAATAAATAAAAACAACCACTGCTCTATCAAGTAACCCTCCCCGCGCCATTCCAGGTGCAAAGGTGCCCAACACACTTGCCGCATTTCCACTTTGAACAGCGATAGACAACCTTTGCACCATTAATGACTCGGAGCGAGCGCCTGTCTCGTAGACGGCGCCCCACTTCTCTGAAAAAAAGATATGAAGAACCTAGTCTTATCGTCATATGTAAAACAAATATAAATAAAGAGCTTCCATCAAATATTTGTTTTAGCGAGTAGGTACCTAGACTTTTAAACCAACTTAAACGCCATTTTTCCTAACCTTGGACCAAAAAGGTCTGTAATAAGAGTTTTTACTCTCCAAAACTTTCTGGGAAGCCCTCTGTCACAATAGAGTTGTTCGAATAATGGCTGTTATTTAACTACTTCGTCGAGATTATAAGTCCGTCAAGATATTGTTTTTCTACTAAGTGTTTTGATTGAGTCCCATTGATGGTCGGAAAAGTCGACGGCGTTATTGGAGCGAATAAAGGGTTTTGTCTAAAGGAATAAAAATTATATTTTAGCACACTTTCCTTAATAACGTTAGAATTTTTTCAATACGTTGTCATTTTTCAAAACGTTACGATGTTTAAAATTTTGATTTATCATCTCAGCTACCACATAACGTTGCAGCCCCTCTGGTGGCCAGTATCCAAAAGGAGGATTCCTGTGTAAAAAAAGGTTCATCATGTCGCATAGTGATTGAACATTCAAATGGGTCTGTATGGGGAAGTCTGAAACAAATAGAAGAAAAGGTTTGCTTCAAGAAACCATGAATAAAAGAAACATTGAAAGTTATATGAAATTTTCCTTTATATTCCTTTTGAAAAAAGACAAAAAAAATCCACGAGCGGGATTCGAACCCGCACCCCATAACATGCAGGGTTAGATGCACTGCCAACTATGCTATAGTGGCTCACGTGGCTGTAGTTGGCAGTGCATCTGACCCGGCATGTCACGAAGTGCTGGTTCGAATCCCGCTCGTGGAAATTTTTCAACACTTTGTCTTTTTTCAAATTGAAAATTGTTCGCAATTGTGTAAAATTATATTAAGCTTATCTACTAGCCCTCTATACAATACGCTCATTATTGTAATCTTGCTGACGAGACTTTTCGTCTAATATGGCAGTCCAAATTCTTTTGCTAGCTTAAATGAATTATCTTGTAAGGAAAAAACGGATAGAGTCACTTAACTAAAGTTGCTGCCTTCGCAAAACTTGTACTACACACGGAAATGAGTTACGGCGAACAAGTGAGAAATAACAATGTAAAGCTTTTTTTTAAAGTACATTTTTGTTTAAGGGCAAAGTGTACATCCGACGTTCTCAACACCTAGTAGCCGAGTCAGCACTCCGGCGACACGATGTCACGCGAACTTACAATGGAGCGGGATTCCGTGCCCCGCGTGTGAATTATATGCGGCTGTGTTTATACTATACAGGGCGTCCCACGACCATGCCACATGGAGGGAAAGTACCTTCAATATTGTAGATAGAACATTTTACTGAAAGAAGACATTATTTTAATTTTAAAAACAATTTTAACTGCATTCATAGATTTTTGAATAATTATACGTTTGAACCGAGAATCGAACCCGCTACACGAGAAAAAAAAACGTCCTGTAGCTTTATCATACCGATCGAAAGGGTTCATCAGAACGATTATTTTTTGCTTAATAACATAGTGTCAGAAATAAAAGGAAGACCATGAATTTTAACATTTTTAATACAAAATTAATCAATTTATCAAATGCTCAAAATGTCTCCCCTCCTGTTGAATACAAAGTTGCACTCTTTTGATTATTTCACTCCCTGTCGCTTTTTTGATCTTGCTGTGGTGGATATTCAAAATAATACGTCTAAGTTCTGTTTGTAGCTCGTTGACACTTTCATACGTGTTCTTGTAAACAAATTTTTTACATAACCCCATAAAAAAAATCTAACGGGGTTAGATCTGGGGATCTTGGCGGCCATTTTGTTTGTCCATTTGTCCCGATCGAGGGACGAAAGTGTTCATTGAGATAGTCCCTTGTTCTGTGACTGTTATGAGCCGGAGCCCCATCTTGCTGAAAAATAAGGTTTTGTCGTTCTGCAACCGGAAGGTTATTATTTATCTCATTTCTTAAAATCTCAAGTATTTCTAAGTACCTTTCCGTATTCAAATGCCCTTCGTAAAAATGTACTAAGAGGACCCGGTTATTTACAATCCCACACTAACAGTTGAACGAAAAACGCACTTGATTATTAGTCTCGCGGATACGTAAGGGATTCTCTCTGGACCAAATGCGATTATTGTGGCGGTTGTACATACCATTGTTGCTGAAGTTTGTCTCGTCTGACCAGATAATATTATTTAGAAAATACTGATCCTCTCGGATGAGCCTCTCGATTTCATTGCAGAAAATACGTCGTCTTTCATCATCACCCGGCAGTAATTTTTGCACTAGTCGCCCTTCAATGTAACTTTTGAATTTGTATTTTTTCAGTACACGGTGTATTTTGCTTTTTGAAATTCCGATTACTTCTTCACCTTCTCTCACTGAACTTTTAGGATTTGCCTCAAAGTAAATCAAAATGTCGAGTTCATCGTCAGTGTTTATCATTTGGTGCCGCGGTTGTGGTACGCGATGATCGAAACGTCCCAAATTTAGCAGATTATCCACCAACCGTTTCATAATAAATCGAGATGGTGTATTTCTATCAGGATATCTTTCGCGGTGCCATTGTAAGGCTAATGTTATGTTTTTGTGTTTCAAAAAGTATGCTTCCATTAAATCAAAATTATTTTGAAACGCCATGGTTATGTGAAAAATTCACAATACAATGCAAAAACTCCACAATGAAAATCACAGATACAAAAGAATAAAAATTTGAAAATGGAACACATTTGAATTATTTCTTTATAATCAGCCAGCCGCATTGCGATGAACAAAATAATTTACGCGTCTTTCGGCTCAGGATACGGCTCGATTTGTTGCATACAACCAGGTACCTGTTAATTACGTATCTCTTTATCATTTTATCATGCACTTAAATTATAATAGGGAAATGATGCATATTTCTCAAGTGGGTACATTGATTAGTAATAGGTACTTATGATAATGTCAGTTGTATGTCCTTACGGCAATGTTAGCTTTTCATTAATCTGAACGAAATTCCACATAAAATGTTAAAATTCATGGTCTTCCTTTTATTTCTGACACTATGTTATTAAGCAAAAAATAATCCTTCTGATGAACCCTTTCGATCTATATGATAAAGCTACAGGACGTTTTTTTTTCTCGTGTAGCGGGTTCGATTCCCGGTTCAAACGTATAATCTATGAATGCAGTTAAAATTGTTTTTAAAATTAAAATAATGTCTTCTTTCAGTAAAATGTTCTATCTACAATATTTAAGGTACTTTCCCTCCATGTGGCATGGTCGTGGGACGCCCTGTATACTATTTGGAACAATGTTGAAATTGTGTACAATTTGGTAAAACTGAAATATAACAACGTAAATAAAAATCCTAATTAAAGTAAGCTCGACACGAACTTGTCCCGTGTACACCTGACGTTCTCAACACCTAGTAGCCCAGTCAGCACTCCGGCGACACGATGTCACGCGAACTTTCAACGGAGCGGGTGATTTGGGATGCCGCGTGTGACCCTTATACGGTTGTGTTTAAACTAGATACTATTCTATTACACTGTGGCAACGGTACACCGAAAAGATTGAGACTTTTAGGGAACCGCTTTTTTTTAATGACTTCAAAGAAGAGTAATTCGTTGTTTACTTTTTCAGTTAAAATTTACTTTGACGGACATATGTAGTATTGTGTAGTAATAGAGACAGTCCTTTGCACTACAAAAATGTGTTTAAAGTTAAACAATGGCTAAATACGTGTTATATACTGCTTAAAAGTTGTCTCTGTCCAAAAATATTTGCCAAATAGTGCCAGCATCTGTTTTAAGCATTGTTTAACTTTAACCATCGTTTTATGTTTTACTTTTTTATTTTCAAGTGCTAATTGCTTAATAATTAGCACTTGAAAATAAAAAAGTAAAATTTACTATAGCGTTGTGTTATCAAATTTGTGGTATTTCATCTGCAAAGATGAATCTGCATGGCCATCGGTTGCAACGACCGTTTGGATAGATGGCGCTAGTGCCGCTAAAAAGCACTTAAAAACATTAAAATAGCAGTGATAAAATTCAGCGCTTACGTCAGCCTTCCCGGTAGCATAGCGGTCAGTGCAGCCGCCCGGATTGCGGAAGACCCAGGTTCGATTCCTGGCTGGGTCGGGTGGGCGTTTAATTTTTTCACTGTATTTTATAAAATTTTATGAACATCGTTTTATGGTATGGTATGGTGGGTAAAGCAGAATATGTTTAAGGAACCGTCTATGTAGTCTAGTCGTTAAGATCCAAAAGTCACCTTAAAAGGTTAAATATTTTTGGAATCTCTTTGGTTAATGGTAGGACTTTTTCTAAGTCCGTCTGGCTGACAGTAATACGCGTAAGATTTTTTCACGAACGAATAGGAAGCTTTTTAACTAGGTAACGTGCGGTGGGAGGATCCGATTGGATGGCGACCACCTTGATGCCTATTTCTGCCGCAAAGCAGCATTGTTCCGAATCTGTGTTTTTGGTTTGAAGGGTATTAGATCTAGTAAAATTACAGGGCGTAGAAGTATCAGGACCTGCGTTAGGACAACACGTGAATTATCTCTCTGGACTGTGGCTGTTTTCCATTTTCAGCCGTATGCTTGCGCTCACATTATCATAAAACATAATTAAACAGAACTGTCTGCCTATTGAAGTTTTTAGTAACGGGACTCTTACCATGTTTATTATTTTTAGGTATCTGATATTACGGCATAGTTGCAAGTGCCATGATCACGGATGTACTGAAGTTATTGCGGGTGGATGTTAACGACAGACAAAACGATCTACCCTATTTTAGTCGTTTTTAGCGCTCAATTTTATATTTATATATCTCTGCTGATATTAAGTGATGATATCGCCGAGGGTGGAAGCGCACTTCACACGGAATCCTCAACTATTGAGGCATCCTCAATCCTAAAAAAACCTCAAAAACCTCAAAGATCCGCAAAAAAACCGGTGTAACTGACATAGCACAATCTGTCACACAGCGCAAGTGGCGATTGGCTAGACACGTGTCTCGTAGGGGGGATGGCAGGTGGAGCTGGAGGCTACTGGAATAGGCCAATACCGGGAAAAAGAGGCGTGGGACGTCAACCTGCCAGATGGGCTGATGACCTTGTGAGGACGGCGGGCAGGAAAGAAGTTGGATGCGAGTGGCACAAGATCGGGCCAAGTGGTGGGTTCATGAGGAAACCTATACCTAACAATGGGCGTATTATGGTTGACGAAGAAGGAGAAGTGGTCGTAATAGTTCAAAAAGTTAGAACTGTCCATGTATACGAAGAGCTCGATGGCGCAGTGGTTAACGCGCCCGATCTGCGAGTGCTGTGGTTAAAGCAACTTTCGCAAAGGCCAGTCATCGGATGGGTGACCAAAAATTAATAATCTCGAGCTTCTCCGTGCTTCGGAAGGCACGTTAAGCCGTTGGTCCCGGCTGCATTAGCAGTCGTTAACAACCACCAATCCGCACTGGGCCCAGCAGTGGGGACATAAAATGAGCTGCTGATGATGATGATGATGTATACAAAACACATATATCCGTTGCTACGCTACAACTTAAAGGTAGTAAGTAAAAAGTAGCAAATACCTTCGCATTTACAATACAAGCTAGGATTCAAAGGAGCGGAGTAGTCCTTTCACGAGGCTTGACGTTAATAGTAATTCTACGCCCTTCAAGGCGACAGGGGAGAATTAATTGTGGAGACACCGACGACGGCCGTGGAAACAGAGATAACAAGACACGAAATAATTGTAGCGGCGCCCGGGACAACAAAAGTTACGTAGTTATAACCACTAAATAATGATACCCCAGTAGGTTAAGTAAGTAAATAACCTATACTGTCCCTCTGCAAGGCTAAGACCTCCTTGAAATTAAGTCATCCCTACAATGGGTATTGGCTAAATCTGCTAATTGCCAATACCCGCTTGCCAAATACGGGTTGGTGAAAAATCCGAAACACGAGTTGCCCGACGTGGAAATTGAACCTAGGACCTCCGGGCCGGTCGGCCAAAGAGGCGTTCCATAGTGCGTATTTGTTGTTTTGTTCTTTTATGTGCCTAATAATATTTACTATCCAAAATTTTCATGATAAAGTCCCAAAAAAACCCTACTCCAAAGGTCAAAAATTCGTGTGTTAACAGTTAGCCAGTTTTTTCCTCTTGTTAGTTAGTTTGCATTCCGAAATCTCGTACCATCTCAAATCAGTCTGAGCGCAGCTGTTGCAAAATTCCGTGTCCGTAAGAGAGTCTTTATGTCGTGGCCAGATCTTAAAATTGATCACTTTATGATGTAATCGACCATTTCAGGAAATGGTTGTATTTCATGATATGCCCAACTTAAACTGATTATATCGTTTGATAATATGCCCTTCCACATTTGGCCATATCAATAATGTCCGTGTAAATCCGTGTAAAATGTAATGTAGAAAATAGGTTAGGTTAAGTTAAAAACTTTTTCCCCAGCGAAGCGCAGCGTAGCGAGGGCCAGTCACGGAAGGAGAGGCATTTGATTGTACAAATCGATTGTATCGACACAAAAAGTAAACGATATCAGCGCCTCTAACGGTGGGTAATGTAAATATTTTACGATATGATTACTAAAGTTAGACCATTTCATGAAGTAGCCGCGCGTTTAGTTGCCCATATCGAGAAACGATTTCTCACCATTGATCTGCCCAAACCACATGATGTGGCCAATAGACAGTGAAACATTTCATGACGTTCTCTATTTCGTGAAGTGAGCATATCTACGATATGGCTACGACATATATGTGTGCGTTGCTCGAGCGCGTTTGTATGAAGCTTACCTTCTGGAGTCTCTTTATCTTGTGGTATCACACTTACATTAAAGCTTTTGCGCGGTTCAAAATTAATTTAATGAGCCTTTTCGAATGGGCTAACTGTTAATAGCCAATTTTTTAACCTTTGTGGTAGGGATTTTTAAGACTTATCTTTACGATGAAATTTTTTGATAGTTAATTTATTAAAACATAAAAAGGAAAAAAACAACAACAAAAACATTTTTAAATTGACATAATTCATTTATTGTTTGACCATCAACAGAGTTATAATAAATAAAAGTCAAACAATTAACTAATTTAAAGCTAACATATTGAGTTTTTCTGCTACACACGGGCAAATACCATTTTGGTTGGTTTTAACTACCCAACGTGTCCTTAAGGATAAACATCACCTTTTTTCACCTTTAAAACCTATAAGAACTTAATGTTACTGAATAACGAATACTTTACCATATTAGAACTTAATGATTTATACCGACCTCACGTTCCACAGTGAAACTTTGCTTACCTACTTACTAATAGATACTGCTTCATCGTTATCAGGCTGTTATACTAACAATTAACGAGAGGCACATATACCCTAATCCTCGGTACGCAGCAACCAGTCACTACCTGACGCACGCTGGTCATCATTCCACCTTGTTCAGCCAGGGCACCACCCCACACAACGTTTGCTAAGTCACAATCCTCACCCAAGAACTGATCTGCATCATCAGTGATTAGTGACTTTAGATTTCGTGAAATGAAGAAAGGGTTCGATTGGATAGTCAATAGAATGAGATATTAAATATTTATAAAATTATTATTTTTCACTGTATTTTATAAATATTTAATTTCAGTGCAGCAAGCACTTAAGAAAGTAAAAATTTACTAAAGCGTTGTGTTATCAAATTTGTGGTATTTCATATGCAAAGATAAATCTGCATAACCATCGGTTGCAATAACCGTTGGATAGATGGCGCACTGTGCCGCTATTAGCACTCAAAAAATTAACAAAGCAGTGACAAAATTCAGTGCTTACGTCAGCCTTTCCGGTAGCATAGCGGTCAGTGCAGCCGCCCGGATTGCGGAAGACTCAGGTTCGATTCCTGGCTGGACCAGGTGAGCGTTTGATTTATTCACGGTATTTTATAAATATTTAATTGAGCTTCAGTGCAGCAAGCACTTAAAAAATAAAAGTAAGAATGAGATATATTATCCCATATTTACAATAGAAGTTGTAATTAGTTAAATATGTTAGGTGCTGTTGATCCTATATTAATAGGTAAATAAAAGAGAAGCCTTGACTGAAAAACGATAGACATCACACAGCACAAAGCCTAAAATTTTTAACACTTTGAAAGAAAGCTGAAGTTTCGCAGGCAAGTTTTGTCTTCATAACGTAGGCAAGAGAACGGGATTTCCCGAGATTCCCTCGGGATCACGGTATATGGTTATCTACGAAGACAAAATTACGGGGTCACTAGATAATAATAATGAAGAAACTGGGAAAAAACAGCACCATACGAATTGAAATTACAAAACTTTTAATTTAGAATCGTTTGTTTAACAAACCCCTCTAGATCACGAATGCCAGTGAGCAACCCACCAAGCGGAAAGTTCACAACACAAATCGCAATTTGTTTCAATTTGATACCAATTTCTCGCAAAATAAGACGAACGGAAAGAAATATCTGATTTTTTAATATAAAAAAGGAGCGGAACGGAGGCAATTATTGCTTCCCTTATTCTTTATTTCGGTCCTGTGAGCCGTTTGAAATCTGAACAATAAATTGTATCCTTCCCACCATAAATTTTCATTTTACGCCTTCCACTTTTGTTGCATAATCTTTGGCGACAAAATTTTCTACAGCCATTTTAGGGTTTCGCGGTCTTGTGATGTAATCATAATTTTATGATATAGCTGATTGAAAGAAATTAGCTTAGCTGTTTTCACTTTCGCATTGAAATAAATCATGTATTTCAATACAATTAATTATAGGCTTATTTAATGATACCCGAAATAAATAAATTTGCTCATTTTGGTTTAGTATCTAACAATTTATTATGACTGTTATGTAATGATGTTTGTAAATATGGTATACGAAAAAAACGGGGTAAAATAGTTTAATAAGCACATAATTATTAATCTTAAAATATATTTTTTGCATGTATGTAGAAAAGTACAAAAAAGACACATATTTTAATACGCTGATAGGATGGTTTAAGCAATAGCAGATACTAACATAACCCTAAAAATATATTATTATAAAAACAATCACTTTCTGTTCTGAATTTCGAGATGTGGGTGGTTGTAGATGTAGGTTGCAATATTTTCTAAAACAAGCTATTAAAATTTTTACTTCAATATTTATAAAAAATCAAATCAACCTTGCATTAGTAACTACAGAACCTTTGGTACATAATCATCTTTTCGCATTTCTTCTTAAATGCTTGGTGTTCATTATTCCGGGAGCAAGTTCCAAGTGGATATTTCTGCAGAATTATGATAACTAGTCACTGCAATGTGACTGCGTAACTTCAACATTATTAAATTTATTTCGATGGAAATTTATCTTCTTATCGATGGTTCCCGCCCGGACCTTGTGACAGTAATTTATGGTTGTCGAATAAGTTTCGCGTTATCAATTTGCGAGTTATCAAGTGTCGAGGTTATTAAAATATGAGCTGCTTAATTCTGAAAGACGTTAATTGACAGCTGCGTCAATGTTATTTAGGGGACAAAGTTAGATGGCTGTTAGATTTGAGACAACAGTTTGGATTTTATTTAAGACTAGCTGACCCGGCGGGCTTCGTACCTCGTTGACAGTTTCCATGATAACAAAACAAACAAATAATTTTGTATTGGAAAACAAATGTCAA
Organism: Eudonia truncicolella; assembly: GCA_949315975.1. Taxonomy (NCBI): domain Eukaryota; kingdom Metazoa; phylum Arthropoda; class Insecta; order Lepidoptera; family Crambidae; genus Eudonia; species Eudonia truncicolella. The sequence goes on from OX438836.1 coordinate 15,327,760, forward strand.
AAAGAAAATGTTTGTCAAAATTTCAATAAAAAAAAATAAAAAACTACCAAATAGGTTCTATTCTCAACATCATATCCAAGACCTAAGTAGTAAATTGTGGAACCAAATATAGAGAAAAGGTATGAGTTTCATTCCCGTGGGAATATCGGAATAAAAATCCTATCCTACGTGTTAATCCAGGTTATAAACTATCTGTATACCGAACTTCATCCAAATTTATAATATTAGTGTGACTAGCGAATGCTTGCGTTTTTGTAGGTAGATCTGGAAATTATGACAAATCCAGTCTTATGTTTTACCTACAATTTAAACTGCATACCTCTGTGATCTAGTGGTTAAAACCATCGGGCTCAAAATCAGAGGTCACGAGTTCAATTCCCAATGAGAGTGTACATGTTTGTGTACTCAGATTGGTAAGTGGTAGGGCTTGTTTGTCCGTCTAGCGAGCTACCACCATGTCATCCTAATATGTTGTCAAAACATTAGTGTTAGTAGCATTGTTGTGTTCCGGCGGCTAGAAATAAGACTCAGTATTCCAGGTGAAATGCGCTTCCACCTTCGCAGCCTTATCGTAACTTAACATCAGGCTTACCTGATGATGAAGGCTAAGTGCTTACTCGTAAGGAACAAAGAAAAATATTTTAAAGGGAACCTCTCTGCATAATTTCAGCTTCCTAAGACCAAGAGGTTGGGGTATAAGTCTAAGTATGAATAAGTCAATTTTACTTTTTATTTACAAGTGCGAATTGCTGCACTGAAGCTAAATTAAATATTTATAAAATATAGTGAAAATAAAATTAAACACCCACCCGACCCAGCCAAGAATCGAACCTGGGTCTTCCGCAATCCGGGCGGCTGCACTGACCGCTATGCTACCGGAAAGGCTGACGTAAGCGCTGAACTTTGTCACTGCTTTTTAATTTTTGAGTGCTAATAGCAGCACTGTGCGCCATCTATCCAACGGTCATTGCAACCGATGGCCATGCAGATTCACCTTTGCAGATGAAATACCTCAAATTTGATAATACTACCTTTTTTAATATATTAAGATTAACACTATACAACGACTGGCTTTGGATTTTATTGCAGAATTTAACATGCTCTGTTTCAATCTGTACGAGAAAGCGCTTGGCCTACATCTCACGTAATGTCAAGTGTTGATAAGATCTTAGGTGGAAACTGGAAACGTGTCACCTGAGATTCTTGACTAATAAGGGCTGGCTATATTACCTGTATAACAATATTACTAACGTTAATGCAAGATGATGGCATAGATGATGGCATAGTTGATGGCATAGTGTGAGAATTCCCACGTTGGAGTCGTTCAAGGGTCAGGTTCGGAGTCATTCTCTAAATAAATTCACCTTAGCTATGTTTATTTATTTCATGATTTATATTGCATACATTGTGTATAATAAATTTATTTCCCGTTTGTATGTACTTTATTTAAAATTATTACTATTATTTAGTTTATTTTTACTTGCACCCATTATTATTTTCTTAATTTTATTATTTTTTGCCCTAGGTTGCCTGGAAGAGATAGTACTAACACAGTACAAACTCTGATATCGTTGCTAGGAATCAAACCAACATGGCAATAAAAATGTTTGACATTTTGGTGTACAAAGCAGGAGACAGCTGCGGACAAAATATAAAGATATCAAAATAAATAAAACAATCTAACGGCCAATATATAAATCAGTTCAGAACCTTAAATATTCCACTAGACTTCATAAATAGAAGTTTATCGTAATGTAACAACGCATGCCATCATCTCAGCCAAAAGACAACATGTCCGCTGCTGGACAAAGGCTTCCCCTAAGGATCTCCACATCGACTGGTTTGGTGCTGCTCGCATTCAGCGGCTTCCAGCGACCTTTACCAGATCGTCGTCGGTCCACCATGTTGGAGGCCGGCCCACACTGCGCTTTCCAGTACGCATGCCATGCAAAGTCGATAAATGTCTATCCACCGCACTAATCACAGCAAACAGTTAACCATTTACATGCTCAAATGAATCTGCGATTTCAAATCGAATGCTTAGGAGAGACGCCAAGTTAAATACTCTTGGGGGCTAACGGCTATCCAGTAGTCATATTCGAAGTCATTACGAGTCTAACTCCCCATAGACTTCTTCCAACATACTTTAGCTCAGTATTAACATGCCATGAATTTGGAGAAAACTACACATAATACATATGTATACGTAATGTATATTCTAATAACAATGTTCAGTTTTAATACATTAAAAACTTTTGTGATACATTATTAATTAAAAAAGGGGGTTTATTGGGTTGACCGCCTCCATGGCCGAGTGGCAAAGCGCTCAGCCCGATTCAAATTCAAATTATTTATTCACTAAAATACACGTTACAAAACAGTGACAGTGTTTTGAAATTAAGTTCCAGTGCATCTTGCCGTTACCGGCATGTGAATATCAATTATATAAAAATTATAATTCTAACATGCCAAAAACTAATTTACGGAGTAAAAACATTTTTCCAAAAGCCATTTACTAATTTTAGATTTGAATTCAGGCAGTGGAGTTTTCTTTAGTTCTATTAGTAATTTATTGAATATAATAATAGACATACAATATATACTTCTTTTAAATAAAGTACCGATACTCGAAGATTGTGATCACCAACCCGCATTTGGCTTTGATTAAGCTATTACCCATCAATTGTAATGATGACTTGATTTCAATGATGAACGCCTTTTTCAGCAGTGGGACGGGACAGCTATAGGTCATTTTACCTACTTACTAGCGGTAAGGCTCTCAGATATTGTGGCATAGTAAAAACAAAAATATTATTTATTACCAACAGGTGCTTAGGGTTGCACACACATTATTGGCACATAATTTGTTTTACATTTGGAAAGAGCAATTCAAAGATCTTTACAGATTATGACTACAGTTACACACCTTACACCTTACTGACAGACTTAAAACATATAAAATAAGCAATTAAACAATTTAGTTATTGAGAAAAAATGAAGAAGAGAGACCTTTCTACGAGTACTTGTGAAATAATTGTTTTCTAAAACAGTTCGAAACGTCAAGATAAAATAAATAACATTCGATAATATTATTTATTTAATAATATAATCTTGAGTTAAATATTTATTTATTTAACACTGTTTAACAAAACAGATCAATATATTTTTTCGAAAACACAATGTTTAAAAAATTTCCACGAGCAGGATTTGAACCTGCACCCTTCTGACATACCGGGTCAGGTGCCCTTCCAATTGAGCTATCGTGGTTCTAACCAGCCCGCCAAAATTATTCAACACTATTTATTTTTTACTTTGAAAGCCAAAGGCACCCATTCAATGTCAACAACTACCGTCATTAACACCCGATCAGCAACCGATTTTCAACATTGTGTTTTTTTAATTTGTTTCGCAACAAAATTTGCGTTAAAATTATATAAACAAAACAAAAACATTTTATATAAATTTTTGATATCAAACATCAATATTATATACACTATTACCGTGGAAACTTATATTAATTTAAAATAAAGTAGGAGGCAAATTGCTACTGAAAACTTCCAAGTAGGTACTTTTATGCAACTTGAAAATTTTTAAAATAATTTCCGCTCACGTCCGCACCAGGAGACAGGGTATGCAAATACTTGAGTGGCTTGATTTGAAAATTTGTGTAGCAATCTCAAACTGTTGAAGTATTAATAATACGGCAGTGAGTAGCGTTACACTGATACAGTCAACAAGTTTTATTCCCAAGCCCGTCGTAACTTGAAATATAAATAAATGAGTTTGACCTCCTTGGTCGAGTGGTTTGTACACCGGTTTTCATGGTGTCGCCATCTCTGAGGTCCCGGGTTCAATCCCCGGTCGGGTCAATTTAGATATTATTGTTTTTCTAAATTGTCTCGGGTCTGGGTGTTTTCTATGTATAACAAGTATGTATTTAAGTATTTTAAGTATGTTTATCCGTTGTCTAGTAACCATTTAACGAGTTTCATAACGAAGCTTGTATTGGGCTAGATAATTAGTGTGAGTGCAGGAAAGTTTAGTTTAGTTTAGTTTAGTTTAGTTTATTTTCTCATTTACTTAATTACTTTGACGCTCAGCTATAAAAAAAATATTTATTTTGTAAAAAGTTTTATGCTGTTTATTTTATTATTTTGAATGTTCATTTTTAAATGTCGACTACTTAGATCAATATAATTATGCAATGCCCCTGCAGGTTTCATTTTGTGATCTACGCTAGATTAGTAAAATCTTTTATGTAAAAATGAAGCAATACAACCAATTACCCCGAAGTAACTTATTTTTATGAGCATGGCAATTGGCAAATTTGTGTAAAGTTTGTTGATTAAATATACACGTATTCAATAAATGTAGGTAAGCTGTTATTTTTTAATTTATTTTACATAAATAAAATTGAGTTAAACCTTGTAACTTTTTCTAAAAAAAAAAACAATAAATAATTAAAATTTTAGTAAATATAAATCACCGAGGCATGAAACGTCAAATATAATGATACAAATTTTAATAGTGACGTACTGAAATTGGTATGTCGTAACCTTCAAATCCCCGAGGAGTTTCTACCACGTACGAACTTAATACACATCACTTCAGTAGCGGACTTAAAAATTGTATTCGCGGAGTGAAATAGAAAACGTGTCCTGGATCTAAAGAGGTGCTCCGTTGTTACTCGTGACACTGTTGCTTGGGTGCTCGCGTAAAGAGGCTACTATATTTGAACGCATTGAGTTCAAAGTTGTACTTAACTGTTTCAGACATATATCTTTTTAATTAGAATTAAGTGTTTCATTAATTGCATAAACATGCAACCAGCAGTCAGCACATGTGATATAAGATTGTGCTTAGAAAACTTAGAGTATAACCCATGGGGTTCATTGTTTCCTTTTCCTGTTTCTTTGCAAGCAATCTAAGTAATTATGTTAAAGTTGTTTTCTTCTTAGTTCTATTAATTTCTGCAATCAAAAGACTTAAAATAAATAATCTTGTTTTTTATAGGTTTCATAATAAAAATAATACCTAACTTTAATAATTTGAGAATGTAAATTTTATGAATGATTTTAAGAAATATAAATTAAACTATAATTATTATACTAGATATAACGGTCGTCAAAGGGAACAAACTAATTGGCTGAAAATCGGCAACAGTGAGAAATTTCGATAATTTGCTTCAGTGAAATGAAATGGGACTAGTCTGATTAAGGTGGTGCTTGAATATTAATGGCCGATGTAATTTGATGAACTTTTAAACAGTAAACTATAATTCTTATTGCTTATTTTTGACAAAAAAAATATTTTTGCTATTTGATTGTATTGGTTGCTAACCGTTTAAAGTATGCAAGTTAGCTGGCTTGCTAACTTGCATACTTTTTTTGAGAATAACAAAACAGATAACAAGCAACAAGCAAGTACAGTAAGCAAAGAATTGAAACAGAGATAAATATCAGCCCGTGACCACGGTCGGTGTATCTCGATTGAAACGTCGGGTATAAAGAAGGTATGATACCTTTTACTAATTAGTTTGCGTTTTTCCCCGTTTGAAATTTTTGTTTACTACAGAATGCAAAAGTTGAAAAGTGTTTAATCAACAGTAAAATTTGAACCAGATTGTAATCATACTAAAATATAAAAGCAACAATTAAGCATCAAGAAAGAAAACTTATGATCTTCTGAAAATTGTATTATTATTAGTATAAAAACTAACTTATTATACACTTTGATTATATGCATATAATTTTACGCAAATATTGTTGCGAACACAATTTGAAAAAAGACAAAGACAAGTGTTGAAAAAATTCCATTCCGACCCGCCCATGACATGCCGGGTCAGGTGCACTGCCAACTATGCTATCGTGGCTCAATCCAACTTGCCGAAATCAATCAACACTATCTACTTTTACTTTATAAGCCAACAACAACTACGTTTTCAACATCCGGTCAAATATTAATTTTAAATTAATAATATACACTAGTAACACCAAATATTACTAAAAGCCTAACAGCATGACTAACACTTAATCCGCGTTTTTATTCGTATCTCTTTACCCATCAGAATTAAAAAATCCTAGCCGACGTCTGTACAGAACCTGCGTGGTAAATTTCAAGTTTGCATGTATCCCTGAGATTTCATTCAATAAATAAAAATAAATAAATATGAGACAACATCACACACATTTTTCTGATCCCAAGGTAAGTAGCTAAAGCACTCGTTTCATGAAATCAAAAACAACAACCGTACCACAATCACCCAGACCCGACACAATATCGAAAAGTTCGTTTTCGAAATTGACCCAACCGGGAATCAAACCCGGGACCTCAGAGTTAGCGCCGCCCAAAGTCCGGCGTGCAAGCCACTCGGCTACGGAGGTCGTCAAATGCAAAATTTAATGCAGTTAGCCTAATGGCTGATTTTAATAAAAAGGAGAAATATTGCAATCGTTTAACATGAAATGTCATTTGGAGTTGATAGAGACATAATGCGAAGATAAGATGGGTGATAATCGTGATCAAAAAAGATTGTATTTGAAAGCAGTCACACAAAGTTAAAGTTAAAGAAATCTTTTTTTTTTTTAGGAAAGCCCGCAGGATTTTTTTTTCTTTCTCTCTTCTACCAATTCTGTACGCTTATGTAACATTCAGACCAACAACGTCTCTTGATGACATAATGTTATAAACCCACAAATAAGTCTTTGCGTACTTGATTACAATAATATTACATCGAATATTACTCGGTAAACCAAAATTAATAGAACATCTTGTTAATATCAACGCAGCCATGTCTAAACGCAAACATTCTGAGACAATTGTGGCATTTGTCGAAGTTATGTCAGGAATTATGCGTAATATCTGCTTGATATTAATTTCGATGTAATATCAGAAAATTAAACAATAAAGGGTTGTCATTTCTAATATTAAAAATACTTTATGTCGTAGACTACTTAGTATTTGATTAATATAAGGATTTTTTTATGAACGGACTGGATTCTGGAATGTATGAGAAAAAGTAAAGAACGGTGAAACATATTTGGTACGGATCTGTTCGCGTTCATATCTTGACGTTTTGTACGCTTTGCTGATTTAGTGGTCATAAAGAGACTAAAAGAAAGAAATATAAAGCCAATACGTATCAATTGTAGCGATGACTTAATTTTAAGGAACAGCATAAGACCGCGACTCATGGAAGTCCCTACTGCGAGCCTATGTCCCTGATGAGGGATCACAGGATTTCATCATCATCATCATCGTTGTAGTGTTTCCAACAAGGTGCTCTTCAATGACACACAGAAGTTAAGAAAAATTACCCGTTTTAATAGCGATTTAAATGCACACATGACAATTTTAATGAAAAGGTGCGTGATGTCGCGCTCGGATGGTGGCAGACTAAAAAGACCGTTCGCTTTTGAAACGAGTGCAAAATCATCCACTTAAATCTTCAATAAATAAAAACGACGTTTCGTTTTACAACAGACATATATTTTATATTTTATATATTTATACATATATATATTTAAATAATATTTTGTAAAAGACAATTAATAAATTAAAACAAACAAATAAAATAAATACAAAATTATGATTTTAAATTATTTTGAGCGCGTCGATTACAATCGTCATCACTTAATTTTAATAATGGAGTCCTTTGCCCAGCCAGCAATGGGATAGTACGTGTATGTAGGTTATTTACTTTTTCCACTGTATTTTATAAATATTTAAATCAGCTTAAAATTTATGTACTTTACTTTTTAACTAACTTAATTTGTAACTTCTACCTTACAGTATACCTATTCCGGTGTTGTAGTGTGGTGTGACTGTGATCTAATGACTTCATAACGGAGGCAGGTGGTACATCCTAAGAGAATAAAGACTTGTTTTCGTAATAAGCGATTAACTGATTCCATAAACCTGATAAAACAAGAAATTAGTTAACTATCTAAAAGAGAAGATAAGATAAGATAAGTACACCTTATTGAACACCAAAAGACATTTTGACATAAAATTACATACGCACAAAGGTATCACTAAGAGTGATCTTCCAGACAACCTTTGGATGGACAAGAAATAGAAACACAATAATTAGTGTGAAAAAAAAATCTTGCCTAAAGCTATAGTGTATACAAAAGAAAACAGAAAGGCACAAACTAAGTTAATGTTTAATCCACTATAGTTACATTGCAACCCTACCAAACTAATGGTCCACCAAAAAATTGACGAACGATAAGTGTCGAGACGTCATCCCACATCCAGTCCCACAATAAATCGACAGATGACAAAGGTCCGAAGACGGCGACAGGGACACTCGTGCTTAAATTATTGACAATAGTCATACACATGAGAGACGGAAAAAGTCCACCCGCCAATATGTCGGACGTCGAATAAGTGTCAGATTGCCGGGGCGAGTCCGAGGGCGTTGTGTTATATGTTTCGGCTTTTTGGCTTTTTTCCGCGGAGTCAATAGAAATGTTTTGCTTACCGTGTTTACGTAAGTAGTTACAGTGTGTATAAAATAAAGATTGGAGAGTGACATTTGCTATCCAACGGCGATAAGGATATAATATAATAAGGCCAGTGTTCACCAAGACTAAAAACAACTGATTATCAATAAACAGCCGATTATAACAAAACATTGTATGAAAAAAATTTATAATCGGCTGTTTATTGATAATCAGTGGTTTTTAGTCTTGGTGAACACTGGCCTAAGTTGCTAAACCGAATAAAAGATCTTCCTCTCAATCCTTTTAAGAAGCAACTATAAGAGTTATTACTCAGTACAAGAATATCTGACAGACAGGATGCTATAATTGGAATGATGTATTGTACCTTTTTTTTTAAATCAGCATGTTACTCTTTGGTAATAAATAGTATCATTATAAATAATTTATTGACATTTTATCTTGAAATCTTAGTTGAATTTTGATATATTTAATATTTACTAATAAATTAATTTTGCATGTCTGAAAAGACTAAACGTGTGATAAAAGAATGTGACAAACCACTATTAATGCAAATAAACATATTCTATTCTATTCTATTGTATTCTAAGAAAAAAGTAAGCTCAAAATTCATAATCGTTTATGTTTTCCAAAGTTAACGTGAACACTACACATTTAAATAAAACCACTTTTACGGATCTACCTACTCGCGTTTGTTATACACATTGATTTTATATTATTTAGTCCTGACGTTGCTAACCCTTTGCAGGATCCGTGGTCACAAGGAGACTGTCTCCCTGTGACTGTCCGTAAAAGAGATCTGTAAATGTTGTTATATTTAAATAATTTTGGTTACAAAAATTAGCACACGAGGCGAGTGGTTACGTTTTGCAGTTTGGTCTAAAGTGTTTTTCTATTCATTTTGTTAAGTGGAAGACCAACAGCTGATATACATTTGAAACTTAAAACTAACACCAGAAAGCCAATTAACTCACATATATAGTATTATTAAATAGTTACCACGGAGTACCTACGTCATTCATGTTTTATAAAGATGTAGTCACGAACTCTGCAAGTGATTTAAAGCGTCTGCGTATTATAATAGAGTTTAATTTTAGTTTCAAACTAATAGAAAATCACTAAACAGTTTTATCAAGTTCTAAATTCGTTCAGAAGCTTATTATGGGCAATTAATTTCATACATGCGTTAAATTATAAAATAACTTTGTTTCTTTAAAGTCGATATAGTTTTTTTTTCTAGAAAATGGTGTTAGATCTTTATTGCTCAGTCAAAATATTATTAGGTACATATAATTAAGATAAATAATTTTAAGATACACGTAGCAAACTACACTATCTGTAAACCTTAATATACTGAAGCACTAAATACTTTTTAAAGATGATTATAAGCAATATGCATTTTAATGTAATAGATGGGATGGATACCTGAGACATGGAAGTATAAAATGACAATGCTCATATTTTCCTTATTTCTCTCTGTAATCATCGCTTTTCCGAAAGAAACGAATTTTAATTTGCATTCTTATTAATTATTAGATTTATCATGTACAGTAATTTGAATAGAACAACGTACTTTATTGTTGTTTTGTTTTTTTTTATTTTCTTGTGAACTATATAGAACTGTACAACCAACTACATGAGTAAATACTCGAAAAGAGTCCGAGCTTCCTTATAGCGCGCAAAATTTATACCTAATTTGGCGGGGTTGTCATATGACGATAAGGATAAATGAAACAAAATATTTAATTTTATTTTTCATACACTTATACAATATTTACTCTAAATATTTTCTTTTTATTGATTTTGTTTTTCAATAACTTTTTTATTTTATTTTTCAGATTTAAATAAATTTAAATCTTACATAAAGTCTTTTTTAAATATAGAATTGGAAAACACTTACATGGCAGATCAGTTGTATAGTCATATACACGTTCTAAGATTTCAGTGCCAATATTTATTGCTTTAAGATCGAAGTGTTTGTGAAACTACGTGAAATAGGTAATATTTTTTATATTTCTAGCATTGTTCATACACACTGTACAGTAATTAATTTATATTTAACAGTAAACCACTCTAATTAAAATCAAACACAATAAAACCTTAAATAATTACAATATTTTATGAGCGATGACACACTCACAGAGATAACCTTAACTCCTACGACAGCCAAAACACGAAGTTTGCCGAGAGACAATAAGAAAATACAAGTAGATGCACTTTAAATCCGTTGCTAATAATAATACCTGCATGGTAATGATACACGCTCCAACAAACGCAAGTAAGAACAGCCATATTCTGATAAGACCTCTCAGCTTAAAACTTCGTCGCAGGTGCTTCTAAGAACATTTCCTACAGCTATATTGATACTTTCCACTGTCCATATAAAAGTTAAGTAGTTCTTTAAACTTTAAATTACTTGTGGAATAACTAGGTGGTGTTATAGAAGAGCCTTGCTTAGTGGCACTCTAATTCATAGCTCATGTGATAGCATAAGTGAAGAAAGTTTGTTCGGCGCAATTGTATGGTGTACCGTAAGGCATCAGTGTTCGAGACAGTAAACTAGATCTCGACACCCGTTTTTGTCGTCAAATAAAGTAAACTGCTATCAATATGCTATCATCGTCATCATCAGCTCATTTTATGTACCCACTGCTGGGGTACGAGCCTTCCCTAGTAATGGATAGGGAGAACGGGCCATAAACCTACTATATAAGGCTACTAAGGTTCTTCTTTGTGAAAACAACCTTCCGAACCAGCAGTAGAATCACATTAAATATATGAATAGTTAATTACATTATATAATATTACTATTATTGCGTGTACTCATGTTATTTTATTATATATATTTTTCTTTACTTTATAGACATGTGTACCTACTCGACGTTCATAAGTGCACTATTGTGCCTAATCTGATTTTTTTTTAATTTATTTCATTCATTTCATTAAAAAAAATTGACAAACACTATCTTACCAGCGCCGGCAGCTGATCGGATAAATGCTAGGGTTGAATGCAAGAAAACATGATTTAACCCCCCATAACTCCGTAAGACAACTGACGTGGACCCATAATACTATTGACAAACAAGCGTATTTGCTTTCTAGGTGGGTTTACAGCATTCATGTGTTAAAAACACATTAATAATAATCATCATCTCATATTATCACGCGAGCCCAGTGCGGATTGGTGGTTGTTAACGACTGCGAATGTGCTGGGACCAACGGCTTTACATGCCTTCGAAGTACGGAGGAGCTCAAGATGATAAATTTTGCCACCTATTCGATGACCGGCCTTTGCGAAAGTGGGCGTAACCTCAGCACTCGCACACCGGGCTCGTTAACCTCAGCGCCATCGAGCTCGCACATTAATAATAATAATTTAAAAAAAAACAGAAAGGGTTGGAAATATTTTTCAAAAGATACACTTATGGCCTACTGGGTTGATGGATCCGGGTTGAGTCATATGGTTCGAATTTGCTATGGGAAAGCCCCACGTAACCATCCGCATCGCACAGCCGTAGCCGGCGCTACACAAATTTTCATCCCGAAACGCAACGTTGACGCAACTAATGTTAGCGCGTTATTGATAAACAAAACGGAAAGAGACGCAATAGCCCAGTAAGTATGTCACAAAAAAATAAAAATTGAGCAATAAATAAAATATATAAAAAAAGTGTTAAAGTGTTTAAGAAAATGTTTGTTTAGTGTGTGTTAATCAAGGTAGGATATAATGCACAAATACACGTGCTGGCACATCAAATTACGACAAACTGTCAAATTTCCTCAATAGACTTTGAACTTCATTTACATGCTGTATGTTTGACTATTTATTGAAGAAAATTAACCGTTTTGGATAGGTTGATGATGTGCAGGCGTATGTAGGTAGGTTAACTTAGAATAAGAAAAAACTGTTAGAACTAAAAAGTCCCCTTACTATATATATTCAGGGGGGAAATGGCGAATAAATAAATTTATAAAAAACTAACGGCCCGTCCGTCACGGCTTCGCACGGGTGGACATTTTTTTTTAATATAGCCTATGGTGCTCAGCGCTAATGTAGCATTCTAATGCTGAAATATTTTTTTTAAATCCAGGTCCAGTAGTAAAAAATACAAAGCTTTCCTCTTTATAATATTAGTATAGATATAGATAAACCACGGACATGGTGGTACTAGGCAATTATTTTTTTTCCTAGCTTAAAAAGAACGGCTCAAGCGGTCCAATATCAACGTAAGACTTCTACCTCTAATTTACTTGTCGAATTAATGCTATCTCATCATTTGAGAGAGATTCAATGAACTATTAATAATTAAAGTTCGCAGGTTCAAAGTTACAATACGTAAGACTTTCCATTACGAATTACTTTCACTTGTTAAATTGAACCCATTCCATCAAAGACAGATTAAGCAACTTAAACAGGCTCAATGAACTATAACATAATTGGCCAAAAACATATAGATATTTAAGTATCAGTATTAATATTATAATCACAATGATATTATATTTTGGCGAATAGTGTAGCATACAATACAAACACTTTATTTGTACCTAATACATCACACAAGTAACAAAATAAAAAATAAAAAATCTATTTAAAATAACAATAATAACAACAAATGGAAACCTACATTTATGAACCTGTTTATGGATGAAAACTTATGAGCGTCGTGTATTCTTTATTATTATTATTGCCAAATAGATTTTATTGTAAATTTTTACATTTTTGATAACAATACTATACTTACAACGAATAGGACTGCGAAACTTATATTTCTGTATTGTAGAATTTACTGTTTGCTGCCTTTAAAAACAGGTAAGACTTTAACTAATCAACTTTCCCAATGCCATAGATGAGAGCCTGAACTTATTTCGAGCACTTCCATGTTTCGGAAGACACGTCGGTCTTGGTTGTTATTGTAAGATGGCATCAAAACGCAACAACCAGCTATGAGTAGATAAGCATGGTGAGTTCTGTCCCTTTCTCCTCCTGTGGTAAATTTGAAGTAAATTTGTTAATTTAGATTTTTAATTTTGTTTTTTACATGTGGTTGTATTCTATTTTTTTTTTGTGTTTATTTGTGATGGAAAGTGTCCTGCTAAAATAGGGCATTTTCCAATATTTTTGAAGCTGTAAGGGAGAAAAGAGCTGGACACTTGCTGAGTTTCTTGCCGGTTCTTCTCAGTACAAGATCTCCCGCCCAGAGTAGACTTACGAACTGATGACATAGTGACATTCACAAGAGCTACTTGTAGCCTAAACTGAATAAATTATTTTTGAAATTGAATTTTAATTTCAATTTGTGCTATTGCTAATGTGAGAAGGCCGAAGGCTCGCTCAGGCTTGAGCCCAGCAGTGGGATATTGGTAGGCTCAATTATGATAATCATGAATTTGGCACCACTGCTCAAAGAACATAATTTTCATCAATTAAATATATTTTTTCATTACTAGGTAAAATATTTTGCACATGTGGGACTCTCCCCCTCTTCCCTCATCCAGCCACTAAAAGCTCAACGAGGGGAGGGAAGATCTTCCAACTAAAGCCTTGTACTATCTCTTCTCTGCCACGGTGATGGCATCACGATTGGGATCACGAACCATCCTTTCCAAACTGATAATTATAGATCTTAAGAATTTACATACTTTTTTTAATGAAATGAAATATTGCCTGCCTATTTTACCTGCATGGAATTTATAGCATTCAATCAATGGCATATTTTAAATAATACGAGTAGTCCTACTAACATAATAAACGCGAAAGTTTGTAAGTATGGATGGATGTTTGTTACTCTTTCACGTAAAAACTACTGAATAGATTTTAATGAAACTTTCCTCATATACAGACCATGACCCAGACCAGCATATAGGATATATTTTTTTTTGTACTTTTTTTTTTTACTGTAGTCTTTGCGAATGAAGTCGCGGGCAACAACTAGTATAGATATAAAAGAAGATGTAGACTATGGAAAACAAAAGTGTAACACAGTTCACCATCGTCACACGTACCTAACTGCAAAACTCGAACTGAAAGCGACAGTCACTCGCTTTTTAATAATTCACATTACAGCCGTGTGAAAAGTAGCTTGTGCGATACTTACATTTCATCCACTACCCACTTATAGTACGGGGGCGTAGTGTCCTATGAAGGACGGCCCACCAAATTGTGTTATATTCTCGCGACTGACGTCTGTCACTGGTATGTAATCCCTTGATATTTCTTTGAACACTGTTATGGCTGGACGTAAGTTTTTCATTTTTGATGTGTAACATTATTCCGCTCGCCTTCTATTTAAACAATTTGTGGAAGTACTTTATTTATTTATTTTTTATTTATTTATTTACTTAGGTACATTATCAGGTCACATGCAAAATTACATAACAACAAATAATATCGAAAATATTGAGCTGGAATGCAACCCCAAACAATGTACACAATTTGACCGAATTCGACAATTAAATAAAGAAAGAAAAAAAAAACAACATTAATTAAATTTAAAATATACATTTCATTACATCACACGACAAAAAAAGGAGACACTACATGGAAATAAAATTGAAAATTCAATATAATTATAACTATAATTAATTTTGACTTGATTTATCAAATTTAATACTCTGAGCGAGTAGTCACTCACAGCTCATAGGTATTGTTGCCCAAATATGTAAAATAAGAAAACTAAAATCTTTCTACTAATCTCGTACTAAATGTATGGGAGTGTTTAATGTCAAAATTTTTGATACTTCTCGTTTGCTTTTTAAAAAGTTATTGATGCCATTTTACTCATTAGATAACGTACTTTCGTTATCAGTTTTAAGTTTTTTTGATATCTCTCATAATTTCGGAATAATCGCCTGTGCACACTTAACGATTACACCCTGTATATCTTGTGTTTATGCTAATGGCTGAAAGTAAATTGGGAGAGTTAATCTTAGAATTTATATTTTTATAAAGATACAGCAAAGTGCAGACATTGCTGATGAAGACTAGATAATTTCTGTAGTAAATCACTATAAGTCAACTGGTGGTTTTTATTTTTAGCGACACTAACGAACAGCAATTGTTTTATATATATATAGATATATGAAAACTGGAGTTCAAACTCACATCTTATCACAAACATGATGGTAGATGATATAGCGAGTAACAGGTTAACTTTACAGAAGACCTTTGATAGTATTCCAACATGGCGATGATTAAGTTTGCTAATGCCAGAGCTTCTACAGGACTTGCCTAGCGTTAACACTCTAATTAACTCGGCGACCTAGTAATTAACTCGGACGCAACTATAGCACCAATACCTAAGTATTATGTGCAATATGTTAGCTTAACATAGAAGCTTATATAGATTAAGGATATTCCCCCGATACTTGGGGAGTTTCAATAACAATGTAAGGACTTTATTGAGAACTTACTCAATGTTTTTGAGTGAATTTGTAAAGTGATGTCACACTGTTTTTTCGTTTGCCAACGCTCATGTGTACTCACGAGGACTTCATGGTGAATAATCGTTAATTAAGATGGCTAGTTGCAACACCAATGTGTGGCATACGCGTTGTTGATCCCTTATAAACTCTACGCCCTTTTTGACGAACCTTAATATTTTTATATGTTTCGGGTAAGCACTTGGCCTTTATCTCACTTGATGTTAAGTGATGATAAGGCCAATGGTGGAAGCGCACAATACCCAAATCCTCAACCACTGAATCACTATCTAATAATAGCTATCTTATCTCTAGCTGCCAGCACACAACAATGCTACATACATTGATGTTATGGCGACATATTTAGATAAGATGGTGGATAGCTAGCCAAGCGGACAAACAAGTGGTACCACCAACCAAACCGAGTACACAAACATGTACACGCTGGGAATTGAACCCGGATCCTCTGGATCTAAACCGGTGGTCTTTACCACTAGACCACGAGGCAGTTAAATGCCCTAAGTTGTACTTTTTTAAGGATACCTCAAGTCCATGAATGAATGAGTATTTTATAATTAAGCTCGCTATATTTTCCACCACATCGTCACTTTCAATCAAGTGAGATTTATGTCAATTTACTTTTAATTTTTTCTTAGTTGCAAAAGCCGAAAATTCCTAACATTAATAAGGATAATGTGTTTTTGTATATTTTTTTGAATTTTGCATTTATAATACTATTATTATTATTACCACAATCTCAGAGACAATGGGACGAGCCACTGCGCAAGCAAGTTCTGGAGGGGCTTTTATCCACTTCGGGTGATATGTCAGAACTCGCTCGTCTTACTGCCGTCTCCCAGAGAGAGTCAGGCCACTGGCTCCAGGCATTACCATCTGCCAATGTCGGTACCTTGTTGGACGGGCCGTCTCTCACTCTAGCGGTCTGTCTTCGTCTAGGCGCTAGGGTAGTCCACCCTCACCGCTGCGTGTGTGGAGCTGTTGACGAGCTTGGCCACCACGGCCTATCATGCGCTCGCAGTGCTGGGCGTATGCTGCGTCACTCCACTATAAACAGCATCATCCGCAGTGCTTTTGCCACCGTTGGTATACCGGCTGTCTTAGAGCCAGCTGGTATATCTCGCAGCGATGGCAAGAGACCTGACGGGATGACCACTGGGCCCTGGAAGCTTGGCAGGCCGTTGGTGTAGGATGCAACCTGTGCTGACACCGTGAGTCCCTCACATGTATGCGCCACCTTTCTTCATGTAGGGGCTGCTGCGGTAAGTGCTGAAAATCGCAAACGGCACAAATACGCAAACCTGGGTTCAAATTATTTATTTGTTCCGTTTGCGTTGGAGACATTGGGTCCATGGGGGCCGGAGGTCAAGCAGCTTGTTAAAGAGTTGAGTGCTCGCCTTATTGAAGCCTCCGGTGACAAGAAGACTGGCAGCTACCTCTGCCAACGTATTAGCTTGGCAATCCAAAGAGTTAATGTTGCAAGCATTCTTGGGACCGTTCTCATGAGCCCACAGCTGGAGGACATTTTTTATTTATAGGTTTTATTTTGTCTTTAAATAAAATTTGTTTTATTTTATCTTAGCTATAATTACAAAAACATTAATGTTGAAAAAATTTCCACGAGCAGTATTTGAACCTGGCAGGATCTTAGTTATAGAAGGCAATACCTTCATTCTTATTCCACATTAAAGAATTTCTTTTTTTTTTGGAACGAGACTGTGGCTACAGTATAAACAAGAATACAGTATTTTAACTCGGCCTTGTCCCTGAAACAACTACTTTCGGCCTCTAGGTACGTAAACAAGTCACTCCACTCGCGACTGTTGCTAAACAATGCAAACCGATATTTCGAAGCGCGTCGTTTTTTTAATTTATTTTATTTATTAAGAGACGAATAATAATAATAATTAATATTTATATCGGTTCATTTTTATTGAAATGAAGGGCCGATGTTCAAGGATTTACTTTCCAGCCCTGGCTTTGCGCCCCATCATGAACTGTTTCGTCTCTCAAAAAAACTATCCTCTCAAATGACATCCGCAACCGGCTATCTCCCTGACAGTTCATGTCACTCGACTTTATACTTTTTAAATCATCATACCAAAGACGACTAAATAGATCAATATCGAATCCACTACTTTTCGAGACTGCTCGCGCCATCTATTGAGGCAATTCAGAACTAAACTCAACAAAACTAATAAGTTTGTTTTGAAATATATTTTTTCAAATTGCTACGTTACAGTACGTTCGGTTTTAGATGCAATCGTCCGAGAAATTTATGAAATGAAATGAAATATATTTATAAGAACACAGTATAAACGTATGTAAACAAAACTAAAAAATCATAATTAAAAGCGTGTTCTAAAATGACTCCACTCAGCATTTGTTGCAGTGGACAAAAACTACAACGCTGATCTTCCGTGGAGACCCCAGATTTGTGTGAATGGTACATAATATTATTTAAAAGTAAGTACAGTGACATAAACATAAATATGAGCACACACTACTTCAAAATTGTATATAAAAAACCGGCCAAGTGCGTGTCGGGCCACGCGCAGTGTAGGGTTCCGTAGCCCATTTCAATAATGCGGACTCTGAGAAGATGGCTTTTATGAACATTTATTTAACAATGGCTCATATACTTAAATGTAGATACTACCGGTTACACACCTGACAACGTTATTTAAGTAGTTCCCAATGAGTAATTTGTACTGCGCCAAGTAAATTTTATAAGTTGGTCGACTTAAGTTGGTTGGCTGTGATAGTTTTCCTTTTAACTTCGTCATATATACAACTACCGTGAATTTTTACACATATCCAAAAACAATTATTTGTCTGGCAGGAGAGTTTTTTACTTATATTTTAAAAAACATATTTTTTGCTTCTTCATTAACTAACATTAATTTGAAAATATCGTATGAAGATAATATATGTAATACTGTATACTTACTTTCTGTGCTGTGGCTCACTCGCGTTCGTTCGTTCGGTTTTAGGATGCGATCGTGCGAGAAATTAGGGGACAACTCGACGAATAAGAAACATGTAGATTCCTAAATTGAAATCTGTCTTGGGTTGTTGAGACAGCGTTTCAGCGGGCTATGCTATAGGAGGAATAATACTAGTAGGGCTTTTTTAAACATTTTTTGTAGTGTTTTTTTTTTATTTGAAATAGAAATAGAAATAGAAATATTTATTTTGCGTATACCATAACAAACAAACAATGACATAAACAATAGTATAAATAACAAACAATTACAAAATGCGTCTTCTCTTCTACTACTGCTTAAAATAGGTAGAACATTACTCATTTTGTTACCAACGACGTTATTCACAAAGTAACGTAAAGTAGTAAGTTTAGTAACTACTATTATGATTATGATTACTATTTATGTCTATCTAAATCTATATCATCTTTTGCCTAAAGACGTCCCACAGCTGGGCTCATTCCTTCCGAACGATTAGCACATAGGTAGTAAGTTATTACGAGTATCGGACGAGTTGCTTAACCAACTTTAGCTTTTGAGGAAAGTGAAATAATTACCAAGCGCTCTTCTGAAAAGCTTAAAACAAATCATGAAATAAATCTATAACGTTTTTTTTATGTAAATTTTTATATTTAATAATTTTATTATTTTTATACATAATATTTTTTTATTTCATGCCTCGGCAGGCGTAAAACCGGTGATCCCAGTCATCCTAGCGGCACGTGAAGGGGGTGTACAATGGTTTTTAGTGTGTAGCCCCCACCTCCTCCCGAGGGTCTCGACAGGCATGTCGAGACCCTCGGGCCTGGGCAGGGAGGCGGGAGCTGAAAGGGAGAAGTATTCCAATGTCAAAAAAAAGGCATATGAAACCTACTGCATTAGCAGTCGTTAACAACCACCAATCTGCACTGGACCCACATGGTTGTTGGTGGTTTATGGGCCGTTCTCCCTGTGGTGTTTCCATTCAAAGGGAAAGCTACTTTTTGTTTTTTTTTTGACAGAGTTTGCTGATTGCCTCATACGGCATTTTCAGCTTGTGTATTTATGTGTATTTACCTTTATATAATACAATATTACTGTACACTTTTTTCAATGCCTCCATCTTATCTTTTATCAATCCTCTCCATCCCTAGGTTGCCTGGAAGATATCACTTTTAGTGATAAGGCCGCCCTTTGTACGACTCCAATTTTTTTTTTTACATGTATGTGTCTTTTTTTACGTGTATAATAAAGTATTTTATTCTATTCTATTCTATTCTAAAAGAAGAGAAGACATTGTTTGCACTTATCTCAAATGTCCTACTAGACTCCGAGTGGTTCGGATCGGATCGGGGAGGGGAAAGCTACTGCTCCAGCAGTGGGGACATAAAACAGCTGATCATTGTCTTATTATCATTACCTACCTAATATTAAAACATAGGTCCCTTAGAAAATGATGTTATATTATTATTATAATCAATTAATTAAATTATTATTATGTTATGTAAGAAAACAGTAATTAAATAAAAACAGGATTTTCAAATGCACCGGCATAGAAACTGAAAAACTTTTTACTTATTTTTTTTTTCAAATATTTGATTTGTTTCTTTTATATCACATTAATTTGATAATAATTGAAATCCTCAAACCCGCCGTTACTTGCACCATATATAATAACGTCAGTTATTTCGTGAAGTGAGACTCGCATCGTGAATACGTAATTCGGGGTACCTTTCGGTGCGTGAGGTTTTGACTGGCATTTTTCCGAATCTACCCCGAGTTTAGTTAGAACGTTGCGGCGGACCGGATTATTGGAAGGAATGTTTGGGTTTAGGCCCTTCGTCATGCCCGAATAAAGTTGGTATAGTTATAAAAGCTCCCTATGAATTGATTGTGTAATAGCATTCAAACGGGCACTGTGTACTATTAGAATGCTATTTAGCTTGGCTAAAACGCTGGTCTGCCTTTATTTATTTGATTTTGATATTGTTTGTGACGCAGTGTAGGCAGGCCTGCAACAAGGTGGACCGACGATCTGGTGAAGGTCACGCTTAGCCAGAGGAGAGTTGTGGTGACTCTTTTTTGTTTTGGTGAACTCATGCCTAAAAACTTCTCTTATGTTAGGCATTATATTGGTGAGTAGTAGTTGATGTGTGTGTAGAGACTTTAGGGACTTATTCACTCACTTCTCTTTTATGAGTATATTTTTGATGTCCATGGTTGTAATAAAAAAAAAACATTTCCAACGAAAAATAAATAGAGACCGGCAATTGATTCACAATAACTTTCACTAGATGTGGAGCAAAAATAAAAACTGTTTTCTTTGTAACATTTAGCCCAAGATAAGGTCAAGCAAATAAGAATTCGGGGAGTAGCTCTGTTAGCATTTGTTTACAAAAATAACAATATTCCGTATTCCCAACACACTTTCTTCTATATTTTTATGCAAATTGTTTTTGTCTGTTGGCTTTCGAAATTTAATAAAAAGATGCGAAGTATTTTTGTAAGTATGCAAACTGTTTATTTTACCGCGAAACAGTAAGCAGGGTACTTGAAGTATTTTCCTTGACATCTCCATCCCATGAGGAGTGTTTCCAAATTTAGATAAACAGGATTTGTGTACGCGCACAATACAGTCCTGAAGGCACTTGTGAAATGTACACACATGCTAATGTGACATTCGGTTGGGCCACGCAGTAAGCGGGTAAATTAATTATTTCAGCAACCTACCGCTAGGCTCAGGCCTTCTTATATGAACCATAGCCCATGGACAACTTAAATCATAGACTTTACGCTGACCCTTGCGGATTGGTGGTTTGAGTGGTGGTGGATCATGGGATAGCTTATTTAAAACATATTTCAATTTAGTCAGTGTAATTTAGTCTTTTAAGAGCGCAAGTCGAACCCAAAAGCCGATGCACTATCAAACTCCTAAGATTTTGGAATGTATTAAAAAACAGAAAGGGAAATTCGACACTTTGAATTTTTCTTTCTTTTCATAACATCCAGGAACCCATTAAAATATACACACAAAATTTCATCCAAATCGGCCTAGCCGTTTAGGAGGAGTTAGGTAACAAACACACGTACAGTAGAGTCTATACATATAAAATGCTTTATCCTGAATGACTGACGGTTCAACGCACAGCCTAAACCGCTGATCGTAGAGACCTGAAACTTGGAGGGTGTGTTTTTTGTAGTACGTAGGCATCCGATAAGAAAGGATTTTCAGAAATTCTACCCCTAAGGGAGTGAAAAAGGGGGGCAAAATTTGTTTGGGACAACGTGATTCCTTGGTCCAATCTACTTCAAGTTTTGCACACTTAAACCTTTTTTAACAGAATTGATGGAAGACGTGTTTCGTATTTTATTGAAATTCATCCCCTAACAGGGTTAAAAAGGTAGAAAGTTATTTTGGCGGTGATTTGCTTCGAAGTTGATATTAATACTCCTTAGTGCTTTTGATTTAAATAACATTTGTTTTGACACATGTTTGAAAACTCAATTCGATTTTATTCAAAAAAAGTTCACTTAAAAACATAAGCAAATACTCTTATACATACAAAATGCTTGACCGACTGACGGATCAACGCACAGCCTTTTAAAAGAAATAGAGAATGCTCAGGAGTTTTGTATTTTTTCCTTTGAAGGAGTAAAATAGGGATGAAGGTTTTTTTGGAAATATCGTTTTTTTTAAAGTAAGACGTAACTATCAAAAGGTATTATTTAATTCGATGTTTAGATTATTCACTAAAAATAAAGAATGACGTGTTTTACCATTTTTCGATAAACATCCCATATAAAGGTGAAATAGCGGACAAAAGTTTGTACGAAAATCTGTAATTTTAAACTTTAATCTATGAGTTTCGATTTGTTCTGTTAATAAATGATGAAATGTTTCTAAATTATCCCACCGTTACCTACCTTTCTTAAGTTTGGATTTTATTAAAAACAATCACGAGTAGCCCACATGAGCAAAGCCGCGAGCAAAAGCTAGTTTTATACAAAAAGATGAAACTCGAAAGTTTTAACTTTTAGTAGCTGATTGCCTGCTCATTTCGTTGCCTTATCATTACGGTCAGGCGTAATTGCAATTACATGTATAGCGGATATACCGAGAGTTAGGAGCAAACATTGTATTTGATGTATTGCACCCTTGGGGCCTAATAAACTAATCGACAATGTTGATTTACTCTAAATTTAATGGATATCAAGTAAAGTACTCTCAGAATTATTTGTAGTTCTAAAGGAAAGAGTAATATTGAAAGAAAATTTATTTCTTGGTGGTTCTTCTTAGTACGGTCTTCTTCTTCTTCTTCGTCGTAGAGTAACTAACGATTGATCAATAATTCTTTTTTATATATATTAACGGGTAAGCACAGTGTCTTGATCTCACCTGATGTTAAGTGATGATAAGGCCAATGTCGGAAGCGCACATCACCCAGGATCCTCAACTAGTGAGGTACTGGCTATCTTATCTCTAGCTGCCGGAACACAACAATGCTACAAACATTGATGTTATGGCGACATATTTAGATAGTGGTAGATAGCCAGGCGGATGAACAAGCCCTACCACCAACCAAACCGATTACACAAACATGTACTCCCCGCTGGTAATCGAACCCGGGACCTCTAGGTCTAAACCGGTGGTCTTAGCCACTAGACCACAGAGGCGGCTAAAATTCATCAATTGATTCATTCATTCATTATTCATATTCAAACTAAACATTTGATTTTTAGAAATAATGACGTGTAAGCGTAACACAGCCATTTAAATCCGTATGACAGGTTCTTGTAACTAAATAACTTAATATTAACATTAAAGTGTTGGCTCGACTTGTACTTACTAATTTTATAATAACCACGCTAACACTTCCTTTTGTAGAGCTTTAAACAGCAACCAACATAATTATTATAGTAAAAATGGCTATACCAACTCAGCCTTCATGAAACTATATTGCTTTTAGAATCATCTAAAATAATTGTTACCTACAAACGCCTCGGTGGCCGAGTGGAAAAGAGACCGGCCGTTAGTGGAAAGTTACCCGACGGTCCCGGGTTCAATTACCAGATCGGGCAAAGTGGGTTTCAGATTTTTTCGATGCATAACTCGGGTTTGTGATCACCAACCCGCATTTGGCAAGCGTGGTGATTAAGCCCTTACCCATCAATAAAGTTGTAGTGATGACTTGATTTCAATGATGGAGGCCTTTGTCCAGCTGTGGGACAGTTATAGGCTATTTTACTTACTATTTTTACAAACAAACTGAGTTATTTATTAGTGTTCTCATACAACTATTAAAAGCTTGAGAAACAAAGGCATAGTTATTTCAAGATAACTCAAAATAAAATTTATTTTAATTCTCCTTACTGGCAGGAAGCAAAATTATCTGGTCGATTTTTTTTTATTCGCACTCTAAAGTTATTTAGCCTAAATAAAGCGTACATCTATATATATATAATGACTATGCCCTAACTGACTGGTTCATCAACGCCGATCTGAAACCGCTGAGCCGAATTAGATAATATTTACAGTTACATAATATATAAATGATTGTGTATACATATTAAGATATGCTTAAGTTTTTTTTTGTATAAAGGCTAAGTTTTATACGGAAACAATTTTATTTTATCTTATCTTATATTACATTAAATAAGCGTTTGAACTCATCAAACAATTTTTTTTGTTTTATCATTTCGATCTCTGGTGAAAAATAGTTTCACCAATTCTTTTTAATTAGGTATCTAAATTTTTCTATAATAAATTGTTCTTAATATTTTTAGCAACATCCGATTTTTATACTTACTTAAAATTATTGAAATTTCTAGAAAATTTTTAGAAGTTATAATTATAATAATATTAAGTAGAAATTGTCGTTTAAATATCAAACATCTTTTGGTCAATATCTGTATTATATAATAACAAGTTGTTAAGCTTGTCAGCTAAGAATTTCATCAAATTCTTTGAATAGATTGAAATTCTATTAACTATCTCTAATAAATATTTAGAAACTCTTCTCGGTACTAAGTCCCCACCGTAGGGTTTACGAAGTCATGGCTACGAATGACGTTCAAGGGATACTTGTAGAAGTTTATTTTTTACTTTCTTTTTAAATATGCAGAAGAATTACAAAATTGGAAGGCTCAATATGAAATCTATAAATTGTAATCATCATAAGCTTAAATAAACGTCCCACTGCGATAGAAAGATAGAAATAGCAGATGGAAAGATAGAACTGTAATAAAAATGCAGGTAACCAATACAATATTTTAATAAAATAATTGTGATATTTTTATAAAACATATATCAACAAATAAATAGGTCAACCATTAGTGGAGAAACCTTTGCTTCTGGACACATTTTAATTGCAAATTTTCGTATCAGTGTTATTTCAAAATTATACATAACATAAAGTTAAGAACGAATACAAAATGCTGGTATTAAAAGAAAACTGATTATTCAGTTATTTTCTTCATTTTTAAAACATACACATAACAAACCTCGTTAAAATACGATGCAATCGCCACACGATAGTATGTCGATAATATTTCAACATTAACATGTTTTATCGCTCCAGGCTCCATGATAAATAAAGCTGTAGGTTACAAAAACAGAAATGTTGAAAAAATTTCCACGAGCAGGATTTCAACATTTCTTCAACATTTGTGTTTTTGTAATTTGTTTCGCAACAAAATTTGCGTTAAAATTATATAAACAAAACAAAAACATTTTATAAAGCTGTAGGTACCTAATTTTCAAAGAGAACATTATCGAAAGCCGTTACTCGCAATTCAAGTTCATCGTATCATTTAAATATGCGTAGTGTTTTGTTCAATAACTATTCGTAAATTATCGTATAAGATAATCGTAGGCTCACTATCGTTTCTATAATAAGTAATCCAAGCTTTAGGTTTGCCAACGTGTGAAGAGGGTAATGGCTGATAGATACACTCTATTTGGAATACTCCGGTCAGCAAGTTGAAAAAACTGAAAAATAGACATAAAGCTCCTAAAAATATGAGCAGTAAGCTCATTGGATTCGGAATGCCCTCTGAAATAATGCAGTGTGAGAATTTTACTGCACGTAAAAAATTGCAATAGTTATTAACAAAATGAGTTAAAAAAAGGTTTAATATTTACGGTATTTTGTACAAAAATCCTCCTCTTTAGGAGGAAATTTCCGAAAAAAAAGTTCCAGCTCCCGGAACTCTACCTCTATTATTCATAATATTAATTTAACGAAAATAGGGCTCCGCGCAGCCATTACGGCATGGGTGCACTGCCGCTAAAGACAGCGTAAATAATTTTTTTATAATAAAAAACATGAATTTAAAAATTTAATTAAATGATGGTATCATCCAGATACTTGAAAGAATATATACCCGTTGCATTTTTTTTTTCATATTAATTTTTCAAAGACAATATATTATTATACAATTGGTTATTTGCAAATTTTTTCCAATCTCCGTTTTTATAAATGACGACTTATAAGTTTAAATAATAAACCTATAAAGGAGAATGCCCATCGTAGTATGGGCTTTAGTATCGCTACAAATGATTTTGTGCAATGATGATTTTTATATCAAATTTCAAGTTTTTATTTTCATAAAACTTAACTTAACTTTTCCGACGAGAAATCCCCATATTATTTAGTAATTAAATTCACTTCCATTTAATTTGTTTTTTTTTTTGACATGTCGAGTTGACGTTCTCTCCTCGGTGTTGCCATTTTGTAACAAGCAAATCGATATATCAAAATATAATCGATTCACTTGTAGTTTTTTCATTAAAATAACGAGTTGGCTTATGTTTATGTGTTAATCAAGGATATATCCTTTCACGTTATCCTTTGCGGTCATGGGATTTCTGCATCCAATAATTATATCGCTCATGGTGTCTCTCCCGATCCGATCCGAACTCCTCGGAGAATCTAGTAGGGAACGGCATGAGGAACCCTTTGAGTTTCTCGCCGCCCTGAGGCAATCAACAAACTCTATCCAAAAAAATGAGTGTTTCTATTTCATTATTCTTCTGTTCCAGCAGTCATAAGTTCTGCATTTTTTGTGACCTGCCACTCGCTACTTTCTTTTCGCAACGATTTAAACATTCCAATTTGAAGTTTAATTACCAGGATCATGTCCACTGAATTCCTCCACAGTACAATACCATAACGTAATGAGTAACAGGGCATTTTCATCGGAAAGGACCAAAAAAATTAACAATCCTAAATCGTCCCTTCACACCTCAAGGGAGTAGCAGCCTTATGAAATATGTACAGAGCGTACAAATCCCCTGTTCCCTAACCGAGAGGCGGACTAATTAATTGCTTAGCCACCTTCATTTGGGCTTCCACGCATTTGTTTATTTTGTAAGGAATGCTTCATAATTTTTTTGCCTACCTCACTCGTCGAAAATTAAATGACTGTATTTAATAGAATGTTTTTGTATGGTCATCATTAGCCTAGTTTACTTACATTTGGGTCAACCATCCCAAATGTCTAGTGTAGTAAAAGAGTGTATATTCGAGAGCATATATGCGATGCCTGGGAGAAGTCTCAGAATGCTCTTTGAGTTTTTTGCGACTTATCCAAGACTTTCGACTTCGTTGAGCACCGGACTCTGGTGATGAAGTTACACTACTATGGTCTAAATGATTTTGCACTAAACAGTAATCGTACTCAGTAAAAAAATGTTATTACGTGACATATTTAAAATGAAATGTAACTGTACTGACTAATGTCTACAAAAACGTTTTCTACGTATTTTTATCGGATCACAATAATGGCCTTTATGAGATTTTGACACTCAAGCTTTCCAATTAATATCCTTTCCTACCTCCTTTAAAAGGAGAAAATAGCTCCCTTAAATAGATTATAAGTCATTGATACTTTATAAAAAAGCAACATGCACAAAAGGACAATCAATACAGCAAAGCTATTTCACGTTACAAGAGAAATTTAAAAGGGCGCCCCAAATTCACCTCTCATCAAGAGCATTTATCAACGTCACCATGTTTGCATAAAAGGTGAAATGGAAGAGAAAAGGAGGAAAACGCCTCGTGACGGACATCATCTGCTTGCAGCATCTGTCGTTCGACAAGATCAATGGTGT
This sequence comes from Eudonia truncicolella, assembly GCA_949315975.1. Taxonomy (NCBI): domain Eukaryota; kingdom Metazoa; phylum Arthropoda; class Insecta; order Lepidoptera; family Crambidae; genus Eudonia; species Eudonia truncicolella. Next base: position 15,355,737 of record OX438836.1, read on the forward strand.
ACCAGTTTGAGCAAACATCAATCTTCGAAGCGTGCAGTTTGTACATGCGCTTTTAAAACGTGAGGGATAACAGTTTTATAGGAACACCTTTCTGGTTTTAGTGTAAATAAAAAAAAGCTAACTTGATCTTTTGTTTGCTTATCTGTAAGACTGGCAGACTGGGCAGGGCACATTGCTCGCAGGGTTTATAGCCACTGAGGCGAAATAGTTCGTAAGTGGTGTCCGCGCACCGGAAGACGCAGTGTAGGCAGGCCTCCAACAAGGTGGACCGACGATCTGGTGGATGTGTCGCTGGATGTGAGCAGCACAAAACCAGTAATTGTGGAGATCCTTGGCGAAGGCTTTGTCCAGCAGTGGACATCTTTTGACTGAGATGATGAAGATGATGAAGATGATGATGGCCTGTAAAACAAAGTTCAAGTTCTTCCTAAGAATAGTAGAACAGTTGAGGAATACCTTGACCGTGTATAAAGGATTTAGCATGTTATGTGGTTTAGACTTCGATGGTTTGGACCACAGATTGATTTGGACCTGAAACCACTGTCGTAGAGTTAGTTAGGTTTAGGTAGGTTGGTGTTGCAACCGTGAGGAGGATCTCCATGCGGACCTAATCTGTCGCAACCGAGGTGGTAGAAGTAGGCAGCAGTTTACGGCAGTGAGGCTTACGTGACTACGTGGTAGTAAGTAAGTCGCATCGAACAAGTCTCACAGGAGTCTAGAAGGCGCCTAAACTATTCCGGGCGTCACTCCCCATTGGCGGGCCGTCGCGTCGCTTGGTGGAATATGGTGTCTGCTGTTCGTGGTACCGAACCACCCTCGCGATATTGTGATAGCAAGGTACACGGAGTTTTAGTGGGTATGCCCTCCTTCTTCTGAATCCCTATTGAGGCCTTCGGGCCTGGATAGGGAGGCAGGAGCTAAGGGGAGAGTCACCACATAATCAGCAGGCTTTCCCAAGCCCGCTGGTGTTCGTAAATGGTTACTCCTCGTAAAAATAAAACAAAAAATTTGAAAAGTATGCAAGGGCTGTGTAGTGATCGCATACCCGTATCTTTTGTCAGCTCATTAAAATAAAATAAAATATTTGAGAACTGTAACTATAGTTGCGGCAACAGATTCTTCTGGAACTTCTTTCGGGTTACATAGAAGAAATGTAAGAGCTTTTTCGAATTTCGGTTGGATAGATATAAGTATTTATTTAAGTAATATAGAGACATGAAGTCTGTTAAAAAAAACTTCCTAAAACATAGCAACTAGATGGTTTCATCAAAGAAACTGAGCATCGAAAAAATGTAAAAGGATATTGGATTTATTTGCTTCTCAAAGGAATTTTAATTAAAAGCTCACTTTTAATGTGGATTAGGGGATGAAAATCTGATGTCGTTAATTAAAATTTGAAAGAAGGTAACAAGTTTCTTTGTTATAAGAACTTCGAAACTGTGCGAAGAGAAAAGATTCACTTTTTTTTTGTTGAAGTGAGCATTATCATTAACGCCCAATAGTCGGGTTGTCCTACACTCGGGTTCAGGTCTTCTCACCCTCCAATTTGATCATAATGAAACCATTTTTCACTAAAAGTGGGAAGGATAGGTAAATGTAATTTGATAGTTTCATTAGTTGTAGTTTTTACTGAGATAATAGTAACTGAATGTTATGAAATGAAATGAGATTAATCTTTATTTAAGTAAACTTATTAGGTGCTTTTGAATCAACTTAAAATATTATACCTACCACCCATTCAGGGTTGTGTTTGTCTTTAATAGGTTGTACAGTTAGATCATAATTTATGTGTATTAGAAAGTAAAAAACTATAAATTAAATTTCGCACAAGTCCTTAGCAAATCCTATAAATTTCGATAGATATGCTAATTTTTTTTTAAATATCCAACGACATCATTACTAACATTACATAACTGTCAGTTTGTTATTTATATATTATTTTTGTTTATAGATAAGAAAGTTTGAATTTCATTATATTACGTTTTTCTTTGTAACCTAGATTAAGATTTATTGGAATGCCCTTGCAGGGTTCATGTTCTGGACTCTAGGCCACTAGGTATGTACCGTTACGAGCATTAACATGTAAATAGTGTAACTCTTATTACAATGAAATAAGAGCTAAACACTTCAAAAGTGTTACATGTTATTTCAATTCAATTAAATTCAAACATTTATTTCAGACAGAGAGTCCATACATATAAAATTAAATGAAAAAGGTACAGTCAGCAAAACAGTAAATAAAAAAAATACAATTTGTGCAGTTTTATACTACAGAATACATACTAGTTACACTAGTAATTGTGTTATACACACTGCATCATGATCGGTCAGTCAACCCTACCTGCCACAACGCGAAGAATGTCGTTGGTGCTGCAGCGGACACGACTTAGCAACGAGGCAGCTCTTTTTCAGTTATTGGCATGAAAGCTGTGCGAGCTTCCGCTAACATACCCGACGCGCTGCGGTACCGCAGCAACCTCAACAACGCCGTAAATGCGTTGTTATACGTAGTAGTACTATTAGTTATTCTGTGGTTATACTGAAAGCGGAGGGCGTTTAATGTCTTCTGCGTATAGTTGATCCAGAAATTAGACGTATAGAAAAGTTGTCAAAATGCCTTAAAAAGTATCACTTTAACGGGTCCTGTGCAACGTACAAATCTGCGAGCCAACATGTTGCTTTTATCAGCCCACGCCCGTCGCTTTCTCTCAATATCCTCATCATCGGAGAGGTTCTCCGATACCCAGTGGCCTAGATATTTAAAACGCGCAACTCTATTTAGCTCAATACCGCTTAAATATACGGGTGGTAGGTACCGAGGTGATTTTATGACCCTGAGACTGGAACATCAGGAGCTCACTTTTTTTGGCGTTATATCTGAGCCCATGGGCCTCTGCATAATCCTCACCTACTATAAAATAAATAAACAAATAGCAATTCTTGTATTGAATTCCCTGCAGATACTTAGTAATTCCTTTAATTTTCTAAAACCGGTCATTTATCATGGCGAATCGTTTTTAAGTCACTTCATATAATGATTCTCGTTAAACTCGACATTTTACTTAACCTTAAGCTTGGGTAGTCAAATGGTTAGATGTTCGGGCTGACAGCAAGATATCATAGTTAAAATAAATCGTATATATTGACAAACGATAACATTTAATCGTTCAAAAACAGCATTCATTAGCTATATGAAGGTTTGTTCGTAAATAACTTGTGTTAATATCAAATTGTAATGTACCTAATAGAATACATTTGACTATAAATCTTCTAACAATTACTTACGTAACTACTTAAATAAATAAAAAGTAACTAATAATGGCCTTTTAGATCTACATTTCCTACTATTATATATAGAATATGGCTTCTACCAACCAACCGTCTATTTTCGTGTCCATATCTCCGCAGAGATGTCAATCAGTGTCGCGTCGTTCCGTCGCGCGATCAGTCAACAGCTACAAGGAACAGTGTATCAACGATGAACCGAGGCTATTTATCTCGGAGCCGTAGGAGGAAACAAATTAAACACTTTAATACACGAGGCGTGACAAAAAAGGAAGGGGGATGGAAAAAAAAATGTCTATTCAGTTAATGTTGATGTCGAATGGAGTTATACTCACTGGAAAGATCTATTTTTGGCATAAAACACGGTAAATAGAATTGATCTTATTTTATACGTAAATTAGTAGGTAAGTAAGTAAGTCAATAGCCTATAACTGTCCCACTGCTGGGCAAAGGCCTCCATCATTGAAATCAAGTCATCACTACAATTAATGGCTATTGGCTTCATCATTACGCTTGCCAAATATATGCGGATTGGTAATCGCATACCCGGGCTATGCACCGAAAAAATCCGAAACACACTTTCCCCGACCTGGGAATTGAACCCGGGACCTTCGGGTATCGATCCGAGCGCTTTGCCACTCGGCCACCCGAGGCAAAATTAGTAAGGGACTCATATTTTTACCAATTTTTTTTTTATATATTTGAAGGAGGCAAACGAGCAGGCGGGTCACCTGATGGGAAGCAATCACCGCCGCCCATGGACATCCGCAAAACCAGAGGAATCGCAGATGCGTTGCCGGCCTAAAAACTAAAATTTAAATTGAAAAATTAATTAAATGCACGCCAATCATTGCGTATAATTAGAAATATAATTTTTAATTTTAATTTTTTTTGCTGATTGCTACGATAAGGCTTCGATGTTACAATCATGTACTATAACTGTTTGCTTTTGTTTTTACTCAACTCTCAAAATGGAAACGGCCGGCGGAAGGTTTTAATTGATGAAGCCAACATGAATACGGTCCTAATAGAATATAAAACATTTTTTATTTTTTTTTAAAAGAGAGAAGATTTAAAAGTGGTCCAATACTTAACAAATAAACAAATGGCTCTTCCAGTATAATTCACCTATTCCATCTATATCCACGGCGACGTAAGCCATTGGTTCCAAGTTGACGCCGACAAAGAAAAACAGGCTGTCCCCTCCGATATCCGGTTTCTAAATCTGTAGAGCCAATAGGGTGCTCTGACGTTTACCAAAAAGTTGTCTTTGATTAGTAATTTCGTTAAACGACTTAGGATTCGGCTTTTTGAAAGCTTTGAAAATAAGGTTTTCTTTGAAAATAAACAGTTATGTGCTTTTATGATACTAAACGTGACGCCATTAATAATACGGTTCTTAAGATTTCATGATTAGTCTCTATGCTAACACGTAAGAGTATTTTGTTATGACATCTTTAATATCTGAGATATCATAAGTAAAAGTTATGATGTCTCAGTGTTATTGTAGGTTGGTATGTACAAAACTAAATTAATAACATCGATAAATAATGATTTATTAGAATCTACCGAGATATAAAACGGTACAATTAATAGTGAAAAGTTAACAAATCAAAGATGTAGTGCAGATTTGGTAGTAAAAAAGGCAGAACGTCTGCCTTAATGAATTTTGGAATTTAGGAGGGAAAACTGCACCGGTCATTACAAAGCGTTACAAAATGGCGGTGGTTAAAATGGTGCTGTTTTGTTTAAAAAGATCCGTTGCCAGTAATAAAAAAAAACCTAACAAAAATCTACAATTTATTACAAAAATAATTAAAGTGTAACAAAGGCTACAGAAAAAGATGAGTGATGTTATTACTTTAATTATAAAATGAAAAGAAAAAGTTTAATGAGATTCAACGCCATTTACAAATCTCAAAACGGTCACGTTTGTACGTCTGGACCAAGCTCAATAACTTTTCTATAAAAATACTTAGAATGTCTTCTATCATTATGAGTAATAACTTTTTAGTCGACAACATTGTAACGACGTATTGATGAATCCGCCAGACAAACTCTTTTCCGTTTTAATTTCTCCAAAAGCGTAGATCAAAGATTACAGTGATGAACCGGAAATATTCTAATGCTACATCACTGTTCTAAACGATTAGTGCTATTTAAGGCGACATCGGGCGCAGAGAAGACTTCTTACTCATTACGTTTCAAATGTCATGGCTTCGATAAATAGGCTTCCTAGAGAATTTAATGTTCTTTGAAAGAATAAATTAGTAATAAAAGAGAGAAAGGGAGAGAGAGAGAGAGAGAGAGAGAGAGGGAGAGATATATGGAGAGATAGATAGAGAGAGAGAGATATATATATATATATATATATAGAGAGGGGGGAGATAGAGAGAGAGAGGGAGATAGAGAGAGAGAAACATTTATTTACACACAAATAAAAAACAAACTTAACACACAAGACAATTATATTATTGTCAAGGATTTCTTGGCGGGAAAGTGAAGAGTTTTTTTTTTCATGTCTGTGGTTTTGTTTTATTTTAAATAACTTGTGTTATATGGTGGATTATTAACCGTTAAGTGTTCGGGAGTGTGCATGAGTGTTGGCAAATGAAACAAAACAGTGCAACGGCACTTTTCAAATTCTCTCAAGAAGTCCGCCCGAGGAATCAGTAGCCCCACATCTTTACTGAGTTACTCGATGTATCATTTCTAACTTTTCATTTCTATTACCATTCATCATCATCATACTGGAAGGAAATATTGTATATTTATGTATTACTTGTAAGAAAAATTACTTTGACACTGGCTAAACGTGCTAATCGCACGAAGCCATCAACTAAAGGAAAAAAAAATTTTTTTTTTCAATCCGGACCCCGCCTAAGCAAACGTGGCTTTGGCTCTTAAGTCAACCTGGCTTCCTACCACCATCTTATCTGAATCCATTACAAATCTGTTAACAGCATTCTTGTGTTCCGTCAGTTACACATACGACAGTCAAATCCACTGTTTTGGAATTCGGTAAAGTGCATTTCATGTGCGTTCTTTTTGTCACTTTCTATCTATCAGTTGAGATGAAGAGCAATTGTTTCTTAAACGTCCAATAACAAAATACTTTGCAGTTATTTCAAGCCGTATAAATTGGCAATTTAAAAGGCAATAAAAAAGTAATTTGACACCAACCCACCCCGGAAAATACTCCACGACATAGTTCGTCTTAAATAGCTTTCGGTTATATCAGACGCCGCAGTCTTGGCATGTCCTCACGTCTACTTTGCAGAAAATGTTGCTATACGGCACCTAGTTTATCTGCTCTTGCAAAGCTAGATCACTAATTAGGTGTCCAAATTAAAATATCTCGAGCAGATCGTTACGTTTACCCGTAGGTCCCGGTACTTATTGTGTAAACTCGTATTGGGCCAGCGTGTGCCAGGGTCATTTACTTGTGCAAAATCATTTCTACAATAAATATACGTTTTACACCGTAGATCATGTCAAATAGATGCAGTAGTCACTATGAGATTGTAAATGAAAGTTTGAGCAATTCAGATTCAAAGTACGCCGCTTCACTAGCCTTCATACGATTCATACGAAAGAAGATCAACATATTGAATTATTCATAGAATAAGAGCTATTGAAGAACTTACTTTTGCATTCACTTTAATTTTGTCTTTTTCGTAGAGACTAATGTACGAATTTCTAATGCTAAAAGGTACTCCTTGAGAAGCGAGCTAAATAAACTAAGAAGTTCTGTTTTTTTTATATGATTTTCTTCTAAATGTCTATAATGTACCCATGTGGTCTGGTAGTAAAATATGTGTTTAAAACTTTTCAACACGAGTTTTGGCAAACATTTTTTTGGGAAATAGCAGTTAAGCAAGTACAATATAGTCTTCTTCATTATTTCTTTTTATTTACTTATTTTATGTCCCCACTGCTGGGGCACGACATGGATGGATAGAGAGAACGGGTCATAAACCACCACGCGGGCCTAGTGCAGATTGGTGGTTGTTAATAACTGCTAATGCAGCCGCGGCACCAACGGCTATTACGTGCCTCCCAAAGCCCGGATGAGCTCGAGCTGATACATTTTTGGCCACCCATCCGATGACCGGCCTTTGCTAAAGTTGGTTAATTTCAGCCATCGCAGACCTAGCGCGTAAACCATTGCTCCATTGAGCTCCTCAAGTTAGTAATAATGCTTGTGGTAACCTAGCACGTTGCCAAATTTTATCTTAGTCTGCTGTTACGTCGGCATGATGATAATAAGTTGGTCGCTGGTTGAATTCCACCTTCAAAAAGAAAGTAAAGTAAAACAGATCTCATAAAAAGACAATAATAAATAATAATTCTAAAAACAATTTAGTTTTTGAAATGTTAGAAGCTTAACAGGATGACTGCCGCCGCCGGGCCCAGATACAATAGAAATTCAATTGTTTGTCGGTAAAATACCACTAAAAGTTTTAAAAGATAATTATTATATTTAGAGTACAAAATAGTACTTTTAACGTAATAGTTAAGTAAGATAAAATTTTCGAAGTAGACCATCGCCACATTAACTAAATCTTGAAACAATAGGTAATATGTAACCGGAAAGCTCGACATATCGTTTGCCTAAAATAGCGCCGTACTCAAGACGACGCGCCTGCAGTCTAGACGTGTCCTGACATCAACTCACTCGGAATGTGTGGAATGTCCAGACAAGAGAGACAACTGTCACATTATTTTTATAACCTCAAATTTCCTATGATATGGGGTCCTTCAAACGAGGCGTGAAGAAGCACCTTGTGGGCCGGCAGAGTGAAGTTGACTGATGCTGCGTTGTTTTCACGCTGCACCAGTTGTCTTCGCGTCTGGACTCCATTTCCACTTAGCATCAGGTGGTGTGGAGTCATTTGCCGTGCTAAGTATAAAATTACCAACCAATTATCTAACCCAAGAGAAGCTTCGATATGAAACTCATTAAATGGTTACTAGACAACGGATAAACATACTTAAAATACTTAAGTACATACTTGTTATATATAGAAAACACCCAGACCCGAGACAATTTAGAAAAACAATAATTTCTGAATTGACCCGACCGGGTATCGAACTCGGTGTACAAACCACTCGACCAAGGAGGTCGTCACAAATATTATATTTATGTTATATTTAATATGCTTAATTGTAATATTTTCTTTTGAATATTATTTTTTACAAGTAATAAGAAAACATACAAAAATGATAAAACATATTTTAAATCAGCAATGAATAAAATAATGAACAAACCGTCTGTACCTACTTAACAAAGAGTATGTATTTATTTTTATTTTTTACTTTGAAACTATAAAACGAAGACTAGCTTCTAATTTTATAACATAGTGTTGTCACAGTGAACCAGTCTGAACATGCTTAGAGAATATTGTGTGCCAAAGATGTTTGTTTTTCAGACTTATTTATTTATACAGTCTAAAATCCTGGTTATTAAACATTTTTTTTAAATAAGTACGTATTAAATAAACAATATCGTCGCATTTGACAAAACTTTAATAAAACTCGTTATGTCCAAAATGTTGCTCAATTTATGCAACATCACACGCTGCCGTAAGTACGCCACGCGCGGCAAACTTTTCAAACATGTGGTCTAGTTTTTTATAAACTGTTTTGACACTGAACTCCATTCTGTTTTTACGACCAGCTTTACGATTCCGCTCGGAGAGTGCGCCGGTATCCATAATCGATCACCCCCGCCGTTAATGAGAATGGGAACTATCAGTCAGCGGTATGCCGGAATCGGCATTAATAAACCGGGGGCCGGACGTCTATTTTTAGCATTATCATCTTTACTGGTAACAAGGCAATAAATGTTTGAGAATTTCGGAATCCCTCGCGCTTTCCTGAGTGAACGAACTCAGTCGGCGAGTTCTAAATTAGATGTGTGAGGGCGATCGCCTCCCCCCTTCTTTTGTTCCTATTTCGAAACTCAAAAAATAGAACCGAAGGGTGTTTCGGGATGCGCGTGAGTCAGTGTCGATCGGTTCGTCGGCGCGTGCGCGTCTGGCGCTAATGCGTGTATTTTTTCTGGCTGTGCGGTGCTGAGTGTCTTTGTCAGATCCCCTTTCTGGATTTGAGGGATGTGTGACAGTGATTGTATTCTAGTGTTGAAGTTGGAATACGAGAGCCTGAAATGGTATGTTCAGAAGGACTGTATTAATAGTATTCTAATTTTTGTATTTAATGTAAATGCCAAATAAGTTTTTGGCAAATAATACGCTTTATTTAGAAGTATTTTATACTGGCACATAGTACATAGTCGTACAACCTTAAGTGAAATATAATTGTTTTTTTTTTTCAAATTTTCAGCTACTAATGAATAAGACAATGTTGCCTTACACTATACAAACATCATTCAGGACGTGGACACTTCTGTTTAAATTGATCTACTGTTCTAGCATATTAAACTTGGGTTTTTCTAATATCACCAAGATACCAATCAGGCATACGTCCAGCAGTATAAGCAAGTAAGCAGTTATCACAACCTCTGCTTGCTATGTTTGCAAACCCTTAGATATTACGTGCACGTTGCCGGACTTGTAAATACAATTTCATGGCCTCTTTAGAGTACCCTATGCTGTACTTCTTTTAGAATACTTTGGGTTTTCATGTAGCGTTATGTTGATTACCTAATACACATCTCATTTAAATTTTTTGGGTAAACGTTCGATCACATTTGCTTTTGTTTCATTCTGTGTACTAGCAAAATGTTTTGTGCAGTTACTAGACTAATTATATAAAGACTAGGACTAGGGACTATTTTTAATAATATATTTTATATAAGTTATTTTTTTTGTTTTATATATATTATCAATATAACTTAAGTGTTAGAATAAGCAGTAGTAAATTTTAAAGTTATGTCGTTTCAAGTCGTATTTAATAAACAATATATATATTATATAAAACTCAAGTTTTACATAACTAGCCTGTAAGTGTAATAATGGGTATAATGTCGATGTGTCTTATTAAAGTAATTGTGAGTTTTACCTTCTCTAACAGACAGACACTGACCGCGAATATGAAACGCTCTGGCTTAATCGGCAGGAACGACCTCATTCACTACCGTTAATATTTAGACTAGTTTATATTATTTCGAGGCCGTCGGCCTGAAACGAATTATAGTTTAAGGTGTGTTCTTTTAAATTTCACACTGTTGATTAATCTGGTGAAATGGTAAGCCACGAGGTGTGCCACGTGGCTCCAAATCTCTTAACAAGATGTTCGCCATCTTGTCTGAGACTCTTCGAATACCACAAAACGTCATTTGACGCCTATTTCAAGTATTTTACACTGACATTTGTTAGATCCTAGTAACAAGAGGTCCTTACCATTAATCGACGCTTACTACACCAATGGTAACACGATTTTGGTTGGCATGCATCATCATCATTATCAGCTCATTTTTATGTCCCCACTGCTGGGGCACGAGCCTTCCCTATGGATGGATAGGGAGAACGGGCCATTAACCACCACGCGGACCCAGTGCGGATTGGTGGTTGTTAACGACTGATAATGCAGCCGGGACCAACGGCTTTATGTGCCTTCCGAAACACGGAGGAGCTCGAGATGATACATTTTTGGTCACCCATCCGATGACCGGCCTTTGCGAAAGTTGCTTAACCTCAGCACTCGCAGACCGGGCGCGTTATCTACTGCGCCATCGAGCTCCTCATGCATAAATACTGAGCAGGCACGCATAGCTTCTTGAATTGTCGTACCGAGAGTAATTAAATCTAACAAAACCATTATACGTGGAGAACAATCCAAATGGATCAATATGGAAAAATGCTAGAAACTAGAGGAGCCAGGTTCTAAGGAATCATTTCGTCGATAACCGTAGAATAAATAATATAGTAACATGCACCAGCAACAGTATCTCAAAATTCAAAATTCGGTTTAGGCTACAAGTAGCTCTTATGAACGTCATTGTGCCATCGGTTTGTAAGTATACTCTGGGCGGGAGATCTTGTACTGAGAAGAACCGGCAAGAAACTCAGCAAGTGTCCAGCTCTTTTCTCCCTTACAGCGTCAAAAATATTGCGAAATGCTCTATCATAAAAGGACACTTTCCATCACAAATAAAACACAAAATATAGAAGACCATCGCAACATGTAAAAAAACACACAAAAAAGAAAAAAATAATCAATTAAATATAAAAGTTTGCAAAAACTTCTTTTAAAAGTTCAATTTTTTACAATGTCATACAGTACTAGTAAAAGTCAAAACCTGTCGAAGAAAAAAAAAACAAAGTTAAACTATAGTTATTAATAATAAAAATAAGACAAGTATGCAAGAGCAGACCAGCCTCCACAGGCGGCACCCGCTCAATAAGTCCTTTACCGTTTCCAACCTTGTCTTACCAAGAAAACCTTAGACTAGCAGAATTCCCCAGTCTTTTGTGATCCCTATTATAACTGCAGGAGGTATTCGCTTTGTCTTTGAGCCTCTGTTTATCAACATTGCTCGACACAATAAATTTGTCTTTGAGCAAGGTAAGGAAACAGTATTTGCATAAGCAAAATTTGTCATAAACCCACTTGTTAGACAATAGAATTGATTAATTTTATGTGAATAAAATATGTGGAGTTGGTATGGTAATCATATTGTTTTGTGTTGGCGATCCTTTGTAAATTGAGAACCTACGGGTCTTCAAAATGGAAATATAAGCGCTTTGGGGTTGTGATTTTGCAAGTGAAACAAAATTTACGACGCCGGATCACGGAATGGGTGGTCACATTAAAATTTATCTTAATCTTCTACATTCTTTGGAAGGCACGTTAAGCTGTTGATAAGTACTAGTTGGTGCTACAAGGTAGCAGTTTTTAAAACCAGCCAATCCGCAGGGCTCAACGTGGTGGATATCCTATGGCATGGTAAGTCCTTTCTCCGTATGATGTTAGAATAATTGAGTCCAGCAGTCGCACAACAGACGGACTTAGGAGCAAGTCGTACTACCAACCAAACCGCGCTTTATAATCCTCTCAGCTGAATATTGTATTTCAAATCGCTGCATCTGACAGCAGCGGCGGTCTACCCACTAGGCCGCGGAGGCATCCAAGTTTTCGCAATTAACCCCCATGTTCAAAAAGTGTCTAACTTACGCCACAAACGGAAACCCGAGTTCACCCGACGTGCGACGAATAAATTTGTATCGTCGTCGTCACTAATTGGAGGAACGGTTAAATTATTGCCAGTTTAATTGTTCATACCGCGTTTGATCAACGCTGTGCCACGAGAGTGTGTACAGTCGAATACAACTGTGCACACTCACCCGTTCATCACTTTGTAGGGCTTTGTAAGTTTATTGGTCATAATAATTTTGACTGTTACTTTGATATGAGGTGGAAATTTAATTAAAAAATTTAACGAGCTAATATAACATATATACAGAAACACATTGTAAAGCTGCTAAAACATGTATTTATATTTTTATTTATTCTTTACTGCTAAAATACAGCAAAAGGTGGACAGTCAACCAGTAAGGGTATCAATAATATACACTTATGTTTCCCACAATAGCTTGCTGTAGTTTAGGTTTGTAATTTAACTTTGCATTTTGCATTGAAACAATACTAAAGTTATGTGGAGAATGGTGCCTAAAATTGGGTGAAAAATCTGTTTTACCCTTAAGTCACGACATATAGTATACCATCATTTTAATCTGATAGTTTTTCAATGATTCATCATCAGCTCATTTTATGTCCCCACTGCTGGAGCACGAGCCTTTCCTGTGGATGTATAGGGAGAACGGGCCATAAACCACCACGCGGGCACAGTGCGGATTGGTGGTTGATAACGACTGCTATTGCAGCCGGGACCAACGGCTTTACGTGCCTTCCGAAGCTCGTAGGAGCTCGATGATAAATGTTTGGTCACCCATCCGATGACAGACCTTTGCGAAAGTTGCTTAACCTCAGCACCCACAGACCGGGCGCGTTAATGATGATTCTTTGGTAATTAAATGAATAAGTTTTTACACTTCGTTGCCCAAACTATTTAAAATTAGGTGATCAGCAAAATTTCACTCTCCAGTTTTAGTAATTTATATTTAGTGCTATTAAAAGATCTTTTATCTTTCGAATAGGGTCCAAGTTCCAACTATTTTATAAGTAGGAGCTCATCTCTTGAGAGCCCTATTACTTTTTCAATAAACCGTGTAATGGCTTCTGAGCACAGCTTGTTTACTTTTCAATTATTATCTGTATCATAAATCTTCGAAGTGTTGGTGCGATCCCGACTGCCTTCCTGTTTCCTTGTTCCTATATTTTCACTAGTCGTTTCATTAAGGCTCTGCTGTGTTACTTAAACTGTTAATAGTAATGCTTCGTTATCACTTATTTTTAATTGCATCACAATAATTAAACAACCCTTTGACTGGACCAGAGTAACGTATTTTTAGGTTATTTTTTCGGGGTTAATCTCTGGAACTACAGAACTAATTTTAATTCCTTTTACACCTACTCGTGATCATATTCAAAAACAACATTCTCGGGGACATGCGACAAAGATTTTTGTGATAATATACCCCATAAAAGTAAAATATTTTAAGTTAGAAATTCACAATACTTAAACTATTACACTATTAACTTGGCGTTTGGTAACTTACCCTCTAGTTGTGAAATATGATCGGATAGAGGAAGATAAGAGGCTGATTATCCTCTTTTAAGCTTATATTAGCGACTGTATACGGTTATGTGACACCTAACGGAGCTCTTAGCTACTATTATGGCGGAGACAATGCTATTATGTGACATGAAATGTTAGATTATTAAATGCCTCCGTGTAAGGGCTCGTTTGATGTTCACACATTGTAGTGTTTGGCCTTCGTTTCATATGACAAGTAATGCTTAATCTGGGGGGAAGGTGGAGGTGCAATTAACCTGGAATCCTCAACTACTGGGGGTCTGGCTATCTTATTAATACGTTTTGGAGACCTTAACAACATTTTATGTTTACTCTTAGTAGGTATAAAGAATAGTTAATTATATAGTTTTATTAAATAAGTACCTACAAAAATAAAGAAAAAAAATAGGTAGGTATAGAGTTTAGCTACTTTGCTTTGCACCAACTTCAAACTTAGGTTCCACCTACGAATATAACCATATAATTACTGAAATAATGTCTTAGATATGAATACTTATAATAATAGTAATAATTTTAATTATGTATAATAATAATTACCTATACATATTTGTATAAAAATATTATGACGGATGTTATAGATATTTAACTTTTTGTTAAAGATACCTGGTATTAATTTTCAATCCCAACGTTAATTATTAATTCTAATTTTTATACCAATAACAATCTATTATTCTTTGGTACTCTTTGATTCAAAACCTCCTATGCAATCAAAATGGAGTCGTGACGGCAGATTTCTTACAATTTATGTGCCCCATACAAGCCAAGCGTTTTCTTATCACGTTTCAACTCGATTAGAACAAAAGACGGTTTAAAGGAAGCCGAATCGCGTTCGCGTTTATTTCCATACTATTAAGTCTGTAGGCCCGGCCTTCAGTTACAAATTTTATTGTCGATTTGTTTTAAAATGTTTTATTACAAAATAAATAATATCATTATTTATTCCTTACTGATGTATGTTACAACTTAACAACATTAACATAATTAAGCCCGATCCTTTAAATGACACTACACATTTACAGAATACACTGAACATGCACACTAGTTTAGGCCCAAGGCTCCGTACTCGTATAACAAAGGTATCAAAAACCAAAATTAAACCGATTCACACGCGCTCTATACCAGGTACAGACATGCACTTGGGCGCTTTTCCCCACCACCACGGCCCGGTCAACCTGAGCCGAGGTTCGAGTCTTTAGAGGTGCCCTCGGGTTGTTCCACTCCCCGATCCGATCCGAACTCCTCGGAGAATCTAGTAGGGCACGGGACACGCACTTGTGCGTGATGCCGTTACCTCTAGAAAACCTCCGTATGTGATTCGTTTCACACGGCTTGAGGAACCCTTTAAGTTTCTCGCCGCCCCCAAAAAAGCCCGGTGAAGATGAAAATGTTGTCGGAGGAAATCAGCAAGCTATCTCAAAAAAAACATTATTAATAATAAAAGAGTTAAAGAGTTCAATACTATCAAATAACATAGAAAATTTTAAAAAATTCAAAATTTATTATTTACCTATATAAATATACACTTTTAATGTCACAAATGTTGCCTATCCTAAAATACTAGTTATGCTATATCATCATCCAGAAAGTGGTCGAAACAAGTGTTCGAAACGTTCGAAAGGGTGAAAATACTCGGAAAAACGGACTGCCCGCCCTGATACATAATATTGTAATATTGTACTATTTTCACAAGCTGGCACATTATTAATGATAGTAAAGAGTGTTGTTTTTAAAACATTTTAATTATTTCAATTAGGATGAATATGACGTAGATTTTTATTATTACTATTATATTAGCCATAACTGTTCCACTGCTGGGCAAAGATCTAGATGATGTATTTACAAAAATAAAACGTAAACTTTAACCATCGATTATAAATAAACAAAATGGCTATATCAACGTGACATTTAATTGTAAAGTAAATAAATTATCGATTAACGCGTTACGTCCCTAGCCACGTTTCCTTGATAGCAAAAACACACGTTTCGGCCCTATAGAGGAGTCAATACTGTAATATGAGCTTTAATCCGCGTTAATAAGGTTCAATGACACATCGACATTACTGCCTAATTTATGAACGAAAATGAAATTCAACGTAATAGGACTTGCTTTGTTTTCTGTTTGTTTTGTGAATCTAAGAAATTCGAGAATGTACCAAGTAATATTATAAAGTAGGTTGTATGTAATTTAAGTTCTAAAATGAAAGTAAGAAAACTTAGTTGTAGGATCGACTTACAATGAAAACCACATTAACAGTGCCTATATACAGTCGTAGAAATCGTAGTAAAAGCATAAAGGTCCTTATTTCAAATTGGTACTTACTTTTGTTCGTAATACCTGTGACTATATATAGAGGAAACGACTTCTTTTCTTTCTTTTAGTTAATGGCTTGGTGCGATTAGCACATATAGCCAGTGTCAAAGTAATTTTTCTTACATAAATATACAATATTTCCTTCCAGTCAGTATGATGATGATGAATGATAATAAAAATGAGAAGTGAGAAATGATATACCCCCCAACCCCTCGAGTATCTCAGTAAAGATGTGGGGCTTTACTAAGTCCTCACGCAGACTTCTTGAGAGAATTTGAATAGTGATGTTGCACTGTTTTGTTTCATTTTCCAACACTATGCACACTCACGAACACTTAGCGGTTAATAATCCACCATTATTTCACATTAATATTCGACATAACACAAATTTTAGACAATAAAACAAAACCACTGGCATGACTCTTCACATTCCCGCCAAGACATCCCAGGAAACGACTTGTTGCATTACATAAATTTCCTTTTTTTTTTCAAACTGACAATATTGCTTTTGTTTTAAATGTACACAGTAATTTAATAGGAAAGTTAAAAACATGAACAAAAATAAGGTCAAGGTTTGTCTAACTACCCAAGACAACAGGACACAGTTAATAAACTCCATATACTTTAACTAACATCTACCTAACATAATTCGAGCCAGGCAGAATTTTGTTGTCCTCACTTCTGGAATCTGCTTCTCTTAACATCGGACAGAGCATAGTTATTTGCTTAACTCTCTATTAAAAATAAAAAATAAAAAAATATAGCGCGATATAATATTATGTATTATAACGTGCTCTTATCTTATACACGTGATTCCTGCTAACGGTATGTACTATATCATAATCGCAATCACGGCAATTATAATATAATGGACGTTAACAGCCTTTATTCGATTTTTTCGCATCTTAAATTGCATAAATTTAGAGAAGTGAAAGTGAATTTAAAATTACAAAAACACAATGTTGAAAAAATTTTTACAAGCAGGATTTGAACCTGCACCCTTCTGACATACCGGGTCAGGTGCTCTTCCAATTGAGCTATCGTGGTTCTAACCAGCCCACTGAAATTATTCAACACTATTTACTTTTTTACTTTGAAAGCCAAAGGCGCCAATTCAATGTCAACAACTACCGTCATTAACATCTGATCATAATATTTTTACAAATACTAAAGATCAGTTAAGAAGTAGGCTTGCTATTTATAAAATGTTTTTAATTTGTTTATATAATTTTAACGCAAATTTTGTTGTGAAACAAATTACAAAAACACAATGTTGAAAAAATTTTTTCAACATTTTTCAAAAGGTTCAAATCTTGCTCGTGGAAATTTTTTTAACATTGTGTTTTTGTAATTTGTTTTGCAACAAAATTTGCGTTAAAAATATATAAACAAATTAAAAAAGAATTTAAAATTGTTTCTACTAACTAGTTATTTAGATTTTTAGTTTGGCTTATTACTTTAAAAAAAATTAAAATTTGAAGTTCGTACAGGATACCGAAATGTTGAAGGCTCTTACGATCATTAACAGCTAAAAGTTCAATTATAACTGCAGGTTTTGTATGCAGAACAGAACAGAACTCTTATAATCTAAACTTGGAGCTATACAAAACGCCGAAGTAAAGCCAAGCCGCACAGTGGAAACCAAAATGTCCTCACTATTAATTAAGGTTTTATTCTATTTGGCGACTAGGGAAGTGATAAACGTATCCGTAAATGTAAATATCTGAATCAGTACCGAATTTGGTAACAAATTGTTATACAAGATGGTTCTGCGGAATGAGTGCGGGGCAATAGAAGCTTAAAAATATTGCTAGTGTACAGATTTGTCGGTTTTTTTAGAGAGTTCGCTGATAATCTTTGGCAGTCTTTTCAGCGTGACCGGATTTGATATTGTAGCGAAATATATTTATTAATATTATTATTAATTTAAATTATTCAAGTATCAAAGACTCATAATGGTTAGTAACAACGGAACTTTAGAGCTATGTTATGTTATTGTTATACAGTTAAAACAAATTAAATTAAAATCAAACTAAATTAAAATAAAATCAATTCAATACACATACAATTAAAATTCATATTAAAATCATTATAATAAAATAACAATTCAATTATGATCAAGGGTGTGGCTAGATGGAAGCATGCAAATGAAGCCAGTTAAAGTTGTTTTTTGTAGTTTAGTTGAGTTGTTTTTGACGCTGTTTAATTTTATCAATAACTAGCTTTTGCTCGCGGCTTTGCTCTCGTGGGCTACACGACTTGTGTTTAGGTATTCGTAATAAAACCCAAATAAAAGGGATAATTTTCAAACATCTTAAAACACTTCATAATTTCTAACCAGGCCAAATAACGAAATTTAAGGAATGACATAAATATTTCCATATTAACTGTCCACCTTTTTTTCACTCCTCTGGGGGAGGTTTTTCGAAAAATGCTAAAACACGTCATTCTTTATTTTTGTTAAAAAATCTATAATATTCATTTGGTTAGTTACTACTATCGTTAATCGTTATTTTTAAAGTAGTACTATTTAGTTACTACTTTAAAAATAACGATTTTTCCAAAAAAGCTTTTTTCCCTTTTTTACTCATTTAAAGAAAAATAAACAAAATTCCTGAGATACATCATTCTTTAATTCTTTTCAAGAACCCAAATACCAATTTTCATACCATTCAAATCTGACGGACTTTCATACAAACTTTTACCCCCTATTTGACCCGCTTAGGGTGTGATTTCCATACAATCCTTTCTTAGTGGCTAGTTACGTCACTCAATTAACCTACAGTCCAAATTTTATGTAATTAGCTTCAGCTTTTTAGGCTCGGCGATGATGAGTCAGTCAGTCAAGTCAAGTCATTATATGTTTATAGATAATAATGTAAATAACAATAAAACTGAATTAACCAACACATTATTTTCTGTGATTAAACATGATTTCTAGCTTCGCGGATCGAATAAATGATAATGTCACCACCAATTCCTAAAAGTTGTTCTCACCAAAGACATGTTATATTGATTTACCAAGACGAGTCATGTTTCCAGTGACCCGGTGTGTCAAGTATCGGGCTATCTCACAGCGGTCTACAATTTCACTCAGAAGATTATCGTCAGCGCCGCAACGGATTAACAAGGCAATCATGTTACACATTATGGCATTGGAATCTCGCATGCAAGCCTCTACATTCTTGGTGCACTACAGAATTGGCTTTTATCAACAAAAACCTATACTTACTCGTATTTTAACTCAACTAATTAGGCGTTAAATTTACTCAAATTTGTATTTTTTTTTAATTCACACACATATACACGCATTCTTCAAACAAAAACAGTAAAAGTTTTATTAAATTTATAAAATATCTAATAAAAGCACAAAAAAAATTACTAAAAATGTATACATTTGTTTTTCTTTCATAAATCATGTATAAATTTAATTAAATTATAAAGGTTTTTTGTAGTTGCATATGGTTGCACATGTTGTTGCACAATATTATATAGCCCGGTGTGTCGAAGTACTATTGGGCAAAGGAAATCGGCAAGCCCCAAAGTTAAGATACACAAATTTCACCGCTGAAGGTAGTGAACCTCTTACATATCTATTCATCTACAGTGAACAAAATAGTTGCAAACTAGGCCATTGCCCAGCCGTTCCGCTGAACGCCAAAGTATTTTTTTTTTGTGACGTAACACACAATGTCACAGAAGCGTCGAAAACATTTCGGCCGAGTACGGATACGTTTTTTGCAACGGTCAACACTGGCCACTAGGGATCCGACATGAGTGGGTTAATCCGAAATCAGCTGGCTCGCCACTGCAGTGCCACGGTGAAAAAACATGGCAGTAATTTAGGTTTTTCGGTTGACAATATGTTTATTCGGCTTGTTTCGAACATGTAGCACGTTCGCTGAAATGGAACTTATTATAATTTTGGCCGAACATTTTCATTCGGTGCAACATTTTTTTCAATTATATAAAATTACTGGAAAAATGTTTTGGCAAAATATGAAGTCTGTTATCGTAAATATTTATAAAATACAGTGTAAAAATTAAACGCCCACCCGACCCAGCCAGGAATCAAACCTGGGTCTTCCGCAGTCCGGGCGGCTGCACTGACCGCTATGCTACCGGGAAGGCTGACGTAAACGCTCAATTTTGTCACTGCTTTTTAATGTTTTTGAGTGCTTTTTAGCGGCACTGAGCGCCATCTATCCTCTCAGGTTCTTCA
The DNA here is from genome assembly GCA_949315975.1 of Eudonia truncicolella. Taxonomy (NCBI): domain Eukaryota; kingdom Metazoa; phylum Arthropoda; class Insecta; order Lepidoptera; family Crambidae; genus Eudonia; species Eudonia truncicolella. The sequence goes on from OX438836.1 coordinate 15,376,236, forward strand.
AGAGTAGACTTACGAACCGATGGCATAGTGACATTCACAAGAGCTACTTGTAGCCTAAACTGAATAAATGATTTTAGAATTTTGAATTGAGTTTTTTTGAATATTGAATTTTAAAACAGTTTCTTATTCCAACGCTAGTTCCAATGCGACAATAACCTTACATAATTATTATTCAGAGTGATTAACGTAACATAATTTTATATTGAAAAGAGTTAAAGTAATTTAAAGTCGCTTTTAGGCGTGTGTGCACACCGTGGTATTCTTTGAGAGCCAACGCTGTAAAACCTTTTTGTCGCAAAATAAAATATAAAATACTTGTAGGTAGTGCAGACTCTCCATTCTCCAGTACTTTTACAAGCTCGGTTGTATATACTTCTATTTAATCTGCATTCACTTTATTCAAAATGTGAAGTAACTTGCTACCGAAAAATAAGAATTTAAAAGTAAAATGCTGTTTATTAACAACGTTTTATTGGAAGGTAATTACGCGGAGCGCATCATTTTCCATAAAAAAAATATCAAATGATTTAATTAATATAACCGTATAATTTTTTGTTTTCAGAAACTGAGTAGTTCGTCAATTATGAGGCAAAATGACTTTTGCGAATAATAAAAAAAAAATATTATTAGTTTATTAAAATTAAAAATGAGCTTAGAGATTTCTTAGATTATTGTTCCAATAATTAATATAATCAACCACACAAACAATATGTACATAATTATACACATAACAGTTTCAAAGATTGCTTAAAGAGCCACAGTAGTGTCACAAAACCTATATCAGAGGAGGCCATTAAGAAACTATTGTGAGGCCGTTGGGTTATATTGCGGCTATTTCGGTATTTTTTTGTATTGCCAGTAAGCAGAAAGGACACAAAATTAGTTCCCTATTAAGGAAAAATATTGTTTCTATCCGGAACACTCTACGATAGGAATGTTAAAAGTGCTTTTAGGTAATTTATTGAAGTTATTTTGGTTAGGCACCGCAACTTTGGCTGTGGGCTATTTTTTACATATAACTCTTTGGAGTTATGTTCGTTTAATCAACACCGTATGTAACCTCGAAATCGTTCATTAGCCCCTAGGTACAATATCCTATTTTTTCCAAGAAGTATGTGAATCTATTTGGACGGTCCTTGGTAATTTTATTAAGGTCAGTAATATATTTGATTGAATAAAAAATAAGGTTACATTTTAAAACTTTTTAATGTTAAAAATAAAATCAACAAGAGACATTTACATATTAATTTTTATAGCTTATGAGAGTATATTTTTTTGGGTGGATGTTTGGTCTTCTGTGATTTGATTCGTCTCATGCGGAGAGCTCATGGGTACAAACACAACTGGCGAGTGAACTTGTTGGTAGTTTTCAATTCTTTGATTGCCCTATCAATAGGCATATCAATCTTCCTTTTCAGGTTCATTGCATTTCCAGAATAAGATGGGGTCAAAACACTTTCGGAATACTAGTATCAAAATTTTGGATCTGGAAAAGCCGATTCTGTTGTCAGCGCAAAAAAATTAAAAACTTGTTAAAACGACGTCGCACTACATAATTGGCTGAGAAAAACTTCTGTGGACTACGTTCCACAACGATCACTGGAAACTGAGGGACACAGGATGCGTTATACCAGGAGAATGGCGGAAATTACCATCTATAGCATTAAGCTCTTTACCACCAACTTATGCAAGAAATCTTAGTTAAAACGCCCGCCTTGTGATGCATATGCAGACATGTTTGTCGCTTGCACTGTACCATGGCAATGGAACATGATAATAAAAGTATGTTAACGTAAATAGGTACTGAAATAAACATATTATACAAATTAATCTATACTTTTTTTTTATTTGAAAAGGAATCTACTAACGAGATTTGACGTACTCTGTCGTGGAACGCATACACTGCTTAAAAACTCTGCATGCTTAAACCAGTACAGGGTCGGTATATGCATCGTCAGACGAGCAACCACTTTTAATAGTTTTCTTTATTATGGTTAATTCTGTTGTATAACGGGTCCTTATCGTCTTTATTTTATGTTTAATGTCATCTTCAGTAACTTCTAAATTCAAATCACTAATTAGAGATTTCATAGCGTTTGCCCGTAATGTTTTGTCTCTATATTCGTCAAATTTGTGGTTCCAAAGGCATTGATAATTTTTAAAGTTCTCCAAAAACAACAGCGTGTTCTGGTCGTTCCACTTTAACACCATTTTGACGTGACATTCGTCTGCTGCAGGACGCAAAACAAAATGGCCAAATCCGAGAGAATGTACTCTCTTGTGTTCAGACTGTTCGTTTTTCGTTCATTCGGAGTGAAAGTGAATGATGCCGAATGCCAATATCCAACATCGTTGGATCGGTTAAATAATGAATTCATTCAGCATTCGTGTTTCATTTTGTGTTCAGGCATTTCATTTTGAGTGAAATGCATCGAATGAAAATGAAATGATGCGAAAATGAACAAGAAATGACCTGTCTGATTCACCTTGCGCCGCACCTCGGTCACTCGCGACAAAATGTATGAAACAAACGCGTTCTAATGCACACAGTCATAAGCTCGTGCAGGTGAACGCGTACCATGCTTGTGTGAGTGAGATGACATGCTAGGGTTAGCGCCAAAAATATTTAACTAGCAGCTGACCCGGCGGACTTTGTATCGCTTTGACAGTTTCCATGACAACAAAACAACAAATCATTTTGTATGCCGCGTCTTTGTCAGTCCCTAACTGTTAGGTAACTGATCGCGGGTGGGGGCGCATTCAGCGGGAGGCAGGGAGCGGCCATGTGGCCATACTGTACGTAGTTGTACTCATTGTTATACTGTGACTGCGCCATCGAGCTCCTTATATAGGATGATTACTCGTATTATCGTATTTTTCTTCATCTATATTTTATCAGTTTTATTAAAATCTGTTCAACCGTTACGGCCTAATTGAACAAACAAACAAACTTTGTGAATGGAATTACTTTATACATATTATATATCATTTATTAGTCATACAATTTTATCCTGACTTTTCGAAACTTCTGCAGGACCACTCATGTTCTACGTAGAAAGTGAATAAATAAATAAATAAATAAACTCAAATTTTTAGTGTTTGAATAAAGAAAAAAACTACTTTTGTTTTTGAAAAAAAAAACAAGTTGATTTTAAAATTTTGGAACGCGCCATTTTACCCAGCCTTTAGTAGGCGTGGGCTGCGCTGCAGTTTAATACTAAACCAGACATTTACGAGTATATGTTACCTATTTTTTTATGTTCCAAACAAAAGTTATTTTATTATTATTTTTTAATTTTTCTTCAAGATTCAATTTAATGTTTTATTGATATTATCATAAACAATTGCCTGATCTTGCGATGGATTAAAATATTTACGTCTAAACTAAAGTGGCCTTTTGCATAAGATTTTAACTCAATCATGCATCTCAACAAAGTCGACAACCATCGTATACGAAACATTGGTCAAAGGTAGATGCTGTAAAGACGTCGCAGTCGTTTCACCAATGTCCAAGGCAACTTCAATTAGGAAATAACCAGGTTCCACACTCACACCACCATTTTCCTTGCATACCGTCAAATGATTCGGCCAATTGACCCGGTCGCACACGGTCCACTGATAAATGAAATTTCCCTGTGCGCTGACGGCTGCCGGTAAATGGAACGACATTACGGCTGCTGGACAACTTACAGAGTCAACGGTTGTGCAATACTTTTAGGGATCTATGAGTGGGAAAAACACAATGCTACGCGAAAACGCCAGCGTTGTACGATCGTCATTTGTCAATTTTACTTTGATTTTATTCTCCTTCTCGTTCCAATAAATTAAGTTTTAACGAAGTAACGAATTGATAATTCATATCCCGTCAATCACAAATGATGAATTGATGAGATGATCCGTTAAAGGAAAAATTTTGATGTATTATTTGTTTGTTTATCCTATCTTCTTGTTAAAAAGGGGGACTGAATCTACACTAGTTATTGCACAAAGACTGAAATATCTATGACTTTAATTCAAAAGCTTGTGACACCATCTTTAACTGTTACATAAATGCCAGTACGGTATTTTTTTACGAAACAAATTACCATAAAACAATATTAAAACCTATTCGAGCTTACGTGTTCATGAGCTTAAGCATGAGCGTATGCGTTTGCGTGCGGGTGTACATGAGCATAAGCATGAGCATGAACTTAAGCATGAGCATCAGCATCACTATGAGCATGTGTTTTTTATTAAAACATTATTTGCTCATATAGTAAAATGTTTTTGTTTTGTTTATATAATTTTAACGCAAATTTAGTTGCGAAACAAATTACAAAAAGACAAATGTTAAAAAAAATTCCACGAGCAGGATTCGAACCTCAAAACATTTTATAAATAGCTTGCCTACTTCTTAACTGATCTTTAGTATTTGTAAATATATTATGATCGGGTGTTAATGACGGTAGTTGTTGACTTTGAATGGGCGCCTTTGGCTTTCAAAGTAAGTAAGAAAATAGTGGTGAATAATTTCGGCGGGCCGGTTAGAATCACGATAGCTCAATTGGGAGAGCACCTGACCCGTTATTTTAGAAGGGTGCAGGTTCAAATCCTGCTTGTGGACTTTCTTTCAACATTTGTGTTTTTGTAGTTTTTGCTCATATAGTATTTAACTACTTACAGATACATAGCAAATGTAAATAAAACTTTTATCATGACTTGTATATTTATAACCCATAGAAGAAAACTAATATACTAGCTTTTAACCTTGCCCAACCGTGTGTCGTATGTAAATATTTATTTCCGACCATCGCACCGGTTGAATTAACACGGACGAGCTTATAGTTTTCATCAACAGAATTCGGCGCATTTACTACTTTGAGCCTTTTAATTGAGCCTTTATTGCACGATCGATGGCTCACATTTACTTATCCACATTCAATAGGGTTGTTCAAAATAACACTCATTAATTACAACACCTAAATAGTACTAATGAATGGTGTCATTAATAACTTAGAAGTCATCATTCACCACCATTTTACCATTTACCATTTTATAAACTAAAGTTCTAAACAATAGGGAAAGCATAGGACTTACCGAGTTAGTGTAGATAGTGTTGATGAATTTCGGCAAGTTGGATTGAGCCACGATAGCATAGTTGCTAGTGCACCTGACCCGGCTTGTCATGGGGTGCGGGTTCAAATCCCGCCCGTGAATAATTTTTTTTACGGTTTGTCTTTTTTTTTAAATTTTAAACACAAGCTTTTGTAATGTTAAAAGTAATTTTTGCGCCATAAATAAGTAACGTAACAAATAGTTTTTAAGCCTAAACTACGTACGCCGCCGCCGGGATCTAAAATAGAATGACCGTCTGGAACATTATTTTACAAAATAAAAATAATTCTTGACAAAAGACGGCTTACCTCAGATAGGACGCTACTAAAAAGTACTAGTATACTTTTTCAACTGATATTTTGAAGTCAACAACATCACTACATTATAAAAAAAAACAGAATGTATTTTGGTCTTTTCGATGCATAGGGTTTGCTTCAGTCGATAAAAAAAACATGACTGTAGATGCAAACAAACAGCTCAAATAATATAACAATTCAGCTGTTAATTAAAGGTTATTAGGAGCCCATTAGCAGTCCTAACTAAAGCGCGATTAGTGCGATATTCAGAGAAACGTACCATACAAAAGCACTGAGTCAATGTTTGAATTTGCGTGCCACATTATCAATGCAATCATGTTACCCCTTAATTGGATCGACCTTGTGCCATTTTCGCATGAAGTACGCTAAATACTAGTTAACATGCGTTTAGCTTACATTCCATTATTAATGCTAACAGACATAGTAAAATAATTCTTATATTCTGTCACAGCTGGGAAAGGCCTCCATTCTAACGAAGAATTACAAAAATGTTATGGCTTAATCACCACGCTTGCCAAACGCGGGGTGGTGTTCACAAACACAGGATGCATAGAAAGGTCAGAAACACACATTGTCTGTCCTGGGTATTGAACTTAGGACCTCCAGGTATCATGCCGAGCGCTTTGGCACTCAGCCACCAAGGCAATACACTTCATCATCAGCCTATATTAGGTCTCTGCTGGATATACGCTTGTACTATCATCCAGGTCTTGACAGACTTGTTATAAGCTAATTCATCACCCGCTTATTTTATGTCCCACTGCTGTGGTCCAAGCCTTCCAAGAAAGGAAGAACGGGCCATTAACCACCACGCGGGCCCAGGGCGGATTAGTGGTTATTGACGACTTATGCAGCTGGGACCAACGGCATAACATGCCTTCCGAAGTGCGAGGGATATGATATGGTGCATTTTCGGTCACCAATCCGTTGACCAGCTGTTAGATAATTAACAATGGGCCTTGTTATTTGAAGCAGCGATCCTATATTGCTAATAGGTGAGTATCGGAGTGTCAACACTAACACTGGCCTAATAATGCAGTCACTAAACAATACCTATATAACCTTCTCAAAGCGAGCCGGACAAAGGAAGACATAGTCTACGTCTGGGACTTAACCGTACATTATTAATGGCCGCCGGACGCCTCTAGCGCAAGATTGGAAATGCTGAATCGCAAATTGCTATTTGCAGAATGAATGTCATCAATGTTTACATTAATAACTTTGCCAGCTGATGGGTAAATCTTTAATCTATTACCTAGTCATCTAGCAGCTGTTAAGAAGTAAAATTTTGTAGGTCTGTTTTTGAAATAGAATGGGATCTATGGTATATAATATATAAGTTTATATATATAAATATATGTTTAAACAAATACCAAAAAATATTTCATTAACTTTTATTACTTATGTTTTAATAGTAAGTATTACTGATAAAGGTATATTATGTGATTTTGATAAAAATACATTTGCAGTTTGAAATTTCATATACATAGAAATAACAATCACGTTTTGACTTACTGACTGACTGATTACAAAAATATCTCAGGAATATCAAAGGAATTATTTTTTTTTTTTTACAGTAGCCATCTTATTACAATATGCGGGTGTAGTGTAGCAATCCGCTTAAAAATATATTTTTTAATTATTACGGGAACACGGGATGATTCGGGTGTAAGCGGACACAGTCATAGGGTGGACGAGCTTCTAACATAGCAAGATTTTACGAATGCAATGGTCAGCAGACCAGAAGATTCATATAGATTTTGCCTAAAGCAGCTTTTTGCAATCATAGCATGGAACGCTTAACCGAAGCACTACTAAACGCCTCGACAATAATGTTGACAGTATCTCTAAAGGTGGGTATCCACTATTTTCGTGCACCTCTTGCGCTCTGTGCTCCTGCAACTGCTCCAATCAATGTATACTTTCGAAAACATGGAGCGTGCAACGTTTTCGAGCAGGAACATAGTGGATACCCACCTTAATATCCTGTAGGCAGAAGTACGAAAATTTTACAAGCAAACACAAAGTATATTCGTCTCAGTGAATTACAAATCAAATCACAATTAATTGCATCAATGTTGTGGGAACATGGTGTACTCAGAAAGAATACGACGTATAATGTCGCTTGGATTTCTGCTCGGATTGACTCATTACATGCGTGAATCTGGGAGTTCCGGAAATATTTGATTGTTATCAAACGGTAAGGACCTCGTAACCGTATTAGTGTAAAATATACTTTATAACAGGAGAAAAGGCGTCTTATTCGTTTGGCAGAGGATCTGCTGATTTCATACCGGAAACATGTTACGCATTTTCGTAAAAAGCTCTTGAGTTCGAGCTTGAGTAAACTCTTTTATAAAAGAACATTGTTAGTGACATCGTTGTGTTCCGACAGTTAGAGATATTGAAATGAAACAACTTTTACGGATCTACTCGCGTTTATTTTACACATTACTTTTAATTAATGTTTATCCTGACGATTAAATTTAAAAGAAGGTATACAAGCTACTAACTAATTATGAAACGACCAACACCTCAGTCTCCCTGTGACCACGGACCCTGCAAAGGGTTCGAAACTTTAGGATAAACATTAATTAAAAGTTATGTGTAAAATAAACGCGAGCAGATCCGTAAAAGTTGTTTCATTGCAATGTGTAGTGTTCGCATAAACTTTAGAAAACAACAGTTAGAGATATGATAATATATGTGGCCAGCTGTACTGTGCGACCTGTAATCGAACCTTCAAGACAAAGTTCGGCTTTGCAAGTCACGTCAGGGCGCACGCCAGGAAATTACGCCAGAATGTCGCTATCGGCGGATACGTCGTGAAGGCCATCATCATCATCATAATATCCTGATCATCATCATCATCATAATACCACAGATCGCTATTGGATTACACATTATTTGCATCCCTTTTGCTTGTATGTAGGTCGACAGAGATCGTTGTTTCATGCCTTACTCGGAACTACAGCATCTTACTCTTTAGAATGGGTTGCTCTTGTATGGCTTACGTACCGAATTGTTGTTGAAGATACGAGCGCAATTCAGGCATAACATAAGGCCCACATAATGGTAGGTTATGGCCGCAGGAGGTCTGGCTTTCAGCTCATTTAGCTCTGTTTCAAACTCAGAAGTTAAGGATACCGGGTTAAGTGCACCGCCAGTTCCTTAAAATCTAATTTAGGTCGAGCTTTTTGTAGCTGGACGAAGGAAGGCTGAGGTCTTAGCTTATAGAGGCGCCCTTAAGTTGTTCCTTTCTCGATCCGATCCGAACAACTCGGATAATCTAGTACCTAAGGGAAAAGACACGCTTCCGTGGTGTCATCCCGTGTAGAAACCATCTGAGGATTATTAGATGGCACTACTTGAAGAATTCTTTAAGTTTCACGCCACCCACAAAAGTCCGGTTTACATCAAACGAATAAGAGCAATCTATTTCCAAAAAAAGGCAGGATCACCCCTGACCCTGGTGTCTGAGGAAGACAGCATATTGCTTTTAAAAAAGCTGCTTTCCTATTGTGATATTAAAATAAACAATACCGTGGAGCTCCAGATGAAACACCTGAGATTAAATTGTGATTGCGACGGCACAATTTCATTGCATTATTTTTTCTCGCGATGCTAAATGGAAGTGCCAGCTATAAGTACATACATTTTTTCTTGGCGAGCTTCATTTTTCATCATTGCTTCAGAGTAACTTGCATACTATATTGTATTTATTCTATTTCTTAAGTTTCCGCGGAGTCTACGTATTTAATTGAAATTAGCTTATTTTTATTTGAACAACTAACAAGATCAAGAGATGAACGTGCTAGTAACTTAAATTTAACATTTCCTAAGCTAGGTGTTGCCTTAATTATAGATTGCCACGGCCTGCACAAGAATATATAAGCCGATGGCCAAAAAGAAAACTTAACAATGAAAACTAAATATAGGACTCTGGAATTTGGACTTACCTAATATTGCTACAAAATATGTTGTTACATTTATTACATGCTGCTATGAAGTTAAAAAGAAAGAAACAAAAAACAAATATACAAAATAACATTCACCTAAAGACCCAGAAGCCATTATCTTATCTATATCTTATGTTTATCCGTTGTCTAGTAACCATTTAACAAGTTTCATAACGAAGCTTCTCTTGGCCTAGATAATTGGTGTGAAAATGATTTGTTTTTGTTGTCATGGAAACTGTCAAAGCGGTACGAAGTCCGCCGGGTCAACTAATACCTAAACAATAAATGCAAGTAACTTGCATTTATGGAAAGGCATCGGTAAGTTTTTTCTTAAGCTTTAGGTACACACGCCTGCACATCAACCTACCACAGACTGTCAAATTTCCTCAATAGACTTTGAACTTTAGTTCTAGGCAATATGGTTGAAAATGTTTTCAAGAAATTTGACAGTTTTGGATAGATTGTTGTGCAGGTGACTGTACCATTTTATTTAATTATACGTTTTATTTTGCTTTTCTTTCCGTCTCTGTAGTCTCGTGGTTAAGTTTTCACTTGCTAGGAACTTGCCTGCTAGGCTGCACTAGTACTGGGAATCGAACCCGGGCCCTCTAGGTCTAAGGTTTTCACCTTAGACCTAGAGATCCTGGGGTTCGATTCCCAGCTGGTAGCATGTTAGAGCCTGTTTTAAGTCCGCCTGGCTAGCTACCACCATCTTATTTAAATATATCACTATAACATCAATGTTAGTAGAATTGTTCTTTTCCGAAAGTTAGAGCTAAGAACTTTCACCTACGGTCTTATCATCACTTAACATCAGATAAGATGAAGGCCAAGTGCTTACCCGTTAGGAATGATGGAAAATCTTATAAACATTAATATTTTTTTCCGTTTCCGTTACATTTTGTTAAACACTTTTGTATTAATATATTTGTACTGTAAAACGTTATTGTAGGTATACGTTATATGTTATTATACGTAACGTTATACGTTATATTAATGTAGGTACTTAAATGAGCAGTATTGTCAAATCAAACAGTCACCTATTTGCTCAACTCTCAAAGGCTGAACAACAACAAAAAAATATGTACTCACATTTTTATTCTAGTATTATTTTTTGTAGATACCTACGATGTCGGTGAAATGAAATTATCTTTGCTGGGGACAGGTCAGATAAATATCTCAGTGGCTGTCCCCGATGTTTCAGCCAGCGCTAACATGATATCTCCAGGGCACAAAAATATACCGAACAAGGCAGATAGGTATTTCCCTCAGCAATTTATTTTTACCACCATTTGTAATAATTAGACGTTGCGACTACAATGATTTTTATTTACTCGTGCGCAGTGAATCTTTTGGAGTTTATTTTATTTCTTAAGAGAGCAGTATTAAAGAATAGAATGACGACCGCGTATTAGTGGCAAAACTTTTTTTTTTTTTTTGCAGAGAGATTGCTGATTGCCTCCGACGGCATTTTCAGCTTCACCGGGCTTGTTTGGGGGCGGCGAGAAACGTAAAGGGTCCCTCAAGTCGTGTGAAACGAATCACCTTCGGAGGTTTTCTAGAGGGAACGATATCGCGCACTAGTGCGCGTCCCCGTGCCCTACTAGATTCTCCAAAGGGTTCGGATCAGATCGGATCGGAACAACCCGAGGGCGCCTTAAAGGCTCGGACCTCGGCTCGGGTTGACCGGGCCGTGGTGGAGGAGAGAAGCGCCCAGGTACATGTCTGTACCTGGTGTAGAGCGCGTGTGAACCGGTTCTTCGTACCCTTGTTCTACGAGTACGGTGTCTTGGGCCTAAACTAGTGTGCATGTTTAGTGTATTCTGTGAATGTGTAGTAGTATTTAGAAGATCGGGCGGGGGGGCGTTCACAACAGTTATGGGATCGTCAGGGGTGGCACAGCTACAAATTGACATGTGACTACATGAAATGAAGTGAAATTAATCTTTATACAAGTAATTAGATAAGCGCTTTTGAATCGTCCCAAAATATTTTACTTTCCAAGGACGTCTTTTAGTTGTGCAGAAGAACGGCCGCAAGAAACTGTGTGCAGTTTCTTGCGGCCGTTGCTTTATATAGAAGTAGCGACATTTACAAAATTATATTACGTTACCAAAATATACAAGTTAACAATGACTTAAAATATTTTGAATTAGAAATACCCGTTGGAGTGATTGTATATAGCTTTTCAAACCCATGCTGTTTTGTCGTCGGTGTATTCATGGTGGTTTTAAATTTATTAATATAGAGTTTTTGAATATGACATGCAACTCTAACATAAATTAAGTATGGCAATAAAAGGTGTCCACTCTGCATGAACTTAAGCCTAAATTATAGGATAACCTAAGATACTCTGACGCTGGTCTTTTATGTATGTACAGTTGCGCTTACACAAAATACGGAAGAACAATAGTTTGATTTTAACATATTGTTAGTAGAACTTTCCCAAAAAGCTCAATACGAGTGATATTAGGAAAGCTGAATATGTCGGAAGCATAACGCAGTAATGGGTTTTAAACCATGACTTCTCGAATACTCCACGTTAGGGTACTGTCTTTTCGCTTTAAATTATACTAAAAGTCTAAATCATAAATTAAAAACCAGGTTCCTAAGTTTTTCAACCTACATTAATGACTTTGGTGCAAGTGTTACAAATGTTACGAGCTTAAGTAAACTTCTTAATACGTACATTAATCAATTTTTAAATTTGCAACTTAAAATATTGTCTTACTAAACAGATAGATTTATAAACAAGGAAATAAATGGAAAAAAACTATAGTTATTCCCGGTACATAGTAACGAAGTAACCACGCTACAAAAGAGATTGGAACTATCCTTACAGAAAAGACAATTTCTCCTTCGAAAAACGAGGGGGAAATATCATCAATGTAGGAATTGTGAAGCTAAGTAATTGCGGGTCCGCGGGTATTGAAATAGTTGATTCGCTTTTCTGTTACGCCATTGGCGCGTAAAATGGGAAAGTCTTATACATTTGGCGCCATTTAACAGAGCAAATGTAGCGGATCAACATTCACATGCTAATGTTTTCGGCGTAGGAGTGAGGAGTGAGAGCGTCTTGTAACTATGTTAAAATATTTGTAAGATCTGCTTTGCTTGCTTGAAACTTGTAAATAGGACAACCTATATTGTAATAGGTATGTAAAACACGTATGAATCATGAGTTAAAACTTTCTTTTGACCATTATTAATGAAGGAACGCCTCCATGGCCGAATGGCAACGCACTCGATTTGTGATCACCAACTTGCTTTGGCGAGGGTGGTGATTCAGCTAAAACCTATAAATTGTTTAGATTGTAGCGATGACTTGATTTCAATGATACAGGCCCTTTCCTAGAGAGGGACAGTTTAATAACAGGCTAGGTATTTACTGTTTTCTTTATATTTTAAAATGCCATCATTACTCAACAAGTAATTCACTTATAAAGAGTAATAATTATGTGTTACTAGAAAAATATATATGCCAAAGTCATACTCGCTTTTAGTCATAAAAAAAATTAAGAATTCAAAATAAGTAACAAGTATGAAACTCTTTCACGTAAAAACCTAAAACTTTCTCAAATATATCCCAGATTTTTATATTTAATATACAAGAGGCATGACGAATTTCTTTCTCGGGGCGGTTGAGTCTCGTTTAAGGAAATTCAGAAATTCCTTATTCATTTTCCCGGTAGCAAAGACCCTGACAAACGACTAGTGCGTTGGACTAACTATCGTAAAAACTTGCGCAGTGTTTGCATTTGGAATTTAACCACGATAGCTCAATTGGAAGAGCACCTGACCCGGTATGTCAGAAGGGTGCAGGTTCAAATCCTGCTCGTGGAAATTTTTTCAACATTGTGTTTTTGTAATTTGGAATTTATTTATTTATTTATTAGGTTACACAACTGACATTAATCATAACAAAGTTATAAATACATGATAGGTTTAACAACATTTTATACTAGACCAATGTCCTGCTCTTAGCATGTGTAAAGAATTAGATTTAGCTTTAGATTTAAAAAAGGAAATAAAACTAGATTTATAGAATTAATATTAATATTTACAAATAGTTTTAAGTAATTTTAAAACTATTTGGAAATACTACACTTGGGTTGTAAGCCATTTGGGTCAATTAATAGTGTCTTGATGGAAGTTTTGAATACATTAGTGTTCTTATAGAAAATATCAAGTGAGTTGTGATCCATAGCAAGTTTGTTAAACTCTCCGCACATACGAGCCATGGGAGTATTATAAGATTTATTATTCCGAAATGTGGGAGGGAACAAACGTTGGGAGAGGACGTCTGGGGTTAATTTTGATAATCAAATTAGGAATAAGGAATATGAAAGCATAGAATAGAATAAAACAGAATAGAATATAATAGAATGGAAGAGAATGGCAATTGCAAGGAGGCTGGCAAGAAGTGGATGGGAGTAGCCGCGGATCGTGCTCGGTGGCGTGCACTTAAAGAGGTCTATGTCCAGCAGTGGACTAGTGTAGGCTGATAATGATGATGATGGTGATGATGAAGAGAATGGAATACAACTAGTGTAGGCTGATAATGATGATGATGATGATGATGAAGAGAATAGAATACAATACAATAAAATTGAATGTAATAGAATGGAATAGAAAGGAATAGAATGGAATGGTATGAAATATAATGAAATAGAATAGAATATAATAAAATATTTCTTTATTGCTGTAAATGTGGTAGGTGATAATTGGTTACAATTCAAACATTACTTACAACGAAAATAGACATCAAAGAGTGTACTTTAAGTATACCAAATCTCACACTTCTCCAAGAGCGCAATTAAAAAAGGTTATAAAGTTTGATCTCTTTTTTATGCGCCTCTGTGGTCTAGTGGTTAAAACCACCGGCTTAGACCCAGAGGTCCCGGGTTGGAATCCCAGCAAGGGTACATGTTTGTGTACTCGGTTTGATTGGTGGTAGTGCATGTTAGCTACCACAATCTTATCTAAATAATATGTCGCCATAACATCAATATTTTTGGCATTGTTGTGATCCGGCAGCTAGCGATATGATAGTTAGTGCCTCAGTAGTTAGGATTCCGGGTGAAGTGCGCTTCCACCTTCGGCCTTATCATAATTTAACATCATGCGAGATGAAGGCCAAGTACATACCTGTAAGATGTTTATAAAGAAGACCTACGCGTATTCTGTTTTGTTCCCATTATGTTCAATTCATTTCAAATTAGAGCACTGACATAGCACGGAATAACTATTGAAAGCTTACACTCCGTTTATTACTATAGCGGTTCCCTATTATACAAAAAGGTGTTTACTTACTAACAATGTAATCTAAAAAAAATAATTACAAAATCACAAATGTTCAAAAAATTTCCACGAGCAGGATTTGAACCTACACCCTTCTGACATACCGGGTCAGGTGCTCTCCCAATTGACATTTGAATTCAAGATTTGTGTTATTGTAGTTTGTTGCGCAACAAAATTTGCGTTAAAAATTATATAAACAAAACAAAAACATTTTATAACGTGATATAACTTTGTAGGATAAATATTCGTTCGTCATCCTTGCCGCGCTTGAGTAGTACATGGTTTCCCGGACAGTCCCGGACACCCCCGGACACCCCGGAAGTGATTTGCGGCAGTCTGCGTCCCGTCCGCCCTAATGATTGTTTATATGCAGGACACCGTAGTTGTAATTAAAACTTTGCGGCGATCTTGCTAAGGAATTTACCGTTACAAACTTTGAATGAGTTTCGCACCAATTGTCTTGTGAGAGTTTGAACGGATTGTGGGGACCGCGTAGCGTTTTGATTAAAGTTTCAATGTAAAAAGTGTGGGGGACATTTTATTAGGTACGTGATTTGACAAAAGGACCATTTGTAAAACATTGGTTGTTCAAATTTTTAACTGTAATATGTAGACATTTTTTCAAATTTATTGCAAATATAGTAAAAGTAAACAGCCTATAACTGTCCCACTGCTGGGCAAAGACCTCCATCATTGAAATCAAATATAGTGTAGTGTTAACAAGTTTAAATTTATTAGCCCAATACTAGTTTAATATACTTAAATTTTGTACTTTACTTCTTGAGTCCTTCGTGGGTGGAAAAACTGCCACATAAATTTTTGCAGTTATTTTCGACTTCGATCAATTTTATACTTCACTAGCTGACCGGCGGACTTCGTACCGCTTTGACAGTTTCCATGACAACAAAACAAACAATCATTCGTCCGCTTAAGAACACCAGTATTCCATGATGGACCCCTATAGCAGCGCCACCTACCGGGTCCAATTGTAAATCTAAACTATTCTCGAATCCACTTGAACACACACAAAAAAATTCATATATATAATATATATATAAATAATATACACGATTTATATATATAAAGATTAGAGTAATTAGTTTCGTTTTTTGCGCTCGACGCCGACGCCCGTACGCATGCAACTGTTCCGTCATATCGGATTTTCACACATAATAAACATGGTAAGAATCCCGTTCATAATTTTTCTAATGCTATCAACCATGATAGTTTAAATAGTTATTTCATACTTCATTTTTTATTATATTTTAATGTCTACATAAAAACAGCGTCACGTAAACTCGGTGTCCTGAACAGGGTGTGTCGATTCGTCACGCCGGATCAGTTGTACCTTTTGTGCAAGACACAGGTGCGATCTTGCGTGGAGTATTGCTCACACCCTTCCGCAAAGTACCTTCTCGATGCCTTGGACAGATTGCAGCGGCGCGCTATACGCATTATCGGCAATGCAGAGGTCACTAATGCTCTCGATGCCATAACTGCTCTTATAGGTAGAAGCAAGCCTCCTGCTTCCATGAGCTCTTAAAGCAGCTTATTGTAGCAGTGTTTCCACCTCTACAATTCTACATTGGTAAGGCCTTGGGTCACGAATGTGCCTTATTTTTCCTCTTCGACCAGCAATCCTGAAAAAGGACAAACAAAAATAGAACAAATAAGCATTAAGAATAAGTATATACACTTGGCGTCGACTTCTCTTACATCTTAGATTAGCCACCTGAGCCCGTTGGCAAGATACGAAAACCATTCAATACGTGTTCAATTCTATGCCAGACTTTGAACAAGCTTTATCTTTCTCCACTCATCTTTTTCAGTTTTTTTAGCGGCGTAAATAACTTATCTTTATTTGAGATATGTCTGATCGTATATTTTGTATATGCTGAATTATATCGGTTTTACCACTAGACTTGTGACTATGTACAACTAACAATTGTTTGAAGTTTGAGAGATGGGCCGACAAAAGTGTAATTCGTATATCCTACATACGAGTCTTATCCTGATGTTTCGCACGAGTAAATCCATATAAAGTGTTTTATTTCAATACATAATGCTCGCGATATAACTTTTATTAATATATTCTTATAATAAAAAATGATACAATTAAAAAAATATTTGGTGAACATGATTGTTTAAAATTAAATGATTGACTATTATTCAGCTTACTTTCATCGTCATCGTCAGCCTAAAAACCACTGCTAAAATGGAACACTTAAATAAAAAGGAATAAAAACGACGATTTATAAATGTAAGAAATATTGCCATCAATAGCACAGTCAGGCAATTACCATTTAAAATATTAATACTAAATCCATGTAAACGGAGCCCTCCTAAGGGATTGGCAGTCATAAATCCCGCTATAATTACTACCTCGTTACTGGTTCCCGCCAACTCATAGTTAAAGATTAGTATCTTTGTGCAAACTCGGTTTTGGTAGCAGCGTCAGCAAGTCTCATTTGCTTTAGTAAGCAGCTTACGGATATTTGCTTTTTCCCACACATTGCTGTAGCATTTACAGCGCCGTATTTATTTAACTATTGTTGTCATGCTTAAGGCTAACTATACATAAAAAAATAATAAAAATAGCAATATTACATACTCAATTACAATATTATTGAGACGACTGCTAATGCAGCCGGGACGAGCTTTACGTGCCTTCCGAAGCACGGACGAGCTCTTAATGATAAATATTTGGTCACGTATCCGATGACCGGCCTTTGCGATAGTTGCCTAACCTTAGCAATCGACCGGACGCGTTAACCACTGCGCCCCGTCGAGCTCCTAAAAATGTACAAAGTAAGAAATTCCACGAACGCAAATAAATTTTGTTAAAACGCAAAATTAAGATATGAGAAAAAAATACACATCTCAAGAGCGAAGGCACTACTAAGTCGACCAGTCCTGAATCGTCAACCTTTGACTAACTAACAAGGTGCTCGAATTTTTTCGCGCAAGAATAAATACGGCGTTTTTCTTTTCACCAACCAACACTGCTGTAAGCGCGAATTCCATTAACGTCTTCTGATTTACGCGTCTATCTGTGTAACAAGATTCCCCGTAAAATTTTCGAGCCATCTCGTAAAACACGGGCGTGTATCTCATTCACGCACACTTGAGCGCTGTAACAAATGGCTGTAGTCACACCGAGGCGTATGGTCGATGGAATTTTCTACGATCACTGATCAAAGAGAACCAATTAATATTTTGCAAATGTTGATGAAGCTATCGAGCTGTTCCAAGATCCGTGTCCGTGAGAGGGTATGTGTGCGTTGCTCGAGCGCGGTATGTATTGAGCTTACCTTCTGGGTTTTCTTATTTCATAACACAGCCATGACGCTGCGTGGCACGAATAATTCATCAATTTAGGGTTTCACATAACGCTGCCTTATTGTTGCATATTTAGCGCCATCTGGCACCGACAAAGGGAAATAATTATGTTGCAAGCAATCTAGACAATGTACCACGAGTAGTTCCTATATTTCCCGCAAACAGCGACAGTCTGCCAATATATAAGGGCCTGCGCTTTTTGTATCGCTTACAAACCCTCCAGAACCGGTTCATGCGTGGTGCCACGGGTTGCCCGTGGTACTATCGCAACGTAGATCTCCACCGCGATCTTGATCTTCCCACTATCAAAGACTTTATCAAGGACGTTTCCATACGTTACTTTACGGTTACGGTTCATGTCTAGGCGTCCTAAGCACGTCCTAGATGACCCCGACGATCCCATAACGGTTGCGAACGCCCTCCCGCCCGATCCTCTAAATGCCAGCACACATTTACAGAATACACTAAACATGCACACCAGTTTAGGCCCAAGACACCGTACTCGTAGAACAAGAGTACGAAGAACCGGTTCACACTCGCTCTACACCAGGTACAGACATGTACCTGGGCGGTTCTCTCCTCCTCCACGGCCCGGTCAACCCGAGCCGAGGTCCGTGCCTTTAGAGGCGCCCTCGGGTTGCTCCGCTCCCCGATCCGATCTGAACCCTTCGGAGAATCTAGTAGGGCACGGGGACGCGCACTTGTGCGCGATGCCGTTCCCTCTAGATAACCTCTGAAGGTGATTCGTTTCACACGGCTTGAGGGACCCTTTACGTTCCTCGCCGCCCCCAAAAAAGCCCGGTGAAGCTGAAAATGCCGCAGCGGCAATCAGCAAAGTCTCTCAAAAAAAAAAACCACTCGTCCTCTTTTCACGGCTGCAACAAGGTTGAGCACAATAAATGTACTTTAAGTTACAGGTGGTTTCACTCGCCCAACGCTCCTCACACTTGTCTATTAGGCCCTTAACTTGCTACATCGCTTCTTTTTGTGTGTTGTGATTGTCCTTTATTTTTTGTGTGTTTATTTGTGATGGAAAGTGTCCTTTTATGATAGGGCATTTTCCAATATTTTTGACGCTGTTAGGGAGAAAAGAGATTGACACTTGCTGAGTTTCTTGCCGGTTCTTCTCAGTGCAAGGTCTCCCGCCCAGAGTAAATTTACGATCCGATGACATAATGACGTTCATAAGAGCTAAACTGAATAAATGATTTTGAGTTTTGAGTTTTGAATTATCGGTTTTATGTTGCACGATTAGCGCCTGACATCATTAGCATTATTAAGACAATGGTATAAACATAACTGCTTTTTTTTTAACGAAATTAAACAATATGATACGGAATGATGATGTCGTGTTCGCAATTATTAAATTAAAAGACTCCATTATACAGAACAACCTTCTCATACGTTACGCTACAGTGTGTCGTACTCCCTAGTGTTAAGTCATAAAATCAGTGAAATCCAAACGGTCTCTCGGCTGTCACAGTTATGGTACCGGCAGGAATAATAATGAGCTGCTCCCGACTCAGCAGAGATATAGTTGTTGCACTTGCAAATGCACTGTTCGGAATTTACCTAGAATCTACTTTGGTTTTATGTTGTCGAATCGTTTGTTTCCAACTTTGTCGTGCGGATGGAAGAAGCGAAGTAGTTAGTAGATTAGTTAGTAGAGTAGTTAGTAGAGTAGTTAGTAGAGTGGTTATTAGAGTAGTTAGTAGAGTGGTTAGTAGAGTGGTTAGTATAGTAGTTAGTAGAGTGTTTAGTAGAGTGGTTAGTAGAGTAGTTAGTAGAGTGGTTAGTAGAGTAGTTAGTAGAGTGGTTAGTAGAGTAGTTAGTAGAGTAGTTAGTAGAGTAGTTAGTAGAGTGGTTAGTAGAGTAGTTAGTAGAGTAGTAGTACCTAGTAACACAATTATTTTAAAAAACACACTTTGTCTGAACTGGGTATTGAATCCAGCGCCTTCGGAGATCGGGCCAAGCATTTTACCACTTAAATTAATATAAAGTATAGAGTAAGTAGTAAGTCTATACGGTGCTGTTATATAAGCCCACTAAGGAAAGGCCTCCATCTCGATCCGATGCAAACCCCTCGAGAATCTAATAGGGAACGAGTTAACGCAGTAGGGCATGATGCCATTCCCTCTAGAAAACCTCTAAGGTGATTCGTTCCACACGGCTTGAAAAACCCTTTATGTTTCTCGCCGCCCCCAAAAGAGTCCGGTGACACTGAAAATGGCGTTTGAGGTAATCAGCGAACTGTCTCAAAAAATAGGCTTTCTTCATTTAAATCAAGCAACAAAGCAATGTAGCATCGCTACAAATTTATAAATATTGATCTAATTACCACATGCTTGCCAAATATAGGTGCGTGCTTGAAAAGTACTTTACCCCGCCATAGAACGAAAACCAATACCTTTGGACATCGAACCAAGCGCTTTGCCACTTAACATAAAATATAACAAATTAAAAAACCGTTTTACTATCTATTTTTAATGGACTAACTTAACTGTTGTATGAAGTTGTTAAGTTTCTCATCAGTCTGTTTATTTATCGCACCACCCACCGACAAAGTTTTATAAGGTAAACTTTCAAGTGTTGCCAGTAACTTAATGTATACCTTACCTGTAACTTATAGTGTGAACCTATTCAATGATGGAGGTTTTTACCTTGTAGTGGGACAGAATATAGGTTATTTACTTATACTATGGACTAATAATATTTGTATGTATCCCGTCATTGTATGTCTCGTTCTTATATGTATCTCGTCGTGAGAAGTTTTCTTGTATAACTGAGACGGCAAACAAGGCTACCTGCTCGATGGAAAGCGACCATCGCATCCCAAGGACGTTAGGAACACCAACGAAGGTTTTATATAATACGAGGACGTGCGCGTTGTCAACCTTGAAGCTTCAGTTCTTATGTCTCTTTGTATTTCACGGGATTTAGTACCCTGAACTGGAATAGGCACAGTAGTGCAAAAAAGTGCTGCGTATCGGCAGAAACAGGTACGTGTATTACCAATGGACCAGAGCACGAGCGTCTTGCGACTGTTTAGTTTATTGCGTTTTTCAATCACTGTTGACTATGACTGAGTAAGTATAACGCGCAATGAACTAGAAATCTGCTCACCGCGTCACAAATCGCTTGTGCTCATGACTGAGGCATGAAGTGATCGTTATACACGGTATCTGAGCAGGGGGGCGAATTTTTTTAGAGGTCCGGTCGAGAGTTGTCAGTGGCAAAAATTAAGTTACCAGTGATCTTGAATAAGAGAAACAGGAGCACTCGTTATTGAAATCATAGCGTGAAAATTTATCACAGGTTCAATAATCGGTTACCATAATCGCAGCAACGACAAATCTGAAACGATCGCTATTAAAAACTAGACAACAAAATATTGCAGGCCCAAAAGAATTTCTTGAACAGAAAAAAAAGAAAATTAAACGCCATCTTGGCAGCCACGTCGGACTTTTTTTTTTATCTGGCGGGCAATTGACACAGTTTTCAACTGGGATAGTCGGTCGCGGCGTGGGCGCGCCACCACAACAAAACGGTTATAAATAAAACATTTGAATTTGGCGAACTATGACGTAGCTGTACGTGAGATCTGTGAGATAGTCGTAGAAACAATGTAACTCATTTAAAGTAGTAGTCAAAACTAGTGAAAAGGGTAAGTATACAACTCATGACAGTACGAATTTTGTACAGCCGCCTGCACATAAACCTATCCGAAACTGTTAAATTTTCTTCAATAATTGGTTAACCATATGCCTAAGACATAAAGTTCAATGTTCAAATGTACATTCTCTTGTAGTTTGCATTGCATGCTGTGGCAGCGTTTTAATAAAGAGGACATTGACAATTGTGGGTATTGTATCATTTTACGTAAATGTTATTGCGAACAAATACAAAGTAAGTATAGTAAAGTAAATGACCATTGCTGATTAAAGGCATCCATCATTGAAATTAAGTCATCACAAAAAACCCAAATGTTGAAAAAAAATCTACGAGCAGGATTTCAATCTACACCCTTCTGACATACCGACCCGGTGCTCTCCCAATTGAGCTATAGTGGTTCTAACTAGCCCGCCGAAATTATTCAACACTATTTACTTTTTACTTTGAAAGCCAAAGGCACCCTATCAATGTCAACAACTACCGTCATTAACACCCGATCATAATATTTTTACAAATACTAAAGATCAGTTAAGAAGTAGTCAAGCTATTTATAAAATGTTTTTGTTTTTGTTTATATAATTTTAACGTAAATGTTGTTGCGACACAAATTACAAAAACACAAATGTTGAAAAATGTTTTTCCACGAGCAGGATTTCAACCTGCACCCTTCTGACATACCGGGTCAGGTGCTCTTCCAATTGAGCTATCGTGGTTCTAACCAGCCCGCCGAAAATATTTAACAAAGTAAAAAGTAAATAGTGTTGAATAATTTCGGCGGGCTGGTTAGAACCACGATAACAGGTTTGCAAGTTCAAATCCTGCTCGTAGAAATTTTTTCAACATTTGTGTTTTTGTAATTTGTTTCGCAACAAAATTTGCGTTACAATTATATGTATAAACATAAACAAAAACATTTTAAGTCATTACCACAATTGATGGGTATTGGCTTAATCCCCACCAAATGCGGGTTGGTGATCACAAACCCGGGAAAAGCGAAACACACTTTGCCCGACCTGGAATTTGAACCCAGGACCTTCGGAATCGGCCCGAGCGCTTTGGCACTCGGCCACCGACGCGTTAAATACAAAAAACAAA
The DNA here is from genome assembly GCA_949315975.1 of Eudonia truncicolella. Lineage (NCBI taxonomy): Eukaryota > Metazoa > Arthropoda > Insecta > Lepidoptera > Crambidae > Eudonia > Eudonia truncicolella. The sequence continues at coordinate 15,399,013 of OX438836.1, forward strand.
GTAACTGTATGTAGTTGTGTTGATGAATTTGCACGAATTGAACTGAGACACGATAGCATGCTGTTAGCGAAAAAAAATGTTTTTAAACTTTTCCAAATTAAAAATTACTCTTAATGTACAGTATGTTTTTTGGTTTAGCTAGTTCCTTATTGTTTATACTTGTGGGATCTTGTTCGTTAGTCAAATAATAAAATTTTAATGCATCAAGTTGTCTACATTAAGATGTATTATAAGTATTGTTTGTGATCAGTGAAATAAGCGTTTTAAGACATCTTATATTGTGTTTTGTATCTCAACAGTTTTTATGTATTTGTAGTAATGGTGTTTCAATGTTTACATTTAATCCAATACCCACAATACAACGCCAAAAGACAAAAAACAGTCATTAGGCAAGTAAAGCGAAAGAAAGCAGTTCTGAGAAGCGGCTCGTACACAGCCACAAGTAGGGTCTCTAATAGACTCACCCTGAATACAAAGCGCTAGATTTAACCCTCGTCTGGTCGAAGAGACCCTGGAACCAATTTTAAGCCTCAGCACAGAGGTCTAATGTACGTTTTATCCTACGTGCCGCTCGACTTCCAGCCGTGTCAAATGAGAATCTTAGATTCGTTGTACGGTCAGCAACGGAGACGCTATTATTTGTACCATGACGTAATAATAGGACTAGAAGTCAGCTGAACACTGGTAACTTATAAAGTTGCTTTGACAAAGTACCTATCAAAGTGTTCGACAAATTTTGTTGCTGATTCTACTATTTACAGGATCCGTATTAAATCAGAAAAAAAAATATTCTAAGCCATTTCCAACATTATATAGGTATCTAGTTAAATGAGTAATAATGTTAATTGATAAGTTAGAACTTTTTATAGTTATTATATTTTTTACCTTATTCACTTTAATTTGAATAGGGTAGGTAGATAGGTAATTTAGAACATAGGGTGATGTGATGTGTGAAAACTAGTAAATGACTCCCACGAGTCTCCAAAAACATTGTGTCGATCCACGAGCCAAACATTCTGCGTAAAAGAAAACATGTTGAGACTAATTTCGCTGTCAGACAACCTTGGCTAAACCTGGATAATACGGTCGTGTTCAGCCATATTCAACAGCTATCTTATCTTCAAATTCTATTTAGTCCCCTGAACAGACAAAATATGTTTCTTAACCCTAATATTTTTACCATTTAATCAACTTATCATTACTGCCTTTTCACATGGGAAGCCATATACAATATTGAGTTGATTTACGAGTTACTAATGGAACAGGCCATTAGGGACATGATAACATCGACCGTAAGGGAGATTAGACTGGTTTGCTTTAATTTTGGAAATTGCAGCTACTTACGCAACTTGGCTTGAACTGAGAAATGCGAGCGTGTTTGAACTAAGTGAGGGATGAGAGCGTTTAGGTTCTGGAATGTTCAGATCCCATGATTTAGCATCAATGAGCATGTCACGTGAAATGTTTGCAGCAATTAGACTGGTTTGCTTTAATTTTGGAAATTGCAGCTACTTACGCAACTTGGATTGAACTGAGAAATGCGAGCGTGTTTGAACTAAGTGAGGGATGATAGCATTTATGTTCTGGAATGCTCAGATCCCAAGATTTAGCATCAATGAGCATGTCAAGTGAAACGTTTGGAGCATAAATGTTGAAGGCTAGGTGTAGAAAGGATGACCGAGGAAAGGTGGATAATGATGGTTTATGATGGAGGAATGTGTGAGAAATGATAATTATGGCAAAGAAAGGAGTATATGTTTAAGGAGATAGAATAAGTTAACATAAATATGGTTGTGATGACTGCAAGTAAAAATGGTTTTGATTAATTGATTTAAACCTAATTGATTTAAGATATTACTTAGCAATTACAATAATATTATTATTGTAATTGCTTAATAATATTAAAAAGTACAATATATAATAAGCTAACAACTATCTAAAATATATTATTAAAAAGAGTCCCTTTAGGCAAGGTTCCGAAGATACTGGCAGCGTTCCCCCTTTGAATAGCTAGACTAGTTCTTTGTCCGAGGTAGCTGCCAGCTCTTCGGTCTCCTGTGATGTAGACTAACCTTTTTGCTATTTCTTTAAAAAGCTTTATAGCGCTAGGACCCCACTGACCAAGGGTCTCGACACCGAATGGGATAAAATCATATTCGGAGCCTAGACCCCCGTATTTACATTAATATAACATTGTTATTGTAGTTATTGATAAAAGCATTTTTTAAAGTATAATGGCAGAGATTCTTGTAGAAAGAGATTAAAAAAGATTTTTATTTAATAAGAGTTGAGACATGACAGTTTTTAGAATCTCGTTTGCTTTGCTCGTTTTAAAATTGCAATATTATTTTATTTTAAACATTAGAAAACTATGTTGGTAACTATTAATAAAAATTATTATAATTATTGTACACCATACAAAATACAAAAAGATGACAATACAAGAAGAAGTACAAATGGCGGCCTTATCGCTAAAAATCAATTTCTTCCAGGCAACCATGTGTTGAACTGGACAAAAAAAGCTAAGAAATGGGCGGTTAATGGTGTTTTAAAATTTATGAGTTTATTTACAGACAATATAAATATAAATTTTACTTTTTATTTTCAAGTGCTAATTGCTGCACTGAAGCTAAATTTAATATTTATAAAATTATATAGAATACATTCCCGGTAGCATAGCGGTCAGAGCAGCTGCCCGGATTGCGGAAGACCCAGGTTCAATTCCTGGCTGGGTCGGGTGGGCGTTTAATTTTTTCACTGTATTTTATAAAATTTTATATATATTTTTTTAATTTTATTAATTATCCTACATACAATGAATATACCTACATACATAATTATATTATTATATAACTTGAATACATACATATTAATTAATATATGATATGGACAAAGTATTTAATTATAATAACATTATAGTGACAAAGATAGATAGTGCTTGTCTTTTTCAGGCAATGCATTCCACAGAGGGACAGCGTGAACTGAAAAGAATTTATCAAGGAATTTTGTGGAATGCATTGGTATCGCCAACGCGAAGTCTAGTAAATCTATTATTGTTTTTAACCAAAGTAGGTGATAGCAGATGACCGACTTTAATCGGTTCGACAAAAGACGGTGAAAATAGAACATTTGACATCCCAAAAACGAAGTCGATCTCACAAAAAATCGAAGCAAGTATGACCGACTCCGACCGTCCGTTATGACGTAGTAGGTCACAATTATTAGTAAACACGCGCTAACGCGTGGTGTAAGAATATGGCTGATGACCTACTAGAAATTAGTTCGACATATAATAAAGTCGAAGAACAATCGGCTAACGACCGCAGGCCTTCCAAGTCGCTCATGGTCGGTCATAAATCGGTGACCGTTTCAGAGGGGTCGTCTGCAGTATGACATTGAAGCAGCGCCTCCTGGCAACATACGAGAAGAGTTAAAATTTTGCCATACAAATTCTCGTTTTCGTTAACGTTAACGATTGGCGATGAAACTCGCACAAGGCACCCTGCACTGGTCTTCGGCTATTCCATTTCAAGCTGAGGCAGAAATACTGTATACGAATCTACACGTGTTTATTTTTCATAATTATTTTTTCTGAGTGTAGAACTCGTAAAACAAGTGTACGAAAACGCGGTTCACACGCGCTATTATACCAGATACAGACAATGCACGTTTCATACCTTTTATAAGCCAAATGTAAAAAAAAATACGGTACGCATTTAATTACAGACAGCAAGTAGCAGAGCCGATACTACGAATTACCGGGTAATTCATACATCACTAAGTCATTTGACACAGCGCCATCGTAAATCAAGAGTGCTTTGTTTGTCCGTGTGTGCGTTGTATTAATATTCGTGACGCGTCGTCGACCTGTCTACGTGTGCTGTGTTGGGGAAATGGGTAAAATTAACCGCCTGCCTCGGATCTAGAGTTTGGGTGAGAGCTCAGTGGCGAGCGAAGCGATTTTGTTCATTCAATATAACATGAATAAGAATGTATCTACAACTATCAATTTGTAAAAAGGAAACATTTTAAACAATGTTTTGTAATGGTGGCCATTTTCTTTGCTTATTTTATCAGCCGCATCTGTGCAGCTATAACCTTATCGGTCTCAGACTTGAGAGTTTCCGGGTTCAATTTCTAGCGAAGTCATTTGACACATCGCCATGCTTTGTTTGTCCGTGTGTGCATTGCATTAATATTCGCGTCGGTCGTCGACCCGTCCACGCGTCCTGTTTAAGTAATGGGTAAAATTAACTGAATATTATGAATATAGTATGCACGTTATACTATAACAATGCAGGCGATTTTTCTTTTAATTGAAAGATATTTTTTTATGTATATACTCTTTTTTGTATACTGAGATTAGTGTAGAAAATTGTCAATAGATGGCGTTATCCTACTATATAATATTATAATCGCGAAAGTTTGTAAATATGGATGGATGTTTGTTACTCTTTCACGTAAAATTAATTTTTTTAATTTTATTGAAACTTTCCTCATATACAGACCATGACCCAGACCAGCATATAGGATTTTTTTTTAAACTTCGTGAACGAAGTCGCGGGCTACAACTAGTTCTTAATAAAACTCAAACACTTCTCTCATCACTGTGGTTCATTGTCAATGTTTTCACGTTGCTTCGTGTCGACTTTGAAAACGCGATATTGCTCTATGTAATCACACATACTACTATGTGATGAATCGTCACAACTGAGATATACATATAACGTTACAAAAGCGAATTGTCAAGTTTATTGCTTAAATCCATTTGGCGTTCCACTGGCATGTTTCACAGTGCATAGGCTCTGCTTTGTTTAGGCTCGCAGCATATTCTCTAGGATACATAGGATACTAGGATGTATTTTCCAATTGTGTGGATGGCCAAATACTGGAAAGAGTTTTGGGGTATTAATAAATATGTTTTTCCGTTAATTTGGTTTAAAATACACAGCCTGTAATTTTGCTTAAGTAAATAAATAGTGTTGCTAATAAGGATCAAATCGCAAACAAAAACAAAAGTCAATTAATCTCAATTTTAAAATCCTTAAGATTTTCCAGAATTAACCGATTTTCCATAACTAATCTTTAAAAATGCTTTAGGCATTACAACTGCGGCTGACTTCAGCACAGCATTCCCACTATTAACTCGTGTAGGTACTTCTTCTTTACTGTTGTGATAGGCCATAGCGTTTGCCGCAGTTTACCCCAAGAGGTAATTAACGTAGGTACCTACTAGTTTACAAAAAAAAACCTAAAAGCAGACCTTATTTTCTAAAAAGCTGTCAAAACTTAAATTTCAATTATTGTCAACTATTGCCTTACTAAGACAACGTAGAATGTCTAGACGGAGATGACGGGATGAGTTGGACTTCCACTTGAAGAATTGGCCCGAACTAGAATAGAGATAAGTGGAAGGAGGGATGGGTATGAGGTCATTGCCCTGCAGTGGAAAAGCAATGGCTGATAACATAATACCTATATATTATTATCTACATTAAACAAGAATATTTTTTTTACACTTTTCATATAAAAAAATACTTACCTACAAAAAAACAAAAAAAAAACTTAACTTAATTCCACTGTCGCGTCGCACATTCGCGCGATACAATAAACGCGGCACAAAAGGAATTACCCCCTCTCGCGACTTTTGGCGGCACCACAGAGAAGAAACAATTTTCATTGCGAGCCTGTTTACATATAACTCGTTATGACAGATTACGCTGATATCTCGTTTCAATTTGTCGGCTTGCTTCACTAGAATTCTAGTGCCTTAGATGTAAATATGTTCATTACAGAACAATACGTTCAAACCTTTTTATCCTGTCTTATTACCTGACTATGATTAAAAGAAAGTTATAAGACGATCAAAGACGATGTAGTAGCGAGTTGGTAATTGGTGTATTTTTAATAAATTTATGAAGTTTTTAGTGAGTTGTTTTAGTCATGGGCACCCAGGAACCAGGGGAAGATTGTCCGGGACATAAAAATGGCAGGTTTATTTACGTTTTAGAAAAGCAACAGCGTGTATGTTGCTTTATAAAATTGTTATCTTATAAAAGTATAGCTAATGACGCGTATCCTATCACGTAAAGTGAAATAGACATATTATATTATTTCAGCAACTCGTTCAGCATTTTAATGAATTACTGAAACAATTGCGATTATATACATTTTCCTGATTTCAGATGAGGTTCAGTGTAGAATGAATAAGTTAAGTAGGTAAGATATATTGCCAAAAAACTGCCATTTTTTCAATAATTAAGAAAAAAATCTTTATAAATTTTAAACAAAAACTCACCGCAGTAAGAAACAGAGAACTCTGCCCGATATTCAAAGGACCTTGGTTCAATTTCCAGGTCGGGCAAAGAGTGTTTTTGATGCCCAGGTTTATGATCACCAACCCACATTTGTGTGTGGTAGTTCAGACAATAATTATCAATTGTAGCTACAAGTATAATTTGATTTCAATGATGGAGGTCGCAGTAGTGACACAGTATAATATAATTATTTTTTTTTTAAGATCGCCGGTAACATTCAAATATTTAACCAACGTGAATATATAAGGGAGCGCATTGCACTATCGTGAGTATTGGTAATTGTTTTAAACGTACCTCGGACGGCATGATTATTCAAATTCGGAATTGAAATTGCAAATTCGGATTCAAAACACCACTGCTCCGCTATAAAGGCACACACATCAAAGGTTAAGAGTGCTTGCTCGTTGGCTCTAACGTCGAGAGGCGCACTTGTGTGCACACACCACGAAAAGGTTTTAATGACATCGCGGTTCCTAGTTAGGCGTGCCATACACACAATGTTACAATTCTTCAAGCAATATACCCTTTGGACCCATATGTTACGGACTGTATATTATGGCGCCGGCAAAAATTGAGAAACAACTTAAATATACAACATTTGGTTTTGGAAATAGTTGTTGGCCACCTATGGCTTTTACAACGTAACCAGTTTATATGGGTTGCAAGCGAAACTTTAAATTCCTTCTGTATTGACGGATGGTAACACGTAAAGCGTGTCCTGTGGCGTTCGATTAGGTTTTTTTATATGTTAAGGGTAATCACAATGCCCTCATCTCATCTAATGTTAAGTAATGATAAGGCTAATGGTGGAAGCATACTTCACCCGGAATCCTCAGCTACTGAGGGGCACTGTTATCTTATCTGTAGCTACCGAAACACAACAATGCTACAAATATTGATAGCGAAGTAGTCAACGCGCTAGGTCTACGATTGCTATGGTTAAGTCACTTTAGCAAAGGCCGGTCATCGAATGGATGGCTATAAATATATTATCTCCAGCAATCTCCATGCTTCGAAAGGCAAGTTAGGCCGTTGATCCCGGCTGCATTAGCAGTTGATAACGACCACCAATCTTCTACGCCCTCGTGGTAGTTTATGGCCCGTTCTCCCTATTTTTCCATATAAGGCCCGTGATGCCCCAGCAGTAAGGACGAAAAAATTACCTAGTAATGTTGATTGATGATGATTTTGTTTTTTTTTACTTTTGGCCGCCTACGACCTTTGCAGCGTTCATCATCATGATCATCATCATCATCAGCTCCTTTTTTTGTCGTAACTGCTGGGGCACGAGCCTTCCCTATGGATGAGGGCCCAGTGCGGATTGGTGGTTGTTAACGACTGCTAATGCAGCCGAGACCAACGGCTTTACGTGCCTTCCGAAGCACGGAGGAGCTCGAGATGGTAAGTTTTTGGTCAATTATCCGGCCTTTGCGAAATTTGTTTAACCTCAGCACTCACAGACCGGGCGCGTTAACCACTGCGCCATCGAGCTCCTCACCTCCTGACGTTACTGAGTTTCAAAGGCAACTTAGGTTCTTCAAAGCTGTTATTGCAACGAAACATTCCGCAGAGGTTTTATACAAATAATGGCATTGGGCAAGGATGTCCTCGTCCCCTACTAGATTATCCGAGCGTTCGTAAGGTTGACGAAACAAAACAATTAGGTATTATGTACCTAAAATACACATAATATATAATTCTTACATAATAGTACAAATAATACAAATAATAATGAAATTAAATATTTTACTTTTTATTTTGAAGTGTCAATTGCTGCACTGAAGCTGAATAAAATAATTATAAATTAAAGTGAAAAAATTAAATTAATACGGTTGCAATAACCGTTTGATAGATGGCACTCTGCCGCTAAAAAGCAGTCAAAAATCAAAAAGCAGTGAAAAAGTTCAGTGCTTACGTCAGACTTCCCGGTAGCATAATGGTCAGTGCATCAGCCGCCCGGATTGCGGAAGACCCAGGTTCGATTCCTGGCTGGGTTGGGTTGGGTTTCTAATTTTGGCATTTGATTTTTTCATTGTATTTTATAAATATATGTAATATAGTAATATTATTTATATGGCAATATATTTTATTTCTTATGAAATAATCACGTATTATATAATTTATATCTCTCTAATTAGTAATTTATTAGTGCAACTCACACACACACCCTCTTACACTCATCCATATTACATATTACATTAAATACAAAAAGAGGTTTACACTTTACACTACTCGTTAATGTTAAAATATGGTTTATTTCTTTTTTTTAATTAAATATTTGTATTGTATTAATTTGGTTTGCCTTAAATGGATCTGATTCTTCATCTTTATTCTCCATCTATTCTTTAATAACCCGCTGTATGGCTAAGGAAACTCTTTGGACCAGGTACACTCCGGAGCGGGGGTCGTGGCCCATGTCCCTACAACCCCGATCCAACTCTGAAATAAATAATTTGGCCTCGGTGCCCCACGTACCTCCTGTTTCCACAGCAAATGGCACAAATACATATGTGTGGCACACGTTTATACATTTGTGCTTCTTATTCGTTGCTGCCATTTCAGCGGCATAACCGGATGCTCCGATCTGATCCGAACCCTTCGGAGAATCGAGTAGGGCACGGGGACGCGCACTAGTGCGCGATGTTTTCCCTCTAGAAAACCTCCGAAGGTGATTCGTTTCATAGGGCTTGAGGGACCCTTTACTTTCCTCGCCGCCCCAAACAAGCCCGGTGAAGCTGAAAATGCCGTCTGAGGCAATCAGCAATCTTTCTCCAAAAAGACGAAAGAACCGGATGCTCGAATACTTTCATCTAAATGAGAAGCCGCAAAGGTGCTAACACAAGTGGCGTCCCATAAGAGAAACTGACCTTTTCGCCATGGGACCAACGTCATGCCATCCGGTCTTTTACTATCAGTTCGGCTTAGACCAAGCGGCTCTAAAACACAAGGCATGTTTATTATGTTTGATGAATAAACTAACTATAAACCACAAACATAATATCTCAGTCCTTTATTTTTGAACTGGACCAATCACCCCTGAAGGCACGAGAGCAGACAAACTACCGATTAGGAAATACGTTTAACAACTTGAATGACACAACGCCAACGGCATAATGACGTTGTCAACGGAAACGTATAACGATCCAATTGTAAATTGCATGTGTAATATGAATAGGTATAGGGAGAAATTAAAGGAGACTAACTTTCACAAAGAGTAACAAAGTGATTAAAAAATGGGGGTGACTCCAAATACCAGTTTATCCTTTCCTCAACTTTGAAATTTAATTTTAACCTTTTCGATTTATCGACTTAAATGCACTAATGTTCAATGCCGTATATACAAAAATAATACATTGAATTACTTACACAAAATTATTATCTTAAGTATACCTATATATACTTAAGATAATAATTTACACATACATAGGTATACGTATACACATTTAGAAGGAACCTTGCTAACCAAAAAAATATCCATAAACAAAGAAAAATGTCTTCTAAGTGTTGACTCACAAGAATACCGGCCAAATTATCTATTTAAAAATATGCAAAACTGCTCATACAAAAATATAGAGAAGCGATTTTATTGAATATTTATTTTAGTACAGAAAAACAACCACAACAATCCTATCCCAAAATGCCTGTAGGTTTTTATCCAGTTTTTTTTTTCTCTTATCTTTCTATTCCAAATCCCTACTGCAGTTTTAGCGACTGGAGAACAAATAAAACATCTATATATAAGGTATTAGTAGCTAAAAGTTATTATCAAGCTCACACAAGATCATATAAAAGGATTATCTCAAATGCCATTTTTACGAGTCCCAAAGCTTTCTCCCGTTGCGACTGTAGTTCAAAAACTTTAGGTTAAGCTAACGCATCGCATTGCACTTTATGCATAAACAAAATATCAAAGGATTTGGGAATAATCAAGTTTCTAGCTACTTACAGCCTTCGACTGAATTTCTCAGTGAACTAAGTTCAAGTTTCATTAGCGAAGGTTGAAAGCTAGCACATTGACTGAGAAATTGCGCTAAATTATGCGCTTTAAGATAGCTGTCGTTTTTGTTCCCTTAGTCAGTATGTCAATTTATGTTCAAGAGAAGCTTTTATAAATGAGTAGTAGTAACTTGAGTTTTTTAGGGTTCCGTACCCAAAGGGTAAAACGGGAACCCCAATCCACTAATAGCACCTGGCAAAAATATCAATAGGTGCTGAATGTAGACTAGGCCAGGTGCTATTCGTGCAGGTGCTATTTAGGAGGGTGCTCAAAGTGGAAGACTCCGCTGCCCGTCCGTCCCTCCGTATGTCTGTCCGTCTGTCACCATTCTGTATCTCATGAACCGTGATAGTTAGACAGTTGAAATTTTTACAGATGATGCATTTCTGTTGCCGCTATAGTAACAAATACTAAAAAACAGAATAAAAAAATATTTAAGGGGGCTCCCATACAACAGACAGGATTTTTTGCCGTTTTTATAGATTATGGTACGGAACCCTTCGTGCGCGAGTCCGACTCGCACTTGGCCGGTTATTTTTTTTTTTCAGAGTAGATTAGGCAAATGGCTCTGCTCTGGCTGATGCTAAGCAAGAGCCGCGTCCAAATACGAATAGAGCTATTAGAGTAGGAATCTGTCTCGCTAGCCATCCTCGTTCCTTGCCTACCCGCAAGTTGCTTCTTCGCATACCTAGTTTTAAGAACCCTGAGGAGAAAATACGTGTGCTGGGAGAAAAATATTTTTTCTGGTGGTGCAACAAATTCAAATTCTCTTATTGCTCTATATTGTGTACATTGGTCTTAAAATAATAATTAGATTCAAATAAAACACAAATACATTCAAATTCAATTTGCAAAACATTTAAGCGAATTAAAGAATAAAATAAATAACGACTGACTACATCAATATAAAATTTAATAAATTTAAATTAATAACAAATAATTAAAACATTAACATAATTAAAATAACTTAAGGCTACACATTTCCACATAATACACATACATTTTAGCTAGAAATATTAACACATCAATTAATTAAATTAAGAATAAATAAATTAATTAAATTAATATCGGCGTGATACAATGGCGCTCGTTGCTGTTTCGTCCGGCGAGTGAAAGTACCGGAGGCCCATCTCTCAACCCTCCCCCTACCTAATTCCTACTCCCTCCTCAAGATCCAACTCCTTCCTCAAGGCCGGCTACGCATCTGCGATTACTATGCGAGTTTTGCGGGTGTCCATGGGCGGCGGTGATTACTTTCCATCAAGTAACCCGCCTGGCGTTTGCCTCCTTTTAACATAAAAAAATAATAAACTATATTATTACATTTAAAAAATTCTTAACATTATAAAAATATTTACTAAGAACTGTTGTAGTTTATGATAAAATTCAGCATCTTTCTTGAAATATTTTATTAAATTAGGTAAATTATTATAATATATTTGGACAGACATGTGATAAGTGCCCGACCTAACAATATGCAACTTTGTAAGTGGCAATGCCAACCTTTCCCCGTGTCGTAGACTACATAGGTTATTTTAGTAATAGTAAAGAAACGCATATAAAAAAATCAAGCCATCGCTACAATTGATAGGCATTGGCGTAATCACTACATGCGACAGCCTCATGCGGGTTGGTAAGCACTAACCCGAGCTATGTACGAAAAATTCGAGTCGAGCCATGCCCGACCTGGGAATTAGACCTACGAAGTCCGGATATCGCGCCGACGACGTCCACCAAGGCATTTTATGTATAACGACGTCAAATATTTATAAATATTAATGTGTGATATGGCACATCAAAAGTTTTGGTGGACTTCGTACCAAGAAGGTGAAAAGTTTTCTTATATCATTTTTTATTTACAACGGTAAAGAGCACGACCCCTCTATCATTCTTGGAAGTCCATTAAAACCTTTCACAGTTAACACAAAACTCTTATATTGCGTAGGTTTGTTAGATGTTATAGCGGAAAAATCACCTGACATTTATATTTATGTCAAATTTACAACGTCGGTAATATTGGTTAATAAATAAGTTTTATAGAAAGAAAAATATGTTTGAAAGCAATAATATAATGCCGGAACATAATAATTGTACGCACGTGACGTTTTGGAAACTGTTTAGCGGGATAATGGTTAGGGTTTCCATTTTCTGATAACTGGTTTAACCCATTAGTTTGTTATTTGAGCCAATTAAAGTGATACACATTTTTCTGTTTAGACACATGTTAAGATTGTTGACCTAGATAAATAGAAATTCTAAAAAATACCTCCCCCAAACCCTTGAACTTATCTCGATCTCTGACGTTTTCCCACCACACTCTGTAAACATAGGTGCATATAATAAAATTTCAGTGCTCGGACATAGCATGCTTTCATCACTTATCGATGTTTCTCATTCACGGGTAGGTCTGGGCAACAGTTTCCCCCAAACCCTTTCACTTGCCTCGTTTTCTAGCTGTTCCTATATATAATCTGGGCTTATTCCAGTTTAAATATATTTGCCTAGCTTATATCATCCCACAACTGGGCAAAGGCATCCCACAAACCCATCCACTTACCTCGTTCTCTTCCAACCATCCCTCTGTAAACATCTTTATGATACAATAATCTGAGCTCATTCCAGTACCCGAGCATGCAAGCTATCTCCACTTATCGGTGTTTCTCACTCATTGGGCCCGCCTTCTCGGTCGATTGGTGCCGAACTGCCACCGGGGAATTATGACACTGAACTTAATGGAGCTGCAAATAATGATATTGTTTTTATATGCCGAGGTCCCGGGACGAACGGAAAATGTCGCTCTTAATTCTATTTTTTTACATTAATAATACTTTTGCTTTTTTTTATATCGGAAGTGCACCTACACACAACGCAGTAAGTACTACTTACTGTGTTTGTGATTGTGACATTTGAGGTGCTGACATTACGATCTATTTTCTCGAAACTGTTCACTTGTTCTTTACTGCGTTCATAAATTGCGCGGCAATATTGGTCTATAGTTACCTGATGTTATGTGACGATAAAGCCGTAGGTGGGTAGTTGCACTTCACCCTCAATCCTAAGCTACTAAAAACTGGTTGTCTTATATGACTTAATATTTCAACTAATACTACAAGCGTAGTTAGTATAACAAGCATAATTGTTACTAACATACTGATAGTCTATGTATATATCATCTGAAATAAAAATTATTATTATTATAATTTGGATATCTTACTTTCGGAACACAACAATGCTATCATACTTATTATTGTATTAATAGTTTATTTATTTGTGAAAACATTTCAGTCAAAGTCAATAATTCCAAATCTAAAGTGATTTCAAGACTAGATTAAGGTTTGACAAATCAAACTACAAGTCTTATTCACTTACAGAAAATATCAGAAAACCACAATTCAACAGTTAGGTACTCAAATGAAAACGTCTAGCCTAATAAATTTGATGGCTAAACAGAATTATTATATTTTTGAGCGACATTCGATCAAACCTTAGAAAATTAGCCATTAAGTGATTACATAGGTACAAAATATGATTTGACATTACAAAGCTTTGTGCTGTAGAAATCTATTCATATGTTCAAAATTAGTTTAGATTTTCTTAAATATAAAGACCATTTCCATTACAAATAAATAGTCTTTAGTCTAGATTTAGAGAAAGTTTTTAGAGACAAATCTATATAAATATATATATATATCAATTGCTGTTCGTTTGTCTCGCTAAAAGTCGAGAATGGCTGAACCGATTTGATAATTTTGATTTTGAAATATTTGTGGAAGTTCAGGGAAGGTTTAAGCGGTGAGAAACACAAATAATAAGTAACGGAAAGTACTAAAAAGGACAATTGAATTTTCAATACAAAAATATTTTTGTTGTCATGGTATAGTTACCATAGCGTGCTTCGTACGTACGAAGTCCGCCAATCGAAATGCCAGATTTATTTTGGCCGAACGACAGTATATCACGAAACAAGACCGCCTTAACAATGTTCTTATAAATGGGAGTTACAGCAATTCGATTAATCATTAAGCTCAACTGCAATAAAACTTCAGGAGACAAGACTTTTTGAATCGTTGTTAGCCGTGGGCCTAGACAAGTGGCATAACGCCAATAGAATAGACATGGAATATAATGATTATTTATTTATTTTATTGTTACATTACCAAAGTAAACACCATTACATTTTAAAAAAAATTACATAAATCAGACGATTGATAAGTGTCACCTCAATTATAGGTGTAAACTACATGCATACAAAAATGCTACAGCAAAAATCACAAAATTATGCTAAGATTACGATAATAATAATTAATAACAAAAACATTATCAAAGGGGATTGACATACGCCACCGATATTTAATGACAATTTTATGGCTTTATGTCAATCCTATTAAAACGTTTATCATTCTATTCCATTACTATTCTTCTAGCGTTATGTCACTTGTCTAGGCTCTCTGAACGGATAATGCTCGGGCTAAATGCAAGCATTCGTGGTTCTATTGACGTGCACGGCTTTTAGCTTTCCGGATGGGTTATCATAAAAGTAGTGACTTTATAATAATCGCTGCACGTTTATAATAATCTCTAATAGGCTTTACACATAGTGATCCGTATAAGATAATTTATACATAAAAAAATATTTTTTCAACCTTAATTGTCTACCAATCCACAGCTGGTCAAATATAAGTTTTAACGCCAAGCATATAATTTTTATCAAACACATGCGTCGTCAGGCTCACTAACTTTTGCATTACGCGAAACGCTACGATGAAATAAACTTTTCCCTTGACTTTTACGAAATAATAAAAATGTTGCGACTATAGTTTGGCCGGGCCTTCCAGCGAATATTAGCCACCCAGCCTTTTTGTTCAACCTACCCCAATTTGGCTAAGTCCCGCCATTTGTTTTACGGGTATGATGAAAAGAATTACGCGGGAAAAGGATCTGTGCGGAGATTGATGGAATAGACCCAATGTTTTTTTCTCTCTGTTAGATCAGGAAAATATTTTTCTAGTTGGCCGGCTTTGAGCAGTTGACTAGCGACTGTTTATAAACTTTCTTCTGTAAGGAACACTATAAGATTTTTAGGACTAATAAATATATATTTTTTAAATAACTGTTATTATATAGATCCTCATGCGAACAGGTCTTTGTACGTATTGGTCGTTATGCGTATTGGTCGACATGCGTTGTGGTCATAACGCGTTTTTAGTTCATATGCGAATAAACGAATTCAATTATGGTTCTAAATAATTTTACGCAAATTTTGTTGCGAACAATTTGAAAAATTACAAAGTGTTAAAACCAAACTACGAGTGAGAGTCGAAACGCTTGTGGATTTTTTCTAATTATATATAACCATAATCATAAATCAGTTGAAACACATCATATATAATAATAATTAATTAAATAAAAAACGAATGTGTGTAAAGAAATACATTATGAACAACTACGGTGGTAGTGGTGGTCTTATGTGAATTGGTGGGTTTTTAGTGACTAAGAAACCGGATTTAACGGCTCAACTTGTTTTCTAAAACGCGTTGTAAGCTCAAAATATTTTCGTTGGTGACCCATTTTGTGGTCGCAACCAGAAAGTTAGCGTTCGCTCAGGTTGAATGGAAAAATACCGTGGCTCAATCCCCATAGCTCTGTTATACTAATGACCATGACGTGAACCCATGCCTAACACTATCAAAACTTTCTAGCTAGGTCAATAGGACTAATATAATATATAATAATATTTCTACAAAAATAAAAAAATAACGCTTAAGCCGTACACCATAAGCTCCCCGTTAAATGTCTTTTACTTTTAGTAACACGAAATATTAAAATCTTATAAGTAATATTCGACTAAGGCGTCAAAAGGCAATAAATCAATACAGGTTTGGAGTAAATCGAGTATCTACAAATAACTTGTGACCCCTTTTAAAAGTAATTGCTTTAATATATATTTAACTTCACCCCACCCCCTAACTTTAACTTAATGTGTTTGGTTAAGCAAAAGTGTTTGAAGATACGTCAGCCTTAAGTAATACGTGAAAGGAACATGGATGGAGCCGTTTGAAGCTTTATATATAAATGTGTAGGTACATACTGTTCACGTAAACTTAAGAAAACAATATTGTATGTCAGAAAGGTGCAGGTGCAGGTTCAAATCCTGCTCGTGGAAATTTTTTCAACATTTGTGTTTTTGTAATTTTTACTTTTTGTTTTTCAAGTGCTAATTGCTGCACTGAAGCTAAATTGAATATTTATAAAACTTTATAAAATACAGTGAAATATTTCATCTGCAAAGATGAATCTGCATGGCCATCGGTTGCAACGACCGCTGGATAGATGACGCTGTGCTGCTATAAAAGCACTCTAAAAAAAACATTAAAAAACAGTGACAAAATTCAGCGCTTACGTCAGCTTTCCCGGTAGCATAGCGGTCAGTGCAGCCGCCCGGATTGCGGAAGACCCAGGTTCGATTCCTGGCTGGGTCGGATGGGCGTTTAATTTTTTTCCACGTAAACTTAAGAAAACAATATTGTATGTCAGAAGGGTGCAAATCCTGCTCGTGGAAATTTTTTCAACATTTGTGTTTTTTTAATTTGTTTCGCAACAAAATTTGCGTTAAAATTATATAAACAAAAACAAAAACATTTAAACAATATTGTGTTTAAAGCTGCTTATTTATACCCCGAAAATTTTCGGCTTCGTCACAAGCATAATTAATCTATTCAGTCAAATTTTATTTTATTTGTCCTAAGTGCTCTGGAAGGCACGTAAAGTCGTTGGTCCCGGCTGCTTTAGCAGTCGTTAACAACCATCCGATCCGCACTGGGCCCGCGTGGTGGTATGGCCCGTTCTTCCTATCCATCCATAGGGAAGGCTCGTGCCCCAGCAGTGGGGACATAAAATGAGTGATGATGATGATGAAGACGCAGTGTAGCCAGGCCTCCAACAAGCTGGACTGACGATCTGGTGAAGGCCGCGGGTGGCCGCTGGATACGAGCAGCACACAACCGCTCGTTGTGGAGATACTTGGGGGAGATCATTATCCAGCAGTGAACGTTTCGCTGTGATGAGAATGAATTACATTACTTTACTTACTTAACTATACAAAAACATAAATGTTGAAAAAAAATCCACGAGCAGGATTTGAACCTGCACCCTTCTGACATACCGGGTCAGGTGCCCTCCCAATTGAGCTATCGTGGTTCTAACCAGCCCGCCGAAATTATTATTTAAGATTAGAATTATTTGCGTTAAAATTATATAAACAAAACAAAAACATTTTACTGTAACAGAATTTTGATTGCAAAACTTTAAGCATTACGAGACACTGGTAAGTATTTAAAAAAAATATTTATTATCTTTTTTGCCAATTATAGACTAGTTGTTGCCCGCGACTTCGTTCGCGAAGACTACAGTAAAAAAAAGAAAAAAGTATCCTATATGCTGGTCTGGGTCATGATCTGTATATGATTAAAGTTTCATTAAAATCCATTCAGTAGTTTTTACGTGAAAGAGTAACAAACATCCCATCCATACTTAGAAACTTTCGCGTTTATAATAATAGTAGGATTTTCTAACGTAAAAACTCACTTTTATTAAAGGTGCCTTCAATAAGGTAATTATGACAGCCGATAAAAACAGCAATGTAACATTGACCACACGACGCACGACCAAAACTTAGATTACAAAAGAAAAAAAGCTGCTTCAAATAAAATTGAATACCGACATGACCGAAATTTGGTCCTAATAATACTTATCATTTCTACCCGCTTTTCATCTTCCTGTCAACCTGTAGAAACACAAATTTATTATTCTAGTAATTCAAATTGATAATTCCAAGCTGTAACATTTCTCTAACTTGTCATCCATTCATCACGATCTAACTGGCACTCAAGACAAAAGCCACAATCGCCAACCCTGTGTCACAAAATAAGGATTGCAGAAGGTTAGCTTCATACAAACGCGCTCGAACAATGCACACATAGACAACCTCTCTTATATATATATTTTTTTTTTATATATTTTACGGGTTCGCACAGTGCCTTGATCTCACTTGATGTTGACTAAATGATGGAAGCGCACTTCACCCGGGATCCTCAACTAGCTATACTTATCTCTAGTTGCCGGAACACAACAATGCTACAAACATTGATGTTATGGTGACATATTTAGATAAGATAGTGGTAGCTAGCCAGGCGGACATGTTTGTCCGCCTGGACAAACATTATCGGTTTGGTTGGTGGTAGGACTTGTTAGTCCTACCACCAACCAAACCGTGTACCCCCTGCTAGGAATCGAACCCGGGACCTCTGGGTCTAAACCGGCGGTCTTAGCCACTAGACCACAGGGGCTATATATGTGTGCGGCGTGCGTTGCTCGAGCGCGGTATGTACTGAGCTTCTGGATCTACATATTTTGTGCCTGTGATATCTGTAACAGTGAATACAAGACAATTTCCATTTTCGTTGGAAACGTCCGAGGTTTCATATTAAATATTGATGGCTGACGGCAACTTGTCCCGGCCTCTTAGGAACCCTTCCACCTTCCCGAGATGAAATAACGCTCAAGCACTGGGAATACAAAGATACAGAGCATATGGATGAGACACGCCTTTGCTACATTAAAATGTTGTACAGACGCACTTTGATTTTGTAATTTTTTCAATAAATGTTCCGCCGAATGCCATAGAAAAAAAAGTTCAACATATTGTATTGAAGAAATTGGACAGTTTGTGGTAGTCTGCTGTGCGGGCGTCTCCCGAATACTTCATCAACCTTTGTTGAAAATTTATAACAAAATACATGAACTTCTAAACATTTATAAAAAAAAAAAAACAATAATTGTGTGAACTAATCCCGCCTGTTTTTCAGCACTTTTTTTTTAAGATTATATGTCACTAAAACATTTGCTTGTGTGTCAGTATTATCTATATATTAATACGTGAAGCAAAAACTTTGTACTCCTTTTTACGAAAATTGCGCGGACGGAGGAGTATGAAATTTCGCACATTTATAGTTTATGTAAAACAAAAAGAATTATATATTTTTTTTAAATTATGCATTAAATATACATTACATCAATAAAAAAAACATAACACACACTACCAAGTATTTGACACACACGCATATAATATATTTTATTTTCAAAAAATTCAAAAATGGAAGAAGAGCGGTCGAAATCTATCAATGCCAATCCAAACTCACATTCTGTCTTTTTTAATTTTTCATTGTTTAGGATACAATCTGTGCAGCCTTAATAAAATTACGGTGGAATTTCGACCACTGGGCGATCACTAGTTACAATAATAATTCATCGGGAATTTTACTAACAGTTACGTAAAACAAAATATTTAGTGTATATTATTATACTGTTCCACTGCTGGACAATGCATTCCAGATACCGGACCGAGTACTTTTCCATTCAGGCTCTGAGTTGTTACCATGCCAATGCATGCATCATGTAAGTAAAAGATCTTATCTTATCTTAGTGGGGCCTGCCGAGGTTTCCCTCTTGCAGTAACACTTCGACCCATCGGGATCTTTTGTGCAACCCCATCCCAAAAAGTAAAAGATAATCAAAATATGTATTGACTTAACATAAGTCGCTTCCAGAGAAATATAGATTACTGGTTACATTGTATACCCCCAAATTAAAGGGGAAATATTTATGTGGGACCAGTACTTTGAGCAGAGCGTATTTAATTTCGCCCTTTCACACCTGTGGCTTTGTTTATTTCGCAAATTCACCAACTCCTAATGTTTTCAACGCATTGTTCAAAATTAGGTATGCGGCTAACGTAGAGAGTCAAAGTATTATTTTTAGAACAAGAAATATGTAATAATAACATACTGAACGTAGTGTAGGAGGCCCTCAGACTAAATGGAGCAACGATCTTTGCGAGGTTGCTGACAAGAGCTGGATGAGAGTAGCCGCGGATCGTGCTCAGTGGCGTGCACTTGGAGAGGCCTTTGTCCAGCAGTGAACTAATATAGGCTGATGATAATGATGATGAATTAAAAGGAAGGTGACTAAAATGTTGATTAATTATTATTGTTCATTATATCCATACCAATATTATAAAGAGGAAAGTTTTGTATTTTTATCCGACTGCGTCAGAAGGAGGGTTATGTTTTTCGAATGTATGTATGTATGTCTATTTCTTTGGCACGCCCTACAGCCCAAACGGCATCGTGCATTTTAACATATGAGGTATCCTTTTTTTTTTGTTTTTTGTTTTACGGCTCCGGATGAAATCCATCAAGCCTATTCGTTCGTTCTATCGTCTTAGGTAATACATATATAAAGAATATTGATGATGATGATGAATGATAATGGAAATGGGAAGTGAGAAATAATATACCCCCCAACCCTTCGAGTATGTCAGTAAAGATGTGGGGCTATACTAAGTCCTCACGCAGACTTCTTGAGAGAATTTGAAAAGTGACTTTGCACTGTTTTGTTTCATTAGCCAACACTCATGCACACTCACAAACACTTAACGGTTAATAATCCACCATTATTTCACATTAATATTCGACACAACACAAATTTTAGAAAATAAAACAAAACCGCAGACATGACTTTTCACTTTCCCGCCAAGAAGTCCTGAGGTGTCGTTAGATTTGTTTTGACTGTGGGAGCGACATAGGTAGTTTAAAAAACTCAAAGATCTTGTCAGTCAAAAGTGCTAGACGTCAAGAGTTTCGTTTTTACGCCTTAATCAAATTATTGACAAATGGTGTCTGCGCTATGACTTTGCTATTTAAAAGAGTAAGACGTTTTAATATAGTTATTTTATGTAGGTTTTGAAATGCTTAATTATTTACTTTACAAAACCAAAAAGTTTGAAATAAACCAAATTATTAAAATAGAACAAAAAACCCGACTGCTAAAACAACTATATAAAAAACAATTATACACTTACTCGTAAAAACCGGACTAACATAACAAATAACTGCAAAGAGAAAAACCTGAAAAGAAACAAAACTCTACGATCCCAGAATTCAATTTGAGCAATGTTGAATGCAATGTGCAATGCCAAGCGGCCGTGGATAGCTCAATTAAACCAGCACTCTCTTTGGTTGGTGATTGTCCCCGCCTGCGACATCTATCCATATTCAATGTATTTATAAATACTCATTTATTATAGATTTTATTATTTAAATATAGATATTGGACAAGGAAATATTTCACGTTGCATTCAACATTGCTCAAATTTAATTCTGGGATCGTAGAGTTTGTTTTTTTCTTTTCAGTTTTTTCTTTTTGCAGTTATTTTTTTTTGGATTTTTGTATGTTTGCAACGAGTTTATACAACCCTTTACCGCATACTAACCCATATAAGGTTCTCTAATTAAAGCATTTTATTTTGTTACTTATTAAACGTAAAGAGAAACGAAACGTAACGTATACTTATTGTTTATGCTCTTGTTAATGCACAAAAAAAAACAGGAGTCTATGGTCTAACCTCGAAATGTTCCACATGCACTTTTTCGCTGGCGGGTGTGAAGTTCGTGTCGATGCCCAAAAAGAGTATATTCAAGAAGGATTATTGGAAGGATAAAGGTAAGTTCCTGTGTTGTGAAAATTGTTTTTGGTTGGGTTTACCCTTCTTCTAAGCATTGGTGAATGGAAATCTAACTTTTTTTGTGTTTACCTACTATTTTGAAGGACTTTTTTCAGTAAGCCATATATGGGTTAGTATGCATTCGCAGACTTTACAACTGCATTTTGGCTATACCATATATGGTTTACTATGCATCCGGGGCTTTTCGGGCATAACAAGATTTTTTCCTGCTTGCTTGCAGAATGGATCCAGCTCACTTTTATGGAAGAGCTCGGCATGTAAATGTCATACCGGGTGACGGATCGCAAAGCGATTACGAATGTGACTCCGATTCTGACAGTGAATATGTTCCTCCAAGTCAATTTCGCTTTCATAAAAAATCGCTTGTCATCCCTGAGACTGCTAGTGATAGCTCCGATGAAGAAGTAGCTCCTGCTCCTCCCCCTTCCAAAAAGAAGAGAACAAAATTAAAACAAATCAAACCTGCTAAAGTTGATTGGGTACCGGGAAAATTAGATGATTTCGACATAAATAATTATGCGTTTACTGGCAATATTGAATTACCAGATTATATCCAAAATCTCGAAGAACCTGCAGAGTTTTTTAAATTCCTTTTCACTGACAAACTGATTCAAACCATCGTTGACCAGTCCAATCTTAAATCTGTTCAAGACAACATAAACAAACCTGGTAATATAACAAAAGATGAAATGGAACAATTTATTGGCATGGTTTTTTTCATGTCAATAGTTAAACTACCAGCTGCACGTTTATACTGGAACACAACTATAGGGCAAGCTCAAGTCTATGAAGTAATGACGTGCAATAGATTTGAGGCTATAAAACAGCACTTGCACTTCAATGATAATGACCATTTTATCCCCAAAGGTCAACCAGGTCATGATAAACTTTTCAAAGTGCGACCACTGTTGGAGGGCATCAGAAAGCAATTACTGCTCGTACCTAAAGAAGAATTTATGGCTGTGGACGAACAGATCATTCCGACAAAAATGCGACATGATCTAAAACAATATAACCCAGCAAAACCTCATAAATGGGGATATAAGAATCAAGTGCTCAGTGGAGTATCAGGCTTCAGTTACAATTTCGATATTTTTGCAGGAGATCAAAGCAATACTTACCCAGATGATGCGCCTGATTTGGGAGTTAGCGGGAATGTTGTTACTCGTCTCACGGAGACCGTACCAAGACATGTGAATCACAAGATCTTCTTTGATAATTGGTTCAATAGTCCAAATCTCCAGGTGCATCTAACTAAAATTGGACTTTTGCCATTAGGTACCGTGCGCCTAAATCGCGTCCCAAATGTTGCAATGCCTACAGAAAAAGAGCTCAAAAAACACGAACGTGGATTTCTTGTTGAGAAAGTTGCAACCATTGATGACGTCCGTGTCAGTGCCATTACTTGGTATGATAACAAACCTGTCAATATGCTGTCAACCTACGTGGGCAGCGAACCAACAACTAAAAAACAGAGATACAGCAAAAAAGATAAACAGTACATAGAAATAAACTGTCCTCAGGCTATCGAAGTTTACAATCAACACATGGGAGGTGTTGACCTTCTAGATTCCATGTTGGGTCTGTATAGGATTCATCTAAGGTCTAAAAAATGGTACAAAAGGATCTTTTTCCACATGCTGGACATGTGCATCGTGAATGCTTGGCTTCTTTGGCGAAGAAAGCACAAACATGAATACATGAGCCTCTTTACTTTCAAACAAGCTGTATCTGAGTATTTATGTAAATCTGGCAAAGCCATCACCCGCAAAAGAGGAAGACCGTCTAACTCAGCAGGAAACCACAGCAGGGATGGAACACCATTAGGATTTGCAAGCCGTAGCAGTCCAGCATTGTCTAATCCGGGCACACCAACGCAATCAAAGAAGGCAAGGAAACGTGGAAGGCCTCAAGATATGCCACTAGCCTCGGTGAGATCCGACCATGTCGATCATATGCCAGAGTGGCAAAAGAAGAGGCAAAAATGCCAAGTTTGTGACAAAAAAACATTTACAAAATGCAGAAAATGCAAAGTGTTCTTGTGCTATAACGATAAACGTAATTGCTTGATCAAGTTTCATGAGTAAAGTGAATAATTTAATTATTTCATATTTAATTAGGTACTCAAAATGTGATTGACTTGTATAAAAAAAAAGTTTATTGTTTTCCCATTGATGCATGTTAACCCATATAAGGCCCATAACTTTTTTATGCAAAGTCACCGCACTGCATACTAACCCATATATGGTCAGATGTTTTTTTTCAGTTTCTGAAAGAAGTAATTTTTTTTTTCGTGTATTTTGTTACTTCTTTGTCTTCAATAAAAACTATAAACCACACTTTATTTTTTTATTTCACTTATTTCATAATTCATGCAGTAGAGGGTTAAATCTACTAGACCGATTTAAAAGATTTTTTTTTATCAGAGATATCAATTTAAAGATTGTATATTATTTACATTAAAAAAATATTTAAAAATATTGCATTAATCATTTATTTATTATTTAAAACTGTGGTTTTGCATTGAAGCAACTTCTTAATGCTTTGTCGAAACTGAAAATAACACTTCGAAAAAGAAGACTTTTTTTCTTTAGTTGATGGCTTCGTGCGATTAGCACATTTAGCCAGTGTCAAAGTAATTTTTCTTACAAGTAATACATAGATAAATAATATTTAATTCCAGTATGATGGTGATAAATGATAATAGAAATGAGAAGTGTGAAATGATATACCCCCCAACCCCTCGAGTATCTCATTAGAGATGTGGGGCTTTACTAAGTCCTCACGCGGACTTCTTGAGAGAATTTCAAAAGTGACGTTGCACCGTTTTGTTTCATTTGCCAACACTCATGCACACTCACGAACACTTAACGGTTAAATAATCCACCATTATTTCACATTAATATTCGACATAACACAAATTTTAGAAAATAAAGCAAAACCGCACACATGACTTTTCACTTTCCCGCTAAGAAGTCCAAAAGAAGACTTACCTAGTAGGGGACCTGCGGGATGACAGATGGTATGGGTACAAAATAAGGAGACTCAGAAAGTAAGCTTCATGCATACCGCACTCGAGCAACTCACACATAGACCCCTCACGGGCATGGATTCTTGCAACAGATGCGGTCGGACTGTTCCGAGCTGTTTCGTTCCGTAGTCTGTGTGCTTTGTTCGAGCGCGTTTGTATGAAGCTAACCTTCTGCAGTTTCCTTATTTTGTGGTACGGGTTCAAATCTCATACAAATTTATACAGTTTTCTTCATCAACTAATCTGATTAATAGTTCACTAGATAGCGATTGTTGCAAATTGTTTGGAGTCGTCAGGCTTGGATGGATGCCATCGGCATGCTCTCACAGCCGTGCTACTCATTAATTATAATCTTCTTCTAATATAAAATTATCGTGTCACATGTGAGTTGCCATACTCCTCCGAAACGGCTCGATCGATTTTTATGAAATTTTATATGTAGGTATATTCGATAGGTCTGACAATCGGTCGTAATCTATTTTTTATACCCCTAAGTGATAAGGGTGGTCCGGTCCACCCCAAACATATTTTTTAGAATTTAATTTTCTAATACAAAATGTTCCGCGATTTGTTTGTTTTGTTGTCATAGAAACTGTCAAAGTGGTAGGAAGTCCGCCGGGTCAGCTAGTGGTACCTATATAAAATTATCAACTACGAGTACTGTCAAAACAATCACCGGGAAGAGTATTTGGCCTTCATTATTATACACTTAATTTCTATGTAACTAATTTGGAGGTGGAGAGACCTGAGGGCTGATTAGAATAGAAATAGATTATAATATATGGGATTGACATAAACCAACGATACCTACCTACTTATAAATGAAGTTGAAGTTGTAATATACACACGCCTGCACATCAACCTACCGCAAACTGTAAAATTTCCTCAATAGACTCTGAACTTTATGCTTTTATCATATGGTTGAAAATGTATTGAAGAAATTTGACAGTTTTGGATAGGTTGATGAGCAGGCGTCTGTACATGTCTGTACACCTTTGGTACAATTCTGGACGTAGTCACACTGGAGGCACCAAAAACCATTGGGCCAGAAATTCTAGCAACTGCTTATGGACAACAGACGGACAAACGGAGAGACAGACAACATAGTGGAGTGAAGAAATATCTAAAGAAAAAAAACTAAACTCTAAACAAAAGTAAGTAGTTTTACTTGTTATTGTCTTTGTTTGTAAATAAATATCTTTCAATTCCTATTAATAAAAAAAAAATAAACAAACACTTATTATTTATTTTTCTTTCACCAAAGGTTAGCAATAAGGCCGTCTATCTGTCTTATTTGTGTGCAAATAAAATTTATTATTATTACTAGTTGTCGCCCGCGACTTCGTTCGCGAAGACTACATTAACCCACAGAAATCTGTTACCGGTTTTTTATCCCGGTCCGGTATGTTCTGGTCCTGGTCATGGTCATGGTCTGTCTATGTGCAAAGTTTGCCGTTCAGCCATTTTCACGTGATGCGCGGTCAAATAAACAGCCAAACAGATAAACAGACAACAATTTTAAAAACTGTTGGAACGTTTTCTGTTATCGATTCTTAGTATCCCCAGCCAACTTTTTTCGAATATCTTCCATGTACAGACTTTCGACCCTCTTTAGCTTTATTATAATGTATAGATAACTATTACAGTGTCCACTCATCTGCTTGTATGTTTCTTTGAAACCAATAAAAAAAAACATAGCAATAACGATTTCAGCTCATCCTCCAGCACACGCGTGACGCGTCGGTCATCTCATTTTTACTTCATTAGCGTTAATTAACTTATCCCGCTGTTTCCGCGCGGTTTTCAGTTTCGCAGTTTGCTATCCACCAACTCAATTATAATACGTATTCGAAATGCATTCGCCTATTTGAATTTCGATCGCGATTACTCCGAAACAGTCTGAACTAGAACCGTTGGTGTTTCCGATGTAATTTTAGGCTGTTCTTACTTTACTGAAAATATCTGTTTCATTTTCCCGTTATCCCTGTGATATTTCCATCCATAGGGAAGGCTCGTGCCCCAGCAGTGGGAACTTAAAATGAGCTGGTGATGAATTAATTTGAGACATAACTACCAGAGCTTAATGTGGATTGGATGTATTTTAATACTGAACTCACCGATTATCTTTCAAAGGTTTTCTTTAGTAAAGGGTATCTAACTAATCGCCTCTATATGACGAAGCTACTACTTCTTTACTTACCGGTCGATCCTTGGGAGAGGCCTTTGTCCAGCAGTGGACGTCTTTTGGCTGACATAATTATGATAGTTAATTACATGTCACAACAGATTAGCTTGATTCATCTTTGTGCTATAAATATTTTATTATTTTTTGTTGCAATGAAACATGGTTGAAATGGCTTTTCTATATTTTTCATATTTGTTAGTGTCAATTTTTTTTTCAATCCTTATCAGTATTTTTAGTGGCGAAAAGCCAACTTCTTGCTGGGAAACGGGTTTTGATAAACGAAAAAACGGGCGAACAGATCCAATTTTTCTCTGTTCTGTCTCTGTTTGAGGGACTCTTGTTAAAAATACATAAATATCAATTTTATCGTTTAACCAAACAATATAAATAAGTACGTACACTTAAGAGTTTACGGTCGATTTTACAGTAAGTAGGATGTCGTCGGTAATGTAGGAAATGAGCGAGACAGAGCAGCGGCGGCAGCGGAGATAAACTTCCTGAAAGACCGTACTCTCTGCAGGAAGCTGGGAATGGCTGGGCGGGACGAACAAATCGAATGCTTGACAAAACAATCTAATTTTTCCATCTACATCTTACAACGGTTGTAGAAACGGATTTAAGTTTTTAAATCAGTTAGACCTAGACAGAAGTTTTTTTTTATAGTTTTTTTTATTACACAATAACAACTCACAAACCAAGTATGACACTTAAAAGTAATATTATTTATGAACGTCATGATTTAAGTTTGGAGCCGATAACAATTTTTGCACAGCATTCGAATGAAATATTAATATTTAACCCTAAAACCACAACATGATATTTTGTTTTACAAAATACAACATGGGTTGCCGGTGACCCCAAATAAATATGCCTTTTTATAGAACACTATAAACTTTAATTGCCTTTAACAAACAAAAAACTTGTCTTTGGATATTTAAGGAATTTTTAGAAACAAAAATTATGAAAAAAAACCCTTACTAAACACACTGGGAACAAATCGGTAACCTATGCTGTGCACATAGATTTCTTGAACACTTCACACAACGCTCTCTGCACTTTCTGTCTTTAGACCTAGGACATAAATAGCAGCGAGCACTTGAAGTGATTACTCAAGAACTAATGAACGCATGCACTTCGCAAAGTGGCACGTGCTGATAGCTAAAAACGGAAGGTACTGAGACGCACAAGTTTTTATATCTACCTCTCGCAAAAATAAATAGAAAAATTAAGACGTGGGGTCACCCACGACCCTATGTTGTGGTTATAGGGTTAAGTTATACAAACTACTTTAAACAAACTCTTGAAAAATTATAGAACAAAAAAACGTGTTTTAGAAAAAAAAGCAAACATTAACAAATGTTACCTATTTATGAAGCATTATGCCCACTTACCTGATTGTGAGACATCAATTCGCTATAAAAAAATTTAAACTGTGGCGGACTATATACACTGCGGTTGTAAACTTTATATACATGGGATACAGCGATACAGCGAAGTTACGGGGTTTGAGATGTCACATGAACAGTTATGTTGTCGGTGCATTTATGCGCTCCACAGACAGGCAAAATAAGTAATTATTAACGGGATTATTACTATGATTTTTAACTTTTTTTTGGCTGATTGCCTCAAACAGCATTTCCAGCTTCACCGGGCTTTTTTGGGGGCGGCGAGAAACTTAAAGGGTTCCTTAAGCCGTGTGAAACGAATCAGCTCCGGAGATTTTCTAGAGGGAACGGCATCACGCACTAAGGCGTGTCCCCGTGCCCTACTAGATTCTCCGAAGGGTTCGGATCGGATCGGGGATGTTTTTTCACATTCGGTCATGGCAGATGCAACTTTGTCAAAATATCGGACACTAATTACGCATTTGCGATTACTTTGGTTTTGCGGGTGTCAATGGGCGGCGGTGATCCGCCTGCTCGTTTGCCTCCTTTTAATATATATAAAAAAAAACAATTGGCAATCTACGAAAACTTTTAAAAAGTGACACTTTTTTCAACTAATGTCTGTCAGCCGAGCGCCTTACTTGTCGCCCAGTAACAACCAATAGCAAATGAGTATAATCATAGTGAGCTGATATTGCAATTTTGGCTAGGCAGTTTTGCTTCCATATTTACTCGCTTATCATTAAGGTTAAAATTACCCTGGATTGTTTCGCCCTAAATGGCCGGCGACCGCTGATAATCGTAAGAAATGGAAGGAAATGTTGGACACTTTTGCCCGACTGTGGGACTTTAAGATGTCCCTATCGACATCATAGACATTTTAAAAAGTCTTTAAACACGGTTCCCGTTTCATTAGAAGTTTTGTTAAGTCAACCTGAACACCACATTCTGTAATTTAATTACTATCTCTATTAATAAATTTACGAGGGTTTCACAATCTAATCTTTTAATCCGTACCTACCTTTTATTTAATTCCGACGTGATATGTGTCTGTCTCAGTCTGCATTAAGATAAGGTTATAAGTATCACACAAACTTGGAACAATCTTAATTTTCGATGTAATTTCGACTCGGTTCTTCGACAGACAAAATAGTGATGTTCCCCTTTTCTTATTCGATGTCAGTTGGCATCACACTGCCACTGCCACTGTGCTCTGTAACAATTTTATCGATTGTTTGAATTGTGTAATCGAAAAATAAATTGACTATGATTGGAATTCAAGATACACGAGCAAGCTTTCAATATAAAAAAAACCTTTGAAATACAATTGAGAGCTTACACTCCGTTGTCTTTTTAAATGGTGATTGCCTAAAGGTATATTTCGATGAAGAAAATATTTTTTTGCAGTCAGACAAAGTAAATGTTAGCAGACACAAGTATAGCTACTTACTAGAATATAAAGCAAATTACTATATACAATGTTGAAACAAATCCGTTCTCCAATTTCTTTGAAATGGGTAAGCCAATTCTAAAGATTTTTTGCCCTAGTTAATTTGATATCGTATAAATTAAGTTGATCAATTGTTTTTCAAAATAATGCCGAATATTTTATAAAACTTATATTTTTTGAAATTTACTTAATTACGGTTGTTCTATTCACAATCGAAAACCTTTCGATATCAAAATATCGATTACAAATTGAAACTCGCAGCTAAGCCTAGCCCTATTGACATTATTAGGAGTTACAAAAGTCGCATGCATTATTCATACGACCAAGTTACGGTAATAGCGATATGGTGCCATCCTGCCCTCTTAGGGGATGTTTTGTAGATTAAAAATGCTGACTCTTATATGTATTACTTTTTCTTTTTGGCATATTTGGTGCTTAAATTTTATAGAACGGGAATATTTAAATAATATTTTTTTTCCAAAAAAATTGTTTTTGGTAAAAAGTTTTTGTTGGAGTTTCTCTTCGTGCAATCTATGATTGCTATCCTAGCCGTATCCTAGCCGAAACGCTCGTATCCTAGCCAAAACGTCGGGTACTTAAAAAGGTATGTCTATATTATAACGACTAAGGTTAAAAGTTTACGTTAAACCCCGTAAAAAAAAATTTTCCTATGTATATGACTAAGATCATCAGTAGAGACGTGATTACTTAAATATTAATGTTAATTAAAGTGTCAGTCGCCTTTGTGAACTCTGCAAAGTATTTGTAACATAATATATAAACATTTATTTTCAGGACATTTGCCAATGGAAATTCTATAAACATCCCTTTAAATCGCTTTAAGTTTACACGTTTCGCATTTGATACCGTACAAAAACGGTTTGTATTAAAAAGTACAGGCGTACGGGGCGCACGTTTCGAATTTACGCGTTTCCACTTGATCCCAATCGAGATAGCACCACCTGTAAGGTTGGCATTTTAGTTAAATTTACGTAAAGCCTTTGACAGCATTATTATTATTTGGGTTTAACTAACCCGTGGTCTACTGGTTAGACTACCTTCAGACAAAAGGGGTTCTATTCTCAGCTGACACATTACTGCATATTGTTCTCGACTTCATTGTTCTAAGTGTGCTTGGCTGGCCTCCACCATCCTATTAAAGTTCGCCATGACAACAATATTAGCTACATTGTTGTCTTCTGTCAGTTAGATAAGATGGACCATTTTCTCATTAGAAGATGATTACGGGTAAAGTGTGCTTCAGTGATCAGGATCAGCAAAGGACGCGTAAACCAGTTGTGTGCTTGTCTGTCACCTCCCACCTTGCCGGTCAACAAATCATTACAACACCATTGCTGTGACACGAGCCTTCCTTACGAATGGAAACCACAACGCGGCCGCGGGCTCAGTAGGAATTGGTGGTTGTTAACGACTGCTAATGCAGACAGGACCAACGGATTTACGTGCCTACCGAAGCACGAAAATAAAAAGAATAAAGGCAGTGCGCTTCGCCCTTGAGCTACTACTTCCCTTGAGCTAGCGTCCACGAACAGCGGCTTTCAAGTAGACCAGCCTTAAGCCACTTGTAACCACCTCATACCCTGCTGGCCGGCAAATAGCCTCCTCGAAATTGAACAGTTACGCTCAATAGCTCCCTTGACATTGTACACCCAGCACAGATATAATAGCCTTGTACAGGTGTTGCAAACGGCAGCCCTAGCGGAACGCATTTACGCTGCCCCTATCATCGCGCAGACGTCCCGCCCATATTTCTGCTGATAAGCCCCGCTTTTTCTGACTCACTGTCATGGTAATGGCTAACGCTTTCGCGAGCTTAGAACCGTTTATGCTGATGGGTTTTGTCGTGAACGGCCTAGATTAAAAGTGTAGCTGCGCCGAATCTAATAGTACGAGGCGTTCCATTGAATATTGCAGTTTATGGTCCATTTGGAGAGCGTTTGACTTGAAATGGCTACTCACATTGCCCTCTGTGGAATTGGATGGTCAGCAGTTCACATGTGCTCCTGATATGTAAATGATATTTACAGGTTCAGGTTTTCCATGTGTGCGTGGACGACCGTAGAGTTAGGACTCACACTAGCACCTACCTACTAGTAGTACAGACGCCTGCACATCAACCTACCACAAACTGTCAAATTTTCTCAATAGACTTTGAACTCTATACCTAAAGCCTAAGGTTGAAAATGTATTGAAGGAATTTGACAGATTTGGATAGGTTGATGTGCAGGCGTCTGTACATACCTAGTTTTGATCCCTATTTTTATAAAAAAAATACGGAAACCCACTTTTGTACTAGTTAGCAATTTAAATTTAGAAAATATCAGTTACCAGGTTGACTGCCGTCGGACACAGACACAATAGAAGTTCAATTGTTTGTCGGTCAAATGGCGTTTAAGGTGTTAAAGTTTTTTGTTTGTTTAGTTTTCATCATAATTGGCTCTGAAGCTAATTGAGCAGTTTTCACTGTAGCATAGCATCAGCTCGAACCAGGTTTATCTTTATCCGGGTGTAACGTTTTGGAATAAGAGCAATAAAGAACCATCACCTACCGTAGCTCTTGAGAAAATAAACCATTTTTTACATTCATATTTTAATAACTTTTTTATAACTTATAATTTGATTCACAATCCAATTGATATTCAAACCAATATCGACGGAGCATAATAATAACATCACAACTCGCTATCCCTCCCCAATTTCAATAAAAGCACTTTGTTTCGACAGTTGCTCTATTGAGTAAGCTGTCAATTACCCTATTGAATACAAAAGTTAAGGCTACGAATATAGCATTGATAAATTATAGCTATCCTTTGTTGACGCATTAAAATTCATTGCTTTTCCACATCATATATTTTTCTAAAACAAAACAGAAGAAATAAAAGACATGTTGACCGTTAGGGCTTATTTCAAATCAATTGGGCGTTAATCATACCCTGTTTATTATTTGGCTTTGCCATATTCCGGCAAATGAGTACTTGAGCAATAATAAAAAATACTTAATAATTATCTCATCAAAGGAACGAATTAAGTACGAGACTAATAGAGCCTCAGTCTCCTTATAGCAACGGACTTTGCAAAGCATTCGAAACGGCATTATAAAAAAATATGTAAATCAAACGCGAGCAGATCCATAGAAACAGTTTCATTTCAATGTGTAGAGTTCGCGTAAATTTTCGGCCAAGTGCGTGTCGGGCAACGCGCAGTGTAGGGTTCCGTAGCCCATCTCAATAATGCGGACTCTGAGAAGAGGGCTTTTATGAACATTTATTTAACGATGGCTTATGTACTTAAATGTATATACTACCGGTTAGACACACCTGACAACATTATTTGAGTAGTTCCCAATGAGGAATTTGTACTGCGCCTAGTACATTTTATAAGTTGGTCGACTATTACTCGTAAACTTGTAAAGCCTACTGAGCTGTGATAGTTTTCCTTTCAACTTTCTCATATATACAACTACCGTGAATTTTTTCACGTATTTAATAACAACAATTTGGCTGGCAGGGGGACTTGACTCTTGGCTCTAACAAAATTTTGCACTTTACAGCTTAATAGTTCACAAACGGATGCCTCAATCAAAAAACTGTTTCACCAAACCCGCAACATTTTTGAAATTTCTATCTAACGACACCCCACACTATGGGGTAGACAAGAAAAAAAAATACATCCCCACTTCACGTGTAGGGGAGGTAACCTAAAAAAAAATATTTTTCAAAATTTTACTTCACCACTTTGTTGGCGTGATTAATATGTATATCCATGCTGAATTACAGCTTTCTAGTACTAAGAGTCTATGAGCTAGGCTGGGGACAGACAGACAGACGGACATGGCGAAATTATAAGGGTTCCTTTTTGACTACGAAATCCTAAAAAACAATATACGAGAAGCCAAAGTCAGTTATAACCATGTTATAACCTTATGATGGCAAATGAATGGCATAAAACCTTCTTCTAATAAAAAGAAATCTTATGTCCAAGCAACTTAAGGTATACATACATAAAACTCCCAAAAAAGGGTAGAGACTCAGCATCAAAATCACCAATTTTTAGTGAACTCGCTCTTACTGACCTCGACGCCGCATTTAGCATAATCAGAGTAGAGCTCTGAGGTGAGATATCATCCGCAATAGGTTGCTAGCCGATCGCTTGATGTGCGAGTAACTTGGAAAACTCGTCCTTTAGTCGGCTCTTACGCGGTACGCCATGCACGTAAAGTTAGGCTGATAAATTATTTTTACGTCCCAGTCCAGCCAAAAAATATTTATAAATTTTTTACGCCAAAAATGCCCTAAAACCTTCTTCTAATAAAAAGAAAGCGTCTTTCCAAGCAACTTAACGTAACGGCATCACCTCGGCATAACCGCGTCGTGTAAGCATTTCACTTAAGAGCCGCGTTTGCTTCGTTCCTATCATTACGCACGAGTTAGCTCTATTACCTAAAATGTTTACACTTAAGGAGCGTGATATTTTAGCAGTAACGGCAAACGTACCTACTTTGCTACTGTGGCGGCATCACCTACCGCATACGCCGCACATTATTCGACACGAAGCAAACGCCTTCTCAACCGTGTCAACAGATGGCGCCACAAACTCATACCAACGACGTCGCCATACTACGACGATAAAATAGCTGCAACTAACATCTGCTGGACCTCACCCACCTCGGAGGAAGTTCTTCCCTTTGGCCTTCCTCAATGTGGCGCACCTCTTACCATTACCACTACGTATTCTCTGAACTGTAAGCCAATAATATAAATATATAATATCGTCCGATCCGATCCGAACTCTTCGGAGAATCTAGTAGGGCACGGGGACACGCCTTAGTGCGCGATGCCTTTCCCTCTAGAAAACCTCCGAAGGTGATTCGTTTCACACGGCTTGAGGAACTTATGAAATTTCTCGCCGCCTCCCAAAAAAGCCCGGTAAAGCTGAAAATGCCGTCTGAAGCAATCAGCAATCTCTCCAAAAAAAAAGATATAGGAACCTAATAAGGGATGATGATTCGATACCAGCTGTAGGACATAATTAGGTGATGATAAATAATGTGTTAAGGTCATATCATGTCGCCTCATTTTAATAATTTTTCCTTTTTTGTTTCAGGTTTATAAGATAACGTGATAATCTTCCAAAGTAAGTTAACTTTAACAAAGATAATATTTATTTTATTTTACAGCAATATATTTGTAGATCTTCAAGCTTTAGTGGTCAAACAACCCTGTAGGCTCTTTAGCAGTTGCCAGAAAGAAAAAGGAAGTGACGAAATTGTAAACAGGTTTTATAATATCCAAATGAAAAAAAAAAGGATTTCATCCACAATGAAGGAAAGAAAATCCTTAGTCGTCAAGTATTAACGAAGCTTTTCCCCGCCATCCATTTTCCGTCAATAGCTGACTAACAATAAGTCCAAATTAATCAAAAAGTTTTGACGCTCTTTAAGTTGGAGCGGGCGCTGTCACCATTATCATTCCTACTTAAAACTGACGCGTTCAGCCGACCCAGAGTGATTCCCAGTCAGCCGAATTCCCAAAATCCTGATTGTGAAACGAGATAAGGCAAAATCCCTTTTTATCTGATACCGTGAAAAGTGGACATAATCGACGAGGCCACAGTATAAGTGAAATAGTAGGTCATGTTGTGATAACAACATGACCTACTATTTCACCTGTGATGTGAGGTCGTTTTTACAATGCACGTTGTCTTCGCGCCTGGAATTTCTACTTAACATCAGGAGAGTGAAGAAGTTTCCGCAGAAAATTATTTAATAAAATTCCGCTGCTTAATAAAAATACGTGGTTAAATAAATGATGAAGATGATGGTAGACACCCATGACGATTTCCGCTACACCGGTTATCTTATTTAAAAATATTATTACGGTTGCATTGTGATGATTAAGATGATTTCGGTTACTGATAAGTTCTGTCATGGTTAATATACCTTGTAAACGTTATTGAATAGTCTCTAGTTGCATTCCCTTGCTATTTATTATTAAGTATATGTAGTTATGGCAGCTATCTAAAGTTCTAAGCAGAAATGACAGAATTCCTTATGCTTTAAAGGTGACTTCTCTATAGTAGTTTCTAAGAGGCAGTCTGCAAATGGTCGAAATGTTAAAATGAAATAGTTACAATAAGACAACTGTTTTCATTTTAACATATTCTGTTAGCACAAATAATAATGATTCCAACGAAATACGTAATAATTATATAAAGATATAGGTATTCAAATTCATAAAGCGCCATAAAAAAGAAAATAATTGTTTCGCGCGGAACAATTGGTGAGTGGCGGCCATTTTGTTTGGCCCACCTCCTAGACACTCGATAATCTTTATCTGTCCAGCCACCACTGGACATACAAAAATTATGTAAAATAGAACATTTTTACGGCTCCGTGGTATGTTGGGTCAAGTGTCAGAATGTCCAGTGTGTCAAAATGACAAGTCAACAATGCCCAATTGTTGAAATGACCAGTTGTCACAATATCCAGGTGTCAAAACAACAAATTGCTAAAACGTCTAATTGCCATAATGTCCAGTTATCAAAACATCCATTGATAAAATGCCTAGTTGTCATAATATCCAGGTGTCAAAACAACAAATTGCTAAAACGTCTAATGGCCATAATGTCAAGTTACCAAAACAACAAATTGTTATAAAGAGTTTAATAACTTACTAATATCGGTTATACCATGACCAGGAGGCCGAATAGAAAATGAAAATCCGTCAGCATCGTCATTTCTTTGTTGTGCAAATGGTTCTTATTAAAAAGTCGCATCTGACATTCAGATTGCGGTATTATTCGCGCTTTTGAAGGGCATTGTTCTATAACTAATTGTTTTGTCCCCGTTTTTGGAGTGTATTGTGATTTTATCGTTTCCCGCGCATAATCAAGCAACTCGGAATCGAGATTAATTCTGATTGAGCCATTATGTTGATTCTCGAATGTTTTGTGATTGATATTGAAGTACCTTAATGCCTACTATAAAATATTTAACGGGAATATAAAGCGTTGTTTAATTCGTCAGAAACGATGATAATAAGTAAATCATTTCTATACCAAAAGGTGGAATTACCTTACAGTACACGTATTCACTCCTTCCTACAAAATGGGATCTTTTAAAAGAAGAGGTATGTTGAAGAAACTGGCGGATTGGCAAGGTGAAGACGGCAGGACTGCGCCACTAGCTGTCTTCGCATCTGGACTCCGCATCTGCTTAAAAAAGTAAAGCAATGCCATTTGCCTACTATAGGTAAACATTGGAGCTCGATGGCGTAAGTAATAAGTTTATGTTGGGAGATCAAAACTTATTTTTTATACCTATGAAAATAAAAAAAATTAAAAAAATCTGAATTTGGTTATAACAAGTAGCTATATTAACGTCAAAGCAAGAAAAGTCAGTTTGTCAAACAAATGAAAGAAAACAGAGTAGTATGAGATGCGCTTACGCATGCTAAATGCTTTAAAAGATGGCCACTATAAAGCAGCATACCACTAATAGGTTACACTTTGCAATATGACTGTACTTGTGATAAAAATATTCAACAAATAAAATTTATCGCACAAGGACGAAATCGGGTGCCTCCACCACGGGGGCGTCACACACCGGGGGCCTAACCCATGAACCCTAACATGAGTAGGGACCGGATTATATGCAACATAAAAAGTTTGTTATATGCATTCAAATATGCATGAAATATGCATGTAAATACTTAAAATATGTAAAATTAAATGATAAATTTAGGAATCAAAAAAAATTCAAAATCAGCATACAATTAGTAAATTAGACGATAATAGGTGAAGTAACAAGTGCTCCGGCGTCAGTGGCACTACTGATCTGCGGTCGGCCGATAGTGTTGTCTGCCGCTCGACGACGCGTCGCTAGCTTCGTGTCGCTATCTACGGAGGCAATTTCATAGAAATACATAGAAACCAGTAGTGTCACGACGACACGTCGTCTGCAGCTGCTGCGTGGAGTCGGCTATCAACTGGTACCTAAATAATCAAGAATTGTTCCAAATGTTCAGTAGTAAGATTGTTTCGTCGATCATTCAATACGTATTTATAAGTGGTAAAGGATCGCTGAGGTAACTAGGCAGAATTCGAACTTTGGTGCTTTCTGGCTAAACAATATTATTTATATTTATTAAATATAAAAAATATTATAAATGTATCAATAATAGGTATGCATCATAACTAGATCTTATAATCCGTATAAAAATGCATATAATCCGGTCCCTAACCTTGAGTAACTTCA
Organism: Eudonia truncicolella; assembly: GCA_949315975.1. Lineage (NCBI taxonomy): Eukaryota > Metazoa > Arthropoda > Insecta > Lepidoptera > Crambidae > Eudonia > Eudonia truncicolella. The sequence goes on from OX438836.1 coordinate 15,437,234, forward strand.
TTGCTTTGATCAGCCGGCGGCTACCAAAACATTTACAAAATTGGAAGCTCTAACTCCAAATTCGAATGGCAGCCGGTGACGTCACGGGAAGCGTCGCCGGAAGCGGGATGCGCCCGGCATCCGCCCGATGCTCGAGCGCAAACTCGATCGCGACTCAAATTGAACGCGAATCACTGGCTGGCAGACTTGGCCTTATATCATGCCTAAACATTGTTGAAAAATAAAAAGCAAAATATATTGATTAAACTTTTTGTTTTATAACACAAACAGCTGTGCTTGTGACTCTCCTTTTGAGGACTTCAGCCGCATTATTTTATTCCACTGTAAATTACAAAACAACACCGGATTCAAATCTCACTCGAGTTTACTACGAGCGGTTTCAACTCCATTTAGTGAAGTAAAAAAGTATTTAATATTTTATTAGCCCTTTATAAAAGTAAAGTAAAACCCTATTCCACTGTTAATTACAAAATATACTATTATTCATAAGACATAACTTTATCGCACTGCAACTCACAATTATTGTGACGGCAACTACGGCAGCCCTCCACAATTGTGACAGTTGCCAATTCGAATCGAGCACAGCCCCACCGACACTCGGGACGGAAATTAATTCTACTTATTCGGAAATTATGTCATTTGACGAGTTAAAAGGCTCTATTTCCGCGTCTCTGAGGCGTCGTTCGTTTTCGAAATGTATTTTGACTTCAATTAATGATATTGTTTAATGATATCTCATTGTCATTGACGAATGGTAAAAATACTAGCCGTGTTCTCTATGATACAAAGCTTTTAAAACTTATTTCGATACAAACTTTTTTCTGTTAAAGTCTACATATAATTTGCTTTACAGAAGTCTTTTTCGTTGTTAATTAATGGACTAGCTTTTAGGCTTCGTATTAATTAAGTGAAAATAAATCAAATGTAATATGTATTATCTTTGTCAATTATATTTGATTTAAAAAAGTCAAAGACCCTAAATAACCTCTAAGCCCCCTGCCTAACTTTCATAGACAACCGTTACGCGTGCCCCAAACTTTTAATGTTTATCTTTTTTATAAAGTGAACGAAACATGGCTATTTTTAGCCGCCGCGACAATATCTGAGGGGTATGCATCACCACTATCGCTTACCATCAATTTAGAGCCGTGCGTCGGATAGCACGAACAAAAAGCTAGGGGTCACTGTAAAGAGATGCGCCCACCAGTTTTTATGATAAAACTGTACAGCACTATCTTTAAAACACTTCTTTAGTACATACTGCTATCCGTTATCGATCCGGTCCAAACCCCTCGGATAATCTATGCCGTATCTATAACGAACGAAAGTGCTTCGTTTCACACGGCTTGAGGAACCCTTTAAGTTTCTCGCCGCCCCCAAAAAAGCCCGGTGAAGCTGAAAATGCCGTCTGAGGCAATCAGTAAACTGTCTCCAAAAAAAAAATATTGTTATTCGTCATCAGATTCAGTAGCTGGTATTATCTCTTACAGTATTGTTTTCTAAAGTTTAAGCAAATACTACACATTGATATGAACCTACTTTTATGTCTGCTCTATAAACATTAAATAAAATTAATGTGTAAAATAAAAGCTCGCTTTTATCCGTAAAAGTTGTTTTATTTCCATCTCTTGTTGTATTAAAAAGAGAAGACGATCCTGGCTGCAGCATCAGATCTTGTCACTGAAATACATGTATTGCCACCCAAACTGAGGTCCGAATTTCAACTTTGCACGTCAAGCTAAAGTGGTCAAAAATTTACTTGCAAAATACTAACAAGTGAAATTGAAAGAAAGAAAGAAAGAAAGAAAAAATGTTAATTGTATGCCATTCTAAGAAATTTGTATAACTAGCTAAAAATGTTTTTTTTTCTAGGCAACCATGAATTAAAATGGACTGGAAATAAATTAAATTATTAATAGTGTTACTGCACTGCTAGTCTATAGGCTCGTGCCATCACTAGCATTCTATTTGTGTTCGGATATTTTCGGAACGGAAACAGCCCGGTATCCGTTCGCTGGGGGTCTGGGTGCGATGAGCTTGCGTTTCGGTTGTCATTTTAACTGGCTAGTCTTGCGTTTTGTTTCGTTCGGCACGCAATATTAAATTGCTTGTTTCAAAATCGAATGTAAGCAATTGTAGTTAAATATACAACTTGCAAGAAAATAAAAGTGATAAGATTACTGAATGAATGAATTAATTAATTAATGATTGAATAATCAGTCATGCTAACACGCGACACATATACAAATTCACATTAATAAAAAGGCAAACTTAAAAAATAATAATTTATGAAGCCATTACTCAATGATAAGTTGCATACAGTACCGTATTGTGACCGTACCGAACCACTCATACGTAAAACGTATGGTAAAGTCTACTCCAATGAAAGCTCTATGGCCCTTAGGAGATAATTAAATTATTATTTCATCTCACAAAGTTTAACAGAAACCGTAAAAATATTATTTAATAATTACAATAATATAAATAAATATAATACAGTAGAGTACTGAATCACAACGGTATTTCTTCAATATTTTAATAAGTTAGGAGTTTCATTTTTTAAAAGATCTCAAGGAAAATATTAACCACTTTTGGGTTGCGCTCCATTAAATATGGAAGTTGTCAAGTAAGATTAATGATATTGCATTCGGCTGCCTTTATCCTCGTTTATTATAATAAATAGATTCTATGAATAGTCAATGTTTTTTTTTATTAATAAATTAATCATTACACATTAAAAAAACATAAGCATCAAGCACTGAAAAATTTCGACGGGTGAAAGCCAGACCTCGGTAGCCAAGTGGTTAAGGCAGCCGCCCGGAATGCGGAAGGTGCGTGGTTCGATTCCCGCCTGAGGTTGTCGTCTTTTTTCAGTGTTTAAATTTTACTTAAGTATATTTAAGCGTTAATAAAACGCTAAAATATATAAAAAACACTCATTACACATGCTTATACACAGGTTGTTTCGTAACACCTGTATAATCCCGAATATGGCAGACAGGGTACCGTTCATGGAACTCTACAAAATTATGAACATAACGGAAAAGCACCACATGGCCGAGATATTGAGGTTAATTGTTACTAAGTAAAACTGTGACAAGTGACAACTCTAGGTCAAGCTGATATAAGTATTGTTCGGGACTTCTTGGCGGGAAAGTGAAGAGTCAGGTCTGCGGTTTTGTTTTATTTTCTAAAATTTGTGTTATGTCGAATATTAATGTGAAATAATGGTGGATTATTAACCGTTAAGTGTTCGTGAGTGTGCATGAGTGTTGGCAAATGAAACAAAACAGTGCAACGTCACTTTTCAAATTCTCTCAAGAAGTCTGCCCGAGGACTTAGTAAAGCCTCACATCTTTACTGAGATACTTGAGGGGTTGGGGGGTCTATCATTTCTCGCTTCTCATTTCTATTATCATTCATCATCATCATACTGACTGGAAGGAAATATTGTAAATTTATGTATTGTAAGAAAAATTACTTTGACACTGGCTAAATGTGCTAATCGCACGAAGCCATCAACTAAAAGAAAGAAAGAAAGAAGTATTGTTCATGGTCGTCAACCTCATGGTCAAAGAGAAGTCGAAACATTGCAGGATTTTATGTATTGGTTAATCTACGTAAATATGATTTTGCATGGGCTGGGTCGGGTGGGCGTTTAATTTTTTCACTGTATTTTATAAGATTTTATGAATATGATTTTGCATGTTATCGCAATGTCTTATATATTTTATAACAATTATAATAACATTATACATACATTAATGTATAATATAGATTTTAAGTTTTCAATAGTTAGAATACTGGGTTCTCTATGTGACTGCGCAAGCGCAACACTGCGAACTATGCGAATATTGTTGTGGGCGTAATGCGACGCCTATTTTGTACGATATTACGTTATATCGTGAATTTTATATAAAAGCATTATTACTAATATAATGGGTAAACTTGTACTACGTTGCAAAATATACATTATTTATATATATAATGCTAAACTTGGCCAGTGAAACTCGAAGAGGTCCACGAGGTTAGGGCAATGACATAGACATGATACAAAAGAAATAGAATTCAAATAATTAGAAAACCTCTTCAATGGTATAAGATCGCTTTTCTTAAGTTAGTCTTTGCCGTACTATCGACAAAGACTATAGATGTCACGAATGACATGGAAGAGACAGACAATGAGTAGTTATGATATTTTAATTAGCAATAAACTTATCTAGATTTAAACATAAAAAGCTCTGAAGTGAAGGCTTGAAATGTTGTTTCTTTTATTATTACAACAAATGAACGACGAACATAAACATTTGAAATGCGATGCTTTAACATATTTTTTAATAAAGATGCCGTGTTCTGTTCTAATTAGCCTCAAACAAAATTATATACTATTTTTTTATTTTATGTAAAATTGATTTACTCTTTTTATAATACGCTCTGTTGTTGTTGTTCGCGTTTTTTATTTGTTTCGTGTTCATGGATAATACTTCATTTACACTTGCTACTGACCTGTATGATTGTCAATTCAATTTTATTATTTATTTCTTTAAGTATGTATTTCTTTTAGTTCTGTATTTTACAGACTACGATTACACGAGATTTTTGATGTGTAACATCTTTCCTCTCGCTTTCTTGCAACTTGTGGGAGTGATATCGTGAAATGGCACGGACGGGTGTTACAGTGTAGTCCTAAAATCGATATAATGAACATGACATATTATTTTTATATGTGACATATTGTGTCATTTCACTATCAAAGGTCATTTTTATATGTCAAATTTTACACTTAAGTAACAGTGTTGTATATAAAGTTGAGTGTTATGTAAATTAATTTATATGCGTAAACTATATAAATAAATATTTACTGTTGATAATAAGTTTTAATTAAGTGCATAGCATCGATAAAAAATCCAAGTAAGTAATAATGAATAATTATTCGATTAAAATATTTCAGTATTAATCTTTTTTAAATTTTGAGGTTAGTTTCTGTCACTGCTTAACGGAAAAGTTTTCGTATTTTTTCAGAATATAATGTTAAAATTGCTTATTTTAACATTAACTGCGCGAACACTACAAATCTTTGAAAAGTATTGAAATGAAACCACTTACACTCGCGTTTATTTTACACAATTCCACTTAGTCTTACCGGGTGTTATAAAGAACACATTTCAAAATTTCGGTTACAATACAGATAAACTTGACATCTTGTTTTTTGCCTTTTAAATTTTTTTTGCCTTTTTTGTCATTGCAGTCATGCTTTTTTTTAATTTTAATATCTCACATAAGCCTACACACGTCCACTGCTGGACATAGTCCTCCCCAGTGCACGCCACTGAGCACGAATATTTTAATATCTCACAATCCTAAAAAAAAAAAAACAATTTTATTTACCCCTCACTTAAATATGTAATTTCATTTCTGTTCTTATAATGCGTAGGTACTACATATCTCAACTAACTTCCTTTAAAGCTTTTCATATCAAAATTTGTAACGTCTCATAAATATCCAGCCCCGTGCCTGATCTACATAATCTCAGAAAGTCCGTGTCACTTTCAGTAACAAACATGAAAAATTAAAATGGAATCCATCGTATTACCGTTGAGGCTCCCTAACTTTACGAAGTGTATTTCGGATTCTGCGGAGAATCAGCGAAGGTTGAGTCGTGCTGGTAAGAAATGGTTCTTCTTGTTAATATTCTTAAGAACCATTTCACATTTCTTCGTCCTATACAATCTAACATTGTATGGGATACCAAGATCTACCTGTCACTTATCAAATTAAATATACTTTATCGGAAATAGCCAATAGTTAGTCATTTGTTTAGACCCAGGTACCGGATTCGATTGCAAGCGGGGGGTAAATGTTTGTGTAATCGGTTAGAAAAAAAAATCAAAATCATTTATTCAGTTTAGGTTACAAGTAGCTTTTATGTTGCCATAACATCAATGTTTGTAGCATTGTTGTGTTCCGGCAGCTAGAGATAAGACAGCCAGTGCCTCACTAGTTGAGGATCCCGGGTGAAGTGCGCTTCCATCATTGGCCTTATCATCACTTAACATCAGGTGAGATCAAGCCACTGTGCTTATCCGTTAATTTAAAAAAAAAAAGTATGAACCCTGAAAAGAAAAAAAAAATAAAGTTTGAACACAACGACCGAATATAAAAAAGTTGGATAAATTGTGTAGAAAGATTTACGAGCTTACTGGCAGTTGTGCCATAAGGATAATTTCACTTTGCGTACGATAAACATTGAAATAATCAATTTCTACAAGCCTTAGGGCGGCCATACACGGGCAGCTTGCACGACTACTTCAAGCTGCGACTGCATAGTGAACTACAGTCTTCTATTTACAAACATACAGGAAACAAGCAGTTGCGACTGCTCCGGTCGGTCAGCAGCTCGGTGAAATGGCAGTTTTACTATGACTGCTCAAGCGGTCCGTGTATTTTGATCACTGACTAACTGCTAATTCTATTATATTATATTCATTTAACAAAACAATACATATTAGGCGACTTAAACAAGTGTACAGACAAAAAAAACTTAGAAAAGGCGTGTTTTTATCATCTCGAACAAAAAAAGCTTGCTTGCGTCATTCGCGACCTGATCTAGCTGATTATTTATTATTTGATGAATGAGCCCAGTTGGCTATAAGCTGCAAAGCTCGTAGCTGCATGCACTTTGGGTTGCGATCTAAAAAGTTAAGGAACTTATGCAATGCCAATTACTAGATGGGTGACAAAATTAAAATAGGTTGAACTCCTCCGTTCTTTTAAACGTCTTTTGTCAGTAGATAGCAATATATTGTTTTTTTTATGAATTCGTAGGGTCTTTCCTGTGAAGTGGCTGGTTGAGCACAGTGCCTTTCTCTCACTTGATGTTAAGTGATAATAATGGTGGAAGCGCACTTCACCCGGGATCCTCCGCTATTTTTCTATGATTTAATATTTGTCGCTTTCCCCTTACACTTTACAATACTTCTTCGTTAAAGACCATTTCTGACCTTCATTAAATAAAAAATAATTGCATGTATGAAATGAAACAACTTTTACGGATCTACTCGCGTTTATTTTACACATTAGTTTTAATTAATGTTTATCCTGACGTTTCGAACCCTTTGCAGGGTCCGTGGTCACAGGGAGACTGAGGTGTTGGTCGTCTCAAAATTAGTTAGTTAGTAGCTTGTATACCCTCATCGAAATTTAATCAGGTGCGTTCCGTTCCGTCAGGTGGGTTCGAAACGTCAGGATAAACATTAATTAAAACTAATGTGTAAAATAAACGCGAGTAGATCCGCAAAAGTTGTTTCATTTCAATGTGTAGTGTTCGCGTAAACTTTAGAAAACTATAATTGCATGTATACTTTATGATCTGAGTCTTTTGAATTGCTACACACACACTTTTGTATTTACTCCCAGTACTTCAGAGGACTTCAAATTAAAAACGAATATATATTTTTGTCGTCGACAAATATTCAGGGCAATCCTTCCGCAGCGTAATCCATTGTAACGAACCATTTTGACAGACGCGAATCCTATTGTAGAATTCTTCCAGTTTGTCAATTACTCTCTCGTGCCTTCGTACAAGCGGTTTAATTGAAAATTTCAATTCCGGCGCATTCGTGACGACGACGTATATAGTATTGATCAAGTAAGGGTTTTTTCTTTTAGTTTTAGCCAATATCTCGTTGACTTTTTAGTGGAAACACTTTTTGGTTGAATCGCGGTCAGTGTAAAAAGTATGAATAAGTGCCCACCCATGTCGGTTACCGATTTTGTAGGCGGTGAGAATGAAACGTATGGAATTCTATGTTGTACAGTCAACAGCAAAAGTAACTAGTAACTAATCAAGTTTCAAAATATAAAATGAGCGTAAAAATGACAAAACTTTTTTAAATGAAAATCGTCCTTCAAAAACTTCAAGAAACCTTCAAGTTCTAGTGCAGTGCTAACAGACTTTAACTGCAGTAACATTGCAAAATAACACTTTTAACGCTAGAAAACTCATCTAGAAGCTAGAAGAATCATCTACTTTTGCTGTTGACTGTAAGTACACGTTCTACAAAAAGTCGGTCATAAAATCAGTCAATCTAAGTCCCTGCATTTTAAACCTGTAATATCTTCGATAATATTCATTTAAATTACATGCTGTACAGAGCCATATTAATCTATATTCTATGCACAATGTATTTAAGATACTTAATTGGATAAGGATTATTGCTGTATTGCTTAAAATCGCTTCATAAATAAGCCATTATAGCTCGTAAAAAGTAAAAGATAAAAAATTATTATTGTGGAGACCTTTTTAAGGTGTACAATACTGTAGTACATTATTTTGATCTATCTCGTAGGGTTCAGCCAGCGTTTGCAATGTAAGCGCAAAAAAATGTGAAACCTTTAAAATTATCAGTGTTTCTCTATTATATTATGCATATATGTATACATAAAAACCTTCCTCTTGAATCAATTGGTCATTCCGCATATAGAGTATGTCATTATGCGGATTGGTTATTTTGCGAATAAAATATTGGTCATTCCGCGTATTGGTCATTATGGGTATTGGTCAATGTAGTACGTATTGGTCAATACGCGTTTTTTTAACAAAAGTTATTAGTCGTTATGCGTCGGGGGGCTATTAAAAACCGCATCAAAATACGTTGCGTAGTTTTAAAGATCTAAGCATACATACATACATACATAGGGACAGCGGGAAGCGACTTTGTTTTATACTATGTAGTGATTATTATTTTTTAGTAATAAAAAACATGGGGTGATTGGACTAAAATCCACCACGCTGGCCCAATGTGGGTTTGTGAGATAGTACTGCAATATTACATAAAATAAATTACGTTGCTACTTAAATACAGACGGATGGAACTCATCTCACAAAATGAACTAAATTTAAGCATTAAAATAAACCTTATTTTCTGGTGAGGCGAAAGTTGATTTTTAATGTTATTTATTCGGTGTACAGCCAAGAAAATTATGCGGAGGGAAGGACGAGCGTGATGGAGAGACTGTCAGAGGCATTACTATGCCAAATCAATTTCAAAGCCCCTACTAAGGTACATTTAAAGTTGACAAAAACAAATAGGAAACATTTTTTTTTTGATTTGCTGATTGCCTCAAACGGCATTTTCAGTTACCGGACTTTATTGGGGGTGGCGAGAAACTTAAAGGGTTCCTCAGGCCGTGTGAAACGAAACACCGTCATAGGTTTCTAGAGGGAATGACAACACGCGCTAGTGTATGTCCCCGTTATCTACTGGATTTCGGTATTGTAGGAGTACCTAGTTGCATTTAGAGGATCGAGCAAGTGGGCGTTCGCAACTGTTATGGGAACATCGGGGGGATCGTATATTAAAAATGAGTTTCGAGATAAAAGGCGTATTCATTTTAGTGTCTAAAAGACGCGCGGTTGCCGCGCTGGAAACGCGCTGTTTTAAAAAATTATAGAAATAAAAACACACGTTATCCCTCAGCCGTGCGGTAGTTATCAAAAATACTGACAATACTTTTTAATATCTTATAAACTAGTGTTAATTTTAATTTTAGCGCATTGACCCTCATCATATATCATATCCGCATTTTGGGCCATACTGCGCACACGTGTTAAGAGTTATGGTAATGCTATCCAAATACCATTATGGCACAAAATAAGAAAACTGCAGAAGGTAAGCTTAATACATACCACGCTTGAGCAACTCACACATTCACGGGCACGGATCTCGGAGCAGCTCGGAACAGTCTGAGCGCAGCTATTGAAAGAAAGAAAGAAATAAAAACATTTATTGACACACACACACGATTTACAGTACAGTTATAGCCATTACATAAAACAAAATTAAAAGAAAAAGGTAAACACAAACAAAATTAAAAAAAGCTGTGTGAGGCCAACAAGGAGATATACCTATTGCGAGATTCCGTGTCCGTTAAAGGTTGTCTGTGTGCGTTGCTCGGGCGCGTCTGTATAAAGCTTACCTACTGATTATTGTTTGTGATTATGTTATGTGTGTTAATGGCGGTAACAAAATATTTAAAAAAAAAATACAAAAACAACAAAAAAAACAAAGTAATAAAAAAATATATACCCCTGCCGTGCCACCCAGACAGACCCGGTGCATTATGCAATGCCCGTGAAGAATTCCCGGGCAATGAGGCCAGACTTCGCCGCCCGAACCGGCCCTAAAACAGGGGCCGAAGAATACAACATACATACAAAATTTTTAAGCTGTCTTCAAAGAATATCAACTTGAATCGAGCGTGAGCTTAAAGTTTCATAGACATTATTGAGAATGATAACAACAATTTAAAGGTCTACAAGTGTAGTGTATATATTCGGTAATCTAGTTCTAGTAGCTAGACCACACCGGTCACAAACCCGTCAGTACAAGTAAACAATGGTGACGACTGTAACTTAAACTAAGTAAATAAAAAGACGGTGTGAAAATGCAGCAGAAATGTCAAAGCAACTCACGGGTTAAGCCTAGACTCTCCAAACCACGCTTACTGCACAAGAGTGAGTTTCGATCGAGAACCAAGCGTACCGCCACCGCCAGAAGCCACGAGTTATCAGCACAAATAATTTCCTATTACAAGCACACACTAAGCCGCCATCCCAATTTTCTTAAATAAACATCTTACAAGTCCCCGGAGACCGCGACCGAGTAGCGTGCTTCTCTGAAATATAAGAAGATGTTAGATTTTAAAAACTTCTTATAAGATTCTGAAGAGCGCTTGTTTACCGAATAAATCAAGTTTGCACTTTAAACCAACGACTTAATAGGATCTGTGATAAAATAATTTCCGTTTCTTGTTCACCATATTAGCCAGTTGGAATATTATCTTTTGAATGAATCTTAAGTTATTGTCAGTAGTTGGTTAGTGGTATACAAATGGTTCTAAATCCATCTAGCTTGCTACCACCGTTACTATAACAGTTAGTATCATTTGTTGTGTTCTGAAAGTTTGGTAAAAGGTCACCTAATTTTAAAATATAGTTAGAAATAAGATAGCCTATTTTTTTAATATAGAATAGAATAGGTATATTTATTTGAAATTTAACAAATTTCTACATACAATCTAAATAAATTAAACTAAGTTATCGGCTAAGAAATCTTGTACTGTATAATAATATTTTTGGAATAGTAATGCTGTTAGATGTTTTTTCAAATATCTTCATTGGTTGTTCTTTTATGTTAAGGGGTATTTTATTAAAATAGTAGTTGATGACTCCTGGGTGCTTAACTTTTTTTAGAATATCCTACTAATATTATAAACGCGAAAGTTTGTAAGTATGGATAGATAGATGTTTGTTACTCTTTCACGTAAAAACTACTGAATGGATTTTAATGAAACTTTCCTCATATACAGACCATGACCCAGACCAGCGTATAGGATATTTTTTTTTTGTTTTACTTGTCTTCGCGAACGAAGTCGCGGGCAACAACTAGTTTTAAATAATAATATAATATAAACACAAATTTAATTTATCGCTGATTGCGTTGTGTGTAATGTAATGAACACCATTTTGTTTCACACGTCATTAATCTTCGCCGACGTATGGGTCATTTAATTTTCGTTCTGTTGCTGGTGTAATTTAACGCTGACAGCTGGTTGAACCGACCCAAGCCTTACTTCTTACGTTTTAAAGTTTGTTAAAAAAAATTGTTTTTCTAATTTCCAATTAGCTTGTAAAATCTTGCAAAATTTCAAATAATAAAACGTTAACTGTGTACAAGCGGACAAGCGGAGTGCTGGTCGACCACCTACTAGATGGGCCATGGGCCAGAGATATAGAGCTGGTCGCTGGAAAAACCTGGATGCGATCAGCTCAAAAGAGAATGAAGAGAAGAGAAAACTTCCCTTGAAGGAGACCTATGCCCAGCAGTGGGTAGATATGGGTTGAAAATGATGATAGGACATAGAATACCTTTTATCCCTGCATCAGGTTCCTATGGGATAGTGTAGTTTTTGCAAACGAAGACACGGGCAACATGAAACTGTTAGTAAAAATTAAAAGTAAAAATAAAAAACCGGACAAGTGCAAATCGGACTCGCCCACCGAGGGTTTCGTACAAATTTATAGGTACATAATTTTATATAGTTCAGGAATCGAGTCTCGAACTTTTCCCGAAATTCAGTTTCCAAAACCTACAATTACTTATATTATATAGGTAGGTACCTATTTAGGAATGTGTTTAATTACAAAATTAAAAATAGGACTAAGTAGATACGCATAACAGTGCAAACTTTTAGGTACTTACTATATACACCAAAGTTATTAGGTACCTATAAATATATAAGAGGGAAAAGGTATTCCTTTTTTTATTCTTCCTTAACTTCGAAGTTTGGTTTTTTCACAGCTTCAAGGGACCGCAGATCTGGTATATGGTTTTAATTTCAACTCGAGACCTCCACGCGTTCCGGAGATAAAGGGTCTTGCTTGACACACATACAGATAGACAGACAGATTCCTTTTGAAGTACGGAACCCTAAAAAAACTCAATGCTCTGCTAAACAATTAATTAAGAGAATACACAATGCATTGTGCTATGAAAATACTGAATGAATGAAACAATGCCTATGAAATATTTAAAGCTTCTATTATAACTCTGTCTCCATTCATTGGATTCTCAATTAGTGATACGTTAATGAATTATAGACCATGAATAAATCGTCAAATCACGATAGTTTAAGAAAGAATTTTACTTTCAACTTGTTAAAAACATGCAAGCAGAATTTGAAAAACCGGTTTTTTTTAACTAGACCTAGTATTATTTCTACTGCATGGCTAATATGTCAATAAGCATAATTATGTTTCGCCTAATAGATATCAGTTCCTGCAGCATATATACGCTAGCAACATGCTAGTTAGCTCCAGCTGTAGAATTTTTTATAGTTAGCACGGCAGATGAAATCACTTCACCTGATGTTAAGTGGAAATGGAGCCCAGACGCTAAGACAACTAGTGCAACGTGAAAACAACCTGCTCGCCCACAAGGTACCTTTTCACGCCTCGTTTGAAGGATTTAATGTCATACGCTGGAGGGAAAATGTGAGCTGGTAGAATAATCTATCGTATGTACTCTTGCATACCCTTGTAATTTTAGTGTACGTCTGCTATACATATACATGTAAGAATAATACAAAACTACTTAAGATTTGCGAAGCCAAAGGTCTATTCAAATATTTATGCTTTACAAAATAATTCGAATTGCTCCTACTTTGTGGTAGCTCCAACAGCATGTATGTACCCTTAGAATTTCACTTGGGAATTCCAAACACAATATAAGACGGTTTGTCTCAGTTATAGGGCTGTCCAAAGCGGTAAAATGTCGATGTCTTCAAAAATATTTAAAAGCATTAAAATCTTATTTACGACTTTCTTTATTTTGGTATATAAGCAAATATACTGACGAACATTGTTAGCTTCTATAAGTGTTAAAGACTTTTAGGATTAAAGGCTTTTAGGTCTGCCTCTTACGACACCTAGGGAAGAATTAATCTTTCATTACCATGCCTAATTCTTAAAAAGAATACAGACAGGACAGACGTAGAATTTACTTCAATACCAATACCTATTGTTTCATTGTGTATTCATTTCAGGTTCAAAATTGCTCCATTATTCTTAAATAATATATTATTTATATCTTTTTTGCAAATTTTTATTAACTTAACAAATGTGTTTTTATTCCATTCAAACGTCAACTCAAAAACACCAAAAATTAAAATTCACATTTTTTCATTCTTGCCAACCCTAGCCAAAGTAATGTCTCTAAAATGCCTCCAAAATGCCGGCATGCTCGCATGCGTCTGGAAATCTTTGAATTGTTGTTACAAGGCGGACGACGTGAAATTTAAATAAAATTCTCTGTAGACTTTGCTGACAGGCTTCAATCCATTTTTGATACTTTGGAGGACTTAACATTTTTATTTATATAATATGCTTATTAATGTGACACGTGTCTAATTATGTAAAAATCAAGTACAAACATAACTAAAGTGTAATAAAAAGACATTTCTTAGGATGGATTATAAAGTAAATATAGTTCATAAATAATACCTATTAAGTAAAGACTAACCCCCATATTCATAAAAACCATTTAAGCATTATTTAGTTAACAATTGTTTTATCTCTTTTTCTCAAATTCAAAATGACGTTTGTGTGACGTTGACAAAACAATATTTAACTAAATAATGCTCAAATAGTTCTTATGAATATGGGGGTAAGATATTACACACAGTTAAGTTGATATCATGCCATGTGGTATAATTCTTCCTTCCTTCTGTTATCAGTTCAAAAATCAAAACCCTGGTCAAGCAAATCAAAATCTATTATAAAAAGTTCCAGCTTAAAGTATGCTATAATTCACACGTCACTGTAAACAAGCACACAAATTCGTCCAAGTACGTACGTTTTACACGTACTTATGCGAAAGAATTCCACATACCAAGTATGAATATTAAGAAAAATGCCGACAGTTGCCTCAGTAATAGCACTTTGCTTTAAGCCCTGATTTATATCGGCGCACTAAAAGCACACCGTGTGGAATAAATAATAAGAAATCCCAAGATGGCGGCTAAACAGTGCTATAGGGTTGTCGCGAATACCCTTATCAAACGATATTGACGCCTCTCAGAATTTCTAAGAATCATATGCGCTATGTAATGGATTGATTGTGATTATTTATCTTTTTAGATAGAATTCTTCTGCACGTGTGTTTGTCACCTTACTCCTCCTAAACTGCTGGACCGATTTGGATGAAATTTTGTGTGTATTATTACAATGGGTTCCTGGATGGTTTGAAAACACAATTGGACCTGATAGGTGGCGCTGTAGTAGGGGTCCGTCATATGATACGGATGTTTTCAAACGGACGAAGTCGCGAGCGGGCCAATAGTATTTTATATAAATGTTTTGCTTATCATTGCTTGGACCATTAGCGATGTGTTACCATTTTCGGGAGACGGTGTATGTCACACATAGAATTTCTTGCTTTTTTGATAGTGTAGGTAATATTTATTATGCAATTCATGGCGTTCTTTTAACTTTATTGTATTTTAAATTATAGCGGGGAAGTACCTTGGCTTTATATTATACTATGGTAAGGACCGAAGTGGAAACTCACTTTTCCCGGAATCCTCAACTATTGAGGGTACTGGTTATCTTATGACTAAGGGCTCTTTCAATTCAGACGTTTGTTGTCGGACGGCTAACGCACGTTTGCACTGCGTTCCATATTAAAACAGTCGTGCGGCTGTCGTGCGGCTCACGGC
Organism: Eudonia truncicolella; assembly: GCA_949315975.1. Lineage (NCBI taxonomy): Eukaryota > Metazoa > Arthropoda > Insecta > Lepidoptera > Crambidae > Eudonia > Eudonia truncicolella. The sequence goes on from OX438836.1 coordinate 15,452,510, forward strand.
AGCGGTCCGACACGAAACGTCTAAATTGAAAGAGCCCTAAATGTCGGTAATACCGCCTTTGTGGTCTAGTGGCTGGGACCACCAGTTTAGACACAGAAGTCCTGGGTTCGATTCCCAGCGGGGGGTACATGTTTGGTTGGTGTTAGGTTTTGTTTGTCCGCCTGGCTAGCTACCACCATCTAATCTAAATATGTCGCCATACTATCAATGTTTGTTGCATTGTTGTGTTCCGGCAGCTAGAGATAAGATAGCCAGTGCCTCACTAGTTAAAGTTCCCGAGTGAAGTGTGCTTCCATCCAATAATGGAAAATAATGTTAAGTGATGATAAGGTCACATATCACACACATCACTTAACATCAGGTGAGATCAAGGCACTGTGCTTACCCGTAAAATATAAAAAAAATACTATTTAACGATATTGGTATAGCGAGAGGCTTAATTACTAAACTAACTTCTACCGACGACTACTAAATTTAAACCGTAATAACATAATATTTTGGGAATCGAACGCGAGAGATCTAGGCCAAATTTTATAAAATATTAAAGAGAAAACGTTTTAAAAGAAATTCTGGACAATTGAACAACCCTAATTAAAGCCAACATATTAAGTACGAGTATAAAGTAGGGTGATGAAGTTATAGTATTACGTGAAATACATTTTTCAGTAGTAAAAATAAAACGAAAATATTTTCACAAATCGTAGGTACAAAAAACATGAAACTAATAGATTTCCAATATTTTTATACTGACCGTGATTAAATGTCGGTGTCGAGACCAGAGATTTCGGGTTAGATTCGTAGTGATTATTTAAGTCCGCCTGGCTGACTATTACCACCTTAATAATGTCCTCGCCATTACAACAGTGTAAGTAACATTCGGCTGTCCAAAATCAAAACCTAGCAAGGGACATTTTTTGTAAAATGGGTTTTTTTTTCAACAAAGATCCCAAAATGTTAAGGTGCGTCTAATGCAAAAACAACCGTATTTTTATCTCAATTAGAATAAAACTTATGGACATGCGCGAACCTAGCAAGTGTCATTCGTACTCCAAGAAAACAACATCAAAAACCTAGCAAGTGACATTTCCTTTCATAGCAGTGAAAAAAAACATAATAAGTGCGGTACATGCTATGTGTTTGAATTTGGAATTGGTCCCTTACTAAGTATTTAAGCTTGGAATTGGGTTTACAAAACTAGATATATAACAAGAATTAAGATAATAAGACAGGCGCATTTGACATTTAGTCAAAAAAGCAATGAAAAACCTAATTCAGAAACCTAGTTAGTGTTTTTCATGGGTTTTTAATGTTAGACCCAGAACAATTCCGTTAATGAAACCAATACAGATACCTATAACGCTAGCCAAATTCGATAAAGAATAAATGTAAACAAACCAAATTAGGGTCATTACAAGTTTGGGCACACTTTTTGTATTATTTATTTGATTACTGCATTTTGCATGAAAGATATTGTAAGACTCATTGTTCTCACTACTCATCTCACTTAAATCAGTCGCGCATCGTGGGTAAAAACGTAATAATGCAAAGAACGTAAAATAATAGTGAACTATTTTCACTTGATAACCCTATCATTCAAATGTCATTACTAAAAGTAAATGGTATTCTAAACAATTTCTCTATTATGTAGAATAGCATTCCAAATGAAGATGACAGAATATCCCTATAAGGTCGATTATCTTAACTACCTCTGAAATCTGCAGCGTAAACAGTGCATTTGCAATGCAGAACAAATATTCATGAATGAACATTGACGATAAAGAAAATTAGATTTTAACAGCAGTTAATTAATTTATATTATTCCAAGGTAGCGAATTTATTTACTCACATAGTTTCAAATTAAGCCATATAATTACTATGATTTTTGGTTTTAAATTTGTCATACAATATTTTATATAAATAAACGTTTTACGTAAAATCTTTCCTGTTGACCAACTGCAAAAGGTTGTCAATACATGCCTGTCACTGGTGGCTCGGCAACGCTTTGTTGGTAAACATTCTTTATAGAATTTAGCTATAGTAAGTTAGAGACCTTGCTAGGTTTTCATTTTGGATTTGGTACCATACATATCTTGAAGTATATAAACTATCTATAGTAAGGCACATAAAACTTGTTTAAATACACATATACTAAATTTAAGTATATCGTGAAGTAAAGCAAGTCATAATCATCCATATGAATACAAGAAAATTACAAACAAGTAGTTGTGTTCTAAATGGCAGAAGAAAATGTTTGATGTCTTCTCCTGTAAAATTAAGTTAGATGCACTTGCTAGGCTTTGCTTTTAAACAGCCGCATTGTCGTTGGCAGAGGATCCTGGGTGCAATGCGCTCCAGCTCTATCATCGCCTTTTTCAGTTGTGATGAAATCTTTAAGCGTTTGTTATAAAAACAAACCTTTAAGTTGGCATATTTTCAATTTATCTTAGGTCTTTCGACACATTCCATCAAAGATTTTCCAAAAGAGTAATCTTCGAGAATGACTTGGTAATATTTCTAGCCCCCATATAGATCCACTTGAATTTCGTGCGCGTACAACAGATTTATTCGGCGTCTCCTATAGAGCGTATTCGATTAAAATACGAGAGACACATCCCACGAAGACGTTAAGTGCCTTATTACTATTCAGTAAGGCTTCCACTCATATATACCGCGATGGAGCACAGTGGGAGTAGAAGAGTATGCGAGCTTACATGCGGGAGTCCCGACCGATTAAAAGATTTACAAAAAAACCATTGGATGACAGCGGCAGCGAATGCTGCTATGCGACGTCATCGACGCCAAGCTCAAACTCAACTCACCGGGTAGTAAAGGTAAGGAATCTACTATTTTTGCGAACCTCTCACTCCGCCCTCCTGTGACTGCTCCAATAGAGACGCTACGCTATCTCCTATAAGAACCGACACGGCGCGGATCGCATGCAAAATTGCACGCTCCATGTTTGCGCACGTAACCATTACCTGGAGCAAACGCAGGAGCGCGGAGCGAGGGGTTTGCGAACGTAGTGAATAAACAGCCCTAATCTATACGATTCTGTGTCAAGTGAGCCCGCTGCGTAGGCGCCACTCTAAGCGCTACTATCATCAAGAATTACTCCGTACAAATCTGTGCATTTGAACACCGCCCTTAGGCCGCGCCGCTGCCCCTGCCGCTGTATCCGATCCGCACTAGAGCGTGATGCCTTCCCCTCAGTAAACCTCTGACGGGGCTTCGTTTCACACGGATTGAGGAACCCTTTAAGTTTCTCACCGCCTCCAAAAAGTCCGGTGACGCTAAAAATGCCCAGAGGCAATAAGCAAACTTTATACAAAATAATCTACCGCTCTCATCTAATTTACGGCCTCAGGGCTGCAGCCGTATAAGGCCCTATACAAGACAGTCAAGAGAATGCCAGGATGTCGTGAGCTCGGTCGGTGTATAATTATTAATATTATTACTATTATTATAATATTAATTCCCAGGTCGGGCAAAGTGTGTTTCAGATTAGTCGATGCGTAGCCCGGGTTTGTGATCACCAACCCGCATTTGGCATGCGTGGTGATTAAGCCATTACCCTTCAATTGTAGTGAGACTTGATTTCAATGATCTAGGCCTTTGCGCAGCAGTGGGCCAGTTATAGGTTATTTACTTACTTGTACTTACTTACGTAGTACCTATATCATTGGTAACCTCTTTAGAAAATTCAAACTTTCTTGTGCTAGGAGTGGATTTACGTCAGCAGTCTAACGTGTGGCTATGGGGGATTGAACTTCGATTTCTTACATTCATTATTCAGCGCGAGCGTCTCTCTGTTCGGGTAACAACGCTTTAATACCACTTCTACACAATGGAAAAAATACAGACTCAAAACCCGTGTTACCGACTATTGAGGTGTTTTATTTAATCCATCCCAGTTCTATTTGTTATTAGACACGAATAATATACCGAACATTAGAAGAAGAAAAAATATATATATTGGCACATGCTAAGTGCAACAAAAATTAATTACATTTAAAAAAAAAAAAAACAAAAGTACATTAGCGATTTTGTTAATTCAAATCAGAAAATGCTGAAGTAAATGTTTTATTTATTTTACTTATGTCTTTATGGATAAGTACTCATTCATTAATTCATTCATTCATTCAAAAAAAAATGGAATCGCTCTTTACCCTAGGACTAACTGCTAGGAACTAACTATCTTTTCTATTACTGTCCGAACACAACAATGCTAACTAACATTGATTTTATGGTGACATGATTATGAGGGTGTTAGTAAGCAAAATAATAAGTATTCAGCAAATTAAGTTCTACTTCTGTTCGCATATTCACTGTGACAATGTCTTGACAGCATTAGTTTCTTTACATGCTTTTTTACAATTTAATACAAATCGTGTACCCCATGATGCGAGAGATTTGGATACACAAACCGCTAGAGCCTAATGGAAACCACGCTTAATGAATATCGGGGAAGGTTTGCTGAATGGGGAATGAATTATACCAAACTAGGTAAATACTTACGAAATGACTATAAATGACTATACGAATAAGTATACACTTACGTTACATATTATGTGACATTATGTAATATAACATCATCACCAGCTCATTTATTTCTTTTAGATAGAAGCGTGGCCGGGCTGGGCTGCATACGCTGTAGCCCGGCCACAAAAAAAATCTGTAACTGGTGAAATACTGGGGCACATTTTTTTCCCTCTCGAGTACAGAAAAGTGCGCATCCGCACAGCTTACAGACATTACCACGGCCTTTTTTGGCGCCGTGGCCGGGCCAGGTCGTAACACACCATTTTATGTCTCCACTGCTAGGGCACGAGCCTTCCCTATGGATGGATAGGGAGAGCTGAAGATAACCACCACGCGGAACCAGTGTGGATTGGTGGTTGTGAATGGTGATCAACAGCTTTACATGCCTTTCGAAGCACGGATGTGAGATTATGAAATTTTCACACGATGAATGGTCATTGCATAAGGGCTGTATACCAAAGAACAACACTGATATATTTACTCTCAACACTTATTGTTCTTTAACATTATGTTTTTGTATATAATAGACAGTCTTTATGTTCTAATAGGGCATTCAGTACAAGGGGTCTTCAGTGCAAGGTCTCCCGCCCTGTAGAATGTTTCATCAGATCTTTAGCAAAAACAAAACAACGAGCAATAATTAGAAGCAGATGCCAATATGAATGGTTATATACTTTGGAAAATACAACGCGAAAATCGAATACAACACTAACACCAAAGATGTTGATGATGAAGATGATTACTCCTCTAGAAATTTGGTCTGTGGTTACTCCAAACGATTTTGGTTATGGCGACACGAATACCTAATTGTTAAGCAAATACCTATCAATTGTAGCGATGACTTGATTTCAATAGTTATGGCAACACTGGGCGCACGGGGGCGCCGCGATCTGCGGGAGCGCGCGGGATTGATTCTTGTAGAGTGTTATATAGTTTATAAATCAGTTTGTTATACAGTCCTCTTTTATTGATAATAATATCTACATCCCACTTAAGAACTACCAGCTTCATCTATGATGGAGACCTTTGTCCAACACAGTGGGACAGTATATGTATAGGATATTTACTTAGTTACCTAATACTTCAGACACTATTTATCGATAGCTTGACATTGCGAGAGCTTTTTCTTTCAAGCCTCACTTGATCGATCTATCATTAGTGCGTAAGATATATCGATGGTCTTTATATCGAGTTATCGCTTATTCGATTAACTACTTGTTTGATCAATGTAACTGGATTTTGTGCGGAGGCTACTGGTCAATCGCCTTTATATCGAGGACGAGAGACCTATGCCTTTTTTGACTACTAATTTTGTTAATGTAATAACTTAATAAACTTTATTTTTCGGGTAGGTACAGACGGCAGCAGATCAACCTACCACAAAATGTCAAATTTCTTTATTAAATTTTGAACCTTAGTGTTTGGGAGAAATTTGACAGTTTTGGATAGGTTGATGTGCAGGCGTGTGTACTTCCTTCTCGATGCTCGGATAAGTTTTGGATTCCTGAAATACAGGATCGCCCTACATTATCCTCCTTTGTTCACATGTTCAGATGTTTACATCAATTTATTTCAAACAAGTGTAAGTACTCATAACTTGTGTAAAAACGATTATCTTTTGTTGAATAAATTGAGCAACATAGTATTCACACTATGTTTTCTGAGTTAGTTCTTTTTCACGGCATAAGATTTAAATCTGAGATAACATCATAAACTTAATTGCTACCATGCCAACAACAATACATCCAACCTTGTATAAGTTAAGACTGTTGCATTGGTATCGATAAATTTAGCTTCACCACATAAAGCAGTGGAAACCTAATTTATTGTGTTTTGGGGTTCACACGGTCCCTAGCGCACACTCGGACTGAATTGTACAGACTTCGTTGTTTAAACCTTATTCCAAAAGTCCAAATTGTCATTAGGTGAATGGTTGTCTTTATTACATAACTAAGTATCATATTTAGAACATTAGAGTACATCAAGAAAAAAACTCCGCTGCTACTCTCTTGCGTTTATACATGTGCCAAAATAACATAAAATGAGATGAGATCATCCGTGATCATGGCGTATGCAAATATGCTGACACTCACAAACAACAATAGTAAGTTTCTGAATAAGACAGTCAAAAAGGAAGGTAGAAAACCTTTTTGATACAATCCTTGTTCTGAAGTTTTTTGTTTGTGTATTGTTATTGTAACACACAGTGGGTGAACGTTTTACAAAGAGATGGTTTTACCAGCTCGCAAACTAACCTAAAAAACCATGTCCTGACAATTACGAACACAATAAAAAATAAATCAACCAAATCGATCGAGCCCTTCTTAAGTGATGCTCTTTCAATACACGTGCCATTTTTATTAACATGGATAATCATTTTTCAGTTCGATTCTATTCTATCTATTTCCATTCAAAAGTACCATGTTGGATGCATTCGAGAAACTGCTGCATCGCATTTTATCAGTCAACAGAAACCAGCTATTATTTGTGTTCAGCGTTGGATGTAGCCGAAATTTTGCCGGACATACTAAATTACTGTAATTCAGGGCGGGCAATTATCCGGGGCGGGCGGCGCAAATAGATAAAATCGAACCGGTAACTTTATTAGGTTGTGCGGATTCGGTATTTGTCGTGACACAACTTTATTGCCATTATAGAAAATGATTTTATTAAGTTATAGCAATCATAGTTACCTTTTTTTTGTAAATGTGTCTTTGTCTTTGATGATGGTGTCATTGTGTCCACCTATGTGTTAAATGTACATAAAAAAGGTGTCATTCACATATTCATTCGTACACAAACTTTCATTAATTCTTTTTACTTTTTTATTTTCAAGTGCTAATAGATGGCGCTAGTGCCACTAAAAAGCACTCAAAAAACATTAAAATAGCAGTGACAAAATTCAGCGCTTACGTCAGCCTTCCCGGTAGCATAGCGGTCAGTGCAGCCGCCCGGATTGCGGAAGACCCAGGTTCGATTCCTGGCTGGGTCGGGTGGGCGTTTAATTTTTTCACTGTATTTTATAAAATTTTATGAATTTTCATTAATTCATTCAATTAACTAAATGAAATGATCTAAAGAACTAAGTTACTGTAATTCAGGGCGAGCAGTTATCCGGGGCGGGCGGCACAAATAGATAAAATCGAACCGGTAACTTTATTAGGTTGTGTGGATTTGTTATTTGTCGTGACACAACTTTATTGCCATCATAGAACGTCATAGAAAAGGATTTCTCGTATTAACCATAGCTTCCCTTTTTTCGAAAATGTGTCTTTGTGTACACTTATGTGTTTAAGTATTCATAAAAGAGTAACATTAATTCATACATTCTCTCATTCATTCATTTAATAAACTAAATGCAATCTAAAGAAGTAAGTTACTGATATTCAGGGAGAGCCATTGTCCAAGGTGAGTGCCACTATACAGAATTCGAAACGTCTTGCTAAAATAATAGGTTCCTATGCAAATTAAACGACACGCGGTTCTCATATATTGCACACAAGAATACAGATACAAGATTGCTTGCAAGCAATGTCATCCAAGTCATCTTGGATGACTACTACACATACTTGGTAGTGCACTTTGACCCGGCAAGTTATGGGGTGGGGGTTTGTATCCCGCTTGTGGATTTTTTTCAGCACTTTGTTTTTTAACTTTGTTTAAATCAGAACGCGTCGTCTCCGCGCGAGTTATTAATTTTGTCTTTGCACTGTAACTTACTTTTACACAAGAATCTTTTAATTTTATTGTACACAACTTTATAATCATGAGCACAGTAAACAAGTTTGTATTCCCATCCAATTATCTAAGTAGATAGTATGAGACTGTGATAAAGTTTTTCTCTAAAACTTAACAAATTTTAACATAAGAATCTGTTCATTTTAAAGTACACAAATTGCAAATTTATAATCAGAAACATAGTTATATTATATGAGCAAAAAACTTTAGAAGCCAGTTCGAGATTGTAATTAGTTTTTTTTCTCTATGGCTTTTTAAATTTAATCTAGTAGTTACACAAATTGCAACTTTATAATCATAAGCATAGTATACAAATCATATTAGCTTAATAGCTTACCTTAGAAGCCGGTACCCACTAGATTTGTTTCATACAAGCTCTTCCACTTTCTCTCTTTCCTTCTATCCGAATTGCAACTTTATAATCACAAGCATAGTATACAAATTATATTAGCGGAATTACCTTAGAAGCCAGTTCGAGATTGTAATTAGTTTTTTTTTATATGGCGTAACAAACTGCACTGCAGCAACTCATTTTTTAAATTAAATCTATTGGTTACACAAATTGCAACTTTATAATCACGAGTATATAGTACACAAACGATATCAGCATTAATTACCTCAGAAGCCAGTACTAGATTGTGTTGCCACTTATACCCAGTGCATGCTCCTGCGCTCGAGTTAATGTACAGTGTTAATATTGCACAAACACCTCACTCCTTCAGATGACACGTACGTCTTGGCTGGCATTAGCATGCGCTTTACATTCGTAGCTGTATAGAGGGTGGTGTAAATTATGTTATGCTTTTAACAAATTACTTCACTTGATACATTAAATTATTTTTTTTTGTAACAGTTTTCTTTTTAACAGTGTTCTAGCTTTCGTGGTAGATTTTTTGTAAAAGTTTTATTTGTAAAGGTTGTTCCATAATTTCCAGCTTACACAAAATAGTGGAGCTAAGCTAGCTCTCAATAAATCAGATAATCATAATTTTGACCCTAGCAAAAGTTAAAGTACAAAGCCCTTTCTTTATCTGTAAAGTAAATAAATAAGCAAGTTACCAAGTTTATCAGCACTAAACAAAGTACAAATATGTACTCCCCGCTGGGAATCGAATCCAGTACCTTTGGGTCTGAGACCGGTGTTCTTAACCGCTACACTACAGACTAAGTTATTAAATTTTTACAAAGGCAAATTAAACTTAGTTATTCGTTCACCAATGGCTCACATTACATGCTTAACATAAACGATCGTTAACTAAGCGCGCTAGCTGAGCCGCTAACCAACTCCTTAAATAATAATTAAAGTCTGCCACACTATAAATTGCAGTAACGCTAAGGTGTTACCCGTTAAGTACCGAGTACCAGTAAAATACCCACTAAATCCAGGTCTGCTTATCAAGCCGCCAAGCTCTGACGAAATTTACTAAAGGTCTTCCTTAATTGCGGTCCACTTCCCCCGTGGATAGCTATGGTTCGTAAGACGTTTACATCCGACGATTAAAAGAATCGCTGAATTTTTAATTCTTTATCTGTATCATAAGTTAATTAATGGAATCGGGCATTATTTTTCTAAGCTAATTTATCAAAGTTAATTCCAAGCTGGATAAACGAGTGAGTTAGAGGAATTAACACTACATATTATTTCAATTTAATTTAAATAACTTAATAAATGGCTTTGCGTTTAGCGTTTAGCCAATTTCAAGTGTTTTTATAATAGTAGTAAAGGTACAATTTGTACGGTAGATAGAAATTGAAATGGAGTCTCACAACACGTGTTATAACCGAAAAAGAACTCGGGTGAAACGCCATTATTTCAATTACATTTTTTTGTATCATAAGTACTATGTGTCTGAGTCAGCTTGACAGCTACCATCGGCTACCAACGCTCTTAATCATTTTATCATGTTGTTGAAAGAACCTAATAATAAAAATGTCACAAAATTTAACATTAAATTCACTAATTTATCGTGTAAAACACCGAAGACTTATTGAACTTAACATGATAGTTTATACTTTTATACTGATTACAGTTTAAAATATTTAATTATTTATAATAGAATTTTAATATATCTTAGGTTCCGCAAAATTTATAATAAAAACCTGAATTTAGGGACATACTATGCAATACCATACCTACATACATATTATTATTAAGCAATGCCAGACCCTTCATAATCAAAGCCTAAAATTACTTCTAAATCTGATTCTAGACTATCGTATAGAGCAAGATTAATTAATATTTAAAAAAATATATATTTTACTACTTACATCGTCGCATCGTATCGTGTAAAGTGGCTCTCGAACAAACTGGCTCATTTAGATATTCCGCTATTCCAAAAGTGGAACAAAACCACTCTATTAAGCAAAGCAAAATGAGAAATTAACGTAAAAATTGTATTTATTTTGGAAAGATTATAATAACTGCTTTAACTAATTGATTTAATATCCATCTCATTATCTATGCATCTATCCATTTCAACTTAATCTATAAGAATACTAATATTAAGAGAATACAAACGATATTTGCATTAGACTAATTAATTATTAACGGGATTCTTACCATGTTTATTATATGTGAGTATCCGACATTTCGGCACAGTTGCAGTTGCTGGCTTGGCTGAACCCAGTGGTACGGGTATCGAGCGCATAAAATTACTAAGGAAGAGGGTAGATCGTTTTGTCTGCTCATAAAATACCCACGCGCATTAACTTCAGTAATTCCGTGATCATGGCGCATGCAACTGCGCTGGAATATCGGATACTCACATATAATAAACATGGTAAGAATCCCGTCAATAACTACTCTAGGTAATATAAACGTATTAATAAAACCATCAAAATAGTATGTTAAAGTTTATTGTTTTGTAAAGTTTACGCGAACACTACACATTGAAATGAAACAACTTTTACGGGTCTACTCGCGTTTATTTTACATATTACTTATTTAATGTTTATCCTGACGTTTCGAACCCTTTGCAGGGTCCGTGGTCACAGGGAGACTGAGGTGTTGGTCGTCTCATAATTAGTTAGTAGCTTGTATACCCTCATTTCAATTTAATCAGGTGCGTTCCGTTTTACGCAGAATTACGCGGATGATGATGATGATGATCATGAAGCTATGGCTCTTCAGATGGCGCTCTGTACCTATTTGAATTGCTTAATCGTAATGTTTTTAATAATACGTAACAAGGAATATAACTATTCAAAATATTATTTTTTTAAACGTAAAAGGAACTGGCTTTTATTTCATATCCTGGCTCTTGGACAATAACAACGCTACGTAATTAGAATAACATTATTCAAACCCTATATTTAAGGTATATCGTATTTGGGTGTTCCCTCTAATTAACGAAATGGCTAATTATGGTAGGTCTAATTATCTAACATTTCCAGTTTAATTAATAGGTACATTTTGTAACATGTCGAGTGTTATATTGTGTTTTTATTGTTTGCTTCCTTATTAACATCAGCTTATGAACGTCCCACAGTTGGGCACAGACCTAATCGAATATTTCGCATTAAAACCTACTTGGAAGAGTTTTTTTTGTGGAAATATATAGGTATATACATATTTTTATAAACTCGAAATTTTTTGTAAGTTAAATATCTTAATAATTCCACTATGCCAAGAATAGAGTTAATATTTGACAAGAAAATTATGGATTATAAAACGAAATTACAAACTTGACTCTTTATTTTTCTGCTAGTCAGGATCAAACTATAAAAAGATAATTTAAAATATTATGTTTAACCGCCTCTGTGGTCTAGTAGTTAAGGTCTGACACCCAGAGGTCCCATTTTCGATTACATGATTGTACTCGGTTTGGTTGGTTTGGTTAGATGGCTAGCTACCACCATTTTATCTAATTATGTCGCCATAACATTATAACATTAGTTTTCGTTAGCATTGTTGTTTTCCGTTCCAGTTAGAGAAAAGTTAGCCAGTTACTCAATATCAGAGATTCCGGGTTAAGTGCGCTACCACCTTCGGCATTATCGTCACTTAACATCAGGTGGGACTTCTTGGCGGGAAAGTGAAGAGTCATGTCTGCGGTTACGTTTTATTTTCTAAAAATTGTGTTATATCGAATATTAATGTGAAATAATGGTGAATTATCAACCGTTTAGTGTTCGTAAGTGCGCATGAGTGTTGGCAAATGTAACAAAACAGTGTAAAATTCTTTCAAGAAGTCCGCCCGAGGAATTAGTAAAGCCCCACATCTTTACTGAGATACTCGAGAGGTTGGGGGGTATATCATTTCTCACTTCTCATTTCTATTCTCATTCATCATCATCATACTGGAAGGAAATCCTACTAATATTATAAACGCGAAAGTTTGTAAGTATGGATGGACGTAAGTAAGGTTTGTTACTCTTTCACGTAATAACTACTGAATGGATTTTAATGAAACTTTCGTCATATACAGACCATGACCCAGACCAGCATGTAGGATACTTTTTATTTTACTTTTTTTTTACTGTAGTCTTTGCGAGCGAAGTCGCGGGCAACATCTAGTATTGTATATTTATGTATTACTTGTAAGAAAAATTACTTTGACACTGGATAAATGTGCTAATCGCACAAAGCCATCAATTAAAGGAAAAAAAACATCAGGTGAGATGAGAGCCAAGTGCTTACCTCGAAGCGCTAAAACAGACAGTTACGCGCCACCGACGGTCAACGGTCCGGGGACGGTCGTCCAGGGTGTCTAGTGAGAGTTCGGTTTACTATCCGTAGTCATTCGATTACGTTGACAAAAACGAAAATTTGTGTGGCGTTGAAGCAGCGCCTCCTGGCGACATAAAAGAAGAATTAAATTTTGCCATACAAACTCTCGTTTTCCTTAACGTGATCGAATGACGAATGAAACTCGCACCCTGTTGAATTTATAAGCGACTGATGTACGCACCAAGGGCGGGATTTTATCAAGGACGTTTCCATACGTTACTTTGATAACGCCCCCCACCACCCTAACCCGCTTGTTGTGGCGGCCGCCAACTATAATGTTGGAAGCCTTCCACCAACAAAACGGTTCATGTCTAGGCGTCCTAAGCACGTCCTAGATGACCCCGACGATCCCATAACGGTTGCGAACGCCCCCCCGCCCGATCCTCTAAATGACAGCACACATTTAAAGAATACACTAAACATGCACACTAGTTTAGGCCCAAGACACCGTACTCGTAGAACAAGGGTACGAAGAACCGGTTCACACTCGCTCTACACCAGGTACAGACATGTACCTGGGCGGTTCTCTCCTCCTCCACGGCCCAGTCAACCCGAGCCGAGGTCCGTGCCTTTAGAGGCGCCCTCGGGTTGCTCCGCTCCCCGATCCGATCCGAACACGGTGCGCGATGCCGTTCCCTCTAGATAACCTCTGAAGGTGATTCGTTTCACACGGCTTGAGGGACCCTTTACGTTCCTCGCCGCCCCCAAAAAAGCCCGGTGAAGCTGAAAATGCCGCAGCGGCAATCAGCAATCTCTCTCAAAAAAAAAAAAACCAAGGGCGGTCGATCGAGCTCTGTTTTAGCCCTTAGAAATATAAAAAATTGTTGAGAAAGTTCCCACATTGGGAATTCCACTAAATTTAATTTCAGTAAAAAAAATCTTTCTTTAAATTGCTTTATGCTCCATTTTCAGTCTACCTCTATATCCGTCGAAATGATTTGCACAAGGTATTTATTAATTTATTTTTCTGGTTGCAAAACGAAATAACCCCGGGCGCATTCTCCGTCCGGCTTATGAAGTGAGCAAAATCTAATTTAACCCGGTCGACTTTAATCTTCATTCCTCGCCCTAACACTCTTTGAACTCGCAAAGAATTTGTGATAATTATAAAACGTCCTGATATAAAGGGTTTTCAGGCAATCGTTATGCATTCATCACTTCATTCTCTGTTACGAGCTTCAATAGGTCAAAGTTAAGAAATGAGTTGCTCAAAAAATTTAGTTTAAGAATTACCTACATGGTTGTAAAAAGTTAACACTGAGACTTTAGGAGAGCTTACGCAGATATCTTAATTTTTTTATGTAAATAAGTTCAACTTAGAAGTTGAACTCTTCTTTGAATTTTGCATTTCTTTACTCAGAGTTATAGTATAGTTTCTGATAAATTCCTTAGAGCATTTATTAGAAGCAGACGGTTTATTCCTTGCTTGGTTAGTGTATCAACGTAACAAAGTTATGTATAGACTCCTTCGCCGGAAACTTTTTCGTGTTACACACCAGTGATGAGTCTATGGCTTACACCGTTCGCTATAAGCAACACTCACGAAAGACCTTTCCAACAAATGGTAATACCGCTTCTATGCAGTTGGCTCAGTTCAATTTGTCATTGGCTGCGAAAGCTCCGCCATTTTCCACCTTTAAAGTCAATGTATGGGTTGGTTAAGCTCACAGAAAATTGTAGTCTGAAGTTAAGCTGCAGCTTTCAGATTGTTGCTTATTACGCGTAGTGTATTTATAATAATGGCCTTTATACTACAAATATACAATGTTGAAAAAATTTCCACGAGCAGGATTTGAACCTGCACCGTTCTGACATAACGGGTCCCTTCTGACAAATCCTGCTCGTGGAAATTTTTTCAACATTGTGTTTTTGTAATTTGTTTCGCAACAAAATTTGCGTTAAAATTATATAAACAAAACAAAAACGGCCTTTATACTGTTACCACCACCATATACCACTGCTGGGCCACCACTTCAAGTGATGAAATTCGGGTTGGTGATCACAACACTTTCAATACAATTCAATTACACTTTGCCCGACCTGGCAATTGAACCTATAGTATCTCTAGATATCGGACTTAGGCGTTTCTTCACTCACTCATTGTGTTTTATATATATATCATATTATTACACGAACAATCTATTTCTATCTATTTTCCTAATGTCTCTCGGCAATCTTAGTTTTTCGGCTGTCATCGGATACTCTTTTTATAATAATTAAATATACTTTTTATAATACATAAATAATTAGTAAATTATATATGTATTTTAGAATCAGGGGAAATACTTTTGTGTCATACGTAACAGAGTGAATGATACGTAATTAATTTACAATTTATAGTTTGACAGCTCTAAATTAAACAAAACAACAATAAAGTAC
The DNA here is from genome assembly GCA_949315975.1 of Eudonia truncicolella. Lineage (NCBI taxonomy): Eukaryota > Metazoa > Arthropoda > Insecta > Lepidoptera > Crambidae > Eudonia > Eudonia truncicolella. The sequence continues at coordinate 15,467,895 of OX438836.1, forward strand.
ATTGTTCTGAATTCAAATTATTGTAGATGATAAATGTAATAATGAATAGACATGGAAATTATTATTCGATTGCATTCAAAAACTACAGATATCAGTCCTTTTCAGTAGGTATTACGTGCACTATACATACAGTGCTGAAACTGATAGAAATCCGACGACAGCCGAAACACAAAGTTTGCCGATAAACATTAAGGAAATAGATGTACATATTCTAAGTATGTATAAGTTATACATAATTAGATACGAATATACATAATCACAAATACTTATGTTAGTTTTTATCTTATTTGGGTTTATAATTTGTATTAACGATATGTTAAATAACATTTTGCTAACATTATGGTTGCAATAAATATTGAGTATCGACATTGAAAACAAAATAGCTAGACGCAAATCTAATTAAAATATTTTTCATTTTTAATTGAGCATTTCCAAATTATGAAAATAATATTGCTGAACAAAACAACCATTAACGCAACAAAAGGTGAGTTTATGAATTTATTACTCGCATAAATCTTACATTTCAAAATAATGTTTTTTTCAACTAATGAAGTAGATATTTAATACTAGTAAAGCAACTAGCAATAATGTCGAGTTGATTACAAAGCAAATGAAAACCTTTTATGTAAATGAAAATTTAACGAAACAAACAAAAGCGAAAAAGAAAGCGCTGTAAAAATAATGTACCTATTTCGATGGGACACCAGGTATCCCGGTTAGTGTCATGGCCGGAGTCGTTACAACCCACTGACCCGCATTAGGCCAGCGTGGTGAGTGGCCTGATCTGCAAATTGGATAAAATACGGTAATTTATTGAAGAAAGAAGAAAAACATTTAAAAAAAAATGTAATTGAAATAATATGTAGCGTTAATTCCGCTAAATCACTCGTTTATCCAGCTTGGATGCAGTACGCATGCACCGCCCTCCCGTCCGCAAAAAAATACACATGCAGAAGAAACAATGGATGCAAGTGAACATGCACACCAACATCGATACCCGACACGTATTTCGCCCCTCCACGGGGCGTCCTCAGGAGCTGTTGACTGGTCGAGAGAAACCAACATTTATTTTAACACAAACACAAGACAATAGAAAATACAAATAATTAACAGAAAAAGAGGAGTGGAGTTACGGCTGCGTCAAAATAGTTGGCCAATTTAGCATAATGTCAGGTTAAGAAACCAGACGTTGGTTTTCAGTTGGCACCTTGATGTATTTGACAGGTGGATGCCATAAAAGGATTAGCAATAATTTATTGATGTATACAAATTTAGCCTAGTTACAAATGTGCTATTATTGTTCATAAGCCTAGCTGTGGGACGTTTATACGGTGACGGTGATGACATGATTGCGGCCATCACACGGTGACAAGCGAGATACGTGAGAAAAACTTTTAGTTATAAAAGTATACGTTTATTTGTAAGTAATATATTTTTTTTTTTTTTTTCAGTGTTTAAATTTTACTTAAGTATATTTAAGCGTTAATAAAACGCTAAAATATATAAAAAACACTTATCTATAACGCAGCTTCATCTTAACCGAATGTTCAAATATTTGTAAAAATATTTCTTTCGGATCTCAGAGGTGAAAACTTCTAAGATTGATGAAGCAATGTTGACTAAAAAACATAAGCATCAAGCACTGAAAAATTTCGACGGGTGAAAGCCAGACCTCGGTAGCCAAGTGGTTAAGGCAGGCGCCCGGAATGCGTAAGGTGCGTGGTTCGATTCCCGCCTGAGGTTGTCGTCTTTTTTCAGTGTTTAAATTTTACTTAAGTATATTTAAGCGTTAATAAAACGCTAAAATATATAAAAAACACTTATAATATAAAGGATTAATTATTATTTTATTAGTTATTAAAGGCATAGCTCCTGTATCTTAGAGTTGTCTTCTTCATGAAAACTAACGAATTCTTTCTGGAGTTGGATTTACTAGAGACACCTAGGTCATAAAGTTGTATTGTAGCTACATAAAATATAGAAAAGAAATATAAGCTTTCTCAATGAAGAGGCACTATAGACACTTACAACAAACACACACAACACAAACTTAGCTTTCTCAATGAAGAGGCACTATAGACACTTACAACAAACACACACAACACAAACTAATATAAATAAAGCTCAGAACCAGACTAATGTCCCAAATCGTGCAAGCACAATAGCATCAAGCAACACGTTGAAACGAATTAAAATTAAAATTTCACAGTGCCGTTTTCTGTAATAGACATGGGTCAAGGTTTTTAACCTTCCTAGCCTATATAATAGACATAAATCTCTGGGTCAAAATTCCTCCATAAATGCGTATGCAGTCTTTAGCCCCGGCTCACTAATAGCAATCTGGCGCCGGAACATAGTTGAGGCGTTTGGCTGTCGCAGTGGTCTGATACTGGAAACATTCTCAAAACTACAAAATAGGAAGTGGTGCGTCGTGGGAGCGGAGAAATAATAGGCTTCGTTGTCGGTACAGAAAGAGAATTTATTTGGTCTTACATTGGTTTATAAGTTGTGGCTCAGCGCCTCTATAGTAGACAGAATGTACTAACCTACAAGATATTGCTATTTCGATCTATGCTATTTATGATATGTTGCTTATAGCATACAATTTGGTTATTAGTGTGCCTCCCTGGCGACAGAGGGCGCCGCTTGTGAAATCCGTGATGCAACAGGAAGACCGAGAGGGATGCTCGCACGGACACGGATCTTGGAACAGCTCGCAGCGCAGCCGTTACAAGATTCAGTGTCCGTGATAGGTTGTCTATGTGTGCGTTGCTCGAGCACGTTTGTATGAAGCTTACTACAGTCTCTTTATTTTGTGTCAAAACGATGATAATAAAGTATTATTTTTATAACCTACCCTATTACCTACCCTACCTACTTATTAACCAAATTGCAGAGGCCGATCTTTTAATTGGACTCCTACATGTAGCGATGTGGTACGTTATCAGAGCTAGTCACAGAGGGACGCTGACAGTACCCACTTGAGTACTAGGCACGGAAAGGATGTTATCATCATCATCTCAGCCAAAAGATCTCCACAAAGGCCTCCCCCAAGGATCTCCACAACGACCGGATTTGTGCTACTAGCATCCAGCGGTTACCGTAAAGGATGTTATATTAAACTTTATTCGTGATTTAGACACGCGTCTGCATATGCTGCGTATGCTCGGGTGGTAATGCGAGAAAATGTGATTCAAATAGAATTAATCGTTGTTCAAATGAGATAGCTTCGTAAGACTTTGACGTAAACACAGGTTCTTACCACAAGCGTATAAGCTTCCTGAATCAAAATAAACAGGTCTGTTATTTAAGTGTTGATAGCGCATTAAAAATGTCAGCCTTTAATAAAATACCCGATGGAGGAGCTCGATGGCGCAGTGGTTAACGCGCCCGTTCTGTAACTGCTGTGGTTAAGCAACTTTCGCAAAGGCTGGTCATCGGATGGGTGACCAAAAATTTAGCTCCAGCTCCAGCTCTTTAGACCAGCTCTTCCATGCTTAGTAAATCCGTTGGTCCCAGCTACATTAGCAGTCGTTAACAACCACCAATCCGCACTGGGCCCGCACTGGGTACGTTCGAGTAGATAACGGTTCTAAAGATAAAGCTAGTATTGCAATTAGTGTCAAAATACGATTAAAATAATAAGTTACTATCAAACATATTCAAGAATAATTAAATCGAGCGTTTCCTTTTCCAACCCTGAGTCGCCGACGCGAGTGGAATTGTTTTGTTACCGAAACCCAGTTTTGGGCATCCACAGCAAATATTTGTTTAGGGAACCATTTCGGCGCAGGCTCCTGTGACTGTTCACTAGGCTCCTCCATTTGCAATACAAATGGTTTCTCTGGCTTTTGGCGAACGGATAGCATCTTCGCATCTGGACGTCTGTTTTCCTGACACAAATACAATTTTCAATTACAATTAAACTTATAGATGAATGAAATTGTTTTATAAAAGTTAATTGCACATAATAGATAAATAAGCAAACATATTATTCTCAAAGATTACATTACTAAAATACTAAGATATTATTTTCTCTAATTCCAAGGTTGTAGGTACTAAAGTTAAACCTGATTTTAAAGTGTTCTGTATCTATGAGTAGAAACTTATTACCGCGGGCCTAACTGACGGACTAATGACGAAATCATAAGCGCTAAGTGACTTTAAGCGGGTTTTCTTATTAGCAGTTTTCCCGCGAATTAGTCCACATCGTCCCCGATCCGATCCGAACCCTTCGGAGAATCTAGTAGGGCACGGGGGGGGGGGAGGGCACTAGTGCGCGGTGCCGCTCCCTCTAGAAAACCTCCGAAGGTGATTCGTTTCACACGGCTTGAGAGACCCTTTACGTACCTCGCCGCCCCCAAACAAGCCCGGTGAAGCAGAAAATGCCGTCTGAGGCAATCAGCAATCTCTCTCCAAAAAAAAAAAGTTCACATCGATTTCAAATTCAAAGCAGCCAAAAATCGTCTATCTTGAGATTTTAAAAGGAAATCTTTTTTTATCAAAATAATATAGCCCATGTTGTCTATAAGGAATCCAATCAGAATTCTGTCAGTAAAAGATTTTTTGGTATTACCAGTTACCAGTTACTTCCACTTCCAGAGATTAGCCCCGAAAAATAAACAAACAAAGTCATAAACGTTACCTCTTTAGTAATATATAATAATATATATTTTTTTATAAAAAAACATCATTTATTTATTTATTTATTTAGTATCTAATACAGATATCATTACAGGAAATTTCCTAATCCAATAGTGTTACTTAGTTAACTTCATCACATAATGGACGTTTCTAGTCGACATTTGACAGATTCTACTTATGTCATATTCTACAACAAATGTCGACTGAACGACAAAAATTATAACAAACATGAATAAAATACGGATAATGAAACAATCATTACCTTACTATTCACTATAACGAAAAAACTACAAAACCTACAAAAAAAAAGTTAAATCTATCTTAAACAAATGCAATCAGTAAACGTTGGCAATTTATCATAGTCAAAACACGTGATACGTGAGAACTTTTCATCAACAGGAAAAATTATGTAGGCCAACTTTTGGGTCGGCTGGAACTGACAAACCCTTGTCGAACCTGACCTCGAAGGGGATACCAGGCTCTAGGGCGATGACGATAAGAAAGGGCTCCCGGGGGAAACGTGCGACTTTAAATTTCAAAAGTTTCGATATTAATCGGCCAGAAATACAGGCTCGTTAATAATGAGGCATTTTTCATAATTGCAAAAGTTTCTGCTCATTGTTCGACTGAGAGCTTTTATGTTGCGTTGCGACTTTTGTTTTGTCCCTTGATAGTTAATTATATAAGTCATGTTTTTTTTTTCTGACAGTAAATTATGTTGTTTTTCTATTGAAAAACTTTATGAAGTATTAAGTACTTGTAACGTTGAAATTTCGAGTTGTTTAACAATATAATTAATAATATGTGTTTTTTTTTATTTTGTTGTTTTGGTGTGTTGTTGTGATTGTCCTTTATTTTTTTATGGGTTTATTTGTGATGGAAATTGTCTTTTTATGATAGGTCATTTTCAAATATTTTTGACGCCGTGAGGGAGAAAAGAGCTTGACACTTGCTGAGTTTCTTGTCGGTTCTTCTCAGTACACGGTCTCCCGCCCAGAATAGACTTACGAACAGCTGGCATAATGACGTTCATAAGAGCTATTTGCAGCCTAAACTGAATAAATTATTTTAAATTTTTAATATAAGGTCTCCCACCTTGGTCCCACCTGATCTTGATCAGACTTACGAACCGATAGCATAGTGACATTCATAAGAGCTATTTGTAGCCTAAACTGAATAAATGGTTTTGATTTTGAATTTTGAATATATATTTGTTGTGTTACTGTACGTATATGAGGGTGCGCGGGCGCAGCGCGTTGTTACCGGTGCGGTGTTGTCGTAAAAAGACAGTCTTTGGAATCAAAGACTGTCTTTTTGCCAGTCCAGCCAGTGTGATGACCAGGGTTATGGCTTCTCATGTGCTATTGTTCATGTTGGAGAGCTCTACCCAGTATTTCGACGTTTATATGATGATGATAAAGAATTTAAACAGGGATTAACGCAAACTAATTAGTAAAAGGTTTCATACCTTCTTTATACCCGATGTTTCGACCGAGTTACAGCGGCCGTGGTCACGGGCTGCCTGATGTCACGATGTATCCCCGTTAATCCTCGCTTAAATTCTTTGTTAACTATAGAATGCGAAAGTTTAAAAGTGTATATAGGCTGATGATAACTATTGATCAAACACAAGCTTGAAAGGTACAAATTTCACTGATGTGTGACCGTTCTACATATAAAATAGTGTGAATGGTACAGTTTTCAGTTATATGTATTGTTTGACATACTTAGCTATGATAATAGAACCTCATCAAATTCACGATAATAAAGACCTACAACCAATTGTTTCCGAAATGAGAAAAGTTTCGAAATAATATCCAGTTATATTTGAACTTAACCATTGATTCAGTAGCAAGCCTCTAAGCTCTATGGGGGCTTAAATTACAATAAGCAAAACATTTTGCATCCAAAAGTTTTACACGCTCCTCGGTATACGCACGCTGACGGTCCCGATTGTTGTTCGCTACACAGAATTAGAATTGGACTTGTATTGTTCGACTAGAAGTGGAATCAACTTTCAACTTGTTGGTGTTGAAAAAATGTATCTGACAGTCAACAGAGGTCGACAAAAACGTAACTTTACTGCAAAAAGGGAGCTACGTAGAGGAAGGACCAATTGCGTAGTAACTAGTATGTACCAATACCTACACTGCACATAGACATGGAGTATAATACATAGGTAAGTTAGTAGGTTATTTATTTTCTAAAATAATCTTAATATTAAATTTTAAATAGTATAACGATAATTGAAGTTATACACTGCACGTGTTTCTTTTTCATTTGTGTTATGAATCAAAAAGTGTCTTACACATCACACAACATGTTCGGACTGAATGTGTTCCGTGAAACTTGACATAAAGCGATGGACATTGAAAGGAGTCTCTTCAATACTATTAATTATCATCATCAGCTCATTTTCATATCCCCACTGCTGGGGCTGGAGCACAAGCCTTCCCTATGGATAGATAGGGAGAACGGGCCATAAACCACCACGCGGGCCCAGTGCGGATTGGTGGATTGGGGGTTCAAAACTATTACTATCTACTTATTTCAAGAATCTATTGCTCATTTGTGTGTCATAATAATACTACTTAGCCAATGTGAAGTCTATAACCACTTTACCTATCCCACTACAGATATGAAAATAATAAATAATATCCCTATAGTGGTCACTTCCAGTCCTCTTCTATCCAGAGATCGACTCGGCAAAATTTATTGTCAAAACTTACCTTAATTTATGTTCGACTATAAGTCAGACGTCACCCAACTTTAGGGCACCTACTTCATTATTTGGTTTGGTTGCTTTTAATTTATAGAAGTTCCCAATTTAAACGGCCATGCCAACATACCTGAAAGGGTTGATTTATTTTATGTTGAGAGTGTTATTTACGAGTTCAACTCTTAGATTCCGTGTTCATGTTTCGGTCGGAATTGGCTTGATAACCCTAATTAGGTATTTGGTAATGATTTGCTGTCGCCGCTATGCCCAAATTACCTAAACCAACAAACGTCTACTACTCGTTTATTTGTCGCACTTCCAAAAGATGGAATAGTCTACCAGCACACGTTTTTCTCCGTCCTATGACATGGGGCCCTTCCAACGAGGCGTGAAGAGACACCTTGTGGGCCGGCAGGGTGAGGGTGACTGATGCTGCGTTGTTTTCGCGCTGCACCAGTTGTCCTTGCGACTGGACTCCGTTTGCACTTAACATTAGGTGGAGAGGAGTCATTTGCCGAGATATGTATAAAAAAAGGTTACTTATAAGTTTTCACCCAGGAGGCAGTTTCTATGCTAAACGATAAAACGATCTCGTTCTAACGAGAATGTCATCGAATGGTAAATAAATGTCGCACAGTCGTAAAGGGTTCCTCAAGCTGTGTGAAACGAATCACCTTCGGAGGTTGTCGAGAGGGAACGGCATCACGCACTAGTGCGTGTCTCCATGCCCTACTAGATTCTCCGAGGGGTTCGGATCGGATCGGGGATGAGTAATTGATTTTGTTGGCAGCAGTTTAGTATGTTCCTAGTATGGAGGTATAAAAAGTCTATAGCCTAAGTTAAGGGTTTTTTTGGAGAGTTTGCTTATTGCCTCAAACAACATTATACTTTACTAAGTTATAGGTTCACTAAACTCAGGTTCCAATTTGTAACTTTATCCTGACGTTCCGTATCTCCATCAGTCTCCCAGATAGTGGTCGTCTCAAAATTAATTCGGTAGATGCATTCCGTTTCACGTGAAATGAGTTAGCATTATCTTTTAATCTTAAAGTTCTCTAACATAATTTGTGAAATAAACGCGTGTAGATTTTTATAGAACTATTTTTTTTTATTTCAATAACTGCTAAGAAAACAATAAGCAAATGCATCGTTTTTATTCGTAATAATAATTTTATGAGTAAGCACATTTTCTCTCTCGGTTAGATTTTAAAATATTGCATCATAAAGTTACTGCAGATTTTAAAAACGCACATTAAGCGGAGTTATGGCTTTAAGCTGTGAAAATGTGAAATATGACTACTGGGGTGGTGAAAAACTGTTTTCATTGGAACTTCTTATAATTTCTTTAGAGTACCTTAATTTATTATACACAATTTTATGTTACTTTTTCTTTTATAAGAAAACAGTTTTATAAAGCTATAATATTACTATAAGTAACAATTTTAATTCAAATACATGCTAATGTTTTAGTTAGCAAAAAAAATGCTAGTTGGGCAGCAACTTATGGTCAGCAAATATTTCTAAATCAGTCTGCAACTTATATCATTCTGAACAGCAGTCTTATGCCGCTCCCCCCTTCCGTGACTGGCCCTCGCAACGCTGCGCTTCGCTCGGGAAAAAAAATTAACTTATCCTAACCAATAGTACGGATTTCTTATGCTGACCGATTGTATAATTCTGCTGACCAAATAATAATTTTGCTGACCAAACATTTATTTTGTAATACAATATAATTATTTCCCAAACAAAAATTGCCTCTAATAAGGAAATAATTGATATGTATAACTAGACCTGGTTACTATATTGACATATAATAGACAAAGTTCCAGCCTTTACGAAAATATATTATATTATATGGACTTCAATGAAATAAAAAAGGATGTATGGAATGGATGTATAGAAAATAAAATTTCGTATTTCGTGTTTGGTTTGCATGTTGCACAAGAAAGTATATTCCAATTTCTCTTATTAAAACTTATACAAAAATTTAATAAAAGAAGAACAGTAGGTATATTACAATAATATTAACTGTCTATACCTCATATTGTTTTCTAAAGTTTACGCGAACACTACACATTGAAATGAAACAACTTTTACGGATCTACTCGCGTTTATTTTACACATTAGTTTTAATTAATTAAGGACCCTTTGCAGGGTCCGTGGTCTCCCTGTGACCACGGACCCTGCAAAGGGTTCGAAACGTCAGGATAAACATTAATTAAAACTAATGTGTAAAATAAACGCGAGTAGATCCGTAAAAGTTGTTTCATTTCAATGTCTATACCTCTCTGATTGTTTGGAAAGTCTTCCTTTTCATACAAGGTTTGCATAAAAAATAAAATCACGAATCCTAAAACAACAAACCTATCAAACTTATCACTTACGCAACTATGGCAGAAGTTTAGGTAGAAACAATTGAACTGAACTTTAAATTGTTTCGTATCGAATCGAATTAAACCAATTCAAACTAATAACTGTTACAAAATAATAATGAGCCCTTCATTCTATTCTATTCTATTCTATTCTAAATAATGATTAAAGTACGTTAACTACCACCATCTTACCTACTTAAATATATCGCCTTAACGTTGTAAGCATTGGTGAATTGGTGTGTTATTAATCTTAGAGATAAGAGATCCAGTTCCTCAGTAACCAGTAGTTATTACGGGTAAAGTCATCAGAACAACACGTGAGATCAAGGTCATTTGCTTTCCTGTTGAGGAATAAAACAATTAATTAAACGTATGGGCACCTTAATTAAAAACAAGAACTGTCGTGCATCAAATTCCAATAACTAAAAACAATCATCCCAGAACCGAGTGAAACATAAACGGCACTATAAAAACCATTATTTTGTTGTGACACCCAATTAAACTTTTGCCCTTGACACACGCAATTCAGACTAAGCCGGGAATAGTGACAATGTCCCTCGCATAAAACCGTTTTATATTCAAAAAGGGTACAGTAAAATTAAGCGAAGTATCGCATCTTTACTTTGAGCGTCTTTCTTACCGCCTCTGGTGTAGTGGTTAAGACCACCGGTCTTAAACGCGGAGGTTCCGGGTTCGATTACAAGCGGGAATTTGTTTGTGTTATCGGTTCAGTTCGGTTGTTCCTCCTGGATAGCTACCACCATTTTATCTCAATATAAGATAAATATACTTCTTTTTACTACAAAAAATAAACCGATCTCTGGAAGCTCGAGTGGGAATCGAACTCACTCAATCGACCCTTGGATTATCGGTCTAATGCTCTGACCGCTGAGCTACCGAGACCTTATATTTACCGTATATATATATACCGAGATATTATATTTTTTACAAAAACTGTTTTTATTTTGCTGTAGCTTTTGCTTTGTTATTTATTTTATTTAAAAAAATATATTATAATCATATTTAGCTATAAGTTGGAAAGTATGGAATAAAACTATAGCCTATTTTTAAAATACATGAGGCAAACACATTTTTTACGAGATTATACTATTTGAATTTCGATAAAAAATATTTTAATAAAGCAGCTATCTTTTCATAACTGACTCAGCCACGGTACTGTACTATCACATAAACTGTGCCCTCCGCGAATATCTAACTTACCTTATTATAAACAGTTTATTAGCGAACGTGGTCAGGCGATACTGAACTCTATCAAGAGAACAGTAACTGTTCGCAGACTATAAAATGAACTCGCATTGACCCTTTGCTCAACTGAAACTTGGTAATAAGCGGAGCGACTTTGTATTGTGAAGACGGCTAATTATTTTATTTACGAAATCAGTTGTAATGCGTCAATAAGGACATTTTATTTAGTATATACACAACAAAAATATACATAACTCAACTGTACTTACAAAAAACAGAGAAAAATAAGTATCATATTAAAATTAAACAACGGAACGGGAACGTCAATATGTATTGGAACAATATTACAATGGAAGTTAAGAAATATTTTTTTGGAAACTGGTTGATCACTTTTGTTATTGTAACTGGGAGGCGCTTCACCATCGTCGCTGTAATGGTAAATAACAATATGGCCAAAATGGTGGTAGCTAGATTCCCGGACTTGTAAGTCCGGGAATCCGGGAGTCCGGGAAGTCCGAAACAAACGCTACCACCAACGATACCCAACTGTGTGTATCACCGGCTGGAAATCGATCTCGAGACTTCTGGATTTGAGACCTGTAGTCTAAACACTAGACTAAAGCGTTAGTCATACGTCATCTTGGGACTGGGACGGTCTTTCGATGAAAAGAAGACGCACTGTATAATTATTTTTTTTAGCCTATCGTTTCTTCCATGACACACGTGCATTGAACTCCAAAATCTATATACATATAATGACTGTCCTGACTGACTGATTCATCATCGCCAAGCCTAAACCGCTGAAGTTAATTAGATGAAATTTAGACTGAAATTGAAATTGAATTGAAATTGATTGCTAAGATAAATGTTACAATTTAAAGTTCAGTGATTGAAGTCACCTAGTAAGCATAAGACTGCCTGTAACAAGTGACTTCGCTCTTCTATAGCTAAATATTTAATATTTAATATACAAACTAAATGCAACTAAACAAAATTATTGTACAAATTAAACTTATTACCTATAGTAACTATATGTGTTTGTATGGTGTGTGTGTGTGGGGGTGTGTGTGTTTGTGTGTATGTGTTTGTGTGTGATTTATTTAGTATGTTGTAATAAATTCTCTGTTTCCTCATAATTTTGTGGTGTAAGAAAATTAGTAACTAGTTTCTTACATTCTTTTAGTATTTTACTATAAATCTCTACGTTTTTATTACATTTATTATAAAGGGAAGCCGATCGACTGTTATATTGTCTGCAAGCAAATTCCGTTTTTGTTCGGGTCAGTTTAACAATTTTTTTTTTTCTCTTTAGTGTTGTGCTAGGGTCATAGTTTATAGAAAATACTGTAGGTTAATTGAGTGACGTAACCAGCCACTAAGAAAGGATTTTACGGAAATATTACCCTAAGGGGGTCAAATAGGAGGTGAAAGTTTGTATGAAAGTCCGTCAGTTTTAAAGTAAAATACATGAAAATTGGTATTTGGGTTTTTGAAAAGAAATAAAGAATGACATGTCTCAGGAATTTAGTTTATTTTCCTATAAAGGAGTAAAAAGGGAAAAGTATTTTTGGGGCAATCGTTGTTTTTGAAGTAACAACTGTAAAAATGAATAATTTAATTGATTTAAAAATCTTGCAATAACAAATAAATGACGTGTTTTAGCATTTTTCGAAAAAGTGAAATAGGGGTTGAAAGTTTTTATGGAAATCTGTCATTTTAAAAGTTAAATCCTTCGGTGTTTGGCCTGGTTAGAAATTATGAAGTGTTCCAGGTTTTTTGGAAAATTGTCCCTTAAGTAGGGGATGCGAATTTGTACATGAGGTTTCAAAACGGACCAAAATTACTTAACGACAGTAATTTCAAAACGGAAAAAATACTTAAACAGAAAAAAGTCGTGAGCAGAGCCGCGAGCAAAAGCTAGTGTTTTATATTTTTTAACTACTCTTGTACCTTCTCTCTTACTAGTTTATTCCGCTTTCCGCTATCGCTGCTCCTATCAATAACGCCGTAGAATAGTCCGGGGGTCAAAGCAGTTTACTAAGTTACGACTGGTGCTTGATTGGCTACTCGTGTCCACCAAACTAATAACTTTCCATCCCCTATGATAGAAGACGTCAACAAAGTTTTGTATTGCACATGTGGTGAATAAAACGGTTCGAATTTCACGGGAAATATGAAATTTAACTACGTATATATATGTATTGTTGTCGCAGGGCTAATATTAAACTGGTAATTTGTTCGAATATCTTTTTTTTATCTTTCGGGTAAGCACAGTGCCTTCATCTCATCTGATGATAAGTAATGATGAAGGCCAATGGTGGAAGCGTACTTCACCCGGGATCATCAACTAGTTAGGCAATGGCTATCTTATCTCTCGCTGCCGGAACACAACAATGTTACAAGCATTGATTGTTATGGCGACATATTTAGATAAGATGGTGGTAGCTAGCCAGGCGGACAAGCAAGTCCTACCACCAACCAAACCGAGTACACAAACATGTACCCCCGCTGGGAAACGAACCCGGGACCTCTGGGTCTAAACCAGTGGTCTCAACTACTAGACCACAAAGGCGGTTAGCATATCTAGTAATGTTTAAGTTTTTTCGAACGAAACGTCAAAGCTCGATCCGATCAGATAGCTTTAGAGAATCTGTAAGAGACGGGGACACGTTAGCTAATTGCCATCCCCTTTAGGAACCCTTTGAGGTTGTTTCGATCACACGGCTTGAAGAACCCTTTTAAGGGAGCCCCCAAAATGTCAAGGTATGCTGCAAAAGCCAAAGCCGGCCAAGAGCAATCTCTCTTAAAAAAACATATCAAAGTGAATCATTTATGTACAGTAATTTTTAAATAAGATGAGAAATAGAAAATTGGGCCTTCAAATATAAACTCGCTGAAATCACAAAATAAGCTGAAACGATTAGGTACTAACGAAAAATCTATCAAAATGTTTTTAACCGTTTGAAGCAAATACTAATAAATAAATGTTAGAATAATTATTGTTAACGGGATTATAACCATGTTTTTGTTGTGTGTGAGTATCCGACATTTCGTCACAGCTGCATGCTCACACACAACACAAAACATGGTAATAATTCCGTTAATAATAATTATTCTAACAAATGTTACTGTAACATACAATAATTTTTTTTTTGTGAGAGATTGTTGATTGCCTCACACGGCATTTTAAGCTTCACCGGGCTTTTTTGGGGCGGCAAGGAACGTAAAGGGTCCCTCAAGCCGTGTGAAACGAATCACCTTCGGAGGTTTTCTAGAGGGAACGGCATCGCGCACTAGTGCGCGTCCCCGTGCCCTACTAGATTCTCCGAAGTGTTCGGCTCGGCTCGGGTTGACCGGGCCGTGGTGGAGGAGTGAAGCGCCCAGGTACATGTCTGTACCTGGTGTAGAGCGCGTGTGATGTGTAGTGGCATTTAGAGGATCGGGTTTAGTGTATGCCCATACATTAGTACCTTTAAGATAAATATCTAATACAAACTATAATTTAAAAAAAAACAGAACAAATCGTCCTCCTCTCCTCTTCCAATTGCCATCCCCGACCCCTATAATGAACATTATGATTGTTAACCCTATTATTGGCATAGTGGATTATTTGA